>OU744729.1:2668861-5337722 GCA_916613615.1 Steromphala cineraria
ACAAATTGTAAGTAATTAATTTAAAGAAATGTATGAAGGTTAAATTCGAATTCTAAACAATAAATACACCAAGAAATGACATTATAAATGAGAGACACAAGTGTAGAATGTGTGTCACAAGATGACAGCGAGACAAGCACACCTCCCTCACCGCGCCTCCTCTCCACAACCCGCGCTGCCCTCAGGAAAGATACTATTGATTGATACAGTCGATACAGGCGTCCACAGCCCTGATCTGATGTAAATCTTATAACCCTCATTCTGTGCACCGCACCTTGTATTGCCAGCTATGGCTAGTTTCAACATTTCATCACCGTCCACGTCTTCTTGATCAGTTCGCTCTTGATTTGGGTAGTTTGAGCACAGATAGTTGGCGGTATATTATCTAAATCCTTCTTATGTTATACATATGTTAAATAGGAATAAGGTAGGATAAGTCATTATATGCCTCTGACGAAAAGAATAATTATCACCTTTAACAAAAAATTAATATAACCTTAAAAATGTAGAAAAGCTATTCAAGATTACCCCCTTTTAGAATAAAAAGATAATTTTTATGGTTCTGAGAGGAGGATGAGTGGTGTGAATTGCATGTTATGAATCAGAATCCGGCAGCATATGTTGAGTGCAGTTGAGCAATACAACACTAACAAGCAGAGGAGAGAGCATCTTTACAAGCCATATCAACATATGTTCCTGTCTCTTTGCTCTCATTCAGTAGCCTACCGTAAACTTCCTTTCACTCGGCACATAGTCGCACCTGGGCTTAGCTCATCATTGCTCCTGATCTTTCCCTTGTCACTTGATAGAAGAGGATAATTTATGCCAATTCCTTTCTCTTCGCCAATTAGTCATTATCACTGTTGAAATCACTTTTAGGTGCTTTCAGTGTTGCTTTAAGATTGAAAAGATATTGAGATATTTTTTTAGGGATTTTTTATGTTCTCCAATTAATGAAATAATTAAAATTAATTTTTTAAAATTATTTAAGAATATTATTAGTTAATTAAATAAGTTAATAATATTTTTATAAAAAAAGATCTGAAAATCTAATGATATGAATTCTTTGTTATTCTGTATCAATTCTAAAAATTCATATAATTTTGGCCGAAATTTTACTTTGAAAATTAATTATTGATTTATGTGAATTCTTGTATAAATTAATTAAAATGTGAATTAATTTTGAAAACTAACCAATTACTTCTGATAAGATTATTATTCAGTCAATTAGACTCTTGAAACAGAATAATTTGCAGTAACAGTTGAACTGATTTTAGATAAACCAAACAAGAGTAAAGATAAAATAAGTGTTGGGATACTGTTGTTAAAGTGTTAAGTGTTTTCTAAGATTGGATGCCAGTTATAAGTGGCGGAAACTCTTACGTTAATTGCTGACAATTTTAAGCCTTCAAGTGTTGCCAAGAGGCGAGTAGGAAACTGACTATAGCGAAGAAAAGGAGAGATTTTACACCAAAACTCAATTAGGAGGCCACAAAAGAAGCATTTCTCTCTAGCCTACAAAACTAGGATTATGGTCACTTTCAAGAATTCAGAAAGTATTAAGTTTCATACCAAGGGCTAGATTTTGCTTTTAATGGATCTCGCAAAGATTTAAAACCACTGATTATTTTGACTTACATATCATTTGATAGCATTAGTGAAGAAAAATGAACAAATGATAAGTCATAATCAATAAATCATGAATAAACATCAATCATACAGCTAGGGTCAAATTGAAAGTGTCATCGAAGTTAATATAAAATTCCTTTTATCTTTTTCTTTAAAATAGGACTTTTACAAATGAATTAATCATTGTTATGATAACGATATTGATTGATATGTTAAGATACCTGAGACTGTATGAAAGGAAATAAAAAGGTGTGATGAAAGTCAATTGGATGGTTTTTAATATCATTTTTGGGAAGAGAATTAATATTAATACAAAGTTAATTAATTCACGATGTGATTATGATATTGATTATAAATTTTAGATACCTGACACTAGATTAAGGAATTGCCTGTCTCCTAATTAACATCACATTATTAATTCATTCTACTCAGTCCCGAGTGACAGGATCACCCAATACCATAATATGCTACTTCCCTACAATCACAAAGAAACAATTAGAAAATCCAATATCGACATCAACAAAACATATTAAAAGAAGAAAAAACATACACACAATATCTTCCCGATCATGGCAAGCAGTCTGAGCCTAATTGAAAAAAAATCCATCACAACAAAGCGACAAGTAGCTTTAAGGGTCGAGATGCGCTAGAAATTTTACCGTAAAACTCCTCAAATTTGATTGATCTTGAAAGCGTAAAATTGAAACGGACTATAGGCGAGTGTGACATTCCGGTGGTTAAGTGTGAATGTGTCGAAGAGTATCCTGCTCCGTCCACTTGTACAGATTTCCGCACAATTATAGATCGGAGTGGACAAGAACAACAGAGTCTAATCGGGTTAGGCTGTCTGCAGTAATCTGTCCACCACACCTGTACATCTCCCGCCCATGTAAACCATGTCTGATTCCGCTTCATGCTTCCCTTCACTTGAGCTTTGCTCCACATTATCCATAAGCTCTTCCTTCTTTTTATGGCTAATGGGAAAATAATTGCTTTAATCCCTCTCTTTTTATGGTCTTCCATACCTCGTAAATGTGGCCTTTTATTGTTGTTTATGATTCCCCATGACCAGCTTTGTGAACGTTTATCAAACAAAAAGGGACATTTTGGTTTTAAGTTTGCATTTAGAATTTCAATTAACTTGATTTGTTAACAGAAGAGTTGTCTTTTTTAACATTGGAGATTGTTGTCATGGAAATGATTTTATTAGTCTTTTTAAGAGTAACGATCGAAGTTTCTGACTGAGCAAGGTTGAATTCTTTGTTCTCAAAATAAATTGATCACAACTCTGGCTATCAGAATGCTGTATTATGTGTTTCTGAAAGTGGTTTATTCTATTTATGAGTGGTGTCATTTCTTATTTTCAATTTATGAAAGATAAATTTTCTTTAAAGGGGCAGTAGCACGTTTTTTGGTAATTTTATATTTTAAATATTTCACTTGTAATTTTAAGTAAATGTTAAATGTATTATATTGACAGTGTCAACAATCTCATTACACAAGCCGATCACCCATAGTATGAGGACAAAGTATGAGGATTCACATAAAATCCATTGGCAGCCATTTTTGTGTGAACACCTTTAATTCATTTTTGTAAGAAAAAAGAATCGCATGGCTGAACTTTAAGTTATATGTTCAAATTATAACTGCTTCATTTAGTTTAAATACATTGTCTTCCAATTGGAACCATTTATTTTCATTTTCCTGACATCGCCTTATATTCCCCCTAAAAACGTGCTACTGCCCCTTTAAAGAGGCATGATGGTGAATAATTTAAAGAATGACACTTATCTAGATTTATGTGTGACTTATAGGATACATTAATTAATTGGATATCCTTATTAGCATACCTGTAATCATTAATTGTTAATAATTTCCGACAACAATAAGTTAAATGACGATGCCAATGATAAAATATTGGATGTATTTTCATTTAAACCCTAGATATGCAACATTGAAATAATATCGATTTCATGTCTAACTAACTACCGTATAGACATATAAGTCAATTCAGTTCTCAAGTTAAATTTAAAAGCAAAATTTATTTTTTAAAATGTCTTTTTACACTTGGAAAACACAGGAACACATTAAACAGATAACTAAGAGCAAAAAGTAGTAACCGGAAGATACAACAGATAACATCCTTGTTGCCAATTTTAAATTAGGACTTCCAAAAGTCAACTTGATTTAAAATTATCACAAACAAAGCATCAAAATCTGTCTTTTCTTTATTGATAAACTATCCCAATGGCAATTGCAATAGTACCCTGCAATAAACTATCGTTATTACAATAGTTACTCACAATAAACTTTCGCTATCGCAATAGTCCCTTTTGGGTCAATAGTCCTCCCTAATATCTGTCTAAGAGCAAAACGTAGCAACTTGAAGATACAACAGACAACTTTCTTGTTGCCAATTTTAAATTAGGACTTCCAAAAGTCAACTTGAGTTGATTTGATAAACTATCCCAATGGCAATCGCAATTGTACCCCGCAATAGACTATGGCTATTGCAATAGTTATTTACAATAAACTTTCGCTATCGCGATAGTCCCTTTGGGGCCAATAGTTACCCCTAATATCTACAATAAGCTGTATTTGTCTGTCTGTCTAGGATAAGTCTAGAACCAGTCATGAAGCAGCCATCTACTAATATAAATGGGCAGGATAAAGTAAGAAGTTTTGAATGGTTCCCCCTTTATCCCCCTCAAACTGGGGACATATCTACAATCTGCTCTCTCTGTCTGTCTATGGGAACTAGGACACCAGGACAAGTCTAGAACCAGGCATTATCTCATCTAATGGTACAGGAAGTTAGAAGTTAAAAATGGTTCACCCTCAAACTGGTAACATATCTACAATCTTCTCTCTCTTTCTGTCTGGGGTAAGTGGGATACCAGGACAAATCTAGAGCTGGTCATGAAGCAGTCATTGATTCAAATTGGCAGGAGAAAGTAAGAAGATTAGAATGGTTCCCCCTTATGTTCCTCAAACAAGGAACATATCTATAATCTGCTCTCTCTTTCTGTCTATTGGAACTGGGACACCAGAATAAGTCTAGAACCAGTTATTATCTCATCTATTGGTACAGATAGTGTCCAGGAAGTAAGAACCCAGCCATGTTTTTATCTTTATCCCTCTCAAAGCTGCATGTCAATACGGTTCTGTCCAGTACACCCAGGTGAAAGGAGGAAGATGCAAGACATTCTCTTTTGTTGCTATAAGACATAGCAAAAAATAAAAATAAAACAGTTATCGCCCTATTTTTCGACATATTTTATCTAATTTCCAAACCCTTTGTCAAATTTGATAAATAGTCTACATAATACTTGATTGGGGCTAGCCCTGTCAGGAAATAAATGTTTCAATCATACATTGTTTTCCATTGGTTTATGCCCGCTCAGAATAAGAATAGGCTGAGCCTGATGTTCGCAGAACCTAACCGTAACAGTTAGCGCCATCATGCGGTATCGGTTCACAACATTTAAATTCACTTCCAAATTATTGCTACAAAAGATGCAGTAGAGTTGATATACATTGAAACACTAAGAGATAATTGTGTGACAAAGTAGACTAATTTCCTCAATCTCCCTTCTATCCTCTCTGTAAACCTTGTAGAGAAGATACTACAAAGAGCTGTGTACATAACGTATTCAACGTAATAAGCGCCCTGCTCCAATAAGCGCCCTGCTCCAATAAGCGCCCCTAAAGGTTTTAAATAATAGGTCTACTAACCGCCCATGTACCAACGGTACTAAAATAATTAATTCAGCGTATTCACTTTGTTTCATGAGGAACTAAAGGATACATTAGCGGCAATATGTGTTGTTTTCTATTCAATAATGTGTAAGTATGTTTTTAATGCCGTTTCAGTTATGAAAGACAACCTGAAAACAGTTCCACTTCAGTAGTCTTTTTCGATCGTCATACATACCACTTTAATAAGCGCCCATCCAAGTCATCCTATTAAGCGCTTATTACCTGTACGTCGAATACGGTACATCTGCTAAATTAAAAAAATTAAAAAATTCATTCTAATCCCATGAGTTCAAAATGATAATTAGGGAATCAAAAAGTATTTACATTACCTTGAATATGAATGGCTTACATAGAAAGAAGAAAAGCCCAGCATGTTAAGAGTTGTGCTATGTAAACCTGAAAGGAAGGCCACAAACAACAAATTTCGGCAGTCCTGATGACTTGGGCTGTTTTGGTTCTTTCACTCGATGACTTAGTTCAATTTAAGTTTTGAAATGTTATTCCCATCCCTGTTTTGTGTTTTCATGATAATATGCGTGTATTTATTGTCTTTTGTTGCTGTTTGCCAAAAAGGTTTCATTTGCAAATTGTGTCGATTTACTTTCTGAATGAGAAAATTTATCAACCTATATGAGGAAGAAACAAATATTATATGTCTATTTTTTAGCGTTTGAACTACCTATTAATAAGGGATTGAGTCTAAATCATTACTGTTAAATAAGTTACTCTTTGAAAAAATAAAGGATATTAGTAAAATTGTTTTCTTGACTCAAAGATTTTATATCATGAAGCATACAATTATTCTTACTCCAGCATTAATTTTCTTCAAGACAAACTATATGTTCATCATTTTACCCATTACAATATTAAAAACATGTAATATGATATGTCTTAGGTGAAAGTTTCAATCGCAATTGTTTGTCATACTTTTCTACATGTGTATTTTGCATTTGAATGTTTCAATGTTCTTGTGTACATTTGCAAGTCTTTGGGAAAGCTCAAACAGTCAATGCACATGCAGTGTTATCATATCATGTCAATAGATTTATAAATTCATCATCCTTAGAGTTGAAATAAGCAATGACAAATTTTCAATATGAGCACATGTGCATATATCACTTTTTGCAATATTTTCGTCTATGACGTCAAAAGTCTATTGTTCATGACGTCAGTGTAACCAACGCTGGCAAGGAAAGCGGCTGTTGTTTAAGAATCTCTTTGAGAACAAAATGGAATAGAATTGGTAATAAAGAAATGATTACCCTTGGAAATGTTTCATATGACTTTTACAAACTTAATTATGTACAACGCTGGCTCTCGCTCTGGTATTAAACAAAATCTTGGAAAAGTCATATCACACTTCCTAGAGTAATAATTTTTTTTAAATATATTCATCAGGTAGGTATGTGTCAGCTGATATGTTTCGTTATTTGTAAAAAACAAATAAGGTGCATGTATTTTAGAGTACGTGACAAGACCTGCACAGCCAGTAGCTAATATGCTCCTAAACTGGGCTGGAAACATTGTCAGAGTTTCTTTGAGTTAACTTTCAAAATTAACAAAATCAGACCAGTATTTAAGGCTGTGGCATTTCAGGCCTGCTTCTGTTTTAACTGAGTATTTGACACAGAAATGTCAGGAGGACCCCCCAAAAATAATCATGTGGGTCTTCTGTGACTCAGTATTATTCTGATACAAATATCTAATCTTTCAATGAAAACCCATTTCAGTATTAAAACCAAAAACCATCCCATTATAGGCAATTCTTTATCAACCTTTTTATCAAGTATGAAACATTTATGATTTTTTTAGGACTCCTGAAATAGGAAAAGGACTCCTATAAATAAATACTCTGAGTCTCCAGGACTCTCAGTTTTTATTGACTATGTAAAAACCTATATTTAAAAGCTCTCAGAGCGCATAAATAGTCATTGGTCCTACAAACATTAAAATGATATATCTTTGCACTGAGACAGTTTTAACTAATATACAGTTCCTTTCTGATGAATCAATGACAGTGCTAGTATAAACTACTGACTCAGCGAATGGTCATTTGGATACAATATAGCAGCTATAAGAACTTTATTTGACTTGGAGTTCATCATATTGTTATTAAGCACCTTTGTTTACCAGCTTGAAGGAGGTGTTACACAAGGCAGGATTATCGTGGACTACGTAGCAATCAAAGAGGACGAGATCTCAGTATTCCGCGGAGAACTGGTCCAGATCCTCGCAACAAACCCCAGCAACATGTTCCTGGTCCACCGGGCAGCCAATCAGACGTCTCCGGCCGCCGAAGGGTGGATCCCCGGGCACATCCTCGGACCGAAGGATATGGACGGCAGTCTCAAGTAGGTGCAACTTGAAGCTGGAACTCCTTAGTATTTAGAGGACATGTGTTTTTTCTTGGCAAATACCAGAAAGTTGTGCAACCACAATAACTTTTCTGTCTAATTAGATGAGATAAGCAAGTTAAGCAAATTTTATAATTATTATATGATTAATTAGATGTTTTTGAATTGAAATTGAAGAGCAATTACATTGAGGCTACTCCAAAAAGAGTCTCCTAAGTAACAACAAGACTTCATCAGCGTGTCTATGCATCGATGCGTTGTTCGATGTTGTTGTTATCAGTCATAACACGGTTTATTTTCATCAATAGATCTCAGTATTTCAATGCCAATCATATAGTTAAATGATAAGGTAATCAAAAGGAGAGTTTATATCTTCTTTCATTGGTTAAATTTTCCAAGAAAATATCACATGCATGATGGAATGGGAGTAGTCTGAAGTAACTTTTAATTTATCATGTTGATCTGGACAATTCTGTTACATTTTAAGTATAAATCTGTTGACAACCATATAAGATATCAAAGAGAAACCTATTTAGACTTAAAAGAAGTATCCAAAGTTATTCAAGGTCCTGTAAACAATGATAAAGAGTTGAGAGACATTTGTAAAGCAATTGATGTGACGGGATCAAGAGGATTAGTCCGGGCACATGGAGAGACACTTAATGGGCTTCTCACCTGTGAGTTCTTCACACAGTAGCATCAACATGATTAACTCGGGGAGAAACACAGAAACCATTAGCACAGGCTTAAAAAACAATGACCCCATTTCTGTTCCATTTAGCTCCATGTATCATTTGCATCAGACAGGTATGGGTGTAGCCCTGCCTGAGACGGTGTTCCCTGCAGATAAGATGATTCAGTTTAAATGGGCAGCAGCCTTGGGAGATGGATAGATAGTGTATGGTGTTACTCTCTTCCAGGAGACATGCTTGGCAGATGTTCAAGATGAAGAAGCCCAGTTTCCGGCCTGACAAGAACTACGATGGCATGAACAGTCTGGAGAGGAAATCCAAGTCATTGGGCAGAGACGGCAAACCTAAAGTCAAGGTAGTCTGAGCTGGTCCTGTACAGCTGTCTGTCTGTCTGTCTGACTGTCTGTTTGTATGTCTGTCTGTCTGTCTGTCTGTCTGTCTGTCTGTCTGACTCATGGTGCTCTGCTTGAGTGCTTGTTGAGTTAACGTTACTCTCTCTCATTCATTCAATCTATCTTGAAGACAATAAAAAAAGATAGCAGACCTCATAATTTCCCTTACATTCCAAGTGATTCATTTTTAAAGAAATGTCCTTAGCTATATTCATGCAGTACTTCAGTTTTTGTTTTTATATTCTTGTGGGTCACGGGCCCATCACAGTCATTTGAGGGGTTAATTTATTTTTTCTTTCAGGTTTAATGTTATAATGTTATAATTACAAATACATGTTGCATATCTCACAAATGACATATAACATACATAATTACCTAAATTCTCCTTTACATAAAGATGAGAAATTTTTTTTTGTCTTAAATAAATGTTATTAGCATATATATTTAAATCATGGCACAGGCCTGTAGGACCCTAGCACTTCAAAAATGGTGTCACTGTGCTATTGATAAAAATCATGGAGGAATGGCCACTGTCAATCTAAAGCACTGAAATTATGTATCAATTACATTTCATTATTCTTTTCCTTTTTCTAATGAACTGTCCTCTTATACAAATACATTATCTTGATACTTTTTTATTTTATCAGCAATACAAAAAGTGAAACTTTGGCCATAATACCACTTACAAGCAATTCATACAATGTTCAAAACAGGTGATACATCGTTTATCATTTATAGCTACTTCATTGTTGGTTGAAAAAATGTTGCCCAAGAGGGTCCAAGCCAAATAAATTAATAAAAGTCAATAGATGCCAAGTTTCTTAATCTTTGAAATTATTACAGTAGAACACAGATATAGCAAACTCGGATATAGCGAACAAATTTTTAAGTCCCGTCAAAAGCTCTTTGCATGGCGGTCAAACGTAAATAGCGAACACCTGATATAGCGAACTTAATTCTTTGGTCCCTTGGAGTTTGTTATATCCGAGTTCTACTGTACTTCATTGTTGGTTGATTCTTTGTTGGCATTTATGTTTTTCTTATAAATTTTATTAACAAATTCCTTTTACAACTTTGTACGTCATTGTATAGTCTTTATGCATTTGTTCCAATTTATCCTCATTTATCCTTTCATGGACAATCAGCAGCAATCATAATCCTTCTTCTATTTGCATCTGTACTATCTACCTACACCCCAATCATCTTGATATTTATGATAAATACACTTTAAAAAATGTTGCCCAAGAGGGTCTAAGCCCAGACAATTTAGCCAATGGATGCCAAGTTTCTTAACCTTTAAGATTATTATATTAATTATCTTTGAAAATTGTTATTTTGATTATCCAGGTGATGAGCCCAGGAGACTTCAGCTACGAGGTTCCCCCGATCGTCCAGCAGCCCCTAACCAGTATAACGGTGCAGGCCGGGGACACGGCGGTGCTCACGTGTAAGATCTGTGGTCGACCTAGGCCCGGCATCAGTTGGAGGTTCAACGATATCGGGACCATCGCTCCCACACCCCGTATACTGCTGCTGTATAATGAGGAGGGTACAGCTACTCTTCAGGTAGGTGGATTTACCTGTTGAGTTGATTAGTCTATTATAGAATGAATCAATGACATAAGTTTTAACCAGTGGTGTATCATAGGTATTCCTTAAATTAATATTTCAGCTTTCAGTGTTGCATTGTTTCAAATGAATATGTCCAATGTTATTATATGAATGGCATTGTCATAAAACTTGCTGTAAATCATCAAAAATGATTGATTACAGGTATTCTAATAAGAATATCAATCCATTAATTAATCACACATAAATCTAGATAAGTGTCATTCTTGAAACCTTTCACCATCATATGCCTTTTGATATTCAAAGAAAATATATTTTTTATAAATTGCAAATAAAAAAATACATCACAAAGTAATAAAATCAGAAACATGAAAATCGGCATTCTATTAGATGGAGTTGAGATCAAAGGGAGACAATCCTGTCACCAAAAAAAGTTCATGAGCTCAAAGCACCCGTACAAAGGAAATGACAGTATCGCATAGCAGTTGTAGTCTTATAATCAAACATAAGGGTTTATGCAACCAAGCACATGTTGAGAGTGAGAGTATGACCTATAACACCCTACCAATGACACCTCCCTGTATTGATGGTTCCAGATCAACCAGGTGTCCGTGTCAGATAGTGGGGAGTACTCATGTTTCGCCAGTAGTGATATCGGCTCCGTCATCACCAGAGCTCATCTTGTAGTTCTAGGTAAGTAGATTCATCAACTCTAACTATAATTCCCTGCAAATGCTATTGTGTTTCCAAATTTAACTTTTCCTCTTGATAATACGTGGAATGACTATTACCAAACTTTGTTATTTTCTAGATACACATGCCTTGTTGTTATTTGAATGTTATTAAGTTATTTAGGGATCATAATTATTACTGTCTGCAAGAGTAAAATTTCTTTTCCTTTGGGGGTTGAATCCTAACAACCCTATACAGCCAAAAAAAGTACTATATTGTGGATAGTGTCATCTCAAATGATTAATGTTACAATTGTTCATTTATTTAAGGTGTTACAGGTAGTAGTTTTATTGTCAAATTTATACTTGTTATATAACCAAATTTCATTGGCTGTTTTCAATTTTCATTGTGGACAGCCAACCTCCGAAACTTGAAAACCTCACCAGCACAAAATGTACTTAAGGACCTCAAATACTCATTACCCTTCAACCTTGTGCTTTAGAGGATGTTCTTTATTTCATGTATTTTGATACAATCAACATATGATGAATGACATAATTGTAAACTTTTGCTTGTTTCTCTAGACCGCCCGCACGCCCCGGGCCAACCGATGATCCGGAACCAGGTGGGGACGGCCGTGCATCTGGAGTGGGCCCCACCCCCCCAGGCTCAGTGCGGTCAGATACAGGGATACACCATAGAGTTCAGGGAGAAAGGTGGGCTTCATGATCTATAGGGGTGAAGACTTGGTGTGATAAATATATATATAATTGTTTTATACCAAAATTGATTGCTCTGATGTCATTCTGATTGAAGTTTCACTGTTGTCACTTTAAGGAAAAGCTACCAAATTTAGAATTGAAGTCAAAGAGATTTTTAATCATGTGGTACAAAATATGTCAGTTACAGCATTTACAAGAGATTTTATGAGAGCTTCATTTCAAATTGTTCAGTATTTGGCCAATGCAATTCTTTAATGATTATGAAGAAAGGGTTAGTTATGAATACCATCACTGAAATGTCATAAACTGATATGAATGATATGTAGTTAGTTAACGTTTCACCTACTTTATTTTATGAACTAAAAGGAATAAATGAAAACTAAATATTCTTTTTCCTACACTTTCAGCCTCCGATGTGTGGCAACTTGCCATTCCATATGTGCCGAATACCTCACAAGTGATTGGTGATCTGGAACCCGGGATCACCTACCAGTTCCGAGTCAGTGCTAACAACGCGGTCGGGATCAGCGAGCCTAGCGTCCCTTCGCACTATGTCGCTGTGCCCACAGAATATGGTAAGTGGAGTTGAAGATAACGAAAATATGTTACTGATGAACATTGCCTCGCTTTCATATAGTTCCTCCCAAATCCTCCAGAATCAAGCCTCTTCAGACTCAGATGCATTGTATTACAAAGCTGTATTGAAATATTTTAAAAAGAGTGAGTTGATGTTTAACATATTTTGAACAATATTTCAGTTATTACACGTGATTTTAAAAAGAATCCTATGTATTTTACGATTTGAATCAAATGGTCAGGCAAAAGCCACATAATCTCTTTAACAAGTTACATTTCATTACATTGAATATAATTTGTTAAATGCACAGCTGAACAAATATTTTGGTGAACTGTTAAAGAGAGAGAAAATTAAGATATATTATATAGATACAGAAAACACGCATAAATACAGATGGTTGATGAATATTTTGTCCCTCAACAGAACTGAGTGCCAAGGAGGAGTCAACAAGTGCCATGTGGAAGGCCACCTACGATAATGATTTTGCTGATGCAGGAGAAATTGGAAGGTAATTAAAATATTAATCAATTAATCTGGAGCAGAAGATTGTGTTTGTTGAAGTATGCTTCCTACAAATTCAACAGATCTTAAAAAATGATTAAAAGGTTAAATGCAATACTAGTTACATTTCTGTGTATTTAGGTATTAATTGGGTATCTTAAATCATTTGTCAACAAATTATTATTCTTCAACTGATTGTACCAGAGTAGGGTAGGACTGACTTGTCTATGAAAACAAAACAATATATGGATGACTGCTACTTCATCTATTTCAAACATCATTTATTTACTTCTTGTCCCTTCTTAGATAGATAAGATCAGATAATAAGATATAAGATAAATAGCAATATACAGTATATAAATTGAAGGATTGAAAAAAATAAAGAAGTTGTCAACCATATATTGTCTTGTCTTCGTAGATAAGTCGGTTCGATGTTATTCTGGTACAATCTTCTATTACTACCAAACTTCTAGGTAACCTTGAAGAATACTAGCATGTAATACTTATTGCAGGGGTCGGTTCTCCGTGGTGCGGAAGTGTATTCAGAAGTGTTCTGGGCAGGAGCTGGCAGCGAAGATCATCTCGCGGAAGTTGGTGCGTAAGGAAGCGGTGGAGACAGAGTTCAACACGTTACAGAGTCTGCAGCACTCCCATCTCACCCTCGTCTACGATCTGTACGAGAGCGAGAACAACCTCATCATCATCATGCAGCTGTGAGTAGCTTGGAAGATTTAGGAATAGCAAGCTTTGTCATCTGAAATAGTCTAAACTGGTGCTCGGCAGATTTGGGATTTCCAATCTTGGCTAAGCCAACTCAGATAAAGTCAAACTGTGCCCTTGCAAATTTGGAATTACCAATGTCGATTTAGCCAAGTCAGATAGAGTCAAAACTGTGCTCTGCAGATTTGGGATTGCCAATCTTAGTTAGCCACGTCAGAGTCAAAACTGTGCTCTGCAGATTTGGGATTACCAATGTTAATTTAGCCAAGTCAGATAGAATCAAAACTTTGCTCTGCAGATTTGGGATTGCCAGTCTTAGTTAAGCCTAGTCAGATAGAGTCAAAACTGTGCTCTGCAGATTTGGGATTGCCAATGTTGATTTAACCAAGTCAGATAGAGTCAAAACTGTGCTCTGCAGATTTGGGATTGCCAATCTTAGTTAGCCACGTCAGAGTCAAAACTGTGCTCTGCAGATTTGGGATTGCCAATGTTGATTTAACCAAGTCAGATAGAGTCAAAACTGTGCTCTGCAGATTTGGGATTGCCAATCTTAGTTAGCCAAGTCAGATAAAGTCAAAGTGAGCCCTTGCAGATTTGGGATTGCCAATCTTAGTTAAGCCTAGTCATATAGAGTTAGACTAAATTTCAGTCTCTGAAATTAAAATACATATTAAATGCAGTTTTCTACTATTAAACTTGAAAGGAGCCCACTGAAGCTGTTCAAACTGCAGTGAGCTAGACTTGCTATAATAATATAGACTTGTGTGGGTCTTTAAAGATATTTTGTTTCAGGGGCTGTTAGACAGACTAATAATATAGAGTCAAAACTGTGCTCTGCAGATTTGGGATTGCCAATCTTAGTTAGCCAAGTCAGAGTCAAAACTGTACTCCGCAGATTTGGGATTGCCAATCTTAGTTTAACCAAATCAGATAGAGTCAAAACTGTGCTCTTGCAGATTAAGACCAAGCTTAGTCAGATGACATAGACTCAAAACCTTGCTTGAGAACGCTACGTTGGAGAGAAAGATACACATTCTGTACCCAAAATTTGTTTATTCTTTTTAAATTGTCAGCAATACACATAGATAGATATTAGATAGACTTTCATGTTCTATTATCTCTGGAGAGTACCAAGAGTAGTCTATTGCTTCATATATTCTTTGCATGAATACTATCTGTAACCTTACAAGAAGTCAAAAGTCAAATGCTATGAGCTCTGATTATGCCAATTCTGTAGTACGACACTGAGTGACCTATGAGAATAATATCACCATGTCAGTTTCCTAGATCAGCATATTACACACTGACAATTATACATAAAAAACCAACTTTTGTCAGCTTAATTCCCACCATGCAGTAGCAATAAGATATTGTCACCATGCTCTGTTGATGTCCCCAGCTTGCCTTACTGACGTCGTTTTGTCAGCTTATTTCCCAACATGCAGTAGCAATAAGATATTGTCACCATGCTATGTTGATATTCCCAGCTTGCCCCACGGCCGACTCCTGGAGTACATCTGCAGCAAGCCTCACTTTGACGAGGTTCAGGCGGCGGACTACATGAAGCAGGTGCTTGATGTCCTGCAGTACCTTCACAACTGTCGTATAGCTCACCTCGACATCAAGGTAGGAGGGAGGATCAAACCCCTTGAGTACTCTCATGTTGACACTGGTATAGGATTGGAGTATAGTATGTGATTAAAACCCATAAATATGAGTATGAGTCAGTTTTTGTTGTCATTAGTTCTACTGATGTTGAGAATGGTTGGCACAAGCCATGTGCTTTTTGATGTGAGTTTGTGTCAAAAATCAATATTGTTGTTATGTAGCTTCGGACTTCAATTCCTTTTTTTTTGTCTTTAAGATGAAAAACCTATCTAGAAAATTACTTTGTTACTTTCTAAAATTATCAAATCTACTACAATTTGGTCATGTTTATAGTAAATGTTAAAATGATATCACCAGACATTATGGTCATGAATGAAACACACAACTTCAACCTACAAAATTTAAAAAATATAAATTCTAGTGTTACTTCATTTCACCTAATGATGATGATGTACAAGCTGAACACAAAGACTACCGGTAAGCCACGTTGTGTAATCAGACTGTTCTATATCTGCAGCCAGAGAATCTGCTGGTAGAGGTGGGGGCGATGGGTGTGAGTGTCAAGGTGGTCGACTTCGGGGACGCTCGGCACATCTACAACAACTACTACATCCACCCTGTGGTGGGCAACACTGAGTTCATGAGTCCCGAGATGATCAGTGGAACTCCTGTTGGGCTGCTCACAGATACCTGGTCAGTTTTTAAGAGCTGCTATAAATGGCTGAAATAATGCCCAAGCAGTTTCAAACCCCAAATCACTCAATGAAATACACAAACATCATGCTTTTAAAGGGATTTTTTTAATGGCAGCAAAATTCTCAATGTTTTAATGCATAGTTCTGTTCTTTTTTCGATGGTACCATTGTTGAGAGATAAATAAAGTACACAAAGATCATGGTTGTAAAGGGATTTTTTTAATTGCAGCAAAATTATCAATGTTTGAATGCATATCTCTGCTCTTTTTTCCATGGTACCATTGTTGAGAGATAACTATATATTGTCACGTTATGCATCAGTAACAAGATTTTATGAGAGCTTCATTGGACAAATGATATCATTGATGACTAAAATGACCATTTGATCCTGACTACTTCATGAATAAACAAGAAAGCATTTAAAGAAAAAGCAAAACCCACCTTTCAGCTGTAGTTCGCATTGATATCAGACAACGTTGTTTTGTACACTAAGATATTAATACCCACTTGATCTGCTGTAGGAGTATGGGGGTGATAGTGTACGTGCTCCTGAGCGGCGTGTCCCCCTTCTTGGACGAGAGTCAGGAGGAGACGTGCTCCAACATCGTCCGCAACGACTACTGCTTCCCCGACGAGTACTTCGCAGGAATCTCACAGGACGCTAAGGATCTCATTAGACTCATGCTCGTCGAAGATCTCAGGTAAACAATTCCCGACTTTCACTATAATTTTTTACTCGGTTTACGCATGCGCAGAGTGCGCATTTGGGTAAGCTTCCGTTTTTTCGCTGTGTAGAAAACCGGAAGCGTACCCAAATGCGCATGCGTCAACAGAGTCAAAAATTATAGTGAAAGTCGCGAATTGATACAGGTAACAGGTCTGCAGGTAAAAAAAGAATCGGTTGATAAGTTCAGTGTCCAGGTAATTAAGACAGTCCTTCATGTTATAATCACATATTTCACTCATTAATAAACTTATTTTAGCATGGTCATATAAAGCTGTAAAGTTAAACAATAACGCTCAACTAAATTTAATGGTAACAGGGTACTATGTAAAAGGAAATGATTCCAAACTAAAAATCAGTTTCGAAAATTATTTAATTATTCTTTCGTAAGATGTATATGCTGCTGATTGCGGATGTATATTTAATGGGCACACAGCAACAACCACAACAACTCCTTATTCATTCATGAAATGTCTCTTATTTATGATATTGCAGTAAGCGGCCGACAGCGCAGTTATGTATCGAGTCTGCATGGATCAAGAAGGCCGCAGTACCAAGGAGTTCCCCTCTCCGGCCCAAACCCATCGCAACAGCTCGGCTCTGTGACTTTGTGGAACGAAGGAGGCATCAGGTAATAAATGTCAATCATATATGATTAAAAATTGTTAAGAACTTTCGTTGAGGTCAGAGTTTAAAGGATTTTATTTGTATTTCTTTTTCTACGATATTAAACATCTCTATTATTCTAATCTTTTATTATCCTTCATGTCTATGCTTGTCAACTTTTTGCTTGTCATCTTTTGTAGAGAAGTATATACTAAGAAAGGCATCTATCAAATCTTGTGTGTTAACGTCAAAGGCATGGCATTTAAAACCATTGGAAAATTATTAAAAAAATAGTTATCTATTCCTGTATGCTGAGAGTAATTGAGTGTATTTCTTTTCCAGAGTGACACTTTCAACATGAAGCAAGTAACATAATACTTGGAGAGAGAGAAAGAGAGATTGATGAGAAGCATCTGTGATTGTCCATCAGTTGGAAGTGTTATATGGTTCTCTGGATACTCTGATGCATCTGTCACAGGCAGATTGGACATTTGTTTGGAGGATCTTGAGTCATTTATCATTTGTGACCATCAGTGTCTGTTATCTCCAGTGAGAGAGAATCAGAACAATTGTCCAGATGTTAATAGCCCTGGTTTGCAGTTATTCAGCGATATCACTTAGAGGCAATTATCAAAATATCTGATGGTGATCGTGTGGAAGCTAAATGCCCGATTGAAATGGCCCTGTTGGCAAACGTCTCAAACCCCTACTGAAACTGATTGGTTCCTCATGACAATTTAAAGTCTAGGAATAAGGACAGTGAAGAATTTGGTGAAAGAGCCTGTGCATAATGGACTGGTGACAATATATCCTATTCCTATGATCTACTGTTGCTTATTCTGATGACAGAAGATAAGCTTTGCCTAGATTCATATAGACCTGTTCATATTGACTGCATGCCGTTTGCTTCTCTACAGGAAAGACCTGTTTCTGTCCTATGGACAGGACGAAGAGAAGCCACGTTTTTGTGTGGACATTAAGCTGAGAAGCCACAGTTCCTGTGGAAAAAAATTGGAGAAGCCGTGAAACCTTTGAACATAAGTTCAAGAATCCGTGGAACCTGTGAACATCAGTTCAAGTAGCCAGAGTCCCTGTGGACAATAATTCTAGAAGCCAAGGTTCCTGTGGCATTGTTCTAATGTTAATGACGGAGACTTGATAGAAACTTGTTTAGGGAACTAATTATTGTCTACATTGACGATTTATCACTTGAAATTTAAGATTTTACTATTGGCCTGTTTATGGAGCATCCTTCTAATAATTAGTTTTGTATCTTTACTAGAACTGCATGGTTACAATGAAGAAGTAGATCCCCTTTCTGAAAAGATTTGTAGTTGATGAATGATACTGTCTCTGTATGTTGACAAAATAACAGGATTGATACAGAGTTCTTGTTTTTTAATCAGCTTTATATCAAACGTTTGTTCAGGTTTTGCAGCTTAATCAGTTTTCATCCGGATTCTAGACTGAATATATAAATCAATAAACAAATTGGTGTCCTCTTTCTTATACTTCATGGACAATGACAAGTCCAATAGAACAGAAAGTATCAAAATCTACATCTTATGTATGCTTATAATGCAGGAGAAAACTGTCAGTCAGCTAAATGTTTTGAAAAATGAAGGTATACAAGATAGTTCAGTTATCTTGTATCAATTCTTTTCTTCTTAATTTTGATACCTTTTTGCAAATATGCTTTTAGTTTCATACTTTCAGGACAGGATTTGGGAAGTATTCATAGCCTGTACATATAATAGGACAATGGTTTGATACGCTGAAGGACATGTTCAGTAAAGGGTAGATGACCATGAAGATGAATTTACTGCTGTTTGTATTAACTCTTTTCAGTTTCGTCTTTTCTTGAGCTCATCTCCATTTACAAGCTGATAAGATGATAATCGTCTACATGACACTCATTGTCTTGATTATCTAGATTTAGTGGTTAACATGATAATGAATATATTCATTCATTCAAGGTCAATAGCTGGTAGCCCTTATTGCTCTGAAATCTGTAAATATAGATCTCATTTACATTTTCTTGTGAGAATTTATCATCATTTTTATTCTGTTCATCTTTTGAATCATCATGTTAATGCTATTGTGTGGATAATATAATAAGCGAACAGCTTCATTCATTGACGATTGTGCATCCTAGAAGTGTAAAGCTATGATAGACAACTCTTGCTACATTCGTTAGAGTTACTTCCCCTTCATTGTGCCTCATTTTTGCTGAATTTTCTCAATGCTCTCTTCAACTATAGCTCTTTTTAGCATTTCAAGTGTCTTTCTTAGCTCTGACAATTTTAAATTTTGAAGTTCTATCAAATATTCTTGATATTCTAACTGTAGCTAGTTGTAGGATCCCATGTTTGTATGTTTCATAGACTGTATGTGTTTAGAAACACTGTATGCAAATTACTGTGATTCAGTGAAAATCAAAGATAACAAATGTGATGTCTCCTTTCCAGTGTATTCAGTATTTGGCCTATACCTGTGATAGTAAAAGATTTAACAATCAAAGAAGATTTGAAATAGCGCAGAGTAGATGTAAGGGATTAGATTTCAAATGTAGCAATAACATTTCTTAATTTCATAATCAATTATTAAACATGTGGAGTTATCATATCAAGATGAAATTGATAATAATTTGTGACGATCCTTTTTCTATTGAAAAGGAAATGTAGATATAGAATCTAACTTATTATCATCAATAATGATTCAATTTCAATACCAATTAAAAAATTTCGAATATGCTTGTGATCTAGAATTTCAATCATCAATCCTAGTTTTCCCGTTTGTCCAGCCGTTTGTGCCATTGACAGTGCATATAAGCTTAGGAGTTCATAGAGCTGTAAATAAGTTGTCCACGTGAAGAGGAGGACCTAGAGGGTGTTGTTTATTTCAACCTTTGATGAGAATATTGTGTGTTCAAACTAACAATTTCAAGCCTTAAAAGACCCATGAAAGACCTTTTCAACATGGCTTAAATCTTCATGAATAGATTTGTAAAACAGTTTTGCTTTTGGCAAGATTCTCTATTGAACATGAGGATCTTATTGGAAATTCATATTGAATATTGAGCACGCGATACTCTTTGTCAATTAGAACTCAGCTGATATGTATGTATTTGATGCAAATGTATGATTTGTAACTGAATAATTTGCAAACTATCCTTATTTGAATTATTTGTATGTGAAGTCAATCATCCTTATCGTACCAACAATGTTTATTTTGTCCATGTTTATTTATTTTTTCTAGTCCCGATATTTAATATGAATCCAGCCATATTACAGCTTTGAGACAGGTTTCTGCCACATAGCTTTTCCTGTGCGCAGAATTCCCCAGAGGCTATGATCAGAACTTCTATGTGTGCAATCTCCTTTCAGCCCCTATACTTGTTATTATAATATCATATGTTGCTACAAAACATTAAAACATAACATGCAATCGCTGTCTCATGTTTTTATTCTTCAAATCTTTTCAGGATAAATATCCCATGTAAGGTTTGTCAACTTTTTGAAACATGATTCTGGATTCGATTCATACATGTTTGTCAAATAGACCGATCTCTTCATCCTTCAACATGAATATAGATTTTTGTCAGATTAATTTTAATATGTGTTTGGTTAATTATAGTCCGGTTTTGACATATAAAATCAAAAAAGTAATATATTTAAAACAAATTTGCACTAGTTCAGCTTCACAAGTGCAGTGAAAACTAAAATTGGGATCAGATTCAACCAGTATGAGCAGCAGAGCAGAAACCCAAGTTTTATACAAATCTATTAATGTTTGTCTCATCAGGCCGAATACTGCCAGTGGCTGAAATATTACCCAAGTGGAGCTCAACAACAATTCATTCACTTATCAGGCGTAAAAAGCAACCTCAAACTCTAGAATATGCTTATGCAAAGACTGATGAGATTAAAGGGGCAGTAGCACGTTTTTAGGGGGAATATAAGGTGATGTCAGGAACATGAAAATTAATGGTTTCAATTGAAAGACAATTTATTTAAACTAAATGTAGCATTAATAATTCAAATATATAATGTAAAGTTTAGCCATGTGATTCCTTTTTCTTACACAAAATGAATTAAAGGCGTTCACACAAAATGACTGCCAATGGATTTTTTGTGAATCTTCATACTTTGTCCTTTGACTATGGATGATTGGTTTGAACAATGAGATTTTTAACGCTGTCAAAATGATACATTTAACATTAACTAACAATTATCAGTGAAAATTTAAAACATAAAATTATCAAAAAACGTGCTACTGCCCCTTTAAGACCCAATGGCTGTATTTGTATATTGCACAAAAAATGTTTTTATCTGACCCATATACGGGGCCATTCTCTCCCAACAGAGGCAACTCAGTCATACCTGAATTAGCCTCTGTTCTATTACGGCTAATACACGGGACAGAAAGGTAGAAATCTGATTGGAGGCAATCGAAGTTAGTTGTGCAATCAGCGACGCCGTTTCAAAAGTGGTCATTAGCAAAACCTCGTCCATCTCCGTGGGGTTTGTCAAAGCTTTCGTTGAAATTTCACATCAAGGGAGGTAATTCTTCACTTTTTGCCTTCTCATTAGTTATTTTTTAGTTGATTAGTACCATAGAATCTATCATAAAACAAATAATAATTTACACAATTATAAAACAGTTTCTATCTAATGAAAAACCCTATCCATATCAGATTTTCAAATAGTTTCCCTCTCACACTGTTAATGAAAAATAAACATAAAGGCATAATATTTTTCTTTTGTCACTAAACGACCATTAAGAACTCCCTAAGGCCTTTTTTGCTCACCTTTACAAAGTAAATGTGAGCCTATGTCATGGCGCTTCGTCCGTCGTCCGTCTGTCCGTCCGTCTGTCCGTCTGTCCGTAAACTTTCACGAAAAAGACTACTCCTCCTAAACGAATTCAGATATCATTCTGAAATTGTAGTATGTTATACCCATGGTGATTCCCCACAGAAAGGTAGACGTTTCAGTTTTGAGAATCCAAGATGGCCGCCATGACAGCCATATTGAATTTTCAATTAGATTTCATGAAAAAGACTACTCCTTCTAAACGAATACAGATATCATTCTGAAATTGTAGTATGTTATACCCATGGTGATTCCTCACAGAAAGGTAGACGTTTCAGTTTTGAGAATCCAAGATGGCCGCCATGACAGCCATATTGAATTTTCAATTAGATTTCATGAAAAAGACTACTCCTTCTAAACGAATACAGATATCATTCTGAAATTGTATTATGTTATACCCATGGTGATTCCTCACAGAAAGGTAGACGTTTCAGTTTTGAGAATCCAAGATGGCCGCCATGACAGCCATATTGAATTTTCAATTAGATTTCATGAAAAAGACTACTCCTTCTAAACGAATACAGATATCATTCTGAAATTGTAGTATGTTATACCTATGGTGATTCCGCACAGGAAGGTAGACGTTAAAGTTTTGAGAATCCAATATGGCCACCATGGCAGCCATATTGAATTTTCAATTAGATTTCATGACAAAGACTATTTCTCCTAAACCAATCTAGATATCATTTTTATATTGTAGTATGTTATACCTATAGTGATTCCAAACAGAAAGGTAGAGGTTTCAGTTTTGAGAATCCAAGATGGCCGCAATAGCAGCCATATTGACTTTTCAGCTGCAGATGACACATCATTATTATTAAATTTTAAGCTTTCATCAAGTGATCACTGGCACCATATAAATTCTCTAATTTGAACTTACTAATCATAATATTATCTTAAATATGGAATATTTAAGATTGTCGTGCAAGTTGTTCTATATTTTTAAGTGTTTCTAAAAAAAATTAAGATGAAAGACAAACATAATTGATTAATTTGTTTAAAATCTTTATGGCAACTAGCTGCAAAAATCAAATCACATTAAACATGTTAAATTTTAAACAATGGTATCTCCCTTATATTCCTTTAAATACCACACATAAGGGGTCAACCAGAGTTCAGATATTCCACTATGCTAATACACATCCCAAGGCAGGCTGCTAGCATCACAGTGTCAGCTGCTAGTCTGTTGCATAATCAACCTGACCCAATTGATATGGTAGAGCATTATGCTATATGGCCATGGCCCATGTGTATGCAATAAAAGTTATGGACTTGTATTCTCATGACAGTGATATGTTCTTTCTGAGAATAACAACTTACACAAAACTTGTCTACAATAGGCTTTGTGTTTAGCAATCTACATGATAAGTTGATGTGGAATAAATATGCAGATGAAAATCGAAAAGGGTTTAGTAAGAAAAGTAAGGAAATTTGATTTGTCATATCTCTCTGTTGATTTGACAATGCAAAAATGTTTACCATTATAGTACTGTATGAGTGTTAAATAAATTGATACTTTAATGAAAGACATCTCATGGTCACTTGACATGTAAATATTATGTGAACAAAATAAACGTGTCTTATGCATTGCTGTGTTTATGACTTTCCTCTCAATCAGTCATTCATTTTCCTTGAAAAATCTGTACTTTTGGGATTCTCAATATCCCATGCAGCATAACCATCAGTGAAATAATCTTGAAATCATATTAATGATTCACTACAAAACAAATGTAAGTGCCCACCATCCTGTAAGTAATGAATGACATTTAAATGGATACACCTAAACCAATCAAGATATCATAATGAAATTAATACGGATGCCCACATAAAAGTAGCATTTTGAAGATTAAAAAGTACAAGATGGTCACCAATTCAGCCATAGATATACAAAAAAGTTATACAATAACCTACTGCTTGTTAACTTATCATGATTATATCATTCGTGTATTAATGTTTGTTCAAGCTCTAGTCGTTTCCAAAAGAAGACTAGTATTTTAAAAGATAAAAAAATCATGATGGCAGCCATAATCAATTATATAAAAGATGGTTACATGTATAATTAAAACATTTTACCACATCATTCATTTTAAGGTGAGCTTCTGTACCCTCGGTACTTTTATTACATGCTCATGTTTACTCCTAGGAGTATATTTACTCCTAGGAGTAAATATACTTACAGGGAGTAAACGTGCCATGTAAACAGCCCAAAACAGATTTACTTACAGGAGTATATTTACTCCTAGGAGTTAAATACTCCACCCCTAGAGGTAAAGTAAAAGTATATTTACTTTTACTCCTGTGAGTATCCTGTCATTTTCTATAGTATTAGCATAGTTGAATGATTAGGTTGAGGTAAATGACTTGCATTTATATAGTTTTTAAACACTACTATTGTGTTTTCATCAATAATAACTTGCATTCAAGATTATTCTTTTTAACCTGTCGAGAGCATGTTTCCTAATGAAGGAAATGTGTTTTTTGTTGTTGGTGTCATTCCTTTAAAACCGAAAACCAGCTGCGTTCACTCCTTTTACACTAGAAGTTGATTGACCAAACAAAATCTATGGTAAAATTGTGTTATATTCTTCTCTGCCTCAAGATTTGCATTTCACACATTGAGTTTTCTATGAAAAAATATATTTCTACTGTAAGCAAATCATGATATACTTAAGGGTCCTTAAATTCCAATGGAACGTAAAGTAAATATACTTTTACTCCTAGGAACAAAAATACTCCTAGGAGTAATTATACTCTCAGGAGTAAAGTGCGCATGTAAAAAGGGCATTAGTCATGGATATCCAAAAGGTGTTTTCATTGGCTGCAAATAAGAGAAATATTTTAAGTTACAACTTTTTTGCCGCTAGGGCAATCTGCCGGAACCCCAGGATCTAGGCGTAATAGAACAGAGGCTAATACAGGTATGACTGAGTTGCCTCTGTGGGGAGAGAATGATACGGGGCATAAGGACGGGGCTGCTATCAGTTTTTGTGAAGTTTTCACCCGCCGCCGCTGCCGCCACACTCGTATTACAAGCTATAACTTTTTTCCACTAAGCTTTCCAGAACTCTTATTCATAACTTACTACTCATACCTCTGGGGAACGATTTTGTCACGTTCACTTTCAAGGTCAAAGGTCAAGGTCACGAGCTATGTAATCACTCTAAGAATTCCTTGTAAACGCGATAACTTGAGGGGGAGGATTTTGTTAACGCTATATAGAGGGTAAGAATGTGTTGGGTTAACAGCATGAGGAAGGAATACTTTCAGTAACTTCTGAAAATTGAATTGAAGCTTATGAATTTCTATTGACATTGTGTTTTTACAATACAGACAGGGTTGATGATATACCAGCTAAAACAGAAAAAATAATAGTTATTTTACAGTAAGAAGACTGATATCGTTTGCATGAGTCCACCGTCAACGCTATCTTAAAGTGACGTCACAGACGTAAAATGCCAGAGATCTGTATTGCATTAAGCTAACTTCACATTTTGAATGATAGCCTGGAAAGTGTAGGTTAACTTCACGGAGGCCGATGCAATGGCTTTTGTTTAGTTGCCTGAATACAGTGCTACCACATACTTTGTTG
Source organism: Steromphala cineraria (assembly GCA_916613615.1). Lineage (NCBI taxonomy): Eukaryota > Metazoa > Mollusca > Gastropoda > Trochida > Trochidae > Steromphala > Steromphala cineraria. Next base: position 2,694,545 of record OU744729.1, read on the forward strand.
TACGCATAATGTACAAAGTACATATCTGTCAGTTATCTAACCTGCCACTGATAACAAATGATGTGAAGTGTTCCAATGAACTCCCAAGTCGACAACATGTCTGTACATCGCTGCGCTAAAACATAACCAACCAGGTAATTATTACTGCTGGCTAAAGCTGTTATGTAACTAAATTTATAACAATTTTGTATACATGTATTTGCTTTAAATTAATCAAGGTTGTGTTCATTTAAACCCAAATATCTAGTTGTTTCATTGATTGAAGTACTTATGATTCCGTGACTGTTTGTTTGGAATATCTTATTTTTGCTTGAAGTAACTAATTGTTACCAAAGTCAAGAAGGCTTAAAAGTCTCTTTTTGGGTTAATTGAGATATGAAGTGAAGATTACCGTATATTTAAAACCGATAGATACGCTTGTAGTATAGAAGAATCCATAACCTTACAATATAATGAAATAGCCAGAAAAAACAAGGATGAATGATCTCAGATTTTGTTGTATGGGGACATTCTACCAGTCTCTTCTTACTATAATGATATCATGGAGGACCAAGTAATCAATGTGTTCACACAAGTCATGTTCAAACGATTGTCTGCTCAGGTCGCACTGATAACTTGTGCATTCATATATCATGCTTATATCATACGTGCATGTTGAACTTAATGTGTTTTGTTAAACTATATAAACTTGACTTAAAGTAGATGGCTCGAATGAATTCCTTAAGAGTGGAGTGAACTCCCTAAGAGTAATGTGTTTCAAAGCGATTGATATTAGATTGTATGCTGAATTCAATAATCGTTCAATTGAAAAAGGATGCTATTGTGTGAACATGCTAAATTTTATAATTGTTTCATGAAAAAACAATGTTACCTTGTAAACATTTAAAATTGATAACCTGTTTATATAAAAACTGGTCTTGAAGTAGATGATGAACGAACGAGCACGAATGAACTTTCTAAGAGCAATACACCAAACCTCCATTCTCTCCCCACAGAGGCAACTCAGTCATACCTGAATTAGCCTCTGTTCTATTACGCCTAGATCATGGGGTTCCGGCAGATTGCCCTAGCGGCAAAAAGTTGTAACTTGAGATAGCTCCCTTATCTGCAGCCAATGAAAACACCTTTTGGATATCAACGACTTTGGGAATTCTCAACGGTCGTACAGTGACTTTCGAAAGCATCATGCCTTTAGGTTTATTTTTCATTAACAGTGTGAGAGAGAAAATATTTAAAAATCAGATATGGATAGGGTTTTTCATTAGAAACATACTGTTTTATAATTGTGTAAATTGTTCTTTGTTTTATGAAAATTTTTATTTTAATAATTTACCAAATAAAAATTAATGAGAAGGTAAAAAAGCGATGTTTTGTAGAAGGAAGAGTTATCTCCCCTGAATGCCGAATCACCGGGAATAGCCGGGAGTAGCCGAGCTTTTGCGAATGACCCCTTTTGAAACGGCGTCGCTGATTGCACAACTATCTTCGATTGCCTCCAATCAGGTTTCTACTTTTCTGTCCCGTGTATTAGCCGTAATAGAACAGAGGCTAATTCAGGTATAACTGAGTTGCCTCTGTGGGGAGAGAATGCCAAACCTCCTGAATCTACAAATATCCAAAATTGTTCATATGTTGCAAGAACTTGCAAGAGCTAAATTAATTAGGTCTTCAAGACAAAGTCGTGAAGACCTATTGTTTTTATCCGATTTCTTCAAGTTCTTTTTTCTATTATTATTTGTACTTTTTTTGTGAACGAGCTACAGCAAAAACGGCTGCTTGAAATTCGACCAAACTTGGCATGCTCATACCCCTTATATAGGAATAGACATGCGAAGCTTTTGGGCAAAATCGGTTCGTCCATTAAAGGTCCAGTTCGAATCCAAAATCGAAAATTTAACATTGATTTTTTTTTCAAAATGCCTTTAGAGACTTGAATTTTTTTTTAAAAGAAGCGCAATGAAAAATGATGAAAAAAAGGAAATCAAGACAAATTCGTAGGTCACGTGGTTTGGCCGCCATCTTGCTTTAAGTGCATTTTCGCCCCTTTCCGACCCCACCCGCCTTTGACAATCTTCTCCTCTGAAGATACTTACACCAGAGAGCTGAAATTCATACTGAATGTAGCTGAAGTATTGTAGAGTAAAACTTATGTTTTTTAAGATTCTTAAGTCAATACTTTTTGTGCTGTGACCTTTCAAAGTTGACCAAAATCGAAAAATCGCCAACTTCAAGGGCAGATAACTCAAAAACCAGACCGTACAATTTAATGATTTTTGCATGACAGTTAGACATGAGCAAGGTCTTCAAAATAAAAGAATAAAATCGCTCGCGAACAGTCATTTCCGGTTACAAGGAAGGGTCAAACTTTGCATATGGAACAGTGGTGTTTTGCTGGGTATGTTTGAACCCTCTTTACCAAACATGCATGTGAAGGTCAAACATGCATGTCAAGGTCAAACAGTATGTGAAGGTCAAACAGGAATCTTGAAGACCTAAGTACTGCCGCGGCAGTCCTAGTTTAGAATGTTTTTGTTTCAACAGCATTTTAATAAGAGCGTATATAAGTAAGCAAGACAAATGAGATTATATGGATGAATTACTTCTTTATCTTTCAATAGCAAACTTTTCGTTCAGATCTTTATGCAGTTTTCAAGTATATCAATCATCGATAGTAGTATCGGGTTAGAGAGAGGGTTAGTGTGATTCATCTTATATCAAGCTTCATTTCAATCCAATGAAAAAGGACGAACATGCAGTAGAGCAGTAAGACTTCCATGAATGCTATTAACATCTTTCTTCTTATTCCTGCAGTTTTCAGGTACATGTATGGTATAATCATTGTTAACGACTATCAAACAATGGATGTAGCATTATGTCGTTCTCAAGCAACTTCTTTCTTCATTGTATGCGACGTTTCGACACAGATTCTGTGTCGAAACGTCGCAAACGACACAAGAATCTGTGTCGAAACGTCGCATACAATGAAGAAAGAAGTTGTCATCCATATATTCCTCAGCATTATTGTCATTCCAACTTCTAAAATGCCTCTCAAAGAAGAAATGCATATAGCATGTTATCGTGTAGGTGTGATCCCTTACATTCAGGTGTCCGGCCGTCGGGCGATTTCCCAATACAGAACTGCTGCCCTGAAAGGGACAGTAGCACGTTTAAGGGAGGAAATAAGGTGATGTCACAAAAATGAAAATAAAGGTTCCAATTGAAAGACAATGTATTTAAACTTAATGAAGCAGTAATAAATCAATATATAATGTAATGCTATTCCTTTTTCTTACACAAAATGAATTAAAGGTGTTCACACAAAAATGGCCACCAATGAATGGACGTTATGTGAATCTTAAAATTTGTTTGCTGAATATGGATGACTGGTTTGTGTTATGACATTTTTGATACTGTATACCGAAGAAAAACGCTTTCACTCAACAATTGAGTTATTCAGATTGAGTCTAAAGTAAATCACAATTCGCTTGCTATCATCAAACTATTGTAGTGTTTATGCAGTGTATCAAATAGATTGGAAACCTTGTCTGTCCTTAAAGTTAATTGGGGGAGCGTATAGCAAAAGCAAACAAGATAAGTTCTATGCAAAATGGATGTTATACCATGATGTTGCAAATCCTTCCACCTGAATTATTTCTTCTTGCAAAACAGATAACAAAATGATTTCATGTACACATATTAACAGGGTGAATGTGTGAGTGAATGTAATGTTTGTTAATGTGTCCTCGTCGGAAAAAAAACCAACAGAAATCTGTTTCACCTTTTTAATTTCAATGGGGCTTCTGCGTTCCTGGGCAGGAGTCCCCTTTTATTGTAACAGGATATCTGTAATATAAAGTCAATTACAAAAAAATAAAGTTAATTGGGGGAAAAATAGCCAGTTTAAGGACTGGCGGACGGGATATATTTTTAACACTGGTATGTGGCTTTCCCAAATACTTCAAGCCATCTCGATGATATCTTCAAAACTCCCTATCGCCACCAATAGATAGCCAGTTTAGCTGAGATCAGCATACCCACTTCCTTGTCTGCTCTACCCTTAGTAGATAGCTGATAGTGATGATAAAACTTATCTAACTGTGACAAACCCTTCATTCACATACCATCCGACGCCTACTGTTTTATCTAGAACTCTATCTCTAATGACATATTGTAGTCCATAACAATCTTATCATATCACAGAGCCACTCGGTGATTTTCAATTTCTTTATTACAAAGCATAGTGTAGGCCATCGGCCCATAACTACAGAAGCAACTGTCAAGACGTGGGTCATATTGATACATTTCATTAATTAACACTTCAGAGATGATTTTCTTAATAGCATAGCTTTATAAATGTACATTGATAATTTGCGCAATAATACAAAATTGGAAACTGACATCAAAATATTGAACTTTGACCTGGTCGGGAAAACATCGTATTTATAGGGTATATATTGTTGCCTTAGCTCCCTATATAATGGACAGACTTGCAGAAAGTGATACTCCTCCTCTACATAATTATTATTACACATGTAACAAAACCGTGATTTTCAATACATATTGTTTTGCTTTGATTAGTGACCTGTTTGAGTGGCATTCTAGAAGTTGATGGTATAAGGAAGACAAGAGTAAATCTATGGATGAACAACTTCTTTATTTGATAGAAGCGACGTTTCGGTATAGATCTTATAAAAACCGTTTTCAAGCAGATGACACGGTATAAGACTCTATACCGAAACGTCGCTACTGTCAAATAAAGAAGTTGTTCATCCATATAATTACTCTTGTCTTTCTTGATTAGTGATGTTAATCAATTAAAAACATCTCACGATATCATCCCGAAATAGCAATTGTATGATAAAATCTGTCTTATCTATAACTTTGTTTTTATCCATATTGATGACCATAGCAATTTATAAACATTGTTCAATCTCACTGTAATTAGACTGAGTCAGTCACTCGTACAGCCTGTATTTCTGATCTGAGTAGAAATGTTAATGCTCCTTGACACAAACATTATGAGTAATGTATTCACATTGCAATACATACCATAGGCGTAAGAAAAAAATTGGGCTCCCCACCCCTTAAACCGTTCCTACGCCACGCTTAAACATAAAATTGTTGATTGACCCCTTATGAGCAGTACCTCCGTGTGATTTAGAAATCACAACGAACATTCAAAATCAATTTAAGAAATTCGAAAATCTATTCACCTGTACTTGATGTTATTGATAGCTAATACGGGTAATTAAACGGCGTTGTAAGATAACACACATAAATCGTATTATGGTGTTAGGTTTATCAAAATACGCAGCTAAATGCATTATTCTAAAATAGCAAGATTTTTTTATCAAGATTTGCTAATTTACGCTAACATCATGACATAAATTATGATCTTTGAAACTGATGCTAAAATCATGTAATGAATTTATTTGTCAGCATTTGAAAGAACAGGGCCAATAAATATGTAACTTTAATACTCATGACTACAGCTGTTCACACTGATACACATCTTCCTACGCAGAGCCTAAAAGGCCAGTTTCCAAACTGTCAGTTTTATGCCTTGCTGCATAGCCTTGAGTTTTCTGTGCTTGCTCTCTAGTCTGTAGGGGCACTATAGCAGAACAGAAAAGTAAAGTCTCTGCAGCAAGGCATAAAATGACAGTTTGGAAACTGGCCCTTTAGGCTCTGCGTAGGAAGATGTCTGATACAGTGAAAAACGTTTTTCCGAAACTACATGCAGTTGGCTAACGACCACATGAGCACGATTGAGTTGAATGAAAAAAATAATTAAAGATGTTAAACAGAAACTTTAGCTTAATGGCTAATTGAGAAGGTAAAATTTGAAGTGTTTATCATTTAATGAAAACTACAAGTCTTTCGTTTAGTTGTAACTCTCTGGGGATAGGTGTGCTACCCCCTACCCACTTCTGGACCCGCCAATGCTGTTTTCATTATTTCATCAACTATTGGAAATCAGCATCAGAGAAATGGCATTGACGTGCATCCAAAATCCCATTCTCTCCCCACAGAGGCAGCTCAGTCATACCTAATTCAGGTATGACTGAGTTGCCTCTGTGGGGAGAGAATGCCAAAAGTTTTGCGAATGGTCCTTGTGTCGCACTCCCGACGGTGTAGAGGACACGATCGTGATAGGTGACCCGTTGATATATATTTAGTATATTCGTATGTATAATAAACCTTTATTATCAGTATCATCCCATATTTATCATTTCTTCCTGCTTGTAGAGGCCGGCACATTGTGATGTGTTGACACTGTTTGATTAGAGCTGATATTAATAAGTATTACAATCAGTATAATCTTCAGAAGAAAATGCTTGATAAGCCTGTACAAGTATATTCAATCAATCATATATATACTTCAATCAACATGTGCAAAGCGCCCAACGGCGACTCTCCGAGAGCTTATACTGTGATATTGTCTTAAAGGGTTAGTTTTTAGAAACTGATAAAAGTGTATCGAGATGAGACTCAAATTTCGTCCATTATTTATTTTTGTAATAACAAATGCAATACGTAAATGGTTTTATGGTTTCTTGGCATGTGTAAATCTATACTTGCTGAATGAATACCTAGATTTAGTAAAAGCTCCAATGTGTCCTAGGTGGCTTTTGTCCGGTTGGCATATGTCCGGTTGACTTTTGTCCGTTTGGCTTTTGTCCATTCTCTCCCCATAGAGGCTAACTCAGGTATGACTGAGCTGCCTCTGTGGGGAGAGAATGGCTTTTGTCATGCTCCCCAATTTTAAACAGGAGGACTATCGATGGATCGAGAGGAAGAGGTCCAAAGTGTGGCGGCGACGTTGCTACTGGAATTTGAAACGAATAATTACCATTTTATTTCATTTGAAAACATGCAAAAAAAATTCTTTGGCTATTCACTTTTAACTTTCCTGGCTGATGTTTGATTTGAATAAGAAATACATCATGATACTCATTAACAGCAACGTGACCTGGACGTCTCTTAAACTCTTAGACGTAAGCATGTTTCTATATTTACTTTTTTTTCAGAGCATGGCATTCAGACGGTCCGTGACCCTTCCCCCCGAGGAAGGACCAGAGGGTAAGGAGGGGGAAGATAACCCAGCCTACATCTCTGACGACTTTGAGGAGGACACCGAGACAGAGGTACACAACATGATGTCATTTTTATATATTTTTTCTTTGTAATTCATGTGTGAATTTGTAATTCAAATTAAGATTTTTAGACATGTTATTTTAAGGCATGGATTTTAAGACATGCCTCATTAGATAAAAAAAAGACGTCTACGCATTAAGTATTGATTTCTAAAGCGAAGACATGTATTATCACAGATGTCATATCTTTAAGCAATTTTTTTGTTCGCATCCTGCTCTTGAGATACGAGGAAGACTTCCAACCTCTTTGTTTAACAATGTCTTTCTGGTGTTTGGAAAACTGGCTTCGTCTCTTACCCTTGAACAATTGTTATGGACTATCACCTTACTGTTGACATCACAGGTCTTTTTCAAAGACTTTTGCTCTGGTCCTTGGAGATGAAATAGCCAACAATTTCTAGACTTAACTCACTTATCAGTATTTTGTGTTCCAGGGATCTGGAGACGATTTATCGAACACAGGACAGAGCGATAGCAATGTCCATTTTGATGACCATAATATTATTGAACACGAAGGAGAAGGAGAAGAATTGTACGTGTAATAGATCTTTTGTCGTGAAGAATTGTATTGACCTTATAAAATGAGTACATTTATTAGATTCAAGTAACTTAATTTTACCCCCTCCCCCTGCGAACTAAAAATGTAAAAACAGACCACACTTGAATCTCGAGACGACTGAACATCTTCTTACATACACAGTGATCTCCAACCATAGTAAACAAAATGTGACGTGCCGCCGTTCACGTTTCGGCATTTTCTGCCCTACTGTCACTAAAAGATTAATATGAGCAAATGTTTTACTTTCAATGGCTATACTTATCGAAAGAATAATATTTTAGTAACTTATGTAACCAAAACATTCCATGGATTGCCACTTTAAATACAACTACCCTTTTCTCTCTCATCCTGTCTCAGGATACGAACGCTAACCTAACTCCACTACAGCGTAACGTTCGTAGCCTGAGACAGGATGTTTCTCTCTATTTGCAAGTGACCAAAGGGAAGTGAGGGCCGACACTCCAAGTCCCAAGTGGGACGTGTTCAGGACTGCCAAGAGCAATGATTGGAGCGCTCTCAACATCCGGTTCTGGCGTCAGGTGCACGAGGGAGTCCGAGTCACTCTCTGCGTCTCCTTCTTCATCCTCATGCTCCTCACAGCGTCCCTCTCCAAACTCCTCTTCCTCCTCACTGCCTTCAACATCCACACTCGCAGGTAAGACTAGCTGTCATTCTCATCTATGTCCATCTCATTAAATGAGTTCAAACATTTAACTCGTGCCTCCTTGTGTTTCTACTATGAGTGTTGATCAAAACTGGTTTGTCACACAACCTTTCCTGTGACCCTTCTTAAAATTCAACCAATCGTCATCATATTTGGATTTACTTCTCAGTTTGATCCCTTCTTTGGTCCACATCTGTCATCTTTCGTATATTTCTATTGAATTCTATTTAATAAATTCCAAGGAGTTATATTCTAAGTCGGACGACTTGTTCCTAGTCCGATTCTCTGTGAACATTTCAGCGCCCCGAGCGAGGACGAGAAGAATGAAGTGACCACCATCAACATGGACTGGGTGTGGACTATGGTCATCATCATCTGTGCCCCCTACATCTTCACCATCTTCAGGAACTTCTTCAGGGTCATCTTCGCCAAGAGAGTCTCCATCCAACTGTATCCCCTTCTTGTTGTGAGTGACAACTTGTCTTGTGTGATTGTATCTAGTCTAGAATATATTCAACCATAAGCCTATTGTAGGTGTGGCTTGCGCAACGTTTTCCGTCCTTTAAAAAGAAGATTCTCACTTTGTGCAAGTTAACCCAAACTTATTGACACTTTTGCGCTTAAAGTGTAAAAAGGAACATTTTCGGCTATTATAAAAGACAAATATTTAGATCATCGAACATCTCATCTTGCGAAGATAATAAATGGCGAATTCAATTGAGATAGAATGTAATTTCATAACGATCCACTCAGCACTGAACATTTACCATTTTGGCCCTGGATGATTTGTAACTCTGTGCATATAATATTTTCTAAATCCTGTACAGGTTTTACTCATGGATACTTTTCATTCCATCGGACTGTGTCTGTTCGTGTTTGTGGTAGCCCCGACCTTCAACCCGCTGGTGACCTTGATGCTGTGTCAAGGTGTGGGCTCAGTGCCCTCCTTCAGTAAACTCTTCTGGTCCAGGAGCAAATACGGCCAGACCAAATACACTAGTGAAGAGTTGGCCACGTCAACCTGGAAATATGTCTCCTTCACAAACTTTGTGTTAATGCTCTCGTTTATAGGTTTGTGCACATGGAGAGTTTATGTGAACAATTCATCCATTACCATAGTCGCTCTTGTTCCAATATCTCTTGTCCTCATTTCCATGAGATGGTGGGACAATTTTGTTCAAATGTCAAAAGTCGATAAAAGACAGAATGATGAGAAACCAAAAGAGGATAAAAACCGTTTCTATGTAAGGCCATCTTCCATGGCGGACTTGCTGAAGATGATAAACCAGAACCGAGTGAAGATCGACCTGTGTGTGTCTGTCTGGAAGGTTGCTCTCACCCTCACGGTCCCCGCTGTTCTCCTCGCCGCCTGGGGAGACGGGTGCAGTGAGGTGTTTGCTATGAAGAAGAACATTGCCCAAGGCTGCGGAGTCCTGCCCGGGTTCTCGAACCTGACCATCGTATACCTTGATTATGACGACTGTGGGGCTTATTTCCCATACCTAGTTGCTCTTGTCTCGGGACTCGCCAGTGGGATAGGCTACAAGGTGGCAAAGTCTGCCTGCAAGATACGGGCTCAGGTCGGATGCTTCTCTGTCCCTCTTGTGCTGACAACACCGGTGTGCTGTGTCCTGGTGCTTGTCTCCTACTCACAACCAGTAGCAGTGAGTGAGTACATCCCCTGCCACCTCAGCTGGGTTCACCTGGAGGAGGCAGACATCTTCAGTGACGTCATTGACCTGACGACCCGCTACTACTTCCCTCTCGTCCTCCTGGGACTCCTCGCCATGCTGCTGCTCTGTGTGCACATCTGGGTGCCCAGTGCTGGACGGGTAGCCGCCACTGACAAGTTCGTGCATCTTATACCTATTCCAAGTATTAACGGATACATCTGTAATCTTATCACTATTTGAAGGATAAGCAGGATAATTTGGCCCCTTTTCTGTAAATTGTATTAAAGGACAACAAGTAACGGATGACCAACTTCTTTGTTGCAATATGTTGCTTAAATTAAGATCAAACTTGTCATCGTCCACCACAGAAGCGTCTAAAATTGCCCATCAAATAAGTTATATAGTATTGCTTAAGAAAAAGAAAACTGTACAATCCCGCACGATGAGATCTAAATTCTTTAAGTGCTTTACCAAATTCGCAATTCACAAACGGTCACCGGACATGCTATACATTAAATCAAATTCTCATCTCCCAGACTGTTCAACCGACCCCTGTACTGCGGTGTATTCTTCGACGTCTCGCTCCTGATGAATCGTCGTCCTGATGACAGCTCCAACATTGAGGATCTAGACAGGGCCAAGGTTGGTCACAACCAGATGTTACTATGGAGATAGCTTCTCACTATCATTTGTCTTGCAATCTCATTGTACCATGACCAAGATGTAATAGGGTTATTCGCTTATATTGCGACATTGTGACCAAAATTTAGACCTATACACATCTAACTCCCCTTGATTTAAACATATTTATTCAAAAGAATTTCGAAAGGATCGGGTACAATTTATCCAAGGCCCAATTATTGTCCAAGCAGGGCTCATCACAAACTTATTCATTCATTATACACAACTACAGCAAGTCAAATGTTTCTATTAAAAGTGTCATAAATTCGAAGTGCCCAAGATGTTATAGAATTATTCGCTTATATTGCTGAAAATAACATGATTTTAGATGTACACAGTTAATGTCCCTTTAGGCTAACATATTGCCTAAGCAGAGCTTACCACAAACTTATTCACTCGTTATACGCAAACACAGCAAGTGTCATATATTGGAATTGCCTGATATTGACGAACCTTTCTAAGGTTCCTGCACTGTTTGTATATTCAGATAGCACAGGAAGCTAATGTGCGGCTAGGTGTAGAAGAAGGGAAGAACCCGACCCAGCTGTATATCTGTGTGACCATGTGGCATGAGACAGAGATCGAGATGATTCAACTACTGAAGTCAATATTCAAGTAAGAACTTCCCCTGTAGGTGCATTCTCTCCCCACAGAGGCAACTCAGTCATACCTGAATTAGCTAATTCAGGTATGACTGAGTTGCCTCTGTTGGGAGAGAATGCTGTAGGTGATCATAACCGGTAACCCCTTAGGATACGAAATACTACACGATCGCTTAGTTTGGTTTCAACGTGCTGTGAATACTATTTCTTATAACTTATTGGCATAATATCCTTGGTATGATAATTCATCATGTAAATGAGACTTTATGAGCATCAGCCTAATTTTGACGATCAGACATGTTGTTACTTTTGATCAGGACCACATTGTTGACCGAGAGTTGTCGAAAAACTACACGATCGCTTGTTTGAGTTGCAACATGCTGTGAATACTATAATGCATAAGTATAGTATCCTGGGCATGATAATCCATCACTTCAGCCATGTCGATGAGACTTTACGAGCCTCAGCACAATTTTGACATGTTATTTTTGGTGATCAGGGACAGGTTGTGGCTAAACTTACCTTAAAGTGCCACTCCGTGGGTTGTCGTTGGTAGAATATTCTTAACTTTACCAACATTACTTCTGATCGAGAAATATCGACTTATTATCAATTAAAAGCCAATCGACATCGTATACGACAGAAAGGTTTGAAATCGTGATTATGATCAAAATCGGACACCGACGGTTGTCAATCAGTCACACATCATTTTCGAAAGTTTTCTTAAACAGTCAGAATGACAGTAACGAGTTGATTATGCTTGACAATTTATATAACTGGAAAATATGTACGACTCTCATGGAAACAATTTATTATAATATAATTGCCATTTGGAGAATGAATAAGTGAGAACTTATATCATGACGTATGAAATTTACGTTCGTCTCACAGCTAAACAATATGTGATGTCAACCACAGAGTGGCTCCTAAACAGGTAGGTGAGTTGGAGCTGTTAGTTTCGTTGCCAGTGTTTCCTCATTTTGGGGTGTGGGTTCGAATCCCGATTTGACGAACAAGAATGTTGTATACTTTAAGTGTGACCCCAAATATAACATTATCCTACCTCATGTAAGAATCTCCCCATATACCCCGCCTCTGAATGGTATAACTTATAATGTAGATTTTATCATTCGTTGCAATAGGCGTACAAGTTATGTTTCTTATACTTGCAGCATGGACCGAGAACGATCAGTCTGTGTTCACACCCACTCAATGAAGCCCTCTCTTCACACAGATGTGTACGACCTGGAAAGTATGCCTCATTTACCTTTGATTTTTAATTAAAAACTAACAGATTTTATTGATATTTATCTATCAATTTTAAAGTTTTGAAAACTTTATGGATCTTTGATATTAACGATAATAAGTGCACGTTGTTAATTGTTTAATAACAGTTTGACAAAAGACAAAAGAAGAAGAGATATATACTTATCATTTTACTTCAAAGTGTTAATTGAAATCAATGGATCTAAGTTATAAAAGACGAAATGCATGTCTGGAACCAAATTTATTCAAAGATCACTTGGCATTGTTATTGACATTTAATTAATTTCATTTCAATGTTTTATTTGAAATCAAGGGATCTTTGATACACAAGAAAAGTGCCTGTCGAGATTTATTTCATAACGGAATTAACTATTTTATCGAAAAATCACTGTTAATATCCTTTCAGACAAAACGATAGTCTTAATTGCCATTTTCTATATCTATATTCAGCTCATATATTTTTCGACAATGCTTTTGGCAACCCGAGCGAAGACGAAGATCCTCGTTTGGTGAACAGTTACGTGAGACGTTTAGTTGACAGCACCAGTAAGGCTGCTAAGTATGTTTTCAACAACATCTCTATCCTTCAATTCTTATAATGCAGACACTTCATGCCAGAATCGTAGCTGTTTTTTTATGTTTTTGATCTTTTTGGGTATCCTTTTTTAAGATGAGAATGGAAAATGGGATCTTAAATATTTATTAATTTGAGAATGGAAAATGATTGAAAAATATGTTTCAATCATAGTTGATAAATAATACTTAAAGTTATTGATGTCCTCATATTATCAAAACTTTTCTGCCGAAAAACAAACCCTGTTCTAGGCTGGTTTATGCATTATTCCCGAATCTGAACATGAATGAAATTTCTTTTTTAGAATCGTTGATAAGCAATAAATGTCCTCATAATTTTAGAATTTTTCTTTAAAAAAAAAAACCCTGTTCTATACTGGTTTATGCATCAATCCCAAATCTGAACATGGATTCAAATAATTGGTTAGATCTAGAGTCGCCGTTGATAAGTAATAAATGTCCTCATATTATCAGAATTTTTCTGAAAACAAACCGTGTTCCAGACTGGTTTATGCATCAATCCCAAAGCTGGAGCCCCCGGAGAAGATAGTAACACCGTACGGGGGTCAGCTCATATGGACTCTGCCGGGGAACACTAGACTCATTGTTCACCTGAAGGACAAACAGAAGATCAGGATCAAGAAGAGGTGGAGTCAGGTATGTCCACTCTCTCTTGGGATATAGCCAATCAAATCATTTTCTCGCCACCATCTCGATAAACTTTCAACGAGAAAATGATTTGATTGGCTATATCCGAGGTCGGGCCGCGCAAGCGAATCTAGCTTCTGAGCCCAGGGTACAGATTAGTGGAGTTAGCGTAACGTTCATACCCGGGGACAGGATGTCTTTTATATACAAAATTTGTTTCTTGTAGTTTATAACAACTTCTTTATTTGTTACGTTGTTAAGTAGTTGATCATCTTCCTACGCAAAGCCTAAAACGGCAGTTTCCGAACTGTCATTTATGCCTTGCTGCTGATCCTTTACTTTTCTGTGCTGCTATAGTGCCCCTACAGGCAAGAGAGCAAGCACAGAAAACTGAAGGGTCTGCAGCAAGGCATAACATGACAGTTCGGAAACTGGCGTTCTAGGCTTTGCGTAGGAAGATGGTAGTTGATGTGTATCGTCTACTTTATTCCGTAAGAGTTAATAGAGAACAGTACACGAAGTTTCGTTAGACTTGATAAGTTTTTTTATCAGACAAGATGTGTGGCTCCCGACAATGACCTTGTATCATATTTCCTACACACTTGTTACAATATACCAATACCTTAGATTTCAAGGGATAAGGGAAACCATTCTGCGTAACGAAACCGGGAATAATACACGAATGTACATTATTTGACGAAAACTTTTGCCAAGTATATCTGTTATGCCTATACGGTCCAATCGAATAATACAAAATGCGTATCTCTCCGATGCAAAGGACATTATTGTGACTCGTTTCATACCAAAGCCTTAACCCGTTTAATGGAGCTGCAATGTACATTGTGGTTTCTTGACATACTGGTTTGCTTTGATACGTACCTTAATGCCATGTGAGTGACTAAATTTAAAGCATCTTATGCAATCATTACTAAATGAAAAAACAATATGATAAGTACTGGCCTGGTTTTCCATCGAAATATATAAACAGCTTTACATATGTATAGAAGCGGAGATCACATGTTCAATTCAAAGGTCCAAAATAACATTTGACGTTTTGACTCGTGTGCATGTCCGGTTTTCCATCACAAACACTATTTTTTAAAACTATGACACACACTTAATCAGCTCTAAAATATAAGTTTAAGCAACAGTCGGTACTTCTCGATCAAATGAAAGTTTGGCACAATTGACCCGCACATCTCACTGAATGCCTCTGTGCAGATTCTTTCAGTGTTGTCACAACCCCTAGTGTACAGTACACAACCCTGTGCACTTAAAATCACCCACGAATCCGTTGGTAAATGACCAGATGGTGGCAACATGAAAACGTGCAGACACCTAGTTACGGGTACAGCAACGTGCAGTATACTTGGACAAAATACTGTGACTATGTGTCCCAGTCCACCCAGCTGTAAATGGGTACCTCGTAAGGATTGAGAGTGACACTAACGCTGTGCGTCACATGACTGCACGTGTTGTATGATCCCCCGGGAGTCGAGATGGTAAAAGAAGTGTCGTAAAGACTGATATCCAATGATCGAGGGAAAGCCAAAGCGCCTTTGAGCAGCACTCTCTGAGCTGGATATTGGCGCTATATAAATGTTTAGTAGTAGTAGTCTTTAAATCCCTGTGTTCCAGGTGATGTACATGTACTATCTGCTGTCCTACAAGCTGGTGTGTCGGCCCCACAGGTCGGAGGAAGACCTCAAGAAGCAGGCCCGCAACACCTTCATCCTCACTCTGGACGGGGATGTGGACTTCCAGCCCTCCGCAGTCCAGATGTTGCTGGACAGGATGAGGAAGAGTCGGAAAGTGGGCGCCGCTTGTGGCAGGATACACCCGATAGGCTCAGGTACTCCATATAAGGAACTTTACTTAAGAGTGTGAAATTTTCACTGAATACACCCGATGTGTTCACGTACTCGGTGTGCAGACATTTGGAAGAATGTATGTATATTCTTCTCTGATGTCAAATACAAACTTGCGTTATATATTTTGATTTATGTTCCTGGCGCGAATCGCATGTCGTAGAATACAAGCGTTTTGAACATGAAAATCCTGATGTTTGCTGTTTACTTGTTTACTGATGTACATATTTCTGAGTGGAAACGATGGGCTAATTTTTCTTAACCGTTTAATCAATTTTGGTTTCGGTGAACACACACCTGCATATCACAACGTTTGATAATGATACCAATATGTTTCAGGCCCTATCGTGTGGTACCAGAAGTTTGAGTACGCAATGAGTCACTGGCTCCAGAAAGCCGCCGAGCATGTGATTGGTTGTGTACTCTGTAGCCCGGGCTGCTTCAGCATGTTCCGTGCTTCAGCCCTCATGGACGACAATGTGCTGGCCAGATATGCTGAAGTATCCAGGGAACCCAGGCACTACATCCAGTACGATCAAGGTGTGGCACGAAATAATGATGTCAATGGTAGTTCTGTTGGGCTACCGGTGAAACAATATTAAATCTTTTCAAGCACACAAATGTTTCTTTTTTTTCTGCGGATATAGCAACAATATATTGGGACTTGTCATATATAATAAAACCTGTACTTGCTCTTCCAACTTTTCATTTTTTGTCCTTAAGCAAATATTTTCAAAAACCTATACATCTATCAAACTGTTTACTAATTATCCAGAGGGCAACTGGTTGTTTACCAAGGAGAACCGTGTTGTTCATCTGTCAAGTCAAGCATTCTACGAAATCTCATTATCCAGGGGAAGACCGTTGGTTGTGCACATTGCTCCTGCAGCAAGGCCACAGGATCGAGTACTGTGCAGGGGCCGATGCTAAAACATATGCTCCAGAAGGCTTCAAGGAGTTCTTCAATCAGCGCAGGCGCTGGATTCCTTCTACCATGGCCAACATCCTGGACGTCCTGCAGACAGCGGGCACGATACGCCACAACAATAGCGACATCTCGATTCTGTACATCATGTACCAGGGCTTCCTCTTCCTCTCATCCATCCTGACTCCAGGAACCATCTTCCTCCTCATCTTCAGCGCCATCAACACCGCCTACCCCGCCATGTCTCTTCACGCCGCCATGTTGCTGAACCTCGCTCCCATTGTCGTCTTCATCATCATGCTCTTCACCACGAAACCAGAGCATCAGGTAACTGTCGAGTGAAGTCATTGTTTGAAATTATCTCTTTATTCATTGCCTTGCCTTCTGTGAGTAGTGCATTACTTTCAGAAATATAGAATCAGCAATGTATATTGTTTTGGATATGGGGAAACGTATGGGGACGTTTTCTGCAGGTGTTATGATTATGTACCTTTCACATACGTTCATTCGTCTTATTTTAATCTTTGTCCCATGGCGCTGCTTCTTACTTCACATATATAACGATGATGATATAGTTCAGTAGTTTCTTGAGAATCTTCGGTACTGAAGTTTATTTTCCCACCATATATAACGGCGTTGTGATGTTAATGTTTATTTCAGATCGCGTATGCTTAAATACTCTCCATCATATACGCCTTTGTGATGAAGATCGTGGTGGATAATGTTTATTTTAAATAGCGTATGCTTAACTCTTCTCAATTATTATATACGCCTTGGTGATGGTGGTTAATGTATATTTAAGATTAAGTATTCTGAAATCCTCTCCATCATATAGGCCCTGGTGATGACGATTAATTTTAAATAGAGAGAGCATATGACATTATCCTCTCAATCAAATACGCCCTGGTGATGATGATCGTGCTCGTTAATGTATTTTTCAGATCGCGTATGCTGAACTCCTCTCAATCCTGTACGCCCTGGTGATGATGATCGTGCTGGTGGGAGTCTTCAAACAGATCGTGGAGAGCAGTTTCTGCTCCATGTCCGCCTTCTTCTTTCTCTACATCGTTGGCGTGTTCGTGATTGCGGCGTTATTGCATCCGCAAGAGTTCTACAATGTTGTCCACGGGTTCCTATACTTTATGGCTATACCTTGTATGTCCATGCTGTTGATGTTTTACGGATTCGGCAATATGAATGAAGTCTCCTGGGGGACCAGAGAGTCACAGAAAGTTCCAGCGGCAGATGTAGACCAGAACAAGTCCACTCTTAAAAAACTTAACTTAAAATTAAAAGGTAAATATAATATAAGAATTTTAACTTGTGATTAAGAAGTCTTGCGCCTTCCATACCAATAAAATGTACCACTTTATACATTCATTCAATAGTGTTTATGTGTTCATTTGAATGTGATTTTCAAAAACTTCATAATACCTTTCAGATAAAAGCTTGACCGTATTGCAGATATATATCCTCTCAAGAAACCATTGTGTATTAAAGACAACTACGATCTGCAGCTCAAATTTAGCCTCAGAGAGTCCGTTGCGTAAACTTATTGAGTGAGTGAGTTTATGTTTAGCTCCGCTTGGGCAATATTTAAACCATTACCGGCGAGAACCATATAGAGACAAGGATGACTTATTTGCAGGAGACCCTGATGCCGACTCGGACTACGTCTTCTCATTCGGTGGTCTGCTCCGCTGTGTGTGCTGTCCCAAACCAGGAACCTCCAAGTACGAGCGTCTCCTGGAGAAGATGGAGGATGTGGAGTATGAGATGAGACACATGAACGACGACCCGGACAAAGATAGTCTGCCTAGTGTGAGGGCCGGCCATCATCCCGACCACCTGCCCTACTCTCAGACCTTTCAGGAGAACCTGATCCACTGTAAGGGCACCTGCTTTAAGAGTTTGTGTACAATGTGTATACTGTGGGTTTATATTAAGATTTGGAGAACAAGGTCCACTGTAAGGGCAACTGCTTTAAGAGTTTATGTACAATGTGTATACTGTGGGTTTATATTAAGATTTGGAGAACCAGGTCCACTGTAAGGGCAACTGCTTTAAGAGTTTATGTACAATGTTTATACTGTGGGTTTATATTAAGATTTGGAGAACCAGGTCCACTGTAAGGTCACCTGCTTTAAGAGTTTATGTACAATGTTTATACTGTGGGTTTATATTAAGATTTGGAGAACAAGGTCCACTGTAAGGGCACCTGCTTTAAGAGTTTATGTACAATGTGTATACTGTGGGTTTATATTAAGATTTGGAGAACAAGGTCCACTGTAAGGGCACCTGCTTTAACAGTTTATGTACAATGTGTATACTGTGGGTTTATATTAAGATTTGGAGAACAAGGTCCACTGTAAGGGCACCTGCTTTAAGAGTTTATGTACAATGTGTATACTGTGGGTTTATATTAAGATTTGGAGAACAAGGTCCACTGTAAGGGCACCTGCTTTAAGAGTTTATGTACAATGTATATACTGTCGGTTTATATTAAGATTTGGAGAACCAGGTCCACTGTAAGGGCACCTGCTTTAAGAGTTTATGTACAATGTGTATACTGTGGGTTTATATTAAGATTTGGAGAACCAGGTCCACTGTAAGGGCAACTGCTTTAAGAGTTTATGTACAATGTGTATACTGTCGGTTTATATTAAGATTTGGAGAACCAGGTCCACTGTAAGGGCACCTGCTTTAAGAGTGTATGTACAATGTGTATACTGTGGGTTTATATTTATTTATTGAGATTATCAGCATTGGAGTTCATGCATGTTTGTCATTATCTTACCAAGGCACTACGTACTATACACATACTGAACTTGAACAATTGTGACATTTATCAAAAAGAACCGGCTTTGGTTGAAGCTATCTGCTATCAGTTTTATACATTGAACTGATATATTGTAAATAAAATAAATAATATTCAATTGTGAGTTGAATGTATAATTTAGCCTCGTATCAAATCGAAATAATGTGTCATGAAAAGATCATCTTGTTTTATCTTTTCCAAATCAAGAACTTGTGCTTTTGTGTGTAATGTATAAATTGTTGGTTCAAATAAGATCAACTACATGCTATGAATGCATTTGTTTCGATAGTACAATATTATTTTACCTCGAAGTAAGTTTACATTATCATAATTATATGAAAGAACAAACAAACACATAATTCCTTTATTTCCTTACAAATAATGAAATTATCTTGTTTGCAGCAAACCCGTTATTCAGAGACCAGGGCGACAGGTTCCAGGAAGAGGATGATAACAACACAAAGACGTGGACAGAAGATCCAGATCTTGAACCTTCTGAACCAGAAATAATTGAGGAACAAGAAAAGACGTTTTGGACAGAGCTGATCAACAAACGACTTCAGCCACTCAGCCCAAGTAAGAAAGAAAAGGATGATATGGCGAATGGTCTCACAGACCTCAGGAACAGGGTGTGCATGTTCTTCTTCCTGTCCAACTGTCTGTTCGTCACCCTGATGTTCATCCTGGAGAGCGTGTCTGAGTACACGCCGAGTCTCGTCTTCCATCTGCCCTGTGATACCGGGTCTGGGGGAGCTACCAGAGAGCCAGTCGCCATCGCCTTCACCCTGATTTTCGGGGTCCTCCTCTTCATCCAGTTCCTCTGTATGATGATGCATAGGTAGGGTTGGAGATCAAACAGTTTTCCTTTTTTATGCCCCCGAATCGGAGATTCCGGAGGTATATTGTTTTTCACCTGTCCGTCTGTCCGTCCGTCTGTCCGTTTGTCCACAAAAACTTTAACCTTGGTCTTAACTTTTGATTGGTCAGAGCTAGGTCTTTGATACTTGACATATGGATCCCTTGTGATGAGACCTTTCAGATGACACCATGACATTTGACCTCGTGACCTTGACCTTGACACAGCGAGCAGGATGCATCCGGGGGCATTCGTGTTTCACAAACACATCTTGTTTCTTTTTAAGCTGGAGAAATACGAGTTTTATGCCCGTCAACTTGTTCTGCAATGAATGCTAACGAGTTTGTTTATTTACCACAATTAGTGTGCATGTATGGGTGTTCGTAGCTACGCCAACTCTTCGCTTCCATTGCAATTAACAAGTTGTTATCCATATGACGTCCCTTCAATCTCTTCAACCTATGTTTCTTATATAAGTCATTTTTCCTATTATTTTTCTATGAAATCAATTTTTCACTTTCACTTTTCCTAACCTTGCAAATTGTAGGTTAAGATATTTGTCTTTTAGAAATTGTTTGTGTGTTACAAATGATATTTTGAGCCAAGATGTGATTAATTGTTGTCCCTCGATGCTGCTCGATAAGTGATTATTCTATGCAATTTCAAAACATGTTCAATTTATTTGCAGAAAGCACCTGAGATTTAGCAAGACGTTATTATAATTGAACTCAATTTAAGCCCAAAATTAATTGATATCTACAAACAAAAAGCAAAATATCAAAAGCTTTTTTTTTACCAAAAAAAATAAATAGAACAAGAATATTGGTCCAAGAATTTAATCAGAGAATTATTCAAAATTAAGTAAGAAATAAAGGACAATGCTGTCTTTGTTTCATTCGTGGCTTTTTATATAAGAGAAAGATTCCTTAAATGGATAGCTTGTACCCTTATTTTCTTTCGAATAACCTAGCTATTGGCTGAGATATTACGCTATTTGCGGAAAAGAACACCAAGGGGCCGTTTCACAAAACAAATTAACACTAAGGTTTCCATTAACATTTCACTATGGCTACCTTAGTAACTTAAGGCAAATTTAGTGTTTTGTGCAACTGGACCAAACTCATTTACTCCTTTTAAATACATATGTTCTCCAGGTACTCGACTCTCCTGGCCATAGCCTCTATAGCCGACGTGAGCTTTAACATTTCACTGTGACTACCTAAGTGACAAATTTAATTTTTTTTGCAACTGGACCCAACTCAATTACTCCTTTTAAATAAATATGTTCTCCAGGTACTCGACCCTCCTGGCCATAGCCTCTATAGCCGACGTGAGCTGTAACATTTCACTGTGACTACCTTAGTGACAACATTTTTTTTTTTTGCAAAGGGACCCAAATCAATTACTCCTTATGAATAATTATGTTCTCCAGGTACTCGACCCTCCTGGCCATAGCCTCTATAGCCGACGTGAACTTTAACATTTCACTGTGACTACCTTAGTGACAAATTTAATTTTATTTTGCAATGGGACCAAACTCATTTACTCCTTTTAAATAAATATGTTCTCCAGGTACTCGACCCTCCTGGCCATAGCCTCTATAGCCGACGTGAACTTTAACATTTCACTGTGACTACCTTAGTGACAAATTTTATTTTATTTTGCAATGGGACCAAACTCATTTACTCCTTTTAAATAAATATGTTCTCCAGGTACTCGACCCTCCTGGCCATAGCCTCTATAGCCGACGTGAACTTTAACATTTCACTGTGACTACCTTAGTGACAAATCTAATTTAACTTTGCAATGGGACCAAACACATTTACTCCTTTTAAATAATTATGTTCTCCAGGTACTCGACCCTCCTGGCCATAGCCTCTATAGCCGACGTGAACTTGAACATTTCACTGTGATTACCTTAGTGACAAATTTAATTTAATTTTGCAATGGGACCAAACACATTTACTCCTTTTAAATAAATATGTTCTCCAGGTACTCGACCCTCCTGGCCATAGCCTCTATAGCCGACGTGAGCTTTAACATTTCACTGTGACTACCTTAGTGACAAATTTAATTTTTTTTGCAACTGGACCAAACACATTTACTCCTTTTAAATAAATATGTTCTCCAGGTGCTCGACTCTCCTGGCCATAGCCTCTATAGCCGACGTGAGCTGTAACATTTCACTGTGACTACCTTAGTGACAAATTTTATTTTATTTTGCAATGGGACCAAACTCATTTACTCCTTTTAAATAAATATGTTCTCCAGGTACTCGACTCTCCTGGCCATAGCCTCTATAGCCGACGTGAGCTGTAACATTTCACTGTGACTACCTAAGTGACAAATTTAATTTTTTTTGCAACGGGACCCAACCCATTTACTCCTTTTAAATAAATATGTTCTCCAGGTACTCGACTCTCCTGGCCATAGCCTCTATAGCCGACGTGAGCTGTAACATTTCACTGTGACTACCTTAGTGACAAATTTAATTTTTTTTGCAACTGGACCCAAATCAATTACTCCTTTTAAATAAATATGTTCTCCAGGTACTCGACTCTCCTGGCCATAGCCTCTATTGCCGACGTGAGCTTTAACATTTCACTGTGACTACCTAAGTGACAAATTTAATTTTTTTTTGCAACTGGACCCAACTCAATTACTCCTTTTAAATACATATGTTCTCCAGGTACTCGACCCTCCTGGCCATAGCCTCTATAGCCGACGTGAACTTCAAGGGACGGAGCCAGGACGAGGACGAATTTAGACAGCTGATGGAGGATCTGTACCTGGTCCCCGAGGACATGAGGAGCGAGGTGTCCGCCATGTCAAACATCAGCACCAAGAGCACGAAGAGCACGACGAGCCTCCACGAGAAGGATCTCTTCAGGCGCATCTACAAGGACAGCATCGCCAGGCAGGAGCCCGACAGGGACCGGTACCTCGGAGACTGTTTGAGGTACAATTTGACTAAGGTCTTGGACAACAAAGACGAATTCAAGGAACGCGAGAGGGGAGAAATACCACACGTCCTTCAGAAGAAGTTCCCCCACTTTAAACCACAATCGATTATGAAACTTATTGATCTTGCTAACGAAGAAGAAGGCTTTGCAGGAATTGAAGACCTTGCTAAGGTCAAGTGGAAGAATACGGTGAAAAGGTTAACAAAACTTCAAACACTGGCAGAAGAGCCATCTAATCCGTGAAAAAATCTTATCAGATAATTGTGTTGAATTGCATATGAAGATTGCAATGGTCTGAATTGTCTATCAAAATGATAAATAAGACAGTTTTTGTTCATAATTATGTCAATTAAAGTTAGCAAATATGAATTGAACAGAATATCCCAGCCCATGCAGTGATATTACCTGTCATTTACACATGGACAACGCCATGTTGAATCTATTTTATTTATTTTTAGAGATTTTTTCTATAATTCTGAAATATTCCAGTGATTCATTGTCAAAGACTTGATTTTGTAGGTATAGTATTTTTCGATAATTGGTGGTATGTGTATAACTTGTTTCATTCCAAGTTTATGGTAACTTCTGGACGACTAAATTTTGTTTTTGTATTTAGTTTTTTTTTCACTTTGAAAAACATTTTTTTCGACTTGGTATTTCACAAGAAAACCCATATACCCTTAAAGATAGAACTTGGTTACTTATAATAGACTTTATGAATTAAACTATAGTTGCATGAGTTCATGCAATTGTACGCCGCTAATGGCTGAAATATTGCCCAAGCGGCGTAAAACAATAACTCACTCATGCAGTTGTTATCATGGTGTTATTGGCCTGTCGTATAACTTAAAAAGGTCAATATTGTTCATTGTTTTCCTTTTTCATTTTTAAAACATAATAAAACATTATGAATTGGTTAATCAAGTCATTATCTATTTAAGTAGACCCATTGATTCAAACATTGTAGTATAGTAGAAACACTCCGTGGCAAGATTTCTAATAAGAAATGTGAGTATATTAAAGGGGCAGTAGAACGTTTTCTGAAAATTATTTATTTAAAAATTTTAACTGATAATTGTACGTTTGTGCTTAATGTATTATTTTGATAGTGTCAAACATCTCATTACACAAACCAACCATACATAGTCAGAAGACAAAGTAAAAAGATTTACATAAAATCCATTGGCGGCCATTTTGTGTGAACACCTTTAATTCATTTTGTGTAAGAAAAAGGAATCACATGGCTAAACTTTACACTATATATTTGAATTATTGCTTTGGGGTCCAGAGACCCCAAAGTTATGTAACATTTGATATTAAAAACTAATGGCAGAAGTTTCTCTCCATATTACTCTTGGAAATTAGAAGTTTCAGCCAATAATATTTGTTTTAAGCATATCCTGGTATTTCGAACGGCCAATGGAGAGAGCTGTATCAAATTTATACCCATGTGACCATGTTGGTGGTACGAAATAATTGGCAAGCTTTAATTTGGAAACTGATTATTATAATAATGTTATGATGTAAAATATACTGTATATTTTCAACAATATATGGATGAGCGTTTACACCCTTAATAAATATCAATTTTGCATATGCACGTGAGCTGTTTTGTAGTTATTCGGTGTATTTTTTTTGCATTCCACATTCGAAAACGACATTCCTTTTTTGTATCAACTAGGAATTCGGTTCCTTCAATTTTTTTACTATAGGCCCTATCGCGAGCAATGCATCTCATCGCTTCAAATTTCATGTTTCAAAACATAACGTTATGGATGATTTATTTACGAATCACGATTAAAGGTGGCTTTCGAAGAAAGAAGCGACATAGGGCCTTAAGTTAGATAAAATTTAAATGTCTTCCTACAACATAATGAAAATTATGAACTTGTAACTGAGATCATTTCTAAATTTATCAGCAACTTTCGGCTGTAATTCGATCAACACTGAAGGAAAATTATTCTTGCAACATGTAATTAATCTGAAAGTCAAAGGGAAATAAGTCGGGTTTAAACAAAATTTGCGGGTATTGGAAAACAATGAATCCCGGAAAGTTTACTAGCGCAACTATTTATCTTCTAATTAATCACTGGCTCTTGTATTAAACTCACCGTCAGCTATCTTTTTGGAACAATTTATTCAAGTAACAGTCCCCGTGCCCGTCCTCCCAAACCTAAATCTCCTGGTTCTATATAGTGATACATAACCGGGTGCCCCAAAGCTTGCCTTTTTAAAGGCTTTTCTTGTTACTGCTTCATTTAGTTTAAATACTTTGTCTTTCAATTTGAACCTTAATTTTCATTATCCTGACAACACCTTATATTCCCCATAAAAACGTGCTACTTCCCCTTTAATAGGATAAAAGAATGTTCTGGCCTGAAACCTATGATGACTTCACTCGACATGTTCAGATGGACTAAACAGGTGGCACTTGTAATGTTTTTTTATGACAAGAGCTCAAGTGATCTTCTTTTATTATTAAAATTCATTGGATGTAAGAATTACGCTTCACCTAATACATTGAGGCGAAGAGTGATGTTTTCGAAATATGTCGTAATCTTTTGATAATACATGTACGTTAAAAAAGTGTTTCCAGGACACCCATCGTAATGTGAACTGGAGAAAAGAACCTTGCCTTCAGTATACAATCTAAATAAATTTAGATCAACAGGTTTTATATTTTGTCATACTGTTGATCTAAGATTGGCCCGTAAGGCGGGTCATCCCGCTGACCTCTGAAATCAGCCGCTCGGCCAATCAGAAAAGTTGCCCTAGCTCGCTGGAAGTTAAAAAAACTCAGCAGCACATCTTTTGAAATGGATTATGTTCGGAGCTTTGTCATTCGGAGCGGAGCAAAGCGACCATTTCGATGAATAATCCGATTGCTTGGATGTATTAATAGATTATATTTTTTCATTTTAAAATGATTTTGCGTATTTGCTAGTTGTCAATGACAAATGATGATTGCACGTGTCACAGATACTAACGTGGCGAATAATAATCACAAAGTTAGAGCTTGATAAATGCCAATATTTACGAAAATCCTCATGCAAGGGGAGGTAAGTTCTTTTTTTATCAAACTCGTTTGTACTAATTTCTTTCATTTCCATCCAAATAATTAAAAATAGTGATTTTTTTGTCAATCATAAAACTAACAATATTGCATACACCCAAAATAAAATCAACCTACTGATATTTTTCTTATCAGTATCAAATGCAAGATTTATTTTTTACAATGCACACTGTTATTGAGAACAGGCCATAAGCCATCATATATTTCTTCCGTTCACACCTTGATATAGCGACTATAAACTGTTTGTGACGTCGAATTTGATTGATCAAATCGCGAATTCATTATTTGCATACGAAAGGTCACCGAGACGACCTCTCACACTGGTCAATCTTAGATCAACGGTATGACAAAATAAAACATCTGTTGATCTAAATTTATTTAGATTGCTTCAGTATATAGCCAACCTATAGAATGTCGACCAAACATTGCTATCTATCAAGGAGAAATAAACAAATAAATCTGAAATATATTATATATTTATTCTGATATAATATTGCATTGAATATAAATATTGAGTGGTCAGAGACGAGAGGCAAAAAAAGAAAGACTTGAAGGTTATGGATTTTCTATAATAAGAAGTCCTTTACCAAAATTACTTCTTCGCGGGCTTCTGTTGGTTCCAAACTTTTTCAAACTCAGCATAATTAATTTTCTTATCGTCATCCCTAACCCATGCAATCAACAAGGCAGATATTTTCTCTGCTTTGATGCACAAGTCAGCATCAGCCTGAATGGCCTGGATGAGTTCGTCTTTTGTAAGGAAGCCACTTCCATCCTTATCCATGAGCCGGAAGGCCGTCTTCATGATCTCCCCGGTCATCTTGATGCCAAACACTTCCAGGAACTCCTCGTAGTCGAGCTTCTGGTCGTCGTCTTTAGCCAAGGCCTGGAGAAGCTCGGAGATCTTCTCGGCAGAGACGTCGAGTTTGGCGCCAGACTTGGTGGCTTCAAGAATTTCCGTCCTCGTCAGAGAGCCATTGCTATCCTTGTCCAGAATCTTGAATGCTCTTCTCAGGGCCATCTCTCTGAAAGAAGTTAAATTGAATATTTGATTTATTACTGCGTCATTTAGTTTAAATACTTTGTCTTTCAATTAGAACAATTTATTTTCATTTTCCTGACAACTTGAATGCTCTTCTCAGGGCCATCTCTCTGAAAGAAGTTAAATTGAATATTTGATTTATTACTGCGTCATTTAGTTTAAATACTTTGTCTTTCAATTAGAACAATTTATTTTCATTTTCCTGACATCTTGAATGCTCTTCTCAGGGCCATCTCTCTGAAAGAAGACAGATGTACACTTAAAGCTGTACCTAACACTCTACACCTTTAAGGGGCAGTAGCACGTTTTTTGAAAATTTTATATTTTACAATTTTCACTGATAATAATATGTTAAAGCTAAATGTATTATTTTGATTGTGTCAAAATTGTCAGTACACAGACCAATTAGTCAAATAACAAATTATAAAGATTCACATAAAGTCCATTGGCGGTTATGATTGTGTTAACATCTTTCCTTTTATGGCTGAACTTTAAATTGAGTATTTGATTTATTACTGCGTCATTTGGTTTAAATACTTTGTTTTTTTAATAAGAACAATTTATTTTCATTTTCCGGACATCGTCTTATATTCCCCCTCAAATCGTTCTACTGTCGCGTTTAAGAGGTTGTAATTTCGCAATCAAACGCTGTAAAATTGAGAAATTGCCCTGAAGAAACCAAAAACAACAAGAAGACGAGCCCTTCTCTCTTCAGGAAGTGTCAGTTAGAAGACTGAAAATAATCAAAGTTATGTCACATAATGAAGACATGATTTACAAAAATGTACATACGAGCGTATGTCATAGGAGTCAATTCTTAGACAAGGTTCCAGTGAGTTCTTGCGATGAAAGAACGTCTTTGTAAGATATGCTTCCAAATTGATACTGCAGGTGAGTTTCATTACATCTTCAGAACTCTTGGTGGTCTGAAGGACTTGTGATTTTCCCGGCTATGAAAAACGTTCGCATGAACGTAACTGAAATGTACATGAGTTCGTTGCAGCCCGTGCTGAAAAGCACATGTTGGCTTCACTTTTGATTTTGGCTTTGTTGAGAGCAGTCGCGTTTCTTGGCGGCTGTCTCTCATAATATTTGAACTTTACAAACAAGATGTAATTTTGTTCTTGTTTGTAGGCATTTGTATATGCCATTTCGAATTTGAATTTGCTAAACAATTTTCGTATTTGGATAACTTTAGAGAGTTCACATATTCGGTGTTTCTCAAAGTTTTTGATATTCGTTTTTCGAGTGCAGTAGAAATAAAGGGTTTCTTCTTGCACTATTTGGCGGTTTTTGACACTAGCTAGGTCATATTCGGACAATAGTGTCATGAACAAAACATTGCTGTAAATATTTTGTATATATTTGGGATATATTTTTGGTTTATCTCTTGTAATAAAAACATAATTGAATTTCAAGACTAAAGTGCTTTGTTGTCTATAACCATTGTTAAACAAGCTTCCACTGCGTTACAAAATGGTAGCAGAGCGTGGTTGTTAATCATGTTTTGCTGAGCACTTTCTTGATATTCGTTTGTTTTTGGTCTTAAATATTGGTTTTTGAAAATAGAATGTATGGCTTTTGTTAACTGGTTTTTGATCAGTGCAGTGCTTGCCAGCAATGTATATAGCTTGACCAGAAGTGACACGTTTGAAATGTCACAAACAAGTGATATGTCCCAAAAGGGGACAAGGAAGGTAAGTCTCGGCGATGAGATAACGTTAGAAACTGTAGCAAACCTTTCTCTTCCGTCCTCAAGCCATGAGGAGGAGTTGAATAATGAAGATCAAATTGTTAAACTCAAAGGGCAAAAAATGGTTTTGAAATCTGCATTCACAAAATCTAAAAACAGAATAGAGAAATTAATTGACAATGAACAACCTCCTTCACGTCATGATGTTAGGGAAGCAATTGACAAAGTCAGTGACTGCCAAGGCAGGGCAATTGATGTTATTGTTCAGCTCTCTGAGCTATTTAGATCTCTAGGTGATAGACACAATAGTGCTAAGGTCATGCAGGAAGGGGAACTGCTAGAGGAGATTGGTACAACTGCACAAAATGATGCTCAAAGTTACCTCAAAAGTAGGTCAGATGCTTCATCACAAGTTTCTCACAAAACTGATAGGAAAGAATCATTCAGTCCTTCTCAACACTTGCAAACACCACTTTCTCAAGATACTAGGCAATATGTTGAACACATCACACCTGCACTTTCACACAATAATGACATTGGCAAAGACATGTGGAAGCAGTTAAAGCGTGTATCCATTCCTGTCTTCACTGGTGATGCTAAGGCATACGAGGGCTGGAAAGCTGCTTTTAGTGCTTGTGTAGACCAAGCACCTGCAACTCCTGAATACAAATTACTTCAGTTGCGCCAGTATGTTGGAGGTGAAGCCTTGAAGGTTATTCAAGATTTAGGGCACTCAGCTTCTGCATATGATGTTGCTTTAGAAAGACTTGATAGAAAGTTTGGTGGTATGCGCAGACACATTGCATTACAACTTGAAGAAATATCAAATTTCAGTCCTATTCGCACTGGTAATGCTAAAGATGTTGGGCGATTTGCTGACATGTTGGATTTAGTAGTGGTGAACATGAAAGAATCTGATCGGTTTGAGGAGTTGGGCTATGGGTCGTTGTATGTACAGCTTCTTAAAAAAATGACAGAGCCAATGATTGGTAATTACCAAAGATGGATTTATGAGACACAAAGACAAGAGTCTGTTGAAACTTTGCGTGAGTGGGTTTTGATGGAAGCAGAGTTTCGCACTATTGCTTCAGAGACGGTTCATGGGGTTTGTAAAATGGCAGGACCAATGAACAGAGACGTAAGAAAACCTGGGTCATTCTTTGGTAAACAAGGTGAATTTGATCAGAGGTGTAGGATTTGTCAATCAAACCACAGCATTACAAGCTGTGTTAAATTCAAGTCTATGCCAGTCCCAAAAAGATGGGAAACTGCAAAACTGTTGAGTCTTTGCTTCAGGTGTCTGCGGTCAAACCATTACAGCAAGATATGCAGTAGGAAAACATTGTGTGGTATTGATAATTGTACATCTCAACACAATCAGTTGCTTCATTCAAGCATGCGTAGTAGTGCAAACCATGATAAAGGTCGTCCTGTAAAGTCGACAAGTAGTTCTTGCAATGAACAGCAACATTTAGATAAATCTCAAGGTCAAGACTCAAAGGTCACAATGTCATCTACACAATATCATATGACAGATTTTGTGTCATTGCGCACAGTTCCTGTTGTCTTGAAAAATGGGACAAAGAGGATAGTCGTTAATGCATTGTTAGATGATGCAAGTACACAAACTTACATTAATGAAGACGTGTCCTCACAGTTGGGGTTAATAGGTGAAAAACAGACTGTTGCTGTCAATGTACTTAATGGTCGAAGTGAGAAGTTTCCGTCACAATGTGTTCAGTTTTGTATTGAAAGTTTGGATGGTACAGTTGATATGTCTCTTTCTGCTCTTACAACAACCAGGGTCACAGGGCAGATGAAAGTTGTAGATTGGCAGAAACACAATAAACAGTGGCCACATTTGAAGCACATTCATTTCCCAAAGGTTCAGACTCCACATATTGTTGATTTGCTCATAGGAATGGATTATTTGGAACTTCATCGTTCTTATGAGGACGTAGTCGGGGGTGAAGGTCAACCTGTTGCTAGATTGACTCCGCTTGGGTGGACATGTGTTGGAAATCTTTCTGGTAAAAGAGAAGCCACTCTTTCCAATACTTTTTTCACAACCGAGTCAAAAAGGGATTTTGAGTTGAATTCAATGCTTCAAAAGTTCTGGGAAGTAGAAGAGTTGAAGTCTGATGGTCCGTTTTTCACTAAACAAGATGAAGCAGTCATCTCTTTAGTACAAGACACTATCAAGTATGAAAATGATAGATATGAAATTGGCATACCATGGAAGAATTTGCAACAGACCCTCCCACAAAACTATGAAATGGCTTATAAGCGTCTTTGTAGCACTGAAAAGAAATTGTCAAAGGACAAAGTCGTTGGTGAGTTGTATGAGAAAACTTTCACAGATTACCTTGAAAAAGGTTACATCCAACAAGTTGAAAATGTAGATGGGTATGAAAAACAGTGGTTGTTGCCACACTTTCCTGTTGTGCGACCAGACCGTACTACCACAAAGGTGAGAGTGGTCTTTGATGCTTCTGCAAAATGCCAGGGCATATCTTTGAATGACACCATACATCAGGGTCCAAAACTTCAAGGGGATTTGTTTGAGATCCTCCTTCGTTTCCGGCGATATCCAATAGCTTTAGTCTGTGACATTGCAGAAATGTACTTACAGATAGGAATACCTAAAGCAGACCGTTCCTTCTTCAGGTTCTTGTGGCGGTCTATGGATCAATCAAAAGTACCACAAGTTTTTGAGTTTACAAGGGTTGTCTTTGGTGTTAATGCTTCACCTTTCCTTGCGCAATACATCTCCAGAGAAAATGCTCGTAGACATGAAGACCTTTTCCCAAAAGCTGCTGAGACTGTCTGCAAGTCCACATACATGGACGATAGCATGGATTCTGTGCAAGATGTTGAAGATGGTAAAACATTGTACAATCAGCTTACAGATCTTTGGGGTAAGGCTGGAATGAAATCACGGAAGTGGTTGTCAAATTCTCCTGAGGTTTTGGAGATTATTCCAGAAGGAGATAGAGCATCGGAAGTAAACTTGACTAAAGATGAGTTGCCTTCGGTAAAGACACTTGGATTAGTATGGATTGCTCAAGATGATGACTTTTGCTTTCGTAATGCCAACTCAGGTGAGAATATCATACTTACCAAAAGGTCATTTCTTCGTGAGATTGCAAAGTTGTTTGATCCTCTAGGGTTTCTTTCTCCATTCCACATCAGGGCAAAAGTTCTTATGCAACAGCTTTGGCTTTGTGGGTTAGACTGGGATGATGAACTTACTGGTGACCTGAAACAAAAAGCATTAGCATGGCTATCAGATAGATCTGATTTGAACGAACTTAGATTTCCCAGATGTTTGCAACTGAATCTCCCAGTGAAAGAAACACAATTGCATGTATTTGTTGATGCATCGGAAGATGCTTATGGGGCAGTTCTCTACTGTGTACATACTTACCAAAATGATGAAGTAACAAGTCAGCTTGTTTCTTCAAAAAGTCGTGTTGCTCCCTTGAAGACTGTCTCAATTCCAAGACTTGAGTTGATGGCTGCAGTACTTGGTGTTCGACTTCTTCTTGCTGTTGATCATGCTCTAGAGATAGGACTGTCCTCAGCAACTCTTTGGACTGACAGTCTGAATGTTTTGTGTTGGATTACTAATCACAGTCGTTACTTCAAAACATTTGTTGCCAATCGTGTTGGTTTCATCCAGGAACATACTGAACCATCACAATGGAAACATGTTCCTACTGAGCTGAATGTTGCAGATATACTTACCCGAGGAACAGCAGTTCCAAACTTGACATCAGATATCTGGAAATATGGTCCTGGTTTTCTGAAACTTGATGAAAAATATTGGCCTGAACAGTCAGTGAAGTTAGAATCAAGACATTTGTCTGAAGCAAAATCAATCAAAAAATCTCGTTGTTTGGTAACATACACAAGTTCTGTGTGTTTGTTAGAACCTTCACGTTTTTCAGATTGGAAGAGGCTTGTTGGAATTACAGCCTGGGTGCATAGATTTGTCTTCAACATTTCTTCTCAATCTGATGAGAGAATGACTGGTTGTCTGTCGGCAGAAGAAATGCTTGATGCTGAGAAACACATTATCAGCACAATGCAAAAGGAAGCATTTACTGACGAGTACTTTGCTCTGAAAACTACCAAACCATTAGCTAAAAGTAGCAAACTTGTAGGTCTGAATCCTTTCATCGATGATGATGGTCTCGTTAGGTCCAGTGGAAGACTGGAGCATGCAGAGTTCTTGCCATTCAAAACAAGATTTCCCATTATCCTGCCAAGAAAAAACTGGGTGACTAAATTGATCGTTAAGCAACACCATGAAGATGGTAACCATGCAGTTGGAACAAATCAGTTGCTGTCGACATTGTCTTCTCGTTATTGGATCATTGCTGGTCGTGAAGAAATTCGGGAATGGGAACGTGAATGTGCATTTTGTCGTCGTAGAAAAGCAAAACCAGCATCTCAGATCATGGCTCCTCTTCCAAAAGTTCGTTTGAGGTATTCTCTTCGTGCATTTGAACAAACTGGTGTGGATTTTGCAGGTCCATTCCTCACTATTCAGGGACGAGGAAAGTCCAGAACTAAGCGATATTTGTGCCTGTTCACCTGTTTGGCAACCAGGGCGGTTCACCTTGAAATGGCATATGCTCTTGATACAGATTCATTCCTGAATGCTTTCTACAGAATGGCAAGTAGACGGGGGTTGCCAACAGAAATGATATCTGACAATGGCACTAACTTTGTTGGTGCAGCTAATGAACTGAAACAGCTGGTATCCCAATTAGATTCAGACAAGGTTAAATCGTCATTGGCAAACCGAGGTGTACATTGGTTGTTCAACCCTCCTCATGCTCCAAACTTTGGTGGCGTGTTTGAGTCGATGATAAAGTCTGCAAAGAGAGCTATTTTCGCTGTCCTTGGATCAAGTGACATAACTGACGAAGAGCTGATGACAGCTTTTGTTGGTGCAGAAGGTCTTATCAATTCCCGCCCTCTTACTTATCAATCTGCCAACCCTGTGGATGACATTCCATTAACTCCAAACCACTTCCTACATGGGCAGAGTGGTGGAATCTTCGCACCAGATTCCGTTGATAATACGTCATTCAATCCCAGGAAGAGATGGAGAAGGGTACAAGAACTGGTACGACACGTGTGGAGGAGATGGATGAAGGAGTGGCTACCTTCTCTCCAATCAAGGAAGAAATGGTTCTCTCCCAGTAGAGATGTTCAAGTTGGCGACGTTGTACTTGTCATTTCTCCTGAT
The DNA here is from genome assembly GCA_916613615.1 of Steromphala cineraria. Classification (NCBI taxonomy): domain Eukaryota; kingdom Metazoa; phylum Mollusca; class Gastropoda; order Trochida; family Trochidae; genus Steromphala; species Steromphala cineraria. The sequence goes on from OU744729.1 coordinate 2,728,866, forward strand.
GCACCACGGGGTACATGGAACCTTGGTATCATCGACAAGACATATCCAGGTTCTGATGGACATGTTCGTGTTGTGGACGTGAAAACGGAAAGGACAATTTTGACAAGACCAGTGTCAAAAATATGTCCACTGGAATTATCTACAGTAAACATGGAGGATGAAGACAAGCAGGACAGCAGGCACACGACAGAGGACAAGGAAGGACCAGACAGCAGGCACACGACAGAGGACAAGGAAGGACCAGACAGCAGGCACACGACAGAGGACAAGGAAGGACCAGACAGCAAGCACGTGGTGGATGAAGAGAAGACAGTCGACACAAGATTGATGAAGAGAACAAGACAGGAGATACGAGGAACAAGACAGAGAACAGAGGACAAGACAGAAAACAGAGGACAAGACAGAGGACAGAGGACAAGACAGATGAAGAGGAAGGACATAAACAGATGAAGAGGATTTCATTTTGATGTGAGTGAAGTGAAGTCTGAAGTGTAATTGTGTTTGTGTAATTGTGATTCATAGAATTCGAGGATTACAGGAAAGTATTTGTGGAATTGGAAAATATTGTGAAATTAGTGAAAATGAACTGAAATGTAGTTTTTTTTCAGATGTGGAATTCTTAAAAACATTCTTTGAATTCACTGGATATATATTTGTGCCTTTTATTTTCAGATTTGGAATATGTGCTTGGATATATTTTGTAATAATTCTGACTGTGACATTAAGGAATGAAATTTTGAATCATGAATAACTTCATGATGAGTGATGACATTTGATTTTCTTTTTCAGGAATGAACATTTTATGAACAATATTTTGAAATTATATGATGTAAATATGTTTCCTTTATGATAGATATAGTTCTATCATGGAGGGGGGAATGGTCTGAAGGACTTGTGATTTTCCCGGCTATGAAAAACGTTCGCATGAACGTAACTGAAATGTACATGAGTTCGTTGCAGCCCGTGCTGAAAAGCACATGTTGGCTTCACTTTTGATTTTGGCTTTGTTGAGAGCAGTCGCGTTTCTTGGCGGCTGTCTCTCATAATATTTGAACTTTACAAACAAGATGTAATTTTGTTCTTGTTTGTAGGCATTTGTATATGCCATTTCGAATTTGAATTTGCTAAACAATTTTCGTATTTGGATAACTTTAGAGAGTTCACATATTCGGTGTTTCTCAAAGTTTTTGATATTCGTTTTTCGAGTGCAGTAGAAATAAAGGGTTTCTTCTTGCACTATTTGGCGGTTTTTGACACTAGCTAGGTCATATTCGGACAATAGTGTCATGAACAAAACATTGCTGTAAATATTTTGTATATATTTGGGATATATTTTTGGTTTATCTCTTGTAATAAAAACATAATTGAATTTCAAGACTAAAGTGCTTTGTTGTCTATAACCATTGTTAAACAAGCTTCCACTGCGTTACACTTGGCCCAAAGAGAATTTGGTATTTTCCGATAATATATCTTCAATACGTATAAGTAAAATTATGACACTTCAATGCTTTTTTTTCTAAATTCATCAATATACTACAGTCCCTGTTAAGAAATAGTACAGACGCACGTAAAAAGTTTAATATATTTGTTTTTCAAAATTCATTACTATAATAAATCCCTAGCGCATGTAAAATGTTGAATATATCTGCAATGTTTATTTGCTCTTGGACAACCGTTGGCGGGTTTGAGTGAATAAAGATTGGTTGATTGATTGGTTACTTGACACCGGTGTCCTCTGGACTCAAATTGACGCAATAGTCCGGTTCGAAATATTAATTTAATGCCAGAATCTTATCAAGAAATAGCCGAGCACAGTACCGAGGTTATCGGTTGGCAACTTTCCCGTTGCAGGAAGCCATTAAAACAAATTAAAGATCTATCTGCAGTAGCACGTTTTATTGGGAATATAAGGTAATGGCAGGAAAATGAAAACAAATGGTTCAAATTGAAAGACAATGTATTTAAACTAACTGAAGCAGTAATAAATCAAATATATAATGTAAAATTCAGCCATGCAATTCCTTTTCTTACCCAAAATGAATTAAAGGTGTTCACACAAAAAATGGCCGCCAATGGACTTTTATGTGAATCTTTATAATTTGTTCTCTGACTATGTATGGTTGGTTTGTGTAATAACATTTTTGACACTATCAAAATAATTCATTTAGCATTAACGTACAAAACAGTGATAAATTGAAAATATAAACTTATAAAAAAAGTGACACTGCCCCTTTTAATAGCTGATGTCTACAAAGAGTGTGTATGTACGTACTTCATGGCGCTCTTGGGGATCTTCTTAACGGCGGCCGTGTATTCCACCAGAGTAACCTTCCCATCCTTGGTCATGTCGATACCATCGAAGATTTTCTGAAAGACGAGCAAAATTCATTTAAAACTATTTTCACATTAAACAATCTTAAAATGACTAATCAAAGAAATACCGCTCACTCGGTGTTATTTCTAACTCTAATAGGGGACGTGACGTTTGAGCAAAATCATCATAATATCTATGCTTAAAGGGACCATTCGAACGGGGTATTTTTTGTGGAAACGAAATTCAGGGAGACTTTCCTGTTAACAAATGAATATGATTTCTACATAATAATGTCACACTTAATTTCAAATATGTTTGTGTGGTTAGCATTTCAGCTGTTCAAGATTTAACAATTTGACAAAGAATAAAGTGTAACGTTCAGAAAAGAAAAACACCGTGAAACTAGAAATATGTGCATGTGATGCACTGTGATGCACTGTGATGTTCCAACTGTTAATCAGAAAATGACCCTACCCCCCATATGTACTAAGTTCAAATTGTTTCCACGAAAACAAGAAAAAAGAATAACCAAAGTAGCTAAAGGCAACACTCGTCTTCAAGATCTTACTACATACCAAGTTGGGTTAAACAATATTTAACAGTTTCCGAGCTAAAGCTTGGAAATGGACCTTCACCAAAAATGCACCAAGTTCAAATTGTTGCCATGGAAATCATCAAAAAGGCTGAAATTAAGAAAAACCAAAATAGCAAAAGGCACCACATCAACACTAGATCTAACCTCATACCAAATTTTGTAAACAAATATTGAATAGTATTTTAGTTGTGGTCCGGAAACAGATCCTACCCCCTAAATGCACTAAGTTCAAATTGTTTCCTTGGAAACCAGGGGGGGGGGGGGGATTGGGGCGGGGTCAAGAATAACCAAAATAGCTAGAGGCACCACCCCACCATTAGGTCTTACCAAGACCAAGTTTTGTAAAAAATATTGAAAGGTTTTTAAGATATGGCCCGGAAACAGACCCTACCCTCCATATGCACTAAGTTCAAACTGTTTCCATAGAAACCAGAACGAAAACCAAAAAAAACCCCAGAATAACCAAAATACCAAAAGGCACCACTTCATCATTAGGTCCAACCAGCTCCCAAGTTTTGTAAAAAAAATTGAACAGTTTTTTAGATATTGCCCGGAAACAGACCCTACCCTCCATATGCACTAAGTTCAAACTGTTTTCATGGAAACCAGAAAAATATTTTGTTTTCACGCAATGCTAACATTTGAAAATGGCGGATGAAACCCGCTCGATTGGTGCCTTTAATTATCACATCACATTTCATTAATTGACAACTAAAACCGGTAATTATTTTTTTAATTTATCTAAATTTGGTATGTTAGGATTGACAAAATTGATAAAGCATTTATCGCTTTACCAACATTTATGTTAATATTATGATAAAGGACGTTATGTGGAATCTTATTCGAATATTTGTATAGACCTAAAGGCCTATTAAATTGTTATTCTGTTAAGTTATTAGTTGCGTGGATATTAATTCTATTTGTGTCAGCCCCACATCAAAATGATATTATCCTGTTAACCAACATGTTAAGATTAGGACTGAAAGACAAGGTGACCTTTTTATCACGTTATTTTAACCATATTTTCGTATAAATATATGTCATTAATGCTAATGCTCAGATCTTTAACAATCAGGTACATAAGATCAAGATATGGAATTAACTATGTGACCTTTAACGCCCATCTCTTTATAAAAGACCTTGACCTATGTAAGGTAATCGAGGCCGGATATTTATGCTTGGCATGTGTTACGGGATGAGTCTACCAGGCACACTTCGCGCATGAGCAGACAATGGTTCCGCTCTGTAGACCAACCTATCATCTTTCACTGGAACCTCTTACTACCCAACTATGGTGCTGGCATCCGTTCAAAAATGTGTGTATTAATTAACCCGTGTTTATATCGTGCTGCTAGACTGACGAATAGTCTCATATGCTTCTCTAACAGACACTGTTTATCGAGCATTCGCCATTGGGCTCTTCCTTGATGTGATATACTTCAACGTAAGCTCGCTGTTTTGTTTCCTGATAATTTGCTAATGAGGTTATACACACTAGCTAACAAAACAAATAAAATTCTTCATTTAGATGTAACATTAAAATGCTTATATTAATCAATAGCGTCGTGGAAAGGAAGACTTGCAAGAAAATGCAAACTTTAGAGAAACTTTATATTTTATCTAAAAAGAGTGTAAGCTAAAACTTTCCATCATGCAAACCTTTTATATACGATTAAACAACAACTTAGAGTAAAATGATGCATTAACGATCGGAAAATGAACAAGCTTACACAAAGAAAACAATATTTGCATACGAAATAAACGAAAGTGTCCGTAAATATATTCTTAAAATGATATTTATTCACAGATAATTATAATTGCTTATCGTGTGGTTGATTAGAAAACCAGACCATTTTCAACGTAAAATTTAACGTTCGAAGATCTGTTGACTTCACAAACACAAAATCTTTGATATAGAGAAAACTGAGGATTGCACAAGAAAATGAAGCCAATATGGAAAAGACTAAAAGATAGGCGTTGCCTTCACATCGCAAACCATCATGCCTTTCTGGAATGATATTTAGGCTCTAAATGTTATTATTCATCAAATAGTGCAGCGCTCGTTAATCAAATATAAAAATTTAGTCTCTGAATATAAAGTTATTGACGCCCAAATCAAGACTTGTCTTTTAGTGAGATACATCCCAGATGTGAGTGAAATTATACGGTACATGTAGAGTCGAGACTGGCTGTGAGTCAGAGACTATATCTGAACATGATCACGATGCTTATATACCAGCTGTGCTGCATCAGAAAGATCATATAGACTTTCTACACTTCTTCTTATCAAGAAACAACCTGGACTTTGATTGATGTTCAGAGACTACCACTAAATGATTAAAAGAGGAACACTTATTAAATGTGTTTAACATATATTCATATATTAAAACAAAAAGAAATAAAGTGATAAAAAAAAAAATCTTTAAATAGATTGTATTCTAAAAACTGTTATAACCTATAACACATTTTGCGTAATGTGTATCAGGGCCTTCACACAGGTAGATAAATATTCTAACGCTATTATATGATGAACCTCAAATATAAACGTTTTCTGCTTTTGATTCTATATTTAAAGGAGATTATTTACAATAGAGCTAATACTATGCTCCTTCATAGTACATATTTTGTCTGGTCAGGTTCATTTTTTGGTAGAAAATGTTGAGGCAAGTGATGAAGCTATGGTTTACTTTCATCATAGCATCGAAAATAGAACTGTGAAAGAAAACACGACAATGTGTGTTATAAAACAGCTGTTAAACAAATATGTAATTCCTTATGAAAGAACTTAACTAAAACGTTTTGACGTAGACCATTATAGCGATATCATAAATGAATAAGAAGCCATCAAAAACCCAATTCATTGTTTTCAGAGCTCATTATAACTTTATTTTCAGTTCAATGATGGATTTTGAAAGACAATGCGTTGTGCGCTGTGTTTCTGTTCCTAGAATTCCTTAGTATTAACCAATTGGTTGCAACAAACGAACCGAGTCAAACAGATGGTACAACAAAGTTGAATAAAAAGAAATACACTCGAACAGCCATTCATAAACTTTTAGGCATTAAAACGTTTTCACATAAGCATGGTATCCATGGGAACCAGGTGCAGTGACGTCACGACCTACCTTGGATTCGGCATCGCTTCCCTTGAAGCCCCTCTTCTCCAGCACCGCTTTCACTTCAGCGTAGGAGAGATTGCCGCTCTTGTCCTTGTCAGCTTCGTCAAAGTCAAACTTGTACTGTTCTACCTGTTCTTGAGCCCATTGTTCCGTCATCTTGGGACTTGCAGCAACTTTGGGCGCACTTTTCACGACTTTAGCTTGAGTTTGCTGCAGAGGGTTCGTCTGTGCGGGCTTCTGCTGTGGCGGTGCCGAGTTGACTACCGGCTGGGCTGCTTGTTTAATTACCTGTACCGGGGCGGGCTTGGCTGAAGAGGTATCTGGCTTTAGCTGTATGTATGGTTGCAACAGCTTCCCGATGAAGAAGGTAGCCGACAACATTTTGTCTCAGCACAGCTCTCGCTGCTAGATAACGGGTCTCTTGCCTCCAGTCTCCTACAGAAAGGTTATGCCGTGTGAACACGTGCACACACGCGAGGAAGTGGATATAGATCTATATATAGCTTTTATTGTACTGGTGTACAGTGTAGGTAGCTGCAGTGACATATGCTAAGGTATATTTATATATAAAGGTTGGTGCCTGACCGATGTTTTAGAGAGACGGATGGGCTGTCCCAACTTTATACATATATTTCAAGAGTTAGAAATTTATACTTTCTTACATTGATTATAGGTCATCAAGATAACTGATAGTTAAATGACATCTCGTGCACATCTCCATATCACTGTATCTTCTTTCATGTATCTGGTTATAAGCACATGACAAACGTTTTTTTAAAAAGTATTTCGGACTAGTTTTGGTATTAAAGAAATGAATAATGCATTTGACCACACTCGTAAGTTAAAATTGTTTAACTGGCAAAGCTTGCGCAGCCAGTTATAAAAAAATAAAACTTGTATACCAATTTAAGAAGAAGTGTAACCGTGTTGAAACACACATTATGAAAATCAGTTTTAGTTTCATAACAACACTTGTAGTTGAAATAAAATGCAAAATCAAACAACAGTACAACTGTTTTGTAATTGACCCTCGGCTCAGCCACATTAGTGCTGCTTCCCTCATGTAAGTTCGCTGACAAAAAAGAGTCCCAATAAAAGATAATGAAATGTGTCTAACTTAATTGTCTTATTATAATGTCAATTCTACGTATCTAGTCATAACTCAATACTTGCCAAATCAGCAGGCAACATTTGTGGAAGCGCCATAATGCACCGGGTATCTTGTATAGGGTTATTGAAATGTTTACCGGTAACATGTTAGATCCAGCCAGAAGGGACCCGTATCTCTTGTAACTTCAAAATCTGAATTTATTTTGGTTTGAACAGACACAATTCAATCATGTTTAAGCAACACAATATAAATGCTCTTGGTATGTCGGAAACCAAAATGCAACAATTATTAAACATGCAATGATTTATTATATGACCCAAATTATTTTCTGTGTGTCCTAATGTGAAATTACCCTAACGCGCATGAATTTTTGTCATTCTTCAGAAGACATTTATTGCGCTATTTAAAAGTAGAAGACTTGGGATTTTTGGTTACCATATTTCATACGAAAATATGGAAACTCAACAACAGAAAAATACCCATAAAAAATTGTTTCATAGTGCTGTGTATTATTCCCATGCAGCTGTTAATACAACGTGTGATGTGATACCAACATGTGGGTACTGTATGTACTTTTATACAATCTCATTAAAATGATATCTTAATTGCTTCACTACGTAGCGTAGTGTAGCAAATAGATCGTATTTTAATAGGATTGTACTTTTATACAACCTTCTTTTTGTAGATTTGACATTTAATATTTGTTCCAATGGAATATATTTTATTAATAGTCCTTAGATAGGTCACTGTTTTATTTTAAAAATTGGCATATGTGAGACAACTACACCGCATTTACTTTAACAAGCTGACAAGATTTGATTAGTATTTTTCCGAAGTCTTCTTTAATATGTTCATTTTGATCAAATAGGTATGGCAAGTAAGTTATGATAGAAATTGGCTCGCATAATACAATTTTTATTCCTATTATATGATATTAATGATACGGAAACACACTCGGTAAATAATCTCTATATATTGATATATAGGTCATATGGCTCTGCAAAAACTACGAAAATGTTTTGAGCGATACAAACATTACGAGTGTATTTAATTAATCAACAACATGATTTGTTTTACTATAAAAACTAAGATCCTTACAATTCAAAGAGCATTACGAACACTGTAATTGAATACTTTGGGTCACCAACTTTTCAACTGTTTTTAAGTGAGTGACCAACTGTGAAGTTCGGGACTAATGGATGAAGGCATTGTAGTTTGTAGCTTACATCAGCTACGTAGTGTTTACAGACATTCGTCACTTTGGCAATTGTTTTGAGCTTCATAAACGGAGAGTAGTGTTTACAGACATTCGTCACTTTGGCAATTGTTTTGAGCTTCATAAACGGAGAGTAGTGTTTACAGACATTCGTCACTTTGGCAGTGGTTTTGAGCTTCATAAACGGAGAGTAGTGTTTACAGACATTCGTCACTTTGGCAATTGTTTTGAGCTTCATAAACGGAGAGTAGTGTTTACAGACATTCGTCACTTTGGCAGTGGTTTTGAGCTTCATAAACGGAGAGTAGTGTTTACAGACATTCGTCACTTTGGCAACTGTTTTGAGCTTCATAAATGAAGAGCGCTCATTATCCAGCAACATGTACCTTCTTTGTGGTAATTTGCAACTTGAGTTAGGTTTCTTTGGAATTTTCGCGATTGCGTTTTGCTTATGTATTTGATGTGAAACAGGCGTATATCAAGGTGATCCTTTACTATGTTATCAAGGAAAACTCTGAATTTAGTGAAAATAGCAGGATTTCAGTTTCCATAACTTGTAACTTTTGTAATTCATATCAAAGAAATATGTTCAAGCTTGCATAAGACATTAATGGTTTGCATTTTCTTTCATCACCCTTAAGGACGGAGAATGCTCCTCACCCTTATAATAAACATGCTCTGTTTTTAGAAGACTTCCCTCAATTTGCCTTATGGACAATTTTGCTCTTCAAACGCGCTTTGTATTTGTCATATTTGTTGGGTTGTTCAATTCATAGCGAATATGATACGCTAAATGAAACGCAACATACCTATTATAGTAGTATCACTGAATAAATCACAAAACAAATATGCTCCCGAATTCGAAGTCATTGATATTCTATGAAAGCTATATGGTATGTAGACTGTGATCTGTAATAATCTAGTAACTGTAGCTTTACAAGTAACAAGATTGTACACCAAAATCATGCTTAAAATATTTCCGTATTTGTTGTATCTCCAACAGTTTTAGCCACTTTTTAGACGTGAGAAAGATAAAGTCCTATCAGATAAGACCATTATTCTTATATTTTAACCACAAAAGAATAACTTTAAAGATTCTACTATCATGTAATAAGGTATTTCATCACGTAAAATGAATGAAAATGACTTCTATCCAAACTTGTCCAATGCACCGATAGACCCTCTTCAATAACGTGACACAGTGTAGTTATACTGACCAATTAAACTTTGCTGCAAGGCGGAAATCATACCAGTATCCATCAATGGCTACTAGAACACTTGCTGCGTAGCCCCCAAATTTATATTTTACAGAACAATGAAGAACTTACATAGAAAAAGTGTGTTATACAACAATAATTCTTAGTTTGCCTGTCTGGTGGGATAGGTTGTAAAAGAATGGTAGAAGAGGTTCTTAAAGGGGCAGTAGCACCTTTTTTGGGGCGATATAAGGTGATGTCGGGAAAATGGAAATTAATGGTTCCAATTGAGAGACAATGTATTTAAACTAAATGGAGCAGTAATAATTCAAACATATAACGTAATGTTTAGCTATGCGATTCCTTTTTCTTACACAATATGAATTAAAGGTGTTCACACAAAATGGCCGCCAATGGATTTTATGTGAATTTTCATACTTTGTCCTCCGACTATGGATGATTGGCTTGTGTAATGAGATTTTTGACACTGTCAAAATAATATATTTAATATTAACTTACAATTATCAGTGAAAATTTTAAAATATAAAATTATCAAAAAACGTTCTACTGCCCCTTTAATGACTTTAAGCCTTGATGCACAAAATAAAAATTGTTGTGTGCCATAATCTGATACAGATCCATGCAGAAAACTGAAGATTGCACAGAAATAGTCACATAATACTGCAAGCTAAGATTCCCCAGTGATAGGGTGGGTAAATGGTTTGTGGGGAGGTCAAACAATATATGTAGAAAATCTGTCTGAGTGACTTGAAGGCTTGAAAAACAATTTTGTGTACAAGCTGATTTATTTTAGAACAATGAAGAATTTCATAGAAAATGTCACATATTACAGTAATGCTTCAGATTAGAAAGCCATGGAGACTTTGCCTAATTATGCCTTGCTGGGAGGTCATAACAAATCTATAGAAGAGGTGTCTCAGTGACTTTTAAGCCTTGTTACACGGGAAAGATTTCTGTTGCCTGTGCTGATCCATTGTAGGACACTGAAGAACTTGCACAGATAAGGTCACATAATACAGCAAGGTTTAGATCTGCCAGTGATAAGCACGGGCCAAGTTATACCTTGCAGAAGAGGTTCAACCAAGAAATCTCTGTGGTTCAGGGACTTCATGCACATACTGCACTTTTGTTTATCTTTTAAAGGGAATCCACAACCTAGCTCGTGAAACCTAATTGACCATTGTTAAAGATAGCGTCCAGACAGGTAAGAGGGGTCACATGACACAAACTTTGGACTGGCTGTCAGCTGTTAGTGGTTCGTAACCAGACGATTTTGTCCCTACCAAGCATTTACGACTCTTTCCGGCCCCTGCTAATAAAAAAATTCGGGTTGCAGACCCCCTTTAAGTCTAGCAACATCATCTTTGACTCTTTTATTTGTGTACCTCTAGCAACATGCATGCTAACAAACAACAAACAAGCAGGTGTACAGATATATATGTATAATAATAGCACCATGTAACTTTGGTTTATTGCATACAAGCAGATTTTACACAATGCTGGGTTACACTGGGTGAACAGGCAAAGTGAAGAGCCTATCAGAGTTACCAGGTTCTTAACCACAATCACAGTCCATGGATATTCATCACATATGTCAAACTTCATTCCATGCAAAACCTTTACATCTTTATGCATCATGCACTCACTGTCTGTTATTATTAAGACCATGTATTTGGTCCTTGTACTGTATTAATAGATCATGCATTTGAACTCTACTATAATTTACACACCATGCATTTGGTCTATCAAAAGACCATGCATTTGGTTTCCATATTGTAATTAACAGATCATGCATTTGGTCTCTCAACTATAAATTACAGACCATGCATTTGGTCTATTAAAAGACCATGCATTTGGTTTCCATATTGTAATTAACAGATCATGCATTTGGTCTTTATAACATAATTAACAGGGTATGTATCCACACTATAGTTCTTAACAGAGAATGCATTAACACCGTAATGATGAGACCATGCATAAAGTCTACAAGTTATTACTGACAGTGTTACTGAAGGATTTCACAGCTACTTCAATGCAGTCTAAGCAAACCTAGCCTCAATATTATCCGTTTCACTCCTATACTGAGTCTAGCAAGACCTAGTAGAGGGTCGCGTCAGCCGACCTTTCTACGACCTATGACCTCCAACGTTATACATGCGAATGCAGACTATGTTGAGTTCTGATAAGTCAATTCGACACGTGGGCTGACGCGACCCTCTACTAGGCCTTTCTTGACTCAGTATAGGAGTGAAACGGATAATATTGAGGCTAGGTTTACTTAGACTGACTTCAATGGTGCAAGGTCTATTGACAGTACACGAGCATTACACAACATGCTTGCTAGAAACATCAAACTTTAAGAATAAAGTTACTGACATCTTTGCAGCTATAGGTGGCTAGCATAGACACATCAATGCATCGTAATATTAATGTAGAATAGATAAATTATACAAACTAAGAGCATGCAACTTTCTTTGTAATGTACATGCTACTGACATGTTCCTACACGACAAACATATACACAAATATACCTTAGCATGCTTTACATTGCTCAAATATTTAAATACATTTACATCATATCCACAGCATTTCAGTTAATTCAAGCTCCTGAAAGCAATAGCAGATTTAAAATCATATTCTCTGATTTTTAGAGGTAAATTTCTGATTTAAGTCACACCAATATTACAGACAAAAGTTTTTGTTTTCTTTGTATTTTTTAATGATAAATGAAAATATCTTAATTCAATTTGCTAGATTCCACAGTGAATACTTGGGTCAAATAAGAAATTACAGAGAATTTATCATATATAAAAAACACATTGTGACTTATAAGTTAAAAAAAAAGCCAATTTGATATTTTCCATTGTTCACATGTTGTAGTATATTGAATCATTTTACGTTGTAACTGTGGAAACGATTTATGGTAAAAATGAACAAATAAGATTAGCTCTTAATTTTGTTACACTTATATTTGCAGTTATAATTCCCTTTTAAAAGGGCAGTAGCACGTTTTTTGATAATTTTATAATTTGAATTTCTCACTGATAATTGTAAGTGAATGCTAAATGTATTATTTTGACAGTGTCAAAAATCTCATTACACAAGTCAATCATCCATAGTCAGAGGACAAAGAATGAAGATTCACATTAAATCCATTGGCGGCCATTTTTGTGTGAACACCTTTAATTAATTTTTTGTAAGAAAAGGAATCGCATGGTTAAACTTAACGTTATATATTGGAATTATTACTGCTCCATTTAGTTTAAATACATTGTCTTTCAATTGAAATCATTAATTTTCATTTTCCTTACATCACCCTATATTCCCCCTAAAAACGTGCTACTGCCCCTTTAACATGTGCAGGTAGTGCATAAGCCTAAAGCTACTAGTCTCTGTACATGTAAGATACAAATGGAGATTGGGCGATCATCGTCACCACAATGGTACGTGATGTACAGTTATATCTACAGGAAACCACTGACTGCAGACAATCTACATGGGGCTTAGTATCTATTATATGTGATCTATTGAATTAAATATCACTCACATTTTTATAAACAAAATCCATTTTAAAATGTAATTATTTGTTATAACCTTGGTAGTTTTTTTTAATTTTTATAATTCATAAAAAAAATGTATAAATGTTATAAAATCAATTCTCTAATAGGTTTACAAAAATAATTGTATCAAAAATAAAAATCTAACTAACAGCAAAAAAGACTTCAATTAATTGTGATCATCATTCACATATTTAGATTAATTCAATTCAATTTTCTCTGATGTGATACATCCGATTCAATTTCTTTTGATTTTTTTATATTAAATTTGATTATTTCAGCTGAATGATATAATTCATATCAAATGGACTTACTTTAGCATGCAAGGTGAGAACTACTTTCCTGTCTCACCTAAAGCAGAATCAACAAGTATTAAAGGAGCAATAGATTTTAATGACAGAATAACCAGAAAACAAATTTACAAGCTTTTTGATAAGAGAATAAACTGCCGCTGTAACAACAACACTACAAAAATAACATAGGATGTTGTATAAACCTGCGTAATAGCCAGTTTGGCTCCGCCAGTCTGCATGATGCAAATATACATACAAGTAAACAAAGTTTACAGAATCATTTCTTTAACTAACAAACAGATGCATCAATGTCTATCTAATCTTAATTACTCTACACAGTTCTTTAATCTCATTGATTTAAATATTTTTTGGCCTTAGTGTAATACTCTTTTGCAATTTTTTTCATTTGTTTTTTTTCTGAACAGCTTTTGAGTAGCACATTTTTAATAATAAGATTATGTCACAAATGTACAAGTATGTACATGTAGGTATAAACTATATGTTACTTCATGGAAAGTGATGTACAATGACATTTTATCAACTTTCTGGTTTCTTCAAAAACTTTGAACACACAAGGCTTAAAATCCAGAGTCATCTTTTTATATGGATAAACTTGTGGCACATAAAATCAAATAAAATCTTTTTCAAGTTACTAAGCAAAATTTGATGAAAATATAATGAGAACAATGAGTTACTTTCATTGTTTAACTATCAATACGTAATCACGTGCAAATACTGTAGCAATTATGAACAAGTAATGGCATATTATGAAAATAATTCCAACGGCAAAGAACGCCACCTATATCTATCATTGCCAAATGCTTAAAACCATTAACATTTGACATGTTATTCTAGTTGACAACAATTCATGATTACCAATCTTTGAATAGAAGAAATAGAACAATGACAAACAAATTATTTTTATGGCACTCTATAATTGATGATTAAAAAATATAAAGCACAAAAAATCATTCACACTTATTATCTATTTAAGTGTTTATTTCGTTTAAAACTTTATCTAACCAATTCAAATTTTTTTAAATTTTATGGTATATTTCTCTTACCAATTTCAAAAAGATCAGCAATGATAATTGGAATATTTAGTTATTTAAAGTAATTATTTCATCAAAGTAATTAAGATCATCATACAACAATCTAAACCTGACGACTAAACTTAAAAGACCAGGTCAAACGCGTATGGTGACGGAAGGTGAGAATTCAAAGGGTCCTAATGAGCGACATGAGATCTATATCTTTCATAATGATCTAAGCATATACACAAACATACATACATATATAAAATAACAGTTTCATTATTAGTTATACAGGCTGATCTGAAGGACCAAAAACGTACCTTGTTTATATAAAAAGCTTGAAATAATACGCACACAATTATCAACCTTATGCAATGGCTAATGTTTTCATATAAGAACTGCTATGACACTTTCTTACATGGATTTTACATAAAAAAAATTCCATACCTATTTCATCTTAAATATGTAAACAAACACATTATTACATTATGGTTTGAAGCAAAGATGGTTTGTGCTTGATATATGGAATATTTGAAAGATTATATAGATAGCTATTATTGTAACCTTCTGAACTTTAACACATCAAATAGTTGACATCAATGAGACTTTTTACTCACATAGAGTCATGCATGGTCTAAATAAACCAGAATACCAGAATATTATTTCATTAAGCTATCAAGTCACAGCACCATGCCTGAAAGATTCATCTTAACCTGCAAGAGCTAAATAGTCAAAAACATGTCAAGGAGTTTTCTTGATGTCATTTTAATCTTGCAATCCTCAAACAACAATAACTTTCTTTGACCAGTCTTACAAGAATTATCTCCCTTCCCAAAGTTATCTCCCTTTACAAATCATTCAATGGCTGCCAATTACAGTTCAATCCAGTTATGTTCTTTAGAAAATTTAGCTCCCTTTGAATATAGTTATAGCAAAGGCTTAACAAGTTATACCCCTCCTTTTTTTACATATTACATGACTTTGACTATCCTGCCCTATTCTAAAAAAGAGTTAGCTATCTTTCCATATAAAATGATTTGGACTATCTTGACATGTTCTACAAAAGAGGTAGAGAAGTGAACTAAGGGGTGGTTTGCAGTAGTAATAAGGATATCTCAGCACAAAGGGTACAAGTACACAGAGAGTCTACAAATGCCTTCAACAAAACCTATGTACACACAGAATAGCTTCAGACGAGATATGAAGGCACGTAGTGTCGCGCAGACCAATGGTATGTCTGCCAAACTCCCTCAAGTTGGTTATAGGTTGATTCAGTTCGATGTGAAACAATGTCGTTTGACTGTTAACTAAGCACTGTCCGACTGTCCAATATGAAGGCAGCTTTCTCTGACACCATCCTGGAATAAATTACCAACTATGGAAACACATCATTGTATCACAGTTGCTGTGCATCTCCTTCCAATGTGGACAGGGGAGGTAACCCACCTGTCCGATTATCTCTCTGCGTTCCTTCCTTCCCAACAGCATGCGTACAATAGCAGAGGTCGATCCTCTCAGCTCCTCTTCTCTCACTAGCGCAGTTTCGTTCGACTCGCGTTTTCAATACATAGCACTATGAAGGAGTTATTACATGCATATTCTTCTTCATCCAAAAGCATATGTTTCATTAAAGAACTGGCGACTCCCATGGTTTTATAGTTGTCGGTAAGCCACTTGTGACAGTAGAGTTTTTTAGAGTTTGAACTGCCTTGTTTGTTCGATCCGTGCCATACAATCTTCTGGGGCCTGAAACATACAGTGGAAATAGATAATGTTAAAATCTCTTAGTACATACACCATCTGACATACTGGTTATACATCTCTCTAGTCATCAATAACATGCCATGATAATTCAGGTCATGTCAAAAATTACATTTTCAATACATTTCTTCCTTTTCAATGTTATTATTAATTTAGAGTTAATTTATCTAGATATCATGGCATCCAATGACCATTGACCAAACCACATCTCAAACCTCTTTATATTAATTTTTTTGTTTTGAATAAACATATCAGTTTAGTCTTCTTGGCACTAAGAAGAATATTCCAAACAATCTACTAAAAACATATGGGAATCAAGGTTTAAGGCCATTTAGAAGTAACATACAAATGAAAATTAAATTTTCATCGTCAACAAAAAGGGTGTTAGCAGAAAATCTCGGTTTCCTAAACACATAAATATAGCAAAGTGTTGAAGCTTACCAAGCTGAATCATTCATGACATCCTTCCTATTAAAAGAGTATATCCTGGAGTTGCCATTAAGGTGTCCCCCTGCTCCGTTCACCATATCGTCCCACGTGTTGAACAGCTTCTCCTCCTACAAACAGAACATTGGATCAATGACGACTCATTTGTGCTTGGGATCTCACGATACACCTATGCATCGTCATTGTACAGTTCATGATACGATACACTGATGTATTAATGCATCGTCGTGGTACAGTTCATGATACGATACACTGATGCATCGTCATGGTACAGTTCATGATACGATATACTGATGCATCAATGCATCGTCATGGTACAGATCATGATACATTACACTGATGCATCGTCGTGGTACAGTTCATGATACAATGCACTTATTCATCATTGCATCGTCGTGGTACAGTTCATGATACAATACGCTGATGCATCAATGCATTGTTGTGGTACAGTTCATGATGCGATGCACCGATGCAACAATGCATCGTCGTGGTACAGTTCATGATACAATACACTGATGCATTGATGCATTGTATTGGTACAGTTCATGATACGATACACTGATGCATTGTCGTGGTGCAGTTCATGATACGATACACCAACTGAACATCTAATATGGAAAAAATCATTTGATATTTGTTATTTAATGATTAAAATGGTTTACAGCCTATTCTCCCATATTCTCTCTACCAATAACAACAATAATCTGGAATATGTTTGTGTCCACTTATCACTGCAGTATGACTACTGTAATTTAACCTTTCATCCCTCTTGAGAACTGCGTACTGCTGAATTAATCTTTTCATACCTTTTGCCTAGAAAATAGTCACATAAACTTATTTATATTTCATAGAGTTGCAAGACTTCCAAGTATGCAACAAATCTTTCTATTTGATCTAGGAAGATGTAGTAGCAGGTCGCGTCAGTCGACTTTTCTGCGACCTATCACCCTCCAATGTTATTTGTGCGAATACACACTATTGCGGCTTGGTAAGATTATCCTTGATTGGTCAATTCGATAGATCAGCTGACGCGACCAACTACTACATCTTGCTAGACTCAATATCAGAGTTTAGCGAGTATTACTGAGGCTAGGTTTACTGAGACTGGGAGAATGTAAGTACCATGATGTTGACGATGGGAATGTTCCTGTCCCGACTGTAGATGATGGAGTTGAGGTCCTGTGTGTGAGACGACAGGAATGCTCGGTACGTTCCCTTGAGATTGGCTTGTCGTGCCTGACGATGACATTCATAGTCAGCCCCGCGCAGACCTCGCATGTTGCCTTCCATCGGGTAGTTCAGCGCAATCAAGTGTAGCTGCAAACAAATAGATGATTGGTTCAAAAACACCTCTATGATATACTTGTGGTCAATACATATTGACAATAAAGTTATTAACCTAATCAAACTTGATCTCATTGATGCAATCCTGTAACAAAATCTGTGGTCATGTCAATCTTTGATAAACTTCAGGATCTTTCTTCAAGTTAAGAGCTTATTCAATCATTGACAATTTTACAAAAGCCTAAAGTCACAATGACATTGATAACTTTGTAACCATTTAGGAATTGAATAAGCTTTAATGCATGACTAGTAATTAGTACCAACAAACGAGTCATCTTCCGAGAGTAAATACCTACCCTTGCACCATTCTGGACATGTGGGTATGGCCTGTAGGGAATTTCAGGGCGTTGAGTGGTTGTCTGCAAGACAGAAGAACAAATAAAATGGTTACTATACATAACCAACAAACATAAAAACTTCTCTAATCTTAGTATCGATAGTGCAAAGCCTTGTTTGATGCCAATAAACAACTTTCTTACAGTGGTGCGGAATTCATATATACATTCCCTTTAAAACAAACCAACAGAGGTATAGTTCATGCAAGTTTGATAGTAGCAAAATCATATTTCATATCAATTGATTACACTCAAACACTTTATATTTGAGATGAGACTAGCACATCTGACAGATTCAGCCAAGCATTACAGACAAGTCTCATTCCATTTCATAGAGATTGTTTAAAAAAAATAAATAGCTTCATGCAATATCATAATAATATCCATTCATAATAAGACAAAATCTCTTTTTAAAACACAAGGCATAAAATAGCTTATTCTCAAATACTCATTCAAGAGAATTGTAGGAATATAGATTTCAGAGAACCATACTTGCATAAAACAATTACAATAAAATCATATAAGACAAGATTTCCATGCAAAGAGTTTACAAGTGAAAGATGAAGACAATACAAACATATTTCATCATTCATATTTTGGAGTGAGATGAAAATTCTCAGAAATTTCATGCTAATAGAAGAAAACAGTGAAATGCAGATAATTTAAATTGCTATTTTTCAGACCAGTTCACAAACTAATAATTAATACAACTAAAAGTCTATCATTTTCATGCAGTGAGATACTAATTAAAATATACTTAATATTCATTATTTATGTTGAGTTGTTAAGAGCCATGATTTTTCCTTTCTAATATTCCATTTTATATAAATATCAACATCAAACAAAATTAACATTTCAATTCGTAATTTTTATGGAAAAGAATTGTCACTTAATGTTTGAAGCTTCCTATGTTCATTATGAAATTTATTTTTTTAAATTTTTTATCCAAAAACATTTAACAAATTCTTGAAAAGAGTCTTCGAATTCAATGTTCATTCCTGTTTCTTATCCTAGTGAGAACATATTCAGATGAATTTATAAAACCTCCCATCCATATAGCTCTCTCTGCAATATTCCTGATAACATGATAACTTATTAATATTTTATCATAATGGTTGACTCCAAACTATTCCATACTATAGTGTGGGATAATATTTTATCATAAAGTCCAAACTATTCAATAAATTGCACCACATTAGCCAATGAAATGAGTCATATTTGTATGGCTATAGTTACCAAACATAAAACTCTCTTGAAAAAAACCCAAGAAACTTGGGCATGATTTTTAAGAATGAAACACAATTAAAACACTCGTCAATATCGCACCAGGCTCAAGTTAATTATTAGCAGAGCCAGAGAAGGCCACGTCTAACAGTCTGCTTATCTGATCACATTGTAACCTTCTCAGTTCAAACAGGTTTGTTCCGTGACACCCTCCCTCAATTCTCTGAAATTTTACCACTTTCAAAACTCATGTCAAAGAATTTAAAGAGAAAAAAAATTATAAATAGTTTTGGAAAGAAAATGTTTGAAAATTAAAAGCTCTGTTCTGCCAATTCATATCTTTTAGCTTTGATCAGAAATATGTCGTGGGGTTATAAACATTTGACATAGCTATAGGGACTAACAAATTGGCAACAATGTGACCAGAAACAGAATGTGTTAACTCTACCTGTAAATCTATAACATTCAAAACAGATTAACAATTTCATAACAGGTAAAAGTTGCTTTGAAATAATTTTTGATATTTTAAAGTCTCAAAAGATATGAGATCCTTTTACGCATATCAAGATAATGAAACAACTTTTCATTAATTCTTTTTCCATCCTTTCATGGTATTCTTTTGATTTTAAAATATGACTTTTTGAATAAGCAGGAAATATGTTTTTCAGAACAGATGAATATCAAAAAGCATAGCAGTCTTTATGTTCTATATTCACGTACAATTGGTGCATAATCCAGAAAAATGCATACGCTGAAGCAAATAAAACACAGAAGGCACAAGCTACATTTTAACTTAAAGCACATCGCTCGATGCTATTTATTATTTAAATATTCAAAAAGATTGTTCATAAAACTCATTGATACAAGAAACAATGGAAAAAGGATTAATACTGTAAAAATTTATCAGTTTCTGAATAAAAATTATTAAACAAAATAACTGATGTTATTATTCAATTGTTAAAACAAAATGATGAATTTGTGAAAATAAACCTGTTATGAACTACAGAAAACAACACTTAAAGAGGAGAACTTGATAACAAAAGAATTGTTAAGAACAACAACACAACAGCATTCTTGCTAGACAGAGCACAGTTCGCAGCCAGCCCATGTTAAATAAAACTGCAGAAGCTAAAATTAAAATGTGTCGCACAACAGCATGATAGACCGCGATCCATAGGAGAAGAATATGTAAAGTGCGCAACTAGGGCTGTTAATAGGAATTGAAGTGCCATTTTAGCTCTCTTGCAAAGCTTGAGAAGTTTACCCGCTCGTTCTTGCGCCTATCATGCCTTTTCTGACCCCTATCACGATCAGTGCGCCTATTATCGTCTGAGCGCCTATTATCGTCTGAGCGCCTACTATCATCAGTGCGTCTATTATCATCAGTTCGTCTATTATCAGGATCTCTAGGCCTGTCCCTGTGTCTATGATCCACCCGTCTTAAATCATGGCGCCGTCTTTGAGACATTTTCCGCCGCCTATCTTCTCGTTCTTTTAGCAACTTTTCCCTTTCTTTGATCATTTTTTCCCTCTCTTGGCGCATACGTTCAATTTCTCGTTTTCTTTCTTCCATGAGACGTTTGCGCTCAGCTACACGCTGCTTATACGTTATTCTAGTGTCAATAATGTTGATATTGCCGTTATAGCCAGGAGCTCTATTATTATTAGTGATATTTCGATTTGAAATGCCAGGAGGAAGGCGCACCTAGAAGGCAGGAGAAAGAAATAGTTGCAACACTGTTACACAATGATCATCAATGTCCAACATCTCACAACTTATGATAATTATTTTATATGGTCTTCATATGCTACCAGATCAGAAAGAATATTTGAAAAAAAAAGTCTGATAATAAATGAATAAAGATATTTAACTAAACTTTAAACTGTTAGAGAACCATATTGCAATCTTTCCCCAAAAAATCATGAATATGTGTAAAAAATATAATGTATCTCAAGTCTTTTTGTCAAACAATAAATATGTGATATAATTTTAAATATGTGTAAAAAAAATATAATGTATGTCAAGTCTTTTTGTCAAACAATAAAAATGTGATTTATCATTTCATTTAAATGAAAACTACTCGACCAAACATCACATGACATCAATCAAACTTAACCATTATCATCATCAGTAAAAGCAATCGTAATTCTAATTCAATTTTGTACTGCATTCAAGAGATATAGTAACATAGTTATGAAAGTAAATGATCATTTTAACTGTAAAAGAACAACCCTTATGGTTTCAATCCATCCATACTCCAAATAAATCACCCGTGACTAAAGAGCTACATCGTCACAGAAAAGAAAAAAAATTGTAGGATTTCCAGGAATGAGCGCAGGGCAGCCAATGTGGGGGGCGCTCAAGATTTCCGCAGCGACCAAGCTAAAAACTAAAACCTTGATTTCTAAAGTATTCCAAATCTATCACACCACACATACCACACCACATAAGCATGATGCATAATGAGCTTGGCTGTTTATGCAGCGATATAGATATATCTATGTATAGAAGGTTGCAATAATTCAGTATAGTATCATATACCCTAGTTTTCAACTCGGCACACAACATGGTACAAGATCAAAAGGCAGTTCACACAGGCACATCAGTTTTGAGCAATAACTCAACACAAATCTTTCCTTGAAATTAGTACTTGTCAATGATTTAAAGTTTTTGATTAATTTATTGAAAGTATTTATTACTTATGTTTCAACATTAGAACGTTTTAAAAAATATAAGAGTTAAACAAATTTTGTAAGTAATTTAGTACCACACAAAATGTTTGCCTATATTGTCTATAAATACTAATAAACAGAAAATCACTTACATATTTTCAAATAAGGGTTTTTCAAGGAGATATAGTACATTTTATACAAATATGATATTCGGAATATTTTGTAATTCATGCTTATATATCACACACTCACACAAACATGCTTATATAGAAGATCATCAAATCAAAACTCTCGAAAATATCAAATATAGAATTAGAATTCATTGGGCGATTTACAGCTAAAGAAACAATCTTGGGATGGTTCCTGAAAATTGAGTTTCCTTGCCAGAAAACGGTTTAATGGTTAAAATATACTGAATAGATGAGATATGAAGAACAGTAGACAGTAAGACATACCGGCGGAGTGGGGCTTGGAAGAGGAATTAGTTGTCCCAGCTGAAAAATACAAAGATACTGATTAGAATAACATTTTTTATTTCAATATTATTAATTGCCAATTTCATGAAATGACACATACAAAATGACCATTTCACAAAATGACCCATTATGAAACGTGCATTTTCTAAAATGACACATTAGTATCTATGAATGGTATCATAAACCCCCAAGAAATTAAAAGCTAAAATATTACAATAATGATTTAAAAAATATTTCATTTATAAAAACTTAAAAAAAGAAAACTAAACTAAAATCAAAAAGGAGATATGAAGATCCAATTCAAGCCCAATGGATGCACCTCATAAAAATTATTTTATCTGAGAAAATTTGGCAGAGTTTGTCAATCTAATTTTTTATATAAGTAAATCAATCGTACATAAAATTGACTTCAACCATCAACAAGAGCATTCAATTGGGCTGAATGTTAAAAGGTCAGCTCGCGTGCCCTTTATTCAAGGGTACAAGAGGTAAAAGTAGAAAATAATGAAGCATGCAAAAAGAGAAAAAAGAAAAAAATATTAGTAAAATTGTTAAAAATGTTAGAAATAATACCTTAATGGCAGAATATTATTAAAACTAAGTTATTAACATAAATGTCCCAACTACGCCCCTCGGCATGTGACAGAAAGAAAAGCAGATGATGAATCAGAAATCCTAGTTTTATTGAGTTGTTCGTAAAGCTCATTCCACTTAAAAGCTTTTTCAAACTAAAAGCAAGAGAAATAAATCAGAATAGAGGAAAGCACATTTTAACTAGTCATGATTAAAGATGATTAAAACATTTTTTCATACATTAACTTGGTCAAATACCATACACATAACTTTTCAATTACGGAAATGTTGATATGAAGAAGAGATTTTGTGTTCACTATTATGTTAAAGTTTAAAAGAATTTTCAAATCCTGGATTTTAGCTACTGAACTGAACAGTTGAGATAATTATCATTTTAAAACTATTTATAATAAAAATATGATCAAACATGAAAATTATTGTATTGTCATGCAAAGTTGTCGATTGTCACAAAACAAAAACTTCAAATCAAGGTTCATTTAAATCCAAATCAACCAAATAAAATGAAAACATCAGAAGAAAATTAAGCTCTGTTCATTCGAATGATAAACACAGGTATCAAATCTACGGTAATGGTGTTCACACCACAAACTTGGAAGATACAGCCTAGAAATGTGCAATGCAAATGCAGGTTTATTCTGTCAATTCCCTTTCAGAAAATGGTAATATATATACACATTAGAATTATATTTTATCGATAAGCTTGAATTAAATTACTCATCTAAACTTATCGACACAGCAGTAATATTAATTGTGAAAAAAAAAAAAAAGATATAAAATCTTCAAGTAGATACATGCATGTAAACTTATCTTTGAAATTTTTGTCTTCATGTGAAAACTATAAATTTCTAATTAAAAAAACACAATTATTTTTGAGATTGGAAAGCCTAAAAAATTTCATAACAGTGACCTGCTTGCAGTTAACTAAAGATTCTCATTAGAAACTTAACAATAAAAGCTAGTTCTTTGTCATAGGCTGATTTAAAATATCAAAATATGTTATGGGTGATAACTTCAATAAATATTTACAAAAATAAGAGAAAAATAAAGTTTATGTTATGTTTCAAATAAGAATTAATTGAGGTGCAATGAAGATTTATATGGTTAACATTTGAAAAACTTTTCCCTCATATGTTGAATCAAATTTTGACTCACTCTTCATTTTGAATCTTTTTGAGAGTTCTAATTGGTTAAAGAATAAAGCATTTTTACAAAATCTAGGTTGATATATGATCCTAGTAGTTTAGAACTAGCTGATAAGATTTATGATTATGGTGGTGAGTTCACGAAGCACTCGAGACTGATATATATATAGGAAACCTGAAATAGAAGAAACCTGTCGTACTGTAAATCTTGAAACCAAGGCAACTAGAAGCAGATAAAGTTAATCAAGCTCATCCCATGCCTTGTTATCTTTTGGTTCAAATTTTAATGAAAATTAAAAAAATGT
The DNA here is from genome assembly GCA_916613615.1 of Steromphala cineraria. NCBI lineage: Eukaryota > Metazoa > Mollusca > Gastropoda > Trochida > Trochidae > Steromphala > Steromphala cineraria. Next base: position 2,753,623 of record OU744729.1, read on the forward strand.
TTCTGAATTTTAACTTCAGAACTCTTTAGCCAAGTTAGAATAATAAATTGCTTCATAATATGCAGATTGTTAATCATGGCTTAACCATGCCAAAGTTAAAATTAAATGAATGGTTTAAAATTGATTCAATCATGCTTCTGCGATTGTGTTAGAGAACAGCTTTCAAGAATCACAGTAGGATTCTAGAACAAGGACAAATTAAGACGGGAGATTCGGTCTTTCAAAGGGAGACAACTTCTGAACAAGCCCACTCTGAAAACAGCATGTTGTTCAATCTCCACATCTAATCAACCAGGAGCCAAATATTTCACCACAAATATAGCATCACTTTTCAACTCTGATGAATACCATGCTTCCTAGATTTGCAAGGCTAGATTTACAAAATATAATGATGTAAATTATTTTTATAAAGGACATTCTTGGTCATCAAACATGATATTGGGCTGAACAAATGGAGGAGTGTTCACAGAATGATTTTACTAAAACCAAAATTTTGCCATATTTGTATAAAAAGCTTTGAAAACCTAGCCATGATAGTTGCACAGAGTTGGAAATAAAGCGATATTTATTCATATCTCCGGTAAAATATTCAGATCATGTCATAAACAAGATAATCAGGGCTTCATAACAAGACATAAAGGACATGGCAAGTCACAAATATTTGAAAACATTCGCCTGTGCGCTGGCCATAAACACGACAAACAATCTTGCAATGGATTTGAGGATTAGCTTTTGTGCAGTTGTTATGAGAAGTTGGAAGGAGAAGGCAAGGTGGTCTGGACATACTGTAGACGTGTCTGTCGCCGTAGCGACAGTTGTTTTACTCTTTCTTGAGACATTTTCAGAACTGGTGGCAGGGGGATCTGTATGTAGGACAGGGGGTACCGGGATTTCTATATCAACATCTCTTGTCTGAAATCAAGTGAGCGTCAAAAACATGGGTCATTCAAATCTTGTATGGCCGTTATTCTTGGACAAAGCGCGCCAAGATATTCCGCAACGTAGCCTCTCTTACCCTTGAGTTCAGTTGATAGGAGAAAATAAAATAAAAAAATATTGAAAGAGTAACTGAATAGATTTCACACATTTTAATCATTCTATTTCTACTCTATTCAAATTGTGGTTAATGTTTTTTGTTGAAATTCATGAATCAAAACAAAAGTTACCGACTCTACATGCACCAGAGATTTGAAGTGATAGACTGACTGACAAAACGGTTGGTGGGATAAAATCAAATATGGAAATAGTGACACAAATGAAATTATATTGTACTTGAAAATAAAGCTTAAATAATAATACCATACAACAAATGCAATTTGTCAAACATTCAATGAAAATGTCCAATTTCTGATTAAGAAGAATTAAAAAATCAAATATAAATTTAACCAAATTGGAAAGATGTCCTTTTTCAATTTCAACAACTAATATTTTCATAAAATGTTTGACAAAATTACACAGAACTCAAAATTATTTAATTAATAAGCATATTAAAGTGATATAAGTATACACGTTATAGTGATTCCTGTACGACTTACCATGACGAACTTCCAGCCACGCTTGACTCTGAGATACAGATACTCCTGATCCATGACATAAGCCAGAGAACCCTCGGGGAGGTTGTAGGACACAGCTAGCAGGTCGTCCATCGTACGGTACGTGATAGCAGCCTGCACACATGGGGTCATCATGTCATTGAAATTATACAAATGTAATGCTAATATAGGGCACATAATAAACAATGAATGAAGAATAGCCTCAGACCTGTAACTTTATGTTTGGATTTGTTGAAGCAGATTTGTTCATCAGAGTAATATCTTTCGGTACAACCAAGACTCTACGTACCCCACCGTTGGTGCCCCCTCCAAGGGGTGTGGATCCATGACTAGGGAGTCCAGGTGGTCCGGGCGGTCCGGGAGGACCACGTCTGTCAATAGCATAGTCTCCGGGGGGTCCAGGAGGACCTGGCAGGCCGATCCCGGGAGGTCCCTGAGGTCCAACGGGGCCAGCAGGACCCTGTCGACCCCGGGAACCCTCCTCGCCCTGGGAGCCTCTCGGACCCTGCAAATAATGTGTGGACTCAGTACTTGCAGTCATACCGATTTTAGCATCAGATTTATCAAACTAGTAGAATAATCAACTTCTAATGCTCTAGCATAGTGACCTTTTCGTAACAAGGAATCAACAAATTCTAGATCTACCAGCTTTGCCCTTCTGGCCCTTCTTTGGATCTACTTTTTTCCAAAATAAAAGAAATATTTAATTGACGGTTTAGTTTGGTTTAAATTGTATATCTCATGCTTAAAGTTGATCAATTCAGCAGATAAACCATGACCATATTACATAAGATAGAACTTTCATATCATATTTAGAATCCGATTTCTCTAACTAATAACAACATTCTACTTCTTAAGTTCTAGCATAGTGACCATTTTGTTACACGGGATCGACATATTTAGTTTTATTTCATCCAAACATTTTAGTTGAGAATAATACATAAGATTAAGAATGACGTCATTCCAAATAAAAGAGTCCTTGAATCTCACCCTCTGTCCAGGAGTTCCAGCGGGTCCAACAGGTCCGGGCTGGCTGATCACTGTGGGTCCATCTCCGCTCCCACCCAGGTTTGTGGTGATACCAGGGGGTCCAGGCGGACCAACAGGACCGCTGGGGCCGGTGTCTCCAGGCAAACCTCTTGCACCCTGGAAACCAAAATATTTTGCATTTATTTCGACAGTAAACTATGAAAAGACATATCAAAATGTATATTTAAAAGAAATTTTATATGTTCCTAGCTCTTTCAGTAGAACACGGATATAGCGAACACTCGGATATAGCGAACACTCGGATATAGCGAACACTCGGATATAGAGAACACTCGGATATAGCGAACACTCGGATATAGCGAACACTCGGATATAGAGAACACTCGGATATAGCGAACAAATTTTCAAGTCCCGTCCCTATATAATATCATTAAAATTATATGTGTATAGTGAACACCGTATATAGCAAACTAAATTCTTTGGTCCCTTGGAGTTTGTTATATCCGAGTTCTACTGTATAGCATTTAATAATATACTACAGTTAAGTTTTAAAGAGGATCAATTTGAAAAACAAGAAATACTAAAAAAAGGTTTAAATATACGTACAGTTCTTCCAATGTCTCCATCAGTGCCATCACGTCCATCAGATCCGGCTTCACCCTTCTGGCCCTTCTCGGCTGAAACACATTCAACATTCAATCATCACTGGGTGTACCAACTGTGTATTTAGAACATCAAAACACATTGATTTGTTGCATTTTCTTCTGGTAGTTCTGGGTCTTCTTCTCATTACACTCCTTTGAAATTTTCTTTTGATTTTCTTTGTCTTAAAATTGAGGAAAGTCGATTTCAGTATGCCCTTTTTAAGAAAACTAAGCAGTTTATCTTATGTTATGTATAACCGAAAGGACCTTTTGCCAGTCTCTACATTGCATGAAATTGAATACATTTTAATTGTAACTCAACAGTGCTGTCCTCGTAAAACTTTGGGCTCAATCCCATTTATGAACTCACCAATCAAGAGTCCTCCGTCTGAACCACCTCTGCCGGGCCGGCCATCTCTTCCTGGTAATCCTGGTTGACCGGGGGTACCATCCCGGCCAGAGTCTCCCTGGAACATACATCACACTCTCTATCAAGCAATCTACAGGATTTGTAAGTGACATTAACGCAGTGCGTCACATGACTGCACGTGTTGTATGCTCCTTCGGGAGTCGAGATGGTAAAAGAAGTGTCATGAAGATTGATATCCAATGATCGAAGGAAAGCCAAAGCGCCTTTGAGCAGCGCTCTCTGAGCTGGATATTGGCGCTATACAAATGTTTAGTAGTAGTAGAAATATAATTCTTCAAAGTTATGACAGGTTTTACCTATGGTACCAATGACATTGACACTTAAACTCACAAACAATTTCAGATTTATAATCTCTCATCTAATTACATATAGAAATTTTCTTGTTAACGACTTATTGTATCTGAATCTTAAAGATATATCAAAGATAATAGGTGAAGAATTTCAACAAAATGATATCATCAAAATTAGTTACTTTTTGTACAAACTTATCCAAATGCCATTCAGTAGATTTAATCTATAATGTCACACAGGCATATTTAAATGTGATGTGTCAAAATCCAAACTACAATGTAATTAAATGTATTTCAGTTTTACACACTACTACAAAGAATTGTGATACAAGGTTGCATAACCATAATTAATGTGTCAAAATGTATAGTCATATATTACTATAATAACTTCTGCACAATATTGTAATACAATGAAACAAGACTTTACTACAATGTATTTAATTGTCATACACGTATACTACAAAAAATAACACTCTCTACTTCAACAGATACACCCCCAATAATAAGATAAGTCAATGAATTGCCCTTACCTGGTCGCCCTTAGGTCCAGGTATGAAGACCCCCGACCCGGCGCCTGACGATCCTGGTTCTCCCTTCTGCCCCCTAATCCCGTACCCTCTCTCCCCCTTCCTTCCTCGCAGTCCTGGTCGACCCTGACACATAAGAATATTATACATCAATCTCTGTATTATGACAAAACATTGTCAATTATATGATATTTGGTGTTTAATAATCTTAATATCTTAACATTTTCTTAAATTCTCTTAATATCTGTTCCAAAAAATATTTAAAAGGTGCATGTGTTATGAAAAGGGTTCAAAGTGACAGAATGTTTACATTCACAGAAAAAAATTACAATTTGAAAAAGTTCAGAATTCAAATAAAGAATTACTTTGGAATTATGAAAATGAGACAAGAAGTGTATTGTTTGTAGAATTTTTGAAGTTTACGTATATTGTATCAATATCTTTTAAAATGCAATGGATGAATAATATCCTCTCAATGTAACGTTAGACATCTCACCGGGAATCCTGGCATGCCCATATCGCCCTTGCCTCCGGGTCTACCAGAGCGGCCTGGTGAGCCCTCGGGTCCTTCTGGGCCAATAGGTCCTCGTGGGCCAGGCGGGCCGTAGTCAACCTGTAACAGAGAAACCTCTATTATAAACAATCTCTTGCCATAGGCCATACAGAACATCCTTTAGAGTTCATTTATTTACCAATGATAGCCCATGTAAAATCAACTTCTTGAGAGGCATTTTAGAAGTTGGAATGACAATAATGTAGAAGAATATATATGGATGACAACTTCTTTGTTCATTAATTGTATGCGACGTGATGACACATATTTTTATGATGTTCTCAAGCAGAGGAGAACAAATGAGTGGATTTTTCCCAGTTTCAAGCATATTTGTAGTTAAATATTTCGGTTGATAAACAAGGAATACCAGCCATTTTAATCTATCCATTGTGAGTAAGCTACAAACCACACAGTGAGAGCATTACAGAGAGGGAATGAACATGAACATGAAAATAATTTTTTTTACAAATGTGGTTGAAAGACATCTTCTCGTGTGTAACAAACCTGTAAGGCTGCTAAGTCAAACTAAGATTTAGATAGTTAAAGGGGTGGACCTACCCTTCCATCTCCGCCCGACCCGGAGCCCCCTGTGATGATGCCGGGGGGACCTGGGGGTCCCTGTGAGCCTGTTGATCCCTTCACACCCTGAAACATAACATAGTGTTACTTGTTACTAAATATATATGGGTATGTTCTTGTCCTAGAGTTGTGGCATGCATTAAACATCATTGCTCTTGTTGATCATTACATTACAGTAGTTATTTCTGGAGGTTATCATTCGCATTTAAATGATTTCTTAGCCTTTCCTTTTATCTTAAACAAACATCAACAAGTAATGAACAAATTTTGAAAAGATTGAAATTCTAATTGATGACAGGAGACAAGAAGAGTTCAAAATTGATGACAAAACGTCAAAATAGAATACCAAAAAAGAAATGGGATTATAACACTATTTTACGTCACTGTTGGTATTTCTCTCTGAAATTTGTTTCTCTATAATCAAATTGAATAAAAAAGATGTTCATAATAATGTCAACATGTACAAATACTTTTGAACAAATCAACATGAGCGAGCTACTGACCGGTAGACCGTCCAATCCTGGTTCCCCTTGAGCGCCTACGAGACCAGGTGGACCCTGACGTCCAGTGTTGCCTGGCAACCCGTCTATCCCATCTCGTCCTCGTGGTCCATAGTCACCCTGAAACACAGCAGTTGGAGCTACACTGCCTTACATACTTGCAGGAGACATACATGCATGACATTATAGGATTTATTTATAATGACATGCAAGGATAAGGTCCAACTTATGAAAATCAATTTCTCAAAAAAGACAAAGACTCAAAATGTTAAAAAGTCAAAGATAATATCATTCTTGGCACTCAAGTAGGTGGTTGAGATTGATTCATTTTGGACAGACAATTAAACTTCTAATCAGGCAAGGTTGAAAAGAAAATCAACCTTAGTCTACTTTATGATGTTTTATGACTTGAATGTTAAACCATTGGAAGCACAAACCTTTAGAAGGTCTGATATTTTTTTCAAATGCTTAACTTGCTAAAAGTGAAAAGAAAAACAATACCATTCTGTTACATAAAATCATAAAATCTTACCTTAGGCCCAGCAGGACAGGTGCAGTCAATGTCCCCTCCCGACCCTCCTGATCCGATCACCGTGGAGACACCTGGGGGTCCGGGCGGACCGGGGGGACCGATCGGACCCTGGATTCCCAAACCATCCTTGCCATTCAGACCCTGTGGACAGGCAGATGAGCGAATGAGGATCAAGGATCACCATCAGCAACATATATAACACCATTCAAGGATGCATTTCAACATCATGATCAATACATCGAATAGATATCAAAGATGCATTACAACATCAGGAACAACACGTGAAATCATCTAAAATAGTGCACCAAAGATTTATTTTAGGAAGAAGTTATAATTTACAAAAATCTTTAGCAGAGAATCATAATTTTCCTAATAATATACCCTATTCAGCTGAAAATGAAATTCTATTGGAAACAAGTGCCTCTGAAACTATCCAATTTTCAATAATGAAGATGATAATTATAGATAAATCACTCCCTCACCGGTTGTCCTGGTAATCCTGGTTGTCCAGGATCTCCTAGATCCCCATCAAGCCCGGGAATACCGGGGCTAGCTGACTCACCCCGAGGACCGACTGGACCGGTCTCACCCTGGTAGCCCTGGGGAAGAGGAACAAATACATCTAGTGGTCACTTACTGGGTCACATGAGATCTGATGCAAGGTTGACCAGCTGCTCAACTCTAGGGATTCCATAGATCAAGAATATTGGACTTGAGGGCTAAGTCCCAACTCGGACCCAAGTACCCAAGGTCATAGTGATTATCTTAATGAGTAAGAGCTATTTCTTAACATAAGTGATTATTAGAGAGCTGGGCGACGCAACACAAAAAATCTTACTACTTACATTGCACTACCTAATTGACTGAAGGTTCTTTTAGTTTTTTTAGATACCTATGGTCATAAAAGGGAAAAACAGTATGAATAATCAAATCAATAATTTCTTCTTCAACTCTATTCATCGCTGTGGTATCATCAATAAAATTGCAGCCATAGCTCCCTAATTTTATTCATTCACTGAACAAGTCCTAAACACAACAGAACAAAGACCTACTCTTTCTCCCTTGGACCCCGGCACCCCCTCGAAGCCTCTCTCCCCCTTAGCTCCTCGCTCTCCTGGGATGCCAGACCGCCCATCCAGACCTCGAGGTCCGGGCAAACCTCGGATTCCCGGTCGCCCAGATCCACCAGTCTCCTCATCTCCTGAACTCTGAAAAAATAAAATATAAAACACATATTAGCTCTGAAGGATATGGATTTAATGACATCACTTGCCTTAAAGTAAACATTGATCTTTTTGCATTGGTTAAAGAATAATCACATTAAATGTTTTTTTTTATATTTTCTTGGTTTTTTTTGGTAAGGACTTGAGACTTCAGATCCTAAGAGCATCGGTCCATGGCAACATCAAACTTACAATGAGTATAAAGTGTGGCAATACCAAGAGTAATGGTAGACATTAATAGACAATATTTAATATATTTAATCAATGAGAGGGCGACTTACGAATCCTCCGCTGCCGTAGCCACCGCCGCCAGGGGGTCCAGGGGGTCCAGGAGGACCAATCAGACCACGGTAACCTCTCTCTCCCTGGGAGCCGCCATTGCCATCTCGACCAGGCTCACCCTTCGGTCCCGGCAAACCTTCCTCGCCTGGTAGACCGGACAGACCCTGGAACAGTGAAGGGAACTTGTCAATTGTGTAGCAAGACATGGATCAAATGTGTCATGTCTGTTTGACGTTAACCGTGGTGTTAACACAGATATAAAATTTCAGTGAGTTACTGGACATAGTTGAGCTGTCTTTATCTAGATTTTAAATTCATCATCAACCCTAAACTAAATACTATATTTAACAACAATATCTATAACAATATTTTTTAATGATTCATTGTATTTGTCTCTTCTAGCCGTGGCAACTAAAACATTGCTATGTATGCATATTTATGAACTTTTGGACATTCAAGATAAAAAAGAAACAAGAAGACATAGTCATCAACATCCCCTGCCAGATTTGTTCTTATTTTAAATTAAGTCAGAACCTTCTCCTAAATACTCGAGTGTACTAAAAAATATCATGACACGAAACTCCGGAAAAATATTTGCATGATTCTGATTTTCGAACTCCATCAAGGTATTGATACCCTTAAGGCACACATCAAATTTGATGATCCTATCTGTAACAGTTTCTGAGAAAAATTGGCTCCTTTGAAGACACCTCGAACAGAGTCCCAAAAAAACGTAACAAGGGCAATAACTCCGGAAAAAATATTTGCACGGTTCTGATTTTCGAACTCTATCAAGGTATTGATACCCTGAAGGCACACACAAAATTTGATGATCCTATCTTAAACGGTTACTGAGAAAAATTGGCTCCTTTGAAGACACCTCGAACAGAGTCCCAAGAAAACGTAACAAGGGCAATAACTCCGGAAAAAATGTTTGCGCGGTTCTGATTTTCGAACTCGATCAAGGTATTGATACCCTGAAGGCACACATCAAATTTGATGATCCTATCTGTAACAGTTTCTGAGAAAAATTGGCTCCTTTGAAGCCACCTTGAACAGAGTCCCAAAAAACATAACAAGGGCAATAACTCCGGAAAAAATATTTGCCCGGGTCTAATTTTCGAACTCCATCAAGGTATTGATACCCTGAAGGCACACACAAAATTTGATAATCCTACCTTTAAAGGTTTCTGAGAAAAATTGGCTCCTTTAACTCGGACGGACGGACGGACGGACGCACGGACGGACGGAGCTCAAACCTATATCCCCCTTCCACTTCGTGGCGGGGGATAATAAGAAAAAGAAATGTTCTCTCTATTTGCATTTGCATTTTGCATTCCAAGATTCATGACTGATATTCCAGTCACTAAGGGAGGATTCTCCCATAGGGAAGACTAAAGCTCAATGAACAGGGTGATAAAGCTCCATAAACTAAAGATTGACAGGTGTAGAGAACTCGATGAAAGGTGTATCCTCACCCGATCTCCCTTGATTCCCTGAGGGCCGACTGGTCCAGTATCTCCCTGCTGTCCGGGCACGCCCTGCAGCCGAACAACATGTCATGTCATATCTTAATACTACAACTTAAAGGGGCAGTAGCATGTTTTTTGATAATTTTTCATTTGAAATATTTCACTGATAATTGTCAATTAATGCTAAATGCATTATTTTGACAGTGTCATTAGATGAACCAATCATCCATTGTCAGAAGACAATAAAAGTATGAAGATTCAAATAAAATCCATTGACGGCCAGTTTGTGTGAACACCTTTAAAACATTTTGTGTAAGAAAAAGGAATCGCATGGCTAAACTTAACGTTATATGTTTGAATTATCACTGTTTAATTTCCTTTAAATACATTGTCTTTCAATCGGAACCATTAATTTTCATTTTCTTGACATCACCTTATATCCCCCTAAAACGTGCTACTGCCCCTTTAAAGAAAATGAAAATAATTGCAAGAAATTGCAGTGTTTGTGTTATTGAATAATTGGTTGAAGTATTAAATTCCAAATATTTTCATTTAATTTGAATTAATTCATAATCTTATACAGGAATAAAGCCATTAAGTATCAATTTCAAAACGATCACTGTTTAGATTCAACTTTGTAAAACAATTGTAAGATGCCATTGTAAGATGAGAACAGAAAGTATTCAATTAGCTGCATACTTTAACTATTCATTTACACAAATAAAAACATTTTACTGTAATACCAAATAAATAACAAATCCTTAGAATATTTATTGTGTAAAAAAAATAAACAATTTATGTTTTGTGACAAACATCAAGAATATCAACATTTAAAAAACAAGAAAAGAATGTGGTGAAATAAAACATCACAAGTAAATTTCAGTACAAATTTAGAAAATGCCAATGAAAACACCACTATAAGAGAAAAATTACAAAATAATACAACAGCAAAGTCTTAAAACTGATGATTGAAACAAAAATGTGCTCAAAAGACAAACAATATGCTAGAATTACCTGGGCATCTGCAGGGGAAATACACAGAATAGCATTTAGCTTACAATTCATTTAAAACACAGAGTATGCAAGAGCTAGAAAGATCAATTAGGTCTCCCAAGAAATAAGTTAATTCTCTCAAATTTTCAGAATGTTTTTATTTCTCCAATCCAGATGATGTCTCTTCTTTATAGAGCTTGACGTTGACTGGATATATTGATCTACACATTGTTATTCATTTGAATAAAGGACACAAGATGAATCAGTTAACAGCATTTAGAGACACAACTTTGTTTGTCTTACACAAACATTAACTGCCTTAAACTTAACATACCAAGTGTGACAAACACTGATTGAAGAAAGGGAGCAAATAAAAGGATTGTAAGCCGAATCGGTTTTGTTTTCAATATATTCTTCAACTTCTGTCATTTCAATTAGGCAGTCTAAGTAAACCTAGCCTCAATATTATCCGTTTCACTCCTATACTGAGTCTAGAAAGGTCTAGAAGAGGGTCGCGTCAGCTGACCTTTCTGTGACCTATGACCCTCCAACGTTATAGGCAGACTATTGTGGCTTGGTAACGTGAGTTCTGATTGGTCAATTCGATACGTGGGCTGACGCGACCCTCTACTAGGCCTTTCTAGACTCAGTATAGGAGTGAAACGAATAATATTGGGGCTAGGTTTATTTAGACTATTCAATTAGGATATCAGTCAATTCCAAAATCTTTCGTCTTCCACGAAAAGAACCTTTATTTAACCACAATATCTACATCTTTTAGGAAGTTACACTGTATGTTCAATGGTTCAGTATGAAAAAGGGAGCCAAATAAAGGGAGATAACTCACAGGTACTCCGTCCCTGCCGGGGCGTCCAGGGATAGCAGGACCAGTCCCGTTACCGGTTCCAAAAGTACCAGGACGACCTAGAAACATGTACAGAACATGACATATCATATAGCCTCAAATAGACGTACCATGCATCAAAAGTCATAGCCTTATATTTTCAAATGTCAGAGGAGAGATTGATGAGTAATTATTTATTTACCTGGCATGCAATAATATTTGCCGTGCTAAAATAAGACCACATTTTAAAGTAGAAAAACAAAAGTGTATAAAAAGGAAACAAAAGGCAACAGATCAGGTACAGCATATGACTTTTCAAGAAGTGATGACCTGTTGAAGTGATGAACTTGTCTGAATCTAGTTTTATTGACTACCTCTCCTATAACCCTGAGATAGAACAAACAAGACGTTTGTATTCTAAAAAATTAAACAACACATTTACAACTTGTTAAGTAATGACTGGATAAGTAACAAAAAACTGAATATGTCAGGATTCTCATCCTCTCCTGTCATTACTTAGAGAACAGAATTGATGTTGAATAAGTATATTGTTGAATAACTATTGAAATTGTCAATGTACAGGGGGCCGTTACACAAAACGACTAAACGCTAAAGTTAACCTTAGTGCCAGCCTTTACCATTGCACCAAGGCTACCTTAGAGAATTGAGGTCACCTTAGTGTTTTGTGCAACAGGACCCAGTTGAATGCTATGTAACAAGTTGAGACTATATCTCAGACACAGACCTGGTAAGCCAGGGACCCCAGGGGGTCCAGGAGGTCCAATCACGCCCTGAATGCCCTGCAGGCCGATCTCGCCCATAGGTCCAACAGGTCCTATGGGTCCCTCGGGGCCGGGAGGTCCAGGGGGTCCAGGCACACCATCAATGTCTCCGGATCCGGTCCCATCCACATCCACAACTCCAACACCTCCGAGACCAGGAGGTCCGGGGGGCCCAGGCGGTCCAACTGGACCCACAGGCCCAGCTATAGTCTCTCCAGGATCTCCCTAGACGGGAACAACAATTTGTTATACCTCTAGTAAAAGTTTAACAATATGTATATCTTTAGATTTGTGTCATAGTGCTTGTGATATCTAAGTTTCCATGAAGTACCTTTCAATAGTAAATCAGACACCATAAGTGCTACAACAAATAGCTTGGGTTTTTAAAATTATGTATTTATGTCATGTATCTATTATATCACAGTGATCATGATAACTTACTTTCATAAAAAAGAGTAAATACGCCATAACAAATAGCTGTTAAATTTTCATTATCAAAGGTCATTCTCTGGAAATCTTTCAGGTCTGATCGTGTCCCGTCCCGGCTCACCTTGATGCTGACCCCGGACAGTCCCCTATCTCCCCTCTCCCCCTTCTGTCCCTGCTCCCCCTGCTCCACCTCCGGGATCACGTCCACAGATCCCGGGATTCCTGGTGGGCCGGGAGGTCCAGGTGGTCCCTGCATAGCAAGTCCTGGCAAACCCTGTACACACAGAAACTTGGATGACATATCTATATTATTTGTAAAAGAGAAAATCTAAAAGATGTATAATAAGACCACACAAATTCTGAATGAAAAACTTCCGGGGGCATCACAGGTCTTGCAAACCCTGGTGATATGGACAAGTTTTTAATATATGTTTATTGTCTGTTTGAGGGACATTCATTAAGTAGAAGGAAGGAAGAAAGGGTTATTTAATGGAGGAACAAATTCTTGAATTCATTAAAAGACCATACATAAACATCGATCAATATGCTGCATCAGATAATAGCAAAAAGCAATGCAGAACTGTATCTTGAGTCAATCTTAACATATGCTCCAGTTTTTAAAAGGTAATGAAGAGTTTAGAAAGTATTAAGAGGGGTTTCAACCTGAGTATCAGACACAATAGTTAACTGACACCCTACCATTCTCCATACAGGTACTAGCCTATCGCCCATGAAATACATTGCACGTCTACAGAAGCATGAACCTATATTTCTTCAGAGTGAACAGAAACAATGAATTCAAAGGTGTTTCAAGAGTATCTGACGGGTCCGAAAGTGTCTTCTACAGAAGCAAGAACCTATCCGGCTTTTACCACAGACAGTATATTACAGAAGCATCAACCATCAGTTCTTCAGAATGACTAGAAAAAGAGTATCTGGCACTCTAAGCTAATTGGCCCCCTATCATGCCAACTCTATCCAAAGAACCTACCCAATCCTTTACAGAAGCAAGAACCTACCCGATCTTCTACAAAGCAAGCACCTACCCAATCTTCTACAAAGCAAGAACCTACCCAATCTTCTACAAAGCTATAATCTTCCCAATCTTCTACAAAGCAAGAACCTACCCAATCTTCTACAAAGCAAGAACCTACCCAATCTTCTACCAAGCAAGAACCTTCCCAATCTTCTACAAAGCAAGAACCTTCCCTAATCTTCTACAAAGCAAGAACCTTCCCAATCTTCTACAAAGCAAGAACCTACCCAATCTTCTACAAAGCAAGAACCTCCTTCCCAATCTTCTACAAAGCAAGAACCTTCCCAATATTCTACAAAGCAAGAACCTTCCCAATCTTCTACAAAGCAAGAACCTTCCCAATCTTCTACAAAGCAAGAACCTTCCCAATCTTCTACAAAGCAAGAACCTTCCCAATCTTCTACAAAGCAAGAAATCTTCTACAAAGCAAGAACCTTCCCATCTTCTACAAAGCAAGAACCTACCCAATCTTCTACAAAGCAAGAACCTACCCAATTTTCTACAAAGCAAGAACCTTCCCAATCTTCTACAAAGCAAGAACCTACCCAATTTTCTACAAAACAAGAACCTACCCAATCTTCTACAAAGCAAGAAATCTTCTACAAAGCAAGAACCTACCCAATCTTCTACAAAGCAAGAACCTTCCCAATCTTCTACAAAGCAAGAACCTACCCAATTTTCTACAAAACAAGAACCTACCCAATCTTCTACAAAGCAAGAACCTTCCCAATCTTCTTCAAAGCAAGAACCTTCCCAATCTTCTACAAAACAAGAACCTACCCAATCTTCTACAAAGCAAGAACCTACCCAATCTTCTACAAAGCAAGAACCTACCCAATCTTCTACAAAGCAAGAACCTTCCCAATCCTTTACAGAAGCAAGAACCTACCCAATCTTCTACAAAGCAAGAACCTACCCAATCTTCTACAAAGCAAGAACCTTCCCAATCCTTTACAGAAGCAAGAACCTACCCAATCTTCTACAAAGCAAGAACCTACCCAATCTTCTACAAAGCAAGAACCTTCCCAATCTACCAATGCAAGAACCTACCCAATCCTTTACAGAAGCAAGAACCTACCCAATCTTCTACAAAGCAAGCACCTACCCAATCCTTTACAGGACCAAGAACCTACCCAGTCTTCTACAAAGCAAGAACCTACTCAATCTTCTACAAAGCAAGAACCTACCCAATCTTCTACAAAGCAAGAACCTACCCAATCTTTTACAAAACAAGAACCTACTCGATTTTCAACAGAAGCAAGATCCTATTGGATCTTCTACAAAGCAAGAACCTTCCCAATCTACTGAAGCAAGCACCTACCCAATCCTTTGCAGGACCAAGAACCTACCCAATCTTATACAAAGCAAGAACCTACCCAGTCTTCTACAAAGCAAGAACCTACTCAATCTTTTACAAAACAGAACCTACCCAATCCTTTGCAGGACCAAGAACCTACCCAATCTTATACAAAGCAAGAACCTACCCAGTCTTCTACAAAGTAAGAACCTACTCAATCTTTTACAAAACAAGAATCTACTCGATTTTCAACAGAAGCAAGATCCTATCGGATGTTCTACAAAGCAAGAACCTTCACAATCTACAGAAGCAAGAACCACCCCAATCTACAGAAGCAAGAACCTACCCAATCTTCTACAAAGTTTTCTACAAAGCAAGAACCTACCCGGTCTCCATGGTCTCCCTTCCGTCCAGGCACGCCTCCATCTCCGACCACGCCCGGCAGTCCCGGTTTGCCCTCCAGACCTCGCTCTCCCTTCTGACCCTTCTGGCCGGGAAATCCTGGTTCTCCGACCGCTCCGGGAAGTCCACGGTCTCCCTTCTCTGCTGGGTCACAGACACGATATTTTAGATTAATTACTGTTGTTTTTAAGTCTACATGTCAAAAATAATTGTTTAATTGGTACTTCATCTTCAAATAGTTATACAACTATAACATTGTTACATTTGTTCACTATTTAAATGGCAAGTTATACAGCTGTCTACATTTGAAATAATCTCTAAATTGAAAAGGAGATACGAAATTAATAACTAGGACTGACCTTACATCTGCAAAATGACTCAATTCATATCATAACGATTTTGATTATCAACCTTTTCATTACATGAATAATTATTAAAGAATGGTTGTGAAATGAGATACATCCAAACAAGCTCCATATACATTGATTAACTGAAGGGCCCCATGTAAAACTTGCACAAATTCTTATCACCCTAGGAAGTATACATAAGCTGTATTGCAGTAATACAAAATCAATTTCTCTTTTAGGACAAAAAAGATTACATTATCATATCATTGAGTTAGTTCCTGCATCAGCTAGTTTGTTCTGGCACAGATCGACTTTTCCCTCACTCTGACAAGGTTTACAATATTCTTTCATGAATTGCCTTTGTTTGTCAGCAGATAAGTCAGAGTGTCAGTTGAGTCAAACATCCTTCCATATTGAAGATATGATTAAATCATCTATCTTATTTTACAAACCTGCTACAGCATGGAGTCCCTTGAGGTCTGGGGGTGGGGGAGTGATCATGGGAGGGGGGCCGGGGGGTCCCACATCCCCCTTCTGCCCCATGCTCCCCTTCTCTCCCTTCTCCCCCTTGCTGCGTCCCTCGCTGCCCTTAACCATGTCTGGCCTGTAGGTCTGGAAGAACAGGGAAGGAAGGAGATGTTATAAAATTTATAGCGAAACATAACAAGAAATATTGCAATTTTTCCCTCCTGTCTATATGTTTGAAAATGGCATAAGAATCTTTACCGATATAACGCATCACTGTGAATAAAGAAGTTGGAAATCCATAAAATCTGATGCTTTATAATAACAAGAAGGCAGAAAAGGAGATTGAAAAAAATTCTGGTGAAACATATCATTGGTACTGCACCCAAGGTTTTGAGGCATTTGAATAGGCAGCACACTTTACGTTTATCAAAACTCTTACTCAAATTCAAACTTGAAGCATTCATTATCTTCTATCTATTACAACATTTTCGTGTAATAATAGTGACAAAGAGGAGAATAAACATTTTCGGAATACCTCTCATCCTAAAAAAATGTGTTTATTTGTACCATTATTCTATCATCCATAATATGCCCTTGATTTTTAACTATTTAATGTATTAAATTATAAGTAATTTTCTTGGTCTAACATTTGTTTATGTCAAGTATCCTAACCTCTATGAATATAATATCATCATCTCGAGTTGAGTTTCAGTTTACAACATGAGATCTTGCACTTACTGTGATGGTGGGTTCAATGTCGATGTCTCCATCTTTGGTTTCGTCAGTTCCTGAACCGGAGCCGCTGAAATCCTGAAATAAAACTTTCTCAAATAATCACACATTAAAAGCAAACACTCACAATTATCACACCTTATCTGACAACAAAAGCTGCCCTAATTCTAAAGAGCTGATGTATATTCTAAAAACAACTGAATCCATCTCAGGAACAAAATCCATTTGTTGCTTGAAACAATACTGTCAGGTGTCAAAATACATTAATCAGCTATTTTCCATTAATCAGAGAGAACGTCAATCAAACTGACACCGCTATCTCTTGTTCTACTTAGGTGCTAGATTGACTATCTACAAAAAACACTTCTAAGAAGTGAGAAGATTTTATTCTTACATTACATTTAAAGGATATCACATGAAGTTAATACAACAGCCCAATACATAATGTTTTCTATTGCATGTGGTGAAACTTGTGAGAAATTGAGATATGAGACAGCTCAGTAGGTAACGTGTCCACTCTTCTCCTGGATTCGATTCCTGGCCTCGTCATACCAAAAGACATTAAAAGTGGGAGATGTTGCTTCTTTGCTTGGTGCTCAGCATGATATGTTGCTATTAATTTTATTTTAGATTTTTCTAAATATTATTGTCCAGTCCAATATTGTACAACATTGGGCCACAGAAATAAGTTACTCACAAAGTTACAGTCATTATCCTCAGCCTCAGCAGGGTTTGCGTAGACCTTCACATCTTGCAGCGCACCCTGAAACATGGAAACAACACTGGTTAACTATTTACAACACTGGTTAACAATTTACATGCATTGATCTCAGGAGTAAACAAATGTGATGTCAAACTGAGTGAAGCACTAATAAAATATCCCAAATAGCACCATGCAGTGCATATTTGACATGGTGAAGCCTTTTTATATTTAGTTTAAATCCATTGATCTCTGAAGCTATAAACATATGTGATGTCAGACTAAGTGAAGCACTAATAAAATATCCCAATTGCACCCCATACTGCATATTTGACATGGTGAAGTCTTTTTATATTTAGTTTACATCCATTGATGTCTGAAGCAATAAACATATGTGATGTAAGACTTAGTGAAGCACTACCAAATTATCCAGGAAAGACCCGTATAATGAGTATCTGACGTGGTGAAATCTTTTTTTGTTCAATATTCATGCTTTGATCTCTCAATCAGTAAACATATGTGTTGTCCGACTGTGTGAAGCACTCGTAAAATATCCAGAGAATTCCCACACTATGAACATTTGATATGGGAGTTTCTTTATTTTCAATGCTGCAGCCAAGATGTTTTTGCTATATTATTTGAGCTAGTATTGGAGTGAAGAGACAGTAAGCTAGGATGACTTGAGTTTTGGTTGAATATTTGTAATTTCATAACATTTGAAAAGATTCTAGTCAACAGAGGAACAACAAGAAAGACACAATTCTGTTGTAATCTTTATTACCACTCATAAACATGGAGCATAGGAGAGGGTTTCATTAAGTTGGTATAACTTGTACCCAATCCCTTCTTGTGAATAAATATGTTTAAATCAAATCATGGAGCATAATGGGCCAAAACTTCAACTGATCATATACATATCATAGAAACCTATACAAAAATTTAATTTTCTTTTTTTCCTTTACAAATTGCTTGTACATGTACAAACTTGATGCTTGTCATAATGTAGGCATGCTCTTAAAAAACTATAAGTGTTAAAGTACACTCAGGAATATTTCAACCATTAGTGCCAAGAATCTAAATAGTTTATAACTGGAAATAGGTAAAAATATTAACGCAATTCCCAATGAGCCTGGCATCCATATGTGTGGGCTTGATGTCTCAGAAATTCTCATTTGGCAGGTCACACATTGTATATATCAACATGCATTTCATAGTCTCAATTTCCTTGGGTCAACAAATGGAAGCCAGATGGCCGTTAATTACATACTGCTCAAACAGCAGGCATGTTAAACATGTGCATCAAGATTGGTCAGGCATAGCTGGTTTTCAACTGCATGTCCGAGCCCTGAGAGTGAATTGTTTGGACAAGTTGTCCGGATCAGTTTGTTTGCTGCTCATCAAACTGCCTGCATCCATCACTCAAGATCCTTCCCTGTCAAGCAATGGCAGGCACTACTAGATAAACCAGCTATAAGTCAGTTTGGCAGGTTGCCTCCATGCATCTTCTCAACTGACAAATTGATGTAAGTTTCCAGAATGTGTAGCTAATTGTAGTGTATGAAGACACTGACAAGCTACATGGAGACAAACCTGATCATTGATTTAATATTGTGAACTTTCTCTTAAATAGAATCTTTATTCTTGGATTGGATTAATATCCTGAATTTGACCGTTCAGTCCAAGTTTAATCATTATAATTTGGGATATAGATTGGTATTTGTTTTCAAACTTATGGTCAAACAACCAGTACAGTGTAATTTTGACACTTGGACTTTGTTCTATAACTATTCAACAAATATCAGCTAAACAAACCCCAAACATGCCCAAAATGAAGTTGTCCCTTTGGACAGCATCAAATTCATTTGTATAGTTTTAAAAGAACTTTATAGTCATGCAATTGGTCCAGACAAATAATATTATTTTGACAGCCTGTAATCACCCTCTGACAAGTTTAGACATCATATCAGGACAGTAGGAAGCCATGAAGTTGGACACTATAGCACCAGATCCCCCATCTGAGCAGTAGGAAGCCATGAAGTTGGACACTATAGCACCAGATCCCCCATCTGAGCAGTAGGAAGCCATGAAGTTGGACACTATAGCACCATATTCCCTATCTGAGCAGTAGGAAGCCATGAAGTTGGACACTATAGCATCATATTACCCGTCTGAACAGTAGGAAGCCATGAAGTTGGACACTATAGTGCCATATTCCCTATCTGAGCAGTAGGAAGCCATGAAGTTGGACACTATAGCATCATATTACCCGTCTGAACAGTAGGAAGCCATGAAGTTGGACACTATAGCACCATATTCCCTATCTGAGCAGTAGGAAGCCATGAAGTTGGACACTATAGTGCCATATTCCCTATCTGAGCAGTAGGAAGCCATGAAGTTGGACACTATAGCACCATATTCCCTATCTGAGCAGTAGGAAGCCATGAAGTTGGACACTATAGCATCATATTACCCGTCTGAACAGTAGGAAGTCATGAAGTTTGAAACAATAGCACCATATTCCCTATCTGAGCAGTAGGAAGCCATGAAGTTGGACACTGTAGCACCATATTCCCTATCTGAGCAGTAGGAAGCCATGAAGTTGGACACTATAGCATCATATTACCCGTCTGAACAGTAGGAAGTCATGAAGTTTGAAACAATAGCACCATATTCCCTATCTGAGCAGTAGGAAGCCATGAAGTTGGACACTATAGCACCATATTCCCTATCTGAGCAGTAGGAAGCCATGAAGTTGGACACTATAGTGCCATATTCCCTATCTGAGCAGTAGGAAGCCATGAAGTTGGACACTATAGTGCCATATTCCCTATCTGAGCAGTAGGAAGCCATGAAGTTGGACACTATAGCACCATATTCCCTATCTGAGCAGTAGGAAGCCATGAAGTTGGACACTATAGCATCATATTACCCGTCTGAACAGTAGGAAGTCATGAAGTTTGAAACAATAGCACCATATTCCCTATCTGAGCAGTAGGAAGCCATGAAGTTGGACACTATAGCACCATATTCCCTATCTGAGCAGTAGGAAGCCATGAAGTTGGACACTATAGCATCATATTACCCGTCTGAACAGTAGGAAGTCATGAAGTTTGAAACAATAGCACCATATTCCCTATCTGAGCAGTAGGAAGCCATGAAGTTTGAAACAATAGCACCATATTCCCTATCTGAGCAGTAGGAAGCCATGAAGTTGGACACTATAGCACCATATTCCCTATCTGAGCAGTAGGAAGCCATGAAGTTGGACACTATAGCATCATATTACCCGTCTGAACAGTAGGAAGTCATGAAGTTTGAAACAATAGCACCATATTCCCTATCTGAGCAGTAGGAAGCCATGAAGTTGGACACTATAGCACCATATTCCCTATCTGAGCAGTAGGAAGCCATGAAGTTGGACACTATAGCATCATATTACCCGTCTGAACAGTAGGAAGTCATGAAGTTTGAAACAATAGCACCATATTCCCTATCTGAGCAGTAGGAAGCCATGAAGTTGGACACTATAGCACCATATTCCCTATCTGAGCAGTAGGAAGCCATGAAGTTGGACACTATAGTGCCATATTCCCTATCTGAGCAGTAGGAAGCCATGAAGTTGGACACTATAGTGCCATATTCCCTATCTGAGCAGTAGGAAGCCATGAAGTTGGACAATATAGCACCATATTCCCCATCTGAGCAGTAGGAAGCCATGAAGTTGGACACTGTAGCACCATATTCCCTATCTGAGCAGTAGGAAGCCATGAAGTTGGACACTGTAGCACCATATTCCCCATCTGAGCAGTAGGAAGCCATGAAGTTGGACACTATAGCACCATATTCCCTATCTGAGCAGTAGGAAGCCATGAAGTTGGACACTATAGTGCCATATTCCCTATCTGAGCAGTAGGAAGCCATGAAGTTGGACAATATAGCACCATATTCCCCATCTGAGCAGTAGGAAGCCATGAAGTTGGACACTATAGCACCATATTCCCTATCTGAGCAGTAGGAAGCCAGAGAGGTTGGACACTATAGCACCATATTCCCCACCTGAGCAGTAGGAAGCCATAAAGATGGACACTATAGCACCATATCTCCTATACGATCACTACAAATTCTATGAAGTTGGACACTATAGCAGCACATTACCCATCTGAACAGTAGGAAGTCATGAAGTTTGAAACAATAGCACCAGATCCCCTAGCTGAGCAGTAGGAAGCCATAAAGTTGGACACCATAGCACCAGGTGCTGACAGACACCTGTCAAACACGGGCAGTAGGCATGGAATAGCCTACATGCCTACAGGTCCTGGGTGTAGAAGCAGCTGTGGACTGCATGGTATGGCAGTTAATCCTAGCAATGGTGTCAAACATCGGATTCCTCTTATGCACTTGCTGCAGAATCTTGCCCAGGCAGGCATCAACATGGTTGGAAAGATTCTTTGCGTTGTGATAAGATATTGATAGAGATGTTTAGAAAATACTGTCAGCTTAGACCCACTGTAAAGATCATATCTATCCTCGAGTGATGTCCTCATGTCAAATAAATTTTCTAAGCATTATTTTAATGAGGTAATTAATTACCCTCACCCAAAAAGGAGAAACAAAAGAACAATTTTAAATTTTGCTATTAAACAATGCACATATCTATCCCTTGATAGTAAACCGCTGAACAGAAATGATAAAGAATGACATAGAAGTGATTATGGAAGAATTAAGAAAAATGAAATAACATCGTCCATAGAATACAGTCCAAAACGTATTATGTATATAAATATAACAAATATTCTATGTTCTTCATCTAAGATTTACTTGATATTTGATAAAAAGTATTCCGAATCCATACCAAATTTGTCCATTGACAAGGTAAGAAGGGATTATGTGTCAAAATACAAATCACATTGGAGTGCAGCCTCATAATGACAAAGATACAGGAGAAGCTATCACAATGTTTACTGAATAAAAGAGATCTGTTTTTCAAGGAAACCCTTAGCAGGTCAACAAGTTCCTCTTTAGAAAGAAACCCAGTTGAAACATATTAATGACACTGAGGAGAGGAAACATACATAAATCCTTGAATCCTTTCTAATCATGTAAGCAACCGACCTTCTAGTCTGTCAGCCAGACCCTAAAATCAAATAAAAGCCTTAGCAAGTCTATGATAAGACTAAAGAGCTCAATTCCAAGACCCATTTCCATTTCATTTTATTTATCATTTTCTTTCAAATTTTAAATTTTTTGAAAAAAAGTTCATTTTAAAGTCAAGTTGTTAGACTACCGACCTTTTAGCAATGTCTATAATTTACCAACAAACATCAGCGAGGAAATCACAGGCATGTTCATGAAAGATTACAGAGAAACTTCAGAATAGGTCGAACAAGAATTTAAGGTCTACATGGAACATATCAGACATTAACTCTACAAAACAAGTTCAGAGGACGCTATACGGAGCATGAAGGACTTCATCTAACATATAGGACATGAAGAACAGAGTAACATAAGGGGGCTATACAACATGACTTTGAGCACAAGGAACTACCTTCAGAACATCAAACAGTCGTATCAGTTTCAAGCAGCACAAATCAGTTGGCGCATCAAAGCAGCCACAAAGCTCACAGAAGCTACCAGGGGAGACCTGGCACCCACAAACCTCACAGAGGCTACCAGGGGAGACCTGGCACCCACAAAGCTCACAGAAGCTACCAGGGGAGACCTGACACTCGGCTCTCTCTCAACTACATAGCTGGTAGAACAAACCACAGAGCAGGCCACAATCCACAAGTATTTCACTGTCAGGCTGTCAGGACTAGCTGCAGCAGCACTTTGTTCATCACTCTGGTACGGCTGCAACAACTTCAGAAATAAACTCTCGCCTTTTGAGATACTGACAAAAGTTAGCTGTTGAAATTCACTGATATAGATGAATGTTAGGCATGTTTGTATTTGTACTCTGCTAGACTAACATTTAGTCCCTGAATTTTTTTTTTATTATTTTGATTTTTTATTTAAAAAGAAATAAAAAGGAGCCCTAAACAATACTCAATTTCAGGCTAAAGCTGCGGCATCGTTTTTGTTGAAAAATAATTAACATGTATGATATGCTGCTAGCTTTATTGCAAGGAGAATGGCAGCGACACTTTGGTTTATTATCCCTTGAGCATTGGCTGAAACTGTACAGGGTACTGTACTCATAACAACTGTACTCATAAAAACTGTACTCATAAAAACTGTACTCATAACAACTGTACTCATAACAACTGTACTCATAACAACTGTACACTTACACACAAACCCATTCTCTCCCCACAGAGGCAACACAGTCATACCTGAATTAGCCTCTGTTCTATTACAGCTAATACACAGGATAGAAGGTAGAAAACTGATTGGAGGCAATATCCAAAAGGTGTTTTCATTGGCTGCAAATAAGGGAGATATTTTAAGGTACAACTTCTGCAGCTAGGGCAATCTGCCGGAACCCCAGGATCTAGGCGTAATAGAACAGAGGCTAATTCAGGTATGACTGTGTTGCCTCTGTGGGGAGAGAGTGACCCAAAGTTTGAAGATCATAAAACAGTTCATTCAAATGACACAGTAAGGTGATCTAAGCCAAAGCTTAACAGTCTACTATTTAGTCACCTCTCTTATGCCAGAAATAATAACACAAAGTACGTGAGTGTTTTGACTTTGAGGTTCCAAAAGTAAACTGTACCCCACTTTATTTTCTCAGTATCAGTATCAGTGAGAACAGGTTAGGCTTGCTGACGGATCCTTGTCAGAGGTATGTGGCTCTCACTTGGGATTGTGTTGAGGTGCTGACAAATAAGTTAAAACAAGAAACTCTCGTGTTTGGGCAGAGATATAAACTTCAAGCCAATATTTGTTGAGTGTATGTTTACATATTTCTGTAAAGTTTGCTAAAAATCTCTTTTAAAGCAAAAAAACTTCAAGTACCTCTTATCAGAAACTTGCTTGCAACCCTGAAGGTCATCATAAAAAAATAATGATATAATCTAAACATTGAAATATCAAACATTTATTTTTCATTTCAACAGTGTTTTTTTGCTAATCTGCAAATTGAAGTGATCTCTCAGTACAGTCTGCATTTATCAGATCATACAGTAACACCAGAAAAAATGTTTTATCTTAAAACTTTGACAAATAAGGCTTGTAATTATTTCATTGTAAACCATCAAGACTGTTAAGCATGGAGCCAATAACAATGTAAGTTACACATTTCGGCGTGTTGATGTCGTCTCTCATCCTGCTATCCTCCCATCTCGGCCGACACAAGCTATTACACAGCCAGAAATAACCCAGCACAGAAACCTTACACTCGGAACATGGCGTCCTTTCTCATAGACTACCAACACTTTCAAACACCTTGACACTGAACATCTTGTGTACAAGCACAGAAACCTTACACTCGGAACATGGTGTCCTTTCTTAAAGACTACCAATAATACCAAGACTACCAAGAATAGTGTTCTTCTTATTTTAGTTAAGATCTTGATATTACATGTTTCCTACGATGTAGAATAATTAAATAATGATGATAATAAGTCACTAAAGACCAGCAGAGAGATCCAAGCAAGGGGTCCGTAACTGCCAGCATGTTGGCACTCTTATCAGCTGGGTGTACACCAACATGCAGATTAGGAACACGGTGCCCTGTCTGTAGCAATCAACCATTCCATCCATCACACCAACACCCCAGCTCTCCTAGCCAACCACCTTCTCCCTCTTGCTCTCCGTCCTCTCTCTCTCTCTGGCTCTCCACACCTCATCTTTACTTATTTCACTACAGATTCTTATATGAGATAGAAGTTTCTCGTGAGTTACATCAATCTCTCTCTTACTCTGCCTCTTGCCATCTTTACTTATTTCAGTACAGATTCTTATATGAGATAGAAGTTTCTCGTGAGTTCCATCAATCTCTCTCTTACTCTGCCTCTTGCCATCTTTACTTATTTCAGTACAGATTCTTATATGAGATATCAGGTTCTTGCTAAGTTCCATCAATCTCACTCTCACTCTCCACACCTCATCCTTACTTACTTCAGGACAGATTCTTTGATGAGATAGGAAGTTTTTCACTCAGTTGATGATTTGTTCTTATACACTGCCTCTTCCCATCTTTACTTATTTCAGTTCAGATTCTTATATGAGATAGAAGGTTCTCGTGAGTTCCATCAATCTTTCTCTTACTCTGCTAATGACTAAAATATTACAGGCATTATCTGGTAGGCCTTAAGCACTAACTTACTCACTCACTCAATCTCTCTCTTACTTCACCTCTTTTGCAAGATTCTAATATGAGATATATAGAGGATACTAAACAACCTTCCATCTAATACCATATTTATTAAACGATTTAAATATTTTATATAAAACGAGTGAAAGCAAGTTTGATACAAAATCATTCACAAGTTTTATCAAATAATATAATAAAAGACAATTTTGGAAGTGTTTTGTTAAGGTAAATTGACTTAAATTCAGTTGTAAGAATCATATAATAATACTCCTCAATTGATAAAATAACTAAGATGACAAGCTGAATGTTGAAACCTTGTTGTAATCGCATAGTCTACAGCTTAAACATTTTTAAGAGAGACTTAGTTTATACACATGTAACTAGCTTTGAACATCTTTGATAAAACAGAAATATCAATTCAACTGATCAACTGATGTCTCATGGAGTTTAATTTCTATTGTCCCTTCTTCATTCCTTTCATATATCATCTTCTATGTTAAACTATTCTGAAGGTTCTGTAAAAAATAGCTTGATACCGTCAACCATTATTTGCAAAAAAATATTCCACTTTCAAAGTTCTAAAAGAAATTAACATTTCATCTTATAACTGGTTGTCAAATCAAAAAACTTTTTTTCTTGATAAAAATCTTAAAGCTTGTCAGTAAACATAACAAAAATGGCACTTCTTTCATTGTTGTACAGCACACAAATAATGTGTTTGACAATACAAAGAATACTTCCCCTTCTGTTATAACAATCCTATACACGGGGAATGCCAAACATCAACTACCACATTCTTGTGGGGAACCTTCATACCCTAAACCCAGATGAAAGGCTTTGTCCGCAAGTCTCATGAGCTCAAATTAACCCCTTTTTCTGAGAAACCATAATGCTCAATACAAGAACATATTGTTGCAAGGTACGGGGTTAAAAGAGAAAAAGAACAGAATTTTATGTTTCCTTGCAGACAAGGAAGAGTTTGTGCAGGTGATGCGCTCAATCATTCTCTACTTTTTTCGAACTTTTCTTCTGGTTCGTTGGAAAAATGTACAGTTGGCTTCTCCTGAAGAACAGATTCATTAAGCAGCTAAAATGCGCCAATTCAACTTAGATGTCTCTGAAGAACAGATTCATTAAGCAGCTAAAATACGCCAAATCAACTTAGATGTCTCTGAAGAACAGATTCATTAAGCAGCTAAAATGCGCCAATTCAACTTAGATGTCTCTGAAGAACAGATTCATTAAGCAGCTAAAATACGCCAAATCAACTTAGATGTCTCTGAAGAACAGATTCATTAAGCAGCTAAAATACGCCAAATCAACTTAGATGTCTCTGAAGAACAGATTCATTAAGCAGCTAAAATGCGCCAATTCAACTTAGATGTCTCTGAAGAATTTCCGGGCAATGGACTCCACCTTACATGTCTTTCCAAAACTGTTCAAGGTAATGAACCGCCTACTAAATTTCTCTACAGGATGAAAAATAATTGACCCTCATATCACTTTCAATGAGCAATAAGGAAATGATCTACACTTCATAATATGTCTGAAGAATTTCAACGTCTGAACCTTTGAAACTTCTAAAGGAATCTCAAGAACTTCAAGACAATGCCACTGAAGCCCCATATAAATCTCTGAGATGTTGCATCTTATATATATGCAATTAATAAATATCAGCATTCGATTCAAAGACATGGCATAGATTTTGAGCTTCATGGACAAGAACTTCAAGACAATGCCACTGAACTTCAAGACAATGCCACTGGAGCCTCACATACATCTCTGAGATGTTGCATCTTACATATATGCAATTAATAAATATCACCATTCAATTCAAAGACATGGCATAGATTATAGAGCTTCATGGGTTCATCAAGTCTGTCTGACCACAGCATTCCCCTTCAAACTCATCAACTCCTAATATCCTCCAGACTTCTTCCATTGATTCTTATTTCTTCAACACCATTTCCTGTCTCTTGAATTTAATTTGGGTGGTCCAAATATCAAAATAGTCTGGCATTAGAAGATCAGAACAACCTTTTCACCTTGGTGGTGGAACAAAATAAATTCTTCTCAACAATGTTTAGGCTTGCCATTGAGGAAGTGACGCTTTCATCAGTGTTTATAATGTGTGGTGGTAACACAGCAAGATTGATTGCCTTACTTTCTTTAAAATTCTTTAGACATTTTCCTAAGTTGTAGAATCAAATAGAGTTTTATCAATTAATTAAATTCTACTGCTAATTGCTATTAAAGGAAGTTCTATGACTTCAGCAGATCTTGATAGTGAAGTATGGTACAGTGTTTTAGAAACATAATGTAAAAGGAAAAAAACCCTTTAATTTACATGAAATACCTTTAATATAAGCTAATATTATCAGTTGGTTTGGTGTTTCAATTACCCAATGGTGAGATTTTCTACAATAAAAATCCTCATGTTTTGATCAAAAAAGTAACAGATAATGGTCAATTTTGATAATGAAGTTCATTATGATGGTTAAAGTAATACTTGATATTGAATAGTAAGTTGTTCAGAATTAAATAGATATCACTTGGAAAAAAATATATGATCCGTTGCATGATCAATTTCATATTTGAATACATTTTTCCATATCTCTCGACCCAGATATCTCTTTTGTCTTTAGCAATCAGTGTTCACAGCAAGCAAGTCAGAATTAGAGTTTGAGAAAATACAATCCTTTGCATGATCACGTTGATATTTGAATACTTATTTCCACCTGATGATTCCCACACAGATTCATGTACCCAGGTATATATCTCTGTTGCCTTGTGCAATCAGTATTCACAGCGTGCAAGTCATAACTTTATGTTCCTCACTCCAAAATCTTATGTTCATGACCGATAAATATTCATATATACATCACACTTCAAAGTCTGGAGAACATTTCAAATGTGCTGGCATTTTAAAACATGCGAGATACAGGGATAAGGAATCACATTTGCACGATTCATGCTGTGACAATCTGTTTAAGGAATTTTGGTCGATATTTCTAAGTATTTTAAAGTAGAGTACAAAAAAGAGCGCAATGAGTAAAAAAATCCCTGTTTCAAGCTAGGACCACTTCTCTTTCTCAAAATTGCAATAGATGAAGTGTTTGGCTCAAACCTCTGTAAATCATTATTATTCTATTAAAGTATTGGTGATTTATATGTTGAGTCTACATTTCTTACAATATATCAGACATGTTATTTACATAGTGATTTGTATAATTTGTTAACAAGTACACTATATTTCTTAATCTAATTTTTTTTTAAATCTCAAAAGAGTAGCATCCTTATGCTCCAAGCATTATTGTTTATTTGAATAACACACTTGCACATAAAACTTGCATTATCAGAGCCCGCAGGACCAAGTGAAGATGCAGATCTATGTATGGTGAAGTCTGCAGATCTGTATGGTGAAGTCCGCAGCTCTAGAACAGGCAGGCTGTGTAAATGTGTATATGGAATGTGCGTTTAGTGTATGAGCTGTTTAGCAATATGGGCAACACACTGGATAAACAGAGGCAAATATACCCTTAATCTAGAGGTTGTTGTGGTATTGGCAGTAACTTGCCAACATAGGAGACAGATGTCAACCAGAATACTGGGTCACGTTCACCTACTTTCTCTACTTTCCTACATGTGACCCAATATCACGATTCATCTTGCTAAATTGATACAGTCGTCCCTACATAAAGAACATGGTATTTAAATAGAGATTACAGATATTTTCATGTTTCATTTTAACCTTTATCAAAGGGGTAAGAGTTTTAGCTGCTGTGATAATGTTTTGAATATAAATAGTTTCAGTTATTTGTTTTGTGATTTCAAAAGGATTTGTGCATGAAAAGACATTTTATTCTTTCACAAGATGTTGAGCTTGAATCTAAACTAGAAAATGAAAAGAGACTGTTAAGACATTATTGGTTGATAGAGGAAACCATTTACCACATTCATGGCCGACATGACGGCAAACAAACACTCTATATATTCAAATACAGAATCTGTTCAAACAATCCATCATGCCCTCACATCATAACAGACGACTGATTCATGTCCGATCATAAGACTGAGAAAGGTCAGAACAATTTGTAACAGTATTTTGAATTTCCCACCCTTCCGATATAGCTGCCTCCCATGACTGAGTGGGAGAAAGCAAACGCTATTATCAATACTGGGACAATATGGAACATATCTACCAGCTGATATCATAGGTCAGAGGTCGGCCGCATACATTCCTATACAAACTATTATCATATGACTACTCGGTGAGAAACAGTCTGTATTTCATAGCCAACAAGCCTACAAGACGGTAAAGAAGAGAAGTCAGAATTTGAGAAGCTGTGTTTTTAACACATGGTGTCCAAAAAGAGAGTTACAGGCTGTACTGCCAAGATAGCGTGGATAAGAATATGCAACATCCACTCATTATTACTTAGTCAGACTACAATAAGCAAGAAACAGTATAAAAACAAAGCCAGTGTGAAATGAGAGAAGATAATATATAACCCAGTCAATGTACTTTAAGCTAAGGAAAGGTACCGATTGGCTTCTGTCTCAGCCAATGTTCTAACTAAACATTTAGATCATTTTCTATATTTCCTTCTCCTCCATTTTCTCTTGAATCAGTTGACAGTCATATTGGGGTTCATAATTTTCATATGATGCCCTAGGGCAACCCATCAGTTTGTCATTGTGACGTCATGTTATAAACTGCTCTGATATCACAGTTTGCCTATGACGTTACATTCTTTTTGGGCCATAGGCGACTAGGCCTCCAATGCTGAGAAGAATTTGGGTATATTCTTTGATTTTTTTACTATGGTCATAACAGAATATTATTTTCATGACATACTATGTTTAAAACACTCATGCCTAAATATCAGTATATTAAGCACGCATGTTATTAACATAGTATGTCTTGGACACTCAAATAATATCCTCTTTGTAATATTTGCAAAGAGGATGTAACCTACTATATGCTCATAAAGCAAAACATAAGTTGTATAACTCTATCAGGGCACACCATGCTAAATAAAGGTTCTTATTGGCTAACAAAGTCAAATTTTTGTATTCAATTTCCACTTTATTAACTATTACTACCATAAAAGCATACAAAAAGCTGAGTAAAGGTTCTAATTGGATAACAAAGTCAAACTGTTCGTATTCAGTTACAACTTTCTCTTATATATACATAGCCAGCAAAGAAAAAGCTTAGGAAATCTTTGCATAAAGGCTCAAAGTTTTGGCAGGTATTCAAGTTTAATTTTTACTTTTCGTTTTAGACGGGTTTCAAAATGTGAAGATAAGGTTCTGACTTGCTTACAGTATATCAATGGTCTTGTCTGGTATTCCAATTCGCACTTATCACCTAGTCAGCACACAAGAGCAGAAGAAGAGAACCGATTCATTAACAACGAGTCAACGCTCTCTTCAGGTATTTGGCTTCCAATTTGTGTAGGTTTTTGTAATGGAGATAATAAAGCATGTGTCATATCAGGAGATTTATTGTGTAAAAACAGTCATCCATTATAAAAGTTGAGTTATTGCATC
The DNA here is from genome assembly GCA_916613615.1 of Steromphala cineraria. Lineage (NCBI taxonomy): Eukaryota > Metazoa > Mollusca > Gastropoda > Trochida > Trochidae > Steromphala > Steromphala cineraria. Next base: position 2,785,041 of record OU744729.1, read on the forward strand.
TAATATTAGCAGTGATATGTTGTCGCAAGGTCGTCTATATCAGGTTTTCCAGATATGATCAGTCAATGACATGCCCCACAAACATGTGTTACTTGATCCTTGAAAAAGATTAACGAGGAGTGCAAGTTGGGCCTAAAAACCATGGCAGATTCACTATCTATCTTGTGCTTTCTTGTCCCCATGTACATATCTAAACAATCTTCCCCTGCTTTGTTGTGATAAGAAACAGGACCAAGTAAACCTGGCGCTTGGAGCAATCAAAAATCATTTGACCCTATTTATCTCAGTCAACTTCTATTTCAATAAATCTCGCTAATTTATTGTAATATATGAGACTTGTGCTAATTGCTAGAAAAGCAATTGCAATTTCATTACACGAAGATGTTAGTATCATTGCTTGTAGTCCTTCTGTGCAATTCTCTGCAGTTTGGTTCTTGGAATACACATCAAAACGATTCAATTGATGCTCATGTGAGTCTTGTGCCTTGAGTATGTAATGATGCATGGATTCTAAGGCACTTGAAATGGGCTATTATTATGTGAAATTTGCAGAAGATGATTTCAACATATTTACGATGCTTTACTTTTCAAGAGGAAGGGTTTGCAATTCATTTGTTTGTAAATTAACTGCTCTCACTAGAAAAGTAGTTCATATTTAGTTCCATAAAATTAATACTAAGCATGGATTGGTAAAGACATCATCGATTGTGGGCCATTTTCAAGGTTTTTGGTAATTTTCTTTATTTAAAATGGGCCATTGCCCATTACATCAATAGTAAATTTCAAAATTTTAATGGGCCATTTTGTATCAAATGAGCCCATTGTCCCTGCCTTTCCTTGTTTTAAAGCAGGAAAAATATACAATGTCTTCAAGAATTGAGGAAGAATTTAATTATTGAAAGTGGTTGCAATTTTTAAATTGTTCAAAAGGTCACCATTCAATAAGAGTTTTCATAAGTACTGATGTAAGCACTACACATGGAATTCGAACAATCTGCAAATCAGCAGAATCAATATACAACCCCGACAAAAGGAACATGGAGGTCTGCATGCTTATACAGGATTTCTAGAACACAATGAATTTTATTGGACTTCACTGGATGATGTGTCCACTACCAGTGCTGATGTGACCTTTGAATTTGAAATACAAGCAACTCAGCTTCAAACTAAAACTGAAAGGGCAGTCAGATACTTGATAAGGAGTTGAATTACGTAAAATTGTTGTTCAATTTCATGTAATAAACATACAACTGAATGCTACTGTATATATAAGTGAACACATGTAGGATAAAATTATGTGTTGTCATGAAAATGGTAAAAAGAGAATGTGTATTCATAAAAGAGAATCAAATACTTAAAAGAATCACCAGAGTTGAAAAGCAGTTGTTATATAACATTTTTTATTCGTGGGCTGGTCATACCAAAAGATGTTCCAAGACGATTTTTGTCGCTTCCTTGCTTGTCGCTTAACATTGTAAGGTCAGAACAATGCTTTAACTTGTGATGCTAGATGCCATCGGCACAAAAAGTATTCCCAACGCGCAGTGTGTTGCGGGAAAAAAAGACTCATCGTTACTATTACAAAATCACAGGACTTACCTCAAAATGGGATTTGAAGTTGGGTCCAGCCTGGGCTATCAGTATACTGGATCCTGGTTCGAAGTCGAGCTCACCCTTCTTGCGGCTGTAGAACGTGCTTGCAGATTCTTTACAATTCAGGTACAGAGCTATTGTGTCCTCCTCCACTTTCAAGGCTATCTTAGTCCAGCGGTTCACAAAAGAATCCACATCGAAGGTGGCAATCACATTAGAACTTTCAGCATACTTTGGCTCTGGCGTATAGTATAATGATATTTTTTGCTTTGTAGGGTCTGCGGAATCTGTTACACTAACTCCAAACTGAATCACTGTCTGGTACGTGTTCACCACAGCAAATATAAATCCCCCACTTCTAGTACTGGGTTTTATTGTCATTACTATAGCAAAGTCCCTAAAAAGAGGCCGGCGGAAATGTATTTGGGAGGGTTGGCGTATATTGGCCTCCCGGCCGATGGTGAAAGTAGGGTAGCCATCGATGCCAGTATCATAGCCAATACCGGGCCGGCCCTCCGACGGGACTCCTATAACTCCCAGAAGGTCCACGTCTGATGATGCTTCAGCATCTGTAACAACAACAACATCATCGTTAACAACGACATCATCATTATGATAAACATCATCATTAACAACAACATCATCATTATGAACATCGTCATCATTATGAACATCATCATCATCGTTAACAACATCATCATTATGAACATCATCATATGGACATCATTAACAACATCATCATCATCATCAACAACATCATCATTATCAACATCATCATCATTAACAACAACATCATCATTATGAACTTTGTCATATGGACATTATCATTATAGACATCATCATTATGAAAATCAACATATGGACATCATCATTATGAAGTCGATCACCTTTGTGATTATTTTCTTCAACCATAACAATGACGTCTTTAATATCAACATCATCATCATTATGCAGATAAACAGTTTTAAACACCTGTAGGAAAACATTCAGTACTTAAATCAACAACATATGGACATATCATTGTGAAGTCACATTAATGATGATTGTCATAATTAAGTCACTTCTTGTTAACATCATCACTCTGAAAATCATCTCATACTTTTTATTCTGAAGATGCTATGTTTTAGTTTCTTATTTAGGGGCCATTTCTTTTTTAATATGATAGCATTGAAATCCTAAGACATCAGAATTTTATTGCCTTCACGATGTTTGGTATTGATTTAGATTTATCTCTTGTGATTGTGGCTCGTTAAATCCAATGTGACTAAACAGTAGAGAACCTGCAAGTGTTGACTGGAACTAATGAACATTATATCCTTATGCTTTCCCTTGTGATCATTATTTAGCAATTTAAATGTAAAGTGGGCCTACGAGGCCCGGGGAAGCACCAGAGAGCAGTAAGATATCGAGCATCGGGAGGGTTACTAGAAAGAGAAATTCTTCAACCAATGTGGCAGTACAGAACCTACAAGTATTGACTGGAACTAATGGACAATTGGTGCTGCTATGTTGACAGACAGACATTTTTATTCAGCAAGAATGATAAAATAATGCACCGTACCAAAATAAAAGTTCTTTTCTGTTGAACAGTGAAACATAGTACCTAACGTCTCCCACCCACTAAAGTTATTTTAAAGTCAGATTTCTGCACTGCGTCACCAGACATTCTTCCTCTGCTTGCTGACACTGAATCTTATGGCACATTAAAACATACAAGGGAGATAACTACAGCCCATTACCATCCCTCGTGACTCAACAGGCAGGCCAAGTCAAGTCAGTAGGTCAAGTCCTACAGTTTTATGTCAGTCTTTATGAATATGGTAATATCGTAAAGCTGTTATGTCATAGGTCCCAACAGGGATATAGACTACTCCACTCTACCCTCTCCTTATGATGAGGGACAATAGTCTGAATACACTGTTGGGTGTATGTGCATTTATAACTACTGGGTTGTCTATTTTAGGATGTCCTTCCTTCTGACCAACTGTCAAACTTTTTTTCTACTATTTAATTCTTGTACCAATGACTTCGCATGTTGGCATGAAGCTTGGAGAATTTCAGAATTCTAGCACAGAAGATCTTGTTATATCAAGTGATTTCTGTTTTTCAGCCTGTAAATATGCCCTTTCCTTTAAAATTGTAAACAGCTTGCTTTTTCTACCCTAAGAATTCTATTTATTGCCCTGTGTTTGTTTAAAATATTACCCTGCAGAATCTGTCTAAAGAAAAATTTCATAAAATGAAATAAAAAGTAGTTTCTTTAAAAAAAATGTCCTTGTATAATTATTCTAAATACAATGATACTACAGTATTAGCCATTCATACAAATAATGTTCCGTAACTCGAAATTATAATTCAGAACATCAACACTCTTATCCTTACCAAAATTTTTCTGTGACAGAAAAAAAAAAGTCAACTATATCTGTCTCTAAACTTCGAACAATTTGAAGTAGGAAGTCTTGTAACTGTACATTCCAAATTCTTATCGTCATAATATATATTCAATTAGAATTAGATGTGCATGACTATTAATAGATATGTTTTTTCAAATCATTAACATGTGTCATACATTTAGCATGTTTTAGGGGGAATATAAGGTGATGACAGGAAAATGAAAATAAATGGTTTAAATTGAAAGACAATGTATTTAAACTAAATGAAGCAGTACTAAATCAAACATATAACGTAAAGCTCAGCCATGCGATTCCTTTTCTGCCACAAAATGAATTAAAGGTGTTCACACAAATGGACTTCATGTGAATCTTTATAATTTGTTATCTGATTATGGGAGATTGGTTTGTGTAATGAGATTTTCGACACTATCAAAATTATACATTTAGCATATCGTACAATTATCAACGAGCAATGACAATATAATATTTTCAATAAACGTGCTACTGCCCCTTATATTTACTAAATATGTCTGTTAATACTTTTATTTTCTCTTCATGTAGTTATGTAGACTAGTACCCTCCCCCATGTGGTTGTAGAATCATAAATATTGAATCTACAGACCCCTTTAATAAAAGGACACAGAAAGGAACGATTTGTATCATTGTAGATACAAGTTAGTACAATATGTAAGTAAAGGTCCCCTCTGCTGTCTGACTGTTAGTGTAAGGCCAGTATTCCACAAAGTACAGAAGGGGGCAATGCTCGGGGCTGGACAGACAAAACAGCGAAGTTGCCGACAACGCTAGATCACACGGTCACTCAACCGCGAAACAGATGGAATGCAATGCTTTGTAAGTTATCGTTAGAAACCTCGTCACAAACTTGCATTAATTAAAAGCCTTGTCTGGCACAGTCACCTCAACTGATACATTCATGAATATCTTAAGTCATATGAAAAGATGGCGGCCATCTTGAATATCTGAGTACAAAGAGGGAATATTCCATTGCAATGCGCCGTGCACAGTGTCATCAAAACCTGGCTATTTAAATGTTAAATAGGATTACAGCTGCCAAGTGCTGTGTAGTTCATGCTAACATCCCTAAACAAATATATGCTGAGTATGTAGACTTATAAAGAAAATGTATGTTTACATACTCTGATGAGTTTGTCAAGGCACTACAACACCTCATTATCTTCTGCATCTAGCATGCATAATCAACAGCTCAAAATATGATGATTTAGCAAAAGTGTGACCCACTTGTATCAAGGCTTTATTTCTTTTAATTTGGAAAGTTCTCATATTTCTGTAACCAAATATAAAAACGCCAATTCCTCTCAATTGACTGTAATTGCCTTTGAATAAATTAAAATAAGAAACTTCTTTCAGTTTCACCTTCAACAAAGATCATATTCTTCGGTTTCCTATAAACTACAAAGGGTTTCATAAACATCTTAAAGTGGGAGTTGATGGCTCTAAATTGGGCTTTTTATCATTGCATGGAACATACACAGATGATAAAGTCAAATAGGGTTTCAATTTGCTACAAATACCAATTCAAGCAAATATCTTGTTTGATAATCTACACTAAATAGATTATCAGTTTCTTTACATATATCATAAAAGAAAGTAACGTTATATATAGTCAAGCCTTTCCCTAAATTCCCTAAATAAACAATGTTATATCAATGTTTTTAGTTCAAGTGTCCAACATCTGGGTCAAGAATCATGAATCCTTCACCACAGTTGACCAACTAGTCAGACCCTAAAGCAAAAAAAATTAAAGGAGCCTTCTTAAGTCTAAAAAACATTGGCAAGTCTAAATGCCTCAGCTGAAATTAAGTATAGTTCAGGGCTCTTTTTCGTTCTTTTTAAATAAAAAATCAAAATAATGACTGATTGTTAGTCCATTGATCAACAAGGAACAAATGGCAATACTCAGGAACTACAGGGAGATAGTCAACACAAAGAGAGAACCACCTGGTCACTTTGAGGTTGGGGAAATTACACTTATGTTTACTACCAATTTGTACCAAATTTATTACATGCATCCAACTAATGCTCCTTGGAACCAACATTACACTTGGTATATCAGGCACTCTGGAGGACTAGAAGGAGGTGATCCAGTGCAACTTTTGGCGCTGACATATACCCAATCTTACAAACTTCCCCCGTCTCCAAGCCTTGAGGATATAGGGGGCATCGGTTACATAATTTGGGGTGTTTCTTAACTAAGTCTTTGCACATGTGTCATGCAGCAGTTGTAGCTACTCTTGCAAAGGTTGGGACAAAATGATCCTTAATAACATCAACAAGCTCAAGTATGTTTCTGCCCGATCAAGTTTCAAAATGGTAATATTCCTTAAGAAGCTAATGCCTCTTGCATATTGCCCTTATTATGGTCTTCACTTATGGGACAGCCATGGAAATGCAAGTTTATGGCATGTGGTTTTGTTTGAACATTTCTTAAGACATTTATTAAATGGAGTTAGCCCTCAGTATAAGATTTCTGCATTCAGACACAACAAGGCCTGATTGGAACCCAGTAAGAATTAACTTGCAGATGAATGCTTTATAATCAGTTAGCTTAATGCTGTGAATCTGGTTATCTTGATATGCAAGAATTGAATTTCATGGATTTTTATCAATAAACCTTAAAAAATAGGCTAATCTGTCATAACATAACTGATACTTTTGAAAGTTTTAATAAGATATTAAATGTAGAACTAGATTAAGGACCATAAAAACAACCCCCATTTTTCTGGCCCTTCAATGATTAAAGTCAACATTGAATCATATTTCATGATATGAATACCTTAAACAGAATTTCAAAATTGGTATCATGAATCATGTAAATAATCACTGATGGACTGCAAATCTTTATTGATTTAAATTGGTACATAAAATTTCACTGTACAACAATTCAGATGTGCCTTTGGTCTTACAGCATATTGCAGGGATCATTGTAATGAAAATTGTACACAACTTTCTTCAGGACTCCTTAAGCCAGTGACCTTTCTAATAACCTTAATATCAACTTGTAGCTTATGGAAAATTACCACTTAGATCGGTTAGCCCTTAACCAATTCAGCAGCCAAGTACTTGGCAATATTTTGAAATTTGGTCAAAATCTTGAGAAAATGAGAAAGCTTATCACAACTCGTTTCCTTAGTAAGAACAAGTATAGTAGCAATATCTACTTCTCTTATCATTGACCAATCAGTATGTAAGTATATAAGTATGTGGGTCAGAGAATTAAGTGTTCCCTAATGACGGTAGCCACCATGTTGAACATGTAGCGGTGTCACTGATTGGCATCTACCTGATAACCCTACGATAGAACAGGCTCTATCTTCACCCAACACAGTTTACACACCAATACTGCCAGTTAGCCCTTATCATTCCTTGAAGTGCCCACCAGGTAGAAATAGAGAAACAAACATCATATGGTGCTCGCTTGATATATATATGGTGCTCGCTTGATACATATATATGGTGCTCGCTTGATTATATAGGTTAGAAATGTCTGACTTCATTAATGTTCATGAAATAGGAACCATGATATAGTTAAGTTCCTCACTAAGAAAGTTATCATACAATACACAAAATGTAACTACAAGTGCAAGAAACTTTAGCCTTTTAAGATTTCATAAATTCAAGTCTTGCTATAACAGTCATTGAAGATGATGAGGGTTTAAGATTATTTCAAATCTGTCATAACAGCAATAACTAATATCACAGAGAGAGCATGCCACACAACTGAGGATTTCTATTGCAGTGAAACTTGTGAGCACTGTTTAATTGCAAACTGCTGACTTATAAAACCTTCTTGGTCATGTGTCACTAAGTTATTAGTTCAATAATGTATCATTTAGATTTATAATCAAATCCCCTCATATTTGTTTCTTGTTTGATTAAGCAGCCCCATTGCCTTCAAGTTAAAGGCACCACTCGAGCGGCTTTCATCCGCCATTTTGAAAGGTTAGCATTGCAAGAAAACAAATGTGCTGTAATATGCTTATTCATTAACAAAATTAAGTAATAACTACTTGATTCAAAGAAGAGAAGCATATTTACAAATAATTCATAATAATCAGCTGCTATAGCATTTTGTCGTTGTAGTGCATTCCACGATCGTAGCTTCGATGATTGGCTTCATTTCACGATGTTTTTATTTTTTGAGCGCTACACTTTATTTTTTGTTAAATTGTCAAATCTTTAACAACTAAAATGCTTATCTCATAAACATTTATGAAATTAAGTGTGAAATTATCATGTAAAAATCATATAGAATTGTAAACAGGAAAGTCTTCCTGAATTTCGTTTCCACAAAAAATACCCCGCTCGAATGGTCCCTTTAAGAGGCCATGGGTTATCTCCTACCAAAGCATGTTATGATAATTATAGAGAAGTTCCACAAACATTTGATAAAGTTACTGTTATTCTCCCCTCTGCTGTCAGACAAACGACAGAGTTATTGTCACTACTGTCCCCATGAGAGCCGACGGTCTATAAGCATGTCTGAGAGGACAGAGCAAACCTGACAAGCAGAGTGCCCTGGGACAAACAACCCGGACATGTCACCTGTCCGTCTACCTTACTTATCTTATATGTACCTTCTGGATCAAACACTAACGACTTGATTACCTGAGTGATAATGACAAAGGTAAACAGCTACTGTTCATCCATCAGTATAGAGAGTATCCATATTGACGGCTTCCCATGCTGGTGTTTGTTCTGGCTACTTATGTCTCTGTGTTTGCTAGAACACCTCAAGTATGCTTCTGTATGTGAGACACAGTTCAGAGAGACTGGGGTCTTATCAGTAGCCATTGTAAACCTTCATTTACGTTCATAACTGCTTAGTGTGGAAAACAGTTGGTATATATATATAAACACCTATTCTCTACATAATCTAAAGACCAATTTTATTGCGCCTTGAGCATGTATTATTATATGGAAAATGGCGCACATCATAAATACCCATTAATATTATTATTATTTATTAAGCAGTCCGTGAGATGTTCGCTATGAATAATAAAGAATCTCATTCACACCTGAACCATCCATTGATGGATGTTTCATGTTTACTGTGATAAAATGGACTATCAATCATTCGATCATGAAAATGAAAGTCTGTATGTCCTAAAGAAAATATATATTGTCTAAAAATGCTTTTCAATCATTTAAATACCTAAAGAAAACAATGTCCTCTATTAAAAAATATCAATATTAGTTTTGATAATTTTGTAATGCTAAAAACACAATGTGTCAATACAACCCTGAGATCTGAAATACGGAATATGCAAAATGATTATAAAAACAATAACACATATTACCTTGATAGAAAAAAACCAAAATGGTTCCCAAATTCTCATTTCTATTTTTGTCTTGAAAATTAAGATTTACCATAACAATAACATGTATCTGTAATGTCCACATCTGATGATATCAGGATTCTCGATGGTTATAAAAATAAATAAATATGATAGCCTATCAACCTGTTATATGATGTTTCATTATGAAAACAAGGAAGCTGTTCACTGTACAACAAGGAACTCAGTAAGTAAGGAGAAGCGATGGGGAGATAGTCACTATCAGGGACCGTTCTATACTTCTGGCGAACACTCCTCATCAAATTTCCATCTTGTATTTTCTCACACAACAACTTAACCAGTCTCCCTCATCTTTACTGTGTTTTCGGCTAACGTAGGAATGTTTCGCCAAACACAGACTTATCAAGGAAGTCTTGGAAATGGAATGTCATCATGGCAGAAGGATTTGCTGGTCAGCTTGAGACAGCCTGGGCTATTCATTGAGAATCTAGACACACAGTGCAATGGAGAGATAAGAAATTTGTTTGCTTGTGGGTGAATAAATAAACATTTTTAAAATTTCATAATTTCATACATTTTGAAAAAGGTTTATCTATATGCATGATTAAAATTTGCAACTTTTGTATATAGCTGAATAAACATTTTATAAATTTCTTTAAGTTTGAATTTATGTTTAAATATTCCCAAAATTATTTCTCATAAAGTTTAGTTTTCAAACTTTTTCCCAAACATTGGATAGTGGTTCTTGCATTTTGCAAATTAATGATTAATGGTTGAATAAGCAAACCTTATGAAAAATTCAAATTTCATTAAACTTTATAAATTTACAGTTCCTTTTCTAATTTATGTCCATGTAACCACAATGTCATGACTGAATATTGTAAGCACCATTTTTTCCTCCTTCTATGGATATTAACTAATGTGATTCAAATTTATTTAATAAGTGTACAAGAAATATACAAAACAACTTTTGCTTGTTGAGATCTTAGCTCTTGATTATTTTAAAAATATATTTGTAAAATAATGAATCGAAACATCCAACTCAAATTTGTGACTGTAACATCAGCTGCTAGCAGGCATTGTGTGACAACAAAACAACATAATGACGTATAAACTTGCATTTACAGCATCAGAACTGCAGTTTCACCAAATAAGTTATTCAACATGTCATGAAGCCAAAAAACGTGGAAGTAATAGGCAATGTAAAACTGTTTTTACTTAAGTGAAATTTAGCTGCATGAATGTTTGGATAAACTCAAGAAACCATAACTTGATTATGGTCACAATCCCAATTTGAGACAAATGGTGGGTCCGACACCACCGCCAATACAATAGAAGCCGGTAAATCGCGTCAATGCCGGCACCGGGAATGCTTTTAGAAGTATATGCAATCCACATCTGTCTCGACTTTTAAGCCACCCCCTCAACCTCTGGTTTCCCGTTCCGTCATGTGTCATGTATTAAGTCAGTTACATATCAGGAAAAGTTGCACCATTGCATTTAAAACTATGGATATGATTTTTTATATCATGAATTTTTGTAAAATGTGATAATTTAATATTCTGAAGAACTAAAAGTACTATTAGGAGATAAAGAGAATATTCCATTATTATTGGTTTGAAGAATATTTTTATACTGCAGCATTGTTTTTTAAAAATTGATTCATCAAATATGAAATTGATTATATGAATGATAAAATAAGTTCTGAACTTTAAAGAAGTGTTAAAAGTTGCATCGTTGGCAATACATGACCTTTCAAATACCAAATAAAATCAATTCAGCAATTTTGTCGAACACTCTCAAATTATTCATGAGCAAATTAAATTCAACTGAAAACACGTAACAACTTGACAAGAAGCATCATCAAATGCTTAGAACTCTGCACTAACCTCAACTTAGAACATAAATTGGAACTGTAATGGATCCTGTAAAGAACTAGATGAGCATGCCTAACATTTTACAACAGTGTTCAAGTTTGCCAACGAGCCATTCCACCTAATTGCTCTGATTTAACTACTGGGTATATTTCATGTAGTTTATGGGGCACTGTCTTGTAGTCTATTTGAAGAATACTTCCAAGTGTACATTCAGTAGGCATGAAACTACTCCATGCCAGTAGGCACGTGTGATCTCACTTCCCAGATGAGGCCAGCACAGACCTCATAACATGCCACTAGCACAACAAGTCTGCAGAAGCACCAGGTAAATATCTCTTATACCCAAACATTTATTAGAAAAGACCAACAAACTGGAAGGGTAAGCCAAAGCAAATCAATCCCGCCCCGCAAAGAATTCAGCAGAGCTTCAACACCAAGTGCCTGGGATGTTAACACAAACATAAACCCGAGAGTAATTGAGTTAATTATTGGCCTGAAGAATGGGGATAGAACGTTTTTCCCTCGTTTTTCTCTCCTCATGAAAAAATCAGCAGGAATTACTTTTGAGTTGATGTTTGGGGTGAAGGTGTCCGTCTCACCAAGTGGTATCGTATGTGGGTAATAAATCCCTTGTAACAATGTTTGTGTTGGTTTGGCCCTTACTGTACATCAAGCAGGGTCATTGAGGTAACACATCTCCTAGCTCAGCAGCAGGGTCCTTGTTTAGAGCTCCGAACACAGATGTTCTCCATTCATTTCCTCCAACAACTACAACCGACATTGCACAAGGGAAAAACCATACATTGCACAAGGGAAAAGCCATACATTGCACAGGGGAGAAACCGTACGTTGAACAAGGGAGAAACCATACATTGCATGAGGGAAAAACCGTGATGTTTTCAACAACCTACAACCCCCTTAGGTGTCAGCTAAGTTCAGAGTTGGCCCATTGACTAACACCTTGGCAAACATAATGTAACACTTAACCTTCTTGAGTCATAAGAGAGCTTGTGTTTGTTCTTGAGACCGAGCCATAATTAACCTCCAAATTTCATAATCATGTTATACTTGTAACAAATGGCATTCAGGTGTCTTATTTGCTTTCCCTACAATATATTGAACCTGTTTCTGATCATTTGGCATCTATGAACCAGAAAGAAACCAAGTCTCTTCTAGGTAAGCCCATTATTTGACAAGTGAAGACGCTAATTGAACATTATAATCTAATTTTGAGTATGGAAGATTTTGACATGTAGTCTTGAAAAACACCAAAATCATAATTTTCAAAATAAAAGAAGCAAATTTAGAGTAAAACATGCCACAGACAATTAGATGAACTTAAATTTTAAGTTATCTTAAAATATTGATGACCGTAACCTTCTTGGATACAGGAAATCATCAACAACAAATAAGAAATGTTTTAAAACAGACTGCAACCTGTCCGAAAAGTTCAAACAGAGTTCTTCTCATTCCAAATACTTCTCACATACCAAGGAAACTGCTGTTAAGATGTCTTAAAGCTTAGCCTTGAAACCCTGCAAATATAAGTGGAATGCTGACGGTGTATTTGACAAACACGACTCCAGTGGCTACTATGAAGTGACCTGTGTACAAAGACATGCCTCCCCTTGACCACAAACAACCTGCCCGATACAAAGGCAATACTTGCAGAAACTCGCTAATCTGTACCTACGGAAGGAGACCAGTCTCTGACCAACCGACGCCAGACAGGACAACAATAACCTGTTCAGGAACTGTCTGCAAGGATTTGCAGCTTGTTGGTGCATGACTTTCTCTTATTTATAGTACAAACCTTTAAAACAAACTGTTTATTTTTAGGATTTTACAGAAATTTATTTCTTTGATAACATGGAAATCTGTGAGGGTCTGATTCTTTTATTGCAACCAGATTCAATACAAATTATCAATCTATCCTAATTTTATTGTTTTCTAAACACATCAAGGATTCAAGATGCCATTAAATGACTTTCAGGAGTGAGGGTATATCACTAACACCATTAATAAACCAATGTAATTTTGACATCTTTAACTCAGAATTGAATAACACTCTTCTGAACACAATTTCGACAACCTGCAATGTTCAAAGTTAAACAAGGTTTTCAGAATTCCAATCTGCGTCAGCCATTGTTGAAGACAGCCAGACGGGAGACAAGACCACACTTCAAAGAGAGATTTCCCTCCATTCAGAACACCGACAGGACATTGCTGTCTTGTACTTCTCAACTTTGAACAGACAAAATAAACTTGAACTTGATAAAGGAAACGCAAAAGGACAGCACTCGTTAGGAAATAAACATCCTTTTTACAATCAGGGATGTTGATAATGGCTAAACCAGAACGTGAAAATATAGAACTGACATCCATTGTCTCTGTGACAAGGCAGCCGGCTAGGCACATTTAGATGGAGGATATGAAACATAAATAAACTTCATCGTGTTCATCTTTTTTGAGACTGGATGTTTGAGAAAGCTGAGCCATTTAGCAAACATCTTTACAACACTTGCTCTACAAAACAGGAAGAGATGTAGAGCAAAAACTTCTTGACACTTCTGGTTTGGAAGTGCTGAACTCACAGAAGCAACCAACAACATTTAAACTCTATTAAACATTTTCTGAATGTTTGGTTAATACAATCTATCTCAAAGACTAAAAGCAGTATATGATAAGCCAGCAATTAACCAACAGACATAGATTCTGACCAAAGACATCCAACAAGCCACAAATCAAAAACACTTTTGCTTCTATCAGGTCATCCTGATTGTATTTTTTTCAATAACACAGCAAGCAATCAAACAAAACAACAACTGAAACCTTCAAAAGAACATTCCTGATTTAGGGTTATTGAAAACCATTTCAGGAAACTTGCCTTCATCCAGGGTATGACAAAACAGAACCATGATTTCATCAACCAACAATAGCTTGCAAATTCTTATGTAAGAATATCAACTTGTTTCAGAATTAGAGTCCTTCAAATACAAACATCAATATCATTAAACAGCAGAGAACCTATAGACAATCCAAAACATAAGAAACATGAACATCTTCCTATTTTGAACTACCAATGGATTATAGAAATAAGAAACATATCACGCAATAACCTAGAAATAATTAAACCAGTCTAAGTTACACTAACAAGATTTAGATTCAATCCGCAATATTGCCAGTAAATAGCCAACATTCCAGCACAGAAACTGGTTCTCCTGTAATGGTTTCCAAATGTTGAGATGTGGTTCACTTCTCTCTCTTGTACATTACACACACAGATTAAAGCCTAGGTGATCAGGTACAGAATGTAGCTCTCTGTCTAGCCTCCAACAACCCCCTCCCCCCTCCTCCCTCTCTCATCCCCATCAATCTATCCTCCCCTTCATCCTAACCTGCTTTTTAACGACATGCCACATGCATGTTGTACAACCTTATCTTTCATACTTCTGACTCAGTCTACCTTTCCCTCTCTTGCAATTCAAATAACGCTTACTAGAATCCGGGCAAATTATCATTTTATTTTACTTCTAACGCAATCTCAGTTCTTCCTTCCATCTTTATAACCCTTTTACTGACATGGATATAGATACCCTTTTTCACTTTCCTTCTAACTCCATCTCCCTGCTTTATATAATTCATATAACGATAACTACCTACCAATAACCAATGACCCATGAAGCTTTGTGTTAAATTCTACTTCAGGCCCTTCTTCTCTATCACATATATTGGTCATGAATGATACCAATGCTGATTACCCAGTACCCATTTTCTAATGACCCATTTTGCTACCTTATACTTTTAATCTTACTTCTATAAACATGCCTCACCCATGCAGATTACTGCTACCTTTCTTTTCTGATCCATCTCCCAGCTTTTTGGGCATTTCATGTACCTTGTGAAACCTCCCTACCCAATGCACATTCATACTACAATTTACTTCTGACCTTATTTCCTTCTCTTATGCGATGTAGGTAAAAGTGTTCTTATGAGGCTTCATCATTCTTATGCCATATACAACCCAAAGAATATTGTATAAAACCTAACTATGGTATAAACATAAATTGCTTTACTTCTCACCATCTGTATTCCCCATACCTAATCTACTGATGATTTTTACTATTATCATATTCTGAATCCCCTGTCGACATCCATCTGGTAATTTCAATATTATTATTTATGAAGCAATGCTAATAAGCATTGTTTTTATCATAACCATGAACCCTTTAACCCATCTCTTATTTTGTAACAAACGACACATTTTGTAAAACACTTTTTCTTATCCATACTTATACCATAGCATTTCATCATGAAGCTCTTAACCACATCCCTCAGAGCCCATGCTAACAGGTTTCACTGCAATACAAGCCACAATGGTGTTACAGGATTCCTCCCTGCAATAACACTAGCATCAGTGATATCTGTGAAATACTATTGAAAACAGTGGTAAACCTCGAAATAAACTCTTACAAACCGATGCTTATAAGAATAAACTTGTACAAATATAATGGAAAATTCTCACTCAACTTAATTTTCTACCCACTTGTGATTTACCCATATACATTTTTCTTATACTTTTGACAAGCTGCACTCACCTAATCTTCTTGAGTTCCTATAATCTATGTACATTATTTTCATTCTTTCTTCAACTCTTTGTACTTAATCTTTAGAAAAAGAACTATTTAGAAAGCAGATGATAGGGCTTATAAGTTATGGCTCAAATGTTACAGTATCATAATTGCATCTAGTCAGGGTGATATAGTTTCTGAGAAAACATCATCAACACATAGGAAAAAAGTTAGCATTCTTTAACAGAATAAATCTTCCAATAATTAGGGAGGAACAGATATTGAAGATACATAGAGGAGTTATGATACTTGTTCTTCAAAACATTTATCATTCTTCATAATTTTGGAACATTTCTTTAAGGGAATTTGATAGTCAGGACCACTAGGACTTTCAATTAGGTACTCAATTAAGTTGCAAAGAGAAAAGAACAAGAAAGTGAAGCTTTCTATAATGTTTAATAATTGCCTTTGACTATTGAACAAATTTCAATGTAAAGGTCATTAACTTAATTTCAAAAATCAACTGCTGTATTCCATCACTTACCAGATATTCCATTTGTGTTAAATAAACAATCTTAAGATAAATACAAATTATGAACATGAACATTTTTTGTATGAAAAGACAGATAAATTTGATCTGGTATCAATCCACATGCTTCTACTGATTACATTATATGGCTTGTAATCATTACATCTACTGCAATCATTCTAATAATCATGGATCTACTAAGATTTTCAATCATAAAGATCTAAAATATCAAGCAAGACCAAAATAATTTCAGCAACCTCAGAAAATATATCTCTAACAATTAACTTCAACAGCGCCACCAGTAACAATATTATTATTATATCATAACTGAAATATGGTTACTTCGTGTCACTGTATCCAACCATCTTTGATTCTTAATAACTCAATAGTTGACACTAAGATTAAATTTATTAAACATAAAATATAAAATCTAAAATATTAACATTAAGCAATAAATCTTTGACCAAAACTTAAATTGATGACAAAATCCGAACCATTAACAAATCTATTCCTTATAAAGATTATCAACAATTATCAACATTACTCAGATTATGATAAATAATATAACAAAATTACACACATTACTTCCATTTCAAGAACATCAACAACATGAATTGACAGCATTTTTACCTATTTTTCACGTTGGAATAATATGTATGACTGTTTACATGTTTGTTTATTTATTTATGTAGCTTGTAGCATTTGTCTATACTCCATTTGGAGTGTATTTGCAATAAAATACCTTATCTTATCCAGCTTATCAGCAATAAGAGAGAAAAATTTCACAACAAATATATAAGATTTCAATACATTCTATCAACTACATAGACTACATTGCAAGGACATAGACTAAATTACAATGGTAACTCCAAGACAAACTAAAACATGCTTGAAAGTTGAACAACAATGAACAGCAACTGTGCATCTCAAGAACAGTGAAACAACATGCACAGAATCGTGGAGAGATTGAGAAGGAGTGCAATGACCACAGATTGAGAAGAAACATCGGTCATCGGTATGAAAGAACATCACTAACTCAACAAGACATGCTGACAGAACTGTTTCAACTTTAATGACAGGAACATTCCAGGATTACTTGGTGTTATGGTTGCTAGGCAACCCTATAAAAGAGGCGGTGAGTTGAATCAACCAATGAACTACCTCCGTTACACTTGTCCCCTTTACATAGTTCACTCTCGAGATTGTTCCCGGGACAATATTGGCCTTCTTCGGCCGGTTCTGGATTATTGCAAGACCTTCGCCGATGACGTAAGCAGTCGTACATACACTCTGACCAATTTGACCAGGGGCTCCATTTTCCGTCAACTAGAAAACATTTCATTTTCAATGAAAAAATATCTGACAATTTCAATATGTCAAATCCATAGGAAACAATTTAATAACAATTTTATGAAATGATGAACATGCAATGTGAAAAGGACAATGAAAAAGCTTTTTAACTAGTTCTAATTAACCATTCAACGCAAATGACAATGTATTTCTTCTGCTAATAACAAAAGCAAAGCATCAATAATTAATCATCTTGTCATTTTCAATACACAATCACAACAAAACAGGTCTGAGCAAATGAAACTGAAAAAGAAATAATAGCACTATATTATCACACTTGTAGCAGGTTAATATCATAATATTGAATAAAACAATTTATCATATTTCATTGTATATTGTATCCAAACGTCAGGATTCATACAGCGTTTGTTTGATCAGGACTTCATTAACCTGTGAATATCCGAAGACAATATTTTTTTAGGATTTCTGAAGCTGCAAAGTTCATGCTCATGCAGTTGAATGTCGTGTCTTATCTTGCCTAACTACTAATCCAAGATTAATTTGATTTCATAACGGATTTAAATTCTTCAATTCAGCCACTGAGAAATGGTTTGCTTTAAAGAGGCAGATGAAGGGTTAGAGTGTGAGGGGAAAGTGATGCTCATTCACTTTGATCTAAAACTCATATATTCCCATCAACGATATGTCATATCAGTGCTAGTGCACAAATCATTAAAATTGAACAATATATTGAGAAAATGTCATGGCAATTTTGGACTGCCAAAACGTTTGGCTCTTCATAAATAAGCTTCAGTAAATTGAAATGACCTTTAGAAGGTGTTTATTGAAAATGTCTGGATGTTTATGGTGATTATATCCGTTGGCGCTTGTACACCATTAGTTGGTAAGGAATTGGGACTTGCATCCCACACAACTTAAAATGACTTGACAACTAATCGGTTGCACTTATACTATTCATTCTTTCATAAAAAAGAAAGTTATTTTTCATTTGACAAATTCAAAAGGATCTACAAATCCATGGACAATGATATTATCTCTGAATGTAATGGAAATGAGAGAACTGAAATTATAACAAAGAAGAAAAAACCCATAACACATAAGTGTGGAACATAAGAATAAATCTTCCTGCCATGGGTAAAGAAATGTTCAGAGACTTGTTGAGATGAAAAAGCTTATCAAAGATTGCAGTTCCAAGGAAAACCAATCAAAAAGTTTCAAAAATAAAGAATAAAGATAAAATCTTATACTGCAGAAAAGGACCCTAGTCAAAAAGTAAAGTTCAATAGAGCTCCTACCCAGAGCATCTGAGGAAGGAAGACAATGCTTTTCTGATAGCCTGATGTACAGGGAGACCCGAACACTCAATAAACTGACTTAGTTAGATTAACACTTTCTCCAGTATCAGAGACATGAAAGGTGGCATGTAAAACATGGCTGCCCCTGGTCCCGGCTACATCTGGACAATGTTGGCATTTCAAACCATTGGTGCCAACAAGTGGGACAAACAGGGCACTTTCAGTTGGATATTGAGGGGGTATTGGAGTGACGAGTTTACTTGAGACCTGGATTTACAAGGTCTAGAATATACAGATTCCCTCATTTCTGCCATTTTTACCTAAATCTGGTCATAAAGAAGTTGATTTTTTGTCTGTGCAGAGGAATAGAAATTACTGTTATTTCATTGAATCTATTTGGATGCTAGATCATATTTGGATCAATATGCAATCTTAAACCAAAAGTTTGTATTCCTTAAAGTCTATGTTGATAAATTCTTTATATAATGTTAGTCATTAAGTCATGATGACAGAACCTTAATGCAATGATAATTCATTTCGACAACTATTTGTACCTGTGACAGATAACAAGCAGTGAGTGACAGCTGATCCGCCCTCGACTGCCTCCTGCTCTATAAACCTAATAAATCATGCACTTCATCCTACGACAAAACGTAAAGCAACGACATAACAGTCTCAACGTCTGAATCTTCCCCAGGTGATAGGGTCGGACTTGTGTTTGATTAGGGACACAGTGATGGGTGGTCCCAACCGACACTCATCCTACGGTTAGATTTTATTCCTCATTAAACCCATTCAGCTATGCCTACATCATCCCATTGAAGAGAGCTTGTGGGTCCCCTTGCTCTAACAACCTTGCCTCTCACAATGCTTATCAATGGGGACCCATAACCCTTGCAAAGTTAGAGCATCAACTCATTTGGTGTGTGGCACACTGCTTATGTTTGTCCATAATATTTAGAGAAGAACGTCTGGAATATGAACAGTTTGTACCTTTTATGGGTATGAATGCCTGTCTGTGGTATTTATGTGTCAAGATAACAAGAATTTTATAGACAATTACCATTGATATTTTCACAATAAAACCATTTCTGTATAGATGTTGTTTGATTGAATATATCAACAGTGGAGAGATTTTTATTCATAAAATGCTCTTCACCTTTAAACCACAGTCCTATAAATTTAAACCAAATAATAGATTGTGCCAATTTGTTTAAGCGATAAAATTACAGGAATGGTGACTTAACAAAAGTGTAATATTTAAGAACTTTCCTCTGGTTGAAAGGTGACAATCATAGAATGTTGCTGCATAAGCAGTTTTAGAGTTTGAAGTTCTTCATCCACAGATCTGCAGGGATAGAACCCTTGCATTTAAATTTGGCTCATTTCTATGTCAAGCGCAAATATCTTTAAAGAAAGACAACGGTTCCTGACAATCACCTTGATGCCATCAAGAAGCAATGCATCAAGAAGCAATGGTTGGTTTTGGAAACATGGGGTAACACTGATTGAGCACTTGTTAGGTGTCTGTTTTGTAATCTAGAACCTTCTTATCATGTTTTCCTATGCTATTTGGTTTCACTGTGGTAACAGCTTTTTTATGATCACATTTATTGGATGGCATGGCTCTGAACTCTGTACTTCTGTTACCATGTTATCATTGTGGTTTTCCGGGCAGATAGTTCAGGTTCATTATTTCTCTAGCAGTTGGCCAGAGAAGAAACAGTTTCACTTACATTTTGTAAAGTATTTCTGTATAGTTCTTGTTTTTATTGGCATCATGACTTTATTATGAAATCTATGCAATTTTACCATTTAAAATAATCAAAAGTTGTGAGTACTCTATGTACCAGTAGACATCTAAAACAATTAACCATTACTTTTTTTTTCATAATAGTAACCAATAAAACATTCTCTTGCTGGTATTGAATTTAAGCAAAGTGGTCATCCAACATGGCTTAAGCTTATCAATCGAACAACAGGTTAACATGGCTATATGTAATGAATACATAATGAGATTTAAATAAATATCTTAGTAACCTGGCAATTATCAACCACAATAACTGTCCTAACACCTCAGTCCTGTAGAAGTTTACATATCTGCTTTTATCAAGCATGACACAAAACTAGAAGTAAGAGATCCCTTTAGTCTCCTCAAGCTTAGACTGATACCTGAAGTAATATATGCATCTAGAAAGGTCAGAAACTATCTCCCAGTCTAGATAACCTCTGACCCATTATGTCAAAAATATAATAGGGTCTTTATGTTGAAAATCAAACGGCAACCACATTTCTAAAACCCTATAATTCTCTATTCCAACATTGATAGCATTCCTTTAAATCAATCCATCGTGTAAATCATGCCATAAATCAACTTTCAAAATATTTAATTTCAAAAATTCTTATTTAAACAATCTCCTTCTATACAAGTTTTTGATATCCTTCACCAATTAACATATATTTTCTTCCTAAAAATCAAATCTTGTTTCATCAAAATAAGATTCTTCAAACTTCAACAACAGATTACTTCTGAGCATTTTAGGACCAGCATGTCAAGGGTTACTAAAACAGCTTAGTTTCAAATGTTCTTCTAAATTGGCAAGATACATGGTAGACAAGGTGAGAGAGTGGAGCAGATATCCCCGACACTCTCCCCACCCACCCGTCTACCACTGAAGGGGCACCTGCCTGGCATGCCTCGATATTGCTCGTATCGCCCGCTACATTCCACCAGGGTGAGCAGTTTCCTAGCACATACAGCAGCACCTTGTCAACACATGATCTGATCAAACACTATCTACCTGCCCACATGCATATGTCATCACAATCTTCTTCAAATCAGTACAGATAAAAGGAGTTACTTTCAATATCTAATGGTATTTGGATATAAATTTTCTCAAGTTTTCATTTTCTGATGAGAGAATTTGGGTAACTTTTTTGTAATATCATACATTTTAATTTTCAATATTTACAAAATCATAAAGATAGGTTGGGCTAAACACATATTTGTAACAGAGTTGTGATTCCTGAATAGCAATCACTCAGAATGGATTCATTCTTGATAACTCAACAAAACAAAGGTCATATTTTTAACTTTCTGTATCCAGAAGGAAACTTTTAAGGTCATAAATGATGATGTACTCATTCTCAAAACTCGCCCACCCATTCTTCTAAGAGCATGTTTCATATTTGGCCCGGCACATGACTGTCACACGTTGATAAAGAAGGACGAGGTGTAGTGATGAAACCCAGTTCGAGTACAAGGCTTTCTTATTATCATCCACGAGGCCCGCTCTTCAAACCGAGGTATCAGACTGCCGTCATTGTGCGCTTGTGTCAATCATGGTTTGTTTGGGTCATAAAATCGCCAGAGCTCTAATCTCCTGACACAATAGCTAGACGAGGACTGGTCTCTCCGTTGCTCCAGTCTATAGGTGGCAGGTCAAGCAGAGTGATCCCCTTTCATAGCAGATACTTCCTTACAAAACATTGCATACTCTAGGTCTGGCTAGGTATGGTAATGAAGGTACATATGTCCGATGAAGAAGACTCACTCCTTCCCAAAATGTAACACACACTTGTCTTATAAATCTGTGCATTGATGATGGTTTCATCCCTCCTAAAGGTCTGACTACGGCTCACTCTAACCTCTCACAGTTGGTTACATGTCTCATCTTATTCAATGTACCTTTAGCATGTTGAGCAAACATTTACCTTGGTTTATAGATGAATAAGCATGAATGTTTAAAACATTTGAACCAGTTGAATATTACTTACATAGATGAAGTGTAACTCAAGATTACGGTGTCTGACTGATATATATATTTGAATGACAATGAAGATACAATGTTTGGTAAATGTTTCAATTCTTTATTGCAAATTTACCACTGTACATCTCTTCGGCTATGGTGTTTGAAGCAAATGTCATCACTATGTGCTAATGATGTCCCAAATAAATGCATTTTTTAAAAATCCCCAGTTAGTTGTCCCCTTTTATAATGACTTTTAATGCATTGAATAAGCCAATTTTATCATTCCATAACTTGTACTGCAGTACCAGATATATCAGACCTAGGGCCCACATGATCACTTTTATAGACACAAGTCAAAAGCATAACCTTGAAGAGATTGCGGTCCTATTGTAAGCCCAGAGCTGGGACGAATGTATGTAGGTACTACCTACTCAGTCTAGTATAAGAGTAGGCGTCTCTCTATAAGAGAGTGGGCTGGTCTATGTCATAGTGTCCCTTCCACGGGTTCAATGTCCCATGCAGTTCATATGGAAATGGTATGCAAATAGTCCTTGTTGGAATTCCATGAGGCTTATGAGAGATTAGTTATAACTGGCTGGTTTTTCTTCTTGCATCACAGTGCTACTGAACTAGAAGCTAAATGCAACAGAATCCACTCCTTGACAATGTGAAACAACTTATCTTTCCCATAAATTAAAATATAAATATTTTCTGAATAAAATCGGCCTGTTTTGCATTTTAAACAGTCAAATTTAATGTCATTTTTATTTGTTATTTAAATTTAATATGAACACAGCTAAAAATGATCATTTCTTTTTGATTTTATAATGCACATATATCATTCACGCTTGAAAAGTGACTTAGAGTACGTCATATTTTTCAGCTTTTGGATTTTGAACATCACAAAGATACATTTTTATACAAGAACCAGATATTTTTACATTAAAAATCAAAAAAATCATGCAGCTCAATAACTTCTCAAATACTTAGTTTTTTTCTTGGCTGAAACCCCAGATTTTTCAAACAAATTTGTCTATTTTTTCTAGTTACAAGTACTAGTTACTAGTCAGTTTACAAGTCTAGACTAAATCATAACAGATAAACATAAAATGTTAGGATCTTACATTCTTTCTTCATTTTCATATTTCATAAATAAATGGTTTAAAACATATTTTCTTCTTGAAAAGTAAAACATACTTTGAAATAAAAAAAGATGTACGGTAGGTCTCCTTAAGATAGTATCAACTTGTGAGAGCCACTACTGCAGTTGAGTGCATGTTTTATGTTTTACCATTAATTGGCTTTGAAAGTCAGATTACAGCTTCTGCATGTACTTTTGATATGTAATAGTGTTCCCTCACATTTCCTTATATGGAGATGTTTCTGTTCTGTTCTTCTAATCAACATCCCGTGGCCTAAGAAAAAAAGTGGTTTGAAAGATTTGCCCTATCAACAAGATGAAGATTTCTTCTATGGTATCAAGAAAAAACTTTAAAGGGGCACGTTTTTTAAAATTTGATTTAAATTGTCTTTCAATTGGAACCGTTTATTTTTATTTTCTTGTCATCACCTTAACATATTTCCCCTAAGACGTGCTACTGCCCCTTTAAGGTCCTTGTCTGTATTTAAATCTCAGGGCTCTCTGTTAAAGGAATATTGAATAATCTGAGATCTGGTACTGGTTGTAGTAAGGCTAAGAACCAACAGGTAAATGGTAAGATCTGCCAGCATAAAGCTCAGACCCCTCAACCTGACCAACTAATTAATGTCAGAATGCTCCAAAAGGCCTGCTATGTAATCTTTTACACAACCATGTTGACCCATTTAAGGTCCTTGCATTAACATAAATGCCCTGAATTTATGTGCAGGTGTTAAAATATGTACTGAGAATGATTTAGGCTGTCTCGAAGCAGGTTTTCAGACAGATTAATGGCATTCTTATTTGACACATAGCTTACATATACACCGATCCTTCACGCTTTCTTCCCAGGGCTGGTTCGAATCTTGACCTTTGTTGGACCATTTTCAACGCTTATGTAACGATTGACTTTTTACAAGTAACTAACGATATATACTGTTGAAATTCCTTTGATTGTATCAAACAATTCAAAGCATATTTGTACGTTTCTTCTATATTTTTGTTTATCAATGATAAGCTACTGGGTTAATAAAGGCCAATTTGAAGGTATCACAATATAGAATACAGACTTCCAAGGTAAGTAGCATATAGACTTCCAAGCAAAGGGTATTCCTACATTTTGAGACATCAGAATGTCCTTATCAAATCAATGCTTTTGTATTATAGAGACACAATCCCAAATCTTGCTTATTTTTTAAATCTTATAAAACACTTGTATTTAGTAATGTTTAACTATTTTCCCGTACAGGAGTGATTATGGTCAACAAGTCACAATTCGAAAAAAGATTCAAATTTTCAATATTCACCATATAAAAGGTTACTTAATATTTTATATCAATTTGCCATTCTACACTATACACAGTGTTGTTCAATCTTCAATTTCAAAAATGAATTGTTCAATAAAGTAACAAATTCACCAAGTGATCAAGTACACGTTCATTCCCACACCCTGTCTTACATACCTAATTGATTTATCTTTCAATATGCTGAAATGTAAATATTGAACATATAAAGGGAGGCCTCTTATCAGTGAATATCAGCTATCAAAATAGTTTGCCAATCCCTTAAGAAATTGTAACAAAAAAAACCTACCTTTTCAGATGTGAATTCTACTCATTTCCAGTATGAATTAAATTTTGTTTTAAATTGTTTATACAAAAATATCTCGTATAGAAAATTTTGAAAATTCCATGTTAAAGTATAAATATATATATATATATGTTTATATATTCTCTGTTTTCCTCTTTAAGTCTTTCTTCAAAAATCAAGACAAAATATATGTCAATTTCTATATAAATAAGTTCTGTTCTATCCTTTTGTAAATCTTTCTTTAAAAATCAAGACAAAATATTTTTCCATTTCTAAATAAGTTTTTTCTTAAGTTTGAGTCAATCTTTTCCACCAAATTTTCTGTCAAAGAAGAAAGTGAAAACTATATCTAATTCCTGTCCGATACCTTTTGAATCTCTTTTAAGCATATAAAGAACAAAACATGTTCATTCTTTAAAAAAAGTTTTTAAAAAAATGTTTTGAGTCAATCTTTCTCACCTGTTACAAGAAGAATGTAATCTTAGTGAACGAGAAACATGACGTTACTACTGAAATAGAGTCAACTTGCACAATATCATATCCATCCCCTGTAGATCAGCGTAGAGCTAGATACTAGAACAGAGAGATAACAGGGACATGTTGCCTATATTATCATACTCATATGCGTCATGATTTAATATCTCTTTGAGGTATCCATATGGTGCAGTAATTGCCTCCAAACTGAGGTACTTTATGTTCTTGATATATTTTACCTGTTAACCATTTTAAAAAACATCTTTCTCATATATATTCTACCTGTTTCATATATTCTACCTGTTTGCCATTTTGAAAATCATCTTTCTGATATATTCTACCTGTTTGCCATTTTGAAAAACATCTTTCTCATATATTCTACCTGCTTGCCATTTTGAAAAACATCTTTCTCATATATTCTACCTGCTTGCCATTTTGAAAAACATCTTTCTCATATATTCTACCTGTTTGCCATTTTGAAAAACATCTTTCTCATATATTCTACCTGTTTGCCATTTTGAAAAACATCTTTCTCATATATTCTATCTGTTTACCATTTAAAAAAACAACTTTATTGCAAATAGATATCAAATAGTCATACATTTTAAACATTTATTTAGATATATTATATACAAACACTTTTGATGATTTATTCTAAAATATGTCTTTTTGCTTCAGAATTCAAGAGGCAATATGTAGAAGAATAAACTTTAAAACCAGATTTTTGGTTGAGAGAGGTAGTATATGGTTCTTTATGGTTCTTAAAGTGAGTTGACATTTGTTATACATATGTTGTTGTTTTGGGGGTTTTTTTCAGGTTTTTTTTACAATATTTTTTATACAGGCATGACATACAAACATACAATGACATTATACATCGTAGTACAGGTACTAAAACGTATAGATACAGTGTATTTGTATTATGGGATATACATGTAAATATTAACATTCTCATTATGTCTTGGCTTAACATTTACATAGAACAAAAATCAAAGTGCACTGCCACACACAACTTGTATGCGTTATGTTATTACACCGTGTATACATATGTTAAATTCAATATTGATATCAATCAGAAAGACAAAATTGGATAAGGAGAAATGGAGAGGAGTATGAACATGAGGTTTCCAGAAACATCAAAGTATGCTGATACAGCTCAAAAGTAAAGAAAATATGGAACATTGATGGTCAATTTGCTCTCATTAGTGTGAGCTGGGTGCTCACAGAGTTATAGAGAAGGGAAGTGTAACACTACTTGCAGGAAAATGAGCAGCTCAATATATACCTATACCGGTAGGGAACTCAACCCGAGATCCAGTTATTTAAAGTACCAATGTGCTGGAATAACATTACAACCCTTTGTAACTACCATTTAAGGTTTTATCTCTTTGTCTTAATCTACAAAAAACAGTATTATAAAGTGCCAGCTTTTTAAAAATTATTTTCTTGGTCTTGTTAAGTCATAGCCAAAAATAACCAAGATTATTTGACAGACCCTTCATACAATTAAATTAATAAGGTCAATTATCAAAACACAAGATATTTACATTCTAATTTTGGGATGTATGAAGTTGATAACGTAACAGTTTCACATTTTAGAAGAAGTTCTGGAGAGTAACACCTCTCCCCTTGAGTCAGTTAGAAGGTCCATGAGAATGAACACAGGGCTGGAAGAGGAGAGCAGAGCCACCTAGCAGACAAATGAGAGGATAATCAGGGGACACAATCAGAGGGCAAGTGCAAGTCTGGGACCCACACAAACTGTTTAGACATAACACCTGCTTGCAAACTCTACTCCTTATTCAACCAGGTTCCCATTTAAAGGGAAGGCGTTTTCCTATTCACTGGAGGACCAATTTAGCTTTGCTGTCATGCATGGTATTCCCCAGCTACAACAGGAGTTGTTTGTCCTGATCAAACAGTCCCCCTCTCTCCGTCTTGCTCCCCCATCACTCCTCGGCCATCAACTCACTACACAAGATATACTGCAGCTCCTTGCACAGAACATACTAGCTTTACACTGAGACAGTTTACAATTTGCTATACACTCTCACAGTGGATGACGTTGAACAGGGGGTTGGGGGTTGGTTTGTGGTGTGGTGCGGTGTGGTGTGGTATGGACTGTGGAGTGGTGTGGTGTGGTGTGGTGTGGTGTGGTGTGGTCTAGTGTGGTGTGGTGTGGTGTGGTGTGGACTGTGGTGTGGTGTGGTGTGGTGTGGTGTGGTGTGGTGTGGTGTGGTGTGGTGCGGTGCAGTGCATGGTGTGGTGTGGTGCGGTTAAAGGGTGGAAGGTGTCACCATTTGGATTGTCCCATACCTTTAGTTCAGTCAATGGGTAACTTACTGCAAAGTTTTAACATCAAAGATCCTTGTCTATATACATATTGTGCCAACATACCATAGCAAACCTTTATATATGTATTTCATGATGATATATTCATACCAGTTTTCAAAAGTCAATGTCAAAACTCCTTATGATGAAAACTGGCATTTGACCCAAGACTTTAAAAAAATAGAATTTTATGAACTTGTATGAAGGAACTTCTCCTTAGCTTAACACTGACAGTCTTGTAATAATGATGATCCAGATGATACCTTGATGCCTCCAAATAAACACGTTAGGAACCCAACTAAGGATCCATAAAGAAGCGAACATGACCCCGAGGTATACTAAACATATAAAAGCCTCCACAACCAGAAGGCCAAGACAGCACCACCATCAAAAGGGAGTCACGGGAGAGGAATGAACACATTATCAAGATAATATCATGTCCGAACATGGGTCCCAGATAGGCAAAACAAATATACTGCTCAGAACAAAGGGACATAATTCATGAATGCAGGTGGTCAGTATAGATAAATGGACAGCCTGTCACACTCAGATGACCGCTACTGGCCACTGGACACTCTACCTGACAACCATGTCCGAACTATGCCTGCGGGCTTGCTTTAATATCATGGTTATTATTAACTGGAAATAAATGTCCAAACAGACAGTAAGTCATGAATAATGATTACAGAAGTGTCCAGAGGTGAAGAGCAGTGAGGCTTACCTTGAATTGATAAACATGTTCCTCAGAGTGCACTGGGAATGATACTTAATACATATCTGCTAATACAATTATTTTTTATGAGATGTTTCTGATCCCAACTTGAATATTCTTGACTTTAAAGAGTTTTTTCTCTTGAACATAATCAGCTCTGGAAATATTGAAATTTATATGTAAGTTTTGAGTAGATAAAGAATTTATCTGATAAACATGATATTTACTGATTCAACACTTTACTGACATGTGATATCTTTCTATTCAAGTTTTCAATAATCAACACTTGAAGAAGATAAATTATTACATCATAACTATATGACTGCCAGTCTTAATCAGTCTTATCTGAAAAAGGAGATTTTGAATATGAATATTATTTCAACTATCTACTTTAGAAAAAAGTAATGAACTGATCCTATAATAGAAATAGAAATAATTCTGCAAAGTTCCTTAGTATTTTTCTATAGAGACTAGTAAAAGATAAACAGCTAATCGGAACACACTCTAGACGACTAACAGAAGACTGGTGTTTACGTCCTTGTCAGTCTCGACCAGTTGATGCTTTATAGAACCAACACCAAACAACAACACATAATAGACTAGCTTTATGTGAATCATCTATCAACAAACAGCATGTCAAGTGCCTTTCTGTTAAAGAAAGGTGGGAAGATGTATCACGTAAAAGTATAAAAGTATCATCAACATCATCATCACATTGTCAAATTTCAGCTACTACTTTTTTTCACGTGAGTACATGAATACAAGATAACTTATCAAATCTAGTATTTTCAATTATCTTCTATCAAGATCAACATGTCATTATGTATGTCGCTGCTAATGGCTGCAATATTGCCCAAGCGGCGTTAAACAATAACTCACTCAGTCACTCATTATGTATGCTTTGTTTGAATGTAGGTATCATTTCTATTCCTTGCCCTTTCTTTAGCAGACATAAACACAAAGATCATGTGTCAAAGTGAATAACTTAAATTTGAAGTAGAGCATTTCAGGATATAAAATCTCATTGATATTTCTTGTCCTTTCTTTGGACAATGATGAGAGAATAGTCAATTCAAAGAAAGAAAGAACATGTGGGACTCCTAGCTATACCCCCTCAGAAGAACCCTTAGAGGTTCAGTCTCATCTTATAGGCATGTTATCAACAACACTTAATAGAAATAATTTTATGGTATTATCTTCAAATAAAAACACTTCAGCCTGTCCAGTTAAAGGAGCTGCCATGTCCAGTCTAAGGAGATGACCCGTCCCCTCTGGCCAAAATGGACTTGACCAAAGGGCAGCTGTTTCACGGCTGGCTGGACTCTCTGATATACACACATCTATCTGTCACTGGACACAGTGCTATGTTAATGACAAGTGCTTTTATGTGGACTGGAGTGAGAGGTCATCTTTATCTGGACCTCATTGCTCCCTGGAGGTCATTAGATACCATGGGCCACCAACTACTGAAATATCCATTAGCGTTAATAGTTTCCACCGTATTATATTTACATTATAATCCAGCTTTTCAAGTTCTTGTATTCACCCAATTCATAAAGGGGATTATCTGATAAGGTCCTGTAGTGTCAACAATTTCAACATGATGTGTTTGGGTGGGTATCTTGGTATAGAATATATAGGAAAAACAAATTTGTTTATAAAAAGAGAACTTTGTTGACAGAATTGAAAATTTCCATGAAAGTTGTTCTTGTTAATGATATAATGTTATCCTGCTACTTTGAAATAGATACTTCATCTGATTAAACTGTTTTCATGATGAACATTATTTTTTTATCCATATCAAAAATTTACTTTCACCTTAAGCCTTTAACCCATTGATTCAACTCAACATGGGCTACAAAGGATCAAAGTTGGTTTACAATCAAACATATAATTGATTTAATCTGAAGTTCATCTAACATTACACATTCTACACAAGGACTTCAAGAAGTGTCTCTGTTGGAGTCCATAGTTTCTCCCCTTTACCCTGTGATCTGAAGACCGCCGGCAAGATGACATCACCCCATAAGAAGTTAGCAGGAAGTAGTGGGACTCAAGGGATCTTATCTTTCCCCTTCAAAACTGCATGAACTTTATTCCATTGCTTTGGTGGTTAAGTTATTACCTTATGAACTTAATTTTGTAAGAATCTGACTCTTTTCAACTTTCTATTCACAAAGTCTTGATCCATATCAACCGACCAAATCAGCAGCCTTTGAACCCGTCACCAATATAACTTTAAACCAAACTCAAGCATTCAAAGCAATATTGAAGAACCTTCATCAGTTCTATAGTTTATTCTTTATCAGTAGAGCAAGGCTCCATATCTCTGCTCTGCTCCCAATTACACACACTCTGGGACACCTCCATCACAGTTCCAGCAACTTGCACCACGCACAAGTGTCTCAACCAGTTTATTAGCAAACAGGAAGACAAAATGTCTACTCACAATGGTCCACTTCACTTCAAAGTGAAGCATCAATAGGACTCTACTTTGAAATCAAGTTACACATAGGACGAGGAAATTCAATTACAACCGAAAGACATTTATCGTTGAGAACTTCATCATTTCAAGGATAACTTAATAAAAATTTCAATTACGATTGTTGACTTTTGAGATGTTCAAATGTCAAAAAGAAAACACTGGATTCAATTTGAAGCATTTTCAGAGCAATTCATGGGCACCAGTTCCTTTATGTCTTCAAAGTTAAGGACAATAGTGATATTTGCTAATCAAACAAGTTATGTTTATAAGAGGGACTTGACAAAACACTGACAATGGTCTGTAATTATAGACAGAGTTCCTCTGACAAGGCAGGTGCCCTTCGGACAGAAGGCTAAGGGACTCAACTCTCCCCCTTTGTCCCCCAGGGCTCCAGCCTGACCCCGGGGTGTGGGGTGACAGGGAGGGTGGAATCTAGCTGTCCGGTCTACTGGGGACAAGGGTAGATGTGTGAGTGAGAGGGTGACAGGGGCAAACTTGGACATTTCCTTTGTCCAGATCCTCACACTCTATCACTACCTGAACCCAAATACAGAACAGGTGACCTGAAGACGGGTGACGGTGATACCCTTAGAAGGGTGAGGTGATATCCTTAGAAGGGTGAGGTGATAGTCCTAGAAGGGTGTGATGATACCTTTAAAAGGAACTTTGGCCTCAAGAGGTCAGATGTTGACATGAAGATGGTTTAGAGTCACGGAACTCAATATGCTGCTTAGGACAGAGGCCATGTGGACGTGATGATCATACCACGCTTCTCATTATCATCCAGATTAGCATGCTGACCATATGGCCACAATTAACACTCACCCGTTCAATTAACCTGTCATGCCCAGCCAAGCCAGGAGTGTTTAACCCCCTTAAATGGTGTGAACTGCTGAATGATTAGTTTACATGTGTTAGACAGCCTATCACAATAGATGGTTTGTGACGGTGCACCATATTGTCCCTGTATTGATAATGGTAATAAAGGGAAACATTCAGATTTATAATTCTACTTTTGATTAATCCCTGAAGATGAATACACTTTTTGAGAAAATATCCATTCAACCAACCAAATATTATGAACTAATAAACTCCATATTATAAACGCATTCCAAATTCCAAATTCATATTCTATGGATCTTTAAACACATAACACACATAGCCCAAATTCAAGCAGTAATAAAATGAGTTTGATCCTTTGCTGAGTTTTATTGCCAACAGGTGCTTGGATGTGGTGAAATAAAGTCAGTGTAGAAACACATGTTGAGCTGATCATT
This sequence comes from Steromphala cineraria, assembly GCA_916613615.1. NCBI lineage: Eukaryota > Metazoa > Mollusca > Gastropoda > Trochida > Trochidae > Steromphala > Steromphala cineraria. Next base: position 2,817,705 of record OU744729.1, read on the forward strand.
TCTACAGAACAGGAAACTGCAAGGAGCCGGCCTGTTAGGTCTTCTATTGATGTGTGACCAGACTTAATCCAAACATGGTTAAATGAGAAATCTGACCAGAGCACTGATAGCTGGAAACAAGACACGTTTATAGTAGATCATGTGGAAATCATGTGCCTTGTTTGAAGCTTAGAAGCTGACCACCAGCTTGACCAGTCCACTGTAGACTGTCTCATAATATCATTTGAAATTATTTATAAAAAGTCTTAGTCATTTTGCCAATTAAGTTCTTCTGAACACAATGTCAGTAGATTTATAATTACAGTAGAAACAGAATCTGATGCACATAGCGGAAGTCTATTCATCTCGATCATCTATCATCAGTAGACTTAAGGGAACAATATTTATTTCAATGTTATGGATATAGAACTTCTTTATTCAGAGTTTGCGATGTTTCGACATAGATACTCATGTCGTTTGCTTAAAATTATATTAGTATCTATGTCGAAACGTCACAAACACTGAATAAAGAAGTTCTATACCGATAACATTGCCTTTATCATTCCTCATTAACTAAACTTCAAGAACACCGGCAAAGAAATATTTATTTCAGAGACTTGGTCCGAGTCTATAACTGGACGCTGATGGTCAGACCAGTCCATCCAGTCAGACCAGGGTCCATCTGGCCAGTGAACCTTGTAAACTCCCCTCACACCGAGACTGACCTGTGGTCAATGGTATTCACCCCATAAAGAACCCAGAACCTCATCATACAGGTATTTGTACTCAACACCCTCAAGTTATAGGTATTAAAGATAGGTGGTAATGCAATTACAATTATAATGTCTATAGTAAATAGTTACTGCAGTTGCAAGAACAGGACAGAAGCTTATTTTCCGGGATTATATAATGGTCAAACTTCTATTAATGCTTTTGAACAAGTTTGCTATGTCACACTGTGTGAAACACTCCATTGAGAAGCAGACTTAAGGTTTATGGTTTAAGGCAGATTAATAATTATCCTTCCTATTCATTATATTACCCTTACATATACAAAACAGTACAAAAGATAAATCAATTATATTAGGTAGGACACTTTATATCTTCATCATCAATAAAAAATATTTGATATACTGGTATTCCTTTGGCAATTGTTACTAGAAGCATTTGATCAAGTACCAAAATCATGAATATAAATATGTATTGTGATTAGAATCTAGAAAATCTTTGTTAAAGACTAGCCTATACCTGTTAAAACTCACATGTGAAATTTCAATCTAAGTTTTTAAATGGACTTCATTGACTTATTTGTATAGTAACTTGTGTCCTTCTGTCCAGTAAACCGACCAAAAACTGCCCAGACTGAGAGTATGTATTGTTCTTCAACAAGAAGAAGGTTTAAAGAGACACAGAGTATGTTGATAGGATCACATACGTCACATTTTGAAATCGATGTTATTACATCAGGAACCACCAACTGTTACTGAAAATAACAAGTTAAAGCTCAATCAGTACATTGGAGAGAAAATACAGCCATTCAAAGTCGGGATTTTGATCGAAAACCGGGCAATGTGGCTCGAGTGGCGTGCGCAAATTCGCCAAACGTAATTTTGAAACCTTGTCATAAGCTGACAGGAAGATATATTCGATTCGGTAGTGTTAATTAGGTATTGTAACTAATAGGTAGATTAATTGGATGCATAATTTCGAATATTAAACGTATTTTGAGATGTTTTTTTGATTTTTCCATAAAATAAAGCATTTTAGAGATATTATGCATAAATGGATATATTTGCTAGTCCGGTGATGAGATATGAACTTCAATCAGCATATTAGATATTTTGTAGCTTGTCAAAACCAAATAAAATTTTAAGAAAGATACTCTGTGTCACTTTAAGCTCTGTGTCATTGTCATGAATTGGACATACTAGGCTTGTATGTACATTGAGTACTTCAAGCACATAATGGCTATTAACATGTAAATCATCAAGCACCTTGCTGGAACAGATTCAAGTAACGAGGGAGGATATGTATATCACCTTTAAATGTTAATTTGGATAATGGGCTTTTCCGATCTTAAAAAATTGTAAACTGGCAGTTTAAATGTCATAAACTTTACATTGCAATTATGTGTAATAATCATTTAGATTTAAAGCTAAATTTGAACAAATATTTGCAACGATATAAGAGGTATAACTGCTTTCAGCAACTGAAGAATAATAAAAGCCATTTTTACTCATGTCATCATTGCTCATTGAGGTTTACTGCAAATTCCTCACAAATATCTTTAACGAAAAAAGTGTGTTGAGTATAGCTTTAGAACTTTCAAAGGGTAATACCCCTTTATATATTACGCCTATGACCATTGTACTCGTAAACCTGCAGAACAAATCAAATAGTAAAATCCCTTTTAAAATGACATAAAACTTTATACATTTTCCCATCATATATCAAATTTCAAAGCAATCTCTACAAAGCTCTTTCAAGGTTAATAATTCCCTAGTACTGTAATAATCTGCAGTCAAACAGAGTGGATGGGGGCGGAATTAACCCTTGACCTGCCATCCTGCCCCTGCTTCAGTAAATGTCAGGATTGTGCCTCACACAAAGGGAAAGACAATCAGTCATACACCAACCTCCCTGGGTGGACAACAGACCAGTCCTTCTACATGCAAACTTGCAGTTTTACTCTAATTGCCTCCTATTTAAAATGTATTACTCTGTGATCTTCAACCCTCCCTCGCAGGTTCTCTGGTGGTGGCCAGACCATTTTTTACAACATTAAAGACTAATCATAGTCAGAATCATGACTAATTATCAAGGTCTGGAACCAAAGTGATGATTCAGCAAATTGTTAGTTTTTAATGTAGTTATAATGTTATTCCAGCCTCACACCCACACTGATTAGGAAATGAGATTTACATAAATAGGGAGATATTATGTGTTCATTTTTGAAGCCCTTTGTGTCGTAATGAGATTTGAGTAATTAAAGTAATCATGTAACATGATCCAGAGGTCTGGGTGGTTCCAATGACGGACTCACGAGGGGTGGGGATAAGGCAGGACAGCCCTAATTGCACACTGGGTTACAAAGATAACAGGAGATAAAAGGAATCAGATATTTAATTGGACTGGAGTCTCATTCATAATCAATTTTGTTTCCAAATCCAATGTTGTGTAAAATAAAATTACAGGAAATTGAAATGAATCATTCAGAGAAAAAGTTGTCATGAAGCAACCCTCAGAACTAAATTACCCATTGTTAAGACGAGGACTATTGATGACACCTTGTCTTCTCCAGAATACCAACTTCTATACTGCCCCTCAAACGACATGATCAAATAATTAATAACATTTAGGTTATCTTAAATCATGTGCAATAAGTTAGTCATATATGGATTTAATTAGACGATCAGTTGAACAGTCCTACCATAACAATCAATTTAGCCTACCATTTTTTTACCGCCTTTGTCTTTCTTCTAAGTAAATCCATCTGTGCTGTTTTTTATCTTTAACCTGAAGGTCCTATCTACAATTGATGTAAACTAACCACTAAGAATAGTGTGTGTTGTATTGAATTCTACAAGTTTGATAGACTAACATTAAGTCTCAGAAGTATTTTTCTTCAATATTGACAATATTCTTAAATAAATCATGTTTTATAACAAAATGGAGCCCAGAAGATGCTTTAACTTCAGATGGGCATTCTAGACTTGCTATACTTTTCTAGACTTGGTTGGTCATCAATTAAATATTTTTGCTTTAGGGTCTAGATGACAGACTACAAGTTTGAGGTTGAGGAGAAGAAAGAGCTTTAGAAGAAGAAAGATGTTGATTAGGACAATGTTTTTTACTTAGTTTGCTGACTTCGATACAATCCTCTTAACTAGTAACCAACAGCCACAAACACCTATGGGCACTGAAGGACAATGTGTTTCACTTAACTTCCTAACCTGGTCACAATCCTCTGAACTAGTAACTGCTAACAGCGAGAAACACCTATGTGCACTGAGATAGATACGTTCCCAGACAACCTGGTTACACAACATTTACTTTCTTTATTTAGCTGTAAGAACTACTTCATATATCTGCCTTCCATTCATCATACTCTATCTATGAAACTTTTAGTAAAATACACACCTATCATACCATCCATGTGGCAAGTTGTAATTCACCACAAAATATGAACATTATCAAAACCTACATTACCCAAACTACCAGACCTAGATACACTTCTTTCAACCCTTGCAACGCCCAACCCACCATCTATTCTGTACACTGATAGTTTTTAATTCCCCATAGAAAATGAACAAGCACTGTACAGAGCAAGATTGTCACGCTTCACTGAACAGAGTAAATAGCTGACAAATACAAACATGGTTTCCACGATGTTATACATGTCAATCTTAACAAATTTTTCGAAGGAGTTCCATTTTGATTGAGAGTTTTTGTTGTCATCGTTTACATAATGAGGGATCTGGGTGACTCGGTGACTCTTAATTATAACCTGTCATGCAATCAATGTTATGAGAGTCTAAAAATATGTTACACTTACTGACTTGCCCCTTATTCATTCCTTGATAACCCTTGTTCATCTTTTTATTTTGGGTACTTTTTTTGTAAAGTGATCAAAATTTCTTTAAAGCATCAAGAAACTTCAAAGAAGTTCTATAAGAAATCCAACATCAGATACAGTATATTATTGGTGATATAATGGACTCCTTTCTGAACAGTTCTCAGAAGCAAAGCTTCGGCTATGGTTGAAACAGAGATCTGGATCCGATATTTAACTTCTTACCCATTGCACCATCCTCAAGCATCCCGATTGATCCGCTAATGGAAAGATCTTTCCATTGTCCTAACCTGACCCTACAAACTAATATATAGTACCTTAGAGTAGGAGTTCATGACTTTGTTTTATTATTTGAATGTTTGATATCAAATAAAATTAAAGGAGCCCTGAACTTTACCTAATTTCAGATTAAGTCTAGACTTGCCATGCTTTTCTAGACTTACTGATGTCCCTTATTTTTCAAGCATGGCGGTCAGGCGGCATTAATTTCAAAGGCTATTTCTATACTACAATTTTTGTTGTTGTTTTAGGGTTTGTATAACAGACTACTGACACAAGAAAGGGCCAAATAATGTGAATGTAACCTTCTGATCAAGTTATCTACAGTTAAAAGATTGCTGAATCAATGCGAGATCTGAACCTGGACCTCACAAAACTGACAAGTTAGCTGTTGCATCACCAAAGGTAAAATGACCATACAGGTAAAGCACTGCCTGTGAAAAGAAGCCAACCGTCGGTACCATGTACACATATCCTCGAGAGTTGGTACCAGGGTAATATGCAGTGACTGGTGCACAGTGGGCTGTGATGGTAGAGCAATCAGTGATTCTAGTGAGGTAATCTGCCTGTGAAAATAAGCCAAGCATCGGTACCATGTACACACATCCTCGAGATATGGTACCAGGGTAATATGTAGTGACTGGTGCACAGTGGGCTGTGATGGTAGAGCAATCAGCGAGTCTACTGAGGTAATCACCCCTGACAGAGCCCAGAGGAGAGGAGTCAATGTTGCACATGCTTTCTTTGAGCTTCTGCCAGGAGGATACTTAAGCAGCTACCTGTCTTGTATAAATCATCCACGTGGACCTGCTATGCAATGTACATCTCATCCTCTTATTAAGAGCTTACAGGGCTGCTATTACACCATTGCTGTGCCTCTTGAAGTTTTTCTCCAGCAAATGGAAATTGCTTTACAGGTATACGTGTGCATCCGTCATTTGAGGTAAAGAGGGGAGGCGGAATGAGTGAGCGGTGCAGTGAGTGTAAAGAGCAGTTAATGACGGTCTCTTTGTTACAGGTAATAGCTGTAGATACAGAGTCTAAACATCTACTGCAGCAGACCCTCATTACAGAGCTATCAGATCACTGATGTGCAGGATGTTCTTTTGTACACCATGGATATGAATTGTAGTCATTCAAGATAGGGATGGTTTAACAATCAACATTTGATTGTATGATATGCTTACATTCTTCGATTTAAAAATTTCTGTGTTTTTTGTTCCTTTAATACTCTAAACAGATACTTAAACCTCTTAAAACAACAATTAAAATTTCAAAATGAATGTGGATATAGATATAATGACTTAATAGTCTGTATGACCAAACAATTCTAATCTCTTTAACGCTAGATGTAAAATTTAGATATATGTATACCTAAAACACATTCTATGCGCATGTATCATTTGACTTTGATAAAACCTCTGACAAATCTAGTCTTCTAAATCATTATCTTTTCTTCTATAGATGGTTAAGGAAATCTCTTTCAACCAAATACAGATTTCTAGCAAATACAAATTTGGATCTTTCATCCAAAAAATTTAAACGATTCTTTCTTATAAAACCTATGTAAGACATTTTGGGCAAGTCTATCAGCTTGAAGGAAGTGACAACTTGGACATTTTTACTTCAAGCTCAAATTACTGGAAATTAGGTTAATTTAAAGCACCGACTTTGAAGCTGGGTGCGATCAAGTGACATAGCACCTTTAAGTGAGGCGAGTTGGTAAGACTTGACAGTGGTAATGACAACATTCCAACATAGAGGCTTTTGTATCAGGTTCCAGACACGCCCTTCTACACCAGTTGTTCGTTAGCGCTATCCCACAGTGCCGCTCTTCATTAGTCGTACCACGACCATCATGTTAGCTCAAACAAAAAGATTTTTGTCATAAGTATGATGCTCATTCTTACTTGTGACCATCATAAGTAAATTCTATATTTCTCTCACAATGTTTCAAGGAAGATAATCAATTTATGATTTACTCAAGATTACTCTTGTCAATTAGTATTATTAAATTGCAGCTGCCTTTTTCTGTCTTATATCAAGTTATTTTCAATTTTTATTTCTCTTATAAAGCAAAATGAAAATAGCAACAAATATCTCCAAGTTGTTTCAACACTTTTTATCTGACAATGTCAACAGATTAGGGCTCCATTCAACGTTCCTATTCATCATTCCAAAAGGCAGAGCTGGCAGCCTAGTGAAGAAGTAGACATCCCAGTACCTGAGTATTGTTTTACCTGGCTCAGGTGAGATAACGAAGGAGATGAAAGGGATGTGTGACAGGTATTTATCTAATCACTCTCCACACCTTGTAATGAAGCATCAATGTGACAGCATACAAGTGTCCATTACCCCCCCAGCTGATAAGCTGAGACAGATCCACTAACAGTATAATCTTTATTTCAATTGGACAAGAGAAAATTCTTTGTATTATCTTTATCTTGATTGGAGGAGAGTTGAACTCCTGGCCAATCAGAAACACAATACTCTGTGATAATAAAACTAGATGAATCCATTCTGCATCATGACATGTTCTTATTGTTTTGATCTATTTTGAGAGATAAATTAATTTTTTTTATCAATTTATTTAGCTTTTCTTGATGATAGATCAAAATCTTAAACCAAATAACACAATTGAAAGGTAACAAACACAGGTGCAAGAAATGAATGACTCTCTTATGTATATAGTAATTAATTCCAAACTGTTATTTAGGGAGAAAAAATGTTTTCAATGTGATTGGAATGTTAATAGACAGCTTTAAAACCTCACGAGCAAGTGACAATCTAAAAAATATCAAAACATCTCAAACAATATCATCACACTGAAAAAATTCATTCAGATTTTCGTCAACTTGATTAAGTCGTCAAGTATTAAAAATTATTCATTTCCAATGACAGCACATTAATCTCACTACATATGAAAATATAACTCTGAACGGATGGCAACATGGAGATGTTTTGAAAATAAACAAGAGACCTTGAAATATTTTTAAAATCTCTTGAATAAAGAATGAACTGGGTGTGAGCTGTTTGTAAAGGAAGTTCTTGCGTAAGAGGGTTGAAGAGGGAAGATAGAGCTGATAGGCTGAGAGAGAGGCCGAGAGAGGCCGAGAGAGAGAGAGAAGGAGGGAGGGAGAGAGAGAGAGAGAGAGAGAGAGAGAGAGAGAGACACACACACAGAGACAGAGAGACAGAGAGACAGAGAGAGACAGAGAGAGAGAGAGAGAGAGACACATAGAGAGAGTAGAACAACATAAGCACCTCTCTCCATACTGATCTCCAACCAGATAAGCATGGGTGCAGACAATCTGCACTTGACTACTTCCTCTAGGAGCGGAGCACGGTGCTTTCGAGATTAGAATGTTAGAGACAGTGCTTTTTACTGATTATCTGATAAGCACAACTTAAACAGTGCTTTTCTGAGATAAGGATGTTAAAACAGTGCTTTTCTGAAATAAGTATGTTGGAAACGGTACTTTCTGAAGAAGAAACTTGAACTTGATTTTCTGATATCAGTTCATCAGAGACAGTGCTTAATTAAGATAATGCTTATGACAGTGATTTTCTGAGAAAGGCATAACTTTCTGAAAATTGGAAATATGAGAAGTGATTTTCTGAAATTAGTTACAATATGTTTGAAACAATACTTTCTGAAGAAGATTCTTTTTCTGAGCAAAGAATATCTGAGGCAAGTCTGAGAATGGGCTTCTGATTATCTCTTGGAATCAAGTTGGAACCCTTATGGTTAGAAGGGAAGGAAAAGGTTATCAAATTATCTTCAGTTTTGGAATCCATTTTTATTAATCGCAGAAAACTCACGGTCATTCATTTGGACATAATTACCAAGACACTCAGTAAGCATTGCGTAGCCCATAAAGGAGAAGATGTGAAATGTGAAATCAAGACAACGTCAATGCTTAGTGTCAATTCAATTAAAATTGACTCAATCATGAATGTATTAAGTTGCTACCACGTGTGACTACATGTTAAAGGGGGAGATTTCAATTAAGCAAGCCAGCAAGTTATTTCAAATCCCTCCCATTTAATGAGATGGGGCAATCTGTTTATCAGTTCAACTTACAACCCCAGGGAATACCAGGTCACCCCAATTACACCCCGAACTGTAATTCCTTTCATTTTATTATAAGGTTAACACGATCAAATAATAACGTCTACAGGATCAACCAAGCCCAACAATGATAAGGAAACACGATATGGAAAACCAGAATTATTTTGTCAAACGTGACGTGGGCAGCTTAGCAGTAATCATGAAGTGTGGTTCAACACGTGGACACACCAAGAATATATCTCCACATTTACTCAATCACATTTGTACACCATTGCCCCATACCATGCATATCACCATAAATATTTGTAGTTAGATAGCAAGGGTCAACATATCCCTGAGTGATAAAGTATCTGCAAATGCCTCAGTTTCAGGGAGGCAAGATTCCTGCTATCATGCCGAGAGGACCGCTTCGTTTACACAGGGCTAATTATTAGGATTACTCTCGTTAGCATGTAAAGACATGCTGCAAGGGCTTCAAGTTCTACTGTTAACAATTACGTTTTAATTGCAGTGAAATATGATAAAGTAAGTCGAAGGTCAAGGAGTAAGGGCACCTTGCCGTGGAACACTTGACCTCGCTGCCTTCAGGACTGTTAGAGCTCTTTGAGTGCTCAACCTACTAACACATCAGGCGAAGTGCCAAACTTATATGCCAATTTGAAAATAATTATTTAATTAAACAAAATATTTAAAAAATATTTTTTGAACTTAAAAAAAGTGCTAAGGAGAAATTAAAAGGCTAGTTCTTTGATAGATGAATTAACGCTCAAATCAAGCATTATTTAGAAAACAAAAAAAGTTGGTACTTAATAATCTTATGACATCTGATCATTACATTTTGTTTATTTCAAACATACAGGAAGCTTTATGTCATTTAGTATTCTTAACAACAAAACTCTACTTTTCACAACTGAAGGGGAAATATTTTGCTCATCATACATAATATCACTTAAATGAATGAATCTTCAAACATGAGAAAATTTTACAAATGGGTCATACAGGTGTAAAATTTGACACCAATCTCATTAGTTCAGGTAAATACAATGCAGCCAGTGTCCAACAGTTGAAAAAGTAAATATTTGCACCTGGCCGCTAACTGGTTCCCACCTTGTGTCGAGGCTACTCCCCCTCCCAGGTACCTAGTCAACGGATAGTAAGTCTCTCAGGTAGTCAATAAGGTACTTACAGTCAAATGATAGATGGTAGAGTTCTACTGTAGATTTGTTTCTAAAGCAGTAAATCAGATGGTCGGAGAATAAATTTACATCAAGATTGACAGTAAGTTAGACAGTCAAAAAGTATGCTGCAAGTACGTTTGTTGATTGTTAAAAATATTAAAGATAGTCAGATCATCAGATATCACAGAAAGTCGGGTGGCATTGAACTAATGGATAGTAATTCAGGCAATAAGTCAGATACACAAAGAGTCGTCAGAAGAGGTACTTCCGTCATTCCAAAGAGATTTGTTTATCATTTCTTATTTCCATTCAATACCTTTTGTCCTTCTCTTGTATCTAAGACCACAGAGCTCTACCAAGGACCAATTCTTTTTCTGTTTTCTTTTCTCATCCAATTATTTTGACCTTTGATTGTCGCCATTATCACCTCCCCATTCCCACAATTGAGTACGATATAGTTATTCATTGTGACCACCAACAATCAACATATTTTCACGCTCATACTAAATCCATTAACCAGTATTTCTCCTCAAGCCTGACCGTGGAGCATGTCCGAGGGTGGCCGGCCATTGTGTGGGGTAATTGGTCACCAGATTTAGGCTAAATTGGCTCCTCCACAATTGACAACAAATTGTGATCACTTTGATTACAATGGAAGTGTTTCTTGATGAGGAAATGGGTAGTTTTGGAAAAGATGTGTGATTTCATGCCATGAAGGTGTTGATTTTCTGTAATGAGGTACAAGTACAATAAAGAATTGAATTGAATTGAATCGAATTGAATCGAATCGAATCGAATCGAATCGAATCGAATCAAATCGAATCAAATCGAATCAAATCGAATTGCATTGAGTCTCAATAAAACAATTCTCAGATTTTTCAAAACTCTATAACCATAAAACAAATGCAATCTATGATTGACAATGACTGAAGTGTTTAAGACTGTTTTAATTGAAAATGACATGCAACTTATTTAATCTGTAAGTTTGAACATATTACCATATTACAGTTTTCAAGCAAGCATTGAAAACAGCATGATGCATGTCCAAGAAAGTCGTCTTCATTTTTAATGCAACACCCTGACCTTGTACGTTACTCAAATTGTGAGTGATAAGAATGCCATATCAGCAAATTTTGCAGTTGCATAATTTGTAAAGTGTAATTATCATGTAGCTCGGTGACCTCTAGACCTGCTTCATGACTGTGAACTAAATAGGAGCCTTCATAAAGTATAGATCCTTATAATGCTAGTCTACATTGGGACAGACAGTCTAGGAAATGAAAATCCTTAACAATAAAATAATATAGATAAATGTACAGTAATAATCATAAATATTTCATAGACTAGTCTTTAGTTTTAGTCTTGGTGACCTCTGACCCTTGACAATAAATACCAAACTTGGTCACCAGAGTTCCAGTCCATCTCCCTGACATACATTCGCTGACCAACTAGTATCCATTTCACAGTCCCCTCAATATACCTCGCTAAACAAACTCATTTGGGCAAGATCTAGTGAAGAGAGGCGAACGTACTGACTTCCCTCCCCGTTAACTATTTACCTAATTCTAACATGGAGTCTTGATTACCCTAGAAAAACACTGCAACATCTACACTGTCTCATTTCAATACCCCTTGTTGTACTACAAGACCTTTCCTTCTTTTAAATTTCTTGTTTTTTTTACCACTATGGTTTCTTCAACTTTTGATCAAAAAGCAAACTATCATTATGCAATATTACCCGAGTCCCTGTTATGTTATATCATCTAGATTTAAAGTGCAATTGGATGTAAAATTATTTCAATATCTACATAATATTTGAAGTCAATGAAGTCTTGGTTGCTCATTGGTTAAGTTGTTTGGTCATTGAGCACTGAAATTATTTTGTCAAATAGAAAGTCAACCTTTGGATTTGATGGTTTTTGCGAAGTTGCGACACACACAATCTTTACAGTTTTGTCACGCTTAAACACTGTAAATCAAAAACCCTCATTATCAACTTCAAAATATTCTGGTTAAATACTCATTTCCTGAGTTTTATTGAAATATAAAATCAAATATATTACTTAGGAATCTGGTTTAACGCAAAAGATAGATTATTTTTTGCAGCAACATATTTCAAAGCTCGCTTCATTTGCAGTTCAAATTGCTCGTACAATTTTTGTCGAAAATTTGAGATCAGATGACCCAGCAACATCTGTACGTCATGAAAAAATCCATCTCTAACATGGAAGAGAAGTGTCGCAATTTGCTTCCAACAAATTACCAAATCATGAAAAGCAGATTTCAAACTGAAGAAATGTAGCCTTATTTCTTGTAAGTTTATAAAACGTGAGCTGTGCGACAAAAAATAATGTATTGTTTTTTAATATTCTTGAAACAAAATGTTTTTATGGGAAGAAATAATTTCAACCCCTTTGAGTAGAGTGTATCTTGTAACAGCAAGTAAATAAAGCTTGTAAGATCACGCCTACTATTGGCAATTGCCTCTGCCATTCAAATATTCCTTAATTGGAACCTCCCGTCCCCAAAACAACCCCCCCTCCCTCTCACGCCCTGCCCCCTCAAACTTTGTCTTCCGATCCGTCTTATATCCGGATAGACTTGCTCAAGGCTCTTATATTCCTTAATTGGTAGCTCCTGTCCCCAAATCACCCCAAAAGTATTTATTTTATCAAATGATGAAATAATGTTGAATTGGGTCTAAAATTGTTAATCATCCTGCTTGTTGCCTTAAAATCTGATTGAACATCTTTCTGCGATAGGTTGATATACACATAGGTTTATATACAAATAAGTTAATATACCAATTATTTCTTTCAAGTTGAAACGTTCTTGTAAGAGAAAATAATGAGACAGAATAAGCTAAGCACATTTAGAATCCATCTCACAGCCAGTTCATGCCCCTGCAATTGTTTGTTTGATTAGGAAGTCCATGTGTTCATCTCGTAGCAACCGTGGACAATGGAAGTGTGGGTGGTTAACCTTGCAGTCGTTCACCTCATTAACTAGTGAACTGATTTAAATCTACAGAAGTTATTACAACCTGTATCATGAAGTTTAGTGTCATGCAACTTTCAGTAGTCAATTATAGGATTCTAAAGGTACCTAAGATAAACAATTCTGAAATTCTTTGGGTCCTGCCATTTCAGGGTTCAGATCAGAAAATGACATTTTCTCTGAAAATGTTTTGCATTTGGAACTAAATGAAAGTATCAGAAAAATTTACAGAATTTATTTCAAAATATATAAAACTTTCGACACATTTAATCCATTGAATACAATATGTCAAATATTGACTCAAACATCCTTGTAACATTTCCATTAGAGACTGCTATCATCTTCAATAAAAGACACATTAAACTATTTAATAATAATAATAATAATGATAATAATGTGCATACTTATATTGCGCCTTTTCCACGCCCTAAGACATGCTGAAAGCGCTGCATAATTACCCCGAAAGAAGTGTACTTTCACAGCTGCTAATCACGACCACGTTGGTACATCCAATTTTCAGGTACCCATTTTAACAGCTGGGTGGACTGAGTGCAATGTTGATGAAGTGCCTTGCCCAGGGACACAACACAGGATGAGACCCAAGTCAAAAGTTTTCAGTGTCTCCACCGGGATTCAAACCCGGGTCTCTGGCGTGAGAGGCCAGCATGCTAACCACAACACCACTGTGCTCCACACATTTAACTATCTTTTAAAACGTATATTTACATTTGTTTCACTTAAATGCATGTTTCCCCTGTCACATCTCCATGGTCAAACTGGGGGTACAAAATTTGAACAATTTCTTTCAAGCTGTATAGTGGAAGTAGCTGGTATGGTGCCCCGGTATTGATCTAACCCATATTTCTAACAAAGGCATAAAGAATGTTGGACTAGCTCATACTGGGGAAATAACCACAGATTCTTAAGTATTTACTCTTGCAATGCAGCAACTGCATTTGTAGGAAATACGGACCACATTATTCTCTTTAGACTTACTTTCAGTATATATGTTTACATTTTTTTAGAATAATAAATTTGAAGTTAAAAATAGTACTTTAAATAAATCTCATTTTCCTAGAAGTTTAGTTGACAACCTCATATGTTACATCGCAGCTACTAAATTTAAATTTGTTTGTGAGGACAAAAAGCTGTGACCTTTTTAATGCAGAAAAGTTAAAACTTTTTTTAAGCAACGTAACTTTTGGATTAATTCAGAACTAAAATATTGAAATCAAAATCAAAGAATGTAAGAAAGTTAAAAATTCTTTTTGTTGAAACAAAATTAATAAAAAAAACTCCGATAGTAGACTTGTGGCCTATGACCCAAAAATAAGAGGGGGCAGAGCCTGACTGCTCCATACTTGACTCACACCTCGTGTGAGTGAAAACAGGCTCGGAATCCACGGGCAGCAATCACTTACAGCTTATGTCAATATTAAAAACATAAATTATATTTCCATACAGTATATCCGGGGAGTTCAACACTTTATTTGTTCATATTAGGAAAACAAATATTGTGATATTTCGTAAAACATTCACAAAGTAGGGTAAATAGACAACTGGATGCATTCATTCCAGATATTTGGATAACAAATTTCATATCCAATGACGGTTTGAGCCTAATATTGATAAATGAAAAACCAAAATATACATTTATTATTTTATTTATTGATATAAGATAGATAAGAAATTTCGCATTAGGCACAATAAACATCCTAAACTAGCTGATACTGATAAATAATAAAATAAATAAAATAACTTTATAAAAAAAATATTTATTGTCCGATCCCCCCAAAATGAAGCTTTAAATGTATTTCTAACCATAATCAACAAAGAACTAGAATGAATTTCTTTAAATAATGAACATCCTTGTAATAATTACAACATTTCCTAAAAAATAATAATGAACAAATTCATGAATTATATATTTAAAGTAAGCTTAGGTTGTAATGTTGAAATGAACTTAAATTTCTAAATTCACATAACTAAACACATTTTAATGGACGCCCTCTACAACAAGTTACAACGATCTCTTTGAACCTCTGGTCTCACGGACACTGGCTACATGACCGGTTAACATTCCTCCGTAAAGGTTAACTATTCAACACAAAACTGTTTCCTATCGGCCACACATGTTTTAATCAAGAGATCAAAGATATTTTTGCTGGCAGTAAATTTCAAAGCCATGTATTAATTTCTAAAAGAATGGCGAACCAATGAACTACTTCCGAAAACAAGAAACTTACAATAGAACAATTACTACGAAGCAGTAAAAGAAGACCTCAAACTGAGTATATAAACGTTCATCAAAAGCTACCAGCCAAATTGAAATCATTATCATCCATATCAATCTTTTATCAGGAAAGCTAAACAACAATAAATTACTTTTTGTTGTCTTTCTAAATTCCCCGTGGCCAGTGACCCCGGAGATATGCCCATTGAACAGAGAAAGGGAGGGGAAAGTCCCCCTTGGTTGACCCCCCTGTGTGAAAGCTGTTTGGTCAGTCCTAAAATTGACCGCAGTGAGATTTCAGCCATGCCGGGCTTGATGAGAGGGTAGATTAGAGACCAAGTCTTGATATACCAAATAAACACGAGTGGAAATGAGGGGGGGTCGAGTGGAAATGAGGGGGGGTCGAGTGGAAATGAGGGGGGGTCAAGATAGCCCAGTCAGC
Organism: Steromphala cineraria; assembly: GCA_916613615.1. NCBI lineage: Eukaryota > Metazoa > Mollusca > Gastropoda > Trochida > Trochidae > Steromphala > Steromphala cineraria. The sequence goes on from OU744729.1 coordinate 2,833,458, forward strand.
TGATAATAGCTCTTGTAATGGAAGAAATTGGACCCGTGCCTGCTAAATAGGTCTACAACATGATGAATGAGAGCTGTAGGAAGGGGGAAATGTTAACGAGCTAAGTCAATCAGTGTTTCTCAGGTAATTAGATTATAGGTAATTGTTTAACGTTTTTTACAATTATTCTTTTAAAGAACATGAACTTGTGTAACTAGTGTAGGAAGATAGCTAGATCTTGGTTAAAGGGACAGTAGCACGTTTTTTTATAATTTTATATTTCAAAATTTTCACTGATGATTGAAAGTTAATGTTAAATGTATTACTTTGACAGTGTCAAAAATCTCATTACACGAACCAATCATCCATAGTCAGAAGACAAAGTATGACGATTCACATAAAATCCATTGGCAGCCATTTTTTGTGAACACCTTTAACTCATTTGGTATAAGAAAAAGAAATCGCATGGCTAAACTTTACGTTATATATTTTAATTATTACTGCTCCGTTTAGTTTAAATACATTGTCTTTCAATTGGAACCATTAATTTTCATTTTCCTGACATCACCTTATATTCCCCCTAAAATGTGCTACTGCCCCTTTAAAGCATGTCAAATGTTAATATATAATCTGTTAAAAAGAAAAAAAGATTTTTTTGAAAAAAGGTTTATAAGCACAATAGAGACTCTTGTCTGCTTAATAACATTAGGTCATAAACTTGGAAGAATTCCAGTCATAGCATGTACATAAGATGGAATAGCCCACGATAATATTCATTGTCATGCAAGACATAAAACAATGTGCCTCATATTCCCCTAAAGATAGAAGAATAAAGAACTTTATAACAGACTGTTGTTACATGTTAAACATTATTGCTTTTCTGTAAAGGATAAAATGGTTGTCTCTTCTCAGATAATAACTTTGTTACAACATTGTGAACATTTTAAATAAAAAGATATGAATTTTTATTACAATTTGTTTATTAAATCAAATGATATATATTGACAATGCTATTTAAAAAGTTATAAAAACAATTCTTTTTTAAAATGATGTGTTACTAGCTTACATGTTACACTTAGTATCTTATGATTCAAAACAACTACAACAGGTGAACTTCTCAGGTGAGAAATAAACGGAAATGTTTTACACTAAAGAAACACCCTCTCTGTAACTCGTCTCCTTCAGTGTGTGAGGGAACAGCCACCATTTTGAGAAATTCTTTAAATGCCTTGGTTTTAACACTAATGGTTTTTGTCCTTTTTGCACGTTTTTTAACCACCCAAAAATGCCTTTCTCTTCAAAAACAATAGAAAACAAAATATAAATAAATTTGGATTTTTTTCAAATCCAACTACCAATTATCTATTAAAAAATGTAAATTATTTGAGAAAATTTCTTTATCTGAATAAAACATTATTATTATAAAAAATAATTCAAGACTTCATAATTGAATTCTATCCAAATAAAACTAATAATACAGATACAATATTTATATTTATTATAAATACATATTATATTAAATATAACCACTCATCATATAAATAACAGATATATCTATACGAAATATCAATAATCCAATCTAATATCATTCCAACCCAATTTTCCTTCCCCATGAGAGAAATCACTTTGATCCCAAATCAATAAACCTGTATAGATATCAAACAACTCAATGTTTTCCCTGTCCAGAAATTGAACACACTCTGTAAGATGTGAGAAGCCATTTATCAGTTTTCTAATAAGACTGGACAAATAGTTGGTGTATCTAATTGGTTGTAGGGGCAGGGTTAGAGTCGCGCGACTAGTCGCCTCTTCGTCTGAGAGGCAAATCCATATTTACACACAATGAAATGCCTGTGCGAGCCTCCAGTGTTGCTAAACATCCCTGTCTTTCTTATTGCTGGGCTTGACCCCTAGCGATACATGAAACACTGCCCCACACAGTTAGTGAAACAAAAATGCTGCATGTCGTGTGGCTTGCTACAACTCTTAACTGTCTTTTAATCATTTGTTGCCTATTTTTTATCAAATAAACTTTACGCAAGTAGACGAGAAAGCATATCGTTGTTTCTTGAATTGTCAACACACTTTATCGCTGTCCTTTGATGTTTTCATGGTATTGATTCACCTAAAAGAGTCATTTCTATCAACTTTGATTATCTAATTAAAATATTCAAAATGTTAAAAAATGGGTTTGTTTGTTCTGCGAATTCCCTCTGTTCATTATTCAAGAAACTGCATAACCGCCTGATACTACAAGCCTTGAATCTGTCGCCACAATGAGATTCAACTTCATAAAGGCTATGTTAATATTGTGGATTGTGTCCCATTGAGGGCTGGCAAATATCCCTGAAAGAGGACAACACTACGCCAGCCTCATGAATAAAGCTTGTTTATTCATAAAACAGTTTTTGTCACAGCAAACGTGTTGTAAATGACCAATTTCACATTACCCAAACAACTAACACAGTATAACCATACCCATTGAGGGATGGAAATTTATGGAGAGCTTATTCAGAAGACAAACAATGGAAGCACTGTATCCCACCCGGTGATGAAGATCACAACATCCATGCATAAACACAGCAAGGTGAGTAAGAAGCACAACAAGAACCTTAAATCATACATTTCATCTCTGCAACTTCACAATGCCATACTACAAGCAAAACGTAAGCCTACAGGCAGATTTACAACATAAATCAAGGCAGATGGCTTCAACAAATTGTCATCATCCTTCCCAAACTACACAACAATCATTAGCTTGTTGAAAAATGATTCTAGGTTGGTAATATTAGACCCGAGGTCTCTCCGTGTTTGAGTTTGCTGAAGCGTCTGAGACATGAAGATTACCCAGTTGACTGAACACAAGCAGCTCCAGCAGACCATGGGATGTTACTGCACTCCCCACTACAGTCGCAGGACAAGCGATATCTCTGCATTTCTCTCAACTTAGTCTAAGGTTGTTAAAACACAACCTACTTGAGACTTATTGTTTTCCATGCACTCTTTGCTTTATTCGTGATGTGTGTTGATACAGAGGGTTGTGATGTCTCTGCTTAAAGCATGGTTTCTAATGTCCCTTGTACTCCCTAGACATTTTTGACTGCTCAGATTCAGGCCTTGTAACAATTCCTACCCTCCTTCCTCCTATCAAGACTTGAAGACTTTTTCCTAAGACCCAAAAGAACTGTCAGCTCAGCATTTAACGACAAATACAATTACTATTAGTTGTTCTTGTTTTTTATACAGTTAACTGCAATTTTAGCTTGAATGGTGTTAATGGACTCCCTACTTGATGGTCATAAGATCTTACCTAAAGTTAGAACTTACGAGAACTGATGCTGTGAACTGAAGCACTGAATCAGTACAGAGTATACAGGTATCATTGACATCTGCATAACCATCATCTGATGTCCCTACTGAACAATAATTCTCTCAAGGTTTACAAGTTTGTCTTTCTGAACTCAAAAACTGCCAACTCAGCACTTTCAGATTAAGATACCGACAGGTTTATGCAAAAACCACATCTTTACCACCTCAAGCTCTAAAGATCTAACAGACTAGCTGCACCTTTCTGCTAAACATGGTGCAAACTGCATCAACTGCACAACAGGGACGAAGTGCATCCTAGATTAAAGCAGGGAAATGGACCCTCTTGTATAAGCTTTGAACCCTTATTGAAGCAATGGACAAATGGACCCTCAGAAAGACAAACTGTACCCTCTTGTATAAGCTTTGAACCCTTATTGAAGCAATGGACAAATGGACCCTCAGAAAGACAAACTGTACCCTCTTGAATAAGCTTTGAACCCTTATTGAAGCAATGGACAAATGGACCCTCAGAAAGACAAACTGTACCCTCTTGAAAAAGCTTTGAACCCTTATTAAAGCAATGGACAAATGGATCTTAGAAAGACAAACTGTACCCTCTTGAATAAGCTTTGAACCCTTATTAAAGCAATGGACAAATGGACCCTCAGAAAGACAAACTGTACCCTCTTGAATAAGCTTTGAACCCTTATTGAAGCAATGGACAAATGGACCCTCAGAAAGACAAACTGTACCCTCTTGAATAAGCTTTGAACCCTTATTGAAGCAATGGACAAATGGACCCTCAGAAAGACAAACTGTACCCTCTTGAATAAGCTTTGAACCCTTATGTAAGCAATGGACAAATGGACCCTCAGAAAGACAAACTGTACCCTCTTGAATAAGCTTTGAACCCTTATTGAAGCAATGGACAAATGGACCCTCAGAAAGACAAACTGTACCCTCTTGAATAAGCTTTGAACCCTTATTAAAGCAATGGACAAATGGATCTTAGAAAGACAAACTGTACCCTCTTGAATAAGCTTTGAACCCTTATTAAAGCAATGGACAAATGGACCCTCAGAAAGACAAATTGTACCCTCTTGAATAAGCTTTGAACCCTTATTAAAGCAATGGACAAATGGATCTTAGAAAGACAAACTGTACCATTTTGTATAAGCTTTGAACTCTTATTAAAGCAATGGACAAATGGATCTTAGGAAGACAAACTGTACCATTTTGAATGAGCTTCAAGCAATGCAGATGGATTTAACTGTCGGACAAATAGACCGTCAGACGGTCAGACAGACAGATAAGTTGCAACACCAGAAGGACAGACAGACAGACAAACAGACCACAGATCAGTTGCAACACCAGAAAGACAGACAGACGACAGACGACAGAACTGTTGCAGCATCAGAAGGACAGGCTCGGGGAATGTCAAGTTAATGAACAGCCATTCATACACAGTTTGACATCAAGATGATCTATCATTCAGATGCTGTGGCAAGTCTTTCAAGTATTGTTAGCTTGGATTATGCTGCCAGCCTTAAAGCAAGGCCACCCCCTCAGGGCAATCTATTGACATAAGTCTCTTGAGTCTCAGTTTTAGGGATCATATTGCCATAAGAGAAACAATGTTATTCAAATAATGAGATGTGTATAAAGAGAAAGCATTATGCAACTGAATGTCCCAATGATACCAACAGAAAACCGTAATTGTACTATAAATATTTCTCCACTGATTTTCATTATAGATTTCAGTCATATGGATTCACATTTTAGAACAATCAAAAGCAAGAAAATTACTAAGGTTCTTGTTCCCCAAATTTAATAAAGAGAGACCATCTGATGACTCCTAGAAGACAGATTTTTTAAAATAAATTTGTATTATTCTTCTTAAAAAACTTATTTTCAGAACCAAGAACCTAATCCGACAAAATTTATCAATAAATAATAGAACATTGTACATAACACACTGTCAATAGCTGTCATGAACCATGACAAGGAAAAACCAGATTGGACAAGAACCTTCAGGGCAACATCCTACTGTCTCCCCTCATCCAAAAGCAAGTAATTGGATTTTCCAAAACTGAACATGGAAAACCTTTTTTAAAAGTTGAGCAACCACTTGAAACAATGAAGACTTTTTTACTTCAGATTTCTGGTTATATTAGTCTCTTATTCCATGACTAGCACAACAGAAAGAACATCAGTAACTCCTAAGATGTCTAAAATCAACTGTATTTGAAACAGACGAGGTTGTTCACAGCCTCAAGACATATGTCATGCATCCCCTCCAGGAATACCTCAAGAACAACCCCAAGGAGGACTCACACTAGAGAAGATTGAACCCTCAATAAGGAGACCTTAAATGAGGGTAGAGCATGCATGTAGACGGCGCCCTAGACAGACAGAGAGACAGACTACGGCCGGTGTAGCGAGCGATGTGCATGCAGACAGGCACCAGAAAGTGCAGCGTGTCTTGACTGCACATGCAGAGGACACACTGCAGTAGTCCGCCAACTCCTACCCAGACAGTTGAGTAAACAGCAGAGTGCAGCCCAGGACTGTAGATATTGCATAACACGGGGAGTCCTACCTAGGTATAGACTCAGGTATCTGGGCCAGTGAGGACACTGATCTCGCTGTACCTCACCCCACCATGCTACACCATAACAGTCTACCCTGCACTGCACTGCACCGGCCGTCTCAAGTGCAACTTGTCGCCCCACTCTCAAGCAACCGGTCTGTCTGTCTGTCTACACGAGGTAGATCCCCACAAATACCTTGTATACTTATCTTCTTATGTGTATTCTTGAGGACTTTGCAAACCATGTACACGACAAATTGCAATTGTGTACTTTCACTTTCTCTATGAAAGGTGTCAGGACCCCTTAAGAACCTGCATTTAAAAACAATTTTTACTTTGTACAAGACAAATTTTAATTGTGTACTCTCACTCTCCTTATGAAAGGTAACAAGATATGTTTAAAATACTATTTTTATTGACAAGACAAATTGTAAGTGTGTACTTTCAGATTTTGTATGAAGAGTGTCTCCTTCAAAACTTACATTTTGATATTGAACAAATATTTGCTTAAAGAGAAAGTACAAGAACCTTGTATATAATTTAATGTGATAAAACTAATCAAATTTCAAGAAGCTACTTGACAATATGTCTAGACTGTCACAAACCTAACAAAACTAGAAAACAAACACAATCTGACACCGACAATTGATATTGTTTCAGTTATTTCTTGACAGAGAAATTACATCCTCTAACAACTTACAATTATTATTTATCATAACAGAAGAAACTTATTAGGAAATGAGCAATGTTTGTAAGGGACTGTATCAAGTTCACAAGGAAATGACCACTTCGCGATCACATTACTTGAGTGGGTTCTTCCCAATGCATGACGATGCTGATTAATTCTACAGATCCAAGTCGGGAACAACTTCGTTAGCAGCCTTGAGAACCAACCAATACTGTACAGAGAAATAGACGCAGCCTGCTTCAACTTATAAAGAGAAATCATTGCTGAAATTTTGTAGAATGATGGATAGAATTATATTATAATCATAAATATGGCTGCTGTACACATCTTATTTGTAACATATAGGAATTAAAGGCGCATTACTCAACTAAGGTTGTAGCATGACACATTTACATGATAGCTTACATAGAGTAGAAAAGGGAAGGATTTCTAAGTACACATCCTTTTTTACATGAGAAAAGAAACAATTATTTTACTCCAGAACATTTGCCCAAAAAGGATTAATTTAGGGTAACTTTCTCACAGTAAAGTGTCCTTTTATTCAGAACTTGTAATCTTCTGTTCCATAATGTTAGCAAAGGCCTATACATGGACTAAATTTTAGTGTCTGAAATTTTTTTTTTTTAAATGCAACCTTTTATTATTAAAAGAGAAAGGAGGCCACTGAAGCTGTTCATTTTCAGAAACTTTAGACTTGCCAAAATGAAAAGACTATCGTGAGTCTTAAAAAAGTTTTGTTTTAGGGTTTGTTAAAAAGACTAGCCTATACATATCAATTCTATCTAACCTAAATCTGTTTCCATGATAGAAACTTTCACCTTTTTAGGCCCAAATGTCTTAACATTCAAATCACAATTCTATCCTCACAATATGAAGGTCTGTGACTAAATGACGAAGGGTACCACTGCCAATCCTGATCTTTAGCTACACAATGACACTTTCTTCATTTTTCAGTCATTTGAAGAGGTTGACACATCATTTGTTAACTTACATATATACAGAAGGCAAAGGCTAAACACACAATTTGCAGATTGTAAGAAAGGATGAGAAGATATGAATTTTAATCTTCAATCTAATTTCTACACAGATCTAGTAGTGAGTAGTATGTTAGAAAGCTTCTTGTTTTACAAGGGAATCCATAAAACCACCATTTGCTGATGTTTGAAAGAAAGAGAATAAAATTTAAAACCTTTGAATAACTAAATATGCATATCAAAACAACTTAATCATAGACTTGAAAGATTAAATATAAAATATGCTATATTTTGAGAAAATAAAATAAGTACCATTTACTCTAAGCTGGTATTTTAGTATAACTATATTGACAATATGACAATATGATCTTATTTGTTGTTAAAATGGATTAATATATCTATTATTCTGTTTTTGAAAACATTTCAAAAATGATGTTCATTCTTAAAGTGAAGTGATGCTTCTAAACTTTAGACCAACACAAAGCTTACTTTTATAAAGTGGTCCTTATTAAATAATATTGTATATATAACTATAGGTACATCATTTTGCCTTTATTGAAATATTTTTGAAGAATTACAGTTTTCATCTATGTAATTATCCAACCTTTTCATTAAACATACATACACACTGTGGTATATCTTTGCTTTCTGAAGATCTTAATCATTTTTCAATTATGACAAGTGGATTTGATGGACAATCAATTTGGATAGATAATGCGTTACACATGTATGGAGTACATATCTTCAGGCAGTATGGATCCCAATTGGCAAGAAGTTTGTCTATCGCCTTGACATTCCTATATACTGTTATACATCATAACCAGTGTCCCTACACGCATGAATGACTTCATAAATTAAGGCGACACGGCAGGTTAGACCCAACAAGCTATAGAAACCAACGCAGTGTCTGAAGACCAAAGTTTACCACCCTATCGTTACCTACAGCTCTAAAGGAGGGTTGACGGCAACCCACACTCGAAACTTTCACTTTAGTACGTAATCCAGGCAGCGATTCTACGTATCTCCGAAATCTATCCCCGACATAACGATCTAAACTGTTTAAGCCCCGTTTAACCCGTTACGGCTTTCGAGTGTCATTTGGGTTTGGATTACCAGACGAGACGAAACATCAACGTCTGCATATCTCAGCATGAATACGTATAACACCTGACTGGGGAGTAGGGCGTATTTCTTGAAGACGTTGCACATATCCCCGGTCAGGAGATACAATAGTTGCCCCTCGCCAATCTCTGTCACCCTCGGAACCCACCTGTGAGCGCTATAACGGGGAGGTGGACAAGCTTTGTTGGACCTCTTGAAACGTCTGACAGTTGAGGGAGGGCTGTCCTACTTTCTCAGCACGGTAAAAGGGGGTTAAGAAAAACTTTTTCAATTGACGATAAAAAGTGAGTACACTTACCCGAGTAACTGCTGTCCTCCTGGCAGAGCCTATAAGGTACTAACCCCAGCCAAAAAACGCCCAACAACACAGCCCTGGAAAGAAACATGACTTTAGTACACTTTTTTCTCACAAGTTAATCCTCACACGAAAAGTTGGTTACAAATCCTCGATCGCTCCAACTACCTTAAAAGCATTTTGCCGTGTTTGAAGGAAACGCGCACATGCACACGTTGTAGGGGTCGGCATATATAGGTATATCCTCACTCGGCTTGCTACCCCTCCTCTCGCACTCCCAACCTCACTAACTGAGCTCAGCACGTGTGAAAGCAATTGCTTGGGCGAGTCGACTGGTTGACCTCAGGGGGGTGGCAGGTCGCGCTGTCTGACGTAAGCCTAAAATAAACAGTCGGCTGTTCCCCTGTTCTGAAAGCATTGCACCCTCGAGATCATTCATTGAGCTGTCTGACTGATATACTGCTAGACATAACGTTGCACGATCGTGCTTTCACCGGCCAGCGCGTCTATTTCAGCAATCGACAACCGGATATTTCCTGATTTCACGTGCAACACGAACTTTATCTCAATCCCGCGTTTAACGGGACTCATCGGTACATGTGGGTGTAATTCAATTATTGTAAATAAAAAAATCAACGAATTTACGGGTTAGTGTACGTAACCTTTTTTCTAAGCCAATCTTCATTAACTAATGTGTGTAATGTAAAACAGACCATTTCGTGTGCGAACGAAGGGTTTAGAGTGATATATGCCATGTTTGTGTATGTATGTCAAGGTGTCCGAACTCAGCGATTTCTCGAAGAGTTACTGCACGGCAATATTAAAATGGGAACAAGTGCGCGGGTGACATCCAAGCACGCGCTGTTGTGACTTGATAGGTAACAGTAAATATCGTACATGGCCTAATAAGGTGAAAATTGTAAAGTTACCTATCGATGAAATTACATGATTTTTTAAGTCATGCCCTGAAATAAAGTTAGTCACAGCTGAAATATGCCTATTGCATGTAAGGCCTCCGGCCCATACATAAAGATATAACGGGCTGCAATTCAGATTTAAACATATGAATTTAGACATTCAAACATGTTTTTTTATTTAAATCAACGGAAATTTTTTGTGAAAATGATTGACTGAAGTCAGTAAAACGGTTACCCACTAAAACGAGAAAGAAACTATTGGCGATTACGAATTGATGGTTATTTTTAGCAATTGAAATATAGCGAACACCTGTGCAAAAGAATATTTCAAGCACTCACTGTAAGCAGCCCCGAAATAACACTTCAAATGTGGAGAATTAATTATTTCAGGAATTTGAAACTAAATTTACATCACGCGGCGCCAGACATACGTTCACTTTTTGCAAAGTAAAAAACGTTTTAGGAACCAGTCTTGGAACAGCTCAAGTCAAACTTAGACATCCTGATATCTCGTAATTCTAGAGTACTTCTGTTTGTTTAAATTTTGCTTTGTAGGCATTAAAAATCAAACAGTTTAGCTCACACATTGATTTAAATTTCCATTTCATATCGTGATATAGGTCCGTATTGATTTCATGACCATAGATTTTATATTTACAGCTTATGAGTTATTGTTTTTTGTAGCTCATCAGACTTTAAAATGTAAGTGTTACAACAACAGGTCACGCTTCTGCCCACGATGTAACCGCCCCCCTCCCCCCTACACTATGCTGAGAATGCAAAAAGTTATGCCCCACACCACAGAATGATATAAAAACTACCCGTTCTCTCTCCCCAACACACACACGTAGCCGTGCCCCACTCTCGAAACCGGTGCTACGGGCCTGTCATATGAGATTTATGGAGAAAACATTTTGCAGATCAAAAGTAAAAAGCATAGATTTTTATTTTTATTCCGTATCTCGCTCCTTCAAACGAAATTCAATGATTGAAGAATAAGTCCATTTTTAGATCTTACGAATTTTCAAATAGCTGGCCTGACAAGGTGCGCGTTCGACAGGAGCGTCTTATACCTATCGTAATGTCTATTTCAGGTGCGCATAGCTGTTTTTCAAAACTCGCAAGCAACCTGATATCACCTAATGCATATTTTGTGCAGTACATATGATCTCAAGATCTTCCGTGTCGACAATTTAAGCACTCAAGCTGAAGTGAAACCTTATCATGTCTGCCTGACTTGTCAAGAGTTTTCAAATTTTAACAAAATCTTCCCTGTTTCAAGTAAAATAGTTTTTCAATTTTTTGATATTAGCATGAAATCCAAATTTAATCCAAGGAAGCCCGCCGGGGTGTTGAAGTCCCCCGTGCAGCAGAGTAAATTAAGGTTGCACCCGTGTCAGCGAAATGTGTTATATGCAGTGCGATATATTCATGAGATTCTGCAACATCTTACTTCTCATTCAACTCATTCATAATGCATAACTGATAAATAAAATATAAGAGGGGGGGGGGGGGGGGGGGATCTTATACAAAGCTTTGAATTTTTCTTTCTGAGGTGATGATATCATTTTAGTCTCGAAATCTAAGGGGGTATACCCTGTGTCAGTAGAGCCGTCCTAGTATTAGAAAGCCAATCAATCAATCAATCAATGAAAGTTCATTTCTAGTTTTAAAAAACCAAAAAACAAAACCCAAAGTGGTGCAAGGGAAGTTACATATATAATTAATAAACGGAAGCACAATTTGGTAATGGCACAGGAACTTCTGTAAGTGATAAGAATATACAAAAGTCGAAATATAAGGTAGCCAATCAATCAATTGCAATAATATATAATCATAAATAAATAATAAACAGAACTACAATTTGGTAATGGCACAGGCACTTCTGTAAGTAATACGAATATACAAAAGTTGATATATCCTAACTAAAACTTCATTTTCAAAATTTAGGATATTACTTTCTGTTGAACAGCTGTTTTTTTTGTCTCGGGTTCAAGCTTGTTTAGAAGTGGATTTCCTTATATTAGATCTCACTCTGACCCGTCAAGTTGTAAACAATTCAGCATTTATATCAGTCCCATCCCTGTGGCTGAACTTCAACCAAGTCTTTACAAGTCTACCTTAAAGCAGGATGAACCAATAAATTGAAATTCAAGGGTTACCCCTTTCTACCATTGTTGTTCATAATGGACGATTCGATAACCCGTTTCACTAGACAAAATAAACGAAAATGCGTCTAAACAGTCGTCTGTGACCAAACCACTCCCGAATATTCAAAACTAGTTCTCTGAAGCGAAAATACATGATATCACCACACAATAGAGTCTGGTCTGGTAGGCATTATAAAGCATGTAGCTTGTGCTTCCGCCAATAGGCACCCTGGTCTGACAGCCTAGACTTACTTTAAAGAGACAGTAGCAAATTTCGTTTAAATTTTTTCTTCTTAATTTTTGACATATGCGGACACTAGCAGGGAGAAGTTTAATGCAAATGAATTTTTTTGATAGTGTCAAAAATCTCATTACACAAACCAATTATCCCTTGTCAGAGAACAAATAATAAAGATTCACATAAAGTCCATTGGCGGCCATTCTTGTGTGAACATTTTTTATTTATTTTGTGTAAGAGAAAGGAATCGCATGGCTGAACATAATATATATGAATGATTTATTACTGCTTCGTTAAGTTTAAATACATTGTCTTTCAATTGGAACCATTTATTTTCATTTTCCTGACATCACCTTATAATCCGCCTAAAACGTGCTACTTGCGCTTTAAAGAAAATGAAAATAATTGCAAGAAATTGCAGTGTTTGTGTTATTGAATAATTGGTTGAAGTATTAAATTCCAAATATTTTCATTTAATTTGAATAGTTTATATGAAATAGCTCTTTTGCTTGTTGACTGTTTTATACCGTTTGCAATCTTATTTAACGTTGCCATGTGCTAACATTCTTATAACGCGTTTCCTTAAATTATGACAGTATGTAAGGTTCCTTTCATGTCACCGAGACAAACAATTGTCGTGAAATTTAAAACTGCCTTTAATTCAGAATATTGTACAACAAGATGAAAACGATCGTCTTCTTGGCATGGCTACAGAACGTTCCGGACATGTCTTCCATCATTTCAGATATTCTCTTGATTTTTACCTTCAATTGTTCAATATAATATTTTGAACGCGTCAAAACCCTCTTTCAGTGGATGAATATTAGACTAAGAGAGGATTATTTCTCACTCACTCCAACGACTCCGACACTCAAATCATCAACTCCAGCAGGCTTGTAGGTCACATGGACAACATTGGTGCAAGACTGGAAGACTTGATTTTGGAACCGATTTTTTTCATTCACAAAATTTTGACAAAAAGACACTACAAATCTCAGCAGATTTTTAAAAAACTTTTATTTCACTTTAAATTTACGTTCGATTCAATCAGTCGAGATTCTTTAATCTTTATGCTTAGATGTTTGACACCAGTTAACAGTGGAAAACATGTACTTAGATGTTTCTTAAAATCTAAAGCATTCAACGCTGGACCGAGGAGTTCATTTGACTTGTCTAAACAATGATAAATATTCTTGGTGGCAGTAAAACGGACCCGTTTTGGACCCGAAACCTGTGTTTCTGATATCGACTTCACATCTACCAATCCATCTAAACCTGGGATAAATCTAAATCTTCGTTAAATGCGTCATATACCGGCGCCATATTTCTATCAGTGTTAGCCATTGCAACTGGAGTGCATACTCTACGAGACTTAAGTGAAGACACCAAACTTCAGACATCAGTTAACTGTCCTTGCCCCTCGGAACCTCTGAAAACTCCTCTACTACGGCACAGTATTTCAATTAATACCTTTACAAACACATTAGAAACGAATTATAAAAAATCTCAAGTTGAAGGAAAGAATCTTCTTAATTCCTCCAAATAATATCACAACCAATCACAGACATGATTTCAATTATGTTGACAATGTCGACACACTGCGAAGACAAAGACTTCTTTATGTTGATAGCATCATGCAATGGTACGCATCTTCAGATACAAATCATGAACTTATGTGGTATGCGTTTTGATTGTGTGCGATCAACAGCTTTTTCGTAGAGTCTTAAACTCTACACTATGTTGGAAAATACCGGAATGAAATACCTATCAGAATATGATCATATGCATTTGAGCATCAACATGAAAGGGACCGCTTTATAAATATCCGTGTGGTTATAATCTACAGTTTGCAATTTGCTTAAATTGCACTTTAATAAGGATTTTTTATTAAATATTTTATTGTAATTTTGTAACGGTAAACTCTTTTCAATTTTTTAATGCCGCTTCTTCCATTCCCATGTCAAGCCAAGACCTGTCCCATTCAAGATATGCTATTTCCTGACACTTGCTAAAATTAGGCATATATTGCAATATGCCGCTTAAATTAGAAATAACTTAAACGTACCGTGTCATATGCATAATTTATCCTATCAAGCGATGTCACCTTGCCCATCAAGGAACGTCTAGTCGAGAACTAACCAAGCACTCCGTCACCCCACAGCGGAAAAGGTGCGGAATCTTGGTTTGCAGAATGAAGTGGCTCTTGCAGATGTGTGATGCAATTCATAATCGGCCACTGTGTCAGCGTTATCAGTCGACTGCAATAACTCCGTCCTTGGTATACATACAAACACTTGATGTTGATGCCAAGACGATTTTCTCGTCAGATATTGATTGAAACGATTTCATTTCTAAAAGGTTCTCAATGCTTGTAAAGGAAGATTTCTCATTTTGAATATACCATACTTTTTGAAGTAGAACTTTTTCCATGCATTCAACATCTCAATACCGTTCTAATATAGCCTAAGTGAACCCCCTATTATTACTTTTGATTTCTTGGCTTATTTGAGGTGTAATGAAATAGTGATAATTTGTGTAGATGTTTCAATGAGATAGATTTTGGCAATATTCATGAATTGGTATCAAAATACTTAATGTCACTTTTAGATACAAAAACTGCGGTGAAAAAGGTTGCGGCATTAATGGGGTTAGTCGTTACTTATAAGACCTGCTAGTTGCTATTGACGCCTGAATCAAGACAACTGAAGATATGATACATATATAATTTTTGTTGTTGCACTTCCTTAAAAACAAGCGATGTGATATTAGTTATGCTTCATTACCATGAAAGACAAATATGATCCTTGAATATATTTTAGGTTATTCAGCAAAATAGAGTACCTTAAACTGCAAGACAAAGAAATTAATATATACAAATATTTAAAAGTCAGTCTCTGGTAAATAATTTTAAACCTGCCAAACATCCGATATTCGAACCCAGACCTATTGATGTGAAGCCGAACACAAACGTTGTAAATCGCCCCCTGCGATACTCAGATGTAGAACTTTGAGCAATCTGATGACACATGTTAACTATAAGTGTTTCCTGACATTGTGCAATAGATTGTGACTGTGTATCACAATGGCATAGGCGTAGGAACAGGGGGGGCACAGGGGGGCCCGGCCCCCCCCACTTCCGAACCTGGGGGGGCCCTGCCCCCCACCTTTCAAGAAATTTTTTATAGAAAAATTCACTTTAACTCTGTATTTTAGGGGGAAGGAAAATGAGATGAACGGGCCCCCCCACCTTTGAAAGTGGGGGGGGCCGGGCCCCCCTCCCTGAACAGTAAGATTTTCGGTTGACAATTTTTTTAAAGAAAAGGGGGGAGGGGGTGTGGGAGAGGGAGAGCGAGGGGATTTGGATTGGGATGGGAGAAAAAGGGAATCCCCTTCCCCAACATCTTATCCTTTTTAGGGATCTACCCTGTAATTAGAATTGTAAATGGGAAAGGGTTCAGATTTTTTTTACCTCGAAAATGCGAGGATATTTAGATATTACCCCAACCTTCCCAGGGGGTGGGGCATAAAAGCTCAGGGGTCAGGGAAAGCAGAAGGGTCTACCCCATCACCACTGAAACGGACATATGGGCAGGAATGTCCCTTTAATACTTTAAACACTTTTCCTAAAAAACATTTGATCTTAAACATCATTGAAAGATGTGTGTTTCATCTTTGTAAGAAAGAGACTTTGAACTATATATGGCAAATAACAAAATGTATCGGTTTGTCTGCGTGCCTGTCAGTTTGTCTGTATTTAATATGTCTGATATAATGTGAAACATAAAATTGGAAACATACATGCACGTGAATTACCCCCATGAATTAGTTTTTTTTTATCCTTTTAAAGGAATTATTTTTTCTTCCTTTTAATTACACATTCATAGATAATTTATCTTGCAAAAGTTTTAACTACCTGCCGATGTGAATAAGTGAGATCTTTTCACTGGGGCCACTCCCTTAAAATCTAAATTTATAAGATAAGATAAGATAAACTTTATTATCCCCGCGGGGAAATTTGCTTTACATTCAAAGAGCTTTCAAAGTCACAATTAAATAGATACTAAATATATACAACAAATACATTTTGCTCTACAAGCAGTAATATTAAACATTGTAAACAAATAAGGGTGTTACATTGAACAATACAATTTATGATTACAGTGCGACTGTTAGTTAGACTTACAATTTTGTATGTAAATTTAAAATCTTGATACTGTATGGAACAAATGATTTTGTACTTCTATTAGTTTTGAAATACCAAATTTTGAAACGACGTCCAGAAGGTAAAAATTCATAACATTCATTTAGAAAGTGGGATGGGTCACATTGAATGGCTAGAGCTTTCTTTTGAACTTTTGAATCAAACTGAAAGGAAAGGTGTTCAAGATTGATGCCGATAATTTTGCTGGCTATATTTACGTTTTTGTCGATTTTATTTTTCAGTGATAGGGAAAGATTGCCATACCATGCATGAAAACTGAAAGTCAGAATGCTATTGATGAAAGTTTGATAGAACAATTTTAGAATAACATTAAAAGATCTTAATTTTCGCAGGAAGAAAAGTCTTTGTTGAGCTTTAGCATGGACACGGTGTGTATTAGATTTCCATGAGAGTTTATCATCAATTATGGTTCCCAGGTATTTGTACTCGTCTACTACTTCAACTTCCTGTCCGTCAATAGTAACTGGCTCCAGGTTTTCCTTTTTTCTGCGGAAGTCAATTATCATTTCCTTTGTTTTACTAATGTTCAGGGATAGAAAATTGTCTTTACACCATTGGTTAAATGAATCAATATTTTCTCTATAGTCTAATTCTGATTGATGAATGAACCCAACCAAAGCGGCATAATCTGCAAACTTGAAATTCAAACAGGAGGAAAATAGAGATACACAGTCATTTGTATAGAGAGTAAAGAGGACAGGCGACAGGACGCAGCCTTGAGGAGCACCAATACTCAGGAGATTCACTTCAGAGAGCGTAGAATTAACTCGAACACGTTGGGGCCGATGAATTTAAAAAGCTTCCACCCATTTAATGAGGTTACTGTTTACTCCCATATTGAACAATTTCTTAACCATAAGATGTGGTTGGATGGTGTTAAACGCTGAGGAAAAATCTGCAAATAGAATTCTTACATATGACTTTGAGTTATCAAGGTGAGTATAGACTTTGTGAAGAAGAGAGATGAGTGCGTCTTCCACACCGCGTCCTGCCCTGTAAGCAAACTGTAAAGGATCCAACTGATGTCCAGTATTAATTCTAATCAGGTTCAAGACAATACGTTCAAAAGATTTCATGATGATAGGGGTAAGGGCCACTGGACGGTAATCATTGAGGACAGAGGGTTTCGCCTTTTTCGGAACGGGGATGATATGCGATGTCTTCCATATTGATGGTATATAATGAGTGTCAAGTGACATCTGAAACATCACTTTAAAAATCCCACACAGCTGTTCACAACATTCCTTAAGTGCAATGCCAGGTACTCCGTCGGGTCCACTTGATTTCCTACTGTTAATTTTCCTAAATGCTAACATAACATCAGTATCTGTGATACTTAGGTTATCGTCTTCGGGCAGGCTGTCAATGAAAGCGTTTCGAGACTCTGTGAAGTCATGAACATCAAACCTGGCATAGAAACTATTCAAATCACAAGCAAATGAGGCATCATTTTGACTGTTTGACGGCTTAGTTCTACTAACATTACCAATCATAGTTTTAATTCCATTCCATGCTGCTTTCAAATTATTACATCGGAATTCCTTCTCAATCTTATCCTTGTAGTCAAGTTTACATTTCTGTGTAAGGCGCTTAATATCCCGTTGTATGTCTTTCACTCTTAGTCTGTCACCAGAGCAGAAAGCACGTTTCTTCTCGTTGAGTAGTCCTTTCAGTTCAATGCTGATCCACGGTTTGTTGTTTGGAAAAATCTTTATCGTTTTGGACGGGATGATATCATTAATACAAAATTTGATGTAATCAGTAACAATATTGTTTAGCTCATCCAAATCAGTTGATGTATCACAGAAAGTTTCCCATGTAGTACAATCAAAACAGCCCCTGAGTTGATCCAGTGATTCCTTATTCCAAAGCTTAATTGACTTCAAGATTGGTTTTTGTTCTTTCAGTTTTTGTCTGTACTGAGGTACAAGATACACAACGTTATTTTCAGACTGTCCAAGTGGTGGTTTCACATAAGATTATTTAAAGGCATAAAAAACTGATTTGTTGTATACAGACTACTTTAAAAAATATGATTAGAATTTGTGGTGAATTTGTTGCCCCTAATAAGGACAATGCCCTTCGGAGCTTTAAACCTTTATTATATCCATTTTCAGAACAAAAGCGATCCTTTGAAGTGAATTCCATTTTGCAAGAAACATTATTTTCAAAGATATTGTGACCCTGTTGTATTTAACCTATAAAGGCTAGAAAATAGCTGCAAAAAGCCAGATGAGGTACAGAGCTAAGGCTATACTTTTCTATTCTTACCTGGAAGACGTATTTGACCATTTTAGCTTTTTGTTTCACGTTCATCATTCACGTTTTTAAGTGTGATATTTAGGCCAAATTTAAAAACTCAAAACCATTACTATGATGAGAACAAAGACTATGTAACAAAGTTCCCCCTTAAGCATTCCTATAACGTTTACTCATAGTAATTTTGATCTTTTCACTTGAGTATATCTGAGTATATCAAAGCTGGTATGAATATTTAAACTATTAAAACATTTTTGACCTATTCACAGAGTAAACTTGACATTTGAGCTTATTTAAGTTTCTGAGACCAAAGGAGTTAATGAAAAACAAGAAGAAATGATGGAGATAAACTTACAGAATTTGGAGAATGCTTCCTATTTATTTCAAGGTTATAAGGTCAATTATTATTATATTATCGATACCAACAACAAAATTATCATTATCATCAGTTATCATTAATCACTCTATGAGTCATACATCATCCATGAATTACTTCCATCATGAAATCCATCAATCATCCATCTACGACTATGAGTCATAAATCATTAATTCATCAAGCATTAATCAGCAATTTTCAATCATTCGTTATCAATTCATGATCAATCAAACAATTACCAATTATCAAACACTAAAACAATCATTATCTTCTATTATCAACCATTCAACACTTAAAGATTATCATTTATCAATCTTTCAACACTTAAACGAACGGGCCCGTAACAATCATTCACCAATCATCAATCAATAACCTATCACTCATAATTCAATTATTCATCAATCATTGTAAATAATTCAACACTAAACAATCAATCATTCAACACTAAACAATCAATCATTCAACACTAAAAACAATCAATCATTCAACACTTAAAACAATCAATCATTCAACACTTAAAACAATCAATCATTCAACACTTAAAACAATCAATCATTCAACACTAAACAATCAATCATTCAACACTTAACAATCAATCATTCAACACTCAAAAACCATCAATCATTCAACACTTAAAAAAAACCATCAATCATTCAACACTTAAAAAACCCATCAATCATTCAACATAAAAACCATCAATCATTCAACACTTAAAAAAACAATCAATCATTCAACACTTAAAAAACCCCATCAATCATTCAACATAAAAACCATCAATCATTCAACATTAAAATCATCAATCCATCAATCATTCAACACTTAAATAATCTTTTATCCATAAAATTCACATATCATTAAACCAAATTTGGGTCCCCACACAGGAATCCATATAAATCATTTTTATATTTTTTAGAAAGGCAACCCCCGCTCCCACAAAAAAAAGTTTGGGCCCCCCCAACTCAGCAATCCATATATATCATTGTTTGATATCACCTCCCCCCCCCCCCCCCCCCCCCCCCCCCCCCCCCGCCCGCTCTCACAAAAAGAAAAATTGGCCCCCCCCCCCCACTCAACAATCCATTTATATCATTGTTTGATTTCCTTGAGAGGCCACCCCCCGCTCTCACAAAAAAAATTTGGGCCCCCCCACCCCTCAAACCGTTCCTACGCCACTGCAATGGTCATATCACCAGTCGGGGTGCCTATCTCACAAAACTCGCATTTCATGATTATCTTCCAGTCATCTGGATTACAAATGGTAAAGTGCCTATTTACATGGACACAGTTAAAACATATAGTGAAATTATCGGAGCTCATCGGCAGTTTTGTCGGATACTCAAGACCATCAACCACTTTCTCATTTTGACGGTACCATACGACGTTTTGAAGTAAAACCTTCCTTATGTATTCATCTTCTTAATACCGTTCTGACACCGGTTAACCTCAGATTTGTTTGTGTTGAATTTAAAGCATGCATAAACGGAATATTGCAATATATATATTTCGGAATAACGGAAACATGAATTGCAAACGCGTTGATAGTTTTCTTGTTTTAAAGAGACAAAATCTTTTGCAGTGTGAAAAACTAATGCCCCAGCCGCGTCACGAAACCTACTCGTTGCTATTGACGTCTGGATCGAGATAATTAAAGATATAATACATTGAATTGCTTTTTGCCGACGTGATGATTTGCTTCATTACTGTGTAAGACAAATACGAGCCTTTTATACCACTGATGTCCTTATTCAGCAAAATAGAGTCAAATATACTACAAAACTAAGAAATAAACAAAGTGCAAATTGTTTTAAGAGTCTTTAATTTCATGCTTATGAGGAATAATACTAAACCCGCAAAATATTGGAGGCTCGAACCCTGACTTTTAATATGAAACCTAACACAAAAGTTGTAGTTCGTCCACTGCGAAACTCATAAGTAGACCTTGCAATAGTGTGGTGAAATCTGATGACACATGTTAACTATAAGTGTTTCCTGACATTGTGCAATAGATGATGACTGTGTATCACAATGGTCATATAACCAGTGGGGGTGCTCACAGCTTATCTCGCAAAACGCTCACAACGAACATTTCATGATTATTATCTTCCAGTCATCTAGTTAAGTAATAATGTGTCATTTACTGTACCCAATTTAAACATACACTAAAATGTTCAAGAACATTAAGGTTTTTTATACGCACTTTACGAGCATGAATCTCTTCTGTATTGTGTTTCGTTAAATTTGTATCTTAATTATCCTTGAAATCAACAATTAAGAAAAAAATCATCTCTGGCTTACATAAATGTATAGATCACTAATCATTCCTAACTCATAACTTATGAAATATCGAGAAAAATCATTAAGGCATTGAACACTTAGAAACATGGCCATGTTTTACAACCAATTCGCCAACTACTTGCACAGAAACATGTCCCTTGTTATCTAACCGAGTATCGAAAGAGTATACATATCAGAACCAACGTCACAACACAGATAGTTGTGTATCCTCCGGATGAAGGAAGCTTGTAGCAAACCAAGTGGGATTCGACCCCCGTTTCATGTGGAACCTCATCTGGTAAGGGCGGGACGCTTGGCATGGTACAGAGGAACGGGGGAACGCTTGCAGAACGCTAACAATTCCCCTCACGAAATCAACCAGGTAGACTAACAAAGAGTCCCCGTAGAACAGATTTTTCAGGAATGAATATCAGATGCAATTTAAAATGATCCCAAAAATTTGATTTGTAAATGTATTAAATATGTCAGACAATCCTCTCTTTCATTAGAATTCTAGACCAAAGAAGCATATACGTTTTTTGTTCTAGGGTCTCCAAGACAGACTAGCACCTACATATGCTGTAGGTTCCCCGGAACGCCCGGTAAGGCATCAGCCGTCATGCCGTGTAACGGTGTTACATCATACACAGGTGGAGATGCTTATTTCGGTCGTCGAGGGGGGAGGGGGAGGGGGAACAGCGTTGATTGTAGGTTTACATACAAAAGGGAGAGAGGGAAGGTGTAGATTTCAGCTCTTTGCTTAGAGACGGGACATCTTCTTAGGAATTCTCAATGGTTAAGTGATTCCCATTGATGTGAATGGCTGTCAGATCTAAGTCGGAACAAGAAGCGATGGTGAAGAGAACTCTTTTATTTGTACATTCCAAGCGCTTCTTTCAAGTTATAGAACGCTTGTTTTGGCAAGTATATTGTTATCAATAATTATCATTTCAGATGAAATACCTTGACAGTATGAACTAATGATAGGTACATATGGTCATGTTGACTTTGTACACAAAGGGGTAAAGGTACTATTGTCATCGTCCCAATTCTTACAAAAACAGAGCGTCAATGTTAACCTCTTATACAACACTGAGTTAATGAATAGAGTTCTCTTTCCCAACCCGTCTTTTCGCATCCTAGTGCAAAAGGTACATTTATGATAAGGGGAATGGAAGGGAATTCCACCGACAGCATTTGGTTAAATCAAGGAGTTTCATAGTGGCTATGCACATCCTTGGTTAAATGGTTCTTTGGTATACTAATGATGACAATAATACAAACATATTTACAGAAAAGCTAATATTAAAGATAGATACAACTTATATCGACAATGTTTACTTTAATCTTACCCAGTAATCCGACCTTTCTCTTTTACCATATTTTGATGACGCTGGCTAAGAAATGAATATTTTAAGATGTGGCTGTTCTGAATGGAAACAAGGAAGGGGTGGGAAGGCGGGAGGGAGATAACGATTTTCGCTACATTTCGACCATCATTCTCTCCCCACAGAGGCAACTCAGTCATACCTGAATTAGCCTCTGTTCTATTACGGCTAATACACGGGACAGAAAGGTAGAAATTTGATTGGAGGCAATCGAAGTTAGTTGTGCAATCAGCGACGCCGTTTCAAAAGTGGTCATTCGCAAAACCTCGTCCATCTCCGTGTGGTTCGTTAAAGCTTTCGTTAAAATTTCACATCCAGGGGAGGTAATTCTTCCCATTACAAACCATCGCTTTTTGCCTTCTTATTAGTTATTTTTTGGTTGATTAGTACAATAAAATCTATCATAAAACAAATAATAATTTACACAATTATAAAACAGTTTCTATCTAATGAAAAACCCTATCCATATCAGATTTTCAAATAGTTTCCCTCTCACACTGTTAATGAAAAATAGACATAAAGACATAATATTTTTATTTGTCACTATACGACCATTAAGAACTCCCTAAGTCATGGATATCCAAAAGGTGTTTTCATTGGCTGTAAATAAAGGAGATATTTTAAGTTACAGCTTTTTGTCGCTAGGGCAATCTGCCGGAACCCCAGGATCTAGGCGTAATAGAACAGAGGCTAATTCAGGTATGACTGAGTTGCCTCTGTGGGGAGAGAATGTTCGACCATATTCATGATTTATATATGTTTCCCTGACCGTGATATCGCATTCCTGTCATGAAACCATCGTAACGTCAGATCATGAGACAATCAGTGCTGTTGTAAAACCATAAAGACAAGTTATTCAAGAGAGTTATGTTGGGGAGATCATTGGGTTGTTAGGTAAGGTAGGAAGAGGGATGGATCTTATCTTATTGTGGTTGGTGTTGGTGTTTTTGTGATGATACTGATGCGAGAAAACGAGTGGGGAAGGTTAAGGATGGGATAGGAGAGGTTCAATGACGTTTTTGAGTACTGAGGGGTGCATTTTGTTTAGTGAGGGATAGGTTTGAGATTGTATTCAGATAGAGGTGGTTTTGCCAGAGATTTGTGGTTGAGGAAAGGGTGGTGGGTTTAAGTTGGTTGGATGAATAAGGTTGTGAGGTTCATGTAAAGGACCAATGTGGGGTGAAGGGAGGATGAGCAGAGAGGGGGAAGGGTGGTGGGGGTTAGAGGGTGGTTGTTGATTGGTGTCTGTCATTTTGTTTTAGAAGCAGGGTGTAAGCGTAAGGATGATAAAAAGGGGATGGCGTTAGGAGAGGTTGAAAGTAAGGTGCCAAACGTTTTATGTGACTAGTGGGGCTGTTGAGAGAGAGAGAGAGAGAAGGGGGGGGGGGGTGTGGTAAGTGGGGTAGTAGAGCGGTCTAAAAGGAGAGAGGGGTTACCAAACGGGGTTGAGGGTGCAAAGGGGATGGTTTTTAACAGAAGGAAGTAGTTGCTAACTGGGTGATGTTGTTGAGTGGGCGGCGCTAAGAGAAGAGAGGAATTGGCTGACCCGCAAGGGGGTGGGGGGGGGG
The DNA here is from genome assembly GCA_916613615.1 of Steromphala cineraria. Taxonomy (NCBI): domain Eukaryota; kingdom Metazoa; phylum Mollusca; class Gastropoda; order Trochida; family Trochidae; genus Steromphala; species Steromphala cineraria. The sequence continues at coordinate 2,857,807 of OU744729.1, forward strand.
GGCAAGGGATGCTTACTTGGAGGAGAGGAGAGGGGAGGGGTGCTAAGTGGGGATGAAGAAGCCCCTCATGTTTGCACATCCCGGGGGTTATCCGGCTCCTGTCAATGAACCAATAACTTAAGTGTCGGTAAGACCTTGCACAAATAACCCTCTGCTGTTAATCCGAATAGGAAACAAATGGTGAACATGAGTGAGATTCTTACTTGATAACACTTCACAATATGACATAATTCCCTAAACAAGACTTGTTGTGGTGATGATGTATAGTGGTATAATGACAGGTGTTTGTAAGGGGAAGGTACACAATGGAAGCTGCCATATGGCTGCACCTGTACCCGTCGACCTACTCTAGTGGTGAGGGATATTATCAATTATCTTAGTCTTTCTTAAACAATGATTACGTCTGTTGTTGATATCGTACTTATCGACCTACTTGGGTTTCTTTTAAATCACTGTGCGTAAACCGATGACGGTAACTTTAGTTACGATCATCCCAACATGGCGGCAGGCCATACGCTTCGGAACTTTTCACGCGATATTCTAGTTGTTCAGATACATTCAGATAAATTCAATAATGCGTTTAGATGCAGGTTGACGTGGAGAAGGGATTCTAAAAATATTTCCCTTTGTAAATGCATATTTATGAAGATATTCAAGTTTGAAAAAATGGGCATGATGACGGTAACTGAAACAGGATGATGACGGTAACTGAAACGTTCGTCAAAGCTAGGATGACGGTAACTGAGCACAAGGCAAGCATCCACTGTCTTGGATTTTGTAGCCAGAAAACATTAATCGCATTGTGATATGTAGTATGGTTCACATGATGACACGGAATAGCATAAAACTCTCTCATTCACAAGATTTGACGCAATTCTTAAGAGTTTTCAAAGTCTAGGTTCAAGAGAAATCAAATGGTACTCTAAAATCACAGGAAAGGGTCGAATTACATTTGCACCCCGGGATAGCGGAACAAATAAAAAGCTAGATGATTCATATACTAGTCTGGTAGTAGCCAATTAAGTAACGTTTTGTTAAGTTTCAAACTACTGCATAGCTTACTGTTAGTAACCAGCTCATGTATTATACTGCACACAGGAACTACCCAGATATATTTTTTGAAGATTTCAATACTGAGAAAAAAACATATGTTATAAGCATTCATATATAACCGTCGTCCTTTAATATAGATACAAAATATATTTCCTTATATATATATCAACGTTTGTAAGTATCATGTCTCATTGTTGTCAATGACTACTCGTATAATTGTTTTCACTGTATTTATATTTTACATTTCACAAGGGCCATAGCAAGCTTAAAGTCAGAATGCGTGCCATATAAATCCCTTGGATAACTGACTGAAATAAAACATTAAAATGTTTATTACTATGAAATCTGTGTATTGCGAGAGTTTGCCTTCCAGTATCACTAAAGAGGTCATCAGTTTATTTAATATCATAAACTATTCTACATTACAATGTGTAAGATCAAATCACTCAAGTCATTCAATCGTTTGCTTTGTATTTTCGCCTGTTAAAACAAAATTATTGTGTTCTGTGAATGTCGGCTATTCCCAGCGGTTGATAATTAATGAAATTTCTATAACAACTTTGATACTTAAAGGGACAGTAGAACGTTTTTTGAAAATTTCATATTTAAATTGTTCACTGATAAGTTAATGCTTAATGTATTATGTTGATAGTGTCAAAATTCTCATTAGACAAACCAATCATCCATAGTCAGGGAACAAATTATAAGATTCACTTTCGGCCATTTTTATGTGAACACATTTAATTCATTTTGTGTAAGAAAAGGGAAACTCAAAGGCCATATGCTGAACTTTACATCATATACTTTATTATGGCCTTATTTAGTTTAAATACATTGCCTTTCAATTGGAACCATTTGTTTTCGTTTTCCGGTCCTCACCTTATATTACCCCTAAAATCGTGCTACTGCCCCTTGAAATTATATGTTCATAACAAGATGTGTTTGTGAAACACGAATGCCCCCGGATGCATCCTGCTCGCTGTGTGAAGGTCAAGGTCACACGGTCAAATGTCATGGTGTCATCTGAAAGGTCTCATCACAAGGGATCCATATGTCAAGTATCAAAGACCTAGCTCTGACCAATCAAAAGTTATGACCAAGGTTAAAGTTTTTGTGGACAAACGGACAGACGGACGGACAGACGGACAGGTGAAAAACAATATACCCCCGGAATCTCCGATTCGGGGGCATAAAAATACAAATATCCTTATATTATAGTCATATTTCGTTTTTAAGCTCATGTTTCTCTATCAAAACAGGTAAAACCCGTAATTAGGCCCTGGGCTTAAATAAGTGCAACCCCGGTTGGGTCGGGGTCATCTTAACTCTTGATATGGAGTTCTTATTGGTTTCCTTTATACTCGTCCAAATATCAACACCTATACTAGTGATAAAATGAACTTCCATGGATTTCCCTAATTACTTGAAACATAATTATCAAAAATTTGTTTACGTTTTCTTAACAATTCAACATGAAATTTCGGATTTAATAATCAACAAAAAAGGGCAATGTTTTGCTAACGGCTGTTGATATAGATCATCTTATCCCACACCTTCAAATGAACTCTAAAATCAAATTGAAACACATCATAAGAAAATAAAACCGCATAATGTTTAAATAAAATTCATTTGAATTAAAGATATTATACAGTGCTGGTAACAAAATGAAAACAGTGTGATATATATCTTTAAACAGATACCTGCATTACGTTGTCCAGAACGTTGTTTAGTGCTTTTAAAATACAAAAAACTCTACAATACAAATCATTACACAGGTTATCAGATGATCAGCTGGTGATTCCAACTTCAACCACCCTCTGTGACCACTTCCATGGTTAATATTTTCTATTTCCTACACGCTAGTACACATTTTATTACTTTCCTGTATGCAGTTACCGTCATCTATCCTTTTCAGTTACCGTCATCATGCTCATTTATGATTTTCCAGTTACCGTCATCATGCCCGATTTTTAAAACTTGAATATCTGCATTAATGTGTATTTATAAAAGGTAATATTTTTTTAATCTCGTCTCCACATCAACCTGAATCTAAGTGCATTATTGAATTTATCTGAATGTATCTGAACAACTAGAATATCGCGTGAAAAGTTCCGAAGCGTATGGCCTGCCGCCATGTTGGGATGATCGTAACTAAAGTTACCGTCATCGGTTTACGCACAGTGTAAATGTACCAATGATAGCCTTCATTAATAAGAAGAACATTGTCTGTTTAATTAATGCTCACTTTTTGATCTATTGACATCATATCTCTCGTGATTCATCTAGTCCTTATGAACACGTTTTTGATGTACGAGTTCCTGAAAATAGTTATTAAAAATTCTTTAGAGCCCTTCATAGGAGGAATGTTATTTTTGTCGAGATATCTCGCCTGTACAAATATGACTGTTCCCTCTGATGATGTTTTTGTTAGTTTTGAAAAATATGTCTAAATTTCATAGTTTTAAAAACCGTGAACACAATCTCCCACTCTATTCTGGTCTATTTGCGTACAGTATCTCCCCTTCACACGTGTATTTATCTTATAAGTTTCGCCCTCCTTCAATCTGATTGGCTGATGTACAAGGGTACCTCTCTTTCCTTTCACTTCTGGCCTGCTGGCACAGATATCAGACAGTCACGCATGTCCATTTCATATTTGTTCTCTTCGTGTACTTTTCAAGTGGCTTTCTATATGTTCATGCGGTGATGTGATTTACCAACGTGATTGTGATTGGTATACCCTACCATTTATCAAGCCCGCTAGCGAGGAAATTAACAATACAGTTCTAATCATATCCGTAACTTTCAAACTTTTATCATTAAATATGAAATGACTCATTTGTACGTGATTCTCTAAAGATCCATATTACATATGTTGCGGTTTATGTTTATAAGCCAGCACTTAAATGGAAGTGGGGGTGAGGCGAGGTGAGTGGATATAGAGTTTTTATATGGGAGTATTTTCACTTATACCACGGCTGCTTGTGTTATTGGAGGGAGAAATCTCGGAACACTAGTGTCGCAATGCATTGCGGTGAAACCTGCGAGCATAGGCTGGAACTAACAAACCATAGGTGGTACTGCGCTGATATTCAGTGTAGCATTGCACTCAACCTTTCTACGTGTAGAACAGTTCTCTACTGCAGACAACGTTGCCGAGTTATTCTCCATTTATCTACAATGTATCTTAGATATATGATAAATGCTTGTTAAGTATCTATTCTGAAAGGCTTTTTAATTGTAAGTATATTTTTAAAACAGAAATGAACACTGACTACCAACAAGAATTCTGCATTCTCCATCTCGTCCGTTTCAACCCCTCTCTTCTACTTTCTACATTCTTTCAATTCATATTGAAATCTTCATTCATGTTATTTCATTTTAAGGCTTTTCTTTTCTTATGTTTTCAGTTTAGCATACACACTGGGCCAAGAAATGATACCATATAAAATGCATGATAAGTTAAGCTACGAGTGAAAGTTATGACTGAAAGAGGGTTATTTCATGTCTTCAAGGGACAACTGAACTAAGTTTTTAAACCAAAGCTATATCTGTTATCGCTTTTGAACATAAACGCCGTTTAAAAATCTCCTTAGGCCGGATTTACACTACGTCCGAATTTTTTACGCTGCGTTGACGCGTGCGATTTGATGGTATACACTAGGTCCGTTTCGCATGCGATTTACATGCGATGCGATGCGTTAAAAGTAATATGTGTGTATGTGTGTATGTATCTATGTATCTATGTATGTATGTATGTATGTATGTATGTATGTATGTATGTATGTATGTATGTATGTATGTATGTATGTATGTATGTATGTATGTATGTATGTATGTATGTATGTATGTATGTATGTATGTATGTATGTGTGCGTGTGTGTGTGTGTGTGTGTTTAAATATTAATTTTTATATTTGCATGTATGTAATGCGTGTGTATGTTTGTAGGTATGGTTGGTTTTATATTCTTGTGAATAACGCATTTAAACATATAAACACATGCAATACTATACCTACCCGACTGACTGTTTGTTCCACGTGGTGGGGAAATACCTTTTCCGATGATGAAAATATGACGTCACACAGGGAATTCCATTGCGAATTCGCAAAAAAATAGAACAGGTTCTATTTTATTCGCAACGCAACGCAACGCATTGGAAAAACGGACGTAGTGTATGCCGGCTCATTGAAAACAACGTGTTGCGTTCTTATGCGATTTTTTTTAACGCATCGCATTGAAAAAACGGACGTAGTGTAAACCCCGCCGAAATAGGATAGTGAAATTTGCCTTTTTCTTGTTTTGAAACCAATTTGCAGACAAAGTGCATGAACAAATAAATTTCTATCAATGTTTTTTATATTGATAAAATTTTTAATTGATCAAAGTTATAAAGTTAAATTTTTTGTATTCCATTACAAAAGATTATGACCAAATTTAACATTGAAAAGCTGTTTAGTAACCCCTCGTATATTGGAACTGTCATACAACTATAAGTATCATACATGTACTTATTATACATTATTATACATGTTTTGAAATTGTGAGTACTTCTTCAAAACTGATGTCACTATCACAAGGGTTCGTAGTGTCATTTCGTTTACAGCAATATTTTGTTTTGGGAAAAGTTGTTATCTTTCTTTTGCCCCTGACTGTATCTGGCGTTTTAAGAAAAGAAAGAAAGGTTTGAGTGAGGACATTCTGCCAGGCTATGATCTACAGGAGGGTCAAGACCAAATTTACAAACTTCAGTTTCCAGAAGAGCTCACTGCAGGCCATTCTCTCCCCACAGAGGCAACTCAGTCATACCTGAATTAGCTAATTCAGGTATGACTGAGTTGCCTCTGTGGGGAGAGAATGACTGCAGGCTAGTGGTACTTTTCGTATTCAAACGGTTATGGACACATGTGTACAGAGGGAAGCTAGCGCTGTGAAAGAAACCGATTCATATTCGTTGAATTATTAGATTTCGATGAGGTTTCACTTAAGGAAAAGAAATGAACGTAAAGAATGCATAATTAGCATTCTCGGTAAATCTTATTAACTTTTTAAATGATTTACATAAATGTTTCATTTCCAATTTTATTTCAGACATTCCAAAAACGTTCTAACTGCATAAACCTTGATTCAACATTCATTGTTGACTTTTTAGAGCATGCAAAATAAAATTAAATGGCACAATATTAAGAAAAGTTCAAGAGCCACGAAAGGAATGCAAAATTACGTTTTTGCACCAATAGGCCTAAGCTATTACATCATAACCATACTATATGCGGCGTAACAATTCAAGTAATAATTTTTATCCGTTTAACTCTAGCGAAATTAATAACTCGTACATTTACCATGTTAACAAAATGTGTTATTTTCAAAATTTATTTTACAATTTATATTATTGACTTAAAAGAACGAGATCGCATGACGAAATGATCCAAACACTGCCAAGGAAATAGACTTTCTTGTTTGGAAAAGTAACCATTTAATATTCATGGAAGATTTATCTTTCAAATCACCTTGCATTTGACAATTTTAATGAGTCAAAGCATAATTTTCACCTTGTCTACTACGCCACCGCCCTGACAAGGACTTGCTTTAGTGTACTTGAAATGCTAATTTCTCATGTTACATGCAGAAGAGTTTAGGAAGGCGGAAGGGCGACAATGACAAATTTAAGACTTTATCCATTCATTATTTACGAGTACTCATATTCTATGAATATAAAGTGAGTTGAATGCAGACAACTATCAAACCTTCTTTGAGAGGCATTTTAGAAGTTGGAATGACAATAGTGCTGATGAATATATGGATGACAACTTCTTTGTTCATTGTATGCGACGTTTCGACACAGATTCTTCAGCACTATTACAACTATCAAACCGCATTTCAAACATTTGCAATTCTGAAAGCAGAGTATCAACTCGAGGAACTTTAAATTACCACTTTTGCTTCAATGCAGACATATATTCCTATTCAAACGGTGTCGCTTTATAATTTGTCCTTATGGTAAGCGAAGAAGATGTGAAATGGTTAATCAGCTTACCGCAATATGTCCATAAGTTTCTGATCAAGTGACAGAAAGACATATACATATTGAAATGGATATGTAATGAAAAAAACTCTTAATTGTTTTGACAATCATTTATCTGTGATTGATCGTGTGTTTTGTTAAATTTTAAAAGGCTATGACTTGTGTAATCTACATTCCAGTGAACACATTAAAGGGGCAGCAACACGTTTTTTGATAATATTATATTTTAAAATTTTCATTGATAATTGTTAGTTAATGTTAAATGTATTATTTTGACAGTGTCAAAAATCTCTTTAAACAAGTCAATCATCCATAGTCAGAAGACAAAGTATGAAGATTCACACAAAATCCATTGGCGGCCATTTTTTGTTAACACCTTAAATTCATTTTGTGTAAGGAAAGGGAATCGCATGGCTAATCTTTACGTTACATATTTGAATTATTACTGCTCCTATTAGTTTAAATATATTGTCTTTCAATTGGAACCATTAATTTTCATTTTCCCGACATCACCTTATATTCCTCCTAAACACGTGCTGCTCCTTTCAGATATGTTTATATATATAATCCATTAATTCTTAATACAGTGAATTGATTCATTAAATGTGTTTCACATGATTGTAAGTGGTATATTTGCAGTGTTTGTATACAGCATATTAAGTTACTATGCATTGAGAATTGAGTATGATATTACAGTAGGGATGTTGCCAGTGGTGAAAAGTATTCCAAGATGATGCAAACACGCATGAACCCAATAACCCAGTGACAGACCGGAAACGGAAAGTGCTATTGACAGGAGTTCTTCCGTTATTAATGTATATGGCTCTTATTAGAATGTTCACACCTTTATATATCTTAAATATGTCCAATTGCATTCTTTGATGTACTTAAACAGTTGATATACAGTAGTAGATATAACCATCGATCGTTTAAAAGATGATTTCAACCTTGGTTCTAAATTCCTTGGTTAAATATACAGAACATATATAAGACAAAACATTTTTGCTACATATAACTATAGGAATTGAATTGATCCATTAAAAAATTTGTTTGTTATAAATGCATTGACGAAATATGTAATCGTCAACGATCTGAATCCTGCGAAAGCATTGTAAAAATGCAAAAAAGGGGCTCTATCTTTGTTACTTAGGTTATGTTTCCTTGTTGAAATATTTTGTTTGATTTAGGCGATGAGATCAAGATGATTTCAATGCGACAACCCCCTTGAACCACTGGTGTACCATTTCCCGAAATGTTGCTCTCGTAGAATGCCATCAGCGTCCTCGGGGTATAAAGGAACTTCGATTATCACAAATCTAACTGACCACTATTCAATGCACAATGAATACAATAAACCATGTCTCTTAACTTGAAAAGGGCACAGTGGTATTTGATAGGTTCAAGTCAATGTTAGAGCCAATAATCTACAGATTACATCACTCAATAAAGACAGTATTATCAGATGTACCTCTGAAAGAAGGTGGCCTTTTTCTGGAACATATCAAGGCGGGGAGGTTTTCAAAATATAAGCTAATCTGTCATACATTAGCCGGACTATGGCCTAATCCGGAGATAATCCGGCGTTTACCTGGGTATCTGTCGTCTCACAATGACGTGTTGCAGTCGTTAGGGTCTCCAGACTACCTGGCCCCTTTGCGGTCACTTTCACAATGACCACTGGAGATTAGGCTTTTACCATGATCCTGCCTTGGTCACTGATAAACTTTGTGTCCAATCTGATTAATGTTGATAGTCCAGCGTAAGTAACAGGACACTTTGCTTTGAACTGGACATGATGCATTCTTCCAGGTATTTCTCCTTCTGAATGGCGTATACCTGTGAAGCGTTGATTAAGTGGATACTATGATGGCCGAAACGGGACATCGCTCTTTCGCCCTTTCATATTAACGCGATAAAGCGATAAAGCGATATTAACGAACGACAAAGCGAAATTTGGAAACGACAAAGCGAAATGGCCGAACGACAAAGCGATATGACCGAACGATAAAGCGAAATGGACGAACGACAAAGCGAAATGGCCAAACGACAAAGCGAAATAGCAGACGACATAGCGATATAATAGCACGACAAAGCGAAAGAGCGATAGAGCGATAAAGCGAAAGAGCGACAAAGCGATATACCTTAACGACAAAACGATAGAGCGATAGGGCGATAAAGCGATAAAGCGACAGAACGATAAAGCGAAAGAGCGAAAGAGCGATAAAGCGAAAGAGCGATAAAGCGAAAGAGCGATAAAGCGACAGAACGATAAAGCGAAAGAGCGATAAAGCGAAAGAGCGATAAAGCGAAAGAGCGATAAAGCGAAAGAGTTATATAGATCAAAGACGCGGCTTTCAATGATTTTTTTACATAATCGAAGATTCGCACACAGGATACTGCTTATCGCCTATCAATTTAAATTCATATTTATGGAGACGTATTTATAAAGAAAATGAATAAGCAAATTCCACAAACTAACAGATATTTACTTGACAAACAAACTTACTGTATATTTCATAAAGGATATAAAGAAGGTTATAAATGATGTCATCTTTCATGAATTTAGATAATGATTCCAATAGACATATTGATCTATCTTATTAAAAAAAAAAATATTGATCTATCTTGCCATTCGACCTACATTGTAGTTCTAGAATTGTCTCTTTGTAGATGTATAATGACTTACAGAATGCCGTTCATAGATTCGGGTTTAAAGACTTCTCAATATTTATAAACTAAATATGAGCAATGTTTAATTAGCAAGCGATAAGATTGTCAATCTTTAAGTCATAACAGGCACTCACCGTAGAACATAAGATATTTTTCACAACATATATGACATATTGGCTGTGCATATTATGTACGTTGGATAATTAGGTTTTGAAAGTATAACATATAATTGAAATGGATATGCTTATTTCCTTGTTTCGGAATATCTCTTTTAGCAAGGGTTCCTAGTAACAATTGTAACTTATCATATCCTGGATTTACAAAATAATTGTTTTTAAATATCATTCTCTGTGTTTTAAGAAGTATGGATAGATTACTAGATTGTTGTAGGCTACATGTATTTATGTTTGTGTTTATGTATGGAATGTATTTATCAAAAGAAATAACACTGATAGCATTTCATGTCCAAAATACAGGGCAAACTAAGAAACGCTTAAATGGGAATCAGTTTATATAAGGCATATGCAGCATTATTAAGAAGACATTTGAATTAAAATGTATACCGGATATAGTTATAGAAAGGTTTGTTTAAAGTTGACGTATCGTTTTGCAAACTCTGTGCATTGCACTCAATTTCAATTTGCTTATTTGCAAGGGATTTAAAAATATTTTTTATCACGTTTTAGTATCTCAAATATTCAACATTGGAATTGAAAGGGAATATTACCAAAAATGATTAGATATATTCTTAATATTTTCTTAAAAGCAGCAACGCACACTTATATGAAGAGAAACGATACACTCCTCGATTATATTTGGAGACATGTAATCATTAACATTACTTAAATCTACCTATTGAGATGGATATGTGCAGTTTATGTTTGCGTCTAAAATGTGAAGACATTTTTTCTTTACATATATATTTTTATAAAAAAACGCTAAAGTTCATTGAAAACTACTGACAGTACAATACTTAGACATAAATATCAAAACATTTTCGAAAAAGGAAAGTATTTTGCGTATTCTTATGAGAAGTGTCAGAACGGAGTCATATTGACAAGGGGCAGTGTCAAATGTTTTCAAGTATATTCTGTATTATACCCCACTTCCGGTCTCGTTGCTATGGTTTCCTTTTTTCTAACTGTAGGTGTATTGACGGATACACCTCTCCTTTTTATGTTCAAACTGCAGTTTATCCACTGATACACCTCTACTTTTCTAATACACCAACACTTTATTGTTAATCTACACCTAGTCAGGAGAAGAGATCTTCAACGTTGGCAAATAAACGGACTTGTAAAACTTAGAATTTAAAATTTTTGAGATTTATAATCAAATCGAACCAGGGACCTTTATGTTGTTGAGCAGCGACTCTATCGATTGAGGAAATATGGAATTCATGATCATCGGTCAAACAGTGAATAAAAAATCTAAAAATTAAAGATGACTGGAATAAAACAAACCTGTGGTGACATTAAAAAAATCTATAGAAAAATATCAATTTGGTCGACTTCTCGTGTCCTTTACCAAACTGTTTCGATATTATTTTTGTTTTCCAAAGAAATAATATCATAATTCAATCTGATAACTAGCGACAGCTACCTTCATTTTCATTCACAACAAATTGGAACGTACAAGCTGGTATCTGAATAAATATATTTTTCCACTTATGGACACAGCTGTCATCTTACTTAATCGTTGTTCCAATTTCTTTCAAAGGTTTATGTGTAAATTGTTTAATGACCGGGAATATGTTATGTTTATCATACATGTACCATATAGATGTATTTTTCGATTTTGTTTACATGTATATCTGTTTAAGGTTATTTAGTTCCAATTTGAAGTCTTTGTTGGAATTGATAATAGTAATTGTCTTATTCAGTACCACACATTTAAGATAAATAATTATTTTCGTATATTTTGTCTTTGTACTTTTCATTGATAGCATTCCATTATTACTGACATACTGACAAAAGTTTGGCTTTCGTTTTCGGAGAAATTGCATGTATCAATATTTTTGTCTTTAGCACTGGGTAATAGATCGTTTATCGGCAAAACTCTACACAGAAAAGACATCTTTAAGCTTGTGTTTCATTTTTACACTGACTATCATAAATTTGTGGTTATGTTACTATATCATAGAAAGCTCTACATCCCATTCTCTCAGTAACATTATTTTCAATTAAATATGAGATGATAGAATTTTATTAGCTACAGGTTAACATTGATGCTTTAACGAATACACTATACCCGGAACATAAAAAACGCTTGTTTTATGATGGCAGTTAAAAATATTTGTTTATTATTCGAGAGTAAAACCATCATAACAATGCCATTGACAAATACCATTATAATTTGTACTCAAAACCCGCTAAAATTGTAATTTTGTCATCATTTGGATTTAACTGGCTCTCCTTCGAAATAAATTTCGAAAAAGAGATTTTGGATTTATTACATTTTTGTGTTGTTTGATTCATGAAATACACTAGAAATATACTCTCTCAAAGAAGAAACGTATATGTATACATTTTTCAAGCACATCATTGCTTCACCATAAAAGCAAACATGTCATATAATTTCAATTGTAACAAAAAAAAAATACATATCTATAGCACAAGAGTTAGCCAACACTAGAGCACTAGTTTCAGTTATGTGTCCGTGTTCTGTAATCAGCAAGATGGCGTTGAAACCAGTCCTATGTGTGACTTTCATTTGCAAGAATTATTGCGTGGAATCCCATCAGTAAGGAATAGACAAGGTGCTGCTGTCCCTTTACTGCAATTCATCCCCACACTTCCTGCATTGTAATGACAAGTTGTTGGTGTGTCTATTGTGACTTTGACGAACACGTTGATTGAGTTTAAACCTTTGATGTTCTATTTTGAGTGTTTGAGAAATCATTACAGCTTTTTTGCTTTAAAGGGGCAGTAGCACGTTTTTAGGGGGGAATATAGGGTAAAGACAGGAAAATAAAAATTAATGGTTCCAATTGAAGACAATGTATTTAAACTAAATGTAGCAGTAATACTTCAAATATATAAGTAAAGTTTAGCCATGCGATTGCTTTTTCTTACAAAAAATTAATTAAAGGTGTTCACACAAAATGGCCGCCAATGGATTTAATGTGAATCTTCATACTTTGTCCTCTGACTATGGATGATTGGCTTGTGTAAGTAGATTTTTGTCACTGTAAAAATAATACATTTAGCATTAACTAATTATGAGTGAAAATTTTTAAATATAAAATTATCAAAAAACGTGCTACTGCCCCTTTAAAAAGGGTAGGGAAATAAGTCGTCTGACGTTCTGTAAGTGAATTCAAGTTATCATGCTTCAATAATCTAATGTAACCGACGTTCTGGACGTTGTTGAAGTTGTGATTTGCCTCTCAAAATTTGTTTCAACCAATTAACAAGATATCTGTGTATTGGATATTGCACCTTCAACAACCATCAACGCCGTCTCAACCTATTAATTCGACTCGTAGCATCAAGTATTGGCAAACAATTGGCATCTCTTTGAACATCTCTTGGACGGAAGTGGCGTGAAGGAACAACCAACATGGCACAATATGTGTGATAAGTGTGCCAGAATCACGAATCCTGACGTCTATAGAGGAGGAGGAAGAGTACAGTTACATGACGTCTCTGGAAGAGGAGTAAGAGAACAGTAACATGACGTCTATAGAGGAGGAGTAAGAGAACAGTAACATGACGTCTCTGGAAGAGGAGTAAGAGTACAGTAACAAGACGTCTCTGGAAGAGGAGTAAGAGAACAGTAACATTAAATCTATAGAGGAGGAGGAGCAGTGCAGTAACAAGAATTATATAGAGGAGGAGGAAGAGAACAGTAACATGACGTCTTAAGAGAAAAAGGAAGAGTACAGTAGCACGACGTCTATAGAGGAGGAGGAAGAGTACAGTAACATGACGTCTCTGGAAGAGGAGTAAGAGAACAGTAACATGACGTCTATAGAGGAGGAGTAAGAGTACAGTAACATGACGTCTATAGAGGAGGAGGAAGAGTACAGTAACAAGACGTCTCTGGAAGAGGAGTAAGAATACAGTAACATGACGTCTATAGAGGAGGAGTAAGAGAACAGTAACATGACGTCTATAGAGGAGGAGTAAGAGAACAGTAACATGACGTCTATACAGGAGGAGTAAGAGTACAGTAACATGACGTCTATACAGGAGGAGTAAGTGTACAGTAACATGACGTCTATAGAGGAGGAGTAAGAGAACAGTTACATGACGTCTCTGGAAGAGGAGTAAGAGAACAGTAACATGACATCTATAGAGGAGGAGTAAGAGTACAGTAACACGACGTCTATAGAGGAGGAGTAAGAGTGTAGTAACATGACGTCTCTTGAAGAGGAGTAAGAGAACAGTAACATGACGTCTATAGAGGAGGAGTAAGAGTACAGTAACATGACGTCTATAGAGGAGGAGTAAGAGTGCAGTAACATGACGTCTCTGGAAGAGGAGTAAGAGAACAGTAACATGACGTCTATAGAGGAGGAGTAAGAGAACAGTAACATGACGTCTCTGGAAGAGGAGTAAGAGTACAGTAACATGACGTCTATAGAGGAGGAGTAAGAGAACAGTAACTTGACGTCTATAGAGGAGGAGTAAGAGAACAGTAACATGACGTCTCTGGAAGAGGAGTAAGAGAACAGTAACATGACGTCTATAGAGGAGGAGTAAGAGAACAGTAACATGACGTCTGGAAGAGGAGTAAGAGTACAGTAACAAGACGTCTCTGGAAGAGGAGTAAGAGAACAGTAACATGACGTCTATAGAGGAGGAGTAAGAGAACAGTAACATGACGTCTCTGGAAGAGGAGTAAGAGTACAGTAACATGACGTCTATAGAGGAGGAGTAAGAGAACAGTAACTTGACGTCTATAGAGGAGGAGTAAGAGAACAGTAACATGACGTCTCTGGAAGAGGAGTAAGAGAACAGTAAAATGACGTCTATAGAGGAGGAGTAAGAGAACAGTAACATGACGTCTATAGAGGAGGAGTAAGAGAACAGTAACATGACGTCTCTGGAAGAGGAGTAAGAGTACAGTAACATGACGTCTATAGAGGAAGAGTAAGAGTACAGTAACATGACGTCTATAGAGGAGGAGTAAGTGTACAGTAACATGACGTTTATAGAGGAGGAGTAAGAGTGCAGTAACATGACGTCAAAGAGGAGGAGTAAGAGAACAGTAACATGACGTCTATAGAGGAGGAGTAAGAGTACAGTAACACGACGTCTATAGAGGAGGAGTAAGAGTGCAGTAACATGACGTCTCTGGAAGAGGAGTAAGAGAACAGTAACATGACGTCTTCAGAGAAAAAGGAAGAGTACAGTAACATTACGTCTAAAGAGGAGGAGTAAGAGAACAGTAACATGACGTCTCTGGAAGAGGAGTAAGAGTACAGTAACAAGACGTCTCTGGAAGAGGAGTAAGAGAACAGTAACATGACGTCTATAGAGGAGGAGTAAGAGAACAGTAACATGACGTCTCTGGAAGAGGAGTAAGAGTACAGTAACATGACGTCTATAGAGGAGGAGTAAGAGTACAGTAACATGACGTCTATAGAGGAGGAGTAAGTGTACAGTAGCATGACGTCTATAGAGGAGGAGTAAGGGTACAGAAACATTAAATCTATTGAGGAGGAGTGAGAGTGCAGTAACATGACGTCTATAGAGGAGAAGTAAGGGTGCAGTAGCATGACGTCTATAGAGGAGAAGTAAGAGTACAGTAGCATGACGTCTATACAGGAGGAGTAAGAGTACAGTAACATGACGTCTATACAGGAGGAGTAAGTGTACAGTAACATGACGTCTATAGAGGAGGAGTAAGTGTACAGTAACATGACGTCTATAGGGGAGGAGGAAGAGTACAGTAACATGACGTCTTTAGAGGAGGAGTAAGTGTACAGTAACATGACGTCTATACAGGAGGAGGAAGAGTACAGTAACATGACGTCTATAGAGGAGGAGTAAGGGTACAGTAGCATGACGTCTATAGAGGAGGAAGAGTACAGTAACATGACGTTTATTGAGGAGGAGTAAGGGTACAGGAACATGACGTCTATAGAGGAGGAAGAGTACAGTAACATGACGTTTATTGAGGAGGAGTAAGGGTACAGTAACATGACCTCTATAGAGGAGGAAGAGTACAGTAACATGACGTCTATAGAGGAGGAGTAAGAGTACAGTAACACGACGTCTATTGAGGAGAAGTAAGGGTGCAGTAGCATGACGTCTATACAGGAGGAGTAAGTGTACAGTAGCATGACGTCTATAGAGGAGGAGGAAGAATACAGTAACATGACGTCTATAGAGGAGAAGTAAGGGTGCAGTAGCATGACGTCTATAGAGGAGGAGGAAGAGTACAGTAACATGACGTCTATAGAGGAGAAGTAAGGTACAGTAACATGACGTCTATAGAGAATGAGGAAGAGAACAGTTAGATGATGATATAGATGACGATGTTCATCAAAATGAAAAACCGGGAAAACGATTTTTCTGGTGTGAATTTTGAAAATGCAAATCAAGTTGTCAATTATCTTTGGTTACATCTGATCATCTTATTATATGCGGATGACGCTGTTATGTTTAGTGAAAATCCAAATGAGTTACAAAACTCCTTAAATTTGTTTTATGAATATTGTTTAAAATGGAAACTTACTGTCAATTTATCTAAAACTAAGATAGTGATCTTCGGCGGAGGGCCATCGTAAACAGCGAATTCTATATTCTCCTTTCGCTCGATGATAGAAAAATTTAAATAATAGGAATTTCATAGGAATTGTAGGTTTTTGACAGGTATCAAAGTATTAGTAGAAAATGCAACGAAAGCAATGTTAGCACGTTTGAAAAAAGGCCGAAATTTAAAACTCTCAATTGATTGTTCATTAAAAGCTTTTGATACTATTATATGCCCAATCCTCCTTCATGGTTGTGAAGTTTGAGGATTTGAGAACTGGACCTTATCGAAAAAGTTCAATATAGATTCATTAAAGTTGCTGTCGGTCTCCGCAGCCCTACCTCAAACGTCATGTTATATGTTATGTTAATGTGAAAAGAGAGCAAAACAACCATCCTGTTTAAATGAATATGCTGTTTGTTTAAAACATCTTCATTCTTTGGTGAGACACAGTTTAGAAATTACTGGTTATGTTGGAATGAAGAATGTCATTGAGGCTTAACTCCCTGCAATTTGAAAACACCAAAAGGCACCTTTTAAAACAATTCCATTTAGCTAGCCCTAATGGTTTTCAAATTCTGCTTCGAAAAATCCTCCAAAAACTCAGAAAGTTGAAAATCCCAAAAGGCACAACTGTTGCATCCCAACTACGGATCTTTCCCATCTTAAGATGGGATAACTCTCGAGGCTGTCCCAACAGTGGATAAAGCACTATTCCAAGTTGGGATATCCCATCTTAAGATGGGATAGCTGGATCAGTTTCTGAATTTGAAAATAACTTTGAAAAAAAGTGTAGAAATTTTTTGTTTTGAAAATCTACTTTAATGGATAAGAAAACGTGTTTGATGAAACAAACACTTTGAAGATAAATCACATTCTGAATGTTTATTTTATTCAGACCGAATAGACTGGCACATAATGTTGTTAACCCGGGGTCATCGAACGAGATGAAGCTCCATAGACTTGAATGGCCTTGGTTTACAGACCGGATTTGAGGGATAATCTATCCGAATTGGGTAACATGCCTCTGATGGATTTTCCTGGGTACTGAAAGCCAGGGATGGGCATACTAAATCTTATCAGGCAGAAGGATAAGCATCAGGTGGTTTTTAAGGTTTTCAAAGATTGGAAGTAAATATGTAACCCTTTCTAGTCATTTAGAGAAAAACACGACGCAAAGGCTATGATTTACTATTGGCTTTAATTCTATGGTTTAACGAGTTTAGGGATTAAAAGTATACATTTTTGACGGTTATGTAAATGAGCTCTCATGGGTTGTTTGTTCAAGGCAATAAGGTAGTGAAGGGGAATGTTGTAATCATGAGACTATATATGGGATGCTACACATTTTAGAAATGACCTACACTACTACAGGCTAGATTAGGGTTGTTGTATGTTTAGGCCAGGAGAACCTAGAGAGGATAGGTTGGGGAAACGGCTATTAGCCAGCAATATGGACTCACAAGTGTGAAATCTGTATCTATGGTGTGTCAATTTTACACACATGAACTATGTAGTTATGTATACAATCTTATCTATTTTTGACCAATGAATGACTAGTGCTTTGACACCTGGGCGTCACAGGGATGGGCAGACAAACTTCATCCTCTCTCTAATTTTTGTAATGACATTGTCAAAGAGCGTGTAATACCCCAAGCGCGACTCCCCGTAATTACACAATCAGTTATGATGTGTCATGTAATAGTTACCAACTTCGACCTCGGGTTCAAGTTAGATGAACCCTCGCGCACGTGATTCATGTGCGCGAGAACAGAACTCCGAATCAGACACCGACAATCACTGGGCCCAGAGAGGGGAGAGGACATTTACTGTGCACTTCCTAGTTTGGAGAATATCATGAAACTTGAAATTTGACTCATTTTAATTTGATTGTAAACTGCAGAGCTACATTTATTTTGTTCCTTAATGTTCAAAATATATCGAAATAAGACATTAATATATTAAACAGTATCATTGGTTCAATTATATACATTACAAAATACTACTCTATTATGTAACTTAGGTACACTGTAAATGTCTATTCAACGCCATGAGAATTAGAAATATAAAACTTATCAGTTATAGATTGATATGTACATTATGCTTTCATTACATGTTTGTGAATATTTGTAAAACTGTATACCACCAAACCCTTCCGGTTATATTATACTTTTTTGTCATAACCCAAAGAAATGTCATAAAATGGAATAAAAAAAATGAATTGAATTGATAACAACCATATACAAGCACATGTGTACTGTGATTGGAAAAGGATACAGATTTTTGTAATGACAGATCTTTTGTTTTTGTTTTGATTGATGCATTTGTAGAAATCCTTTTGTCGTATATTTACCAAGAAATTGTTGTTAACATATATGTCTATTATCACATTCTAAAATATCCGAGGGTTTTTCCCATCAAACTAAAACTGTTGATGTTTAAAACAAGCTTTAAATATATTTTTCATCAATAATAACATACAGTAAGATAAATTTTCATCAAACTTTTTATTCAAACACGTATCAAAGATATTCCATCAAAGTCGGTATTTCATGAAAAAAAAGCATTCAATTAAAATTTTCCCTTTTAATTAAAGTCAATATTTCATCAAAGTATTGATTCCATGAATTACATGTTTTCATCAAAGTCGTTTATTCATCAATGTTGGTCGCTAAAACAAACTTTAATCCAAATATACATTTCCGATGAACTCAATATTTCATAAACCATTTATCAATTTTTGTTATCCAAGTCAATATTTTATAAACCACTTATCAATTTTTGTTATCAAAGTCAATATTTCATAAACATATCCAATTATTTTGTCATCGAAATCAATATTTCATATACTTATTTCATCAATCATCAATTTTATCAAAATCAAAATGTAAAGATCTAAAACAGGCTTTCAAATTTATTTTTCATTGCAATTAACTTTTCAAAAGGTATTTTTTTCTTCAAAGTCCTTTTTTTCACAAAACTAAATACTTCAAGTACAAGTAAAAGAAATCTATCAAAGTCGATCTTTTCATCAAAATTAACATTTCAAAATGTAAAGTTTTCTTCAATGTCATTCTAAGTTGCCTTTTCATGAAAACCGGAAAAATTTAAAATTCCAGAAAGTTGAAAATCCCAAAAAGCACAACTATATGTGACGATTAGTCAACATACAAAGTTTGGTTAAGCTAGGCCAAACTGTTCTTGAGTTCTGCTCCGGAAATACATTTCTAAATTGCATGTCCATGGAAACCGCAAAAATATAAACTCCAGAAAGTTGAATGATCATTTACAAACCCTCTCTCTCTATCAACATATTTTTTGCTAAACCATCCCCATCTACATACCGTTTACAAACCTTCTCTCCAATCAACACATAATTTACTAACCCTCTCTCCATCAACACATAATTTACTTACCCTCTCTCCATCAACACATAATTTACTAACCTTCTCTCTCCGTCAACACATAAGTTACTAACCCTCTCTCTGCATCAACCAACAATGTCTTCTTTACAAATCCTCTCTCCCATCAACACATAATTTACTATCCCTCTCTCTGCATCAACAAACAATGTCTTCTTTACAAATCCTCTCTCCAATCAAAATGCAATTTACAAACCCTCTCTTTGCATCAACAAACAATGTCTCATTTACAAATCCTCTCTTTTATCAACATGTAATTTACTAACCCTCTCTGCATCAACAAACAATGTCTCATTTACAAATCTTCTCTTTTATCAACATGTAATTTACTAACCCTCTCTGCATCAACAAACAATGTCTCATTTACAAATCCTCTATCCAATCAACATGTAATTTGATAACCTTCTCTCTGCATCAACAAACAATGTCTTGTTTACTAACC
Source organism: Steromphala cineraria (assembly GCA_916613615.1). Lineage (NCBI taxonomy): Eukaryota > Metazoa > Mollusca > Gastropoda > Trochida > Trochidae > Steromphala > Steromphala cineraria. Next base: position 2,878,123 of record OU744729.1, read on the forward strand.
CTCTCTCCCTTCAAAACATAATTTACTAAACTTCTCTCTGCATCAACAAACAATGTCTCATTTACAAAAACCTCTTTCCAATCAACATGTAATTTAATAATCCTCTCTTCCTATCAACATGTCGTTTACTAACCATCTATGATCTATCCCTGTCAACATGTCGTTTACGAGCCCTCTCTCCCTATCCACGTGTCGTTTACTAACCCTTTCTTCCTATCAACATGTCGTTTCCTAACCCTCTCTCCCTATCGACATGTCGTTTACTAACCCTCTCTCCAATCAACATGTAATTTACTAACCCTCTCTCTCCATCAACAAACACTGTCTCATTTACAAACACCTCTCTCCGATCAACATGACATTTACTAACCCTCTCTTCCTATCAAATGTCGTTTACTAACCATCTATCCCTGTAGTTGACCCTAAATGAGAGGTCATTGGTTAACCAATCAAATCTGTGGAATGCGAGGTCATGTTGATACGACACAGGTCAACGCAATACGACACACGTGTGTCGTACGAGATTAGTATGCCATCACTTGTACGTTACCTACGTGTGTAATAAATCCGGTTATAACACTTTCGGAACTGCGCCATCACGACAGCGTCAACAGTGGTTACAGCACTGGGAAACAGATTCAGTCGATAGACCGTGTACCGGATACTGCGACAACATGGTATCCGGCCACTCCATCTCACCGCGGATGGTTCCTTATACCTGACAAACAGACTGATGGCCAGGCGAGTTAGCCGGTGGCAGAGTCGCGACTGGGCACGACCCGATATGAACCAAATCGAACATTTATGGGATTATCTCAATCGGAATGTCAGAAGTCGGCTTGTGCGGCAATCCAACATCCAGTATGTTAAACAATGCCCCCTCAACGAATGGCAACGGATCATCGCAGACGTCATCAGACGTTTGACGACCTCAGTCGGTAGATGTGTTGTTGCCTGTATAGACTCTTATGGTGTACATACCCGTTACTAACAGCACTTTGTAACATGTATTGTGACATTTATCCACGCTTTCGCGATCAGTGTTTACATGATTTTTCAAATATTGGACCCCACCAATCTTTACAGGCTTGTCCTTACGATTATTCCGACTTGATTAAAATGAAAGTTTACACACATTGTGTGAAAAAGACACTTAAAGTTAAACAAAAATGATATTCCTTTATGGGTTTGTTTTTATTTTATGTCGATGCTAACACGCGGTAGCGTTTCTTTTGGACACTAGTTTAGGTCTACGAGTTTGCGCAACACGTCAAAGTCATGACGTGCATCAATAAGCTCAACGAATCTATTCGAAACATAAGAACTTTAATGAACTAAAAAACACTTTGTCCTTCTATATAATAAGTACTCTACTCGATATGAAGGCAAGTAAAAGTTGGTTACATAGTGGAATCTAGTATCATACTGAATATTCACTTAGACGTTGGTGTTTTGTTTAAATGCTAAGAAACTGGTGTCCTTGTGTGTGGTTGAATATGATTTATATTATTCAAATTTCGGTATTTGCTAGTTTTTGGCATCCAAAAAAATATTTGTTAATATGCTTTCTCTTGTCGTTTAGTCGTTTACCAACAGATTAAAGGTTCGAATGTCAAGGAGGTTTTGATCTCATACCAAAACACTGTACACAACCCAAGTAACATGTCTACATTGTGGTTAAGTATAACAAACTAATTACAATTGTAGATTGCTAAAACAATGACAAGAAATGTTATTGATGTGATTTAACATTCTGAGTTTATCAAGCTAATAATATTTATTTCTTTATGGAATGTCCTTTTTTTATAACGGTGAACGTTTCGTCTTTGTACCGATTAATAAGAAAGGTCGACTTTCTCGATGGTTGCTGTTCGATTGTATGACAAATTATTTGAATTTCCCACTTTTAAAAAAAATTATTTGGATAATACCCACAAATTTGGCTTAATAGAGGTCTAAATATTTTTGAACGTATGGCACGTCACTTGGAAAAATTGGTTCGATAAATAACCCGTTTGGTTTCTACTTTAATTTGTAAATGGCAAAGGGGTAAGCTCTAGATAATGTTTTTATACTTATCGCCTGCTGTATGATTCACTATCCGGATAACCAATCACCAAATATCACTTATACTCCCCCCCCCCCCCCCCTATATCAACATGTTGTATACTAACCGCTGTATTAGTCAACATAACGTTTACAAAACCGTCTCTCCAAATCATGATTTTTTTCTATTTCTCTTTCCCCATTAACATAATATTTACTAAACCCTCTCTCTTCATCAACATATCGTTGAATAAAAACTATCTCCCAGTTTTTTTATTTTTACTTACCCATTCTCCCCTTCAACATATTTACATAACCCTCTCTCCCACTAGCATTACATATATCACTAACCCGCTCTTCATATCATCATCACAAAACGAACAATAACTCCCTGTCATTTAATACATTTTTATCAACTTTCTCTTGGACATTTAATGTGAAATCCATCATCACTTAAATTAATCTTATGTATGTAAAAGATAATATTTAGTCGATCATGTTATGTAATTAGTATTCATTTAAATTAAATGAAATGCTGTATTTGGGTCATACAGTACTTATATACTTAGCTGTTCAAGTTAAATTTGTCATTTTGGAATAGTCATGAGAGATGTTTTGAAGGATCATCTTCCAAAAAATGTCTTTGGAAATGCATGAAAGCCAGATAAAATCACAGAATATCTCTTAAATTTTCGTTTGGGTTACTTTTTCTGGATTTGGAGAAAATAGACCCTATTAAAATGATCCTATTAAGTGTATATTGTACTGACCATACCAACCTGTGTACATACTGATATAGACTTACATAACTAAAAACATATATCTTAATCAATTAAATCTCAAAAGGAGTCTCAGACAAATGGCTGTATCACTGCAGATGTAGACTTGCCATTATAGAGGTTTTGGTAAGGTCAAAATAATGTTAACTAAAGTCTCAGTGTACGAGTTATACTGATACTATTACCATACATGTCAGTTAAGATTGTTTCCAGAATGTTTATAAAACCTCCACTCCACTAGGGTTCATCGTATAACAGTCAATATATACAAACAGAAAAAAGTGGTAATCTTTCTGAGATCATGCATGAATACGTTAAAACATTCTACTTCTATTTATAATTTTTGTATTTCCTTTTATTTCATCTACTGAATTTGTACCTGTGTATTCATCTGATAATATTTGTAATTTTTATTAGCCTTAATATTTCATTGTTTTCAATTCATTAAAATATATAAAGCCATTGGCTTTGTATCTCATCAGGCTTCATATTCAATTTTGCTGTAGGGAAAAAAGACTGCTTTAGTCATATAGACGAACAATAAAGATAATTTTGAATACAACGGAAAGGGGACTCCGTTTGCTCAATCTCATTAAAATAAGGTCAAAATGTTCTTTACTGCGTTACGCAGATAATAGATCTCACAAAGTCTCGTTAGTTCAGCCGTCAGGGTAACCTTCGACCGTTTGATCTGAGGTAGATTTAGTCCACCATTAAATTTTATGTCTTTTAAAGGCAAATTCTAGAGGTTCGAGCGTTCCAACAAAGTTCAGTGGAAAATGATCTTTCGATTTTCCAAAAAGCAAGGATAAGTGATTAATTTTTACTAGGTTTGATGCTTTTCTGAAGTTATAGTATAGATGTTTGTCAAAATGAGCGATATAACTGCACCATTTAACTTTCAGGGATGATGACGCGGGAAATGGTCTATATAATTGAGTTTCCTACTGGTGTCAACAGAAAAGGAAACGCAAAATCCGAGACATTTAGTTCACAAACTTTACGTTCTACATGAACAGTCCACAACTGGGAATTCAGACTAGCACAGTATAAAATCAATATCTTCTTAGTCACTATATTACATATAACGGAAAACTAGTAAACCTTACATTTAAAAATAAAAAAACATCTACAAACATCAACATAACATTTCATTAGAAAGTAAGCGATATTAAGATAATTGTATATGAATAAATGAACCATGTTTCTAAATTATAGGTATATGCTTTATCAGGTTCCATACAAACTGTAACTGTGTTGTAAATACATGTGATTACTTTTCTCCGTATAGATAGCTATTGTTTTATTAGTAAAGTATTTCATAAAAAGAAGAAAAGACAGATTGTCAACCTCTAGGTTATCTTAATTGAGAATATCTTGTGAGAATATTGAAGGATTTCTATTGTAAACCAGGCCATGTTAAACGCTTACGTTTTGCTGCGAAAAACATTAATATATCTTCTTAGATATTTATATACACAGTTAACGTACATGTATTAATTAAGGGCCAATATTTTGTTAAAGTTATTTACACGTAAATCTAATTAAACAAAATCAATAAAAATCATTCCAATCGTGCATGTAGTAAAGTAATAATACGGTATTAATAGATGGTCATGTATATGCTTTTGTTCCTTGTTAAGAACTTATGTTATTCGGTAAGGAATGTGATATAAATCTCATCTCAAGTAGATTAATAAAAGGATAATCTCATCTTTAGAAATGTTTGATTTAAACGTTCGCTCTAAAGGTCTCATATATATTCCTGGTTTTTATGTGTATATTAATTACATCGACAATGGGATATTACAAATAAAGGCAATTCATAAAAGACTTTTTGGTCGGTTATATTGTTTTGTTAAAATAATATCATTAGTTCTAACTTGAGATAAGAAAGAAAATGAATTCAAACTCCCATCGTTTGATATAAGCGTTCATCAGAGAAATGTTGACATCAATCGTTTTTCCTTTATACATAATGACCGATTGGTAAGATAGCACCTCTTCAAATCAACCCGACAAAGCGAAAGAACGATAGAGCGATGAAGCGATATAGCCGCGCGACAAAGCGAAAAAGCGAAAGAGCGAAAGAACGATAGAGCGATTAAGCGATATTGCTGCGCGACAAACCGATATGAAAATATCGCTTTGTCGTTCGTCCATATCGCTTTGTCGTTCGTCCATATCGCTTTGTCGTTCAACCATATCGCTTTGTCGTTCGGCCATATCGCTTTCTCGTTCAGTCATATCGCTTTGTCGTTCGGCCATATCGCTTTGTCGTTCACCAATATCGCTTTATCGCTTTATCGCGTTTATATCAAAGGGCGAAAGAGCGATGGCCCGTTTCGGCCATCATAGGATACCGATTGTTCAACTGCTTAGGAGCTGAGAAAACTTTGTATAGCCGCGTTAAGCAGCTTTCGTGTACCGTAAATATGCCATTAAACCATCGTGTGATATTCTGACTTCATTATAATATCTGACAACAATTGCATTGAAGGCTTGTATGAGGCAACGTTGTATGGACCATCATGGCAATTCCCTAACAACAGTGCAACTATGAATAATTGCAAACAACTATAACCTGATTTTCTGTAGGATCATGCATATCGCCGAGAGCAGATTCGAAAATTAAAAACGTTTAGCTAAAGATGGTTACATTTGAATAAAATATTAGTTAACAAGAATAACTATTTAGCAATTGACTTTAATTTTCGGAAACAGTGCCTCCAGAAACAAAATAATGAAAACAGTGAGATTTGAAGATTGTTCCAATCAGCGTTATGTACCGTTAATATGCATATAAATTTGCATATGAAAGTTTCTGAACTCATAGACGATGTATGTGACAAATTTGAAAAATTTCGTGCATTATAAGTAGTCTTCTTGTACAATAAAAGGTACGTTTTAACTTTTTTAGGTAAAAACAGGAAGTAATCTTTAACATTTGCATAACAATTATTTTGAGTTTTCAAGGATTGATGGCTATATAATTGAACTATTTCATTGTAATGCTGGTTACATGATTTCACTGACAGTTGCCAACTTTGAAAGTGAAAGTGAAAGTTTATTCGTAATAAAGGCCTCATGGCCAAAAGTACAAAATCGTATGTACATTTAATCAGAGCGCATGGACATCGAGATGGTATATTACATAGGTAGATTACGTTTGAGAAAAATAGCAAGATTGCCAACAGTTACCAACAGTACTTTTGAAAAGAACGTTTCGTCTAACAGGAACACTTCAAGTTGCTATCAACTGCACCACAATTTTACTGGACGGTTATCAAAGCCTTATCTCATATTAAGGTGCACCAAGACGTAAATAGACCATAAACTACCTTGGACGTATACTCCAATACCAACCGAAATTTAATTCTACAAAATTTTAACAGTTTTGTTACATAGAGACCATATTTTATCTATTCTTTAATTTTGAATTTAAATTTTTTTGATTGACAACATGCAATTCTGTAACATATTTTATATGTTCATTTTGTACGTGGGCCAAAGGCCTTTCTACTGAATAAAAGATTGATATTCTTTAATACCAATGAATTTGTATGTAGAAATATCAACACACAAATGTTCTTAAATCACTTAAATCGACAAGATCAAGAAAAGAAGTTGGAATTATTTTTTTTTTGTCGGGGGTAAAATTTGCTCATGTTTTAAAGTATTTATATTCTCTTGAATATTTCAACACTCAATGACAATGGCCAAATCTTTATATATTGCGCCTTTTTTAATTGTAGTCGTAATAAGTATAATTTGTTGGAAAATAAATATCAGAAGATTTTAATATACATCACGTTGATTTGATACTCGTGACTAAAATTAATGCACACATTTCCGACAGCATGCAGTTTTACTGCACGATATACTAAATCAACGTATGATGTAAAGCAGTGATAACTTTATCAAGAGATTAATGATAAGCCTTAGAAATTCGATATCAACCTTTTACAGCATTTATGTGAAATGTTACAAAATTGACATCACGACAGATGAATAAAGTTATCCTGATTAAGTTACATAATTTCATCAATGTGATTCATCAATGTTATGGTCATAACAAGCTGTCAAACCTTCCCTTACAAGATTGATACTTCTGTAAACGGACATACGTATTCCATTACGTATACGTAATAGTTTCATCATATCTATTTACCGTTGAGGGGAACACTCATATAAGCCGGAATAGACCAAAGGTAGAGTTACCGACTGTGTAAGAAGTAAACTTGTCTGTCATCCAGACAAAAGCAAAAATATTCAATTGATGACCAGTCTAGAAACGTTTAGCAAGTCAAGATCACTCTGAAGTTAAAGCATCTTCTGGGCTCCATTTTGTTATAATACATGATTTGTTTTAAAATATCGTAAATATTGAGAAAAATACTTCTGAGACTAAATGTTAGTCTAACGTTAACGATAGGGCCTGTGATTAAGTAGGCTGTATATTCTTACCACACTGTTGTAATAGTAGGCTATATATTGCTACCACACTCGCTGGTAATGCAGAGTAGACGAAATCGAGCATAGGAGAGTTAAATGGTGCGACAATAGTGAATAACTAGTTGCAGGTAAAGTAGCATTTGGAAGTAGGATTAGTTGTCTGTAGGTGTTTAGAAGTACTCAACGTTGAGACCGCGTTTAGCAAAGTAGAAAGGAGATATCGTGTTGAAATGAGTTAAAATAGTCATTCCTGGATGTAAAACGCGCGTATAATGTTACTGTGTGAGTTAACAAATATGGCAAATATGACGTTTTGATCATCAACCTGTCGAGCCTTATCCTAAAACATTTTGAAACAATTTTGTGACAACGGCATCTTTTATCAAAAATAAGTTTTCTATTTTGGGGATCAAAGTGCTTTACACTAAGAACAAATATCTCGCGGTCAAAATCAAACTGAACATTTCTTTACGAGTATGCAAAATAATAATAATGACTGATTTGATAAAAGGACAAAGCAACATTACAAAGCAATAGTATAATTGTATAACGCTTACAAAAGTCATTTTCATTTCCTTTTTATGCTTTATAGATCTAACCAACTACTTTGAAAAAAATAATCATTATTTACCTTTCTTAAAACTCAATAGGCCTTTGAAGCAAGCTCTACCTTTAGCGTTTGTCGACATAGTTAAACTAACAGTTTAAGTTTCACATTTGGTAAAGATTCATTGTAAAGCAAACAACATATCCACATCATTAGTTGTGTGATGTAAAATGAGATGAGTTTCATCTTGTGTTGTGTGTATCTGACACCTGATATAAAACAAACATTTACACGAACTTCGACTTTTTAAAACCAATTTTAATCGCTTTATCTAAAACATAATAAAGAAAGCAGCATGTATAAGTAGGGCAGCATATCGGTTAATTGCCGGTGCAGTCATTATTTATATACTGCACAATGCTAGTTTATAAAAATGACGACACCTTCAATACCCGAACACCGAAAGATAGTCTTCTTAATGGCCATTACTGTGTAAAGTGTTCATTCGAGGTTAGTTCAGCCCTGCATATTGTTGTAGCTAGTCCATCCCGGCTTACCACATTTACATTTCTATGAAAGACGAACAATTTCAGACCTCACCGAGACTGCGAGCGACAAACAGATTATTCATCGCCTTCAAGTAAACCAGCTTTGTAAGAGGGGGTACCGAAACCTATCCTATGTCACTAAATTATCTCCGTATCAAATCAAAGAGTTGTCTACTGGAATAATCTGCTACCTGTCGAGACGACATTCCACAATATTTGACCCCCCCCCTTTCCAACACCCCCCTTCCAACACCCCCCCCCCCCCCCCCCCCTCTTCCAATACACGACTTCCCCCAGATACATTCATGTACACTTTCCTATATCCCCTTCAAATCTCGCTCTCCTTCTATCCCCCTTTTCGTCTCATTATACCACTCCCACCAAAGCCCTTACCGTCTGGATGCGATAACCTTAGAAATTTGATGTAACACCGGTTACAGTTTGAATACATTACCTCTTTACTTATCAGTATATATCGCTATTCGCACGGTGGTGAATTTCAACGACACTGTTGCCTTATCGACAATTTGCATACCTTGAATTTAAAGACACCGTTCCACTTTTCTTTTCTGAATTGGTTGCTTATGTGGTTTCTGAAACAAATCTGGAGGAAAGATTGAAGGCGCTCTCGTTATAGACGTGCTAATATTAACTCTCATCTGGATCCATATGATGTTAAACTATATGCATCAACGTCTGATATTCATTTATATGATACGATAGTCTATAACCTCTGGACAAGAAAAATGTAAAATATGAAAAGGATAAAACCATTTTTCTGTTGTCCTTTTCTATAGCTTAATTTTTAGTTACAAACAATAGACCATTCCTCTGAGATTCTTTAATCAAGTTCAATTGCTTTAAGCTGGGATGGAAATGTAGTAGATAACGTCGTACAGATTTAAACCAATTTGCGATTTTATTTCTGGTATTATGCAAATAACTTATACCTGTCTTAATTCAAAATCAAATCATGTATAGTTTGTCTTCACATAGAAGGAACTTATAATTGAAGCGTTAAAGATGCTGTTTCATACTTGCATGCGGTTCAGGCTGAAATTTAGCTATTGAGAAAAGAAATACATCACTTTGTAGAAAAATCTTTCGTCGAAATTTTGATATCATATTTAGATTGTTTAATCAACAATAACATACTTATTTCGACGCCCAAAGCACAGTACCCCTTGTAGAAAGGGCATAGCATTTAACGAACACGCTTTCGGTGACGTAATCATTACGCGTGTAGGATTTACACCGTGTCACAACTAGCGTATTTGCGTTCGATGGGTATCAACTTTGGCAGCAACGAATACCTTATTCGGAGGAAAATAAAATAAAATCTAGTCGTGCGCGACAAAGACGGTTTTCAAGCGTATATTTAGAGACCGGAAGTTGTGAGATGGCCACACTTGAGTCGCCTTTATTTTGGCTGCCGTTTCTGTAATTTTGTTAAATTATCTCATATTTAATGAATTTTGGTCCGATTTTCCCTAGGTTGGTCGCTAAATTTTTCTAAAAATACAACGAATACATTAAAAATAATTTTTTTAAATATTGCAAGTATGATACAGCATCTTTAAGCTGTAGGGGAAATCAGACTTTGGACTTTAAGCGATATGCTTCCTTCTGGTTAAAAAATCATGTGACCGGTATGCGTTTCAATTCACTCTAAAGTGGAAGTTATACTTCCATATATATATATTATATAGTTAAATATATAACTGTCGCGATTGACGTTAACACAAAATTCCGCCTACTTATTGGACGAAACGATGTCATGTGAAGAATTTGACATTGCGCAGTAATGAAACCACAATAACATTTTGAAATATTTTGAAATATAAACTGTCCTTTCATTTTCAAAAGGGTTATAACCGTTAGACAAACACACGATGAAATCATTTCTTAATGAAACGCTTATTCATGCAACTTTGTTTCGATATTAATACGCGTTTCTTCATCAAACCTTTTTGTTCCGTAAGCATGTTTAATGAGTATAATGACAATAAACCTTGTATTTCAACGTGATGGTAATCGTGTGACAAATCATATTGTGTAAGCATTTGGGTACATTGACTACATACTGCTTTGTCAGTTGTATGTTATCCTAACAAAGATTGCTAAAGCGGATTTATTAAGCTTAAATAAGGTTGTGGCTTTGATTTAAATTTTGATTAAACCATCAACAGTTGTACAAGTTATTATCACATTTCTGAACATGGACTAAAGTGAGTTCTTAAATAATTGTGGGTCTGTTAGGTATCAACTATTATAAAGATAAGAGATAAAGATATAAGATAAAGATATAAGATAAAGAGAGGCATTTAGAAGTTGGCGTATCAAGTGAAAGACAAATTTATGGATGACAACTTCTTGTTTATTGTGGATCACAACGTTTCTGGGCTATTCCATGCCCCTTTGTCTGGTGAATGGTTGAATGCAAGATACATCGAAGTAAATAAATACAAATTTAAGTGAGGAAGCTAGGGATACATGTATATACAGTATTGATAGCAGATGAAAGAGTGTGATGTACATGTTTTGGTTATGTTTTTAAAGCTATTATTATAAAAAAAAATTAAAAAAGTACTAAATTTGAGGATCTTTATATGATCCTATACTATTCGAGAAAGTCATCTAACACCACTTCTGCTACTGCTATGGACAAAAATGAAGTCCCTGAATTTGTTGTGTGACTAAAATGTAAATTCTAAGATTTGAAATAAAAATATAATAAAAAGGTGCCCTAAACAATACTTAATTTTCAAAGCTGAGGCATCTAGATTTGCCAACATTTTCTAGACTAAGGAAGGCTCCTTTAACTATGGTTTTGCACAATGCTATGTAACCGAGTTGGTGTATTGAGTTCAGATGTAACCGTTCTACCAGACATAACCCAGTTATGCTTGACATTTGTGAAACATAACGAAGGTAACCAACTGTTGAGGAATTCTCTAATAATTGGCCCGTAAGTGAGGCGTAAGTAGTTGAAATTCTCAGTTAGTGATTTGATTAACCTTGCAGACGTTACCATTGAGGAAGGGAGGTAATCGCTTTACCAGGGTCCCGACCTTCACCTTCGTGTCACGAAGTGAAGCTTTTTCTGAAATAAAGGCAAAAGTAATTTTTAATATTTTACTGTTTTGGTTATTTTGGTCTTTAATTATCTCACCTTTACCGATCCTTTAAATATGGTAAGAAAGTGACGAAGGTATTGCCTATTTCATCTTAATCATATACTTATAATGATTTCCATCTCTTTTTGGAACATTAAATTACATATATATTTGACGATAGAATCGATAAAGAATTGAGGCAAGGCGTTTGAGAAGCTCTACCTGGAAAGATTTCGGCATGTTACGGATTCATATTGAAATACTCTAGAATGAAACCTATTTACTTTGTTGGTTCGTTGCTTTAGGACATCAAGTTGTCACATTTTAGAACATTATTCATACATTTTATTCGTTTTCAGAATAAGGTCTTCAAATACAAAACATATAAACTTGTGTATCTGTGGATGCCATTTCACATCAGACTTCGACTCTGTGTCCTCTTGTCTGGGCACATCACAAATATTGGTTTATAACAATAAACAATGTTTATGTTGAATCCAATTTATCATCATGATATATGTAAATTCTATGTCAATACTGTTTATGTTTGTATCAATTTCCACAAATACCACATGTCAATCTCCCCCTGTCACGTATGAGACTATGTTCCCTGTCCACATGACCAGGGGTGGAACTAAGCGGTCTATCAGATTCCTGTGTATACTACACATACACGCTGTGTGGTCGAGTCCATGGTAGTGTTCTGTGTCCGCTGGGAACCTAGACGAGGTGTGGTAGCCATTATCACTATTCTTGTGTTTCCCGACCCCTCCAAAGATACAATGTTATGTCCCTTGGGTCATCAAATATAACAATGACTTGTTTTTCGATTCTCGAGCAAGAACAGTAACACACATAGTGCCTGTTTTGTCGAAATGATGATGTAATTTTCAACGTTACGTACTGTACGAAGACCATTTCGGAATTATTTTGCAATAGAACGGATTTCTTGTATTAATACAAATTTAGTGACTTCCTCGACATCATATTCTAAAACACTAAGTGTTGATTCTATAGAAAGCGAAAACGCCCAGTAGTTCGTTAGTCATCAGGAAAACTAAACAAAACTTTCCAGGAAAATCTAAGAATGTATTTGTAAGATACTGTATAGAGAACAGTTTGTTTTGCTTTTCACACATAAAGGGGCAGTAGCACGTTTTTAGGGGGAATATAAGGTGATGTCAGGAAAATGAAAATAAATGGTTCCAAATAAAAGACAATTTATTTAAACTAAATGGAGCAGTAATAATTCAAATATATAACGTAAGGTTCAGCCATGCGATTCCTTTTTCATACAAAAATGAATTAAAGGTGTTCACAAAAAAATGGCCGCCAATGGAATTTATGTAAATCCTCATACTTTGTCCTCTGACTATGAGTGATTGGCTTGTGTAATGTGATTGTTGACACTGTCAATATAATACATAAGGCATTTACTTACAATTATAAGTGCAAATTTTAAAATATAAAATTATCAAAAAACGTGCTACTGCCCCTTTAAAGTGGCCCGAAAATCCTGAATAATTGAATGAATGACGTTTTTGTCGGGAGTATGGCAAGTGTATTGACCAATGTTGAAGGACATACGCCTACTCTGAAGTTTGTGAAGTGTATTGACCAGTCGTCAGACAAGCCAGACCAGTGTAATATTACACACCTTGACCAACTCATTACCTGCCCACAACACAATGCCTTCTCTCACCTGTCAGTGACCACGCCCTCTTGGACCCATGGCAAATACTGTACCTCTTTCGCTTCAACTGTAGGTCATTCTCTTCCCACAGAGACAGATCAAGTCATGAAATGTTGATACAGCCTCGCCAACTTTGTGGGATCGAATGGGAAATGTCTGATTGGAGGCAATCAAAGTTAGTTGTGCAATCAGCGACGCTGTTCTAAAATCATCATTTTGGCTACTGAATTATGGCAAAAGATTGTGATATGAACCACCCACAAGCACTTGGGGCATGGATATTGCTCATATAACAAGGCTTTCCAACCGTCATTTTGACCCCGAAATATAACAGAATTACAATGTATTCTTTTGGTGACATCGGATACATATCACCTGTAACGTGTTCCCCAATGCCTTATCTTTCATTCGACATTGATCTTTTACATATGTCACCCTCCTAATGAGAACTACTAAACGTTTGATTATGTCAGGCGAGTTCTACGGCGTTATCACAAGACGGAAGTGCCCATATATAGAAGCAAAAGGTTGTGACCTCCTGTTTCATTGGTCACCATTTGTTTGTTTCTGCTTTTGGGCCAATGGGAGAGGAGGTCGCGACCATTTGACAATATTTTGAACACTTCCGTCTTGCGATGACGCCGTAAGAATCGCCTGAAATAATTAAACGCTAATTAGATCTAATTATGAAGGTGACATATGTATAAGATCAATGTCGAATGAAAGATAAGGCATTTGGAAACATGTTATAAGTGATATGTAACTGATGTCACCAAAAGAATATGTTGTAATTATGTTTATATTTATATGTTTCGGGATCATAATGCCGGTTGTAAAGCCTTGTTATGGTATATGAGCACTGCCCATGCATCAAGTGCTTGTGGAACCACCCTTTCCATGCGATGCGTTGTCGTTTGATAAAGAAATTCAAATGGCTTGTGGTGTAATGTTTCCGGCAGGTTAGACGTATGTCATGGACACTCATACAATATCCTATATTACTGTAATCACCACCATTTCACGCTTCATCGAAGGCAGTACTTCATGTCCTTCCCAGTTGTTTTTCGAAAAGATAATATTTTGAATTATCAGTCCATCTATCTATGCATGATCTCTCTCAGCGCCAAGTCTCTTTTTTCATCAAATTGCCACGGTAACTGTACTACACTAGGTACATCCTGACACTTTTCTAAAATAGTTTTCTAGTTTCTGCCAGAAAATACCAAAATAGAGATTGAAGAGATAATTGTCTCAAATTTCCTCTTACTGTTTAAAGCAAGCTGTTTTTTTGGCCCCCAATCGAGTTAACCACTCGCTCACAACTCTAAATGCTGGCACTACGTTTGACTACTAGTAGTATTTACAGACTCCTTCTGAGGTTTAGAACTCATCAATCACACCTGTATCGTGTACACGCCAGTCTGTAGATATAGCCAGGTAAAACCTACCTGTAGATGTAGGTCAATGTGCCGGTTGGATCAGAGTTCAAATGTAATGTATATAAATCAACTGAATGTATTTGTCATGTATGTATGTGTAATGCTTCTCCAAGTGTTTATTCAAGACATTTATCATATTAAGTTTGTACAAATTGTGGTTGTTTCTGTGCTGGTAATATTCTCCCGACTGTCAGAACTTCAATCACCGCGTACGTCGACGTCCAACGTCATTGGACATTTGTCATATCTTGCAGGGTGAATGCCAGACTTAGACAGTAATATTGAGTAAAGTTTACTTTTACTAAAATAAAACTTATCACTTAACAGGACATTACGATATTCTCCTTTCACCCATCTTGTCTTGAATATAGTTTCATGTTTTTAGTATAAAACGTTGTTCTTTACCTTTACATCTTATCATTATTACCCAAACCATTTACCAGTAAATAGAGGTCATCCAACGATGCTTGCCCGTAACTATTGCAAGAAGGAACAACCAACTCGGCAATGGCAAGGCGATTCTATCTCCCCGCACCTTTTACTATATGTGTAACAGAACGGCATAGCATTGTTTACAGGTGAGAGGTTTATTTGTATGTTTAGTCTACACAATGGTACAATATGCCAACATCTAGCCCTAAGTGACCCTTGGTGTGTTAAGTTGGTCCATGCTCATGGATTATTGGTGATACATTTATGTGTCATCTGCGAAATATTTTTCTAGAATGTGTTCTGGTCTCTACAAGAACTCGTGTCAAGAGTCATTGCCCATTACTTCATTCAAAGCTTTTTTACTTTTTGCTTGTTATTGAATAAAATGTTATGAACCTTTTTTAATTTGTTTAGATATTTTCTTATTAAAAAAAAGCCGAGAAGAACAGTGATTTATTTTGATGTATGTGACAGCAAAGAAGAAATTAGGACTACTTGAAAATATACTTTTTGTCTCATTTGCTCGTTTCAGTTTTTCCCTCACAAATCTTCATACGTGTATGGAAGCTATTTGATTGAATTTGCACAACATTTGTGTTACATTTCAAATAGCGAGAGACGTCTATATCGAGTTCAAGCTAGAGACTGCGGTAATGCCTGCTGACAGGCCCTGACAGAAGCGTGCATACCTCACTGTCCCCTAGCCGTCATAGCTCACACCAGGGGGCGTCTTGCTGCACCGTAAACCTTCACAGGACGGATTGGGTGTCACACCAGGGGGCGTCTTGCTGCACCGTAAACCTTCACAGGACGGATTGGGTGTCACACCAGGGGGCGTCTTGCTGCACCGTAAACCTTCACAGGACGGATTGGGTGTCACACCAGGGGGCGTCATGCTGCACCGTAAACCTCCACAGGACGGATTGGGTGTCACACCAGGGGGCGTCATGCTGCACCGTAAACCTTCACAGGACGGATTGGGTGTCACACCAGGGGGCGTCATGCTGCACCGTAAACCTTCACAGGACGGATTGGGTGTCACTTACATGCACTTTTCTTCCTTGAACATTCTTTGCTTGAAAATGGAATGAATACAATTTGTGGGCGATATTGTCAGTGGAGAAAAGCACTGCAACAAAACAAGATTCCATAGAAGTTGTCGGTCGTCTTTTGCACGCCAATTGCAATTTCTAAAATTCCTCTACATGCAGACAAAAGTATAAAATGACACTGTCACCTTCACGTATTCCAGGCATTTACACGTTTTTCAGATTGGTATGTGTATGTCGTAAAAGTGTCAAATTGAAAATCATAATTATTCTAATTCAAGAACAAACCATATATGCTGACTATGAACGAACCATCACCATCACAAGAAAAACAATTGTTACAAATGAAACATGCATATAACAATGTAATAGCATCTCTGAAGATGTTTGTCATATATCATCACAAGCATTAATTCATTGTTTTATTATGAGAGATTTAATAGATAAATAAAATCTTTATGGAATGTCTCACCATAAGCACAAATTGCCATTAACAACTTGTAGTGATTCATAGTCTTACGATTATAATATTCTTTAATTTATGAAAAGTTGAAAACGGGGACTACCTGACAGAATTGTTCTAGATATAAAACCTCCGCCATAAAACATTTCCTAACATACGATGCTATATTTAAAATCTCTTCATCTCGAGAGATATTTTTTTCAAGGATATAGAACAAACGACCCCGTGTCATGGTGATGACTTGATTGTTAGTCACGAGGTGACCGACATGCCATCTCTGTGCCTGTCTAACGGTTATGGACATTAAGAAGCTATCTTCACAAGTAACGGTACTAAAGCCCTCTATTATAGTAGACCATTAGTCTCTGGCGGGGATTTATATCACGGTAAACCTAAGCCTGACCTATATACTGCGTATTTATACAAGATACTTCTGAAAGGTGTCAATAGTGGCATTTGGCGCTCCAGACAGTACACTTTCATTGTTATTGGCAGGGTAGAGAATGGTTCACAGGGTAAACACACATTCCAGTCATTGGATTTGGTAACGAAGCTCGGTTTGTGGTAATTCTGTACAACTTCCAAAATTTTATAAAAAAAATAAAATAAAGTTTATAGAAATGAACCCTATAACATTTAGGTTAGGATATACAAAAGTTGGTTTTTCTCCCTTTCTAAACAACTATTTTCAACAAGTATTGATAATTATATATTTTATTTCAATTTAAACAGCTTTTTATTTATAGTCCAAGTTTATTCCGACTTGATTTGACTGAAATAGCCAATATTCTACAGTGTCAAAATCACGGATCAGGTTTTCAACTTAGGCAAACCATTCCATGACTGAAACGGTATTGGGCTGAATAGGTAACATTCCTTTTACACATTAACAAAAATAGGTAAACTTCCTAACAAAGTATCACAAGTCTTAAAAGGGCGGAAGAAGGAAACATTTAGAAATAGGGTCAATCAGTTTTCAGTTAACTGCACTAAAATAGCAATACTGTTACCCTTAAAATAGCTAGACTTTACAAAGGGCGCTGCTCTTGTCACCATCATGTTGGTGAAATTGCAAAGGCAAATATTGGCCGCCTGGAGAAAGCTCAGGTCGAGGATAGGTGTAAGACTGCAGTCATCTCAGACACGGGGAACATCTTGGGACAGATATCTTGGATGACTGCAAGACTTCTCTCACCTCAGTCTCTCTCGCCAAGTGTTAGTGGCGACACCTACACTCTCGGGGGAGGTATGGTATTGGGGACTGTTAGACAAGGTGACTAACTGACTGTTAAAACCCGCCTCTTCGCGGTAAGTCCATGAGACTTGTACAAGTATATATAACATCACTGGCATATACAGTGTAAACCAAACCGCGGTACATCAAAGCAAAAAGCACCTTCGCAGCGTTGCAGTGGTATCTACCTGTCTCCTCTCCCACCTGACACAAAGGACGCTAACAGGGGGGACAGGTTTATGAGGGGGTGCTAAGTCCGAGATGACCACACGGAGATCTGTTTCAGTAGCCACAGGGTTGGGTTTCATGTTCTGGAGATGTTACACTGCTCGCCATCAATAACAGCTACAACTTCACAAGAGCGGGGATTAATACGCATACCTCGCTTGGATCGTGTTCCTATAACCTACCTGGATGGTCGCCAGTGGACGATCTGTAGGAAGGACTAGCGACACAGTAATGAATGGATTTTCAGCATTCATAGAACACTCACGTCAATATCTTGACCTTTTCGTATATTCTGACACCTTGTATAAAGCACTACAAAACACAGTCTCATCCATGTTTATCCAGCCCATATAACATTACCACTTCAATGGGTCTGGGTACTTATCTATATAGATATGTCGTGAGTCATGCTGTATTTACATCCAAATACGTGCCATTTCAATTACATGAAAAGCTTCTTTTATAACATATTACATTTTTGAGATATCAAAAATGATGTGAAATTTAATGAGACGATTATTTTAAGATATCCCTCCAGCCAAGACCAGTAGGAAGTAGTGCTTATATCTCACCCTGCTATACATGAATGTTGAACTAGACATGATTTCCTAGACCTTGTACAACACGTCACAAAGTTATAAATCATTGGACGTCTTCTAGACACGTCATGAAGTTATTAGACACTGAACATCTCAATGTAAGGAAATAAAAGAGGAATCTTGTTAGAAACCTGAGCCCATATTTGCCAACTTAAAAGAGGACACAAGACGAGACAGTGTCTAGACGAGACTCTGATGGTATCCATCATTCTCCCCACAGACCATGAAGCGTCTCCTAAACATACCTTCACTCATACCATTGTCCTTGTACCTATATATCCATCA
This sequence comes from Steromphala cineraria, assembly GCA_916613615.1. NCBI lineage: Eukaryota > Metazoa > Mollusca > Gastropoda > Trochida > Trochidae > Steromphala > Steromphala cineraria. The sequence continues at coordinate 2,897,036 of OU744729.1, forward strand.
TTCACCCCACAGAGCATGAAGCGTCTCCTAAACATACCTTCACTCATACCATTGTCCTTGTACCTATATATCCATCATTCACCCCACAGAGCATGAAGCGTCTCCTAAACATACCTTCACTCATACCATTGTCCTTGTACCTATATATCCTTCATTCTCCCCACAGACCATGAAGCGTCTCCTAAACATACCTTCACTCATACCATTTTCCTTGTACCTATATATCCACCATTCTCCCCACAGACCATGAAGCGTCACCTAAACATACCTTCACTCATACCATTGTCCTTGTACCTATATATCCTTCATTCTCCCCACAGACCATGAAGCGTCTCCTAAACATACCTTCACTCATACCATTGTCCTTGTACCTATATATCCATCATTCACCCCACAGAGCATGAAGCGTCTCCTAAACATACCTTCACTCATACCATTGTCCTTGTACCTATATATCCTTCATTCTCCCCACATACCATGAAGCGTCTCCTAAACATACCTTCACTCATACCATTGTCCTTGTACCTATATATCCATCATTCTCCCCACAGAGCATGAAGCGTCTCCTAAACATACCTTCACTCATACCATTGTCCTTGTACCTATATATCCATCATTCTCCCCACAGAGCATGAAGCGTCTCCTAAACATACCTTCACTCATACCATTGTCCTTGTACCTATATATCCATCATTCTCCCCACAGACCATGAAGCGTCTCCTAAACATACCTTCACTCATACCATTGTCCTTGTACCTATATATCCATCATTCACCCCACAGAGCATGAAGCGTCTCCTAAACATACCTTCACTCATACCATTGTCCTTGTACCTATATATCCATCATTCTCCCCACAGACCATGAAGCGTCTCCTAAACATACCTTCACTCATACCATTGTCCTTGTACCTATATATCTATCATTCACCTCACAGACCATGGAGCGTCACCTAAACATACCTTCACTCATACCATTGTCCTTGTACCTATATATCCATCATTCACCCCACAGACCATGAAGCGTCTCCTAAACATACCTTCACTCGTACCATTGTCCTTGTACCTATATATCCATCATTCACCTCACAGAGCATGGAGCGTCTCCTAAACATACCTTCACTCATACCATTGTCCTTGTACCTATATATCCATCATTCTCCCCACAGACCATGAAGCGTCTCCTAAACATACCTTCACTCATACCATTGTCCTTGTACCTATATATCCATCATTCTCCCCACAGACCATGAAGCGTCTCCTAAACATACCTTCACTCGTACCATTGTCCTTGTACCTATATATCCATCATTCACCCCACAGAGCATGAAGCGTCTCCTAAACATACCTTCACTCGTACCATTGTCCTTGTACCTATATATCCATCATTCACCCCACAGAGCATGGAGCGTCTCCTAAACATACCTTCACTCATACCATTGTCCTTGTACCTATATATCCATCATTCACCCCACAGAGCATGAAGCGTCTCCTAAACATACCTTCACTCGTACCATTGTCCTTGTACCTATATATCAATCATTCTCAACACAGAGCATGAAGCGTCTCCTAAACATACCTTCACTCATACCATTGTCCTTGTACCTATATATCCATCATTCACCCCACAGAGCATGAAGCGTCTCCTAAACATACCTTCACTCATACCATTGTCCTTGTACCTATATATCCATCATTCACCCCACAGAGCATGAAGCGTCTCCTAAACATACCTTCACTCATACCATTGTCCTTGTACCTATATATCCATCATTCACCCCACAGACCATGAAGCGTCTCCTAAACATACCTTCACTCATACCATTGTCCTTGTACCTATATATCCATCATTCACCCCACAGAGCATGAAGCGTCTCCTAAACATACCTTCACTCATACCATTGTCCTTGTACCTATATATCCTTCATTCACCTCACAGAGCATGAAGCGTCACCTAAACATACCTTCACTCATACCATTGTCCTTGTACCTATATATCCATCATTCTCCCCACAGAGCATGAAGCGTCTCCTAAACATACCTTCACTCATACCATTGTCCTTGTACCTATATATCCATCATTCACCCCACAGACCATGAAGCGTCTCCTAAACATACCTTCACTCATACCATTGTCCTTGTACCTATATATCCATCATTCACCCCACAGAGCATGAAGCGTCTCCTAAACATACCTTCACTCATACCATTGTCCTTGTACCTATATATCCATCATTCACCTCACAGACCATGAAGCGTCTCCTAAACATACCTTCACTCGTACCATTGTCCTTGTACCTATATATCCATCATTCACCCCACAGAGCATGAAGCGTCTCCTAAACATACCTTCACTCATACCATTGTCCTTGTACCTATATATCCATCATTCACCCCACAGAGCATGAAGCGTCTCCTAAACATACCTTCACTCATACCATTGTCCTTGTACCTATATATCCATCATTCACCCCACAGAGCATGAAGCGTCTCCTAAACATACCTTCACTCATACCATTGTCCTTGTACCTATATATCCATCATTCACCTCACAGACCATGAAGCGTCTCCTAAACATACCTTCACTCACACCATTGTCCTTGTACCTATATATCCATCATTCACCCCACAGAGCATGAAGCGTCTCCTAAACATACCTTCACTCGTACCATTGTCCTTGTACCTATATATCCATCATTCTCCCCACAGACCATGAAGCGTCTCCTAAACATACCTTCACTCGTACCATTGTCCTTGTACCTATATATCCATCATTCACCCACAGAGCATGAAGCGTCTCCTAAACATACCTTCACTCATACCATTGTCCTTGTACCTATATATCCATCATTCACCCCACAGAGCATGAAGCGTCTCCTAAACATACCTTCACTCATACCATTGTCCTTGTACCTATATATCCATCATTCACCTCACAGAGCATGAAGCGTCTCCTAAACATACCTTCACTCATACCATTGTCCTTGTACCTATATATCCATCATTCACCTCACAGAGCATGAAGCGTCTCCTAAACATACCTTCACTCATACCATTGTCCTTGTACCTATATATCCATCATTCACCCCACAGACCATGAAGCGTCTCCTAAACATACCTTCACTCACACCATTGTCCTTATACCTATATATCCATCATTCACCCCACAGACCATGAAGCGTCTCCTAAACATACCTTCACTCGTACCATTGTCCTTGTACCTATATATCCATCATTCATCCCACAGACCAAGAAGCGTCTCCTAAACATACCTTCACTCATACCATTGTCCTTGTACCTATATATCCATCATTCTCCCCACAGACCATGAAGCGTCTCCTAAACATACCTTCACTCATACCATTGTCCTTGTACCTATATATCCACCATTCACCCCACAGACCATGAAGCGTCTCCTAAACATACCTTCACTCGTACCATTGTCCTTGTACCTATATATCCACCATTCACCCCACAGACCAAGAAGCGTCTCCTAAACATACCTTCACTCATACCATTGTCCTTGTACCTATATATCCATCATTCTCCCCACAGACCATGAAGCGTCTCCTAAACATACCTTCACTCATACCATTGTCCTTGTACCTATATATCCACCATTCACCCCACAGACCATGAAGCGTCTCCTAAACATACCTTCACTCGTACCATTGTCCTTGTACCTATATATCCATCATTCTCCCCACAGACCAAGAAGCGTCTCCTAAACATACCTTCACTCATACCATTGTCCTTGTACCTATATATCAATCATTCTCAACACAGAGCATGAAGCGTCTCCTAAACATACCTTCACTCATACTATTGTCCTTGTACCTATATATCCATCATTCACCTCACAGAGCATGAAGCGTCTCCTAAACATACCTTCACTCGTGCCATTGTCCTTGTACCTATATATCCATCATTCTCCCCACAGAGCATGAAGCGTCTCCTAAACATACCTTCACTCGTACCATTGTCCTTGTACCTATATATCCATCATTCACCCCACAGAGCATGAAGCGTCTCCTAAACATACCTTCACTCATACCATTGTCCTTGTACCTATATATCCATCATTCACCCCACAGACCATGAAGCGTCTCCTAAACATACCTTCACTCATACCATTGTCCTTGTACCTATATATCCATCATTCACCCCACAGAGCATGAAGCGTCTCCTAAACATACCTTCACTCATACCATTGTCCTTGTACCTATATATCCACCATTCACCCCACAGACCATGAAGCGTCTCCTAAACATACCTTCACTCGTACCATTGTCCTTGTACCTATATATCCATCATTCTCCCCACAGACCAAGAAGCGTCTCCTAAACATACCTTCACTCATACCATTGTCCTTGTACCTATATATCAATCATTCTCAACACAGAGCATGAAGCGTCTCCTAAACATACCTTCACTCATACTATTGTCCTTGTACCTATATATCCATCATTCACCTCACAGAGCATGAAGCGTCTCCTAAACATACCTTCACTCGTACCATTGTCCTTGTACCTATATATCCATCATTCTCCCCACAGAGCATGAAGCGTCTCCTAAACATACCTTCACTCGTACCATTGTCCTTGTACCTATATATCCATCATTCACCCCACAGACCATGAAGCGTCTCCTAAACATACCTTCACTCATACCATTGTCCTTGTACCTATATATCCATCATTCTCCCCACAGACCATGAAGCGTCTCCTAAACATACCTTCACTCATACCATTGTCCTTGTACCTATATATCCATCATTCACCCCACAGAGCATGAAGCGTCTCCTAAACATACCTTCACTCATACCATTGTCCTTGTACCTATATATCCATCATTCACCCCACAGACCATGAAGCGTCTCCTAAACATACCTTCACTCATACCATTGTCCTTGTACCTATATATCCATCATTCACCCCACAGAGCATGAAGCGTCTCCTAAACATACCTTCACTCATACCATTGTCCTTGTACCTATATATCCATCATTCATCCCACAGACCATGAAGCGTCTCCTTAACATACCTTCACTCGTACCATTGTCCTTGTACCTATATATCCATCATTCACCCCACAGACCATGAAGCGTTTCCTAAACATACTTTCACTCGTACCATTGTCCTTGTACCTATATATCAATCATTCTCAACACAGAGCATGAAGCGTCTCCTAAACATACCTTCACTCGTACCATTGTCCTTGTACCTATATATCCATCATTCTCCCCACAGAGAATGAAGCGTCTCCTAAACATACCTTCACTCGTACCATTGTCCTTGTACCTATATATCCATCATTCACCCCACAGACCATGAAGCGTCTCCTAAACATACCTTCACTCATACCATTGTCCTTGTACCTATATATCCATCATTCTCCCCACAGACCATGAAGCGTCTCCTAAACATACCTTCACTCGTACCATTGTCCTTGTACCTATATATCCATCATTCACCCCACAGAGCATGAAGCGTCTCCTAAACATACCTTCACTCATACCATTGTCCTTGTACCTATATATCCATCATTCACCCCACAGACCATGAAGCGTCTCCTAAACATACCTTCACTCATACCATTGTCCTTGTACCTATATATCCATCATTCACCCCACAGACCATGAAGCGTCTCCTAAACATACCTTCACTCATACCATTGTCCTTGTACCTATATATCCATCATTCACCTCACAGAGCATGAAGCGTCTCCTAAACATACCTTCACTCATACCATTGTCCTTGTACCTATATATCCATCATTCTCCCCACAGACCATGAAGCGTCTCCTAAACATACCTTCACTCATACCATTGTCCTTGTACCTATATATCCATCATTCACCCCACAGACCATGAAGCGTCTCCTAAACATACCTTCACTCATACCATTGTCCTTGTACCTATATATCCATCATTCACCTCACAGAGCATGAAGCGTCTCCTAAACATACCTTCACTCATACCATTGTCCTTGTACCTATATATCCATCATTCACCCCACAGACCATGAAGCGTCTCCTAAACATACCTTCACTCATACCATTGTCCTTGTACCTATATATCCATCATTCACCCCACAGACCATGAAGCGTCTCCTAAACATACCTTCACTCATACCATTGTCCTTGTACCTATATATCCATCATTCACCCCACAGACCATGAAGCGTCTCCTAAACATACCTTCACTCATACCATTGTCCTTGTACCTATATATCCATCATTCACCTCACAGAGCATGAAGCGTCTCCTAAACATAGCTTCACTCATACCATTGTCCTTGTACCTATATATCCATCATTCTCCCCACAGACCATGAAGCGTCTCCTAAACATACCTTCACTCATACCATTGTCCTTGTACCTATATATCCATCATTCACCCCACAGACCATGAAGCGTCTCCTAAACATACCTTCACTCATACCATTGTCCTTGTACCTATATATCCATCATTCACCCCACAGACCATGAAGCGTCTCCTAAACATACCTTCACTCATACCATTGTCCTTGTACCTATATATCCATCATTCACCTCACAGAGCATGAAGCGTCTCCTAAACATACCTTCACTCATACCATTGTCCTTGTACCTATATATCCATCATTCACCCCACAGACCATGAAGCGTCTCCTAAACATACCTTCACTCATACCATTGTCCTTGTACCTATATATCCATCATTCACCCCACAGACCATGAAGCGTCTCCTAAACATACCTTCACTCATACCATTGTCCTTGTACCTATATATCCATCATTCACCCCACAGACCATGAAGCGTCTCCTAAACATACCTTCACTCATACCATTGTCCTTGTACCTATATATCCATCATTCACCTCACAGAGCATGAAGCGTCTCCTAAACATACCTTCACTCATACCATTGTCCTTGTACCTATATATCCATCATTCTCCCCACAGACCATGAAGCGTCTCCTAAACATACCTTCACTCATACCATTGTCCTTGTACCTATATATCCATCATTCACCCCACAGACCATGAAGCGTCTCCTAAACATACCTTCACTCATACCATTGTCCTTGTACCTATATATCCATCATTCACCTCACAGAGCATGAAGCGTCTCCTAAACATACCTTCACTCATACCATTGTCCTTGTACCTATATATCCATCATTCACCCCACAGACCATGAAGCGTCTCCTAAACATACCTTCACTCATACCATTGTCCTTGTACCTATATATCCATCATTCACCCCACAGACCATGAAGCGTCTCCTAAACATACCTTCACTCATACCATTGTCCTTGTACCTATATATCCATCATTCACCCCACAGACCATGAAGCGTCTCCTAAACATACCTTCACTCATACCATTGTCCTTGTACCTATATATCCATCATTCACCTCACAGAGCATGAAGCGTCTCCTAAACATAGCTTCACTCATACCATTGTCCTTGTACCTATATATCCATCATTCTCCCCACAGACCATGAAGCGTCTCCTAAACATACCTTCACTCATACCATTGTCCTTGTACCTATATATCCATCATTCACCCCACAGACCATGAAGCGTCTCCTAAACATACCTTCACTCATACCATTGTCCTTGTACCTATATATCCATCATTCACCCCACAGACCATGAAGCGTCTCCTAAACATACCTTCACTCATACCATTGTCCTTGTACCTATATATCCATCATTCACCTCACAGAGCATGAAGCGTCTCCTAAACATACCTTCACTCATACCATTGTCCTTGTACCTATATATCCATCATTCACCCCACAGACCATGAAGCGTCTCCTAAACATACCTTCACTCATACCATTGTCCTTGTACCTATATATCCATCATTCTCCCCACAGACCATGAAGCGTCTCCTAAACATACCTTCACTCGTACCATTGTCCTTGTACCTATATATCCATCATTCACCCCACAGAGCATGAAGCGTCTCCTAAACATACCTTCACTCATACCATTGTCCTTGTACCTATATATCCATCATTCACCCCACAGACCATGAAGCGTCTCCTAAACATACCTTCACTCATACCATTGTCCTTGTACCTATATATCCTTCATTCTCCCCACAGACCATGAAGCGTCTCCTAAACATACCTTCACTCATACCATTGTCCTTGTACCTATATATCCATCATTCTCCCCACAGAGCATGAAGCGTCTCCTAAACATACCTTCACTCATACCATTGTCCTTGTACCTATATATCCATCATTCACCCCACAGAGCATGAAGCGTCTCCTAAACATACCTTCACTCATACCATTGTCCTTGTACCTATATATCCATCATTCACCCCACAGAGCATGAAGCGTCTCCTAAACATACCTTCACTCATACCATTGTCCTTGTACCTATATATCCATCATTCTCCCCACAGACCATGAAGCGTCTCCTAAACATACCTTCACTCATACCATTGTCCTTGTACCTATATATCTATCATTCACCTCACAGACCATGGAGCGTCACCTAAACATACCTTCACTCATACCATTGTCCTTGTACCTATATATCCATCATTCACCCCACAGAGCATGAAGCGTCTCCTAAACATACCTTCACTCATACCATTGTCCTTTACCTATATATCCATCATTCTCAACACAGAGCATGAAGCGTCTCCTAAACATACCTTCACTCATACCATTGTCCTTGTACCTATATATCCATCATTCACCCCACAGAGCATGAAGCGTCTCCTAAACATACCTTCACTCATACCATTGTCCTTGTACCTATATATCCATCATTCTCAACACAGAGCATGAAGCGTCTCCTAAACATACCTTCACTCATACCATTGTCCTTGTACCTATATATCCATCATTCTCCCCACAGAGCATGAAGCGTCTCCTAAACATACCTTCACTCATACCATTGTCCTTGTACCTATATATCCATCATTCACCCCACAGAGCATGAAGCGTCTCCTAAACATACCTTCACTCATACCATTGTCCTTGTACCTATATATCCATCATTCATCCCACAGACCATGAAGCGTCTCCTAAACATACCTTCACTCATACCATTGTCCTTGTACCTATATATCCACCATTCACCTCACAGAGCATGAAGCGTCTCCTAAACATACCTTCACTCGTACCATTGTCCTTGTACCTATATATCCATCATTCTCCCCACAGACCATGAAGCGTCTCCTAAACATACCTTCACTCATACCATTGTCCTTGTACCTATATATCCATCATTCACCCCACAGACCATGAAGCGTCTCCTAAACATACCTTCACTCATACCATTGTCCTTGTACCTATATATCCATCATTCTCCCCACAGACCATGAAGCGTCTCCTAAACATACCTTCACTCATACCATTGTCCTTGTACCTATATATCCATCATTCTCCCCACAGAGCATGAAGCGTCTCCTAAACATACCTTCACTCGTACCATTGTCCTTGTACCTATATATCCATCATTCTCCCCACAGAGCATGAAGCGTCTCCTAAACATACCTTCACTCATACCATTGTCCTTGTACCTATATATCCATCATTCACCCCACAGACCATGAAGCGTCTCCTAAACATACCTTCACTCATACCATTGTCCTTGTACCTATATATCCATCATTCACCCCACAGAGCATGAAGCGTCTCCTAAACATACCTTCACTCATACCATTGTCCTTGTACCTATATATCCTTCATTCACCTCACAGAGCATGAAGCGTCACCTAAACATACCTTCACTCATACCATTGTCCTTGTACCTATATATCCATCATTCACCCCACAGAGCATGAAGCGTCTCCTAAACATACCTTCACTCATACCATTGTCCTTGTACCTATATATCCATCATTCACCTCACAGACCATGAAGCGTCTCCTAAACATACCTTCACTCATACCATTGTCCTTGTACCTATATATCCATCATTCACCCCACAGACCATGAAGCGTCTCCTTAACATACCTTCACTCATACCATTGTCCTTGTACCTATATATCCATCATTCTCCCCACAGACCATGAAGCGTCTCCTAAACATACCTTCACTCACACCATTGTCCTTGTACCTATATATCCATCATTCACCCCACAGAGCATGAAGCGTCTCCTAAACATACCTTCACTCGTACCATTGTCCTTGTACCTATATATACATCATTCACCCACAGACCATGGAGCGTCACCTAAACATACCTTCACTCATACCATTGTCCTTGTACCTATATATCCACCATTCACCCCACAGAGCATGGAGCGTCTCCTAAACATACCTTCACTCATACCATTGTCCTTGTACCTATATATCCACCATTCACCCCACAGAGCATGGAGCGTCTCCTAAACATACCTTCACTCATACCATTGTCCTTGTACCTATATATCCATCATTCTCCACACAGACCATGAAGCGTCTCCTAAACATACCTTCACTCATACCATTGTCCTTATACCTATATATCCATCATTCACCCACAGACCATGAAGCGTCACCTAAACATACCTTCACTCATACCATTGTCCTTGTACCTATATATCCATCATTCACCTCACAGAGCATGGAGCGTCTCCTAAACATACCTTCACTCATACCATTGTCCTTGTACCTATATATCCATCATTCACCCACAGAGCATGGAGCGTCTCCTAAACATACCTTCACTCATACCATTGTCCTTGTACCTATATATCCATCATTCACCTCACAGAGCATGAAGCGTCTCCTAAACATACCTTCACTCATACCATTGTCCTTGTACCTATATATCCACCATTCACCCCACAGAGCATGGAGCGTCTCCTAAACATACCTTCACTCATACCATTGTCCTTGTACCTATATATCCATCATTCTCCCCACAGACCATGAAGCGTCTCCTAAACATACCTTCACTCATACCATTGTCCTTGTACCTATATATCCATCATTCACCTCACAGAGCATGAAGCGTCTCCTAAACATACCTTCACTCATACCATTGTCCTTGTACCTATATATCCATCATTCTCCCCACAGACCATGAAGCGTCTCCTAAACATACATTCACTCATACCATTGTCCTTGTACCTATATATCCATCATTCTCCCCACAGACCATGAAGCGTCTCCTAAACATACCTTCACTCGTACCATTGTCCTTGTACCTATATATCCATCATTCACCCACAGAGCATGAAGCGTCTCCTAAACATACCTTCACTCATACCATTGTCCTTGTACCTATATATCCATCATTCACCTCACAGACCATGGAGCGTCTCCTAAACATACCTTCACTCGTACCATTGTCCTTGTACCTATATATCCATCATTCTCCCCACAGACCATGAAGCGTCTCCTAAACATACATTCACTCATACCATTGTCCTTGTACCTATATATCCATCATTCTCCCCACAGAGCATGAAGCGTCTCCTAAACATACCTTCACTCATACCATTGTCCTTGTACCTATATATCCACCATTCTCCCCACAGACCATGAAGCGTCTCCTAAACATACCTTCACTCACACCATTGTCCTTGTACCTATATATCCATCATTCACCCCACAGAGCATGAAGCGTCTCCTAAACATACCTTCACTCGTACCATTGTCCTTGTACCTATATATCCATCATTCTCCCCACAGACCATGAAGCGTCTCCTAAACATACCTTCACTCGTACCATTGTCCTTGTACCTATATATCCATCATTCACCCACAGAGCATGAAGCGTCTCCTAAACATACCTTCACTCATACCATTGTCCTTGTACCTATATATCCATCATTCACCCCACAGAGCATGAAGCGTCTCCTAAACATACTTTCACTCGTACCATTGTCCTTGTACCTATATATCCACCATTCACCCCACAGACCATGAAGCGTCTCCTAAACATACCTTCACTCGTACCATTGTCCTTGTACCTATATATCCATCATTCACCCCACAGACCATGAAGCGTTTCCTAAACATACTTTCACTCGTACCATTGTCCTTGTACCTATATATCAATCATTCTCAACACAGAGCATGAAGCGTCTCCTAAACATACCTTCACTCGTACCATTGTCCTTGTACCTATATATCCATCATTCTCCCCACAGACCATGAAGCGTCTCCTAAACATACCTTCACTCGTACCATTGTCCTTGTACCTATATATACATCATTCACCCCACAGAGCATGAAGCGTCTCCTAAACATACCTTCACTCATACCATTGTCCTTGTACCTATATATCCATCATTCTCCCCACAGAGCATGAAGCGTCTCCTAAACATACCTTCACTCATACCATTGTCCTTGTACCTATATATCCATCATTCACCCCACAGACCATGAAGCGTCTCCTAAACATACCTTCACTCATACCATTGTCCTTGTACCTATATATCCATCATTCTCCCCACAGACCATGAAGCGTCTCCTAAACATACCTTCACTCGTACCATTGTCCTTGTACCTATATATCCATCATTCACCCCACAGAGCATGAAGCGTCTCCTAAACATACCTTCACTCATACCATTGTCCTTGTACCTATATATCCATCATTCACCCCACAGAGCATGAAGCGTCTCCTAAACATACCTTCACTCATACCATTGTCCTTGTACCTATATATCCATCATTCACCCCACAGACCATGAAGCGTCTCCTAAACATACCTTCACTCATACCATTGTCCTTGTACCTATATATCCATCATTCACCCCACAGACCATGAAGCGTCTCCTAAACATACCTTCACTCATACCATTGTCCTTGTACCTATATATCCATCATTCACCCCACAGAGCATGAAGCGTCTCCTAAACATACCTTCACTCATACCATTGTCCTTGTACCTATATATCCATCATTCATCCCACAGACCATGAAGCGTCTCCTTAACATACCTTCACTCGTACCATTGTCCTTGTACCTATATATCCATCATTCTCCCCACAGACCATGAAGCGTCTCCTAAACATACCTTCACTCATACCATTGTCCTTGTACCTATATATCCACCATTCACCCCACAGACCATGAAGCGTCTCCTAAACATACCTTCACTCGTACCATTGTCCTTGTACCTATATATCCATCATTCACCCCACAGACCATGAAGCGTTTCCTAAACATACTTTCACTCGTACCATTGTCCTTGTACCTATATATCAATCATTCTCAACACAGAGCATGAAGCGTCTCCTAAACATACCTTCACTCGTACCATTGTCCTTGTACCTATATATCCATCATTCTCCCCACAGAGCATGAAGCGTCTCCTAAACATACCTTCACTCGTACCATTGTCCTTGTACCTATATATCCATCATTCACCCCACAGACCATGAAGCGTCTCCTAAACATACCTTCACTCATACCATTGTCCTTGTACCTATATATCCATCATTCTCCCCACAGACCATGAAGCGTCTCCTAAACATACCTTCACTCGTACCATTGTCCTTGTACCTATATATCCATCATTCACCCCACAGAGCATGAAGCGTCTCCTAAACATACCTTCACTCATACCATTGTCCTTGTACCTATATATCCATCATTCACCCCACAGACCATGAAGCGTCTCCTAAACATACCTTCACTCATACCATTGTCCTTGTACCTATATATACATCATTCACCCCACAGAGCATGAAGCGTCTCCTAAACATACCTTCACTCATACCATTGTCCTTGTACCTATATATCCATCATTCATCCCACAGACCATGAAGCGTCTCCTAAACATACCTTCACTCATACCATTGTCCTTGTACCTATATATCCATCATTCTCCTCACAGACCATGAAGCGTCTCCTAAACATACCTTCACTCATACCATTGTCCTTATACCTATATATCCATCATTCACCTCACAGAGCATGAAGCGTCTCCTAAACATACCTTCACTCATACCATTGTCCTTGTACCTATATATCCATCATTCACCTCACAGAGCATGGAGCGTCTCCTAAACATACCTTCACTCATACCATTGTCCTTGTACCTATATATCCATCATTCACCTCACAGAGCATGGAGCGTCTCCTAAACATACCTTCACTCATACCAGTGTCCTTGTACCTATATATCCATCATTCACCTCACAGAGCATGGAGCGTCTCCTAAACATACCTTCACTCATACCATTGTCCTTGTACCTATATATCCATCATTCTCCCCACAGACCATGAAGCGTCTCCTAAACATACCTTCACTCATACCATTGTCCTTGTACCTATATATCCATCATTCACCCCACAGAGCATGAAGCGTCTCCTAAACATACCTTCACTCGTACCATTGTCCTTGTACCTATATATCCATCATTCACCCCACAGAGCATGAAGCGTCTCCTAAACATAGCTTCACTCGTACCATTGTCCTTGTACCTATATATCCATCATTCACCCCACAGAGCATGAAGCGTCTCCTAAACATACCTTCACTCATACCATTGTCCTTGTACCTATATATCCACCATTCACCCCACAGACCATGAAGCGTCTCCTAAACATAAATTCACTCATACCATTGTCCTTGTACCTATATATCCACCATTCTCAACACAGACCATGAAGCGTCTCCTAAACATACCTTCACTCATACCATTGTCCTTGTACCTATATATCCATCATTCACCCCACAGACAATGAAGCGTCTCCTAAACATACATTCACTCATACCATTGTCCTTGTACCTATATATCCACCATTCTCCCCACAGAGCATGAAGCGTCTCCTAAACATACCTTCACTCATACCATTGTCCTTGTACCTATATATCCACCATTCACCTCACAGAGCATGAAGCGTCTCCTAAACATACCTTCACTCATACTACTGTCCTTGTGCCTATATATCCATCATTCACCCCACAGACCATGAAGCGTCTCCTAAACATACCTTCACTCGTACCATTGTCCTTGTACCTATATATCCATCATTCACCCCACAGAGCATGAAGCGTCTCCTAAACATACCTTCACTCATACCATTGTCCTTGTACCTATATATCCATCATTCTCCCCACAGACCATGAAGCGTCTCCTAAACATACCTTCACTCGTACCATTGTCCTTGTACCTATATATCCATCATTCACCCCACAGACCATGAAGCGTCTCCTAAACATACCTTCACTCATACCATTGTCCTTGTACCTATATATCCATCATTCACCCCACAGAGCATGAAGCGTCTCCTAAACATACCTTCACTCATACCATTGTCCTTGTACCTATATATCCATCATTCACCCCACAGAGCATGAAGCGTCTCCTAAACATACCTTCACTCATACCATTGTCCTTGTACCTATATATCCACCATTCTCCCCACAGACCATGAAGCGTCTCCTAAACATACCTTCACTCATACCATTTTCCTTGTACCTATATATCCATCATTCACCCCACAGACCATGAAGCGTCTCCTAAACATACCTTCACTCGTACCATTGTCCTTGTACCTATATATCCATCATTCACCCCACAGAGCATGGAGCGTCTCCTAAACATACCTTCTCTCATACCATTGTCCTTGTACCTATATATCCATCATTCACCCCACAGACCAAGAAGCGTCTCCTAAACATACCTTCACTCATACCATTGTCCTTGTACCTATATATCCATCATTCACCCCACAGAGCATGAAGCGTCTCCTAAACATACCTTCACTCATACCATTGTCCTTGTACCTATATATCCATCATTCTCCCCACAGACCATGAAGCGTCTCCTAAACATACCTTCACTCGTACCATTGTCCTTGTACCTATATATCCATCATTCACCCCACAGAGCATGAAGCGTCTCCTAAACATACCTTCACTCATACCATTGTCCTTGTACCTATATATCCATCATTCTCCCCACAGACCATGAAGCGTCTCCTAAACATACCTTCACTCGTACCATTGTCCTTGTACCTATATATCCATCATTCACCCCACAGACCATGAAGCGTCTCCTAAACATACCTTCACTCATACCATTGTCCTTGTACCTATATATCCATCATTCACCCCACAGACCATGAAGCGTCTCCTAAACATACCTTCACTCGTACCATTGTCCTTGTACCTATATATCCATCATTCACCCCACAGAGCATGAAGCGTCTCCTAAACATACCTTCACTCATACCATTGTCCTTATACCTATATATCCATCATTCACCTCACAGAGCATGAAGCGTCTCCTAAACATACCTTCACTCGTACCATTGTCCTTGTACCTATATATCCATCATTCACCCCACAGACCATGAAGCGTCTCCTAAACATACCTTCACTCATACCATTGTCCTTGTACCTATATATCCATCATTCACCCCACAGAGCATGAAGCGTCTCCTAAACATACCTTCACTCATACCATTGTCCTTGTACCTATATATCCATCATTCACCCCACAGAGCATGAAGCGTCTCCTAAACATACCTTCACTCATACCATTGTCCTTGTACCTATATATCCATCATTCTCCCCACAGACCATGAAGCGTCTCCTAAACATACCTTCACTCGTACCATTGTCCTTGTACCTATATATCCATCATTCACCCCACAGACCATGAAGCGTCTCCTAAACATACCTTCACTCATACCATTGTCCTTGTACCTATATATCCATCATTCACCCCACAGACCATGAAGCGTCTCCTAAACATACCTTCACTCGTACCATTGTCCTTGTACCTATATATCCATCATTCACCCCACAGAGCATGAAGCGTCTCCTAAACATACCTTCACTCATACCATTGTCCTTATACCTATATATCCATCATTCACCTCACAGAGCATGAAGCGTCTCCTAAACATACCTTCACTCGTACCATTGTCCTTGTACCTATATATCCATCATTCACCCCACAGACCATGAAGCGTCTCCTAAACATACCTTCACTCATACCATTGTCCTTGTACCTATATATCCATCATTCACCCCACAGAGCATGAAGCGTCTCCTAAACATACCTTCACTCATACCATTGTCCTTGTACCTATATATCCATCATTCACCCCACAGAGCATGAAGCGTCTCCTAAACATACCTTCACTCATACCATTGTCCTTGTACCTATATATCCACCATTCTCAACACAGACCATGAAGCGTCTCCTAAACATACCTTCACTCATACCATTGTCCTTGTACCTATATATCCATCATTCACCCCACAGACCATGAAGCGTCTCCTAAACATACCTTCACTCATACCATTGTCCTTGTACCTATATATCCACCATTCACCTCACAGAGCATGAAGCGTCTCCTAAACATACCTTCACTCATACTACTGTCCTTGTGCCTATATATCCATCATTCACCCCACAGACCATGAAGCGTCTCCTAAACATACCTTCTCTCATACCATTGTCCTTGTACCTATATATCCATCATTCACCCACAGAGCATGAAGCGTCTCCTAAACATACCTTCACTCATACCATTGTCCTTGTACCTATATATCCATCATTCTCCCCACAGAGCATGAAGCGTCTCCTAAACATACCTTCACTCATACCACTGTCCTTGTATCTATATATCCATCATTCTTCCCACAGACCAAGAAGCGTCTCCTAAACATACCTTCACTCATACCATTGTCCTTGTACCTATATATCCATCATTCACCCCACAGAGCATGAAGCGTCTCCTAAACATACCTTCACTCGTACCATTGTCCTTGTACCTATATATCCATCATTCACCCCACAGAGCATGAAGCGTCTCCTAAACATACCTTCACTCGTACCATTGTCCTTGTACCTATATATCCATCATTCACCCCACAGACCATGAAGCGTCTCCTAAACATACCTTCACTCATACCATTGTCCTTGTACCTATATATCCATCATTCACCCCACAGAGCATGAAGCGTCTCCTAAACATACCTTCACTCATACCATTGTCCTTGTACCTATATATCCATCATTCACCCCACAGAGCATGAAGCGTCTCCTAAACATACCTTCACTCATACCATTGTCCTTGTACCTATATATCCATCATTCACCTCACAGAGCATGAAGCGTCTCCTAAACATACCTTCACTCATACTATTGTCCTTGTACCTATATATCCATCATTCACCCCACAGAGCATGAAGCGTCTCCTAAACATACCTTCACTCATACCATTGTCCTTGTACCTATATATCCACCATTCTCAACACAGACCATGAAGCGTCTCCTAAACATACCTTCACTCATACCATTGTCCTTGTACCTATATATCCATCATTCACCCCACAGACCATGAAGCGTCTCCTAAACATACCTTCACTCATACCATTGTCCTTGTACCTATATATCCACCATTCACCTCACAGAGCATGAAGCGTCTCCTAAACATACCTTCACTCATACTACTGTCCTTGTGCCTATATATCCATCATTCACCCCACAGACCATGAAGCGTCTCCTAAACATACCTTCTCTCATACCATTGTCCTTGTACCTATATATCCATCATTCACCCACAGAGCATGAAGCGTCTCCTAAACATACCTTCACTCATACCATTGTCCTTGTACCTATATATCCATCATTCTCCCCACAGAGCATGAAGCGTCTCCTAAACATACCTTCACTCATACCACTGTCCTTGTATCTATATATCCATCATTCTTCCCACAGACCAAGAAGCGTCTCCTAAACATACCTTCACTCATACCATTGTCCTTGTACCTATATATCCATCATTCACCCCACAGAGCATGAAGCGTCTCCTAAACATACCTTCACTCGTACCATTGTCCTTGTACCTATATATCCATCATTCACCCCACAGACCATGAAGCGTCTCCTAAACATACCTTCACTCATACCATTGTCCTTGTACCTATATATCCATCATTCACCCCACAGAGCATGAAGCGTCTCCTAAACATACCTTCACTCATACCATTGTCCTTGTACCTATATATCCATCATTCACCCCACAGAGCATGAAGCGTCTCCTAAACATACCTTCACTCATACCATTGTCCTTGTACCTATATATCCACCATTCTCCCCACAGACCATGAAGCGTCTCCTAAACATACCTTCACTCATACCATTTTCCTTGTACCTATATATCCATCATTCACCCCACAGACCATGAAGCGTCTCCTAAACATACCTTCACTCGTACCATTGTCCTTGTACCTATATATCCATCATTCACCCCACAGAGCATGAAGCGTCTCCTAAACATACCTTCACTCATACCATTGTCCTTGTACCTATATATCCATCATTCTCCCCACAGACCATGAAGCGTCTCCTAAACATACCTTCACTCGTACCATTGTCCTTGTACCTATATATCCATCATTCACCCCACAGAGCATGAAGCGTCTCCTAAACATACCTTCACTCATACCATTGTCCTTGTACCTATATATCCATCATTCTCCCCACAGACCATGAAGCGTCTCCTAAACATACCTTCACTCGTACCATTGTCCTTGTACCTATATATCCATCATTCACCCCACAGACCATGAAGCGTCTCCTAAACATACCTTCACTCATACCATTGTCCTTGTACCTATATATCCATCATTCACCCCACAGACCATGAAGCGTCTCCTAAACATACCTTCACTCGTACCATTGTCCTTGTACCTATATATCCATCATTCACCCCACAGAGCATGAAGCGTCTCCTAAACATACCTTCACTCATACCATTGTCCTTATACCTATATATCCATCATTCACCTCACAGAGCATGAAGCGTCTCCTAAACATACCTTCACTCGTACCATTGTCCTTGTACCTATATATCCATCATTCACCCCACAGACCATGAAGCGTCTCCTAAACATACCTTCACTCATACCATTGTCCTTGTACCTATATATCCATCATTCACCCCACAGAGCATGAAGCGTCTCCTAAACATACCTTCACTCATACCATTGTCCTTGTACCTATATATCCATCATTCACCCCACAGAGCATGAAGCGTCTCCTAAACATACCTTCACTCATACCATTGTCCTTGTACCTATATATCCATCATTCTCCCCACAGACCATGAAGCGTCTCCTAAACATACCTTCACTCGTACCATTGTCCTTGTACCTATATATCCATCATTCACCCCACAGACCATGAAGCGTCTCCTAAACATACCTTCACTCATACCATTGTCCTTGTACCTATATATCCATCATTCACCCCACAGAGCATGAAGCGTCTCCTAAACATACCTTCACTCATACCATTGTCCTTGTACCTATATATCCATCATTCACCCCACAGAGCATGAAGCGTCTCCTAAACATACCTTCACTCATACCATTGTCCTTGTACCTATATATCCACCATTCTCCCCACAGACCATGAAGCGTCTCCTAAACATACCTTCACTCATACCATTTTCCTTGTACCTATATATCCATCATTCACCCCACAGACCATGAAGCGTCTCCTAAACATACCTTCACTCGTACCATTGTCCTTGTACCTATATATCCATCATTCACCCCACAGAGCATGAAGCGTCTCCTAAACATACCTTCACTCATACCATTGTCCTTGTACCTATATATCCATCATTCTCCCCACAGACCATGAAGCGTCTCCTAAACATACCTTCACTCGTACCATTGTCCTTGTACCTATATATCCATCATTCACCCCACAGAGCATGAAGCGTCTCCTAAACATACCTTCACTCATACCATTGTCCTTGTACCTATATATCCATCATTCTCCCCACAGACCATGAAGCGTCTCCTAAACATACCTTCACTCGTACCATTGTCCTTGTACCTATATATCCATCATTCACCCCACAGACCATGAAGCGTCTCCTAAACATACCTTCACTCATACCATTGTCCTTGTACCTATATATCCATCATTCACCCCACAGACCATGAAGCGTCTCCTAAACATACCTTCACTCGTACCATTGTCCTTGTACCTATATATCCATCATTCACCCCACAGAGCATGAAGCGTCTCCTAAACATACCTTCACTCATACCATTGTCCTTATACCTATATATCCATCATTCACCTCACAGAGCATGAAGCGTCTCCTAAACATACCTTCACTCGTACCATTGTCCTTGTACCTATATATCCATCATTCACCCCACAGACCATGAAGCGTCTCCTAAACATACCTTCACTCATACCATTGTCCTTGTACCTATATATCCATCATTCACCCCACAGAGCATGAAGCGTCTCCTAAACATACCTTCACTCATACCATTGTCCTTGTACCTATATATCCATCATTCACCCCACAGAGCATGAAGCGTCTCCTAAACATACCTTCACTCATACCATTGTCCTTGTACCTATATATCCATCATTCTCCCCACAGACCATGAAGCGTCTCCTAAACATACCTTCACTCGTACCATTGTCCTTGTACCTATATATCCATCATTCACCCCACAGACCATGAAGCGTCTCCTAAACATACCTTCACTCATACCATTGTCCTTGTACCTATATATCCATCATTCACCCCACAGACCATGAAGCGTCTCCTAAACATACCTTCACTCGTACCATTGTCCTTGTACCTATATATCCATCATTCACCCCACAGAGCATGAAGCGTCTCCTAAACATACCTTCACTCATACCATTGTCCTTATACCTATATATCCATCATTCACCTCACAGAGCATGAAGCGTCTCCTAAACATACCTTCACTCGTACCATTGTCCTTGTACCTATATATCCATCATTCACCCCACAGACCATGAAGCGTCTCCTAAACATACCTTCACTCATACCATTGTCCTTGTACCTATATATCCATCATTCACCCCACAGAGCATGAAGCGTCTCCTAAACATACCTTCACTCATACCATTGTCCTTGTACCTATATATCCATCATTCACCCCACAGAGCATGAAGCGTCTCCTAAACATACCTTCACTCATACCATTGTCCTTGTACCTATATATCCACCATTCTCAACACAGACCATGAAGCGTCTCCTAAACATACCTTCACTCATACCATTGTCCTTGTACCTATATATCCATCATTCACCCCACAGACCATGAAGCGTCTCCTAAACATACCTTCACTCATACCATTGTCCTTGTACCTATATATCCACCATTCACCTCACAGAGCATGAAGCGTCTCCTAAACATACCTTCACTCATACTACTGTCCTTGTGCCTATATATCCATCATTCACCCCACAGACCATGAAGCGTCTCCTAAACATACCTTCTCTCATACCATTGTCCTTGTACCTATATATCCATCATTCACCCACAGAGCATGAAGCGTCTCCTAAACATACCTTCACTCATACCATTGTCCTTGTACCTATATATCCATCATTCTCCCCACAGAGCATGAAGCGTCTCCTAAACATACCTTCACTCATACCACTGTCCTTGTATCTATATATCCATCATTCTTCCCACAGACCAAGAAGCGTCTCCTAAACATACCTTCACTCATACCATTGTCCTTGTACCTATATATCCATCATTCACCCCACAGAGCATGAAGCGTCTCCTAAACATACCTTCACTCGTACCATTGTCCTTGTACCTATATATCCATCATTCACCCCACAGAGCATGAAGCGTCTCCTAAACATACCTTCACTCGTACCATTGTCCTTGTACCTATATATCCATCATTCACCCCACAGACCATGAAGCGTCTCCTAAACATACCTTCACTCATACCATTGTCCTTGTACCTATATATCCATCATTCACCCCACAGAGCATGAAGCGTCTCCTAAACATACCTTCACTCATACCATTGTCCTTGTACCTATATATCCATCATTCACCCCACAGAGCATGAAGCGTCTCCTAAACATACCTTCACTCATACCATTGTCCTTGTACCTATATATCCATCATTCACCTCACAGAGCATGAAGCGTCTCCTAAACATACCTTCACTCATACTATTGTCCTTGTACCTATATATCCATCATTCACCCCACAGAGCATGAAGCGTCTCCTAAACATACCTTCACTCATACCATTGTCCTTGTACCTATATATCCACCATTCTCAACACAGACCATGAAGCGTCTCCTAAACATACCTTCACTCATACCATTGTCCTTGTACCTATATATCCATCATTCACCCCACAGACCATGAAGCGTCTCCTAAACATACCTTCACTCATACCATTGTCCTTGTACCTATATATCCACCATTCACCTCACAGAGCATGAAGCGTCTCCTAAACATACCTTCACTCATACTACTGTCCTTGTGCCTATATATCCATCATTCACCCCACAGACCATGAAGCGTCTCCTAAACATACCTTCTCTCATACCATTGTCCTTGTACCTATATATCCATCATTCACCCACAGAGCATGAAGCGTCTCCTAAACATACCTTCACTCATACCATTGTCCTTGTACCTATATATCCATCATTCTCCCCACAGAGCATGAAGCGTCTCCTAAACATACCTTCACTCATACCACTGTCCTTGTATCTATATATCCATCATTCTTCCCACAGACCAAGAAGCGTCTCCTAAACATACCTTCACTCATACCATTGTCCTTGTACCTATATATCCATCATTCACCCCACAGAGCATGAAGCGTCTCCTAAACATACCTTCACTCGTACCATTGTCCTTGTACCTATATATCCATCATTCACCTCACAGAGCATGAAGCGTCTCCTAAACATACCTTCACTCATACCATTGTCCTTGTACCTATATATCCATCATTCACCCCACAGACCATGAAGCGTCTCCTAAACATACCTTCACTCATACCATTGTCCTTGTACCTATATATCCATCATTCTCCCCACAGACCATGAAGCGTCTCCTAAACATACCTTCACTCATACCATTGTCCTTGTACCTATATATCCATCATTCACCCCACAGACCATGAAGCGTCTCCTAAACATACCTTCACTCATACCATTGTCCTTGTACCTATATATCCATCATTCTACCCACAGACCATGAAGCGTCTCCTAAACATACCTTCACTCATACCATTGTCCTTGTACCTATATATCCATCATTCACCTCACAGACCATGGAGCGTCTCCTAAACATACCTTCACTCATACCATTGTCCTTGTACCTATATATCCATCATTCACCTCACAGAGCATGAAGCGTCTCCTAAACATACCTTCACTCATACCATTGTCCTTGTACCTATATATCCATCATTCTCCCCACAGACCATGAAGCGTCTCCTAAACATACCTTCACTCATACCATTGTCCTTGTACCTATATATCCATCATTCACCCCACAGACCATGAAGCGTCTCCTAAACATACCTTCACTCATACCATTGTCCTTGTACATATATATCCATCATTCTCCCCACAGAGCATGAAGCGTCTCCTAAACATACCTTCACTCATACCATTGTCCTTGTACCTATATATCCATCATTCACCCCACAGACCATGAAGCGTCTCCTAAACATACCTTCACTCATACCATTGTCCTTGTACCTATATATCCATCATTCACCCCACAGACCATGAAGCGTCTCCTAAACATACCTTCACTCATACCATTGTCCTTGTACCTATATATCCATCATTCTCCCCACAGACCATGAAGCGTCTCCTAAACATACCTTCACTCATACCATTGTCCTTGTACCTATATATCCATCATTCACCCCACAGACCATGAAGCGTCTCCTAAACATACCTTCACTCATACCATTGTCCTTGTACCTATATATCCATCATTCTCCCCACAGACCATGGAGCGTCTCCTAAACATACCTTCACTCATACCATTGTCCTTGTACCTATATATCCATCATTCTCCCCACAGACCATGAAGCGTCTCCTAAACATACCTTCACTCATACCATTGTCCTTGTACCTATATATCCATCATTCTGCCCACAGACCATGAAGCGTCTCCTAAACATACCTTCACTCATACCATTGTCCTTGTACCTATATATCCATCATTCTACCCACAGAGCATGAAGCGTCTCCTAAACATACCTTCACTCGTACCATTGTCCTTGTACCTATATATCCATCATTCACCCCACAGACCATGAAGCGTCTCCTAAACATATCTTCACTCATACCATTGTCCTTGTACCTATATATCCATCATTCTACCCACAGAGCATGAAGCGTCTCCTAAACATACCTTCACTCATACCATTGTCCTTGTACCTATATATCCATCATTCTCCCCACAGAGCATGAAGCGTCTCCTAAACATACATTCACTCGTACCATTGTCCTTGTACCTATATATCCATCATTCTACCCACAGAGCATGAAGCGTCTCCTAAACATACCTTCACTCATACCATTGTCCTTGTACCTATATATCCATCATTCTACCCACAGACCATGAAGCGTCTCCTAAACATACCTTCACTCGTACCATTGTCCTTGTACCTATATATCCATCATTCACCCCACAGACCATAGAGCGTCTCCTAAACATACATTCACTCATACCATTGTCCTTGTACCTATATATCCATCATTCACCCCACAGAGCATGAAGCGTCTCCTAAACATACCTTCACTCATACCATTGTCCTTGTACCTATATATCCATCATTCACCCCACAGAGCATGGAGCGTCTCCTAAACATACCTTCACTCATACCATTGTCCTTGTACCTATATATCCATCATTCACCCCACAGACCATGAAGCGTCTCCTAAACATACCTTCACTCATACCATTGTCCTTGTACCTATATATCCATCATTCACCCCACAGACCATAGAGCGTCTCCTAAACATACTTTCACTCGTACCATTGTCCTTGTACCTATATATCCATCATTCACCTCACAGAGCATGAAGCGTCTCCTAAACATACCTTCACTCATACCATTGTCCTTGTACCTATATATATTCATCATTCACCTCACAGAGCATGAAGCGTCTCCTAAACATACCTTCACTCATACCATTGTCCTTGTACCTATATATCCATCATTCACCCCACAGACCATGAAGCGTCCCCTAAACATACATTCACTCGTACCATTGTCCTTGTACCTATATATCCATCATTCTCCCCACAGAGCATGAAGCGTCTCCTAAACATACATTCACTCGTACCATTGTCCTTGTACCTATATATCCATCATTCTACCCACAGAGCATGAAGCGTCTCCTAAACATACCTTCACTCATACCATTGTCCTTGTACCTATATATCCATCATTCACCCCACAGACCATGAAGCGTCTCCTAAACATACCTTCACTCGTACCATTGTCCTTGTACCTATATATCCATCATTCTCCCCACAGACCATGAAGCGTCTCCTAAACATACCTTCACTCATACCATTGTCCTTGTACCTATATATCCATCATTCTCCCCACAGAGCATGAAGCGTCTCCTAAACATACATTCACTCGTACCATTGTCCTTGTACCTATATATCCATCATTCTCCCCACAGACCATGAAGCGTCTCCTAAACATACCTTCACTCATACCATTGTCCTTGTACCTATATATCCATCATTCACCTCACAGACCATGGAGCGTCTCCTAAACATACCTTCACTCATACCATTGTCCTTGTACCTATATATCCATCATTCACCTCACAGAGCATGAAGCGTTTCCTAAACATACCTTCACTCATACCATTGTCCTTGTACCTATATATCCATCATTCTGCCCACAGACCATGGAGCGTCTCCTAAACATACCTTCACTCATACCATTGTCCTTGTACCTATATATCCATCATTCTCAACACAGAGCATGAAGCGTCTCCTAAACATACCTTCACTCATACCATTGTCCTTGTACCTATATATCCATCATTCACCCCACAGAGCATAAAGCGTCTCCTACACATACCTTCACTCGTACCATTGTCCTTGTACCTATATATCCATCATTCTCCCCACAGACCATGAAGCGTCTCCTAAACATACCTTCACTCATACCATTGTCCTTGTACCTATATATCCATCATTCTGCCCACAGACCATGGAGCGTCTCCTAAACATACCTTCACTCATACCATTGTCCTTGTACCTATATATCCATCATTCTCAACACAGAGCATGAAGCGTCTCCTAAACATACCTTCACTCATACCATTGTCCTTGTACCTATATATCCATCATTCACCCCACAGAGCATAAAGCGTCTCCTACACATACCTTCACTCGTACCATTGTCCTTGTACCTATATATCCATCATTCTCCCCACAGACCATGAAGCGTCTCCTAAACATACCTTCACTCATACCATTGTCCTTGTACCTATATATCCATCATTCTACCCACAGACCATGAAGCGTCTCCTAAACATACCTTCACTCATACCATTGTCCTTGTACCTATATATCCATCATTCACCTCACAGACCATGAAGCGTCTCCTAAACATACCTTCACTCATACCATTGTCCTTGTACCTATATATCCATCATTCACCTCACAGACCATGAAGCGTCTCCTAAACATACCTTCACTGTACCTATATGTCTATATCTATATATATATATACAAAACATGTATCTATATCCTGAGATGACACTTTCGGGAAATTAGAGTACTCATGTCTACCTTTATGGTACCATTCACTTATTTGATATACATACGTGTACTTACATTTCAATTGTTTTCGTTTCTATAGTTTCTATAGTTTCTATAGTTTCTATAGTTTCCGGATAACTGAATCAGATTCCAGTGCAAATGTACAGATATGGTTTGGAAAAACGGCGTCCTGGTCCGGGAGCACGAGGTCCGGGTAAGTGAGTACATTTTCTTAGGAAAATATTCGTTACACTCTAAAATCGTCCGGATAGCGAGGTTTCCGGATATACGGAGTCCGGATATCCGAGGTTCGACTGTATAGGTAAAATGCATCAACGACTGTTGAGAAGACTTAAACCAATCATACTCTTATCAAAGACGAAATACTTTATTTCAAACTTGAATGAAACTTATTTATGACATCTTTGATGCATGGAAAACAACTCATGTTAAATCTAAAACATTCAAGGCGTGATATTTTAAGAAATGACACTGCAAAATTGTTTGCGACAATGTTTTTTTTACCTCAAACGTTTCAAGGGCAATTTGGAATCAATATTGAATCATTGTGTGCCCCTCATTACATCAAACGTTAAGAAACCAATTTGTACATTTTGTGAAACCTTTATCAGAATTTAAATATTTAGCCGAAAACTTCTTTGAAATTAATTAAAAAATTGTTAAAATGAATGGAGAACAAGTTCCATTGATATACAACTTCTTTATTTCTAGATTTCGACGTTTTGGTACCGATGCTAACATCGTTAAAACACATTGCTACCCTTGTCTGCTATTCAGATCAAAAAACGAAAAATCATTAAAGGAGCCTCATTGAGTATAGAAAATGTTATCTTGTTGCCTCACACAGTCAGCTATAATTAATTATTGTTCAGGGATCCCTTTTATCTAATTCATATCAAATATAAAACATATGATTTTAGACAAAAAGAATATTCAGGGACGATAGGTTAGTTTAGTGTCACCCCGAAACGTCGCAATCTCGCGATAAAGAAGTTGTATATCCATAGAAGATGTTCCCTTATCGTTACCCCATCAGAATTAATAAAACTGCAAGACTTTTGTAGTTATGGGGTCAAGCCATACCTAACTAGTACCACGAGACATACAGCAAGATCCTTCTCATCTCAACGGTAAATATTATCCCGGGCTCGCCATGGTTTAGACACGACTGTGAAGGTATGTCTTATAAGTGATAAACACGCGTAAACATCCAGTGGCATGTTGTCATTTATGTTTCTTTAAAGAGAGCTCATCGGGTGCTGAGGGATTATCTATGGCTTCTGTGGGTTAGATGGATTGTTCAGATTCACTTTGAAACAATAAAATGCCTCGAGATGAAGGATTTGCATTCCATTTAGACAATGGCTAGCGTCACAAGGAACAGTGCTATTTGCTGGCGACCACTGCTCTCTGTGTTAGGAATAGCTCAACAAATAGCTGTAGCACTGGCGCTAGAAATGCACACGTGGTGTATTGTCGCTCCCTTGGTGTGAAGAATATGAGATGATAAGTGAAATGATTTAATTCTTATCATTTGACTTTCAATTTCCCAATTGTATTACCATTTTGGCCAAAAGCATCAATGCAAGGACGTAATGATGTATGTAAAGGAAGATATTGTTATCTTGGGAATCACTAGTGAGCAACTGAACATATTATGGGTTTTATTAATCACTTCTGCATTAAAAATATTATATATTCTAATAGTCTTTACCTGTTAAGCCCTATTTCCGTCATTAAGTAACTCTTGCTGTGTGAATGACCTCACATTGCATCACAAAACTGTAAACTGTTGAAAATTGAGATAATCATAACATGTATAGATTTAAAGGGGCAGTACCACGTTTTTGAAAAAAATGTTTTCAATTTTCACTGACATTTCACAAACCAAGCATACATAGTCAGAGAACAAAGTATAAAGATTCATAAAAGTACATTGGCGACCATGTTTGTGTGAACACCTTTAATTCATTTGGTGTAAGAAAAAATAATCGCATGGCTGAATTTTACATTATATATTTGATTTATTACTGTTTCATTTAGTTTGAATACATTGTCTTTCAAATGGAATCATTTATTATCATTTTCTTGACATCACCTTATATTCCCCTAAAAACGTGTTTTTGTCTCTTTCGCTGCACATCTATTTACCACACAGCAAAGTGTCCAATTGATATTCTCCGTCAACAATGTCAATGACAATCAATGGGAAAAGAGGTACTTAGTTTCTGTAATTATAAAAGACCTTTATACATTTAACAGACCATTTCTCCACAACAATGCGCATTGTTAAATAGCTTTTTCACCCCACTTCAACATTGCTCCCCAAATACTTTCAATTAGCCCTAAGAGCGTTCCTATCTTTGAGGTGAAGTAAATTGGCACCAATCTCAAGTTCTTGTGAGGCAACCATTTCAAACAGTTGTATGACAGTTGATGAGTTTAACAATACCTTTGTCGTGAGGTTCTCATGAGGAAATCTAAACGTCAGCCAGTATGGTAAGGGGTGAATACGTGTCAAAATGAGTATTAGTACCTGTTTCATAATTGAATTATACAGTAGCGTAATTGTGGTAAGTTTTGGACCCAAGGGCGTCGACCCATTACTCCATGAGATTTTAAAAGGACAGTCTCCTTTGTAGAGAGGATAGTCTTGAAAAACGGATGATTTCATCAGTTGGTTACATTTTGTCTTTCTGCATGATACCTAGAAATTTGATAAGTTTTCTATTTTCTTTTTTCTATCTATCAGATAATTGTAGATATTCAAATATATTCTTTGATAAAAGCATTTACATATACATTCACATCACAAATTGTTTATTAAAGGCTCACCATTTGTAATTTTCCTTTAATTGGGTCATTAGAATAATGAAATACTAGTATATACCTGAGATATGATTCGCATATTTAAAATTGGAAACTTTCATCTTAATCTTAATCTCAAATTCATGACTTTTTACGATCCGTTCCTACTATTTTGGAGTAATATAATTGTAAATTTACAGACTTTCTATATAGATTTCACTTATAGTGTCTTTAGTTAATTGATCTGGTTAGCTGTATTTTGGAAATTTATATTTTAATTGAATGAATATATTCTTTAGTTTTAAGTCTTCATTCTCAAAACGTAAATAGTTTTAACCCTTTCATTTTAATTTTAATCATTTTACAATGATATTAAACTGGAACTCGTTCAGTAATCTCTCTAATAAGAATAGGATTAGAAATGCTTTCAGGGAGAGGTATGTGTGAAGTAGCCACTCTCTATCATGTGTAAAAAACATACCACCAGTAGTCGGCAAGGTATGCTGTGTGTAATATACGTTGACACCTAGTTATGTATAGAGCTACTGTACGGGTTGTTGACCTGTCACAACAAGCCAACTATCTCCACAATGTGTGAGAGAATGGTAAAGTGTGGCCCATCGACCCTCTACATTAACCTGTAATAAACATCCCTCACTCCTGACGTGACTTCCCTGATAAGCTATGTACCACTGTACAGACGGGCCAATTATCAGAGCAAACGAGATAATTGTCCGGTAGATTAAGAATAGCTGAAATATATTTTTGCATGTTTTTAAAAGAAAAATGAAAATGTTTAAGAATCTAAATTAAATCATACCTGAAAATAATTACTAACATTTCTCTAATAAGCTATGTTCGTTTTGCATGCTTGATATTAAAAAAGTATTTTATGCATTTTGGTTTTATTTTGAAAATATATAATTAGTATAAAAGAACATTTCTATACGTGTTTTAAATCTATGATGAAATATTGACATTTGTACATTTAGACTAAGTATGAAATTACATGAAGGCAGAACAATCTCTCGGCTTCTTGCATTAATCTATCATTTATGTTTTATACATTAAACAAATCTTCTTTTTATTGACAATGAAGAGAATCATATGGACTGATTCTGTATTCATGGTATGCTACCTGTCGACACATGGCAACAGTGTAAATTGTTACGTTGCAGTATTCTTCTTTTACAAGTCTATATACCTTTTTCAGGCCATGTTTTGTACATTTTTGCATCGTTCATAAATTCAACTAAACTGCAGAATTTTAAGAAAGAACTGATTGTCTTGATTATTGATGTCTTGGGTTCGATGTAGACTCATTATCAACCAGCAAACAAATACCACTCTGCCATAAATACCAAAGAGCAGAAATTAAAATATTTTACTAAAATATGGAACATTTTCGTAAATTTATTTGCAAATTAATCAGCAAATTTATTTGCCTCAGCTCACAGTTAGTTTAGAAGCGGGCTAATATGCAAACATTTTATTCAACATACATTCCAATGTCAGTGGTATGCCATATCATATCATAAACGAAAACAATCGAAAGTCAAAGTTGACTAGGCGCAAACTATGATAAACAAAGTTAATGAATAGTTGAACCTTTGTGGGAGGTACGTTTAGTACTATTTTGTACCAATAATAAAAATACTTTATTGCCCCGAAGGGAATTCATGTTGTATAATTACAGTTCTGGTGTGCAATAAAAAAAACAACATAGTTACAAGGAATACAAAGAACAGTGTATTTCAAAAATGATCGGCATCTTTTCTCACTTGATTGGATACCCGTTTCATGCGTGAACAACACGAGAAGTTAAAAGTTCTTGTAGTTTCAAATTTGCGTTTTCCTTTGACATGAAGATTTTCAAACTGACACCATGTAGTTTGATTCGTACCTGATTTAGAAAAGACGACGATACGCAAGTTTACCTTTCATGTAACTTATTTTGCTTTTGATTTGCATAATTCGTACATGGTAAGATACATTTCAGTCAATATACAAATGTATATGTAGTTAGGATCTTTAGAAGTCTTATCTTTATATGTGATACAAATTAAATATTTGATAGTCCAGTACCAGATTTTTCATTCCAATATAATGTGAATTATTGTTAACTTTTTTGAGAGGCGTTTTAGAAGTTGGAATGACAATAATGCTGAGGAATATATGGATGACAACTTCTTTGTTAATTGTATGCGACGTTTCGACTTTTCATTAAGTTATTGTTACTGTGTATTGTACTATTTACTTATATATATGGCCATACTTCATTACTCTTCCTCTGCTTGAGAACGACACAAGAATCTGTGTCGAAACGTCGCATACAATGAACAAAGAAGTTGTCATCCACATATTCCTCAGCTTTATTGAATTATTGTTCTCTTGTCCCAAAGCTCGATAAATGTATCCATCAAAAATTATTTTCTCATGGTTGGAGTACGAGCACCGTTGTTATTGAAACTCTCTTTGGTTTACAACAACTGATACATCTATCATCATGATAGTATATCCACCACAGCGAACATGTTCACTCCATATGTGTTAATTAGCAGACAATTAGCAACACGGATATACTGTAGTGTTGGCCGCTAAGCGAGGTTACCGCGACACAC
Source organism: Steromphala cineraria (assembly GCA_916613615.1). Classification (NCBI taxonomy): domain Eukaryota; kingdom Metazoa; phylum Mollusca; class Gastropoda; order Trochida; family Trochidae; genus Steromphala; species Steromphala cineraria. The sequence goes on from OU744729.1 coordinate 2,929,996, forward strand.
TACCCTCGGTGCCAACACGGAACGTCTTTGTAGGTACTCTGTTTATTTTCCGTCTAGTCTGGAGGTTTATTATTCCGCTCATCACGAAGACGCTGGGATGATTGACAGGGGTGTGAGATCCTCAATATTTATTTAAAATACCCCACACACATTAGGTGGGACTATGGTAGGCTTGACTATTTATTTCAAATACACCATACACATCAAGTCGACTAGACTATTTATTTAAAGTGCACGACATGTTCGTCAGATAGGACACATTGCAGCAGATATGACATTGAAGTGTTATTTATTGGCTTTATACAGGGTTTAATGTGGCTTTTGATCTGAAAATTGATTTTGATGGATCAGTAGATAAACAGAATGTACATTTTTATTTTTGTGAATGTGTTGGATGACTCTAAGCTGCTGTTGATACTGAACATAATGTATGGACAATCGACAAAAATGGGAATATTTAGTGCAGGTATGATTTATTTACTTTTATTATCTCTCCTGTACATGTTTAATATAATATTTTCATCCAACAAAATGGGTATGTATATAAATATTAAATGTTTGAATTCACTTTTACTTTTCCTTTTAGTAAATCGTAAAATGTTATAAAACTAGAACTCTTCCGATGAAAATTGAAAATTAGATTTTTAGAATATATCAGAATATACCTTCAAGAAAAACCAACACATTTACGTCAATAAACGTGGCCGCTTGTTGAAAGTTAGTTTACTAACTATAGACATCATTTTGAAGTCAAATCTTATAATGGACACATAACTAAATCTCATGTTAACATGATTCTGATGTCATGACGCGTATTTTGATTGCTTTGAAATATCATGTTTTGTCTTCTATAAGTGTGTTTGACAGTTTCAATTATAAAATCATAATGCTACATATTAAATTACATTTATAAGTCAATATATCGTTTTGCAACATAATATCCTTAGCAATATGCAGCATTTCAAATAAGTCAACACTTTCTAATAAATTTGCTAGTTGTCGGTATTTCAATATCGAAGGTTATTACAAAACCACGATAACTAATTTATCTGTAATAATATCTATACCTGTGTTTGAAGGATTGAAGAGACGATTTTGTCTCCTTTTTATAGCTAACACGATTATTGTATAGAATCATTTAAATAATTGTAAAGATGGACTTAATGAAGCAACGTATATTGTGATTGTATTCAAAGTAAATCAAACATTTTCAAAGAAAAACAATATGAAACTTATAAACCATTTCAATAATCTTTGTAAGTAAGTAAAACATAAATTTTGAACATCTTGTAAACACAAATGTCCTTGGTTCCCTTTGGAAGAAAACAACACTGGGAGTAGCAGATGTCCCTGGCCAATCCCTCGCATTGCACTGGAATTGCAAAACATCCTATGATGAAATGATGAATCTCAGACCTTGCAGCCAACCATCACGCTCCAGAAGTCCAAACAACTGAAATTGATAATCTCGTGATATACGCAGTTATGGAGTACTCCCAGATGTTGGGTAACTTGAGTCTGGCTGGACAGAATATTGAGAGAAAAACAACACGTCAACTCTATGTGAAATCTTTTGCGCTATGTCTTTCTACGACATAAGTACTAGAGATTTTATCATTGTTTATATATATTCTTCCCCTTGTTTGTAAATGACTTCTGTTTAAAGATTGTTTATTTCTTTAGTAATGCAAAGGAATAAGCCTTTTTAACTAAAAAAATGTTGTCTTATGAAACCATCTCTTCTTGATAAAACCTGCAGTGACCATAACAGTTGTTAACACCAAAGAATGCTTATGATAAGAATTTACTATTTGGTTATCAAAAAAGTGAATTGAATTTGAACAACAAAAGCGTTTATTGCGTCTCATGATTTTATACATTGTTGTATGGAACTGAAGTGATGTTGATTTATGATAATTGCCTCTTTCCTTGTGAAAACATCATTTCCGGCAGCGCTAAAGTTGTAGTATAAACAATCAAATTTCATCCATCTTGTCAATTTCGAGCGTGCAATGAAAATAACCAATAAGTTAATGGTTTGATAAGTAGTAAGGCTTGTGTGATTTTACAGTGTATATACATTGGCTTGTCTAATCTTAAGAGGGCTGAATTTTGTCTAAACACAAGCCCTGCTTTCTAGAACGGACTAAAACATGACTGAGATGAATTGTCATTAAGATCATATTGGTTTATCAGAGTTTGTAAATAGAGTCCAAAAAGGTGGAATACGGATAAAGAGGATAACACATTATTTAATATTAAATATAACACATAACTTAATACATCTCCGCCCAAAACACTTCTTAGAATCAGAAGTAGAATAAATTACATTAAGCCTGATGTTTTTGGGTCTGAGTGGCAGAATATGATGATTGCTAAATCAGTGTAAATGTGATTGCATAACAACATATAAACAAATCGTATTCGTTTTCGCTTAACATGACACCTTATTTATATGTAGAAACCATCACTGACAGTTAACGACACCACCAGGAAAAACAACTAATGATATTTACCCTGGGTTACTTGGTACATAGAAACAGCATAGTGTGGTTAGTGCAAGTGTTGCAGATTTTATTAATGCATTGATTGTCACATTACACTTTTGAAATCAACATTTTATATAAACATAAATAAACACTCACGCAATCTGTCTATCCATACTTCACCCTTGTCTTATCTTCATGGTAAGTATAGTGTAAACCCAACAAATTATCTCTCATTTCTCAGTAATCAACCTTTTCCCGTTCGTTTTTAATGTATTTTTTTAAAGATATGTCGACATCTTGTTTTAATAAATCATTGTATTGTTTTTATAATGGTTCAGTGCTGAATTAACCATTGTACATTTGTTTTATGCAAATGATTTCAAATGCACGAATATTTGTCCTTGAAAATACAAGACTTAACAACATATTGGTTTGCTAAACATACTAAATTCGTAGCATTTGAGAGTATTTTGAATGAACGATAACAATGAAGTGGCCTAATGAAGAATAAGAAATGTACTTTCACTTATTATGTTAATTATATGGAATACACTGGAAATATTTTCATTAAAGATTCTTGACATCTTCTTGTCATAGGTTTTAAACTATATCTAACATGCTTATCACACTTTCGATATTTCAATACAATAACATCGATTTATCAGACAATATACAAAGTAAAGAATGTATAGACAAAAATTCTCGAGTCGTAGAAACTTGCACCGTGGATTACCTCCAGTTAGTAGCTCCTTGCAGACGCGTTTCTTGATTGGTGTACTATTAATAGAAAATGGACTTTCCATTTCGCTGAATCGCCGGATATAACGCTTATGACTACAGGGGACTTTTTCGAAGCGAAGCGAAAGAAATAAAGTCGGCTGGTTTACAGGATCGCTGGTAAGGAACTTGACATAAACACGGAGGATATTTGTCTTCACCTCTGATTCAGCATCTAGCAGTGTAATTAATTTTAAGAAGTTTTAAAATTGACAACGTGTCGACAAGGGGTGGTTGTTGAGGTTTTACAATGAAGTATCAATTACTTCAATAGGTTCAATTTGAAAATTGTCTTACGACATCTGAAGCAGGAAACTGACTGATTCATAACACGCTATAAAAACAAAAGAATAACTTCTGCTCCATTGACATAAAACCAGACAAACGGGAGGCGTGAGATAAGAGTTACGATAGTGGAAATGGTTTGTGTTGTGGGTGCGTGCGATTATCAGATTCAGGAATTGCGAAGACAATTGGTAATCTCCAAACAGACGCAGCATGAACCTTGAACAATGATAGACAGTGGAGCCGCTCTTGGTTCACAATTAAGTCTTCTGGCGTGCTTAGTTTAGTGTCCCAAGCACTTGGGGAACCTTTCGAACTTGAGTGAAAAATATGATGAATCCTTACAAATGAGAACACATGTTATGTCTGTCATAAATCAAGGCATAATAAGAATTTTTAGCTTCAAAATGATGTTTAAAGGGATAGTTCTATCGAGATACCTTTAAAGTAAAGAAAACTTTCCTATTGATACATATATATTATTATAGGTGTTAAGAATAGAGAACATCACTCAAAAGAGAAAACATTGTGAGATGAAGGCATTCACCAGAGCTAAAAGCTTGGAAAGCATTGCTATGGTATAACAGTGTCATAAGCGATACCTTTCTTATAAATTATTTTGCAAATATGCTCATATTTTGATAACAAGTAAGTTATTTCTGAACTTTAATTCTAAATTAGCATAATACAGCAGATTTATGTTTTCGTAATGATAGGCATTCAAGATGACGGATGATACTTGGCAGTTAGGAGTAATTAAAGTCTATGGAATAATTTGCCTTTATCCGTAATTAATCGCCAACAAAATACTTTTTGGCTTGTCATACCATCTAGAAAACTAGTAAATAAAGTCTTTTTATGAAAAGACAATGTGTTAGTGATGAGTATTTTTCAGTTAAGTCTGATATATGAGGACACATTTCAAAGACATTAAGGGGGTTTAACACCTTTGAAAGTGTAGAAACCAGCTTAAAGTTCACCAGAATCATCAATCATTGACTTACGAATTTGACTTTAATTCATAAGGGCTGGGTGTGGCTTTAATGCAATCGTAAATCGTTGCAACAGTGAAACAATGTCTTTTAAGAGTAAATTGCTGAACTTCAGATGACAATAGATTATACCAATTCACCTTTTTTCGATATTTTTAAAGAATCACACATATATATCATTCCAATAGACTACTCATATGAAAAAAAATGACACAAATGGATCACACTTTTTATTTTACCTTTTTAAAACAAAAGCCATTTTATTAAATGCTTTGCGCCTTTTTGGCCAAATTTGATAACCAAAGTTCAAACTGTAGAAATAGCTCTTATTGATGTTTTTCTAAAGAAAATATCCCAAGACATAAAAGTCAGAAAAAGGACATTGTATAGCCAGCAGCCGAGACATCGAATTTTGACAATGTACTATCAACTGAAGAACAAAAAAAAGGTTCACAATAATAAATAGTTTTTGTACGTGTCCCTAACTGTGTACATACACATTGTTGTGAAAAAAGATTAATTTAGTTTTCACCAGATTCAATATCTTGCTAGTTTGATTTTTTGCATTGTGATATTTCAACATGCTTAAAACTGTGAAACAGATCTGATTTTATTATTAAGCACGCAACAAAAGACCCAACTGTGCTGATATCAGATTGCTTAAAAAAAGCTGTCCTCCTCAAGACTGATTGACATGTAAGGGTTATCGAGGTCTCGCGTTATCTCGCGTTATCTCGCGCGATGACACTTCAGGATGGTGGAGGTCCAATCAGGAGATTCGACTCTGATACCATCTCTTCTGGTATTGCAACATCCACCATAACTGAAGCACGATATGGTGACATACATGATATTGCAAACAAACTTAAATTTCTATATGTAAATAGCAGTATGTTATATTTTTCATATTTCTTCTACATGCATTCAGGGGCAAGAGCTTTAACAGGTATATATTTATGTTAAAAACTTAATTCAGTGGCCCTTGAAGACATGAACTAATCCCGTTTCAGCCGTATTTAATTCATCTTAGCTTAATCCAGCATGCATTTAAAAAGGTATCGTTTCCTTTGCCCCTGAGTGTATTCATCATCCATTTACATTTCATTTTACCCATTCAAATTTAATGTATGGTCTTCACGTTTCAATTAATGTAAAAAGTTGAAGTCATCAATTTAAAGTGAGTGTTTTATTTATTCTCCTTGACATTTGGATTTAAAATTAAAATCACATGATATGCAGCCCGTCCTCAACACTTAAAAAATGTTAAAATGATATAAGCCGTTTTATCAACAGTTTGAAAAAGAAGTATTCGTTTATTGCAACGTCTTGGAAAGTAAGCAAAGTAAGCAAGGTGGATTTGCAAATATATATGTGTATATATATATGTGTGTGTGTGTGTATATATATATTTTGATGGAAATAGCTACTTTGTGATGAGATTTCGTTTATCAATGTGAACCTTTCGCACCTTTTGGTATCATTTCGAATTTTTCTTGGATAGGCCTCTACATGGTTATCAGAGTCAAATAGAATGTGATATTTGCACTCCTATATATCAAGTATCAATCTGCATGAACCCTTGCAGATTATTGAGTTACATAGCTTTGTTGAGCAATGATCATAATCACTGAAGTTCAAAAATAATTGGGGAGACTTGAAAATTATTGTGTTTTAATACTTGTGATTTCAAATGTGACAAGAAGTTCTTCAGAATGAGCCTCATTCCATTAAGTTGTAAAAATAGAACTTTGTTTGAATCCTTCTTGTGGCGTAATTTGTTGTGTATCGCATGATACTTAGAATCTAGTAGGTTTTTTAGCAGAACATTATCTGTTAATGCGAATAACAAATTTATTTGATAACTAACTATTTGTTCACCCTGGTCACTACAAAATAATAATGATTACATACTATTGATCGCCAAATGATTACGTTCTCGTGGTTGTCATCAAATTCTCCACACAAAAAAAAACTGATGCGTCTACCATCAGAATAGTCTGTTATCCAGACCCTAAAGCAAAACAAATATTAAAGGAGCCTTCTTAAGTCTAGACAATGTTGGCAAGTCTAGATCTAGATGCCTCAGCTTTAGGCTGAAATGAAGAATTGTTCAGGGCTCCTTTTTATTTTAATATCAAATATTTGATATTAACATTTTAGTGAAAAAAACTTTTTTCAGGACTATATGTTAGCCTACTATCAGAGTAGTAAATATCAACCAGAGCAAACATGACCACACCATATGTGTTAATAAGCCGATAATTAGCAACAAGGTTAGACGATTTACCATTGTGCTGAGTAGAACGTCTTTGTAGATAATTGTTTATTTTCCGTCTAGTCTAGTCTTCTGGAAGTTTATTATCAAGCCCATCATGGGATGAATGACATTGGGGGAGATCCTCAATACTTATTTCATATTCATTCAACACAACCTGTTGATGTTTAATAGGCTATATATATTTTCATGCCCCACAGTGCTGAGATGTTGTAGACAAGTCATGAAATTGTTTGTTTATTGGCTTCCTATTGGGTATTGTGGCTTTTGCTCTATAAGTAATTGTTTCTCTTCTTATAAAAAAGGAGTTTATTGATATTGTAAATAAGTTATTGCGTTGATAACTGTAAGATGCTGTTTAACATAGCATGAAGGCTCGAACTTCAAAAATGTTGAGTGTAAAATGAATCTTGAATTATAATCTGAATCTGCAACTGTACTTGAATTCGTTTAATCAACAGAAAATATAATATACTGGTTATCAATATGTACGACTAATCACTATTTTAACCTGCTGCAAAATCACAGCAAATGATAAATCCGAGAAAAATATTTATGTGTGAATTATTGACCTCATGACGTTCAAGTGAAATAGTTTAACCTACTTTATAATACCAGAATAACGATCATTACTATATAAACATAATGAATAGTTCATTTTCAACAAATATTCTGCAATTAAGAAAAGCTATGAAAAACATTCTTTTTGGTCCTTACACATTACAACATCAACGATCTCCCCCATCTTGAATTGGTTCTTTCAAGATAACAACATAGGGAGTAGCAGATACCCTTGGCCAATCCCTTCCTTCACCCTAGAATCACACTTGAATTGCAAAACAACGTGGTATCCTAACAAATCTCGCCTTCAATTGTCAAATCAACTGAAAATGATAATCTTGTGTTATACGAAGTTATGAAGTACTTAGATAATGTAACATATATGTAAAAAACAAGATTTGTGAAAATGTGCAAATATTCTACCCTCTTTAATTAATTACTTTTCTTTGTGTTTATTTGTTCAATTGTTTTGGCAATCGGTTTCACGCATGTGTAGAGTCATCTACCATTTATCTGCAAGAAACTGTATTTATAGCAAGCACGTACTTACCAACCAAAGTATCTTTATCTTTGTCTTGTTTATTGCTCTTCAGCAAAGACGTTACTGCTACTTTCCAGCTATCACAACTGCTACCACTGAAGCAACACAAGAGGTTAATTGAGAAAATGTACCAAATTACCTGTTATTCAAAAGATTTCATTTAAGAACTGTATTGTGTCATCTGAAACAAGCTAAGACGATTATTTGATTTCCGGTTTGGAAAACCAAAGTTGCACTTCCGCAGAACCACACACGTAGAAGGAGTGAGATAAGAGGTATGAAGATTATAACTCTTTGTGTTGAGGGTATGAGTTATAATCAGATCCAGGAATTGCGAAGACAATTGGTGTTCTCCAAACAGACGCAGCATGAATCTTGAAGCGTGATAGACGGTGGAGCCGCTCTTGGTCTCTTATCAGGTCTTCTGACGTGCTTAGTTTAATGTGCCTAGCACTTGGGGGACCTTTTGAACTAAAGTAGAAAATCTGATGAATTCAATTCAATCAAGAACACCCATGTTATATTTGTCATTACCCAAAAGAAAAGAAGAATTATAGTTTTGTGAAACATATTCGCTTTGATGTCCTAATTGAATTAAAGCATGAGCATAGTAAGAAGTGATTTAAACATATTTTATTCATGATATGTAGAGCTTATATCAAGGCCGCTCCGAGTAAGTAAGCAGTCACTTATTCAACAAAATATTTTTTTAAAAGTAGAAATGTACTCAAATATTTCTGATTTTTAAAGATCCACGAAACTAATGGATTCATGTTCTTAAATCAGTTTCTTAAAAAAATTGTCATTTAATAAATCAGTTACAAATGTCAATATTGTGTTCCGAAATTAAATATATTGAATTATTTCTAGTTTAAGAGAGACTGTGTAAAAAATGCTTTGTGGTTAATTATTGTAATCTCTTTTTGTTGTTTTGCATTGTGATACTCAAAAACTGGTAAACTGATCCGATTTTATTTTTGCCATGGCAACAATTCTTATCAGAAGAAAGCCTAACGTTTGTAATTTAAGTAGCAGATTTCTCTAGAAAAAAATATTCTCCTCAAGACTGATTGACATGTGAGGTTACCGAGGTCTCGCGTTATCTCGCGCGATGACACGCCAAGACGGTGAAGGTGGATTCGGGTGATTCGACTCTGATACCATTACTCCTTGTATTGCACCCTCTACAATAACTGAAGCACAACGATGTATCGTGTATGCAATCTGATATATGGAACTTAATTGCCGATTGGATGAAATAACTTGGTAAATATCAGTATGTTATACCTCTTACAATCTTCTATATAATTATCATCCATTAACATTCCATTTTACTTATATACAATGTTCAACTATCAGATTTAATCTACGAATTAAATGTCATCAATTCAAAGTGAGTTTTATATTTGTTGACATTTGAATGAAATTTAAAAATACATGGTATGAAACCGACACTCCACACCATATAAACGGTAAAACGATCTACCTTACTGTTTTTGTCAACAGCTTGCAAAGGAAGTATTTGCTTATTGTAACATTTTATTAAAGGACATAACGACAGCAAATTTGGGTACTGAGTTTGTAAATATATGCTTGGGACTCTTGCTAGGAGAGATTATGTTCATGGGAAACCCTATGTATGAAGGAAACTCTAGCTGCTCCTAGCAGCAGGTTGTTAGTATCGATTCACTGCTTTTAGAGCTAACAGAGACTAACAGTTACACTGGCTGCTACAAGCAGTACTTACATTGAGTCAGCTTTGAATCATGTGAAATTCCATCGTATCGGTGTTCATAAGTGGTTATGGCACAGAACAATCTCAATTTCATTTTGGTCAAACTTTTTAATACCAAAGTTTATTTCAAAATCTATCAACAGGATTAGTATGTCGATAACATTTTAGTTTAGGATCTAACCAATCTTTTCCAACGTCCCTGTTTAACAATTTGCTGTAAACATATGTGCCAATTTGCTGTAGATTAATACAATAAGTTTTTCCTGTAAATATGTCAATTACATGTTCAACTCAAATCATGTTACTTTAAATGTAGATGTGTACATAGGATCGAAGCAAACATTAATTTTCGGTATTCCAATATCACAAATTGTTTTAAACCCAAATGCTTGTAGACCAATATTCCAACTTGCAGCATAAAAGTGTTCGACCTTGCAACATATATGTTCCAAACTGTTGAACAAACAGGTTCTAACTTCTTTTTTAAACACTTAAACTGAAGTTAACAATATTGTGATATTTACATAACCTCTCGACAAGCAAGTCTAGCTCTGAAAGTGAAGATAATCTGAAACAGGCAATATTCTGAGGTACCTTCTTATATTTCAAATGGATGAGACTGAATATAAGTCTACGACAACTGTATACATGTTGCTATGAACAAACAGATAGAGATTGTTATTTTAAAGGGGCAGTAGCACGTTTTTAGGGGGAACATAAGGTGATGTCAGGAAAATTAAAATAAACGGTTCCAAGTGAAAGACAAAGTATTAAACTGAATAAAGCAGTAATAAATCAAATATATAATGTAAAGTTTATAATTTGTTCTCTGACTATGGATGAGTAGTTTGTGTAATGAGATTTTTGACAATATCAACATGATACATTTATCAATAACGTACAATTATCAGTGAAAGATTTAGAAATTTAAAATTTAAAAAATCGTGCTACTGCCCCTTTAAGAGGTTACCATAGAGATGTTGCTGAAAAACTACAGCAATCATATAGAGAAGAGTTGATAAGAGGTAGGTAAGCTAACAGGTGAACACACACTTTTCCTGCTGTACAATTTTAATTAATCGCCAGTTTTCAGCAGCGCCTGTTAAGTTATCTATCGTTGCTTTCAGGTAACTTTCGACTTTGATTAATTCATTTTTTTAAAATTTATCCGCTGAAAGGGTGCTTAAAACATGCGCGTTTTATAGTTACAATATAGCCTAAAATTTCAATAGAGTTGCTTAAAATACGAATTATTCTAGACATAAATAACATTTACAAAGATTTGGATATATCGACATAGGCACAAATGAGTATGTTAAAGGAAATATAAATGCTTTTTTGATATCCAAGAAAGAAAATCTTTACATTAATGAACAAACTTGTTGCTGACATCATGCAAAATACACATAAATATTTAATGATATGGTATTATGATGTAGTTTTGGCATCGCTAGAGACAGACCTTGCCCCAAATTTATATTTGTGACATCTTGTTTGTGCAGCACGAAGGGGTTAACATACCTGATTAGCTATTCGAAAATATCAATACTTTTTATAAACTGTTTATTATATGACCTCTGTGTTCATGTACGATTTGAACAAATTAACATGTAGAACAATTATTACCCTTAGGCGATATGTTCGTCCACTTACACTATTATTTAACTAGAAGAAAGTACAAACAATTATCGCTATTGATCTCCACAACAATAAGCTAGTACACGGAAGTTCAATTATATTCCTCAGGCATTGTTCCTCGTCTAATCTTTATATATTCATTTAGAGGAATGAGAAAAAACTTCTCAATATTTGTGTCCACTGCCTTGCAGGCATGTTCATCCATAGTCTACAACTACATGCATATACTTAAAGAATAATCGGGACAGCCCACTATTCTTGTAGCTTTCTGAAGATAAACAGCAGGGTCCAGGTGCTACATTACCTGTGAAAGAAGGGTCGCGTTTGTTTGTCAGTGATCGATGACAACTACACCAGACAACATGAGGGACAACAACCTCAGGCCACAGGTAAACTTTGTGTATCTCCACTTCCAGGTATTCATATTTCTTACCCGACCTTTGATATCCGACCCTGGGGCCCCCTGTCATCCACCCAGTGAGGACATGTTTCCATGTTCAATGGCATATTGGTCTGGTGTGTATTTCCTGTAACAAGATTCTTATATTTGGAAAACGTCAAACGTAGAGTTTATTGTTTGGAGTTCAAAGTTCAGTGCCCTGTGTAAATTGTTCTTGTGTGGTTGATTTTTCTTCTTTGATGGGCATTCTAGATGATGAAACGACGAAGAAGAATGAAGGCATTATCATTGACTTACAACTTCTTTATTTAAGTTTTTTATTATTGTTCACAGATTTGTTTCATCTATCGTCATCTTACATTAATATAGCGCTGGTATAACAGTCAAACAAATATAGGTCAGCTTTCTATAAAATAAAATTCTGAATGTATTTTAATTTTGAAGACTGACATCTTTGTATGACATGGAATTATGAAAATTACGTTGTGTAGTCAACAACTCGCTCCGATCTAACGATTACATAGAGCATACACTATCGTTAAAAACGTTAAAAACCACACACACCATTAAAATGTAGGTATAACACAGATTAAAGAAATGATTTCATTTTGACAGAGGATATCAAAGTGAGAACATGTCTAAAACTGTGTCTTCACACACCGAAACTTGAGAAACGAAGCAGGAGCCATGCAAGTGAAAAAGCGTTTTTCTGTTTATTTCAACTTGCAAACTATTATTTAATGTGTGTTATAGGGTATAAAAATGTCCATAGAATACTGACGTGTAATGTTTGAATGCTGTATCACCATCCTACTAGGTTACGGGAATCATGAAAACGTTTGACCAACATGAAGTCCCTGAAAAAATGCTATGAATATTTCAATTTTTTATTATTTTATCACGGATCCTTTAATTTATTTGATTTAGGTTTTGGAAAATTGGTCAATGTAAACGTGTATGTATGAAAAATTATCGTGGATCCCTAACCAATTTTTGGTGAGGTTTAGTTTTTCGAGGCTGTTTGTCATAAGACTGTTTAGCCCTTTTTGCCTTGTATGATATTATTGCAAGTCAATATGTAATGTGGCATTGCTTATATTCCACCGTATCTGTAGATGTAAACTCACGTAATATGAAGACTATATTACTTCTCTTTATATGTGTACATGTCGTTGTGTCTGTAAATAATTTCAGTGACATTTCATGAACGCACCCTATTATGAGTTAAACCTACACTCATAGCTTTTGATACATTACATGTCAACTTCAGCTGCACATAAAATAAAGTTCGGTTTGTGTTCCTAATTTATTTGAATTATCTAAAATCAAAAGTTTTTGTTGCATTTATTTTGCTTAACATTTGTCAGATAGTATCACATTGTAATCATATACATATAATGGCCTTGTCTATATGAATCCAAAGGGCCATTATTATGCACAAATGTCCGCCCTAGCTTACAGAAGCGGAGCCTATAGGACTATCTGAATCTGTCACAGTGCGGAGTGACTTCCTATCGCTTGTGATAATATCAGTGACATTCCCGTAATTCGTATAATGTATTTGGCAGTTCATATTTCAGTAGTCGAATGACCAACGTCTCAATTCTTTCAGATAGCTTATGGTTGTTAATTTTTTAGAGAAAATCGTTTAATTTCGAATCGAAATTCAAATTACGATTAATCAAAGGGACTATTGACCATTTAAAATTTAAAAATCATTATGAATAATATATTAAATTTCACTATATATTTAAATATATTAATAAATTGAAAAATTATCCGGAAGTAATAAACAAAAATCAAATATGACATATACAGCTAACCCTAAAACATGATTCATCTGAACCTAGCATTCTGTCTTATTTATGTAGTTTCCAAATTGTCGTTGTTACATTTTCCTGTATCAATTTCTCTTCGTCCGTGTATTAATCCCGCCACCTCCCCGCCTTCAATGTTGTGTCTGGCCCAGGAATCGTCCTCTTACTATGTACATTACCTGACAAATCCAACAATGGAATATGCGAACAATTTACAACATTATATAGGTGACCACGTCTGTGCGGCTACTTCAAAGGGTATAACGTTACAGGTGGGTATATCATATCAGGTAGTATAACCCTAAAGGTAAGGTGTCGTTCTGTCTGGCTCGTCTTTATTGGCTTACCAGACACTCGCTAACAAAACGCTTCATCTCTGCCAAAGCTTTTTCTTCGGATAATGAATTGTTTATCAAAGGCTTCATACTTTAAAAAATGGCATTTTACTGAATCATTAAACAAACATTCAACGAAGAAAGTATTAGTTGTATTATATATCGCTAGAAGAAGAGAGACAGCCATCTTGCATACGTTTTACTTTACCATTTGTAATACTTTTTGTCTCAATTTCATTCTGTGAATGAATGAAGTAATTATCAACAAGAGATTTTGTACAAAAGCAGTAGAAATCCCGTTTTCTGAACTGTTTACTCACATTTACTATGTTCAAATGCCATACAAGACGTGCAAACGCAGTTCATTTTCTGATTACACATTAAAGGTATTAAATGAATTTCCAAAATGTCAAATCAAACAAATATATGTTTTTATATGTAAAGTTTGATTGATAAACTTAAAATTGTCAGGACTTTTTTTTTATGAATATATGATTTCTTGATTAATAATGTAATTGATGAAAAGGTCAAAAGGCCATAATACGGTTTGGATAAAAAGCAGAACTGATTGATAGTCATAAATTGTACTAAGGAAAACTTCAAACTCTTTCCTAAGCATTTCTATTATAAGTCGGATAATGCAATATCATATGAAGAAATATATAGTGTATATATAAAGCATCAATGCCTTTAAACTAAATGGAGCAGAAATAAATCAAATATATAATGTAAAGTTTTGCCATGCGATTCCTTTTTCTAACACAAAATGAATTAAAAGGTGTTCAATCAAAATGGCCGCCGATAGATTTTAGATGAATATTCATACTTTATCCTCTGACTACGGATAATTGGTTCGTTTTATGAGATTTTGGACACTATCAAAATAATACATTTAGCATTAAGGTTTAATTATCAGTATATCAAAATATAAAATTATCAAAAAACGTGCTACTGTCCCTTTGAAGTATACATAGCATTAACTACAAGTGTCATTAAGGAGAATTTGAGCCGCTTTTATTATGAAATTATATCTAAACGTTGAAAGATGATTTAAACAAGTTCATAAATATGTCAAATTTTCAATCGTTGACAACTTACATGTAATGGATTACTTTACATAAAATACTTCTATCGCTTTTATCAAAAGAAATATTCATATGAAACGATCGTATGATCACAATGCAATAAAACAGAAATCCTTAAATGTGATAATGTTAAACGTAACAATAGATATCCTTGGGTGATTATGTAATACCGTGAAAAATAACAAATTAAAATAAGATATTTCTACTGAAATTATTTTATGCTTTATGATTTTTTAGCGATAGAAACAAGAAAACAGAAACAGAAAATCACGTTTTTAATAAAAGTCAAAAATGATTTTCGTGTCTTTGTAACAACTCAAAGTTTAATTCAGAATGTGACAACGAATGATTTCATTCACATTTTGAAAAATAAATTATTTATTAACCTTATGAAAGTTTTCCCCACGAGGGAGTTTTGAATTTGTTTCAAGACTTTATTTTACAGTACAATGTTGCTTCACATAATTCATATCAACATGATATTTTACAGTACAATGTTGCTTCACATAATTTATATCAACATGATATTTAACAGTACAATGTTGCTTCACATAGTTAATATCAGCATGATATTATACAGTATTAACATGATATTTTACAGTACAATGTTGCTTCACATAATTCATATCAACATGATATTTTACAGTACAATGTTGCTTCACATAATTTATATCAACATGATATTTAACAGTACAATGTTGCTTCACATAGTTAATATCAGCATGATACTATACAGTATTAACATGATATTTTACAGTACAATGTTGCTTCACATAATTCATATCAGCATGATATTTTACAGGACAATGTTGCTTCACATGATTCATATCAACATGATAATTTACAGTACAATGTTGCTTCACATGATTCATATCAGCATGATATTTTACAGGACAATGTTGCTTCACATAATTCATATCAACATGATATTTCAGAGTACAATGTTGCTTCACATAATTTATATCAACATGATAGTTCATAGTACAATGTTGCTTCACGTGATTCACATTAACATGATATTAACAGTACAATGTTGCTTCACATAATTCATATCAACGTGATATTTAACAGTACAATGTTGCTTCACATTATTCATGTCAACATGATATTTCACAGTACAATGTTGCTTCACATAGTTTATATCAACATGATATTTTACAGTACAATGTTGCTTCACATAATTCATATCAACATGATATTTTACAGTACTATGTTGCTTCACATAATTCATATCAACATGATATTTCACAGTACAATGTTGCTTCACATAATTCATATCAACATGATATTTCACAGTACAATGTTGCTTCACATAATTCATATCAACATGATATTTTACAGTACAATGTTGCTTCACATAATTCACATCAATATGATATTTTACAGTACAATGTTGCTTCACATAATTCATATCAACATGATATTTTACAGTACAATGTTGCTTCACATAATTCACATCAATATGATATTTTACAGTACAATGTTGCTTCACATAATTCATATCAACATGATATTTCACAGTACAATGTTGCTTCACATAATTCATATCAAAATGATATTTCACAGTACAATGTTGCTTCACATAATTCATATCAACATGATATTTCACAGTACAATGTTTCTTCACATACTTCATATCAACATGACATTTCACAGTACAATGTTGCTTCACATAATTCATATCAACATGATATTTCACAGTACAATGTTGCTTCACATACTTCATATCAACAGGATATTTTACAATACAATGTAGCTTCACATACTTCATCTCAACATGATATTTCACACAATGTTGCTTCACATAATTCATCTCAACATAATATTTGACAGTAGAATGTTGCTTCACATAATTCATATCAACATGATATTTCACAGTACAATGTTGCTTCACATAATTCATGTCAACATGATATTTCACAGTACAATGTTGCTTCACATAATTCATATCAACATGATATTTTATCAGTTAACGAGTACGCCATACAATAATTGTAAGGTTGAATGTGTATACACAGACGTGTATAGTATTCTGTAATTCTACATTGAAATAAACTGTATAAAGACACTTATTAATCCTCCCGGCTCCATCAAACAAATATTAAGTTTTAATTAATGTTGATACCAACTCAAAGGCTTTGCATCTCAATTATCAACATTGATTTCTTCTTCAACCATAATCCTCGACATTCCCATGCAATTACCAATAGACCTATTTATAACACTTAATAGGATTCTATTTTAGAAACTGTCTATGTAAGCAAATTGACGTAAAGCGTGATTCAACAGGTCCCGATTTGCAGTTTGTGTGCAGTGTGCACTATGCACTGTGTCAACGTCCCATAGCTGCACACGACGCCTGTACGATCTGATATAGACTTGGGTTAAATCCACTGTCAAGCTTTCAACACAAAATAATATCAAGTATATAATGAGCGCTGTTTCCATCGTCTAGATATGATAATTGTGCACAGGAGGATATCATAATTGTTTTACTTTTGATAACAATTTATACTTATACTGGAAGATTGCATTTCAATACTAATCATTATTAGGGGCGGTTTGATTTGACTGCTGGCAATCATTAGTAAAAACAATATTGTACATTACGTACAATCTAGCATTCTCTCCCCACAGAGGCAACTCAGTCATACCTGAATTAGCCTCTGTTCTATTACGCCTATATCCTGGGGTTCCGGCAGGTTGCCCTAGCGGCAAAAAGTTGTAACTTTAAATATAAAAATACTATTCATCTAGATTTCTTGCAACACGCAATCATATAGTAATCTTACAGAATACTTAATGAGTGAGAAGATAGACTTAAATTAAGTCTCAGAAGTATGTTATTAAACATTGACAATATTTTCAAACAAGTCATGTATCAAGAAAAAGGAGCCAAGAAAATGCTTTAACTTCTGGGCTAGAAATAATCTCGACTTTCTATACTTTTCTAGACTGGGTTGATCGTCAATTGAATAATTTATCTCTAAGGTCTGGATGACAGACTACCAAGAAGACCACCGAGTCAATGGCAGCACCTGAAGCCAAAGAAGATGTGTTAACTTTAGAGATGAAGAATCTAGACTTGGTTGTTCGTCAATTGAATATTTTGGTCTAGGTTCTGAATGACAGACCACCAAGAAGACCACATGGACTCCTACCTAGTCAAGGGCAGTACCTGAAGCGTATGATTGACGTGCATGCAAGACTGGCAGGGGGATCTTGATACATCAACCGTGCTAAGATATTCTTCTACTCGATTACATTTCATAGGGTTTAATAAGCAAACCAAATATATCCATCACTCCCTCCAAATCATTCGCTGCATGGTTACACAATATTTAACTTAAGAACATGATTTCTGTTAAAGGTATTGGTGGAAAATGAATCTTTGTCCAGCCATGGCTTGATACATTTTATGGTGGTTTCCTTCAAATGAGGTTCTATTATGTCAGGAAAAGAAGTGTGAATTAATTGATCTGATTCCCATGAGTGTTAAATCAGAGATGAAATGATATCACGCCTGGGGAATTTCGAAATCATAAATTTATAAGTAGTAGAACTTTTTTTTCAACTACTGTAAAAGCTTCTAATTTATTTTTTGTTTGCCTTAACTTGAAAATACTATAAAAGATTATTCAATAATGCGATGCACGGAGATATTCAATGTTTCGAATTACCTTTTAATATTTTTATTAACTGTTGAAGAAATGCTCAGAGGAAAATATTGAAAATAGGATGTTTGAACTCTTTTGTTATTTCATTAAAATTCTGGGGACTATTCCTTCAAAAAATTTGTGACTAGCACAATGTGCCTCAAGCACATAAGTAATGCACACTGCACATTGGAATAGTGGTTTTGAAATAGTACGTAAACATACATGTAGCATTAAACAAAATCTCTCTCTCTCTCTCTCTCTCTCTCTCTCTCTCTCTCTCTCTCTCTCTCTCTCTCTCTCTCTCTCTCTCTCTCTCTCTCTCTCTCTCTCTCTCTCTCTCTCTCTATCTCTCATTTTACCACACCTCGACCATCCCTCAGTGTAATTTGTTTCAGAAAATTTATAAAGCGGAAAACATATATAAAATAGATTGAAAGGTAAACAGGAAATTCTAACTGTTTGACAGGCTCGTTCAACATTTATGGTGATCTAATCTTGCAGACACTTTGAACAAAGAGCTTAGAAACTAAGTGTGTAGGAGTGTCTAAGACTCTAATATTGATGTTAAATAATTTCAATCCTTTCTCAAACTTTTGAACCCATTCGTATCAAGAAGTATTCAAGAAGTCAGATTTTCTGGATAATCAAACTAAAGCATACATATTCTATCAGCGAAAGGTCATCACATCAAGCATTTCATCCTATTTATGTACACATATTAAAAGGGCAGTAGCATTTTATATTTTCAAATTTTCACTGATAAGTGTACGTTTATGCTAAATGTAATATTTCGATAGTGTCAAAAATCTGATCACACAAACCAACAACCCATAGTCAGAGAACAAATCATGAAGATTCACATAAAGTAACTTGACGGCCATTTTTGTGTGAACACCTTTAAATCTTTTTTGTTAAAAATAGGAATGGCGTGGCTGAACTTCCCGTTATATATTTGACTTTGTACTCCTGCATTTACATATATTGTCTTTCAATTTGAATTTCAATTTATTTTCATTTTCCTGACAAAACCTTAAATACCCCTAAAAACGGGCTGCTGTCCCTTCAAGTCAAATTTCTTTTCGTTTAAAAACGACAAAGGAGCCTTGCCGTAAGTCTATATCAAATGCACCTGACCTGTAATGTGACGGGGGGCATTGACACACTGCACACTGCATACTGTATACTGTATACTGCACACTGCCTCTGGTTGTTTGTTATCACCTGTTTAAGCACGCTTCACTTTAATGTGCTTACATAGGCATTTTCTAAAATAGATTGACATTACGCAGTCAGGTAATTACCCAGGACTAACGAGAATAAAATCCAGTTATATCTATATTCGTGAATGATTCAACAGTTTGAATAAGATCTATTTGTAATGTGTCATTAACTACGAACGGAGAGGTTTGATATGTTATGAAACTTATGTTACTAAATACTGCTTGGTCAAAATCATGTTACTAAATATTGCTTGGTAAATAACTGCGCTGAGTTGAACGTCATACAATTTGTACTTCTTAAAGGGGCAGTAGCACGGAAATATAAGGTGATGTAAGGAAAATGAAAATTAATGGTTCCAATTGAAAGACAATGTATTTAAACTAAATGGAGCAGTAATATTTCAAATATATAACGTAAAGTTTAGCCATGCGATTGATGTTCCTTACACAAAATGAATTAAAGGTGTTCACACAAAATTGCCGCCAATGAATTTTATGTGAATCGTCATACTTTGTCCTCTGACTATGGATGATTGGCTTGTGTAATGAGATTTTTGACACTGTCAAAATAATACATTTAGCATTAACTCACAATTATCAGTGAAAAATTAAAATATAAAATTTTCAAAAAACGTGCTACTGCCCCTTTCAGGGTGATATGTTCAACACGAGAATATCTGTTCACACACGACCCATGCTGCTTCTTCGGGTAACTTGATGATGCCTTGGAACATTTGGTATCAAAGATCGTGGGCCAACCATCATATGTACTTCATCAACACTTGAATGACGGAATACTACAGGGAACAATAGCGTGTATGATGCAACACTAGCATTGTTGAATAATCGCCAATTGCACGTCATCAGGAAGGATACAACTTTTGTACGTGAAATTGGTGAACCATCTGGAACAGTTTCATAAAAGCAACTGCTTTCATTTACAGAGCCTTACACATCCAGAGCATGACATCACGTGTTTTAAGCCGTGTTTAAGGATTTATAGCACTAAAAACCTTGCCCTTTCAAAACATCTTAACGAAAAAGTAAAAAAACCTTTAAATTCATTCATTAAAGAGTTTCATAAAATTAATGTCTTACAACTCTAGCGTTATTTTGCAAATTTTGTTAGGAATCTGACTTTTTTCTTTCATTCTTCAACTAATGATGAACAAAGCACAGGGTATAACGATAACTTGATAACAGTTGAATCTAAGCACAAGGACCTCAAACTTGTAGGAAAGCTACAATTGCTAGTTCCAATCATATGGCTGCCACCTGATGACAGCCCAGAGACCAAGACAGCGCTGAAGTTGCATCCCTTGCGGTTATCTTTCCTGCCTATTGCATTCTCTTGTGCATTCTACATTGTTTTACAGAAAGGCGTTGTCTAAATTTACGGAACCGGAAGATGCAATGAGTTTGGCGTTTTCCATCAGGAAGTTATCTCTTGTTGGGAACGCAAATGCATATTTGCTGACTGCAATGTTTGTCCCTTGTGTCTCTGGTGTCTGCAAAAGTAAAACCTGATGTTCTTCATAGCGTCCATTACTTGTAGAAGCAATGATAGTAGTGATTTTAGTGATTTGTCAATCATTTCCTTTGGTTCTTACACTAAACTGTCCATTTTAAAAAGAAGACTTAATATAGAATCACCTTGACCATATTGGTTATCAATAAAAACTTTTGATTTTTTCACCAACAAATAACCTTGCATTTTAAGTTTTATTTTTATTTCTTCTTATCCTCTCGATACTAAGACACTGTACACCACAACGAAGACCTTCAGATGAGAATTGTTAACGAAAGTAACTAAAATATCATTCTCTCCCCACAGAGGCAACTCAGTCATACCTGAACTGTTTTATAATTGTGTAAATTATTATTTGTTTTATGATAGATTTAAATTTACTGATCAACCAAATAATAACTAATGAGAAGGTAAAATGCGATAGTTTGTAATATGAATAATTACCTCCCTTGGATGTTAAATTTCAACGAAAGCTTTGACCAACAACACGGAGATGGCCGAGGTTTTGCGAATGACCACTTTTGAAACGGCGTCGCTGATTGCACAACTAACTTCGATTGCCTCCAATCAGATTTCTACCTTTCTATCCCGTGTATTAGCCGTAATAGAACATGGGCTAATTCAGGTATGACTGAGTTGCCTCTGTGGGGAGAGAATACTAATATATATATCTCTTAAATAGTACACCAATGAACACCGATTGATTGTTATATTACAAAAAAACTAATATATATGCTTTTAACACACATAATAATGATGCTGTAAGATACATTATAACCAGACCAGCACAAAGATGGATTTAGACAACCTCAACCTTTTAATACAAATCAAATGTTTTCCTAAGTCCGCAGAACAAGGAACATTTCTATATGCCTCACATTCCTTAGCTGGTTTTCAGATGAATACAGATTCTTGTTTTGTCTGTCTGTTACCTTTCAACCATATACACACCTGCATGTTTGATATGTTTCATTTCCGGGACGATGTTTATGTAGGCTTGTGTTTGATGTTGTGGATGTGTGTCGACTTCTACTTAACGTACAGGTATTTGATGTTGGCCAGTGACTGCATCTAAATGCGAGTTCCGGGTTTAGATATAAACAGCTGCATCCCAAACTTTTTTATTTACTTATGTTTGTAAGTGCAAATATTATGATATTTGTGGAGTTTGAACGGATCGTAAGACTGCCAAATATCACTGATGATTTTCTGTGCTCCATTCATATATAATTGAACTGTAACAAATGACAATATCCGAATTTTAATCAAAACTGTCAATCATTAGTCACTCATTTTCATGAAAGTACAATTGTTGTCTGTTAGTCGCAAAATATAGAATGATATGAAAAAATATCTAATTTTAAGACCTTCGCTTCTTTCACAAAAAGGTACTTTTACTAAGGTTGACCTTACCTCCCATTCTTTAACATTGCAGTAGATCTAATGTTACCTTAGAGTCTTATAGTCCCTTTATGGCTTTGTGAAAGATGGCATTGGCACCTTTTCTTAGATTAGCTTAAAGTTGTCAAAAACTTACACTAATGATAAAACATTTAAAGTTTTAGAATTGACATTTACACGATCGGTTGAAGTAATGCAAAATCCATGGAGCTTGGCTATATCTCAAAACAAATTAATATGTCATTTTGATCTCATAGCTCAAAAAATGCTTGCAATTGCAGAGAGATCAGTTATTGATGATCACAATTGTTAACTAATATGGTTCTGGTAAATTTTCAAGGGTTGGTTTCCTGATAGAAAGGCATAAGATCAAGATATCATTTTAAGTCAGTTATAAATGATCTTAATAATAAATATAAACGTCGTACATAATTTTCTATGATAACGCATTTGTAAAATCAGTTGGGGTTTTTTTTGGTGAAGAATGAACAGAAATATTTTCAGATAATGTTCTTCTTTCTTAAATTGGATAAGGTTGGGAAGGATTAATTCAGATATATCACCTGTCTATTCCTTCCATAAAATGTCCACGGTGGATTTTTTTTCATTTATTTTTCATTTCTGCCAAAGAAATAAGTGGGAACCTTCTCCGTACAGATTTCAACTTAGATAAGGATGAAGACAGATGCCAATGTTGTACAATGAGCTAGTTAACTTGTCATTCGGTCTTTATATTGGCAATGTATCAAGAACACTCCCTGTTACAAGACTGAGTCTGAATGCGTTTTAATCAGGCAAAACGTTTGATTCCACATTTCCAAAAGTGTTTGAGATTGTTATAAAGTGGCAGTAGCACGTTTTAGGGGAATATAAGGTGATGTAAGGAAAATGAAAATTAATGGTTCCAATTGAAAGACAATGCATTTAAACTAAAGGGAGCAGTAATAATTCAAATATATAATGTAAAGTTTAGCCATGCGATTCCTTTTTCTTACACAAAATGAATTAAAGGTGTTCACACAAAATGGCCGCCATGGATTTAAGGTGAATCTTCATACTTTGTTCTCTGACTATGGATAATTGGTTTGTGTTATGAGATTTTTGACACTATCAAAATAATACATTTAGCATTAACGTTCAATTATCAGTGAAAATTTAGTAAGATATAAAATTAACAAAAAACGTGCTACTACCCCTTTAATGTAATTCCATTTAAAAACAGATTACGTAACAAAGGGGAAATGACCATTGATTTTAGAAGATGTATTTTACCATGTATATGCTGGTGTAGTGTAATGTTAAGCGTGTAATTTTGAACTGTATAAACATTGCTTTTGAACCAGCTGCGTTCTTCAATTATGATAAAAAGTTGCATTCCTTATTCATAAAATACAGATGTCACTTGCAATGACGTTGAAGTATAATCTCTTTGTTACAATATTCAATATCTAAGATATTATAAGTGTTCAAGTTATTTAATATTGAGATAGAAAATACAACTTCAACAACATTTAGGCAGAACATGACCACATCATAGGTTTATACATTCTCTCCCCACAGAGACAACTCAGTCATACCTGAATTAGCCTCTGTTCTATTACGCCTAGATCCTGGGGTTCCGGCAGATTGCCCTAGCGGCAAAAAGTTGTTACTTGAGATAGCTCCCTTATCTGCAGCCAATGAAAACACCTTTTGGATATCAACGACTTTTGGAATTCTCAACGGTCGTATAGTGACTTTCGAAAGCATCATGCCTTTAGGTTTATTTTTCATTAACAGTGTGAGAGGGAAAATATTTAAAAATCAGATATGGATAGGGTTTTTCATTAGAAACATACTGTTTTATAATTGTGAAAATTGTTCTTTGTTTTATGATAAATTTTATTTTAATAATTTACCAAATATAAACTAATGAGAAGGTAAAAAAGCGATGTTTTGTAGAAGGAAGAGTTATCTCCCCTGAATGCCGAATCACCGGGAATAGCCGGGAGTAGCCGAGCTTTTGCGAATGACCCCTTTTGAAACGGCGTCGCTGATTGCACAACTAACTTCGATTGCCTCCAATCAGATTTCTACTTTTCTGTCCCGTGTATTAGCCGTAATAGAACAGAGGCTAATTCAGGTATAACTGAGTTGCCTCTGTGGGGAGAGAATGCGGTTTATACTAAATGTAGATATCCCTAAAACATGTCAAACATGATCTGAAGGAAATAATATCAAAACTTTATCATGCAATCCTTTTACACACAAGGATTGTCATGTTTGGTTGTTCTGGAAAAATATTTTTATCCATATGGTTTTTCTGATACTTGAGATTAAGAAATTATTTTAACTTAAAACCACCAAGTTCTTCTTGAATGAGCCCTAACGTTAATCGATAAGAATATTCACAATTAGATTAGATAATTGATAACTAACACAAATATTTGGGTTAAGAGTCAATGCTAGCGTTGGGAATCTATTTTAGAATTCTTGAAAAAGAAACATGGGAAAGTAAACACCAATTATTATCCTATTCAAGTTGCCTATTAAGTAATTATGATAACCAATAGCCAATAAGGCCCTTTTTGTTGTTAAGCAACTTCAATACAAGTTAAAGAATATTTCACCATCAGTTTTATTTAAGATTTTTGACACCCAGATAAAACCAATTTTACTTTATTCCTGTGAAATATGGGGCTATTCCAAAAATGTATACATCGAACGTTTTCATGTTAAATTTTGTAAATACGTTCTTGGTGTTGGGTATTATGTTTCAAATGATGCTGCACTGGGTGAATGTGGTCGACAAGGTCTTTTTGTAGATTATCATAAAAAATGTATTCAATTTTGGTTAAAGTTATTATTCATGCCCATACATAGATACCCAAAACAGGGCTATCTTCTCTGTAAATCATTAGATGAGTGTAATCGCACAACATGGGCTACGCATGTAAAAGGTATTTTGTTTTCATATGGATTTGGTTTGGTATGGATTACCCAGGATGTTGGTAATAGTACTTTGTTTATCAATACCTTTGTACAACGACTTAAAGATTGTAATACTCAAGATTGGTACTCTAGAATTTGTGAATCAAGTAAGTTATCTAGCTATAAAGAATATAAATCATTGTTATCAGTAGAATATTATCTAAATGTAATCCCAGTGAGGGAATATAGAAGACTCTTATGTTTATTACGAATTGGTGAACTTCCCTTGATGATTAATACTGGCAGACGTTGTGGCATTGCACGGTGTGATAGGATATGTAAATTTTGTGCGTTAGGTTGTATAGAAGATGAGTATCACTTCCTTCTAAAATGTCCATTATATTCTCATCTTAGATTAAAATATATCCCACAGTATTATTGTATTTCAACGAATATGAATAAGTTTTATACACTTTTAACATGTACTAAGGAAACTATTTTGTTAAATATTGCTAAGTTCATTAAGGAAGCATTATATTTGAGAAATGTTAGACATGATACACATCTGTCACAATAAGATTGTTATTTTGTACATGGGCCTATGGCCTTTATACCGAATAAAAGAATTGAATTGATAACCACAATCATTTATGATGATACCAAATCGCATGTTGATAGTTAGTTATGCTTCGTCCTTGTCCTTTCACCATGTTTATGGAAATTGTCTTAATTGCTTATAGTTCTTAATAACATGGACTCATTTCATTTACGTCTCAAGTTTTGTTGGTATATGATTACTTTAGCATTAGGGTATGTCTTTTCTGTATCCATATTCACGTGTTATATCATAACAAATTGGCTGTCGTGGAGAAAATATGCATTCTTTATTTTTTTACATACCTAAACGTTCCTAATGAATCGTGACAATCTGTAATCACGTTTTCAGATGCCAAAGCATAGTATGATTGTTATTTAATGATTGTTTTACATGTTATGTCCCTCTATCGATGTATAACAGCAACAAATTGTATGAAATCGCGTAGCGTAGCGTACAATCGCTGAATTCTGATTTGACTGTTTTTAAAAAAAAAAGATTTTCAGGTTAACTTACTTACTTTTGTCTCTGAAGGTTAACTTACTTACTTTTGTCTCTGAAGGTTAACTTACTTACTTTTGTCTCCTAAGGTTAACTTACTTACTTTTGTCTGTCACCTGTCACTTTCCATGCATGCTTTTCCTTTTATATATCGAAGGTTTTCTCATGCAACTTTTCATTTGGTTTCAAACAAATGTTCTTTTCACACGAAATGATATTTTTGTGCAATATTGTTAAACCAGCTCTGAGAAACATGTATGATACGAGACAATAATTGTTAATTGAAAGGTTAAAATACTTGTCGTAAGTCGGCATAATTCAATAATAAAAATGAATTATATAAGTAATCGAGGCTCATTTAATACAGTATTAGTTAACTCAAATAGCCAATTAAGATATGACAATGTCAATGACGATTTTTTGTTTATGTTTTGCCTCAATTTATTGTAAAGGTTTAACGATTGAATTCCCTTTTGGAGCATAAAAGTTAAATGTTTCAAGATTATTCTTATATGATGATGCTTATCAAGTAGCCAAACATGAGTATCAACATCATGTATACTTCCAGGAGAAAACATAGACTAACATTTAGTCTCAGAAGTATTTTTTTCAATATTGACAATATTTGCAAACAAAATGGAGCCCAGAAGATGCTTTTACCTAAAGCTGAGTGATCTAGACTTGCTATACTTTAGTAGAATTGGTTGGTCGTCAATTGAATATTTTTGCTTTAGGGTCTGGATGACAGACTAGGGAAAACATAATACACAGGGATGTTTTAAATGGACATTTCCTTATTTTGCTTTACGACAACACTTTCATTAGCAAATTCTCAAGATTGAAGTTTAGCATTACTCATTGGAGCATTTTATTCATATCTAGGAATCTAATATTCACCTCGAGACTTCTGTTGATGATATACCATTGTATGTTTTAAAATGTATCATTTATGTGTCATCACATAAATATTGTATACCAAAATATACAAAGTGTGCATTCAGTAACATAAATCGGAAAGAAGGTTATCAAAATCAGTGAAAATGGAAAAGCAACATTACTAAAAAATAGCCTGAATGGTTTATTAGGAAAATGATGAAAGGATCTGGTATAGGGAGGTTTGTTTCAAACAAGAACAATTGTGTTATATAAAATGGATGGTGTACTTATATGTTCGTGCTTTCTGTATGTTCTTTGCAACTTTTTTCCCAGAGATGTTTTTGTTAATTCATGCAAAAAATGTAAATGTAAGGCAAGCAGAATCTGTGAATATAATGTGACTAATGTTTCAACTTAACTTTATTTGCTGAAAGGAGATCCTATTCTGTTATTATGCATTTTAAGTAAATTGATGCTTACCAATACAATGGACAGATGCTATTGTCCAAAATGTGTGGTCATTTTACATTAGATAATAAAAAGATTAATGTAAATAAGAAATTGTAACAGTTAAATGATGACTATTTTTATTTACAACTATAATAACTATATTTATTAACAACCTTTCGTGATGTGACAAACAAAAATCATATTTTGTAATGTGATATAACGAGTTTGAAATACTCATATTTATGTGTTAAGATTTGAAATTGAAGACGTACATGATAATTGTGTTGTGGCAGGGATTTTCCGAACGCAGAATATGCCGTTAAATTTTTATAAAAAAAATAAATGAGAATGTTCTAAATTAACTTTAATCTTATTTATTTTTCAACAAGCAAAACACCTGTCAAGCAATCAAGATTTCCCAAACGTGTAATGCAACCAACAATATCAAGATACCTGTCAAGCAATCAAGATTTCCCAAACGTGTAGTGCAACCAGCAATATCTTACCCTCGATAAAGGAAATTGCACACTTAATGCTGCAGTGGTTATTTAGGGAATCTTTTTTGTAGTGTTGTTTTTCAGTTCGACTCTCAGTAAGATGAAATCGAATGGTACACCACATTTAAATGAAACAGAAGGATTTTTTTAACCATTCATAACTTGCATGTATGTTTTTTCACTAATATCCCTCTCTGTTTGCAGGTATGCAAAGACGTGAGTTGTTCAACTTGTGGTGTTCTATTGAAAAAAG
Source organism: Steromphala cineraria (assembly GCA_916613615.1). Taxonomy (NCBI): domain Eukaryota; kingdom Metazoa; phylum Mollusca; class Gastropoda; order Trochida; family Trochidae; genus Steromphala; species Steromphala cineraria. The sequence goes on from OU744729.1 coordinate 2,958,816, forward strand.
ATGCATTCAATGAATCATATCGTTGAGTAAAAAAGAGTGCTCAACCTCATAATCATCAGAAATTCATTTAGTTCGGATATTATAAAATCTATTTATAGATTTGTTCCAATAAAATATTTAAAAATATTCTTTTGTAAGATTTATATTATTTGATGAATATATTCTTCTTATTTTATACCTTAATATCTTTATAAGCATGTGAATACGTACGTTTGACAAATGTAAGAACTGATTTTGCAACGTTGAAAAGCATTATCTAGAATCGACTGTGTGTATGCTTAGAACAATTTTATGACCACAAGACACAAGCTATTGCTGTACCTTTCTTTGTAATTGCCAATACGGTTCTTATAGGTCAATGCAGTCTTGAGATTGATAAGTTGAAATCCTTTAGATGCAATTTTACATACATGTACACTTTTAAAGGGGCAGTAGCACGTGTTTTGGCAATTTTATATTTTAACATTTTCACTCATAATTGTAAGTTAATGTTTAATGTATTAATTTGATAGTGTCAAAAATCTTATTACACAAGCCGATCATCCATAGTCAGAGGACAAAATATGAAGAATCCCATAAAATCCATTGGCGGCCATTTTGTGTGAACACCTTTAATTCATTTTGTGTAAGGCATGGCTATTACGTTATATATTTTAAATATTACTGCTCAATTTAGTTTTAAAAGATTTTCTTTCAATTGGAACCATTCATTTTCATATTCCTGACATCACCTTATATTCCCCCTAAAAACGCGCTACTGCCCCTTTAAACACGTTATGAACATCCAAACATATATGTGACTGAGGGCATACGGGTTAACGACCTTATAGAAATTACATCCAACGCTTTAAATGTAGATATTCAGGCAGAACCAGTTTAAAACCAAGTCACACATTTGTTGAAGAAAAATGTGACCCATTGACTGAGAAAAGGGAAATTATCATGCAACTACCGTCTGGGACTCCGCTCCTGGGTGAAATAGGTCAATCCAATTGTATAATGTCTTCAGTGTGCCATACTGAGTATGCGACTGGGAGGGTCACAAAAACATACACATTCATGTTGTACATGTCGGAGATTTTAAGTGATTGTATCTATTTCAACGCTTGCGATGATTGTTAATGTCAAATATTTTCTCATTCAAATTTAGAAAAATGACTTCATTACGACCACACATCGTGATATAGAGGATATCATTTAAAAGAGTGGATACATTCTCACATTAGCTCTAGCATACTTTTTCAGGTTACCATGTGATGCATAATAACATACAGGTTGTCACACATTATTGAGTACGTTTGAGTTTAACGCCGTTGGGCAATATTTCAGCCATTATAAGCTTTAAAGGGGTAGTAGCACGTTTTTTGATAATTTTATATTTTAAAATTTCCACTGATAATTGTAAGTTTATGCTAATTGTATTATTTTGACAGTGTCAAAAATCTCATTACACAAGCCAATCATCTATAGTCGGAGGACAAAGTATGAAGATTCACATAAAATCCATTGGCGGCCATTTTTGTGAACACCTTTAATTCATTTTGTGTAAGAAAAATTAATCGCATGGCTAAACTTTACATTATATAGTTGAATTATTACTGCTCCAATTAGTTTAAATGCATTGTCTTTCAATTGGAAGCATTAATTTTCATTTTCCTGACATCACTTTATATTCCCCCTAAAAACGTGCTACTGCCCCTTTAAACACGTTATGAACATCCAAACGTATATATATATATATATATATATATGTGACTGAGAGCATACGGGTTAACGACCTTATAGAAATTACATCCAACGCTTTAAATGTAGATATTCACGCAGAACCAGTTTAAAACCAAGTCACACATTTGTTGAAGAAAAATGTGACCCATTGACTGAGAAAAGGGAAATTATCATGCAACTACCGTCTGGGACTCCGCTCCTGGGTGAAATAGGTCAATCCAATTGTATAATGTCTTCAGTGTGCCATACTGAGTATGCGACTGGGAGGGTCACAAAAACATACACATTCATGTTGTACATGTCGGAGATTTTAAGTGATTGTATCTATTTCAACGCTTGCGATGATTGTTAATGTCAAATATTTTCTCATTCAAATTTAGAAAAATGACTTCATTACGACCACACATCGTGATATAGAGGATATCATTTAAAAGAGTGGATACATTCTCACATTAGCTCTAGCATACTTTTTCAGGTTACCATGTGATGCATAATAACATACAGGTTGTCACACATTATTGAGTACGTTTGAGTTTAACGCCGTTGGGCAATATTTCAGCCATTATAAGCTTTAAAGGGGTAGTAGCACGTTTTTTGATAATTTTATATTTTAAAATTTCCACTGATAATTGTAAATTAATGCTAAATGTATTATTTTGACAGTGTCAAACATCTCATTTCACAAGCCAATCATCCATAGTCGGAGGACAAAGTATGAAGATTCACATAAAATCCATTGGCGGCCATTTTGTGTGAACACCTATAATTCAGTTTTTGTAAGAAAAAGGAATCGCATGGCTTAACTTTATGTTATATATTTGAATTATTACTGCTCCAATTAGTTTAAATACATTGTCGTTCAGTTAGAACCAACAGTTTTCATTTTCCTGACATCACCTTATATTCCCCTTAAAAACGTACTACTACCCCTTTAAAGGGGCAGTAGCACGTTTTTTGATAATTTTATATTTTAAAATGTTCACTGATAATTGTAAGTTGATGCTAAATGTATTATTTTGACAATGTCAAAAAGCTCATTACACAAGCCAATAATCCATAGTCAGAGGACAAAGAATGAAGATTCACATAAAATCCATTGGCGGCCATTTTATGTGAACACCTTTAATTTATTTTGCGTAAGAAAAGGGAATTGCATGGCTAAACTTTACGGTATATATTTGAATTATTACTGCTCCATTTAGTTTAAATGCATTGTCTTTCAATTGGAACCATTAAATTTCATTTTCCTGACATCACCTTATATTCCCTCTAAAAACGTGCTACTGCCCCTTTAAAGCACAGATTTGTAGGGAAGCATCAATTGCAGGACCATTTATACGACTGCCACCTGATACCAACCAAAGGACAAACTAAGATAATTTATATAATTAAGATAATAAAGAACTAATGTGGTTTATGTTTCCTGCAAACTGCATTCTCTTGTGTCATAGTTGTGCAGATATACTTCCCCTTTTAATTAAAAGTTATCTCTTGTTTTACAAACAAATAACAAAGAACGAGACACATTTGACAAAATTGACCGTACATAAAAACACGCGAAAGTCCTTTTTAGAATACTGTACTTGTTTTTCACAGACTATTTTTTCTGATTCAATTAGAAAATGTGTCTTAATAAGTCAGACATGGAAAGATCACAATTTTGTATTTACGTCTCATGTTCCTTTCAGTCTGGTTTTCTGATGAATGCAGATTGTTATTTAGTCTGTCTGTTACCTTTCAATCACATACACACCTGTATAGGGGATATGTTTCATTTCCGGGACGGTGTTTATGTTGACTTTTGTTTGATGTAAGGTTTGTATATCAACATATAGGTATTTGATGTTCGCTTGTGAATGTAGGTATATTAGACTTCCTGGATTAGGTATAGACACCTGCACCCAGGGAGTATCTTCACGATGATTTATGTGCAACTTGGTTGGATGTTTTAGAGACAGTGTAGCTAGATAAAACTACAGGTGTAATTAAGGGTATATAAATAAGATATTGTCACATTGTTTGGTGACGTTCCTCAAAGATAAGACTTACAGAAGCTCAACAATAAATAATTGTGAAATCTGCAATCAGTGATCAACAGCATAAAAATCAATCACATATTTATCTTACTCATTTATTGTACATTTAAAGAAATTGTGCCTATAGATTGATCTTTTATTATGTACATGAAATCATTTTAATTCAAATAATAATTGAACTATTTAACTGGAGTTATGAATTCATGAACTCATGAAAATATGAAATTGTATGAATTAATTGCATTAATATTATGATGTCAGACCAAAATTGGGATTTGGAGTAATGAACATAAAATCCATCCGGTGAGGTTCAAACTAAACATACATTCACTGGTAACAGTTTATAATATTTACAAACATAATTAACGAATGTGTTTTTTTTCATATAAAAACTAAAATCAAAGCAAAATAACAGGACAGCGTTGCCTTAAAGATTATATGAAAAAATTTAATAAGAATAGACATGTCATCAAATTTTAATCCTACATGAGGGGATGCCCAATCGACCGTTTCAGGACAACATTCATCGTGTTTCAAATGCAGATATTCAGGCAGAACCAGTTCAAATCAAGACACACATTTGTTAAAGAAAAATATGACCTCTTTACTGAGAAAAAGAGAAAATTACCATGCAACTTCAGTCTGGAACTGGGCTCAGGGTGAAATAAGTCACGCCAGTTGTATAACGACTTCAGTGTGCCTTTTTTGTCAGAGTCACAGCAAACCTTTACATGCATAAGTAGTATGTTGTACACGTCAACGTGTTTCAGGGGCCGGTCCCTTGCAATGTGATAGATTGTTGTTGTACAGGAATTTGATTCATTTAATTTCATAGTAAGGAAAATCATCGTGAAAATTATATTGACATTGTCTACGTCTCAAATACTTTGAAAGTATACCTGTGTATACTAATGAAGATATCATGATCCATTACCTTCAAAATGACAATTCTTCTTATTTAATGTCCATTTCAAATTATGTTAGAGATGCCTTAAATTTACGTAATCAAAATTAAAATTCTATAACGTTTTATTTGAAAGAATAAAAGAGCTCATGATTGTTTACAAAATATACATCAACATCCTTATCAACATAATTACACGGACTGAGATAAAGTAAAAGATGAAAACAGAAAAGCACGCCAAGACCTTTTTTTTTTTCTTATTACTAATTACTTATTTTTCTCTTAACCAATGACGTGCAGTTTTTCCTGTTCCAAGTTTCGACTGAGGATTGCACTTGTCATCAACTTGTTCGATTTTGTTGGCGCATTCTTCTCTCAAATAAGTTCTAAAGTTTTTTATGATAACTGAAAAACGAGAGGGCATCCTTGTCAGACGATTTCCTTATATTAGCATATTTAAATCAATTTCAATTTCGTTGAAATGAAGCCTAAAAACTATTTAAAATCCTCTTGCTGGCTGACCCTTTGAAATAGTTTGTTAATACTTGTCTATCATCCACTCTTTATTCCACTATCAAGTATTTTCTAGAGGAATCTATCCATTCAAATATATTGTATTTGGTGATTTGCGAATCTTCTTGGTGTTTCTCGTACAAAATAACGTTCCTTTTTACAAGTTTTATTGGTGTATCCAGTAGAGGTTGCAGCGGAGAGTTCCAAACATAGTAAGCTAGTGTCCAAAACGAAACGCTACCAAGTTTTCAACGTCGTCAAAAAAGAATTCTAATACCTGACAGAGTCGAATCTGAGTGTATCTGAAAGGCATGTCTCGTGTGCAGAAGTATGCGCATTTACATTCTTCAGGAAAAGATATTTTTGATTTTGTGTCTATTCAAAAATGTATTGAATTTAGGTAAGGAAACAATGTTGTCGATAAAATGCACTTTATTTGACATAAAATCTTGTGACTTGTACGGTAGCGTTTCTTTTGCATAGTTTATATGCCGATAGTTTTATTTTGTTCACGATGAGAATATACAAAGAATGTAGAACTTAACCCCAGGAGGTATTAACACATACTTTCTTTTATTTGAATAAATGAATTTTGAAATTGTACTTTGAATGTCAAGTATAACTACTGAATTCAATAGTTTGACACCCGTAGAGCGATCCAAACCATAACGAAAATCTTGTAGCCTATCCGCCCGATTTCATACCCAATTTGACATACTTCAAACTTCAATTTTGAAGTAATTTGATGACTTATGTTGTAATCAACCTGTAATAGGGCGACTTTGAGACACTAGTTCCAAGTGTTATGTCAGAGATCACTTCACTTTAATAGTACAAGAAGAATTGGAACTCACAATCGTACAGTCAGGTAACATCTCAATCCCTGACCGAATCAACGACTTATTCACTTTTGAACACAACAAATAGTGTAGGATATGATTTATAAAAAGCCATTAAAATTTTCAATGAAATAAGAAAATTCTGTCTATAATTTGTGGTATCAAGTATAGTTATGAATTTAGAAGAAAACGAAGGGACGGGGTACATTCTTAACACCTCTTGATGGTTGATCATACTGAATGCCCTCTGTTCTCTCTACACCATGAGCAGATTGTGTATGATACGTAGACAAGCAATTAGAGATGCTAAAAAGGTAATAAATCTTTCAAGGTAAAGATAATTTCTAACAACTAAATGTCTGTTCATTAATCTTCAGTAATGAGTGCGCTTCACCCATTCGATGGGTGCGCCTAAAATCTGTTATCTTTGGTCTCAGAAATTCAAGCATATATCTATATCAACCTATATCGTAATTTTCATCTTTATTCTCATTCTCTCCCCACAGAGGCAACTCAGTCATACCTGAATTAGCTAATTCAGGTATGACTGTGTTGCCTCTGTGGGGAGAGAATGCTTCATTCTATTAGAGTGAATTAAGTTGAAACAAAAGCATCATGAAATACTGTACAACATTCCTTCAACTGTGTTAAAACATACTGCAAGACAATTCTGTTCACTAACTTCACTTGCTAGTGTATCTTTGTGAAAATATCACGTAATTTGGGTTTCCTTTGGACATCAACTAAATGATTGTTTATCACCTATAAATGACTTTGTAGAGAAAATAAGTGTTTTCGAAATTTAACCCCTGTTCACTTCAATGACCTTCACAAATTGTTACGATTAACTGAACGGTATGACATATGAATACGTTAATGCACAACGAATCTTTACTTCTGTAGTGAAATTCAAAATCAACCGTTTTGTTTTTTCAATGATAGGATGCCTCAAAAACATTCCTAATTTCATGATGTATATTTGCACTAGTATAAGCAGGTAGGTGAACAAAGTTAGGGTCACAACTGTATGTTATCAAGAGTATTTTTGATAGACAGACAGTTTTTATTCAGTAAAGAGGTCATCGACCCACTATACAGGCTATACATTCGAGTGTGTTCAGTCATACATGGCAGCTTATTTTCTGGAATTGAAGTTTTGGACATGATATAAGAATAAACAGACATTATAAATTAAATCATAGTTTTTGTTTTTCAGAAGGTTTACAAAAGAGAAATGCATTTAGGGCACTTTAGTGATATTATTGTTCTATAAATACAAGATCGTTGAGTTTACAGAAAGTCATTCAAAATATTCATTGCCATTATATCCGTCACTTTCAACAAAAAGTATTCTTTACAATAATTAATTTGAACACCTTCTATGTTTTTGAGTGACATGTTCCTCAAATTTCAGAACCATGGCAAAAAAAGGCCCAATCATAGAGTCGAAAATACTTAACAAATCAGGGCAAATTATAACTTTCCTTTAAAACATTGATAAATGGCTTGAGATGCACGGCATGACTGTGCTTTAGTCAATATAAGTTTAGCCATAAAGACTTATCCTAAATATCTATAAAAGATAACTGTTTCAACAGGTTAACCCTTATAATATCCCTTTTAAAAATTTCGAAAAGACCCACCATTTCTGAAAATCTACAATCTGTGTCTTGTTCAAATTAACTTTCATTCCTGTATTAGTACAAACACTTTTAGTTTCTTTTGGAGCAAATTACAAGTACCAGCTAGTGCCGAAATGTTATCTGCAAACATAAGAGCACATCATAGGAATAGGAAGAAAAATTAGGAATAAATGATTCAGAAAACAAATCAGAATAAGGAGACACAATTCATTCATCAAAATATCGAGCAGTTCTAAATTACAGACTTCAGGTAAGTCTATATAAGATCCACCTAGCCCTGTATGTAGACAAGGGACATTGACACACTGCACACTGCATACTGTAACTGTCTGTTTGTTATTACCTGTTTAAGCACGCTTCACTTTAATGTGCTTACATAGGCATTTTCTTAAATAGATGACATTACTCAGTCAGGTAATTGCTCGGGGCTAACGAGAGTTATATTTGTGTACTTAGTTGTTAAACAAATTCATGGCAGTTATATATATCAACGTGTCATCAACTGCATATACAAACTTTTTGTGTTTTGTATTTTACAAAAAGAAAATTGGTTAATTTATTGATAATGCCAATATCAAGTCATACATGTTTGCTTGGTGAATTCAAGGGTTGTGTATGTACTTTGATATGTGTTGTTTCATTCAGGTTTATTTGGAATATTCATTATATATAATACACCTGGCTTGGTATTGATGTGATTTGTATTGATGGAATAACTCCACTGCGCCCTCAAAACAGATCCTGGTTATTAACATATTTCCTCCAATGTGTGTATAAGAAGACGTATTGCCTATGAATGGTAGGTCAAGTAAAATGATACAAAATTCATGTAAGTATAACAATATCACCCACACCAAAACTTGCTTTGAATTTTAATTACTGTAGCCTCAGAACGAAAATACTTAGGGTCAAAAAGCAACCTGTTATGTCTCTGCGTTGATAAGGATCTCCAATGTGCACTGTTGAGATTTCCCTTCCCTTCTATTCTCAGTACTTGCTTCTGGTGCAAACAGACATTCAGGAACCAGCAGGTGATCGTTCATTCTCTCCCTGAATTAGCAGGTATGACTGAGTTGCCTCTGTGGGGAGAGAATGGTGATCGTTATAAACATTGAAATGTGAGGTTATATTGATTACGTTTGCATTGCTTGGTATCAAAAGTTCTGTTCAATATCATACTGTTGCAGAAGCTGTACTTGCAACTTGAAGGTCCAAGATCTAGTGTATCCTCCGCCGAGTGGTCTTAATGAACAAAGACGAGAAATCACGTAAAATCAGAGAACTGCTTTCATTTTTTAATTTTTTCTTTAACCCTACGCTTAAAACACCTTTTTTCTGCAAGCTAATGAAATACAGATTGCCTTAAATTCACTTCAATAGGATATTTACAAAACACCTATAAATGCAATTTGTAACATCGACATAGAACATCAACACATATATAGTTTACGTTGAACAGATAGGTAAACGGGCTTTACAGAACAACATGTTCACTCTTCCGTCGTGATGTATATGCAGATATTCAGGGAGAACCAGTTTCAAGTTAAAGAAAAACATGTTAAGAAAAAATGATAGCTATTTAAATACGGTCTGAAACTTAGTTTCAGGGTGAACGGACTATATGCCGAGAACAGCGAGAGTCACAGCAAACCTTTAGATGCATAAGAAGTTTGTTATATATCGGCGTGTTTTAGTGGCTGTATCTATTTGAGTGCTTAGTAGGGGATTGTTTTTATAAAGAGGATACTGCATGAACTTCCTTTTAGTACTATTTCCAAGCATTGCACGAATCAAATTATGAAATGAGCTAACGCGAGTTCGATATATAAAATCTTGATATATAGTTAACATTCTCTTTTCTGAGACATAACAGAAGCATTCCCAAAATATGACCTTGTTTTACTTTCATACATACATGAAACTTGTATGAAATTCATGGAAATTTAGAATTCTGTTTGTATCTCGTCAAAAAACAATCAAGAATAACTTCCAAATTTTGCTGAAACTAAGATTCTCACGAGTTGGTTGTTCTTATGACAGAGATGATCCCATTAAAACGTAAATTCTACAAACTAATGTGACGCCATATGTTCAGCAGTATTACACAGGTGTAAAACCGCTGAATGTTACACAGAATCCTACAAGGATAAGTCTCAATACTTCCATTCAAGGAATAGAAGAACATTTATGGCATCTGGAAGATTTCGCTTATTATATTGCCGGTTTTCTAGTCCCTCTTTTTTAAACCCGACAATTTGTCAAAACAGTAAATTATGTGATAGAGTTTTCTTATTTTTCTCGTAATTACTATGTATTATTGCGATTTATCAATGCCAACACCCTATGAGATTAGTGTGCAGCTGTAACCGAGTCATTCTTACATCTTCTGTAACACAACCTTCCACGATACATCGTTAATCATAACTACATATGTGTTTTCCCACACCTCCGAGAGAAGAATATAACAACCGTTGTAACTCTCTCTCCCTTATCGTAAATAAGCGTTCTCTTTCAAGAAGCAGACAGAAGTAAGCTAATGGTTTCTTCAGAAGCTCCTTCAAAGACAAGATAAGAGAACATTGAGCCATTTGTAGGAAGAACCAGCCCTGTACCCCTCTTATTCTCTATAAAGATACCACACGCTCATTACCGAGTGTCAATAAGACAATTCATATGTATTTTGTAACATTTCCAATTAGTAAAACATGTACGAGCAAAGAGTGTTGGTATTTTGTTACGAAGAAACAATAGTTTGTGTCTCTGCAAAGTGGTCAAGAAATTGATAACACACTTGACATTAGCAACCATGTTTTTATTAAAAAAATTATAACTATTTTTGTATTCATATAAATATCTGTTTTTAACCGAAAACTTCTGATAGTTGAAATGACATAATTAACGTCCTCTTTTCTGAGAGGAAATAGAAACATGACCAAAACATGACAAAACATCCCTCCATATTATACCTAAATTACTGAAATAAATCACATAGTGACATAAAAAAGAGATTAAGTAAGGCCATCAATATACAATTTTAGAACAAAATAAATCCATTCGAGAGTAAGGGACATTATAAAGCTTCATTACGTATCAATGAGAATGATAAACATCAATATAATGATACATTCTCTCCCCACAGAGGCAACTCAGTCATACCTGAATTAGCCTCTGCTCTATTACGGCTAATACACGGGATAGAAAGGTAGAAATCTGATTGGAGGCAATCGAAGTTAGTTGTGCAATCAGCGACGCCGTTTCAAAAGTGGTCATTCGCAAAACCTCGGCCATCTCCGTGTGGTTTGTCAAAGCTTTCGTTGAAATTTAACATCCATGGGAGGTTAATCCTCCTATTACAAACCATCGCTTTTTACCTTCTCATTAGTTATTATTTGGTTGATTAGTAAAGTAAAATCTATCATAAAACAAATGATAATTTACACAATTATAAAACAGTTTCTATCTAATGAAAAACCCTATCCGTATCTGATTTTCAAATTGTTTCCCTCTCACACTGTTAGTGAAAAATTAACATGAAGACTTAATATTTTCCATGTCACTAAACGACCGTTAAAACTCCCCATGTGATGGATATCCAAAAGGTGTTTTCATTGGCTTCAAATAAGGGAGATATTTTAAGTTACAACTTTTTGCCGCTAGGGAAATCTGCCGGAACCCCAGGATCTAGGCGTAATAGAACAGAGGCTAATTCAGGTATGACTGAGTTGCCTCTGTGGGGAGAGAATGATAATGATACAGAACGTCCATATTGAAAGAAAAGCAGCAGTTACACAATAATGACAGTTGCCAGAGGGTTTCCATTCAAACATTACGTATCCCCAAAAATATTTGTATTTCTCTGTTTAAAAATGAATGAAAGCTCCCTTTACCAATTAAATTTCAGTCTGCACCACTTATGGCATTTCCAGAGTGTTTCACAATGCTTTAATGTTAAAGAGTTTCAATTTCACAATTCGACACCAGACCAACGCCTAGATACATCCCATGCAGTAACCTTTGGGTTGATAATATATATTAGCTTTGCAGTTTCATCTTTTTAAAAAAAATTATGAGTTAATGTGTCATGCATTTCAGAATCATTACGCCAATTTACATGAACTGTAGTTCATAACAGAACGTTGAACTTTAAACAAAGACATATAGACTTTGGAAAAGATATATCTTACTGTACTTTAATTTGTATTTAATTTATCAATATAAAGCAATGATAAGTCATTTTACGAGAAATAATATGCATAAACTTGTACTTTTAATAAAAATCACAATATCTACAATACAAAAAGTTTTAGAAAAGGAATCTGTGACTAACTGATCTGTAAAGGAAAAATGAAGATGATAACATTTAGAAACCCATTGATTGCAAGCCCAAATATGCTTCCAAATATATTCTTCCTTATTTTTAACTGTATATCATGGCATACCATATGCATTGTGGTAAATTGTATGCATAAAGCCAAACCAAGTGTTAATGTAGAACTTGTTATTTATTGAATCCATTATACTTTTAAAAACAGAGCAGTAATATTGCAATCATGTCTATAGTTGTGACAACAAAGATCTACGTACTCTTTTTCAGTCGAGAGTTTAGCTTTATACGTCTCGAAAATTAGCCTGGCCAAAGAAAATATTAACCACATAAATCGCAAGATATTGCATTAATTGAATGTTTGTTTAACTTTGTTGACTTAATGTGAAATGTTTATGTTAAAGATTCGATTTCGTCTATAAGCCTGCTAATCTTTTAATTACGGATCATTCGCAATTGTGTATGTCAGAATGTGTATGTCGTTCAATTTGGTACTTCCTTTCTATATCGCTAATTATTCCATCTACTTTCATGAATCGTAGATGCCTTCTCGTCTGGATTCGAAAGCTCCACAATTTGTAAAGCAGTAATAATATTGAGAATGATATTGAAAATATTGTGATTAATGCAGCTTGAAACATGTATGTCCATACTTTCAACAACCTAAAACATTCATAAATAAGGTTTTACTTTTTATAAATTTTAATAAACTCAACAAGATCGGCAGGTTTTAAATTATGTCATACTGTTGATCTAAGACTGACCATTGTGATGGGGCCTTTTGCGTCAAAATAGGGAATTCGTGAATTGACCAATCAAATTTGGCGTCACAAACAGTTCCAAAGCCGCACAATCAAAGAGTGAACGGGAGAAATGTATCATAACTTATGACCTGTTCTCGATAACAGTGTGTCGATTAGTTCATTTTGAAAAATAAATCTCCTTTTTGATACTGAATTGGAACATAACGTTAAGATCCAAATATTTTGGTTGTATGAAATAGTTTGGGTTTTATGACTAAGAATTTGTTTGTTTGATCAGTTTGGATGGAAATGAAAGAAATAAGAACACGCGAGTTTAAAATTAAAAAAAACTTGTATGCAGTTCTTCGTGAATATTGACATCAATGATGCTCTAACCTTGTGATTAGTATTCGCCACGTTAGTTTCTGTGCGATGTGCAAACATCATGTGTCATGACATCTACCAACTACGCTAAACCATTGGAAAATGAAATAATATATATATAAATGTATCCAAGGAACAGGATTATTCATCGAAATGGTCGTTCTGCTCCGCTCCGAATAAAAGAACTCAATACATCACATATGTCGAAAGGAGTGCGGCTAAGATCAACAGTATGACCTAATATAAAACCTGTTGATCTAACTTTATTTAGATTGACTTTTTATGTTTTTGATAAATTCTACTTCGCACTTAAAACTTCGCAATGTAGGCGTTATGACCTCTTGAAGTGCGATATTCTGGATTGTTCAGAGTTATCTACATGTTCATGCCCAGAAAGTGTATATCAACATCGTTATCATTTTCAATTACACAACTTATGTACATCTGAAATAACATAGATATGAATTAACAGGATAAGTTGATAAATGTAAATGAAAGATAACGTAAGACGGAACAGAAGGTACAAATACATAGAGACAGTCGTAAATTCTATCCTCATTGAAGTTATGTAGAGCTTTTCTGTTTCAAATTTGTTTGTCGACTAAGGATTGTAGATACTTGTTAAACCATTCAAAAAAATATAGATATTATATATAGAGGATATTATATGACTATCCATGACATACTATGATATTTAGGCACGACTGTCGTAAACATAGTATGCCATTGGCATGAATATGATATTCTGATGATCTATTGATGAAAAAACTGTTTATCCCATTCTATACAAATATTGCATACGTCGACTTTTCATTTTTGAATATAAACTATAACTATACCCTTTTTTATATTTTGCGCGGCGTATATAAACTGCATTTAGCATAGGGGTGTTGTAGAAGTGTTTCGGTTGGAAATAAACTAAAATCCAAAAGAAACGTCCCCTTTTGTTTTTTTCACGCACATACAAAATCACGAAAGTTAATTAAAAAAAGACACCATTCTTATATATGCCAAGGCACTATCTGAAGAAACACATCGCTTAAACGCACAAAATGCAGTGGTTAAGGTAGAAAAATATTGTTTGGTATATTTTTTGTTCCATCGAGAATCGAGAATCAAATATAGAGGGGACATTTCTCTTGGATTTTAGTTTATGTATATGGGTATTATATATTGTATCAAACAAGCCTGTTCGTGAATCTAAACCGTTCTGATACCCTAACTGTTCAAGGCACAAGAGAGTCGACCAAGCTACATCGTTGTATGATCATTCTCTCCTCACAGAGGCAACTCAGTCATACCTGAATTAGCCTCTGTTCTATTACGCCTAGATCCTGGGGTTCCGGCAGATTGCCCTAGCGGCAAAAAGTTGTAACTTGAGATATCTCCCTTATCTGCAGCCAATGAAAACACCTTTTGGATATCAACGACTTTGGGAATTCTCAACTGTCGTACAGTGACTTTCGAAAGTATCATGCCTTTAGGTTTATTTTTCACCAACAGTGTGAGAGGGGAAATATTTGAAAATCAGATATGGATAAGGATTTTCATTAGAAACATACTGTTTTATAATTGTGTAAATTGTTCTTTGTTTTATGATAAATTTTATTTTAATAATCTACCAAATACAAACTAATGAGAAGGTAAAATAGCAATGTTTTGTAAAAGGAAGAGTTATCTCCCCTGAATGCCGAATCACCGGGAATAGCCGGGAGTAGCCGAGCTTTTGCGAATGACCCCTTTTGAAACGGCGTCGCTAACTTCGATTGCCTCCAATCAGATTTCTACTTTTCTGTCCCGTGTATTAGCCGTAATAGAACAGAGGCTAATTCAGGTATGACTGAGTTGCCTCTGTGGGGAGAGAATGGGATTCCCAATGATGTGTCAAACCTGCTATTCAAATAAGTGTCCATCCCAACTTGAAAGTGCGTAAAAAGTTGCCTCTCTAAATTTTCGAATATAAGAATACAATACATTATACACATACACAAGGATTTCGGCATTTGTTTGTGCTAGTTTGTGAATACATAATAATAATTTCTAAAACTTCAAAGGTCTCATTTTCAAATATTTAGAAAGGGACGTAATCATGTTCCTTTATATCATTAAGTTACTGATTCAGCATATATTCATGACACGTTGAAAAAGAACATGACTATACTTTTAATCATAAAACTAAAATTATATGGAAGAAACCTATGACATAGAATTTGAAAACAAGAAATAGGAAAATAATACTCTTTTCACTGTTACGATATGATTATTCATAACATTTGAACCTTCAATGAAATTTCGAAAGATATCAATGCCATCTCAGAACAATCCATAAGTAAGTGTCATCAGGTATTGTAAATTCTTACCTGCGAACCTCTGGGTTCCAGATACATGATGAACTTGCAGGATGATTCACTGATGAATTACACTTCATGAGTGAGAGGGGACTGCAACGCTCCTCAATATCTCAGTTCTGACCTTATACCTGATGACAATTTTAGCTCTGATTGTTTAATCTTAGAAGGCTTTAAAACATGTTTTAAAACTGTACTTTCAGAGATTGTTATCAGGTATTGTAAATTCTTACCTGCGAACCTCAGGGTTCCAGATACATGATGAACTTGGAGGATGATTCAGTAATGAATTACACTTCATATCTCACCTCTGATCTTTTACCTATTCATCCAATACCATGGCACACTTTGCACAAACTGATATTTCTTTCCTTGAATGAAAGCCATTGATTCATTTCATTTTGCATTTGAACTTAAAATAGAAACCCCTTGTTTTGACATACAGTGAGAGCATATATAATGAAATTGATAAACGTTCCAGTACTGGGTATTATAATTGTAATATTTTTTTTCCAATGTAAAATGTCTCATTTGTTTTTCTATCATTTGAACTTGATTTATGACAACACAGATGAACTTTTCACAATGTGAACGCCCAAGAAAATCTGCAAATCTTAAAACAACTTATCTTCACACGTTACTTGTGTTTCACGAATAATGACTTTCGGCTATACATGAAAAACACATCTGTGATAATACCGAAAATGTCAATTTGCCTTTTCCTAAACCCCAAATGCGTTATATAAATGTAGATTTTCGATTATGTACTATAATGAATTTTGTTTTTGTCTGATGATGTTGAAGTACATGAAGATTCATGTAATATTAGGTTTTATTTAAAAACCTTAATGTATAAAAACACTTATTAACAAAATCATCATGTTTGAAAAAAAAAATACTGTTCCTAATCCACGACAATTTTGCCTTAATAGTTGATTTTTTATTATAGATGTAATGAAATACCTTGACCCTACAAAATTGAATCACAAGACTGAGTTTGGTTAGTATTTTTCAAAGTCAGTATCTGAATGTTCATCCTAAATTTAGTATTTATCAATATTTCTAGCATGGCAAAAATTATGCAAGTATTGAAGTATTTATATACATGCATGTAGTTGAATGATGAAGCTTACATACATGTTAAGTTGAAGGACTTTTTTAAAGATGACGTTTTCATTTATCAGAAGTCTTTTTGATAATGAGACATAAATAGACTGGCGAACTCAGAGCTCTTTATCTAATCCCAGGGTACATGATATCTAATGTTCCTTGAAGTTATCTAGACAAACATTACACTGTTCTTCAGTTTCACTAATTTGGTAACGAAGGCAATTGGTTTTGTGTAGTATTACCAGCATTTTTATAACACAAACATTTTCTGCTAGGACAGAAAACATGCATAAGCTTCTTTTAGTTGCACATAGCTAAATAAAACCTATATAAATATTGATTAATGGTATCACCCTTGTCACAAGGTTATCAAGCCAAAGTCCTGAGATGTGTAAAGTTCAACAAGGCCAACCTGTGGTCTTGAAATAATTAACAATTAGACAATTAACCTGTTTTGTCTTGAATACACAATGTACATTCAAACAAAACTATAGTTAAAAAATATTTTTTCTAAAGCAGAAGAAAATGTTAACTGCAAGAAAAATGACTAAAACTGTCAGGTAATGGATCAGAACTGAGATATTGAGAAGCGTTGCAGTCCCCTCTCACTCATGAAGTGTAATTCATCACTGGATCATCCTCAAAGTTCATCATGTATCTGGAACCCGGAGGTTCGCAGGTAAGAATTTACAATACCTGATGACATTATTCATTTGCTTGCTCTGAGGTGCAATTGATCTCGTGTGGATTTTAAGTGGAGTCCCAACTACTTTACATGAGGATTTTAAGAGTAACAACGATAATTATTTTCCAATTCATAGTTTATCAAATTTGCAAACTAAAATTCCTCCAAATTTGTTTAACTTTTATGCTTATGAGTAATGTGATGACTGGTTGTATTTCATTCTTATAGTGGAATCTACTAATGAAATCCATACAAGATGAAGTAAGTTATGTCCCTTAGGTGATTTGTTGTACTGAAAATAATTATTCTTTCTAAATAGTTTCCCGATATCATATTTCATTAGGAAATAATACAAATGTTGCATTAGTTCATAAGGGCTTTCCCATTAGATTTTAGAAGTGATATTCTTACGTATTAACAGACACCACTGATGTGGTTTCTTTTTATTGTTGTTATGGGCGGTAGAAATGCAGACCTTTAAAGGACATTAAGTGTTTTGATACAAATTTAAGAATATTGCTACAGAATGATCTCAGTGAAACATTTACAGACAAATTATCACCATTTAGTTTGACCTAAAATAAGCTAAGAAATCAAAATAATTAGCAGAGGTGTTTCCTCAGGATATAAATAGATCGAGTTAATAACTTTCTCGCGCAAAGCATTGTGTTTATTGTAGCTGCGGGTGAATTCGTACCCAAAATGAAGCTTTTCCAATCGAGGATTCGTACCGAAATAAAAACTCGTAACGTGAAGTAAGGCCAACAGTAGAGTCACATTTTCAGATATGAAGGAATATTCCTGATATCATTTATAATCTTTCAAATTTTGAAAGAATAAGTTGAAGTAATTTACATAAGTCGATTACATTACCAACCAATGACGAATTTTAGTTATAATAACTCGGACCTTAACGGAATGAAGAACTGTTTAATTTGCATAGAAATTTCATATATTCCTAATGTCATATTGACAAGAAAGCTACTTGCAGTTTTTTGTTCACCTTTAGTGGTTTCCAGGTGTCAACATAATTGTGGTTACATATTTAGACGAAAATAATGTTGAATTATCGAAACTTATGAATAAAATGAGAAAACGTTTACGGTACGAGTTAGTTTGGTTACGAATTAACTATATCCATGTCGCAGTCTGCTTACACTCTGAATGTAAACACAGATGGCAACGAGCATTCTCTCCCCACAGAGGCAACTCAGTCATGCCTGAATTAGCCTCTGTTCTATTACCGCTAATACACGGGATAGAAAGGTAGAAATCTGATCTGAGGCAATCGAAGTTAGTTTTGCAATCAGCGACGCCGTTTCAAAAGTGGTCATTCGCAAAACCTCGGCCATCTCCGTGTGGTTTGTCAAAGCTTTCGTTGAAATTTAACATCCAAGGGAGGTAATTCTTCCTATTACAAACCATCACTTTTTACCTTCTCATTAGTTATTATTTGGTTGATTAGTAAAGTAAAATCTATCATAAAAAAAATGATAATTTACATAATTATAAAACAGTTTCTATCTAATGATAAACCCTATCCATATCTGATTTTCAATTGTTTCCCTCTCACACTGTTAATGAAAAATAAACATGAAGACATAATATTTTCCATGTCACTAAACGACCGTTAAAAACTCCCCATGTGATGGATATCCAAAAGGTGTTTTCATTGGCTGCAAATAAGGGAGTTACAACTTTTTGCCGCTAGGGCAATCTGCCGGAACCCCAGGATCTAGGCGTAATAGAACAGAGGCTAATTCAGGTATGACTGAGTTACGTATCTGGAACCCGTAGGTTCGCAGGTAAGAATTTACAATACCTGATGACAACTGTACCTTTCTCTCTCTGAGGTGCAATTGATCTCGATTTAAAGTTTGATGAGGTCTCTACTACTTTGCATAATCATATCTTTTTATTGAAGAGATAACTAGTTTGCAGTTTTTGTTTTTTAATCCATTACCATAGAATTCTTCCTATTAACCTTAGTTTATGGTAAAAAGAAATTGATTGCATTTTGTGGTATATACTATAAATGCTATGAAACCAATGACTTAATGATCAGAACTTGATTATGTCTCTAGGTTAATTCATTTGAAACATTTATATTGAAAAAATATTGCATGATAAACTGTTGCCTTTAAATGCAAAATACACAGAGTTGTAACTACCTACCGTTCAAATATCAAAACTAATAGCTGTTCTACACATTTTTCAAGGATTTTACAGAAAGTTATAATCATACATTTTAGAAGGGCACTATTTTGGGTTTAATTTGTTAATTGGTGTTTTATTGTTTGTTAGGAAATTTATTCATTATGGTATTATTTGCATTGTCAACTTTTATATTGCCATTACTAGTGGCTTTGTAAGACGATAGTTAATTATAGAATGATCAGTTGACTTGACAGAACGGATATTCTAACATTACAAACAAATATTGACCCTCTTATCTCAGTAGTTCTTTATATGTTTGGACAATAAAAAACTTTCATCTCAAATTTATCTATTTTAAGAAACCCTTTTTTCTCATCAGACAAATTTGCTGGATACAAAATATGAGTGTACTTTTTTCAGGTGTAAAAATAAAAGCAAAGTTTTAAACTATAGATATGAAGCTATTTAAGATTAAACAATCAGAACAAAATTGTCAACAGGTAAATGATCAGAACTGAGATATTGAGGAGCGTTGCAGTCCCCTCTCACTCATGAAGTGTAATTCATTACTGAATCATCCTCCAAGTTCATCATGTATCTGGAACCCGAAGGTTCGCAGGTAAGAATTTACAGTACCTGATGACAAATGTTACCCGACTGTTCTGCGATGTCATCGGCCTCATTCTAACATTAGAAACATATATTGACCCTCTTATCTCAGTACATTCTCTCCCCACAGAGGCAATTCAGTCATACCTGAATTTGCCTCTGTTCTATTACGGCTACATTCTCTCCCCACAGAGGCAACTCAGTCATACCTGAATAAGCCTCTGTTCTATTACGGCTAATACACGGGATACAAAGGTAGAAATCTGATTGGAGGCAATCGAAGTTAGTTGTGCAATCAGCGACGCCGTTTCAAAAGTGGTCATTCGCAAAACGTTGGCCATCTCTGTGTTGTTCGTCAAAGCTTTCGTTTAAATTTAACATCCAGGAGAGGTAATTCTTCCTATTACAAATCATCGCGTTTTACCTTCTCATAAGTTATTATTTAGTTGATCAGTAAAATAAAATCTATCATAAAACAAATGATAATATACACAATTATAAAACAGTTTCTATCTAATGAAAACCCTATCCATACCTGATTTTCAAATTGTTTCCCTCTCACACTGTTAATGAAAAATAAACATAAAGACATAATATTTTCAATGTCACTATCCGACCGTTAAGAACTCCCCAAGTCATGGATATCTTAAAGGTGTTATCATTGGCTGCAAATAAGGGAGATATTTTAAGTAACAACTTTTTGCCGCTAGGGCAATCTACCGGAACCCGAGGATCTAGTCGTAATAGAACAGAGGCTAATTCAGGTATGACTGAGTTGCCTCTGTGGGGAGAGAATGTTACGGCTAATACACGGGATAGAAAGGTAGAAATATGATTGGAGGCATGAGGTATGACTGAGTTGCCTCTGTGGGGAGAGAATGCAGGATCTAGGCGTAATAGAACAGAGGCTAATTCAGATATGACTGAGTTGCCTCTGTGGGAAGAGAATGATCTCAGTAGTTCTTAATATGTTTTGGACAATAACAAAATTTCATAAATGCAAATGTCAAAAGGTACAAAAACGTTAACTGAGCAATTTTTTCTGTTAATATGTTAGAGAATTAGTCTATCTCAAATTTGATAATTTAGGAAACCTCTTCCTTCTCACCAATTTTCTGGATACAAAATATGAGTGTTCAAATAGTTTTTTCAGCTGTAAAAATAAAAGCAAAGTTTTAAAAATATAGATATGAAAGCTATTTAAGATAAAACCTTAAACAAAATTGTCGCCAGGTAAAAGATCAGAACTGAGATAGTGAGGAGCGTTGCAGTCCCCTCTCACTCATGAAGTGTAATTCATTACTGAATCATCCTCCAAGTTCATCATGTATCTGGAACCCGGAGGTTCGCAGGTAAGAATTTACAATACCTGATGACAATTACTAAGAGAACAATTTATGGGGAAATACAGTTGATTGGGTATTTTAAATTAAGTTAATGTTTTTGAATAATTAACGTAAATGATCAACATATAGAGATTAAAGAACATGATTTTTAAATGTTTTAAATGCAAGAGTAAATGCCGATGACTTGATATTTGTGGTCATTAGATTTAAGTTATTTTAGGAATGTATAGTTTTATTTGAATGAGAAACCCTTATACAAATTAAAAAAAGAAAGTTATGTCCCTTAAATCAACCGTATATAAAAAGCAAGCTTACATAACAAATGTCATTATAATAAGAGTGTATTTGTTGTTTGACGAAAGGAGCATAATATTCAGTATTTTTTATTAATTCAAATTGATTAGTAGTAAAGTTAAACCTCTAATAGATACACCATTACATCAAGCAAATCAATGATAGAGATCTTTTTCGACAGACCTTGTCATAAGCCTTTGAAATGAAAAGACTGGAAATCACTTGTATCATATATAAAAATCACATTTCATTAAATTTCAGTCAAAAGTATCAATGATTGCTTCTTGGTAATACCTTGACTGTTCTGGTTCTTTGCACAAATGAATAGATCCAAAACACACTATTACATTAAAACGTCAATTTTAAATAATTACTTTGTTTTAGAGAAATACCAGGACCACATTGGAAATTTATTTGGATTGGATAGAAACCTTTTCTAATTAGTATGATTTCTCCACTTCATTGGGTTAGAAAACATCTGTGTACATATATCTTCAATAAAATCACTTTTGGCTTATATCCAATGACTTATCAACACACTCATTACCCTTTTACACACATGTAACCCTTGTAGCTTTTATTATGTGTATGTTATCCCAACTCAACTTGTAAGAAATAGAAGCATTTGATTAAATATAGATCCTAAATCTGTAGGTTTTAAGCATTATAATTCTAATAACATTTCAAATCTAACTTGTCTTGTTTCTAATCTTACAAACCGGAAAACAGAACAGCGTATTTATAATTGAAAACCTATTGCTCATTGTTTTGAATATCGTTGTGTTATTTTCCGTTGTTACATTCATGCATTTCAACAGGCAGACTCCGGTATGCTTCAACATGATACTTCCCTCAAAACAAATCATTTCCCTTAATGTCAGATTAGTACATTATTTGCATGACACGTCGAGTACTACAAGAGGAACAGGAAGGAACTAAGCTCGTATTACACACTAAATATCGCGCAATAGGTCAATATAGAAAGAATTGTTGTTCTCGGTGTCCGATTAATGAGACGTACGTAAGGTTGTAACTATAGATGAAGGGAAGCTGCGTTACCTGTACCAGATGAACTTATTGAATAAGAATTGAATATTGTGAACTAGATGACCATTTACAGTTTGGAACTATTTTCTTGCTTCTGTAGTTATATCATAATGTCCTTCTACGACTAAGTTTCTTTTTCGTATTTTGCTTTCCAAACTACCGTTAGTTAACCATCCGTTCTTTATCCATAATCAAATCATTATTATTATCATAAACCTTAGTCAATTGATGCATATTTGACCACTGTGGCTAATTTCTTAATTTATTAATATTTCACATCTTGTAAAATCGTTAAATCGATTAAATCATGGGCCTCATCTTCGTTAAACATCAAATAAAATTAAAAGTAATAATAAGCCATGACAGAGATTGAACATTTATATATCATGATTTATAATAGAAACAGAATTATCCTATATTGAAGGGATTTGTCTTAATTAAAGATATGTAAATGATCTAAGTCAATCCACTTTTCTTTCGTCAGATTTAGAAGTAACTGTTGTTTGAAACTTAATGCTTGCATGCATTGTTGATAAGAATGGCTATTGCAGATTTGTTATTGCAATGTGTTATGTTTAAACCAAAGAAAGCTCCATATCTATTTATGTAGTTTGTCTACCAGCCCGAGTGACCTCAGTCTGTAAGATTAGACAGTGAAAACAGCTCACAACTCATCTGTCTGTCAGCTGAAACTCCTTATCGGTGCTGTATGACAGATGAGATGTTTGGATATTTCACTCTTTCAGCAAATTAACACTTTTGAAGGTAAGGCACGTCTTGCGATGATAAAGCATAAACGATGGGGTTTTGTTGAACAAGATTTAAAGAGACACAGAGTATGTTGATAGGATCACATTTGTCAAATTTTGAAATCGATGTTATTACATCGGGAACCACTAACTGTTATTGAAAATAACAAGTTAAAGGTCAATCAGTACATTAGAGCGAAAATACGGCCATTCAAAGTCGGGATTTTGATCGAAAACCGGACAATTTGGCTCGAGTGGTGAATTGCTCAAATGTAATAGTTTTGAAAGGAAAATACGAAAGAGAAACTTAGACCTAAGATGACTATGTAGGAAATGAGAAGAGGAACAAAAACTTGGAAAGGAAAACGGAAAAAACGTGTAGTATCGTGAAGGTGTAGAGTGCTTTGGGAAACTTTGAGGAGTAGATAAAGTTTCAGAAGAATTTGCAAGAGGGACGATAAATGAGACTAGGGAATATTGTGAATGCATTGTGTTAGTATATTTACTCAATCTTAAACAAGTAATTAAAAATCGTTTGCTTATGTTGTATGTAAGTGGTTTGAGACTTTCGTTCTTACAGATTACACAGTTGATGTCAGTGTCAGAGAAAAATAATATCTTATCACCATTGAAATGTACCTAATTCAAATTTAAGTTCTACAAGGTTGCCATCAAACGTCAAACACGGAATATGATTTGTGTATTGATGACAAAAGTAAATCTTTTTATAATCTACAGTTTGAGTTAACGTTTCAATTTTCAATTTATCTAAGAAACGTTTTGATAATCAATGAAATGAATCATCCAAATTATCAAATCATACGTCTATTCGTAGTTGCTGGTGTGTATGATAATTATGATGATTAATTGACCTCTTGCACGTGAAACATGAACATCTCGGTCTAACTGCCGCGGCGTTCATGGTTCACGTGCAGATTCATCTAACTTGAACACCTTGGTCTATAACAATTGCATACAACTCTACCCTGAAATGACGTCCATTTCATTGGGATGTCATTTTAAGAGGGTTGATTCTTTGACAATATGGCGCAATAAGATAACAAGTTGCACTTCAAACTTGACCAATAAACCGGAAATAATCTGGGCACTCTTGTTAAACATTTTTTTCAAGGCATTATCACACCCTGTAATACGCACCGTTGGGAGAGAGATTGTTCGAATCTACTTGATTGCTGTGTGATAGACAGATACATTATGGATGAATTTGGTCTCGATGCAAACGAGCTTAGCTGTGAAATGAATCCTAGATTGTTTTTTGATAATTTAGATATACCTAATCAAAGATACTCAATGGACAAAGGAAAGGTGAATAACTATGGAAAATGTCTCATTGATCTGTGCAAGGAATTGAATCTTTTCATATGTAACGGTAGATTAGGTAAGGACAGATATATTGGCAGAAACACATGTAACGATAAAAGTGTGATCGACTATGTTATTTCATCCCCTCAATGTTTATCTTTATTTTCAAATTTTGAAGTTCATGACTTCTCTCCTCTCTACTCTGATGTACATTCCCCAGTAACATTCTCACTTGCTAGAACCACTTCTTGTACAGACGAGAGTGATAATTCTAAAGTTATTGATAACCATCGAGATTCCTCTCAATCCAGTAATGTAACCAAACCCAAAAAGTATGATAGTGATAATTCACAGAAGTTTAGAAATAATATTGATGTTAAAACGATAAACGATTTGTGTCATAAAGCTGATCTAGCACGGGAAGGTCAGGGTGACCTGCAGTCTGAGGTCAACTGTTTGGCTGAAGAGGTCACGCACGCGCTATGTAGCGCAGCGTGTGATGCGTTCGGAACTAGATCGCATTATGCAGGTAAACGAGTACCTAAAAAGAAACCTAATTAGCCCTGGTTTAACGCCGAATGTAAAGAAAAGAGGAAACTTTATCTAAAATCTAGACGACGTTACAAAAAATCTCCAAGTAAACTAAATAAAACATATTCAAAATACCATGCTAAAATGTATAAGAAATGTATGAATAAGAACATTAAAAGATTCAAGATCAGAACAAGTGAAATGTTAAGAAATTATCAAATGTATTCCCCTAAGGAATTCTGGAAAGTGCTACAACCTGATAAAAATAATTCAGTTAAAGGCCCCAGTCCGAGTCTCAATGATTTTTATGCGTTCTTCAAAGAATTAAACGAAAATAATCATTCGCCCGAAGATTCCCCCCCAGAAACTCAACCCATAATGTATGATAATGAATGTCTTAACTGCGACATTACTATTGAAGAAATCCAGAAAGCAATAAAATCCCTGAAACGAAATAAAAGCAGTGGTGTAGATTTAATTGAAAATGAATACCTAGTAGATTCATTTGATATTATGGGATCTTTTTATGTTTCTTTCTTTAATCTGGTATTATCATCAGGTCATATCCCTGAGGCATGGCTAACTGGTGTTATAAGACCTATTTATAAAAAGAAAGGTGATACAGCTGATCCTAACTCTTACCGACCAATAACTATTCTGAGTTGTTTTGGAAAATTATTTACATCTGTGTTAAACAGGAGACTGAATATCTTCCTCGAGTCAAATAATATATTATCACAGGCACAAGCTGGTTTTCGTGAAAAATTTTCAACAGTTGACAATATATTTGCACTCCATTTTCTTTCACTAATTCTCAAGAATTCTAAGAAAAAGTTGTATTGTGCCTTTATCGACTTTACTAAAGCATTTGATAATGTCTGGAGAGTTGGTCTATGGCAAAAACTGTTAACATATAATATTGATGGAAAATTCCTTAATTTAGTAAAAAATATGTACAGTAATATAAAGTCTTGTATTACTGTTGATGACGCACAATCCCAATATTTCTCAAGCTTTCGTGGTGTTCGTCAAGGAGAAAATCTTTCACCGTTATTGTTCTCAATTTTTCTAAATGATCTAGAAGATTTTTTAATTCAGCAAGTTTGTAACGGTGTTACAATTGATAACCCTAATGATGAGTTAATTAATTTATGTATCAAACTTTTCATCTTTCTATATGCTGACGATACCGTACTTCTAGCAGAAACTCCGGTGAAACTTCAATTTTCACTGGATAGTTTTCATGATTATTGTGAACTATGGAAAATGGATGTGAATATCTCTAAAACTAAGATTGTTGTATTTGGAAGTGGGGTAGCATCAAAATCAAAGCACTCCTTTCGTTTTGGAAATAAACATATAGAAATATCAGATTGCTACACATATCTTGGAATTAATTTCCATAGAAATAGAAGAATGATTTTTGCTATGAAGGATCTTGTAAATTGTGCAACAAAGGCTATGTTTTCACTTTTGAAAAGATCACGCAATATTAATTTACCCTTAGACTCTCTACTTAAAGCTTTTGATGTAATGATACTACCAATTATAACTTACGGCGCCGAAGTATGGGGATATGAAAATCTAGATTTAATTGAAAAAGTTCATTTAAAATTTATGAAATTAGCTGCCGGTTTACGCCCATCAACACCAAACTTCATGGTATATGGCGAGCTAGGAAGATTCCCTCTCAAAATATGTGTGGCATTAAAGATGATAAAATTTTGGTATAAACTTGAAACTTTGGATGTTCCATGTAAAATTGCAACTAATATGTATAGACTTGTAAGAACAACGAATCACTCAATTCCTGTAATCCCTGGTTTTGTTTCATTAAGATGCTTTTTAACAATTGTGGATTGACTTTGATGTTTCATGAACCCATGTATTATCACATTAATTATATTGTTGAAATGATTGACCGTGTTTTAAAGGACCAATTCTTACAGAGCTGGCAATGCGATGTCTCTAGCAGTTCTAAAGCATTCTACTATAAATTTATCAAAAATGCGTTTTCTTTTGAACCTTATCTCCTACTTTCTAAATCTATATCCTACCCTCTACTGCTATTTAGAACAAGCAACCACTATCTACCTATTGAAACTGGCCGCTGGAAAGGCATCGCACGTGAAAATAGAAATTGCCCGCTCTGTGACTCACCAACAATAGCAGATGAATTTCACTATCTTTTCCGATGCTTAGCTTTTGCTGATATAAGAAAAATTTACATACCGGAATATTTTTGTGTTTTCCCTAATATTCATAAAATGAAAATGTTGATGTGTTCTAAAAGGCTATCAGTTATAAAAAATATGTCAAAATTTGTTACAATTGTAAACTCTGTATTGAAAAAATTGATGTAAAATCGACCTTCACATTGTATATTTCTATTTTGCTTGTATATATATTTATGCTCTTGTACCACCGTCGGTGGTGAAAAGAGAATAAAGAATTTGAATTTGTTACTGGGATTCCGGATTGTTATGGGAGAGTTACGGATTGTCATGGGAATTTTCGCTTTTTGTCAGATTTGATTTTGCTTCAACGAAGTGTTGCTTTTATGTGTTTTTGGTCGGAATATTGCAATGTTTGTTACCATGATTAAATGGATGTATTCAAAGATCATTTTAGCTATCATTAGTTTGTAGGGTCTAGTTATTTCGGCAAATTCGTTGATGATATCGATTTTTTTTTTATCTAAGACTGATTAAAAGTCTTAGATAACTTTAATTGGACAATGTGATATATTGATACTTCATATTATCAAAACTTCATTCAATTGACATTTACATTTCCATATTTGATGAATTAAAGGAGTTATTTTAATTGTTTATAATTGATGTTTATTCGGAAGGGTCTAATGTTATTGTCAATGATTGTTACTGGGCTATGATTACAGATGTTCCGGATTGTGAATGAGTACGATACGGATTGTAAGCAAACAAAAATCAACACAAAGCTGTTCTTATAATGCAAAATGTTATAATATTTTGACACAATTCTGTTTAAGATTCCCCGAAAATTGTATGTAAAAGATAAAATGAAGACATTCGAATATTCTGGTTTTGTAAAGGCGGTTTTATTGTGCTTGCATTTTTGGATATCTGTGAATACCGCGTAAAATAAAATAAACATTAGTTTTAGAGCAAGATATTTATTACTGTTTATGATTGGTGTCATCGTGCATACTGGTAATAAAATCAAAAGTTTATACTTGAAAATAATACTGTGAGATCATATAATTGATTAAGCTTTAATTTCATGTGCCGAAAATGTATCATCATAATTTTTCAACAAAGATTTTGTTTCAATTGCTCTTTTTTTTTTAGGGCGGTATGTAGCTGAGTACCTTTGGATACAGTTATCGCCCTGTCTGTCGTCTGTAACTTTTTTCATTTTCTAAGCAGAACTAAAAAACTCAGGGACTTAGTTCAATGAAACTTCGAATGTGGCGAAGTCCATGAGTAACATGTGTAAATGTGCCTTTTGAAATTCAAAATTCATTTTATTCAGGACTTTAACTTTTTCCGTATGTTTGCTTTAGCAATTCAATTTTAAGGAAATTGCAATGGCATTATTTTAAATTAGCAATTTAAACAATCTTCTTTTCTTGGTTGTATTAGTTATATGTAATAGGAATTGAATCACAAGATATTTGAATTACTTTTATTTGAGATATTTGAATCGACTCTTACTTGGAAAATGTCATCATCTGATGACTCTTGTAAAATGTAAAAATTACTGACATATGGAATAAGGCAATCTATGCATGTGAACTCTTGTTTAAATGCCCTTTGATGTTGCGTTCATATTTTGAGAAAACTTTGACTTTAATGGGCTGACATAATGAAGCGTATCATAGCGTTTTGGACATCGGGATTGTGATGAAATCAATATATTTGGTTCTCTGTTTTTGTTTATTTGCCTCAAAAGGAAAGTTAACTGAAATCTCACATTTATAGAAATATTTAAAATAGAAACATATAAGCCATAAGTCGCTTTAATCATGCTATCCCAAGTCGGGGTAGAATTTTGGATTTATCTAGGCTGAGTAGATCAAGTATTCTGTTGTCATGATATTTCACTTTGCCGCTTAATTTAGAAATCATAATTATTTCCTTCTATGCTAGTAATAACGCACTATCTGCATAAAAATTGATTTCATTTGCATTCATTGTTTTAAAAACACCATACTTCTACAATATGCTTTGCAACACTTCCCATGATAATCCGTAGCAAAAATATGCTTTCCCAGTAGTAATCCAGTAAAGCACCATGTAACAATCCGTTGTATTAAAAGTGTACCCCTCTCTCAGAAAAGTTACAATAACATACTTCTAATAGGCATTATTGCATATATGTAAGACCTATCATTTCAAACAATGATTTTTGAACACACAGAACGACTTCTTTTACGTGAACGCAGTTTAATGTAAATAATATGGATGTTTTATGATGTCGAGGTTAAAATTATGAACCAATATTCAGGAAGATTAAAGTGTTTATCTTGTTTACTGGGCATTTCTGTGCATAATAAATGAATATTTTTATAGATCTTTTATGCAAGAATCTAAGAACAAACCTAAGCATGGTGAAACGTTGCTATTTACTGCTACAGAGTTTATAAAATGCGACATGCCAAGCTAAACAGTTGCCATAACAATCCGTAACTCTCCCATAACAATCCGGAATCCCAGTAACAATCTCTCTCCCAACGGTGCGTATTACAGGGTGTGATTATGGAGACTTATCAAGTTCCAAGTTTTCAGCGTATGGAACAGTAACAAAGTTCAATTGATATTACCAAATGGCAAGTATTCATACTTGTTCTATGGTGAAATCATCAAGGCTCCTCGCTGGTTTAAACCACTTCTTCGAGGTCATTGTGCAACATTTGTAGGAAAAATATTTTTTCATCACAAGTAACCAAAATGTAAACTTGCATCAATTTTGGAATAACTTTGAACAGGTGTTGATAACGATGTTTTTCAATCCAACATTTTCCTCTTCAAGGTAGAAAGCTAATCCAACATTTCATAAACTTATCTTAAAGCTTAAAAGTTTACCAATTCTACAAACTTGATAGATAAACTTGTTCGCTCTCAATATTACCAGTAACAGCTGACGTGGAACGTATTTTAGATTTCAACTGTTGCAAAATTGTATATTTTTTCTGTCTGATTTAAATTAAGAATAAATGTTGAAATATTTCTCAAATCTGTCGATAAAAACGATAAAAATCTTCTTTTTAGTCTATCTGATTCACATTCACTTAACATAAATAGTGTATGAATTATTGTTCAAAAATCCAAATTGTTTGAAAACAGAATCCATAGTTTTACCGATAGCGTTATTTCATTGATATTCCTATTATTCTTTTGTTGATAGAATTATGGAAAACAAATAAATTTCAAATTGACGTCTTGCATTTCTCCAAAACGACCATTGCTGCAGGTGGAAGGCTTTCTGAATCAAGTACATGTAGGTAAAAGATAGTCAAAATTGTCGATAATATTAAATAACAGTAAAGCTGATAAAATTTTAGAATGTTGAAGCCATATTGAAAGTCTATGTAAAATTTGATATAATGATAACAGATGCAGCCGACACGGCAATGACGCGTAGCCCGTAGGGGTCCAGATAGGAAGCATACAACTGCATATCTTAAGCTGTTCACTGACCTGCGTTTTTAGTGCAAATATCATGTAATTTGGATTGTCTTTGAAGCATCCTAGCATTGTGAAAACAAAACAGATATTATTGAAATTTGAGTACATGAGTTAACATTCAGTTTGCATGAATATATTCGTATGTCATACCTTACAGATAACCGTAACTAATTTGGCAGGGCATTGAAATGACCAGGAGTCAAAATTTCGAAAACACTATTTTGTATTTTTCTCTACAAAATCCTTCATTTGTGATCAATAGCTTTATACCTATGTCATATTTGTTTCTTTGCATTAATGCGATGTAATTGTACTGATTTCTTTCTTACAAAGTTTGTATGGAATATTTCAATCGAATTCTAAGAAAATATGAATTTCACAATTATGACCCCATCTGTCTATTTCATCATGCCAAATATTTAAATTCAGTACCAGTGACAAGACGATCCCGAAATATGTTTGGGAATGATTATTTAACTAATTGATAATTTGTTGTCGTTTGTAGGGGCTCCTGGAGTTATTTTATCGACGTCAAAATGAAACCCAATTTACATAATATTTGGACTAAGATTCACCAGCAAGTGAACAAACTTAAGGTACGCAGCTGTACGATTCTTAATTGATTAAGGCCTATTCACTCAAATCATTTGCCTATCAAATGCAATATCAGTGTTTTAGAAGTGATGAAATGTGGATGACTTGAATGACTTAAAGCAATTGACGGAATGATAGTAAATAGGAGAGACCAGGGCAAAGCGCGCCCCCTAACATGTTAACGTGTTTTCTGGGAATATTAACATGTTTAGAATGCAATTTGCAGCATGTCTCTAATTCTCATCAGATAAACTATTGTATGTCAAATGATTTTTAACCTCCCATGCCTGCATAAAGCAAACTCTCCCCACAGAGGCAACTCAGTCATACCTTTCAAAAGTGGTCATTCGCAAAACCTCGACCATCTCCGTGTGGTTTGTCAAAGCTTTCGTTGAAAATTAACATCAAGGGGAGGTAATTCTTCATATTACAAACCATCGCTTTTTACCTTCTCATTAGTTATTATTTGGTTGATTAGTAAAGTAAAATCTATCATAAAACAAATGATAATTTACACAATTATAAAACAGTTTCTATCTAATGAAAACCCCTATCCATATCTGATTTTCAAATTGTTTCCCTCTCACACTGTTAATGAAAACTAAACATGAAGACATAATATTTTCCATGTCATTAAACGACCGTTAAAAACTCCCCATGTGATGGATATCCAAAAGGTGTTTTCATTGGCTGCAAATAAGGGAGATATTTTAAGTTACAACTTTTTGCCGCTAGGGCAATCTGCCGGAATCCCAGGATCTAGGCGCAATAGAACAGAGGCTAATTCAGGTATGACTGAGTTGCCTCTGTGGGGAAAGAATGGCATAAAGAGATATTAACGAAAATGTATTTCGACAAAGTGCCCCATGCGAAAAGACACACAATTGTGATATGTCAAACACCTATAATAAGCCATTACCATACAAAAAAGTTTCTTAAAGTGCCATGCAGCTCACAGGGCCCTTATGAAAACTAAACAAATATTAAAAATCTAAGCTCAGTATTCAAAGAAGGACAAAATATGTTTTGATATGTCATGGTTATATATTTTCGAAGTTCTTATCCAAAAACCTAATGACATTTTAAATTTAACTTATAGAAGGTTGGCAATTATTCAGAAGAATAACATTAACTTGAAGACAAACGAGTAACCTCGAATAGAAGTTGTTTTTTAAAAGATAAATACTAAATAAATTAGAACATGAAGGTGCCATTTTACAGTTCTAATACAACATTCCAAATGAATAAAATGAAGTCTAAAATCGTTCAAAATCAGGCTGACGTACTGAAATTTATGTCCCATACTCTAATGTATTCAAGGTGTTTACGATAAATTGACCGCATTCAGTCATCCCTAATTCTACGACGGTCCAATGAAGTAATATAGCATTAGTTGTTATAATGGTGACAATTTGACCAAAAAACTCACCTTATTACTATTTAACTGTTAACAGCGGTAATGCAAAATATGATGATAAAGACACGTCAAACCCAAAAATTCCCATTGACATACCTTTGATGCCACTACATGTGGCTTATTCTTTAATTGCTAAATTAAAATAAAAAATAATAATACTGTTAATAATTTTAAAAATGTTTTTTATCAAAACAATCTTAATCGTACATAAATAGTTTTTATTACATATGCATGAAATTAATACATAAAGGATTTGAAAGTCATGACCCTATTAAAAGTTGAATCAACCTTCGGAGGGAAATCTTTGTTGCCGTGTAGAGTTTCAAGTCAGCACTATGTAAAGTATACGAAGATTACTATCGTTTATTTCTAAAGAATTCAAAATATTCCTATGAAGATTGATGTTGAAAATTTGATTTTATTTTTTCCTCATAAACATGTGATATTATTTTACAAATGTTAGGGAACTGCTCTGACGTCATCCTCAACTGTGGTTGACATGGAATGTTTGTAATTAGTACTGATTTATAATAATAAGTTAATATTTCATATAAAAAGGCAACTTTCATTTTCAGAACATGCGATAGAATAGTCATTTTTATTTGACTTGAAATAATCTGAGGTTTGAGGGCGATTTTTAAATTCATTTGAAAAGAATATACGTTCAGTATTTATCAAGACCTTTCTAAACCTCAAGAACAAAATGGATGTTTAAGATTACGTCTTTGTGCATTTTTAAGAAATATAATAGACTAAAATTTAGTCTATGAAATATTTTAAATAATTACTGTACCTTCATTTATGTTATTTTATTTTTGAGACTTTTCATTTCATATGTGTATTCAGTCAATCGAGACTCGCAGAAATAGGATCTAGACTATATAAAAGGCTCCTATTTAATACACAGTCATGAAGCAGGACTAGAAATATATAAAACAACTGCAAAATTCACTGAATAACACCTTTTATATTATGAAAATCCCCTTTCGTTATATGGTAACTCAGTCGAGATGATTATTCATATATGTATGATTGATATTAAAGAAAACATGTTAACAGCTGACAGAAGGTTAATCAGAAAGATAAGATAGATAAGAAATATTACGATTGGAAAACTTATTAAATTATTGCAATGACAAATCTTATAAACGATTTGTTAATGATATGATTTTACGTGTTAACTGTTAGTATTCAATGTACCATCCATGTTTATTTTAATACACAAACTTCGGAACTTGGTATACTTTTAACTTGTGGCAATTGAAAATATGTAGTATGGTTAGTTCAATTGATCAAATTTAACTCATATCTTACATTTTTGGACTATGTGTGATTAATAACAGTTGTGATATCTAGCCATTTAGAAGTTGTCTGGATGAACACTTAGAGTTCTATGCATGAATCAGACGTTGTGGTTAAAGGGGCAGTAGCAGGTTTTTTTGACAATTTTATATTTTTAATTTTTCACTGAAAAATGTACGTTAATGCTAAATGTATTACTTTGATAGTGTCAAAAATCTCATTACACAAACCAATCATCCATAATCAGAGAACAAATTCACATAAAATCCATTGGCAGCCATTTTTGTGTGAACACCTTTAATTTATTTTGTGTAAGAAAAGGAATCGCATGACCTAACTTTACATTCTATTTTTGATTTATTGCTGCTTCATTTAGTTTAGATACATTGTCTTCAGACTAGAACCATTTATTTCACTTTCCTGACATCACCTTATATTCCCCCTAAAAACGTGCTATTGCCCCTTTAAGAAACTAATACAGTTATCAATCATATAATGGTATTCCTGCAATAAAGAAGTTGACAAATCAATAGAGCCCTTCCTTATTCGACAGTTATGATGCATTGTCCAAGTTTCTCTGTCAACTAGATATCAACGACACAGCAAGGGTTTCACTACCAGATGTGTTGTATGGAATAACATCAACAATTCCTCTTTCCTCCTCGCAGACACCTCCATTGTGACGTCACATCCGCTTCATATGGATATAGTTTTGAGGCGGTTGATTTGTCGACCACAGGGCGGGACATGAAATATTAGATAACAACTTGCACTTAAATATAACAGGAACAAATTGGATTTTTTGGAAAATTTAATGTACGAGGTCTCCTGTTGTGGGTCGTATTCAGACTTTGTGACGACTTTAGTATTGTTAAAATAGTTTTATTTTCAGCTCTCATATAGGACGGAGTTAAAGGGACCATTCAATCGGGGTATTTTTTGAGGAAACGAAATTGAGGAGGACTTTCCTGTTTATAATTATTTATTACACGCCCGTGTAAGATACCGCAGTTTAATATTTATATGGTAATATTAAACTAGTGTAATATCACAATGCAAGTATGACGTCACAGAAGTGAGCTGTTGTGACGTCACAATGTAAGCGCTTCGTCACAATGGGTGCCGAGTCGCGGAACTGTTAGTTTCAGCACATTTTCGGCACGTTTGCGTGATTTTTAGGGCAAGTAATAAACAGATTACTAAACTTTCTTCCATTAAATACTATTTTTATTAAACTCGTGAATGATTTGGTATCAAACTCGCTTTCGCTCGTTTTATACAAAATGATTAACTCGTATAATAAAAATAGTATTAAATGGAAGGTCGTTTAGTATCCTCTATATATGATTTTTAAATGATAATTTCACACTTAATTTCAAACATGTTTGTGAGGTTGGAATTTTAGTTGTTCGACAATTTGACAAAGAATAAAGTGTATCGCTCAAAAAAATAAAAACATCGTGAAATGAAGCCAACCATAAAGTTACGATCGTGGAATGCATTACTATAACAAAATGCTGTCGTGATTTATATTATTTTTATTTATTTTTTAAATATGCTCATCTTCTATCAATCAAGTGGTTATTTATTAATTTTGTTTATTAATAAGCATAATACAGCACATTTGTTTTCTCGCAATAATAACATTTCAACATGACGGACGAAAGCCGATAGAGTGGTACCTTTATAGACATTATTTGCAAGCTATTTTAGAATATTATTTTTCATGGGATGTATCGTACCATGTGCAATCCATCAAGCTATCAACTATGTTTAATCAAAGAGATTCGCTAGTATTATTCAGTAAAGATAACGTCATGTCAATTATGAAAAAATCATTGACCTAATCAAAAGATGAGTGTGTGATATTGTTCTTATACAGTCTAGTAAACCCATTCTCTCCCCACAGAGGCAACACAGTCATACCTGAGTTAGCCTCTGTTCTATTACGGCTAATACACGGGAGAGAAAGGTAGAAATCTGATTGGAGGCAATCGAAGTTAGTTGTGCAATCAGCGACGCCGTTTCAAAAGTGGCCATTCGCAAAACCTCGGCCATCTCCGTGTGGTTCGTCAAAGCTTTCGTTGAAATTTAACATCCAGGGGAGGTAATTCTTCCTATAACAAACCATCGCTTTTTACCTTCTCATTAGTTATTATTTGGTTTATTAGGAAAGTAAAATCTATCATAAAACTCCCCAAGTCATGGATATCCAAAAGGTGTTTTCATTGGCTGCAAATAAGGGAGATATTTTAAGGTACAACTTTTGCCGCTAGGGCAATCTGCTGAAACCCCAGGATCTAGGCGTAATAGAACAGAGGCTAACTCAGGTATGACTGTGTTGCCTCTGTGGGAAGAGAATGAGTATAGGAGTGAAACGGATAATATTGAGTCTAGGTATACTTAGACTGGTTCTTATAAGGTCTGAAATATCAAAGGAGAAGACGTTCAATCATGATATAGTGATCACTACTGTGGTTAAAGAATCATCAATATACCTGTTAGTACAACCAATTAACAGTAAAAAGTAATTGTTTGGTAAAACAAATGATAATTATCATATTGATAAACTGGATTGCATGAAGAAATTGATGTTCAAAATAGTTATCAAATGTATTGTCTGATGTTTTTGTAAATACATGAATTAACTCATATCACTGATTGTATGTAACATATCCAATGACAAAAGATAAAAAAAGTAATAAATATATATAAAGCTTAAAGGGGCAGTAGCACGCTTTTTGATAATTTTATATTTTTAAATTTTCACTGATAATTGTATGTTAATGCTTAATGTATTATTATGACAGTGTCAAAAATCTCATTACAAAATTCAATCATCCATAGTCAGAGGACAAAGTATGAAGATTCACATAAAATCCATTGGCGGCCATTTTATGTGAACACCTTTAATTCATTTTGTGGAAGAAAAAGAAATCGCATGGCTAAACTTTACATTATATATTTGAATTATTACTGCTCCATTTAGTTTAAATACATTGTTAATTGGAACCATTAATTTTCATTTTTCTGACAGCACCTCATATTTCCCCTAAAAACGTGCTACTGCCCCTTTAATGTATGTTGTTTTTCAAAATTAAATCAAAACATCATAATAAATATTGTGGTTAACCCGAATTATATTATAACATCTACCAAAGGGAGATCATTTGAAATTTGTCATTGTTGTTTTGACCGTAACAAATTATGTGTCATTATGCAACGAACGTTCGTCATATCATAACATACACATAAATAAGGGATATACTTGCTATTGATCTTTGACAACAAGATACACGTGAATGATAACATTTATCATTAAAAACCTCATTGTTATGCAAAACATTTAAAACTTTGATGACATTTTAAATGAGGCCGATGACATCGCAGAACAGTCGGGTAACATTTGTCATCAGGTACTGTAAATTCTTACCTGCGAACCTTCGGGTTCCAGATACATGATGAACTTGGAGGATGATTCAGTAATGAATTACACTTCATGAGTGAGAGGGGACTGCAACGCTCCTCAATATCTCAGTTCTGATCTTTTTACCTGGTGACAATTTTAGTTCTTGTTGTTCAATCTTTGAAGGCTTTAAAGCATGTGTTAAAACTGTACTTTCAGAAATTGTCATCAGGTATTGTAAATTCTTACCTGCGAACGTCCGGGTTCCAGATACATGATGAACTCGGAGCTGGATGATTCAGTAATGATAACACTTCATGAGTGAGAGGGGACTGCAACGCTCCTCAACATCTCAGTTCTGATCTTATAACTCCAACAATTCTTAATATCTAGCCTTTGTTACATTTGAATTTCGGTTCTTTGTGTCAAGTTTTAAAGCCTAACAGGAAAAAGACTTTGAAATTTTATCCAATTATATTTATCGTAACCTAACGGTACCATCGAAGAGCTCGAATTTTTTTTATGATAATGGATGTGTCTTTCTTTTTCCCAAGTTTGTGTGCAGCAGTAGCTTTTTAGAGAGAACCGTTGGTAACTTATACACCTTAACTTTGACATCATGTTTGTCTTATTACACGTCCTTTTCTTTATTTACAGAGGTCAGCATTTCTGTCATTGATAACAATAATAGAGAGAAACAATCAGCTGTGTATGAAAGTACGAAGGTATAGCGATTCTAGAATTTAATGGGAGAACCCTTATAAACTATGGTGTGGTGTTATATGAATGAAGTACAATATCTGGAAACAATTTGGAAATAATCACCAAAGGGACATAAGTTATTTCATCTCGAAGGGATTTGATTCATAGTTTCCGATTTAGGAATGTATGGCAGCAAATCATGACAATCTTTATAACCACAAAGCTAAAGTAAAATGGAAGAATCTTAGTTTGTCATATCAATAAACTAAGATTTGGAAAATAATTATCGTTGTTACTCTTAATATCCTCATGTAAAGTAGTTGAGACTTCATCAAAATTTCAAATGATATTGATGGCACATCAAATCAAACAATGAAAAGTTGTCATCAGGTATTGTAAATTCTTACCTGCGAACCTTCGGGTTCCAGATACATGATGAACTTGGAGGATGATTCAGTAATGAATTACACTTCATGAGTGAGAGGGGACTGCAACGCTCCTCAATATCTCAGTTCTGATCTTTTACTTAGTTTCATATAATATTTCGAACTAATTATCCATCGTTAAGAAAATCTAAACAAATTTCGAAAAATTGCTCCTCATAAAGGAGGAGAGAATATGTCTTGTGAAATGTGACTGTGAAGTCTTTATATAGTTTAGATAATTTAATCAATGACTTCCCTCCGCATATTACGGTACAGGTGACCTCAACAGCATTTATGCATATCCGCCATCAGTAATCCGAAAATGGTCATTTTCGAATATTATATATATGTTGGTTACAAATAGCTGCCACTGTTTTCATTAATCAATTGCAAGCAAAATATCAAAAGGTAGGGTAAGCTGCAATTGCTGTTAGAAATAGATAGGTTTGTAAAAGGCACCCTTTCTTTATCTGGAATATGCATATACTTTAACTTTGATTGAATGCATTTTTACCACATTTATATTATTATGATATGGAGACAAAGACGGACAGAGTAAAATAGTTTTCATATTATTTTAATCTAATTGCATATTTTTAAGATCTTTGTTCAGACAAGGGTCACACATTTTAACTGCATCCATGAATGATTTGCGATGCAATGGAGATTTGCACGTTACTTTTTATGTTGATCTGAAGGTTACATGCAGGAGTTGCTGTGTGGAAATTGGTTCTAATTCAAACCTTACACTTTATACAAAGTGGCATAATACTGACATATCGTCGTTAAAAATATGCATTTTCTCAGTGCTTATTTCAAAATTGGAAAACAGAATAGTTATTTTTTAATAGAATGTTTTATTCTTAGTATAAAGTTTTACACTTGCCCCGGAAACTTCTTATGGATGAATAATGGCTACCTTGAGATGGATGTGTGTCCTCAAAGAAACCTCATTAAACGAAACGAATTCCCTTTAAAATTCAAGTAAAGTATCTAGTTTTAAATGAACTCATAAACCCTGTTTGTATTTAAATTTCTAGTGTTTTCTTTATGGTATTTCAGAAGACAATAATTATTGTCATGAGCCAGTGACGAGGTTATCGCCACCAAACGTTCCTAAGCGTTGCTGAAAGTCAACAGAGATGTTCCTTGTGGTTTCAGTGTAAAGTAGAACAAGGTGAACACGGTACTGCGTCTTGATATACAACAAAGAATATTTGACACACTGACACCAACTCTTTGACGACTTTCAACACACACAAAATAACTTAACCGAATTCTTAGAATTTCCTAACTGAACAAAAGTTTTTTTACTGTTTTGAATGTTGTCCCTCTCATCATAAATAACATGTTCAACACGCATAAAGGAAATTAAGAATATATATATAACTCAAGTTCCATTTTCCAAATATAGAACATTCTGAAACGCTTTTTCATTAAAAAAAAATAGTCTTGAAAGTATGTTTCGCAAAAAGAAATGCATTTTATACTATGTAAAAGATGAAATGACGGTATTAAAACACTACATTTGATATGTTATATTATTTATGTCAGAAAGAACATTGATCGTGGATTTAATTAAATTCATTGTCCACTGTTCAAATCTGATTTATATCTGGGAATTATAGAGGTATCTCCTTAATAAACACAATGTGTAAAGTCTTCACATCAGCGATTAATAAAAGACTCCAGACGTGGTGTGACGAAGAGCAGATAATGGATGAAACCCAAGCAGGTTTTAGGCCGGGCTATTCGACCGTAGACCATATATTTACGCTTCACGCAATGGCACAAAAGTATCTTTCAAAAAGAAATGGACGATTTTACTGTCTGTTCATAGATTTCAGTAAAGCGTTTGATTGTATTAATCATGATATTCTGCTTGAGACTCTGAGAAGCGTTGGGCTGAAAGGAAATATCTTAAGCATTTTAACATCAATGTACAGAAGCCTCAGTGCATGTGTAAAAACGGGAAAAGTCTCTCTAAATATTTCAGCTGCAACATGGGTACCAGGCAGGGATGCGTCTTGAGACCAAAACTTTTTATAATCTTCATTAATGAACTAGTGTCTATGATGAATAGGACTGGAGGACGGGGGATTTTCATCACAACAGAAGTGCCGGATGTATATGCCTTGCTCTTTGCCGATGATGTGTCGTCTGTTGCCGATTCTACTGCACAAATACAACGAAAGATTAGTGTTTTGGAAGTTAAATTTAGGTAAAACAAAGATAACCGTGTTTAGAAACGGGGGACCACTTAGACATTACGAAAAATGGTTTTTCAAAGGTGAAAAAATAGAAACTGTGAGCTGATATAGATATTTAGGCATTGTGTTTTCCCCAAAACTGTCTTGGTGTAAGGCAAAAACTACCCTTGCGGCACAAGCCCGGAAAGCTATACTTGCTACATGTATCTATCAATATCAGAGAAA
This sequence comes from Steromphala cineraria, assembly GCA_916613615.1. Classification (NCBI taxonomy): domain Eukaryota; kingdom Metazoa; phylum Mollusca; class Gastropoda; order Trochida; family Trochidae; genus Steromphala; species Steromphala cineraria. The sequence goes on from OU744729.1 coordinate 3,000,076, forward strand.
TTTTGGAGATTCTGCTCTCTCTGACATATTTAAGCTTTACGATAGCATGGTGGTCCCAATACTTTGTTATGGAGCCGAGGTGTGGGGAACATGTCATAGCAAAATTATAGAAACTGTTCATACCTCATTCTGCAAACGTTTTCTTGGTGTTTCCAAAGCAACCCCAACAAATATGGTACTCGGAGAGTGTGGTAGAACTATATTACAAAGTGTATATATGACCCGAGCTGTTGTGTACTGGTGCCGTGTTATAAATCTTCCTCCATCTAGACTACCACATCAAGCTTATCTTATGCTAAAATCCGAACCAGAAGCAGGAAGAAAAACATGGGCTATGGATATTAAATCGATCTTATACAGACTTGGTTTTGGTATAGTTTGGATACAGCAAGAAATAGGTAATACTGACATCTTCATTTCAACTTTCAAACAACGACTAAACGATTCTCTGGCTCAAGACTGGCACTCCTCCCTCTACTCTAGCAGCAAGTGTTCCACCTACAGACATTTTAAATCTATGCTTAACGTCGAATCGTATCTTACTCTTGACTTGCCTTTCAGATTTCGAAGAATTCTAGCTAAATTCCGATGCTCTAATTTCCCACTAGAAATAAAATTGGGCCGACGCAACAAAACCCCAAAGGAAGCAAGACTGCCTGTAAAAGATGTCAGAAAAATAACGTCCGTGTCATCGAAGATGAGTTCCACGTTCTGCTTAAATGTCCCTCCTATGCTGAAATACGGAAAATCTACCTTGATCCACTCTATACTAAATATCCAAATATGAACACTTTTAAAGTCTTATTAAAATCAAATGAAAAACCTATTTTATGCAACTCAAGTAATTATCTTTTAAAGATTTGCTCCTTACTACAAAAAATGTAACATAATGCATGCTGTGTATAAACATTCATGTTGAATTATGTATTTTTGGCCAATGGCCTTATACTGAATAAAATCTGTCTGTCTGTCTGTCATTGTCTTGAAAAAGGAATTCTTCAACTGATATCACCTCACTGTATGCTACATGTTTGCTGTTTTCTGGCCTTATACGTGAGGTGATCTGGGGTTTACCGCCACTTTCATGAGTATTTCACCTATATTAAGGCTTCTAGTATTTGCTGCAGGGAGAAAGACCGCGACACTATTGTGGTTTTGTGTTGCAGTGAAACCTATGAGCATCGGCTGGAGCTAGCGAACCATGGGTGGTACTGCGCTGAAATTCAGTGTTGCACTGCACCAAAACCTTACTGCATGTAGAACAGTTCTACTGCAGACAAACTTGATGAGCCCCAGGCAGGATTCGAACTACGGACCTCTTGGTTCCAAGACGAACACGCTAACCACTGGCTGTGATTCCGCCTCCCGACCCTGGCTAGTCTTACACTCATACTGTAGTTAATAAAACTTTTACATTAACTAAACCTCTTGAAAAGCAATATCTAGATCTGTAGTGGGCTACAAGTTCAATCCTCCTTTCTTATAATTAATAACATAATTGTTTGAGAGTTATAATGTTCAGAGTCGAAATATATCTTATAATTAATAACATAATTGTTTGAGAGTTATAATGTTCAGAGTCGAAATATATCTTATAATTAATAACATAATTGTTTGAAAGTTATAATGTTCAGAGTCGAAATATATCTTATAATTAATAACATAATTGTTTGAGAGTTATAATGTTCAGAGTCGAAATATATCTTATAATTAATTAAATAATTGTTTGAGAATTATAAAGTTCAGAGTGAAAATATAAGTCAACCCCATGGCCTGATAACTGCCGAATGTAAGACAGAGTGATATCACGCTACTGTAAGTGTTCCACCCTCTGACAGCTGTAAGTGTCTGTGTTTACACGACTCAAGATTTCCCAGATAGAAGACCTTCATCGAACAATCAACGATTGTGTCGCACTTAACCAGATAATACCAGTGTTTTTCTCAAGAATACAACATGTTGTTTGTTCGGAAACAATAAAGTATAATATAAGTTTTTAAAGTAACCGTATCCCTTGAGCCGTGGCTTTGAAATAGTTTTGTAGCTGGGTATATTTTATATGAAGGTCAAAGTGTGTTTGTTTTGTGACTTGGTGTACAATGATTGGATATGTTGAGTAAATAAACTGCCTGTTTTCGTTGATCAACTGTTTTAGATAAGAATTTTATTATAATAGTTAATTCACTCTTTGATGCAATGAAGATCTTAACAATAAAAACTCAAATAGAAATAAAAATAGTAAATAAATACTTGTCTTTGCTTTTTACATAGATACATGTATCTTGTCATTGATAATTAATATCGTTTCCTTAGAATTTCCAGCGTGTCAGCAAATCAACTTCGAACTATTCTACATACACCTTTATGTTCGAGTTATAATGTGGGTAATTTTCTTTATGAAATGTTTTATGAAAAAAACATAAGGTGAAGTCTTGATCGAGAGCCTCGCGGTTCCTAATAACGTGTAGAATATGATCCGAAAAAATTACTAGGCACTGAAGGACTAATGTAAAAACTACTTTGTTTTAAGTATGTTAGTCTTTGATACGTGCCTTTCACATGAATGACGTAATAATATGTGATGTCAAAAGGTTAATTTTACCTGATTGTGATTTATTTGTATTTGTATTGTTATATGCACCTTATATAACGGCGAAGATCCGCCTGGCATGAGATTGCTAACGATTTTACACCATTGAAAAACATTTTCATTAGAATGTTTGCTTTGTAAATTTCACACATTTCTAGAATCACTAATATCATTGTTGATAGCAGGATCAATAAATATGACATGTATTTCAATAGTAAACAAACCAACAAAAAGCACAAGATTTGTCGTGCCCTTCCCTAACATCTTAACGAACATCAGGTTTTACAACCAGACGGGTAGGGTGTCAGACAGTGCATAAGTTCTGGGTTCAAACCTCTGTCTTACACACGAAGGCACAGGTCGAGATCATATTTGATAAATCCCACCTCTGGACATTAAGGCAGATGGGTTATTATGCACCCGAAGCGCTATCAGTATATTCACTACCTCCTGCTATTAAAGCATATGTAGGTTAAGCATAAGGATGATAAAGGTATAAAAAACGAGACGAGACCAAATGGGGACAGCTTGACACAGACTGGTTGACATTATCAAATATGTATGAATAAACTTTTTCAAGCATGACATTGTCCCTGTAACCTTTACTTGGTCACGAATAGTTATTCAAAATTATTCAATGGAAAAATAGCTGTGTAAAAACGATAACATACTGTCTGGGAGAGATAACATGACATAAACAGGGCATTTTCCTGCCTGGACTCTTTGCCTCTTATCTCCCGTTCAGTTATCAAATTGTCTGTTAAATTCTGATGTCATTTGTTTTGGGGTTTTTTAAATGAAACATTTGATTAGAAATATGAGTTTGTATCGTTTAACTATATCCTTTTGTTACACTTTTAAACTAACACAGGAAGGTCTACATAGAAGGAGAGAGAAGACAGACATGAGGATGGATGAACAGAGGGAAAATGAGAGTTATAGACAGACAGACAGACAGACAGATAGACAAAGAGACAGACAGTGCAAATGGAGAGAACACGAAAAAAGAAAAGGAGAGCTATAGAGTCGAAACTGAAAGAGAGGAGGATGTAGAAGGAGTAATCAATAACGTACAGACGACTTTCAAATTAACGACATTTGTTCTTCGGCATTTTACTTATAGGCTACTGATTTTGTAATCATTTCATCAAACACATTGAAAACTTTTAATGAAACTCTTTCTTTATCCATGTAAATATAAACATGTATATGAAGAAGATAACACTGCATGCACCCAGAACTATCAACAAACAGTTACGACCGCTTCACACAGATATCAGTATCATTCAAACCAATCAGAAGATGGATATGCATTTAATCAACTGCAGTAAACAGTACCCTACAATCAAAGAACAACTTCATACAGCAACAAAACTCAAAGAAACAATCAACCCCACTCATACCAGTTCTATGGACTGCCATGTGGCGAGTATGGTTAGTCTAAAGATGCTTCCTGACCCGAAGGTTCATTGTGCAAGCACTAAAGAACATTTACAACAAAGACGTATGTTCTTGTTTGTGCAACCACCTTCTTTAATTGTCCAAAAATTGAACACAAGTAGTTTCTCAGAAGACTATATTGTCTTCGCTTCCTGTTCATAATACGTGCGTCAAAGAACATGTGGCCGGCACCTTTACACACGTGATTCACCGGCCGAGGAAGAATTCACAAATAAGCTCCAGGAGAGAGCCACGCCTCCGTCTGTGGCAACATCATCTCCACATCTACAGGAAACTCACCCTTTGCGATCTTCGCACTTCCGGCGGAAACACATGACTGCGCATGTGTGATCTTTTAGCACACCAGCTTGAGCCATTTTAAACCTGATCTACTTTTAAGAAGAGGAAATGTAAGCAATTTTCTTACGTAGGAACAGCCAGAGACACGGGTTTCCTTTGTACATAATCACACAGGTGTACGCCGGTCCCTGTGTTTAAACTAAAACTGCATTTAATGTTAAAGAAAAAACATTGAAAGTAAGTGTTCTTAGATGTCAAACGAAAACACTACAAATCACCCGAGGAAGAGAATTTGAATATTGATATTTCAGTCGTTTTGAGAGATTTGACAGAGAAACGGATTCAGGTGTTTCGCTTGGTAGACAACAAGGGTTTAGATTTAGTCAACAATGGTTGTTTTCGGACCATAATCTAAAAATAATTATACCTTCAGTTGTTATGTTTTTAAATTATTTTACAAATACGTCAAACATTAACTCAGAGTCAATGGTAGATTTTATTTCGTTGAGAGTGTTTGCCCTGATGTTGGTCTGTGTATCTTTGAAATGTCACGGTGACCTTTCATAAGGAATACCAGCGGATCATTGCAGCCATAAAGATTACCCACAGCACGGATATGCATCTGTATGTGTTTTCAGGTGCGAGGCACATGTCTGCAGATTGTAGGGTTAGGTTAGGGGAAATTAGGGTTTTGGCGATTTTAACAATTTTATTTTATGATGACGGTTACCATAGTTTGACAAAAGACGTATTTAGAATATGCCCGTCTCTTGTTTTATACAGAAGGAAACCAATGTTGCTTTGAAATTAGATACTACCAACCAACAACGATATGATTTGGCTAGCCATGGTGCCAACGCTACATTTCTTTTTTAACATTTAACGAAGACACTTTACGTATTCGGCAACGTGACCACATGTTTAATCTAATTCAAAGAAACATACCAAAAGAAAGAGTATTCAATGTCTATTAGAAAATATAATCTTCATGTCTTTGTATGCAACTGACCTGGAATAACCATTTGTCGATTCTGTTAAACAAATCATTTGCTCAAAATATACATTTTCCTGTACATATGATTCGACCCACGTGTGACTATCTATCCACCGGCGGTACACATGTACCAGACTGAATGCATGTCTACAAGAAGTCACCTACACGCTCTATGCTACCTCCCCGTAGCAGAGGCAAGTCATAAAATTTATCAACTGGAGAAAACGATCCTCGTTTTGTTCTTTAAAAACATAAATGACTAGTTTACTTGCCAAAGAAACAACTCGAAGAATGAGCCAAAGGTATGTGGGGGTTGTACCAAACACACATATACAATCTTTACGTGCATCATCAAGCCACAAACCGACAGCGCATGCATCATGCATCATGCATCATGCATCTAGATATATATATATATCTACCTCACGTGTAAGCTGGCTATGTTTAGTTTCCTCAGGTCACTGTGACACATGCACAACTCGGCCAGTGAACTCTCAACATCTGTAAGTGTTATATACATACGTTCCACATCTATATCGACTTGTCTCAACAACACTGTATGTCTGTACTTGTGTATATTTAGTCTTTGATAATGCCACAAGTCAAACAGTTCAATCCTCTTTCTTTTATCCCATACACACGTCTAACATCTTCCTGTGTAACTTAACAGGTTGAAGCGAGATTGAAGCAAATGTGATAGGGTCGAGATATTGTCATCTGTGGTGAGGAACATTGGGTAATCTTAACCAAATCTTTTAATCATCCAGGAACGAATTAGGAAAAATCCATTTCAGAATTTACCTTAGTTAGCAGTTTTTACCATGCATACACTATTGTCTTATGAACCAGAAACATCGCAAAGATAAGAACAGGTGTTTGTGTATTTAGAACTGCAAGCTGATTTTCGATGCATTGTCCCAACCATCGAGAATTAAAGACACGGGCTTTTTGTATAAAACTATCAGGCTAATTGTTATATGAGAATTGTTCAACTCGTATTATAATATTTATTTAAATGTCCTTATATGTGGAGGTGATTGACCCAGACAAATCCAAGCTGTTCAGTTTGAGGGGTTAATAATGTCATTAACCATCGCCTACCAGAAACAACATAAACGGTCAAAATCAATGAAAAGTAGACTAAATTATATCCATGAAATATATATACATATACATATATAATTACAATATCTTTCTTTCAATTTTTTCATTTCATATATTCAGGCAACCTAGACTTCCAGAATACGGAACTTAACTGTATAAGAAGCTCCTATTTGATATGACACAGTCAGGCAGCTAGACTAAGTGAGACATTGCAACAATAGTTTTGTTTCTTCCTTTCTAGTATGGTATATTTATATATGCATTTATGTAAAATAAAAATATAAAAATAAAATATTTGACTTGCTAATGATAAACGTTTTGAATGTGTTTCGTCTCACAGTCGGTTGAGCCATAGTCAAGCTGTTGATACATTCAGATTCTGACGATAAGGCGTCGAATCCAAATGCACTAGTCACAAATGTGGTATATTTGCATATTGAGTGATAAAAAATTAACGATTTACATAGTTTATTTCGAAAAGATCAATCTGATAGAGGAAAAGAAGCTTAGTCAGTGTTTAGAGCACATCATACATATGCGCAAGGATAGTCTGTTATCCAGACCCTAAAGCAAAAAATAAAATAAAGGAGCCTTCTTAAATCTAGAAAATAATGGCAAGTCTAACTGTCTTGAGCAGCTATAATTAAGTATAGTTCAGAGCTCCTTTTAATTTTATTTTAATTAAAAAATCAAAAAAATCAAATTAGTAAAGAACTCTTTTTTCGGGGACTACTTGTTAGTGTAGCGTAAGGAGTATAAAACGATTACACTTCTGGGTATTTCAATAAATAAATAAGTTCACACCTGAGTTGCCGGGTTTTCCGGTTTCCGACATCGAGGTCACGATGACATGAAAGTGAACTCAACGCACTGATGCTCGGTTGATAAAGAAGGAACGAAAGCAAAAACACATGGAACCATATCCTAATGTTTCCCTCGGTTCTTGCGTACTCTCATATTTACTTATCTACATAGACATCAAAGGGTTTTGATAATTCCGATACTAAAGTACACGTGGAAATTTGAATCGCATGGAAACATGGTCGTATGAACTCATAAAACGCTTTACCTAAATCCTTGGAATCTTGTTTAGAATTTATACCATCTGATTGTGATGTAATAGCTAAAACGATGTTATTGATACGGGAATTTATTTCAATGATTTTATCAATGAATGTCGGTTCTTAATTGTTTATTTTATTCATGATTTTGTTTTGAAGGGACAGTAGCACGTTTTAGGGGGAATATAACGTGACGTCAAGAAACATGAAAATAAATATTTAATGTAAAGTTTAGCCATGCGACTCCTTTTTCTTACACAAACTGAATGTACACACAAAAATGGCCGCCAATTAACTTTATGTGAATCTTTATTATTTCTTTCTGACAATGGGCGTAATGAGATTTTTCTATCAAAATAATACATTTGACATTTTTGTCTGTATAATGAAAAATTAAAAATTGTCCAAAAACGTGCTACTGCCCCTTTAAATATAGAATAACGTTTGATAATTTAAATAAAGAAAAACATTCTAATGCATTGCCCTGTCTAAATTACTTGATATCTATCTAGATTCATCTCTTAAATTATTAGTTTCTCGTACAACCCTTTTCAACCTTAAGCTTCATTCAAATTGATATATTCATTAGTCTCTTCCGTTTTTCACTGGTTAAATGTACTAAGGATCTTTTCTAAACGTAGACGTTGTATCTGATAGTGCACGAACAATGTCCATCAATCTTGCATGCCCGTCTTTATCTGACCACGATGACCTCGCTGACCAATCTTTGAGATAAGTAGATGTGTCAGTGAATCTCTCCTATTGTCCAGACAATCATGATCACATGCACCAAACTTACTTCTTACAATTCCTCTACTGGCACATTCTCTCCCCACAGAGGCAACTCAGTCATACCTGCTATATCAGGTATGACTGAGTTGCCTCTGTGGGGAGAGAATGCTACTGGCAGTACTGTTATATGGCGAAATATTCAGAAAAGTTAGGGGGTGAATTATTCAGAAATGTTAAAGGACGAAATATTCACAGATGCTGTGTTGCGTGTTACAGGATAGCTCAAAGGCAGTTATTTCAGACAGGACAATCAGACTAAATAATTTAGGAACAATCTGGAGTAATAGATTGTGAGAGAGTTAATGACAGAAGACAGGGCGAGCATTCTGTCGGGTAATAGGAATCGGGAAGAAGCCAGAATGTCCGGAATAAGGGGTAATACTACACGAAAGATGTCACAGTAAGGCGTGGGTTTACGGTTTAAGAGTAAGAGCAGCCCACAGGGGATTAGTTTGAAGGAGCTTGTTTGTGCAAAAGTAAGAATCGATTAGGGGGGAAACGAGTTAAGGGTTGAAAGTTCGAAGGTTAAAAGTAGAAGGGTAGAAAGTCGAGGTTGAAGGTTAAAAGTTAAGGGTTGGCAAAACCAGAGCGATTGGCTAAAAGTGAGACCCACCCCAAGGAATGAGTGACAGTTGAGTACAGCAAAAAGAAGCTGCACAGTAGTTTCAGTGAGTTAGTCCAGGAGTTCTCAGAAGTACCAACTGCCTGCTTAACCTTTGACAGGCGTCTTCGGCTGGGCCGGAGCGGCTTCTCAGAGGGAACCGTATGGGTATCGTATAGCATGCTTTTCGGCAGTATGGGGTTAGGTAGGGAATAAGGAATAAGAAGGTAATTTTAAGGTTGAGATTAAAGTAAGCATTCAGGGGTTAAGTTAAGCAGGTCAAATTGTACTAGTAGAAGGTTAAGGTATTGATTGTAATATGATGTGTAATTTGCTTTAAATGTATTTGTAATAAAAGGTAAAAACATTGTATGAGTTGTTCATGATAGAATTAGTTAAAGCTACATCCCAAGACATAGCGACACAGGTAAATATGACATGGGGAGATGCGGGTTTTCTCAAACTATTTAGCTTTGAGATAGATTCATAGAACTAAAATAGCGGGGAATTTTTCATTTTGTTTCTGGGGGTATTGTCAATGAACGGGCAGTCGGTATTGTTTATCGATCGGTCTGAGGCAGTTTGGTAGACAGGTTAGGTAATGTTGTGAGGCGAGCAGACCGTCGCGGATCGATAATACTAGTAAAGCTTCCCTGTGAAGCGGGATCTTTTTGGAGAAAGGGTTGGTTACGATTTGTTACTTAAATGAATTGTGTTGGATTCTTTGAAAAAGGTAAGTGTTAACTATGTTATATATTGCTATAAGAAGGGTTATTAATGTTTTTGCCTACATGGTATGATGGTTTTAAAATTTTACATGTATTAGTTATATAGTGTTATAAAACAGGTACGTGAAACTTTAATTGGTTCAGGCAAGGGTATATTTATGATATTTTATGGATGAAATATATTTTATGTAAGAATATTTATGGTCGGAATAATTATGAATGCGATTTGCTGGATTATTTTATGGGACTATAGTTTAGTCATAAGAGTTTTTGATAGCGGAAAGGAATTGGGGGTATTCGGTTAGTGACATAATATAACTATTATGTGTGTCTCGCACCAGTGTGAGGTGGAGCTTTAAATTGTAGCGTACAGGAACCGTTAAGTGTTGGTCAGGTTTACTGAGCAGGGTGGCAATTCCAAACTTTAATTCTGTTATTGCTTAGGAAATTAATTTAGATGGCTACAGGGGTCAATTACGAGGTTAGAAAGGGTTTTTTTTAAGGGTGTCGTTTGTAATATTTAATTATAATTAGATTTTTATTATTAGTTCACTATCACGCGGGTTATGTGGAGATAATAGATAAAAATAATGCCGGGCTTGCCACAAAGTAATAATTTTGAAGCTATAAGGGCTGAAATTCTATTGCAATTAGAGTGGTTACTACAAGAATTGCCCCGTAAACTTAATTTATTGAACCAGGCTGAATTTGCTTTGTCTCAAGCACTTCATAATTTAGCGAATATGCGACATACATTAGAAAGGACTCATATTGTTGAATTAACAGTAGCAGATATGGAACATGTGGATTAGTGTTTCAGTTTATATGGTGTTTTCTTTATGATATGAATAACGGACCAGCTAAGCGTACAAGATCCAAAGCGTCTAGTGATAATACGGAGGAAGTCAAGCAGGGTACTATATTTCGAAAATCATTTAATTATCCGATTTCACCGGATGACAGTTTTGAAGAAGTTAGATTTTTCAACGGGCCAAGTCCTACGGGGATAGATATAGAGAATTTCACACCCAAAAGTGAAACGTTAAATAAGACAAATGCAAGAGGGGTTTCATTACGAATTGAGAATGAGTCTTTAATAGACAAGACTAGTTTGGGGGCAGGCGTAGACGGGAGCGTGAAAACTGTGTTAAAATTTGAGGACGAGACAAGTGCTTTGGCTGAGGGAATATTAATTGATATTGGTCAGGCGAGTTTGGACGATAGAAAGGATAGGTTAGAGGTTATTCAACAAGATATTCCAAGAGATACAGACGAGTCAGCCAAGGTCAGAGGTGAATTAGAGGGTAACGCTGTTATTACACAGGAGGCCGAGAGAATAGTGTCAAATGTACAGTTTGATTTAGACGGGGAACAGATTGATTTAGTGAACGACCAACTTGGATTTGAGACAGGCAAACCAAAGGTAGGGAACGCTCATATAGTTGTCAATCAAGAAGAATGGCAGGTATTAGATACAGATACATGTAGGAATTTAAGTGATACAGAAGGTGGTTTGAGAAGCGAAGTTATTAGTATAGAAGGTTAGGACGAGTTACTCAGTAGAGAAAATTGTAAGAAGTCAGTGAATGATAACTTGAAGGGACCAAGGTTAGAGGAAGTTTTACTGGAGTTCTTAGAAGAACAGGGCTAACGAAGTACCAGGTGTTGAAGAGTCGGTTGTTATTCAGGTCGATAAAGTGTATTGAAGGGGATTTAGGATAGAGAGTTGTCTTTTGAGTCCCCATACGTAAATATTACGGATACCTCATTTGATATAATGGGAGATAATAGTATTCATCCAGAATTTTTTGATGGTACAGACCATTCGGTAGCTCAAGATTTTTTGGCCCGATTTAATCATTATGCTGATTTTAAAGGATGGCCTGAGGCTCAGAAAATTAAGGCGTTTCCTTTATTTTTGCGCAAGAGTGCGTACTTATGGGTTCAACATGTAGCACTCAAAACTGACGATAATTTTGAAATTTTAGAAACTAAATTCAAAGAAAGGTTTTGCCACGCGGTACCAAAGTGGACAATGGTTAAAGATTTTCAATCTCGCCGACAGAAATCAGGTGAAAGTCTTGATCAGTATTTAGCGGAATTGACAAGGTTGGCGACATTGTTAGGAAAGCCTGAAAGTGATATTTTAGATTCTTTTATGAGCGGCCTACCCGCACGCGTTAGAGCGCTTGTTATAATTCAAAAGCCTGAGACTCTTGCTGCGGCTGTGGAAGTTGCCAGATTGGCACAAAGCATTGCCGAGGAGGATACCAGAAGTATAGTGCAGGGTTGTTTCGAAAGGTTAGAAAATGTATGCGAGAGAATGGAGAAGCAACAAAATGCAGGATTAAACTGTGAGTTTCAGGAACCCCCCGTAGCAGCATTTGAAAGGAGACAGCAGGCACCGGATCCAGGTCGCTGGCAAGGTAGACCACCAAGACAGAGGGAACAGAGACCGTCAAGGGGACAGGGTGTTTCCGGTGTTGGACCAAGGCCGGAGACTTCGGCCCACAGAGTACGATGGTCTCGCCCCTCCAGTGACAAGACTCACGCAGAGGGACCCGTCGTTGACCGCTCGGGGAGAATCGCTGAGAGGACCTGTTTCAAGTGTGGCGGTGAGTTCTCAGAGTCACATATTGAAAGGTGTCCAGCTCGAGGAGCTGAATGCTTTCATTGTGGCCGCCTTGGGCATTTTCGGCGTGTTTGCAGAGCGCCAATTCAGATGAGTAATAGATGACTAGGGGTACAAGGCCTAAGGGCAGGCAGGTTTTCTAGGCAAAGTGAGCGGCGCAGAGTTATGGGACATTTCTGTCATAATTGTGGAGAACCATGGGCCTATAACACTAATAGAAGTTGGGTGTCTAGAGATGACAGGCATTATTATTCAGGTGATACACGAGGGGGCTATGGTAATAAATGTATAGAGTCCGGCCGACCTGGCGTCCGTCCTCTTAATTATGCCAGACAGGATAGATTTACTCCAGGCAAGGGGAGAATTTTTTCTGGGGTAACAGAGGCAGACTCAATAATGAAAATTGGACTTCGCTTAAATAATTGTTTTGTGGAATCCATTGTTGACACGGGGGCGTGCCTATCTGTGCTCACAGAGGGTATTTTAAGAGACACAGGGTTATGGCGCGAGGAGAATCTCCAGCCGCCAGATGTTCAGAATTTCAGAGGTATTAACGAGGACGTGTTTCCGGTACTTGGTCAAATGAAGGTTAAATTTGAGTTAGGAGGTCGTTTTTATGAACATTTATTTTATGTCGTAAAAAGGTTAATATTTCCAATGTTCTTAGGGTTGGATTTTTTGAGGAAACATCAGGTAGTAATAGACTGCAGAAGTGAAACAATAGAAATACCGGATGAATTACCTTCTCAATCTTTGTGCAGTGTTGATAGTAAGGAGACAGTGAATGGGGATGGAGAGTCAGATAATCGTTGTGAGATACCGGTTAGAGTAATGAAACGTACCATTGTTCCAGCTCATTCGGAAATGACAATAAGGGTCTATATACCTTGTTTTACTGAAACAGATGACATATTGTGTGAGCCACTTCAGTGCTCAGGCGAGGAGTTAGGTGTTTTGGGAGCAAGATGTGTGGCTTCGGCTCCAAGAGGGTTAACATCTTATAGGGTATTGAATCCTCATGCTCAGGATATTATTTTGGAGAGGGGTCAACAGATTGCCTCGTGTTGTCATATAAGTAACGATCAGATTAGCCAGTTGGAAGAGAAAGGGGATCAAAAAGACCGGACAGAGAATACTCAGTTGTCTGTGGAGGAGGTAGATAGTCTGATATTAGAGCTTGGACTGAAATTTGATGACGAGAATTTAAGCGAGGTTCAGAAGTCAATGTTAAAGCGGTTAATAGCAGAGAATAGGGATTGCTTTGCAACGTCGTTATCAGAGTTGGGGAGGTGTGACTTGTTAGCACATGACATCGAGGTTGGGGACGCAAAACCAGTGAGGCAAAGGTTTTATAGAGTTAATCCGGAGGCGAGAAAAGAAATTAACAGGCAAGTGGGGGAGCTAGTTAGGTTAGGAATATGTGAGCCACATTATGGAAGTGAGTGGGCCTCTCCAGTTATCTTAGTTAAAAAGAAGAGATTGCAAGGTAAACCCCAAGAATATCGACTGGCAGTAGACATGAGAGTGGTAAATAGTGCGACTAAAGTTAAAGAGATATCACCATTGTTGAGAATAGATGATGTCATTGATTGTTTGGGGGAGAAAAAGAGTCAATATTTTTCCACTATCGATTTGTTCTCAGGTTATTTCCAAGTGCCCCTTACACCACGAGCACAAGATATTTCGACATTTATAACGCAAGACGGGTGTTTTCGGTTCAAAAGAATGCCTTTTGGTTTGTGTAATGCTCCGGCGACGTTTTCCCGTGTGATTCAGGATGTATTCAAGTCTCTTAATTGGAAAACCACGTTGTGTTACTTAGACGATATTATTTGTTTCTCACCATCTTTTGATCAACACATGCAAGATCTTAGGGACGTTTTTGCATGCCTAAGAGCAGCTAACCTAACAGCGAAGCCTAGTAAGTGTGAATTTGGTGCAAAAGTCGTTAAATACTTGGGACACATATTTTCAAAGGAAGGGGTCCAAGTCGATGCCGAAAAAACTAAGTTGGTTGACAAGTTTCCGGTTCCAACAAGTCAGAAACATGTTCGCAGTTTTTTAGGACTGAGTGGTTATTACAGACGTTTTGTAAAAGATTATTCTAAAATTGCACATCCATTAAATAGGCTGTTGCAGAAAAATGAGAAATTTCATTGGGGTTCAGAGGAGGAAGAGTCGTTTCAAACGTTGAAGAAAGCTCTAGTAAGTCCTCCAGTTTTAGCATTTCCAGATTGGACAAAACCCTTCATTCTAACAACAGATGCGTCATTAACAGGTATGGGTTTTGTCTTAGCACAAGCAGACGACAAAGGGTTTGAACATGCAATAGCTTATGCAGGTAAAAGTTTGTCACCGGCAGAACGTAATTATAGCATTACAGAGCTAGAGCTATTGGCGGTCATAAGTGGTATTCATCATTTCAAGGAATACTTGCAAGGAAGAGAATTTATAATTATGACAGATCATAAGGCACTTCAATATCTTACCAACAACCGCACTAAGTCAGCAAGGCTTATCCGATGGTCCTTATTTTTGGGAGAGTATAATTTTACTATTAAGTATCGGCCAGGAAAGTCTATTAGCCATACAGATGGGTTGTCACGGTGTGAACACTTAGAGCCGGGTGAGTCGGATATTTTGGAAAATATAGGTAGCTTATTCACAATAGCTAAGGGTGATGAGGTAGTGTTAGAGGTGGATAAGGATATGCAGGACGAGAGTAGCGCGGAGGTAGCAGAGGATAAAGATAGAGAAGTACGGGATGAGCTAGACACACCGGTAGATGGGGCTATATCAATGGAGGATATACAGGCTAAACAACAGGCAGATGCAGCATTACGTCCAATAATTGATTATTTGAGTACAGGGTATTCAGACTCAACGGGTAAGGACAGAAAGTTATTACAGGCTCAGTGTCAGGAGTATGTCTTAGATAATGGCACGCTTTTTAGGCTGTGGGGACCACAGATTTCTGGAAACTGGAAAAACAGGTGTGTCAAACAGGTGGTTATTCCAAAATGCTTAGTTAATACAATTTTGTCCGCGTATCATGATAGTTTGATGGCAGGTCATCAGGGTATAGATCGGACATTCCAACATATCAGAAATAAATATTATTGGCGTTCAATGTATACAGACATAAAGAATTATATTCAGACATGTGTAGACTGCCAACTGGTTAAAAGGGCCTATGGACAACGTCATGCGCCGTTAAAACCTCTACCAATAGAAGGTAGGCTATGGGATCGTGTGCATGCTGACACAATAGGACCTCTACCTGTTACTACGAGTGGAAATAAGTATATTTTAATAGTGACATGTAGCTTTAGTCGTTTTACCATGGCGTTCCCATTGAAAACTTTGGAGGCAGCAGAAGTAGCAAGTGTGTTCTATGAGAGATTTATTTGTGTCTTCGGAGTTCCTAGTACTGTACTTACGGATAATGGAGGGCCATTTATTAGTAGAATATTTGCGCATTTGTGTAGGATTATGTCCATAGAGACTTTGCGTACAGCAAGTCATCACCAGGCAACAAATGGCGCATCAGAAAGATTTAATTATTTCTTAGAGGTGAGTTTGAAGTATTACGTGGACAAAAAGCAGAACGATTGGGATAAGTATTTGTCTAGTATTACTTTTGCATACAATTCCACTCCTCACTCACAGGGGACAGCTTTTAGTCCATATTTCTTGGTGTTTGGTCAAGAAGCGAACCTGTCCATTGATGTGGAGCTAGGGGCAACAGCGGGGTTGCCACAAACAATTCATAAAAGGGTCGAAGCAATTTCAGAGTTAGTGGGGGTCACAAGGGACATTGCCAAACAGAATTTAATAAAAGCGCACGAACGGGCTAAAGGTTATTTCGATAGAGGGTCCAAGATGCCATGCTTTGAGCTAGGTGACAAGGTGTGGGTAGATAGGAGGATGGTAGAACCAGGTTTGTCAAAGAAACTAGCTCCAAGCTTTACTGGGCCATACTACATTTGTGATTTAAAAGGGCACTGCACTTATCAGTTAAGGAAGGTAGAGAATAATATTTTGCTTAAGGTACCAGTTCATGCCAATAGATTGAAACTCTATGTAGACCCAGGTATAAGAAACACTATTGGTCAGGCAGATGAGGTGCAGGCAACAGATGGCAATGAAAAGGTGGTTCAGGATATAAAAGATAAGACTGCAGTGGCAGAAGTTATAGTAGATGGGACGGATAAAAATAAAAAGAGGGTCTCGTTCAAGGAGACAATTGAGATTATACGTGAGGATGGAGACATGGAATCGGAAAGGGAGGCCGACGACGTGGTCGATGAGGGCGATGATATCCAGTTGGGACAGCCCGAGGTGTATAAAGTAAAACGCATTATGGCACATAAGCTTATCAATGGTTATTCATTCTATAAGATACATTGGGAAGGTTATCCATTGTCAGAAGCTACATGGGAACCAAGCAAGAATTTAGCGAAGGATTTGATACAGGCATACAAGATTGCGCAAACTGTTAAACAAAATGCTAAACAGCGCAAAAAGAAGAGAGGTACTTAGACTATTTGTATATGAATAAGAGTGTCATAATTTTGAATCAATTGACACAATGAAGAATGAAATACGAAAGAGCTGTAACAAGTCGTTATATTTATATTTATTTCATGGGATTTTGGCAAGATGGTTGTCTCTTATAGCGTAGTGGGCATACCGGAAGCAAGGGTGCACACTTGCGAAGGGATGTCTGCTACTGAAGAAAGCTATTAAGAGATAATTATCTACTTAATTAATTGAGTATCAGTTGTTATCCTGGATAAAGAGGAGATATCTTATGACAGGGTCCAAAAGGACTAGACAAGATAATGAGAGAAGTATTGAGTTATACTTGAGTACAGTGACATAATGTGAGAGAAATGAGGAGTTATACATTGAGTATAGTGGATACTATGGAAGGTTGATGGCCTATAGCTATTTGAGTACACAGGCCAATACTGTGAGTGAATTATTGACGTATATAGTGAGTACAGTATAAGCTGTCAGAGAAATAATGTGAGAGGTACATGGAGTACGGTATATAAACCGATAGTGAAAAAAAAAGGGAGAAGAAGATGAGTAATGTACATGCCATACAGTTCATGTTATGACAGACATAATGTGAGTGAGTATTCACTCGGATGTTATGTGGATATTGGAAAAAAAATTAGCATACTGAGTATATAGAGATACACAAGGGAAGCTGTTCCAAGGTGTCAAGTTGTTGTGGTCATAGTGGACCTTAGATGTAAAGTTATGCATAGTGAGTTACAGGAGATGAGTACTGTCTCAGACGACAGGACAAGTTACACATATACACGTATCTATATAATTATTGCGGGATGAATGTTGAAGAATTATCATATGTATATCTAGACCCGTAAAGAGAAGTGATAATATTTGTTTTACAGCCACAAGGATGTTACTCGGTGTGCTGTTATGCTGTTTGATCAGCGGGACGAGAACAGCCCAGAGAGAGGACCAGGAGACTTCAGGGCTGAGGGCTCCATACGGAGTTTTGTTCCTCAAGTTTTCGGAAATAGATATTGCATAAATTAATGGTTGCATGTTTATTTTCCGTCACCAGCTTTCAGGTTTTGCTGAAGTTCGAGGGTTGCAGTTCTCCAAGTTTTATTGTCAACCCAGACAGGAAGAGATGTTATTCTATTTTCAATACGGATTTGTGTATCCATGTATCTTCACCTTTGACATGTGAAGAGGTGTTAGTTACGTCTCTGACAGTATGTCCGCGTGACATTAAAATAACGGCGGGGTCAAACGTGAAGAACATGACAGTCGTGAAGCGGCGGTCCAAATATTTTTTCTATTATGAATGCGATAATTTAAGAGTGATCATGGCGGGACGAGTATTGACAGTCGCGAATACTGTACAGATTTCATGGGGTTCAGCGCGGAGTCTGCAGAAATTACTTAAGGAATAGGCGTCCGTTTTTATCTTGTTTAAGCATAATAGTGTTACGTATCCGGTACATTTTGAGTGATTGCAAGAAGTATATCGATGTTTTCATAAGGTCTTATCGTTCGGAAGTAGCATCTTGGTCAGTGGGGTATCGTTGTATTTCATATTCGGGTGTTTGTGTGTCTTGTCGCGTATTGAACAATCTCCGAATATTCCGTTCCTATACAGACCCAGAGTCGTTTTTTAACATGTTAACTTTAGACGAGTTGAGTTCGTATAACGGATAATGGATAGTTGACGGCGTCATAGCGGTTAAGTCGTAAATATTGAGGATTATAGTATCGAAACCCCGTGTGGTGTCGGGGAGAGTTAACTTACCCTGAGGTAGAATAACACTTCGGTTTATTGGAGGCACAAAAAAGATGACGTCAATATGCTTGTTGTATGAGGCGACTAATTTTTTTGGTGTATTTCGAATATAATAAAAGAGTAACAATAATAATATTAATTATAGTAATATTATTAATATAAAAAAAATCACATGATATCACACTTTTCAATTATTTCTTTTTCTTCGAAGCCAGTTTTAGCTGCAACTTTCCGATTTGTCGTCAGATCGCTTCCTCATAGTCCCTCTTAGGTAATTATGTCAGATATACATATTGAATTAGTGGGGAACAATCTTTTCCGGTGTAGTTTATTGCATTTTGTCGGGAGTCCATGAAATTGTTAGGCGGTATAATAATAAAGAAATGTATTTCTATAATATTGACCTTACACTGAAAGGTCTCCAGTTGATGTTGTTCATATCAATATAATGGCAACAAAAAGAACGTTATGTTTACATGTGGGCAATGTATTTAGTTTATAATTATGTATGATGGTTATTTTTTTTTAAAAATTGAATGCAAACACATTTTATATTGTACATTGGTGTTTTTCTTGGAGCTGGGCAGGTGGTTCGCTGATGCTCTATATGTATATACAAAGGAACGTTTCGTACATGAAAATTGATTTTGTACGGAAAGTCACACAGTTCTTTCAGTGTTGGTCTGCGAGAAAGCGGCCAAGGTTCTCTATTTGGGAGAATATAACGAGGTATTGTCATGATGTTCTAAGGGAGATAAATCTGAGCACGTTTACAAGAAACACCTGAACAGTGAATGTAGTAGGATGCATATTTATATGATGTATGAATAATGTTCGTTGATGATAATCAGGTCATGGAACTTGATAGTGATATAGTCATATTGTTCTTGCGATGTTCTGTCGTACTTTTCTCAAGTGTTATAGGAATGGATTGTCCAAGGAGGATATGGTCGTTCCCGTGTGGAGGTATACTGGTACTCAGCTCGGGTGCACGGACTGGTCACGGTCATCCACTTGAAGTGACAGTAGTAGCTGCGATAGTACGGTCCGGAGGTCACCGGATAACTGGGAAACTACAGGTCCAGTAGCCGTGACTGCAGCGAAGTCAAAATGAAACCGAGGGGACGTGTCTGAGGGGGCGTGTCGAGGGATACGCGTCTGAGGAGACGAGTCCGAGGAACTGTCGACGAGTCGAAGGGTCGCCCTGTCGTCAATCAGGGGTGGTCTATGACAGCCACAAAAGCAATGAACTGATACTGCAAAGACACTTGTTAACGTGCTTGTGCTATATACATTCAGAAGTGCGGACACTTGTAAATGTGACTGTACACCGTGAACCAGTGATGTGACATTCGCATGTGAATGTGCGTGAAGGGAACATTAACCAGAAGCTGAACTTGCCATATGGTATCCTCAGGGTTCGATGAACATTTCTTATCCTTTGAGATGTGACTTGTTGGTGACTTGACATTCATGTGATGGACTTCCATGGCGGATTTTGCACGATGAACTTTAATATATTTATGATATTCCGTGCTATACCTCAACTATACACAACAAGGAAGACTATGGCATTACGAACTCTAACGATGTCACGGTGCTATGCCAGGATTTTATGAACTCTAAATGTGTTGTTCTCTTGATGAGACGTATCCATACTATTGATGTTTGCATGTTTCTCTTTCAGGGTTAGGGTGTTGTTAAATGTGTTTGCATCTCCAAACAATATTGGGTCGCAGTATGATATTCTAAATTCATGTATAGGTTCTTAGGTGAACCATGGTTTGGATAACGGGGACATAAGGTGGCAATTGTTCTACCATGGTGTACCCAGTATTGGAGGGTTTGATTGGTAGGATGTTGTCTTCTCCGATGAGTCGAGGACGACTCATATTCGGAGGGGGGAAATGT
This sequence comes from Steromphala cineraria, assembly GCA_916613615.1. Taxonomy (NCBI): domain Eukaryota; kingdom Metazoa; phylum Mollusca; class Gastropoda; order Trochida; family Trochidae; genus Steromphala; species Steromphala cineraria. The sequence continues at coordinate 3,020,533 of OU744729.1, forward strand.
TATATGGCGAAATATTCAGAAAAGTTAGGGGGTGAATTATTCAGAAATGTTAAAGGACGAAATATTCACAGATGCTGTGTTGCGTGTTACAGGATAGCTCAAAGGCAGTTATTTCAGACAGGACAATCAGACTAAATAATTTAGGAACAATCTGGAGTAATAGATTGTGAGAGAGTTAATGACAGAAGACAGGGCGAGCATTCTGTCGGGTAATAGGAATCGGGAAGAAGCCAGAATGTCCGGAATAAGGGGTAATACTACACGAAAGATGTCACAGTAAGGCGTGGGTTTACGGTTTAAGAGTAAGAGCAGCCCACAGGGGATTAGTTTGAAGGAGCTTGTTTGTGCAAAAGTAAGAATCGATTAGGGGGGAAACGAGTTAAGGGTTGAAAGTTCGAAGGTTAAAAGTAGAAGGGTAGAAAGTCGAGGTTGAAGGTTAAAAGTTAAGGGTTGGCAAAACCAGAGCGATTGGCTAAAAGTGAGACCCACCCCAAGGAATGAGTGACAGTTGAGTACAGCAAAAAGAAGCTGCACAGTAGTTTCAGTGAGTTAGTCCAGGAGTTCTCAGAAGTACCAACTGCCTGCTTAACCTTTGACAGGCGTCTTCGGCTGGGCCGGAGCGGCTTCTCAGAGGGAACCGTATGGGTATCGTATAGCATGCTTTTCGGCAGTATGGGGTTAGGTAGGGAATAAGGAATAAGAAGGTAATTTTAAGGTTGAGATTAAAGTAAGCATTCAGGGGTTAAGTTAAGCAGGTCAAATTGTACTAGTAGAAGGTTAAGGTATTGATTGTAATATGATGTGTAATTTGCTTTAAATGTATTTGTAATAAAAGGTAAAAACATTGTATGAGTTGTTCATGATAGAATTAGTTAAAGCTACATCCCAAGACATAGCGACACAGGTAAATATGACAGTACAACCACACCGGCCTTGTCGACACTTATGTTCCTGGTGATTATCCAAATATTTCATTATTTTCTTACGGGTTTGTTTGATTTTCTTTGTCCATCACTACGCTATAACTTCACTACAAATTAATGTCCACTAGTCACATCAATCAAATTAAAAATAGAGCCATTGGCTCTGTAGCTCATCAGGCTTTACATTTGAGTTTGCTAAGTAGGGGCCACAGGGCCACCAAAGCTACAATTTATTATCCTCACTCGCAAGGAATCTGTACACAAAGTTTCAACTTTCTAGGCCTTGTAGTTCTGGAGAAGAAGTCGAAATTCCACAAAGTTTACGGACGGATTGACGGACGGACGCCGGACACCATGCCAATCCATAAGCCCATCCGGCCTTACAGGCCAGATGAGCTAAACTTGAAGCTAGATGTAATTGAATAACTTGAAAATACTCTTTTCAAAATAGTCAAGTGCTTTTGTTTGGATTTTTTGTTTTAATCTCCAATTTAATAAGTTCAGAAGAAAGAAAAATCTCTTTTATCAGTGTTTGAAGATTTGAAAAAAGCCAAAGCCTTTGTAACCGGTTAACCAATACTTAGCGTATTTTCACACAATAAATCAGTAACAATTCATAAACAATGAGATTCAATCTTTGTATATGATTTCTAGATCCATAAATAGGTTTTAAGTAACGTGTCATATGATATATGATAAGATAAAAGTATTTAGCCATTAGGCATGACCTATCCTGTCACGCCTAGTTCATGCGTTCCGGTTATGCCGATTCCAAACAAGATTGCTCTTTGTTTAGACTAACATTTAGTCTCAGAAGTAATTTTTTCAATATTGACAATATTTTTAAACAAATCATGTATTATAACAAAATGGAGGCTCGAAGATGCTCCTAAAGCTGAGCAATCTAGACTTGCTATACTTTTCTAGACTTGGTTGGTCATCAATTAAATATTTTTGCTTTAGGGTCTGGATGACAGACTACTCTTTGTTAAACATTGTCTTCTTGTTTTTTGATATTTAGTATACTTTTCCTTTACACATTTATTTGTACCACGAATAGAAAAAAATACTAAGATACTATGGTTTCTGTTTGCGCTAAGATACTCATAAGTACCATACTTAGCACTAAGAGAGCTTCGAAAAAATCAGCCCAGACGTCTAATAGTTTTTTTTATTTTCCATATTTTGTGTTACAGGCAAAAAAAAAGGTTATACATAAACATCATATATGAACAATACATAGATCCACAGGTGGCTGATAAACTCTTAGCAGAACAGGACTATTTCTAAACAATAAGTGGAAAGAAAACCAATACTGGAGAAAAAAAATTTCTTCAGTTTCTGTCGATAGAATAACAAATGTTGATTAATCGTAATACCGTACAATTTAATTTTTCACATAATAAATGGATCTCAGCATGGTGAAGTAAAATACTTGTTATGTATAAATTTCTTTTTAAAGCCATATCACAAGGTATGATTTATGTACAGTAATGTTGAATTGTGACTTGCATTCACCCATGGGAGGCGCGCTCCCGAAAATATTTTAACATTAGTAGCAAGTCAAACATCGACGTCAGCCATGTCGAACGTTACTTGTATTTGGGGTTAAGTTGGCCTCTCATTGCTTGGTATTTATCGTACTCACATTATATGTACTTTCTCAGATTTGTATGATTATAAAAACTTGTTAAAATGTAGTGATTTTTACATTTACCAAAATGCAATTAATAAAGCAATATATTAAGAAATGTTCATTGGATAAAATGCAATCTCTATGAATTTGATATTTAACATTTAATAATGACGTAAGATACCAACGAAGTACCAACGACTTAACCAACATAAACAACTCAAGTTAACTTTGATATATCAATTACAAGAAAACAAGGTTGAGAAACATTTGAAGCTTTTCTTGCCATCCAAAAAAGGCATGCAAAAGTATTAAACTTATCATTGATAGCAGCTCGTTTTTAACCCGAAACACTGGCGTAGCAAAATAAATTGCTACAAAAAAATAGCATGGTCTTCAAAATATGAACATAAATAATTCCCAGGATAAGGAAAATCAGACTGAACGTCCATATGTACATATACAACATCAGAGAATTATGCATAGGCGTTAGACAAATAAACAAAGCTTCATACATATATTCAGTTGTTTTAAGTATGTTATGAAATAAATCATAACCTTATCATATATCCTTTCTTAAATAGAAACTTTATCGCAAAAGCACGAAACTGGATACCTTTGTTGTAAAAATGGCCTGACATTTCGTTATTACTTTCTTTATTGTTTACATTTACATCATGTTAGTGTGTGATTCTGTTTTATGATCTGCACGTTTCAAGATATCAGTGTGATGTTTTATCTCCATGAAATGATGGTGATTTATTTTTTTACTTTGAAACATTGACAGGCTTCTAAGAGTCTAAGAATTAAGATTATAAACTCATAGACGAAACAGAATTATATAATTAATCTCATGAAAACTAAAATCTCGCTATAATTGACCTATTCGGTTGAAAGATTTTTGATGGACTTTTCAAGATTTCATTTATGAAAAAAAACCTTATATGAATGATCACTGCCTAATTCTATCTCAATTTATTTCGATGTATGATAAGCCGACATTAAAAAATTACGGTGTGGGCATCAAAATGGGTATATAATTTACGAAACATTGTAATCATTTTTGACAAATATAAATATTTGTTATTAAAATATTTATTGTTTATTTGAATATATGATAATAAATATCTAAAATATCATCAATCTTTAGAGTTTTGTTTTGTTTCCACTCGGAACCAATGACAGCAGGGGACGTAAAGAAGTATCTTTAAATGGACAGTAGCACGTTTTAGGGGGAATATAAGGTGATGTCAGGAATATGAAAAAAAATGGTTCCAATTGAAAGACAATGTATTTAAACTAAATGGAGCAGTATAAATTTAAATATATAATGTTACGTTTAGCCATGCGATACTTTTTTCTTACACAAAATGAATTAAGGTGTTCACACAAAATGACCGCCAATGGATTTTATGTAAATCTTCATTCTTTGTCCTCTGACTATGGATGATTGGCTTGTGTAATGAGATTATTGAAACTATCAAAATAATACATTTAGCATTAACTTGCAATTATCAGTGAAAATTTTAAAATATAAAATTATCAAAAAACGTACTACTGCCCCTTTAATTCATATCAATAAAGACGAGAGTGCAAGAGCTCACTGGTGAACTTCACTAGGTTATAACAAGAGCAACGCTTCACAAGCCCAGTGCAGAACTGACGTCGCGAACACTTGTACCCGCGACGAACAGGTGATCAAAATATGGATGAATAATCCATGTTCTAGTGTTATGAAGTGTGCAACCTGCAATTGTTTACCAATCTGCACAGTGTGGCATGTTTGTGTTTGGAGCTTCGCCCACCTTAACATTTACTGAGGATTTGAAATGAAAAATAACAATAACTGGTTGCCTCACCACGTGGTGTACCTCGCATTGTAATACTCTTTTGTGTTGGATTTAACATCAATTTCAGTTATTTCTATAAAGTGCAAAACATAATGCAGGTTAATTCTTTAAAATAAAGGCAATTACTCATATGAATTCCAGATGGAAAAGACGATTACGGCCTAATCCGTCGAATTTTCAAAATTGAACTGTACCTATCCGTCGAATAACGCTTGAGTGATTTTGTACCGATCGGTCGAATCTTGGCGAGCATGAGACCTTGGGAGAATCTAAGTTAGTTAATGAAGGGGTGTACGGGTTGTTTATACGCATTACAATTGATCACTTGAAATGAAGTAAATTGCTTACATGAAAAAGTCTTATTTCATCGACGGACATATTACTGAGTAAAGGGTTCATACTGTAAAACGCCTTTCTGTTTATTTAAATTTAATACTTTGATGAAGGGTACAAGTTAAATGTCAAATTGATCCTTTGTGTCGCTATTCAAATACATGTATGACATATGCATCAATTTCAAATCATTTTACTTATACTTTGGCATTACTTCCAAGTTTTTACCACTAATTTAAATTTCATTAACTTCTAACTTTCTAACTTCATTAAATTTGATGAGGTCCATGACCTCTTAAAATAATATTCCCATACCATTTGGCTATTATTGAGGCATGATCCCCACGTTTTATATTGATAATGTTATTTACTCAATCAATCTATCTTAATTTCTTTGTGCACAGTGGAGGCCATAGTTTCAGATTCATAGAGCGATATATGTAGATAATCACAAGATTTATAATTTATTTAAAAAAAAACAAGTGACGTGTACCATTCTTCTTCATAAGTCTAAACACAAATTCTGACAAGAATTTAAAATGTTTATCAAAATTTTGCTGTTGTTCCCAAATACAGCTAAATCCAAAAGTGTAGAATACAATTACAATTCTTTATATATTTACTCATTATTACAACATCGCAGCATCCTAACTTCAAGTGATCAAAATAAATGAATGAGAGTCCAAACACCCCCTTTGCCTTATTTTGGAACGTTCCAACGTTATGTAAGCCAATCAACAACTAAAATCACAGTACCGATCCGTCGAATGGATTTTTCTATTCTAAAATTAGAAATTCGACGAATAGGTATGCGACCGAAAAGACGTGTTCAATATTTCATGCATTAGTGTGGAGTCAATGCTTTTTGTTGGTAAGACACATATGGAAATGAAAGTGTGTCACTTTTAAACAGCGGCATATACAAATATACACCTTAAAGATGAGAAACAGGGGTGTGTGGTACCCATCTGGCAATTATTAGCACGTCGTAGGATTTTCCCTCTGATTTTCATTGAGAAATACTGAAGTATGAATGAAAGGCGACCAGAAACGTTGGGCGTTGCTCCATATTCATATTCGGTATTCCAAAATCCAACATCGTCGTTCCTTTATGTTGCCACCTGTACTACACAATACCTCCAATCGTTTGATCGATCGACGGGGTCCTACAAGGAAATATGCTTTGAGCTGCCTTTTCTTTATTTTTTAAACGGCCTTCATTCCTGTGTTCACATTTTCAACGAGTAGATATCGTTTATTAATACCTGATGAACTATGATTTTAAACATTCAGTATCCTGGGAAAAAAGTTAGTTGGAACAGAATGTCGAATCATTTGTGCCTTGTGTTAATATACTACAAGACAAACGTTTAGACTCAGTAAAAAGTGTATTGTCCTATTTTCTATCGCTTATATCTTAAGAACTAGTGACTCTATTCTTTATGTCTCGGAATTAACGCTGTAACAATGATTTAAAGAAAGCTTGAACATTTTGTTCGAGCCCCAATAATGAAAACTGTCCTCGTTACAATTGGATCCTAATGACGAAAAAAAATGCCTTTTCGACCTGACCATTTGTCAGTTAACTTTCATGATGAACGTTAAAATCAAGATGCATTAATGACAAATACATGACACTTTGGTAATAAGTTAAAGGTTTGAAAAAGCAAAATCAATTTTACCATACCCACCAATACCACAATTTCATATTATCATTTTATGGCGAGTCTAAACTATTGTCGCATAGTAATGAGTCGTGAAATTTAAGTCCAATACAATTACGTTTATAACTAATACGGTTTTGTACTCTTTTTGCGCAGATAAGTAAGAAAGCTTTTTCAAATATTTTCTGGAGATAGAAAAGGGGAAAGGAGATAACTGAAACCTCTTATGACTTACAAGATGTATGCTGTATGGTTATCAAAACAGTACTATTATGACAGCAGCAATTGTTGCACCTCTTATGTCCGACACGATCTGACGAGGCTTAAAGGGACACTCCGTGCCATATGCCAAATGTTATAAATGGGGTCATTTGAAGGAGATGCATTGACCATTGATGAAAAGAGTCAATATGATTTGGATAGCTTTGAATGAGTGACCAAAAACTAGTGTTCATGTAAATTTTGATTTGTGAGTTTGGACTCGGACGTATTGAAAACGGTTGTATGATTTCCATTTCCATTATTTGCGAATATGCTTAATATTTTCAGTTTGTGCAAATACTGTGTTCTCACACGAATCATAGTCAATAAAAGGTTCCTGAAACCTACGAAGTGTCTCTATAACTCTTTCCCTTGAAGGCTGGGGTTGAAGCTATACCACAACATGAGGCGTTCTGTGTAGAACAGTCTATCGATAGAATCTAACTTCTTCTTACTCACAGGGTGTTAGTTCCTCCACAGTCAGATAACGGGAAATAACCGATTGTGTGATAGCTACGGCTGGTGTTAAATATGTTTTCACTCTCCGATAATGTGAAGTCATTTAGCAAAAAGCATCAGCAATTTAAAAAGTTGATGAAAGGCTGATCGGACCCGAGATATGTTGTAGTCTGTACGCATTCACCGGGCTGGAGTTGAAATCCCTAGATTTGACAGCTTTCTGACGTTAAAGGGGCAGTAGCACGTTTTTAGGGGGGTATAGGTGATGTCAGGAAAATGAAAATTAATGGTTCCAATTGAAAGACAATGTATTCAAACTAAATAGAGCAGTAATGATTTAAAATATATAACGTAAAGTTTAGCCATGCGATTGCTTTTTCTTACACAAAACGAATTAAAGGTGTTCACACAAAATGGCCGCCAATGGATTTTATGTGAACCTTAATACTTTGTCCTCTGACTATGGATGATTGGCTTGTGTAATGAGCTTGTTACTGTCAAAATAATACATTTAGCATTAACTTACAATTATCAGTGAAATTTTAAAAATATAAATTATCAAAAAACGTGCTACTGCCTCTTTAACGGTTGGTTTCAGGCTAACATTTAGGCGATTTTCTTGTTTCAAGAAAGTGAATTCTTTTACATTCACCATATTACTTTCAATCTTGCTTCTCCTGCAATAAAATATCGATACTTTGAAAGTTAACTTACTGAAATTTTAGACGTTTAACTAGGCTATTACAATGTTTACGATTATCGAGTCCTATCATAGATAAACATTCAACACAGGATTGGCCCTCTAAAATAAGTCTAGGCTGATATTGACCATTGCAATTGCCTAACTAACATAAGTTTACCAATCTGTTATTTTAGGGTAAAGAATATGGTACTCTGCATGTTTTGATAAAATCAACATCGTTCGTCGCTTTTTGTTCATAAAGTAAAATGAAAAGTAAATATAGAAGCATCACCTCCTTTATATCAAATACCTAATCCTGTACAACAAATGAAACATCAAGATTAAAACCCTGATTTAGATTCGTTTCCCAGGCAACAAACAAACTTGTAGTTATTTTATTAATTTTTGACTGAAAGGTGAACACGGGAACAATTTTGGCATCGTCAACAGTTTTCTGGAAAAATTGGGTCAGTGCGACTTTGTAAGCCTTTTTTATCTTTCTGTTCCCAGAATAACAACTCTTGAGTTTTCATGCATTCTTAAACCTGCCGTTCCCTGCTGATTACCTGGCGATAGATAACATTACCTGGAGACGCCACATCACCTGCCCCTCTCCGCACCTTTACCTGTCTGTAACAAGTTGTTCTTCTAACACGAAAACCAGGAAAAGTGCAAGCAAAATACACATTTGAAAAGTTATTGGGTTTGTGAGATAAGTTTTTGCGGGTTTATCTAAATACATGTAAGAAGTGAGTTGGTCTTGAAATCGGATCCTCGGAGAACGTTAAGGTTTTCAAAACATACATGTACATTGAAAAGAGTTTTGGTCTCGAATGAGCTTTTTGGAATCTGTCAGTTCTCCAATCATTAAGCAGTTTCAAATTTATTCAAAACAGCCGTCAATGTAATCAATGATAATTAATGTTTGCTTAGTTTACCTTTAACATCATATTTTCTATTCTGAACATATTTTTCAAAGTGAAATGCTCCACACCTTTTTAAACGAAAAACCATAATAAATGCATACATATTTTCATTAGTTTTCAAAGTTTATCTAGTCTCTAAAAACATATCTCCCTCAACACAGATTCCCCATCGACCTCGGATCATCAAATCTACACAGCATGAATGATGGAAAGTAGGCGTACGGGACGAGAGTGAGACCCAGTGACCAGAACGTCCCGCCGACAATAATGGCACCAAGAAGTTCACATGCCTCTCCGCCGTCTTGCTGGAATCTATGAACCTATCTTTTGGTGTGCAATGCGTCTACGTGTGTCTCTGACGAACTCTGAATTTCTTGCGATGCACTCAGCGCATCTAGTGATAAGCCTTGCTTCTTATTTGTCAAGAACTATGTGCCCATCTTGTAAACCTTCCGAGGGTCGTTCTGGAGGTTAGCGAAATCAGTGGGCATAACCTTAAAGCCAGATATTCACATTCCACATAGCACTAAAACTGGATCTTTGTTGCAATTATCATTGTGCAAATACTGATTGACTGATAAGTTGATTTCTTCTTTGAGATATTTAGAAGATGGTATCACCCTAGAAAACATTCTATACTCTTTCTTTATGCATCCATGGACATACTGTCACCCTGAAATCAAGTGAAACAAACTGATACAACTTCCTTCAGTGGCATTTTAGAAGTTGGTTTGATGAAGAAATACAAATATTTGGATTTACAACTTCTTTATTGCAAAGAGAACTGACATTTCGGTGTAGGTACTAACACCGTTTTCAAGCAAATGCTGCTGAACATTAGAAGATTGTATATCTGGCTTCCTAATAATTGTAAATCACTCTGTACATCAACCTAATTACTTGTAAAAACATGTTTTGTACATGTATATATTCTCAATCTTCTAATGTTCAGCAGCATTTGCTTGAAAACGGTGTTAGTACCTACACTGAAACATTGGATCTCTTTGCAATAAAGAAGTTATAAATCCATATATTTGTATTTCTTCTTCAAACTGATACTAGCCATGTTGCATACAGTTCGAAAGTTGATATATCAGATAACTTTGAATAATCAAATTGCCATTTAATGAATTTCAAATCTGATGACTTACCACAAAGTATGGAGAGTCAATAATAAAAGAAACAAAGTTGAATAAGAAAACATAAGAAAGATAAAGGATCCAATATTTTATTATTTGGTATGAAAGTCATAAGAAATGGTCTCCAGAGGAGTATTCACAGAGATAGAGAGAACCAGCCTCTTCTATGTTCAGTCTTCTACAGGCTCTGCTGGGAAATATTTATTCTATTCTTAATGATAATTCAACAAAGTCTAACATAATTCATGAATGTACAACATCTTTCACTTTAAAACAAGACCTAACACCCTGAAATATAACCAGCTCTTTTATTAAATGAACAGAAAAGGTTTGTCTCCTTGTCAAATTCCTCATATGCTTGGGTGCCATTTACATGTGAATTGTCTTAGTTGCACAAAAGAATCATATAGTGTACCATGTAGTTCTGACTTTATCCTGTGTCATAAAAAGAGCCAATTACTTCTCAGAATGTCATTTAATTTCAAGGAAGTGTTACATACTCGATTTGTAGATTCCTTCATTTATCAATTAGACATTAATTTATCAACTTATCATATTCAAAATTTATCAATGTACCTGTACAGGTGTATCGTTACCAGATTTCAAATTTAAGGATCTTAACAATGAAAACCGTTTTAAAGTTTTTAAAGAAGAATGATGATAAGAAAATCTACACAAAGACTGTTTATTTAGTCTAACAATTAGACTCTGAAATGATTGTTTTCAATTAAACTGAAATTTGAAAAAAAATAATAAATATAATGAAAAGGAGACTGAGATTTCTTCATTTTAAGAAATTTTCTAAAATTGAGCTCTCAAGATTTATTATAAACTTGCTTAGGCTTTTATTTAATTTTAGGGTCTGGCTGACAGACTACTGTTTATTGTCCATTACTTATTGACTAGTGCGGGGTTGACACTGAGACAAGAAGAGGCTGTATCTTCAGATGATACTGATACAAGTCTCCCACCCTACCCTAACAAATCCTGCTACATCAGAGTATATGTCCCCGCGGTAGGCTACAACCTATCCCCTGATATCCTGCGGAGACATATACGCTGATGTAGCAGGATGACCCTACACTGCAGGGAGTATCTAACAAGACTTCCTAACCATGCCCTAATAAGTACGCCATTTTTGTTTATTGACAGGTGTACACGCTGGAGATACATTTCTCAAATCTAAGTACACTGAAGGTTGTAGATGTAAACTAACAATGTAAAATGAAATCTCAAAATATCATATATGATTTCAAACTTTTCTGAATGTTATTTTTCATGTAGACATCATTACAAAATTATCTCCCTTGGGAGATTTTTTACTAATATTTGAGATTGCTAAAGCAATGTATTTACACTATATAAAATTACATTACCTGTCAGTTATAAAGAGAAATACATAATAAATTGCAACCTTTTAAGTTAAATTGGAAGCATTGATACTTTTTCAACATGATGCAATATGTCTGTATGATATCTTAACATAATTCAAAATCAACTGTGATGATAGGTACAAATAAGAATTCTTACACTATATACTCTTCTTACAAAACTTAACATCCTAACTGGGCTACATCTAGAGAATCTAACATTTAAAGACATGGTTCATTGACAGATTCAACAGATTTTTCTGCATTCATGAAAACATGCTGTAAAGCAGGCCGTCAAGGTAGTGTTACACTAAACTGACTGTGAAAATACAAGAGTTTTCCTTAGAAACACACAAGTAAGATTGACCTATTCAAGGATTGGGAAAGACATAATTAAGAATGGTCAATTTTCAGGCTTTCTAGCAATTTTCTAATTTTTAAATGAGCAATGCCTTTCTATTAATGGTAAATTCAAAATGCCATTTTCTCATCCAAATATTTCAAAACTGCCTGTATCTATATGTGACACAATTACAAATTAAGTTTCTTGCAACTCTAATACAAGCAATTTGGTAAATGATCATAGAATTTTCAATCTGTTAAAAGAAAGTGTTTAATATATTTCAAGGGCAGCATCTATCAGTGGCCTGTTTTCCAGCATGACATGAAAAGAGAAACATTGAGCATTTTACCCATGTAACACATGGTTCTCTTTGGCTCTAGAACAAGTGATGACATCATGTATTGAAACAATCACCAAGCAGTTGAAACATTTTGAAACATTTTGTCATAAAAGTCATAACATGTGATCCTAAGATAGCATCAATTCGTAATGAAACATATAAACCCACTAGTTAAGCATTACAAATATCTTTGATAAGACTATGTTGTTCTACACTTGCCAATTAAAAATGCACTCTTGTTCTGTATCTAAATGTCTTATCAATCAATCTGTTAGAAAAATATCCATCGTTTCAGCTACCAAAAAAATTTCTTACCCTGGGAAATAAATATAGCAGATGCCAGTTTCATTACCTGTTCTTTTTTTTCAAATTTATATTTGATTGTTTAAGCCATATCTACGTCATTATGCCTGATGAATCAAAGGAACCTTTTGATACAAAACAAGAATTAACTCATAACTCAGAAAAATTGCAACCAAATGGAAGAAATTATTGTATCATACAGAATTGAATTGGACAATCATTTTTATGAATTGTTGTAATTAAATCAATTATGTAAAACTGTGATAAATTAGTGGAAAGGTAGGCAGTTAAAATCTGTAAACTTAATCAACAAGTAAATGAATGATATTTTTTTTACAAAAAAGGATTCTACATGTATTGATAACATCAAAATATCATATCAATTGAATTTTCTTTATGATGAATTGAAAAATATCTGATTATGACAATGAGTATTTCAATCATATTTCCAAACAATACATTTTGATTGTTTTACCATTATCTCTTAAATATCCAATTAAAAATAAATCATTAAAAAGTTGTGCACAATAGAAACAATTGTAAATTTTGAAAATACGAAGTGATTTATTACATTCATTGCCATTCATAACAGTGTATTATTATCATAAATACATTACAATAGCTAGAAAACTCAAGTGAAATGACTTTAAAAATCTGTGCATCTAAATATATCAGTTGCTTACATCTCAATATTTATAAACTATCCCCAACATAAAAGGTAGGTCATACACATTTGTAAATATTTGTATAACCGATTTTAAAATTCTAAGGAATAAAATGAATAAATTATAATAATTTTGTGAAAATTAATTTAACCCCTACTACTTCTGACCAGCATATGATATTAACTTAATACTATTGGATAAATACCAAACATTTATCATTTTGTCATAAATAAATGATTTCTGATTCCCCGTTTTGGATCAAAGTTGAAATGTCTGACTGGCAAAATTTTGAATCTGCATCCCTGCTTAATAGCTATATAGTATCTATTATACATGATATACATTTTAACAATAACAGTGTGCATAAAGTTGTTCCTTGATGGAAGGAAGGTAACCTGGATAAAGAATGGCACATTTACTCACTATATACAAGACAGGATAACTGATCTACATCATGATCATTGAACCAGATAGAAACTAAACATAAATACAATACATGTCTATACCAAAAGAAGTCGAAAAGGGTGCTTAAAGCTGCATTCTTCACAGTGCAAATGTGTGATGATTAATTGATGGTTATACATGTCATCAAAAAGAAATGTTAGATATCGAACACTTTACATGAGGAATTATTTGAATTAAAAACAGTATACAAGTTTTATTTGCATGATTTCAATAAGGAAAACAAAAAGATAAAGGTAATAAGTATGTCATAATGCTTAGCTTGAATCCATTATTTGAATCCAATTGTTCCCTTTATTAGATAAATATATGCAAATTAATGAATGTTTATCTTAAAAGTGCCACCCCAAACAAAATTAAAATTGTAAAACAAATCCATATTCCTTGAAACTGAAATCCCCACTATATATACAAAGCGTCTATTTGATAGACCATAACAACCTTTGACAAGGCATTTATACACATCCTGTAGTTTACAACAGCTTGTACATAGGACCAGCTTTCATGAGTTAGAGGAACAGTAGGTCAAAGTGATTTATACTTTTAACTTTACAAATAACAATTAATATGTCAAACCTAAGGTAATGATAGGATTTGTATTATTTCCTTAGGATTTAAGCCAAAATCTCACTCAAAGCACATGAGCATGAAGACAAGAATAATGATATGACATCAGACAACATTTCAGAAATGTTTGTCAAAGAATGGACAAAACTTGTGGAATGAAAGACAAATCGAAAAAGATCAAGATATGTTGGAATGAGAATATTTAAGATGTACAAACGGAAATCCAAAGATGTTAAATAACAGGTCAAACAAAAACTAAAATGGCAAGTCACATATTGATATAACTTGACATGGTAAAACTGCTTAAAAAATCAATCCTATCTACAAACTTCAACACAAATCTCAAATAAATCCAGTTTACGATTAACAATGGGGGTAATAAACAACAAACAAGATATCAATTCAATTCTTTCAGTACATGAGTGAAAACAAAAGGATATAAACTTAGACATCTATATAATGATGCAGATGCAAAATCAAGATATGATCTTACATGAAACTACAAAGCTTTTACCCTGAGAGCTTGACTTGATGCATACAAAGAAACCAGATATCTAAAAAATTCCTATGAAGCAATAAATCAAGAATCACATACATGTACTTGCAATTGGGTCTGAAATTGCTTCTGAAATAAGCATTGTGCAAAGTAACATTTTATCATAATATATTTAAAAGAAATTATATACCAAAACATTTTCTTAAATTGCCATACATTCATCCATGCTCTTATAAAAATTGTAACCAAATATTTGAATATCCATGCTCTTATAAAAATTGTAACCAAATATTTGAATAAACATAAATGTTAACCTTTTCAGAACATTCTATTTTAAAAAAGATGCTTGTATGTTATTGAGCATAACATGTAACAATATTGTAAAGCCATCTTACAGATAGTGAACACATTTCAAAGATAAAGATGAAAAGAACAAATAAACTCAAACATACATATATCTACTCAAAAACTTGATTAACTAACTATCTTGGTTTAGTTTTTACATTTCTTTGATGTCAATATCTTAAGCATAAAAATATTTGCAGTTTATTTTAAAGGAATATCAGAAAAAACAAATTGTGGTGAATAAAAATGTGAATAGAAGACTAACTTATTGATTAATTGTAGTGTAGAGAACATTTTAAATGACCATTTATGATGACATCAACACTTGAAACAATTTCCTATAAAAGCATCGAATTTGGATATAATATTTCTTATCAAAATAGAGTCAATGCATGCCTTGATGGATAAAAAATAAGAAGCATTAATTTTCATGGAAGAACGAGGACTGCACCAAATGCCAGTAGGATGTCATGTTTGTTTGGACATTGGTTAGACACAAGTTACCGTATTCGACGTAATAAGCACCCTGCTCCAATAAGCGCCCCCCAAAGGGTTTTGTAATTATAGGTCTAATAACCGCCCATGTACCAGTCGTAATAAAATTATAAATTTAACGTATTCACTTTGTTTCAAGAGAAATTAAAGGATACAATAGCGGCAATATGTGTTATTTTCTACTCAATAATGTGTAAGTATGTTTTAAACGTCTGTATCAGTTATCAAAGACAATCTATTCACAGTTCCATTTGAGTAGTCTTTATTTTCAGTCGTCATTCACTCAACTTTAATAAGCGCCCACCCAAGTCAATTTTTTAAGCGACCTGGGCGCTTATTACGTCGAATACGGTATGTGCAAATGTGTTTTTTCTAGATATTAACCAATTTACAATTTTTGCTTGTTCCTTGATGTACTCTTTTGATTTTCCAAGGACGTAATTTTGTCTCTCCGAAATATCCATGTAAATGCACATAATATGATTGGAATATTTTACTGAAATAGACATTCTTTTGGAGAAGCCTAATCAATATCTTAATTTCAATTTAACAGTAAAGAATGTTTGTTTTATGAGTTAAAGTATTAATAATGAGTTCAGTCAACAAATAAAAACAAAGGACTGTCTAGATGAAAACAACTCTATCACAAGTCTGTACTAATTGTTTCTTGGTTGATTGCACCATTTTTGCTATCCTTTGATTTCATGGATAAAGGCAAACTACGACTCTTCTCTGACTGAAAGCTTTCTTCACTCCCATTGGCTGATACATGGTGATCTTCATTGCTCCCTGATCGCCGTGGCAACGCATGAAGTTCAAGGTTATCCACCATTGACTTGGACTGACCTTTCACTATGGCGACCCCAACACTGTCAGTGGAGTCCCCATTTAGTGCCGGAGATTTCAGACTGGCATCAGAATCCTTTCTAGCTTCTCTCGCTTTTATTTTATCTGTTTTCTTTCCAGCCTTCTTGCCCGATGACCTTGCTCCCTTGGTTGGACCTTGACTGATGTCCCCGACCTGGTCCTCTTCAATCGGCTCAAGCTTCTTGCCGTCCTTCGCTGTTGGCACCGAAATGTCATCTGGAAGAAGATTTTAAAGTTAAATTCTCAACCTATTAAATAAAGATCAAATGCAGACTACAGAAATCTGACTTATCAAAAACAATCCTTGATTGGAACACAGCTATCAAGAGGTACAACAGACCATGGTCTTTTTCCTCAAGAGTCAGCAAAATCAGCATCAAACGTTAGTTTTGAGAGAATAATGCTTAAAATGTTACCATTAATTTGTAAGATGATTTGTTATCAGGCATGATTCTTTTAAAAAATCATCATGAATAATTCCCATTTTTCCACAAAATAAACAAATGAGAATGAACAAAGATGTATGACTTGAAAGATATGCACTCTTACTCAAAACTCATACCAAGTGACCCCTTCGTCTACAAACCTCAAAGTGCACATTTCATCTCTAGGCTAGGTGAAGCTCTCGAACGTTACCTTTTAAAGTTTATGAAGACCATGCCAGTCAGATGACACATTAAGATAACACATGTAGTTCACTAGTTTCGGTTTCTGTCAATACTTAAAATATGCAATCTTGCAGATTCCTGGGAGATTACTACTTCAAACGAACACGCATAACTTGCTTAAGTGTTGCACATGCTCAATCTAATGTGCATGAAGAAATATCTAATTATCTTAAAATGGTTTGGGAAATTACCTTTTGAAAAACTTTCTGAGATCATTTCCACATTCCCTTCAACAGTTTTTTATACTCGTTTAACACTTATGTTTCTATTATTTCATTTCATTTTAACTGAATCCTTAAGAAAATATTAAAATATCAACATGAAATTCAGGGCATTGATTATTGAACCAAAAAAATATTCAAAGGAATATAAATTGGTTGACTAGAAAATTAGGATTATCAAGGCTATGGAAAGCTTGTACGTATACTGTAACTCAAAAACTTAATAAATCGAAGAAAATGCAATATTAACATGATTATCAGTAATATTTCCAATCCAATATATAAACATAGAAAACAAAAGAAATGGCTCTTCAGCTGATTTGGTTTGCATTGTTTGGTGTTGGAGATTATCCAGATAAATAAGAAGGATACGTAAATAGCTGCCATCAAGCTAAGACTAAACTGAGACCTGCATACATGTAAAAGCCAAATAGGGTAAAAAAAAGGGTAGTGTGTATTTTTTGGCAGAAATATTGTCACAGATACGATTTCAGAACCTTGCACCAGGGTAATTCAACCCCATAACTCCAGAATACAATTTCTAATACAAAAGATATCCAACATCAAGCATCTGAGGGGAGGGGATTTTTATTTTAATGTTTCTTTCAAGACTGGTTTAGTTGTGCCATGGTTGTTGGTATCACAGGCAGAAAGCCAACAATTGGTAAATGGCACAGAACTTATTACATTGAAGCTTGGCACTAACTGGAAGGTTGAAAATATCAGTTAATGTAAAAAAAAAAGGAAAACCAAATAATTTTTTAAAGTCCTTGGTCCAATCACCACTGCATGTAGAACAGGTCTTCACAGCACAGAGGTATATGTTAGCTTCATGATTGGATTTTAACCCCAGAATGAATCTAACTCATACATATTAAAACCCTTTTACTGACCCTGTCACAGTCACATAAGACTTAAGAATAGTGCCAAGGCTAATATTCAATCACTGAAAATAAAAACAATTTTTTTTTAAATATAAGACCAGAGACTCAGAGAAATGGCTCTTTCTTTTGTAGAGACTTTCTTTTCAAGAGGATATAAGGTCCAAGCTCAAATAACTACAGTGTGATATTGTAAGACTACCACATATTTCAATTTATAAGGCGACCTAGCTCCTACATAAGGCGACCCTTTCATTCATATTTCTCTCTATATTTTCATTAAAAAAGAACAATAAGACAAAGGTATTTTATTTTACAAGATTAACTTTGAAATGACATCTATGATTGTGTAATGTACATCCGGTGTAAACATTGACTCGCTTGACTCGTTTGGCTGGCAGATACCCCTCACTTGGCCTCTATTTTTTTGTCTGAAACGTAGACCTTGTATATTAGGCGACCCCCTTCTTTGACTCCCCAATTTCTGGTATAAAAAAACTTGCCTTATACATTGAAATATACAGTAATTGCAGGTTTACCTGGTAGTTTCTTTGTCCTGAATGAAGCGTTGGTGAGAGCAGACTTGGCCAGTCCCGAGGTGGAGGAGGAGGAGGAGAGAGCCACACTGATGCCCATAGGACCGTCCTGAGGCTGGCCGGAAGGGTTGTACTTCAGAGAGTTCAGAATGGCGCTCGTCACCTGGGAATATACATTCATGAGTACATTCTGGTGTTTCTCGTGTTTTATCGTTTGTTTTATAAGAACAATATTGAAACTTCTAGTCGAATGTCTCAGGGAAAATATTCATTAACATCAAAATTGTACCAAAGTCATATTGTTAAGAAAATTTAACTTGAAGTCATGTATGGTTCAGTTCAGAGCGAAACACACCATAAGAAATGGTTTATGGTTTTATATCATTTGTTTCATTATAAGAAAATTGAAATTTCAACTTGAATGTCTCTGGCAAGATAGTCATAAACACCAAAAAATAACCGAGGTTGTCTTGTTAAGAAATTGAGCTTGATGTCATGTATGGTTCAGTTCAGAAAGAAACACACCATAAGAAATAATTTATATAATTGATAGGTTAAAGTACGTTTTTCTTTGTTATAGATGAGTGAATTTAGAGTTCAGATTTCACATGCACCCCAAACATAGTTGTGGCAAGGGGAATAAAATGTATTTATCTATATCTGCATAAATCTATAATAATTGCAGTTTATATCGGAAGACTTTCCTTCTTTCTGTCAACATTTACGGTGCTGATCGAAGAAGAATGACTTCATCCGGTGCCGTGTATAATCACATGTGGCTACCAGTCAGCTGGGTCACCCCGCCCTTAACCATTGTCTACATTTGGGATACATCGCCGTCAGAGTTGAGCAATCTGTGCTTGTTAGTTGTATAGGAACTCTTAATGGCCTTTCCCAATGTCATCGGATTGAGAGTAGCAAAATCAGGGTGCCGTTCCACAAGCTATTGTAAATTTGTGATCGACTTTAGCCCATTCTTTTAAAATTAATTGCAATCGATTGTAGCCCTACAATCAATTGTTAGTGTTTTGTTGAACAGAATCCAGGATTTTAAAATTATTAATCACTAAATGGTCAAGTTAATATTTCAATAAATATACATAGATAACATCTTGTGACTTCAAAGCATAATGACTTATTGAAGGATTTTCTTATAAGTGATAAGAATTTTTTTTTCATTGATCGAACAATTTCTGAAGAAAGTATATGTCAAAGGAGTATGTTCAAATGGTTATGTTATTTCTATTTACTAAACTGTGGTTACATAAGACAAAATTGCTACTTTTAGGAAAACATAGAAATGTACTTGTACCCTGTATCACAAACTACTATCAACAATGTACTTTTGGTTACTTCAAGAATTTGTGAGGGAAACGCTCTACAGACTGTGGCCACTGGTGCCAGTACTGATGAGTCTTCAGGGGTATCTACAAGCATCGGAGCCAGCACTCTGTGAAAACATAGACATCAAGTCTAAACACACTTGCTTATAGATAACACTTCTAATTGTCCCATCTCACACGCTTGTTTGTTGTTTCTCTGGTAGTCAAACCCAAACATTCTGAAGATCATCCTAAATACAAGTACAACAAGTGTTTGCAACTAACGTGGCAATGTCCCCCGCCGTTGAAATATTTCCAAATAATTGTCACATTAAGCAAATGTATTATTCCCATTGACATTGAGTGCAATAGTTCAAGGGATATGGCTTTAACAAGAGTGATGACCTTGAAAATAAAGTCAAGGTCATCAAAACTGACTGGTGTCTGATGTAATCTGTGACCAAATTTGAAGACATTTTGTGCAGCAGTTCTATTTGTTCTTATTGCTTGGACAAGAATGTCAAAAGTGGCCAAAGTGCCGTGGTGACCTTGAAGTTAAGGTCAAGGTCACCCAAACTGAGTGGTGTCTGCGTTATCCCCCAACGTAAGTTGTGCCCAAATATGAAGACTTTTTGTGAAAAGGTTCATGAGATATCGCCTAAACAATAGTTTCAAAATTGGTCAAAGTGCCGTGGTGACCTTGAAAATAAAGTCAAGGTCACCCAACATGACTGGTGTCTGTGTAATCTCCCAATGTAGGCTGTGACCAAATTTAAAGACATTTGGTCCAACGGTTCTTTAGATATCGTGTTAACAAGAGTTACAATAGTGGCCAAAGTGCCGTGGTGACCTTGAAAATAAGGTCAAGGTCACTCAAAGTGACTTGTGTCTGCGCAATGTAGGCTGTGACCAAATTTCATATCGTGTTAACAAGAATCAGGACGTACGTACCACCGGACGTACGGACAGACGCCGCTGAATTCATAGTTCCCCGTTCCGCGTTGCGGCGGGGGACAACTATGGACTGAGTGTTGTGAACCCGTAGGAAGGTGCCAACATCAGAACTAAGATGCCACTTATCTTATAGTTTCCATAACTTACATAGATTTCATTGACTAGCAAATTAGAAATTAATCAAATGGACAACAATTTTATTTAGCGTCGCTTCAAAGAGTATTTCACTTATATCAAAGCAGTTATTATTATTGGACGGAGAAAGACTGCAAAACTATTGTTGTTATGCATTGCGGATCCTGCAAGCATCGGCTGGAACTAGCACTCAGACCCAGACCCCCTGCTTGCTACCGGACTGCATGATGTACACTGACGCCTAAAAACATCTCAGAAACTAACAAAGTGCCCTTTTAATAAAAACAAGATCTGATTCAGAATGTACATTGTCTGTACAACCCTTCTTGACAAAAGACGAAGTTTTATCATTTTGGTCTTATTTGAGCTCCTCTTTAAAAGTAAATTTAGCAACTGTGACATTTTTCAATACTTTTGTACTCATAATTTTAATGTTAATTACACCCCCAGCATAATACTCAACACTGAGTGTGCCTGGGTCACCATACAGATACAGATACATGTTAGAAAAAGTTTATTTTAAGTTGAATAAACATATTAAATCTATCAATTGATAATTCTTATGAAAAACACTAAAGAAAATATGAAAATCGAAACTTGTATTTCCTCTGACAGTTTAAGCTTTCTAAATATGCAGTCTAGTTAGCAAACTTTTTAACTCACAGATCATACATTAGATTTTCTTTTGAAGAAAGTTTTTGTAGATATAAGCATGTGAAACTGCTGTTGAGAGAGTGATTATTTACTTTCCAATAAATCTTTGCCATAACTTGAAAATCCATTACCACACACACTGACCCACTTCCCAATTATTTATAAACATCAGAGAATATATTTTATTGCTTTAACCGAATTACAATGCTCAGGATGCTGTTCAAACAAATCACTTGCAGATGATAGATCACTTTTCACAAGGCAATCCAGATGTCAAATGTAACTACTTCATAATAACGGACCCAAATACAGTGGAGGTTCCCTCTTCATAAATCAAACCACTTGACTCTTGAATGTTATCAAAGGAGCATTTTACATGAGTTGGATATTAATAATGAGGACACCCAAGTAATAAAAAAATTAATAGGAAATGCACGTAATAAATTTACTCCAAAAAAGTTGAATATCTTGTGTTAATATATCAAAAGAGAAAAAAACCCACCAAGACGAGAGAAAAGAGGGCAAAGTTTTTCCTGGGAAATATGTTCATTTCTTTACACCAAGACATGCTCTTACTGAAACAGCTTCAAGTCCTGAACCAAAATATTACATATATATACACTGTAGTAGCGTTCCTGGCTTTACAATAATCATATCTGCAATTCCTTAACCTATAACTTGGTGATCTGTGCTAACAGATCATTCTTAAGTGACTTAATTGACGAATCAAAACTCAATTAGAGTTATACATGTAATAGAATGTTCTTTCAACATTTAAGGTTTGAGTGTGTTGTTGAAGTTCACTTACGGTAAACTTTATTCAGCTTTAAAGAAACACTAAGTCAACTTATTTTCTCTAAGTCTAATAAACATTAAAATATATCACCATTTCAAAATGTCAAAATACGATTTAAGAATGCAGGATGTTTGTTTAATGGTTGTTGTTAAATGTATGTTGTTTGGGCCAGAGGCCTTGAAAATTGAATAAATTCTGTCTGTCTGTCTGTCTGTCTGCCTGTCTGCCTGTCTGTCTGTCTGTTGGTTTAATGGAAGCATCTTTGTTAACAAAAATATGCAAAAATATGCAAGTTAGTATTTACAAAATGACAATAGACAGAATATACAACAATTTTAATCTTAAGAGATTTTTCTTAACATAAGAAAGCAAAAAACATATTATAGATGGTATCCGATTCTGTCAGAGTGATTGTCAACCACATCAAGTATCTGAAAGCTTTTTATAAAAGGGAAAATGTAAATATAAATGGAAACAGTTGCTGATGATTGACATTGTTTATGCTATATAGAAAGCAATTCAATAAATGTTGTTTTGACCAAGTTATTATCATTTATATCCAAAACTATATTTGCAAAGATCTATACATAAATCAGCAGTTAAGCTACGGTTGTCGGTCATCATGCCCAGCATTGAAAAACAAACATTCCCACAATCTTGATTCAAGATTACATCAAATAAACCATATATCTGATGACCATATGGAAACCAAACTGTGGAACTAAAAGAGGAAGTGTGAGAGTGTGTCCTAGATTAGCTCAGATCCTTCAGAATCAATATGGCTGCCACTCAAGGGAGACAATCCCCTCAGTGTCTTCAGACCAGACTTCAAGGAGCAGGAAGTACCTGTTTCCTCCGACTTTCTGTGCGTCTGTTAAACAGGTGGACTGTTTGCTTTGCTTTGATAAGAGCTTAAGAGCTAGAGGATATTTTGTGGTTTTGATGATACAGTATAACACGGATATAGCGAACTAGGATATAGCGAACAATCGGATATAGCAAAAAAAAATTCAAGTCCCGTCCTATATAATATCATTAAAATTATATGCGTGTAGCGAACACCGGATATAGCGAACTGAATTCTTTGGTCCCTTGGAGTTCGTTATATCCGAGTTCTACTCTATAACTAATTTCTCATTCAGGAACAGTGACAGCTAGTATTTTTTAATGTAGACTAGGTTTTAGTCTCTGCATTGAAAATACTTCTTGAACGCAGATTTTAAGTACTACAATTGAAAGAAGACCACTGAAGCTTTTCATTTCTAGACTTGCAAAATAAAGTAGACTATCATGGGTCTATATAGATATTTCAGGGGACACGGCATGAGTGGTACAGCCATGAATACAAATATTGGCCTTAACCTGTCAAGAGCTAGATCTTAGATAAGTGATATTGAAAAAGTAAAATATTCTGTTTATTTTATTCTCGGAAAAGTGGTGATTTATGTCCTAATTGCTTCACCATTGCAGTTTCATATCATCGCTTAGTAATGACGTTGCATTGATCTTGATGTGACATCCAACCATTGTAAGATAATATAAGACATTGGCACTTACCATAAATGCAGTTTGTATTTTAAGAGAAATTCACCATATTGTCAATTGCAGTTCCCAGATATCTGTAACTACTCACTACCTTGACAACAGCTTTGTTGATAACGACTCGATTAATTGCTTTTTTATTTCTTCGAAAATCTATGATGTTTTTTTGTTTTTGATAAGTTAATTCCAACAAATTCACACAACACCACTTCAAAAAATCAGAAGCATATCATAAATTCCATTCAGAGTTTTTATAAGCTTTCATTTTCATTTATGGATTCCTTTAAATCTAGATTTCCAGATTACTGTTCAGGAATTTTAAGACTTTTGGCTGGAACGTTGGCTTAAAATGATGTTTTGAAAATATCGGTTGATGAGGTCTTTCAAGTAAGTTCAGCCTTTCAAAAGCTGAGTAGGACAATGACAAATAACGAGCCTTGGAATCTGTAACAGGTTTGTTCAGTGTAGAACAGTGTAATTTTGAAGTAACAGCTAGACATCTCAAGATATCACTTGTGAATAAAGACAGTCTGAGTAAACTATATAGCCTCAATATTTTCCGTTTCACTCCAATACTGAGTCTCGAAAGGCCTAGTAGGGGGTCGCATCAGCCCACGTATTGAATTGATCAATCAGAACTCATCTTACCAAGCCACAATAGTCAGCCTTCGCACGTATAACGTTGGAGGGTTACAGGTCGAAGAAAGTTGGGCTAACGTGACCCTCTACTAGGCCTTGCTAGACTCACTATAGGAGTGAAATGGATAATATTGAGTCTAGATTTACTTAGACTGGAATAAAGATAAACTGCTCATTCAGTCTTACAACATTTATGGAGACTAACAAAATAATTAAACCAAGAAAAAAGAAACATCATTACTTGTCCTCTTCGGATAATAAATATAGGTCAGTAAAGATTTCAAAGCACAGAATTAAACCTTAAGAAAGCACAAGCTTATGGGGTAATTTTGGGGTATTAAATAGATCCTGTCAAATTTGACAGCTATATTACAAAAAGCAGAGTTTTGAATTTCAAGAGCAATTCCAAATATAATCCATCATGCAAAACCTGCAAGAGCAATCAGAGTGTTTAATGACAGCACACCAGACAAGAAGGCAAGGGCTTATAAGCAGGTCAGTCTTTTTACTAGGCCGTCGCTGGCTCATGAGAAAGTTATTTTTTTATTTTTTTTAAATTTTCCTACTCCATAACACTACTAAAATCACATAGGTAATTATTTTCTTTGAATTATTTGCAGATATAACATATACTGTGCCATGACCTGACTTCTGTTGTGTTTAATTGTCACCTGTTTCAATTCATTTACCTGGTATGTTTTCAAACCTACCGTTATTTTTTATTCTGGAGCGCACAAATAAATATTTTTTGTCTTCTACAAAGATTAAGGCATTTTAGTCTCAAACCATAAGAAAAATTAAAACATACATATATAAACACTAATGAGTCAATGTTTGAATTTATACCTGTGACAATTGACAAATCATAAATTGTAGAAGACAAACACATAGGTAGTCAAAAAATCAAAAACGTCACCGATTATGCAGATAATGGACTCAGATCATCAGATGACATCAGATCATACTATAAGCTCATCTCAGATTACTTACTGCCATCATTTGGTTCATCAGATTGAGGTGTAAGCCTTTTCAGCTTATATGACATAACTTTGTACATATTTATGGTTAATTAATCACCATGAGTCGTAATCCCTCTGGGAGTGAGTGAATTGGGGTTTAAAGATACATTGTCATACTTGCATGCTGTTCGGGATGAAATTTGGCTATTGAGAATATAAATACATCACTCTGTAGAAAGATCTTTCGTCGAAATTTTGATATCACATTTACATTTTTTATCAACATAACATACTTATTTCGACGCCAAGAGCACAGTACCTCCTGTAAAAAGGGCATAGCATTTAACGAACCCACTTTGGATGACGTAATCATTATGCATGTAGGATTTACACCGTGTCTCTAGAACCGTGATTGTGTTCGATGGGTATCAACTTAAAGGGGGTCTCCAACTTCTAATTTTTAACTTCCAGTGTTTTATTAGCGACGCCCTCTCCGACCCTCTCGGAGCCGAAGCCAGTAGGAAGTAGTAGACCTCACCCTGTCACATTATCACTAACATTTAAACTGAAGAACACAAATCATCAAACTGAGGGAATGATCACGAACTGAGAGAATTGTTTAGGACATGCATTCATGGTAGAGGCAATAATGAATTTACTCTCAAGGCCTGCGTCTTGGGATGCAAGTTTTTATTTGTGGTACTATTGTTAATTTATTCAAGAACTCATTAATAACTGCAAGGACTCTGAAGACATTGTGCTACAGAACTCAATAGATCATATTTGTAGACTGATCACTGTAAAGGGTTACCCAGCATCAAGAGTTTGGTTGTACATGCATTTCTTTCTCAGGCCGTGGTTTGAAGGTGTCAAATGTTAACTCCAAACATCAAGTTGTGTTAGTGCAGAGCCTAATTCTTCTTACACTCAACAAATCCTAAAAACAAGTTCTAACATCTTGCAGCATGATGATCATATGTATACAAATTGTACCTCAGAATTTGTTTGCCAAATAGTGGGTGCATAACCCAGATCAGATTACTTGCCTAAATGTCAAGGCTATTTGGAAATATACCTCATTTGAAACTTGCCTCAATTGTTGTCACAGCGAGAAACATTTGTCAAAACTTAGATCTAAGTTATGATCAATTCTTTTCCCTTGAGACAAACCAATTATTTTTACACAAAATCGACCTTCAGTTGTGAGAAATGGCCCATTCAGGGAGTTGAGAATTTGAGGATTGACTTTAAAATTATTTTTTTTTGACCAGACAAGTTATTGTTTGTATTATGCAGCGAGGTAAAAATTAACATAACACTCATCAAAATTATATGAATATTTATATAGCGCACATATCAATCCACTCGTGGTTGCTCAAGGCGCTTACATTGTTTCCCCTGGTCAATGGCATTCTTTCACCGTTCGATCATTTTTTCCAATTCATCTCCCTGGGGAGTATTCAACTGGTATCCATATATGGCCCTCAGGTTAGGGACCATTCTATGCCTCACAGGGTACCCATTCACAGCTGGGTGAACTGAGACACATAGTCACAGCAGTTTGTCCAACACTGCTGAACGCTGATAACCCACAGCTTGGCGTATGCACATGTTCATGTATCCACCATTCAGCCACTGACATGAATTCGTGGGATCTTTTAAGTGCGCAGTTTTTGTTGTACTACACACTAGGGCTCCAGGGTGACACATATAGAGTTTTAACAGAGGTGAACTCTAGGTTTTTACACCTTGGCCTGGATGGGATTCGAACCCCGGACCTCAGCAACGTGAGACCGGCGCTCCTGCCGACTGAGCTATCCCGTACCCCGGGATACCTAGCAACCTCAGACCATCCTAAGAACTCTTACTCATTCTCCAGATTGCCAAGGGATTTCTACAATTAGCAATATGATACGATGATTATCACTTTGATGTACTCACCAGTTGAACATCTGAGTACAACTCGTAGCAGGCCCGTGAGTGAATGTCCTCCACCGCTTGTATGCCAAGGTTTGCTTGACCGTTAAACCTGTCATAAAACTTCATTAAACACCAGTGAAACAGTGTCTCAAATATTGGGTGCTGTTGAGGCAATAATTACAATGTAGACAACTATCAAATTTGGTAAAAAAGAAATATTTTTCAAGTTGTTTAATACAACTTAACATGTTGATATGAAGTATGGTTAACTGGTGTTCCACTCAGCAATAATTTAGTAAATACATTTTCATTTTATTTAATATGTAAAACACAATTGCTTTTGGAATAATTTGTCAATAGATTTTCAGTTTCAGTTTATATTTTATTAATTGTAAAATCTTTCACTAACATATTTTTAAAAAAATATTCATTTCGATAATCCAACGAACATACATGACATAGTAAACACCAGACAGCATCTCTACGAGAAGAGCCGGACTGACAGGAATTCTGGGTAATATTTCTGACTGGAATCCATTCCGTCTGTCACACAAACTGTCAGGACTCGAGTCTGCCTCGCTGTGATGCATCAGGGTACTGAACCCTGTCGTCGCTAACCTGCATACCACCAAAATATTATGTATACATTTACAGCTTATGCTTTCATAAAATAACTCTTGTATCTTAATATTTTTTATATATTTGAATCTTTAACTAAAACAAAGCATATATTTGACCATAAACCAAAGCTTAAATTCTTAAGAGGGGGATCTAGTTATGTGCACTGGTTTATTGTATTATAAATCATTTTCTTAACATACATGATTTATAAACCAACTTTGTAATAACTAATCAAGCAAAGCAAAGGTAGATGACAAATAAAACTCAAATCTTGTTTTACTGACATGACAATAACAGTTCTATATGAACATTTTTTGTCTCAAGAATAATATATATATTTGTATATATATTTGTAAAATATTGCAATTTTTCTTTAATTTTTTTTTCAAATGGAACCAACACTGATACCTCTATAGAACATTACCAGCAGTAAAACAGATTCTCTTACTGACCAGCCTCCATGTTTATTATGTATTATTAAATTAAAAAATCATTAACTAAAAGAAAATGAAGGACAAACCTTGATGCAACTTTACAGAGTGACTGGTGAGTTCTTGAGGAAAGATTGACAATGTGGGCATTGTACGTCGACATGATGTACGACAGAATTCCATGTCTGAAATGGAGAACAAAATCTCAACACCATAATACACTAATTCTAATATTCTGAAAAGATATATGTAGTTATCTTGAATTACTACAATCTTATTTCCCCTTATTTTAAATTCTATAATTTTCATGCGGTCAATTTCTTCAAAATGAATTGTATATAACAGCACATGAACTTGTCACAAATTGCTTTGCAAATGGTACAAGGGAGGTAACTCCCCATAGCTTCAAAGCAGCTTTAATGGGTGCATCATTTACTATAAATGTATGTTAAATCTTCTTTTTTTTCACTGAAAGTTTTATTCAATCTTTATTGATGATGTTTTGTGATTGGATTATCAATGACACATGATTTCTCTGACACAAAATTAAGCGTAAGAAGATATTATAGTTTTGTTTCAAGTTCTGACAATATTGATTAAAGATAAAATTCAACATATAATTTGATATGCTTATTATTCAATGCCATTTTAATATAAACATTCTGAATGGATATGTTATAAAGGATAATTTTGATGATTATCAAAGCTAACTTATGTATGTTGAGAATGAAACATCTGAATAGTAAAGTAAATGAAGCATTCATAAACTATCAGGAAAAAACTGAAATTAACAGTTTCTGAAGAGGATTTCATGCATATGATAGAAAACATTGGGTTTATATCAATATATATCAATAATTCAAAAGCAAAGTGTTATCTGTAAAACTAAAACTAAAATTTCTCTCTTAGTCAGAATGTTTAAAATACCCAACACTCTCACACATTTTTAATATTTAGCATCAAGTAAATTAAAATATTATCAACACCCTATCATAAAGGAGATCCAAAAATCACTAATATTAAATATAGCTAACATTCACATAAGAGGAAAAAATATGAAAAAATCCCAAAATCATATAGAGATCATTCTTAATGTTCAGTATTCAAAAGTTATTAAAATATTGAAAAAAATACATCTTAAAGAATATCAGTTCCATTACTTCTCTTGAAAAATATTCAACAGCATCATAATTTTGTTGTTGTACCTATAGATTTTAGCAATATTTAAAAACACAATCTAATCTTCTTCATAAGAATTAAATAACTCTAGCCTCCAAGCGGGGCCAGAGATCCTGATGTGTGATCATACAAGTGGAAAGGCACTGCACATGTGCCTAACAGAACCCAACTCAATCATAGGCAGATCTGACCCAGCAAATTCCACCGAGGTCCAGAATTGATTTTTTCAGCCTAATGAAATGTGCATCATGTGCATGCACTCAATCAACTGGTGACTTCAACAATAAGACCGATTTGCATCGGCCAGACAACAAAGGAATGGTCTAGACATGCACTTTCAAAATACATTTATCACTTTTTAATTTTTTTTTTTTTCTAAAATAAAATAAATTTTTACATTTGGAAATGTGATGTAATGAATAAAATGATATTTGTTTATAAAAAATTAAATACAATTAAAAACAATCATTTTAATGATAAAACAATCAAAATCATTTTAGTATGAATTTCAGCACAATCTAGTATTGTTCCCGTAGAGATCAAAGGCGCTGCCTACCCTTTATTTCGCAATAAAGTATAGTTTTTGAGTGACGTCACAAAACAATGGCCCATGATCAGATGTCAATAACAATCGGCTATGATGTCACTAAGTATGGCCCTCATCGAGGATTTTCCATTTACGGCCGGACGTGATTTACAAAATATGTTTATATTTGGAGTAGAAATAACTTAAACTAGTAAACTTTCGGCCTCATGCTTTAATTATAATAGTTCAGGGCAAAACTATACTTTATTGCAAAACACATGATAGTTAGGGCTACCTTATTTCTTAAATACAACATAGGCAGTTTAATATGTTTATATTTGGAGTAGAAATAACTTAAACAAGTAAACTTTGACATACTAGAAAAGTAATAGAGTAGCCCTATCATGTGTTTTGCAATAAAGTATAGTTTTGCCCTGAACTATTATAGCGTCAAACCATTCTGTCTTCGGCCTCATGCTTTAATTATAATAGTTCAGAGCAAAACTATACTTTATTGCAAAACAGATGATGGTTAGGGCTACTTTATTTCTTAAATACAACATAGGCAGTTTAAAATGAGAGGAAGAAATTGTGATTCCTATAAATTGGGCACATAGAACGGTAAGTCCCAAATGAGGTTATCCGCTTCCGTGTTATAAAGGACTTCATCCAACACTCATTATTGTGTTTTCTTCTGCATGGTCACTTTGAAAAGACTAAACCTCTTCAATAGAATAAATACCTTAAAAGGGGAGTAGCCCGTTTTTAGGGGAAATATTAGGTGATGTCAGGAAAATGAAAATAAATGGTTCCAATTGACAGACAATTCATTTAAACTAAATGAAGCAGTAATAACTTAATTATTTTATATACAGATCAGCCATGCAATTCCCTTTTCTTACACCAAATGAATTAAAGGTTTTCACACAAATATGGCTGCCAATGGTTTTTATGAGAATCTTTATAATTTGTCCTCTGACTTCTTATAATTGGTTCTTGTAATGAGATTTTTGACACTATCAAAATGATACATTTAGCTTTAACGTACAATAATCAGTGAATAGTTGAAACTATAAAATTTTCAAAAAACGTGCTACTGCCCCTTTAAACACATGTGCCAGAGATATTCTTTTAGTAAAAACTTTTTCAAGAGTATTCCCCTTAGACCTGAAAGCAAATATTACGGTAATTTAAAAAATATTACATTGTCAGGTTATTTCCTTATTTTGTCATGCTAATATGTGATTCTGAAAGACAAATATCTGATTTCGCCAAAGAGGATAAGAACCCATGGGTTTCTCAAAACAGACTGGCAAACTATGTGGACATCAATTGTCCATAAAGATATTAAATGGGTGTCTATGACGTACCATGCCCCCCAGAGCCTGTTTATTATAATTCTCTCAGCGACAGCTAGAGCAAGGGATATACTGAATTTCAGGTTCAATATTTAATCGTATTACCCACAGCACAATTACATAGTACAAATATTTGCCCTGGGGACCATTGTATTGTAATACAAGGATATTGTTACCTTACCAAGTGACTTTTATATGACTTTCTCAAAACAAGTGTGTAATTGTATATTACCAGCAAAAGCAATGGTTACGAAAATCACAAATTTTGTCAAAGGTAATTTGCACATCTCGGAGTGTAATAATCTTTTTATCAGCATTTCCATATCTCAATTGAAGGGAATTAAGAGAAACCCGCCTTTCTCCTTTTTATTGACACATTGCAGGGATACAGGTCATGAACAATGATTTTTATGATGTGACAGACAATTAACAAACCATTGGAACCCAAAATGAATTAAAAAGAAAAAGTGAAAATGTGCACATGTGAAAATAAGTCGCCTCCTTTATGGCTGACCACAAAGTAAATAAGATCAGGCCCGGGTCACATTGAACAAAACACCAAGGTGACCTTAAAGGGGCAGTAGCATGTTTTTGAAAATTTTGTATCTTCAAATTTTCACTGATTATTGTATGTTAATGCTAAATGTATAATTTTGATAGTGTCATAAATCTGATTACCAAAACCAATTATCAATATAGTCAGAGGACAAATTATAAAGATTAACAAAGTCCATTGGCTGACATCTTTGCGGAACAACTTTAATTCATTATGTGTAAGAAAAGGAATCGCATGACTGAACGTTACAAGATATAATTAATTCATTACTGCTTCATTAAGTTTAAATACATTGTTATTTCAATTGGAACCATTTTCTTTCATTTTCCTGACATCACCTTATGATCCCCCTTAAAACATGCTACTGCCCCTTTAAGTCACTAAGGTACGTAGCCTTAGTGCAATGTTAAGAGATGGCATTAACATTAAAGGGACCATTTGAGCGGAGTATTTTTTGTGGTAACGAAATTCAGAAGGACTTTCCTGTTTACAATTATAAATGCAAGTTACATAATAAATTCACACTTAATTTCATATATGTTTGTGAGGTTAGCATTTCAGTTTTTCAAGATTTAACAATTAGACAAAGAATAAAGTGTATCGCTCAAAAAACAAAAACATCGTGAAATGAAGCCAATCATCGAAGCTATAATCGTGGAATGCATTACTACGACAAAAAGCTGTCGTAACTGATAACTTTTATTATGAATTATTTGTAAATATGCGCCTCTCTTATCAATCAAGTATTTATTTCTTTATTTTATCGATAAATTAGCATAATACAGCACATTTGTTTTCTCGCAATGCTAACATTTCAAAATGGCGGACGAAACGCGGTCGAGTGGTGCCTTTAACCCAAGTGTTACGTCTTTCTGTGCAACAGCCCCATGGCCTCTGTTGATGTTCAGTATTCTCCCTATATCTCTTGTTCAACATTACAAAAGGAAAGTTTGTCTTAATCCTAATCTACTCTAGGGATAGTTCAATTGACCTCTTACAAATTGTTTATCTATAATGAATTTTACAACAGTGCAAAGTAAGGTTTTAATAGCTAAGCTCATTTCAAAAATGTTGAATGAATCAATCTTAGGGCCTACAGCAAACAACACAGGGTTTGATTTTCAAAGCTCTAATAGTGCTAAGAATGGCGTAACTACCATTGACTTACAATTAATTATTGTCCTGGAAAGATGTCAAGCAGGTGTTTGCAAATAATCTAAACTCTGAATTGTTTGTTTCTGAGCCCAACATTTTTCTCAAAATTTTGTACTTTGAGACAAGAAACTATCTAAAAAACACCAAAGTAATCTATAAATGGAGATAGCATGTTGCTTTTCAGTTAAAGCATCAACTAAGAGCGGAGATCCATGTCGTGAAAGAAGACCGCTGGGTCTACCCAGATATAGTTCCAGCAACCTTGAGCATGTCTTGGAGCGCTCGCCTCTCCTCACCACTCACACAACAATACAACATGGTGGACACAATCTATGCCACCTCACATGAAAACAAGCAAATGTTAAATCATTCGGAGCTTATTTTATCGTTTTTATCTGAAATATAAGTTCTTTAGCTATTTCTCAAATCAGAGTGAGCATTCAGTGTATTATTTGAGTAAAATTCTTCTCACAAACTCATTAACAGTTCCAATTTGGAAAGATAAATTGATATCAGTCATAAATGTGAATTTGATGTGAAAAATACATTCATTTCCGCTGAAAAAAACTATTTAGGTAAACAGTAAAATACGAAAATCCCATGGATGTGGGATCATCCTAAGTGGGTGGTTGACAAGTATGAAAAGGTGAAGATTGGTGACAAGAAAGAAGTTGCAATCCAGAGTCCAGACATTTTGTTTTTTTCTGTGCATGTTACTTCTAAAAGACCTCAAAAAAATGCAACAAGGGCAATAGCTCCTGCAAAAAAAACTCATTCTCTCCCCACAGAGGCAACTCAGTCATACCTGAATTAGCCTCTGTTCTATTACAGCTAATACACGGGACAGAAAGGTAGAAATCTGATTGGAGGCAATCGAAGTTAGTTGTGCAATCAGCGACACCGTTTCAAAAGTGTCATGCGCAAAACCTCGTCAATCTCCGTGTTGTTTGTCAAAGCTTTCGTTGAAATTTCAGATCCAGGGGAGGTAATTCTTCCTATTACAAACCATCGCTTTTTGCCTTCTCATTAGTTATTTTTTGGTTGAGTAGTACAATAAAATCTATCATAAAACAAATAATAATTTACACAATTATAAAACAGTTTCTATCTAATGAAAAACCCTATCCATATAAGATTTAGAAATAGTTTCCCTCTCACACTGTTAATGAAAAATAAACATAAAGACATAATATTTTTCTTTTGTCAGTATACGACCGTTAAGAACTCCCCAAGTCATGGATATCCAAAAGGTGTTTTCACTGGCTGCAAATAAAGGAGATATTTTAAGTTACAAATTTTTGCCGCTAGGGCAATCTGCCGGAACCCCAGGATCTAGGCGTAATAGAACAGAGACTAATTCAGGTATGACTGAGTTGCCTCTGTGGGGAGAGAATGAAAACTGTGCGCTTATGATTTTTGAACTACAAAGGATCCTGACTCTTTAAGGCACATGTCAAATTTGGTTATCCTATATTGAACAGTTACTGAGAAAAATTGTCATATGCACACACAGAGCCCAAATCTATATCCCCTTCCATTTTGTGGCTGGGGATAAAAATGAAAGTTGTAGCTTTTTAGCAAAAGCATAAACATAAGCATAAGCATAAGCATAGTAATAAGCATGAGTCAGAGAAAGAACATCAGCAACAGCATGATTATGATTATGAGCAAAGTTCTGATCATAAGCATGCTCATGACCTTGAGCATGAACATGGGACTGCATGATCATAACAACAAAAGCATGAACATGGGTATGAGCATAGGCAAATCATAATCACAACCACGATCATTACCATCAGCCTAAGCATGAACACAAAATTAAGGCCAAAAAAAAAAATTCACCCCCAAAAAAAGCAGTTTTGGTATTGGTGACAAGAACACAAAGTGACTTTCTGATGAAAGAAATGAAATATCCCCAAATGATGCCCACCTGTTCTGACCGTTGACGCTCTCGTACTGGGGGTAGGGGCCCCCTCTCCACACCTCCTGGGTCTGGTTGTACCGGGACAGTGCACTCTCCGTCAGTGTCAACGCGCTCAGGTTACTGGGCTGTAACAACAGATAACAGAAGTTTCTTTAGAACCAATCTTTAGAGCCTTCGGCCTCATGCTTTAATTATAATAGTTCAGGGCAAACTATACTTTATTGCAAAACACATGATGTTTAGGGCTACTTTATTTCTTAGGTAATGTATATGTCCCATAAGTCCTACGTTACATCTAGCCACTTCCCCACTAGGTTCGTGTCGAGCATGCGCAGAAGTCAATCAATGCAAAAAGAACTGGCTCAACTCTGAGAATCGGACAATCTAGTAAAAACTAGCTGTTAGAATCAGGCAATCTTGTTAAAACTAGCTGAAATTCTTATGTCCCATAAGGTAATTGACATTTATATTTACATATGTGCAAAATGCAATGCAAATCCTAATGACGCCTGATTAGATCAGTCAGGTCTTTTTTCATTGGTTGATTTCCGCGCATACTCAACACGGACTTAGGTAGTGTGTAAGTGGCTAGATGTAACATAGGACTTATGGGACATATACATTACCTAAGAAATAAAGTAGCCCTAAACATCATGTGTTTTGCAATAAAGTATAGTTTGCCCTGAACTATTATAATTAAGGCATGAGGCCGAAGGCCGAATGGTTTGACGTTATAATAGTTCAAGGCAAAACTATACTTTATTGCAAAACACATGATGTTAGGGCTACTTTATTACTTTTCTAGTATGTCGAATTGTGCTCGTTCAAGTTATTTCTACTCCAGATATAAACATATTTTCTAAATCACATCCGGCCGCAAATGGAAAATCCTTGATCAGGGCCATACCTAGTGACATCATAGCCAATTGTTATTGACTTCATGGGCCATTGTTTTGTGACGTCACTCAAAAACTATACTTTATTGCGGAATAAAGGGTAAGCAAAGCCTTTCATCTTTACGGGAACAATACTAGAAAGCTAGTTTTAACTAGATTGGTTTACAGCATATATATTCATAATAAGTAGATACAATGAAGGCTATGTTTCAAATAGCTGGAATATTGCTCAAGCAGTGATAATTGACAAATCATTGAATAAATGCAAGCAACATTTTCAAAATAAAAATCTCTTAATTTTGAAAGAACAGGATGCTTTGGAGCATTCACTACTTAAGAAATAAAGTTCGCTCTACCCCAATGTGTTTTGTAATAAAGTATAGTTTTGCCCTGGACTATTATAGTTAAAGCACGAGGACGAGTGTTTTAACGTTGTAATAGTTCAGGGCAAAACCATACTTTATTACAAAACACATTGGGGTAGAGCGATCTTTATTTCTTTTCTAAGATACCAAACTTGTTTGCAGGGAAGTATAAACATTCCTATAATTTCAAATTAAAATATTGTTAGAATAACTTAGATTATATATCCATGAACAGGGCTAACTGCTGGCTATTCCATGTTTAGAACTTAACCCCTATTTAAAAAATATTGTTTATTGGTGAAACGGTTGATTATGTAAATGTAGTAGTTTTATTTTCTCATTTATAACGTTTAAAATTTTATTCTCTTGTTATTTTTTCATTGTTCAAACAAAACAAAAATATCAGACAACTCATGTTTAATAAAACGTTACTTTTGAATAGTCAAGTTGTGCGATCATGCAGTGCGGGCCACACTGCCCATTTTTAGGCTTATCACGTGATTGACATTCCACAAAGAATTATGGGTATTGTTTGTCAGGAAGCGTGGTAGATCGAGATCTATCATTCTTTTTTTTTGCTGTTGTCATAAAAGTTGAAATTGATGGTACCACCGCTGATATTAGCTGACTGTGTACACCATGAACAGGAGTACAAACTGTATTGGTTGAGCTATATGGCACGTTGTTTGGCAGAGACGGTTGACGTGTGTCAACGTCACAAATGCTACGGGGCGCCGTGACCTGACGTGGAATGTCAACATGGTCACTCGACAAGCATGTCGGAGACAGAGCATTGGTCGCAGCGTTGTTCCCCTGTAAGATTATGTAGCTTTTCAATGACTGCTCATTTCTGTGACCAGTGACGGACGTGATACCAAGGGCCCAAACCCCGGCTTCAGAAAGTTTGGTTGATAGGGATGCGCCATGTTGATTGATAGAATCGAGACCAAAGGTTACCATGGACACACGTGTTGACGAGGGGGCAGCTGGGAAGAGCGGATGGCGTCATTCAATTGTTACATCATGTAAAAACTATACCTTTATTCTCTGATAAAGTACTTTTTTTTCGATTGTTCTAACCGCTAGGCATCTTAGAAACCTTCATCAGGTGGAATTAACACTTCTTGTGGGAGTAAGCAAACCTACTTAAATATTGTGCAATCTCAAAAGAACCTGTTATCAAGAAACATGAATGTTGTTTTAGTGCAACAACAAGAAACATTTACAAGTATTATTTCAGTAATCATGAGTTGTTGTCTTTAAAAAGATTACGCCAACACGAAGCAACTGGGCGTTTGGATGAAATTGCAAATGTAAATTGAGGTATAACATGCAAGGATAGATCTGAATCTTGGACATGATCAGATGATTTCGTACTTGTTGATTACTGCCTACGGAAAGTTAACCCTAAACTGCAGGTCTTTACAAGTTAAGTCTATCTTAGCAGCAATTCCAAGAACGTGATCCAAAATGTTGACCAAAATTGAGATTATTCTAAATCACTTTTTTTCTGACCACAACTGTTTTTGCTTAAATAAAACTAATGACTAGCTGTTATTCAATTATCAGAAAAAGTGTAAAAGTTGAATCTGAACTAAGGTCCAAAACATTGTCACGATTTAGATAAGATTAGGTAACAATTTATTACCCGAAAGATAATTCTTATTTCATCAAACGGCATGAAATGATCTAGATATGACAACTTATATAATACGTATAATTATAATCTGATGAATTGTCTGAGTAGACTAATGAGAATACAAAGAGAACAACAAAGTTTGGCTTACATGTTGGAGGCAACATCACAATCTCAGATTCATCACACTTCACTTCAATGTCAATATAACCTCTATCAGTATATACCGTAATTTCTCTATTAATTCGACATCTCCAATAATTCGACCACATACTATTATTGGGAGGTCAAAAATTCAAATCACATCTAAAAATTCAACCAACTGCCAAGAGTTTATGTTCCTGTGATTCAAACACTGCTGAAAATAATGGTTTAATATGCAAAAAATCTAATTAATTATTGCAATGTGTAATTTTTTCTGCAGTAATCTGTTGCAGTAATTAATTAATGATATTCATTATGATAACTATGGCATTTTCATGTGATCATCTATGGAAACTTCGTATTAATTATATATAGTATAACTTCCTGATATGTATCTAATATTTCAACCATAGTACCAAATGAGCCACCAAAAGTGAAATTAGTTCAACCATAGACATTTTCTGAAAATCTTTTGAAAATGTAAGGGTCGAATTAATAGAGAAATTACGGTAATCAAGAATAAAGAACATTGTTGCTTGTTTTGAGGACAAAAGTCAGAAAGATCCAGACAGAATAAAGAGAGGTGAGGTGATGTTGGGTTATTGCCGCTTTCAAGAGTATTTCACATATATAGCGGCTACTAGTATTATTGCATGGAGAAAGCCTGCAACACAACTATTGCTATGCATTGCGATGAAACCTGCGAGCATCGGCTGCAGACAGAATGAAGAAGGAAGCAAGTTTCATCCACGATTGTGCACTGTGACTCTATATTCAAACTAGAGATAATTACATTCAAAGATATGCTCAAATTAAATTCAAAAGTAAAATTTAAACTTCTTCCAGTTTGGTAGCTTTATTGCAGAGTAGATTACTATATTTAGTGTTTTAGTCTATAAAGTTTTACATGTGTGAGCAAATTCACCATATACTGTAATTGATTTCAAGATTTGAAGACAAAGGCAGTGTATTGATTTCTATAGCTTTGTTTCTTTCAAAAGTTGATTACTACAAAAACAGGAAGGTGAATGCTGCAGCCTGGACATTTTATTTTTGCATTTTAAAACAAACTGTGTTTATACAAATAAATCAGAACATTAAGCAAAGGTAAGACCTATCAGTTTGAAGGAGGGAATCTGCCTACAAGAACATTGTTAAAGGAATTGTTCTATAAGTACATTGCTAAAGGAATTGTTCTACAAGTACATTGTTAAAGGAATCTGCCTACAAGAACATTGCTAAAGGAATCTGCCTACAAGTACATTGTTAAAGGAATCTGCCTATAAGTACATTGTTAAAGGAATTAATCTGCCTACAAGTACATTGCTAAAGGAATCTGCCTACAAGTACATTGTTAAAGGAATCTGCCTACA
This sequence comes from Steromphala cineraria, assembly GCA_916613615.1. Lineage (NCBI taxonomy): Eukaryota > Metazoa > Mollusca > Gastropoda > Trochida > Trochidae > Steromphala > Steromphala cineraria. The sequence continues at coordinate 3,060,047 of OU744729.1, forward strand.
AGTACATTGTTAAAGGAATTGCTCTACAGGTACATTGTTAAAGGAATTGCTCTACAGGTACATTGTTAAAGGAATTTTTCTAAAGGTACATTGTTAAAGGAAATGCTCTTCAAGTACATTGTTAAAGGAATTGTTCTATATAGGTACATTGTTAAAGGAATTGTTCTAAAGGTACATTGTTAAAGGAATTGTTCTACAGGTACATTGTTAAAAGAATTTGCCTACAAGTACATTGTTAAAGTAATTGTTCTACAAGTACAATGTTAAAGGAATCTGCCTACAAGTACATTGTTCAAGGAATTTGCCTACAAGTACATTGTTAAAGGAATTGTTCTTCAAGTACATTGTTCAAGGAATCTGCCTACAAGTACATTGTTCAAGGAATCTGCCTACAAGTACATTGTTCAAGGAATCTGCCTACAAGTAGATTGTTAAAGGAATTTGTCTACAAGTACATTGTTCAAGGAATTTGCCTACAAGTACATTGTTAAAGGAATTGTTCTTCAAGTACATTGTTCAAGGAATCTGCCTACAAGTACATTGTTCAAGGAATCTGCCTACAAGTACATTGTTCAAGGAATCTGCCTACAAGTAGATTGTTAAAGGAATTTGTCTACAAGTACATTGTTAAAGGAATTTGCCTACAAGTACATTGTTAAAGGAATCTGCCTACAAGTACATTGTTAAAGGAATCTGCCTACAATTACATTGTTAAAGGAATCTGCCTACAAGTACATTGTTAAAGTAATCTGCCTACAAGTACATTGTTAAAGGAATTTGCCTACAAGTACATTGAGGCTTTTAGACTATCTACATAAAGTTGAGGGAATTTTCTTTAAAAGATAGAGTTAAGGGAAATTGGCCTAACAGAATAAATTGAGGGAATTTGTCTATCAGACTAAAGTTGAGGGAATTTGTCTATGAAAACAAAGTTGAGGGAATTTGCCTATGAAATAAAGTTGAGGGAATTTGCCTATGAAAATAAAGTTGAGGGGATTTGCCTATGAAAATAAAGTTAAGGGAATTTGCATATCATAATAAAGTTGTTGGAATTTAATAGAGTTAAAGGAAATTAGCCTAACAGAACAAATTGAGGGAATTTGTGTATCAAAACAAGGTTGAGGGATTTTGCCTATGAAACTAAAGTTGAGGAAATTTAGTTGCCCTCCTTATTTGTTGCCAGCTGCAGCCTAAGAAAGTGACAAAGAAAAGTATTACTTTCAGCGAGGTGCCTATTTGATTGATTATGAAAATGAAAAGTAGAATCAAGTGTGGAAAATGTCTGCAAGTGAAAATGGATTGGTCAGGTTGACTGAGCTGGGTACCATTGACAATCATCCCTTGAGAAATCAATGCAAAGGGCAACATTGACAGCATTTCATATTTAGGACCTAAATTTCATAGACAAATGTCACTGTGTGAAAAATATTGAACATAATCCTATATATGATGGGGAAATAACATTTTTGAATAAACTTTGAGGGAATCAAAATCTTGACATTACACCTCACCTGAAAAATCATATTCAATTTGCAAAAATATTCAGTTTGCAGTTCCCTTCCTTAAAAAATAGAGCCATTGGCTCTGTAGCTCATCGGGCTTCATTAAGAATTATGCTGTGGAGTGTGGCCAATGTGGTTCCCCCTTTGTAGGGGCCACAGGGTCACCAATTATAAAATTAAGTAAAGAGGTGATAAATTTCAGTTTTCTAGGCCTTATACTTCAGGAGAAGATGAAAATAGAATTTAAGGGCATGGCATGTGTTGCCCTTATTAGGGGCCACAGGGCCACCAAAGCTACAATTTATTATCCTCATCAGCAAAGGAGTTTGTACACAAAGTTTCAGCTTTCTAGGCCTTATGGTTCTGGACTAAATTCCACAAAGTTTACGGACGGATGGACAGACACGGACACCATGCCATGCCACAAGCCCATCGTGCCTTACAGGCCAGATGAGCTAAAAATTGACATCACGTCTATTGATATGTATATTTATATACAATGTTCAAACCTCTTGAGATTAAAATGTCATATGTGACTAAAAAATAATAGTATGAAATAGCTATCTCGGCCACTGTTTTAAAACTTCAAATCATCATGTGAATTCCTAAGTTTCATTTTAGAGAATATATACTTCGAATGTTGGCCAAAAAAAATATGCATTCTAAACAGTGTTCTTCTTCTTATCTCTTCTAAGAAGCACAAAAGATTATAGCCAGAGCTTGTGTCTAGGACTACAGAATTATGCAAAGAAAAGATGCAAATTAGCAAATATTAGCATAATCAAATTAAAGTAATCAATGATATGAATAATGCCAGGGTTTCGTGGCTAGACATCTTCATAATCATAGACATTTGGCACTTCATTGTCGTCACTTGCCGGACAAGATTTATATAAAACAAACCGAAAACAGGATTTATCTTAAAGGGGGAAGTCAAGAGTATTATTTTTGTTAAGGATACTAACAATTGTATAATTATACTCATACAGATTTGGTAGACAATCTAACTTGTTGGAAAATATATCTTTTACAAGAAAAGATATCAGACAATAAAAAGAGAAGTTGAAGACATCATAAGAGCTGTGTTTATAATCCACTAATGTAAAAATCTTTTTGGAAGAATATTGAACAGCAGTGTGTCTATATTAAAATGGTGTATCATTGCTGAATTATTTCAAAGTCAAACTAAATAATATAAATTCAAGAAAAAAAAATTCAATGTTTTTTTTAAATGTTTCAGTGACAGAATTTGACAGTTATGATTAATGCACCATACAGACTGCATAATATGCATTTGCATATATTTTGTAATTTATTATATTTATATTGATAGTGCATATGTGAAAAAACTGGTCCAAAATACAAGCTATCTTGCATATTATCAGCCATCCATAGAACAAGATATTTTTATAAATTTGACTTGCAACTATCGTAGTAGGTGTGATAAAATTGCATTTAAATAAGTGCCCCCTGTTTCCAATTTTTTAACCACCCAGGGCACTTAATACATCGAATACGGTACTGTAGAATGACACAGTCTTACAAAATGTGCTAACACAGATTTGTAAGTCCTTACCTCATGATAAACCGAGGGTTGTCCGAATGTTGGTATTCTGAAAGTTCGCTGCTTTGCCTTCCCGTCAGAATGGACAATCTCCTGCAATAACAAATAGAAAAGTCACAATGATATGTAGGAAAAAACTGTTTATTAGTTTAGTGGTTTTTGAAGAAACTCTCCCAGCATCTTCAAGCCTCGGTCCAAACATAAGATCCTAAGAAAAAAAGGTAAAAAAGAATTACTTGTTTGCATGTCTTTGCTATAAAAAATCAGAGTTGCAAAATATTTTCCTGAAATAAAATGCTATTTGTCTGATAAGTCAATTCAAATTTGACATTCTGATAAGGGATTTAAAAACCTCAGTTAGCTCAAAAGAAATATTTGATGACTAGTTCATTGCTTAAAATTTAACAAGAAGTTTTTATTTGTTTCCAATTGTTATTTGCATCTACACTTAAGGTATCTAGGAGGTAAATATCAAAGAAGCTACAAGAGAATTTAATTGTCTTACAAAAGGAACTGTATAAGCATTATAATAAAACTATTAAAAGAAAATGTTGGTACCTTAAGCTACTTTTTATCCCTAGACAATCAGCAGTCACTCCAAAACCTATCAGCCCTCTGGGCTACATTATATTTGTTGTAGCCCCTAAATACATAAATAGAGATTATTATCCATGAAGTTGTGTCATATGACTTTTTCGAAATGAGAGGGGAATATTTGTATTACCCGAGCGACAGCAAGGGTTATACACAAATTTGCATGAGTTTTGTAAAAGTCATATGACACATTTCCAAGGGTAATTATACCTTTATTACCAATTCTATTCTATCTTAACATCTTTGACATATCCAAGGAATGGGTCGCTTCCCTTGCAACGGTCGGCTACAGTGACGTCACGAACAACGATGTTATGATGTCACAGGCCAAATCATACAGGAATTCGCACTCTAACCTTGTTGCTTGGCAAAACTGTTATGTGCACTAGTGCTCATATTGAAAATATGTCACTACTTATTTTCAACCATATGGGTAGTAAGTGTATATATGAAAATAAAATTTGTTTTTGTTTTATATATACTCCAACTTTTGCTCTTCTCGCACAAACAAGCTACTTCACTAAGAACAAAGAATACTAATTGTTTTCAAAAACATATTGACGATATCGTTAAACTATTCAACAACAGAAATTGTCAGAATAAGAAGTCTGTCAACTCATAATTAGCTCATTTAATGATCAGAACGAAATTATTGTCTCACAACTCAATAAAAAATTTTTCTCAAATTATAACATTCGTAAAACTGCATTTTTTAAAACATATATCATTTAATGGTCGGAAACTACATAAGGAAGATGACAAAAAGTCCTGAAATACTGATGTATCATTTCAATAATGGGGGTAATAAAAATCCTATAAGTGAAATCACAGACTAAAATGACATGTTTATGTAAAGCTCGATTGCTTCTCCAGCTTTATGGGACAGCATGATTTCAATCATTAACTCCTAAAGAGCTTTTCTTTCTTTCAAAACTCAGAATTCACAATTATGCCTTAAAAAATAATCGAGAAATCTATTTATCTTGTTGCTTAGTAACAGTATCTTTGCCTCACCAAACAATGTTAATTTCATGTATACTCCTAACTGGTCAATAAGATTATGTATTCGATGCCTAATGAATATTAATGATAATCTGTGGATCATTAGCGAACCATGTAGGAATTTATTAGGATATTTTGATCAGTTTGTTCTAGAATTTTAGAATCGATATCATATTCCCTTTGAACATTTTTGAGAGGAGATCGTTATCCAAAGAAAATCTTGTTGTAAATTGCATTTAATTCTTTATAAAACATTTAAATATCAAATTGATTTGTAACTATATATATGATTTCTTTGATTGGAATTATATATCATTGATGATGATGATGATGATCTTTTGACACATGATGATCATTAAACGAAAGATTGACAAATAACAACACTTGGTGTCACTGCTTAAGGTTTTTAAGAAGGGAGACATTTGTAATAACCTCTTATCATGAATATTCTATATCTACTTTTATTCAGATAAAAATATGTTTCCCAGAAAAATGGCATTTCGTTTTAATTACATGCAGTGAAAACGTGTTTCATTTTTAGGTACGCTTTGATGTGAAGCTTTAAGAATAATCAGTGTTTCACATAATTGCTGAATCACAACTTGAATCACAAGTTTTGTACAACATCGTGATTTACTGAAATACAGAGCCACAATTGTGTTATTCCAGCTATGGTTTATACTAGCATCCAAGCCTCGCTAATTTTGAATTTCATTTCCACCAAAAAATAGCCCAATAGGACGGTCCCTTTAAATATATCCATACAAGTAAGCAAGAATTTTAGATAAATGGGTTCTCATTGTCACTTTAAAGAAGTAGATTGTTGTATTCGATATAACGATGTGTGCAATATTATGAAAAAGAATTTTCGGGTCCAGTCCTTAGCAGGATTCGAACACAAACCACAAGTATCAGGCAAAACGGCCAACATTGACAGAACCAACAGCTTACAAACCAGCCAATCAGCCATTTTTGAACAAAGTAGTTGTAATTCTAGCTTTTTCTTTGGCATGCCACCTATAAACTTCTTTGCAGGGTTGTAATTAGCACTTATCCAGTAGCACATTGCTAGTAGAAATTATGCTGGGCTAGTAGAAGTTATTTACTGGTAGTCCCAGGGAATAGTTAAATTTTCATACAATATGTTCATTTCAATGTTTTTGGCTTTGTTGAAAGTGTTTGGGCTATAAGTCCTAGCCCTTATGGCAAGAACTAAGATAAGTTAAATTTTGAACCCTGTTTTGAAAAAAAATGAATGTTGCTTTAAAACTACCTTTGTTTGTTTTCTGATATAACCTAGTTCTACGAGAGATATGAATCCGTAGCTGGAGATAACAAGAGGATCGACTCTGTCCACACAAACTTGTCATCAATCTGAACCAACAGAAGTAGTGCCATCGACACATACCGTACCTGAGAAACAAACACCTGATAAAACAAGAGCTTGCATCTCATACCTGCCCTTAACGAGTCGGCTAACGAGGTTGACAGTACCTGAACTGTCAATACATGATCAAAGAATTCTTCTCAGATTTGCCAGATTTTCGTCATATGGATGGACGAATATTGACCTAGGTCGGATCATCTTCCTGGGTAAATGATGCAGAATATGATCTCAGTCCATCGAGCAGCCCTGCCTTTATCAATGTATGTCAATCAATCACACATGATTTAACAAGCTCACATTTCAAAATGGGAGAGATTCATAAATATTGATTAATGGACAAATCATTTTATAATTTTCTACCTAATTGATCTCAATATGGCTGACCATCAATCTGCAGAGAATATAACCTAAGGTTACAATTATTGCAGCCGTTTAATTTTGAGGATAACAGTACAAGATCAGGTTATCTTTGGATGCAATTAAAATTCAAACTATATAAACTTCTCATACTCGGTCAACCGAAAACCTACATTTTCACATTAATGGTAAGACAGGAGTCGAAATTAGTCCAATTCGGGTACTAGCCATTCGGACTAGTACATTCCTGAGAGCACTAGCCCAAAGATATTCTGACTAGCCAAATACACCGATATAATCATATTTTCTTCAAATTCAACTACTCCTTCGAACTACCTGTCATTGCAATTTACTAGCCCAGCATCTTTTTCATTAGCCACAGGCTACTGGGGTAGTGCTAATTTCTAACCCTGTAAGAATATCCTTTAATTAGTGAACCCTGTATACATCAATGAATTGGAGATGCTTGTACAGTTTCATATCAACAAAATATATCCCTAATCTCCAGCAGAGTACCATAATTCCTCTAATAAGTGCTGGGTCTCCAATAAGCGCCAGGGGGCTATTGGTTGTTGAAAAGATAAGCACCGAGTCCTAACCATTGAGTTTATGTCCCGTAATAAACAATTTACAGATAAACATTGTAGAAGACACATTTAAAAAAACTTCAAATTTTCTATAAAATAAATAAGCGCCGGGCTATTGGTTGTTGAAAAAATAAGCACTCGGTCCTAAGTTCCTAACCATTGAGTTTATGTCCCTTAGTAAACAATTTACAGATAAACATTGTAGAAGACAGATTAAAACAAACTTAAATTTTCTACAAAAGAAATAAGCGCCGGGCCTCTAATAAGCGCCAGGGGGTACAGAGAGGCTGAAAAAATATTAGAGGAAATACAGTACTTTGCAAATTCAGAGGATAAAATAAACAAGAAATCATTGTTTTATTAATAATCGAAAAATTATAACTTCTTACCAATATGCAAATCTTATAAAAAATAATTTGACAATATAATGAAATTTGATTAAGAGTTAAATTATTTTTTAGGAGAGTCCTTAATTGACTTCTTTGAAGAGCATGCTAGAAGTTCAGGTGATTTAGAGAAAACAAAATCTTATATTTTGAAGTCCTCCATATGTTAATGGAACAAGAAAAATCATTACATGTACGTGAGACATGTAGGTTCACAAAGTCCTGATATTAAATCACCATCAAAGCGACAGAGGAGACTGAAAATAGTACCAGTCTTGATTTATTCCCTACATCAGGTTTCTGCCATCTCTCTGTTTGCAAACCTGCATCTAACATCGGAAAGTAGTGCAAGCAAAAAAAGGCGAAAGATTTTGTCTATTCATTATAAGAGAGAAGAGCGAGAGTAAATACTTGTATTAAGCTGTGGGGGATAGGAACTCTTCACCATTGGAAATCAATAAAAGCCGGTTTCAGGTGACTCGCCCCTCCACCCAGCTGAGCTTATTCTCTTTGGCCAAGGGCTCTCCACTTTCCAAATCCCATTTTCAATATTGCAATCACGCAGGCCAGTCGTGCGCTTAATCATACGCTTCTTACTTAGGCAGAATAATTACTAACAGATGCATGCCAGTAATTAAGGCTTTATTTTCCCTTCGTCAGGTAAAGTGTTATGTCTTGGGTTTCAGTGAAATTGGGTTTATCCAAATAGTAAATGTGATACTTACTCTTTTATCATAAATACGGTTTAATAATACTTGTTGAAGTTCATTATACATCTACACATGCAGCTTATGATTAGTCCTGAGAGTCTCTTCTTACCCTGATCCGATTTTTCATGACATATTTTGTCCTCAATTATCCGACACAACTGAATTGAGAGCACCACTGGAAAATTGGAAATCTGTTTTTTACTTCAAAGCTTGAGATTAATCAATTGTAGCTAAGAAAAGTGTTACAACAAAAAATTGTAAAGAAAGAATCATTGCCTCTCAATAAAATATTTAAGGAGTTTTTCATATTCTTAAAATTGAATATGATTAGGTACAAAGTTTTCCATTGAGTGAAGAGAATTTAAACTTAAACTTTATAAGCATGGAATACTTTTTTTTAAACATTCTTCGACGCAAGTTTATCAGACTAAAATTTATTTGAGTAAAATACCCTTTATCTGAAAATAAGATTTTTCATCAACTTTATAAATTGATAAAAATTTCTCCACCTCCAACTCTTAAAATTGAAAAGAAAATATCAATTTGATCTGGTACTACGTCTTGGAAATTTTATCTTCAATCAGTAAAATGTTATATTGATGCATTACTATATGTTAGGCATTTGATAATGTGTATAGGACATGAAAATCCAAAATTAGGAATTAACATTTATAAACATTTCCATTATGAGACACTTGCACATAATTAAAACATTGTACATTGTAAGTGCTTGATGTGATGTTCATGGTGACAGTGAAATTGACAGCAGAAAAAAGGCACAAAATTATGTAAAATTTACATTTTACAAATGAAAGAAAAAGATATTATAAAAGAAGAATCTCAGACAGAGAAAGACACTGCAGGATTAAAACTTCTTCAAATCTGATCAATATTCAAGATTTGAAAAATGTTCATTGTGGTTGTGAAAATTTCCATATAAGAAATTTATGTGTTTGCATAATTCTTGATTTGCATCTTTCTCCCTTTCAAACAACAACCAAGGTTATAAATCAAAACAATGGGTTATACACCCTTAGTGTTGGAGGGTCTTCATGAAATAAGGAACAGAGCAGTTAATCACAATATCCTCTTTATTAATCATAATTACTTAAAGGGGCAGTAGCACGTTTTTTGATAATTTTAGATTTTAAATATTTCACTTATAATTAAAGAATACTCAATAGAATGATAACCCCCACAAAAGATTTATGTGATCATTAAATAAGAAAGAGGAAAAGATTAAAAGATAATTTTAGGTATAAATGTATCCATGCCAAGGTGTTTCTCTCACCTTTCATTACCCTGCTCTCAACCCCAAAATGCCATTTCACAAAGGAAATCCCAAGGTAAAACCACAAATATCAGTCTATCGCAGGAAATCACCCTTTAGATTCTGGAAATCATCAAACAAAGAAGGGATCCCCCATCAATGATAAATTGTTCCCATCCTTGCTGAACTACACTAAATGCAACCAATTCACTTGTGCAACCATGTAATCTAATTTTCTTCAGTTTAGATTTAGAATAAGGACGGCACTAACCTAGCTACACTATAGAAATGAGGTTTGGTCAGAGTGGCAAAACTATAGATCAAATGAATGATCCATAACGATACAAAAAGGTTAAATAAAGTAAAGGGGGGAGTACTGTGAAAACACAGTAATGACACTCGTTGAAAGTTCCACATTTAAATGTAACGTTTTGGGGGTCTGATGAAGGGGGTCCAATGACCTCTGAAACGTTACATTAAAATGTGGAACTTTCAACGAGTTAAGATTTTGATATAGCAAAGAAATAGTAAGTTGAAATTTAACACTGCTTGGGCAATAATTCAGTCGTGTCGGTAAAGAAATAGTCAATGTTAGTCACCGTAAAGACACAGTAACTGAGGGTATAGTAAAAGGATAGCCAATATAGGACATTGTAAAATTGCAACACATGTAGGCAAAGTAATTCTGTTAATCAGGTACAGGGCATAGTAGATGAGCATTCCAAGCCAACCGGCATCATCAGATTTCCAGTTGAGTTGCTTCCACACAAACGGCTACTGACAGCGTAAATCAAGCCAATGAGGCTCCAGTTTGCATCGTGTTCATACACTTGAAAATACGAGGAACATAGGGCGAGCTCAATTTATTTCATCAACTTGTATTGGTTTCATAAACTATATCCAACTGTTTTCAGTCTTCCAACCAGGTATTTCGATATTCTGCTGTTTCCAGTTTACATGCTTCTAAACTCATATCTTATGGTGTTATAAATTAGTTTTATATAATATAATATTTCCTGTAAATATATGTGTTCATAACTATTCTACCGATTGCTTATTTATTCTGCCAAAAGGTTAATTAAATCTGGATAGCTAGATCTTTAAAACAAATAACACAAAGTGTGGCATATAAATATGACAAGTTAAAGTTGCCCTTGCTTTTGGCAAATAAACATTACAAGTTAAAATTGCCCTTGCTTTTGGCATATAAACATTTCTAGCTGAAATTGCCCTTGCTTTTGGCATATAAACATTTCAAGTTGAAATTTTCCGGTCATTTTCAAATTGAACTTGCCCTGGCCTCGTGCACATAAATATTACAAGTTGAAGTTTCCCTGGGTTTTGACACATAAATATTTCAAGATGAAGTTGCCCTCACTTTGTCATAGAGCAATCACTTATTCTGACAGATTTGGTTGTATACTCCCCAGGGAGAGGAGGCTTTGCAAAATAAGCTGTGTTTGTTGGTTTGTGTACTTGATGACTTGAGCACAGTTGGCTTCTGTCCAATCTCTTTAATTTCTACATTGATCTTAAAGGGGCAGTAGCACTGTAGCACGATTTTTGATAATTTATATTTTAAATTTTTTACTGATAATTGTAAGTTAATGCTAAATGTATTATTTTGACAGTGTCAAAAATGTCATTACACAAGCCAATCATCCATAGTCAGAGGACAAAGTATGATTTTTCACATAAAATCCATTGGCGGCCATTTTTTGTGAACACCTTTAATTCATTTTGTGTAAGAAAAGGGAATCTCATGGCTAAGTTTTACATTATACATTTGAATATTTACTGTTTCATTAAGTTTAGATACATTGTCTTTCAATTGTAACCATTAATTTTCATTTTCCTGACATCACCTTATATTTCCTCTAAAAAACGTGCTACTGCCCCTTTAAAACTGAAACTAAAGCCTATCCTTTAACTTTAACATGCTTGTTTTATAGTCACATAACTATTCTTAATTATTGAAAGCATAATTTTTTCTGTATTTATTGTAAATGAATTCAAACATTAATGAATAACACGTTTTGACTAATGCAGAATTTCTGACAATATGGTTCAAACTTCCTTGAGAGGCGTAAAAAAGTTGTAAGATGAATAAGGAAAATATTTCAACTTATTTTTTCTGGAGTGCAACGTTTCAGTGTAGATACTAACAAGCATTTGTTCGACACCAAAACATCACACTCCAGAAATAAAGAAGTTGAAAATCCCTTCCTATTGGGACAAAATTAAAGAGTACTTCCCTGTTTATACTTATATATGATTATTACACACTTATGTTCATATAATTTAGTGAAAGTAACAGTTTAGTTTTATCTACATTTAACAATTTAACAAAGAATAGAATGCATCAGTGTCCTCTTGAATTTTGTTTTAAAAAAAACATAGTCAGATAGGACCGTCCCTGTATCAAATAAGCGTATAATGGAGTTTTCCTTCATTGATTTGTATTCTCAAAAAAACGTAAAAGAAAAAAGGTTAACAGGAAAAGTCTGGTTACATTTTATTTATATATTACTCATAAATCAGGAAGATCAACCCAAAGAAAATGTTTACCGGTATGCCAATTATGATAGCTTCGCACAAACATATTCAGCAGGTCAAAGATTAAGGCCCTTACTAAGTATAATTATGAAAGATGATGATTTATAATTTCTTATCTAAAAACGAATGTGCTGTCAAAGTTTATCTTTGCAATGGTGTGACAAGACAATCAATCAGGCAGAGTAAAGATTCCTGACTCCTTTTGACTCGTAGTCAACCCACCGAGTATTAAGAGAAAATTATTAATTATGAGGCTCCACATCTTAGCTCATCTGTCTGTCTGTCTGGTTTTAACATCTTATAGGACAGTCAATAAGCCTTTCATATTTATTTTTCCAAAATATTATCTTATAATATTATCTTATTTTTTATTTTAATTACAATATGATGCATAAGAATTATTTTGGCTTGCATTCAGATAGCACGGATTCATTAATGAACTTATTTATTCTGCCAAAAGGTGAATTAAATCTGGATAGCTATACCTTTAAACAAATATCCAAAATATTATCTTATAATATTATCTTATTTTTTTATTTTAATTACAATATGATGCATATGAATTATTTTGGCTTGTATTCAGATAGCGCGACTTCATTAATGAACTTGTACACAGGGCCTCAGATATTTTCATAATGAAATTTGTTCTGTAGATCATGCAAGAGGCAATTTTTAATTTTTGAAATGATATGCTATGACATCTAAATTAGTTTACTATGGTTTGGTTTATCAAAAAGTCAAAGTTGGGAGAATTCTCTTTATAATCTACAGCAAAAGAAATGCCACCTTTAAATTTTCCAAGTAAGTATTAGCATGATGTAAAGTTGATTTTTTTATGGTATTCAAATCTTAAAATGTGTTCAAATCAATGACCTTTGATGAAATCATTTCAGCAAATAATAAACTTAAAAATGATATACTGTTCATAATGTTTACTAAAAGACTGTGTGTGTATGTTTAAATTTAACATTGTCTCTGTATATTCAGATTATTGTTATTATAGCTTGAACCTAATACTGACCATAACTTTAAATCTGACTGAATATATTATTTTGTATGTAACCTAATACTGACCATAACTTTAAATCTGACTGAATATATTATTTTGTATGTAACCTCACATTGACCATAACTTTTAAGAAAGAATATTTTATGGATAACAACTTCATTATTCTGAGTAGCTAGCTTTATTTAGTGTACTTAGAATAAAGAAGTTGTTATCAATGAAATAATCGTCCTTATTTGACTTCCAACTTCTAAATGCCACTCAAAGAAGTGACCATAACTTTGAATCCGACTATTCATATATAGAGGATACTAAACGACCTTCCATTTAATACTATTTTTATTAAACGAGTTAATGATTTTGTATAAAACGAGTGAAAGCAAGTTTGATACCAAATCATTCACGAGTTTAATAAAAATAGTATAAAAATGGAAGGGAGTTTAGTATTCTGTTTACAGTTTATTACTTGCCCTAAAAATCCAATATTATTGCCGATAGGTTGCCGAAACTAAAATTTTCGCGACTCAGCAACCATTGTGACGGCGCGCTTACACTGTGACGTCACAACAACACACTTCTATGACGTCATTCCTGTATTGTATTATTACACTAGTTTAATATTGTCGTATAAATATTACACTGCGGTATCTTACACGGGCGAGTAATAACATTTTGTATGTAACCTCATACTACCATAACTTAGAATGCGACTGTTCATATCATTTTGTATGTAACCTCATATTTACCATAACTTAGAATGCGACTGTTCATATCATTTTGTATGTAACCTCATATTGACCATAACTTAGAATGCGACTGTACATATCATTTTGTATGTAACCTCATATTTACCATAACTTAGAATGCGACTGTTCATATCATTTTGTATGTAACCTCATATTGACCATAACTTAGAATGCGACTGTTCATATCATTTTGTATGTAACCTCATATTGACCATAACTTAGAATGCGACTGTACATATCATTTTGTATGTAACCTCATATTGACCATAACTTAGAATGCGACTGTACATATCATTTTGTATGTAACCTCATATTGACCATAACTTAGAATGCGACTGTTCATATCATTTTGTATGTAAACTCATATTTACCATAACTTAGAATGCGACTGTTCATATCATTTTGTATGTAACCTCATATTTACCATAACATAGAATGCGACTGTTCATATCATTTTGTATGTAACCTCATATTTACCATAACTTAGAATGCGACTGTACATATCATTTTGTATGTAACCTCATATTTACCATAACTTTGAATGCGACTGTACATATCATTTTGTATGTAACCTCATATTTACCATAACTTTGAATGCGACTGTACATATCATTTTGTATGTAACCTCATATTTACCATAACTTAGAATGCGACTTTACATATCATTTTGTATGTAAACTCATATTTACCATAACTTAGAATGCGACTGTACATATCATTTTGTATGTAAACTCATATTTACCATAACTTAGAATGCGACTGTACATATCATTTTGTATGTAACCTCATATTTACCATAACTTAGAATGCGACTGTACATATCATTTTGTATGTAACCTCATATTTACCATAACTTAGAATGCGACTGTACATATCATTTTGTATGTAACCTCATATTTACCATAACTTAGAATGCGACTGTACATATCATTTTGTATGTAACCTCATATTTACCATAACTTAGAATGCGACTGTACATATCATTTTGTATGTAACCTCATATTTACCATAACTTAGAATGCGACTGTACATATCATTTTGTATGTAACCTCATATTTACCATAACTTAGAATGCGACTGTACATATCATTTTGTATGTAACCTCATATTTACCATAACTTAGAATGCGACTGTTCATATCATTTTGTATGTAACCTCATATTGACCATAACTTAGAATGCGACTGTTCATATCATTTTGTATGTAACCTCATATTGACCATAACTTAGAATGCGACTGTACATATCATTTTGTATGTAACCTCATATTGACCATAACTTAGAATGCGACTGTACATATCATTTTGTATGTAACCTCATATTGACCATAACTTAGAATGCGACTGTTCATATCATTTTGTATGTAAACTCATATTTACCATAACTTAGAATGC
This sequence comes from Steromphala cineraria, assembly GCA_916613615.1. NCBI lineage: Eukaryota > Metazoa > Mollusca > Gastropoda > Trochida > Trochidae > Steromphala > Steromphala cineraria. The sequence continues at coordinate 3,075,107 of OU744729.1, forward strand.
GACTGTTCATATCATTTTGTATGTAACCTCATATTTACCATAACATAGAATGCGACTGTTCATATCATTTTGTATGTAACCTCATATTTACCATAACTTAGAATGCGACTGTACATATCATTTTGTATGTAACCTCATATTTACCATAACTTTGAATGCGACTGTACATATCATTTTGTATGTAACCTCATATTTACCATAACTTTGAATGCGACTGTACATATCATTTTGTATGTAACCTCATATTTACCATAACTTAGAATGCGACTTTACATATCATTTTGTATGTAAACTCATATTTACCATAACTTAGAATGCGACTGTACATATCATTTTGTATGTAAACTCATATTTACCATAACTTAGAATGCGACTGTACATATCATTTTGTATGTAACCTCATATTTACCATAACTTAGAATGCGACTGTACATATCATTTTGTATGTAACCTCATATTTACCATAACTTAGAATGCGACTGTACATATCATTTTGTATGTAACCTCATATTTACCATAACTTAGAATGCGACTGTACATATCATTTTGTATGTAACCTCATATTTACCATAACTTAGAATGCGACTGTACATATCATTTTGTATGTAACCTCATATTTACCATAACTTAGAATGCGACTGTACATATCATTTTGTATGTAACCTCATATTTACCATAACTTAGAATGCGACTGTACATATCATTTTGTATGTAACCTCATATTTACCATAACTTAGAATGCGACTGTACATATCATTTTGTACGTAACCTCATATTGACCATAACTTAGAATCTGACTGTACATATCATTTTGTATGTAACCTCATATTTACCATAACTTAGAATGCGACTGTACATATCATTTTGTATGTAACCTCATATTTACCATAACTTAGAATGCGACTGTACATATCATTTTGTATGTAACCTCATATTTACCATAACTTAGAATGCGACTGTACATATCATTTTGTACGTAACCTCATATTGACCATAACTTAGAATCTGACTGTACATATCATTTTGTATGTAACCTCATATTTACCATAACTTAGAATGCGACTGTACATATCATTTTGTACGTAACCTCATATTTACCATAACTTAGAATGCGACTGTACATATCATTTTGTATGTAACCTCATATTTACCATAACTTAGAATGCGACTGTACATATCATTTTGTACGTAACCTCATATTGACCATAACTTAGAATCTGACTGTACATATCATTTTGTATGTAACCTCATATTTACCATAACTTAGAATGCGACTGTACATATCATTTTGTATGTAACCTCATATTTACCATAACTTAGAATGCGACTGTACATATCATTTTGTATGTAACCTCATATTTACCATAACTTAGAATGCGACTGTACATATCATTTTGTACGTAACCTCATATTGACCATAACTTAGAATCTGACTGTACATATCATTTTGTATGTAACCTCATATTTACCATAACTTAGAATGCGACTGTACATATCATTTTGTATGTAACCTCATATTTACCATAACTTAGAATGCGACTGTACATATCATTTTGTACGTAACCTCATATTGACCATAACTTAGAATCTGACTGTACATATCATTTTGTATGTATGCCCTGACAACACGAGGTCAATGAAGCAGGGCATTAAGGTGAGGCATCTTCAGTATACCATCTTAATCACCTAGTCTTAACTAATCAGTGTCTGTAATAGTCTGTCTGGCTTGGCTTTCTCCATTACACCATGGATTCCTATCAAAGACATGTCTAACTCTCTTCTATTTTACTTTGATAACAATGCATGTCAAATATTATGTGGTAGCTATTTTCTCCTCTGACACGGCCTGATATCAAAGCGTGGAGTCTCATCAATCATGTCTCACCCGAGTCTCTTCCATTAAGATTCAGTATCACATAGACAGATTTATTTCTTATGGTGGCCATGAGACCACTAGTACTAAGGCCATCTCGTCTTGAGAAGGGTATCTTCCACCTTGATAAGAGGAGTCATAACAGACAGTATGCATCTTATGACAGTTACCTTGTGGGTAAAACTTCCTTTATTCTAAGAGCACAGATTTTTGCCACAGACCATTTCAATCTTATGACAGGTATCGTGTGGGTAAAACTTCCTTAATTCTAAGAGCACAGACATTTGCCACAGACAATTTCAATCTTATGACAGGTATCTTGTGGGTAAAACTTCCTTAATTCTAAGAGCACAGACCTTTGCCACAGACAATTTCAATCTTATGACAGGTATCTTGTGGGTAAAACTTCCTTAATTCTAAGAGCACAGAATTTTGCCACAGACCATTTCAATCTTATGACTGGTATTGTGTGGGTAAAACTTCCTTAATTCTAAGAGCACAGACATTTGCCACAGACCATTTCAATCTTATGACAGTTATCTTGTTGGTAAAACTTCCTTAATTCTAAGAGCACAGATATTTGCCACAGACAATTTCAATCTTATGACAGGTATCTTGTTGTTAAATACTTCTTTATTCTAAGAGCACAATACTGTACCCAAGTCAATTTGTATCTTATGACAGGTATCTTATGGGAAAAAACTTTATTCTAAGAGCATGACAATTCCGTACAGACTTGTGTATTATTTCCAACCATAACTCATGCCTTCAAAAGATACAAAAGTCTGCATCGCAAAGTCAAGCTCTCAGCATAAGGATCCTGTTATCAATGACACTCTGTGTGTCCTTGATTATAACCTTGAAAATACCACTCTAAGAAATAACCAGGGCCTCCTTTCACAAAGCAACCATTACTAAGGTTGACCATAACTCCCATACTTGAACATTGCAATAAGGCTACCTTAAGAACTTATGATCACCTTAGTGTTTGTGAAAGGGAGCCCTGTTCAGAAGAGGAATCTAAACACGTTTGACAAGATATACTACTTTCACTGTTTGAAATATTTCAATTGGAACATTGTTATACTGTTGACGTCTTAAGGCTAATAAGGTAGATTGTTGGTTGTTTATGTCAGTAGAAAGTGTGACACTGTTGTAATATTGATATAAGATGTCTGTGTGTGTTGGAGAAGACACAACAAACATATTTTCAGGATGAGCAACATCGGAATATCTTTGACGTCATAAGGGTTAATTTAGGGTTGTCAATGTCAGTACGAAGTGTGACACAGGTGTAACATGAACATAAGAGTCTGTGTTTATGAGCGTAGACACAACAAACATAGTCTGAGCATCACAAATGAGGTAAATTGTTGGATGTCTATACAAGGATGGAGCGTATCACACCCACTAGATGATTGTGAGCAGTTTGGGCATGTGGGTGTTAATTCGAAACATTTTCACGATCATCCATCATCCATGTTGTCAAAAAGATGGTATAGCTTACCTCATGTTAACTTTTGTCATTAATTAGAAGGAAAAGTAGATGTTTTTCCAACATTAATCGTATTTATACTATAATCAGCATTGCTTTCACGACAGGTCATGAAAATTAAAGTGGTCAATGGAGTATTGATTCTAACATTCTTAATAATAAATGCAGGCGTCTTTGCATGTGGGTGAACATAATTTTTTTACCATTGCAACATATTTAAGTAAAGTCATCTATTGACTTCACATTTACATTTTTGTGACATACCCATGTCTTGATATAAGGCAGCTTTACGTTCAAGCACAAGTGATACACTCATATAATGAATGTAGGGCAGTCAACGTGGACGAAACTATTAACAAGAAAATATCTTCAAGGATCATTATCTGTGATGTCTTGAGGATGTCATTTCACTTCAAAAGTTGTGAGTTGTTCAGGCAGTTGGTGACGAATGAAAATCAGTCTGTGCGTGGGTGAAAAGGCTTCTAAAATATTACTTTGATGTCATAAGGATGCAATTAGACCTTGTAAATTGTAAGTTGACGTTTTGATGAATTATAGAGTTTGTGTGGGTGAGAGAAGAGGCTTCAAAATCAAATGTTGATGTAGAAAGATCGATGTCATTGATTAGTGTTGATCCAATGTGATCAGATGAGGGGTCATTTAGACTATTCCAAGCAGATGGAACCCATCGTAATGGAAGACATGTCCCACTTCTATGTTCTACTTCTAAAAGTTCTATGGGACACCAAACAGAGAGGGTTGACAAATTTCTACAGGGCCCTCTAGGTTCAAGACTGCATAATCAGTTTGGGTTGTACATACAACTGTCTGAGAATATTGGATAAAGATGGTTTTATGTCAAGCAAGTTATGAGTTATTTATGCAGTCTATGAACCTGTCAGAGAAATTTTTTAACAAGTTTTTGAGGTCATTAGCCCAAGCAAGTTGTGAGTTGTTCATGCAGTTATCTGAACATGACGGAGAAAACACTTTTTTAGTCTTTGAGGTCATTAGCCCAAGCAAGTTGTGAGTTGTTCATGCAGTTATCTGAACATGACGGAGAAAACACTTTTTTAGTCTTTGAGGTCATTAGCCCAAGCAAGTTGTGAGTTGTTCATGCAGTTATCTGAACATGACGGAGAAAACACTTTTTTAGTCTTTGAGGTCATTAGCCCAAGCAAGTTGTGAGTTGTTCATGCAGTTATCTGAACATGACGGAGTAAACACTTTTTTAGTTTTTGAGGTCATTAGCCCAAGCAACTTGTGAGTTATTTATGCAGTGAGTGCTGATTGTGAGTTGAGTGTGTGTGGGAGAAGCGGGTGTTCACGGCAGCAGGTTCTCCTTCCGTCCACTCAAGACTACATGTCTTCCATCACCTTCATAACCCCATCCATAACCTCATATCAACCATCACCCACACCTCCTGGCTTCATAGAGGACCAGCCCAATACAGAGATAGGCAAAGTAGAGTTCTTCACAACTCCATTACTTAAATTGTTACCTGGGATATGACTGTTTCCAAATGTCTTCATGATCATGATTATTACCACCATTACCATGATTTAAACATAATGATAAAATTATCTTACTTTGAATAAGAGACCATCTTTGAACAATGACTTAAAAAGGTTTGTTTTTTTGTCAAAGCAAGAGTGCGCAATTAACGTTTACAAATTTTAGAAGAGAAGACACCAAATGGCAATCTTTGAGTAGATGATCTTATAAAAACAGTAAAAAAAATATCTCTTCTTCTTATGACCTAGTGACATCATGATTTGCTTTCTTTTATGTATCCAACACAACAGTAATGTATGAAAATATATGGTTGTTCAGTCACATAATAACATCCTTGGACATATTTGATATCGTGATGAAATCAATATTTTTCTTTATTACAACACTGTAATGAGAGCATGTCATCAAATATACCAACAACAAAACTTGATATAAAGACAGAACACATTTGTTGTTATAAATTTCTTTATTTCAAAACAAGTCATCGTCAATACAAGATCAAGTCACAAGCTATTACCATGCATTTCCTATCTAAATGAAATCAATCTAATGAATTATCATCGTAATGAAATGAAATCCATATCTTGTATCTATCACCAGAAAAAGACTTTTAATCATGAATTAATTAACAGCCAGTTAAAGCTATTTAAAGTTTATCTATAACTTATTTACTGTAATCTTTGTAATGTTTATGTAAGTAGATTTATATCTATTTTAGCTAATATGGGGTATTTCAAAATATTTTATTGTTATATTTTTTTATATTAGTTTTAAATTTTTTTTTGATTTATCACATGTTTATTTCTCTATTTCATTTGTTTTCTTAAATTATGTTTGTTTGATTAAGCTATTAGATTTGAAAGTTTTCATATTTAGCTTAAATATTTTCTGTTCAATTGTATGCATGAGAACAGATAGATTTTGTTGGATAACATTCAACAACATAGAAGGCATTGCTCTTATTAGTTTAGAAAATCCCATACAAAAATAAAACATATACACTCCCAAAATCAAGTTTAGAAAACGAAGGATCAAAACATAATTAAAACAAACAAATAAAACACAAATAAACCAAAATAAAATCAAGACATGCACATATCAAACCCTATGAAAAAACTATGAAAGCCAACGATACCTAAAACACAAAGAAAACTAAAAATAGCCAACGATACCGAAAAACACATTAAATCAAAAAAAGCAAGGTAACCGAAAACACAAGAAAACTAAAAAAATGCAAGGTAACCTAAAACACAAGAAAACTAAAAAAATGCAAGGTAACCTAAAACACAAGAAAACCAAAAAAAAAAGGTAACCTAAAACACAAGAAAACCAAAAAAAGGCAAAGTTACCTTAAAAAACAAAAACAATCAAACAAATGCAAGGAAACCTAAAACACAAAAACCAAAGGAGGGACGACATGATACTATCTCAGTAACTGAAAATCAGACGTTAATGATGAAGATAACCCCATCAACTTCTGATGTCCAGTCACTGCATTAGTGCAGTGCAGCTACTTGGAGGACGAGACTCTAGTGCAGGAAATGCCACACCCATCACCTCTTGTATATCTACATATCTACTGGAACTTAGCCTCTAGTCTACTCAACAGGTGAGTAGATGGTTGGGAGCAGGTTAGGGTTAGAAGGGTGATCTACTCAACAGGTGAGAGGATGGTTGGACGCAGGTGAGGGTTAGAAGGGTTATATTAGAAGGGTGATCTACTCAACAGGTGAGTAAATGTTTGGTTAGAAGGGTTATACTAGGAGGGTGATCATACCTAGCAGGGTGAGGTTAGAGGAGAAATTATGAAAGACCTTATAAGGTAAGAGTTATCTTATCAGGCGGGTAATAACAGGCAGGAAGAAGTAACAAAGTAACAAGATGTGCTGGCATTTTTCATAAGTAACTCAAGTCATGGTTAGTAAGAAATGAGAAGAAATTAGAAAGAATTGATAAGATATGGTTTTGTAGGACATCGAAAGATTGGGTAAGCATAAAAGTCATTAAGGTGTTCTCCTCTAGCAAAGCAACCTTTACCATTCTTTGACTTAGGTTGACCTTAGCTCCCATTCTTTAACATTGCATTAACGTAACCTTAAGGATTTAAGATCGCCATAAGGCTTTGTGAAAGGACGCCTAGCTATAGGTCTATTGTAGAGTAGTTTAAGGGTCTGACAGCTTATGGTAAATGGTTAAACTTGAATCGTCATATCAATAAATTTATCATGGTGTATGGTAAAACAACATCTAGAAGTTGTATATAAACATTTGCCTATCTTGTCCTTGATCTTATACATTATGAAAGTAATACAACGTTCCTAACATTCAGCATACTTATTTCAAACAATTTCTGAGACCTTTTCAATCATTAGGAAATCTTTGGAAGAGATTCCAAAAATCACATAACATGTTGTAATTAGATAGAAATTATGATAAGTATCTTTTGTTATTTTTTTGTAGGTTATATTTTTCTCAATAAAATGAAAAGAAATTCAGAATGTGGAGGGCAAAGTTTAGAACAACACTCATGCAATAAAAAAGCATGATGATATTTCCCCATCCTCTCCCCTCCAAAAAAGCTAAAAACAGCAAGTATGGGAAAACAATGTGTATTTGCTAGAATAAGAGGAAATTGTACTGCATTCAAAGGGAAAAATATCTCAAAAGAAAAGTTTAAAATGTCACATTAGTATTAAGATTATGAATTATAATATCTTAAAAAGAAAGAACCTTCCAAACCATATTATCATGTACTTACTCTTGAAACAGTCAGTTATTTTGTTACATACCAAAAAAATCTGATATTTCAAAATCTTAAGAGATGATGCTTTATGTATTGATTATCTCCAAGGGTTGTTCCTAGGAGAACAAAATTACATATGCTACAATAAACTTAGAACTGATGATTCTCCTGGGCAAGCGACATTGGAAAATAATTACGGACAGAAATCATCAAAGAATAAACTGTCAAGATGCATTTTGTAAAGATCGGAAAACAAACAAGCACAAAAGAGCAAACTTCCACAAAAGCATTTAATTCCCTCAAATGAAAAGAAGATTAAAAAAGATAAAAGAATACAAGCCAAGCTGACAAAGGCAACATAACTTCAAAAGTTTCTCATTGAACTTACGAAGAGAGTAGGAGACATGTTGAGAACAACCACGAGGAGAAATCAAGTAAAAAAGCTGCATGCAACATGATTCCATGTTTTAGCAAGCACAGATGATTTACAAGCATAATCCTATAACTGGACAATAAACAATCTCATCTAACCATTAAGTCATGCAAAAAACATCTCAATTTGATTCCCTAACTCAGCAAGTGTCAGTTCCATTTCTCTTGAGTAATGTATCATTATAACCTTAATTTCTTTAAATGTCAAATGTTCCACAATATGGAAGAATCCCATTGTTCCTGGAACACTTCCTGCTTGTTGAGACACCAAATTAACAAGGTCTCCTCTCTTAACACAACACATAAAATCAATACTCGAATGGGCTTTAACTGCTCCTTAAACAATGCTTGAATAAATGGAACTGCTGAATACGGTATTTAGGCAAAATACCTCTATTTGATGATAGTCCTTAAACCAAGATTCAATGAACCCAAACAAAAATCCATACTGCAGGAGACACGAGGAATATAAAAATATTCAATCTAATTTCCTTTCCATCATTGCTAACCATTTCCATAACCAGTCTGTATCCAGAGCAAACACATGGCATATCAGATGTGCTTGAAGAGCAAGTCCCTTGTAAGGGGAGACAACTGACAATAAGGACATGATAGATCCATCCCAAGTGTTGCCTTGATGAAGGGCCTGTAGGAACTATGACAAAGTCAATTAAGGAGATAATGAAGGCGACGTGGAGGCTTGTAGTGATGAATCCCCTTGTCAAATCAGTGGTACAACTGCTGATAAACTGTGCATAGAGATATCCTAGCAGTCAGCCACTGACTTGACACGAGGACTCCGCCATCTTTCTTCTTCCTCCTCTCCTCTTCTCTTCTCTCTCCTTCTAGAGACAGACCAACTGATGAACTTTTACAAATAAACTTCTAGTATCTATTAACTGACAAGCCTTCAAGTTCCTTGTTAATCTTTCTTCTACATTTCTCGTTTTGTCTCCACTTATCAGAATTTCTTTTTCTCTCTCCTTCTAGAGACAGACTGACAAACTTCTAACAATAAACTTAAATATTTATTAACTGACAGTGAATAATTCTTGTTAAAATTCTTCTACATATCCCTTTTTGTCTCCACTTATCAGACTTTCTTATTTCTCTCCCCTTCTAGAAACAGACTGGTTAACTTCTTCTATTAACTGACATTTGAATCTTCGAGTTTTAGAGTTTCTTGCCCTACCTCTTTGCAATACCTCTTTACCCTACCTCTCTCCCCTACCTCTTTGCCCTACCTCTCTGCCCTACCTTTCTCCCCTACCTCTCTGCCCTACATCTTTGCTCTACTGTTCTGCCCTTACCTACTCTGTCTCTGAGTACCTGTCTCCACTGGTGCTAATGCCTTCCAGTCTACATCTCTCTCTGCCAAGCTTTCTGCCTTGTGCATGTCTCTTCACTGAGGCAGAATAGCTAATACCTTTGCCTGTCAGACATTCAAACTAATTATGTAAAGCTCTTTCTACCAGTCATTCCTTCGTTTCTAATCTTTCTTCACTGTATCCAGTCTGTCTATAGTTCCCCTACATGCTATTCTTTAGAGATTAAATGAACACTAACACATATATCTTTACATTTTCAAGATAACACTAACTACTCTACCCTCAGCTGTTGTGGAAAGAAGGTAACATACCCCCCTAATCCCATACTCATACAAATTACAAAGTCTTTTACTCAAACTTACTACATGTACTTCATTTCTATCCCTCTGTCAACTCTTCTGTCTTCATCTTTCCCTTCCTACAATACCTGTCATGAAGAGAAGACTAACCCAATATAGAACCTCCAAATCTGCTTATTCTTACTTATTCTCCCATATCTTTTTCTCTGTCCATCTTTTCTGTCTTTCCATCATCCTACTGCATCTTTATCTTGAGGAGACAAACTAATCTAATGAAAGCTCCAATCTTTGAGTCATTCACTTATACTAACTCCCATATCTCTATCTTGCTGTAAGTATTTCTTGTAGAGACAGACTAACCAGCATAAATACCCATGAGTATATTTAATCTCCTTAATCCTATTACCATGTCTCTCTCCCTGTCTCTCTTCTTGTTTCGGTCACCTCAATGTCTCCTTTCTCTCTCTCCAGTTTAAAATCAATCATGAAGAGACAGAGTCGCCATTATTAAACCTTTCATTCTCAATGTTATCTACTCATTATCCCTATCCTGCAAGTCTTAAACTCACTAACATATCACTATCCCACCTCACCTCTACTAACTCTCCTTCTATCTCTGTGTCATACAACCAAACTAGTCAGTATAAAACATCTCAGGCCCTGTATTCTCTATTCATTATCCCTATCCTGCAAGTCTTAAACTCACTAGCATATTACTATCCCCACCTCACTCTCTCCACATATATTTTCCTTCTCTCTCTCCTGTCCCATCGCTGTGTCATACAACCAAACTAGCCAGTATAAAACCTCCCAGGCCCTGTGTTCTCTGCTAATTATCCCTATCCCAGAGACCCCCGTGGTGATGCATTACTCTCTCTCTCTCAATGGATCAGTGTTTGGATCCACGCTCCACACAATTAACTTAGCTTCCAAACAAAGTCTATGGACTCTTCTTTAAAGGAGCTGGTTATTAAAGATTTAATAAATGTCTGAAGTTTGAATATGAATTTTCTTATCAAGGTAACAATATCTTTTCTCATTATGCAAACCTTTGTAAAGGGTTTAAAAAACATTACAATGTATAATATTTAAATAAGAAAAAAAAAGGTAAAACCTTTTTAAAAGAAAGATTTAAAAGATAAGGATGTTATCACTAACATTATTTTAATCATCATCCTGAAAAACTTATTTCTTTCTAAAACAGAACTTAAAAAATGTTTAACTAAGCAATATCTTTTAATTTTTTGTATAAAAAATTACAGCAGATGTTAATAATTTAAACTCAGGAATAATATCATAATTTTGCAGGGATTATTTATAATATTTATAATTTATAATATATCCTAATTTAGCATTCCAAATGACTTAATCACCTTTCAGTCAAACAAGTAAACCAAACATCATGAAAGCGAATACTTACTATTTGTTTGTAACATCACTGCTTGTAACTAGGTGATGGGCATGCATCGTGACAATCATCGCCCACACCGACAAACAGACAGACAGACAGACAACTAACGGACAGACAATCAGAGCTCCATGCCAACTGTCTGTACATCCTCTTCCTACCCACAGGTACAAGTGCATGTTAAACATCCACGTTCATTTACTCTGCATTACGCGTATTGACTGCCTAACACAGGATGATAGCAGAAACACGGTGTCGGGACTACATTATATGGAGTATGAGATTCTGAAATATTTCCTGAAGGATTGACTTGAAATGTTTAAACAGGAAATTGACCAAAATAGTTCTTTCAACCAAACAGGAAATTGTAGTTTGGTTCTCTGGGAGAAATATCAAATTTAGTGGAAATGTTTCCTGAATGAATTTTATATTTCAGAGTATAGTGATTTATGATTATTCCTAAAAGTGGTTAAGAATTATAAATCTGATTTCAAACTTCCTTTAAAAATGACACTAAATTTTACCAATTCTGCAAATTTTGTCATGGGAATAATTTCAATTAAGGAACAGAGTTATTTTCTACTAAATAATTGTGTTTCATAGTACGAAAGTACAAAAGAAAATACCATATTGATACCTTTTCAGTATTTTGAACAAACACAAGAAATATTCATTTACAGTATCTAACCATAACAGTCATATAATTCTGCATTTGCGGAACCAATTTGAGCATCTGTCAAATCAAAACGTCTGCAATCAATCAGAAGATATTGAATCAAGGACAAACATTATCGTAACATAAGAAGAGTAACCTTACCAATTGCACAAGTTTACACTAACATGAAACATTTTATAAAAAATCTAATTGTCACCATACAAAATGTACACCTTTCAAACATGAAGAACACCCTTACAATGTACAAGAGAGAAAGAGTTACTGGAACCAACCTTGTAGAAGAAAGGTCATTACGATGAGTATTTGAAACAATCCTTGTAGAAGAAAGGCCAATAGATCAGTATTTGAAACAATCCTTGTAGAAGAAAGGCCATTACGATCAGTATTTGAAACAATCCTTGTAGAAGAAAGCCCATCAGGACTGATTAGCAAGAACAACAAATGTCAGGCCAACTGAGCCTATCTGATTATTCCTCATAATCTATGTCATGGTTGGGAAGGATAAAACGAACTCTGCGATTATAAACCCAACTCAGTAATTCAGGAGACACAGGCAGGCACAAATGAGGAGGAAGATTGAGTTTCACTTCTGAGAGCTACATCAAAAGGCTAGCTTCTTTGTCATGCTATGGACAGGACAGCAGGCTCCCTTAATGGACAAAGTAGTAAATGGATTCCTTCAATAATCATAGAATAATCTAGACAATTGCAAGCCTTGTGTGATTAAGATACATTTGGCCTATGCAGGCTCTTGCCAGAGCTTAGCTTCTTGGTTTTCTCTAGAACACATCACAACAAATGAGAGAGACTGATGTACAGATAAATCTTGAGCAGCGATGTCTCCTTCAAACCAAATAATGATTTCTGATTGCTTGGGTAATTGCATGCACACAAACCATACTGCTTTCAATTCACTTCAGCCTCATTACTACATTTAAAGAATAATCAAAGCAAATAATAGCTCAATTAAGTATGACATCATTCAAATTAACATATTCTTTCAACCTTAGATGACATTTACCAATTATCTCTTACACTGATATCTGATAACCAATTAAATAAAAATGTATTTACATTCAACAAATGCTCAAATGTGATTCAGTAATCTGAAAAATGTTCAACTTGGAATATAAACATGATGGAGAGCAATATTCTCAGAGTAAAATATGAAAATGGTACATCAGAAATGGCAAATATTGAATCTGGAGAAGCCTTACAAAGCCACAAGTACCTGTACGTAAGGAGAAGGAGACAGTTAGTCCTGGGAGTTCATTACAGCAAGCAGCTGACTCCTGGCCGCTGCCATCAGGGATAATATCATTGAAAGAGGAAAGTGGAGTGATTAATCTGGAGAAACAATCAACTCAGAAAGCAGATGATTGCCCCACACCACGGCACTTATTCCACTAATCCTAGGCCTAGTCCAGGGGAAGCGGGATCACAGTGAACCATGAAATTCCATCATAGAAGAGTGGTCGAGGAGTGTCACATCGCCTGGCATCACGGCATGTCACGGACTGCTGTCTACCAGCTAACCAGCGCAGAGATAGTCAACGTACTGTGGGGAGCAGCTGAGGAGCTGCAGTGATAGGCAGCCGGCCGGCATCAAAGGACGGAAACAGAGTTTCGCTATCATGGCCCATCCCTGCACTGTTGAGTGCTATTGGATCCATACAGATTTGCAAATCTGCTTCCTCTCTCTCTCTCTGTGGCCTTCCTCTCTCTATCTGACCCTTCACCAACCTGATAGTCCAGCCAACCTCCCTCCCTCACTCACTCCCTCCCTCACTCCCTCGACCAAGGAGTATCGAGCATATTGATCATGTGCAGATCGTAACTTCCTGTCCGTGACTGTGAGTACAACTGGCCCCTCGGGAGTCCGCTGATATAGGCTGACCAGACTCCTCTACTTCCCATCTCCATATAACTCATTTGTGAATATTAGAAATTAATTTTTAATTACCCTAATGAAAGGGGAAACAGCTTAGCATCAAACAGTTCACAGCAGTTTAACAGCATTAAGGGCAATACAATGACAGTAATGATAATGAGTTGAATCAATCTGTCTACCATCTCTATCCCGACCTGATGAAAGATAAATGAAACCTGCTCTGTCCGTCCCCAATTTTACTCAACATCAGCAGAGAAAACCGTAACAAATTACATCACCCATCTACACTGAAATCGGATTACCACTCTGCCCCTGTAAGCTAGAACAATGAGAACTTGACTATTGATGTTCTCTCTCTCACTTCATTATTAAAACAGATTGATTCCCTCATGCAGATAATTCATCAGATAAGCCTTAGCACTTCCGATGGGCAAACCATCCTCCCTCCCTCCCTCCATCGACTCCACTTCCAGGCCACACAGCCCTCAAAGCACATCAACTCTGCTTCATCACTCAGACTTTGTGAAAACCATTAAAATGAATTAAACTTTCCCAATTCATCACTCCTCCATGATACCTGCTTCATTAAGCCATAATGCTAGAGAGGCTGGAGGTAAATAATAAATGGAAATGACGAGGCCCAACATGAAAGACAGTGGGCAGGTAGACAGACCCTCACAATAGGCCCCTACGCTAATGGATGGACATACCACTTATTCTAATGAATGCAATGAGAGGGCTACAATATGAATACTTGTCATATTACCTGCAATACTATCGGATCACCATTAATAGCTTCCTTTCATCAAAAGAATAATTACATGGGCTGTAAATGTTGTGTTTATGAGATTTCAATTTGAAAAATCTACTTTCATATTAAATAGAATATATGAAATAAACAAGAATCTATTTTTATATGGATAATGGGAAAAGAAAATTGGTTTTAGTTCAAATGAGGTTGACCAGCTTTGTCTTGATATAGTATATTCATACAGCTTGTCGTTCACATTACATATCAATTTTTTTTTCAAAAGTTGAAAAATAATCAAACAATACAAATTCAAATCTTTCTACCACTTCATTACACATCAACAATCTTCTCTGATTTCAAGGAAAAGATATATAATTTAGAATAAAGTCATTTTCTCTTTTAGTCACTACATTCCACATTAACAATCTTCTAATATTTCAAGGCATTGATATTATTCAGGATCAAGTCATTTACTCCTAACTATGACAGAGAAAAACTTGATCATGACTCTTGAATATTCATGACAGGAGTTGTGAACATTGTGAACTGCAGCTATGGCTGATCAATGGGAGGACATTAAAGGTAAGTGTGACGAGCCCGGTGCTATTTGCCTAATTGTACTATTCAGTCGGCCAATAACGCACTCGGTGATGAGTAGCATCTGGCCGACATTGCCAGGCAACTGAGTGTCATCGTTAGCACATCAAATTTGGTTTTCCATCGCTATAACAACGAGCTGTACATTGTGATGATATCCCAGTGGGAACAGGAAGCTAACAGACAATATGGGTAGGACTTCAAGCTCTGTTACGATAACTGTCATCAACACCTGCTGTGTCATGGTGCAGTCAACACCACCGAGTGTTATCATCGCAATAATCCATACATTCTGCTTACCTATTCATGAAGGAGATCACTTTTCCAATTAGTTTATGAAATTTTCTCTCTACCTCAATTTATATACATAATCACCATAGGTCATATAAACATTCACATTCTGCTTAGTTTTGTATGAAGAATCACTTTTTACAATAATACATTTACGATTTTTTCTCTCTCAAAATCACCAAAGCATTATCATTAAAATAGTCCAAATAATGCATATCACTTTTAACAATTATAAGTTTTTAAAAGATTCTTTCTCAAATGAATATCACACAAAAAATCATCATTATGATGTTCCATAAAAATATAAACATTCTGCTTATTATTCAATGATAATGAAGCCCTGGGTTTTAAAAATATTTGTATCCGTCTCTAATACTCTGATTACTTCGATTCAAGATTTAGAAAACAAATAATTAGGTTCAAATTGATAACTCACATAAAATAATTTGAAGGGATGGTGGATTTTTTATCAACTTATTTACAGAGTTACTGAGTAAAGCTTAAAATCTTAGTTAATTAAACTTAACATGATAAAATAAACTTAGCAAACGGTTATTTCCTACATATTTTATTAAAGCTATGTCCACTTCTGATTTCGCAATATGATATACTAAAACATTAGTAAGTTCCTGTTTAGTGACAATTGGTTAATATTTAAGCAAAAGGTAGCTAATACTAAAGAATAATATTATGTACAGTTTAATTCTGTTATTGCAAGTACTTGTATGTAACCAGGATAAAAGTGGTTTTTCACAATTTGATCTTATAAGAAAAATATGATATTAAATTTTTAAATAGATTTTTATTAAGCAATATGATATCATTGGTAAGCTTAGAATATTTTTAAAAAAAATAATTCAGTGCATCACATTACTTCTCATAATTGAAAATTGATCCGCGAGAAACTTTAACTCAAATATCGCAAAAGAAAAGAGCATGGTTATATGAAACTTTCAACTTCCTTTTTAAGAAACAAGGTACTTAGTTATGAAATTGACTACCAAAACATTTGTCACACTTCTTTCACTTTCAATTCAAATTCACAAGAAAAAGGAAACACAATTATTTTGCCGCAGTTAATTTCCTGGTGAAAAACCTTATTCCCTTTTACTTGAATTAAGCTTTTCTCGTGAGAAACTACATGAACCCAAAATTCTAGTCACAGAATCCAATATAAACCCATATCTAACAAGTATTATTACTAAGTCAGGAAATGCATGGTATTAACATATCATAAGAAGTACTTACCGTTTCAATACACACCGATATGAAAGGTAAAAGAAAGAATGTCAACATGAAAGTCACTTCTCAAGGTAGGGTTCGGACCAGGTGAGCAGCCCCTCGTTAAGGTGTGTCAGGTGAGCGGCCCCTCGTTAAGGTGTGGCCAGGTGTTGGATGAAGGCATGAGGAGACTTGGAAGCAAGGGCGGTGTGACCCCAACATGTAGATTTCGGCACTGAAGAGCATCTAGTAAGGATCGGATATTGAATTCAGCATCTGACACTGACATCAGAGCATCAGACATTGATGTCAGCATCTGATAGGGACATAAGGAGCATCGGACATTGACGTGGGCATCAATATGGACATCAGCAACTTCAGTCATCGATGTCAACATGAAGGACCTTGAAGAACTATCAAGCACTTGCGTGTCAGGATATGCAGCTTCTGACATCAACATCATGAAAGTAAAAAGAAGAACATCAGACACAAAAGCATTTGACTTCTGACCGGAGCATATGGCATGGGAGCATCAAACACAAGGAGATACGGGAGGCTGCATCTCCCCAGTCCAGCTCTCTCAGGCCACATCTAATCAGCAGAGGACTGTGCTGGACAGATGAGTCCACCGGATGTACAGGTAACACCCAATGAGAGTGCAGAGAAGGACCAGAGCAGGAAATGAAGACGGGAGTCTTCTGATGAACTCGTTTCAAATAAAGTACATTTCAGGTAGACGAGAAGCAAATGCAAGTGTAGTGAAACAGCATCCCATATCTTGCTGCCATCGCATCCCATCTGGTCGGTCGTGTAGACATCACAAGTTGTCTCGTGTACGTACAGTTGGCAGAGTTCCAGGCAGGACCTCCTTCCCCCTCCTCTCGCTCGGCCCATGTGTACCCTTCTGCTGATCACTCTCCAGTCTAATGAATTTATACCAGCGCTGGCCTCACCGATCCATTGTTCTACAGATGTCATCCAATACTATTAAGCATACTTCATATAAGTCCCCTCACTCATCCCCTTAACTAATATCCATGGCAACCAGCTGTAAACAATATGCAGTCTGTAGCTGAGAGGCTGACGCAGGGAGGGGAGTCCCCATACCTGCAAGTTCTGTAATTGGCCGCCAGGTGGCGTGCTCTGCGACTGGCAGGTAAAGAAACGACCACACCTTGCTATCAGAAAGCCTCCCCTCCCACTTGGGCTGGAGTAGAGAGAAAATCAACAGATAGATGTACGCGATCCCGGCTGGCTGCCCTGCCCTGTCTTATCCCAGTGATTAATCTACAGTTGGCTCAGCTCAAATCATCCCTATTGTATTTGCCTCTTGTCGTTGTCATTAGCACTAATATACCTCTCCAATCTAGTTCTCTGCTGTCTTCCTACACTCATGCTACCATTGATTTCTATATTCCCCAATAGGATGAAGTAAATCTCATCAAAAGCTACTTTTCTCTCAAAAAGGACACTTGAGTTTCATCACAATGTTTCTGTGGCTACTGGAACACTTGAGTGTTTTCCTGTATTGAACTCAAGTAGCATTTCCACTGATCACAGGCACATTCAGACTGGTTTCAATGTATCATCCTTCATACTCAAATTACTAACTGCTAAGTGTAACCAAAAACATATTTGCAATATTACTTATGAATCTCAATGTGTGATCGGATCAACAATACTTTACTTTGACAAATTTGACATGACACTTCCCAAACATAAATATTAATTATATTCTTAGTAAATGAAGTTAAATGATTTCTTTAAAATATGACAACTACCGGTACTTAAATCTAAAAGCAAACAAAATACAGTTTAATATGATTTCTGGATATTGGGAAAATACAAATTTAGTTAATGAGATCATTTAAAAATTGTCATTACAAAAATAAACATAAGTTACATCCTATTGATATATGACAAGCTAATGACAATAATATTGAATTAGGATTTTTAGCTTGCAATACATTTATAATCTTCAATTTTTATAAACAGGATATCTTTTTCTTTTAGTGGAGTATTCCTCACTGGTTTTGCTCACCCCAATAAATGGTTACTATAGCACTTACACACTTGACTTGATACTACATCATTCTAGCTTCCATCAGAAGAAATGCTCAACGGATCCTTGTCAACATCTTAAAAGCAAATCCATTTATTTTTCAGCTCAACTGAAAAGTCAAGCGTTTTAAGCACAAAAGAAAACATCAATTCATCTTTTAAATGAAAAGGGTGACAAAACAAAACATTGAAATAATATTTTTTTAAGGTTGTAACAACAACCTAAGATTGTTATTCTTTTTAAACAAAGAAAGCTTTAATGTAAAAGATAAAATATTGAATGACTATAATTTTTTTTCAGAAAACAAGTTACAAAATATTGAAATAACATTGTTCGGCACAAAGATGGCACTACTGTGTTGTACAAGGCATCCATCCAAATTAGGATAGGTTTACCCAAATTTCAAGAGGTTTATCCTCAGCCCAAGATATATTTTCAAAAACGAATTTCCAATAAACAAATGGAGAAAGCCTATTTAACAGTATTTGATTAAATATTTTTTCACCAGTAGTAATTTTGCATTTAATAAGCAAAGAAACAACTTTTTAAAAGTCTATTCATATATATATTAAGTTTATCGGTTCATATTCATAAGAAAGGGACAATAGCAAATAGCTACAAAAAACATTTTTGGAAAGAAAAACCCTTTTCAGACATCAAAATAATGTTTAAACAACTGTCAACTCAACACTTAAATTAATCCATAATTTAGGGCCGTATCATTTAGACTTAAAAGGGTATGCATCTGAAGTTGAAACCTTAACTACATAAAAGTGCATTTAATTGAGGCCCTTTGTATTTAGAAGCAGAAACAGTATACTTCCTCGTCCAAAAGAAAATCCCAAAACCTTCAGATATCATCTCTCAAGAAAGGAGTTTTGTGTACGCCAACAGGGCATTTAACAATGATGAGCTTAAAACCTAAGGATGTAAATACCATTGTGATGAAGCCCAACAATTGTCCATGTTTATCAGGCTCTTTTCACCTTGTAATATTGGTTTCCACCTGTCAAACCTTTGAAATATTTTACTATCTGAACCTACTCAGTTACATTATACACCAAAATCTTTACCAAGCTTATATCATAAACCGTCTTTCCAGAAGGCAAACTCTTAATGGAGACAGGTGCTAATTTCACAAAGCTGATAAGAACCCATTCAACACTCTATTATCACATTTCCTCATGTCAGTAATGCTGCTTTGGTTTTGGACTACTTTGTTAAACAACCTTGTGACACTTACTGTCTAAAAATTCATATTCATATTCCAAATGCAAGATGAGAATGATTTAACAAAAGTTTTTACATGCAATTACTTTTAAGTTTTTTTGCTATTTCCTGTAACTATATATCTGATGAAATGTGAATCATATGTTGGACATGCATGAAACAGACCCTCGGAATATCTGTTGTTTGAAATAACACAAAAGCCCATATTTTCATTTGGTGAACAAAAGAGGACATCCTGATACCCTTATGATATACATATAAGATAATTAACGAGATTTTTGTTAGAAAAATAAAGTGGGCTCCATGAACAGATCTAACTACCCGCATTCATCAAAATCAAGGTGACTTACAATGATAAGTCAGTGAACAACTGCATGGTCATGATGGGTCCATTACTGGTGGCACACATAGACCATCCAGCAAGATTACTCTACTCTAACTTCTTTGAGAGCAAACAGAGAATGTTCTGTGCTTGTGAACGACATAAGAATCTGTGTCAGATATGACGCATACAATGAACAAAGAAGTTGTCATCGATACATTCCTCTGTATAAACTACTTCACTATGATTTATCCCAATAGAGGAAATTCATAAGCAATACAAGGTAGTTTAGAATGAATTACTTTAATATAATTTCCAACAAATCAAACTAAAATCATGGAAGATATTGTTGATCATCTTTTACCAACTGTCTGTACTGATAGTGAAACACAACATAAAGCAATTAGTGCCTCCATTTCCTCATTAGGACAAATACATTAGGCTGTACGTGAAACAACAGGCATGGACAAGATCCACCGAGCTGAAAACATCACGCGCATCACCCGCACATGAACTGAAGCTGTGTTCCATAGGTCAGTTTCATGTTTTACAAATCATAGGCGAGTTGAACAAACAGACAAGCACAAAGAAGCCATATTGGTGGGCTACTTTCCCACTTACTTCTCCTACAGTTGGAACGGTGTCGCCATGACGGCTAATTACAATATTCATGCATATAGTCATTCCAAATAGATGGAAATATCATAAAGGTATTTGCAGATTATCTAGTGATGAAGATTAACTTGTATAATTTATCAACCCATACAAAACAGAGTATTGGAAATGCATTACCAAGAAATGTTATGCAGGAGTTTGAGAACAGTTTACTGATTATAGGGAAGATAATTATGTGAAATAAACAAAGAAAATATCGCTAGGCAACAGAACAGTTACAAAAGCATCAACTCATAAAGGAGTAATAAATTGTCCCCACTAGGAAAGCTGGTCTTGTCATTGCTACATTGATTCTTCTCCTTCAACATCAATAATCTGAAAATTTCCCATCATCAATGTTATAAATGCAGCAAAACATTTTAATTTTTTATATGTAAAACAAAAGAGCAGTCACTCAGTTGAAATCCTACAAAAAAAAGCCAAATATAATGAGATACCAAAAGTTTTCAAATCAATCTTTATAGAATGGAGATTAATTTGTTGATGATGATGAGGCGATTATCTTAAACGAGTTCAAATAAAGCTCAAATCACATTTTATGCTTCAGATCAAGCTGAGTTGTTCAATGTGAGTGATTAAAGGGGCAGTAGCACGTTTTGTGACAATTTTATATTTTAAAATTTTCAGTGATAATTGTAAGTTAATGTTAAATGTATTATTTTGACAGTGTCAAAAATGTCATTACACAAGTCAATCATCCATAGTCGGAGGACAAAGTATGAAGATTCACATAAAATACATGGGTGGCCATTTTTGTGTGAACACCTTTAATTCATTTTCTGTAAGAAAAAGGAATCGCATGGCTAAACTTTACGTTAAATATTTGAATTATTACTGCTCCATTTAGTTTAAATACATTGGAACCATTAATTTTCATTTTCCTGACATCACCTTATATTCCCCCTAAAAACGTGCTACTGCCCCTTTAAGAGTTGAGAAAAATTGAGTGTTGAATTTGTGTTGTTAACAGGTCAGTTTGTCATCTCTTTTCATTCCCCTTTTCTGATATAATAAAATAATATCCATCGTAAGTAAAAAAATAATAGACTCTCTCCAACCCAAGTTTAGATGAAATTCTAATGAAATTCTAATGATTTCAAGGTTTCAAGATTATCTTGTTTAATATATTAATTTAATTGATTTAATGGATCAAGGTTTGTAAGGTAGGAAGATACATTAAATACCAATTCAAGTTTATAATTCAAAAGATGAAACATGCATGTTGATAGAGATCAAGATGGTTTATGGAGAGGTTTACTGTACCCAAACATAACTTTATGTGGAATGGTAACTTGTTGATTTCATGCCAAGAACAGAGATTAATTACCCATATGGTTGAAAAAAAGTGGTGACATATTTCCAATATGAGCACTAGTGCACATATCACTTTTGCCTAGCAACGATTGTTGCAGCGCGAGTTCCCGCATTTTTTCACCTGTTACGTCATAACACCTTTGTTCGTGACGTCACTTTAGCCGGCCGTCGCAAGGAAAGCACTTTCTTGGATATTTCGAAGATGGTAAAATGGAATAGAATCGATAATAAAGAAATTATCACCCTCTGAAGTGTGTCATATGACTTTTACGAAACTCATGCAAATTTTTGTATTACCCGAGCGAGATGACCCACTTCCTCGGGTAATAATCTCTATGTATCAATAAAACAACAAATCATGAAGTTGAAGGATATGAAAAAAACAAAGAATTTAAAGGACTGGACAGAACTTAAAGCTACCATTAAATATCAATGAGTTAAAAAAAAATTCACAAAATCTCTGTATGGAATAATCATTTTATATTTAATTCCAGATTGAAAGCTATAAATAATAATCATCACTAGTTAAGGAGTCTGTACACAAAGTTTCAGCTTTCTAGGCCTTATGCTTCTGGAGAAGAAGATGAAAATGTGCAAAATTTACAGACAGACGGATGGACAGACAGACACCATGCCATGCCATAAGCACAAGGACATGTGCAAAATTTGAAAATAATCGGATTAATAGTTTATTCATAATAGGTCAGACGAAAAATGTCCTTGTATGGACAGACTGAATCATTAATACCACAATATTCGCTCAAACGTTGGTCAGGGGTATAAAAAGAAATCTCAATTCTTGCACTCAAGATTTGCACTTTTTCAAAACCCTTACCTGAAAATGAGGTTTTTGAACAAACAATGCACAAACTTTGTAGTTATATCAATGATAGAATTTACTGACCCATTTAATTTAGGTTCAAACAAGAATTGTTTTTGTATAAAAAGACAAATATTTTTACTTTTGAAATCAAAACAATCATCATTATCAACACAATCATCACCACCATCATCACCATCATTTTCTCAATCAAAATCATCTTCATCAAAATAAACATTATCATCCCCATCATCATCATTATCACCACCATTATCACCACTACCACCATCATTATCATCATCATCATCACCACCATCACCATCATTTTCTCAATCAAAATCATCATCAAAATAAACACTATCACCCATCATCATCATCAAAATAAACACTATCACCCCATCATCATTATCACCATCACCATCACCATCACCATCACCATCACCATCATCATCATCATCACATACATAATCACCATCACCATCACCATCATTTTCTCAATCAAAATCATCATCAAAATAAACACTATCACCCAAACATCATCATCATCATCATCATCATCACCACCAACATCATCACTACCACCACCATCACCATAACCATCACCATTATCATCATCATCACATACATAATCACCACCATCATCACCCCCATCATCATCATCATCATCATCATCATCATCATCATCATCATCATCATCATATCATCATCACCACTACCATCATCACCATCATCATCACCATCACCATCATCATCACCATCATCATCATCATCATCATCATCACCATCATCACATACATAATCACCACCAGTATATAAACATGATAAACATGACCATCATCATAAATGAACTGTAATAGCATTATGGCATTATCATGTACAAT
Source organism: Steromphala cineraria (assembly GCA_916613615.1). Taxonomy (NCBI): domain Eukaryota; kingdom Metazoa; phylum Mollusca; class Gastropoda; order Trochida; family Trochidae; genus Steromphala; species Steromphala cineraria. The sequence goes on from OU744729.1 coordinate 3,098,932, forward strand.
CTTTTTGAACATGAAACTCTCCAGATTAAGTATGGCACACAGTGTAAGATAATTATCTCTCACTATCAAGTTATTTCAGAGGCAGCTCATCCCTGTGATTGCCCAGACAATATGAGCGAGATATCTGGTATTTTTGCAGCTGTTGAAATTCATTGATTAGGCCGATCTTGTCTTACGATTAGTCTGCACGGAGCCGCGCAACAGCACATTTTTCTAATCAATTCTTTCTGCATTTTGCAAACTTGCTATGAACTGACCGATCATCATAAATAAAGTTTAATTAGTGTTACTGCCTCCTGATATCCAATACAGCTTAAAGATCTGACCTATGACCTGGCGCAGATTGATTGCTAACAGGCGAAGACAAGATCTTAGACCGAACTTTGATTGAAACTTTGTTGGAGAATAGGATCATTGAAGAAAGCATGTTTTCATGGGATATCTGAGGTAATACGCCATAGAAAGTTTGACACGGAAACAAGTGTGAAACTTTTATCCTTACCTATTTATGGATCACTGAAGCATCTTGCAAATGTTTGCATGAACTGATTGCAAACAGACGAAGACAAGATTTTAGACTTCACTCTGGTTGAAACTTTTTGTGTGAATAACATTTCTTGAATTAGAGAAATGTACTCTTTTCTCTCATTTAAGAAATGTTATTCACACATGAAATGACACCTAGGACAATGAAAAAGGTCTAACAACTAGCCATGAAAATAGACTTACACACTTATTGCCAGAAAATTCTAACCATAAGTACGTTATCAAATTTTGATTGCAAATTGAAACTTGAATGAATAGACTCTTTCTTTCAATTGAGTCTTCATATCTAAAACAGTTACAGCTACAGTGATATAAATACATAAATATTCCTTTTCTGCTACGATAAAAGAATCCAGAAATATAAAATTTCCCTCTCCACAAACACTATAAAGAAATCCATAATAGATTAACAATAAGAGCTTGAGAGGTGCGATGAAAAATCCTCAGATTATTCCATCAAACTCTTGTCCTATCATGTCAACCAACAAGAGCAATAACCTGGGATGTCTTAATTAACTTGCAGGGATGTGTCCAGTACGGACTCAGACATGACAAGGGGAGGTTGATGTGGTCGACCAGACCGCCCGTTATCTGTGCATATTTCCAGAAGGTGCTTAACCAGCTAAGTCTTCATAATGGGATAACCCTTCCATGGAGCATGTCATTATTGTCATCGGTCCGGCTCTAGTCCTGATAGATCGCTCTCCTCTCCTCATCTACCTTGCTTCTCAGTCTGTGACATGCTCAATTCTGTCTATTATCTATATTCAGTGCTCTTACTCTAATGTTGCAATAACGACTTCTGTATTCCACTCAGATTTGATCTATATTCGGTGTTCTTAAAGAGTTGATAAATATCTTGCAATTAATGACTTCTGTATTCCCCTCAGATTTGATCTATATTCGGTGTTCTTAAAGAGTTGATAAATATCTTGCAATTAAAGACGTCTGTATTCAACTGAGATTTTACTTATATTCAGTGTTTTTAGAGAGTTGATAAATATGTTGCAATAAGAGAAATATTTAAACTTACTTGACAAATATTGTATAAGTTCCATGTGTATATAAAACCCTTTTCTTCATGCTTTGAAGAGAAACTAATGATTGACTCATCATTCTGCTATAATGAAACATAAAGTGGTCAACTAATTAGACAGAAACTCATACAATAAGGAAATCATTTCAATCAACTGTCGATGAGTTTTGTAGTTATTTGGATAGTAAGGCTCTCACATCGTTACCTATCACCAATAAGATGTATATTCAGTATTTCCTTCATTAAATGTGCCGTCCTTAAGGGCTTTGTATAAGAAAGCAGGCTAATTATGCAGTGTGACCGTTGGCAGGAATGAATTGTAAGGTGGATTCCCTGGAGCAAGTTTGTCTGCAAACACTCGACAGATACTCTGAGTTAATATACCAATGGTAGTGGGATCGATCTGACTCTTACACTTCAAGTTCTTGTTCCGACACAATGGAAATTGGGACACAAACTCACACCAATCTCATTCTAAAGCAAGTCCTGGAAGAAAATCTGCTTTTTCCTCTCCTGAAAGGATGATGCTGTTCAATAATTGCAAGAAGGAAATAAATCTTGTCTGGTCTGCAGTAAATAAGGCGCGAGGCAGTCTGGCCCTGCCTGATGTCTGCCTAGCTTGCTGTATCAAATAACACAAGATCAAACAAGCTTTTAATCCCTGACTTCTGTGAGCAGCAGTTTCTTGCTGCAAACTATGCATAAACCATTCTTGAAACAACCAAATCCATGTCTGAAACTTCCAAAATCTTCAATCAGTTCTTATAAAAAATGCAACCGTTTCAAAAAGAATATTTCTAGGATAAAAAAGGAGTCGTTAATCGATAATGTCATAAATACGTCTCAATCACTAAAAAAAAAACGACATGAGGAGTTTTTTTTATGTCAGGTCACAAATATAGCATAGGACAACCATATTACTTCCTATTCCGACTAGTAAAATACATCTGATCCCACCGTCAGCACAAACATGTATAACAGAGGTCTAACATTTCTTACACTTACACGTGTACATCAGTTTTTATGCTCTTGAAACTCCTTTTTAATGCCAAATAATGATCACGTCAAACAAGCATCGCAGATTTTGATAAGCGATGTGAGACAGCCTTGTGTTACAAGTCAACATCCAAGCAAACAAATGTCATTAATGTTCGCTGTTCGGAAACTTGTGAGTGGTCCCTTGGTACCTGCTTACTGACTTGAGGTGACTTATCTCTTCTTATATGCACATGAAAGATGGACGTCTGTGCAGAAAAAGCTGCCTTCTTCCTATAATCTGAAGAAGAAAGGACCTTGAGAGATTTCCATTTGCCCTTTGACGAAGTACAAGAAGAAAATTTTATAACAAGCATTGGTTGCCACAGGAAGGATAGATAGAAGTTTCACAACATAAATGCAACTTGTCAATCTTTATAAATTTCTCTGCTGACATGATCAGGGATTAGGAAGGGCAGGGGCCATGGGCCATTTGCACATTTTCTGAAAAAATGGCCCATTAAAATTTTGAAGTTTACTATTGATATAAGGGCAATGGCCCCTTTAAAAATGCAGAAAATTACTAAAAGCCATGAAAATGGCCCATTGTCAAAAGTGTCCTTCCCAATCACTGCATGATGATCATTTAAAAATGAGTAATCTAAAGCATGATTCAAACACTAATTCCAAAGTAGCCCAAAATTATGAAAACGATTTGAAAATATTAAAAAATTTCCCAGACTGAGTGAGCTCATGCTGCTTGTTTAAAACAGCAAAATTTGATCCTTTAAACAGATAGTAATCAAGCTCAGAGTTCATCACAATAATTAACTCGGGACAGATGAACAGTAACTCTTTGTGTTTTGTTGAATTTTCTTATACTTGATTATGAAGTTAAGCTGTATTTTGTTATATATGTACCTGTTTATTTTTGTGAGTCACGTATAAGAACAAAATGGTAGCCTGATAGACGACAGTATTTAAGGTATTCTTTATCTCCTAAGAGAGAGATTTTGATATATCAACATCTGGTATGGTTCCATCATATAAAATTACCGTGTACTTAACAATGGTCTTCACGGAAAATGTTATTCATATCAAAATCAACATATAATGATAATAATCATCAGAAAATAATCAATCCTTCCTACAATGCATTTATAGTTATTGCCATAAAGTTGTTCAACAGACTGATTACATAAAGGCAACTTTGATCAATCTAAAACAGACTCCAATATGGGTCCTCGATGCCTAAACATCAAAGAAACCATCACTTGTGGCATTTCCAGGAGGACTTACTTCTAAATGGACTCGGCAGTTACATGATATTGACTCTATTATTGAGCACATTAATATGATAGACAAATCAAGGAATGTTTCCTGATCACTGAGAGACCATCTTGGCATCTTTGATTGGCATTCAAGAAGTTTGGGGGAAGTGAATTAGGGTACGCCTCTTTCAAGAGTATTTCACGGCTACTAGTATTTTTGTGAGGAGAAAGCCCTCAACACTACTGTGGCTAAGCATTGCATTGATACCTGCGAAAATCGGCTGGAACTGGCAACCCATGGGTAGTACTGCGCTGATAGTCAGTGTAGTATTGCACCCAAACCTTACCGAGTGTAGATGAGTTCTATCCTGCAGACAAGATTGGATTCAAACCCGGGACCTCTTGGTCTTAAAGGGGCAGTAGCACGTTTTTTGACAATTTTATATTTTTAAATTTTCACTGATAATTGGAAGTTAATGCTTAATATATTATTTTGATAGTGTCAAAAATCTCTTTACGCAAACCAATCATCTATGGTCAGCGAACGAATTATAGAGATTTACTTGAAATCTATTGGCGGCCATTTTTGTGTGAACACCTTTAATTCATTTTGTGTAAGAAAAAGGAATGGCATGGCTGAACTTTACATTATATATTTGATTTATTACTGCTTCATTTAGTTTGAATACATTGTCTTTCCATCGGAACCATTAATTTTCATTTTCCTGACATCACCTTATATTCCCCCTAAAAACGTGCTACTGCCCCTTTAAGGCAAACCACTGCACTTTCCCACCCCCTCTTTTCATGGATGAACATCTTCTCTATGTAGCACTAGGTGAAAATTTAACACAGATTCTAATGTCTTTGACAAGGAAAGGTATTCTGTTCAGAAAATACATGGCCTAATTCTTGCTCACCAGGCTTCAAATGTGAAGAGTTTTCTACATGTCAACAAACAAATTATTTTTTAATAAATTTTTGAATTCCATAAAATAATTTTTTCCTTTAAAAACAAATTATTTACTATTCGCGGGTGGTAATCGTTGTTTGCAAATTCTCTTTAAACAAAGAAAATCAAAATTAAGGAAGGAAATCAAACCATATAAAAGTTACAGTCACTTAAGGCAAGGAATAACAACAAATTGAATATTCTTTAAAGAGAAAAAGGCAACATTATGAATAGAGCTTTCTCTTAAAAATCACTATTTATTGAATGCAAACCACAAGGAATAAGCATAAACATACCTTCATGCCCAATAGCCAATAATTCATATGTGCATTGGTTTCAAATTTGATCATTTCATGATAATATGGGCAGAGGAACCGATAATACCTTAATTCACTCTCAACATTTCAAGGAAAACTTGTAATATTTATCGCTAGGACCAAACACCAATCATACTGCCATGAAAAGTCATGATTTACTGACAGTCATCATTCATTCAGACTTGCCCTAGTAAGCCAACACTAAGTGAACATGAACCTGCCATAATTAATGTTTACAACTTCATGTGAGGTAGAAGATTTAAGTTCTTCAAAACAATTTAAAGAGTTAGAAAAGTAGGGAGAATGAAAGGTTTACGCTGAAGGTTAAGGAATTAACCTAATATTAAGAATATAACTTAGAGTGCTTTGTTAAATAGGAGACGAGAATTAAAATTGATGTTTACATAAATTAACCTCATTGCGACCTAAGTTCACCGATAAGAACTTTATTCCTTAAATGCTATGAAGGGGATAACAAAATAACTTTGCTGCAATAGATAACGGTTACATAAATCTTGAAAAGCTGTTCTGGATCTAAAAGAGTCAATGTAATAGAGGGATTTAAAGATTTGAGCACTTAACCCATATCATATGTAATGTTGAAACCATACAATCTCATAAAGACAATAATTACAGGCTAATCAGATTTAATTAATAAGAGAATTAATCAGAGAGTCCCAGAACCTCTTGATTGTCAACACATGGAGCTTACATATTTGAACGAACTCCTGATCACGTTTATACACCATGAGTAGCCACTTACGTTTAACTTCTTTATTTCAATTAGTCAGAAAACAAGTGGCTAACCTGTTGCTGAAAGTTAAACATGATCGAAGGAACAAATGAATAAACAATATATTGTATTATCATTATGTGAGCGAATTTTTCCAGCTAACCGATTGGTCAAGAAACTGATGTTTTAATGACTTCTTGCTATTTATATCATGACATTACTGGTTCGTCCTTGCTAACAATTGAGTTGAAATGCTGTTCATGACTGTAGTTTTATGTTCCCTTTTTGTTGGAAAATGTGACAATATAAAACAATTTTGGACTGGTGAATTAGGTCAATACCTGTTTTTAAAGAGCCGAGAAAAAACAATATTGACCTCATTCTTTGTCCTTGGTCAATATTGTTTTCCTTGGGTCTACAAAAACAGGTATTGACCTCCTCCCAAGTCTGTAATTGTATACTATTATATCACAAGAACAGCTAGATTTTCTTGAATCCTTTCCTATTGTGAAAATAACAACATTTTTTATCCTGTGCCTTCTCCTTACTTCGGCCTTCAGGAACATGTACATAGTATTGTCACTTCATGTGCAGAAACTGGAACATTATTTGAAGGAAGATGCATTCAAACTGAAAGACTGAGGGGAGAAAAAAGTTAAAAGATGAAACACATCATTGTTCATGAAGCACGAGCTGAATCAATGGAAGTTCAAAGCAATCATTTTCACCCTAGGTGTTACCTCTTGCTCGCCTCTCGATCTGCAACATCTGCGCCCAAAAGAGTAAAATAATCTTTACTCTTACTTCCAAAGTTCAGTGGTAATGAGGCTATTGACCTTATGAACCATTGAAGAAAGTAGTAAATCCTTTTGTTTATTTTATTTCAAAAACATTGTTGCTACAGCTTTTTGGTGCCAAACTATTCCTCAGTAGCCAATTTGAAGGAACATAAATCGAAAGAAATCGAATATTCTAGTCTTATAAGGGGCACAGTGCACTTACTAAATAATACGCATCACTGTTAACCTATAATCATGATTCGTAACCAAATTGAATATTTTAGAATTTGCAACGGGTTACAGTGCACAAACTAAATAATAAATATCAAATATCACTGTTAATGTTTTTATCAAATGATAACCATCTTGCTTTAGACTTCTTCAATGGTGTGCAAGACCGTGTGATGCCTTCAAACAATAACCTGTAGCCTCTAGATGAGATCCTAAACAGACTTCTTGGCCTCAGTCTACGACTCCAAGGGCATGCAGACCGAGTCAGATTCATCAACGCCCGATCGGACTCGACCGCTACGGGCCTCCAGTGTGCATTAATCAATAATTTGGGGTCACTATTTCACAGTCACTTCACTAGGTGCTGTATGTTCTCTAATCAGTTCAATATTTAATGGAGTTGAACCATCAGTCTAACTATTTTTAGTTCCTATTTCAATCTGCTCACAGGCATTGGCGGTACACCAGCAGAAAAGTCTTAAAGTCATTGAAACTGAGGATTTTCAGATATTTAAAGTTCAATATTGATTGAAATTCTTAAGCAGACAGAATGAACTTGTAGGGACGTGTTAGAAAGAGCTTTTTCAATTTGAACGTTTGAGATCTGGTTTGTTTGACAACTGTTGTTAGAGGCAGAATTTCTGTAAACATATTTCATTTAACACTAATATCTCATGACAACAATATTATCTCAAACAAAAAAGCAAAATTATTTCTTCTTAAAATCAGTCAAAATCATTAAACATTAACTTAATTCAAAGCAGGACAAATATTTATTCAATTCTGAAATGAACAATACAAGATAAAAAATTCCCTGTCCCATTAAGACTTTATACTCATCAGGCATTTCCAAATGAGATTTCCAGTCAGCAAATTGCAACGTGACGTCTTTGGCAGTCATGCCGTGTGCATGAAGAAGCTTAATTACCCCGAGTCGATACACCTAAGCACCGTCCCCGTGACAGAAGCGTATTGATCTGTAGTATGTAATATCAACATTGTCTTGCTGCAAACTTGAACCCGGCTGTGGTATGGAGTCCATCAATGTTTGACACATGAGCATGACATAATGCCCATTATGAAACCCAACATCTGAAGAAACTACAATATTTATAGCTGATCTTGATGCCAAATATGCTTATCATCAATGTTGAGATACCATGATGTTAATGCAATAATGCTGAAAATGATGGCAAATTCTAAAGAAACATCAATCACTAGATACTGATTATTTTTTTAAGAAACTTCAATAATCATTGGTTATCATAATGCCAAATATCATGTTGACACTTATATAGATATCAAAATATTTGTGCCATGAAGCTGACCATGACAATTTGTTCTGAACAATAATTATTATTTATTATGATGCCAACTAACAATATGCTAACAATGCAGATGCTTGCTATGATGCTGCAATGGTTGTGCCATGAAGCTCATGAGAGGTGTCAATGCCCTTATCTTTTACTGTGGACATTGCACGACCAGTTAAGCAACCGATGAGACGGACCAAACTCTATCATTCTCCGCCTCAAGCTCTGTGTCCCTTTCTGTTGCTTGTTCTCTCTCCCGACCAGATCAACATACGCTAAGGAAGAGTGTCCTTGCTCAACACAAGAGAACGTACGGTCTATTTGGCAGAAGGTTCAGTTAGACAGATAGATTGATTCCTCCACAGCTGGCAATGAATAGTGCTCAGAATTTCTCTCCCAATCTCACTTGACAAGTCATTTCCTAGACATTATAGTTCCGGGGCATAATTTCATTTCTGCAGACCAAACAGGGCATTTAGATGTATGGTCGTGGCTGTAAATCAAATCTTGTATGTTTGTTATCTCTTTAGTAAATAAATGGTTTACACTGAAGAGGTCTGCAGATCATATATTTCACTGTCGACGGCACAAGACTAACACCGAGCGGCGGAGGATGATGCACATCTAGATAGAACAAATCCCAGAGGATTCTCTGGTTTACAAGAAATGACATCGATGGGGTCGAGGTATAACCCCGAAAATCCACAAAAACTTGCTTCAAATTATATTAAGTTGGTGGAATTGATAGTGTATGGATGGCACGGGTAGTCAATTTCATTTACTTGGCCTGACCCACGTATCAAATTACATTACAATCACCTGAATAGCCTCCTCTATTGGAGGGAGTCCAAGCATACCTCATCAGCAGCAGAGTCTACAGCTCCATACAAGGCTAATTAGTGGCAGGTGCTCCACAAGAGACTTCCCAAAATATGCTTACTCAGCTTCTTTGATGTACCATCAAACGATTGCTACATCGAGGTGTAATCATTCGTTACAGAATTGTGCGAGTCAAGGAGATGACATCATGCCTGTATTATGACATTGATTTTTCATATCATATTAGATATTAAAATTATGTATTTTCAAAAATTTGTTTAATTTTCTAAGAAGGATTCCATACGTCATACAGACTGCTTACTGTAGCAGGTGAAAACAAAAATTGAAACTATAAATAACAAAGCGAAAAGCCTCAATGCTCTTTTTGTCCCATTTTTAATAATTATGATACCGTATCCTCGCGGGTATAAGTCCACCCTCGAGCTAAAGACCATCCCCCATTTTCCCAGGGTTGAGCAGTTTGGGGTCATTCTCGGTTTAAAGCCCAACCCCCAATTCTCGGATGTGTGACACGATCGATGTCAGACTATCGAGTTAGCGATGTTTACACCGGAAGCAAAATGCACAAGTTTACATCGATGTCATTTTTTGTAAAATAAAAATACATTGTCCTGTTGTTGTTGTTTTAATGACTATTTGTAAATTAATAAAAATAAAACAATATATTGTTTTAAATATTCACGCATCATTCACGTACTGTTAAATTTCAGCAGAAATCACGATGTATCGTATGTGGCTTCACTTGCATCAGCGATCGGGAATTGAAATATTTGATTCCCAAAATATTATCAAGAACTAACACTTTATGAGGCTTGTTATCCATTCTAAATGTTTTATATGACATATTTCCAAACTTATTTATCATATTTAATCGTCGAAGTTCAAAGCAATCTTTGTCAAATATACTTTCGCGAAAGCACGTTGTTTTACAGTACTTGGAATCTCAATCGTAATTTCTTGACGACAAATAACTATCAATATTCTTTCACGTTCATTTTCATAATTTTTGCAAATTTTTCTTCGAAATTTATTTACGTAAATATTTCAATTAACTGCATGTTTCTTTTTTGAAAATGTAATATATCGAAAATATTTAACAAATATTTGAATATTTAGACATTTAATATTGTATCGACAATATGTTGTCATGAATTTATTACAACCACGTTTCACACATCGTTTTCTAATAGACTTGCTGATTGGTTGACCTACTTTTCTGGGCCAATGAAAAGGCTTGTAACAAATATCTCTCTACTCGTACACACATGCAGCAAAAGATGTCGACTGATTATTCACGTTCGTTTTTCATGAGAATGATATCATGTAATCTGATTAAAACAAACAACAAACAATGTAAGTTAGCATTTGCCTTTTTCTTTATGATTCTTTTTAATAATATACGTCTGGAAAAGTGTCAATTGATGTTTAACAAGACCTGACCAACATAGTCAAAAGTATCGATGTCAATTTTCAATGCAACTCGCATAAATGATTTTCTTGGTTAAGGTCTCTCGCGGGTTAAAGCCCACCCCCCTATTTTCAAGATATTTGTTTGCCGGGCCCCCTGGTCTTATACCCGCGAGGATACGGTAGTAATTTTTCATTGTCAGTAATATGAAGCACATTTGAATTTTGTTTTGTGCATGGCCAGTAGCCTAAGTGCAGTGGCAGTTATTTTGTTGATCTGTTCTCAAAATGCTCAAAGTGTCAACCAAAAAAGCAAGAACTAGCTGTCATCTTTAACATTTTGATGATGCCACTAGGAATGAAAACCCTGTCGCAAGGGTGACAAGCAGACACTTGACTAACTGAGTAAATACCTTGACAGATTTCTGGGTATGATTAAATTCCGGGTATAGTAAGATTTCCGGGTATAGTATGATTTTCTGGTATAATAGGAATTGAGAGTATGTTAAGATTTCAGGGTATGATACAATTTCAGGGTAAGATAAGAATTTCTGAAATACCCTGACAGTGATTGGGAAAGGCAGGGGCCATGAGCCATTTTGCACTTTTAATGAAAATATGGTCCATTCAAATTTTTTATTTTACTATTGATATAATGAGCAATGGCCCATTTGAAATTCAGAAATTGCCAAAAACCCTGAAAATGACCAATTGTCAAAGACGTCTTTCCCAAAACCCTGCCCTGAAATCTTCTTACACTCAAAAATGTTAAGATTTCGGGATATAGTAAGATTTCATGGTACGTATAATAAGATTATAGGGTATGATAAAATTTCAAGTAAAAAATACGACTTCAGAGAATGATAAGATTTCAGGGTATGATAAGATTTCGGGGTTTGATAAGATTTTAGTATAATAAGATTTCAAGGTATGATAAGATTTCAAGCAAAAAAATAAGATTTCAAGACATAATAAGATTACAGGGTATGATAAGATTTCAAGTAAAAATTAAGACTTCAGGGAATGATAAGATTTCAGGGTATGTTAAGATTTCAGGGTATGATAAGATTTCAGGGTATGACAAGATTTCAGGATATAATAATAGCTACACTGATTCGGCAAGAAGACTTAAGAGGCTCAGAGAGCAGAGTTTTTAAAAGAATTTCTAACTGATTCTAAGATGAGCTGAGTGACCTGTCCTATAATGTCAGCCTGTCTTCTAGATCTATTTCTATTACAAAGAAACTTGATTAATCATTACCAAAGAAGTTCTTCATTCAATGCAGAAACAAATGTTTGTAAATAAGAAATCGTGATCCATAAAAAGATGAAGAAAAACATATTATTCCTGATAAATGTTTTTTTTCTTCTGTAATAAAATAATGATTTTTGCACGACATTATTATGTAACTAACATAATGTGTCAAAATAAGACTATGATGATAAATAGATTTACATCTTATTGATAAATTCGCAATAGCATTCATATTTTGTATAAATAATCTGTTTGAAGAGCAAAATTGTGACCTTTCTGTGACAATTGTTATCCTTTTGTTGAAACAAATATTGAAAAAAATCATTTTCCTGTTATTGTCTCATTTGCAGACAATTCAACACTCCCAAGTCTCTCAAATTACTGAGAAATCTCATATAACAAGTATTTGCCACTAACATGGCAATGTCCCCTGCTGCTTATACTGAATTCATTTTTGAGTTTGTATAATTTGGTAGACAGCATGTTCTCTATACATATTAAATGGAAAAAAAAGAAGTAGACAAAGTTATGATGAAGGAAATATCTGCTAGCACACATTCCATAAGAGCTGTGGTGATTCGAAAATGTGTAACCGTTCATGAGATATCAGGTTAACAAGAGTTTCAAAGTGCCGTAGTGATCTTGAAAATAAGGTATGGTCACCATTATCGACTAGTGTCTGTGTATTCCCGTCATGTAGACTGACACCAAATTTGAAGATTCTTGAAGAGTGAAATGGTTCATGAGATATAACTTTCACAAGAGCTTCAAAATTGGTCAATGTGCCATAGTGACCTTGAAAATAAGGTTAAGGTCACTATAATGGACTTGTGTCTACGTATTCCCATCATGTAGACTGGCACCAAATTTGAAGACCCTGAAAGAAATGGTTCATGAGATATCGCGTTAACAAGAGCTTCAAAAGCGGTCAAAGGGACGTAGTGACCTTGAAAATACGGTCACGGTCACCATTATCGACTGATTTCTGCGTATTCCCGTCATGTAAACTGACAACACATTTTAAGACTCTGGGTGAAATGGTTCATGAGTTATCGCGTTAACAAGAATACGGACATACGTACGGACAGATGCCGCTGAATTCATAGTCCCCCGTTCCGCATTGCGGCGGGAGACAATAAACAAATTTGACAGTGTAACCTTGTTATATTTTGGATCACATGCAGTATTTCAAAAACACTTTTTAATGCTTTTTTGGGAAAAAGTCCCTTGCAGGAATGAAACCTACACCCTTACTAATTAAGTGTATCAACATCAAAAAGTGTTCAATTGTTTATCAACACAAAGTAAAATTGGCTACATTTAGTTAATAAATTCAGAAAACTACCATCAGTGTTTAGTGTAAAATATTTGCATCACTTAGCAATGTTGAGAACAAGTTACCATGAATATGGTGATAGGCATGTCACATTGTCACATTACAGATCACACTATCTGCAGTTGGGGCATGTCCCTTGCAGGATTCGAACCCACCTCCTCAGAGTCAGGCAACACCATGACCAACAACTAGCAGCGTACCAACTGCCCTTTTCATCATCCAAAATGATTACATGATTGTTATAACTTGTAAAACCGCTAATATTCAATTTGATATCTTTTAAAGTGCATCTTTAGAGGATATTTGTCTTTTCTTGACAAATACCATGTTTATCTCATCGAGTGAGAAAGAAAGTTTATATTTTCACAAGTGGTGCGGCCACGAGTGATAATATAAAACTTTCTGCCTCACGAGATGAGATGAACATGGTATTTGTCAAGAAAAGACAAATTTTCTATTTATTTTATGATTTAATCGTTGGCTATTTTACAAACGTGAGGCAAATTTACTTTGAGTCGGCTCCACAGAGAGCCTGTAGTCCAAGCAACAACATGACGTCATGAGCGTGTCATTGCGTCAGAGCATTGTTCGATGACGTCAGACCATTGTTGTTATCAGTCACTAGTGACGGATAACACGTTCCATTGTTATTGTCACTAGTGACTGATACCACGGTTTATTTTCATTGATAGATCTCGGTATTTCACCGTCAATCATATAATATGTTTTCTTCAATATGACTTACACAAATTGCTCAACTATAAGAGACTGTACGTACTGTATCCTGATTTTTTTATATTAAGATCTGTATAACGCATTTGTTTATTCAAGATGTTAATAAACAATGACACCAATAGAATATTTCTATTATTACAACTTGCATATAGCAAAGACCTGATGTAACTAAGTCTGAATATATTATCCTTTCTGCATCCACAAGAGTCACTTCCTGGTGGATACACACAGGAAATGGGAACAGGGAATATAATGATAAAAAAGGATTTGGGAAGTACGGTATGAAAACACGTACAAAAGGATCGTCGCAGTACCATACCTCATAGTGAGATAGAATAAATTGGACATACCAGGGTACAGACTCACTAATCAAACATTCGCATCTCAAGGAGTACGACTTTAAAGGGGCAGTAGCACTTTTTTTTATAAATTTATATTCTAAATATTCATTGATAATTGAAAGTTAATGCTGTATTATTTTGACAGTATCAAAAATCTCATTACACAAGCCAATCATCCATAGAAGACAAAGTATGAAGATTCACATAAAATTCATTGGCGGCCATTTTTGTGTGAACACCTTTAATTAATTTTTTGTATGAAAAAGGAATAGCATGGTTGAACTTTACATTATAAATTTGATAAATTACTGCTTCATTTAGTTTGAATACATTGTCGTTTGATTGGAACCATTAATTTTCATTTTCCTGACATCACCTTTATAATACACCCCCTAAAACGTGCTCCAGCCCTTTTAATCTCTCCTAATTCCCACATTTGTCTTAGCAATAATAATGATTCACAGCATTTTCATAACGCCTTATTTGTTCATATCTCAAAAAAAACTCTAGGGTGCTTTACAAAAATAAAATGATAAATATATTCAATGGTGAAGATACAGTTAAAATGGGCTACAGTAAAAAATGCAAGACATATGAAAGCCATGGAAAGAGAAATAAAATGATAAAACTCTCCCTCTCTAAGTTCAACACAGGCACATTTTGGACTTCTCTAAACTATCTCTGATCACTGGCTACTCCATCTTCCTCTCATGAATTAATCAACAAACTGCTAACTGAAGCAAAAACAAGACGCAATGAAATGCACACCTACATGGTTTCAATTGCAAACTTCCTAAATTAGTTGAAATTGTCATTTTTCACACAAAAAATTCAAAATCATAAACAATATCAGTGTCATAAATCATCTAATAAAGAATATGAAATATAACAGTTGAAGACTGATCTGAAAATAATCACATTTGGACTGAAAAGAATTTGATTTAAGCTAAGAATCTTTCAACATTAATACAATCTTGATCCCTCCTTTCTGCAAGTTTCCATGAGAACACTTTAATCAGTGCTCACAGATTCGGTATTTCAGCTTTTTCCTTAAATTGACAGCCTTGGCTTAACCAGCTTAGGCAAGTATTCACTACCTTAATGTTTTTTAACGAAGAAATCTATTGATTTTCTGGTCGGGAAGAACTTCAAATAATCTTTTATCTTGAAATTATTCAATCTGCTAGCAAAAGAAAATTGTTTTGAATTACACGACCGCTTCTAACAATCTGTCTTCCAAATGAACCCTGTAAAGCTATTCATGTCTGCTAAGAAAACGAAACGAAGCATATATTATTTTTTAAGGGAGGAAAAAACAACCGAAGTCCCTGAATAAGGACATGTTGTCTGATTGTAAGAGAAAACTTTGAATATTCAACAGGGAATTTTTTCTCTGCTGTTCTAAGCCAAATGTCATTGAAGGAAAATCCTGTACACAAACAATGAACAATTCTCGTTCAAAGTATGCCATGTTTCGAATAAATAACAAAAACTCTATGGATAACATTGCTACATCTGTCATGAAAAAAAGTAAGTAAATAGCGACACATTAAAAAATATTGATCAAGAATAAAAAGGTTCTATTGTCATGACTACCACTTATCCTCATATACCTACAAATATAGTTTTTCAATTCCAGCATTCTTATAATTTTTATATGGGGACATTTTCTCATACAAACTAATTTTTTCATAACAGTATAAAGATATATAAGCTTTTTTTCATAAATAAATGTTACAGATCAAGAGTTGAAAGCTGGCAACTTTGAGGTGTAGTTCAATCCTAGAATTACATTTATCAAACCAATTTAAAATGGTAAATTCTCAAGCTTTATTAATACAACTAAATGGGACCACAACACAATTTCCTTATCAAATACATCATATAATAGCAAGCTTCCCTAATGACAGGAAATAACAACATTCATATGAAAATGTTCTGTGTGAAATTTAATCACATTAGATAAAGTAGCAATATAAAAAGTCATAATTCAAGATGTATTAACGCAAGTATGATAGCAATCAAGACCTTAACAACAAAAAACATGACTTCCTTGTTAAAACTCCTACAATACAAGCTTCCTTAGAAGCAGGAAATGCCAATATGTCCACAAGAAATGCTTTGTATTTCTCTCTATAAATCAAATGGCATGTTAATAGGCAAGACATAAGCTGGTTCATAATGGCTACTTGTTTTATGGGTGTGGCAGAAAGGGAGGGCCTGCCATAATGACCCTCGACATCAATACACCCTAAACCCTCTCAATCCAGGATTACCGATATATTGGAGACAGTAATTGGGGAGAACTATAGAACCATTGATCCCGGCTAATGTTGATATGATAATGTTCATGTCAGATAAAGTTTCTTATGTTGAGAGGCTTTGTAATATCTATAGCAATTTATACTCTTTATAAAGTTTTAAAAGCATTGCAATTATAAGAAATATTATTGGCTTTTGGAAAAACATATTTTCTTTCGAGACATTTACTATTTTTGAAAGATTTATGTATAATTTTTTTATAGAGTGTCTAAAATAATGCTTTATATTGAATTGAAGAAACAGATTCATTATTGATGATAGAATAGGTAGTCCTACAATCACATCTAGAAACTGCGAGAACAAAGGTTTCTTTTATCTAGCAAATCAACCCATGGATTTGTTATCATCATTTACATAAGATTGTGCATTGAATTATCGAATGTTAAAGAAAAAAGAATATTAAGTTCTCATTCATATCAAAACATTCATATCCAAACATTTATTTAATACTGGACCCACTCATTTTTTGTTTTGTTTTTCGGACTCATTAACATGATTTGCAAATGGAAAATTTGTACATCGGTCTCATAGTTTATTTTGAAAGAGGTTTGTTCAATTGCTATCACAATGAAGATGCATTTACAAGTCTTTATAAAATACATGATACCAACAGGCAACTGTTGTAGACGACTTATCACCCAAAAGAGGATTTGCAAATATACATCAAGTACATCAAATACATCAAATACATAGAATACATCGAATATATCGAATATATCAAATGTATCAAATATATCAAATATATCAAATATATCAAATATATCAAATATATCAAATATATCAAATATATCAAATATATCAAATATGGAATCAAGTTATTGACACATTTAGAAGATCTTAGATTCATATCTACACATTTCAAACTATAAGAAAGAAGTCATTTTTCCTACCTGTCTTGACATGTTTTCTCATTTAATTATAATCAGCTTTATATCAGAATTAGATTACAAGGTTGAAAGAAAACATGATATTCAACAACAGGAGAGCTGATCTATTTGGCAACACTAGACATTGAAACTTACCTTTTAAGATAAAACTTCCTCTCACAATAATCAACTACATCATTGAGATCGAAAGAATTGTGAAGTAACACTTCTTGCGATAACTGCTCAAATGCAAGAGAGAAGCTCTAATAGCTTCAAGTTGAATACTTTCACCAACGTCTTTGGTTAACCCTTTCACAGATGTGAGAATCAACTTCAATCTGTTCAATTGGCAAAGCAATTTTATATTTCCAATTTTCCATTCTACATTTAGAAGTTTTTAAAGAGGCATTTGATGAAGGTGAACAAGTTCTTATTGATAATCAACTTCTTTATTGCATGCATGAAATGTGATGTTTCGGTGTAAAAATAAGTGATAACGGTGTAAATATCTACATAGTTAATTATCCATAAGAACGTAGTTTTCTACATTTAGATAGAAAGACTTATTTCATTATTGAAAGTTTGATGTAAATTTAATGCACATTCAGAGATTTTATCATCTGAAAGTTATGCTATAGAACTCTTATTAACAAGTGAGATTTTTTTCATTTTAATTAATACATTATTACATTGTATTTGTTCATATGATTAATTTGGATAATGAACCCCTCGTCTCTTTCCCTCTTGATAATTACACCATCTGTAAACGAGATGCTAATGTATGCATGTTGTAAAATTTATTTTGAAATGTTGCAGATTTTTATATCTTTGAAATTACGTCATTGGTAAAATTCAATTAGAGAAAAAAAATCATTAAACAAAATTAATTTGAAAAAATTCTTAAAAACCATAGAGATTTTGTCATAGAGTAAACATAAGTAAAAACTTTTATTCATCCCCTGATAATCTCTGATTTTCTTGCATAAAATTTTAATATTCCATCAGAATGTAATACATAAAGTTAAGATGAGAAAGGGTTAAAGATCTGACAAAGCATACATGAGTAAAGATGTGAGTTTTATAAACACTTTCTCCTGGCCAACTCCAAACAGATGCACCAGACACATCGTATTCCGACAATTATGTTTACAAGTCGGACCAAGACGAGGCTAACCCTTAACATCCAGTTTTAATTATGTCGCTTTAAGTGGAGGGGTGTATGAGGAACAGAGGGTTAAGTGCCATGAGCGAAAGTGTTCACGGTTCTTTTAACCAGTATTGGTAAAGGAGAACAAATCTGGATAAACAGTTTCGTTCTACATCTAAAGAATACACATTTACGTGTTTCAAGGTAGAAATATAGAAAACGATTTGATAACTGAAAGCAAATGTTACTTTTCTTCTTACTTTTCTGTGTTTGTAATCTATATTCTTCTTCTTTTCTCTTTGTATATATCATTGTACATATATTGATTTTCAACATTTCATGTCAGCACTGTACATAGGAGAGGGTTTCACTAAGTTGGATAACTTGTACCCAATCCTTTCATTGTGAATAAGTATGTTTTAATCAAATCATTTAGAAAACTCAAACAAAAAGTTTGAAAATCTTCTCAATTCATCTGCACCGACGGAAAATACTTGTTTACATGGTGAAAATGTCTACTGTGATCAATTGATGATCTATTGATATCAGTTTTAAAAAATACCTAAAGTAATTCTAACATGTGTTTGGAGGTTATGTTTGCCCCTATTGAAAAATATGGGGGTAAAAACTATGTAATATGTATTTGGATGGTATTTAGAAATGACATTCATAATAAAAGCAATTTTCTTGATTATTGAAATGCATGTGTTGTTGTTCACACCAAATAATGAAGAAAATTAAAAATAAAATGTAAAAGGTACAGTAATAAATAAACCCCAGAGTCCTTCATCAAATATTCACATATGATAGACAAAATAACATGTATCAGTGATGATAAAATCAATATGACCCTGAATTAAAATACACGTGATATCTCTAATAAAGATATTAGGTCACTATTCTACAATTTATTGAAAATTTTATGGATTTTCAAATAAATTGATGATTGGTGTAAGAGTTTTTCCAACATCATAATACATATATGATGTCCCTTTTATTCCTGAAAACATGGAATCCGAAGTTCACACACAAACATTGAAGCTCATGTGTCATACTTTGATCTCGGTGGATCAAATGAGTTTCACTGCTAGCTGAAATTGTCATTTTTTTTTACATAAATCATGTATCAAGCTGTGGATGAATGAAGAACTTTGTGTAAATGCTAAAAGTCATTCCCTCTTTGTGTTGCAGGATAAATGCACTTTGTTTTAACAAGTACAAAATCCATACACGCTGTGAACATTTTAACTTTCAAGGAAATATTTCAGTTTCAGTTTCTAATTAGAGATATAAGATCAATGAAATTGAAATTGAAATTAATTCAGTTGTTTCTTCCTGCAAAGACCAATCCTGTGGTTTATTATTAGAGCAGTATTTAGAAATATTCCCAGTGTTGTATTCACTCATATCACAATCCCACAGAAATTTTACTAAAAGGAGGTGAGGGACCCGCAAAATGCAAACTCATCAAGACCGGGTTTTTCAAGTTATGTCTCGGGGAGCGCTATAACCCTCCTTCATCAGACTAACGCTACCCCAAAACATAACAAGTAACATCATCTTGCTGTGTTTGTGTTTTGCGAGTTCCAGACCCCTTTTTTAGTTTTCTACAGATGCGGAATCATTTAGTTGAACCCACAACGCCACCCTGTTTTGTTAAAAAATCTTACTAGAGAATAATAAACTTTTTCCCATTCTTTTAAACAAATTAAGATATTTGATATTCAAATGCTGCTACTATTATTAGAGTAATTCAATTATACCATTTGAATTGGTATAACGACAGCATCTAGTTTGTGGATTGTTGATGAAGTGAGTCCAAAAATTGATAATCTCTCATATTATAATAACTAGCTCTGATTCGAAGCAAATTGACCTGTGAAAAAAATGTTCAAATACTGGATAAGATTGGTAGATGTATGATAAAAGTGGTACTCACCAGATTGTAGACACCAAGAATGAAGGCTTCAACACCACCGCAACTCTGCAAGAGTTAAACATGGGATGATTACATACTAAACTCAGCTTTCATCAGGGAAGGAAATCATCATACTTATTGGGGATATAACCTTAAATTTTTTTATTTTTTTTTACTGATAATTGTAGGTTAATGCTTAATGTACTATTTTGATAGTGACAAAAATCTCATTACACAAACCAATCATCCACAGTCAGAGAACAAATCATAAAGATTCACATAAAGTCCATTGGCCAACATTTTTGTGTGAATTCCACCTTTAATTCACTTTGTGTAAGAAAAAGGAATCGCATGGCTGAACTTTACATTATATTTTTGATTTATTACTGCTCCATTTAGTTTCATTTTCCTGACATCACCTTATATTCCCCTAAAAACATGCTACTGCCCCTTTTAATCATCCGACAGACAATTCTGTATTATCAAATATTGCTCTTATTTGTCAAGAAATTTGAAATATCAGAAGAAAATATACGACTTTTTCTCTTAGAATTAAAACAGGAGTCAGTGATTACAATGTTCATCATTAGTGAGATGCCTATAGCAAAGCAATATTACAAAACTCAATCTTTCAAAACATACGCATACATGAATTCATAATTTTCGAAGCAATGAAAATTGAGTTTTCTAAACCTTTTCATTACTTAACATACGTCAGAGGGGATGTATCATCTATACAACAAAGTAAGAATTCCCTTCTACAATCATTGCTTTCACTAAGCAAGGAGGCTTAACCCCCGAACCTCTCTGATCCTTGACAGTACAAAATGATATGAGTTGGCAATGACTTGGTCTATTAAGTCTGTTTGAAAAACAATTGTAAGATTGGTAGAATATTCAGAGGATATTGGTCACGGACAGGCAAATTTTCTATTTTTTTGTGATTGAATTATTGTATTTTTATCGAAACAAGAGCGCCTTTTTGTTGAGTTTAGTCAAAAAAGAGCAAGTGACCTAAGCAACAACATGGCATCATGAGCCTGTCATGCGTCAGAAAATGGTTCGATGATATCGGATCATTGTGTTATTGTCATTAACGACTGACAGTTTATTTTCATTGATAGATTGAAAATCTCACCCATTAAGAGTCTTTGGGAAGAGAATATTTACATAAGTTAATAAAAGTAATAAATGAGGCTTGATGAGTATATTTAACTTTTATCAACGAGTGTTGATATATTTGATATCAGAAGATTCTATTTATAATTCATTGCGTTTGCATGAGTAATGCACTTTTCTGAACACTGCAATACCAAAAACTCCTAAAGCGATGATGTCATAAAGAATTGTGACATCATTACTGATGATGCAAAATGTTTGTGATGTCATGTACAGGTCATTGTAAAAATTCTACTGTCAAAACAATATCTCCTAGGAGATAGTGCTCACTTGGTCATCAAAAAGAGATATTTCATGTGGAACCCAGTTTTGGATGATAAATATCAATATTTCACCACCAATCACAAAATAATTTGTGTTTTTTGTTCTTGGAATCTCAGTTTCTTCTGTATCTCTCATCTCCTGACATGCTAATTCCATACATTCACTCATGGCTGCACCACTCACTACAGGACTGATTTTATCTTGACACTTGAGGAAAAATAAACATATTCATTTGGATACCCAGAATTAATTGAGTAAGCATTTTTTAAATGTTAGGTTTGAAAATGTAATCAATAAAGATACAGATACAGTTGATAAAGATCTAATGTGCTCTACTACCATGGTAATAAATGTGACCATTCTGCTGTTTTTATACTCAGAGTTATGAACATAAAACCAAATTTTCAGAACAGTATCAAGTCCCTTAAATGAGAACTTCCTAATTGCCCTACAAAATCATTTCATAATTTTTCAAAAACTTAGGTATACAGTAAAACCCAAATACAATCAAATACTGGTTCAATTGTGAAGGGAGGATGAGAAGCACTATAATGTTACTATTAAACTTTTGTCTAAACTATAAATGCTTAATTTTTCAATTGAGATGTTACCTCTCCCTATTTTGCTATTTCAAATTTAAAGGACATTTCATTAAAGTCCCTTTCAGCTTGGAATGATGATATATGATCAGCATTCATAAACAATGGCTTGACAACAACCTTTAAACCTTTTTTTCAACAGGCTTCGTCAAAATAATGTGTACTAAGGTTAACCTTTACTCCCATTACACTAAGGCTTCCTTACCGACCTAAGATCACCTCAGGGCTTTGTGAAAGAAGTGCAGAACATTTGCTAAATCATTCAGTCACTTCTAAAGAATTATCTTGAAAATGTTTTCTACTCAAAAGGCATAATATCCTACATAATATGCTTATAACAGAGATTGGGAAAGGCAGGGGCCATGGGCCATTTTCCACATTGGTTGCAAAAAATGGCCAAACAAATTTTTTTTGTTTACTATTGATATAATGGAAAATGGCCCATTTGAGATTCAGAAAATTACCAAAAACCCTTAAAAAGGCACATTGTCAAAGTTGTCTTTCCCAGCCCCCATTTTAATTTTAAGAAATAGAAACTTAACAGCCTCATTACAAGAATCTTTTGTCATTGACGGAAGTCATGCTCAGACTTGGCATGAGAGACCAATTAGCGCAGCATGACGACCCACCTTACATACAGTCACGACACAGAGCTACGTTATTTAGTCAATAACAATCGGTAAATGGTCTAATTGTCAATTCATCAGCCATCAAACAAGTTTTATTCCTTTTTGCTTATCTCTTCAAAGAGAGCTAGGCTTGTTAGTGTTCAATATGGCCCTATTGAACAAGAAGAAGGAATGCTCATTAACAAAAGTAAAACACAAGGCAAGGAAATGAGAACAAATTACTTTGCCAATCATTATTACTCTCTGAAGTTTGTTATTGAAAAAACTGTGAAGTATCATTAAATATTATCCCTGTTTCAAAGAAAAAACATAATAGGCACTGAGCAGCATTCAGTGTGCGACTGTTTATCAGAGGAACAAATATTGCTCCAAGAGAGAAAGAACAATCAACTTGGCAGAGGAAGGATTTCCTATAATCTCAAATCTAAAGAAATAGCTCCAGTGGCAAACTTCCAGTCTTAAGACGAGTGCGAGACATTGATTTCGTAACATGGCCTCCAAAAGAATGCACAAATCAATTAGGAATGAGCACTTATATGATGGTGAATGGATCGTCTGATAAAAGCTCATTGCCTTGTCTTAGTTCCATTATTGGTAATTGGCCCTCGACAGCGCCCTCTGTGAGACAGAAGAGAAACGTGGGTAAACATTGATGCGGACTATTGTCAGTAGATGGAGCCACCAGGTGTTTGGGAATGTTAGTCCCACAAGCACCTGCGCTTCTTGTTTATTCAGAATCAAGCCACGTCTCTGTTCACTTCAGCACCGCTTCAGGTGAAATCACATGTGAGATTTGTCAATAATTTTTGCCGAGATTCCTCAAAATTCCTCTT
Source organism: Steromphala cineraria (assembly GCA_916613615.1). Classification (NCBI taxonomy): domain Eukaryota; kingdom Metazoa; phylum Mollusca; class Gastropoda; order Trochida; family Trochidae; genus Steromphala; species Steromphala cineraria. Next base: position 3,122,756 of record OU744729.1, read on the forward strand.
GAAAATTAGTTTTATAGATCATGTGGTTGTGATTTTCAACTCAGGTAGGAAAAAGACTTCAGAGCAGGCGGTGTTCAATCAATGAAGATGAATTAAAGATATTTTTTGTGCCTGATCCACAACGCACAGCAGTCAATAGACGCATGAAAATTATTAAATTCTTCCACATCTCAGAGTTTCAAAGAAGATATTACAACTGAAACATCCAATGAGAAAAGTTCTTAGAATCAATTGGACAAAATATGACATATAAATATTATCATAAATTCAAAGTTGAATATTTTCACCTAAAGGAAGTGATATATTCTAAGTGGCCATAATACAGGATGGATAAGTCAAAGTCCAGGTTTTGATAGACATAACCAGAAACTTAATTATAAAAATGTGAATAGTGAAATCATATTTTACATCATATCTTACCCATTCAATACTATAATATATTATTTATTTTATCTTTGGGACGAGAGAGAGGCTTTCCAGCTGTGACTGTTTAATATTCCTTCAATGTGTGCTTTGAGCATGATCTACATGGAAAACAGTACAATGATGATGATGATGATGATGATGATGATCATCATCATCATCATCATCATCATCATCATCATATAATTTTGTTTAAAAAACATTTATATTTTGCATATGAAGTTAAGTCCTACGAGCATGTTGCCTCTTTGTCAGAATAAACTACCTATTCCATACCTTTTCTACTCATTTACTCTGAAGGGAAATATACAAGCGTGAAAACAAATGACATATGATTTATTCCTTGCCATGGAAACAAGATTGACATATTTGCACATGAGGCATCCAGTGACAAGTAGAGGCTAATTGCTTATAATCAACACCTTTTGTTCAAAGGGACAGCGCTGCAAATATTTACCTCATGATCAAAGTTGATACTAATGAGACTGACAAAAGTGAGAAATAGGAATATTGATTGCTTCTTGTCTTTCTGGAACTGCTAATTATAATTAAGATACCTTTCACAGGTTGCACAGTCACGATAGGCAGCTTATTTTGGACTTGATAATTGATTTCCTTACTTTATTAGTATTACTGGTAATCCATTTGAGATGTGAATATAGCTGGAAAATCAATTTATCTTTAAATCATTTGAAGCAAATTAATCTTATCAATAGAATATCGTTGAACATTGATATTAGATTTTTTGAAATATATAGAGTATACAGAAATAATGAGGAAATGAAAAATTATTATAATGATCGAGCATAAAAGACTTTTAATTTTTTGTTTCTTGAAGCATAACTTAATCAAAGAAAGGAAGAGTCAAATAAATTACTGGATAAAGAACTATCATTGAGATAAAAGCATTTTGGGGACAATTCTTTTGCTTAAAACTATGATTATTCAATACTTATTCAGGTTATTCATGATATATCTTTTATTTTGTTTATATTTAAAATGCAGAACATTCCCAAAATTCTAGATATGATGGCTAGATTCCCTCACAACACATCATTCATCAATCATAGTATCACATCAATCCTCAATATTTATTCTATTCTTCAGCAACATTCCTTTACATCCAACTATGCCAAGGGGAGACAACTATGGGCCATTTCCTTCAGGCAAAAGGACATTACAAACCATTAAGTGACCGACATAAAGAAATTGGATGCATTGTGGATGAGACGCTAGAACTTCCCTCCTTTCATCCATAGAGGGTTCTGCGAGGGGTAATGAAATCATCTACATCTCGGCCATATGTCACGCACAATCTGTTCACCATACAGCCACTTGCCGATGACAAGCTAACATTTCCCTTGCTGGTCTTATGAACATTATCAGTCATTAAATCTCGTCCAATCTTGTGTTGGCAACAGTGCATTCAATAACCTGCAGCGAGCATCAGAGGTAGTCTCCAGTTTACCAAGATTTGATCATACCGTTGGTTAATCTTTAGTATCGATCATCAAAACACACATGGCCATAATTACCCATAATTCTCCCCCAAACTGTCCGCAAGCCCCAAACATGGAATTGTGGGCTGCCATAATGGGTGAATAAAGGGCAGAGGGAAAATGCTTGATTTGATGGTGGAGAGTAGTAATTCTGTTTAATGAATATTGGCTGATGAAAGTTGCCCATGCCTGCTGTATTGATGAGAGGGTCAAGATCCGGCCTGTGATGGCTCTTCACTCCTCCATACACCGACACTCCGGCACATAAACGCTCATTTCTATCCAACTAATGTCCCGTCTCAAAACCACAGAATCCTCTTATTCAAACTATCCCATGGCCCTTTGATCTCCCATGACATTTCAGTGTCATGGTCAAACTGAGACACCTCATTGGATTTTTTTACCCCACCTCCAAACCACAGAATGCTCTTATTCAACTATTTAATGGTAATTCTAAAATTTCAGTTTCATGGTCAACTGAATCTCCTCAATGGGCCCTTTTTTACCCATACTCCAAACCACTGAATCTTTCATAGTCACATATCAGTTTCAAGGTCGACTTAGATACCTTTTTGGATTTTTTTTTTGGACCAAGTCTGTAATTGGAATTAGTTAAACGCCTAATTAACAGATGGACACCAAGGAAAGATAAAATTTTCTTTGACAGAAGTTTAGAGCTGTTTTTTTAAATTGTGTCCATAGGCATAGGAACAGGCACTGTCGTAAATTATTCCGATAATCATTTAGTATAAATGTTTCTTTTGATATTTACAACATGTGAAAGGATGTATAGCTTCAATAACAATGTTTTTCTCAAGTTTAAAAAACTTTATTTAAAGTTGATAAAAAACTTTGTCTTGCTATTGTATAGCCATTGAGCAGTCCTAGCTTGAATACTATGGGTTGAAAAATTACAATTATTATTATCATCATTTTGTTGATCACTGATGTTTTCGACATCTCTGTTTTGAACATCATACACCTATCACCATGCATCTGTCCAATATCAGTAATCAATTATTGCAGCAACTTTGTGCACCAAGGTACATGAATATGTTCTGTTAAAAATCTAGATGATGTAAGACACGAAACTGTAATTTGTCCAGTGTACAGCACAATTCAGTACCAACAACAATGCTTACACATCTTTGATGCGGCCATCTTGGTCAGTCAAAAACTAATTCTTGGGTTTGATACAAAATGCTCGATGGATCACTATTAAAACCCCTTTCTTCAAGAATATTTTGTATAGCTTGATGCCTTAATTAATTAATGCTAGTTTAGAACTGACGAGAGCGCCTTCATTAACATACCGTGAAATATATTCACTTTGAATTACATTTGCTTATTCCATCAGGCAATAGCTTATAATTATTTTGTTAGGTTTGATTTATTCGAGGTGGAAAACCATTTTCACAGAAAGATTTTCGTGAAAGATTTAGTTTGCACATAAAGATTTTTATACAATCAGTATGGACACGCTACTCTGGCAACTCACAAACATTCATCAACCTATCAGTCGCCATGGTTACTTATAGGTAAACAGACATTCGTCGACATGGTAACCAAACTAATCTGGTCAAAAAGGTAAAACTGTAGTTTCCATCAATACAGCTTTTAACATCAAATCTAGCCTTCGAAGATTGTTATTTTGTTCATTAGGCAGTTGTAGAAAGGATGCTTGATTAGAAAATGGCCTCTCAATTAGCAAAATAAGAAATCCTGAATCAAATAATGCATGTTTGTCTTGTGAAACTAAAGAAATATATTTTTGATACGTATCAGAAATAAATCTTTGTAGCAAAGATTTTAAAAGAATCTCTTATTTGTTCAAAATTACATTTTGCAATTTAAAAGCAACAGTGTAACCTGTTGTTTGTTTGACAGTTTTATTCACATGCCATTAACCCTTTTTCTTTTGTGCAAGAATCGTCTTGGATTGAGATTTTGTACTAATTGGTAAAAATCTGACGTCTTCCAGGCTTTGCTAGCTTGTTATGATTCCTTTATAATGAGCTATTAGATTTTTTTTGCTCTAGATATCTTTTACAAATTGATCATTAATCAGATGCACTTATTAAAGACATTGAGGTCATTGATAATTTGTGTAGAACAATGGTTTGTCCTTAGTAATTATACAGGTAACCATACAGTTAAAGTAATTTTTGTCAAATATTTGCTACTTCTTGATATCATTTGTGATAAGGTGGGGTGATGTTGGGTTTATCGCTGTTTCAAAAGTATTTCACTTATATCGCGGCCGCTAGTATTATTGCAGGGAGAAAACCTGCAACACAATTGTGGCTATACATTGCGGTGAAACCTGCGAGCATCTGCTGGAACTAGCAACCATGGGTGTTACTAGGGCTGTAACGATTCATCGATACCTACGTTACAATCATAGCTTGGGAAATCGTGATTATTGTATCGTGAGCTTCCTGTATTGTGATACACTAAAAATAGATTTCACTTACTTAAAAATGAAAAGAAAAACTAAGTGCACAATATAAAAACAGCTAGTGTTGTGCTGTAACTGTAACTACAGTAAGCATGAAGCAATCTGATTCATAAATAACTGTTTTTTGAAGAAAGAAAAAAAGTTTTAATCTTCGATTTTCAATCATCTCATAACACCAAATTTCCACCATCTTGAATATTTCACAAAATATGACGAAGTTATACTTTAAACAATGTATCGTGATACATTCTGTATCGCCTGTCTGTATCGTGATACATATCGAATCGTTTGATTTCCCATGATACTCAGCCCTAGGTGTTACTGTACTGAAATTCAGTGTAGCATTGCACCCAAACCTGACTGCGTGTAGAACAGTTCTCTACTGCAGACAAAGTTGCCGAGCCCCTGGCGGGATTTGAACCACGGACCTCCTGATCCAAAGCCGAATGCGCTAACCACTGCGCTATCCCACCCCCCATTTGTGATAAAGAGCAGCCCATATCTTTATCATCAAAAAAATAAAAAGTTAATTGCAAGGTTAATTATATTTGGTCTTTTTTAGAATTGTTCTTTACACTACTATTAGGGTTGAAAAAGTAAATAATGATACATGATTTTTTAAATCATGTCAAAATTATTTTGATGATTTTCAAGTAGTTTATCAGGTACCTATCAGGTATAGGTGTATAATCATCAATGACAGATGATAAACTAGTTCCATTAAACAAGTTTGACAAAGCTATTTATCTGAAAAAATTAGCAAATATTGAAACATGAGATCTGACAAAGACAAAAACACGCATGACATATGGGTGTGGCATAAGAACATTAACAAAAGATGCTCTATGATATTATTTAATGAGAGACAATCATCTTTCAAAGACGTATGTCAAACCACACCTATATCATGTCATGACATATAATCATTATTCATTTTTTTAAGCGAAACAAACATGAAAATCATCATGTAATGAACGACCTAACCCACAGAGCGTTCGCCTATCCCATTGATGCAAACATCACTCAAATGAGTTACATTTGCTAGTCTCATTGATCATTCCTAAAAGAGCTATCCTCATTAACTAGTTAATGCTAAGAACAAAGTGACACCGGTGAAGTTATGACTTTCTTCGCTAAGGTGACTTATTAGTTGTATATGTCATATTTGAAAAAATATTTAATACTCACCATGCTCCCACACACGTGTGAAGATTGATCATGTTAAGATCCAAAAAGCTTTTGCGTAAAGAAATACAATTATATAAATGTTGATTTTTGATATTCTTGTTGCTTTTGAATACTTCAAAAAGAAAAGTATAAAATTGGATTTAAACAAGCAAAACAGTGAGTGTGGCTCACTAATACCCCCGACCGATACCTGACCAACTGAATTTTTTTTCACTTCCAAAGTAGACATCTCTTGCACAGCAAATATTCAAATATAGATAAAATTTGTTGTAATTTTGCACTGCACCCCTCCTAGTAGGGTAGAAGACATGTGCAAAATTTGAAAATAATCTGATAAATAGTTTTTCCATAATAGGTCAGATAAATTCTGATATTGAAAATGGGCCAAGTTCAAAACATGGAAATTTGTTTAAAATTCAAGTATTAACGAAATTTGTTGTAATTTCACACTGCACCCCTCCTGGGAGGGTAGAAGACATGTGCAAAATTTGAAAACAATCTGATGAATAGTTTTTCCGAAATAGGTCGGACAAAAAATGTCCTCGGACAGACAGAAAAACGGATGGACGGAATCGTTGGCATTACTACGGTATGTATACTCTCGACCTTTGGTCGGGGTATAAAAATTGTCACATTGCTTCATCCATGACTTTATTTCAATGCAAATCTAATTTTACTGATTTAGTATAAGTACATCCTCTTGAAATGTAAATCGAATATTCACATTCTAATAATTCTTCATCTGTATTAGTAGTCCTGCTCTGGATCATCAAGCTGTGGTGAGTTCACTGTTATAGTAATCTGCTTGAAATATTTATTCTTTAACAACTTAAAAATCATTTTTGTTTTCCACTAAATCAGTAAGAGATTCTACTAGAAACTAAATTGTCATGATTAAACTTACTTGTAATCCTTAGCAATTAATGTTTTTTAGCTACTCACGTTTACGATAAAACGAAAGGAGGCAAAGCTTATAAAACGCGACCTTGAATTGAAATAACTACTAATAAAGTTGTTTTAACCGATTTTCAAATGACATGTCTCAAGCAAATAAAAACGGAATAGAGAACTCCTTGACTCAATAAAGCAGATCTGTGTGACAGGAAGGTAAGTCTTAGCATGAGAAATAGGAGGTAGATAAGTATAGGTAGGTAATTCACTACTTCTACGAGCATCAGGACTCCGGTTGGTAGATGCCATTAGACTCGTGATCAATAGAGGAAGTTTACAGCTCCAACAAGTCAATGCGAAATAACAGTGGTAGAAGGGCTGATTGTTGGGAGAATACAAGTAACGATGATTAGCGCTCGTTAGTCAGCTGCTTGATTAGCGCCTGACACACCTGAGCACAGGTGTGTTTCTAGTCCTAGGTGTTTTTCTGTTTGTGGTACACTTTGCAGTCCTGGCTCTGCACTTGGTGACAACTACTCTGTTTAACGTCATCAACTTGTTAAGATGAAATTTCATAAAAGACTTATATGTTTAAAAACTTTTAAATAATGGTATAGTTGTAAGTGTGTTTCTGTGAGCAATAGCTGTGACACACTTTGTTATACTGATTTACACTTGGTGACAACAGCTGTATTAGATTTTAATGTTTTTAAATAAGACAAGTGTTTGTCACTAACGCGGCAATGTCCCCCGCCGTTTCGAAATAATTGTCACATTAAGCAAATGTATTATTCCCACTGACATTCTAGAGATATCGTTTGAATAAGAGTGTCAAAAGTGGCCAAAGTGCCATGGTGACCTTGAAGTTAAGGTCAAGGTCACCAAAACTGAGTGGTGTCTGCGCAACCTCCTAATGTAGGCTGTGACCACATTTCAAATTTCATAACATTAGGTGCAGTTTCATAAGATATAAGGTGTTTCAAAAGTGTTTAAAATGAAGTGGTGACTTTGAAAATTACGGTAAGGTCAAGGTCACCCAAAGTGACTGGTGTCTGTGTACTCCCAATGTGAAAAGGTTTATGAGATATCGCCTTAACAAGAGTTTCAAAATGGGTCAGAGTGCCGTGGTGACCTTAAAAATAAAGTCAAGGTCACCAAACATGTCTGGTTTCTGCGTATTTCCCCAATGTAGGCTGTGACCAAATTTGAAGACATTTGGTCCAACGGTTCATAAGATATCGCGTTAACAAGAGTTACAAAAGTGGCCAAAGTGCCGTGGTGACCTTGAAAAAAGTCTGACGTACCGACAGATGCTGCTGAATTCATAGTCCCCCGTTCCGTGTTGCGGCGTGGGACAATAAGTGAGTTAGTGAGTGAGTTATTGTTTTATGCCGCTTGGGCAATATTTCAGCAGTTAGCGGCATTAGAAAAGATAAGAGAATCTTCATTGTCACAAAAGCCAAATTTGTTTTGTATAATTACAAATATCCAGCAATGTGATGATAACTAAGATGATCATATTAAAAGAAATTCATGTCAACACAGTTTACATAGACTAGAATAGAGGAATTACGTATACATGGTACAACATCAGTAAGAATTTATTTCTCTAATGCTGCACGGAATGATTAGCGAAGTACAAAAAATACTTCAACAAAACATTTACTCTTAGAAAACCATTAAAAGAACATTTACTAAAAATAAATGAGTCTTCTAGTTTAAGATGTATTATTTTGAGCTGTCCTTGAGATTAACTTTGTTATCCTGTTTTACAATTGATGACAAATTCTCTGATAGTTTTAATGTCATGATGTTGAACAGAGTGTATTTCTTTAACGTGTGTTAAAGGGGCAGTAGCCCGTTTTTAGGGGAAATATAAGGTGATGTCAGGAAAATGAAAATTAATGGTTCCAATTGAAAGACAATTTATTTTAACTAAGTGGAGCAGTAATAATTCAAATATTTAACCTAAAGTTTAGTAATGCGATTCCTTTTTCTTACACAAAAGGTGTTCACACAAAATGGCCGCCAATGGATTTTATGCGAACCCTCATACTTTGTCCTCTGACAATGGATGATTGGCTTGTGTAATGAGATTTTTGACACTGTCAAAATGATACATTTAGCATTAACTTACAATTATCAGTGAAAAATTTGAAATATGAAATTATCAAAAAACTTGCTACTGCCCCTTTAAAAGTGTGTTCAAATCATATGTGTTTCCCTGAGCTAAAGCTATGATACAGTAGGGTTCCAAAAAAACATTCCGGAGAGAAAAGTCATGGACTAATAGTAGTTTTTACACATTAATTTACCCAAAAATTCAACCTACTTTTGTAATTCATGTTTAAGAAAACAGTTAATTACTGATTTTTCAGTATTGTTTTGGATTAATCAAGGTTATAATAAGTCCATGACCTAGTATTTTATGGTTTTTTTAACCATCCACTCTGGTGTACCAACTTTCACTTGATGTATCAGTAACTGTTGTATTAGTTTCTGAGCTTGTACAGATTATTTCAATGAAATCCTGAATATTCTGAAATTTACACTTCTTTAAACATTCTCAAATTATAGACTACAATCAAAGTTGATAAATCTCAGAGCCACTTACATTTCATAATGATTGGCAAGACCAATGTGTGGATTTGCGCTATGATGAAACTTGAAACACAATTAAGACCTTAATTGACACAGTGTGGTTTGTTACTCTGAAATACAATACAGTTGCTCCAAGTTCCTTGTTTACTTATTACTATACTTATTACTAACCTAATTCTTTGAACTCATAGTTTGTGAAAACAGAGTTTGTTTATCAAAACAAGTTAATGAAAGATAATATTATCTTGACGACATATTTATCATGCTACTTTCTCAAATATTTCATGCTGTTTCCATTTATTTTCTGGTGCAATACATATACAACTAGTATTTTCAGTTTCTGCTAGAGAAATATAACTATTTCCAATAAATTCTGCAATTTAATATCAATATGATAATACCAATCAAGGTAAAATCCCTTGTAGGTCCGGCATCACAGTTGTTTCCAGTTGTATTGTCACATTGTTAGTATCTTTTCACAATTATACTCGCAGAAATCTTATTAGCATACTGCTCCTAATTGTAGGCAAGTAATACTGAATACTTAACTTTCTTTTACATCATTTACCTTTATCAAACTCATTAATGATATGGTATCAAACTTGCTTTGCTTGTTAGATACAGAATCATTAACTCATTTGATAAAAATAATCTAACATGGAAAACTGTTTACTCTCCTCCATAATTACTTTTCATTTCCAGGCCCAGAAACAATTACAGAATATTCCTTTGCTAAAATTAATGTATGGTGTAAATAACATCGTAGAATATTTTTGCTCCTTAGTAGTTCAGTGTTGCTCGGTACACTTGTTACATTCCATACTATATCATATTACCCATAAGGGAGGACGGACACAGGGTAGTATTTTTTCTGTAAGTCCCTAGGGAGTTACACCTTTAGCTGTAGTTTGATTGGTTGTTGTGAACCAATCAAATTAAAAGTTTTGCCGGGACTATTTCATTCATCTTTCAAATTTGTAATCGACTGACGAGTTGTTTTCCCCGATTCTAAATCTAGACAAGTTCAATTTATTCCATGTTGTTATTATCTGCTAATTTTCACATGTGACGATGCATATCATGATTGGTGAGTCAGTCAAATTGTCCGTAAGTATAGAAATTATCGATCATCAAATACCTTTATCGTCGCGAAAAGCTTTCGGTCGCGTAGAATGCGACGGGTTTCGTTCGATTGTAATGACGTCATAGACACGAGCGGCTATGACGTCACTGTGTCACCGGTGACGTCATAGGAATTTGGAGTTTGCGCCGGTTTGTATTTTGTTACCTTAGGACGTCGTCAGTCACTTCAAATTATTACCTAACTTGAAATGACGGCTAGAAAAAAATCGAAACTTGCAACACCAATAACGTATAAAATTAATTTTGTATAACACTTCGCAAGGGATATTTAGCCGTGTGTAGGTATATCGATAGTAAAGCGACGGCAAACGCGTATGAATTTGAGGTTGACTCCTTGTGAAATCCTTTATAGACAAATCTTTTCTTTTAAAAATCTTAGTTTTCATCTTATACAAGTATTTGTCACAAAGGTGACATGATCCCCCGCCGCAAATTGATGTTAACAACAAGAAGCTGGACGGACGTACGGAGCGGAATACTATGTCCCCCGTGAAGACTCAAGGTTAATGGGTTCATGAGATATGGCGCTAACAACATTTTTAAAACTGGTCAAAGTCTCGCCGTGACCTTGAAAATAAGGTATAGGTCACCGAAAACTTTTCAGGTCTGCGTATTCCCCAGATGAAGACTGGTACCAAGTTTGAAGATTCTTGGTTGAGCAGTTCATTAGATATTGCGCTAACAACATTTTCAAAACTGGTCAAAGTCTTGCCGTGACCTTGAAAATGAGGTCAAGGTCACCGAAAACTTTTCAGGTCTGCGTCTTCCCCAGATGAAGACTGGTACCAAGTTTGAAGATTCTTGGTTGAGCGGTTCATTAGATATTGCGCTAATAACATTTTCAAAACTGGTCAAAGTCTCGCCGTGACCTTGAAAATGAGGTCAAGGTCACCGAAAACTTTTCAGGTCTGCGTATTCCCCAGATGAAGACTGGTACCAAGTTTGAAGATTCTAGGTTGAGCAGTTCATGAGATATGGCGCTAACAACATTTTCAAAACTGGTCAAAGTCTCGCTGTGACCTTGAAAATGAAGTCAAGGTCACCGAAAACTTTTCAGGTCTGCGTATTCCCCAGATGAAGACTGGTACCAAGTTTGAAGATTCTAGGTTGAGCGGTTCATTAGATATCGCGCTAACAACATTTTCAAAACTGGTCAAAGTCTCGCTGTGACCTTGAAAATGAAGTCAAGGTCACCGAAAACTTTTCAGGTCTGCATATTCCCCAGATGAAGACTGGTACCAAGTTTGAAGATTCTAGGTTGAGCGGTTCATTAGATATCGCGCTAACAAGAAGCGGGACGGACGGACGTACGGAGCTGAATACTATATCCCCCGCTTCGCGCTAAACGCGCGGCGGGGGATAAAAATTAGATGGGTAATATAAACAATAACCAACTCGTGACGGGGATGACAGATTATCTTTCCCTCGTTATATTAATTGTGTAATTCTCTCGCCAAGGCTCGAGAATTACGAAATTAATATAACTCAGGAAAATTAAGATAATCTGTAATTTCCCGTCACTCGTAAGTTATTGTCTAAATATGCATCTATTGATTCTTGTAACAATGTTTTTGAGAGATGTTTTAAATTTAAGCAGATAAAATGATAAGACATTTGAATTTTGTTTAACATGATCATAGTTGATTGGAATAAACAACTGATGTGAAAAATCCTGAAAGAACAACTAATCTTTTGAAAGCATTGATGACTACATTATTTTAAACCAATGCATATATGTCCAAAACTGCACAGAAATGTGGTTAAAAATTGCATAATTAGATTTCTCTTAAGAAGAAAAACCTTCAAACGTTCATGACCTGAAAACTGATTCATTGATAATCTATATTTTACCAACAAGACGGTGAGTCATGTAGACTTTGGGTCTGTATTAGACAAGGTTATCTATCATCAAGATAAATAATAATAAAGAAATTATGACAGCAAGATATTTCAGATAAGTTTATACGAGATATGCACACAACACAGAAAACTTTAATCGTGACATAGCTGTAGACCTTGTGGTAACATGACAGAGACTGCAGTGTCCAAAGAAGAAGACACTTTCCGTTTCTCTCCTTTCCATCCTGATCTATCCAATCTCTTTGAGTTGATATTCAAGTGTTGAGCAAAGCAATATTGTTCAAAGCATGTTAAACCCTTCCCTCGCTCATTCACTTCAGAAGAAAAATTATGATGACTTTGATGACATTCATGACAAAACTTCATCAACAGCTTCATCTTGTATCTGACCCAGACACTGAGTCAGGACAGACATCAGGATTCATCTTCTCAACATCACGATGAAATCTCCATCTCCCAAATCAACAGACAATCATTGTAAGAGACCTACAGGAGTTTACCAGCATTATTTATAGGAGGAAAAAACTCTTCAATATATGACGGACCGATTGCGGAGAGCTCATATTCCATGGCCAATGCATTGCTGAACCCCTTGGGTCTCGTGGACGAGAAACTGTAGCTCTTCGCATGTAATGCTTTATGGAGTTTGATGTTTACATGAACAGGACCAATAACATGGCGGGAAGATCCTCTACGATAAATCAATCTTGTACGATACAGGGCAGGTGAAGCTACGTGTAATTTCATTAGGCACATGGTCCCTGTACATTTACACATTTTTTATAAATACATTTTTTTTTTTATCAATCTCAGTTTATCAAATCTACAGTAGAACTCGGATATAACGAACTCCAAGGGACCAAAGAATTTAGTTCGCTATATACATATAATTTATATGATATTATATAGAACGGGACTTGAAAATGGGTTCGCTATATTCGATTGTTCGCTTTATCCGAGTTCGCTATATCCGTGTTCCACTGTATTTCACTTTAACTTCTTTTTGTACCATTAAATCAAGCCTTATGTAGCCCTTTTCTATTCATGACGGCCATAAAAAAAATAAATTATGTTCCTGTTATCCTAGTGCTTGTAAAAATGTGTTATTTTGTGACTTATGTTTGTCCTGTGTTTATGTTTTATGATATGTTACCAAAATTTCCTTCAGGACAGCAAAGTATTATTATGTTTTTCTATCTTGAACAATTACTTACATATTTTATGATAATTGTTGGTAAGCTACTCCTGAAAACACTAACATGGACAAATGCTGGCATTTGTCCTGATTTTTTTTCCCTTCATTTTTAATATTTTTTTGGTCTTTGTTCCAAAGAAATAAATAAGGTGACCATGAGTGTAATTTTTGGTATTTCACTGAAACCACAACAGTAATCAGGCACGTTGCTAATGGCTGAAATAAGGCCCAAGCGGTATATCATTTACTCACCGGGTAGTATTATAGCAGGGATAAAGTATGCAATAACACTTGTTTCTAAACTTACGAGTGCAGTTTTGATTATGGAAATCATGGTGGAAATTTTAATTGTAAAACACTGAATTTAGATGAAACATAACGACAAAACCTTTGTGATAATAAAACAATTTTGACAGCAGTCATGCAATTCTAGATTCCGTGGCTGAGTTTAATCCTTAACATTTCCAGACATCAGCATGTTAGAACTCAAAGGTATCTTGGGATACCTCTAAAAATATTTTTTTACGTAAAATTTTCAGTCAGATGTTGAATCCCAATCAAGATTATGAAAAGGTAATTACAGTAATGTATTTCAATTATCAGGTTCACAAACAGTCAAATGTTTGCCTTTACCAAATTTGGTATTCCTTTGAATCAAATCTAAAGCTTACCATGATAAGTTAATGTTTTACTGTGTTTGGTGTTCTCATGACAATGAAACATTCAACATAGCTCTTCATAAAAGGAGTACAAATTAATCTACATGATAATGTGGAAAGTGCTTTAGATAAGGAAATATTGAAGCAAGTTATCAAACATTCACACTCGGCAGTATTCCCTAAAGCCACTCTGATAGACTAATTTGTGGTCAAACAACATCCATACTGAACCTGAATTATCACATATAGAGAAGCAAGGTTATGGAGTTCAGTCAATATCCAATCATGAATCACAAAATCTTATTCAAACAAATTCTTGTAGAAATCATTAGCTTGGTAAGTATGCTAATTTTGAAAATTCAAATATGAACAAAGAAGGTTGTGTCAGTTAGAGAGACACTTGGCAAACAGCAGTTATCATCGTTTCATTCTCAGAGATGTTATTATCCAGTGCTTCCAAGATAATTGATAACTATGGTCAATTACCCTTTCAACAAAGCTTTTATTTTCCTATTTCGGGCAAAATTTTAGTTAATTTAAACGACAGTTCGCAGTAGTACACGGGGTGCAGTCGGATCAATAGAGCCACAGTAAACAAAGACTAACGCTCTCTGTAACGGAATCTCCCAGCATGCTCTGCTGGATAACCTCTGGCCGTACTACTTCTCTGACAACTGATAATACTATTCACCCATCAACAGATGATACACCACCATATGAGACACATTAATTTTCCGCATTCGCTCTCCTTGGCCATAAAAAATGGCATGGTTGCGTGAACAAAAGTTGGATATATGTTTTACGGGAGTAGTTTCAACCAGGCATGGGGTCTGATGGGAAGGGATAATTGTATTATTCGTGTAACAAGTTGCGTCTTAATTACCTAAACAACAGCGAACAGAGATGGTCATGTTGTGATTGAAAACAAACCAAAATGAGGCTCACGGTTTGCCACATATGATTCAGAAATAATGATATAGAGTTCAAAAGGGAGAGTTAACAGTAAAAAGGAGAAATTTCAAGGGCAGAGGTCACTCCTTGTGGGCTGGCAGATTCCGTGATCTGATTGAAAATCCTTCATCGACTGTGAATTGATTGATGACATAAAAAAATTTAATTTGAAAAGCTGAGAATTTGCAGAAATATAGTGCTTTCACAGCTGTCTATCTTGACGGAAAGTTTCAATAATCGAAAATAATTCACTGACTAATAGTTTGAAAAATGAGCAATCATGTGGTATTACCAAGGATGAATTTCATTGATCTTGATATTCTGTGGAATAACTTGCCCTGCTTACTGTATCTGTGCAGTTACATTAGAGTTTAGAAGTGTTAGGTACAAACTTAGGCAATAAGTTAAGATTAATAAGACTTTTTGCTTTAGAAACACAGACAGCATTATTATTAAAGCAGTACGTGAAGAACGATAATCCTTTTTGCATGTGAATTTCATTTTTTTTCTATATAACAGCTTACTAGAACTCTTAATTAACATAATAATTAACATTGAGATACAATTAATTCATGTGAGAATGATGTGTCAAGGACAAATACACTAAACAAGTTCACTATCATTATGTTATTTTACTTTCCCTAAATCTTACCCAAAACTAGTATTTCATTATGATCATAAATGGATACCTAATTAAACCTTTTAATTGAATGAGAAATTTAGAATGTTTTATTTCTCGAACAAATTTGTAGAAAATAACATCACTTTCATTTCTCTATTACTCAGGTTACTCAGCATAGTTACATTCCACAACAATAACATTCTATTGTTTTGTAGATAACACTAAAATTTCTAAGAAAAAGCTACAAGACATTCATTCTCCTTCAAATCACATCTAAACTTAAGGAATGTTAGCCCGTAATGCTATTTTTCCTGAGCAAAATTAGCAAAATGTAAGTGAAATTCCCCATCTATACACATGTACATAGATTTTTTTGTCACGGCTTGCATCAAAGGTATAAAGGCTGTCACCATAAAAGGACATTATTATGGAAGCTAATAATATCCAGGATGCTCTCTATATATATTTTCAACATAAGGACTCTTATGGGAAGCCATTTCCAGTAATACATGGGAAGAGATAGAGACTGAAATGAATATTTTTAGTCTTTTAACACTAATCACAGCAGATAGTACTTTTAGAAACATTATTAATACATGACATCCTGGATTTATAAGGGTCTAGCTCTTGGATTGGGAAATGTATACTCCTTTGACCACAGGATATTTTCAGGGTTTTCAGTAATTTTTTAATTTGAAATGGGCCATTGCCTATATGACAATAGTAAACTTCAAAATTTTAATGGGCCATTTTTTCATCCAATGTGCAGGAAGGCCCATGGCTTCTGCCTTTCCCAATCACTGCTAGTGTTTCTGATAAGCTGAATATCTGGTAAAATCAGGGGATATTTGGCTTAACAATAGTGTAATAGCCACAGAAGATTGCAGATTTTTTAAGTAGAAGGTCCAACTATATCGTTGCTTTGATACAATATCAATCTGTGAAGGTTTGCCGTAAAAGGGTTAATTACTTGGTTAATTACTTGATTAATGACAGCTCGATCGATCTACACCACTTCTGCACGTAGAACAGTTCTGAACAACAAATTCCTGGTTTGAGTTATAGACCTTGAACCATTTACTTCAGTTGCATAAGAGTAAGGCCAAGCAGTAGAACATCTGCATGAACAAATATTATGTAACTGCAATCGAGTTGTATTGCAATTCCTATGGGAAAAGGTACATCTTCAATGCTAATTGTAGTCAATGTGTTTGAGATTTTCTCATCACGACAACACCAAGTTTATAAACGATATCAACCATAAACTACAAAAAAGTCTCTGGTGAATCAACAAAACATCCCAAAAACAATTCAAGATACTGATGATGAAAACAGATTATCATATTTGGCTGATGTTCATCAATCAATCAAAAGACATATCAAGTATAGCAGATTTCAGCGTTTGAAATAAACTTCAAAATAACCAACTAAACAGCAATGTGTGTATCAATTTCCACTATTTCAATGACAACAATTAATATAAGCATAAAACACAGGGGTTGAAATGAGTCCCATTTGGTAACTAGCCATTTGGACTAGTGCATTTCTGAGAGCGCTTGCCCAAACACATTCTAACTAGCCAAATACACTGATATAATTGTATTTTCTTTGAATTCAACTAGTCCTTCAGACTGCCAGTCATTGCATTTCATTAATTTCTAACCCTGAAACATATTTCCATGGCTTCTATATACACATACAAACACATTCGATAAAACAGAGAGCAACTCAAGATACTGATAATAAAAACAGATTGTTATGTTTGAGCAGATATTCATCAATCAATGGAAAGATATATCAAATAAGCATAGTGAATATGAGAGATATAGAGATTTGAAATCAACTAAAACAAACCAGATAAAAAAACAAAGTGTGAATCAATTTCCACTATTTCAATGACAAAACTATACCCCGTAAGCATAAAACATATTTCCATGTTCCTATACACATAGATACACACACAATATAAAACAGAGTAGCTTCAAGAAGCCATGTCCCCAAATCTGTGCTCACTTAGATTAATGAATCTGGCACTTAATTAATCAGGACTAGGAGAGGAAGTAATACGGCATGAAGACGGCGGTGTGAAGTAAATTAGATGGGAGTCCCACTCAGCTTCACCCAGCCAATTCTCTCTGTGTCCAGGCAGAGATTTCTCGGATATCAACTCTCATCTTGTTAATCAAAATCACTGCTTATTGCTTGATTAGAAGTTCCAATAAAGAATATTTGGTGAGAAGAATTCAAGAAACTGAACCGGCTGAAATATAAATTTATCTTGAAGGTATTGAAGTTTAATTTGAAACTGCTTGTCACAATTCTGTATTTCATATTCTTGAACAAGAGTGTTAAAGTGACATGTGTCCCAGTGGGGACACAAATTTTTTTTTGACTTTGGTGTCATTCTGTGTTGTGTCCTTGGGCAAGGCACTTCATCCACATTGCACTCAGTACACCTAGCAGTTAAAATGGGTACCTGAAAACTGTTTGACAGACCAACATGGTCACACTTAGCGATTAGCAGCAGTTGTGACATTACATATCTTCAGGGAAATAAAGTAGGTTGCGTTTTGAGCATGTAGTAGGTTGCGTTTTGAGCATGTCTTGAAAAGTTGTAAAGATGCCATATAAGTATCCACATTGTTACTTTTAATAGAAAAATTAAGGTCAGTGAGAATTTCTTCACGGTTCTCCAATTCTCATAATTCAAAGACACAGAAGCAACAACTCCCATTTCTTGATTCATTGCAGAGGTTGGATTTACCTGGTATTTAGCAAAATGAAATTATATCAACAATTGAAAACATAAACACATGGAGAAAATGTCAGCCCAGAATATGCAGGCTACATCAATCATCAGCCATGTTTGTGGAGGTATGAGAGATACTATACAAACAAAATGATCATTATTTCATCTCAATTGACAATAGAATCAGGTTACCCTTATTTTCTGTTTATTTTCGACATGTATTTTCTTCTATGAGAGTCGTAAAAATTTGAATCACATATTGTTATCATATATATATAATCATGTGGCTTTGATTTTCATCCTTTTTACTCTAATTTCAAAATACTATTTGAAAATAATTAGATACAATGGAATGTGAGTGTGAAATGAAAAAAGAAACTTTTTAAACAAAATGATGAAGCTAACATAGAACTCCTCTCAAACTTTATTAAGCAAACTTAAGTTTTTACGCTTTTCGAATTTTAAAAATATTTTTTCTCAAATCTTGCTACTAGAAACTATAATATTTTTATTCCTAATTAAAGTACCTTAGATAAAAGGATACTTTGGCTGCCAAACTAACAGTCTTCCTCGATTTTGCAATTAAACAATCTATTTTTTTCAAACTTCTGCAGAGACATAAAATCACTCCATACTCTGATGAAAAATACTAATTAATACAATCAATACATCAGGCAGCCAATATGAGCAGACAAAGGTTATTAAACACCAATTATATCCTCGAAAGATAATAATGCAGAAATCTGGATATGGAAAAGTTTTGGAGTATAAGTAAGTTAAGATAATGACATGTCATCGCGTATTGAGCGGTAATTGGGTGCGGTTCCGGGGAGTCGCTCGTTGGCTTTTATCTGGGAACGTCATTCCCCACAAATGACAACTCTACCTCAAGAATCAATGGGAGTGTTTTATGGACTCTGCCTTTAAGGGTTCTTCATAACGTTATTCTTTGCATTATCATTTACAAAAGAATGTTGTTATTGAACTTTCATTAATCAGAAACAGAGAGCACATAATCTTGAATAACATCAATTATTTAAAAAAGTTTGTCAAAGTAATATATCATTGACTACTGTTGCTATATCTTCTTATTAAAAAAATGAAATCGTGACAGAAGTAAAAGGATGTTAGACTGTAATATGTGATGGATTTTTAAATATGGAGATATGACATTATTTGGTTATAAACTTTCTTTCCATGTAAAAAACAAAACACATTTCATTCTTGGTTCTTTTTACACTATATGACAGGAATATTAATTTTTCTGCCTTCCAAGATGAGAGAAACATGATATTTGTCAAGAAAAGACAAATGTTCTATTTATCTGAATGGTATAATATTTGTGTATTGTTTACAGCTATTGCAGTCATTCTTGCAGCCAAGATATCCTAGGAAAATATACAGTAACTCTCCAACATAGTGATTAACCTTGAATGACCTTTGTGTTAGAAATTTCCCTGAACAAGAGCATAGTAAGCTTCCAAAAGTGTCCACAGAAGCTTCAGATAAAGACTGGAATCTGGAACTGGAATCATTATTCATATAAAGGCCCAATAAAAAAAATCTTGGAGATAGAGATTTTCATGCCTTTTACATTAAAACACATATCTATTTTTTTGAAGAAAAATAACTTCCTGATTAAATCACTAGTAAGACATGTTTCTGAAGAAATCATGTTACAGATTGAGGTTAAACACATCTTGAGTTCATGAATTAAACAATTGAAACTGAAACTAACAGAAGGCACATCTACATCAAGTTTTGAATATCAAACAATTAGCGTCATGAGTTATGAGTAGAAGAAAAGTGTGGTAAAAAAACTGATAAATTTTACATAACAAATGCAAATAAGGAACCAAACAAACAATAGGCACATCTACACAACATAGGGAGTATGGTGGTTAGTTGTGACAAGTTTCATTACAATCCAACAATAAGTTTGAGAGTAATAACTTAACAAGAAGAAAAGGTCATGAACATCCCCTGCTAAATCACTTTTCATTAAAGCTTCCAACATTTTCCTACAAGGGCAATAACTCTGTAATACATAATTTCATAAATCTCATTTTCAAACTCCATCAAGGTATTGATACCCTGAATACACAGCAAATTAGGTTATCCTGCCTTAAATAGTTTCTGAGGAAAGTTGTCCCGTTTGACGAGATGATCAAGCTAGTCCAAAAACATGGAAAAAGGGCAATAACTCAGTAAAAAATAATTGCACAGTTCTGATTTTCGAACTCCATCAAGGCATTGATACCCTGAAGACACATACCAAATTGGTTATCCTATCTTAAATTGTTTCTGAGAAAAGTTATCCCTTTTATTTGGACAGACGGACAGATGCACGCACGCACGCACGCACACACACACACATGGACGGACTAAGCCCAAACCTATATCCCCCTTGATCTTCAAGCTATTAATTTGAATAATTATTATGTGCTATATAACATGACATACCATCAAGCATTGAATCTAAACTTTTTTCCAGTAGTACCGTATTCGACACATTAAGCGCCCTAGGCAGTTTAAAAAATGGAAAGAGGGGGCGCTTATTAAAATGTCTTAATCATTCAGTCGAATGATAAAAATGTTTGTATATTTTTGATCTGCAAATATTTTTTTAGCGAAAAATAACAAATCCAATTTCTGTGATTATAGAGGAGGACTGCAATCAAATCTTCTAACCATTTTTTATGTCAAATTTTATTAGTTTGTCATGTAAGGTACATGTCTGGAGAGGGGGCGCTGAATGTTGTTTGAGTTAATAGCACTGTTAGGGGGCGCTTATAGGGAGAGGGCGCTTATTGAGTCGAATACGGTATATATCTACAAACCATCTTTCCTGTAAAAGTACAGTATATATACTAACCTTCTTGTCATTGTGACTGAGACAGCTAAGGTAGAGCCAGACGAGCGTAGGTACGTACTCCAGAGCAAACCTGCGCAGATCAGCCTGCTTGGAGCGGTAGAACTCAAACAACTGGTGGCATACTGGGTCCAGGTGCTGCAACAAACACAAATAATATACTTAGATAAAATTTGTTAAATGAGATGACATTATTTGAGTGAGTGAGGGAGTTAATGCTTAATGCTTGGGCAATATTTCAACCATTGACATTATTTGAGCTTTAAGGCTTAACCTCTTGAATCTGTTCATAACAAATCAAGTTGATTTGCTTATTATAGGTATTTTAAACAAGGAGATGAAATGGTCGAGCTATATCCCTCGCAAATTGCACAATATGTATAGGTTTTCATTATCATACTGCAGATTAATTTTTGTCACACAAATAACAAAAAATTTCCAGGATATGAAGGAAAATGTTCTAATCAAAACACTAAATGATATCAACATTATGTTCACTGTTTGGCATAATTCAAGTAAACTGACAAAATTAAATCAAACCAATAAATTTATGTATTATGTATGGAACTCCATGATCAATTTGATTATATATATATAAACCGAAGAAGAAAATTGTTCTTCATGACACACCCTCATATGATTATGTATCTAAAAATCAGATTTGTCCTAAATGTGATTAGTTAAGAAGTTGTGAGCCGGACACAAAGTGTAACGGACGGACAGACGGTACCCATGTATTTAATACCCCTCGCAACTTCGTTGTTGCGGGGGATAAAATGGTTATTGATTGAGATGAGGTAATTAAAACCGTTGCATAAAATTCATCTTATAATTCCCTTTATGCCAACATTGAATGGCTAATTATCAGAAACCATGGAACTGCAACAAAACCCAATAAAATATCACATTCAAGAAATGTTAATCGAATGAGAAAGGGTGATCCAAGCTTGAATACCTCAACTCATGTATCATGAACCTATTAATATTAAATCAGGTTAAATGGCTAATTAACAGTAGCCATATTTTGGCAACTGGAGATTCATACAGGAACTGCTCTCTGTAATGTGCACCAATGTGCACATACAGGAATTTGAAATAACGTACGCCAAAATTTGGATATGTTTTTATAATTTTATTTGACATTATTGACAATACATGCAGCGTTCAGGACTAATTCATTTGCTTGATTACAATAGTTTTACCATGAGCAGGGAACCTTTCTAGGAAACTTAACTATTGACTTCCATCTTACCGACTATGGAAAAGTCTTCAATAGCTTCTATCGTGACAACAAGTGAGGCAGTTGGCGGAATCTGATCCCACATGTATTGAGATGAAACAAGAGTAAGCATCAACTTGCAACTGATAATTGGAACCTGCTGTAGATCCAAGAAATCTTACCAAAACTTATATTCAAAAGATAATGTTAGTATCTTTTGCTTTGTATACGCAAATTGACACTCAAATCGAACTTGAAGAGATTGTATGCATGGGTAGGCTATGTTCAAGTCAAAGAAAATCCTATCAACAGCATATATGAAGCATTAATTTGGGTCAATTTTTTTAGAAAAAGAATGTGTCGTTCAGAATATTTTGAACACTTATCAGTCTATTATGATGTTACAACATCTCCAGCAATCCCTACAGTACAGAATAGCATGTGAGTTCGAATCGGCTTTAGTGGAACCATGTCCTTTTCACACACTAGTTAGCAAAACCTTTCCCTGCCAAATCTTCAGATATGTCAGTTATTGTATATTCAAATTGGTGTTTTACCATCTGAAATTCCAATATACCCAAAATAATGGTCGCCAGTGGAAAACCCAATGTTTGTCATTCGCAATACAATTATTTGTTTCAACTTAATTTTTAAAAATATTTTTCTACACTATTTTTAATTTTTGTTGCTCAGTATATATCTTATATCATTGATGCCATATAAATACTAGCTCTATCTATTACTAGAATTCATTATAATCCATTGACAGATGGTCAATGCCATAGAAAGACTAGATTTTAAATTAAAGTTTATTCCATTATTCAAGCAAACCGTTTCATTTCCTTGAACTTCTAAAAGCAAACGAAAGTTTTTAGCGATTGATGTATGTGCCCTGGGATTTTGTGCTCGAATTACTAAAAACCTTGGTAGCATTGATCGAAAGCTGCAAAGAGGAAAAATGCTTTACTTGAGCTGCGTCCAATAAACTACCAAGAAATTGATGTTTCCCCTGAAACCAAACATTTTTCTTCTCTCTTAGGTACATCTACAGAGTTATTAGTTATTAGAAGTTTCATCTGATTCAAGCAGAGCCTTATTTTGTATCTTGAAAGCCAAAGTTATTGATTTTTGTCATTGCTTTGTCAAAAAAGAAGTTTTTGTTTTTGTGAAACACATATTTTTTACATGTTGTTAAACTAATGTATCCAAAAAACTCAGAACAGCCACTAAGAAAAGCACATGGTTTCTGATCTATTCATATAATTACTAAGAAGGATAGGACCAAATATATATGCTTGCATTTGAAATAGGAGGTACTCTTTAAAATAATTTGGGGGACGACTGTTTAAGGAATGATTTAAATGGTTTCCCATCCTCATTATTCCAGACAGATTCATTACCTTTAACCAGAGACATATCTCCCATAAGATAATAGCATGAACATATTATAACCCGCTATGGAATATGGAAAGGTAAGATGAAACTGACCCAGGAGACAATATTCATGAATATTCGTGGAATCGGAGAAGGGGAGGAAAATCCATTAATTACAGGTTTTATGCCTCAAGTTGAAGGGTTGATGTGTTTCATAATGGACAGTTACAGGTAATTCAAGTCTTGTCCATATTCAACGGGGAAGAAGCGCTGAAGTGGAAATCTATGGTCACCGATTGGTCAGATCAATAGTTGATAATGGAGTCCCATCGGTGTAAAAACTCCTCTTATCACATCATATGGATTAGTTTAGCCGCTAATGGTCCATATGGAATAACAGCTGAAAATACTGCTACAGTAACGACCATAACTACATAGCTAAAGAGACACTTTATGTGAACATACCTCTACTGTCGACCTATTGTAATCCTGTTGTAAATTATGACTGTAATATCTCATTTGTGTATATTTGTATGATTCTCCTGTACTTTTAAAAGAAAATCTAAACAGATAGAGAATATATCATTAGTTCATAATCTGTAGCTATTCCAAAAATTAGCTTTAAGATTTCCTTTAGCCGAAGAAATATAAGATTTGAAATGAATATGTTAAAGAACAGAAATTACACAATTAATGTAAAACAGCTGTAAGAAGAAGTTTATTCATGTTTTCGAGGCCACAGGCCCATAGTACATAACATTTCAAAATTGCAATTACAGATGAAATGATTCATACAACTTCATAGCATGAAATATATATTTAGACAAATTAACAAAAGTACTTTTATGTTGTGAAACAGCTGTAAACAGGTATAGAAAGAGTCACAATGTAGATATAAACTAGCTAAAAATCACATGCCTGTTATCTTGCAGTCTAATGTTTTGAAATAGATTATACAACAATTCAGAGATATTTGTTTCAAAAGATGAAAAAGAAGATGGAGGGATAGTGCAGTGGGCATGGTGGGCTTTTGATCAAAAGGTCCAGGCTTTGAATCCTGCCAGGGGCTTGTTAAAGGCACCACTCCAGCGGCTTTCGTGCGCCATTTTGAAAGGTTAGCATTGCGAGAAAACAAATGTGCTGTAATATGCTTATTCATTAACAAAATTAAGTAATAACTACTTGATTGATAGAAGAGGAGCATATTTACAAATAATTCGTAATAAAAGTTATCAGTTGCGACAGCATTTTGTCGTAGTAATGCATTCCAAGATCGTAGCTTCGAAGATTGGCTTCATTTCACAATGTTTTTATTTTTTGAGCGATTCACTTTATTTTTTGTCAAATTGTCAAATCTTTAACAACTAAAATGCTTATCTCACAAACATATATGAAATTATTTGTGAAATTATCATGTAAAAATCATATATAATTGTAAACAGGAAAGTCCTCCTGAATTTCGTTTCCACAAAAAATACCCCGCTCGAATGGTCCCTTTAACTGTGTCTACAGTAGAGTTAGTAAGGTTAGGGGCCAATGCTACACTAAACTTCAGGTTCGCTACTTCAAGCCCCAATGCATGAGGTTTCTCTGCAATGCATAGCCACTATAGTGTTGCAGGCTTTCTCCCTGCAATAATACTAGCAGCTCTGATATAAGTGATATACTCTTGAAAGTGGCTTTAAACCCCAAATAACCTAACCTCACCCACTTTTTTAGTTAGATTATTCACCTATTTAGAGAAATTTGTTTAAAAAGAATGTAATAACCAACACTCATCCTTTCACTCATAGATCCTAATTGCTGAAAATAAAATGCTGACAGTCAAACTTTCAAGTGAGAAAGTTAATCAAACACAACATATTGAACCGGAGCTTATATATAAGCAATAAGACTCTTTTGAAAAAAAAAGATGAAATCTATCATAAAATCGCATTAGTTGGACACCGTGAAGCAGTGATTAAGTTGTCACATTGTCCGAGATTTAAAGCGTGAGCTGTACTGCAGTCACATCTAGAAGTGAGCCCACCAACTGGCACTAATGCAAGCCTCTTATGCCCCTTCAACCTATCATTTTCTCAATCCGATCATTTAGGCTGTCATAAAACATAAGCCTATTATTGCCGCAGATAAAATGATTTAGGGAGTAATTAATTACCTGTGTGGAAGATGTGGCAGCTATAGACAAGGGGAGATAGGGGAGGCCAATGCTTGATTACGAAGGTTGTCTGGTACAGACTAAGTTACCTCCTTACACGAGGCTGTATCATGTATCGGCCGCCGACCGAGGTGAAGGTTCTTCTCCCAATCAATCCCAACATAATAAGGTGATGTGATTAAGGAATTAGGCCTTTTAAGATTTCTTGAATTTCACATCAATCGGTCTGTTTAAGGAAGAGCCTGGTGTCCAATTTGGTATGCATGGCAAGGTAACTTGTCTTGAACATGCAGAGGGGAAATCCAGAGCACAGAATTGTAACAGAAATAAAGCTATTGGCGCTGTAGCTCATCAGGCTACCTACAGATTATTATGCAAATGGTCAGAGGATCACCATCTGAGGAGTCAGATGACCTGAATTAAAATTGTCCTTACAAAGCTCAACCAAACTTTCACCCTCTACAAACTTTCTGAATCTGTCAATGACATGGTTTAAAATTTGACACTGCAACAACTGAGGGTCACAGCACAAAACCTACAGGACAAACTGACAATGTTGCCAAGGTTCTGGCAGAACTAAGACTTATCTTCTCTTCCCATTGCTAGCTCAAGTCATATCAAACTACGATAAGATCTGCTTCGATTGGACAACTTCTTTTGACTTGAAAAGTTTTTTTTTGTCACTTATTTTCAGACATTAATCAAATTCAAAGTATTTAAATTGTTTATTAGGTCTTCAAGACAACGTCTGGAAGACCTATTGTTCTTATCCGGATTTTTATTATTATTATTATTATTTGTACGATTTTGTGAGAGTGATTCTGAGCCTTCCAATGAATGTATTTTCATGAAACTTTCAGGACTGATAGAGTATCACCTGAACTGGCTCTGCCAAGCTTTTGAATTTCGAATATCGATTTGTGCTTGAGTTATCTCCCTTTGAAGGTAAAACTTCATACCTCAATTTCTCGAAAACTAAGAAAGATAATCGCATAAAACTTTCACCAAAATGTGGGCATCAACATTCCCCATCAAATAAACCCATAGCCGTTTTCGGCCGTATTAATAGATTTTTGGCTATTTTCAAAAAACTGAAATTTTTGCGCAGTTTCGCGATTTTGACAGTACGCGTCTCTGAAAATCATCTCCTCATTAACGACAAGACACACAGCAGTGTTTGATAGCTCAAATGAAAGCTAAAAGAATTGCAAAGAGGGCTGTTGAGCTGATTTTTTAAATTTTGATCTAGAACGTGAGTTATCTGCCCTTGAAAATGGACATTTTTTAAAAGCATCAATTTTCATGTTACATTCAAAGGGACATTTCTCTGTAAGGAAATGTCAAATAAGAAATCTGTTTGGTGCATTCTGTTCTACAATGATTGTTGAACAAATTCACTACAGATTATTATTATATAAAAGTTGATTTTAAAGGAAATATGTGGACATAAACAGATTGTTTACATTTTTCGGCGATTTTAAGATTTTTCGAGGGTTATTTTACTGTAAGAATTTTAGTTTCAAAACTGCTCAAGATAATAATTTGGTCATTGATGTTTTGTGAAGCAGATGAAATGAGTAGACAGAAAAAAATATCAACAAGTCATGATAAATTTCCTAATGTCCATGACGAGTCCTTGAATATTGCGATTTTTGGAAATTCCTCATGTTTAGCACATTTCAAAGTTATACAGTTTCTTTATCAAGAACGATATCAATAAATTGATTGTATTTTCACATGCGCCAGTCCAAGCACAACTTTTGCTACGTTCTACTTTATCATAAAAATGTTGATAGTTAAGAAGCTAGAAGGACCAACATGGAGTAGGGGTCTAAAAATCTTCAAGTTTCAGTGTTTTCAATAAAGTTCCAAAATTCATTTCTCCATTACTATTTGAGTTATCAAAACACGACATACATCTTTGTATGATGATAAACAAGCCCTCTTAGACAAAAAGTCATATGAAGGTCAAACAGTATGTGAAGGTCAAAGAGGAATCTTGAAGACCTAAGTATTGACGCGTCAATCCTAGTTAGGTCTTCAGACGAAAGTCAAAGACCTATTGTTATTATCCTGTTTATTATTAGGTCTTCAGACGAAAGTCAAAGACCTATTGTTATTATCCTGTTTATTATTTTTATTATTATTTACACAATTTTGTGGAAGCTCTAGCGCAAATACTACTTAAGCCAGTTGCATGAAACTTTCAGCGCTGATAGCCTCTGTGCTGAACCCTGTACAATCGAAATCCGTTTCCGGATATCTACTTCCGTTTCCGGTCTTCAGCCATTACTAATTTGAAAATTTAACATGGGAAATTTTTTCAAAATGCACTTACAGACTTGAAATTTCAATCGAAGATGCGCATTGACCTGAGGAAGAAAAAAGTCAATCATGAAAAATCTCTAAGTCACGTGACTTGGCCGCCATCTTGCTTTTAGTGCATTTTTGACCATTTCTGACCCCTACCACCTTTGAAACTCTTCTTCTCTGAAGATACTTGCACCAGAGAACTGAACTTTGCACAATATGTAGCTGAAGCATAGTCCTTCAAATTTAGACAATTTTCAAAGTCCTAGCTTTAATACTTTTCAAACTGTGACCTCTCAAAGTTGACCAAAAACGAAAAATCGCAAACTTCAAGGGCTCATAGCTCAAAAACCTGGCCATAGAATTTTATGATTTTTGCATGAGAGCTAGACATGAATAAGGTCTACAAGAATCAAGAATAAAATAGGTCGCGAACAGTCATTTCCGGTTTTGACAGGGCTTCAAAAATTGAAATTTCGGATTCGGAAAATTTTAACATGGGCACAATTTTCAAAATGCACTTAGAGACTTGAAATTTCACATGAAGATTCGCATTGACTTGAGGAAGAAAAAAGGCAATCATGACGACTTCGTAGGTCACGTGGTTTAGGCGCCATTTTGAATTTACTGTACGACTTTGCACATTTTGACCGGAAATGGACTACCAGAGACATGCAGATTGCACTTAGTGACTTGAAATTTCACATGAAGATGCGCCTTGACCTGATGAAGAGAAAAGGCAATTATGACGACTTCGTAGGTCACGTGGTTTAGGCGCCATTTTGAATTTACTGTACACCTTGCACATTTTAACCGGAAATGGACTGCCAAAATGCTTCTAGAGCCTTGCACATTGCTTCAGACGATGTTTAATGACGGTCCAGCATTATGATACATTTAAATGAACCTTACGAATAAAACAGCGGTCTGAAGACCGTCAGAGTTGCCTGGGCAACCCTAGTTAGGTCTTCAGACGAAAGTCAAAGACCTATTGTTATTATCCTGTTTATTATTTTTATTATTATTAGGTCTTCAGACGAAAGTCAAAGACCTATTGTTATTATCCTGTTTATTATTAGGTCTTCAGACGAAAGTCAAAGACCTATTGTTATTATCCTGTTTATTATTTTTATTATTATTTACACAATTTTGTGGAAGCTCTAGCGCAAATACTACTAAAGCCAGTTGCATGAAACTTTCAGAACTGATAGCGTCTGTGCTGAACCCTATACAATGGAAATCCGTTTCCGGATATCTACTTCCGTTTCCGGTCTACAGCCATTACAAATTTGAAAATTTAACATGGGAAAAAATTTCAAAATGCACTTAGAGACTTGAAATTTCACGTGAAGATGCGCATTGACCTGAGGAAGAAAAAAGTCAATCATGAAAAATCTCTAAGTCACGTGACTTGGCCGCCATCTTGCTTTTAGTGCATTTTGGACCATTTCTGACCCCTACCACCTTTGAAACTCTTCTTCTCTGAAGATACTTGCACCAGAGAACTGAACTTTGCACAATATGTAGCTGAAATATAGTTCTTCAAATTTAGACAATTTTCAAAGTCCTAGCTTTTATACTTTTCAAACTGTGACCTCTCAAAGTTAACCGAAAACGAAAAATCGCAAACTTCAAGGGCTCATAGCTCAAAAACCTAGCCGTGGAATTTCATCATTTTTGCATGAGAGCTAGACATGAATAAGGTCTACAAGAATCAAGAATAAAATAGATCGCGAACAGTCATTTCCGGTTTTTACAGTGCTTCAAAAATTGAAATTTTGGATTCGGAAAATTTTAACATGGGCAAAATTTTTAAAATGCACTTAGAGACTTGAAATTTCACATGAAGATGCGCATTGACCTGAGGAAGAAAAAAGGCAATCATGACGACTTCGTTGGTCACGTGGTTTAGGCGCCATTTTGAATTTACTGTTCAACCTTGCACATTTTGAACGGAAATGGACTTCCAGAGACATGTAGATTGCACTTAGAGACTTGAAATTTCACATGAAGATGCGCTTTGACGTGCTGAAAAAAAAGTCCATCAAGAAAAATATTTAGGTCACGTGACTTGGCCGCCATCTTGCTTTTAGTGCATTTTTTACCATTTCTGACCCCTACCGCCTTTGAAAATCTTCTCCTCTGATGATACTTGCACTAGAGAGCTGAAATTAACACATTATGTAACAGAAGGATAGTTCTTTACAGGATACTCAAAACAAAGTCCTAACCCTAATACTTTGGTCACTGCGACCATTCAAATTTGACCAAAAACAAAAAAGAATTTACTGTACAACCTTGCACATTTTGACAGGAAATGGACTCCCAGAGACATGCAGATTGCTCCAGACGATGCATAATGACATTCCAGCATTGTGATACATTGAAATGCACCTTACGAATTGAACAGCGGTCTGAAGACCGTCAGAGTTGCCTGGGCAACCCTAGTTTTTATTATTATTATTATTATTTACACAATTTTGTGGAAGCTGTAGCGCATTAACGACTGTAGCTACTTGCATGAAACTTTCAGCACTGATAGCCTCTGTGCTGAACCCTGTACAATGGAAATCCGTTTCCAGTTATCTACTTCCGTTTCCGGTCTACAGCCATTACAAATTTGAAAATTTAACATGGGAAATTTTTTCAAAATGCACTTAAAGACTTGAAATTTCACATGAAGATGCGCATTGACCTGCTGAACAAAAAAGTCAATCATGAAAAATCTCTAAGTCACGTGACTTGGCGGCCATCTTGTTTTTAGTGCATTTTTGACCATTTCGGACCCCTACCACATTTGAAAATCTTCTCCTCTGAAGTTACTTGCACCAGAGAGCTGAAATTTGCACAGTTTGTAGCTTAAGCATTGTTCTTTAAAAATTCCTACTTTCAGACTCCTAGCATTTTTAGTTTGGTCACTGTGACCTTTCAAAGTTGACCGAAAACGAAAAATCGCAAACTTCAAGGGCTCATAGCTCAAAAACCTGGCCATAGAATTTCATGATTTTTGCATGAGAGCTAGACATGAATAAGGTCTACAAGAATCAAGAATAAAATCGATCGCGAACAGTCATTTCCGGTTTTTACAGGGCTTCAAAAATTGAAATTTCGGATTTGGAAAATTTTAACATGGGGAAATTTTTCAAAATGCACTTAGAGACTTGAAATTTCACATGAAGATGCGCATTGACCAGAGGAAGAAAAAAGGCAATCATGACGACTTCGTAGGTCACGTGGTTTAGGCGCCATTTTGAATTTACTGTACGACCTTGCACATTTTAACCTGAAATGGACTGCCAAAATGCTTCTAGAGCCTTGCACATTGCTTCAGACGATGTTTAATGACAGTCCAGCATTATGATACATTGAAATGAACGTTACGAATAAAACAGCGGTCTGAAGACCGTCAGAGTTGCCTGGGCAACCCTAGTTTTTATTATTATTATTTACACAATTTTGTGGAAGCTCTAGCGCATTAACGACTGAAGCTACTTGCATGAAACTTACAGCACTGATAGCATCTGCGCTGAACCCTATACAATCGAAATCCGTTTCCGGATATCTACTTCCGTTTCCGGTCTACAGCCATTACAATTTTGAAATTTTAACATGGGAATAATTTTCAAAATGCACTTACAGACTTGAAATTTCACTCGAAGATGCGCATTGACCTGTGGAAGAAAAAAGTCAATCATGAACAATCTCTAAGTCACGTGACTTGGCCGCCATCTTGCTTTTAGTGCATTTTTGACCATTTCTGACCCCTACCACCTTTGAAACTCTTCTTCTCTGAAGATACTTGCACCAGAGAACTGAACTTTGCACAATATGTAGCTGAAGCATAGTTCTTCAAATTTAGACAATTTTCAAAGTCCTAGCTTTAATACTTTTCAAACTGTGACCTCTCAAAGTTGACCAAAAACGAAATATCGCAAACTTCAAGGGCTCATAGCTCAAAAACCTGGCCATAGAATTTCATGATTTTTGCATGAGAGCTAGACATGCATAAGGTCTACAAGAATCAAGAATAAAATCGATCGCGAACAGTCATTTCCGGTTTTTACAGGGCTTCAAAAATTGAAATTTCGGATTCGGAAAATTTTTACATGGGGAAATTTTTCAAAATGCACTTAGAGACTTGAAATTTCACATGAAGATGCGCATTGACCAAAGGAAGAAAAAAGGCAATCATGACGACTTCGTAGGTCACGTGGTTTAGGCGCCATTTTGAATTTACTGTACGACTTTGCACATTTTAACCAGAAATGGACTGCCAAAATGCTTCTAGAGCCTTGCACATTGCTTCAGACGATGTTTAATGACGGTCCAGCCTTATGATGCATTCAAATGAACCTTACGAATAAAACAGCGGTCTGAAGACCGTCAGAGTTGCCTGGGCAACCCTAGTTAGGTCTTCAGACGAAAGTCAAAGACCTATTGTTATTATCCGGATTTTTATTAGGTCTTCAGACGAAAGTCAAAGACCTATTGTTCTTATCCGGATTTTTATTAGGTCTTCAAGACAAAGTCTTAAGACCTATTGTTATTATCCGGATTATTATTATTATTATTATTATTATTTGGACGTTTTTTTGGTCAACATTTCTGACCTTATTGACAAGCCGATTTTCATGAAACTTTCAGGGATTGTAGAGTTTGACCCAAATTAGTGAATGACATGGGCGATTTTTGAATTTCGAATTTGTTTTTGAGTTATCTCCCCTTAAACGAAAAAACTGCAAACCTCGATTTCTCGGTAACTAAGGCAGATAATTTCAAAAAACTTTCACCAAAATGTGGGCAACGACATTCCTCATCGATGTAGCCCATAGCGGTTTTCGGCCGTATAAATAGATTTTTTTCTATTTTCGAAAAACTTAAAATTTTCTGAAATTTCGCGGTTCTGATGGTACGCGTCTTTCAAAATCTTCTTCTCACTAACTGCAATACATACAGACCCGTGTCATAGCTCGTTGGAAAGCTAAATGAGTGTGTAAAAACGTGAAGACAGCGAAATTTTAATTTTTGACCTGTTACTCGAGTTATCTGCCCTTGGAGTTCGACATTTTTTTGAAGTGTCATTTTTCGCGTTACGTTCAAAGGGGCACCACTCTGTAAGGAAATATCAAAAATGAAATCTGATTGATGTATTCTGTTCTACAATGATAGGTGAACAAGTTCACTACAGGTCATTATTATATAAAAGTTGATATTAAAGGAAATATGTGGATATAAAGAGATTTTCTACATTTTTCGGTGATTTTAACATTTTTCGAGGGTTATTTTACTTTGAGAATTTTAGTTTCAAAACTGTTACAGATAGAAATTTTATCATTGATGTTTTGTGAAGCAGATGTAATGAGTAGACGGCAAAAACGTTAAGTCACATGTATCTCGAAAACGGTGACAGATAAGGGATTTGTAAAAAAAAAGGTGTGAAAAGTCTAATTTTCAAGACATATCGCATAGTTTGCAAGAAAACAACAATTTCACAAAGTTAAAAACATTGAGTTGGAGGGAAAGGTATATTTTAAAGTTCCACAGAGGTGATAGGGCTTTTTAAAACAGAGTTAATTCAATCAATACGTTCACACCCAGCTGAGTGGAATCTGCTACCATGTATAAGTCAAAATGAGGACTCTACCCTCTATGATTAAATTAGTCGGTCGGTCGGGTCGGTCTGGTCTGGTCTTTATTGCTAGACCTCCTGCCTCTCTTCTGATCTGACTTGGACACCTTTCATGTACGTGTACGTGCATGTACATGAATTTGGTCTTGGAATATGTCTTGGCCATATCTTTCATTTGAGAGATTGACGCTACAAAGGGCCATTTCCAACTCCCCGTTGCTGGATTGCTAGACTACGCATTTTTGACCTACTCTGGTATATTGTAGCATGTATTATGTTTGCATCTTTTGGTTAAACTTTTTGAGTTATCAGTATAATATCAATAGTTAAAGTGTTAGGTTTCATTACATTATACAGGGGTCTGAAACAGTCAACTTTACTTTACAGCGTTAAATCACATGTATCTTGAAAACGGTGACAGATAATTCAACAACAAAAATTTCTGCTTCTAGGAATAATATTCTCTGAAGAATGATGTCATAGCTGACATTGCCCACCATGATGAATTTTTCTGAAAAATCTATAACACTGAATGTCAAGTGGAATTTGGTCATTTTGATAATGTATTAGTTACTGTTTACCTCTTAGACAAAAAGTCATGTGAAGGTCAAACACTTTGTGAAGGTCAAAGAGGAATCTTGAAGACCTAAGTATTGACGAGTCATTCCTAGTTAGGTCTTCAAGACAAAGTCGTGAAGACCTATTGTTTTTATCCGATTTCTTATTATTATTAGGTCTTCAAGACAAAGTCGTGAAGACCTATTGTTTTTATCCGATTTCTTATTATTATTATTATTATTAGGTCTTCAAGACAAAGTCGTGAAGACCTATTGTTTTTATCCGATTTCTTATTATTATTATTATTATTAGGTCTTCAAGACAAAGTCGTGAAGACCTATTGTTTTTATCCGATTTCTTCAAGTTCTTCATCTTATTATTATTATTATTTGTACTTTTTTTGTGAATCAACTGCAGCCAAAACGGCTGCTCTGAATTCGACCAAACTTGGCATGCAGATACCCCTTACCCTGGAATAGACATGCTAAGCTTTTGGGCAAAATCGACTCGTACATTAAAGGTCCAGTTCGAATCCAAAGTCGAAATTTTAACATTGATTTTTTTTTCAAAATGCACTTAGAGACTTGAAATTTTTTTTAAAAGATGCGCAATGAAAAATGATGAAAAAAAGGGAATCAGGACAAATTCGTAGGTCACGTGGTTTGTCCGCCATCTTGCTTTCAGTGTATTTTCGACCGTTTCCGACCCCACCCGCCTTTAAAAGCCTACTCCTCTGAAGATACTTGCACTAGAGAGCTGAAATTTATACTGAATGTAGCTGAAGTATTGTACATAAAAGCGATGTCGATTTATGGTGCTAACATTAATACTTTTTGTGCTGTGACCTTTCAAAGTTGACAAAAATCTCAAAATCGCCAACTTCAAGGGCAGATAACTCAAAAACCAGACCGTAGAACTTAATGATTTCTGCATGAGACTTAGACATGAGCAAGGTCTTCAAGATCAAAGAATAAAATCGCTCGCGAACAGTCACTTCCGGTCAGGAGGAAGGGTCAAACTTTGCATATGCAAAAGTGGTGTTTTGCTTGGTATGTTTGAAACCTCTTTAATAAACATGCATGTGAAGGTCAAACATGCATGTGAAGGTCAAACAGTATGTGAAGGTCAAAGAGGAATCTTGAAGACCTAAGTACTGCCGCGGCAGTCCTAGTTATTATTATTATTATTTGGACGTTTTTTGTTCAGAACTTTCTGAACTTATTAACGAGCCGATTTTCATGAAACTTTCAGGGATTGTAGAGTATACCCTGGAATAGACATGCG
Source organism: Steromphala cineraria (assembly GCA_916613615.1). Taxonomy (NCBI): domain Eukaryota; kingdom Metazoa; phylum Mollusca; class Gastropoda; order Trochida; family Trochidae; genus Steromphala; species Steromphala cineraria. The sequence goes on from OU744729.1 coordinate 3,158,399, forward strand.
AAGCTTTTGAGCGAAATCGGTTCATTCATTAAAGGTCCAGTTCGAATCCAAACTTGAAAATTTAACATTGATTTTTTTTTCAAAATGCACTTAGAGACTTAAAATTTTTTTTAAAAGATGTGCAATGAAAAATTATGAAAAAAAGGGAATCAGGACAAATTCGTAGGTCACGTGGTTTGTCCGCCATCTTGCTTTTAGTGCATTTTCGACCGTTTCCGACCCCACCCGCCTTTGAGAGTCTTCTTCTCTGAAGATACTTGCACTAGAGAGCTGAAATTTATACTCAATGTAGCTGAAGTATTGTACATTAAAGTTAAGAAGTTAAATGGTTCTAACATTAATACTTTTTTTGCTGTGACCTTTCAAAGTTGATCAAAATCGAAAAATCGCCAACTTCAAGGGCAGATAACTCAAAAACCAGACCATAGAACTTCATGATTTTTGCATGAGAGTTAGACATGAGCAAGGTCTTCAAGATAAAAGAATAAAATAGATCGCGAACAGTGATTTCCGGTCACGAGGAAGGGTCAAATTTTGCATTTTTGAAAACGGGTGTTTTGGTGGGTATGTTTGAAAAAGCCTTGTTAACCTACGACACGTGATACATATTTGTTCTATATATCATATGAAAGCCAAAAGAACATACAATCTTTGATAAATCTCATTAAAATTAGATTAAACATTAACATTGATTTTGGAGTATTTAAATGTGGCAATCCTACTTTTGTTTTGAATGATTCTGATATAAGAATGATTGAAATTTTTTCGTTCATTAGCAATAAAACACTAGGAAATGTTGTATCTATCATCAGACAGCAACAAGACTGTAGAACCTGAGATGATTCATGTTTGCAGCCATGATGAATTTTCGGTAAAGCCTTTAATGTTGAATATCAAGTGGAATTTGGTCATTTTGATAATGTATTAGCTACTGTTTACCTCTTAGACAAAAAGTCATGTGAAGGTCAAACAGTATGTGAAGGTCAAAGAGGAATCTGAAGACCTAAGTATTGACGCGTCAATCCTAGTTGTCTTTTGTATTTGTAACAAAACAACTAATGTTGAAAACAAAGATATCAAACAATGCTTAAACATGGTTCAAAACATCTGGTTTAAACTACAGCAATCTGATTATTTGATTTATTAACATCATTCAATTGAAAACATACTGTAAGAAGAAGTAAAATCAACATGGTTCCCCAAGCAACAATCTAACCCTTAAATTCTATCTGTTCTACAGAGAAACAAGGTCAGTAAGCATGAGAAAATCAGGTAACATTTCCATAATAAAAAAACTTTTAGTGAACAAGCTCCTCAGACAAATCAATACTGAAGCAACCAGGCTTTTTACTAGAGCAACTCCTTCTGTTGAGAGAAATTTATTTTCTGCCTAATCACCCACTGCAGAATTAGCTTCTAGCAGGGCATAACAGTTGGGTAATTTTGCCCTCAAGACCCTTACGAAAACATTCCTACTGCAAGAAAAAACTGGTAAGGTCTATGTTAATCTTTTAAGTAGATACATATCTTGCAACAGAAACCATAAAAAGTTTAATCAATATGGCAGTGAGTGAGTGAGTGAGTGAGTGAGTGAGTGAGTGAGTGAGTGAGTGAGTGAGTGAGTGAGTGAGTGAGTGAGTGAGTGAGTGAGTGAGTGAGTGAGTGAGTGAGTGAGTGAGTGAGTGAGTGAGTGAGTGAGTGAGTGAGTGAGTGAGTGAGTGAGTGAGTGAGTGAGTGAGTGGGTTTGGGTGGGTGAGTGAGTGAGGGACAGAGTGGGTTTGGGTGGGTGAGTGGATGAGTGAGTGAGTGAGTGAGTGAGTGAGTGGGTTTGGGTGGGTGAGTGAGTGTGTGAGTGAGTGAGAGAGTGGGTTTGGGTTGGTGAGTGAGTGAGAGAGAGAGTGGGTTTGGGTGGGTGAGTGAGTGAGTGAGTGAGTGAGTGAGTGAGAGAGTGGGTTTGGGTTGGTGAGTGAGTGAGAGAGAGAGTGGGTTTGGGTGGGTGAGTGAGTGAGTGAGTGAGTGAGTGTCTAACTTTCCTGTCATATAAATAATGAAGGGTTTTTTTGGTGGTTTTTTTCTGTCTCGAAGGAAAGTAAGGACTAGGAAATGGCCTGTTCTCTGTTCTTCAAGAAGAACCCAGGCTAGTGATGCCAAAACAACTCATAAGTTCCTTCTACAACCCTTCTGGGCTCTCTCATGGGAAATGTCAGCAGAAAGCCTGGAGCGGAATCTAAGGTTTCATGCTAGGATTCAACTCAGCAGTAAATTGTAGGACTGTGTGAGAGAAACTAGGTCCCAATACCTGTCTGATGTGGCTAATCTTTTCTATTTTATTTCTTTTATTACAAAGCAAAAACAGCAGTGACCCACAACACTGTATGTATGGTTGTACAGAAATGCTAACCTTACAAAGAAACATCTACATGGAGCCCATAGTTCCTCTAAATCTGAGGAAATAGGGTTAAAAATCACCCTCTATCAAGGAGAAATGTATATTGCAGAGAAAAAAAGTACCAAAACCATAATGACTGGATGCTGAACAGGAACCTGTGACAATTGATCAACAGATGATCAGGGCCAGATACAAGATCTTAGTTCTGAAAGGGCGAGCTCAATGGGTGTCACAAATTACTTTGGATCAAAGAATATTGTCCACAAGGAAATTAGCTTAGTGACTGGATTAAGAATGTAACTTGTAACCTTTTCAAACAAACTGCAGCTCTCAAAATGTAGTATCAGTGATAAATTTACCTCTGATTCCTGCTTCAAATACTTATAAAACTTAGAAAGAACCCATTTAGAATATTTATAAGCTGTTTGTCCTGGGAAGCAAAGTTTTAAATGTGGTACTGTTTGCTTACGTATTGGAGGACTTTTTAAAATCTGCTTGGACTCACAAGAATTTGTGGTAGTCCCTGGACTCAACAATTTAAATACATAGATTGATCACTGTAGTACATATATATTCAACTCTCTTGGGTGGAGTACTTGCACCACTCCTCTTGATCTGTCATAGTCCTGCTCATGATTTTGTATTAAACAGGATGGAGTCCTTTTTCAGCAAGTCTAGATTTGGCTGAATTTTTTTATTACCCGAGCGAGAGCGAGGGTTATACACAAATTTGCACGAGTTTCGTAGACGTCATATAACACACTTCCGAGGGTAATAATTTCTTTATTATCGTTTCTAATCAGTTAGCCATCAAGGAAATATCCAAGGAATGGGCTGCTTCCCTTGCGACGGCTGGCTACAGTGACGTCCCGAACAATGGTGTTATGACGTCACAGGCGAAAATATACGGGAACTCGAGCTACAACAATCGTTGCTAGGCAAAAGTGATATGTGCACTAGTGCTCATATCGAAAATATGTCACCACTTATTTTCAACCGTATGGGTAATTAATTACTTTAACAAACATTACTATAACAGAATAACTAAGCAGACAAAGGTAGAAAGATTGCTGCATTTTTCTTCAGAGGTTACAACACCCTTCGTTGCAATTGATATCAGAGAGAAAGTCCAGGCAGAAGTTACCACCACAACATTGGACAAATCCTTGAATTATATTGGTTCTTTTGTTTTTGTAATCGTAAATGGGTGATTATGTACATCATTGGAATTACATCCGAGTCCCGTTGCTAAAAACACTGAGACCTCTTTTTACAAAGCAACCTTGACTAAGGTTGACCTTAACTCCCATACTTTAACAATGCACTGAGGTGAGGTGAGGTGATATGTGGTTTATCACCGTTTTCAAGAGTATTTCACTTATATTGCGGCTGCTAGTATTATTGCAGGGAGAAAGCCCACACCATTATTGTGGCTATGTATTGCGGTGAAACCTGCGAGCATCGGCTGTAACTAGCGAACCATGGATGGTACTGCGCTGAAATTCAGTGTAGCAATGCACCCAAACCTGACTGCGTGTAGAACAGTTCTCTACTGCAGACAAAGTTGCTGAGCCCTTGGCTGGATTACAATGCACTGAGGTTACCTCAAGGACTTAGTGAAAGAAGTCACTAAGACAGTCTTGGTGTAATGTTTAAGGATTGTGCAAAGGATAACCTTAGTGTTAAGGAGTTTCATGTAATAGTGCCTGGAGGACATCTTCTCCACTAGGACCCTTATGTCTAGACTCTTCACAAATAATTAAGCAACAAGCATATTTGTTAGCAATAATATTTATCATACTAGGTGCAATACCAGACAAAATAAATAAGTCACAGAAAATCTGAGGATATATAACCTTAAATCAAATCACAGATCACATTGTTTGAAAACAACCACCCTAAAAAACATAAAAATTGGACAAATTGTAAACGATTGAAATTTTAACTGTTGCTTAATTTTTTGTGAGGAGCATATATTGTAGTCAATATTGTCAGTGCCCTCTAGCATAAGAATTTGTGGTTCGTACATCACTCTCCTTTAGAAATATTTTGATTTGCGAATGTAACCTTTATGTAACCCAACTATTGTTCATTTCTTCTTAGTTTTTCATATATCTTCTTATACCGTATCCTCGCGGGTATATGACCACCCTCGAACTAAAGCCCACCCCCCATTTTTCAGGGTTGAGCAGGTTGGGGTCAATCTCGGTTTATAGCCCACCCCCCAATTCTCGGAAGTGTGACACAATCGATGTCAGACGATCGAGTTAGCGATGTTTACACCGGAAGCAAAATGCACAAGTTTACATCGATGTCATTCCTTGAAAAATAAAAATACATTGTTCTGTTGTTGTTTTTAATGACTATATACATTGTCAATTAATAAAAATAAAACAATATATTGTTTTTGAATAATCATGCATCATTAACGTACTGTTAAATTTCAGCAGAAATCACGATATGTTTGTGGCTTCACTTGCATCAGCGATCGGGAATTGAATCCCATAATATTATCAAGAACTATCGCTTTATAAGGCTTGTTATCCATTCTAAATGTTCAATATGGCATATTTCCAAACTTATCTATCATATTTAATCAAAGTTCAAAGATATCTTTGTCAAATATACTTTCGCGAAAGCACGTTGTTTTACTGTACTTGGAATCTCAATCGTAATTTCTTGACGACAAATAACATTATTAATATACTTTCGTGCTCATTATCATAATATTTGCAAGTTTTTCTTCGAATTTTATATACGTAAATATTTCAATTAACTGCATGTTGTTTTGGAAAAAGTAATATATCGAAAATGTTAAACAAATATTTGGTTATTTAGACATTTAATATTGTATCGACAATATGTTGTCTTGAATTTATTACAACCACGTTTCAGTTTCATACATCGTTTTCAAATCGACTTGCTGATTGGTTGACCTATATTTCTGGGCCAATGAAAAGGCTTGTAACAAATATCTCTCTACCAGTAAACACATGCAGCAAAAGCTGTCGACTGATTATTCACGTTCGTTTTTCATGAGAATAATATTATGTAATCTGATTAAAACAAACAACAAACAATGTAAGTTAGCATTTGCAATTTCTTTTATCATTCTTTTTAATAATATACGTCTGGAAAAGTGTCATTTGATATTTTAGAAGACCTGAACAACAGTCAAAAGTATCGATGTCAATTTTCAATGCAACTCGCATGAAGGATTTTCTTGGTTGGGGTCACTCGCGGTTTAAAGCCCACCCCCCTATTTTCAAGATATTTGTTTGCCGGGCCCCCTGATCTTATACCCGCGAGGATACGGTATTCAATTTGTATATTTTAGGAAATAAGTGTCTTATAGGCAACCTAGCCGGAAGCTGTTTTTAATTGTGTATCTAAATTTATTTTACTTCTTGTATGTACAGCTTGTGACACTGTAATAAAATATTATTCTCTTCTCTCTTGCTATATCAAATTGACAAAACATGTATTGACTAAAACAACAATTTCTAGGGAACAAACTACGTTGGAGGACAATTGGCCTGACTACTAGCGGCATATCTCCCTGGTATTAACACAAGCTAGAAGAAACTCTTGCTACAAACAGTTTTTCACTGTCTTCATTGATAATGATGTCTCCGAGTCACTGATGGGAAATGTCAGCCAAGATCCCTGGGAGGGAATTTTCCCCTTTCCTGAGTCGGATCATTGAGAGCTTCCAGACACATGCTAATATCTCCTGGAGACAGGAACAACAAATACCGTACTCTCAGTGATAGACATCTATCCAAGAGTTACTTTGGAAATATACCTCTTTCAACAGTTTTGTAACAGGGATGACATGATATGAGCTTTAAATCTGTGTTTGTAACCTCCTAAATATGGAAACAACAAATACTCTTACTCCAGGTGATAGAAATTTATCCAGGAGTTACTTTTGAAATGATATTACCTCTATCTACAGTTTTGTAACAGGGATGACATTATATGAGCTCTAAATCTGTTTTTGTAACCTCCCAAAAAGGAAACAACAAATTCTGTAACTCTCCTGGCGGTAGAAATTCATCCAAGAGTTACTAAGGTTTTTTTTAAATGAGATGACCTCTATCAACAGTTTTGTAACAGGAATGACATGATATGAACTCTAATTATGTTTTTGTAAACTCCTAAATAGAAAACAACAAATACTGTAACTCTCCCAGCGATAGAAAAACATCCAAGAGTTATTAGGGTATTTTCAAAAATTATTTCACCTCTATCAACAGTTTTGTAACAGTAGTGACTTTATAGGCTATAAACATGGAGTTTTCTAATGCCTTACCATTCTGATAAGGCAAATGACAGGAACCATACTTTCATCATGACAATCTCCAAACCAATGGACATGATTCATTTACTAGTGGCAATGGGAATGAATTTAATTGAAATGAAGGTAATTTAAAAAAGAACCATGTATTTGAAAGGTAGTGTCTAAACAACTGGTGTATTCCTTCAATTATTTGAAGAAACTGAAAATAATACCTAGGGCACTGATATCGACCAGTGTCTGCAAAATTCTTCAAACTTTGGAAAAAAAAATTCATCCATTTTTTAATTTTTATCTTCTTTTTCTTATTTTATTGCAAGTTTTTCTTGACTCCAAATCCTGGTGTCACATTTAAGATGATGAATTTAATAACAAACACACAAGATAGAAATCTATGTTTTATAACAGGAATGGATGATCATAGGCAAAGTTCTTGATTATCAATCTTGCAAAGGGATAAACTTAAAGGGGCAGTAGCACATTTTTTGATAAAAAAATTTATTTTAAATATTTCACTGATAATTGTAAGTTAATGCTAAATGTATTATTTTGACAGTGTCAAAAGTCTTATTACACAAACCAATCTTCCATAGTCAGAGGACAAAGTATTCAGATTCACATAAAATCCATTGACGGCCATTTTGTGTGAACACCTTCAATTGGAACCATTAATTTTCATTTTCCTGACATCACCTTATATTCCCCCTAGAAACGTGCTACTGCCCCGTTTTCTGTCAATTGCCATGTTTTACTTATGGTGAGAACATGAAAATCATCAAAGGAATCCAGGTATCCATAACTTGCTTATGGCTTTTCAGCAGTTTCTTTACAATTAATATCGATGAAAAAGTTTCCAACTTGTTATGCAACCAATGATTACGAATATCGGAGATTGAAAGTAAGTTAAATAGCATAATCATTATTTTCACCACATATAAGTGCTCATATTGTCTGTATGTGAATAGCGTAAATCTTTAACTTAACAGGGTTTTTTTTCCAAGAAATCCATCAGTGCATCTTGGTATGAGAAAACATCATATATGTACCCCTTGAGTCATATGCAAAATTTGTTTAAACTGGTAAAAAGTTGAAATTGATAGAAGTACATTCAAGGAAATGCATTACAAGAACGACTGTGTTAAAGGTGTATTTGCTACTCATGATAGTCATAAAATAAAAACTATTTCTTTTTCTTTTCCAGGGAGATAGAAACTGGATGTTTCACGCCCCACTCAGGAAAGCTAAATATAAACTTTATAATAATAATGATGACATGTATATCACGCTATATCCAGATACTAGCACTTCAAAGCGCTGCCAACATCATTACCCTGAAGGAATTGTACTTTCAAAGCTGCTATCAAGCGCTAAGCGCGACCATGTAGGTCTGTACCACCTGTTTTCAGGTACCCATTTTTAAAAGCTGGGTGAACTGATTGCAATGTGGATTAAGTGCCTCGCCTAGGGATACAACACAGTCTGAGACCCACGTCACAAATTTTTTATGTTTCTACCGGGATTTGAACCCGGTGTAACAGGTCAATTCTTCCCCAGTCTAAACCTAAGAAATAGCCTAGGCCAAAGTTTCCCCGGGAAGTTTGGCCAGGGGGAAAGTTTGGCCCGTTACACCGGGCCTTGGATTGAGAGGCCAGTTTGCTAACCACTACACCACTGTGCTCTACTCTGTGAGATAAGTTTGAGACCTGTAGGAAAAGAGTTAAACCTGATCAAGACATTTGGACAAGCAGGGGTGAAAAATAGTCCTTTTGTTGTACTAGCCATTCAGACTTGTGCATTTCTGAAAATACTAGATAAAACACATTCCAACTAGTCAAATAAATATACTGAATATATAATTTCAATTCAACTAGTCCTTTCTACTAGCCCAGCATCTACCTACTAGCCACTAGTGCTAATTTCGAACCATGACAAGTATTCCTATTTTACTGACCAAGTTTCTGTTTGACAAGCCAGTAGAGACTAGTGTTTAATTGGAACCCAGTCAGCTAAATGAATTCACACACACATCTTCACATGTTCTGACATGAAATGTTCTCTTAACATGCAAGTCAATCCTCTATTCTCATCATCTAGTCAGAATTGATAATCTTGAAATATATCTTCATTCATGTGGAATCACAAATTGGTCCTGGAAATTAAACTTAAATTATTCTATGCTTGTGTAGTCAATCAGCACAATTTATAAGAAAACAGTGACATATTTTATTTTACTCAACCCTTTCAAACTTTTAGATTATCCAGCAATGAGTGGGTCTACAATACATATCAGTTGATGTTAGATCGAGATATTCATTAATTAATTTGTGCAGTCTAGCTGACTTCATGAAGTTATCGCAGTAAGCTTCATCAATGTTATAAAGTTCAAAGATTAAATGATTTATTTCCATCCAACTCAGACCTGTTGTTTCTGATCCATCATTATCATTTTTTTATAACACTTTTCTGTCCTAGTTCCAAAGAAATGTCAAAAAATAAGTTTGTCAGTGCAGCACCAGTTTATGCGATATTTATCATTATTAAGTTGACTGTCAAACAAGGAAACAAGGGGTGATGTGACCAGGAATCGAACCCTGATCTCCTGGGTGACAAGCAAACACCCTACCAACTTAGCTTCCTCCATGGTACATGCAGGGGTCTAACACACAACTCAGACTGGCGCTTTAAATTATGGGAAAGAGGTCCTTGAGGGGAAAAGGCCCTATTATACTCAAAGAATTGAGAGTTACAAGGATTTAAATTTCTGACAACAAACCTTAAAATGATTTAGATTGTAAAAAGTTATTCAAAAACATTATGAAAAATGCAATGTTACTTTCTGAAAAATAATGGGAGAACGATAGGCTGGGAGAACGATAGGCTGACGTCATAAGTGTAACTAAAAATATTGTCATAAAGTGATTTGGGGTTTGATTTTCTTTCACAAGTATTTCATTCATTCATGGCAGCCCCATCTATGGAGAAAGCTAGAAAGAAGATTGTGGTGAAACCTATTATTTTTGTGTCAGAGCCATTACAGATTTCAAGAGTGTTTTAATACCATCACAGTGACTGAACAATGTGGTTCTGTACGTGACACAACAAGTAGGACATTGGTATCAACAGATAAAACATTGGTGAATACTGAATTCGAATGCATCACTATATATATAACTAAACAATATATAGTATATACCGTATTTCCTCTAATAAGCGCCGGGTCTCCAATAAGCGCCGGGCCTCTAATAAGCGCCGGGGGGTCATAGGTAGTTGAGAAAATAAGCGCCGGGTCTCTAATAAGCGCCGGGTCCTAACCACTGAATTCATGCCCCTTAGTAAAACTTTTTACAGATATTCATTGTAAAATACTGTTTGACACAAACTTAAATTTTCTATGAGAGAAATAAGCGCCGGGTCTCCAATAAGCGCCGGGCCTCTAATAAGCGCCGGGGGGTAAAGGGGTGCTGAAAAAATAAGCGCCCGGGCGCTTATTAGAGGAAATACGGTAATATAAATCATCACTACAGATACTTCTATCCGGTGCATTCAAAGGGAGATAACTCCACATTACAGCAAAGGTGAATTTGATTATGACTTTACTTGCAAATCATGACACAAGTTTACATATCAAATAGCAAAAGCTATCCGAGCTTACAGGAGAACATGCAATAATGTAAGTTGTTCTCAGACCATTGTGAAGAGGAAGGTCCCTTTTTCATTGAGGTTGTACTCTTTTGATTGTATTGAACAATTATGACTTACTCAGGATAATCAATCAATTTTGCAAACATGATTCAAATTGTTATGTGACAGAGTGAATGTATAATTATGAACAGAATGAGCCAACAAAATTGTTACATATCATACATCTTTAAGGGTAAGTGTATAAATAAGTTGTAAATTGCAATTCAGAAGCAACATGAAAAATACCAGTTAAAGGGGGGGGAACCATCCAAAAGATAGAAAAACACAGGTATTCATTTTTTAATTTAATTTGTTACGTTTCGCCCCCCTTTAACTTTTATACTTCTGGTTTAACCATTAGTCTACCATCCCGCATCCTTTAGTGGATCCGGACAGATAACGCAGTAACGTCATACCGTGGAAAACGCCTAGAGACCAGTTCATGAAAAATACCAGTAAACAGTTTTGAAATATCCAATATATCAGAGATATCAAGATTAACTATTTGTCTAAAATTGCATAAAAACACAACCCAATAAATGGGGAGAGTTGCAAATATTTTGTGAACATGCAAAGCAAAAAGGGCACAAACAATTCCAAGCTCATAACCAATCATTAAATGATCTCCCTTACTTAAACAGAGAGATCTATTACAGCAACTTCTTTTATATAAAGTTTGCACAATAAGCTTTGTAAACATTTGTTGATAACACCAATCACATTTACTGTTTTATTTCCTTAACTTCAAAAGTAAATACATGATAAGGGCAAAGGGAGACAACTTGTGATTACACTATCACAGATGCTGGTAATTATTTATCAAGTGTTTATTTTTTCAACAAGCTATGACCTGCATTACTCTTCATAAAGCGAAGGAATGTTTCAACTCATCGTATCTGGTAGACTGCGACATTTGAGAAAAATTTAACTTAAACATTACTCAACATGCACCTTCAACATACTCAAGCATGGAAATGAGCACATTTTTATCTATGATTTATATCCAATTAACAAAGATATTTCAATGCAGATTAAGATTTTTCAAAAACAATGATAAAGAGACTTTTTTTTAAAATATGTACAAAATTCTAAAGAGATATTTCAAAGAAATTTTCGTCTGAAAAAAAAGATAATGAGTAAGACAGGACAAATGAATCAGTAGACAGAATATTGAAAAGACATACACATCTATTACTCTATATCATATTCTAACTTTGACGCAGGAATTTATTCAACAGGATATCATTACACTGTTAATTATTACTTTTCATTGCGTATCGGGTACCCTTCTCTTAGCAATTACTTCATTAAAACAGTAATACTTTTATCGAGAAAACAGACAAGAAACAAGACAAATCACAAGTTGATTTGTATCGTCAACATTGAATTTTTCAGGTAAACTCAAAGTCTGATTTAATCTTTTTTTAAATCATCATCACTTCAAGTATAGTTTAAAATGGTTTCCAGCATCAAAATATTTTCTCAATTTCTAAAGTCAATAGCAGCTATAGGTCAAAGGGAGGTAACCCTTGGTAAAACATGTGTAGATTCTTGTAATGTATCATTTTATCTTTACATTACGCTTGACATTTTTACAGATATTATCTGTTCTACTTTATATCACTGTCAAAATATAGTAAGGGATAAGTAAACAAGAATTTACCAGAATGCTTATGGGAAACATTTTAAAACCCAAAAGAAAATACTGATTTGTTCTGACAAAAGGCTGTGGCTGTAATAGGTTGAGAAACCCGATAATTTGTATTGATGTGTGATGTTAACCCAACTTACAATATGTTCTGGGTATAAGACATATAGATATTGAAACCAGAATTTGGAAGGTCAAAGAGAAGGCCACAAGTGAGGATGTGCCAACCAAACAAGTCAAGCGAGAAGTAAAATTACACAATCATCGATGTCATTTCAATATTTATCTTCATGAAACAATATACTTTTTTGTTTTTTAATGAAAGTAAAGAGAGAAATATGAATGAAAATGCAAGTAACAAAGGTAAAACTTATTCATGTACAGGACTCCAGGAAATATAAAACACGTTTGCTGGCACTATCATCCGATTACATGTGTAAGTTCGTGTCCGTGTAATATGACTGTGCAGATGGACAAAATGATAGTGATGACTTTGTTTCAAGTGCCACTAGACAACCTGTTTGACATATGGTTTGGTGGGAATAGCAGCATGCAGATTTATGAATCAGATTGCTTCATGCTTACTGTAGTTACAGTTACTGCACAACACTAGCTGGTTTTATAGTGTTCACTTAGTTTTTCTTTTCATTTTTAAGTAATTGAAATCTATTTTTAGTGTATCACGATACAGGAAGTTCACGATACAATAATCACGATTTACCAAGCTACGATTGTATCGCAGGTATCGATGAATCGTTACAGCCCTACCATTTTGATACACGACTTAAACTTATGTTCGCAATGACACAGAGGAACGCAACCAAGGACAAGACTAATACAGTTGTAACATGTCTAAGAACATAACAACATTTCTCCTCAAATTATTATTGGTTGTTGCAAATGAACTATTCCAACGTCATGTGATCAGAGTTCAATTCATTTCTATTCGAAAAGGAGTATCTCTCCATCCTAGTATTACTTGTAATGATTGGAATAAATCACATCATGTTGAGAGAATGATGTTATTATATTTTGTGCAATCTGTTCAAAGCAGTAACCAAAAAAAAATTTCAGCTTACAAGCCATTTTTATCAATATGAAGGGCTTCGAAATTGTTGATGTGTCAGTATCTATCAAGGGGAGGTAATCAAAGCCGAAAAACAGTTTGACAGATGACTGATCTAACCATATCAGGGCACTCTCATTTCCCATCAATGTCAATCAAATACCCTCGAGTTTAAATTCTGTTGACATGTTAACTAACACGATGTAGTTGCACTACCAGTATGATTATCAAGGCCAGCATGATGTCTCTAGTCATAAGATGCTGGACAAGTGGTAGTGTCAAACACATGATAAATGATACCTACCTCGACTGGGGGTTTGCTTTCAAACACCTTGTACAGTCCCTGGATTAGATCCTCATTCTGGCCGAGAGTCGACGCAAAACTCTGAACTTCTTCTTTAGAGAGACCCTATAATTGGAACAAAACATGTAAAAAACAGACATCACAACAACAACAAAATAGAATCACTTACATAATATAAAATCTTAGCTATTGAATATAATGTCAAATCTGAGTGATAGATTAAGTCTCACAACTGTTGATTTTTTATTGGAATACATGATTTATAGAAGTAGATTTTTTTGCAATGGCATTCTAATAAGTTGACAAAACAAGATTGAGGAAACTCTATTTGACAGAACTAAAGAGAAACTAAAAATTTTCTGTCAACAGCAGATTCAGTCACAATCGCTTATTGTCAAATTACATGATTAAATGAAACTGTAAGAAACTGACAATAATAATCAGGGTTCATACATTTAAAAGCAACACTTTTGATGACTTTTCCATGATTTTTCAAGGATGCTGGGATTTTCACATGACAAACCAAACAAAGTTCAAGTATATAAACATCAAATCAAAAGCCACCAAATTGTCTAAAAATAAAGACAAAAGAAAACCAAAGTAAATGAACAGATATTTCACAAGAAATTTTAAATGAATGACTTTCCATACATAAATGTCCATTTTCCAGACACTTAAAGGCCCGGAAATATAATTTTAATTTTATTTATCAGGTTTCCATGACCCATATGAACCCTCTGACATTATTGCAATAGTTTTCTTTGTAAATTGACAAAAATGATTGAGATAGACAATTTGTTACATACCTTGTATTCTGACAGCCAGTCCTTGACAACTCTATCCAACATTCTAAGTCCTGGTTATCGTTTTCATTACAGCATACTCCTGATTTCTGAAAAACAAAATGACAAAATCTTTCACTATTGTTGTAACAACATAAATTACTTAATCAATACTTAGTCTGATGATATATATGAACAGGAGATATCTTTTTAAAAAATATATATACCGGTAGTTATTGTGACATGAAATCTTTACCATTGGCTGACAGGTACTATTTTTATGATAATCCTCCAACTTGAAGGGCATAAATATAGTACCATGAGATATGAATATTCATTGCAATTGCACAAACAAATTCCCATCATCAGAAAGAACTGTATTAACATATTTGCTATTGCTTTGAATAAAATGTTCTGCTATAAAATTCAAAACATACCGGTAATATTCAGCTTAAACGTTTATCCTGAAAAGCCTAATATATCAATTAATAGAAATGAGCTTTGAACACACTTTTTAATTGTTATTATACAATGGATAGTGTTCTTGGCATAATAATGCCAACAGATATTTTCGGTATCAGTTGAGCATGGCTAATTAAGGATCATATACAGATCTAAACTGTATAATATTATACATTTATTGTGAAACATTATTTTCATTTTGAACAATAATTTACTTCATTACAAAAATAATGTATATAAAACATGTGAATGATGTGATGTGAATGTATCAACCGCTTAGTTCCCTACGTTATGAACCTATTTATCCTATTTAATTATGAATTATTTATGATGGCTCATTGTCCTGTGCAGTGCTCAGTCGACCACTATCAGTATAGTTCATCATCAAGGGGCATGTCTGGTTTGATGAATGGGTTAGGAAGAACAAATAAAATATTTTAGAATTTCTTCATATTTTCAAAAAGCAAGTTTATAATGTCTTTTCTCCAAAAATGTAAGAAAATTTTGGGGTCACCGAACGATTATTTGAGTCAACGGTGTTTATAATAATACTGCTGTCGGCAAATTATGCCATTTCTTACTGATTTTGAATAATTTAATAAAACCTGTGCTTTCTACGAACAAACTAACTATGATATCAAACACATTTCAAATACGTACAGGGATGTCTAGGGAACATAGATTTTGAAAAATAGCAACAATCTTAGCGAAAACAAAATTAAATTAAGCATTTTCTAAAGAAAAACGTCATTTATATTATTGTTTTTCATGTATCAATTATGATTTTTAAGTAATGCACATATCTAGATTTTGCTAATAATTACATATGAGGTGCTCATTTGAATAACATAACAAATGCAATAATAAAAGGGAGTCACAACATGTTTTTTGATGCTAAAATGCCATTTTTCAAATACATTTAAAAACGCAAAAACCTTATGTTGCGGCAGTTTTGATCATTTCAAGTATTGTCGGCCTACCATTCTATCATTAACAATAGCACTACCTAACTATGACAGCATATCGAAAAAACAACTATCTATTGATTATATGAGGCAATTGAAATACACAACAAATGTAAGACATACATGTAATTGTTATTTCAATAACAAACAGCATACTAAATTTACCGCCAATAAAGGTGCCGATGACACATTGTTGTCGAAAATTGTTACCATATTATCGCGGCATATGTGAGTTCAATTTCTGGGTGCAATCTCTCCTTAAAGGGGCAGACCGCAGTAGCACGTTTTTAGGGGGAATATGAGGTGATGTCAGGAAAATGAAAATAAATGGTTTCAATCGAAAGACGATGTTATTAAACTAAATGAAGCAGTCATGAAGCATATCATATGATGTTAAGCTCAGCCATGAGATTCATTTTTCATACACAAAATGAATTAAAGGTGTTCACAAAAAATGGCCGCCAATGAATCTTTATTATTTGTTCTCTGACCATGGATGATTGGTTTGTGTAAAGAGATTTTTGACACTATCACAATAATACATTTAGCATAACATGCAATTATCAGTGAAAATTTTTAATTTTAAATCTCAATAAAAGTACCGAGGGTACAGAAGCTCACCTTAAAATGAATGATGTGGTAATATGGTTTAATTGTGTAACCATCTTTTATATGATAATTGATTATGGCTGCCATCATGATTTGTTTATCTTTTAAAATGCTATTCTTCTGTTGGAAACCACTAGAGTTTGAACAAACATTAATACAAGAATGATATAATCATGATTTGTTAACAAGCAGTAGGTTTTTGTATAACATTTTTGTATATCTATGGCTAAATTGGTGACCATCTTGGACTTTTTAATCTTCAAAATGCTACTTTTATGTGGGCATCTGTATTAATTTCATTATGATATCTTGATTGGTTTAGGAGTATTCATTTAGTCACACTCTCAACTTCCAAAGAACTAAAAAGATGATGCACATAAACATTTGGAATATATCCCTCTGACACAAATCACAAATTCAGCTAGTGATAGGTCCAATTGCCAAAGTAAACTGTCCAGGTCAATGTCTCATGTAATTCTAACTGAAGATTTCTGAATATCTTAAATCTTGACCTATGTTAGTGCAATCTGATTGGTCAGAATAGGCTAGCAACATGGGGGTTTATGCTAATTACTAGATATGATGACCTATGATGACCTCTTGCACCTGCATGTAGCTTATGTAACTTATCCTCTTATGTAAGTTACTGTTATTCCATATAGTGAGTGTTCTCCCCTCATTTCAATATGCAAAGGAGGGGAGGGGGATAGAAGGAATGTGGGATAGGTTTGCAATGGAAGGACAGGAGAAAAAAGGGGAGGAGGGAAAGGGGGGGTAGTAGAAGAGAGGTTTGCAATGGAAATAATCTGGAGGTCAACTCAGTAATATGTTTATTGAAGTATCTTAACAAACAGAGAGAATTGGTGAGAAAGACTTTGTAAAAAAAGAATTGTTCAGACAGCTGTTCAATTAGTTTTGAAGATGAATATCAAATCATATCTTTTATTAGCATGACAAACAAAATAAAAGATAATTTGTTATTCATTAACCAAAATTTTCAATTTGGAATAAATTAATTGCATGGGAACAATGGACTAAAAAACCTAACAGTTAGTGTTGGGAGTGAAAAAATATAATCATTTTAAATGCTTTTGAAAAGGATTTGTTTGAATTGAATTATCATTATAATTATCTAGATAATCATTGTTCAGACCGTAATCAGATATAGATGATTATAAAATGTATATTTATCCCTCACTGGCTACCGATATGTTATTTGCCATATATATGAAGTGTCAGGAATTATGTAAAACGGAAAGGATTTATTAAAACAGTCATGCTTCAGGCTGTTCGCAGATAAAGATGATTCATACAGTTTTTTGTAACTGTATTTATAGTGTTGATAAATATTACAACAAGCATATCAATACAAATATTATGACATTGATTTGATTGATCAGGAAATGTATTCTTTTCAATGAATTTCATGAAATCTAATTGAAAATTCAATATAATTGACATATTGACCATCTTGGATTCTTGATAATAAAATAAATGCGTCTTTGTCAGGAATCACTATATAAAAAAATACTCTTTTTTCAGAATGATATCTTAATTGATTTAGTAGGAGTAGTACTTGGCCTGAAATCTAATTGAAAAATAATGACTTCTATGATGACATGTTGTTCCCAGAACCCCTTCAGCATGATACAATTATCATTTATTTTTACAGGTATTTATAAAACACATGGTATTGGAACTGGAACCTGATACAAAATACCTCTATTATTAACTTATCATGTAGATTACTGAACATAAAAGCAGATTCTTGACTTGTTAATATTAACTCATCGTGCAGTTTGTTGTACACAAAAGCTGATTCTTGACTTGTTTAAATTGTTATTTGTAAAAAGTATTACTATTAATAGAATACAAGTATACTTTTCATAAAGACAATTTATATACTTTCCATAAAGTCCATTATGTTCTATTAATCAATTAGGTCAGGATTACTATGCAATATACAAGCAGGCAGGGCTGCTAGCCCCAGATCCTTAAGGAGAGTGTAGCAATTTGTGTATTTGGCTTTGTGTATGTATATTTGGAGAAGCATCCTAGTGTGCTGAGCATGTAAACCTGAACTCTGGCTAAGCCCTTATGTGTGGTATTAATAGACTTGACGGGAGAGAACATGAATTGTTGTGAAAAATATATAAATTTCACAAAATATAGTTAGCTTATGTCCTAAATTGATTTTGTGTCAAGAAGAACTGCTGTTAGATATAGAAATGGTACAAATATGAGTAAAACACAGGAACTGGAACCTGATGCAAAATAACTCTTTCCACATCAACTTATCATGTAGATTGCTAAACACAAAACAAGTGACAATTTTTGTGTAAGTTGTTATTCTTAGAAAGAACATATCGCTGTCATGAGAATACAAGTCTAATTTCCATAACTCTTATTGCATACACATGGCCATATAGCATAATGCTCTACCATATCAATTGGGTCAGGTTGATTATGCAACAGACTAGCAGCTGACACTATGATGCTAGCAGCCTGTATTGGGATGTGTATTAGACAGCATAGTGGACTCAACAGAAATATCTGAACTCTGGTTGACCCCTTATGTGTGGTATTTAAAGGAATATAAGGGAGATACCATTGTTCAAAATCTAACATGATGTTTAATGTCATTGGGTTTTTGCAGCTAGTTGCCATAAATATTTAAAACAAATTAATCAATTATGTTTGTCTTTCATCTTAATGTTTTAGAAACACTTAAAATATAGAACAACTTGCATGACAATCTTAAATATTCTATGTTCAAGATAAAATTATGATTAGTAAGTTCAAATTAGAGAATTTATATAGTGCGAGTGATCACTTGATGAAAGCTTAAAATTTAGTAATAATGATGTGTCATCTGCAGCTGATAAGTCAATATGGATGCTATCGCGGCCATCTTGGATTCTCAAAACTGAAACGTCTACCTTTGTGGAAGGAATCACTATAGGTATAACATACTACAATATAAAAATGATATCTAGATTGGTTTAGGAGAAGTAGTCATTTTCATGAAATCTCATTGAAAATTCAATATGGCTGCTATCGCGGCCATCTTGGATTCTCAAAACTGAAACGTCTACCTTTCTGTGCGGAATCACCATAGTTATAACATACTACAATTTCAGAATGATATCTAGATTAGTTTAGAAAGAGTAGTCTTTTCATGAAATCTAATTGAAAATTCAATATGGCTGCCATGGCGGCCATCTTGGATTCTCAAAAATGAAACGTCTACCTTTCTGTGCGGAATCACCATGGGTATAACATACTACAATTTCAGAATGATATCTGGATTTGTTTAGGAGGAGTAGTCTTTTTCGTGAAATCTAATTGAAAATTCAATATGGCTGCCATGGCGGCCATCTTGGATTCTCAAAAATGAAACGTCTACCGTTCCGAGGGGAATCACCATGGGTATAACATACTACAATTTCAGAATGATATCTGCATTCGTTTAGGAGGAGTAGTCTTTTTCGTGAAATCTAATTGAAAATTCAATATGGCTGCCATGGCGGCCATCTTGGATTCTCAAAATTGAAACGTTTACCTTTCTGTGAGGAATCACAATGGGTATAACATACTACAATTTCAGAATGATATCTGGATTCGTTTAGGAGGAGTAGTCTTTTACCTGTAATCTAATTGAAAATTCAATATGGCTGCCATAGCGGCCATCTTGGATTCTCAAAACTGAAAAGTCTACCTTTCTGTGAGGAATCACCATGGGTATAACATACTACAATTTCAGAATGATATCTGGATTCGTTTAGGAGGAGTAGTCTTTTTCGTGAAATCTAATTGAAAATTCAATATGGCTGCCATGGCGGCCATCTTGGATTCTCAAAACTGAAACGTCTACCTTTCTGTGCGGAATCACCATGGGTATAACATACTACAATTTCAGAATGATATCTGGATTTGTTAAGGAGGAGTAGTCTTTTTCGTGAAATCTAATTGAAAATTCAATATGGCTGCCATGGCGGCCATCTTGGATTCTCAAAAATGAAACGTCTACCTTTCTGTGAGGAATCACCATGGGTATAACATACTACAATTTCAGAATGTTATCTGCATTTGTTTAGGAGGAGTAGTCTTTTTCGTGAAATCTAATTGAAAATTCAATATGGCTGCCATGGCGGCCATCTTGGATTCTCAAAACTGAAACGTCTACCTTTCTGTGAGGAATCACCATGGGTATAACATACTACAATTTCAGAATGATATCTGGATTCGTTTAGGAGGAGTAGTCTTTTTCCTGAAAGTTTACCGACGGACAGACGGACGGACGGACAGACGGACAGACGGACAGACAGACGGACGACGGACGAAGCGCCATGACATAAGCTCACATTTACTTTGTAAAGGTGAGCTAAAAATACGTGCTACTGCCCCTTATAAGGGATTTTAATTCTTCATTACAATTTTTATTAGATTTTGTCATAGCCTTAAATGTGCCAAAAGTTAGTGATATGATTATCTTTTCCTAAAAGAATAATTTCAGTATAAAGGGAGGTTTGTACACAGTTTGATTAAAATCGACCTAGTTCCAAGGAACAAATAATTTAAAATATTAACTCTACGGATAAATGAATCCTCTACACTAAGTCAGACCGCACCCAGTACCTCGCATGTTTTTTACCAGTCTAGTGCAGTCAAAACCCAGTCCTTAGCTGACCAATCACAATGTCTCGCTCAAAAGTCCGCCAACAGTGATTGCGTTCAAAACATGGTTGATGGGAATAACTTGCCCCTAGCTGATATCGAAGGTTTTTTGCCGGCAGCTTGTGATTGATCAGCTGAGTTAACCTCAGAACATGTGACTTACGGGGCTGCTGTCAGTCTCAGTGGCTAGGAAATCTATCGAATTTACAAGTTCAATTCTCAATGGAGTTAATATTTTAAAACTTTTATTCCTTGGAAGTAGGCCAATTTTAATCAGACTGGGTTTGTACATGTACTGTCAAACTGCTTGATATATTGTAAACTGCTGAAATTGAATACTTGCTGTTGAAGTTCAATGAATACAAATATTGGTAAATTGTGATCATTTTGTAGAAATTGGACTGTATGAAAGTATGGTATGTACAGGAATCATAAATATTGTGATATAATCTTCTCACAGGTACCTTACCAATTATATCGTCTTGTCTCAATAAACTGGTATTATAATATATTGATACATAGGACGACCAACTTGGCAAAATTAGTATTTTCTCATGCTAAGTTGTCTTTTAAGAGTTAGGATGCAAGATTTATTGAATTTCAAAAAGTAATGTCATCAGTTGGAAAACATTGTTGGTTACTGCATGATGTATACTTCATGTACACTATGTATGAAGCAATAAAGCTTATATATAAAGCAGCATCTGGATCCTGATGTGTACAGCAACATCACTTGCTGCTAGCAGTTGTGATTAGGGCTGAGTATCATGGGAAATCTCACGATTCGATATGTATCACGATACAGACAGGCGATACAGAATGTATCACGATACATTGTTTAAAGTATAACTTCGTGCATTTGTGACAACACTAGCTGTTTTTTTAGTGTTCACATAGTTTTTCTTTTCATTCTTAAGTAAGTGAAATCTATTTTTAGTGTATCACGATACAGGAAGCTCACGATACAATAATCACGATTTCCCAAGCTACGATTGTATCGTAGGTATCGATGAATCGTTACAGCCCTAGTTGTGATATCAAGTTAAACTTAATAATCAATCTCCGCTTTATTCCTACTTCAAATAATGTCCAATTCCAAAATAATTTTATTCCTAACTTTTGTATCTACCACATGGAATGAAGTAAACAACAGCTTAATCACAGCTGACTTGTCTGTCTTCTTTTGACCCCATTATGATGTATCAGACATCGTAACAGTCAAATTATTTTGAAAACAATTTTATATTCTAATGGTTTTTTTCAAACATGGATCAACACTATTAATTATGTTTTATTAGATTTAAACTATGCTATGCTAAATTGCTATAAAAAGATGATAATATTATAAATGGGTGTGTCTTAATCATAATGACACCTGTCTTGGAATCTTTAGTTGTTTGCAATCATTGTGCCCTCACAATCAAAAGATAGAAAATATCAGTTAACTTTCCATACATGTTCGAATGAAAAATATGAAGTCTGATGACAATATTTTGCCACGACATAAAATCAAATCATCAATGACACTGATTGAATCGGCAAGTGCTGAGGAATTTGAAGGCACTGCAAACTCACTAGGGTTTATCTGTTTAGTGACACCTATGATCGTTGCAAGTTCTAGTCTTCTTCCATGAGTTGTGATGGTTAAAAGTTTCATGAATAACGTGGTTAAAGTTTGTTTACACTTGTTTTGTTGACGAACTGTCACTTTCCCGACCGCTATCGTCCGTCCTTGTGCCGTATAGCAGACGCATTATTTTATTTCCGGAAAATCGTATATGACATGTAGTACAACTATTTAGCAATTAAACAAAAGAGATATCTGTTTACGATACAAAATCAAAAAGATAACATAGATTGCACAAGTTCAATATTTCTAGAACATACCTTGCAGTTTATAATTTATAAGTAGAAAGTGTGATATTCTATTACTGAGACAACTACTTCAATATTGAACTGACTGTGTTAAGTTGCTTAGAAAATAGTTGTAATATTTCAATGTCGTAATATGCACCCACAATAATTCAATAATCTTATATACATATATGTTTTCAACATGTTGATTTATGGCTGTCTCGCACGTGAATCGTATTTTAATGACCGTTTAGGCAATATACACATTTAAGAAGGTTGTAGCCTTTTTGCAACATATACAAGAACGACATTTGGTAATAAAGATGGCCGCCCACATGAAAAGATGTGAGTTATCGTCAACAATATCTTTTTTTGAGGTTAAACACTAATATAAAAATTAGAATAGCAAAATTTTTGCACAGAAATTTCAATCATAGACCGTTTACATTTCGTACTATATTTGTATCCCATGCATTCCCATAAAACTATATCTTAGGCTTAGCCCTATTTAGGTTTACTCGTAGAGGAAACGGGTTCGTAGATGGGATTTTTTACAGGTTCGTAGATGAAATGAAAAACAGTTTCATAGAGAATAAAAAATAGTGATATAAGTTCATATAAGCAATTCATTTTTCATTATCATTGTAAATGATAATATAGTGTATTTAACTTTCCTACAGAGATAATATCAACCATTTTGAGACATGGTGTGAAAACAATTTCCTAATGTTGAATGTTAAAAAAACAAAAGAACTTATTATCAATTTCAGGACCCTGTCTGTATAAATGGTTCAAATGTTGAAATCGTGGATGAATATAAATACCGTGGCACAATAATAGATAGTAAATTAAATTGGAATGCCAATTCACAGCTTTCACTATAAATTTCTTACCGATTGGCGCATGCGCAGACACCCACTGTGACCATGATCCGGTCTGTCGATTATTGAGGCTTTCGTAGAAGCTTTAATAGACTCAACAAGCGCTTTCTTCTTGTAACGAACAATTGACTCGACCAAATTATTTATGTGTCTAGCGAGGTTTTACAATACATTTCTGAATCAACACCCTTTAGTTTCAAGCAGAATTACGACAGATTAGACCAAGTAACCGAACTTTTTACCGAAGCAGTCGTCAGATCAAAAAGCAACTTTTCTAAATGCACAGACACACGAGTTTCTACTCAAAATAGTATTTTTCTAAAAAATATCACAATGTATGATTGACGCGTTGAATAACCTGAATTAACTTTTGTGAATGTTGACATTGATGTTCATGAAACGAAGAAAACTTTCTGAATCTCATTTTAAGAAAAAAAACCTAAAATTCTTCAAATTTGGTGAGATCACACACGAACTAAATGTTTCAGCTAGTATCATAATATTAATTCTATTTTACATATATTGTTTATGAAAATGTACCTTGAAGAGATATCTTTGATTTATTATAACCTGAAAATAAATATAAATGTAGACCTTGTTGATTTTACTTGATTCTTGCATTGATAAAAATAAAATTGAATTTCTGTTAAAAAATCTAATAAACAGAAATTCGGGTTTCTGTGACATCATAAAAAAAACAATATTTGAAATTTGTTTTTCTTTAAACCAGCTGTATTGTAGTGACTGTAGTGTCTTTATTTTGGTACTGAATAAAAAAATGTTTAAATCATATGCAAAAAGAGATGTGTGTGTCTTGTTCTTTTTCATATCTGACAAAGCTGAATCACTTGCCTTTTGATTTATTTGTAACAAGTAAAAGTTAATATAAAGTATATAAAAGTAATATTGTTTTCCTAAAATTATTTCAACAAAGAGCATCACTTATGAAAGAAAACATACAATGATATTAATAACAGTGTCAATTTGTTAACAGACACAGACATTTTATTCAGTAAAAGGTGAGTCTAAAGGCCACTTGCCCATAATACATAATAAAAAATGATAATTAGCATGAGTTTACGTAATAACATATGAACTGTTTATATTCCTTACTTGATGTAAAATGAGACAACATTTTTGATAATTTCTTTATTTGTTGAGGACATAGGATTTGCAAAAGCATACTGTGACAATTGATGATCTAAATATTTATCAAGTATTTATTCCTCATATCCTTAAATCTTAAATAATATAATTTATTATATATACCAGGCTTTGACAATCTTAAAACATTTTAATATGAGGAGTGAACACTATCCCCAAATACCTATAACATGATACAATCTATAGCCTTTGTCCATTAAGAAACCTCTTTTCACATTGTCTAATTGAACAACTATTCCTTAAAACAGTAACCTTAGTCTTATTTTTGTTTTCTTTCATACCAGTTAGTTGACAAAAATGTTCAAGACCACAAATTTTCTTCTGTCACTGAAAAGCACTATCTGCAACTGAAGACACATCATCCACAAACATGAGAGCAAATAATTTATCAACATCAGGAGAAATAAATAACAACAGCCCCCAACTGTTCCATACCTTGCATTAACTTATATATAAAAACAATAAACAACTGGGGACTAAGGACACAACCCTGCCTAGTACATATATTGCAATCAAACTAACCGAAAAGACCAGTAGATGTCCTTCCATAACCTAATAACTTACTATACAGTGAGGAGAGAATCTTATAAAATTTGTCACAAACACCAACCTTTCAAAATGAAAACAAATGAAATGCAAACATAGCAAATAATGAGGAATATAATAGCAGCTTATTTTCTGAAAGGAATAATAAATCCAGCATGAGCTTTCTTCATTACCGGTATATACATATGAAGGTACATTTAAAAAGCTGTTTTTATTGTCTCATAACCTTCTTGAATTCTTAAATTTGATAGATTTAAATTTTGACCAGGCTCTCAAAGTTATATATATAGTACAATTAAAACAAAAACATATTTAAAAAATTAATTTTTTTATGTTTTTATTCCCAAGAAGACATATTACATGTACACATCATGTCATGGCTAAATAGAAAATCACACAACAAGAAATTCACAAGCATGAATATGAGACAATTTGCATACATGTAAGACAAAATGTCCAGTGTTCAACTGTATGGCCCTGATTTCTGCAGACAAGGTTGTAAAGGATTAATTCTAGGAGATCAATCAAAATCACTATATAAACCTATGATAATAGGGTGTGGAGGGATGACCAGAATGCAAAAACATTGGTTTGTTCATTGTTTGAGTAAGCAATGTATCTACATGATTTGTAGTATCTTCTTATTTCATTTTTAATCTGATTTAAATTTGGCTTAATATCTCTTCTGCTCATATTTTAGATGGTTTTTTTTTACAATCAGGCAGATTACATTTAGAGGGTTATTATTTTTTTCCCTTGAAGCCAAACAGAATATTTTCCAGTTTTAATTCAATATTTCCCTCACACAAAGTTCCAAGCCATGCTACTAACTCTCTCCACACTCCATATACAATGTCACATTCAAACAGTAGATGTTGGACAGATTCAGGTGTCTGTTTACAGAATGTACATAGTGGTGAATCAATCAAACCCATTTTATGTAGATATTTATTAGTTGTTAGAATATTCTGATTGACTTTGTACTGGAAATATTTCAAATTCACACTTTGTGTACATCTGTTGGGCATTAAGTTAATATTTTCCCATTCCGTCTGTGGAAGTTCTGACCTGATGTTTTAGTAAAGATAAATTTACACAGTTTTTGATAATAATGTTTACTTTTCTTCCCTCTGCTCAGCATACCTATGTTAAAAGGCAGAATTTGATGTAGTTGTCTGTTTTACAACATTCCCACAGTAATACTTTTCCTACTGAAGTATTCAGCTACTGCATTCTTTATGCTGAGATATTCAAGGAAATTAATATCAATATTGAAGTTGTCTTTCAGATGTTCTAGGGAGAGTATACTTCCATCTTCCTTTATAATATGGCAGAGAAATATAATCCCCCTTTCCTCCCATTTCTTGAAATAAACTGGTTTTCTATCTAGTTAATATATTATAATTGCACTATATTGACTGGCAAAGAATATCATTTCCTTCTGGGATGTCTTTTGAAACATATAAAATTTGCTAAATCTTTTTACTTCATTTTGTTCAGTACAATCATCTCATATTAAGCAATCAAACACTGTACACACTCATTGAATGTCATGGCATATACATAATGTACAATATGTATATAATTAGTATTTAAACGGGATAGGAAAGGATGAAATGTATGCAAGTTTGAATGTTTTTAATCTGAAAATGCTCACATCATCGAGATTACTATTTCCCCCTGTCTAGGAATCTACTTATGATTATCTTACCTTACAGTAAAATCCTCGTTTTTGATTGGCTGACGATCGACTCGTTTTATCTTATGTACACCGCGAGTCTCACCTCTCACGGTGTAAAAATTTCATGTACCCCGCTGCCATAGCAACAGCTCCTCTCCGAGAAGAGGTGTCACATAGGGTTACGATGACGTTACCAAATGACGCACGCGGTGTCCAGAGTTTACATACGTTCGATCAGCTGTTTTCGTGATTATTAATTATAGATTTGTTTTCTCGTCATTCTAAGTTTTGTTTGGAACCAAATTCTGCATTGCATTACTTGCACATGCTATAGGATTAAAATCAAATAGTTTTTCAGCATGTTTAGTGTAATAGTTTTACGTAACACGATTCATAACATTGCAGTCGGGTTGGACGACGCCATTTTGTTTACATTTAGGGTCAAGGCCGTTCATGCGGTGATGGCTCATACGTTAACGGCAGTCAAACTAAAATAGATATATTTTCTTCTGACATGACGGTAAGATAAATACGTTGTATGCTTCTCCCTCGGGTAATACGGTCTGATGTACCATCTTTGTAGAAATGTCAGCCCTCGCCTTGCGGCTTGGGCAACATTTCTACAAAGAAGGTACATCAGACCGTATTACCCTCGTGAGAAGCAAACAACTTATATAGTTGTATATTTACAAACACTAGGACATAGATATGGTTTTAACATATTTATTCATGTTAATGATACATGAATTAGGACACACAAACAAGCCAGAGGCTTATTTAAATGCGACATAGATATGAAATCAACTTTATTCTACATATCTTATCTTGTACAATAATTTATTAGTATTCAGAATATCATTGGTTAAGTATCATTCTTTTATATAATGTTTATGTAAAAACACTTTTTCTTTGCAACTTTTGGAACTTTGATTGGGCATCCATCATAAATTAATATAAATAATATACTGGTAATAGATATCGACAATTTGACCAAAGACCATAATGTTTGATCTTTACAATTATACTATCAAAGTATATCAATTGTTAACCTTGATATTCTATTTTTATCTGAATGAGCAAAATTGACATCACACACAATTTTTTTTGTAAAACTGAAATGTTTCTAAAGGAAAAATTTTTTTGAGTGTGTATATATAATTAATTATATATATAATTATATATATTATATATAATTATATATATATATATGCATAACAAGCATTGCTTTTTGCTTGGTTTTTAATCAATATTTTTCAAATAAATAATTATCATTTATTTGAATTATGTGAATTATTGTTATTACAAACTCAAGGAGGTTTTACAAACCTTATTAGTCCTATTTAACCAGTTGATTTATATGCATGACAGATCTAATATGAGCGAAATTTGATGCAAGATGTAGGCCTAAATGTATTTCATCACACAATATTATTTCTAACAAATAGAAAAGTGACACTTACATACTTCAAATTCTCTTCTATATTTGTGTTGATAAAACAATACAAGAGATATGATAATAAGTAAGATACACGTTTTATTTCATGAGATTAATAAATTCGATCGCCACTCCTGCCGAATCTGTCAAAACAGTGCCGCTTTGGATGCTGCAAAAACAAAACTATTCTATTAAAGCTCCTACGAAAGCCTCAATAATCGACAGACCGGATCATGGTCACAGTGGGTGTCTGCGCATGCGCCAATCGGTAAGAAATTTATAGTGAAAGCTGTGAATACTGATGCCGTTTTTAAAAAATGCCAACAAAGATTACATTTCTTGCGCAAGCTGCGATCCTTTAATGTAAATGAACGTGTACTATCCCTCTTTTATCATTGTTTCATTGAAAGCATATTAACTTTTTCCTTCCAATGTTGGTATGGTTCATTGGCTTTGGTAAATAAATCACGCTTAGAAAAAGTGGTTCATATTGCTGGTAAAATTGCCAGCTTATAAAAGTTACTCATCGATCATGCCCTTTGTGTTTGCACAGGCATTCCTGTTCAGAGGTTCTGCACACCCAAAATCCTATATCCTAGTTCTCTCCCTTACTTAGTATTCCACCCCAAGCTTCATGTAAACATCCTCTGGTTTGCTGCAATTTCTTTAATTTGCACTGTACCAATTTGCTTTATACCACTTTAATTTTCAGGTCTTCTGAGTTTGGGACGGATACAGATTACACAAGTGAGATATCGTCGTCCAAACATACAGAAGCCTCGACCTGGTATCAGGGAACGGAGATTGTTTGAGGCCATTACTATACCCATCTTACCAGACAGACTGATGCCAGAACCACCAGAATGTGGAGTAGCTTTCAAATATGAAACGGATAAGGCAGAGAAGAATGCTGAGGTTTGTATGATAATCATTACAATATGAATTATTGTTTTAATACCATCTGGAGTTAAATTATCTTTTGATCTGTGGTAATTGATGAACCAAGATTTACCTTTGACTTGCCCCCTGAAATGAATAAAATGTCAAATTACTTGCTTCTTTGCCTTTTCTACTAAGGTTTATTGCTTATGTGTATGTAATTCTGCTAGTTACAAATTAACTTTACTGCTAGATAATATGTGTTCGACCTGTTGAAAAACAAAGTTGTGTAAAAAGTTCTATATATTGCTCAAGTTAAATCAATCACAATAGTCAAATGAGAATGATTTATTTGTAATAAAATTCTATTTCAATTTCAATAAATATTATTCTAACATTTACACAATGTAATATTCTCTTTACAACCCCAAGTTGATTCTTACTAATGTACATTGTATCAGACCCATAAACCAATCATGTATTCATGATCTTAAATGTCTTTTACAGCCAGATCCATATCTGCAGTTTGTTCTACGTAAGTGTAAAGAAATGTTTGACAAGAACAAGATGATAATTGTGTGTCAAGCCCTGCCCCTTTCAGGGAATGAGAAGACACAAATAGTCACCAAACTGAGGAAGAAGAACATGAACCTACGTCTATATAGTAACTCAATCATCAGGTTTGTATTATCAGTCCTTTTCATCTCTGTTTTGTCTGTTCTCTGTCCACCCGACCATAATCATTTCTTTTCGGAGCTTTCAACTTCTCTATCTTTAACAATTTTTGAGAGTTTTTTAAATTTCTGATTTATTGAGTACCTTTATGTCCATCATCAGTAAATTGTCTTGTCCTGTCAAAAACATATCTAATATTACTCTTTCATGAGAAGATTGTCTTATGAAATCAAAATCAACTATATTATTCTCAAATTAATCATATATATGCCACAAAAGTGTCAATTCTTTTGTAAGACAAGTCTACTAAATTTCATTTAGTCATATGACAGTAAATATTACACACATTGTGTATTTTTCTGTAAATTTGTGTGGTTACTTTATTATGATCAAATCTGGTTGCCTGAAATCGCATTTAAATTATAAATACAGGAACTCATTCAAACATAATGGTTACTCCCCCAACAGTTGCTTTCTGTTTCGACTGTTTTTAGCTCATCTGGCCTGTAAGGCCCGATGGGCTTATGGCATGGCATGGTGTCCGCCGTCCGTCCATCCGTCCGTCCATCCGTCCGTCCATCCGTCCGTCCATCCGTCCGTCCATCCGTCCGTCCATCCGTCCGTAAACTTTGTGGAATTTCGACTTCTTCTCCAGAACCATAAGGCCTAAAAAGCTTAAACTTTATGTACAGACTCCTTGGCTAGTGAGGATTATAAATTGTAGCTTTAGTGGTCCTGTGACCCCTAATAAGGGCCACAGGGGCCACGCCCTAAAAACCTATTTTCATCTTCTTCTCCAGAACCATGAGGCCTAGAAAGCTGAAACTTTGTGTACAGACTCCTTGGCTAGTGAGGATTATAAATTGTAGCTTTAGTGGCTCTGTGGCCCCAAATAAGGGCCACAGGTGCCACGCCCTAAAAACCTATTTTCATCTTCTTCTCCAGAAGCATAAGGCCTAGAAAGCTGAAACTTTGTGTACAGACTCCTTGGCTAGTGAGGATTATAAATTGTAGCTTTGGTGGCCCTGTGACCCCTAAAAAGTGCCACAGGGGCCACGCCCTAAAAACCTATTTTCATATTCTTCTCCAGAAGCATAAGGCCTAGAAAGCTGAAACTTTGTGTACAGACTCCTTGGCTAGTGAGGATTATAAATTGTAGCTTTGGTGGCCCTGTGGCCCCTTATAAGGGCCACAGGGGCCACGCCCTTAAAACCTATTTTCATCTTCTTCTCCAGAACCATGAGGCCTAGAAAGCTGAAACTTTGTGTACAGACTCCTTGACTAGTGATGATTATAAATTGTAGCTTTGGTGGCCCTGTGACCCCTAATAAGGGCCACAGGGGCCACTCCCTTAAAACCTATTTTCATCTTCTTCTCCAGAAGCATAAGGCCTAGAAAGCTGAAACTTTGTGTACAGACTCCTTGGCTAGTGAGAATTATAAATTGTAGCTTTGGTGGCCCTGTGACCCCTAATAAGGGCCACAGGGGCCACACCCTAAAAACCTATTTTCATCTTCTTCTCCAGAACCATGAAGCCTAAAAAGCTGAAACTTTGTGTACAGACTCCTTGGCTAGTGAGGATTATAAATTGTAGCTTTGGTGGCCCTGTGACCCCTAATAAGGGCCACAGGGGCCACGCCCTAAAAACCTATTTTCATCTTCTTCTCCAGAACCATGAGGCCAAGAAAGCTGAAACTTTGTGTACAGACTCCCTGATTATTGAGGATTATGAATTGTAGGTTTGGTGACCCTGTTGCCCCAATGAAGTATAAGGCCTAGAAAACTGAAACTTGTCGCCTATATACTTTATTTTTATGATTGGTGACCCTTTGGCCTCTACAAAGGGGGAATCACATTTGCCACACTCAACAGCATATATTGTAATTGACGATGAAGCCTGATGAGCTACAGAGCCAATGGCTCTATTTTTTATAGTTACGTTCGTTTTTCAGGACAGTGTTGAACGAATCTCATCTGGTACATCTGACACCCTTCATTTCTGGAAACAACTTCTACGTTGTTAGTGAGGAGCCGAGGCTTGCAGACATGGTGAAGATCATACGCAGAGTTCCTCAACTACAGATACTAGGTGCATTCTCAAACCCTACTATAGAAGTGAACCCAGCCCTGGGAAAATTCTTGTACTGTCTGGCTCATAGGACTTATGGTTTTGATATTAAATCTGTCCTGAAAATATTGGCCTACAATATATCGGTCTGCTTGAAATCGACCATGCTCCGGGATATATAAGTTTTGAAATACCGGGAATCAAACATGTTCTATCATGGAGCTTCCCCATCCACTAGGACTGAATGCAATGCATATATTTGTATAACACTTAGCCCAAACAAGACCTAGACAAGACAACTAATTAGATCATTGCTTTTAAAAGCTGGATGGTGATGCCTATGTAAAACAAACACTATTGTAACCTGCTTCAAGCTACCAATTCTGAAAGCTTTTGCCACAGTCCTTGCCCTGTTATGAGCTTATGTCAGAACAACATGCAACTAAGTGAGGTGCAGTCAGACTTTGATGGAGAGGAAAGGCTAGCTTGAATTCGAACCCAGCAGAGTAAATATTTCTACAGTTTAGTCATAGAAGAATGGTGCATTTTAATCAAACATAATCCAGGCAGGCATTCTGTGCTAGTTTGCTACTGGCTCTATCTGAAATATACCATTTGTAACATTATTACTTGTTTCAAAGTAACAGGACACCTCTGAATTACCTGACTTCTTTGAGAGGCATTTTAGAAGTTGGAATGACAATAATGCTGAGGAATATATGGATGACAACTTCTTTGTTCATTGTATGCGACGTTTCAACACAGATTCTTGTGTCGTTCTCAAGCAGAGAACAATGTTTGTTTTACATAGCCGCCTGCTGAAGCTGTATATCCATGTTTCAGGTGGTATTGGTGAAACGTCGCATACAATGAACAAAGAAGTTGTCATCCATATATTCCTCAGCATTATTCTGAATTACCTGGTTTTGTTAAAAGGACATTTTCATTGTGAAATGAGCCCTTTTCAGGAAATAGTTAATCATTAACATTGCTTGTAAAAACAGAATCCTGTTCCAGAGCAAGGAATCTCCCTGACTCCTTGACTGGAATCAGGCATTAAAAAAATAGATAAAAAATTGCTTGTGAGTTTGAAGGGTAAGGGTTGGTGTATGTTTCTGAATTGTCAAGCTGTTTCATCAAGCACAGTAACCCAGTAATAAGTTTTTCAGTTACTCTTGATCCTGCTGTAGCGTGATATCCCTGTTTCAGGTGGAGTTGTTGATAACTACATCCTGGCTAGAGAGGGTGTGCTGAGGGCTGCCAAACTTCCACCAATCAACATCGTCCAGGGAGAGCTGGCGTCCATCTTGAATTTGTCCGCTTCCAAAACACACTCGTTACTAGGCAACCATCAAGCAAAATTATCTCGCAATTTAGAACAATACATTAAAGACAGACAAGAATCGGACCAAACTACCACATGATATAGAATTAACTGAGTGTGAGTTTTGTACTGAAAATTTAAAAGTGAGGTACTTAAGATAACATTACAATTGTGTTTTAATATACGAGAGAGGACTGTGACTAATGGAAGTCCAATGGTGAAAACAAAGACACACTTAATCATACTGTGTTTTCTTAAGTCTATACCTGACTTGTGTTACAGACTTTATGTGTGATTCTGCAGAGAGTTATTAAATCTGAGTCTAAGTGCTACTTTGTAAATAAAATCATGAATGATGTGCTGTTTTTTCTTCTTTTTTTGGGGGTGTTTGTATTATGCCAAAAAAAACAAGGTAGACATATTAAATCATACTGTGATTTAATGTGTTTTCTTAAGTCTATACCTGACTTGTATTACAGACTTTGTTTGGTTCTGCAGAGAGTAAATGAAATTAAAATAAATAAATAAAATCAAGAATGATGTTGAAAGTTGCATTTTCTCTTTTTTTGGGTGTTTGTATCATTTTGTGGTAACTGAGAGTAAAGTCTTACTTTCTACACAGAAAAAACATCATCGACTATGCAATGTTTTTGGGTCATTGTAGATACATTTTCAAGCAATTAATGAGTTGCATCAAGATATCAGACCAAAAATCAGCTCTTGATATCAGTTGGGACATTCTGAAAAATGACCATCCTGTCTTCAAGGATACTGGAATAATAATAGTCCAATTATGTAGTGCTATTAACATGCATAGGAATGCTCAAGCACATAAATTGTATTAGTATCCCGAAGGAAAAGTATTTTTGCTGCAACTATTAGGTAGCTGCAGTGTTTGAAATGAGCATCCCAAAACTGCTTGTCTTTAAGGACCTACACATAAGAATAACTTGGTTCAACTCTGAAACTGTTGGCATCAGTGATCACTGATGATTTGACCTATTTATAATGATGATAATATTCCCTGTACCAGGGTCTTATAAATATAACACTGTTGTCAGTTTAGAGTGATGGTAATGATGGTTTAGCTAGAAAATATGTCTTACTTCAAGAATAAGGTGAACTGAGGTGTTTAACACCGCTTTCAATAGTACTTCACTTTTATCGCGGCTGCTCGTATTATTGGAGGGAGACAGCCCGCAACACTATTGTAGCTATGGATTGCGGTAAAACCTGTGAACATCGGCTGGAACTAGTGAATCATGGGTGGTACTGCGCTGAATAAGGAAAAGCGAGGAACAGCATCATGTTGAAAAAGCTGTGAGTCTGTAAGGACCTGAAGATATTGAAAAACGTGGCCCCTTGTGACTCGCTGTCTGCGTCTGGCTTACGGGTCTATGCTTATTTCAAACACTGGGTAGCTGGGTAGAGTACAAAGCATGATGTTTCAGGTGGAATGATCAGGTTGATAAAGGAGTAAACAATTACTCTGATTCATAATTTTTACTATGAAGAAGCTTTTATCTAGAAAATCTTCCAATTCTTATGTATACCAATATATAAATTATGAATAATATATCTTTTTACATACATGTAACCACTTCTATACATTGTTGACATTATTAATTTGAAGAAGAATCATTTCACCCTTATGACCTGCTGTTCAAATACATGTTAATGATAATTTTACTTTAAATATTTCCTTCTTTTGCTATGCAGAAGGAAATCAAAATATATTGACCCAGAAAAAAATAGAATGTTATGAGATAAGGCATTTTCCATGAAAAAAATAAAAACGTCTTATATATGAAAGAAGCTGAAATCACGGTGCAAGATATTACCATACTAGATATATAACATTGAGTATCTTTTGAACATGCAGTTCAGTCATGATGAGGTCATATGAATGTCAAATCGTGGAATAGACGTCATGAAGTGAACTAAATATGGAACTTCAGATTTTACTGATAAGCATATCTTACCATTTGTGATACTGACCTTCGAAAAGATAATATAAGAATGTGATAGCTGAATAGAATACCTGCAACAACGCTATGTGGAAGTTGTTGGGATTAGTTGGTGAGTGTATTTAAATATAACATTACAGCACGGACATATATAATATATCAGAAATCAACTTAAAAAGGCAATCTATTATGTGTCTGCAATAATACCACCTTCCAAACAATAGATTACCGGTAACGTGTATTGTATTCGAATGGTTAAAGAATGTTTAAATGAATAAGGCCTCAAGATGAAAATATGTGTGACTTTCAAACGTTCTTGATTGAATCCAGAGATTTTTTCTCGAAATAGGATTGCAACTTTGCCTTAACTTTGAAGTGTCGGTAGAAACTATCTTAAATTTGGCCTAAAAAAAATTGAATTCTTAATCATGCATTGAGCAATGCTTTTCTTTGTTTTTAGCTCATCTGGCCTGTAAGGCCCGATGGGCTTATGGTATGGCATGGTGTCCGCCGTCCGTCCGTCCGTCCGTCCATCCATCCGTCCGTCCGTAAACTTTGTGGAATTTCGACTTCTTCTCCAGAACCATAAGGCCCATTCTCTTCCCACAGAGGCAACTCAGTTATACCTGAATTAGCCTCTGTTCTATTACGCCAAGATCCTGGGGTTCCGGCAGATTGCTCTAGCGGCAAAAAGTTATAACTTGAGATATCTTCCTTATCTTCAGCCAATGAAAACACCTTTTGGATATCAACGACTTGGGGAATTCTTAACGGTCGTACAGTGACTTTCGAAAGTATCATGCCTTTAGGTTTATTTTTCATTAACAGTGTGAGAGGGGACATATTTGAAAATCAGATATGGATAAGGTTTTTCATTAGATAATACTGTTTTATAATTGTGTAAATTGTTCTTTGTTTTATGATAAAAAAAATTTTAATAATCTACCAAATAAAAACTAATGAGAAGGTAAAAAAGCAATGTTTTGTAGAAGGAAGAGTTATCTCCCCTGAATGCCGAATCACCGGGAATAGCCGGGAGAAGCCGAGCTTTTGCGAATGACCCCTTTTGATACGGCGTCGCTGATTGCACAACTAACTTCGATTGCCTCCAATCAGATTTCTACTTTTCTGTCCCGTGTATTAACCGTAATAGAACAGAGGCTAATTCAGGTATGACTGAGTTGCCTCTGTGGGGAGAGAATGCATAAGGCCTAGAAAGCTGAAACTTTGTGTACAGACTCCTTATACAACAGACCCTGTTGCCCCTAATAAAGGCAACAGGAACGTCCTTCAAATATATTTTCTTCTTCTTCTCCTGTATAAGTATAAGGCCTAGAAAACTGAAACTTGTCGCCTATATACATAATTTTATTATTGTTGACCCTGTGGCCTCTACAAAGGGGAATCACATTGGCCACACTCTACAGCATAATTGATGATGAAGCCTGATGAGCTACAGAGCCAAGTGCTCTATTTTTTGTTAAGAAAAATATAACCTGTGCATAGATATTGTAACTAAAGATAATTGAAATTATAAAAAAATAAACCAGTACTCCTCATACTTTGACGAGTCCCGCAATTCAAAGACAGTTTATCTAATGGAAGTACAAGAGCCATTTGAGATGGAACTCTGTGCATTACCTCTGTAAGTGCATTGATCATAATGCTGCCTTTCAAAACTACACCATAAATAAAATGCATCAATTGTGATATTGTGATAAATGTATCATCATTAATCGACAAGAGAAAATACCCATGTCTCTCAAGACCTAGATTTTCCAATCTGTCTTAGTACCAATAAAATCGCAAGTACTATACATTTACTTCTGCTTACAACTGTTGTAACTCTGAAAGAACTTTGAAAATCCAGGCCCACCTGTATTAACATAAATCAAAGTTACTTAACTGATCATCCAATGAATTCAATAATCAATTGATACCAATTTTCAGGTGATAATTAGCATCACCAAATGTGAGTGAGTGGTATTTTGCACTGTTTAAGCAATATTTCAATGGCATCATAGAATTCTAATAAAATGGTATTTCACATTTAAGTAAAGAACACCAGTAATAGGCCAGTCTAGGCAGGCAATGCTTATTAGGACACGAGTGTTGTTGCTTTCAACTAATCTAAATAAATCTACATAGAAACGTAACACATTATTCAAACATGCAATGGGTGTTCACAAGGGCGGATCCAGGATTTTTGAAAGGGGGGGGGTCCCAAAATAATTTTTCTCCACTCAGTGGGGGGGGGGGGGGGGGGTCCACGACCCCTTATACATGGATTTGAATGGGGGCGGGTGTTGAAAGGGGGGGTCAGGACCCCCTGGACCCCCCCTGGATCCGCTAGTGGGTGTTCATACACATAAGAACTATCATCCCTGAAGAGAGGATAGTTTGTAACCAATCAGTTGCAATAATTTGGAATTCAAACATCAAAATGCTATCATGGGCACATAACAAATTTCTGATGTACTTGTACTTAGGACAATAAAGTGTTATTATTATTATTATTAAATTATTAATTTAGCTTGCACAATAGGAATTTAAAATATCTTTGTTTCCTTGGTCATTACTGATGGAGCTGACAAATAATAATCATAAGGAAAAAGACATACATATACATGATCAATTAATACCTCAACAGCTAGACCTCAATCCCATTGTACACTATGGGACCATCCCTTTCTATAGGTGTGTTGACCGCTGTGTCCGGAACACTTCCCCCTAGTTGTGTCCACCTAGATGAGCATGTTCTGGACACTGCTGACCCAGCCAGTTTCTTCGGTACCAACAATGAGATTGCACAGAGGGCCAAGCCAGTGAGGGTCGGCAACCTGCGGAGGAAGGGAGCTCTACCGACACACCACTTTGTCACGAACCAGCTGAAAGCGAGGACAGCTCCCATCAGACTCTTCCCTTACGAAGGTGATGAAATGTTTACAGTGCTGCATCAGTTAGTGTGAACCATTCTGGATGGCCAATATGTAGGAATAAATCTCATGAAGTGATAGTCCAGGTTGATCACTCACTTAATGCTTCATATGATACAGCAAACTGATATATAAGAGGTAATAAATAGCACTGCTTAAAGTGACACAGAGTATCTTTCTTAACATTTTATTTGGTTTTGATAAGCTACAAAATATCTAATATGCTGATTGAAGTTCATATCTCATCACTGGACTTGCAAATATATCCATTTATGCATAATATCTCTAAAAATGCTTGATTTTATGGACAAATCAAGAAAACATCTCAAATACATTTAATATTCGACATTATGCATCCAATTAATCTACCTATTAGTTACAATACCTAATAAACACTATCGAATCGAATATATCTTCCTGTCAGCTTATGACAAGGTTTCAAAATTACGTTTGGCGAATTTGCGGCCACCACTCGAGTCACATTGTCCCGTTTTCGATCAAAATCCCGACTTTGAATGGCCGTATTTCTAATGTACGGTCGGACCTTTAACTTGTTATTTTCAGTAACAGTTATTGGTTCCCGGTGTAATAACATCGATTTCAAAATTTGACATATGTGATCCTATCAACATACTCTGTGTCTCTAAAGATTGCATAAACTAGTGAATATTATTTCTTTGAGAGGCATTTTAGAAGTTGGGATGACAATAATGCTGAGGAATATATGGATGACAACTTCTGTGTTCATTGTATGCGACGTTTCGACACAGATTCTTGTGTCGTTCTCAAGCAGAGGACGAGTAATGAGCTAGGGGCATATATATAGGTAAAAAATACAATGCACAGTGACAACAACTTAATGAAGAGAGTAAATGTAATTAAACAGGGATGAGTGGTAGGAAACCAGTAATGTACAGTGAAGTGCGTTACATTTA
This sequence comes from Steromphala cineraria, assembly GCA_916613615.1. Taxonomy (NCBI): domain Eukaryota; kingdom Metazoa; phylum Mollusca; class Gastropoda; order Trochida; family Trochidae; genus Steromphala; species Steromphala cineraria. Next base: position 3,197,627 of record OU744729.1, read on the forward strand.
ATTGATAGAGGCCAGTGATGTACATGAGTGATTACAGTTAATTAATTGATGTACATGAGTGATTACAGTTAATTAATTAAGGAGAAGATCATAGGCTGACGGGATGAAGTAACCTTGATCGCGGTTAATTGATGGCTGAATCTTTTTGATTTCCAAAGCTTCTCTTAATTTTCGGAGTCGGTAATCCGGTTGATTGGTAACAAGGCATTTGGTTTCACCAAACATAATCAATACCCAAAGGTTCTTGTGAAAAAATCCATGACTGCAGCATTAAACCCACCACCCAACCGATCTCCTCGACCTGAATCAGCCCCCATGAAAATCGTCATCCCCTACATAGGAAAGCCATCTCACCATATCAGCAGACTACTCAAACAACAGGCCGGCATCGACACCATCTTTTCATCATCTCAAAACCTACAGAACCTACTTCATGCCAATGGCAAAAAGCAATCAGCTTCCAACAACAACCCAAAAGGAGTTGTTTACAAAATAAACTGCGACTGTGGACATAACTACGTAGGTGAGACATCCAGGCCGATCAACACAAGACTAAAGGAACATCAAACATCAGTAAACAACTTGGACAGCAAATCAGCTATATCCGACCACATCAAAGCCAACCCCAATCACCAAATACAATGGTCAGAAACCAAATGCCTTGTTACCAATCAACCGGATTACCGACTCCGAAAATTAAGAGAAGCTTTGGAAATCAAAAAGATTCAGCCATCAATTAACCGCGATCAAGGTTACTTCATCCCGTCAGCCTATGATCTTCTCCTTAATTAATTAACTGTAATCACTCATGTACATCAATTAATTAACTGTAATCACTCATGTACATCACTGGCCTCTATCAATTAAATGTAACGCACTTCACTGTACATTACTGGTTTCCTACCACTCATCCCTGTTTAATTACATTTACTCTCTTCATTAAGTTGTTGTCACTGTGCATTGTATTTTTTACCTATATATATGCCCCTAGCTCATTACTCGTCCTCTGCTTGAGAACGACACAAGAATCTGTGTCGAAACGTCGCATACAATGAACACAGAAGTTGTCATCCATATATTCCTCAGCATTATAGTGAATATTAGCTAATGAATATTGGTTTGAGTTATAGCAGCAGATTAACAATCATAAATTTTTACATTGAACTATTTTGGATCATATATTTGTCATAGTAAAAATGTTTGGATTTTTTCCGATCAAGTCCTTGAGGGTTTTGAATTCTGACTCAGAAAGAGGACCCATCCACCGGCCCTGAACCTGGGTACTTTTGTCTGGGCTTGTAAAGTTGTGAAGTTTTTTTTTTATTCACCTAATAACCAACAATTTTGGGCTTGCTACTTTTTATTTCTATTTATATATTAAACATGATATCAAGCCTGTCCAATTGTAAGTAGCATCAATGGGCACGTTTGTATTTCAATATGCTATTTCAGGAACCCTGACTTCCTCTGGAGTGACATACGACGCCTACACCATGGACCGATGGACGGACCCCAAGCGGACCGACTATATGGACCAGCAGTCGGCGTGGAAGAAGGGGGAACCGTGGTCCAGACTTCTCAATCTCGGCTCCAACATGAAGCAGATGGTCTCCGGACCTGAGGGCAACCCGCTCGGAGTCTTTGAAGGTCTTTTTAAAGTTTTCTGTATGAATACCATGATACTGGGAATACCTTGAGACATGGAGTCTTAGAAGGTCTTTTTCAAGTTTTTTGTATGAATACCATGATACTGGGAATACCTTGATGCATGTTTTATTATATTATTTGGAATAAGAATTCTTAAGTGTTTCGTCTTCAGCACAAAGTAGATTGTCTCCTTGCCCAAAGGTCTTGTAAGGTCTTTTTTCGTTATTTTTGAAACTATATTAATGTATGAATACCATGATAAAACCAGAATTGTTTTGAAATTTGGAATTGCAATTTGTTCCACAGGTAACTCTGGAGTGGAGATTGGCTACAGTGGGATGGGTGAGCCGGAACTCACAGACTTTGGGGATCTTTACGGAACCTTCAAGTACACAGGGGGAGGAGGAAGCATGGAGGTTAGGACTGGTACAATAATATGTTCAAGACTGAAATTTGTTTCTCATCTGTCAAGAGTTAAGCACTTATGTTGCATTCTTTAGAGCTTTAGAGACCATAAACTGGAGATTTTGGTTGACATAAAGCTTTAAAATCTACCTTTGTTTACATCTATAGAACTGCAATGCATAAAGGGATAGCTAAAATGTGGAGATTTTTAGTTGATTCAGATTATAAGAAAGGCAACTAAGTGTCTGTCACATGTGTCACTCCTGAACATTTTTCTAAGCTCTCTTGAAACCTAGGCTGTGAAATGATAACATATTGTGAACAGATTCCTTGTCTTTGTGACCTTACATCAAAGCCACAGTGTCTGTATCTCAAAAGCTTGTTTAGACTTCCAGTGATTGAGAAATTAAGGCAGGGGCCATGGGCCATTTTGCACATAAGATGAAAAAATAGCCCATTAGAATTTTAAAGTTTACTATTCATATAATGGGCAATGTCACATTGAAATTCAGCAAAATTACCAAAAACCCTGAAAATGGCCCATAGTCAAAGATGTCTTTCCCAATCCCTGAAAATTTCAATCTCCTTTATTTGATTTCTTTAAACCTTAATGCTACATACCCCCATTGCCTCTATTTCTTAGATAAATCACGTGCCCTATATCCTACCCCCAGGTGCCGCTAGTGCGAGGGGCGACTCTACTGACCCATATCATGCACACGGCCAACCCTGTGGTCAAACCCTACTGTCTCTCATCAGTCAACGGTCAGTCCGTTGGTAAATTCAACTGTCCGAAGGAGAACTCAGGTTTGTCTCTAAAGTCATCCTTTGGTATATCACAAAGCTGAATTTCATTTCATTTTCTTACTAGACTTGAATTTTGATTACAAAGTCTATAAGGTCAAGAAAATCTAATAATTAAACTTATGTTCTAAAAAAATTAATTCAGAAGATACATGAATTGATTATCAAACAGTTGTTGATTTGTTATCAATAAGCTTGAAAAGAAATTTCTTGTCCACCTGGAACATTGATAAAGAAATATACCCAGAATTAGGAATATAATCGTCTTTTGCAACTAAAACATTTTGAGATTTCATAGAAAATTCAAGGAATTTCAGGATGTCAGGGTTAAAAGGCTTTACCTGAAAAACCAATGGATAGACTGTTGGTATGCAACTCACTGTGAAGAGAGAGCATACAGGAAACAGAGGTTTAGGTCTAGAGTAGTTCATGCTTGAATTGTAAAATTATTTTCTTCAGCTAGCCTCAATAGTACTCATAAACTTCTATATTGAATCTAGCAAGATGAAGGAGCGGGTCGCGTCAGCCAACCTTTGTAATTGATCAATCAGGGATCATCTTACCAAGCCGCAATAGTCTGAATTCGCATATATAACGTTAGAGGGTCATAGGTCGGCAAAAGGTCGCCCAACGTGACATGCTACTAGATCTTGCTAGACTCAATATGGCAGTGAAGCAAGTATTATTGAAGTTTGGTTTAGTTAGACAGGAAGTTATACAACTATGCCTATTCTCCCATTCAGCTGGCGATGGCGGCAGCGGCTACCTGGACGGTTCCTGCCACGGGAGCAAACTGACCATTGTCGTCCACAGCACCAAGTCAATCACTGACCTGTCCAGACTCCAGTGGGCAGCTGAGAGGAAGTCCACATGGTCGGCCGGTCAACATGGGATGCACACGTGTGACTCCTCCCACTGTCACAGTAGTAACGGGGGAAAAACTGTCACCATCACTGTGAACGGGGCTTCAGGTGAGATTGGTAAGATTGGGTGATAAGGGGGGGGGGGGGGGGGGAGTGTTTTTGAGAGGGAGTAGTACTTGGGGGAAAATTTCACCATACCTGTAAATATGTAAATAGGGCTTCAGATGAGTTCTGTGTGATTGGTTGATGGGGGAAGGAAAAGTGTTTATGAGAGGGAGAAATAATGGGGAAAACTGTCACAATCACTGTGAATGGGGTTTCAGGTGAGATTGAGGAACGGTCAGATTATTGGAGAACGGTTGGGTTGATTTGATGGGATAGGTATTTGAGTGAGGAAGGGGTTGGTTATTGGGAGGTGGAAGAAGTTGATAGAGGGATGGGAGACAGATTCTGAATGGGTGGCGTTGAGGACAGGGGAGATGTTGAAAGGAAGGTGAAACTGGGGAGGGGGTGTTGATAGGAAGGTGAAACTTGGGAGGGGGTGTTGATAGGAAGATGAAACTGGGGAGGGGGGTGTTGATAGGAAGGTGAAACTGGGGAGGGGGGTGTTGATAGGAAGGTGAAACTGGGGAGGGGGGTGTTGATAGGAAGATGAAACTGGGGAGGGGGTGTTGATAGGAAGGTGAAACTGGGGAGAGGGTGTTGATAGGAAGATGAAACTGGGGAGGGGGTGTTGATAGGAAGGTGAAACTGGGGAGAGGGTGTTGATAGGAAGATGAAACTGGGGAGGGGGTGTTGATAGGAAGATGAAACTGGGGAGGGGGTGTTGATAGGAAGATGAAACTGGGGAGGGGTGTTGATAGGAAGGTGAAACTGGGGAGAGGGTGTTGATAGGAAGATGAAACTGGGGAGGGGGTGTTGATAGGAAGATGAAACTGGGGAGGGGGTGTTGATAGGAAGGTGAAACTGGGGAGGGGGGTGTTGATAGGAAGATGAAACTGGGGAGAGGGTGTTGATAGGAAGATGAAACTGGGGAGGGGGTGTTGATAGGAAGGTGAAACTGGGGAGGGGGGTGTTGATAGGAAGGTGAAAACTGGGGAAGGGGTGTTGATAGGAAGGTGAAAACTGGGGAGGGGGGTGTTGATAGGAAGGTGAAAACTGGGGAGGGGGTGTTGATAGGAAGGTGAAAACTGGGGAGGGGGTGTTGATAGGAAGGTGAAAACTGGGGAAGGGGTGTTGATAGGAAGGTGAAACTAGGGAGGGGGTGTTGATAGGAAGGTGAAAACTGGGGAGATGGGTGTTGATAGGAAGGTGAAACTGGGGAGGGGGGTGTTGATAGGAAGGTGAAAACTGGGGAAGGGGTGTTGATAGGAAGGTGAAAACTGGGGAGGGGGTGTTGATAGGAAGGTGAAAACTGGGGAAGGGGTGTTGATAGGAAGGTGAAAACTGGGGAGAGGGGTGTTGATAGGAAGATGAAACTGGGGAGGGGGTGTTGATAGGAAGGTGAAACTAGGGAGGGGGTGTTGATAGGAAGGTGAAAACTGGGGAGATGGGTGTTGATAGGAAGGTGAAACTGGGGAGGGGGGTGTTGATAGGAAGGTGAAAACTGGGGAAGGGGTGTTGATAGGAAGGTGAAAACTGGGGAGGGGGTGTTGATAGGAAGGTGAAAACTGGGGAAGGGGTGTTGATAGGAAGGTGAAAACTGGGGAAGGGGTGTTGATGGGAAGGTGAAACTAGGGAGAGGGTGTTGATAGGAAGGTGAAAACATGGGAGGGGGTGTTGATAGGAAGGTGAAAACTGGGGAGGGGGTGTTGATAGGAAGGTGAAAACTGGGGAGGGGGTGTTGATAGGAAGGTGAAAACTAGGGAGGGGGTGTTGATAGGAAGGTGAAAACTGGGGAGGGGGTGTTGATAGGAAGGTGAAAACTAGGGAGGGGGTGTTGATTGGAAGGTGAAAACTGGGGATGGGGTGTTGATAGGAAGGTGAAAACTATGGAGGGGGTGTTGATAGGAAGGTGGAACTGAGGAGGGGGTGTTGATAGGAAGGTGAAAACTGGGGAAGGGGTGTTGATTGGAAGGTGAAAACTGGGGATGGGGTGTTGATAGGAAGGTGAAAACTATGGAGGGGGTGTTGATTGGAAGGTGAAAACTGGGGAGGGGGTGTTGATAGGAAGGTGAAAACTGGGGAGGGGGTGTTGATAGGAAGGTGAAAACTGGGGAGGGGGTGTTGATAGGAAGGTGAAAACTAGGGAGGGGGTGTTGATAGGAAGGTGAAAACTGGGGAGGGGGTGTTGATAGGAAGGTGAAAACTGGGGAGGGGGTGTTGATAGGAAGGTGAAAACTAGGGAGGGGGTGTTGATAGGAAGGTGAAAACTGGGGAGGGGGTGTTGATAGGAAGGTGAAAACTAGGGAGGGGGTGTTGATAGGAAGGTGAAAACTGGGGAGGGGGTGTTGATAGGAAGGTGAAAACTAGGGAGGGGGTGTTGATTGGAAGGTGAAAACTGGGGATGGGGTGTTGATAGGAAGGTGAAAACTATGGAGGGGGTGTTGATAGGAAGGTGAAAACTGGGGAGGGGGTGTTGATAGGAAGGTGAAAACTAGGGAGGGGGTGTTGATAGGAAGGTGAAAACTAGGGAGGGGGTGTTGATTGGAAGGTGAAAACTGGGGAGGGGGTGTTGATAGGAAGGTGAAAACTAGGGAGGGGGTGTTGATAGGAAGGTGAAAACTGGGGAGGGGGTGTTGATAGGAATGAAGAGGTGTTGAAGGTTTGAAACTGGTTTTCAATTCTTTGCTGTTTCAAAGTTAAAAACATTGGCCTGCTTTATTTGTCTATTCTTTTGTAACTGGAAATAAGAATAATTGTGTTCAAACTGAAACCATTATAATTCTTAGATTCTTTTATATTCTAGGGACCATGAGTTTTGCTGTGAACTACATTGGCCATTATGTGCTGCCCTGGGCATGGGGGGACCATCCAATGGAAGCGACATGTTCTGGAGCCGGGAAGAGAGATCGACCAATCAGAGGAGTGCAGGACATTTCCATGACAGCTCAATGTGACGCCAGCAGAAACCTCGTCATCAAAGTAGATCTGGGAGGGAACAACATAGCTGGAGTCAATAAGGTGCTCACAAAGAAAGGATTTATGTGGATTAATGAATGTAGCGATTACATGATTTTTTTTTCTGCTAAATTTTTTTTTTTTTAGATAACAGTTTGTTCAATTATTTTTTCAGTAAAACAGCATTGCATGCAACTATTTGACTGGCATTCTAGAAGTTGGATATATTGCATATAACAGATATTTTCACTTAAAATTTAAAGATTTTTTTAGACTTTCCTAGATGAAATATGCCTCAGTTCCATTACTCTCAAGGAGTGGAGAGTTTCCCCATACACAATGCAGTAGTTAAATGATTCTTGTGATGTCAAGATACTCACACATTTCCCTATACACAATGCAGTAGTTCACTGACTCCTCGTGCTGTCAAGATACTCACACATTTCTCCCTACACAATGCAGTAGTTCAATGACTCCTCTTGATGTCAAGATACTCACACATTTCCCCCTTCACAATGCAGTAGTTAAATGATTCTTGTGATGACAAGTTACTCACACATTTCCCCATAATGCAGTAGTTCAATGATTCTTGTGATGACAAGATACTCACACATTTCTCCCTACACAATGCAGTAGTTCAATGACTCCTCTTGATGTCAAGATACTCACACATTTCCCTATACACAATGCAATAGTTAAATGATTCTAGTGATGACAAGTTACTCACACATTTCCCCATAATGCAGTAGTTCAATGACTCCTCGTGATGTCAAGATACTCACACATTTCCCCCTACACAATGCAGTAGTTCAATGATTCTTGTGATGACAAGTTACTCACACATTTCCCCATAATGCAGTAGTTCAATGACTCCTCTTGATGTCAAGATACTCACACATTTCCCCCTTCACAATGCAGTAGTTAAATGATTCTTGTGATGACAAGTTACTCACACATTTCCCCACACATAATGCAGTAGTTTAATGACTCCTCGTGATGTCAAGATACTCACACATTTCCTCATACACAATGCAGTAGTTCAATGACTCCTCGTGATGTCAAGATACTCACACATTTCCCCATAACGCAGTAGTTCAATGACTCCTCGTGCTGTCCTACCCACAGGTGCAGTATGCGGTGGAGAGCACCTCCACGTGGACACACCCCCCTCCCATGCACACCTGCACATCCTCCACATGTAGTCGGGCGGGCTCCGTCGTCACCATACACACCAAAGCGTCATCAAAGGTGGTGGAGTGAGTAAGGTTTCTAGAGTGTTGTCATTCTCTCCCCACAGAGGCAACTCAGTCATACCTGAATTAGCCTCTGTTCTATTATGTCTAGATCCTGGGGTTCCGGCAGATTGCCCTAGCGGCAAAAGTTGTACCTTAAAATATCTCCCTTATTTGCAGCCAATGAAAACACCTTTTGCATATCCATGACTTGGGAAGTTCTTAACGGTCGTTTAGTGACATGGAAAATATTATGTCTTTATGTTTATTTTTCATTAACAGTATGAGAGGGAAACAGTTTGAAAATCAGATATGGATAGGGTTTTTCATTAGATAGAAACTGTTTTATAATTGTGTATATTATTATTTGTTTTATGATATATTTTATGTTACTGATCAACCAACTAATAACTAATGAGAAGGTAAAATGCGACGGTTTTTTATAGGAAGAATTACCCCCCTGAATGTTAAATTTCAACGAAAGCTTTCACGAACCACACGGAGAAGGCCGGGGTTTTGCGAATGACCACTTTTGAAACGGCGTTACTGATTACACAACTAACTTCGATTGCCTCCAATCAGATTTCTACCTTTCTATCCCGTGTAGTAGCCGTAATAGAACAGAGGCTAATTCAGGTATGACTGAGTTGCCTCTGTGGGGAGAGAATGGAGTGTTGTTAATTTCCAAGGGTTCACCAGCTTTATCATTTGTTGAGAACTGAGCTATTTCTTGTTTCCTTCAAATTGAACCACTCTTACAATCTATAATTGATGTGTTGTTATTAATTCACTTAGTAAGGTAGTTCAAGGCAAAGCTCGGAGGTCAGCTGAAATCTGCAATGTAAAATTAAAATGATTCTGTCAGCTTTCGTATGGTGTTTGTATTCATCATTGTGATGTACCGATACTCTAAGGAGGAAACAAAACCTCTGTATCACCATTGGGTCTTAAATATAATTAATATAATTTATAATCAAGACAAGGAAAGTATCACAATTATTAATTTACAATGCTCTTTATAAGACATAAATATCACAACTTAGAATAAAATATTACATTACAGTGTAGCTCTAAATGTGATTGGCTGGACTACTCTGCCTCATCAAAACTGGATCACCGAACCTTACGTTGTCCACTGTCCAGGGTCAAAGGTCAGTAGCGGCCAATCAGGAGGTCAGCACAACACACCGGCGCCTGTGACCTCTGGCCCTTCCCACCACACCAATCAGCCTCACAACACTCACTCCACAGTGTCTCTGAGTCACAATACCAAGTTTGTGCTGGAACTCGACGAACCGGGCAACTCAATGAACTCTGTCACAAGAAAGTTTGTCCTCTACTTCTCTCAGCCAGTCAAAGCAACTGTTAACTCGGGAAGGAGTGAAATTACATTTGTACCCCAACATGGAGGGAAATATTCTGGAATTGTACAACTTGGTTTCATTGGAGAGGGGAAAAGGGGAGATAAATCCAATGACAACTTCCTAGACAGTTATGCAGGAAGATACTCGTACAAACCTAAAGCCTCCTACTGTGCCATAGATGCCCAGAAGAAGGTCTTTGCTAGCTTTGACTGGAATCCCCATGATGCTCACGGACACGCAACTAGTGGAGATCTTCTTATGGTCACTATGCCTCATCATGTAAGTTGTGGCTAAATCCTTTTATAATTTGTATTGAGCTTCAATGGTGCAAATATGATTTCCTTTTGGGTGAGATACACCCTATGGGCGTCACAACCACAACTAAAAATGATTACTTTTGTATCATATAATATGAGTAATTATTACCTATATGGTTGAAAATAAGTAGCGACATATTTTTAATATGAGCACTAGTGCACATATCACTTTTGCCTAGTAACGATTGTTGTAGCGCAAGTTCCCGTATTATTTCGCCTGTGACGTCATTACACCATCGATCATGACGTCACTGAAGCCGGCCGTCGCAAGGGAAGCGGCTCGTTTCTTGCATAATTCTAAGATGGTAAAATGGAATAGAATAGCTCTCGCTCGGGTAATACAAAAATTCACACTCGTTTCGTAAAAGTCATTTGACACACATCCTCGGGTAATAATCTCTAAATAGGACAATGCTTAATGACTTGATTGAGAAGGACAAAAAGAGATTAATAATTACTTTCGCATTTCTGAATTTATAAATACACCTGTTTCCTTTTCTTAATTTAGGCACTAGTTCTGCAAAAGCACTATAGCAACCACCTTCACAACACGCTGTACGGGTTCAAGGCCTACAAGGGAGATAACTGGCTGCTGGAGATGGACGCACCTCAAGCCTCCATGGAGCCAGAACCGTCAGCTCTTAACAGGGTTAAGGGCAACTCTCATCAGAAGAAGGTGATAAACAGTGTATAAAATAGATTGGAAACCTAGCCCGTCCTGAAAATTAATTGATCCATTCCTTAGGGGAAAATAAAGAAAACTTTTGAAAAGTTATCAGTCCTGACCAAAAAGGAACCAGTCCTGGCAAAAAGTAGCCAGTCAAGGACTGGCGGACGGGCTATATTTTAAACACTGTGATAAAGTAACCAACATTTGCTGATTTTCTCTCTCTTTTTTTTAACTGAAGATTGTGCCAGGAAAGATTAAATCACTCCTCATTTGCTGTTATATTTTACTTTTGTTTGCTCTCAAATTGTCAACGATTGATGTATGAATCTTTCAACATAGGACACATATGTTCCTTTACAAATGTTGTATGGTATTTTTATTATTCTATTCACTAAGCATTTTGATATAAATTTTGTAATAGAAACTTCATCCTAGATTATTTAAGATTAATTGAATGCAAATACCAGTGAGTTGAAACTTTTGTCACAAAATACAAATTTCAGTAATATCTAACTAGTATAAGTAAGAATACTGGTTGTTCAGCTCAACTGAAAGTCAACAACATAGTCTTCTTGAATAGTCTTCCACTCCTAATTCAGTAGTTAAAAGAGGAACATTAGATTTGAAACCATTGCTAAATGAAAAGCATCTTGCAGGACATTGTTGATGCTATAGAGCGAGATGCGAAGGACGTGAACCTCGACGCTGTATGCGCTCACTCGGACAGTTACAATGTGGGCAAGGCAATCGGAATGGTGGCTCGACTAGCCAGCATCTCGCGAGCGTTCGGCACCAACCATTACCACAATTTGGACCAATCAGTGAAGAGCTGTCTCGAGAAGTGGCTCCGGGTTCAGGGTAAATTGTTATATACAGAAATATGTCTTGAATGTTTGAAAACAGGTTTAGGAAGAGAATGTGTCTTATTGTTTCTCTGTTTCTCCTCTGAGTCTTGGTTATCTTGAACTGCGTAAGCAATATGTTGCTTTTATCATAAATGGACTATCAGACTGATGTAGAAAATGCTTTGGTCTCAGTGTCAGTAAATATTGGAGATGACAAATTTTACTGTGTAGTTAACATTACATATTTTATCAGATTTGTTTTCAGAACAAAATCTCCTTTTTTTAAGAGCCAAGTATTTCTATGTATATACAGCAGTTTGTTTATAATTGTCACATTCAGCTGATAAAACCCCACTGTGTGATGATGAATATTGATCATAACACTTCCTGGGAACTATCGTAGCATATAGCAAGCAAGTTAAAGTTACCAGACAAGTGAGAGAGCTCAGGTTCCAAATTGCGAGAGATTGTATCTTCACACAGACAGTCTGGAGAACAAGTGGAAGTTCCGCTACGAGAATGTGTGGGGCGGGTTGTTCCTGCGAGCGACAGACGGCGACCTCGGCTACGGGACAGACTACGGCTTCCCCTACTACAACGACCATCACTTCCATCTTGGCTACTTCATCTACGCGGCCGCCTACTATGTTAAACACTACCAGAGCTGGGGCCGAGGTGATCAGTTTTCAGATATAGTTTACACAAATTGACATATAATTCTCAGGCAAAGTTGCAAAGCTCTCAGAAAGTTAGGTTTAAGGCACAAAGCTTATTTAATGAAATTTTATCAAGCTTTTAAGCCTAAAAATATCTTATGTAAATTTCTCCTAGTTAGTGTCAGACCCTTCCCGACTACCAAATAGTATTGGTCTAAACATGTTGTCCAAACAAATATTTAAATAGATTATCTTAATGCGGAACACTTATTGGGGCTTCCACCATTTTGTTACAACCTTCTAAATGAATGTTATATTTTAACTGAGAGATTTTGGAAAGGAATCTGAAAGGAAAACAAGCAAAAAATTAAGTAATCATTTATATTATTCATCTCTTCTCAGCCCACAAGGATCGTATCTACTCCCTGGCGAGGGACGTGGGCAACTTGAGTCCCAAGGACAGCCGGTTCCCAGTGGCGAGACACAAGGACATCTACACTGGCTTCTCCTGGGCTAGTGGTGTCGCCCCTGGGGAGAGGCAGGAGGAGTCGGCTTCTGAGGTGGGTGGGAGGGAGAATAGTAGGGATAGATGAGTTATGAGATGTTGTGAGTGTGCGGAGATAGGGATGAGGGTCGGCGTCTGGATTGGTGAAGGACATTTACACTTGTATCTTTAATGGTTAGACAGGAATAAGCTTTCTTCTATGTCCCGCCGCTAATAGCTGAAATATTGCCCAAGCGGCGTTGAGCATTAACTCACTCACTCTGTTCTATGAATTTGGAAATCAAAAGCTCTTATTATGACCTGACTCTTTAATGCTTATAAGCACAACATTCTGCAACAGTGAATTGTTTTATATGCTGTGAACTATTATGGTAAATGTAGTTATGAATACTCAGAATTGTACCAAAATTTATAGGTTTTCACTCATCTCCCCTCCATCTGCAGAGCATCAACTGTTACCATGCGCTGGCGGCTCTGGGCGACGCCTATAAAGACGACTCTCTCCGCCAGTCTGGCCAGGTTCTGCTCGCTATGGAGCTGCTGTCGGTCCGAGAGTACTGGCAGGTCCGCAAACACAACCGCAACCACTTCCCTCCCGCCTTCCAGAAGGTCGGGGTCGTAGGTCAGATCGCAGAGAATGCTTTCTACGTGTACACACTGGACTGGGCATGTGACCCCAACAAGTTTCCCATGAGGCACGGCTGTCTGGTCGGGATTCAGATCATCCCCATCACTGCTGTCTCCAAGTACTGGGTTGATCAGGTCAGCTTTGAATGTGTACATACTACTTGAACCCATACTGATTGTACACTCTACAAAATATCATCTTTTCTAGCCTTTCAATTCATCGCAAAAGTCTCTTATGATTTGATTAAAGAGTACAAACTTTCAAGGATTTTAACATATACTGAACAAACTTCCTCCTCATTGAGTAAATTTCAACTATGCAGGAGAAGGAAGGGTTGTTTATGTACTTTAAAGCTACGTTCATCACATACTCCAAGGTGGTTGTTATTCACACAAGAACAAACTCTGATGTTCAGTGTGCTAGCAAGTCTCAGCTGGCTTTGAATGTGTTTGGGATATTAGAAACTGTGTTAAGACTGTTACGTGAATAACTAAGTACTTACAATATATTTTATGAGTGCTTCACTTATATCAATTTGTACATGTACATTCTACATGTCTTGATACTGTGTGTAAACAGGGTTGTCTCGCTTGAACCAAGTTTGTGAGTTTGTCATGCTTTGATAGTCTCTCCTAATGGTGCTTGATAAACACGAAACAAAGACCAGTATAACCGAGATGTTGATAACTCATGAAACCCTAGTCACCCTTTCACTGTGTACATACAGGAGTGGGCTGGCAGTATCAAGCAGAGCTGCGAGTGGGCTATCAACCCTTCTCAGGCGCCGGACTACCATCTGGCCGACCCCACAGACATGAGGCAACTTGCTGTGGTATGTGGAAACTATTTCAAGGCCATTTACGAATTTGCAAATTGAATCCATTGCACAAATACAAGATTGATTTTAAGTTCGCTGAATCTAGCAATTTTTAACTTTAATTTGCATTTAGGTTTATTTTGTTTATGAGAGTAATAATTAAAGTTATTGCTTGTCTTTTTTCTACTTTGTTAATTGGTAAGGGGTTTGATAAAGCTCCATATTTCTGTCGTTGATACAAATTTTTTAATACCCATGATCTTTTTTTACGATTAACACTTTATCACTTTGTGCCTGCAGGGATGGAAGGCGTTCTGTCATGCTGGGTTATCTCCCCTTGATCACTCCCACCAATCAGCTGCAGCCAAGTATCTTCAGGACAAATCTGCGAGAAATCTTGTAGGAGGGACTGGGGCCGCTAGCACTCTGCTGTTTATATATGGATCTACCTAACATTGGTACATGGTATATTGTAAATAAATAGCTTATGTAAACTTCTTGGTTGTTTAATCATTGTTTTTGATTGATGGAATCAGAGAAAATCAACTTTCAGCTGCAGTGTTTCTTCACTTACACTGCTTTCAATAAATTAATGAATGAAGCATTGGTTTGATATTATCTTGAAAAAAAAAAAAAACAATTTTTAATCAATATATGCTTTATTTCATAATTATCATTATTTTAAATTATTGAAAGTAAAAATATCTCACAGGCATGGCATGAATGGCTTTGAGACAAATTAATAAGATACAACAAACTGAGACAAAGTCATTGAATAATCTTCAATAAGATCATATTTTGCTATTATAATTTGAATAGCTTCTAAAACACTTATGATCTGTTTAAGTCATTTATTAACATTTATTTAACATTATATATATATGATATACTATGATGATAAACTTGTATAAAACAACAGGTTTTAATACTTTAAATGGAGGAATATTGAATGTACTCTCTATATGATGATGGAAGAAAATCTTGAGCAGTCAAAGATCGATGAAAATGTATGCATATAAATGATATTAAGATATATACAATATGTAAATGACTATTTGTTTTATGAGCTATAATACTGTAGAAATATATCTATCATGTAAATAAAAAGGATATTGGTAAAGTTCTGTTGTAGATGTATATATGTGTGTTTTGTACAAAGTGCCGATCAAACATTCTTATTGTTTGTTGTGAATATTATGAATATTTTTGACAATTTTCATAAATATCTCTCTCTACATACAATTATTACTTTTACTGGTTATCAAATAATGATTTCCTTATTGCAATCTTATAGAAGAAAACATTAACAGTTATTGATGTGAAATCTCAAGACAATTTTTTTTTCTAATTTGGAATTCTTTCAATATTTTAAAACACATTTTTTATTCCTATGAAACAGACTTCTTCAAGATATGATAAAAGAAATCATAAATGATTTATCAACTTGTGTTAGTTCAAATATATATAAAAAAAAAATTCAAATCTATCGAATAAATAGACATTTAAAAAAGGATAGAGATTTGGTTTAAAACATGATTTTATACAGATTGTGTTTTCTTAAAAACAAAGTCAATAATCATAATTCTAGTTAAAACAATTAAAAACATATCTACAAGCTTAATCCGATATGAAATACTTCTATTGATGGAAACGCTTCACTTCTTTTAAACAAAAACAAAGTATGTTAGCACATGTACAATAATCTTTTTATGTACAAAAATAGCTCATATGTAACATTGTACAATGACTGTTGTTTTTCTTCAAAATTAACACCAAATACATGTAGATAAGATAATAACGTTTTTACAGTAACAATATGAATACTGATAGTAAAATAATTGGTTTCAGCAGTATTTATACAACATGGTTATAACAAAATAAACCTTTGAATTTATTTAGATAATGCTTTCTTTTTACAATATTCTTAAACATTTTGACCAAAGAACTTTGGTGTGTTTTTTTGGTAATCTCAAATACACTTGCCCATAAACAAGGCTTATTACATAAACTGTCAATGATTTGGGTTAACACATCAAACACTAATATTCTAATAATTACCTCCTAACAAATTCCATAACAAGAAATGGACAAGGGGTAACAATTGCCTAACCAAGAATATTTCTGTTTTGGTAGGCGGTGGTTTTTCTGGCTCCCTGGTATTGATCTTAAGTTCAAAGGGTGTAGATAACACTTTATCAAGAATATGTCTGTTCAAATTGATGAATATTAATCTCTCTCTTGGAATACTTTTTGAGGATATACCAGGGAAAATAATAGCCATACGCATCTTGGGACTGATCTAGGGATCGATCAGGGGCTAGGAGACAACTATTTTACCGAGAATATTTCTCCTGAAGTAGGTGATGGTTTATGTATTGTGTCCTAGCGAACCACCAGTTGAAACGACAGCCACACCTTAATATTCCCGGATAATCACCTTGGACCAATGATCGAAGGCTGCCCCTTGTAAAGTCTAGCAATCCTGGTTTGGTAAACAACACACAATGTGACACACTGGACTATGCCTTGTTGAACTGCAGTAGTTTTTGAAGCTCAAACTCTGGGATGTCCAAACCTAGCCACTGGAGCAGCTCGAAGTACGAGAAGACAAACATGCGTGTGATGTCCTGCGTGTGGGTCAGACCATGGGACTCCAACTGGAGATCGCGGTTGAACTTGAGACGAGCTTCAAGCTCCGCCTGTCGCCGTGCCATCTCCTCGGCCAGTCGTTTTGCTTCTTCCAGCGCCTTCTGGGCTTCCTCCTCTCGTCTTCGTCTGCAAGGCATTGTGGGAATATTTTAACTTTCTTTTTAAATCATTTGTTGTTAGGTTTTATGACAAGACTAAGCATTTTGAACAAGAGGTACATGAAAGGAGGTTTATCAAACTTAAAAACCAAAGAAAAATTCTCTAGATATCATACCATAATTGGATTAAACCAACTTTCATCAACAATATCATTCCTCCTCCAAATTTGATTCAAACCAACTTAAAGGCACCACTCGATCGCGCTTCGTCCGCCATTTTGAAACGTTATCATTGCGAGAAAACAAATGTGCCGTATTATGCTAATTCAATCATTCCCAAAATAAAGAAATAAATACTTGATTGATAGAAGAGGAGCATATTTACAAATAATTCATAATTAACGTTATCAGTTACAACAGCATTTTGTCGTAGTAATGCATTCAACGATTGTAGCTTTGATGATTGACTTCATTTCACTGTGTTTTTATTTTTTGAGCGATACATTTTATTCTTTGTCAAATTGTTTAATCTTAAACAACTGAAATGCTAACCTACAAACATATTTGAAATTTAGTATGAAATTATCATGTAAAAAATCATATATAATTGTAAACACGAAAGTCCTACTGAATTTCGTTTCCACATAAATACCCCGCTCGAAAGGTCCCTTTAAGGAAGGAAAGAAGCAAGGAAAATTGCTGGACAGATTGCTTAATAATTTTCAACCCATTTCGACAAAAACTCACTTCTCCTCCTCCTCGCGTTGCCTCTTGAGCTCGGCCTCCTCCTTCTTCCTTCGCTCGTACTCCTCCCGCTCCTTCTCCGCCATCAGCGACATCATCTCCTCCTCCTGCTGTCGCGCCTCCTCCTCCTCCAACTCACGCTGCAGCTGAGCCTCTGTATAAGTAGAGGGACGATATTTTGTATAAATCAATTAATTCACTACAAATAGATGTAAAGGTAAAAATGTCATACATGACAGAGCCGCACATTCCTCAGGTTGAAGTAAAGGGAGAAAAAATATCTAATAACAAGAACAAAATGAAATGAACTAACATTTATTTTAGAGAGAGGGTGATATGAGTTTGGGAAGAAAGTTAAACATGTAGAAGGAGAAATACCGTCATTTACAAAAACAATAAATCTCTCTAAGAAAATGTAAAAATCCTCAAATTGATGCTGTAGCGGAGTCAAGTTTGATTGGAAGGAGAAAATATGTTTAGAAATAAGAAAGATATTGAAAAAGATCAACCTGAGTTGAGTGTTTGAACCTTCTATTTTTCAGAATCACACTGTTGCCGAGCCTATGTTAAATTATAGGGAGACAATATGGACAAGCTTAATACACAAATCTTTTTTACCAATCATATGCAAAAATGAGATGTGTTACGGATTTTTCTTCTTTTGTCATGGACCCTTAAGCAAAGGGGGTAGATAAAGATATTTACTCCACAAATTAATCTCAAAAGCATGTGATATACACAAACAAATCATTAAAAAAGAAAACATTACAATTCTAAACAATGCTGATCAGGTCTCCTATGACCACTATAGTTACAAACTGACCGAGTCTCCGTTCCTCCTCCTCCGCTTGTTTCTTCCTCATCTCCTCCAACTTGCGCTGGTATTCCTCCTTAGCTCGCTTCTCTCTCTCCATGTCCTGCTGTTTCCGCCTCTCTCGATCCATCGCCGCTTGCTCCTCCTTCTTTCTCTCCTCCTCTTCTCGGAGCTTACGTAACCTGACAAATATCATTACAGAATGAAAATGATATCATGTTTGTATGCATTCTTACATATCTGAATCTACTGCCTTTTGGAATTTCATAAAATTGTCATCGAAAAAGGAGAACACAATGGATTATCCCACCAACTTTTCAAAGGAGTTCTCCTCTAACCTCCACCCCTACACTAAGACTGTGAATGATAGTTTATTCAGTAATTTGTTTACAAATTGTCAATTTAACTAGAAAAGCAGTTAGCCTGAAGTGTCTTAAATTAAGAAACATCAGATTCACAATGTTATTATGTATTTCTCAGTTTGTACATATATGTATTGGTATGTCTTTTGTCTTTGAGGTAAACAAGAAAGACTTCACTAAAAAGAGTAGAAACCGGTAGCAACAGCATTCTGGTTCAAATTCTTTATAAACATCCAGAAGCTAATAGATGATATGACAAGGAAAAATATGGATCATAACTTCTTTATCAAACATGAAAGAAGTTATAATCCATACTATTGCTTTCTGGTTCTGTTCAATTATATTACTTTGATCAAACTCTTTACAACCATTGACAAAGGGGGGATAACTCTCAGTCGCGTATCCTACCTTCTTTCTTCATCTCGGCGCTTTCGTCCTTCTTCCATTTCTCTCTTCAGCTGTTCTTGTCTCTCCGTCTCTTCCTTCTGCCTCTTGACGTCTTCTTCTTTCTCTCTCCTCCTCCTCTCAACTTCTTCCCTCTTTTTCGCCGCCGCTGCCGCCCTCTTGGCTAGTCGGGCATCTTTGTTGGAAATCTGCTTCGGTCCATTAGCATCCTGTGAGATTTAAAGGAGGATTTATTGTACTTATTTGTTGAATGAGTCGGTACTTAACCATTCACAGATAGCATTCACAATTTTCAGAACCTGTGTTCAATACGATCATTAACCATTGTGTAGATAGAAATAAAATAGTTCCATCAGTGAATCAGTAAACAAAACATCTAGTAAACATCTACAGAGAGTATATCAAGTTGGTATAGTTAAATACCTCGTACAGAAAGACATAGCACTTGTTTCTGAATTGACAAGTTATTAACCTGTTAAAATGTCAACGAGAAAATGATTTAATTGGCTATATCCACAGATTAGTGGAGTTAGCGTAACGTTCGTATCCTGAGACAGGATGATTCAAAGTAAACAGGCTAAGGGAGTGTCAGATGCTTCACATTTCATAAAATCTCTTCAGAGAGAATGTAGCCCAGGCCAAATACATTTCACAGAAAGATTATAAAAGTGTCCACACAGCACTCACATCGTCCTCCTCCTCTTCCTGTTCCTCTATAGAGGGTTCCCGGGGCACGGTGGGTGGAGACGGTTCCCGAGGGACCGGGGTCTCGTGCTTCAACTCAGGGGTCTCGGACGTGTCCCGCACAAACACAAAACTGGCTTCCGACTTGGTGTCTTGGTAGGGATCGGGCTGGGGATAATAAATGTTGTTTATTATAATATTATATCAAAACTTCAATATCATTAAAACCATTATTGTTAAACCTATGTTAAATGTGTGTTAATAAATGTGCCAAGTTCAAATATTCTTTAATCTGTAAGATCAGTTGTTTTTTGACAGATGGTTTTGGTGACAATTAAGAATACTTTGCAAGAGAAACCGACTATTTATGTGATACAATGGGAACAAAATGGGTAATAAGAATTCATTACACATGAAAGAGTGCCATATGACTTTATCAAAACACAAAATACAAAAAGAAACAATAAGATACTGTTAAATAAACAAAATGTTTGATGCGGTCATTTCTTTTACTGGTTATATAGGGAGCTATATGAATCTTTTGCCGTGACAGATCTCAATCAATGCTATATATGCGGAAACAAATACGCTAACAGGTTGGTTTTCATCAAGATTTCTCACCGATTCCACGGGTACAGGAGATTCCCTCTTGGGGGTTGGAACTCTGGGTGGTTCTGTGGTGGGCGGAGTCTTCTCTTTGACAGGTGGGGGCGGGGCTACAGGCTCCGCCTTCTTTTTCTTTTGTTTCTTCTCCTTCTTCTTCACTTCCTTCTTCGGCGGCAGTGGCTTATCAACCTTCGGGGGCGCCTTCGGTTTACCTGCGTACAAAATTGGTATTGATATATAGATGGAGCACTTTGAGATTGTCTGGATGCAAATGGTAATATTTGATATAGATGGAGCACTTTGAGATTGTCTTGGTGCAAATGGTAATATTTGATATAGATGGAGCACTTTGAGATTGTCTTGGTGCAAATGGTACTATTTGATATAGATGGAGCACTTTGAGATTGTCTGGATGCAAATGGTACTATTTCATATAGATGAAGAGCACTTATAAAGCTGTTTAATCTGGGTTCAAAATGTTTTATCAACAAAGGGACCACTTTGGGTTGCCTGTTGATGACAAGATAGTTCTTAACAAATCAAATTTTTGAATGTTGTCTCTGATCTTGTTGGTGACTACAAAGTCATTATATACCATTTGGTATATTAAAATATTTGTCATATTGCAATATGTACCGTATATTTCAATTTATAAGGCGACCTTGTACATAAGGCGACCTCGTACATAAGGCAACCCCCTTTCTAAGCCCCCTAATTGCTGCCAAAATCATTTATCTCAGTTATAAGGCGACTCCTTCTAGCAGGTCATGGAATCTGTCAACATAACGGACAACTCGTTGATAAGATTTCGTAAGGGTAAATTTGGGCCGATAATTTTGAAGTGAAATTTTGCAATATGTACAGTACATTTCAATTTATAAGGCGACCTCGTACATAAGGCGACCCCCTTTCTCAGCCCCTCTAATTGCTGCCAAAATCATTTATCTCAGTTATAAGGCGACCCCTTCTAGCAGGTCATGGAATCTGTCAACATAACGGACGACTCGTTGATAAAATTTTGTATGGGTAAATTTGGGTCAATAATTTTGAAGTGAAATTTTGATTTAAGAAATAAATAAGTTGGCAGGCAGATACCCCTCACTTGGTCTCTATTTGTTTGTCTGAAACGTAGACCTTGTGTATAAGGCGACCCCCTTCTTTGACTCCCCAATTTCTGGTATAAAAAACTCGCCTTATATATTGATATATACGGTAGTTATATGAAAAAGTAGAAAAATTGATAATTACAAATGATATTGTTAGGGTGAATAATACAGTGATGTGAGCGTGTGTTCCCTTCATAAAGCAGTAAAACTTTATAAAATAAAAGTATAAAACTGGTAAAACGTTATATATGAATGCAAATATAACTGTTCTTAATAATCATTGCAGTTTTTTTAATGATGTAAGATGTATTAAATATGTAAAGCATACATGCACAGAAGAATTGAGCAATGTGAACACCAGAAAGCATATATGTCAAACACTCTTTATGGCGAAAGTGGAAAGTCACAAAACAGGCTGAAGATAAATATATGACCACCAGAACACCAGAAATAAGCTGAAAAAAGAAAACAGGTAAAAGATAGTGATAACAATAAGTACTCAATTAAGGAAGAATACAGAGAAAATAATCATGCACATAATTTGTAGGTTTCTCTAAAAAAATTGTTAAGAGATTAAATGGATTCTTTAATTTTCATTAAATTTGAAGCAGATATTCCAAAGAATTAGTAAAAAGAGCTGATTATATCACAGGAAGCAATGGTGGTAAAAAGGGAAAGCTGACAGCTGATTGGCTTACAGTCAACCAATCACAACCTGTCTCACCCTTCACTGCCTTCTTTTGTTGTGCAGGTGCTTGCGGCAGTTGTGAATATAATGAAGCTAATTCTGTTTTTGAATCCACTCGTCCTAAAGAAATAAGCAAATAATATAAACTTGTATTGTAGCTAGATTTAGATATTAACTAATTTACAGCTTTCCTGAAAAAGGTCACAATATATCTATCAATTCTGCACCTGAAACATAAGACAATTAGTATGGAGTGAATTTGTAAAATACAAAAAATACATTGTCATTACAAACACAACATAAGGTATGTAAAATGCAAGATATATATCATTATATACCAACATGAAGCAACAATATAACATAATAGTACATAACTGCAATGTAAATTTTGTCTAGAAGTTTAAAACTTATTTGTGTTATTACTAAGAGACCTTTGCCTCAAATTCTTATTTTGTTATAAATTTTAATTCACACATACACAACAAGTATACATGGGAGATAATCATACCTTCATCTAGTACTTTTGGTTCAGGTTTAGTAGGAGTTGTTGCCCTTGTTTCTGTCTCGACCGGGGGTTGTACTGTATTATGGTAACAATTACCCACTTGATTTAATTATATACTCGACACCTATTTAATTTCAATGACCACTTATGTTTTATATATGAATAAAATCATTATTGTTATTATCTATTTGATATTTTTAAAATCAAAGAACATTGTAAAAGTCAAGTTATCACTGTTTCACTGTTTTATAAAGATTTGGGATCAAACTAATTTTAAGGTTAGAACAACTTCAAACCAAATAGTTTTATTAGTGATATTGCATGAAGCACTTCACATTGACAGTATGTCTTATGTTTAGAAACATGGACATGGATACGGTAATTGCGAATGAGCATCATGTAGACCATCATGCCTCAGAGTACGAACGTTACGCTTACTCCATTAATCTGTACCCTGGGCTCAGATGCTAGATTCGCTCCCTCTGTCGGACTTGAGATATAGCCAATATCAAATCATTTTCTCGTTGAATTTTTATCGAAAAGGTGGCCAGAAAATGATTTGATTGACAAAATCGCTGTGCGAGTGAATCTAGCATGTAGGATGCATGTAGACATCGTGAACGTCTAAAGAGCAGTGTTTTTTTTAGGAAAAACTTAGTATAGAAGGCAAGCCTCTTATATAATTCAGACTTCTTAATATGATGAGGTTGAAATATTGGCACTGGCGGTGATGCTTTAAGATTTTATAACATTTAAAAACATAGCAAAGGCACATGCTAAATATAAAGATTGACACATGCTAGTTGAAGATTATGAGAAGCTCATGCAATTGTCATGTCAACACTGCAAGTTCCGATGCTTTAAATAAGTTAACCGTTTTAAATATTCACTTTGAGAACACACATATTGAGATTGACACACATATTGTCACTTGAATTAGATTCAAACCTCAAATTATCAAGGAAACAATGATCTTTCACACGGGAAATATAGAAACTCATTAATAAAAGTAATGATCTTTCACTCAGGAAATATAGTAACTCATTAATAAAAGTAATTTTCAGATGGAATACATTTTGCATTCAAGCCAGATTAAATATTGAAGTAATTTGTTAGGTTTTTGTCACCCTTGATAAATTGCAGTGGTAGTGTTCCGGAAACCATAAGTAATATCAGAACACAAATAAAAAAAATCACCAATGAACATAACACTTTCTTTTTAAAACCCAGTAGTTTTGATGTAGATTTTCCAGAACATAACCTCTTAAATATATCAAGAATGGCTTTCATCTGAAGTCTGCATGGTGTTAAGGATTATATGGAAGCTTCACCCATCTCACCACTGATAGTGGCGGGTTTAACAGGTTTAGGGGCAGGTAACTCTTGTGGAATGTCTTCTTTGGGTTCACTCTGTGGTTGTATCTCTGCTTAAAAATATTAGTAACATAAACAGTGACAAACATTTGGAAGAGAACCAATTGTATTGCTAAAGATACATAGAGAGAAAATAAGGAACATGGTCAAGGGTTGAAATAATCTTCTAAAATGGCTAAATCACACAACTTATTCTTTACAAAATCTCTTATCTGCTTATCAATGTGGAACAGACTTTGAGCAGAATTGTAGTGCAGACATGAAACCAAACCAAAGTGACCACTGCAAAGAATAAATATCTTTGTCTTGAAGAAAAAGATTTCAGAAACAATCCTGTGACACTCAAGTGTAGGGATGCACACATGAAAACAAACCAAAGTGACTCTTCAAGGATTTAGGGGGTCAATGTCAAAAATCATCATTATCCTCTGAGAACAAATTAATGTTTCAGGAATAATATCTGACAATCAGTATTTGTCAATCCATAGCGACAGAAGCAAGGATTCAATGTCTCAACTATCACTTGTCCTTGACAAAGTCAGAAATGATCAGGGTCCTCTTTCACAAAGCTCTAAGGTGATCGTAAGTCCTTAAGGTAGCCATAGTGCAATGTTAAAGAATGGAAGTTAAGGTCAACCTTAGTAAAGGTTGCTTTGTGTTAGGAGACCCTGTGACATTTAGTGTTGGGATACACACACCAAAACAAACCATGGGGACAACTGCAGGGGTGTAAGGGATCAATCCAGAATGGCAACTGGGGAGGAAAACTGTCATAGTTGCTGAGAAACAAACTGTGTCACTCTGTGTTGTATGCACACAAGAAAACCAACCAAAGTGACATTGCAGAGGAACAACCATTCTTGCTTCTTCACCTTTTTTGGGGGGCGCCTTGGGAGTTTTGGGGGGATCTTCTTTCTTTGGTGCTAGATTACTTTTCTGTTTTATTGGAGGTAAGGGTTTGGCTGCAGGCTTTTCCTCCACCTTCTGTGGTGCAGGAGCAGGCTTTGGTTTGGGCGCTGGTTCGGGTTTTGGTGCAGCAGCCTCACTCTTTGGAGTTAGCACATTTTTCTGTGCAGTTGTACTCTTTGGCGGTTCTCTTGGAATGTCTAGTTTGGGGACTTGGGAATGATAAAAGCAACTAAGTAAATAGTTTGGGAAAATAGTTCATAAAGAAAGAAGCATAAAATAGTTTTAAGAATATAATAATATTAATAATAATTAGGGTATCTATATAGCGCACATATCCACACCGAATGCATGCTGAAGGCGCTCCCTGAATTATTACCCTGGTCTAATCCCAGCTGCAGATTAAGCACTTTTATAATCAAAAGGACATTTTGACAAAATGGAGGTGCGAAACCTTTTCAAGACCAAGCTGTCGAAAGGAGATTTTGATCAAATGAAGGTGAGAAACATTTTCAAGACCACTGCTATCCCATTCTTAGATGTCAACGCTAGAAGGAGAAGAATCCGACAGAATTTGAGATTTATTCAGGCTCCATGCAAAAGATTTGTTTCAACTATTAAAACTTGAACAAAGCTTTGTATACCTTCTCGTGGAGACTCTTTCTTAACCTCCACTTGTGGAGAGCTTTCTTTCTTAGGGGAGACAACTTCTGGTGGTTTCTGTTCTGCTGGAGCTTCATACAAAACACACTCGTTGAACAGCATATTTGGTTTCATAGGAATTTTGGTTTACTATTTATTTTTGATATTATATTTGTTAATTAATAAGAATATTATTATATATATATATTTATATATTATGATCATTATTTGTCATGAATATATATTTATTGAATGTTACAAATATATAAGTAATTTTTTTCAAACAATATAAAATGATTTCACAGATTATTTTTTTTACTTATTAGGATATATTAAGAAAGTGTTAGAATGTGAAAGTCAATGTAGTGAGGTAGTTAGGAAAACAGCAACAGAATACATTTTTCTTCATGTAACAATAACAAAATGTTCCTTTACAGAATAATCCATTTAGAGAATTACCGGTAACGTTTTATAAACATCTAAGTTAGATATAGAATACCAATTTCTGAGAGTTTTTATTTGAATATTATTCCATTAGTTGATGTTTATTTTAGCTATTTGAACGTTCCTATTTATCAAGATTTAAGTAACAGAGAGATAGTATGTGAAACTTTCATGCACAATGCATCCAAATAAGTTGTGAGAAATGCATGCAAAGATGAAAAGTGAGGAAGTAGAAATCATCAGATTATATCACACATGTCAAACCATGAAATGCATCAGAGAATGCATTATAATCATGCATTATTGACACATCACACAAATGAGATCATGCATATCTGTTGAAAATCACACAATGAAAGTTTGCAAACATGCATCATGAATGCATCAGAATTAAAGGATCATGCATATTTGTTTAAATCTGCAGCTCATGCAAAGCACTCGTGAAATTCAATTCAATTCATTAAGTAATATACATGCATCTTTTTCATCTTGTACTGTATACAAAAATAGCTTATCTGCTAAATACCCAGATGAAGAAGGCAAAAGAACGGAAAAGAAATTACAACATTAAAACATGAAACAAGCAATGGAGTAATTTGAAGAACTGACTTTTATCAAGATTTGGTTTGTGAGAGAGAAATGGAAAAAAAGAATTTTTTTTTTAACACCCACATTAACAAAAAAATTGAATTAAAAATATCTCTTTACATTTTAAAGAGTTCACTTTTCAGGGTTGATATTTGATACATGTATAATACTTTCATGTTAGAATCACTCAAGGGGAGCACGCATCTGACCCTCACGTTTTGGGGGGGAGGGTTTGGGAGGGGAAGGGGGTTCCACCGGCCCATACAGCTGCTCCAGCTCCTGTGTATTCTTCACTTTACCTACATGTTACATACAAACAACATCTTCTTTAGTCAAGTTACTGTGAATGTGAAAAAGTGAAGTGAAAACAAGAAATAAGCAAATATAAAAACACATTAGTTTGAGATGATGCAACAATTTATCAGGAGCTCGGTAGTTCTGGCAATAGTCTTGCATCCATTTGGAAAACTGCAAAAAATATCACATGTAGAAAGATTTTGATTAATCTGATAAATGTATACACAAGAAAACTAAGATTATATATCCCAGGACAGATCAGCATTCAATTTTGTGTACAGTCTCTGCTGAAACAGACTTGTTATTAATCCAATTATTTAACATCAACATATTTTTCGATAACATTTTTTTCTAATCATGCTTATAAACTTTATTATACTTAAACTATGAAAATAAGCAATTTTCTTATTTGTTATCTATTCTTATCCACGAATGAAATCCTTTCATTAAAGGAACCTTGTGTTACAGTTGTTCTATTTTTCTATTCAAAGCAATGATATACTTGAGCTAGAGAGGTGAGGTGAGGTGAGGTGAGGTGGGGTTTATCACCGCTTTCAAGAGTCTTTCACTTATATCGCGGCTGCTAGTATTATTGCAGGGAGAAAGGCCGCAACACTATTGTGGCTATGAATTGCGGTAAAACCTGCGAGCATCGGCTGGAACTAGCAACGATGGGTGTTACTGCACTGAAATTCAGTGTAGCATTGCACCCAAACCTGACTGAGTGTAGAAAAGTTCTCTACTGCAGATAATGTTGCCGAGCCCCTGGCGGGATTCGAATCACGGACCTCCTGATCCGAAGCCGAATTACCACTGCGCTATCCCGCCCCGAGCTAGAGAGGACTTTCATCAGAATTATCTAACATTTTAATATTTTGAATCACAAACACGATCTCCAGCAGCACAGATTTTTTTTTCTCGGATTAAGTCCCTTGTTGGATTTAACCCACACCCTTAGGGCCACTGTCGCTGATCAAACCAACATAGTATAATGACTTTGGTAAATACTTGATTCTGATTAGCTGATCGGAAGATTTCCCTACGCAATGAACACCCACAAATTTGGTAAGGCAATTAACCGCAAAATGATACATCATGTCCCTTAGATTCGGTCCGACTCAGAAAGTAATTGTACTGTTTCCCTCAAAATCTGTGTGCTTTTTAAAACGTAACGCCGTCGGTTTTAAACTAAATTTGCGGGTGTTGAATAACAATGAAACCTATAAAATTAACAAACGCAACTATTTATCTTCTAAATCAATACCTCTGCAAAAATCTTGAAACCCAAATTATCATGAACACTTATTTTACTCACTCTCTAAAGGACAATTACTATTTCACCTATTTATTTTTTTTTTTCCACTCACCAACAACAAACTCCTCCCTGTCTTCCAGCGCGACTGGTTTCTTCTTCCCAGATTTCTTGGAGTCTGCACTTTTCTGGGATACCTTAGATACGCCTGTTTTTGTGCTGCCCTTTTCGCTGCCGTCGTCAGGGGAGATAACTGGTTCACTCACAACTGCGGGCACTTCCTCACTCGGTGTTATCTAAAAAAGAACAGTTAAAAAATGGACCTTCTATGCTATGATACCAAAGAAAGCATATAATCTAAATAGAAAAAGTATAAAAGCACCCGTTTTCCATTCTCTCCCCACAGAGGCAACTCAGTCATACCTGAATTAGCCTCTGTTCCATTACGCCAAAATCCTGGGGTTCCGGCAGATCGCCCTAGCGGCAAAAAGTTGTAACTTGAGATATCTCCCTTATTTGCAGCCAATGAAAACACCTTTTGGATGTCCACGACTCCGGGAATACTCAACGGTCGCTCAGTGACTTTCAAAAGAATCATGCCTTTAGGTTTATTTTTCATTAACAGTGTGAGTCTCAGAGAGGGAAACTATTTCAAAATCAGATGTGTATAGGGTTTTTCATTAGAAACATATTGTTTTATAATTGTGTAAATTGTTCTTCGTTTTATGATAAATTTTATTTTAATAATTCACCAAATAAAAACCAATGAGAAGGTAAAAAGCGATTGTTTTGTAGAAGGAAGAGTTATCTCCCTTTGATGCGGATCCACACGGGAATAGCCGAACTTTTGCGAATGACCACTTTTGAAACGGCGTCGCTGATTGCACAACTAACTTTGATTGCCTCCAATCAGATTTCTACCTTTCTATCCCGTATGTTAGCCATAATAGAACAGAGGCTAATTCAGGTATGACTGGGTTGCCTCTGTGGGGAGAGAATGCTGTTTTAAAGAACCAAGACACAAAGATAAGATCAAATGACATAATTTCAACCTTTCTGTGAATATAATTTTCATTTTGAATCTTTCAATATTGGACAAAGGAATAAGTCATAAGTGCAAGATATTCTAAGAGAATTAAAGGAATAAAAATATTACAAAGGGACTTTGACAATGGCTAAAACTTTATTATCCCAGTATCTGAGATATTAAGTTAATGGAAGGCTTAACATGTTTAAAAGATGAATAAGCCTTATTTCAAAGTCTTAGGTCTGCAAAATATGAAAAACATTTCAAGATTTTCATTTGTTTTTTATCCAGGGGTAAACTTTGGCAATATTCAATGGTATTCTGAGTAAAATAATTTTTCGTAAATTAATATGTCAGGGCCTTCTTGCACAAAGACCAAAGGTCACTAAGGTAAGCTTAGGGCAATGTTAAAGAATAGGAGATAAGTTTAACCTTAGTTAAGGTTGCTTTGTGAAAGGAGGCCCAGGAGAATAGCCTTATGGTACCTTCTCTGTAGACTTGGAATCCTGCATGTCCAAATCATCCGGCACACCTTGCGATGCCTCCGACGGCTTCCTCTCGCTGCTTCGGTCCGAGTTCAGATCTTTGACTGATGGTGCTTTAGAACTGGCCTTTGAGCCTCCCTTTGACCTCTGCTCCTGATCTGCGGGGTCAGCGTAGCTGATGACGTCAACATCACCGACGTCCCTCACGGACACCCTCTCTGCCTGGATGGACACCGGTTGATCCTCGCTGCCTCCTGGTAATAGCGAAAAACAAACAGAAAATCATGAAAGTTTATATATAATAGATATGGTATAGATAAAGTTATATCATCAAATTTCATAAACCATAACCATTTCACCCCTGCAAGTATGAAAAGAGGCACAAATGTTTTTTTAGTTCATTTAGTTTCATGAAAGGTTTAACTCCTGACCTGCTTATGTAATAACTGTTCAAACATTCAAATGAAATGTATTTGTAAAAAAGGTATGAAATAGGATTGATAACTTGCTGTTACAACAATGTCATTGTGATAAAAGATGAGTCAATCGTACTTGAAATGTGTTTTTGATTTCATGTTAAATTTTGTGACATTTAACAAATTCAACTATCCAAGTCTATCAAATGAAAGATTCTTTCTTAAGAAACCCCTTATTATTTTCGTACCTGGCGGAACAAAGATGTGACCTTCCTTGACCCCACCCATGACCTTTGACAGTTGACTCTTTGACCTAAGCGTACTCTTCCCTGTCTCCTCATCGCGAATAATCTCGATATCTTCGGGACTCAGTGATTGGTTGGCGAGAGCCTCCAGCAGCTCGGGGCTCACATCAGCATCAGCCGGCAAAGCATCGGGCATCAGTCCTGTAGCCTTGGCAACTGTAAGATTTTCATTTGTTTGAATAATTTAGAAATAAACACACTACATACCGTATATTAAAAACATTCGTGTGATAGAGTTTGAAGTTCAGTCAATCCTGTTGAAATATAAAATAAATGACATCCAAGCTATATATCCCATAAAATCTGGTTTCATGGTCTTCATTCATAATGTTTTGACTGTTGTTAAACCCTTTGTAGTTATTCTGATTGTTGAAGATGATTTTATAATAGAAATAGCATACACAAATTTATGATGATAAAAAGCAAAAACTGATGTCTACCTTTCCGTTCCTGTGGAGTGAAAACTACCTGATAGATGGAGTTTGTATCCCAGTGAGTGACGTCAATATTTTACAATTTGTATCCTTCATAACTCATATGCTGTATATGAATCTAGACGGACCTGTGTCAATATTTTGAAACCCACATTCCTTTGTTTACAGTTTATTTGATTCAGACTGGTTGTCTACTATAGGAAATGCTGTATTGAATCTAGTAGGGCTGTAACGATTCATCGATACATACAATACAATCGTAGCTTGGGAAATCGTGATTATTGTATCGTGAGCTTCCTGTATTGTGATACACTAAAAATAGATTTCACTTAATTAAAAAATGAAATCTATAAAACTAGCTAGTGTTGTGCAGTAACTGTAACTACAGTAAGCATGAAGCAATCTGATTCATGAATAACTGTTTTTGAAGAAAAGAAAAAA
Source organism: Steromphala cineraria (assembly GCA_916613615.1). Lineage (NCBI taxonomy): Eukaryota > Metazoa > Mollusca > Gastropoda > Trochida > Trochidae > Steromphala > Steromphala cineraria. The sequence continues at coordinate 3,228,712 of OU744729.1, forward strand.
ACGTTTTAATCTTCGATTTTCTATCATCTCATAACACAAAATTTTCACCATCTTGAATATTTCACAAAATATGCACAAAGTTATACTTTAAACCAAGTATCGTGATACATTCTGTATCGCCTGACTGTATCGTGATACATTCTGTATCACCTGTCTGTATCGTGATACATATCGAATCGTGAGATTTCCCATGACACTCAGCCCTAGTATCTAGACGTACCTGCAGTGGTAAGACTCTGTCTAATCTGTTCCCTGTATTCGGCAGCCGTCACGTCAACGCTGCTCGTCCGTTGGTTCCGCATAATCTCTTCTATTGCATCCTGGGTAACATAAACATTTACAATCAAATATTAAGGTTATATGGAAACAGACATATATTGAAAATAAGTGTCTTTAAAAAATTGTGGCAATAATCTCTACATCTACATCTATATCTTAGCTTACATCTTTACATTGGTTATTGTATAAACCACTACAATTCATTGGAAGTCTTATAGGTAAATACAGTAGAACACGGATATAGCAAACTCGGATATAGCGAACAATTGGATATAGCGAACAAATTTTCAAGTCCTGTCCCTATAGTATATCATTAAAATTACCGTATATGCGTATAGCGAACACCGGATACAGCTAACTACATTCTTTGGTCCCTTGGAGTTTGTTATATCCGTGTTCTACTGTAAACATTGATTTAGTGAATGAGTCAGTTAGAATTTTACGCCGCTTGGGCAATCAGTAGTGTGAATATATTGCTTAAATTTCTTAAAATATGATGATTTAGAAGAATGTATCTTATTTCTTAAAGGTTTTTCATTGAAACTGATTAAATAAATAAGTATATATAATAAGTATAAGCTATAACATCATTATAATTCCAACTTAGATAATTTATTTCTAGATTATTAAGATAGGTATATATCTGTATATATCACATGAATATCACAAAGGTCAATGGAAATTAAATTACAAACCAACATTTTTAATTGAGAAAGAAATTGAAATAGAAAGTGGAAAGTGAAAATAAAAAGAAACAAATAAGATAAACATGGAAGTGTTAAGATCATGAGAAAAATTGTGCTCAGACAAAAAAGAAGGATTTTAGGGAAGGCAATCTATATTTATATGTACATGCTCCTCATTTCCCAACAGTTTCTTACAGGAGAGGCTAGAAATGGTTGCTATTAAAGGCACCACACGCCATTTTGAAACGTTAACGTAATTAGCATTGCGAGAAAACAAATGTGCTGTATTATGTTAATTTTATTTACAAAATAAAGAAATATATACTTGATTGATAGAGGAGGAGCATATGTACAAATAATTCATAATAAAAGTTACGAGTTACCAAAGCATTTTGTCGTAGTATTGCATTCCTTGATCGTAGCTTCAATGATTGGCTTCATTTCACGATGTTTATATTTTGGGAGCGATACACTTTATTCTTTGTCAAATTCTTAAACCTTGAACAACTGAAATGCTATCCTCACAAACATATTTGAAATTAAGTGTGAAATTATCATGTAAAAATCATATATTAGTGTAAACAGGAAAGTCCTCCTGAATTTCGTTTCCACAAAAAATACCTCGCTCGATTGGTCCCTTTAACTTCTGAATATACTACTACCCTGTCAACCAAGTCAGCCAACCTATCAGTAGGTGAACATATTACATATTTCATTACAAATGAGAAAAGTTTTGATCTCTCACATCAACAAAATGGCATCAACATCATTATATAATTATAATTATATAAAAGTTTACAATGATTATATAAGCAGGTGTTTTTTTATAAAACTGCAAAAGAATATGAAACAAACATGCCCAAAAGTCTTTGCTTGATAAAAAGTATTTCGAGCAGTGTGATAACACTCACATTATCAAGATATCTATTTCTCATATTAATAATGAAATGAAAAATATAGTCATTCTTGTATAGTATAATCATAAGTAAAAACATTCTAAGTTGTAATACATTTATATAAAATGTCATTCATTTCAATGTAGATATTAAAATGGATATCCCTTTTGAAATATTGTATCACATTAAAAGTGCCTATTGTGACACAAACTGCAAATAATACAACATGAAGAAACAAAGTGGAATAAAAATCAACAAAGGTGCAACACATTGCAACATTAGTTAAACACTGTACAACACATTGCAACACTGTACAACACATTTCTGCAGCCAAGCACACACGTATGAAACAAAAAAGCATGAAACCACGACCAGTGTACCCAGTGCAACATTTCAGTGCAACAAAGCCGACAGACACACATATCTTACTGTGTTTGGTTTCTCCTGTACGGACTGACTACGAGAGATGTCACGTGTCGGGTGTCGGTCCGTCCACAGAGTGGCTGCTTGCTAGAGTGTTAGAGTATGAAGCAATTATAAGCAAGATTACATGTTTAAAGAATATATATCCTATATTAGTTATGAATTGAATTAAAAACTGTTTCAAGCATCTATAAAAGGAAAAGTAGCACATCTTAGGAAACTAGGAGTCTTACAACAAAAGATATACAAATGTTACAAATTGTAATGAATAAACTCTCTCTTTCCAAAAAAAAAAAGAGGAAAATTTGAAGAAAAGAAATTTCCATAAATTGTGCTACATCCCCTTTAACCCTTTTCTTTTGGGCAAATATTAACCAGATCTGTTGAAAATAGTATCTAGCTGATATTCTACAGAATTTCTGCAAGAAAAAATCTAAGTTGAAATCTCCGCTTAGCATGTATTCTAAATCTACGATAAGAAGAATAGAGAAACTAAGCTGGTTGAGTACTAATAAGCACAATTATTCTGTTCATATCAAATCATGCAAAACAGCAAAATAATCTAAATTTTCAAACATGCTGTAAAATACTTCAACATTTCAATGCAATGAATAATCAGTTACAGTATTTGAGTTTTGTTTATGATCTATATTTTTCAGCTGTTCACAGATGAAATCTACATTAAGTTACAGAAGTAACTACCAAAGTTAATCATAGTTGGGTGCAGGATAAAACATGCCACCGAGGTTTTGATCCAATTGTAATCACAATGGGAAGGAAAGCCTCAATCTGATTCATGCAAAAGATCTACCTGGATTAAGACTCTCAGTTAATAATCTTAACAACTCACTATGTTCTAACTATCAAAACCTACAAGTTGGAAATCTCACCCGAATATCTGCCTCCAGATTTTGTCCCGATTCTGCGTTTTTCAAGACGCTTTGAGCAATTTGCTGAGCATGCTCAGTAAGAGCATCAACCAACATCTGCTCAGATGCATTTGATTCTGGAAAATATATTTGGTTATTTCATGAATATTTTGAAAAAATAATAATTATTCAATATTTCTACATTCCTCAGTTCAACAAATTGCTAAAAATATACTAAAGTTGAAAAACCAATACTTGTCTAGTTGAAATTGAAGATTCTTTTTGCATGCTATCGAAATTAAGGTTAGAATTACGCTAATGGTCAATGACAAATCACATATATAGCAAAAGTCATGATGAAATCTATCAATAAAATTCGTAACAAACATTTCATTCTAGTTTTGTTTTTACAATCTTTGAAGAAGTAACAATCATAGATAAGGTACAACAACAAAAATGTTGACTAAATTCTACATAACAATTGAATGTTTGAATCTTTTCAATACATGTTAGTAACTAGTTGGGTTAAAACTCTACTAAAGTCCACATCAAAACTGTTAGATCATGTTAGCATTTCTCACTCAGAAGTCTAAGAATAGTTCACAGGGTGGATCATGCAACCAAAAGTATTACTTTTGAAAAAATTAAGTCATTAACATCAAATTCTATTTTGGCATAAAAATATTTAAACAAATTTAAATAATCAATCATTTGTAATTTTTTTTAGAAAGTTAAAACATTGTGTTCAATGAAAACTATAAGAAGAAATATGACTTATGTGGAAAATTATTTACTGCAACTTTAACAGTGAATTTAAAGAAAGTTTAATAACTAAACGCATTAACGCAGAAACCTACTCAATGACATATTATACCAACTGAATCTTTACCAAGTTAAAAGGAACTAAGGTTAAGTTGTTATGGACGATCAAAGAACATTTCCTTAATGTAATCAACCAACGATGTCAGCGAGTTGTTTCAAGATTATGCAATATGAACATGTGCAAGGCAAAAAAGTGCACTCAATTTAATCTAAAGACAATAAAAGGAGAAATGTGCTTTAACAATCAACAATTATTGTCATCAACAACATGTCTTTAGTAGAGGAACATATGCAAAAGGAACGTGTGCATTCAGTTCCTAAAGAATGAAATCCAAAGGCAAGGAAGGTAAAAATGTGATTCAACAAATCAACAAACATCAACAAGGTGTCTTCATGAACGTATCAACAAACGTCATCAACAAGGTGATCTTCAATAGAACATGTGCAAATAGTGCATCCAATTAATTGGCCTGACAATGTGACCAATCCCTTGCAGGGCACACAACTCTTGCAAGCAAGTAAGACTGAGTAACCTTCTCTGCCCGAGGTGTTGGACCTGGGAGTCCTTGAGGACCTGACTGAAGGTGGAGCAGACGCGGAGAGGATCTGGCTACCGAGGACCTGCATCTGGAGATCCAGCTGGGAAATCTCGGTACGTCCCAGAGATGCTGCAGTTCCCTGAGAAGAAGGCTTAGAGCTGGAATTGAGGCTGAGGCTCTCCTCTTTGTCCAGGTCTGATAAGGAGCTCTCTTTGGTCCATAAGGGTGTCAATTTTCCTTGGTCTTCCATACCTTGACTCCCTGATGCTGACACTGTTCTTGATCTATTTAAAGGAGGAAGTTTCTCCCTGCGTGCAGACAAGTTCAGGTGATGAGAGTCATGTGATGATACTTTAGATCTTTTTCCTATACTGGATGCAAAACTCTTGTCATCTATGAAATCCCCCAAACTTATCTTGTCCAAACTTTGGGAACTACTTTTTCTTGAACTGAGTTTGCCATTTTTTCCATTCCTCCTTGCTGTAGAAGCCCCGCTCCTGTCTGTCAGACAGGATCTGCTCCTGTGAAGGAATCTTCCAGGACTTTCTAGATCCTCCAGGATGATGGACGTCCTGCCAGACAAGTCGGACACAGACTTGGAGTTTTTCCCATTTATAACAGGAAGGAAATGATTTTCATTCCTTTCATCTCTATTGTCATCTACCATAGTAAAGTTTGACTTCTCTGATGTCAGTGACGCTAATAACAAAGGATCCTCTGATGCACAGATCTGGTTCACAAATTCACTTGGATCAGCAAGACTGTTTTTAGATTCATGGCGGGCGGTGTCATTACTGATCACTGACCGTGGAGTTCTCTCTCTGCTCAAACTCAAACCAGAGTCTCTGTCCTTGACTTCTGATATCCCTGACCTTGGTGTTGTTCCTCTACTCTGAACATTGTTGCCCAAATGGTGATAACTATCAGAATTGTCCTTGACCCCAATGACTCCTGACCTTGGGGTAATGTCTCTGCTTCCTGTATTGTTATTGGTTTTGTGTTGGTTGGTCTGTTCGTCATGAACTCCTGAACTCTTTCTAGACCTATTGCGAGAGTTCCTACTCGTCCTGCTTTGACTTCTCTCCTCATTCTTTGATCTGGAGTTCTCTGTTGTTCCTTTTTCTTCTGATCCTTGATTAGAAGATGTCCTCCCTTTTGCATCATTTACATCCAAGCTTGACTTCTTGCTCTGCCCACCACTGATATTTCCACCCTTAGCAGCATCCCTACTTCTTGACCTTTCACTTGACCTTGACCCCTCTCTCTTCCTGATTGGCTTTGTTGAATGTGAATTCACTTCCGAAGGTGTTTTACGACTAGTTTTAGAAACAGTAGTAAGATTGGTGTTTTCTCTGGTTGTGGGGGTTACTTTAGCGGTGCTGGTTGGTATTGCAATGTTTGAGTTCTGCTCATCGACTGCCGTCCCTGCTCTGCTCTCCATCATGGCGAGAGCTTCTTCATCGGGACGCTCCGCGATCTTCTCCCAGTCTGACTGGTATGCATCGTCACTGCTCTCCTTCTCATAATATGCTGAAACAGCAGTTTTAGTGCCAGGAAAAGCTAAAAGCTAAATGAGTTTGCAATTGTGACACACACAAAATAGAGCCATTGGCTCTGTAGCTCATCAGGCTTTACAATTGATTTTGCTTTAGGGTATGGCCAATGTGGTTTCCCCCTTAGTAGGAACCACATGGTCAAAAATCTGCAATTATTAATCCTCATTAGTCAAAGAGTTTTGACAAGATTAATTATGTTTTTTAACTAACAACTTTCAATACAGCATTTCAAAAGAGTAAATATGTCTTAAGTTGCAAACAAAATAGGGAAAGGTGATGGACATTATTCTAAGGAAAGGATGATGGAACAATTTCTATGGATATATGATATCTACTTTCTATTGAAAGAACATATTTATGTCATTTTGTTGGATTTCATTCAACCCTAGATAATTCAAAGTGAAAAACCTCTGATCTCAATGCAACATTTTTTTCTTTGATGTCTTTCTGATTTTAAAACAAAATAAAATTCATTGGCAAGTTTCCTCAAAAAAAAAATTTAATAATTAGATTAAATCAAATATAACAATCATCAATTTAGTTGTTATCTAAAGAAATACAGAATGAGCAAATAAAATAATTCCATGGGCAAAGAGGAGTTAACGAAAAAATTAAATTATTAGAAAGTAAATATTTTCAGTTAAAAAATTATTAAAACATGCAAAATATTATCAAAATATTAATATGAAAATAGAAACAAGCATTAAGATCCATTGAGCAGCTAGTCCAGTCCCCAGAGAGTATATACAGGTGTACATGCAGTACCTCTCCTGAAGTGGTCAATCTGACCAGAGGATAGTGTGTGGATACTGACACTGTGGACACTCGGGGGGTGGGAGCTGGGGGGGACCTCTCGCTCATCCCCCCGCACATAGTTCCACTGGTGCATTGACGGGTTGGGGTCTATGTCCTTGCCTATCTCTTCATCTTAGTGGGGAGAGATAAATTGTTTAAAACTAAGTCCATAGATCACTGAATTTTCTAGGAATTGATTCTTTGTCTTTGTATATTATCTTTATCTTATGGGGAGAAATTCATTGTTTAAAACTCAGTCCATAGATCACTGAATTTTCTGTGAAACTATATCTTTGTTCCTGTATATTACTATATCCAAGTAGGAAAAGATGAATTGTTTAAAACTAAGACCATAGATCATTGAATTCTCTATGATCTCTTTGTTTTTGTATATTATCTTTATCTTATGGGGAGAAATAATTGTTTAAAACTAAGACCATAGATCACTGAATTCTCTATGAATATATATCTTTGTTCTTGTATATTTCTTTATCTTATATGGAGAAATTAATTGTTTAAAACTCAGTCCATAGATCACTGAACTTTCTGAATGTTAGTGGGGAGAAATGATTTGTTAAAAACTAAGACCATAGATCACTGAATCCTCTATGAATATATATCTTTATTCTTTATCTTATGGGGAGAAATGAATTGTTTAAAACTCAGTCCATAGATCATTGTATTCTCTTTGATTTGATATCTTTAGTTTTGTATATTTCTTTATCTTAGTGGGAGAGATGAATTGTTTAAAACTAAGACCATAGATCATGAATTCTCTATGATTTGATATTGCAGAATATTGCAGGACTAGAAGGTGATGTGTGCCTGAAGTATGTCCTCTTTTTGGTGAACAAGATTAACGAAGCTGTAATTACAGACTAAGTATACTTGACCTTCGGGACCTAACATGAGTGGTTGTGTAGGGTGGGGGTGATTTGGTATATGGAGGGGGCTACACGACTACTCTGTGTAATTCAACTGGGATATATAAATGATGCAGGATATTTGGTAGATAGCATGCTGAATAATTAAATGGAAGAATGTAGAGTAGTACGAGAAGATCTGTATAAAGATGTTGTCATCAAATAAGTAAATTTAAAAAATCATTTAAAAACATAATTTCCTCCAAAGCAAAAAATATTAAATAATTTGCTTAAAAATTTGTAAAAGCATCTCTATAAAAAACAAAATAAGAGAAATAAAAACAAATGTTAAAGCCTCTACCTTGTTACAACTACAAGTTCTAAAACTTCACTCAGAATCTAATTATAACAATTTAAAATCTAATATCCTCTAAAAAATATGAAATATTAAAAGAATTGTGTTAATCATTACAAATATTGACTATCAGTAGATCACCAATAATTAATAATAACTAATGCTGCTTCTCTTTTAGTAACAGCTTTTCACACACAATATACTATTTCTACCAAAGGAAAGCTATGATTGATAAAAATCACATTCTATACTTGAGATATGTAAACATAACTTCAGATACCATAGAGATCTACAACATAATGGGAGATAACTCCCAACAAGAAGCAAGTGAAGAGTTGTCTACCTTTTTGAGAGTGTCTGCGGTCCAGGACCACCCCTACACCCTCAGAGTGGACTCTCTGTCTAGACTGCTTCCACTCATCGGGCTCATCCCCTTCGGACGCAATGGACTCTTCCACTTCACCTGGTCAGGGAATTGTAATCATTAAAACAATAACTTCATGATGATTTGATGATAAAAATGAAATTATAGTTCTACAGTAAAAGTAAAAATGGTACAAAATCAATTTTTATTGCTCAATGCTTTTCAGGGTTAGGGAAATTGCTCATTTTTTTTCTTAATTAAAATAAGGCCAATGTCCTAATATCAATAGTAAATTAAGATTAAAATTTCAACAGCAATTTCTATTGACAAAAGCTCATCATGTATAAAAGAACATGTGAACACATGATTGTATTCTGGGCCTCTGGCCATATTACTGAATAAAGTGTATATCTGTCTGAAGCGTAAATAAAACTATGACTGTCCAAATGGCTGATGAACTGATTTTCTACCAACCAAACATTGCCCCTATCATTCATTCATAAATGTCACGTGATACTCTTTTGTTCTTCCACCCACACAAGCTTAAAGCATTAAATGTCACTGAATAAACACGTAACACTCAATCAATGACCCTCACCATCTCCCACCCGCTTTGTTGCCGTCATGACGTCCTGCAGGGCCCCGACGTCAGTCTGACGAGTCGGACCGACGGATCCACCCACACTGATGATCTCCCCGTCAGGCGCACAGATGATGCTCCCCTTCATCGAACCATCTCCCATCTGACTTCCAGCTGTGGTTCGGAAAGTTATGTATGAGCTTTATAATACAAATAGACAATACATATCATAGTGAGTGAGTGAGTTATTGTTTAGCGCCGCAGCCATTTTAGTGGCGAGCATATACATATCCTAAAAAATGATGACGTTATATTATTCTCATTAGACCATAATTTTATAATACATCACAATAGATTTTCAAGGAGGTTAGGATTTGAGTGAGTGTGTGAGTGTGGAATGAATGATCTCTTTTCATAAAAAATCCCACTCAATGTCAAAACTTTATTGTGCAAGTGGCCTCTCATTTCCCTGGTATGGAGGTTGATTTCTTTGTAACAGGGGTGGATAAATAAAATAAATAAAAAAAGAAAACTGATGATGTTAGGTTATTCTTGAACCGTCCCCGATCTGACTTCCAGCTGTGATAGTGAAAGGGAGATATGAGATTCACAATAAATGTTATCAGAAAGGAGCACGTTCTCCCATATTACTTTTTATATCAAATATGAATAGTGTTCGATCATTAAGGATCAAAAACAAAGTTGGATATAAATTTTACCACGCTTTGAGGTAGCCTGAATCTGATTGTGAGTCATCAACTGCTAAAGAAAAGTTATAATTGAACCTTGGTTCCTCTCTTTTGAACTGATATCATCACATGTGACATTTATATTCATTTGAAAGGTAAATTAATAACATGTTAATAAGGGAACAGCTCTTTAATTAATCACTATGCAATGATTTAGTCTTGTATATTGAAAAGCAACTTTTATCAATCGAAAATATTTCAGAATTATAAACTTCATTTATATCAGAATATACAAGTAACAATTTCTAAAAAATTTAATAAATTAACAGCAAAATACATATCATTATTAATAATATTGCTATAAACTAATTCGAAGAAAATTTGAATGTAAAGCCTATCTAGGTCAAGTATTGATTTAAGGGTCTTGACATAACTAAGGATAACTAGAAAAACTAAACCAAGAAGATGGATACAAATTTATATAAAATGCTTTTGAAAAATAAAAATCTAATCTGATCTAAAAATATCAAAGGAAATTGTCTATAAAGAAATAAACTAAATTTATTTATGGTAGAATTTTTATGCAAACATAACTAAGTAAGCAAATATAATTGAAACGAAATTGATGTATCTATAAAATAAAAACTATTTCTGTTTCAAATCCAATTTTAAAAATATCAAAGCAAAATGTCTAGAGCAATAAACTAAATATTTTTTTATGAAAACACAAGTAAGCAGATATAATTAAAACGAAATTGATGTATCTATAAAATAAAAACTATTTCTGTTTCAAATCTCACTTTCAGAACGCGCAGATGAACTTGATGAGGCAAGCTTCTCAAAATCTACACCTGTAGCATCAAAACATTCACACAGATTCAGAACATTGCTTCTTCATTGTATGGGATACCATCATCTAACAATGGATATATCTTCAATACAGAACCCTTTTGTGACAAGGTTCTATTATCCAGGAGACATGAGGTGTTTGTAGCACGGTTTCAAGAGAAAATGTTCCATAGCATCCTCAAGCTCAGAAGCTAGATTCGCCCCCGTGGGCTGACTTGGGATATAGCCAATCAAATCATTTTCTCATTGAATTATTTTTGAGAAGGTCATGATAAAATGATTTGATTGGCTATATCCCAAGTCGGGCCACGCAAGTGAATCTAGCTTCTGAGCCCAGGGTACAGATTAGTGGAGTTAGCGTAACGTTCGTACCCCGAGACGAGATGGTTTCATAGATGTTTAATCTAATGACAATCAGTCAACAATGATATCTATCTTTTGAAGAGAGGGCATCAATTCTCTTATGATATTTTGCAGGAATTATCATACAGAAATAACTAATATAAGCATGATACCATTGCAATCTGATGTGTTTCACTTTCAGGTGAACAGTCAATCATGAATGTACGTGAACATATCATACCCTGTTGTTTTCTGCTTTTTCTAACAAAATATAGCTGCATAACCTATATATCAATACATTAAACACATCGATTTGAGACAGAGTGGTGACAAAATCCAAAACCTTTACAAAGATTAGAATGATTCTAATAATGCTGAGGAATATATGGATGACAACTTTTTTGTTATCTTTGTCATCCATATATTCCTCAGCATTATTGTCATCCCAACTTCAAAAATGCCTCTCAAAGAAGTTAGAATGATTCTGACCTACATATTGCAAAACCTTAACTTATCAATCTGATTACCGGTATAAAATAGAGGGATTTCAAGATTTGATCACTTTTCCCATATGTAATGTTGAAACCATACAATCTCATAAAGACAATAATTACAGGTTAATCAGATTTAATTAATAAGAGAATTAATCATAGAACTTAACCCAGAACCTCTTGATTGTCAACACATTGGTAATGTTTCTACCAACCATACTGTTATAAATGAAAATAATAATGATAATGTAGACTTACGTCCTTTGCGTGAGGCTATGCTCTGTTGACTGCCCTTCCAGTGGGGTCTGTTCTTGCTGGGTATAGACTGGACTCCACTGTGTGGGATGCTTTCCATACTGGAGTGGTGCGACTGGTCCCCTGATACTGAGAAGATTGGATAAAATTGATTTATCAAAATAAAAGTGAGTTTTGGGGTTAAAAAAAGCAATTGTATAATTTAGATGGAAAAAATTGATTTATCAAAATAAAAGTGAGTTTTTGGGTTAAAAAAAGCAATTGTATAATTTAGATAGAAAAAATTGATTTATCAAAAAAAAAGTGAGTTTTTGGGTTAAAAAACCAATTGTATAATTTAGATGGAAAAAATTGATTTATCAAAATAAAAGTGAGTTTTTGGGTTAAAAAAGCAATTGTATAATTTAGATGGAAAAAATTTATTTATCAAAATAAAAGTGAGTTTTTTGGTTAAAAAAAGAAATTGGATAATTTAGAACGATATTTTTCTTCATAGATATCTGAGCTTGAATTATTTTCCTCTCGAGAAATGTTTAGGATCTAATGAATGTGACAATTCCCCATTAAAGTGAATTAAAAAGATCTTTTTAATTTAAAAATGAAAGTGAGTATTCACAAAAATAGAGCCATTGGCTCTGTAGCTCATCAGGCTTCATCATCAATTATGCTGTAGAGTGTGGCCAATGTGATTCCCCCTTTGTAGAGGCCACAGGGTCACCAATCATAACATTAAGTATATAGGCGACAAGTTTCAGTTTTCAAGACCTTATACTTCAGGAGAAGAAGATGAAAATAGATTTGAAGGAAGTTCCTGTAGCCTTTATTAGGGGCAACAGGGTCACCAAAGCTACAATTCATCATCCTCACTAGTCAAGGAGTCTGTACACAAAGTTTCAGCTTTCTAGGCCTTATGCTTCTGGAGAAGAAGATGAAAATAGGTTTTAAGGGTGTGGCCCCTGTGGCCCTTATTAGGGGTCACAGGGCCACCAAAGCTACAATTTATAATCCTCACTAGCCAAGGAGTCTGTACACAAAGTTTCAGCTTTCTAGGCCTTATGGTTCTGGAGAAGAAGATGAAAATAGGTTTTAAGGGTGTGGCCCCTGTGGCCCTTATTAGGGGTCACAGGGCCACCAAAGCTACAATTTATAATCCTCACTAGCCAAGGAGTCTGTACACAAAGTTTCAGCTTTCTAGGCCTTATGGTTCTGGAGAAGAAGATGAAAATAGGTTTTTAGGGCGTGGACCCTGTGGCCCTTATTAGGGGTCACAGGACTACCAAATCTACAATTTATAATCCTCACTAGCCAAGGAGTCTGTACACAAAGTTTCAGCTTTCTAGGCCTTATGGTTCTGGAGAAGTAGATGAAAATAGGTTTTTAGGGTGTGGCCCCTGTGGCCCTTATTAGGGGTCACAGGGCCACCAAAGCTACAATTTATAATCCTCACTAGCAAAGGAGTCTGTACACAAAGTTTCAGCTTTCTAGGCCTTATGGTTCTGGAGAAGAAGATGAAAATAAGTTTTTAGGGCGTGGACCCTGTGGCCCTTATTAGGGGTCACAGGGCTACCAAAGCTACAATTTATAATCCTCACTAGCCAAGGAGTCTGTACACAAAGTTTCAGCTTTCTAGGCCTTATGGTTCTGGAGAAGAAGATGAAAATAGGTTTTTAGGGTGTGGCCCCTGTGGCCCTTATTAGGGGTCACAGGGCCACCAAAGCTACAATTTATAATCCTCACTAGCCAAGGAGTCTGTACACAAAGTTTCAGCTTTCTAGGCCTTATGGTTCTGGAGAAGAAGTCGAAATTCCACAAAGTTTACGGACGGACGGATGGACGGACGGACGGATGGACGGACGGATGGACGGACGGACGCCGGACACCATGCCATGCCATAAGCCCATCGGGCCTTACAGGCCAGATGAGCTAAAAATGTATTTTGACAGAAGATACATAATGTGTTTATTGGTCTGTTTAAAAAATTGACAGTAAACATTTTTCAAAGTACATGAAATCTAAAAATATAGCAAATTTGATCTTTTTAAATAGTTTTCTATTTTTCAAAAGATCTGAAATGCATGTGAGCTAATGGCACTGTGAAAATGGCCAGTCAGAAAACCTGTCAACTGATAACTTATGATTCAAGCTGATAAATACTTGCATGTGTAAATTTTACCTATAAATGATTAACCTTAATACATTAAGACTAGCTATTATTCATATTTTGTTCCAGAAGTTATTCAAATGTTACAGTTCATTTTCACATACCTCTTTTCTTTCTCCTAGGTAATCCTCTATCTGTTCGCCTGTCAGTGTCTGAAGGAGATGGGAATTTTTAGTCGACAAGATATCTCATATTAAGCGCTACATATTATTACCCTGATGGATTTGTACTATCGGTGCTGTCAAAGCACACACGAATCCATGTACACCCGTTATTTCATGTACCCATTAAAACAGCTGGGTGGACTGAGTGCAATGTGGATAAAGTGCCTTGCCAAGGGACACACCACAGTGTGGGACCCAGGTCACAAATCTTTGGTGTCTCCACCGGGATTTGAACCCGGGTCTCTAGCGTGAGAGGCCAGCACGCTAACCACTACGCCACTGTACTCCACACATGATGTCCTGAAGCTACTAATACAGACTATCAATTTGTTCGTTTACCAACAGTAGCACGACAGCAAGCAACATAGTACTGGTATATCTTTAACAGTTAAAATCCTCAATCCAGTCCTGGTTAAAAAAATTTAAACTTTTACATAAATTTGGTTGAAAACTTTCTTAAAATGCTTCAGAAAATTTACCTAGCAGAATCCCTTGAGGCTTGAGGACCTTCAATATGTTACATGATACATTTTGAGTTTATATAAGTAGTGCATCTAACACTCAGTAGCTTTACAACTTTAACTATGCTATGTAGCACTTTGAGTCTACTTCAGTATGGATAGATGCACTTTAGAAATGTCTTATTATCAATACCTACCTTTTGGCCTTAATGAAAATATTTTGACATTTATAAAAAAATTTAGTTTATAATAGTAGTGAATCAAAGGATCATCTGATGAATAACTACCGTTATTATATATTTGGAACAATATTCTAATCCAATTTTGTCTAAAAATTGACAAAATCATTCTTGGTTGGTAACTGGGAAAAAGTGATAAGTGCACATGTGCACATATTGAAAATATGCTGATATTAGTAGTGCAAGCAGTACCATCTTGTGAAGGCAGAACATGAACCTCTGTGTCGTCCTGGGTCGCGTCGACCTGGGTCGGTTTAGTCAGGGTCGAGTGCTGGGGTGTAGGGGGCTCCACGCTCACTAGCGGGACGCCATCTAGTGGACAGAGTGTTGGCATGGAAACAGATGCAGTGCTTGTGATGTTAGATTGGTGCTGATTAAACTCACACCATGTAGTATTGTGAAGGAACAGTTGCATTGGTGTAAAAGTTAAGATGGTTATTGAAAAATTGTGGATATCTATGCCAGGAAAATAAATACCGCCCATTAATGTTATATTTATCATTTATATATTATGATTACATAATTTTAAACAGCTTCTTGTTTCTACATACTCTTTAATGAGGAGATTCAAGCAATTGATGTGACTTGAGGTATCAGTTTAAAACATCAACTTGAATATAGAACTTTATCTTTCAATAAATTTGGACAATATAAAACAGAAATAATTCATAACTTCAATCAAAAATGAAAGATACTCTATGAATAAGCAGCCAAAAACTTAAAACACAAGAATCATCTCCTAAGGTAGGTAATCTCAGTATAAAAAAGGCAGTATAATTTCAAAATATTTATCTCCAAGACCTTAAAATAGTTTTTGCAGCGTGATTCATAACATGCCAATGAGAGTGATCTCCCCTTACCTGCTCCATGTATAGGTGGCAGCACAAAGTTCTGTGTGGTTTCGCGACTGACATCCTTGATGGGAGTCAGGGGGTGCTTCTTGATGGCTGGCAGTTGGGGGAGACTTGTGACTGAGCCGGATGGGGACGAACTGCCTTCACGAAGGGAGACAACTGGCGCCATGCCGATATATTCCTTACCAGCCTCGTCAATTCCATATGGCCAGCTCCGTGTCTTGGCTGAAGATTTTTTAAATTAATGGGAAAAAAAGTAATTTATTATTCTTTCATGAAAGGTTTTTGAAATTTTCAATCAAAAACATATTCATTTGTATTGTGTCACAAGTCTTGATAGATATATCTGATGCTTTTTGTTTATTCCCTGAGAAAGTATGTCCTATGATTTTACCAACCAAGTATGATTACAATTATTTGAATTAGCATCTTAATGTTATTCTAAAACTCTGTGTGAATGTGTACGCCTCAACCTGCTTGTAAGAGCGGAAAGTGTACGCTTGTCAAGGGCAGAGGTGAGTTTTGTTCAAGTTTTCCGTTTCAGTTCACACAGGGTGTTCTAATGTCCACTTTAACCTTATCTATACCACTTGAATTGTGTATTAAACAAATCAAAATTAGAAAACTACGCTTCTGTATGTAGGTGTTAATTGACATGTATATATTCATACCTTACCATATCATACATATTTATTATATGCCAAGCGGTGAGAGACTGAGTTTTCTCAGTTCTAGAAATGTGTTCTCGCCAATGAGTGTGATATCATATTTTCAAGTCAATGAAAATATCACAGAGGGGATGACGTCATGTGTACAATGGTGTGACGTCACTTCTACAATCAACGCGACGTCATCACCGTCGCTAAGTTACGATCAACAATGGTATGACGTCGCCAGAAAACTCTCGAGTCAAAGCCTTTTGGACATGAATTACCACATTTTCGAACACAGAGGCATATAAAAAACAGAATATCTTTTGTTTTGAGTGTGATATCACTTATCTCTCATCTCGTGACGGGGTAAAGCCTATATTTTCACTCGTGGTTGCGCCACTCGTGAAAATACTGGCTCTACCCCGTCACTCGATGAGAGATAAGTGATATCACACTCAAAACAAAAGATATCCTCTATATATCTTAAATGTCCAAATTGACAAGAGTGTCCCTTTCCGAGTGATTTATATATATATATATTGTTCATGTCCATATACTGACCGGAGTGACCCTTGACCGAGTGTTGAGGCAGGGTTGCCCCTTTGAAGGATCCTCCATACGAGCTGTGGGAGGCACTGTCGAGGGCCGGGAGGTCGGCATCAAAGTTCAGCTGGCGATGGGAGTCTAGTAGGGACTGCAAGAGAAGACGGGTGATTGGTCAGTTTGTCTATGGTTAACTATATTCGCCTGTGAGTATATCAAGGACTGATAGGAAACAGGGATAAGAAAGGCAGACGTGTGAGTGGTCCGGTTATCAAAAGTTTTTATCACAATTCATATATTGCAAAGGCTGCAAGATATGAGGAACTGCAAGAGAAAAAATGTGATGTCAATTTGTCAAAATATTTGCTCTAATCTTAACTCGAGTGTGAGTATAATAAGATCAGTAAGATACGACTTTTGGTTTGGCAGATGCATCAAAATTAAGCTGGCAATGAAAGTCTCACGAAGACTTAATGAAAGGTCATGTGATTGTTGTTCATTTACGGTCAGCATAGAAACTAAAAGACTTTAAAAGACGTCATGTGATTGGTCAGTTTATCTTGGGAATCTGAAGAACCTTTAAAATTGACTAACCAGTTTAAAGAAGGTTCCAAATCATAATTTTACTCTGATATTGACTGCAACAAATGACATGTAATACTTAATAGATGTTTTCAAGGAGACAACATGTCTTGGACTAAATAACTGCAAGACATTGAATGTCAACCTTTGTTTAACGCATGTGGGAATGAAACTTGTTTTATTTAACCCTTTGATTGGTCTTGATTGACTCTCTGAACCTAGAGCACTTCATTCTCCTGTTGTGACCATATATTGTATTATTTATTATGAGGATAATTAACATGAAAACTAATGAATTAAAGAGCTTGAGTGTCATTTAATTTCATTCACATGCTTTTTATATTTTGAAAGCATCTTTAACAAAAATATTTGTTTGTTAGAGAACTTAATTTTAAGCTACTTATTTTAAAGATCCACACAAGGACCGAGACTGTAACTGACCAATAGAGGAATACTCAATAACATTATATACCGGGTAACTGTAATTTCACAGTGCTCTGGATGTAAACATGCATCAAGTAATCACATTTCATCGATTATTCTGGAGTCTTGCAAGAAGAAATGTACAATGATTCATGTTGTTGTCAACATGCACTCCTATAATTAAGATTAATCAACTAGGATTGAAAGCTAACATTAATGGTTTCCATTTCATAGCACATTATGAGTTCAATATCAGGATATCTTTCACAAGAGCTTATGTAACACATCTATTAGACTGACAGATCCAATGGAATCAATACCCAGTAAAAAGGAAGACAATTTTCTTCTGTTTCCTGATGCAATCTTAGTGTGAGGCAAGGAAATATTTTTTCTGTTAAATCGTGGCTTTAATTTCTTTCAAGCAATCCATATTGATCTGTTTTATCTATTTACTTTCAAAACATGCCATGAAAAGATGGGAAATTTTTTTTTTTTAAATTGGAGAAAAGTTGCCATGTTTATTTTATGTTGGTACAGATCTTTTTAATCTTTCAAGTCTACCGTATTACAAAAGATTTGAATGCCTTTTCAAATTCAAAAATAGCCTTTTCATGCTCTATTCTTTAAATACATGTATAAGATTGTTGAAAAAAGATTAACTTTTGTGAAAGTTTACTTTAAAAAGAACAATTAGACAAAGGCATTATATTTTACAAGATTAAATTTGAGATGACATCGATGATTGTGTAATGGACATCCGGTGTAAACATTGATTCGCTTGACTTGTTGGGTTGGCAGATACCCCTCACTTGGCCTCTAGTTTTTGACCTTGTGTATTGGGCGACCCCCTTCTTTGACCCCCCAATTTCTGGCATAAAAAACTCGCCTTATACATTAAAATATACGGAAGGCTAGAAGATTAAATGAGACCCTCTGAAAATGATAAACATACAAGAAACATAGGAAACCTCAGTCAATGAAGATTGATAATTGAGGAATTGCTGGTGTTTTATGTAGAGATAGTAAAAATATATCACCTATTAAATATATAAATAGAAAATCTATTAAAAAATCTTTTCACTCCTTATTCATCAAATCAATTTGACTGTAGGGTTGTATGTTTTTAACAAATGATCTGAAAGAGGATAATTATTTAGCACTTATTTCATTTAAACAAAATAAAAATCAGTGTAAAGAAAAATATAATTGTTATTTCATTGGTGTCTCAACTGAGAGAATATCTTTGTAAGCAAAGAGTAGGATAAGTTTCAAAAAGCAAAGATTCACCATGAGATCTGTGAGAATGGCACTGTCAATGGCAGACGGCATCAACCCTGAACCAAGGCGGCGAAGTTTCGGAGGGTCAAGCATTGTTGGCACAAGTTTGTGGTGATGAGAACTCCGCAGTTTCTCACAATATGAGCCTTCAAAGATTGGTGGGAGTTTCACAGGCTCAACTGACCTTAATGTCATTTTGGGCACCATTTTGGAAAAGAATTTTCTAGTTTCACGATCCATGGAAATCAAATTTACTGATCCAATGATTCCAATATAGTCAGATTGCACATGGTTTGGTTTGAAGTTCATCTGAGGTAGATATTGAGGAACCTTCTCAGACATGGGGAGAGTTTTCTTCTTCTTTCGTCCCGGGTGTTTGAAACTTGGGTACCCAGCGGTTACCGATAGCATGGTGGACTACTTTCTCAGTCTCAATCTATACACTCTAGCCTCTGAACATCAAACATGCATCAGTTTAGAACCTTATAACTATATACCTTAAATCTGATGTTGTTATTACTTAAATATAGACTGACTTATTGACTGCTGAAATACACCAAACAGATTTCTATAACATGGTTCATACAGCCAATACAGAATAAAATTCCAGTACTTTTCAAGGACATTTTACCACTTTTCAAGGACATATATTCGCAAAACTTTCGGTTTTGATGCCTCCATTTTCCAAAGTGCTGCATTGCGATATTGGAATTTCCCGAAAAGAGTCGATCATGAGAAGCGGAAATTACCGATTTCGTTGGAGTCACAATTTCAAGGACATTACCGTAAAATCCCAGTACTTTTTCAGGACATTTAGTAAGCATTGTAAATTCAAGTACTTTTCCAGTATCAAAACAAAATTCAAGTACTTTTCAAGGCCCATATGAACCATGTATAAAGAAAACTAGGAATATCTCCATCAGAACTAAGATTGTAAAAGTGAACACTACCACACTTAACCAACCAAAGAATTTCATTCATTATCAACCACAAATACCAAAATGACTTCAGACAAGAAATTATCCATTGTCCATGAATCTATGACCAAATAAGAAACTGAAACAAAAATAACCAGGTAGTATTCTATGGTAACCTCAAGATAATTTAACACATAGGCTGCAGCACCTCTCATTCCAGACAACATACAAATAAAATTCCAGAAACAATTCCCCAATACTATTCACAGCATAAACAAATTATTTGTCAAATCTTTGATACTGTAGCTAGCTCAAGTATCACTATAATGTAGACTTATATAGATGATATATAACACAATCACCAATAAATTGATAAGCAGATAACAGGAGCATTTAACATAGTAATAAAATATATATGTATATGAAACAGTTAACAGTGTCATACTCTTAATAGCCATTTATGAATTATATTGTTGGAGATATTAAAGAGGATCATTTACGTGTAATCAATTTTTACCAAACACCAAAGGACCAGAATAGCTGTGAATCATGACTGTCAATATAACCTATTTTCAATTCCTTACTGTTACAATGCCTGTGTATATAGAAGTGTTGGAATAAAATCATTCCATATCAACTTACCGGTACATTGAAGAGAATTCTCCTAATCATTTTAACATCAAAACTCCTTGTCTATCAAACCTTTGCAGAACTATTCTGTATTGTTCCTCTATTCTATCACAAGATGTGTGTTAATCCAAATGATTCAATATTACCAGGAAAATCTTACATTACATATTGTTTGTTCAGCTGCATGACTAAACTAGAATAGTTATGCCTCTAATCAACATCTTACCTATATGAAAGATTTACCAACATAATCTATTTGTTGTGCATTGAATCATCTACATATTTCATTGAAGGGCTTCCACGTGTACTCGAGTACTCGAACCCAAGTCGGGTCGAGCTTGACGTAAGCCCTTTTTTTGACTTGAGGACTTGAAAAGGGGAGGTCACTGTTACTTATTTAAGATATTTCAGACAGTTTGTGTCTGATTTGTGAAGTTAGATTAACATCATGATCATTTCAAGGCATTCATTTCCAAATATTCTGTATAAGAATATGTGATAGTCAACGTATATGTGGATAACATCTGGGCTGAACAACAATTACATGATATTTGGTAAATACAAGAATTTAGGGTACTGGTGTCTGAGTCGAGTCTGACCCCTCGAGTACTCGAGTCCATTATTTTGGACCTGTGGAAGCCCTATTTCATTATAATTATTAAGTCATCGTTCCTGTCAACTATTTTTGAAGTCAATTTGTTTATGCAATTATATTAATGATATGTAGCAAATAATAAAATACATCTAATTCTATATCATTCTTTCCTTTCCTGTGAGAGATTTCTCAAATCAAAATTTCCTACAAGTACTCTGTAAAGATTGGGACTTTGTGGTCAAAAGACTGCTTGCAGAATGATATAATTTAAAAAAATCTATTATAAAAATCACTTTGTTATTATTCTCTGTCAGAGGTTGCTCCTATTAGAAATTCTAAATATCAACCATCAAAGTTTTTCTTGCAGTCCAATTGAACATAATATTATATAATATTTCAATATCCTGTTTACATTACAAGAACAAGAACTGGTATAATTCCCCAAAAAAATGAATCCCAAGTACATACAATTTATCCAAAAACGCTTTAAATCCAAGGAACTGCCAGCAACTCCTATCATAACGTCCAGTTCGCCCACTGAACCACAACAACCTTAAGACTCCTCACACTGAACAAGTCCTGCAATTCTATGGCGTATTCCAGAGTCGTCCCTCTTTGTGGGCACCTGAATATGATTCCCCTTATTATGGGTCCACTTGTTGCCTTGTATGCAAATAAACACGATGTTTGTGACAATTACATGCTCCGACTCAAAGCTCTATTCTCCTAGTAACATGTCCTTCGAGGTGCTTTGGTTATTAACTAGCATGTCACACTCGAGGTGCCGTATATAACTACACCGGGACAAACACTTTATACTGTGTCAAGTTGTCTGGTGCTGAGTGTCAATATTTAGTATGTAATTTAGACTTATATTGTTTGCCATACATATAAGTAAGGGTACACATATGTATGACTTATCAACTGGGTAACTATAGGTAAATCGTTGTGGTCAATTCAATTACAACCACTGAGTTTACATTTTCTTACATGACTCTTGTTTCTGATAAACTACAATATGTACATTGTAACATACAGTCTTTCAATTAGCTGCTTGCCTGCTAACAAATTGAACAACTCATTAATTTCTTTTTAGAGGGGCATGCATGCACTCAAACTTTGAGATGTTTTGTTAACATGAAAAAATAGAGCCATTGGCTCTGTAGCTCATCAGGCATCATATCAAGTTTGCTTTATACAGGCAAGATGAGCTAAAAATGAAACTGATGTTACCTATTGCAAAAAAACCTATAAAAAAATTACAAAACAAAATTTAATGTATTATTATTCAACACTTTCTAGATCGCTAATATCAGACAGTGAAAGAAGTCCACACTAAAATATCCAAGGAGAAATAAATTTGCCATAGACTGTCATCTAATGGAGAAAAATAGGTTTTTAAGATTGTGACCCCCTGTGACCCTATTTGGGGTCATGGGGTCACAAAACCTACAGTTTAGAATCCCAATTGGCCAAGGAGTCTACATGCAGTCTTTCAGCTCAATAGACCTTTAGGAGCTAAAGATGATGAAAATAAATTTTTAAGGTTGTGACCCCGGTGACCCTATTTGGGGTCATGGGGTCACGAAATCTACAATTTAGAATCCCAATTGGCCAAGGAGTCTGCACATATAATTTCAGCTCTCTAGACCTTTTGGAACTTGAGAAGAAGATGAAAATAGTTTTTTAAGGTTGTGACCCCTGTGACCCTATTTGGGGTCACAGGGTCAACAAAGTTACAAATTAGAATCCCCATTGTCCAAGGAGTCTGCACATATCAATATTAAGTCTCTAGACCTTTTGGAACTGGAGAAGAAGATGAGAATTGGTTTTTAAGGTTGTGACCCCTGTGACCCTATTTGGGGTCATGGGGTCACAAAACCTACAGTTTAGAATCCCAATTGGCCAAGGAGTCTTCATGCAGTCTTTCAGCTCAATAGACCTTTAGGAGCTAAAGATGATGAAAATAAATTTTTAAGGTTGTGACCCCTGTGACCCTATTTGGGGTCATGGGGTCACGAAATCTACAATTAAGAATCCCCATTGGCCAAGGAGTCTGCACATATCGTTTTTAACTCTCTAGTCCTTTTAGAACTGGAGAAGAAGATGAAAATAGGTATTTAAGGTTGTGACCCCTGTGACCCTATTTGGGGTCACAGGCTCACCAAAGTTACAAATTAGAATCCCCATTGGCCAAGGAGTCTGCACATATCATTTTTAACTCTCTAGTCCTTCTGGAACTGGAGAAGAAGATGAAAATAGGTTTTTAAAGTTGTGACCCCTGTGACCCTATTTGGGGTCACAGGGTCACCAAAGTTACAAATTAGAATCTCCATATGCTAAGGTACTTGTACACAAAATTTCAGCTCTCTAATGTTTATGGTTCATGAGAAGAAGTCGAAAGTGTCAAAAGTTTACGGACGGACGACGGACGACGGACGGACGCCGGACGACGGGCCATGCCATAAGCCCATCTGGACTTTCAGTCCTGATGAGCTAAAAATTAGTTACAAACCTGCCTGGTCATAAAGGCTACATCTTATTTTGTAAAAATTGTTTTTAGCAAAAGCCATTCAAAATATTTTAACATTTAATTAAAAACCAATAAACTTCCAAAAGAATGTTTCAAAAGTAGAACCAAGTTACAAAAAACATGGAAATTCATTTTGAACAATCAAAAACCATTCGACACCAACAAGCAATGAACCCATACAGAGCATGACCAGAAAACAATAACTCTGAACACAAAAAGATCATAAACTTATATAACACCTGCTTCACTTCGCAATAACACAATAAAATCTTGTCAATTAGATTTGTTATAGTGACACAGATTGAAGATGCCACAATATTTGTCACTTATTGTCAAAAATATGTGATACAATTCCCCACTACGCAGGATCGTATTTACTGTTAAATCGTGGTAACTTCTGTGTAATAAAAAATCAATGAACTACCATGATGAAAAAAAATCAAAAAAATCTTGCTATCAATATATCAAATGCTGTTCTAACGAGATTATATTTAAATAAATCTTGCCAATGGTTGTAACATTGGTAATAAGACAAACAAATTTATGATATGTATGTATGTACTGAGGACAAAAAATTATAATTATTTTTAATGTTATTACCCAGTATGATACCATTAGAAACAAGAACGCTTAATCTATTTCAATTCCATATTCCATCTTCTGAACCAAAGGCAAGTCATAAAACCTTAATGAACCAAACACAAAGAATAAACATCTGTAACATTATCTGCAAAAGAATAATAAGAATGAACAACTGTTAAACGTAACTCAAAACAGGTGACAAATAACACACTTGGCTGAGTTATCTCATGTTTTCCACAAAGCCAGTAAAACTCATCACATGTTGCTGCCAATCAATAAAATCAATAACCAATCACTGATCTCATCTTTTGATCTCTGACTATATCTCCTAACAATAACCTGACACTCTTCTTTCACAGGTGTGCAGTTAGAATCTTTCTTTTCTCTCTGATAATCATTTACCTGCAAGTTTAAGAATTATTTTGATAATCAGTCGCAAGCCAGTGGCAAATAAATAGATATCACAATTTGATATAATTAATGGTTTCTCTAAATTTGTGGCTAAGATTGGTTTGGGACTAAAAAAATCAAGAGATTGTCATACCGGTAATATAAATTGTCACTCACGAGATATGTCTTGCACCCTCTCCAAGCAGGTGATTTGAAAAATAAGTGTGGAAAGAAGAAAATTACCTATTTTGTTAAAGTAGTGAATTCTTATATGACTTTATCAAAATAAAACATCCAAAAATCAGCAAATGATTTTGCCATGGAAATCAGAGCAAATAATTCAATCACATCAAAGTTAATCTGTTTACTAATTTGCTGTAAATGAAACTTATTTCCTGTACATTTTTGGAAAAAGGAAAATTTTGTTTGAATATATTATATTAAGATTAAAACTTCCTGGCAAAAGTAAATACTAGTATACCTCTTTCCATATCAAATTATCAATCTTAGTTTTAACATCAAGAATTCCAATTTTATCAATGATAAAACGTGTTTTACTTTAGCATAAAGATCCATCAAAAACACATGTCAAACTTTTCCTCGTACATTATGTTTCTCAAATATTTACCCTACCTGTACCATATGAATAAACCTCTTAAAAATAAATATTTCAACTGTTGAATAATTCCTTGAATAAATCCCTTTTACACAACACAAATCCAAATCTGTCCATGTTCCACAACTTGTTCAATGAAGTACCTCCAACGACTACTCTAACTCCACAACACTGAGACTCAGAACCGTCCTGTAACTAACCAATTAATTCAGAGACCCAACCAGCGCGTACGTTCACAATGTAGAGAAGTCTTATCTCGAAGTTTCAATCAGTCTGATAACAATCATGATGTACTCACATTCAAACACTGGCACCAGAAATGATATGTCAACATAGTTTAAACTTTGTTATTAATTATCCACTCTAGAATGATCACAGGTGAACAAGCTATCGCCTACCTGATCACTTACAAAGTCGCTAATTTATGACACGTGATAGCTAACCCCCTCGGCAAACACCCAGTTGTTCAAACTCCTTGTGTAGAAGTAAAGCTTGAGTAGCTCTGAGCAAGGGGTTTAACTTTAAAGACAAGAGCATGTTTTTTTTGTAACATAAGGCACTTTGTTGAAATTGATATCTTCAAGTTGGATATACTTGAAAGAGAGTGTCGGTCTTATAAACAACATTTGAATTGATTTGAACAACATTCCTTCAAACAGAAGCTTAGTTGTACATAATCATAGTTGTATTTCTAGAGACAGATTTTTTTATTTGCCCTCAACATTACTGGTGAAAGCAATACTCACTTACAACAGTTTTCAAATAATGGAATAAATTTGTTTTTGAGTTTTCATATTTGTTTCAATCTTTATGAAATGAACTTCTTAGTTTTGCAACAGATACATAGACAAATTGTGATTGAAAACCCAACATTATCGTAGTCAACCATTTTTAATTAATTTCTGAGAATGTCAAAATGTTTATTTGTAGCAGTTATCATAACCAATAGAATATCTTTAAAAAAAAGTACTTATATTACAATATATGGTCGCCAATTCACCAAACCTTCTTAAAATTCCTCAATCAAAGAATATCAACGCACAACATTAATAACATAGGAGAAAGAACATCACCCTGCTTAACTACCCGTCATGAATACAGCACATCACAAATACCAACTTTCACAGTTTGCTAACAGCATAATCCAAAGGAAATTTTAAATCTTAATCCAGTATCGAAGGCAAACCTTGAGTAAAGTCTTCTAAGTATGGACTGACAGAGAATAATATCTCTCACTGACTGTGGCACATGAGTAAGCTATGTTGTATTATTGTAAATGAAATATCAATACAGCATTAGAGGGAACTGTTGGGATTGATCCAGGGGTATCATTAACAATGTGTTTCCAAGACTTAATACGTCACATTTAAACCTGCAGGCAATAAAGCATTAAGATCATCAAATATAAAAACTTTACGAGCACACTTCAAAAGAAAAGCTATAGGGAAGAATTCCATTGGCGGATTACAAGCAAATCCTAGTCTGGAGTCATAAATCACAGAGAAATGATTATATGCTAGGTAAGATTAGGACTGTATTCAGCCTATAGCGCTATTACTTCCGATTTTGTACCAACTTATAGCAATATGGAGCTTGTACATGGGTTCTATGCACTGGTGATTAATAATCCATATTATTCTCCCGTTGATTGTGCTTGGAGTCAAATACCAATAGAAACCAATAACGTTTCATACATTTACGGGAAAAAGGGACATACAATGTGAGAGAGCCAATGAAAGGGTTTCAATGAGCCTTGCATTCAAACCATGCTCTATAGACCAAATCAAGTGCGGGGAAGGCTCAACTTGATCAATTGATCCCATTTCTACACTCGAGAAATTTTGAATTTCAAGCAGTAGCATTATTCTGTACGTCTTTGCATGATAATAAGGATCTTTTGCTTGGTTTTAAACATAGATTTTGTCAATAGAAGTTGACGTTATTGACTTCTTGAAATTTATATACATTGGGTTGACTTTGTGAATGCACTGAATAGAATTGCAACAACCCTTGCTATCAATCAGTCACTCAGAAAATGTCTTGACTTATAACATTAGAATTCAATTAGTTCTCTGAGAAAATAATTATTATGATTGATTTTATAATATCAAATCAAAATAAAATAAACTTTTTACACAGAAGTAACAAAATTAGCTCTGTCAGTACTTAGCTGGTAAAGATGTATTACCAAAACAGAAAATGGTGACGGTTTGGCAACATGGTTCTTTTTTCCTGCATGTGTTGAATGTATGAAGGTACTATGAGTCTTCACTTGTTGTCAGACTCGAGTGAGTGAGTGAGTGAGTTATTGTTTAGCGCCGCTTGGGCAATATTGCAGCCATTAACGGCGAGTGTCAGACTCAAGGTTCAAAGTGAAAACAGGACCTTTGCTTTGAGGTAAACTCAGTATTATGTTAGAAAATGCCCCCCCATCCAAGATTTATTGATGGATGGGGGACATTATTGGAATTAGCCGGAGGCTAAGCATATCAATCTAGCATGTTGCTCCGTGTTCCGTAATTGACGCTATTTAAAGAAATTTCTTACCAGATCACATGACAATCACGTGATAACACCTGCGCACGCACACGGAAGTGTGATGCTAGCTAGTCATACTTTAAAGAGAAGGTGATTGTCGCCACCTAAAGTGGGTCGGGTCACTCAAGAAACCTAGAATCAATAGGGCAGGGTAGCTTGATATGCTTAGCCTCCGGCTAATTCCAATAATGTCCCCCATCCATCAATAAATCTTGGATGGGGGGGCATTATTTTCCATTAAGCCTTCGGCTTACGCATATCAATCTAGCATCTTTAAAGAAGACAAAATCACCTTCAAAGTTCACATGTTTATTCAAAAAACATAACATTTTCTCTTGAGATTTTTGCAGGAATCATCCCAGAACAGCTTTCGAGAAGGACTGTCCTTCCACCTCTCTGAAATAATACTTCTGAAAGTTCTTAGCTGACGACCAGTCAGCAGTGTCAAGCACATCTTTCAGCGAACAACCACCACGAAGAGCGGCTGAAGCTACAGCCCCCCTGAAAGAGTGTGCCTTAAAGCGCTCTGTGTCCACACCACTCAGAGACAACACCTGTCTCAACCACCTAGCAACCGTACTTGTTGTAACAGGAAGAAAAGTTTTGTAGGAAACAATTAACTGTGGGGAAGATCTCAGATCTTTGGTAACTTCAAGATAGTGGATAAGTGTATGCATAACGCACAAAGACTCTCTGGGATAATGCTTGAAATATACCTTATAAGCCTTTCCCTGTCTGGAAGTTTTCAAAATGTCAGTGAAACAAAAGCTGATCTGCTTAGCAGTAATCTGCATATTGTTAATATTCAGAGCACACACAGTCTGAGCCCTAGGTGCAATAGATAAGGCAATAAGAGCTACTAACCTAAAAGACAGCATCTTTAATGATAATGAACTTAATGGAAAAAGTGTTTCTAGAAACTTCAGAACCACTGAAACATCCCAAGTAAACACATACTTAGGTTTGGATGGAGTCAAGTTTTGAATTCCTTTCATAAAACGAGGTAAAAATAATAACTTATGGCACCAAGCATTCCCTAGTAACTTAAGGGTCTCCACGAGCATCGCTTTGTACGTGTTCACAGTGCTAAAAGCCCTTCCTCTCTTGTGAAGGTAAAACAAAAAGTTCATGACGACACTCTCAGTCGTCTCAGTGGGATTCGAACCCCGTCCACAGCACCAAAGCACCCACTTCCTCCACGCAAGGTCGTACTGCTTGCGAGTCCCTGCCCGCCAAGAGTTGATGATAGTGTTCGTAATTCCTGTAGGAAGTCCCTGGAGAGTACACTGTCTCCTGATACAATAGCTGCGGTCAGCTGTAGAGTTGACGCCAAAGGGTGCCGTTGTCCGCTGTGGGCCATGGTCAACAGGTCCTTGTGTCTGGGGAGCCTGATGGGAATAGAAACAAAACAAGACATGAGTTCAGAGAACCAGATTTGCGCTGGCCATAAGGGTACAACAAGAATAGCCTTCTTAACGTTATCTTCCCTTAATTTATTCAAAACTCTAGGAATAAGTTGAAACGGTGGGAAAATGTAAGGTTTCATCCCTGTCCAAGGGATAGAGAAGGCATCAGCTGCCATGCACCCCGGTTCAGGATGCCAAGATACAAAGCACTCTACTTGTCTATTTATCCTAGAAGCAAACAAATCTACATCCGGTACTAAGGTCATGTCACATAATCTCTTAAAAACTTGCTGTTTTAGCATCCATTCTGTAGAATCAGAAAAATGTCTAGATAGGTAATCTGCCTCTATATTCTGATACCCAGGGATAAACTGGGCAGACAGGTAAATGTTTCTAGCAATGCACCAACTCCAAATCTCCTTCGCTAGATTATCCATTTTCTTACACACCATACCACCCATATTTGACACATAAGCACAAGCTACCTGACTGTCAGACTGAACTAAGATATGGAGACTCAAATCATTCGAGTAAAACGTTCTCAGAGCAAAGAAAATTGCCAAAAGCTCCAAAAAGTTAATATGACAACCCTGTTCAGTCTCAGACCACCTACCACCTGTCTGTGAGCCGGAGGAAACACAGAACGCACCCCAGCCCGAAAGGGACGCATCTGTTTGCACCACAGATCCTATAGGTAGCGGTCTAATAGCTTTGCCATTACACCTCTGAACATTATCACGCCACCAGCGCAACTCTGCACAGCTTTTGTCACTAAGTGAAACCTTGTTCTCAAAAGAACCGCAAGGTTCAAGACCTAAGACTTTATCCCTTTCTAGGGCCCTGTAAAATAGGGGGGCTTCTAAAACAGCATGAAACGCATTCACTACTAGACCAATAAAAGACGCCAAAGCCCTGATCACTACTAACCTATCACTTAACAGTTTCTCAGCAGCGTGAATGATCTTAAAGACTTTCTTCTCAGGGAGGTAAACTTTAAACGAGACAGAGTCGATAATGAAGCCAAGAAAGGTTATTCTTTGAGAAGGCATCCGAACAGATTTCTCTCCATTGATAGTGAAGCCTACACGCTCCAGAGTGGCCGCTAAATAGTTAGTCTGCTGCTTACAACCATCACTGGATCTGTTCATAACCAAAGAATCATCAATATAGTAGGGGCATCTGATACCAGATTTTCGCAAATGTGCATAAATGGGTTTCAAGATTTTTGTGAAAACGCGTGGGGAAGAACTTAGACCGAAAGGTAATGCCACAAACTTATACATCTGCCCCCTCCAAAAAAACTTCAGATACTTTTGGTAGTCAGCGTGAATTGGAACTGAAAAATATGCATCTTTCAGATCTACAGAGCAAAAATAGTCCCCACTCTGGATAAGTTCAAGCACAATGGCAAAATGCTCCTGTTTGAAGTGCTCATAGACCACAAACTGATTTAGATCTCTCAAATTAATTACCGGTCTATACTTTCCATTAGCTTTAAGTGTAAGGAAGATATTCGAAACAAAATCACCCTCCTCAGGGATGCACTGAACCACTGCCCCTTTATTCAAAAGTTCATTAACCTCCTTATCCACTATGTCTTTTTCAGTCTCACTAAAATTAATCTCCCTGGGAAGAGAGTACTGATAGGGATTCTCATAGAAATCTATCTTGTATCCTACAACAGATTCAAGCACCCACTTGTCATTGGTCAACTCCTGCCATTGGCTAAGACATGTTTTTATTTTCGCAACTGTACTCACCTTAGCAGAGGACTCTACTGTTGGTCGTTTGGGGTGGAAACTGTACTAGTCGCTGTCGGACGACCTCTTCCCCTGGCCCTGCCTCTTGTCTGGCCCCTGAAAGGCAGGAATCCTCTTCTGGGAGCATGAAACTGTTGAGGATATGGGTTGAAGCGCACCCGTCTGTGAAAACCCCTGCCACGGGGGGGACCCCAGGTGGCATCTCTCGTAACTTTAAGAGAAGACTCGCACCTCTTCATTTCTTTGGCAATATCATCTCCAAACAAGAGGGTAGTGACTGGAGTAGCGAGAGAACATAGTTTGACGTAGGTACGTTTCAAGTGAGGACGGAGGAGGTACCTTCTCCTGATAGACAGAGCAAACTGGGCCTGGCCCAACAACAGCAGAGCGTCCTGTAGACATGTTCTAGTCTCCTTGGCCAGTCTAGCATCCTCTGCTAGTTTAAGGATTGGCAACACCCCTGCCGTAATTAGACTCTGTACTTCCCTGACAGTCTTGTCATCACTATGTGCTTTCTTGTTCACCTCAGCCCAGATCTCTGTATTCACCAGGGGTGGAGCCAGTTTATCGCAATTTGCAGGGATCTTATATTTCTTAACAACTTCCTCTGTCGTGCATTGCGCTGTGAAGGCCAAGTTAAGCATATCCGCCAGACTATCCCGCACTGGCTCTCCTCTCTCTGGAGCTCTAAGTTTCGGCAACTCCCACTCCTCTGGTTCGGCTTCAAACCAGTCTTGCGACGAAGGATCTGGCAACACTTGGGCGCAGTCCGGCCAATCTGGGTCAACGACCCCAGAATCGTCAAGCACAGCCAAAGGTTCTGGAGGTTCTGGGTCAGGTGTCTCTGCTTGGAACCCAAGCCTATTCTTCAGGTTAGCAATGTCGGCATCAGACAGTTTGTTAATATCAATGACCCTTTTCTTTTTCCCACGGGGTTTACCCTTAGCTTTGTCAACCTTCCCCTTGGGGGACTTATCCGGTTTAGACTTCTCTTTAACCTTCTCCACGACAGGGACATCCCTTCCCCTCAGACGTAGCTGGGCTTGTGTGACGTCACTAGTAGCGAATCCGTCAAAGCTACTACTAGCTTCATCCTCTAGGGACAAAACATCCTCGAAGTCGGACTCCATGTCTAGAAAGAAAAACAATGCAAAATTAAGCCTCAACAGGTCTCAAGACAATATTCTCGCCACAGCAGGGACCGAGAAGAAAAACACCCTAAGCTCAGGGGCACTTACGTCACAACCAGAACAACGTTCACGGCATAAAATAACAGGGAAAAAATAAATAGTCCCTAAAGAAATAATGATAGGATAAAATGAGAATGTTAGGCTTCCGGAACTTCGTTCTCGGTAATAGTACAAACGTTACAAGTCTCCAAAAGGTAAAGGTGAACACCCAGACCACGTGGGACAAACTAGTCCCTAAGCCAACCAAAACAAAAACGTTTTTGGCAAGTAGGAGAAAGATACACTGTGATAGACTGCTTGAACTACGTTCTAAGCCACAGTAGTACAAAGACAAAAATAAACCACCGCTTACCTTCTAAGTGTAACAGAAAAACGAAGAGGCAAGCAGGAGCGTCTGATCCAAAGGAACGCAAGAGCAAGAATGACTAGCTAGCATCACACTTCCGTGTGCGTGCGCAGGTGTTATCACGTGATTGTCATGTGATCTGGTAAGAAATTTCTTTAAATAGCGTCAATTACGGAACACGGAGCAACATGCTAGATTGATATGCGTAAGCCGAAGGCTTAATGGAAAATAATGATAGTTAAGGTTAACCTTTAAAAAATAACACCTTCCATAAAAAAGTGAGATCTTAAATTTGTAGACACTATGTTTGTTATAGATCTAAAAGGATTGGAGGCCTTGCAGTAAATATTGGTTACAATTCCGTCAAGAAAACAAGCTCCAGACGGCGGTTTCCCGCTCCGTGATGTCATTAGTATAATCAATGCCATCAAAAACTTAATTTCGAAAAGCTGTAACACTGCGAGAGCAAGAGGCGAATGTTGTTGCACTCAAAAGAACAAACTCCAAACTTGTAGGATTCACATTGTAACTCCAAACTATTTGTTTAACGATGGAGAGTGTTTAGGGACCATTCAAGCGGGGAATTTTTGTGGAAATGAAATTCAGGAGGACTTTCCTGTTTACAATTTATATATGATTTTTACATGATGATTTCAGATATTTCAAATATGTTTGTGAGGTTAGCTAGCATTTCAGTTGTTCAAGATTGAACAATTTGACAAAGAAAAAAGTTAATCGCTCAAAAAATAAAAACATCGTGAAATGAAGCCAATCATCGAAGCTACGATCGTGGAATGCATTATTACGACAAAATGCTTTCATAACTGATAACTTTTATTATGAATTATTTTGATAACTACTCTTCTTCTATCAATCAAGTAGTTATTTTTAATTTTGTTAATGAATAAGCATAATACAGCACATGCTAACATTTCAAGATGGCCGATGAAAGCCGATCGATTGGTGCTGTTAATCAGAAATAGGTACTTAATTTATTATTTTTTATTGTTATTGTTTAGTTAGTAAAAAATGGTTATCAACATTTTTAAGAAGAGAGAAATCCTAATTGAGAGTCCAAATTATTTGTTGTTAAATGTCTATTTGTTAGGCACACATAAATTAATTCTTTCCTGCAGTAATGATATATTTAGACATTCATGTTGCCAAATTAGTTTTCCAAATAAACTTGTGTATTAAATGAAAGCTTCTTGTCAATACGGCTGTCAATTATCAAACAATTTACACGGTATTCTCTTCAATAAATTATTCTTTCTATTGATATACAAACAAGTAATCTCTCACAAATATTGACCATGTATTATCTACGCTTTTAATTGAAAGACAATAGACACATACTATGTACAGTAAACAAGAAAAGGTTATGATTTGATCCTGTTTCAATAAAGAAATTTATAGCATCTGACATTTACAGGCAATTACTGACCCATAAATTTAATACTGTAGTATCTGCACAAATTAAGTTAAATGATTGAAATACTCTAGATTCCAGTTCTAGAGAATATCAAACATGCCAACTAACATGTCAAACATTTGTTTATTTTTTCACAACAACAATGATATCCTTAGCTGGTATCTTTTTGAAATTGAAATGTTTCATGATATATCTTTATATATACACTGCATACTTTATAAAAAGATCAATGTTTGCACTTAAATTTATTCACAAGTCATTCAAATCATTTAATTCAAGTGTGTACAAAGGCTTTGTTAAATTCAAATGGTCTTTAATTGCTTTGTTTTGCAAATAATCATAAACAAATGATAACAATGATTGCCAAATGCTTATTACCCATAAGCAGTAAACAACATCCCAAGCTATTCGTCATTGACTAAATGGCAATTTTATGAACGAAGTTCAGCGTGACATAAATCTGAAGACAAATATACAATTAACAAGAACGTGTCAATAAAAATCTATCCCTCACCTTTTTTTTCTTTTTCTTTGGCATTCCCTGCCGATCTACACCATTTTGACGATGCTATCCCATGATGCTTTTCTGTTTAACCCTACAGGCGCTAAGTGCAATAACAATTCCTGGTATTCGGGCATTAGGAGATTTAGCATTAAGTATGACAAGTATGGCAAGGGATGATTGCTGGTTTTGTGGAATACCTGACACAGCACATATAGAACCACGAATATAAGGAATAAACTCTGTTTGTCATCATGTCATTCTATATCAGTTCTTCAAAGAATAGCTTTTTCAAATTATTATAGCGACATCAGATGTCAAATTTTCTAAATGTATATTTTTAAAGATATAATCACTTGAGCTTCTGAATGGTTAGTATCAAATATTTTGAGATGATTTTTCAAGAAAGTTGAGTTGACACAGGGTGAAAAAAGAAGAGGTTTTTGTTTCCCCCTTGCAACAGTTTTTGGCCAAGAAATACACAACAATTTGATCAAAACATATAACTCAATTTAAAATAAGACAAATTTATCCCATTTTTCTTATAAAATAGTTATCGGTAATTTCGAACAAAAGAGACTACAAATTTTAGAGAATAGACAATTTGAGACCAAATAACCTCAAAGCTCAACAACACAAAAAATGATAAACTGTTACTACATAATATCCTTTTTTACAGTATATTCTTCCTGAAAAAAACTCACACCTGTAAAGAAAAGACAACAGACAATACAAAGAACCATAAGAGAGACCTCGACATCAGGGGGGTTAACATATAGCAGGTGCTGATCTTCTTATAGGTGTTATACATGCCCCCTGTGAAGGATGTGATTGATTATTGCCAATACTGATCACTGGGATCAATGTGATTGATTATTGCCTGATCACACAGATCAATATCTGGAAGATCTGAGTACACAGTAGGAAGACAGGAGTGATCAGAGCCGGAGCAGAAAATCTGGTGTTGACCAACATGTCACCTACAGCATATAATGTTCAGAGCGGAATCGAAGAATATTAAAGAGACACAGAGTATGTTGATAGGATCACATATGTCAAATTTTGAAATCGATGTTATTACATCGGGAACCACTAACTGTTACTGAAAATAACAAGTTAAAGCTCAATCAGTACATTAGAGCGAAAATACGTCCATTTAAAGTCGGGATTTTGATCGAAAACCGGACAATGTGGCTCGAGGCTCGCGCAAATTCGCCAAACGTAATTTTGAAACCTTGTCATAAGCTGACAGGAAGATTTATTCGATTCGATAGTGTTTATTAGGTATTGTAACTAATAGGTTGATTAATTGGATGCATAATTTCGAATATTAAATGTATTTGAGATATTTTCTTGATTTGTCCATAAAATCAAGCATTTTAGAGATATTATGCATAAATGGATATATTTGCAAGTCCAGTGATGAGCTCGAGATATGAACTTCAATCAGCATATTAGATATTTTGTTGCTTATCAAAACCAAATAAAATTTTAAGAAAGATACTCTGTGTCACTTTAAAAGGGGGTGAGGGGGTTAACTTTTACGATC
Organism: Steromphala cineraria; assembly: GCA_916613615.1. Classification (NCBI taxonomy): domain Eukaryota; kingdom Metazoa; phylum Mollusca; class Gastropoda; order Trochida; family Trochidae; genus Steromphala; species Steromphala cineraria. The sequence goes on from OU744729.1 coordinate 3,264,709, forward strand.
CGCCACTGATATTCATGTTGTTCTATGATCTTACCTTTCTGTCCCAGAATCTCTATATTACTAGCTTCTTTAATATGCTATTTAGAGTTGTTTGGTAATAATTTTTGTCAGCTAAATGACAATTGATAATTGTAAACTCTTGTGAAGAGTAACTCTTAAAATTATGTGAATTCATAGTTGATATTGTTCAAAAGGTTTCAATTATCACAAACACAGATCAAAGGTACAAACTTTATTTTGTTCTCATGTTTTAAAGATTTCTCTACAAAGTCACCATCCAGAGATACACATTTTCCCTTCGCTTCTTGACCTTGCGCATACCGTCTGAATAGAAGACCCCTGATTTCATGGAAAACCAGGTCTCCATCTCTCAAATGGTGTCCTCAAAACGACGTCCACAAAGTGGATTTTTCATTTTGGGGAATAAGAAGAAATCACTTGGTGCAAGATCAGGTGAATAGGGGTAAAATTTCAAAGCCACATCGCCGTGCCTCCACAGCAGATGCTTGACAAGTGTGAGCTTGGGCATTGTAAGCTAACAGGCCTACACCTTTGGTGATCAATCCATGGCGCTTCTGTTTAATGGCATCTCATACGTGCTCAGCAGGTTACAGTAATAATCTCCAGTAATGGTCTGTCCCTTAGCTAAATAATCCGTCAAAATGACTCCACGACAATCCCAAAAAACAGACACCATGACCTTTCCTGGAGACTTTTGCACCTTGGCCCTTTTGGGAGGTGGTGACATAGCATGCTTCCACTCTTTGCTCTTCTACTTTTCTCAGGATCATATTGATAAACCCAGCATTCATCCATGGTAACAAGACGGTTGAAGAAATCCTCTTCCAGGAATGTCTGCAGTGACATGTCCCTTCGATTCTGTTTTGCAATGGAGTCACTAAGCAAGGAAACCAGTGTGCTGACACTTTGGACATGTGTAACGGGTTATGGAGTGTGTTCAATGCACTGCCATAACTCAGACCAGTTTCATGCATTATCATTTGTAGAGTTACGCGGCGATATTCTTGAACCAGCGTCTCAACCTTCTTGACATCCATATCATCAGTAAGTGAGGGTCATCCACTTCTTGGCTCATCTTCGAGGGACATGTGGCCTGTTTGGAAATATTCCTTTTCCATCCCACAACAGTGTCATTGGATGGGCTTTCATATCATATCAAGAACATGTGTGATATAACGCTTAGTTTTTAGACCATATAATAAAGGCAATGTTATCACAATCAAGATATTTCAAATAGATTACTGCAGAAGAGAAAATTACACTTTGCAATCCTTTTTTTTACTTTGAAGATTAAACAATTATTTCAAGCAATGATTGAATCATTGGAGCATCAACTTTTGGTACTTGGTTGAAATTCTAGAGGTGATTTGAATTTGTTCCCTCAAAAGCATATTATATAGTTGAATTATATAAGATGTCAAATTAATAAAGAAATTAAGGTATGCATGTGTATGTTGACAGTACAATTTTGTTATAACATAAGACATTTTTATGCATGTACCCCTACTGGATCATTATTTGCAGCAACATAAAGCAAATTTACAGTCCTACCAGTCAAGAAACATTCTTTTTATGAAGCCTTATGTATTCAGACAATAACTATCTAAACTGCTTAAGTCAGCAACTGGTATGCTCAATACCCATTTTCATTTCAAGAACTATGTGATATATAAACAGAATATCTGGTTAGAAATTTAGGATTCATGATTATACTGACAGTGAAAACATTTGCAGAAACGTAACTTTAATTAACATGAATTTGTTGAGGCTTGGGATTTTGGTTTTGTTGAGAGCAGTTTCTTGGCAGCTGTTTTCATAATATTTTTACTCTTTGCAAATGAGATGTCAATTAGAACTTGTTTGTAGGCATTTGTATATGCCATTTCAGGGGTGGAAATAACCCATTGCCCGAAGCCCAAGTCCAGTGATTTTTACTGCAGGGCAAGTCAATTTACATTCACAGCTGTACCGGCATCAAGTAGACTGTGGCAGTGTTAAATGTATACCTTATTTTTATAAAAAAATTTAAAAAAAATAATTTATCTGTGTCTATTGCAAACATTAACACAAAAGCAAAATAGTTTTAAATTTCAGACTTCACCAATTCATTTTGGAACTCTCTGATGTCTGAATATAGCATGAACATGAAACGCAGACAAAACTACCATGCAAAACTAGTTTGTATACTAAAGTTAAGTATTAAAGCAAATTGAAAAACTTAGATAAGGGAGTTTAAATCTTCTTAAAAACGAGATAAGATAAAATTATTCAGTAAATACATATAATTGGTTGGAATTAATTTTAGTTAAGAAGTTTTTGTGACCTCTGGTACAGTGGAAAAAAAGTCAGGGCAAGTAAATTCACATGTGCTACTGTACCGGAGTACACCAGAAAATAAAAAGTTATTTCCACCCCTGCATTTTCAATTTCAATTGAAATATAATTTAGTATTTGGATAAATTTGAGAGAGTTCACTTATTCAGTGTTTCTCAGGTCTTCAGTTTGATATTTGTACTTTACTCTAATTATTTGATTGTTTTTGACAAAAGTGAGGTCATACTTAGACATTAGTGTCAAAACAAAACTTAGCTTTTCAATTATTTTTCATATTTTGGAGTATAATTTTGGTGCTCTATTGTCATTACGGTTGAAAAACACGCTTTAATTGCGTCCCAAATGTCACTTATTATTGTTTATCTTATCCCTTGAGGTAGAAATCTGCACAAAAAAGCATGATCTTTCTACCTATAAAATAAAATTGGCATAAGTAAGGAAAAAAACAGATATCAACAACACCACAGGCTGAGAGGAGCAGCAGCAACACAATGGATACAGTCGATAGAATATCAGAAATAGAACCTTTGCAGTTGGTTCTTCTAAACATAACAATGTCTACTCATTCCTTTTCTTAAAGAAAGTAGTTCCGTGTTCTCACCTCCACAGCATCCTTCATATCAAACTGTTGGACCGGAGTCTTGGCAGTGTTGCTTGCTCGCTGTTCACTCTCCGAGAGTGTCGACTCAGCAGGTTTGGTGTTGGCCTCCTCAACTTCTTGGATGTCTTCATCCAAATACTCCTGAAATAATATCATCAACTTTTATTTATTTCATTTAGGTAAAATTTGGGTAATCAATTCCATCTCTCTTTTTCCTGTGAGTGATTAAAAGCATAAAACAGTGTCTTTAATCCGTGCCCCTACATTGGCATGACATCCGGAATCACATTATAAAAAGATATTTCACACAATAAACCCTCTTGTTAAACAGTTTTTGCTGCTTTTAAAGTCCCTTATTCAGACTTGCATATCCAGCTAAGCCTTCCGAAAACTTGTGGCACAGGAGCACATAGACGGGTGGAAAAATCTTTCAGGATATTTTAGATACCAAAATCAGGTTATTTGATAAACGGGAAAGTACCTAACTTGAATTTTGAAGTACACCACCCTCAAAAACTTGCCGTAGCCTTAAACGACCCCACAATCAGTGACATCACTGTTTCATGCGTAGAATTCACCTCATTTCCTGTTTATCGAAATCATGGCCATTCAGGTTCCCTGCGTGTATTACGCTGCGCTCCGACTGGCTACAGACACTTAAGTACAAATTTCAAACATCTGCATTATCTTAATTACTTGCTGTCATATCACCAATTTTACAGAAAACATGTATCGGTAATCTTGACTAAACGATCAATACAAAGATTACACCCGATCGTTATTATTTCAATTCTTTTCTTAGAAAGTAGTTTTGGTTATGAACTAACCAAAATAAGGAGAGTATAATTCATAAAAATAAAGAAAAATGATGTTCAAGAGGCTGAATATTTTTGACCATAAACCTGCCTACATATAAGGAAGTCTAAATCTGCGAACAAAACAAAATTTGCGTCCTTCTGACTATTATATTATGCCTTACAACTTATTTATGCAAATTAGAAAGATTCTTGTGTTGACAATGGCTAAGGCATATGAACTCAATTTGTTCCCGCCTTGCAAAATGGACGAAACATGCAAATGATATCAATGTATTTGAAAGTATTTAATTTATTGATAAGTAAAATCGCCTGCCAAGTTGCGTCACGTGTTCACTTCCCACAAACCTTTGCGCGACATTGCAAAAAATACGCCCCTTTCTTTTTATAGCAACCTGCCGGTTCGGGAAAGCCGTTTCGATTTTTTAATTCTTATTTCACGAATAATAATCTGATTTCAGGTTTGGTTGTACTTATGGATTTCTGAATATTCAGAGAATACGTTAAAAATACTTAAAAAATTATCTATATTACTAAAATTCTGATTATGGGACTTTAAGTGTATCAAGGCATTATTGCTTAGTTCTCCACACATGGTCACAATAGGTTGAACAAGGGCATCTTCTATAGCCATTGTATCAAATATCAACAAGTCTTGTACTGGTAATTACCGGGTAGGTCTCTGTTATCAACGTCTGGCGCTAAGATATTTCCATAATTTTTATTCCTAGCCTTTAATTTCAACATATCGTAACTTTTATCATAATCTACAAAATCTTGTTTCAGTAACAGAAAACCTGGATTTCTTATTGTTTCCAAACCTCAAACCTCAAGCAAAAGACTCTCAAATGACAAATTATGCCTGAAAACTAACTTTTGAGCTTACAAAGAATAAAAAATAAATATTAACCTTTTGCCTGCGGAGGGCGTAGTGGACGGCACTCTTTACCAGTAGGTCTGTGATGACCTCTTCCTGTGCTTTCTTGTCAAGACTTGCATAGCTCACTTCACGCTGCTCCCCATTCCGTGTCCGGATAACCTTGATGGAGGTTGGAGGTCGCGACCTCATTGACTCAAGGTCAACATCCTTTGTGTACTCCTCGACTGTAATATATCAAAATAATAGGACACTGTATCACTTCAAAATCTCAACATATTGTTCAGAAGGGTTAACAATTCAACTATGACCTATCCTGAAGCCAAGACCTTTGAAACCTTTCCTAGCAAGGTACAATCGGCATCTGTCCCAATCGCTGGTTTATCTAAACCTTGCTGATTAGTGACAGAATACGAGTACAGTCCTCTTTAGCTCACTACAGTTGCAATAAGAATGTTCATTCTACCATCAAGCTCAATTCAGAGAAAGCACGCACATACAACTTTGGGAAACGCTGCACTGCTATTCACTGGGATATGCCCAAGTTAATGCTTTGCGGTGGAAGTTTCATTTGGCAAAGGAAAATGGGTTTGAGAATTGCTATTTACAGTAAATATACATGAAATATAGTAGGTCATGGACACTCACATAATATCCTCATTTCTGGAAAATTAAAGGTCTAATTAAGACAGCAGGTTAATTAGGATACTCACTCATGTCCTCGTACTCGGGTACGGCCCTGTAGAAGGTGTAGCCGGACAGAGAGCCGGGGGAGAGCAGCATGTTGCGCATCAACCGGTAGGGGGGCGGGTAGTGGGACAAGTCCTCGTGGAAGATGCGGCGCCGTAGGTGGGGGATCACGAAGTTGTACTGGAAGAGGGATCGCTCTGTGATGTAACCTGCAGCAAGGAAAGGAAACAGTGACAGAGAAATAACTTAATAAATGTGCAGGCCCGTAACACCAATTTCAGTTGTGGGCTGGGCGAGATTTTTAAATTCTCTCCTCAGGGGGGGCAATTTCCTAAGGGCAGAGACTTTTTCGAAAATAATTTTCTTCTCAGTGGGGGAGGGGGGTTGGGGGGGGGGGGGGGGGGAATATTGTTGTAGGTCTCATATCAGGGTTTTACATGCTCATTTTATGGATTGTGAGGTTGTATGGGGCTGAATTCCAAATTCGGTGGGCTGGAATTTTGATAGTCTGGAAATTTCTTTTACAAAATGTTTTCCTTTAGAATTAGTGGATGGATGGATGGATGGATGGATGGATGGATGGATGGATGGATGGATGGATGGATGGATGGATCGAAAGGAATGACTAATGGCTTAATGAATATAACAAAATAAAATGATTCGGTAATTGTGTAAATAAGGCATGCATTTTCAAATCTGTGTAGTGTTTTTACAAAGATTTGTTGAAATTTCAGTGAAAAGAGTCATTATTACTGAAAATGACTGAACTGATTAATACAGTATTAAGAATCTCACCTTTATTGATAACAGTTTCAAGGACATGATCATCCCAGCTTCTCGTCCAGGTTGCTAGGTAACGCTTTGCAGAGAAACCTGGTCTGATCTGACGTTGAAATTTTGCCCTTTTTCTATGTAAAAACTTCATGTAGACACTGTCCCCTTCCTGGTGAAAGAAAGTAACCTTCATGTTTGTTACTTAAAAAGAAATAATTTGTTATCACATTGCTAAATTAACCTTGGAAAAAGTTTCAAATATTGACTCTTCCGGGTTAGAACTCATTTGATGGTTTCCACCCCAAACTGTCTGACAACAACTGGTATAAGAGTTTGTTCTGTTACAATTTTAGTGCGGAAAAAACACTAGTCGTGAGCAGTGAAATGACATAATTGCTTAAAAAGAACTATTGAGATGATCATGTGGAAAAAAATTGTTCACAGGAATTATTTGCCAAAAGCTTCTATTTAATGATTGCCTTTACTGTAAGCCTTAAGATTGGTGAACCATACTTACATTAAAACATGTGATTATACAAGCTGTTATCGGACCGTTATGCAGAGGAAACTCCCTATTGGATCAAGGTTGTATCCAAGTGAACATAAAGTTTTGATTTATTTTATGGCATATATGATATAAGAAGGTGACTTACATTGTTACCATATGACAAGATGGACTTGGCCAGATCATCAACGGTCTTTAGATTCTGAGCTTCCGTGTGGCTCTCCATATCCCGCGATCTCCCAAACGTATCATTTGGGTCTCTCTCACTGTCTTTTAATGCTAAGTCTTCGGAAAACAGGAGCAAGGCACCTTTTCTGGTGGTAAACGTTTTTGGTAGATGAATTTCATGATGTTCCCTGGAATCCCTTGAGGAAAACTGATCCATGTCACTGACCATAGCATAGTTGGGTTGGATCGGCGGCAAGAAGAGACGGTTCGGATTATCACGGAAATTGTAATAGTCCTGAAAATAAATCATGACAAAATGTTTCAATAAATCTTGAAAATTAAGACATTTTTCCTAATAAAAAGGAGAAAAGAAACTTTGTGTAACAATAATAATACATGAATAACACGGACAGATATTGTAAAGTTGCATGTGTCATAATGTGTCATAAGCAATTTGTGCAATACAACACAGAAAAAAGAGAGAGAAAAAGAGAACGTACCATATAAAACAACAGACAAACCATTTAAGAGTAATCTTGTAAAAATTTTTTTTTTGGGGTAGAAGAATTTTATTACAGATTGTTTTTAACATATTTATTTCATGAAAATAACTTGGATTGATAAAAAAAATCATAATGCAAATATTGTTTGCAGATGTACATTCTCTCCCTGAAACATTTGTTGTTTTTTTTGTGCATTTGTGGAACTATTCTCTTATCTTAATTTTTTTTTTTTTATTTGACACTAAAACTGATCATGTAAAATATTTTTAATGATAAATTGTACCCTTTATCATCATTTAAAAAAGGGAACAATGGCAAAAATGAAGAGTTAACAAAAAAGCTCTGAAATTAAAAAGTAACTTGCAAAAACATCTTTATCTATTTCCAACATAACTTCTTTGAGAGGCATTTTAGAAGTTGGGATGAAAATAATGCTGAGGAATATATGGATGACAACTTCTTTGTTCATTGTATGCGACGTTTCGACACAGATTCTTGTGTCGTTCTCAAGCAGAGGAAGAGTAATGAGCTAGGGGCATATATATAAGTAAATAGTACAATGCACAGTGACAACAACTTAATGAAGAGATTAAATGTAATTAAACAGGGATGAGTGGTAGGATTAAATGTAATTAAACAGGGATGAGTGGTAGGAAACAAGTAATGTACAATGCAGTGCGTTACATTTAATTGATAGAGGCCAGTGATGTACATGAGTGATTACAGTTAATTAATTGATAGAGGCCAGTGATGTACATGAGTGATTACAGTTAATTAATTAAGGAGAAGATCATAGGCTGACGGGATGAAGTAACCTTGATCGCGGTTAATTGATGGCTGAATCTTTTTGATTTCCAAAGCTTCTCTTAATTTTCGGAGTCGGTAATCCGGTTGATTGGTAACAAGGCATTTGGTTTCTGACCATTGTATTTGGTGATTGGGGTTGGCTTTGATGTGGTCGGATATAGCTGATTTGCTGTCCAAGTTGTTTACTGATGTTTGATGTTCCTTTAGTCTTGTGTTGATAGGCCTGGATGTCTCACCTACGTAGTTATGTCCACAGTCGCAGTTTATTTTGTAAACAACTCCTTTTGGGTTGTTGTTGGAAGCTGATTGCTTTTTGCCATTGGCATGAAGTAGGTTCTGTAGGTTTTGAGATGATGAAAAGATGGTGTCGATGCCGGCCTGTTGTTTGAGTAGTCTGCTGATATGGTGAGATGGCTTTCCTATGTAGGGGATGACGATTTTCATGGGGGCTGATTCAGGTCGAGGAGATCGGTTGGGTAGTGGGTTTAATGCTGCAGTCATGGATTTTTTCACAAGTTCCTTTGGGTATTGATTTTGTTTGGTGAAGACATGTTGGAGGTGATGGAGTTCGTCTTGTAGTTTTTCGGATGAGGAGGATATGTTTTTGGCTCTTCTTGTCAAGGTGGTGATGATTCCAGATTTCACTTTTGGTGGGTGATTAGAGAGATAATTCACATATTGATCCGTATGGGTGGGTTTGCGGTAAACACTGGTTTGAAGTTGATTGGTTGATGTTCTGGTGACGAGGACGTCAAGGAAAGGTAGGTTGTTGTTGGTTTCTTTCTCCATAGTGAACTTGATGCGGGGATGTTGGTTGTTCAGGTGGTTCAGGAGGGTAATATGAACAAAGAAGTTGTCATCCATATATTCCTCAGCATTATTTCCAACATATTGGAGTTATTACATAACTCTTGGAATTATGTACTTTTATATTACTTTCTCTTACTCTTTATAACCAGTTAGGGATGTCACGATACAGGTACCTTGGGATACGATACGTATCACGATTCTGAGGTCACGATATGATACATATCACGATACACTAAATGCGACATTATTACGATGAGATAAAAATTCAGGGATCTAAACTTAATATTCCTAAAAAGACTTATCTGAGTAACCAGCATTATAAGACCAAAATAAGCCAACTTATTCATGAAAAAGTCATTTAATGCTATATTAAAGCTATCTTAACAAGGAATTTAACCAACTCTGGATTTCTTGATTTGATTTTCACCCAAAAAATTTACGATATTCACTAAAACAGTATACGATACTCACTAAAATTTGTATCACGATACAATTGACTGTATCGTGTATTGTATCGTGAACTGTACCATGAAGATGCATCGATGCATCAGTGTATCGTGACATCCCTATTACCAGTTATGCTTATATCTTTGCTATCATGTTCAAAACGTTATCAGCATTTTGAAATTGAAAAAGTTGTATTGTATCACCATTACAATCAAACATGAGGAAAAGTCTTTTCATTTATTGTACTAATTCAACTGCTTCAGTGTCATTCTTTCTATATAAATTCAGCTTCTGATTCTGTTATTTGAACAACACTTGGCATCAATTAATTTTAGGGATAATATATAAGAGAGAACATAAAGTGATAAAGTATCCAATGCACAGCATGAACTTATGGAAGATTATGTCAAACTATAGTTGATGTAAGAAAAAAAAAACATGGTGGGAAGTTTCAGCCCACGATCTGTACGGCTGCATAATGTTAACCGAAAGTTGGACCGCTTTGGTCTCATCGGCGCTGGCAGTGGAGGTACCAAAGCATTTCGAATTTGGTGGCTTAAGGTGAGTCTCTACCTCAATGACGCTAGTGAAACTTGCGCAGGAAGGGGGCGGCGTAATTTCAATAGACATCTTTGACCAAGAAGGCAGGGTAATGAAATATAAGCAAGACAGGATTGGCCTTACAACGCCTAAGGGGAAAGTGGTTATTGCTTAGAATTACTAGTTTCGTCCATTGATCTGGACTCGTCAGACTGAAGAAGCAATGATTCTGTCTCTCCTTATATACTCTTTTGGTAGGTCACGTGACTTTAAGGTTCTGGCAGCGGTACAATCCTGTCTTGCTTATATAGTTAATGTAATCTTTACACACAGATGAAATGTATTTTCCATTTGCACTGTGACGGACATTGTCGAACATAAAAAATGAATAGAGAAGGTTTGGAACCATTGGAAAGGGTTAATATAGTTTCTACATCAATGAAATTTAATTTATTTTCAAAGCAGTGGAAGGGTTTTCAAGGTCAGGAGAAGGTTTGTTCTGTCTGTAATAGTTTTTGACCATGATAATAGAGTACACTGTATAGTGTTTGTAGCATGGACAAAGAGTTTGTAGAACTGAAGCAAAATGAATAAACATTGGAAAGGGTTTTCAGGACATCTTGTTGATGTTTTTTTTTGTACCTGTCTATTTGAACATGCAATGTCCTAGACATAGAGAAAGGGTCTACCTTTGGAAAATATATAGTTTTTTGTTTTTCTCTTTGAGTTTGTGAATCATTTTGCGTTAATCCATTTTCCTCGTCTTTTTTTTTACATTTTAGGAAAATATTCTGAGCTTTTCATTTTGTTTCATCTGCTACCATTCTGGGTACATATTTCTCTTTTTATTACTTCTCAACACTGCATAACTTTGACTGCTAGCCTTGTTATCTAAATGTGTCTGTGACATGGAATACAGCTATCTTGACAACTACTCCACATGTCAAGAGAATCTTCAAGTCTGAAGAGTTCTCCAGTATTGACATTACAAGATAACAGTAAACACAGACATAGTTTTATCTCCCATGTTTCCTGCCTATACTTCAACTAGAACTATCGTCAGTTTAAATGATCATTGTAATTAGTCGGTGGAAAACATTATCTAAAGAGTCATGTTACACGGCTGATATATGGCAGTTGGTGGCTTTTGTGGTGTGTAACAATTAAGCTAGATTATATTACACATAAAGGTTTTGGTCAATAACCATAAAGGTTATTAAGACTTTCAAACTACCCATAAATTATTGTGCTTGTGTATATATACTATAAGTAACTATTTGTATAATACACAAGCCTTAACTTGTTAAACAAAGGTTCTTATCAAGCTTTACAAATTAAGCACAAGATGCGTGTTGACATTAATTATTATATTATTCAATTTCTTAAGAAAGCCACAATTTAGATTTAAATCTTTGAGGATGACGTGTGTCAAAATGAATAAATTAAGATTCTGCTGAATTTTATCATATCCTCTTGAATGAAAGGTCATTTCACTTTCTTTCAGAGAATTCCTCATCTGTTAGATATTTTGATTATATACCAAAATTGGATTTTGAAATTCTTATCTTTGACAAATACATTTAAATTACATATTATAACACGAAAGACATTGTATCATTCCTATTATTTATTATAACTATTACTTAATAAAATAGTGCAACATCTTTAAACACATCTGTATTTTCAAGGAATTCACAATGATATAAAAAGTTCAAAATAATCAATTAATCGTAATAACTATGTATTTGTTCAAAAAAAACGTCAGATACAACATCTGATCATAAGAATTGGTTAACGGAAAATTTTCATCTCTTTACATTGCTTTGCTCTTTGCAGTTACTCAAATAAATGTATTTTTCCAAAGTTGTACCTTTAATGTTTTAAATAAAAAAATATATAAAGATATCCATTTAATTTCCAAAATGTTACTTCACCTACATTTCTTTTCATCATATGGTTATTAATAACATAAACATCTGCACACAATTGATTGACATTTGTATTGAGAAATTATTACATAAAATTATCTCATCACATTATCTTCTTAATTTATTAATAAAATAATAATATTGCAATACCTCTGGTTCCAGGAAAACTTCCACTTTTTCATGTCCATTTCTCTGGACCTCGCCGACACCCCTACTAAGGAGGGAAAGATTTAGAGCCCCACCCCCTGCCATATCGATATTGTGGGTCTCCAAAACTTGGTTTAAAAAACACTCCGAGTTCCAGTGGCACAAATATACATAATTAACTCTTCGGAGTTCCTCCTTTACAACGACAATTGATTTCACGCCTCGCCCGACACATATCCTGTTGATTACATTATCTATCGAATTAATTATTAACAAGACATAATCATTGTCTATCACCAATTCAAAGTTTCAGTCCGACACAGAGGCTAACAGTCGCCATATTGTTTATACGTTGCTGGGTGTTTGTGACGTCACAACAGGTGCCCGTCTGTCTGCCGAGGGGGTTAAGCCCGGAATCCAACAATGCGTGAACGGTGTTGAGAGATAAAGTTGTTCAACATTATTCCATTTCGACTCATGTCTCATAATCAAAATATAATCCACGCTGAATGCTTTCAGAGAACAACAAGAATATGACTTCTAGGCCGGTTTACGATGTGCCATCACCTCTGATAAAGATGGACTCGACCAGTGATCCAATCTCAGAACCTGGGATCCGTATCAAAATAATTGGCGTTTAGACATCGCATTGAATTCAATAGATTTATGGGGAAATGTTTAATTCCAACTCAGAAATTAACCATTAACGTAAAAGTGTTGCTTTCTTGTGTATTTTAATGGAAAATAAATTATTAATACTTTTATGTCTCCATTCAAAATATTGACAAATAGAATTCAACATTATAACCAACAAAATATTGAGAAATAAAATTCAGTTGTGATATCGGATCATTTTTTTAAAAATGTGTTATCCCCAAATTAACTTTGACGTTGCCCCTTTACAATATTTATTAGGACATATATGTTCCACGGACAAGGTTTTGTATAGATCTCAGGTACAATAGACCTATCTGCAGCGTTCAGTCTATATTTATCAACAGGTGTACGCTATTGTTAACCAACCCAGTGATTTCGCTGGAGAATTGTTCAGGCTTAGAATGGTATTAGATTGCACTGAAGCTGAACGCCACAACAAAAACATTCTTTGCAAGCTGTAATTCCGAACTTAGAACTGACTTGGTGAAAGCGGGCAAAGTCGTGATTTCTCCAGCGTAATTAGATATCGGTTAATGTCATTACATATTCTATACAAACAAACATTTCCTTTAATCAACGACAACAAACAAATATCTTTTAGGTAATTGTAAACATAAAAAAAAATCCATTTCGATATTGTACCATCATATACCATGCTGTTTTAGTTTTCTAACTGGAAACATTCATAAATCTATCTATAACATTTAGTTTCTTGTCAAATAAATTAATGGAACGTTAGTCATGATTTTATGTGTTTGAAGTAGAAGACAAATGAATCTATTAGAAAAACCTCGAGACATTATATAACAGTATATATATAGTCTCTGGAAAAACATAGATGTTATCAAGACATTAATACACATGACAAAAAAAACACATTGACAATAATTATGTGCATTTTTTTCTGTTGTGTTATGCTACTTTTTATTTATTTGGACATGAATTATCGAACATTGTTTTCAGTTTCTGGTCCCAACATCGAATTTGCCCATCTTCGTCAAGGCGATAGACAAGAGGATAAAGTTGATAAAGGTACATGATGGGCGAAATAATTTGAAATTGCGTCAGTAAAAAATTATTAATGTTTTCTTTGTCTATTTTCCTATGAAACATACGAGTAGCAGAGTCATCCATATTTTCTGTTATTTTTTGGCGACAAGAGACGCACCGTGTTACTTTTTAAATGTAATATGTTATTATCAGTTATGTATTGTACGGAGTTTCTATGTTATATTCAGGAATGTTTTACAATACAGATATTTTTTTTTTCAAAAGTCATGATTTTTTCATCTTAATATTTGAACCTTCAACCTTATTATTCAAATTTTACAAACAATTCTTTTAATCTTTAGAACCATTTAATCGTCCATTCCATCATGCATGTTAATTTACTAAAGGTTGGGGAATCTAAGCGAATTGCTTTTTGTCTGCGAAATCAATCAAATATATTTTGAGACCGCCCCTTTAGAATGCCCGGATGTGGCTATGACCTTCGAGAACGGCTCATGTCGCCCGCAGTCGGCAAATCGACTCCTTAGAGCGAGGTCGAGAGAAAGAAGGGAACTCCCGTTAGTTTCTCCCAAACTCGAAAAAACGTCAATTTTGGCCATATTTATGACCATAAGTTGCATTTCGTGTTTGTGTTAATAGTTACTAGGACTGTGAATGATAGATTAGACCAATATTACTCAGTTAGTAAACGCAGTTATTGTTCTTTTATGAGCATAAGTAGGTTGATATTTTAGACTATTTACGACGAAGATTGGTGGTTACTGGTGAAGATCTGAACATTGCTGTGTAGTATTAGTCTTTATCTCCCCAAGATGAGATACAGCTGACATAAGAAGTGTGTAGATCGTCCTTGTCAGCTCAATATATCATTTCTTTCATCCCGGTATCGCGGTGGGCATTTATTTGACCCACATTCGACAATCGCTCTAAAACATGGCTGATATTCCACTTATGAGCATAAAAGACATTCGCCCAGGGGTGAAGAATATCAACGTGATGTTCATTGTTCTTGAAATGGGTAGGTATTCGTCGATAACACCAAGGATCGTCTTGTTAGCGGTGAATATGGGCACCGATCTAACAACTGTCCCTTTCCAGACAGGTTAGACTCTTCTGACACAACAAAAGGACGAGTCTATCTGAAGCTGGGAGGGTTGAAGGTTACCGGATCTCATTTCACCTGTCGAGTGCGCTTCACCCAAATTTTGGCTGTATGCCAAAAGAGCGCTTCTCCTACTTTTGCGAAAAGCAAAGAAACATACGATCAAAACTAACAATATTTTTTCCCCAAAAAAAATTTAATGATAGTTAATTCATTAACTTATGATAACATAAAATATTATTAATATTATTTTATCCATTTAAAAAAACAATTCCTATGTTTTTATCTGTATTTTTTCAGGTGTAATTAATTCATATTACTATATCTGATTAGAAATTGTATTTTTTATGAAAATGTTGACTGATTTCGATTCTTTCAGGAAAACCAACGAGAACGAAAGATGGACATGATGTTCGGTCGTGCAAAGTTGCAGACAAATCTGGCTCAATCAATGTATCCATATGGGACGAGGCAGGCGACCTCTTACAGTCGGGAGATATATGCAGATTAACTAAAGGGTATACTATCCAACACTTGGTTTGTTTATATACTTCTTAGGGTGTAAAAGACATTAGGTATTTTTGATACATGGTCCACTATACAGTGTATTCTTTTAATGGACGTGTATCGCAATACATGATAATTATATTTATAAATTCTCTAAACTTAAAACTGCGGTTTAAACCTTTATGAAGTAACAAAAAACCTCTCCAAAAACTAGGTAGTTGGATGCATCAAAACAGCTTTAAAAAAATATATACAAATTCTAAATATTTGTTTAAAAAGATCATTTGTTAAAAGATTTGTAATGTGTCGGGATACACAACCAATCAGGCTTCTCTACATGCCTGTCCAAGTATGAGCATTTTTCTCCTGCTATATCAGTGTATATGTCTCCACATTGAGCTCCAACATATCGCCTGATATCCATCGGACCAAAAACCACCTATTGCTGACATCTGGTTACGCAGTGCTATTTGTAGCCTGTATGATTTCAGCCAAACTATTTAAATTCTTATCTGCACTGTTATCAAGCAATCCCTCCTGTGCAAATCTTACTGAGTGCTGCTTGTGAGCTAAGCAGCAGTGACATATAATATAGTCTATTAAAACCACTCTCATTGGTTGATTTGAATTACACTGTTAATACTGGATCCTGTCTCAGGGAACAAACGTTACGCTAACTCCACTAATCTGTACCCTGGGATCAGAAGCTAGATTCGCTCGCGCGGCCTGACTTGGGATATAGCCATTCAAATCATTTTCTCGTTCAAATTTTATCGAGAAGGTGGCGAGAAAATGATTTGATGGCTACATCCCAAGGCCGCGCGAGCGAATCGAGCTTCTGAACCCTGGGTACAGAATAACTACAGATTTAGTGGAGTTAGCGTAACGTTCGTCCCCTGAGACAGGATGTTAATACTGATTCTGGATTGGCTTGCTTTACATAGCAATATGAAGGTGGGTATCAGGGTAGGTGTATGAGCTCAACGCTAAGAGTAGGGTAAAGCTCTTTAAAAACATTGTTAATGTAGAGGAGATGACTTGAATCACCTCTGAGGAGAAAATTGAAGCTTATTGTGGTAACGTAATCCAAGGTATATCAGCATTTAAAAAATTGATTAAAAGTCTATCACCTAAGAAAAATAATAACCCAATAAAATAAATCAAATTATAATTTTTTATTTCATACATTAATTTTGTTTCAGAAAACTATTAGAGAATAAATTTCCTTTATTGGAAATTTAAAATAATTTGTATAAAAATGTTTATGTTTTGACCCTCAGGTATGCTTCTTTATGGAAGGGATGCCTGACTGTCTATACAGGTAAAAATGGAATCATCTCCAAGATTGGAGAGTAAGTATTCATCATCCTCTGGTATAATATACAAATTGAAAAAAATTTAACACCCCATAAATTGAAAAACTAAAAAAAGATGCTATTGCAAAGTTAAGATACTTTGAACTATTTTGTAACTATTAACATAACAATGTAGATTTTGGTAATTATTTCTTAATGAAAGATCAGCAATGTTGACATTTTATGAAATTAAGATTGAATTTGTCATGGTACTGATATCAACTCTTTGTTACTGCATTTAATAATGAAAATTATGACTTGATATTTTACAGATTTTGTCTGCAGTTTTCCGAGTTACCGAATATGAGTGAGCCAAATCCAGATTTTGCATCTAAAAATGTAGGTCTTTAGTAAATCTCTTGAAATAGTGATTGTCTTTGTAAATACTTTGACAAAATAATCAAATCATAAGGATTACTACAAGGTATTACAACTAGAGCAAAAGTTGAGTTCACAAAAGTGTTATGTTGATGCAGCACATCTCTTAAATTAATTTTTTTTGTTCAAAATCATTTTTGATCAGAATCACTTGTTGAGTAAAAAATGATTAAAAACAGTGAATCATTCATTACCTAGAATAGAAATCAAACATCAGTTGTTGATGAAATGTTTAATTCCAGGACCAGCCTCCAAATCAACGAAAGTCTCCCACAGAATCTGACGGAGGGCAGCCAATGAACCAGTCGATGGGGAATCGGCCGCCCATGATGGGGAGTGGTCCCCCAAGTCAGATGGGAATGTCAGGTTCGGATCACTGTAACATGGATACTAGAGGTGTAACGATACGGCAATACATTATCGTATCGTGATACATGGGCCACAATATATCGTATCGTATCGCAGGATGCGTATCGGGATACATAGAATAATGATAAATTCTCAATGTAGGTGCTCAAAACTGAGATATAAATTAAAAAGATACTTCATTATACACACAAAAACCTCTTCTAAAATTTGGAATTTGGATTATATTACAATTTCATCAAAAAAGCTACAAGTAATTTCTTTGCAAGATTAACTGACTCAAATATTTTGTGAATGATCATTAAGTCAGGAGATAATATGTATCGGGATGCGTATTGTATCGTGACCCCTGTATCGGGATACGTATTGTATTGTGACCCCTGTATCGGGATACGTAACCTTATCGCAATCCTCCTGTGTCGTTACACCTCCATATTGGACACAGATTGTAAACTTGTTGTTGTAAACATTATATATAGTGAAATTAGCGATGTTGAGATATGATGATGGAGGGCGAAGGATGAAGCAAAGCTGTTACGTAGGAAAATTATATGTCGCATGTGGTAAGCGGAAGAGGAAGTAAATAGTATAGGCAGACAAATCCTTGGTTTCCCCTACTAAGGGGCTTTCGGGCCACTGTGCAGCTTGAGCCAATCAAAGGGCAAGTTTAGCGTTTGCGCACTGATAATGAAAGAAACTAGTTTCCCTATGTGCGAACGAAGTGAGCAAAGTGTGGCAACGACTTTCTCTCGCCTGGAATAAAAATAATTTTGGTGTGTGACAGTGTCAAAACTTATTTCTCCAAAACTTCAATATAGACATATACGTCTTCAGAATGTTTACTTTCTTAGTCAGACATTTAATTAATTCACGTAAAATATATTAAATTGATCATTTTAATTGCTGAACACTGCCTCTCAAATCGTTCTTTGGGACCATAACGCCCACAAGCTTCAGGTTTCTGGAGTGAAGAAAAAGGTAAAGCAGTAAATTAGAAGAGTTATCTATAATGCCTCCTTTTGTCATAGAACCTTTTGATTTTAGTTTAAGATCTTGTCTGAGTAATAAAAATCTAAATGTTCTTTATGTTCGAACACTTATGGGAGCGGTGCTCACCCCCTTGACATGTCAATGTGAATTTAGTTAAATGTGGTCTTGGTTGATAATTTGAAGAGGATGGTTGTAGTGTTCACTACAGTCAATAGTCAGACATATGTTTCAGGCTTTCTCCTAGCAGTTAGACTAGCCAAAGTAAGATAAGTGATATTGACAACCATTAATGCAATCTGATTAAAATCAACTGTGATTCGTGGAAAGAAAGTGGAAAAATATTATCATTAGCGAGGTTCGAACCTCACCCAGCCGGGCTTTCCTCTCATTCACAGTCTGAAGGCACCCCTATTACCCGCATGTTCTGACACAAGCTAACTCAGGATCGAGATTTAACAAATCGATAATGGGATATAAATTGTTGTTGCCTAAAGTCTTTATATCTTTTCAAGGAGGAAATGGCCAGTACCGAGGACCACGCCCCTCCCATCCCGGACCCCGAGGTCCGAACCCCGTCAACGGAAGCAACAATAGAGGTCGCGGTATGAGAAGATAAAACGGCTTTGTTCCAACTGGCAGTTCTCTTTCATGGATGGAACAATGTTTAACAAGAATTCAATCTTGTCCAAACATGAAGAAAAAGCTGTTTGGATTAATTCCTTGTGTTGTTGGGTTCTCTGAATTATTTCCCTGGATTTGATATGCTCAAGCCTAATCAAAAACAGGGCACAAACAAATCAAAGCATTACAGATGTCTACCAAGATGCTCATGACTTGAATATTGCCCGAAGTGGCACTAAACAATAACTCCCACATGAATGTCTCTTTAAATCTTGTATTGCACGAAAATGTAAACATTCAATCAGGGGGGTAAGAGGTATCTCCCTTGTTTTTCAAGGCTTTGATATTTTAAGGATAATCTTAGGAATCTAAATGCTTCACACAAGTTCATTTATCATTGAAAGAAAAAAGTATCTATTTTGATCTTACCCCACCAAAAGTCATGATTTTAAACTACAACTATTATATGTCAATTTGTTAAAATCATGTCAGGCTTTTTATGTGCAATTAGCTATACCGGTACTTCCATTTTATAAAAAAAAATTTTTTGACAACATTCTTGCATGATTTCAACAAGAACATTTGAAAAGCGTTAATGTTTATAAATTGCAAGACTCTATTGCTAACATAAAAGGTGCATCAACATACCTTGACAATTGTAGGTATTATCCTTAATCAGTTTGATTAATGAAAGTATATTTGACTTTTTTTAAATTCATGTTTATTTGAGCCATGAATTGTTGACCTGAAAATTGCCATCATCATTGCCACCTTGTGACTTGTCTGTATGCTTGTTTTGTGGATAAGTAAGTGAACATAAATGTTTTGTGTATATTTACATACATGTCATCCTGTCTCAAGGTATGAACGTTACTCTAACTCCACTAATCTGTACCCTGCGCTCAGAAGCTAGATTCGCTTGCGCAGCCCGACTTGGAATACAGCCAATCAAATCATTTTCTCGCCACCTTCTCGATAAACTTTCAAAGAGAAAATAATTTGATTGGCTTTATCCGAAATCGGGCTGCGCGAGGGAATCTAGCTTTTGAGCCCAGGGTACATATTAGTGGAGTTAGCGTAACGCTCGTACTCTGAGACAGGATGCATGCATGTATTCTGTGAGTGATGGATTTGACATGGTGCTGAATGCAAGACTGGGGTTAAACCTCAATTTGTCTCCTCAGTGATTTACATTGATAGTTTATGTTGATAAGTGCTGAAATAGTTGATAGTTCTATTTAAATACTAGAGAGGAAAATGGGGTCTCTTCATGAGAAGTGCTATTTCAAGAAACCTTTTATTCAATGCCCACTCAAGTGTTAAACTGACTTTCCTTTGTCATCCATTTTGAATAATTTGTGAATTTATGAAAGAAACTCATTAATTTTACAATATTATTAAAAACAACTATAAATAGTTTATGGGGTATCAGAACCTTTACATGTAGTTAATAACAAGACCTATTTACAATACATTTTAGTACTGCAGTTAGGTTTATCACGCTTGTATCGCCGATGAATGGCTTCACTTCTAATAGTTGTTTTTATTTACCGAGAGAATGTTCTTTATCCAATTGTAAAATCTAAATTGACCATAATGTAACCCTTAGTGACATTTTCAACTGGGTTGATCATGTACTTGTGACATATATGTATAAACTGGAATTTCCCAATGAATTTTGTTTCTACAAAAAATGCCCTGATGTCCCTTTAAGAGTACATGTAACTTATGTTTAGTAGGTAAGTCCATGTTTGTAAAGCTCTAAGTGCTAAGGGCTCTAGAGACTATAGAACATTTTCATAAGTCGAGGAGGTCAAAGGTTGCTTGCACAAACTAATGAGACAGTGTATCACTGAGATATCATGTGCCATGTGTATTTTATATCGTATAAGCTATCTAGTAAGTTACTCGTGTGACCATAAGTTACACCATGTGACCATGCTATTACTTCACCTTGGAGCCTCAAAATCAAATATACGAAATACAATCAGCAGAAAAAGCCAATGCTCTTTTTTTATTCCCTATTCTTGCATTGTTGCTAACGGCTAAAATATTGCCCAAGCGACTTTTAACTCAAACTCACTCACTTTTCTCACATCTGATGCTAATCTTGTTCATATTTAGAAGAAGAATCAAGAATCACACTCTCTCTCTCTCTCTCAAGTGAAGTTTAGGCACTTATATAGTCATAGATATTTGGATGTGTGCAAGTTCTGAACTTCCACGACATCTTTATTTTGTCCCAATGTGAGTAGATTGTTACAATAAAGTTAATTCCCCTGTTAATGCCATCCTTCATGTAAAAACATGCATTGATCATATTCAGTCACCGAGTGGAAATGTCAGGAAAAATGAGATATGAAAATGCATTGCAAGCTATTTTGAATGAAAGATAATAAACGTCTTAAAACTAATATTCTTTTGTTTGTATCTATTCTCATTGGAGCTTTAATGAAAGCTGTGTGGTTCTTATGCTGGGATTCCCATTGTCAGATAACTTTAGCTTAGTGATTTTTGTGTTACTGTGGGAAAAATAAAGCAAGTGGCTCTGTAGCTCATCAGGCTTCATACAAATTTTGCTTTAGGGTGTGGCAAATGTGGTCCCCCCCCTTAGTAGGCACCACAGGGTCACCAAATGTACAATTTAGAATCCTCCCTATATAACTTAGGAGTCAGCACAAAACGTTTCAGCTTTCTAGGCCTTGTGCTTTTGGTGTAGAAGATGAAAAAAGGTTTTAAGGGTGTAGCCCCTGGGCCCATATTAGGGGCCACAGGGCCACCCAAGCTATAAATTATAATCCTCACGAGTCAAGTCTGCACACAAAGTTTCAGCTTTCTAGGTCTTATGCTTCTGGAGAAGAAGATGAAAATAGGTTTCTAGGTCTGACAGCAACCCGTAGGTTGCATGATGTTTTACCAGTGTAGTGCAGCCTAAACCCAGTTGCAGCAGACCATTCACATCGCCTCGCTTATAAGATGCGGACATCATGTTACAAGCACCGTTCACAGGAGTAACTTGTCCCTAGCTACAGATACCGAATGCTTTTGCCGGTAGTTTGTGATTGGTAAGCTGAGCTAATGTCAGAACATGCAACGTTCGTGGCTGCAGACTACTCAGTGGAGAGGGAACCTATAGAAGTAAGAAGTTTGATTCTCGATAGAGTTAATGTTTTTAAACTTATATTCCTTGGAACTAGGCCGATTTTAATCAGACTGGGGAAAATCTCTTGATTGTTAACATTACACTCGGCCCACCTAGCTATATAAATGGGTACCTGAACATTGAGAAATAAGGCTCTCATGCTTCAGCTTCGTCTTTGTCCCCTTTTTAGCTCATCTGGGGGCTTTTGGCATGGCATGGTGTCCGGCGTCAGTCCGTAAACTTTGTGGAATTTCGACTTCTCCACAACCAGAAAGCTGAACCTTTGTGTACAGACTCCTCGACTAGTGATGATTAATAATTGTAGATTTTGTGACCTTGGTCAAGATCATGACAAAGCCTGTAGAAAGCAAATCCTTTAAGGTGTAAGACAGTCTCCTGAGAAATTACCAAGTCAAGCCCAATACATGGGTCCAAGTACAGTTTGAGCTGTATGCATTATGGCTTGAACTTCAGTATTTGGTTTTGTTCTTAAATATGTGATGTGATGTGGGGTTTATCGTCGCTTTCAAGAGTATTTCACTTATATCGCGGCTGTTGGTATCATTGCAGGGAGAAAGCCTGCAACACTATTGTGGCAATGCATTGCGGTGAAACCTACGAGCATCTGCTGGAACTAGCAACCATGTGTGGTACTGCAATAAAATTCAGTGTAGCGTTGCATCCAAACATGACTGCGTGTAGAACAGTTCTCTACTGCAGACAAAGTTCCCGAGCCCCTGGCAGGATTCGAACCACAGACCTCCTGATCCTAAGCTAAAACCCTTACATAGGCAATGTCCGTTTCAAAAAGCAAAATGAGCACAAGCAGCCACTACAATCATCTTGCCGATCTCCAAATTTCATATGGTCAAAGTGAGTTATTGTTGTACGCCGCTTGGGCAACATTTCAGCCATTACCCGAGTCATATGGTCAGAAGTAGGCGAAGCTATCTTGATAGAAGAGAACCACGTGTCACATGTGGGCTCCATACAGGAGGTTGCAGCACAGTGTGATAAATACTCCGTATGGAATACAGTTTTAATTGATGTCTTGCATATCCATATCAAGTTTTTCTGCTTACATTTCTTAATGAATAGCTACCTAGCATGTGTACATATTGTTTCTGAAAACTACCGACTTAAATGATCGATATAGTTGTGTTGAAACTCACAGTATGTGTCAAGGCAGTTTTTCCATATTTTTCAAATTGATATATTGAGGGATGCATGTTATTGGCAATGTTATTAGAATAGAGCGAGCGAGTTTGAAGTTGCTTTGGCAATATTTCAGCCACTAGAGGCGTGAATATTAGAATAGAGGTCAGTGATTTTGTTTCATTTTCTATTAACCCGATTTGGTCCAACACCCTTTGATGTGCCTGTGAGGGCCCAAGGCAATTGCATTATGTTTTGAGTGGTTCAATGAAATAAAATTATTTCAAGTCATTTTCTCCCAAACTGTGTAACAGTTATCGGTATATAAACAGAACTGAATCATGTATCAGTTCCACCGACATTTTACTCCCCAAACCTGGGATACTCTACCAGTCTGAACTGCAAGCAAGTTCTCGTTTTCTTTAAATTGAACATGACTTCTTTCAACAAGAAAACAGCGATTGAGCTTTTGATCGGCGCCGCATGGGCAGTATTGCAGCCATTAGCGATGAGAAGAAAACAGAAGGCCTATTTGTATAAAACACCATCTTTAATTGTTGTCATGCAGAGACTAAACAGCCAGCTACATCTACTTTTGGGTAGAGCGTTACAAAAAGTGGCATGAATGAATCACTAGATGATGAATATACTACTTAAACATCAAAATGATAAAATCTATCAAAATTGCCTCTATTAAATGCAAATACTATATACTTTGTAAATCTCTTCACAAATATTCATCCAGTAGAGAAGTTTATAGATAATATATAGATAAAGGATGGAGAGCGAGATTGAAGCTGATGAGTGGTAAATGTATGAATATTTACGATATTTGCAAAGTTATTCAAATTTCACAACCTTTGGTCTTTGTGGGACCTGATTAAGACATTTTCAGAGATTTCCACTTTTTGCATTCTATGGCGCATGTTCATTATACATCATACAAGGTAACATTCATGAATACTCAAAATAGATGTAGACAAAAATAAAAATCATGTTCAATAAACTAAAAAAATTTTAATGACAAACATTGAACTAAAATAATCAGGTATGGCATTGCTGATAATGGTTTTCAAGTGTCACATGTTTACAAGTTCATGTTGATAAAAATCTAAGCCTCGTTCACTTTGTTTTGGGAGAGGAATGAAGTTATGAGACTATGTACATCACTGGTCCTGCCATTATAAACTTCAGATTAACTGATACAAGTACAAGGTCTACGATACCAATCATACATTTAGCCAACAAAAACACTTCGGACAGTTAAAAAAGAAGTCTCGGTTCAGTAAACATAAATAGATTTTTTGTGTTGCTGCTCTTAGTCAAGAGTCTGATATGCTTGAAGGCTTAACCTCGAGAAACCCTGTCAAACTGCATAGGCTCGTGTACAGGCCTGCGTGCACATGGTCCTAAGCGCTTTCATTGTTTGTTCCGATGGATCGACAGACAGATCTAGATTCTTCACAATTCAGCGGAACAACCGGCCGAACTGTTGTGTCTTTTACCACTTTCTCATTAGAGTTCAAAGGTTAACTGGTTCAGAGGTCAGTATCAAACCAGGCCATCCCCTGATTGTTGTCCCCTTGTGACTGTTGTGGGAGACTCGAGTCCAGATTTTCGAAATTTAGATCGCCAGATCCTGGTCCGAGGTCTGGCAAATTGTCCATGGCGCCATATCCACTTCCTTGGTGGCTACCGATTTCAAGACCTTGCATGGAATCCACAGGCACTTGGCCGTCGTATCCTGGAATTGTAAGATTAGTAGCTGTGAGTACATTGAAATGGTATTATCGCCTTGCGTACATACTTATAAGCTTGTATCAATTCATCGGTTTTGAATCTCCTAGATAGAACTATAGATCTTTGTCAGTATAAATGAATATTGCAAATTTATAAGAGCAGATTTATTAAGTGTTATTAAAGACCAATGCTGCTCCAAAATAAAGCCTTCGGTGACATCAATACTTCATTTAGACGGAAGAAATCATAAGAACAGCTGTCATAGCTCCTTGGTCTATTTGTATATAATGAATACTGTTCCTAATATTATTAAGTTGGATAACAAAGTATGTGTGATTTAGAGGCAGTGGGTTTATTTCCCTTAAAGGGGCCGATCGAGCGGCTATTTTCTGTTCCACAAATATTCGGGAGGGAATTCCCTTTTGCACACGACACGTCAAATTTTATATATTCGACTTTGTTTTCTATTTTTTTTATGTTAATAACTATGTCATATTTGGTAATTTGTTCTAATCCGCCCTTCAAAACAAAAAAATTGCGAAAATAAATAAAGCCACTGACAAGCACATCGAGCGGTGATTTTGTTTGTTTGTGGAAACGAAATTCACGGAGGACATTCCTGTTAACTAATAAATACGATTTTTACATGATTATTTCACACTTAATTTCAAAAAATTCAAAATGTTAATGAGGTTATCATTCAAGTTGTTCATGATTTAACAATTTGATAAAGAATAAAGTGTATCGCCCCCCAAAAAGAAAAACATCGTGAAATGAAGCCAATCATCGGAGCTACGAGCGTGAGATGCATTACTGGCATTTATTGCAACAAAATACTGTCTTAACTGATAACTTTTATTATGCATCACGTGTAAACATGTCCCTCTTCTATCAATCACTTATTTTTTCTTGATTTACTCAATGAATTAGCATGATACAGTACATTTGTTTTCTCGCAATGCAAACAATTCAAAATGGCGGAGGAAAGCCGATCGAACTCGAAGCCTTGATCATGGCGACCACTAGGATTATTGTCAGCTGATTGTTTGGTCGGTGTTGTAGTTACTTGGATGTTTAATTTGTAGGAAATTTGTTAATAATGTTTGCATAAGAAAATTGACAGACAAACAGATTGTTTATTGAAATCTACATATGACACTCAATCAATGTGACACTGAGAAGAATAGTTGATTCGCATCGAATATAAAAAAAATCGTCAGCGCTGTCGCACTCCGAAATATACATAGTCCGTATTGCACTTTTTCGAACATAAAAACTTCATGTGATTTAAGTGACTAAGATATATTTTGGAAGAAAAAATGATTTACTATGAGTCGGGTTGAGATTAGCAAGAAATCCATAAATTGATAAATATATATGTAAATAATTTTCATTTCTAATTAATATTGAAATATTGTGATATTAAATATTGCATTAAAATGGAAAAGAAATTTCACAAATAATTATCCAAACAAAATACTTTGTTTACATCAGAGATAAGCAAGAAATCTATAAATGGAAATTTATATAAATAATTATGTCATTTATAATATTGAAATATTTTGATATTACAATTTATGTTGTAGTTTTTTCGTATACCCCCAAGTCATAATAATTGGAATGAGCAAGACATAGAAATAAATAAATAAATGCCAAAATTCATTTGACACCCTGACACAAACGAGCCATGTTGTTTACATATAGCGTTGCATTATGGGAAGGGGCGTTTCTCGTGCTATTTATAGATCTAAAAACTATGACGCGCTATTCGAAAACAGCCTCGTTCCCGATCTAAAGCTTATTTCTCAGAAAGAGGCTCGATCGGCCCCTTTAAAGACCTAATCAAAGAAGGTACAAATAGATTATTAGTGCAGTCAGTGATCTCAAACCAATCACATTCACTGCCTTGGATAACTTAGTGGGTGAGTTAATGATTAACGCTGCTTGGGCTATATTTCAGCCATTAGCGGCTGAACAACTATGTAACAACATACCTTGTCCGCGTGGCATCTCATGTTGGGAGCCACTGTACATAGAGCCCTGACTGCCGTGGTGGGGTGGGGGGTACATGGCGTCTCGGGACGCCTCGCCAGGGGGCATGTTCATTCCGACATCCTCAAAACCTGGGGGCTGCAAGATAAGGAACATACTTAGCTGTCAGAAAGGCACTACTAATTTGGCATGTCAATATGCAATGAGATATTGTATAATTCACATCGTCTCTTATCAGCTGCTTGATTAAGACAAAAAGATAATTTTCATATCTTAATCCCTTAATCTATGTTTGTCTGGGATAAAATTTTACCAATTACTAAAATGACAGACTACAAAATCTGTTTTGGACTTTGTTTTCACATTATGGTGTAAATTTCTTAAACTGATTTTTAAGTCATAAAATTGTTTGCTATAAAATATTCCTACCTCTGACCAAGCCATGTTCTGGTCTCCTCGGTACAGTGAACTGGTGAGTTCCATGGACAACCTCTTTTTGTAGTCTTGTGGTTTATCTTCAGACATGCGGAACAAAACTGCTGCTGCGTAGGTGGCTAAAATACAAGACATTATAATCAATAAAGAGAGCAGTGTACATTATCCATGTACATATCATAGTTTCAAACGTTGTAGTGAAGAAAAAAAAAGTTGCAATTTTATTGCGAGATATGTTTAAAATGTTTTGAATAAAATCATTAATATTTCAAAATTCAAATATTCAATAACTAAGTGTCTAGCAATGAAAAGCACTTTCCATAACGTGTCACATGTGTTCCAGATACTTAAGTCATTAATGTCAACAATGCTTAACTAAGGGAAGAGTACAGCTTGGGCAATGTTTCACCCAACAATAGCATTATATTTTAAACAACTCACCAACACCCTCGTTCCTGGAGTGAAGCAGCTCGGTGAGAGGAGCAGTGGCGCCCTCTTGTTCGATCATCTCAGCGCCCTCCTTATCGGCTGCCAGTTCACACAGCACGCCTGCAGCCACTCGCTGGATGTTTTCCACTGGCGAGTACAGCAGCTGAAGTGAACAACAGGAAGTGTTAAAACCATGGGCTACACTTGAGCAAAGAACAAAGCATTAAGCTTTTGAGAATCATGAAGTTAATATAAAACTCTGCCTATGATTCTGACAGCTTGATAAAGGAAAAGTCTATCATTGCCTTACCATTGACTTTATCGCAAATTCGAGAAGAAACCATAAGGAGTACTATTTTTCCAAAAGAACAAAGAGCAATTCCATTCTTAAAAAGTTCCATATAAGGCTAATATTGTTCTCATAGGGTTTTCAACAGTTTAACGTTAATATCTTTAGACCTTTGAAACTGGGGATATAAGAGCTGCAAGATGACAACTTTTCCAAATTACCTGAACAAAAAGTGGGATGCAGTTGAGTCCTCTGATGACAGCTCGGTTGTGTGCCTCTCGAGCCAAGATGTGCAGAGCTCCGACTGTTCCTTCCACGATCTCCTCCATACGTACTCCGTCCACATAGCTTGAACCTCCGTTGTTTGAACTGATGGAAGCTCGCTGAAACAGAAACAGGAGTATTATATAGAGAAACAAGGACACATTCCTTTGTAGATTATGATCATTCACATTCTACGAGGTAATAACATTAAACAGGGTTTGAAAGGAATAGGCCCTTACCTGTAGTTATATTATGAAGGGGGCTTGCCGTAATGGCTTCATGACAAACATCACAGAATGTAGTATAAAATGTGACAATTTTTACCATCATGTTTGTTTAATTCATATACTCTTGTCTTTTTAATATCAAGAGTAGTGAGTTGGTGTTTAGGTCAGCTTGTTCAATATTTCACCAACAAGTGGCATCATTTCCTAGGTGAATAAAGTGTTGAGTACATACCCTTTGTGTGTCTTGATGGGCCCGGATGAGAAGCTGAACAATACGTGGAAGTGCCCCGTGCTCTCGGAGAGGGGCGTGGTTGGCTGGGCAGAGGGCCAGGTTGCGGATCAGACCTACTACTGCCTTGATCAGCGGCCAGCGGCTGGGTGGGTGGAGTAACTTGACTAGAACAGGAAGTCCATAGTGAAGGCGCACTGCATTCTGGGCCATCTCTGCTTCAGGGTGACGGGCAGTCAAGTGACGAAGCGCACATACCTGAAAGGAGGAAGGATAATCAATGTCATTGTCTTTGTTTTCGAATGACAGGCTTTCAGAAGATCACAAATGTCATTTATGTTCAGACTAGATATTAAGATATCTTGAGTTGATAATTGGCCAGTTGGGCTTTTGGTGACAACTGTCAAGACTTGAAACAATAATGTATACTATCCATTATCACATAACTGAAGTGCAGTGGTGTAGTGGTTAACGTGCTGGCCTGTCACGCCAAAAACGCGGGTTCAAATCCAGGTGAAGACACCAAATTTTTTTGGACCTGTGCTTTACATTGTGTTGTGTCCTTGGGCAAGACACTTTATCCACATTGCGCTCAGTCTACCCAGCTGTACAATTGGGTACCTGAAAACGGGACGTACGGACAATTCCTTCAGGGTAATAATGTACAGCCAATGAGCAGTGCTTGCACTGGATATTAGGCTTAAAAAATTTCATTATTATTACTGTCTAGGTCTAGGAAAGTAGAGTATCCAGTTCAACATGTTATGATGTAGAATACTTACAGCAGGTTCTGTGATTTCCTCACGGTCACCGGCCTGCATGATGGTTCTGACGAGGGCCTCGATACCTCCGACCTGGCAGACCATGACCTTGTTGCGCTGGTTGTTGCAGGTCAAGTTAGACAGGATGCCAGCGGAACACGTCACCACGTTGATGTCGTTGGACGTCAACAGCTGTACAAGCATCTGGAGGATGCCATCCACTTGATCCTGGAAAGATTTTTAGATTTTAGATTTATATTTTAGTAATTCATGAATTCCAGTTGAATATCGAGTAAATGCTTGATTTTGGCCTATCATTCTCCAAGTAAGAAAGCATGCTTCTTCACTGGTTTCTTAGGGGTGAAGAGGCTAGGATCGCACATAAGTACTTTAATCCAATAGCGAGTTACAAAATATCAAGATCCAAATCCTTATGTAAGGAAAGAGGTTATTGATGGGTTTTAAAAAAAAAAATTTAAATCAAATTTCTTCATAAACTACTTACGATTCTTGTGGCAGCATCTGACAGATTCCTGAGAGTCCAGAGACAGTTTTGTACGAGTCTTGTGCTCTGGTGTGCAAGGTGCATGGCCAGGGCTCCCATACCACCTGGAATGTTAAAATCAACCATTAACAAGAGCGCTATTGTTGAAATTTATGAAGTTTAACAAAATATCTGATTTTGAAACTATTTCGCATTTATAAATAGTATTAGCAATGTTGAGACAATAACTTAAACTGGCTAGTAAGTTGGAAATATTTAGCACTGGGAAGTATTTCAAATAATCAAGGTTTTAATGGCCATCAGGGTTCTTGAAATCATAAAGTCAAACATTATCCACCTCGAAACATGATCTAGTGAGCGAGTTAATGTTTTACACTGCAATAAACATATCTAAATAATCCACACATAGCATAGGTTTTCAACTGTCAAATCTTAGCCAATTAACTAGTAGAGAGTACACTTAAACAAGTACCTGCTTCAACGATGGCTGGTTTGTTGCTGGAGCACACAGACAGGACCTTGAGGACTCGCGACGTGGTCCACAGCAGCTTCTCATACGTGTAGGATTTCATGATGCGCACCAGCTCGCCTGGGCCTCCGCTTGCTAGGATGATCAGCTGAAAACATAATTAATAAGTACCTTACTATGATGACATCACAATGATATGACGATAACTTAGTTAATTCCGAGATAAATATTCAAGCTTTTCTAATAACCTATGCCAAGTATGAAGTTGAATCAGTTATTTCTGTAATGAAAATCTAATTAACCAGATCTATTCCTCTTTTTTATGGATTAAGTGCAGTTTGTTGAAATTTCCTCAATGAACATCATCTGGCTATTGATAAAATATCTAAATATGTTAAGTTTAAAGTTAAAACTGTATTATCTAGACATGCAATCTAATTTTGTATCTATTCTATGTTTATTCTGGATTTAAAATGCTCATATGCTGTTCTCTACAAACATTAATTGCTTTTAATCTTTACTCATGGCTCAGAAAGTGAAACTGAAAGAAACACCTGTCTTGACGAAGAAAAATCAAAGAAAAATCTGCATAACTCACCTTGCTCTCTTGGTTTCCATATGCAAGGATCTGCAGACAGTCTGTGGTGATGGCGAGGAACTTGACATTGTTGTTTCTCTGGAGCAGAGCCACCATCTTCTGGAGACCACCGGCGAGCCGCACTGCCATCTTGGACCCTTCTTGGTGAAGCAGGAGGTTGTGCAGGGTGGTGATTGCATAGAACAGCACTGACTCCACCGGGGAACTGAAGGGGAAACATACTCGTTATCAACAGGTTCTCGGGTACAATTTCTTTGTCAACAGTGACCAAAATGATTGAGTTAAATGCTGCTTTGGCAAAATTTCAGCCTTAAGCTGCATTCTCAATTAACAGGTTCTCATGTACAATTTCTTTGTCACCAGTGACTCAAATGATTGAGGTAAATGCTGCTTTGGCAATATTTCAGCCATAAGTTGCATTCTCAATAAAAGAAATTCATAAATCTAATCTTGACATTTATGACCTTAACACATCTAGAAACAAGGTTGATCATAAAATACTGAACTTAACATTTAGTCTGTTTTCTGGATGAACTGTGTTAAGCTGTTTGGACATATGAAGTGATAAGCCTTTAAGAACCAGTGTACACTATTAGTTGTACAAAGGTCAAAGTCTTTTTAATAAACAGAATATCTCACCTGAGGAGTTTGACGAGGGCGGGAATGCCGCCTGACTTGAATATGGCGAGGAGGCCCTGGCGGTGATGTGAGAGGTTGTGCAGTGTTCCGGCGGCGCAGCGGGTGGTCTCCAGGTCATCTGTTGTGTTCATCGCCCGCACGAGAGCGGCAACCATCTGGGGAGAGTTCATGATGGCGTGACGACTCGCCTCCTTCTTGGAAAGCTGGTGCACCATCATGGCCGCCTGGCTCACAACCACTTGGTCCTCATCGTTCAGCAGTTTGATCAGCTCTGGGATTGCTCGCGTGGCAAGGTCAGCATCATCCTGGGTGGAAGAAACATAGGTTACAGTTGTGTTTTTTCAGATATTTCTTATTCAGCAGGTATACAAAGAGGCTCGAGTTAATGGCAAATGGATGAAACTCAGTGGGTTTACAGAGTTCATTGAAAGTGCATAGAAAACATGGCAAGTTGTAAATATGATATGGTGTACCGAAAAAAGACAAAATTATCAAAAAAGATATTATATTAACATTTAATTCTAAATTGTCAAATATGGAATATTCAAGTAACCATCTCAAGACACATACATCGATAAATGTGAAATATTGTTAATAAAATGATTCCAGATTATATAAAACTAAATCTTGGGCAAAAAGCTTGAGTGAAGATAGACACCCACCTGATAGTTAATGAGGTTGACAACTGCGTGTTTCAGCATCTGTGAGGGCTCGCTGAGTCGCTGGACCGCGGTGGGCTGGTCGGGGTGGATCTGTGTGGAGGGGATCTGAACACCTTCGGGGAGGGTTTCGGGGAACATGGCGGCACGCACACGCTGGGAACGGGTCTGGTTCAACTGTTGGTTGATGTCTGTAGGAAGGAATACAATTCATGAAACATTTTCCCTTCCTTACTGTTCAATTTGTTTAAAGATTTAATCTTTAGAGCTGTATTTAATCCCATTATCATATTTCATTCTACCGTTGAGTAATATTCTTCGGTGAGTACCTTTACCAACTTTCTAAATATCCAAAATATTTGTTAGTAAGAAAAAAATCCCAATATTTCCCCATTTCATGGAATTTTGCATCAAAACCTAATGTATCGAACTCAGAAGAGCTAGAGTACGTACCATCCACTTGTTCCTGAGCGTACTCTGTGCCGAAGTTTCCCTGGCCCCAGTCGAACATCATCTTGGAGGGGTCCATGTTCTCCTCCTCGATCTCCTCCCCCGGCCCAGTCTTGCTGCTCACTGATGGGGCCTGGTGGCATAAAAGTAGTGCATTAACATACCAATTCTCTTGTGTTGTCAGTTTACAGAAATCACTTAGCAATAATATGCTTTGCACTGATGGATGTCCACTTTTGACAATGACAACCTATTTTACTGAAATTATTACAATTATTAAGCACCCTGAGCAACAACGAGTTTATTGATATGTACGCTATTTAAATATTCAAATAATAATAAAAATATGGATGATTGCTAAAATGCAAGACTTTAAGGGAGCGAAAAAGAATGATTGAAAGTCATAACCATCTTGTTACAAAGTATCTCTCTTAAGGCCCTTGCCCTCAAAACATCTGATTCAACTCACATGTTGTACTTCATAATACAAATAAAGGAAAGCAAAATATATATGTAAAGGTGATCTAACTGATTCTCACCTGTGTGGTTGCACCTGAGTGGATACCAGAGTCTGTCATGTAGGTGTTCTGTTGCCACATCATGGTCTGTTGTTGCTTGTTCTCCATCGGGATGTCCGACAGGTCCATGTAGTTGCCGCCACCGCTAGGAGCACCCACTGAAAACAGAGGGCCAGCTTTATACAAATCCATAAAAATCCTTATTCATCTAGACTACTGAATAATAATAAAATATTTGTATTGTGCTTAATCAACGTTGGCGAGGGATATGCTCCAAGCGCATCTTGAGTGAGTTAGTGCTCAACGCCGCTTGGAAAATATTTCAGCCATTAGCGGCGGGAAGCGCATCTTGAAGTTGGGAGCGTAAATGGTAAAAGAAAGAAAAGACATTAATGATTATCCTAAATAATTGTGGAAACCAAATTACGAAATCTTTTAGCACAAAGATGTCACTACGAATAACAGCTGATAAATATTTTGTTTGATTTGAAGTATTTGTCAATAGAAATAATATTTTTTTCAATTCATTATCAGCATCTTCAATCAGTTTGGCAAGTTTTATTTCAGCAGCTTGAAGGTGCTGTTGCTAGAAATTACATTAGCTTTCACCTCAAATTCACACATTTTGTCACTAGGTATATTTTGTCTGAACTACTGCAGGCAACATGAACAAGGTATATTTTGTCTGAACCACTGTTGGCAGCATTAACAGTCATGATTTGGGCAAGTTACTTTGCTGTCAAAAATATCATTGCTTTGACAATATTGCTTAAAGTGGTTCCATTTGATTTGAGGTATCAGCAAATGTTTCCAATTTATCACCAAGGCAATGAAAAAGATTTCTAATGGTAAAATTATGGATTCTGTACAAGCATACGGAAAAATCTTAAAAAAGTTATTTTAGCCGGATCTCTTGTGTGTGGCATTGTCCAGCAGTTATTACAGAAAGAAAACAATACTATAATCGTTATGAATTGCTATGAAACTTGAAAGCACCTACTGGAACTACTTTACTATCCATAAAACTGAATTATGTTGTATAGTGCCATTTGAAATCAGTCTTTGAACAATACACCTTTGAACTTCCTATTATCAACCAATATTACACATATTTTGCAAGTTTTTCTTCAAATTTTATTTTGTAATGACACACACGATTATAAGCTATACAAACAATTTTGTTCGTCAATAAATGTAACAAATAAATTCCCTTGCCTTTTTTCTGAACAATAGAGCTCTTTGGAATATGAATAAAAGCAAACTGCTTGAATGACACTTTTCTTGAAAATTAGCCATAAAGTTAACGTCATTGTCATTTTTAAAATAAAGACAAAATAGAAAAAAAGATTTACCAGGAAAAGGGGAAGTGATGACTAAAGCTCAACTTTCCACATGAGGAAGTCAGACCAGAAAAGATGCCAACATTATTTACCAAGTAAGGTTGACAGAATTCCATGTTGACAAACACTTCTCATTCTTTCGAGCAAGCAAAATCTGAATTCCAACTTGTCTTAACACAAGACATGCCTAACACTGTTTACAGTCGGGTCTCAAACATGCTGTCACAACTTGACAAGGGAGAAAAATGTGACACCTCAGTTTTACAAGGATTACGCCTCCCTCTAAAATAGTCTGTCATCTGGCTAGGTCAACAACTTCATATGGCCTATTTTCCAAAAATCATGAATCATTTAAATATGATTTAATTTTTTGGAAATTTTTAATGATGACTTCCTTCTTAACAGTTGTAATAAAATTTTATCAATTTTATCTTTTACTGTAAAGATTTAAATTTAGACAAATGCTCAAATGTTAAAAATTATCATACATTGGTGTTAAACAAATCAGTATTGAAAATCTGCAAATCTTAAAATATTTATTAGTATAGATTAAGGAATTAATATGTTGAATTGAAAAACTTTAAAACCCTGTTTTAGTCACATTCAATAAGTAGATTATTCAGATACCAAATAAAAACAATGATTACCATTTTGAATATTGAAGACAATGGGATAACCCAAAGAAAGGTCAAAGTTGATAATAAGATATTTTTTTTAAGCAGTGATATATAAAACTGATTAGTTTAATTTGGGACAAACTGCTTTCTTCGGATTCATTACAGGCCATAACTTGTAATTTTGAGGATGAGTAAATCGCTTTTTAAGGCTTTGATGGGTATGAGTTTTGCAAAATTAGATATTTTCTTATTGAATCAAAGCACAATTTTTCAGACAAAGCAAATATTGGCTACTTACTGGTCCTAGCTGGGCCCCCGGAAGCGTTCATTTGGTAACTGCTCATTGTTCAATGTGGTCAGATCTGCAATCAAAGTTTAAATATTAAACATGGAAGAAATAAAACATAACATTGGTTCAATGATACATTGTTGAACACCTTTGAAAAGATTTGTTTTTGATAATTCATAAGTTCACTGAGTAATGGATTTCTATTGATTGTAGGTTGTAACTATTTTCTCTAAAGGGGATACTTTATGTAGGACTACATGGGCAACTTTCTTAAAAATCAAGTTCATGCCACAAAGTCAATAGACACTTCAACTATCACAATCATTATAATAAAACTCCATACAATCCCTTCTTCATTCATCAATAATCACAATAAATGATGGCACTAATTTTTAACTATCACTGATTTACTAATCCTTTCAAAGCATGGCAGCCTATCTGACCTACACACTATACTACACAATGTCACGGATGATGTAAACAATACAACAGCTTCCTCTAGACCTGAATAAACGCTGTGGCATGCTACTAGTTTGCTTCTGACAGGCGTTCTAGATGGGCGAGTGTGAAAACGTGTCAGTATTCCCCAGTGTCATGTTTGTAATCACAGCCTCCTCAGAATACATTGTTGCATATCGCCTTACAATGTTAAACAGCTGCTCATCACATTGAATATCGCTCTGTATCCAATATGATTGTTTCTGCTTGTATCATTTTACATTGTAGTATTAAATCTTAATATCAAATTCTCATTTCAGACCTCCGGAAACTTATCTCAATACATTAGCCAGTCTATATATTCTCTTGACTAGTATCTAGCCAACCTAACAAAGACATTTCCCGTTTAGCAAGACTTCACTATAAACAGGACGTCAGTTAGCGCTGTCAGATTTGTCAAGTGTCAATCAACCTGTCACAACAACCATACATTCATAAAATGTCTACAGGAGATTTATGAGACACTAAATTCTTCCCCCGTAACTTAACACGTTCTGAGACCATCATAACTTCTGAGAACATAACGTGGAGGTCATAGGAACAATTAAAATTGTAAAACAATTCTTTTGTTGTATCAATTTTGATATAAAGCGTCAACTAAAAAAACCTTACACCGTACTTACTATTTCGACCCAAGATCACCAAAAATATATCCCCCCCCCCCCCCCCCCCCCCGACCCTAAAAAGTTGCATTTCCAAGTTAATAAACTATTCTAAACCAAATTTGAATGTGAAAGATACCAACAATTCAAAATTTCATTACTTAAATTGGATCAAATGCTAATTACTAAATACGAAATAGTTTTGGAAATAAAAACGCTGAAAAATCTTCATAAACGATATGCAAGTCAAAAAATAGATAAAGATTGATAATTGAGTTCACGTTTGAGTATGACGGTAGGTAGGTCAGTATTTGCCAAGTTACGAGCATGAAGTTGTATCAATATATATATATATAAACCTGATGTGAGCGAGTGCTAAAGAATTAAGTGATTGGCGGCAGCTGTGAAGCATGCTAGAGGTTCGACTGACAGACATGATAAACTACTCCTGGACTCAAGCAGACAGGCTGAAGTAGGCCACAAACCTGTCACCCCAGTGGGAGAACCTAGCCTTCCACTGCAGCAACTATAACTCTGTCATTTGGATAAATACTCTATAATACAGCAATTTTTATATCTCCAATAATTTCGACCACATTCTTTACCGGAAGTTACAAATTCTTATCACTTCTTGAATTTCAACCAATTTCACCTAATAACCTTTATTTCAACAATTGAAGTTCCTGTTTGAAGAACCAGGGAACCATCTTCAAATTATATGAATGTTATATTAAATATTTCATTTTCAAAAGTTTCATTTATTTTAACAAAAACATTGGTAAATAAAATAAATTCATAGCTTGAAAATATGAATACAATACACAAGGAGTTATTTCCAGACCAACAGAATGTCAAAGCTAAAACCTGAAGAATGTGCTGGCAGTGACTAAAGTAAAACCCACATGACCTCAGTCAGTCAAACACAATGCAAGCCACCCACTCTAGCACTGCTAGCAAGCAGGGACAGTAGGACCGACTCACGAGATGTCGGGATACACTACAGGCTACACTCCCTGTGTCCTCACTACAAGTAACCCTAGCACTCCCTCCCTCCACCTGACAAGATAATCCCTCGGTCTTGTCACGCTCCAGTGAGCACCGACTACAATGACAATGAGCAACAGGTAGCCACTTTATTAACAGCTGTCATCTCTCCCTGGGCCGTTACAATTCAAAATTGCAATTAACTCTGTACACAAATAATTCTGCCAATGAAAATGCTTTACTGGGTGGGCCTGAATGGTTGTTAACCCCTAGTGAAGTCATGGGTTTTGAAGAAATTAACCCTTAAGTGAATTGCATCAGAGTTAAGGAAAGATATTTTTTCTAACTGCCATATATCGAAAAAGAAACAATGATAAATTACTTAATTTATAAAGATATATATATATATAATAAAATCAAAACATTAACATCCTGACAAGCGAAATATCTTTTTTATATATATAATTTAAGCTATCTTTATATATAATATATATAATTTAAGCTATCTTATCGATTTCAAAAATCTTTAAATTTCTATCACAATTTTCCAGCAAGATTCCCCCTCTAAATTCAACACGTTATCTAAATGAGGAATGCCAACTGCAATATGTTGTATATATCAGTGTCACTGGGCCAGGAGTCTAGAGGGAGTAAATACAAGAAGTGTGTGGATCGTGTAACGGTGACGTCACAGCTGATCTTATGCCAGGGACTGTAATAAATCTAATATGTCAATGTCAGCTGAGCAATAAATGAGAACCAGTCAGACAGGGGTCAAGAATCATTTGGATCATTATCAAGTTACATTTAACACTCCCACAGATAACACTAATTAACAGTAATTAGTTTTCTAGGCCACCCTCAGTCGTCAAAAAACATGTGAAAACAAAAACAAAATGTAGAATGTCTTGTTGTGAATATAATATAATTCACATTCTAACTACACATTTACACAAATTATTTAACACACAAAATGGTACAACCCATTATGTATGACCTTAAAGACCACACATCAAGTTATGAACTTATGACATAACCCACCTGAAGTGAGAACTACATCCAATATCACAGGTATGTATCCAATATCAGTATACAGTAAGTACACAAATCCAGAAAGGCCAAGTGCTGTGAGCAAGTGTTATCCAAGACACAAAGTCAACTATCCCCAATTGAGAGGCAAATGAAACCATTAAACAGGGAAGAGGGAATTATAGGCCAGAGCTGGAGCTGATCGTTATCTCCTATGGGCTAGGGCAATATAAGCTAGGCTGCTGTAAATATTGATAGCATATCGCCCAAGCAGCCGCTTTGACACATGTCACAGCACAGAATGGACTCTCCCACTCCCACTGCCGGAGCTGACAGCTGCCAGTAATGAACTCTCCCAACAGAGCAGTTTGACATATGCCAATCTGTGCCTGCTGACAGTTTGGCAGCCACAATAACACTCCATGAAGCCCATACAACTCAAGTATTAGCTTGTTATTACTGAGTGGTTAAGCCATGCCTAACTTCATTTAAAAACATACCTCATGCGTATTTTTAACCATATAATTTGACATGATTCCACTCAAGTATAAACAATCATTATGCCAAAATTGAGTGGGATAAGCGAGCTGTCAGTTGCCAATAGATGTAAGTAATATGGACTGGTCTACCTTTCTACATTTTTTATATATTGAGTCATGAACATTAACAAAAACTGGAAACAAATAACAGGAAGTGAAATCCAAGATTTGATGCGAATTTAAACAAATTTGAATAACATCAAAACCCAAAATGTAAAATGTCTTAACTTCTATCAAAGTTATTTTACAAAATTGTAATTTATCTTAAGACAGGCTTTTAAAAAATATTTAAGATATTGAGTTAATCTACCCTAGTCTAAATGCAGGGATGTCAGCAAGAGTAATTCCACTAATCCTCCTATCTCTGGTGTCGACATCTACTGCCTAAAGACAATCAGTCGGGCTTGAGCAAGCACCTGCTTAGTGGCAGTCTATAAATAGACTGAGGCCAGGTAAGCCAATTAAGAGCTGGCGATCAAGGTGTGGCAAGTGACAGCTTCATCTGATTTCTAAACGCTTGCCCGACGAGAACAATAGAAGGGGTAAACATACCCTCAAGAAAAGTACAAAGTGACACTTGACAAGAGCTAACATGGAGATTTGCCATCAAAGCTTGTACCAGGTATTGCTCAGGGGTAGGCACTACCTGGCCGACAGTTTGATACAAGCTGTAAATATTCAAACTTCAAATGGAAATTGAATGTGTTTTATGTGTCCTTTGTCTAAAAACGGTGAGAATATTTTGAGGTGACCGAATCCTAGTCGAGTATAATATTTGACTGTCTCAAAATTACCTTTTACATAATGCAAAATGAAAGTGTTGATGTGAGAATCATGGAATACCTGTCACTTCAAAACTTGAGTTGCGCATAATTAATTTTCTCCTCAGATTTAAGACTTTAGCTGTGACCCGAAAAAGTCCCAGCTAAAGTAAGTACTGGGAGTCAGATTGGAAAAAGCAAGGACCATGAGCATATTATTATTGAACACTGGCTAAAAAAGGTTCCATTAAATTTTTACTATTGACATTTGGCCATTGGCCCATTTGAAATTAAGATTATCATAAATTGTCCATTGTCAAATACATCTTTCCAAATCTGAAAGATGTATCTAAATTGAGTTGTCACAACTTTGTTTAAACATTGATTTTCAAACAAGGATATCGAATGGCAAAGAAGCGAAATCTCATGTTATACAAATGGACTGCAGAAGAAAATAACATTTTTACAAAATGTCCAATAACTTTGCAAACTGCATCATTTATTGCTTTCTTAAAGCACCATACATATTTTAAAACTTAACACTGGAAAAAATGTCACCTTGACGTCATCTTACATTACCCCAATATTACCCAGCCGTATCTTGTTTTAGCAGCTAAACTATCCTTATCTAATATCAATGAATGTCACAATACACCAAGGCATCATTGTAGCTCAGTTCATGATATGATACTTGATATATGTTATACAAATTATGATAACAGACCACAATAATACTATCTATTGATCGTTATTTGGAAGAATGATATAGATTCAAGGTATTAACAGTTGGGGAATGATAAAGAGATATGTAAGTAATCAAATTTAAAAAAATAGAGCCATTGGCTCCGTAGCTCATCAATCTATGACTTAAAACATAAGTGGTCGTACGAATGGTCGAGTTTAATCTATTTGAGGACATCATGTGGTGAAAACTGTATACAAACATCAATGACTGGGTGAAATAGATTTCCGACTTAAGTATGCATACGATTTTGGAAGGATCGAAGTACAACAATTTTGTGTGAGACATATTTTTAATGGAATTGCAGTATGTCCAATTTTAGAATGGGAAAGACGTTGGAATTTCGATCCGTCTTAAGTACTTCCGAATCCATCTTTATAGTTCAGAAACAGTTGTCACAAGGTCAATTCCGTTCTCCCACAGTTCAAGCCCGTTTTCAGTCTAAGTAAACCTAGCCTCAATATTATCCGTTTCACTCCTTATACAGAGTCTAAAAAGGCCTAGTAGAGGGTCGCGTCAGCCGACCTTTCTGCACATATGACCCTCCAACGTTATACGTGCAAAGACAGACTAGTGCGGCTTGGTAAGATGAGTTCTGATTGGTCAATTCGATACGTGGGTTGACGCAACCCTCTACTAGGCCTTTCTAGACTCGGAATAGGAGTGAAACGGATAATATTGAGGCTAGGTTTACTTGGACTGAGGCTATTTTATCATAACAAAGTAAGAACAGGTTCAGTGATTGGGAAAGGCAGGGCCCATGGGCAATTTTGCACATTTGATTGAAAATGGCTTGTTTAAATTTTTAAGTTTACTAATGATATAATACTCATTAATAGGCATTGGCCCATTTGAAATTCAGAAAATTGCCAACATATGTCTTTCCCAAACCCTCGGATTTGGTGAAATGGGGGTATAAGCGAGACCATTACAATTTTGACAAGTTTAAATACAGTTATTCCCAGCAAGATGAGCAAACGTGACCCTTAGTTAAGTTGTATGAGCTCAAGCTTATATTACTCAAGGTAGTGGTCAAATTAAATCCAAAGAAGTTCTTAATGTGCAGTTTGTAATTTTTGTCAATTGACTCAAACACATAAGGTCAATAAGCATAAGCACACTTGGTATATGAAATTTTTCTGTATATTCTGAATTAAACACTGAATACAGTAACATGATCAGACAGGACATTATAATTGACTTATTCAAAATGCAGGGGTTTTAAATATTTTATTAGTGTATAG
Source organism: Steromphala cineraria (assembly GCA_916613615.1). NCBI lineage: Eukaryota > Metazoa > Mollusca > Gastropoda > Trochida > Trochidae > Steromphala > Steromphala cineraria. The sequence continues at coordinate 3,306,809 of OU744729.1, forward strand.
ATAGTCTAGGTACATAATCTGATATTGGAGTCCTGATATAATATGTATCCCTCTACAGGTATACCGTAACTAAGTATGTAAGATATTTTACAAAATTAATTTGGATTAGTTCATTTTGTGCAAGAATTTTTCTATACCTGGTTTGATAGTTTTTTGGGTGCATGATGAATAACCATTTAAACAAATCTCAGTGTTGAGCACCTACATTGAGAATTCATTCATTTAATAGTATTTATCAATACTCGTCATTCAAAATGATACAATATAGTGGACCATGTATTGCAACGCAATGCCATACCATATCGCTGTATTCTTACTTAATACTCGCATAATTAAAAAAACATAATTTCAAAAAGAGCTTGTTCAGGTTAGAAGAAGCTTAAAGGGTTCCATAATAGTTATCATAAAGATCCTCGGTTTTGAAAAACATTGAAGTCCAAATATCATTCAGTAGGGATAAATTTACCTGCGAGTCCTGTTTCAAATACTCATAAAATTTAGAAAGGACTCATAGAAATTTAAGCTGTGAGTCCTGGGATGCATATTTTTTTTTGTGATACTATATGTGCTTTCTTATTAAAGGACTCATTTAAATCAGCTTTGACTCTCAATACTTTTTGGTAGCAAGTCCCTTGATTCAGAGGGTCATATCTGTAGATTGATCATTGATTCACAACCCAATAGAGTCCCTTGTGCAATCATTTTACAAACTTTATCCAGCATAACAAATCTAGGCAGCATAAGTGAAAATATATTTCATAATTTCTATTAATCTTTAGGATTTTTTTAGACTTCATTTTTTTTTTGGAACTTTTGTATGTCGGCATGACATCCAATTTTTCAAACCTACGAGGGTTTCTAAATATTTTTAACATTTATTTTATCTTTTCAAAATATTGGTATTTGTTTCAAGTGACAAGCTTTCATTTCTTCACTTTTTAGTCTTTGTCCAAATAAAATGCGATCATACATGCAGCTTTAAATTCATTAACCATGACTGCAGAATATATTTTTAGTTTCAATGCCATTGTCAGGTCGGGGATAGCAATTATTACGGGTTTTCCGCATTTGCGGCTCTGCCAATATGGAAACATATTTTATCGATTCATTCTTAGCCCTTCACAGATTTTGGCTAAACCCTAGCGCTTTTTAGTTATTAGACATTAGTTTGCACTACCCAAGTGTTTAGCCAAATTCTGTGAAGGGCTAAGAATGAATCGATAAAATATGTTTCCATATTGGCGGAGCCGCAATTGCGGAAAACCCGTAATAATTGCACATTGTCAAAAAAATGCGGTTATAGCTCGATCGACCTATAGATAAATCGAGCTATTATAGGTCGTTCGGTGGTTATCCCCGACCTGATTGTCCCTACAATAATAAACTAATTTGACTGAAGTAGTCAATTATTTAATTGCTTACATCTATTTCTTGGATTAAACACCCTTAACCCCAAACTTTTCTCACACATGGGACCCTTTCCACCCCCATTACAATTTTGAGTAAATAATGAAGTTTGTTTTGGATCTATTTTGAAACTGTTAAAACATTTTTCTGGTATTCAGATACATTCATAAAAGATGAACTTTGAGCAATCCAATACATTTAAATGATTTATATGCTCATCTTGTGTATGTAAACAATCATGTCAAAATAAGTGAGTGAGTGATGTGTGGGTATGTGTTGGAATGCACAATCAAAACTACGTCCTTGTTCATCATAATCAAAATTGCAGTGAAATCACAGGAAGAAAATAATGACGGCTTGAACAAAGACTCTGAATTATTTCCCCAATGGCCACTCCCGACCTTTCTCCCCCTCATGCGTCTGAGAAGCCCGGCAGGTCACGTCGGCCATTTTGCTTCTTCCTGATAACTTCACTGTTTACAAGATTGAGGTATTTCCAAGAAAAAACAGATTTACGAAGATGCTTGAGCGTGATGCGAGGTCAGCATTACAAGTGGCAACAAGCAAAGACTTTACGGCTTTAATTGCATGGCCGTTTATTAGCAAAAAGGGGAAGATTGGTGTTCGACTGCGTCCACTGCTGAAAACGGGAAACGGATTGGTTTATTTTGGAAAAGTTTAAAGCCAAATAAAATCAAATTTATATTGGATAACTTTGTTTAAACGTGTACATGATCCAGAGAGATGACTTTCTTACCGAAATCAGGCCCCAAATGGACCGAGGAGCGTAACGAAACAGCTTATTTTCTCTCCCAAGTTGAGGCTTCACCAATGTTTTACAGACCCTTCTCAATATATTCAAATTCCAAGATGGCGTCGTGTCTGGGAGCATGCGCAGTTCGCGGGCACCTGCTATTCAGTGTAAAGTTGACGATATCAATGCGCTAGGTAATATAGTCCATTCATTCATCCAGCGTTCTACCGTTTTGGGAAGTGTGTTGTCAATTTTCATCATTAAGTTATGATATATTATACGAAAATGAAGCATTGATTTAATCAAGTACTTACAGATTTGCTGGGTAATGTCTGTTCAAAATAAATAAGAGTTCAAGATCCACTCAATATCGTCCCTTCCGCAGTGATGTGTCTGAATGGAATGCTAACAAACTGACACGAGAACAAAGACTATGTTTACTACTGCACGACCAAGTCGTGCTGCACGTGCTTTTGCGACAGTTGAAATTGAATTATTTTTCACGCTCAACACAAAGAATAGACTTTTCTTATTACATGAGAATCTTAAACTGGTTTGCCCCACTTTATTACATACATCGTATACTAAAACCTGACATAGGTAAACATGAGTTTGACATTGATAAGCTGTGCAGGTACAGAGATTGTGACACACCTTTTGACTCACACTTTGAAAATGCGACAACTCGTGAACGGTGTCAGGACAAACTCCGGTTTCCCTTATAACAAATCAGTTATTTTTCATGTGAAAATAAGGTTTTACCTTCCCTTTCAACCGTACAACTTTTAAATGAAACAAACCTGATTGTTCGGGTGCGCGAAAACGATAAGAGTTAATACATGATTGGGATATTTTCATTGTTATTACACAAACTACGACGCAGTGAATTAGCAAATGAGAGTAAATTTCTTCTTTCTGGATTTTATCCGCTTTATTAAAATGTAATGAGAGTCTGTATACAAACTAAACAAAATTATCTTTCACACCAAAAGTCTTATGTGATAAGATATATAAATATAATAATGAATGTTGATACAATTAACTTTGATGAGGGGTACTTAAGTGAACCAGACTTTTCAATACAATAGGAAATAATTTAGGCTAACTCAATCTACAAAAAATCACGTACTTCCAACGAGGAATTGCACCATGACAAATTATAGTGTTAGAATGTGCGGACGTTTGACAGCACTATCATACTAAGATTAAGAACATAAAATACATTGATATTGTCACTAACATGAAGCGATTACCATGGCAATCATAAATTAATCATAACAAGATATATAATGATATATAAAAATAGCACGGAAGTGTAATCTTTGTTAGCACGTACTCTTTTAAAACGGCATCAACATGCATTGACTTTCTAATTTTATTTACTATCTATTAATTTGCCAAGTTACTTATATTCATTCACAATTTCTGCATTGGACTCATTGATCTGGTTGTTCTTGAAATTTATGATAAGTTCTTTTTTTATTATATTTATTATATTTATTGATATTTCTCAATCCATAATATAAAGTTGAAATTAACACCGATATTCAACAGTTCGTGTGAAAAAGATGTTGAACAAATAGACTGTATAGCGATCTCAATTCACATTTATTTGATAGAGGGTTGTCAAAAGGCCGTGCCTGTTTTTGTGGAAACATTCGGGAGGATCCTTTTCATTATTTTTTTGAATGCCCATTTTATGATAGATTCCGATCAAGTCAATACTTTGTTAAAAACGATATAACATTAAAATCTGTCTTAAGCGGCGACAAATCCTTGTCACAGAGTGCTAATGAATCCCTATTAATATCTGTATACCATTTCATATGATACCAACCGATTTTAAATTTCTCTCCTTAAATCTGTACCAAATACAAATGTAGACAAAGCTGAATATTAATTTGAGTTTTGTAGGAATAATTGCAAATTTTGTATATCCACCAATGTATTTGATATCTGAATCGTTTTATGTTTTGCAGGAGAATCATTTATAGGCATTTGCTGCCTGTTTGCTTATCCTTTTCCCGTATTGTATATATATTATTCTGAATGTTGTGTATTTTGTATATGTTTTATGGAAATAAAATACTGTTTAAATCAACAAAAAGACTGATCGAAGTGTTTGCAGAAGAACAAATACATAAGAATTTTCACATATGATTTGCGTAACCATATAGGTTTGCCATTCCATGTGTTTTTGGGGTCACATTTAAAAAAATATTATTTCTAGTTTCGTTTAATTGACATTACTTAGTATTTATGTGAGGAGTTATCTAAATATTATTGATACTTGAAGGTATGGAGTCTCGAGTATGATCGAAAACCGAACAGTGACTCGAGTCAGTCTAACGTAGTTTGGAGTTTACTTTCTAAAAGCAGTTATATGACATTTTGGAGTTGAGATTGTTTGATATCAAGGGCGGATCCAGGATTTTTGAAAGGGGGGGGTCCCAAAATAATTTTTCTCCACTCAGTGGGGGGGGGGGGGGGGGGGGGGGTCCACAACCCGTTATACATGGATTTGAAAGGGGGCGGGTGCTGAAAGGGGGGGGGGGGGGGGGGGGGTCAGGACCCCCTGGACCCCCCCCCCCCTGGATCCGCTTGTGGATATGATGTTAAATTTGTATTCTTGCTATTGAAACCTGCCGCTGGAACATTTCCCTCTCTGTGACTCGCTAATAATAGCAGATGAATTTCATTATCTTTTCCTATATATGCTTAGCTTTTGCTGATATGACAAAAAATACATTCAAAAAGGAAAATGCTGATGTGTTTAAAAAGAGTCACAGTTCTAAAAAATATGTCAAAAATTAATACAATTGTAAACTTTGTACTAAAAGTAGCTGATTTAAAATCGACCTTCAGAGTGTATATATTTATAAATATGCTTGTATGTACATGTATGCTCTTGTACCACCGATGGTTGTGAATAGAGAATACAGAATTTGAATTTGCTAATTTGAAGTTAGATTTCGGCTTCTATGATAAAAATGCATGACTGTTTTCAGATTTCATTTTGAAAGAAGTATTAATTTTATCAGCATAACTGCCACGTTTGGATAGACATAATGTGAGATTTATAAACATAATAATTACCATCAGTAATGACAGTTAGGTTCATATAAAAACGAAACTATATATGTGATGAAAATCGAGATTTCTTTCGATTTCTTTTAGGTATGCTAAAAGAATGGTTTGAACATGATCTCTTATACTTATTGCAAATGTAAACTTGACACTGGAAACAGTGCATCAAAATGTGATTATTTTAAAACGTCTCTGTAAGCCAATGTTAGACCCAGGGGTGACTTTTTATATCTAACTATCGAGAAGAAACCAATTTTTAACTATAATTATAGAAGTTTACAGTAGTCGTTCATAGTACCCACGAGAATTAGTGTGGCTATTATTATCTGTGAGGCATAGAATGGTCCCTAAACTGAGCGCCACATATGGATGCCGGTTGAATACTCCCCAGGGAGTTGAATTGGAAAAATGATCGTACGGTGAAAGAATGCCATTGACCAGGGGGAAAATGTAAGCGCCTTGAGCAACCACGAGTGGTTGGATATGCGCGCTATATGAATATCCATATAGGGGAGACCAGGGCAAAGCGCGCCGTCGGGGCAAAGTGACTAAGCGTTATTTCTCCTTAACGATTGACAGATGGCGTGGTTTGTCATTATCAAACAATGCAAGCAAACGTTAAGAAACGTTGTGATCGACGTTTGCATCGTTAGCGTGAGTTGGAGACTTACCATTGCAAAAAGTTGAAAAAACGTCATTTTTCTTTAACGAATATGTCCGAATTCCAATATTTCACATAAACATAAAACGCAACATTAAACTCTAGGACACCTATTACACAAAAATATATAATCTATTCATTAAATAAGGAAATTTGCAATTCGTTGCTTTAGTTATTTTCTATGATGCAAAAAGCGAATGCTACCCTCACAAAGGGGCAAAGTGAGCCGGGGGGAGCGCTTTGCCCCGAGTGATCTAAAATATATATTTATGGTCAACACATTATAGTTTCAGAGTTATCAATTAATTTTAGAAGCAAATATTGTAAAATAAAGTTGTTATTTTCATTCTATTATTTTCCTATATTTTTTTAAAATTGGTATTAAAATGAAGAATAAAAATATATTATAGGGTTTTTGTTTCATTTGAAAACACATATGTTTTCTTTGATGTTTTAATATTAGTTAGATATTCATCATAGATTTTGATTTATCCCTAAACAATTAAGAAGACAGGCCGTAAGGGCAAGTCCGCCAGAGTTTAGATGTTTGTAGAATGTTAAATTTGTCATTCAACCAATCAATTTCTTTATTTCTTTCGTATATTTGCTGGTTTCTGATCGTAAATGAGTTAAATTGTCAAGACTCCCATAGTTATTAGAAATTCGTTTATATTAATCATGTAAGTTTTTGGATAAGAACTACGAAAATAAAGGTACATGACATATAAAAACATATTTTGTCCTTCTTTGAATACTAAGCTTAGAATTTGTATTATTTGTTTAGTTTTATAAGGGTGCCTCTGAGCTGCATGGCACTTTTAAAACACTTTTTTGTATGGTAATGGCTTATTATAGGTGTTTGACATATCACAATTCGCATGGCGCACTTTGCCCCAAACTACGGGGCAAAGTGCACCGCCTTTGACGAAATACATTTTCGTTAATATCTCTTTATGCAGGCATGGTAGTTTAAAAAGCATTTGTCATAAAATAGTTTATCAGATGAGAATTAGAGACATGCTGCAAGTTGCATTCTAAACATGTTTTTATGCCCAGAAAACACGTTTATATGTTAGGGGGCGCGCTTTGCCCTGGTCTCCCCTAATAATAATAATCTATTTATAAATTTGACCCATTGTGTTGAATGGACTGCATTGTTTTGTCCCCGCTGCATTAGTAATTAGTAAAGTGGAATAGAGAAACCGGTAAGCTTGTGATCTACAGTTAAAATCAAGGAAACTACTCAATAGCGTGCTTCCTGTATGCGACACGCAGCTAAACTCGTACAAACAATAGGCATATGTCGTGTGAACCAAACAAAACTTACTCAAGGCCCCAATGAAGGTGCCACTGTACTTTGCAATCTTGGAAGAAATAATATCTTAAGATTTGTCCTATACCATCTTGGAATATTTCAATATTCAAAGATCGTAAAAAATCTTAAGATATGTACGGCTCCAGCTACATGTAATTAGCCTTGTAGGTACTGTTCACATATCATTTGGTAAAGTGGTGCCTTTAGTAGCATTCCTGATGATACTGTACTATACAATCTTGGAAGAAATAATATCTTAAGATTTGTCTACCATCTTGGAAAATTTCAATATTCAAAGATCGTATAAAAAGTCTTTAAGATATGTACGACTCTAGCTACATGTAATTAGCCTTGTAGGTACTGTTCACATATCATTTGGTATAGGTGTGCCTTTAGTAGCATTCCTGATGATACTGTACTATACAATCTTGGAAGAAATAATATCTTAAGATTTGTCCAATACCAGCTTGAAATATTTCAATATTCAAAGATCGTATAAAAAGTCTTTAAGATATGTACGGCTCTAGCTACATAGGTACTGTTCACATATCATTTGGTATAGGTGTGCCTTTAGTAGCATTGCTGATGATACTGTACTATACAATCTTGGAAGAAATAATATCTTAAGATTTGTCCAATACCAGCTTGAAATATTTCAATATTCCAAGATCGTATAAAAAATCGATATGTACGAAAGTTATGACAATTTTTCATAGAAAAATTCAAAACGTCGAGTTCAGAACATCATTCATGGAGTCATATTCGGACGCGTATCAATCACTTTTTAGTGTTGCCATTATACACATCCCGTATCCCCACCGACACCCATCTCCATTTACCACCACCCCATCTCCATTTACCACCATCCAATCTCCATTTACCACCATCCTAGCCCCATCACAACTTCCCGACTCGAAGTTCATCAGAAACCCCTTTCTGGCTCTGATTTACAAAATATATAATAATAAGAGTACTTATAGAGCGCAGACCTCCATAAACAAGGTGTATGCTCAATGCGCATTACAAAGATAATATATATACATATATACATATAGAACATGAGGTTGAATTGAAATTAGAAGTAGCGTTTGAACAGATGAACTTTGAGATGGGATTTGAATACAGAGTGAGAGGGAGCACATTTGAGTTCATGAGGCAATGAATTCCAGAGCAGAGCAGCATTGTATCTGAAGGATCGGGCATGCACCAAAGGACTTTAGATTGTAACGTGGGACTTGAAGAAGAAGCAGAGTGGAAGAGCGGAGCGATCGAGGTGGAGCATATGGAGTGACTAGGTCCTGAAGATACTGGGGAGAGAGCTTGTAGATTGATTGATATGTCAGAGATAGAACCTTAAAGTCAATCCTTTCTTGAATCCTAAGCCAGTGTAATGAGTTTAAGACAGGAGAGATGTGGCATGTTTTTTGGGGTACGAGTAACAATTCTTGCAGCATGGTTTTGAAGTTTTTGAAGTCGGTCGATCTGTGATTCTTGAGAAAATAAGTGACCGGACAAGGAGAGCTGCAGTGTCTTGGTTGATGAGATGTCTGATGTTGCCAATGTTTCTAAGGTGAAAGTGACAGATCCTGCAGAGATTGTTGACATGATATTCCATTGTGAGTCCCGAGCAAGGTAGACGCCGAGGTTTTTTGCACTTGAGGAGAAGAAGACTTCAGAGTTCCCAATAGATATGCTATTGATTTGACACTTCTTAAGTCGCAGTTTGGGGCCAAAGAGAATACTTTCTGTTTTCTCGTCATTTATTTTTAATTTGTTGTCTGTCATCCAAGATCTGATAGAGTTGAGGCATGTTTCCATTCTTTCTTTAGCCTGTGATTGACTTGATGGTAAGATGTCAAAACTGTCCATCACCTGAGAATCATCAGCATAAAAGTATCGCCACAACTGTTGATCAGATATTAGAGAGCAAAGAGAATGAGTGTTAATGGCGAAAAATAATGAACCCAACACAGATCCCTGTGGGACTCCATACTGAAGCTTACTATCTGTCGATAGCTCGTTGTCGACCTGAGCACACTGAGATCTATCAGATAGATATGATGCGCACCACAAGAGGACTGTATCATTGACACCACACTCAAGTTTGAGAATGTGTAGTAGTTTGGCATGATCTACAGTGTCAAATGCTGCAGAGAGGTCAAGCAGCACTAACAGGCTAAGTTGTCCAGAATCAACAGCTTCTGAAACATAGTTCAAGACACAATTGAGTGCTGTCTCCGTGCTGTGACCAGCTCTATAAGCAGATTGATACTCATTGATCAAGTTATAATTTTGCAATTGATCCACCAGTTGAGATTTCACCACCTTCTCAATAACCTTGGACACAAAGGAGAGGTTGGAAACTGGGCGGTACTTTCCATAAATTCGGTATCAAGAGAGGCTTTTTCAAAAGGGGTTTGATAACAGCCTTTTTAAACGCAGTTGGAAACACACCGGATGCAATGCTCAGGTTAACAATCCGTAATAAATAAAATTAATATTTCTATCATAATTTCGTTTTCAACAACTAGTCTTTAGTATAAACAATGTTATGGTTTAACCTCAATTCGAATTATAAACCTTTAGTTACGTAACTCTATTGGTCTTTGAGGTCTTTACATATATTAGTTTTATTATGACTTACTTGATAAGGGAATTATTCGAATAATCTCCCTCGGGGCAGGTTATTATCAACATATTCGCCCTTCCCGACAGGACATTACTTTGATATATCCCTCTTCAAATAATGTTGAACTAAAGAAATGATGATATTTCTGTTATGTCAAAGCGCTAACTGATTATCACGTTTGAAAAATAACTCTAGTTTAGTTTTGTAACCTGCAAATGTTTTGGCAATGTGCCGTCTAGAACCCGTATAATTCACATTCACATACGCTGAAACCGACGCTCTGAAAACTGAGTTATTGCGACAGCACTGACGGAGCCGTTGTTGTAGGCCCTTTACACAGGTCTGAGCGGTGTGATATTTTACGTCCGCTTCAATTCTTTCCTACCCTTTTACGTTACCAGTTAGGTCAATGGAGTTAAAACTTATTGGCGGTTTATAAATAGGATAAGACATGATCCATGGAAATTATTAAAAATAAAGGATGTTTCGGGCAAAAATTCACGAGCAAATATAATTTATTTTTAATAATGCCCGTGCACCATTTCGTATCCTTAACGCGAAACATTTTCCTTTTTGTGAATATATACAGTCAAGGTAAATAAACATTTACCAATTTTCTCAATTGTTACAATCTCAGGTAAAACGGCGATTACCGTAAATTTACCATAAAAAAATCTTGAATCTTAGTAGTTAAAAGGGGAGTATTGACAGCATCCTTAATTGCCTAGATTTGATAATTACAATCACCATTGATATTTCATCATGCAACAGGAATTATTTGAAATACTATTGAAATCCAGAAAACGACCTGTACTGGATATCACATACAAAATATCATATATTTCATATTTGGTAATTTTCGCAATATTGCGTGCATATATTCAATAAATATTGTATGAATCCTCACCAATTTTCTCTATTCTATTAAGCGGGTGAGAGTATGCCTTTCTTATACCCAGACAACTTGTCAACGCCAGAACAAAACCACCAACGTTCTGAAAAATTCTTCGAAACCGTGGAAGCATTTTGCCTATTTTGTTACTCTGCGAGTTGTCGGGGTTAAGGTATATATGTATTCGTATGTGTTCATGACATACTATGTTTACGACACAAGTGCCTAAATATTTGTATTTCCCAAGCGAGAGCGTAAACATAGAATGTCATGGGCAAGAATATGATAATCTGTTTGTTACCGTTGGCGCAAAATTAAAGAAAATACTCAAATCTTTCTTTTCAGCATAGGCGGACTAGACGTCGCCAGCCCCCTATAAAACGCAACGTCAAAGGCGAAACATGACGTCAAAGCATATACAATGACGTCACAGTGAAAAATTGATATGTTGCTCTAGTGCATAATATGAACAATATGAACCCGACATGAGTGCCCTCGTACCTAGTTTTCAACTTCCCGTCTTCCCAAAATTAAAATGGCCCTAAAGCAAATAATCGAATACAAAAATGTATTAATTTACGTAAAATAAGATTTTGCAGCAGATTTAATGCAATAATGAGATCTGATCAATGTATGCTTAGTCGGATCAAATATATTTTACGGATGCTTCAATGTGTTTATGTTACTATGCTATAACACTTCTCCCCATTTCTTTTTCATATCATGAACATCCAATCATGTTTATTTAGTCTGAAGCTTCATTTGTCACTCGATATAAAACTCTAGCTGAAAATTGATTTGCTTTCATATATAAAGTATGTTTGTATATTGACGTTTATATGATATATCTGAAGACACGAAGACGACAATCTATTCATTTTTGAATTCCATACTATAACCCTTCCGTAAAATATTGAATCTCTCTACATAGCCTTATGAAAAGCAATTAGGTCATAGCGGTATCATGTATGTTTTTTGCCGATATGGTTAATTAATGTAATTCGGTGAAACAATATTAGTGATGTAATATGATGATGTATCCATGGTGATGGGCAGGTACTGTGTAAACTGACTCTCACTAGCAAGATATCGCCTCATCTCAACAAGTGGAACAAAATTGTATCATCAAATCTAGCCATATATAGTGTTAGGACATGTTGCGCATGGGATACTGTTAATTCAATCGGGAAATCTTGTGCTTCTTGTTATTACTCTTATTCTATGATGTGTAATTTCAACGTTTGGCACTTTTTACATCATTTAATAATGAGAATATAAAGCGATGTTTCCAGATACCAGTCATTATCCATCATCATTACCCTGAAGGAATTGTACTTTCAAAGCTGCTAAGCGCGACTATTTAGCTCCATGCATCCTGTTTTCAGGTACCCATTCTAACAGCTGGGTGTACTGAGTGCAATGTGGATAAGGTGCCTTGCCAAGGGGTTCAACACAGTCTGAGAACAAGGTCACAAACTTTTGGTGTCTCAACCGAGATTTGCACCCGGGCCTGTGGCGTGAGAGGGTAGCTTGCTAACCACTACAGAACCGTGCTCCAGAGTTTCTTTTATCTAGATCTGAAATATGGAATGCGAATTCTTCCATTATTTATAAATTTTACAACATCGAACAGAAACTCATGCATGTGTGACAGGGTGAGGTCTAAAGCATTCCTACTGGCTTCGGCTGGAGGGATATCTCTTTTGCCGAACAGGTAGAGTGTAGGACTCTCCACCCGGAGGTCCAAGCTTCGAATCCCGCGTGGACATGAAAATATTGGATTGTCTTTCCTGCTACACATGTATCATGGTAAAAGCCCATTCGTGTTGTGCTACTTCAACGTTAGGCATGTTCTGAGCTTATCGTTTCTATCATTTCCCTGAATGAATATACTTAATTCGTTGTCGCTATCAAGGTTTGAGCGCGACTTCATGGGTCCATACATACAGGTACCCATCTGTACAGCGGGGGAGACTGAGTGCAATGTTGATGAAGTCCCTTGCCAATGGACATAACTCAGTACAAGGCCACATCACAAATATTTGGTGCTTCTACTAGGATTCGAACCCGGGCAATTGCTTGCAGGCCACATGCTAACCACTACACAATGTGTAGTCCATACACACAGAAGTTATGGTAAATAAACTGCTCTTGGTACAGTACTACACAGTACACAGACTCGAAATGGGATTGCGCCAGTGGAATACCTATCCATCACCAAAACTCATAAGTAAAGCAATATGCCCTTGATAAAACTTTCTTGTTGCTGTAAATTTACATTTGAGGTAGGGGAGACCGGGGCAGGCACGGCCCCGGGGCATGTTCGTCTTTTCGCTGTAATTTTTTTTCGGGGCCACTTTAAATCAGATTGGTAATTCCTTACAGACAACATGACCTTACTCTCATGTGCACACTGACTTTAAAATGGTGACATTCCAACATGTCCTTTACAAACTGTTGAAGAAAACCCGTTTTTCATCTAGTTGAGTAAAATATTTGACTTCAGTTTACTATGCTTTTGACAAATGTTGACTGCGTTTAGGAATATGTTCTTAAGTGAGCATAAACGAATATGCCAATACGTATATGTAACGAACAAGTTATTTTGTTATGAGGGCTGTGTATTTTCGCAGCATATAAAAAAGAACAAACGTGGTGTGTGGGGTACGTTCGGTCATTACAGGCGGGGCACATTCGGCAGTGAGGACGAGTCACCAAAAATTAAGGTCGTCCTCGAAATCAGTTTCTACAGGTCCTCCTCCTCAAAAGGACCCTCTTGAAGGTCCTTGAAAACTTGGCTCCTCTAATTGGAAAGAAATCGGAGTTCTTTTCGTAATAGAAAGTTAACTGATTCTACATCATTGTAAAATATATCTTTGTGAAGTAATGTAGTATTTTTTCTGTCCCAAATATCGAATACTATGAATAGCATCTTATCTCTCTTTAATTCTTGTAGCCTGAACATGTACTAATTGTTCCTAACGATGAACGAACCTGCCCCTGAGGTAAACCGAACTTACCCCGATGCGGGGCATGTTCGTCTTTTCAACGCGTCGTCTTAAAAGCATAGTAATAGGCAAACTTCTTGAGTTAGGCACTTCCAACAATTATTGTAATAAAGTTAAGATATGTCTCAATATATGTACAAACGTACACTAGTATATTGCCTCATTATCTCTATTTTAGTGATAAGGGGCCGTGCCTGCCCCGGTCTCCCCTATACATGCTTTACGGCTTTTTCTTGATCAGACATTCTTTGTCACCAGTGTTTTTTATTTTGAATTATGTTCACAAATGATACAAGTAAAGAAACGTAAAATATTGCTTAGTAAGTAACCGGAATGCGTGAAAATGAAAATATAATACATGCATGAATATAGGTTTTCTCTCATCTGTTATGCTATTACCTGTATTCCACCTGACGAATATGTAAATTTGCTTGAAGCGTCGTAAAATATGTTTAATATGCAGTGAAGAAAAAGAGAATGAGAAAGAATGATCTCGTTTCCAGTAATACGAATCTCCCTGTCTCTATCTAAACATCTACGTAAAACCAAACTATCTGTAAACCATCTGGCCAATGTTACAAAACTGTTATATTAGAACTAGTATGTCGATATCATATTTCCAATGAACTTGGTAATTTGTCAATCCAGCTTCGCGATAATTGAATGGGCGTCAAATACTCGTAACGAAAAATAATATATATAACATAAAACACAGGACTCATTCAAACATCGTTATTTTTACAAATGAAAACTACATTAAAAACTTAAACGTTCTTCCCAAGTCCAATGCCGGTGAAGTGCGATTTGAGTGTTTGACGTGACTTTTGAACCATTGAAACTTATTTATCTTAGAATATGTATTATCATCTTAAAGAAACTAGGACAATCATCAAGTTTTTTCAAAATTATTTTTCCAAACCAATTCCATGAAAACGAACCGAGAACTGAGAGGCAGAAAAGCGATAACTACAGTTATACATTAACTCAACGAATTTTATTTTTGCCATTTCATGCAAATGCTATTATTCATCCTACCCCTTAGTGATGTTACTGTAGTTTGGACCATAAGACCAACGTTACGGAACAAATATAAATCTGTCTGTCTATTAAGTAGATTATCGGACAGAACTATGATACCTTGTGACCAAGATCAATGACTCTTCGAATATTGTTTTTCTCCAGTTCATTTAAAACAAATAACTTGAGTTAGGATCGTAGTAAGAATAATATTTTCCATTCAGTTGGAGATTAGAGGCGAACCTCGTTTATCTGAACGTTTTGTAAATGACTATGCCCACTCCATTAGCTTTCGTTCAGTTTCTTAATTGTAATGCAAGGAGGTTTTTTTATTTTAAAAGATATGCTAAGCAATCTGTATACTTCTTTTTAATCAGGGGATATTTTCATATAATAAAATGGTCCAAATTAACTTAAAACACATTCTTTACCACCTATTGTAATTTCACCACTTCACTTAAGATAAGCATTAAAAAACAATTATGTCGACCTTCTGATTGTCATGTTTTCGCAAAGTTTTTAAACCCCTTTTGCCCCCTGCTTGCTTTTTATGGTTTCTAAAGTTATCCACAGCAAGGTCATAATATTCATTTTCATCTTTGAACTCCTGCAAGTGTTTGGTACATGTGGCAATAACTTATTTTCTAACGTTAAAACGATCCAAAGCAAGGTCATAATACTTCAAGGCGCCGAGCGGGTAGAGTCGGTAACCTAATCCTTCAAAATGTCATTTTTTTTATCTGATTCGGAACTAGTGACGTCAAACCAAGGCTAATTGGTGTTTCAGAAGGGCTTCAGAAATATCTTCCTGATTTGAATTTGCAGTTTTAACTGTCAAACCGGAAAACAAGAGAATATCTCATAAGAAGATATCCATAAACAATTTACGTAACTCATGCTTTTGTTTCAAGTTATTGAGAATACTCAGCGATTCTGTTTAAGAATAAGAACTGTTATTTTCTAAATGAAACAATGATGAACTTGGTACGTCTTTTTCATGCATTTTGACATGATACCAAAAAAAATCATAATCTGTCTTATTCTAATTATTATATAACCGCCAATAACGTAAAGATGTATGTTATAGTTACATAACTATAGGGGCTCGATCGATAGAAACAGTGAAACATGAAACTCTAGCTAGAAAAAAAGAAATGTACCGTATGTCGTTGATGTTCCCTGGAGTCACATCATCAGCTGTAAACGATAGGCTTAACTTGGATCAACTATTGGAGAAAACTCCATAGAAAAGTCTATGCATTATTGCATTTATTACCTTCCATTGTCAGGCTTCTTGTTAGCTTCTAAGTAAATAATATTATAAATAATGAGCCCCCTTTAAAAGAAACAGAAACACTTGTTTATTTCAAGATGGCTCTTTTCGGGCACACTTTTGATAAAACATGTTAGTTACTATCACACTTTCTAATTTCAATGAGTACCCACCTTCTGTTTTTTAGTGATACCTCCCTTCCAAAATCTGGTGTTTTTGTAACACGACCTTTTATGAGAACCATTTTTTTGATTTAAAAAAAAAGAAGAGAGTTCGCAAGAAATATTGTCTAATTTCAAGGGTGATGTTTCACATAGAATCATTTAAGGGTTTCCAAGATTTCTACACTTAAAATGAAGGTGTTAGGCTGATAAACCATTAGAAATATTTCGCAATACAAGACAGCTTCGCGAATCGGTCACTTATGTTGATTGCAAATAACAACAATCATATCTGTTTCATTCGGCGTTAGCCAAACGCCCGTTCGAACAATATCGCTATTAGGACATATCTTAAATGTTATTCTTATTTCATTAACAAGCTCATCATTATAGAATTCAATTAACATTGTCATGAGGATTTAACTGTTATGATGACTTCGTATTGTGCAAGTGTTTTCGTTTCATTGATTCTTAATGCAATTTAACTAAAAGGGAACCAAACCATCAACACTTAGCCCTCGATGAGGTCTTCTTCTCTGTCTAATGAAATCAAAAAGATGGAACTTTAATTTAAAGTGACAAACACAACTTTGTTGCATATTCATGTCATATTTATAAGGAAAACAACCGATTCTGGCTGTTGGTGCACAAGGACAACTTTTGAGGTGTAAATCCCTGTTGGTCTTAGGAATGTTATGATATAGATTTACTAGGAACTCGACAAGATGGCGAGAACTAGGTAGGCGAGTTGGTAGCTGCTGGTGTGTTCAGTGCTTGCTGTGAACCCGATTCTGGAGGTGTGGGTTCGAATCCTCAACAGTTTTGATCCGGAAAATGCAAGAATGTGTACATTTGCAGATATTCTGATTAGAAACAATATTTCCTGTTTTCGTGTTTATTGTATATAACTCTTATGTTTGTGTGATCAAACTGAACGTTTAGCATCCTCAGACGAGCCATGGTTTATGATAGAACGTACAAGACTTTTGCTTTAGAATCGGTTTTCACGATGTTTCTATGGCACCAACAAATGGTATTAACATTTTGTTATGTGTAATTCGACCACAATGACATTTATGATATTACCGCAACAACTTTCTATTGAAATGTTAACTTGTGACATTTTCAAATTGCAACAATTAAAAAAACACACTTAAGGATACAATGTCTGCCTCAGTCTAAGCATCGCAGAGCAATGTGACTTGAGTCAGGGACAACCGGAACATATATATTTAATTGATTTACGGTTCACTCTACTTGAAAACTGTGGAGACAAACTTTTATCAGGTTTTCCCTGAATCCAAAATTTTGCCAACGATTGTAGAATGTTAAATCGTCTGAACTTGCTTCTCTCCTTTCCAACTTTTGAATTATATTTAATGCCAAAAACAATGCGTACAAATTAATAGATTTTTTTGTGTATAACGTACAGCATTTCCGTCACGATTTAAATCGCTACATGACCCACGTGACTGCAGGGGTCGCAGGTTCTTTGGACGTTTGTTGAACAAGTGAGGAAATTTACATAAAATAGTACTGAAAGGTTATGAGATAAGTATGATGATGAGATAAATGAGGGGTTGTGAGATGGAGAGCTGATTCAGCTGGAGGTATGATCAATGTAGCATTAATATCGACCATTTGTACCAAATTTTGTATTTGAAGATTCATTGATAATGTTTTATCAAGACTGGAAATTAATTAAAAAGAAATTAATTTTGCCTGGTCAAATGAGAGTCCAAGTAACACGAAGTTTGAAATTAATCACACCTTATTGACCGATTTTCCTGGAAATAATTATTTGAATCAACCCTGTTAGCATTTAGGCCACCTTTTGTTTTCCACTATACAAATGTTTGCCCTATTTACGTTTACGCTAACTTTCAATATGTGTTACTTTAAAAAAAATTGTTTGCAACATTGGCGTCAACCATTTGAAAGGAACTACTCCTAATGACGTCTATTGACGACTGATTCATGTAAACCCTGCAAAGAGTCTTGTTCATCAACTGAACAATATTTGGAGTATACTGTAGAGCGAATTTATTTAACAGCTTAATCAATCGATGACAATCCTTGAGAACCTCACAATCTGTGACAAATAGCTCGTGTTCATTAACTGTAGATTATATTGAGTGAACTGTGGAGTGTATAAACTTGACCGCTTACTCGATCGATGACAAGCCCTCATAATCTTCTGATGGTGACAAATAGTTCTGATTTGTCCTTTCAAATATACTGTATACCCTAACGCACGTGTGGATATCGATACAACGTTAGAACATGCACAATGAATTTTTGACATAACGTTGGTGGTGGTATTTTGCATAAATACGACCTGCGATCATTCTTCGCAAAAACTTTGTTCTTACTTTATCCTGTATCCCTCAATCCAGCGCATTGTGTAACAAGAAAGTACAACAAACTGCAAAATTAACAGCCCCTTATTTCGTATGGGTATCCGTTTTTTCTGTTTGGTTCATTTAAAATTGTATTCGGTGTTTCTTGTTTTGAAGATTATATAGGTTATTAACCGATATCTGTAGTTAGCTGTATTTGTACTGATAAGTGAGATGTTAGAGTTTAATGATTTATCATGACAATATGACTTTGCAAACCATAACAGAGGAAGATATGAATATTTGATATCAGTCTTTATAATACATCAATCTTCTATATTCTCTGACGTCAAATATTCGTGTTTTAAATGTCAAAGACCTTCCGTAGACCTGCATAAAATCTTAAAATATAGGACAACAACAGTTTTCCATGAATACATCAATTCTGACAACAAGAGAAAAGCAGCTTATCAGATATTTTTCTTTTCTTCTCGCTTGGTATTTATGACTTATAATGTCAGGGGATACAAGACCAAGTAATCTCAGCACTGATTTAAAATCAAAACATATTTGTTATCCATATTCGTTCACGTCGAGGAATTTTTAAATTTTTAAATTACAATTTTGAAGAAATTGTTTTCTCTCTTTGAATTATGTAACAATAACTCCCATAACAGTTTTTATCTCAAATGTAAACCCTAATTAATTTACAAAGCTGAAATGTCGCGAGTACAAAAGGATATCAGCAAATACGATGTATTCATTCTGCTCGACAAGGTGTAAAGGACTTTAATCCCCTAATGGTATCTCCAGGAACAATGGCAGCTCCGGCAGAGTGAATGGCACCGTCGTCCAACTTAAGAATGGTCGTACTGGGGCGGTCGGACTGTGATGCCGCTCCTTCATTCTGCCTCACCGGACTCTCTTTGAATGGCACGAGTTAGCCACTCTGCCTTCAATGCGGCAGATAATAAGCAGTCACGAATAGCGGTCTCTTTAGGCGGGAATGGCGTCCATTCATGGTTGTTCGCACCGCTAGCTCTTGACGTCATTGCGGAGACCGGAACTCGGCTGTGACTGGACTTTTGACATTTGAACAAATGTTTTTTGCACGGATTGGCAGAGATTTGAACATACGTCTTCGCCTGCATTAAAGACAACAATTAATTGGATGGAAGTAGGCCACTAGGTTAAGGTAGCGAAGGTGAGGACTGTTTGTCCCAAATCTGAGAGTCTATCATTGATTTGTGTGGAAAGGCCATGGGGCTGCACTAAGATTGAAGGTTTAGACTAATTGTAACAATCTTGGGTGAAGACTGGCTCGTTAAGGTCATGGCTGATTAATTTAATTAAAACACTTGAAGCTTATAGTCTTTATTGAATCGTTTAACATGCTCTTGCATTTTCATCAAGTTTGAGGAATGTCTCTTCTTTATCGTAAGGTCACTAACGAGTACTTTACAGATGCATGCGCATTTTTATTAAAAACTGTCCTAAATCATAAAGTCATTACTTTGACATTCTAAAATGCAGCGATTACTTCAAATGCAAACGCTACTTGTCTAGAGCTCAACTGACATTCAATATGATATGTAGTGAAGAAGTAGTGAACGCGAAGGTGAAGACGATAACTAAATGTATTTAAGTCGATATCTCATACAAAATATATATTCCATATGGACATTATGTTTGACAATTGCTACAACAGCGGAAGAGACAATGACACAAGGGTATAATGGTACAATGGCAAAAGGGTACGATGGTTGTACACTGACACAATGACTCAATTGTACAATGACAGAAGGGTACAATGGTACAATGACACAAGTGCACAATGGTACAATGACACAAGTGCTCAATGGTACAATGACACAAGTGCACAATGGTACCATGACAGAAGCGTACAATGGTACAATGACAGAAGAGTACAAAGGTACAAGTCGCAACGTATGTTTCCATATAATATCATGTTAAGAGATCATCAGCACATCATCGATCTTGGATCGATGTCTGCAGGTTAATTTTACCCTAATAGAAGTGCTAGTTAGTTTAGTCTTCTAAAAGTTCACTCGTAAAGGCTTACACACCACTGTACTTTACTGAACACTACTTGTTCAAATCATTATTTTACCCTGCATGTCTTTTGTTCATGTTTCATCTATCTGCACATTTGACTATCGATTTGAAAAGTCGTGCTTTGTACACCGAGATGCCAGAATATTTTTCTATAAACCTAATATAAAATTGTTAGTAAACAAATCGAAAATTTGGGACAGGTTAATGATTTTATCCTTGCTACTTCACAACACTACAACATAATATCACATTAAAATTTAATTGCAGGATAATTGGCAACAACATCATCGAGGGAATCCTACATCCAAAACAAGTATATTTTGCTTAAACGTGGAAACCTTCAATAACTCATATGCTTTTGCATATACATGTATATAGTAGCTTATAAAACATGGATTGTTTTCAGCAATTAAGATGCAAAACTACAACGACTTCTTAACAGGAATGTTACACATGTTTGTTTTATTTATTACATCGTACCTATGAGAAATTCAATACGTCTATCTCTGCCCATCTCCTGACTCCGTCTGTCTAGTCTGGTTTATATTTTACAGTCATACGCCATTACTTTGTTACCCGACAATCAAATACGCTTGCAGTGTCTTTCATTTTCACCAGAAGATTAGCTAGTAAAGAACTATTCTACAGAAACATTTAGCATAGGAACGTTCTTCATCTTGAGTGCCATGTGCCCGGCGCGCACCTTGAGCACGGAGGATTTGAGTCATTTACCAACGCTGAGCACAACTGAAACTGTCTTCCACTTGATGATCAGACGAGTCTATTTACTTGATTCTCTCCATCAGGTGAGAGTCACGTGACCTATTGCGTCAATGGTGGCTCTTGAGTGTCGTCTAGGAGGTTTGTGGGTCGCCCGGCAGTGGCCTCCTCTTGGACAACAACATCCTCCCGTGCTGAGAGTGGGGACGCGCAATGGGGTCGGGAGGGGGAGACTGGAGGGGGAGTATGTAAAGGGACGAGGGAGGAGGGGGAGGTGGATGAGGGGGAATTGTCTGCATTGAGATATGAAGGTTAGGAAAGGGTAATTGGGGTTGCTGTCTCTCTTATCTGCGGAAGAAGGGTTAACATAACGCAAGAAATTGTTTTACGATGGTTAAAGGTGAAATGGAAGGAATATGAGGTGCAGTTATGGCGACTGAGGTGAAGATATTTGTGGTTGATATGAAAATGAATTATACTATTTTGATAACTGCAATTAATTTATATTTTGAAAATCTCATATCTGGAAAAGGGGAGGCAAGGATGGGCCACAAACTGCTGGTAGAAGCTTACCATGTCAAGTTGAACATTTAGATATATGATAAGAAGCTGTATTTGTCATATTTCCTTGTGTGGCACGATCGATAGAGACAGATCTATTACAGCATTGACTTTCTGTTACAAGAAGTGCTGTGTAAAACGTGGCGTGTTTTTCGGTTTGGGCCAGATCATATGGACACAATCATATTACATATGGACATATGTATCTGAAGGCAATGAAGCTCAGTTCTTTAATTTTTCAAATTTTATTTCTACATAAATATATATACATATTGTTTATAGTATGTAGGTAAACTATATCGTAGTCCGCTGCGCAATAGGTGTTGTCAGGGCTCGTTCACCTTCCATAAATTCCAACTATCACAGGTAGTTAAAAAATCCAATCGACTCGATGGCTTTTTAACCTCGTTGCTGATTGGCTGCACAGGTCACGTGACAAGACACCTTATCTGCCTTCATACTCAGAAACGCAACGGGGTCCTGTACGACTGATGAAGATGAAGAGTTCTAGTAATGTAGCTTTAGTCTATCATTACCCGCTTTTCCTCCTTGACATTTAAACCTTTACCTTTGTATTTTATGTAAATAGGTGGTGAGACTGATAAATAAATTGTCTTCAAGTCTGGCAAGGTAAGACTGCAGTCTGATTAAAATCGTGCTCCGAGGAATAATATATAAACAAATATTGTCTCTATCGGGATTCGAACAGGTTGGGATATCCTCTCCGTCTCTGAGGAAAGCCGGGCTGGTTGAAGTTCGAACCCCTCTAGCGATAATATTTTTACACTTTTTTCCTCGAATCACAGTCGATTTTAATCAGACTGAGTAATACTGAGTTTGAATGCTTGAGATGCACGATAGCTTCACATTTAAATTGCTAAAGATGCACAACTACATTATACTTATTACATTATGTGTATCCATCCCATTCTCTCCCCACAGAGGCAACTCAGTCATACCTGAATTAGCCTCTGTTCCATTACGCCAAAATCCTGGGGTTCCGGCAGATTGACCTAGCGGCAAAAAGTTGTAACTTGAGATATCTCCCTTATTTGCAGCCAACGAAAACACCTTTTGGATGTCCACGACTTCGGGAATACTCAACGGTCGCTCAGTGACTTTCAAAAGAATCATGCCTTTAGGTTTCTTTTTCATTAACAGTGTGAGTCTCAGAGAGGGAAACTATTTCAAAATCAGATATGTATAGGGTTTTTCATTAGAAACATATTGTTTTATAATTGTGTAAATTGTTCTTCGTTTTATGATAAATTTTATTTTAATAATTCACCAAATAAAAACCAATGAGAAGGTAAAAAGCGATTTTTTTGTAGAAGGAAGAGTTATCTCCCTTTGATGCGGATCCACACGGGAATAGCCGAACTTTTGCGAATGACCACTTTTGAAACGGCGTCGCTGATTGCACAACTAACTTCGATTGCCTCCAATCAGATTTCTACCTTTCTATCCCGTGAAGTAGCCGTAATAGAACAGAGGCTAATTCAGGTATGACTGAGTTGCCTCTGTGGGGAGAGAATGGTGTATCCAAGCAAAACAAAAAATTTCGGAAGACATCCATTCAAACGTATATCCTGACATCAAGATATCGACAATGTCACAAACTATGATTTTTATGTATTCAATCCTCTTTCGACAGCCTTAAACAAACAGTTACATTCGATGAGATTGATGTCATTTTGATGTCTTATTTTCAAACTCATATAAAAAGTCGGGTTTGGGGTGAGATAGGCAAAGTTAAATCGTGATTCAGGAGGCGCAATGGTAGGATTATAGCGGCCTTCGACTTATTACATTCGACAATGAAGAATAAACTGTCGAATCAATTGGAGAATGTTGTTTTCTTTTACTTCGTAGTCGTAAAACAATAATGTTTATATGTAAAGTATACGTAACCTCAAAACTGTAACTAGAGCACAACAGAGACATCAATTAATAAGCACATGATCACGCAATAGTACATCCGTTATGCAACTGTGATATTGATTACACAAGCTATCAAAAGCATGAAGCGACGTCCTTGATGTGACATGTGGTATCGTATCGATAATGTGGCCATTCACTGATTGATGCCGTGACACGATTTTAGCAGACACGTGGGGCACGTGCTATTTCATGACAGAGCTCGTTAGTAGGCCGGGAGTTATGGCGTCTGGCTACCGGCATCATGTGTAGACAATCTGTAGCTCGCCTTGTCTCTACAATTATCCAAATAATTATACACAAAGTAAAAAACGTGGCCATGCCTGTCGATCTCTCTTACAAAAGTCATCAGAAAATAATAGCGCTGTTTCTAATAGCGTAACCCATCAGGTTTCATAACACATGCACAAACATGTGCTGGCAATTTTATGGGGAATCTGCAAATTACGGAAAGTAATTGTACATATCTAGTATCGATAATTCAATGTATTCGAGAAAGGATACATAATTGACGTAGTGCATTGATGGGCGAAAGACAGGTCAACAATATAAGACAGATAAAGGTAAACAATATACTGTTCAACTTATTAAGGGACCTTTGGATGTATTCTTCATATATTTTTTCAGAATGTACAGAATATGCTAATTTCTATCAGGACTCATTTGAACATCTAATGCATCTTACGAAGGGTTGATTACACAATTCAAAGATTGTTCGCTTTCTTAACACCTGGGTTAACCACCTGGGAACAAAACTGTTACTGCAGCTAAAAATATCAAATGGTCATGTGCAACGACTAGCGTGTAACTAACGTCAATAACGTATCAGTAACGTACCAATAACCTGTCGATGACGTGTATATGGACGTCGAGCTCGCACTACAGATTGAAGCCTTCGTGCTGCCAATGAGGCGCTGAATCTGCTGCATATGGTCTGGCAATGCTTTATGGAGAAGGTTCCTCACGTGTTCTAATGGATTAAGATCCGACGAACGAATACGCCATCCGTTCAATAGTTTCACTTTTGGGCACTGTTCCATCACCTTTGATAGATGTGGACGAGAATAGGGATAAACTTAAGCGTAAGGTTTGACGTTTACGTCCAAGGTATCATCCCTGTTACAATTCCAATGCCGTTATACTGTAAATATGATGTTTCACAAAACAATTTACAGGTTAACTTTTTTTAGAAGCATTAGGATAGGTTGTAGCATTAGCGGAGACATATACGCTGATGTAGCAGGATGATTACAATAAGGCTTATATGAAGCTTGCGTTTACATATTCTTGAATATCATTTATTGAGATCTGTTCAAAGCTTATTACAGAATTGACAGTACAGCATTTATATATAGTTATAAATTACAACGTGCCGACAAAATCGATAAATTATTTGTAACTTTTGCAAAGTTTTGTATATTATGAAACAATGTTAAATAACGATGGATATAACCAAGGTATCTGTTTACTCTGCTACCTGATTATTGCCAGGTTTACCTTGAGATTCATTCAAGTTCAGGTGCTGCTCCATTCTCTCCCCACAGAGGCAACACAGTCATACCTGACCGAGTTGCCTCTGTGGAGAGAGAATGATACTGACTGAGTTGCCTCTGTGGGGAGAGAATGATGCTGCTCTTAAATGTTAAAGACTCCTGTGCCCTTGTCTTCAAATCAAGATTCACGAGAAGCAGTGCAGTCATGTTACAGTGATCTAGTGATAACTAGCTTTTTATGGGTTTTTTTCGCAAATACTTTGTAGGAGAACTTTGTCCCTACTTTAACATTTACGTTTGATAACTCAAACTTTCCTCTTTAATACTTTAATACATTTATCTACGTCAGTAAAGTTAATCTAATATCTTAATCTTATACGTTTAGCTAAATGCAACTATGTACCTATATACAGTGATATGTATGTATGTACCTTACTGCAAATATAATCGAATTTGGACTTTTTAAAACTGCGAACATTTTCCTTGAGGAAAAACACAGTGTTTGGACCCTCAAAACGTCGACTCGGGCTGGTTTGAAATAAAACCGCACCATGCCCCAAAGTGAAGCACGTATATCTCCCTTTTCAGTTAAAAATAATGAATACTTTGGATTTGAAAAAAAAAGAAAACTTAATCATCTGTCACACCTTGGTACCCAGTAACTGCAAAAGCTCCAACATGACAAGTCTGATTAAAATCGACAATGACAAGCTTAAGGCTGGATCGATGGGAAAATTCATGTGCCAAACATCTAGCCTATCCTCGCAGGTTTCACACTACTCTTCACTCTGCTTAAAATCGATTTAGTTCTGGGAATATGAGTTTCAAAATATTGACGATATTGATCGTGTTCTATGAAGTAATTTGCCTTCCACAAGGCCTGAGCGCAGGTCACCTACTCGTATGTTCTGTATAACTAGCTTAGCGTAGACAAAAGCCACTCGTCAGCGGAACAAACACATTGTCGCGTTTAATAGCCTAGTAGCGATCACGTATAACAGATGGTTCACTGGGTTAACCTGCCCCTTGCATGATACCGAAAGATTTTGCCAGAGTCCTTGCAATTGGCTAGATGAACTTACGTCGGAACATGCGACAAACGGACAGACTGTGAAGGAGAGGAAACCCTGGGTAGATCGAGTTCGAACCCCGATAAATTCAATGTTTTTACAATTTCATTTCTCGGGGCATGGTCGATTTTCATCAGACTGACTACTCCAAGATTTTAACATGTTCAAAACTCTTACATCAAACTCCGCCTAATCATTGATCCTTAAGTCCCATTCATCATGTAATATTCTAGATAATAAAGGGTACATACACAGTTGAAAATCAATAAACACTGTTAGGAAAGAAAGTAAAATAATCACAATTCATAAAAATCAATAGAAGGGGAAAAGGGTGATTCTTTCAGGAAATTCAAGGCTAGTACTAAATAAATAATATAAAACAACCCTCTAACATATTTAGATGGAGACATTTACAATGAAATGTTTTCCTTTCTTAGCAATGGACAGATGAATAGGGCATGGTTTGTTCGAAAATATACGGCCTTAAGGTTATGCTCGATCTTATGTGTTTAAATGCAAATGGTGACTGCATTGTACTTAGTAAAGACCCGTAAAATCCGGTTTTGGTTCAAATATTTTTAACTTACGAACATTTCAATTTTCCTATATCAAATTTAGGACTGAAGGACAAGCCACACCTTGATCATATGACATGACATTGGAAAAGACATTTCACCGAAAGGTTTCGCAATTCATTTTCTTTCCTTTCATGAGACACATGAGATAAAGCCTACTTACACAGATGTGATTACCTCGATGGTAAAGCTGATGTCAACAGTTCGTTTAATTCTATCATTTAAAAAAAAGATGAAGCAAACTAAATGACCCTCCTTACATTTAGTAGAACAACACATTACCCTAAGGAGATAAATCTTAATTTTCATTTTTAACATCATAAAAAAATATCGTTTACCAAAAACCATATCAGAATGACAAAAGTGTTGGTAAAATACCTTTTAAATACACAGTACCCTTCGAAAAGTTAAAGCAATTGGACAGATCATATACCTACATTTCTCACTGTGATGCCTCCAGTATGGAAAGCAACATTTACCTTAAAGGGGCAGTAGCACGTCTTTTGATAATTCTATTATTTATTAGTATTATTTAGTATTATTTTGACAGTGTCAAAAATCTCTTTACATAAGCCAATTATCCATAGTCAGAGGACAAAGTATGAAGATTCATATGAAATCCATTGGCGGCCATTTTTTGTGACCACCTTTAATTCATTTTGTGTAAGGAAAATGAATCGCATTGCTAAACTTTGATGTTTTATATTTGAATTATTACTGCTCAATTCAGTTTGAATACATTGTCTTTCAATTGGAACCATTTATTTTCATTTTCCTGACATCACATTATGTTCTCCCTAAAAATGTGCTACTGCCCCTTTAATCAGTATTGATTTATAGAGATTGTAGAGATTTCAATAGCCATTAGGGACAACACAATGGAAATATGACTAACAATACTACCAACCGGGAGTAACAGTAGTCTTGACGTCACAATGAGAAAATATGTACGAAATTAGATAATGGTTTAACAATCAATATATATGTAAATAACAAGAAGATGCAATTAATCAGTTTCTATTTTGAATAACTATAAAGTTTATTTTCAGTATTAGGATAGTTAAATGTGCGTGTCCTTTTAGATCTGAATGTATCGTTTAATAATGTAAAAATGGTGATTGTTTACAAATTACATTTCCAAATCACATGACAACGATGTTAAATATCAAACAATTATAATGGAAAAACATTTCAACAATTCGGTATCAAGATACCTCCAAAAATATAAAAAACTCAAATATTGGAGAACATCTAAAAGAAGAGTTTTAAAACATTAATCCTTGAGCCTGTCACAATTATGTAGTGAAAAAATCGTTATATATCAACTATCAAGCCAAAAAAATATAAGTTCATTACTTTTTACACGTAAAGTAACCATTTTGTAGACACATTTGGACAAGGGACAGGAAATGTTGTCTGACAACGCATATTTCATTTCAAGTGCGAAAAGTTGAACTTACAATTGACAACAAAACAAACTTAGACTGATGACATCTGGAAAGTCAGGGCATCAAAGAAGGGAAGACTTTTCTCCCTTTCTGTACCAGTGGGTTATTTGTCACCAGAGGTTTGACATTGGTACAAATTGGAAGGCCAAAAACTTCTCCATATGTTCACCCATTCTCTCCCCATAGAGACAACTCAGTCATACCTGAATTAGCCTCTGTTCTATTACGGCTAATACACGGGATAGAAAGGTAGACATCTGATTTGAGGCAATCGAATTTAGTTGTGCAATCAGCGACGCCGTTTCAAAAGTGGTCATTCGCAAAACATCGTCAATTTTCGTGTTGTTCGTCAAAGCTTTCGTTGAAATTTAACATCCAGGGGAGGTAATTATTCATATTACAAACCATCGCATTTTACCTTCTCATTAGTTATTATTTGGTTGATCAGTAACATAAAATATATAATAAAACAAATAATAATATACACAATTATAAAACAGTTTCTATCTAATGAAAAACCCTATGCATATCTGATTTTCAAACTGTTTCCCTCTCATACTGTTAATGAAAAATAAACATAAAGACATAATATTTTCCATGTCACTATCCGACCGTTAAGAACCCCCCAAATCATGGATATCCAAAAGGTGTTTTCATTGGCTGCAAATAAGGGAGATATTTTAAGGTACAACTTTTGCCGCTAGGGCAATCTGCCGTCACCCCAGGATCTAGGCGTAATAGAACAGAGGCTAATTCAGTTATGACAGAGTTGCCTCTTTGGGAAGAGAATGATGTTCACCAACCAGAACCGTGAAAAGTATTTCATTCGATAGTGGGAATCAACTTAAGTCCCGAGGTTATGTATTGTAGGTTACCGTTACTTAGTGTATTACTAAATTCCTAATTTCCTATTGATTGAATACCTCAAACACCACTGAAACTAAAACATAGTTTCATACCGTAAATCGTTTTTTTGAACTTTTTCTTTGATGTTTGCATGTCAAGTGAAAATGCATTTACTCAACTATACAATGTATCTAAATAATCGATATAACCGATATTTTAAAAATATTTCTTGTAAGAAATGACATTATTAATCCCTTTTTCTTTTAACTACGAAAAAGTCTTAAATGAATTCACAAGGTAACTTATTAAATTACAGTGTCGAATTGCCTTTGTTTAAAGTATATCATTTGGTCAATATAAATAAATTTAGATCAACAGGTTTTATATTTGGTCATACTGATGATAAAATAAAAATCTGTTGATCTAATTTTTTTTAGATTGATAATTTGGTAGACATTTTCCATATAAAAAGAGAAGGTAGGTCCGATATTTCTCAATACTGCCGACGTATGGCGAAATATATAATTATTTCAAAGGACTGTTGACATGTAAAAACAGAAATGGGAAGAGAAGAGAAGGTACCGTTGTAAGGTTTGCATTGTAGGAAGGGGGTCGGAGAAGGTCAAGAGGTCAATCAAAATGATAATCAAATTACGTCATTATGATCTCAAAATTTGATACAAAAAGACATACATGCTTTAGGAAGAATAGCTACTTAGGTCGTAGTTTGTAAACAATATTGACGAAAATACCTTTCTTATTTACGGAAAGCGATGCTAGCAGATGTGCCCCTAATTGAATTGTTATGACACTGCTGTCGAGTGATGTGCTTTATTCGTGTGGTTTATTTGATTTATCTCATTATCTCCCTTGCAGGTGGGGCTCTTACGTAGTACGTCTCTGCTGACAATACTTACATATATACACAAGACAGTCGTTTTGACAAGTCTTATAAGTTTTTTAGATAAATAATAAAAACAGCTAAATGTCTTCTTTGAGAGTCATTTTAGAAGTTTGAATGACAATAATCAATATGAATATTTGGAAGACAACTTCTTTATTCATGGAATGCGACGTTTCGACACAGGTTCTTGTTGTCATCCATATACTCCTCTTCACTATTACTGAATGGGTTTAAGTCGCATTTTTTTAAAAGTCACTAACGATGTTATCAGAATAAGATAAACAGTTGTTTGTAATTGCTGATATGTGTACAGAGAAGACAGTCTTTTTTGAAGGTAACATCGACATATAAAAATAGATAAAGAATTAAAACATAACTACAACGAAATTGGTTAACAGTTAAAGCAAAATAGTTAAGTTAATATAAGTTAACGGTGTAAATGCTCTAACGAAAATAAAAAAAAGCATATACTGTTATGTGTAAGAAGTTATAAGGTACAGTTAAAGTGAGGATATGTAGGGCATTTAAGAAGTCGGAAAAACAATAATGAAGATGAATATATGGATGATAACGAAACGTCGCTAAACATGAATAAAGAAGTTGCCATCCATATATTCCTCTTCAATACTTTTAACTGATGGAAAAATATTTTCGCAGCTTTACCAAACTTGATAAATTTGTCAAATTCTTTCTTTATTAATTATTATTATTTATGATTAAAACATGATTTTCTTACGATTCTTAAAATTAGCTCTCCTTACCGTGAATTCTCTATTGTCGTCATTAGTAACGTGTTTTTCGATGCATTTGATAGTCAACTTAGATGGTTAATATCTTTGAGGATCCTTGACAAATGTAATACATACAAACCTGTACGTGTTCAGTTCCCCTGTAAGCTATGTCCTTCATTACTGCCAATAGGTGTAATCAATATCGAATAAAGATTGATTTGAATAACTTTTTGTCGTATTTTAGTATTGGTGAGGTGAAATCGATTATAAGGACATCTGAACTCTATTTTCATCTGTCCCAAGACCGGTCCTCCTTTCACAATGTAGGGTTGACCGTACATTGCTCTAAAGTTACCTTAATGACTTATTCTAAACTTTGGGCTATGTTGAACGGAATGTATCAAATAAAATTTGAAAAAGTTGCGAAATTGACTTCAATTCTAAGAGTATGCTGATAAAAGTGAAATCATTCACCATATCAAGTTGATACCAGGTGCTCTTTAATTGTTATCTCAAGTAGGTATGACCTTACTATGGTTGACTGGTTCGACTTCAGATCGAAAACATACAGCAAGATAGGGTGATGCTCTAAGATGACCTCCGAGTTCCGGTTCAAGCTTACCGGTTCATTAGGTTTACTTATCAGAGAGACTAAATCTTCGTAGTTTTTGAAATTGAAATTAAAACACGCTTTTGTCAAATTCATGATTACTGTCATTCTCTCCCCACAGAGGCAGCTCAGTCATACCCGAGTTAGCACTGAGCTACCTCTGTGGGGAGAGAATGGATTACTGTGTAAAATATTTGAATTTGTTCATATACATATTTATATTATGTACATTTCAAAGAGCAATTTCATGAACCCCATCAGTGTAGCTTTAGTTGTTTTTTTGTACTTCTCTCGATAAAGTGCACAGTACAATTTACCGCGTAGGAACACCGGTTGATGTAAATGTATTTAGAAAAAAACACTCGAAGCAAACAAATTTACAACATCTTGTGTTCTCTATAGCGCCCAAGGAAATATATGCTTTATTGCGGTTATAACCTATTCTTGCATAAAGGTAGCGTAAATGCTAGAATTCATTAACAAATAATGATATCGTGATGTATTTAAAATACTTAATTGTGATATACCTTGATAAATTATAAAATATTATCATATCCGTATGTACAATTGCTCTATTATTTGTAGTGATGGCGTGATAAGCAAAATGAAAATTTGAAAGAGACAAACTGTATGAGTTATTCGGTAATAAGCAAAGTAACTTCAGATAGTGATATAAATTATTATCAAGTTTTGACTTCTTTCGCTAATATCAAAAGCAAAATCATACAGAACACTACAATGTATAAACTAAATGTAAAACCATTCCATAAAAATTAATAATAATAAAAAAACGTAATTTATATTCAATTCTTCAAAACATTTCATCTTCTTATGCACTATATTGCAAACAGATCCAGCTTTCTGTCAAAAGCAAAATGATACAGAACACTACCATGTATAAACAAAATGTAAAATCATTCCATAAAAATGAATGATAATAAAAAAACGTAGTTTATATTCAATTCTTCAAAACAATTCAACTTCTTATGCACTATATTGCAAAAAGATCCAGCTTTCTGTCAAAAGCAAAATGATACAGAACACTACCATGTATAAACTAAATGTAAAATCATTCCATAAAAATGAATAATAATCAAACAACGTAATTTATATTCAATTCTTCAAAACAATTCAACTTCTTATGCACTATATTGCAAAAAGATCCAGCTTTCTGTCAAAAACAAAATGATACAGAACACTACAATGTATAAACAAATTGTAAAATCATTCCATAAAAATGAATTATAATAAAAAAACGTAATTTATAGTCAATTCTTCCAAACAATTTATCTTCTTATGCACTATATTGCAAAAAGATCCAGCTTTCTGTCAAAAGCCAAATGATACAGAACACTATCATGTACAAACTAAATGTAAAATCATTCAAGAAAAAACGAATACTAATCAAAAAACGTAATTAATATTCAATTCTTCAAAACAATTCATCTTCTTATGCACTATATTGCAAAAAGATCCAGCTTTCTGTCAAAAGCAAAATGATACAGAACACTACCATGTATAAACAAAATGTAAAATCATTCCATAAAAATGAATGATAATCAAAAAACGTAATTTATAGTCAATTCTTCAAAACAATTCAACTTCTTATGCACTATATTGCAAAAAGATCCAGCTTTCTGTCAAAAGACTTCTCGTTAACCTGAATTTTCAATTTCAAAATGTCAAACGACGTAGCGGTGTTGGGAGATCAGGGGAAACCCGATACAACGGGAGAGACCATTGACGTCACACTAGACCATGAACCGCCTGGAGTCGCGATATTGGTACAATTCTACTTTACAGTGCAATCTCCTCCTACTGCTCTAGCCACTGACTCACTCACTCGCCTCATTTCATGTAAAAATCAATAATGAATATTACCAAGTATTTAGTAAGGCAATTTATCCTATGGATCATTTTTTTAAATTTTGTAAAACAATATTAACTTTAATGCGATTTTGCTTAAAGCTATTAATTTCTCCCTTTTGCGATATTGTGAAAAATATCAATTTTGTTGCGATGGTATTAACCGATATTAGGAATTGTGATATGGTTGATGTCAAGAACAAATTACTTTGTTGGTTAAAGGGGCAGTAGCACGTTTTTAGGGAGAATATAGGATGATGTCAGGAAAATGAAAATAAATGGTTCCAATTGAAAGACAATGCATTTAAACTAAATGAAGCAGTGATAATTCAAAAATATAATGTAAAATTTAGCCATGCGATTCCTTTTTCTTACACAAATTGAATTAAAGCTGTTCACAAAAAATGGCCGCCAATGGATTTTAGGTGAGTCTCCATACTTTGTCCTCTGACTATGGATGATTGGCTTGTGTAATGTGATTTTTTGACACTGTCAAATTAATACATTTAGCAAAAACTTACATTTATCAGTGAAATATTTGAAATATAAATTTATCAAGAAACGTGCTACTGCATTACATAAGAAAGGATTTTTTTTGCAAAGAAATAGGTTAGAGAAGGTATTATCTGCATCGACTGTGCGTCACATTCAAAGTTAACGCTAGGCATCAAGAGATAGAATACTGGTATAGGTAGAACATATATTGCTGGCTTCGAGGTTTTATAGGTTTAACCTTTGAACAATCGATGTAACAATTAATGTCTAAACGGTATAATGATCTATACCGAAACGTCGCTCCTCTCAAAATAAAGAAGTTGTCCATTTTAAAAGATCTCTTCTGACTCCCTTAATCTAGATGTAAAAAAAACCCATGCAGTCTCTCGCGTATCTCAGGTGTGCCAGGTAAGTTTTTGGAATAACGTGACATGTCAGGTATGTATCTATTTTGTCCATTTTATACATGACCCTCGTCCTAGTTTTAGCAATATAGAAATATACAAACGTTTCGAACATTCCATATGTCGAACCTGATCTCGAATCGTATATGGAAAGGAATTAATGGCTGCAAAGACTACCTGAGCCAGTGCAGTTACCATGTTCTTAGTACGTTGACATCTTTACACCAGGGATAGTGCCGAAACTTTTAAGGAAAAAAAACGAGAAAGCTTTTTTGATGTATGCAGTCACATACCTAATAAAAACAGTTAAACACTTAGTTATGAAATTTTCCCGAAATACGATTATCAAAAACATTATTTGTTGATGAAACAAGTGGCCGCCGTACCTGTACTTAACAAGAAAGGTAACGTTCGATTCCAAACAAGACGGCCAAGGTTTAACCTAGTTGTTATTCCATGAACCGACGCAAACAATTAATGTGTTTTGGTGCGTTATGTTACAAGGCTTTCCACTACCTGACAGATCGGAGGAATGAGGTCACGAGGATGGCAGTGTTTGCGTCATCAGTACAACAGTACAACAGGAAGGGGGTCGGGTTACTGGCGGCTAATCGATCCGCTAGCCTTGAAACGGCCCTCTCACGTTCACCGTCTCGTGCTGACTGACTAGCATTCACTGGCGGGCAGAAATTCTGTATCTTCGTTCATAGGGTTGTTGTAGTACCTACCATATTCGATAAGGAGTTGGAAGCCATGGTACGCGTGCTAGAAGCTTTGATTCTTAAACATCTGTTTTAGAGTGTTAGAAGCTGTGATTCTTTAAATCTTTGGTTCGCGTTTTATACGTTTTGGTACGGGTTATAGAAGCTGTGATTCTTTAAATCTTTGGTTAGCGTTTTATATGTTTTAGTACTGGTTGTAGAAGCTGTGATTCTTTTAATCTTTGGTTAGCGTTTTATACGTTTTGGTACGGGTTATAGAAGCTGTGATTCTTTAAATCTTTGGTTAACGTTTTATAAGTTTAGGTACGGGTTATAGAAGCTGTGATTATTTAAATCTTTGGTTAGCGTTTTATAAGTTTGGTACGGGTTGTAGAAGCTGTGATTCTTTAAATCTTTGGTTTGCGTTTATACGTTTTGTTACGGGTTATATAAGCTGTGATTCTTTAAATCTTTGGTTAGCGTTTTATAAGTTTTGGTACGGGTTATAGAAGCTGTGATTCTTTAAATCTTTGGTTAGCGTTTTATAAGTTTTGGTACGGGTTATAGAAGCTGTGATTCTTTGCATCTGGTTAGCGTTTAATACGTTTTGGTACGGGTTATATAAGCTGTGATTCTTTAAATCTTTGGTTAGCGTTTTATAAGTTTTGGTACGGGTTATAGAAGCTGTGATTCTTTAAATCTTTGGTTAGCGTTTTATAAGTTTTGGTACGGATTATAGAAGCTGTGATTCTTTCAATCTTTGGTTAGCGTTTTATAAGTTTTGGTACGGGTACGGATTATAGAAGCTGTGATTCTTTCAATCTTTGGTTAGCGTTTTATAAGTTTTGGTACGGGTTATAGAAGCTGTGATTCTTTAAATCTTTGGTTAGCGTTTTATAAGTTTTGGTACGGATTACAGAAGCTGTGATTCTTTAAATCTTTGGTTAGCGTTTTATAAGTTTTGGTACGGATTATAGAAGCTGTGATTCTTTAAATCTTTGGTTAGCGTTTTATAAGTTTTGGTACGGATTATAGAAGCTGTGATTCTTTAAATCTTTGGTTAGCGTTTTATAAGTTTAGGTACGGATTATAGAAACTGTGATTCTTTAAATCTTTGGTTAGCGTTTTATAAGTTTTGGTACGGATTATAGAAGCTGTGATTCTTTAAATCTTTGGTTAGCGTTTTATAAGTTTTGGTACGGATTATAGAAGCTGTGATTCTTTAAATCTTTGGTTAGCGTTTTATAAGTTTTGGTACGGATTATAGAAGCCGTGATTCTTTAAATCTTTGGTTAGCGTTTTATAAGTTTTGGTACGGATTATAGAAGCTGTGATTCTTTAAATCTTTGGTTTGCGTTTTATAAGTTTTGGTACGGATTATAGAAGCTGTGATTCTTTAAATCTTTGGTTTGCGTTTTATAAGTTTTGGTACGGGTTGTAGAAGCTGTGATTCTTTAAATCTTTGGTTAGCGTTTTATAAGTTTTGGTACGGATTATAGAAGCTGTGATTCTTTAAATCTTTGGTTAGCGTTTTATAAGTTTTGGTACGGGTTATAGAAGCTGTGATTCTTTAAATCTTTGGTTAGCGTTTCATACGTTTTGGTACGGGTTATAGAAGCTGTGATTCTTTGCATCTTTGGTTAGCGTTTAATACGTTTTGGTACGGGTTATAGAAGCTGTGATTCTTTAAATCTTTGGTTAGCGTTTTATAAGTTTTGGTACGGATTATAGAAGCTGTGATTCTTTCAATCTTTGGTTAGCGTTTTATAAGTTTTGGTACGGGTACGGATTATAGAAGCTGTGATTCTTTCAATCTTTGGTTAGCGTTTTATAAGTTTTGGTACGGGTTATAGAAGCTGTGATTCTTTAAATCTTTGGTTAGCGTTTTATAAGTTTTGGTACGGATTATAGAAGCTGTGATTCTTTAAATCTTTGGTTAGCGTTTTATAAGTTTTGGTACGGATTATAGAAGCTGTGATTCTTTAAATCTTTGGTTAGCGTTTTATAAGTTTTGGTACGGATTATAGAAGCTGTGATTCTTTAAATCTTTGGTTAGCGTTTTATAAGTTTTGGTACGGATTATAGAAGCTGTGATTCTTTAAATCTTTGGTTAGCGTTTTATAAGTTTTGGTACGGATTATAGAAGCTGTGATTCTTTAAATCTTTGGTTAGCGTTTTATAAGTTTTGGTACGGATTATAGAAGCTGTGATTCTTTAAATCTTTGGTTTGCGTTTTATAAGTTTTGGTACGGATTATAGAAGCTGTGATTCTTTAAATCTTTGGTTTGCGTTTTATAAGTTTTGGTACGGGTTGTAGAAGCTGTGATTCTTTAAATCTTTGGTTAGCGTTTTATAAGTTTTGGTACGGATTATAGAAGCTGTGATTCTTTAAATCTTTGGTTAGCGTTTAATACGTTTTGGTACGGATTATAGAAGCTGTGATTCTTTAAATCTTTGGTTAGCGTTTTATAAGTTTTGGTACGGATTATAGAAGCTGTGATTCTTTAAATCTTTGGTTTGCGTTTTATAAGTTTTTGTACGGGTTGTAGAAGAGGATTCTTTAAATCTTTGGTTAGCGTTTTATAAGTTTTGGTACGGATTATAGAAGCTGTGATTCTTTAAATCTTTGGTTAGCGTTTTATAAGTTTTGGTACGGGTTGTAGAAGCTGTGATTCTTTCAATCTTTGGTTAGCGTTTTATAAGTTTTGGTACGGATTAAAGAAGCTGTGATTCTTTAAATCTTTGGTTTGCGTTTTATAAGTTTTGGTACGGGTTGTAGAAGCTGTGATTCGTTAACTTCTCTGATTAAAGATGGCAAGATATTTGGTTATTTTGAAAGACATTTTCAGTGCAGAAACATTTATTGCAACTAAAAATGAGGAATATGGTCATATCTATGAAATGATTAATTGTAACTCAACTTGAATATTCATTTGAGGTGTTGAATGTTATTTGCATGAAAGCGAAAATGTTATTGTATTAATGTATGACAATGAGCTTTTGGGATCAATAAAACATTGGAAAAAACTTCTTTGATTTACGAGTTAGAAGTTTTGATTCTTAAACATCTCTGATCAGAATTTTAGAAATTCTGTCAGCAATTTAGAGGTTGTGATCTTAAATATCTATGAAACGTTTTAGTGGTTGAAATAAACCATTTAATAAAGAATTTTATACTAAACAAAAGACATTTTGTAGTGATTCAAACTTCTAAACAGTTAACAAAGTGTGGTACTTACCATCAACAACGATCATTTTAAAAGTCGTTAAACATCTTTCATAGGCAAGTTATGGTTTCAAAACTTCTTTGATAAGACTTTTGTGGTACAAATATCTCTTAAAATCATTTTAGAAGTTCTATTGCTTAATCTTTTTTCAATGGCATTTTAGAAAATCGTTGCTAAAACTTTATGATCATTTACAATTTTGGATACTAAAACATGTATGATATTCATATTTGTGGTACTTAAACATCTTAATAAGCATTTTTGAATGGTACTTAACGTCTTTAATAAGCAATAATCAACATCTTCGACATAATTTGTGATACTAAAAATCTTTATAACATTCTGAAGTAGTGGTATTATTTTAGAATAAGTGACACTGAACACATTACATCTGTTTGATTGTCAAGTTCAATTCAAAAAGTATATTAAGATGTCGCGATAGATAACAGCTGTCAACTTTCTGTTTGTGTGGATACACGCAGATGATCAGTTAAATAATTTACTCCGTACATGTTTATATCTGATTTTCATATTTCTTTGAGGCGGCAGTAAAAAATCATTAGAACCTCAAACATTTCCCTGTCCTGCTTTCTGTCTCCATTATAACAAGCAACTAGCAGATGCAATAACAACGAGAGTTAATATTACATTTTAATTAATATTTCATTTTAATTAATATTACAATTTGATTGATATTACATTTTAACTAATATTACATTTTACAAAGTTCACAAATCGGCATATGAGAAATGAAAAGGTTTTTTTTCAAATCAAAACGAGTGAATGATATCTAATAAAGCGAATTTGAATCGAAAAACAAAAATCAAATTCTTTTGATAATCAATTACGATATATGCTTTCTAATAAAGTGAATTTGATTTGGAAAATAAATAAAATGCCCTTAATGCCCTCCACTGTACTTCACTGTACTTCACTGTACTCTCTTCTTGAACTGCTGTCTGAATAGTTTAGTAAGTCTTTGACGGTAACGGAATATGAAAGACAACATTCAGGACCTAACAATACGAGCGTTAACACAAGGTTTTGTGAGTGTGACATGATAAACGAAAAACAAAAAGATATTGACGTAATGAATATTTGTCTCAGTGATCTCACATAACATAATTGTAAAATTTTGAAATAATCAATTACATCAGTGAATGACAGTTGGACGAAGGAAGGATTTCTTAAACATGTAAAGAGAAAGAGGGGATTTCTTTTAGACATATGGTTAGATAATCATTATTGAAAGTTTGTCGAAAAGAAAAAACTAGAGGGATTTTTGATGAGGTTTAGTTTCGAATGGTAAATACAAGGTCACAAACACGTTTACATTGAAGTAAACTAATTCCTTTGGATTTTTTCTGTGAAATCATTTACGTCAGTGAAACCAAGTGTCAAGGACATATTGGAACTAGCTTATGTAAGGATTAGCTTTTTTCCTGATGAAAACCATCCTTTAAGTCACATGTAGTTGATTTAGGATTGTATCTTTATTACAGATAGTTTGAAAGAGTGAATGGAGGAAACGCTAAGATTTGTTTGAAATGAAGTAGTGAAATGGCGAATTGACTCTCATTCCTCGGGTGAATAGTGATAATCTCTTATTGTTTATGAGATACCTTAAAAGAATCTTATCATCACCTTCAAATAGACTTTCGCAAGCAAAATTCCGAAATTTGTGGCACAATTTCTCTTTGATATTCAAATTAAATTCAAAGAATTTAAAATATTTTAGAAAAATGTGTAGGACTTTCTGTTTTTGTTAAAAAGGTCGAAAAATGTTTTGGAAACAAAAGTTTTCGAAAACATTAGTAATGTCATAACATTATTAATTAATCTTACGGTCATTGGTTTCAAAATATCCCTAAAATATTTGTTTGTTTCTAGAGTATAAATAAACTACGTGATACGTTGAACTTTGATTAGGTTTTACACAAACGATGCCTTCAGTATTACGTCTATGAAAATGTCAGAGAAAACTAAGGGGAAAAGCAAGCCAATACTTAACAAAATCATTGAAAACTTTCTGTGCAACAAAACACGTCCCATGGCAAAGTTGCACTTAAAGGGACAGTAGCACGTTTTTATGGGGAATATATGGTGATGTCAGGAAAATGAAAATTAATAGTTCCAATTGAAAGACAAATTATTTAAACTATATGAAGCAGTACTAATTCAAATATATAACGCAAAGTTTAGCCATGCGATTCCTTTTTCTTACACAAAATGAATTAAAGGTGTTCACATAAAATGGCCGCCAATGGACTTTATGTGAATCTCGATACTTTGTCCTCTGACTATGGATGATTGGCTTGTGAAATGGGATTTTTGTAACTGTCAAATTAATACATTTAGCATTAACTTACAATTATCAGTGAAATAGTTAAAATATAAAATTATCAAAAAACGTGCTACTGCCCCTTTAAATATGACATAACTAAGAAAGCTCAGACAAAGCCAATGAAATCATACTGAATATCTTCCTCAGCATCTTGCCAAGCACAATGGTCTTATGTTTTATATCACTGACCTTAACATGAGTTTGTTCTATAAATCACAGAGGACGCATAAACATCAGACCCAGAGAACTTCCTTGTCTGAACGTTGGAAACGGGAAGCACATGAAAACATATGAACGTACGTCATGCATCTGCTTTCGAAAAATGAAACGGTGTATTAAGTACTTTGTCACGGAGAAGATACCTTGTACAAAATATAGAAAAAAATAATAGAAAAGGTTCATCGGAAGTAAATGGTCAATGAGAAACATTTAAAATGCAAAAAAATATGAACATACATTCTCTCCCCACAGAGGTAGCTCAGTTCGAGCAAGCCTCTGTTCTATTACGCCAAGATTCCGTGGTTCAAGCAGGTTGCCTAGCGGCAAAAAATTGTAACTAAAGATATCTCCCTTTTTTGCAGCCATTGAAAACACGGTTTGGATATCTGACTCTGAGAATTCTTAACGGTCGTATGTTAACTAACATGGAAATATCATGCCTTTATGTTTATTTTTCATTCTCAGTGTGAGAGGGAAAATATTTGAAAAATCAGATATTGATAGGATTTTTCATTAGATAGAATCTGTTTAAAAATATTGTGTAAATTATCATATGTTTTATGATAGTTTTTTTTACTACTTAACCAAATAACAACTTATGAGAAAAAAAAGCGATGTTTTGTAAAAGGAAGAGTTACCTCCCCTGGATGTTAGTTTTCAACGATTGCTTTGCCGAACCACACGGAAATGGCCGAGGTTTTGCGAATGACCACTTTTGAAACGGCGTCGCTGATTGCACAACTAACTTCGATTGCCTCCAATCAGATTTCTACCTTTCTATCCCGTGTATTAGCCGTAATAGAACAGAGGCTTACTCGGGTATGACTGAGTTGCCTCTGTGGGGAGAGAATGATGAACATATAAACGACAAAGTACTAAAGAAGAAGAGCTGTAATGTGAGAAAATAATGAGCATGAGTTTTAAGTCAAGGAAGGAGAGGAACAAAGTGAAAAATCAATAAAAACCCTTTTAAGGCACATATACTTTATACAGAATTTATTTAAAAGATTGATTATTTAAGGCGCTTCCCGTTGGCATATATATATATATCTGCCTCGAGCTTGATGTTTTGCGACGAGCCGAAAGCTGATATCTCCCCAAGGACCCCGCCTCTGAATGGTATAACGAATTTATCTTACCAAATGTTTAAACATTAAGCATATGAAGATAAAGAAAAACTTTAACTGCGTTAACTTTTTGAGTATGATTTGTTCAAAGCTACATATCGGTTGATCAAAAGTAACCTTGATGTGATCGAGGTAACATACATTGTACATTGTACATTTCAAGACGCTCAATCTGCACGCTTTTTTCATGCTTGATATGTTCCGGGGTATACATAATGTATCACCCGCTCAAGAGGGTGATATCAGTATTTATCCAGGGTCACGTTGACCAACAAGAGATCGAGATTCTTTCATGAGGTAGGATAAAGAATTTTTAAAGCGCCTTATTTGCTTATATAAAAACACTCTAGGGCGCTTTACAGTTATAAAATGATAGTCAATTGTGATGTACAGATGAGTTAAGCATAAATATAAAAACACATAATGAAACCAAAACATATGCATATACAGACAAAGTTGAAACTCCCTTTTTAAGATATGCAACCGATGCGGTCAATTAAAGGGGGTCAG
Organism: Steromphala cineraria; assembly: GCA_916613615.1. Taxonomy (NCBI): domain Eukaryota; kingdom Metazoa; phylum Mollusca; class Gastropoda; order Trochida; family Trochidae; genus Steromphala; species Steromphala cineraria. The sequence continues at coordinate 3,349,217 of OU744729.1, forward strand.
CAACCCGAATTTTTAACTTCCAGAGTTTTAATAGCAGGGCCCCGAAAGAGCCGTTTGGTTACGAACCGCTTACAACTGACAACCAGTACCAAGTTTATGTCAAGGATTTAGTCCCTACCGAGCATTGACGACTCTTTCGGGGCCCTGCTAATAAAACTCTGGAAGTTAAAAATTCGAGTTGCAGACCCCCTTTAAACAGCATGTATTAGTATGAATTGTGCTGCTGCCTTAATGAAACATGTCAATAGTTATCTACTGGAGTATCTATAGTACTATACACCAGTAATGACTCTGTCCTATCGACCCAGAGTAAGTATATACCAGCCGAGGTCCTTCACCTGGGTGCCAGAGAGCCAGGCTATAGGATGTTTCCCTCTGAACTCTTCACCGCACATTGCTATTGATCTCCTATCTCTCTCCATAGTCTGTAGTGTGAGTGTACATAGGTAAACAGCTTATCAACAACATCACGTATGGATGATTCAGTGCATTCCCATTTACGTGACTAGTTCGTTTAATAACATTAGCTATGGTACGTGTCAAAAGATCATGTGTGTGATCTAACGTCAGTAATTTTTTTCTTAACTTCTGAAAGCGTAAATTAAATGAAGATTCTTCATATTACCACCAGTTTAAGTAAACCTAGCCTCAATAATACTCGCTTCACTCCCGATATTGAGTCTAGCAAGTAGCAGTAGCGGGTCGCGTCAGCCGACCTTTCGCCGACCTATGACCCTCTAACGTTTTCTGTGCGAATGCATACTACTACTTGCTAGACTCAATATCGGGAGTGAAGCGAGTATTATTAAGGCTAACTTTACTTAGATTGTATTTCCACCGAAGGAAAAAAAGAAGCAATTATTTTGCAAGATTATAACTTGAATTAGATTACCATTTAAATAGGAGTCTAATGCTTTCCATAATAGAAATCCTTACATTTTCAAATTTCATGAGAACAAACATACATTGTTTTTATTACAAAGAAACATAACAGGTTCTCGCAAGATACTGAGACAATAGATTTATTGAATTTCTAAAATTTTGAAATCATTTGAATCAGAAGGTGATCACCTTAAATTTTGAGGTTTTATCATTTGACGAGGTTTGTGGTTCAAGCGTCCTTAAACAGTTGTTAAATCTACACGCGTACGATCACGTCTTAGCTCCGACCTTCACCTTATAGCTCCGTCCTTCACCTTAGTGCACGAAATCAATATCGAAAGTCGTCATAAACTGCCGTTCAATTACCAGATAACCTTTTGTAGCCATACAATGCTTCACTAGGAGACAACAAACTGTTGCTGACCTATATGTATCAATTATTTCAGTAGGTCAGCGAGTTATATGGGTCAGTGTGTAATATTGTAAACAATACTTATTATTCTTAAGACTTTTTTAAGACAATATTGAAACAGGGAACAGTTTCCTTTCAATGCAATACGTTTTTAATAAATGTAAATGTTAAACGAAATCCAAATGTTTTCAATAATGATTCTCTGTTAATATTTGCTGATAAGAGATCTTATGTTTCATGACAAAGTTTCACTTAAAGTGACACAGAGTATCTTTCTTAAAATATTATTTGGTGTTGATAAGCTACAAAATATCTGATATGCTGATTGAAGTTCATATCTCGAGCTCATCACTGGACCTGCAATATATCCATTTATGCATAATATCTCTAAATGCTTGATTTTATGGAAAAATCAAGAAAACATCTCAAATAAGTTTAATATTTGAAGTTATGCATCCAATTAATCTACCTATTAGTTACAATACCTAATAAACACTATCGAATCGAATATATCTTCCTGTCAGCTTATGACAAGGTTTCAAAATAACGTTTGGCGAATTTGCGCGCGCCACTCGAGCCACATTGTCCGGTTTTCGATCAAAATCACGACTTTGAATGGCCGTATTTTCGCTCTAATGTACTGATTGACCTTTAACTTGTTATTTTCAGTAACAGTTAGTGGTTCCCGATGTAATAACATCGATTTCAAATTTTGACATATCAACATACTCTGTGTCTCTTTAATCCTCTACAGCAACTGACCATCAAGAGAAGCTACATTAATCAGGGACAGTATCGTGTCACCATGGTTGTCAACATCGACAGGCAAGTAATTCGAGTATGGAAATTGGCACTTAACGACATGTGAAATGAGAAAGTTTCATTTCTGTAACATATTTCATCCATTGCACATTCTATTGTAATAAGTAAAATGTTCTTAACGAGAGCGTTACAGTGTTTCTTTCACCTCCATTTTATACACAATTTTCAGAGAATTAATATATTCAACGATTGTCTGTTTATCAGTTATATAATTCAATTCAAAATCAATCATTTGGTATATTTAATTAAAGTCATCACTTCATATTTACCGTCCCTGTCTTCACAGGTAAAGTTTAACTTGAATAAACCCGATGTAATTATCAAGATAAAGGTTGTAAGAAATATCGTCAAATAAAATATTTTTAAAACAAACACCCAGTGTCAATGATCCTCAAAAAGATATAAAAGTTTGAATAAATATTATCCTTTATTATCAACATCAGTCTGTGTCAGACAGTTTTTCCGCCATCGCCGAGTAGTTAAGAGGACACGTGGACTCCCGTCCCACACTGTGAGTTGGTGTCTTGTGTAGGTTTGTTGATTTGTTGACGAAAGTACATTAGATAAATACCAAAGGTAAATTGATTAAAAGGATACAGTTACAATTTCAAATGCCACAATGCAGTCCTTGTTATGAAGGAACCATCATACGCCAGCTTTTGGCATATTACATTAAAATGTTTCCTAAATATTACTAGTTGAAATATTTATCTACACCTGTTTTATCTACGTCTCGATAAAATTGTTGATAATCGATTGTATTATATTCAATGTTTTAATTTGAATCACATCCTAAGATATCAAAGTCATCGAAATCATAGTTATAGTCATTCATTATTTATATTTTGAAAGTTTTAATTTAGTGCCTTAATGTCTTAATGAAAAATAATGGTTGCTGCAAAATATATATTTCAAGTTAATTATTTTAATTAAGTTCTTTATTCATCAATTTAAAGGTTGAAGTATATTAGTTTAAATGTTCCAGGTACTTTATAGGATGTGAAAGGACACCATTCTTATCCACCAGTCCTTTAAAAAGACATTCATTTGTTTGGTCCCGAAGTGCTCTCTACCTGTTAAGACTACCTAATACGAAATCTCCTCTAACCGACACAAAACCCGTTTCCAAATGATAGTCCTGTAGTTCTATCTACATCTTAAATTCTACCTTATACGAAATCCCCTCTTACCGACATAAAACCCGTTTCCAAATGATGGTCCTGTAGTTCTATCTTCATCTTAAATTCTACCTTATACGAAATCCCCTCTAACCGACATAAAACCCGTTTCCAAATGATGGTCCTGTAGTTCTATCTACATCTTAAATTCTACCTTATACGAAATCCCCTCTAACCGACATAAAACCCGTTTCCAAATGATGGTCCTGTAGTTCTATCTACATCTTAAATTCTACCTAATACGAAATCTCTTCCAACCGACATAAAACCCGTTTCCAAATGATGGTCCTGAAGTTCTATCTACATATTAAATGCTAACCAAAACGAAATCTCCTCTTATGGCATGAGACCATGTTCCAAATGATGGTCCTTAAATGCTATCTACATACCAAATGTCGGTTTCGAGGAAAGTAAACAAAGTGTATCGTGTATCATTTCGAAGGGTCCATGGTAAGTGCGCCTTGTATATCATTTTACAAGATCAAGGTGAATTCATCAAAGTCTTCAAGAATGTAACTCAATCCGCCCTTATTAAAGGTAAATGTCACTGAAATCATGGACAGAGACTACCTTGACCGACCTTCTGTAATGATGTCAGCGCTTTAGTCTGTAGTCACTACTGCTGTAGGCGAGATGTTGTCGTGACTTGAAACTAGAGTTCATGTCGTAATGTATGTAGAATATCATGCTACAGATGACGTGTTCAATTGGACAGTATCGTATCTTGCAGAGAGTTGATGGTTTGGATTTCAATATCATGTCGGTTGTTATCGTCACTTAGTACTGAAAAGGCCATCGACAGTTCATGTGTGTCTAAGTTATGTGTCTTCGCATTGTGTAGCATTCTCTCCCCACAGAGGCAACTCAGTCATACCTGCTAATTCAGATATAACTGAGTTGCCTCTGTGGGGAGAGAATGATTGTGTAGTTGTGTAGAGCTATTGGTGTAATAAAGGTAAAGGTGAATATGAATATGATAAAATTCTTAAAAACATTTCAATGAAGGGCGTTTATATGACAAAGAAAACTTTATGAATACCCATTCATTTCAGAATGGCGACGTTTTGATTGTTATAGGCATATCATGTACCAAAACGGCATACGGAGTATTAACGAAACGTCGCTTCTTATAATCAATATATACTTCCGAACATGATATGAAGATCAACTGCTTCAATATTGGGCATTAAGATTGACAAACATGATTATAGTACAATAGGGTTATGTACAGACGGATTTGTGAATTAATCTCAGTATGAAGTCACCACAGCAATAGATGCAACGTCCCTGTTGTCAAACTGTATAGTAAATAAATTAGATCAGTCAAAGTAAACCTAGCCTCAATAATATAAGCTATTATATGATTCTTCCGTTCACACCTTGAATGAGCGACTATAAACTGTTTGTGACGTCGAATTTGATTGATCAAATCGCGAATTCCATATTTGCATACGAAAGGTCACCGGGACGACCTCTCACACTGGTCAATCTTAGATCAACAGTATGACAAAATCCAAAATCTGTTGATCTAAATTTATTTAGATTGAAGATTGGTGTTAGTACCATTACATCAACATTCACTTAAACTATCAAATCACAGAAAAAGCTTCGAGAATATAGACGCTGGTTTGTAAGTTTTTCATATAACAAGTAATTGAGTTTTTATAAGCGTATTGAATATCAACAACGAGTGGCACCGGTTGTCGTGTACCATGTCCCAGCAAAAGACTTATAGACTTATATAAATTCTGCAATTTTGTTATTAGATGTAAGAAAGGAGCCTCGGTTATTGGAAACTTATTTATGAGTTTGGATTTTCGAATTTTAGCCCATGGGCGCAAAGCAATCAGGAGCTGGTAGAGTAAAAACGTTGATGTTAGTCATCATCGGGTTTTAAAAGAAAAATGTATTTCTTTTTCATTCGCCATTGCAGCATTTTATAGGTGGAATCGTTAACAAATACACCCTCGACTACTACAGGGATACCTTAGATTGATAGTAAACAGAAAACCTAAGTTTTGTTGCAATTTATCTCCCTTCGAAATTACGCCTAGGGCTTATGTTCAGAAAATATATTTCTCATATGAAATGGGTGTAATTCGAAATTAAACCCAGGGCTTAAATACGAGGATTCCCGGTACCTGCAACCCAACTGGATAGTCTACGGCTCGCTGTGCAAGGATACAGCATTCGGTCGAGAGGCTCTACTTGCAGTACCTCTTGTACCTTTAATCAGGGACATTATATACATTATATAGGGCCTTATATAGGCATTATTTGCTTGTTTGTCAATCCCGTTTTCTTATTTTTGGAAATAAAATATGCTTAAACCATATAATCATTAAATAATCGCACCAAATGAACCATTGCACAGAAAGAATGGTATAGCAAAGATAGAGTTTTCAGTTTTAATTAGGACTAGTCCATTGTAATAATAGGTGAGCGCTTGCTCTACTCCAATCACAGGAACCCGATATCGTAAAATAAATGTAGGTAAATCGTTTATAAGAAAGACCCACCCCTCTATATAATTGAGTAAAGAAATAAACGCATCAATCTTGCCGATCTCGACTCGCTTCCGATTTACGTCAAAGTTATCGCTTCAAATTGGTGACATCTCATACACGTGTACACACAAGAACCTCTCAGTTATACATTTTCCCCCAAAACTCGGTTTATTTCCAACACATGTCAGCCTTCAAATAACTTTTGTATCTATTTAAATTCGCAAAACGACCGCAGAAACCTCTGACCGGATGCGTTTATTCCTTGACTCAATTATATAGAGGGGTGGGTCTTTCTTATCTACGTTTTACCTACATTTTATTGACGATATCGGGTTTCTGTGACTCCAACTGCTTTGTCTGACAACTGAGTCGTTTGACTATTGGGGCGTCTGACTATTGGGGTATCACCTCTGCTTTAAACTGCGCTGTGCAAGGATACAGCATATGGCGAAGAGTTTCGGTCTACTATCACCAGAACTCTCCTGCAAGGACCGCGCGTCACTCGGACAGAACGCGCAGGTGTGAGTCTCTGTCTCCCAGAGATGAGCTTGTAGGTGGATAGAGGCACGTGCGTCATACAGACTGTAGGTCACCTGGATTAATCAGAGGTACGAGCACAGGTGACCTTGAACGCTGCAGGTATTATGAAATGCCATCTTCCACCTGAGTGGATATGTTCTTAAACTGACGCGTTTATGTAAAACGTTCTTGAAGTCTTCGGATAAAATGGTCGTGCAATAGTGTAGAAATTGTATCCATTGCAGAGCGAATGTATGTAATTGATTAAACGGTTATTCGTGTGAAACTGGAAATTACATAAAGTTATAATAAAGAATATTTGCAAACAATTGATGAATGATTTTATCATAACCATATTTATATAACCATTGATTGAATGAATATGTGTATTGCAAATTGTCAAGATTTGTTATTATATGTATAATATCTTATCATAAAAGGGAACGCAATAAATTCATTAATGCTGTGTTCAAATGTTTGAGAGAGATCTTCTGTTACTTTGATAATCAAACTATTGAAATACAAATGTAATATTGACTATTATCATTAAGTAGATTTAGTCCGTCTTGCTGTTGATATTGAAAGTTAATAAACAATGTGAGTTCAAGACGAAATCAAACTTTTTCAATAACCGACAGGCAGGGAAGCAGAAAACCTAAACGAGCTACGACAGTTGCTCACCAAAAGATTGTTTAACTGTTAAAGATTTTCTTTGTTATATCATTATTTTTTTACCTTTCTAATTGGTCATCATTTCTTTAAAAAAATGTTACAGATCAGTTAATCAAACCTACACCACCAAAAGAGAGGACAGGCATGCCAGCTATATTTCTTACATTGCTCAAAAGAGGCAAAGTAGTCAATATAGGTCAACATAATGATATGACTAACGCTGTTACAAGATATACTTGATCAACAAATTAAATTTAGACCCCCATGTTGCATAAATCCGTGTCAAATATGTTTCTCTACTGATATTTGTATCAACTTTCAGTATGTGTTTGGACAATGATTTTTTCTTCATCTGATGATAACATGATATATGATAGAGAGTTCGAAAAGTAATTTAGCACACCTTTGGCTAGCAGCGGAATATCCGTTCAGGACAGACAAATCCAAGGACTCCATTTCCTAGCACGACAATACAAAGCCACGCACGACAGCATTCATTCAGAACTTTCTCAAGAATTCTTAATTTAACGTTCAAGTTAACTTTCTCCGGGTATGAATCCCACTGAACACTTATAGACCCCCATCGATCATAAATACAGAAATCGTAATCAAGCTGACCAGCAACAGTTGCCTCATTGAAGAACATTGGACCATTGCCTCATTGAAGAACATTGGACCATTGCCTCATTGAAGAACATTGGACCATTGCCCCATTGAAGTACATTGGAACATTGCCTCATTGAAGAACATTGGAACATTGCCCCATTGAAGAACATTGGAACATTGCCCCATTGAAGAACATTGGAACATTGCCTCATTGAAGAATGTTTACGTCACACCCTATATCTGACGCCTCTCCTCGCCTTAGGTTGCCTAAATTTGATGTCTTCATAAAATGTTCATTTATCTTATAGGTGGTATTATAGGTTCTAATTTCTGTGAGAAATTCTCAAAGAATTTTACAAATCTGAATTTTCTATACTTGTAACTGTTATTATCATTTGCTAGAAATGATATCTTAACTGATGCCATTAGCTTACATTCTCGTTTAATGATGAAAATGCAAGATATTGTCATTTTTTATGTCAGCATATGTTGTATTTTCGCACACATCAAAGCAACCACGGAATTCTTATTATATCATATTTGACCCGTCAAGCTTCTAAGATGTTTTATAGTGAAAATACGCATTTAAATAGAATGTGATTACTCAGCAGTGCAATGTAATGCAAGACAGAGAACTTCCTTTAACCTGTTTTCTCCAATGACCTTGAGTTGTAAAGACGATGGATCAGCGAAAACATACCTGTTATTGTGATATTTGTGAAAATACAGATTCTCGGGCTTGATGAATTTATGCCATGTTAACCGCGGCCTTGACTTGTCGCAATTTACGGTTATGAAATATGTTTTTCAAAAGACAGATTATGAATGCGCGAAAAGCTTAATTATATCTCCTAAAGAATTAAATATTTTAAGATACATTTCGATTGAGGTATTACAATTTTTTGAGAGAAAATGGAGGAGATATTACGTTTTTGATATTATATTATCTTAGATCCTTCACAACCATGCCGAGCGTTTGTGCTGGTTTTTACTTTCCTTCGGTGATTTTGTTCTATATAGATCTAAAGATTAAAATGAAGTAACTTTAAATCACCAACGGTGAAAAACCCCATCATTGAAACCGCGTGCCGTTATAGTCATCGCCCACATGATATATAACCACACTTCCCGAGGTGTATCGGAGGCCCAGGAGATTATTGAGTGATGGGAAATTATGAATATATCTGACTTATACCCCACTCCAGTCGAGTTACATTTGACGAAAAAGAGCTTTCAATGCTTCTCAATGTAGATACGTCTTGACATAACTAGATCGTTAGAATAATCATGAATTTTACAGGTCCGTTAATTTACCAAAGTTGAAGATCTCTTCACCTGCCTAAGTATTGATGTACAATAAAACACAAACTCAAACTCTTTATTCTCTAAAAACCGCCAACGACGGTACATTAGATAAACATATTTACATATTTACATATAAACAAGACAGCAGCTTACTGACAAAGTAATAATTCATTTTAACTGTGTTGGATATTTGATTAAAAAACTTACAAAGGTTTTTAAGATCTTTTACTTTGGTGGTAGTTAATAGTTTTTTTAGGATGGACATGTTTGGAAAAATTCAAATATTGGGCGTTCAAATATTGATGACGAAGTGGGAGAAGCGTTTCACATCTAAAAAAATAGTGAAAATAAAGTGACACAAAAGTTATTTTCATATAATTGCTATGCTAAACTTCAAAATTCATTTGAAGGAATCCGAAAGCAGGTTAAATTAGATGAACAAATCAAGGAGCTCGAAATGCAATAAGGTGACTTAAGCAAATAAAGACATTTCAAGGGAAATACGATACAAAAATTATAAAGTTTCTTTATTCTATTATGTCCAGTTACCTAATTGAGTTGCATGGAATAGTGACATTGATAATTGTGACATTTTTTTGCTATGGGTTTTGTTTCAAGTTTCTGGATTGAGCGTGTTATGTCATTTTGCCACGACCTTGACTTAAATTTAACATTCATGGTTATGAAATATTTGATCAAAAGAGTGAAAAGTATTGTATAAAAAATAAAATCTAGGTTATTAAGTAAATTTTCGCGGGATATTTTAGACGCATTAAAACAACAACAGTTGATAATTGAGAGTCCATGATAATCAAGAAAGGAAATATCCAAGAGGACAGTCGATTTAAAAAGAACAATATTACAGACTCTTTATATGTTGAGAAAATTTATTAACAAGTATTTCAAACAACGAAAATTATCCTCACGTCATTTATGATAAATTGTGCGAATGTTTTAGATGATCTTTAACCAGTTTATTATATGATAGAAGGTGAGATACTCTGTTTTATCAGTGAAATAAACCCTCTATCTGGCTACAGTGGTGATAACCTTTATCGTCACTCTACTGAGTGGTGATAAACTTTATCACCACTCTAGTGATGTCAAGTTCAAGAGTTTGACGTCATGTAACAATGGTCTGACGTCATGAATTCTCCTATGACGTCACACTATTACCGCGGTGACGGGCTCTTCCAAGCGGCCGCTCAACATGAAATTGGCCTTTTTTGACGTAATTAGAAGGATTTCATCATATAATAAATAGAATATTTGTCAATTCTTTACAAATACCATGTTTATCTCATCTCGTGAGGTAGAAAAGTTAAATATTTTCACTCGTAGCTGCGCCACTCGTGAAAATATAACCTTTCTACCTCACTCGATGAGATAAACATGGTATTAGTCAAGAAAAGAAAGATATCCTCTATGTATCTATATACCATATGTTTCACAGATGTAAAGATAGAAATGAATTTAAACGAATCTGTTTTTGAACCATCAAGCATTAATGTTAAAACCGTTACCAATCTAGTGAACAACAAAACCGGTCATGTCCCAAACCGCTACCAAATCAAATATACATATTGATTATAAAGTATTGATAAGAAGTTCAACATTACTTATATTATTTGGTTATTGTGTGTGATTATATTAAGACGTTTAAAAGACAAATAAAGTAAAGAAATTACATACATTACTGTCCTTCCTGTTTGATAATAATTTTAAAGTTCATTTACTGCAATATGTCATTTTTGAAATATTTTCTGAGGAAAATTGCAAAATGCTCAGGAAAAATCAAATCCCAATCACATTTTGTGTAACTGAAATTATCTAATAATTGTGGCATAAAGCATCTTATACTGAAATAACTATTTGGTAATGGAAATGACAATTTTTATCGAAGTTAATTAGTTAGACATTGATTACTCACAACCTTGTTGATGCTAAGATTGCATATTTTGTTGTAGTTCAAATTTGATTTTTTTTAACATGTCAAAATCTAGACCGAGTCTTTAGCAGTTTCACACATACTATTTTGTTTTTATTATTTTATTTTTTGAAGTTTAATCATATTTGGTCTCTTTGAAAAATTCATTAATTTCATTTATGTGATATCATTTTATGCACCATAAAACGTGCTACTGTTTCTTTAATGACAGTTTTCATGTAACTCGTCAAAGAAAACTAAATCTTTTAAAGTAAACGAGCTGCTTTCAATGGCATATCCTAGATTATATTAAAAACTATCTAAACCTACAATTGTATCATTGTTTTAATTCCTACCTATCTCTTTTGTCCACCTTGTATAAAGAATGTAGATGATATGCACATAGGGAAAGGGTCTCTAAGTTGCATAACGTGTTCCCAATTATTTTTTGATGAATAGAATATATTTAAAACATGCATCACATACTTTATTTTGTATTTATAAATCCTATTTCCTCCATCAGGGTGTCATCTCACTGAGAGAATGGAGAATTAAGTATCATCATATCTACATGAGCTAATGATAAGTTTGTCAAGATTTAAGAATTCACAAACATTATCTACGAAACACGCCGTACCGTGTTAATGTCGAAATAGATTTTAAAAACAAATTATGATGAAATTATGATTTTTAAATCGTACGAAGAGTAAATAAAGAAGTTCACATGAAGACGTTCTGTAGCCGTACATCCTGACATATTGACGTATCGTCTCTTTGTAAAGGGTATTGGATGACACTTCAAGACGACGTCACTCCAAGCTGCTGGCATTATTCTGTGAAATCAATCACACTGTGTACAGATTACGTACATTTGTTAAAGCATGTTTTAAGGAAAAAGTAACAAATATTTACGTAACAACGTATGTGTCGTAATCTTAGTGACACCGTTTGTCTTCTTGAACAAATGTTAAGAAAAACAGAAACGATTGATGATATATTGTTAAAACAACTATATCAGATAGGTGACTTTGGCTCTTTGATTTCATCAATCTGTTAAAAAAGACATTTATTTATGTATTGCAACACCGAGACAGTAACATATAGGGTTCCTGATGCCGGTGTCTGATTGGTTGAGAACGAGTTGCCGGTGTCTGATTGGTTGAGAGCGAGTTCAAGTACCGTTTTCCTCGAACAAATGCCCCCGGCATCTACTATTTCGGAACACCTTAATTCAAGACCCGGAGTACATTTTTCCACAACGGTAATACCGGCCCCAGGGTCGATACCCGGACTTGTTTCGAGACCCGGCGTCTATTTAAGGAATTACGGTACAAAGATAAAAGGGGCAGTAGCACGTTTTTTGAAAATTTTATATTTCAAAATTTTAACTGATAATTGTACGTTAATGCTATATGTATTACTTTGATAGTGTCAAAAAGCTTATAGCACAAACCAATCATCCATAGTCAGAGAACAAATTATAAAGATTCATATAAAGTTCATTGGCTGCCATTTTTGTGTGAACACCTTTAATTTATTTTGTGCAAGAAAAGAAATCCCATGGCTGAACATTTGATTTATTGCTGCTTCATTTGGTTTATATAGATTGTCTTTCAATTGGAACCATTTGTTTTCATTTTCCTGACATCACCTTATATTCCCCCTCAAAACGTGCTACTGCCCCTTTAAAGACATCAAATCAGGGATGTTACTTTCAATGCAGTGAACTCGCTTGAAATAAAATGAAATGAATTTCTATCTTAGTCGCGGTCTAAAGCCCAACCCAAAGATATTTGTTTACCGGACACCCTAATATGGTAGCTAAAGATCAACTTTGTTTAAATCGCCCAGTGTTATTATTGTCCCCCTGTGTAGAATATAAACCTTGTCCAGGAATGACGAGCCTCTCCAGTAACTGACCACATGGTTACCCGCTGGACATAAGACCAGTGTATAAAATAGATTTGAAACCTAGCCTGTCCTGAAAAATTGAAAAGTTACCAGTCCTGACCAAATACTTACCAGTCCTGACCAAAAAGTAACCAGTCCTTGCAAAAAGTAGCGAATCAAGGACTGGCGGACGGGCTATATTTTACACACTGATAAGACGCTAATGATATACCACGAATAATGATGTGCATCTTCATCAAAAGCGTCCCAAAAAGTTTCTTTCTGATATTCGGCGTTTTTCAGAAAGTGTTTCTTTGTATTTGATAAGTGTCCACATACCATAAGGATGGTAGAAGTCAAACCATGCACCCAAATGGACAAATAATTGGCAAACAATTCATGTTACAAAATATATATCATATATTGAGATTATCAAACGTTATCATTTCAAACGTTTTCGGAGTCACTTTTGCTTCATAGCATTTAATAAAAAGTTTACCGTAACGCCATAACATCTTGGTATTGTCACTTTTCTTAGATATTAAGCATTGCACTAAAATGGATATTCTTAGGAACTTCTATACTTTTTGATGAAACAACACCACTGTCAATACTTGGCAAATGTGACTCACACTCAAAGTTTAAAGTGACTAAAAGTCAGAGACTTAAGTGACTGAAAGTCAGAGACTTAAGGGACTGGAAGTCATAGACTAAAGTGACTCACACTTAAAGTCTAAAGGGACTGAAAGTCAGAGTCTAAAGTGACTCAAACTTAAAGTTTAAAGTGACTGAAATCCAGAGAATTAAGTGACTGAAAGTCCGAGTCTAAAGTGACTGAAAGTCAGAAACTAAAGTGACTCAAACCTAAAGACTCAAATGACTTAAATTAAAAAGCATAAAGTGACTCTAACTAAAGACCAACGTCTGTCAGATATGGCGCCTAAAGGCCCACCTGGCATAACAATTTCCTATTAAGATGAAGATTCACGGGAGACGTGGGCGAGATCCAGATCAGAGATTAAATGTAGATGTGCAGCTATCAAGTCGTCATCTGTCGATAAACTTGATATGGAGAAACGAGGCCAATGTGACGCCATGTAGGGTTGTTTTCAAAGGCCATTGTGACGTCAAAGGCAGCTTCTTCTCTCCATGACGTCATTCTGCCTGTTTTCATAACCAGTGCATGACAACTGATCAGTATGAAAAGTCAAGGTCCCCAACGTTAGCACTCATAAACATGTTGTTTTCTCGATACATTATATATTGACGTCACAATATGATGATCCTGATATCTTGACGTCGCTTAGACTATCAATTTACGAATTTCATCTCTAATGAAACATGAGATGTGTAGATAAAAGTTGTAAATTCTTCATAACGTTTTGCAAATATGAAGCAATACATATTTCGTAACATATAAACGTTCTCGTTTATCAGTAGAGTTTCTCCTATGAAAAATGAGAATTTATTTGATTACAAAATAAACACCATAGTTTTCAAATTGAAAGTGTTCATTAACAACGTATAACAACTATTAGATCTCAATGCAAGGTAAACCTCGTCTCAGTTTTATTCATCACGAAGCCGCTAGTGGGCCTGGCTAAAACATTTCTCAAACAGCGAAAAACAACAAATAACTCGCTCATTTTCAAACAAATTATTTTGATATTTTCAAACGAACATAATTACGACATGTGCATTCGATCTTTGAACTTATGATACAATCTCTATTTTTTATTTCAATATTTAATTCGGTACTCAGAAGGCCTAAAGTACATTACATATGCATTTGTTTCTACATATCGATAGCGTTAATGATACAATATGGTGTCTTTAAAAGCAATGCGTAGATAATGTACATAGACAATATCTTTATCATTGAAACTGTTTAGCAGATTGTTAAAGTTAAGCATATTTGAATATAGACAACATTTTTCTTTTATTATCCCTTTCGGATGTTATCATAGCTAAAAGTAAGAATGCTATTCATTTTTATTTGAATGGCATAACTGACAGAATCTTTCTTCTCTTTACCTACATATTAGATATCTGCTTTCTCAATAAACAGTTCATGGGCACACGCCCCTGGGTCATTAAAAGTGCCCAATCGCTCCCGATACATAAAAAAAGAAAGATAGATGTTTTGAGATGACCCATCGATTTCAACACAATCATAGTTTGTTTTTTTTGAAAGTTTTTTTATTCACTTCAGTTGGTTACAATCAAGATCGCAAGAGATATGAAAAAGAACAGTAAATACATAATATATGGCATTCGTTACAATCGACATTGGGGAAAAAAACACTACATGGAAATCATACACACTTTATCCTATTAGTATTTAATTCAGGGAAGTGGCAGCTAAAACACATTGTGAATAATCCATTTTTTTGTCAAAGTAATTCATATTCATATTTTTCTTAGCAATATATCTCTCGATGACAATGACATCTTTTAAAACCTGTTTATATACGGTGATATTTGGTTTACAACCTTTAATGTTCATAACATAGATATGGCGTTTAGCTAATAGTATCATATGATTAAACAAGTGGTTATTGGTGGCAGAGAATAGAATATCCTGAGTTGAAAGTTCAAACGGTACATTAATAGTTTGATAAAATCTGTAAATTCTTTCCAGAAGACTTTAACAGTTGGGCAATCAACATATACATGGTAGATCATAGTTAAATAGTATCAAGTAGGCCGGACGTTTGTTGTTGAATCTTTTCGTCAACATATACTTGGATGATAGGCCTTTTGATCACCACTCACAGAACCAACAAATAATTTAAAGTTATTTCTGCAAATCGAACAAAAGCCGTTTTTTTCAGGTCAAAGTATCCTGCTCGCCACAAATGGCTGCCAGAAGGAGGATGTGTGGCCGAATCAAGAGCTCTAATTGGTCGAAGATCATCAATGTTTAGCTTTCTTTGTCTTTTTGCTTCGGTAAACTGCATATACAACTTTTGCAGCGGGAGCGATTGGGTACTTTTAATGACCCGGGGTCTGTGTTCATGCCACGAGCATGGAAAACGTGCTATCTAAGTTTAAACCAGATAGGCAGTATTCGGTATGGATGCTAACAATTTGTAGGTGTCACATTTGCTCGAAAGGGATATTTTTTGCCAATTTTGAAAATACATATCTTTGAGGGTTTGAGTGAATGATTATTATGAATTTCAAGATTATTCCAAGTTCTTGATTGTGTCAAATATAACCTGTAATAATCGTTTTACAACTGTCACATTTTTATGCCCATTTCTATCAAATAAAATCATCATATTATAGCATTTCTTTGGGAAAATATATTAGGGCATACATGTATATACTTATTTCATCCAGTATCGAATTACTTCTACAATAAGAATAAATATACAAGGGAATCATGCCACATTTTCAATATCTCATGACACTTAAAGCGTTCTGTTAAACACCCAAGAATTATTTTCAGGCATTTAGGTGTGTCATTTCTAAGTTAACAATTGTATTCAATCCACGAATTTCTGCCCCTATAAAATGATTGGATTTTTCGTAACTTTTTAACACCAAATATTTTGAAAAATGAGGCCATACAGAGATCACATACCTTTTTGGCATGTACAGGTGCCCAATGTGCATGTAATGACCATGAAAGTTGAAGTGTAAAATGAACACCAAAGTATTTGTAAGAATATGTATTTTAAAGTAGCAATTATCACAGTTTTTGGGTCCATATATATGATTTTGTAGATCAATAATAGTACTTGATATCAGTACAATATCATCAGCAAAACGGCAGAAAAACAATTGGAAGATATCTTGATGTAACTGAATGCCGTGTACACAGTTTTCCTTTTCTCAATCTGGGTGGCTAATTCGTTTATAAAAATGAGAATAAAAAAGGACTCAAAAGCCAACCCTGTCATACACCTATTTGTATCTCAAAGGTTTCCGATAGAGTATTCTTATTACTGATACACGCTTTTACATTTTCATACATTGTTTTAGAAGATAGCACATTTTGAACTAAGACTACGCATGTGAAAGATATTCCATTATTTTATATTCACCGAATCGAAAGATTTCGAAAAGTCGAAAAGGGAAGCATAAAATTTCACACGTTTAGCGTAAAGGTATTTCTGGACAACACTTTATAGTACAAGTAATTTTCACGAAGGTGACAAGATCCCCCGCCGCAAATAGAAGTCTAGTATCGTTTAAATTTGTCATGCTACTATATTTCATTTACACAATCCAAATCGACTTGTCCCTGTTTCTTCCAATAGTTAGAGGCTTCGTGCAAAATATGAAGAGAATCTAGATATTAGTTCTTAACATATCACACATATCAAGCTTTACATGCATATTGCCTTCGCTGTGACCTTGAAAATAATGTAAAGGTCACCAAATCAAACGGGCAAGTGTCTTCCTAAATAAAGTTACAAAAAGAATCCAATAAAGACTCTTGAGATGTCACACAAACAAGCTTAATATGCAGATAATAATGCTAACAGTTAAAAGTTCTGACCTTGAAAATAATTTGGTGGTCACATGAATCAACTAGGCCCTGCGCCTTCCCAATAAAAAACCTACGTGTAAGTTATGTAGCTTCCAGTGTATGGTTATGAGATATCCTGCTCACAAGCTTGAGATGCAGGTTTCAATGCTGAAATTTCAAACCCTCGCTGTGACCTTGAGAATAATTTTAAGGTCATCCCAATCGGTGGATAATAAACATATTATCAATGGTTGTGTAACCTTGTATAAAACCCGAAAGCTAATCCACTGTTCCCCCAATATAACTATGACACATCCCCATAATTGACCGTTCTCAGACTTTTTTCAACTGTGTCAAAAACTTTTAAACGTTAATTTCATTGAATAATTTCATTTATTTATTGATGATTGTAAGTGATAAAACTGTCTGCTGCAGAACCAGTATTATCTTCCTACACAAAGCATAAAACGGCAGTTTCCGAACTGCCAGTTTTTTGCCTTGTTGCTGACCCTGAGTTTTCTGAAATAAAAACGCAGATTTAATGTTTATTTCATTCAAAAATTGACATAGCATTTACTATACATTCATTCAATGAATTGAAGTTGAATTGAATTGATTGTTATTTCAATGTAAACAAACGCAAAACATATTGAAAAGGGCAGTAGCACGTTTTCAGGAATATATGGTGATTTCAGAAAAATGAAATTTGATGGTTCCCATTGAAAGACAATGTATTTCGACTGAATTAAGCAGTAATAATTAAATACATACTGTAAAGTTTAGCCATGCGATTCCTTTTTCTTACACTAACTTAATTAAAGGTGTTCACACAAGATGGCCGCCAATGGATTTTATGTGAATCTTTATACTTTGTCCTCTGACTATGGATGATTGATTTTTGTTATGAGAATTTTGACACTTTCAAAATAATACATTTAGCATTAACATACAATTATCAGTGAAAATAATATAAATATAAAATTTTCAAAATACGTGCTACTGCCCCTTTAAGAGTTATAATTGTCGGATGATTTATCAAAATGAACGACTGTAAAAAAAGTTTAACACTCGTACAACCAAAAAAAAAAATCAAATTTAAGTATAATCATAAAACACGTATTTATTTGTAAAAACTAATGACAATCTATTTTTAATCAAGAAGACGATTATGTTGATAACAATTGTTTCAATTCATATATAAGTCACCATATCATCACTTTGGAATCATATTGCAATTTAAATATTAAACTGGATCTTTCTAAAAAAACATATTCCGACTTCAATCCACTGGGATGTTTGTGGAGTCGGAAAGAATTGATATTATAACGTTTGAAATTATGTTTTTAAAAGGAACAGTATCACTTGCAAGTGTTTTTGAAAAATAAGGTTTTTCTTGAAAACTAAATTAGATAATACCAAATGCAAGATATGATTCTTTATCAAAAGTGTTGCCGCTACAATCTGCAATACTGCCTAGCGACGCTAAACAATCTCACTCACTTCCTTATCAAAAGTAGCCGTCCTAAAACAATCTTCCTACGCAAAGCCTAAAACGCAAATTTCCGAACTGTCAGCTTAAAGGGGCAGTAGCACGTTTTTCGATAATTTTATATTTTGAAATTGTCACTGATAATTGTAAGTTAATGCTAAATGTATTATTTTGATAGTGTAATAAATCTAGCTCATTACACAAGCCAATCAGCCATAATCAGGGAACAAAGTGTGAAGATTTACATAAAATTCATTGGCGGCCATTTTTTGTGAACACCTTTAATTCATTTTCTGTAAGAAAAAGGAATCGCATGGCTAATCTTTACATCATATATTTGAATTATTACTGCTCCATTTAGTTTGAATACATTGCCTTTCAATTGGAACCATTAATTTTCATTTTCCTGACATCACCTTTTATTCACCCTAAAAACGTGCTACTGCCCCTTTAATGCCTTGCTGCCGACCCTTGAATTTTCTGTGCTGATATCAGTGCCCCTACGGGCGATTGTTAGCAACCTCCGGTTACTTTCTGATTGGACTACTGTTTCCGTCATAGTAAGCTGGAGAGCAAGCACAGAAAACTCAAGGGTATGCAGCAAGGCAGAAAACTGACAGTTCGGAAACTGACGTTTTAGGCTTTGCGTAGAAAGCCGTCCTAAAACAAACGTACAATGTCAAATGAAGCAACGCGAATCCATTTCCGATCCCAAATGAATTCAAGGAATTCACACTGAAATGGTCACATTCAGTTTGTGCTTGAAACGTGGCGCCTTCTCCGACTACAGATTAACTGTGGTGAGTACTTAGATGGTTGACCCTCTCAAGATGATATACTTTACATTCACTTTAATTGAATGAAAAAATATACTAATGATTTAAAAAGGACGTCAGGGTATAACCAAGCTAAACATCGCTAATACATGTAACCGGCGCCAGAGTCCTTTCGGGTGATTTGCGAAACATGAAAAACATGAGTGTGCAACCAGAGATGGACTTTTGAGCGTGCAACCAGACATGGACTTTTGAGTGTGCAATCAGAGATGGACTTTTGAGCGTGCAACCAGAGATGGACTTTTGAGCGTGCAACCAGCCATGGACTTTTGAGCGTGCAACCAGACATCGACTTTTGAGCGTGCAACCAGTGATCGACTTTTGAGCGTGCAACCAGAGATCGACTTTTGAGCGTGCAACCAGAGATGGACTTTGGAGCGTGCAAGCAACCAGAGATGGACTTTGGAGCGTGCAACCAGACATAGACTTTTGAGTGTGCAACCAGACATTGAATTTTGAGTGTGCAACCAGAGATGGACTTTTGAGTTTGTAACCAGACACGGACTTTTTAGTGTGCAACCAGACATGGACTTTTAAGTGTGTAACCAGACATGAGTTTTAAATGTGCAACCAGTCATGGATTTTTGATTGTGCAACCAGTCATGGATTTTCCATGTTCGATTATGGTGATAAAATCAGATCACATCTTCATTTCCTAACTATTGAAATGTTGAAAAGAATTGACATATTGGAAAGACAACTGATCATTCACATTTAATCATGTTACCAGTTCGACTCACAGGAACCCGATATCGTAAATAAAATGTTGGTAAAACGTAGATAAGAAAGACCCACCCCTCTATATAATAGAGGGGTAAGAGGGGTGGGTCTTTCTTATTTACGTTTTACCTACATTTTATTTACGATATCGGGTTCCTGTGAGTCGACTGTACGGCTACAGTACAGTTATATACATGTATAAGTAACGATACAAAACGTGAAGACAAAGCAGTGGATCGTCTATGCTGGCACCATCTTCAATGTCATACACGTGGTTGGTGTCAAATTTTACTTCAACAAATCACGTAATTACAGGGCGATCTGTCAGTCAAACATTTCGTTTTGATTAGACTAATCTCTGACATGAAAATAAAATCAAAATGCATTTTTTTCATTATTAAAAGAGAAATGATTCCACTAAGATAGAGGCGGCAGTGATCTAGACATGCTTCAATAATATAGACTTGCATGGGTCTTTAAAGATATATTGTTTCAGGGGTTGTTAGACAGACTACGTTTCAATTTGCCTTTTATATCAATATACAAAACGTTAAAAGATCTCTAAATTAGATAAGAATGGTTCTTCATGTAAAAGTGCCCTCCAAGAAAGCTATTTATCCGTCGAACCGTGCAAGCAATTTAAAAATGTATAAAAAACTAACGATAGTTAAGAAAAGGAATTGAGTACTGACTGTTTTTAAATCACAGCTCAAAACTCATCTATTTTCTAGCTATTATTCATAGATTCTACCCATAGACACATTACTTTAAGGCTTTATTTCATAGCATTTCATCTCATCACCTTAAATTTTCTTATTTTCAATGCGCTTTGAGCATGCACCTTGTGTATGGATATAGCGCTTTATAAATGCCCATTATTATTATTATTATTATTACTGAAGTACTCAGTCACTTATGAATGATGTGACCAAGCATTTACTTTGTTGTGAAACTCCCCACCTCATCACCTCCGCTCACATAATTCTGTATAACTCAAAAGGTTTGTACCCAAGAAATTCCCTCCCCAAAAAAATTTAAATGTTGACCCCATCACTCTTGAAATTGGTGTTTCGTGTCTGTGACATAATATAAATTATTTCATAAAAAAAACTCAAAAACATAAAAAGTCAAAAATCTAATAAGATGTTTTTTAAAGACATAAAAACCTTCAAATGATCACAACTGGCTTCGAATAATAAAGGAGATATTTTTACTCAAAAAAACGAAGAAGATTTGTTTGTTTAAAAGTTGATACAAATGTGCATGAAATAGTTACCTATCCGTCTTTTTTTTAGTTTGGGTTTCTGACCTAGTTTAGAAAAGTTATGCTAATGGCCGGTGCTCAGAACATATCATTAGGCGAGAGGTACGTTGTGGTTTCACACACCTTGGCAGGCAGATTAACCATACCGATAATAAAAAGCAGCCAAGCGAACGCATACAAACAAATATATCCCACACCAATGACCGCAAACTTGATAGTCTGCCAGTTCGGTTACCCGTGACCTGACCTAAATTCGTGACCCGAAGCCGCCACGGGGTCAAACCTCCCCCGCACGCCCACTGCATGGAACGCCCGTTCTGCTAAGCGATTACAAAACGAATATACAGGCAATATACACATGCACGTGTGCTGAGGCGCATGCAATGTATGATACAACGGCATTCCTAACCAAACATTGTTTTCCTGAAAGTCTGTAGACACGAACTTAGCTGCCCGGGGAATGCCTCAGTGACGTCAGTCATTACGCAAATAGATTGCCTAGCTACCGATATTGATTGAATTATCATAAATTCGAAGCTTGACAAACTTTCTGGGTTAATGATTTCTTCATCATTGTAATAATGTCCTTTCTGCACCCATTTTGCACCAAGATTTATATCTTGATGCATAATTTCCTAGATACGAAACTGCGGCTCGTTGACCCAGTCTGATAATGTCTGCGAATAATCCAAAATGGCTGAAGGTGCGTGGGTGGGGGGCGAAATTTGAAACACTAAAAAGTATACGCAAGGTGGAAGAAAATGTTTTTATGTCGATGTCGACAGTGTAAAGAGGGTTTGAATTTCTTATTTTGATGACTGTTTTGTTACTTCAAACTTTGTGTAGTGTTTGCTAGGCGTCCAAAGTGAGCGATTCAACGCTGCGATTTTCCTTGATTTCAGAGGACTTCTATGAACGTTTTCATTTGACAGCGTAATGTTTTCTTCTGTTTGCAGATGACGTTTGTATGAAGTCTAACTTTTTAAAGGAAAGCCAGCATTGCAGGTTAGTAATTTTAGCTCTTGTCACTTTTCCCTGTCAGTGGCGTCATGTCGCAAATTCCCCATGTAGACTTAGTTCCGGGAGAGGCGACCTAAAACACTGCACCCACATCAGGCGGGTCACCCAACTTCGTACGTACAGCAACAAAATCAATTTCCAGCATTGCATATCAAAGTTTTATTCATTTTATACTAGTTCTAATAATTTATACCATTTTTTGGAAAGTGTCACGTCCTTCATTAACTCTAAAACTCTGCAAGTAAATTGCTCCCCTTGCTGTTTTGAGCAACTTTAGCGGATTTGCTCACATGATTCTGAGTCATAACTAAAGCCTAATCTAAACCTGATCTGATCATGATATAAGTCATTTGTTCAATATTGTTTCAAACTGATTGAGCTTTTACTTTGATGGTGTCAAATGATTTGCAGTTCTTCAGTTTTGAATTAGATATAAATTATGGACCAAAATTAGGCAGCATATTGCGCCTTCTGTTTGTGGAGGGTTAAGCTGAGATGTTGATGTCTGTTAATTAACCCTTTCACAGTATTATACCGGTACTTGCATTATCACATTTTTAATTAAGATCATTAAGAATATTTATTTCTTTTTTTACGTGTTGATGTTTTTCTTCTAAAAGTACTTAATTTTAATATTTTCGACTTTATGTAATGAAATTTCTTTCAAAAGATGTTCAATCCTGTCATACCTGCAACATGAAATAATTTGTTTAAAAGATGGTCATGCTAATTTTCCCGTGAGTGAAAGGAGTTTGATATATTCATAGAGGCAGCCTCTATTACTGCTTACGAAATGTTTATTTAAAGGGACAGACCTATCCGATATTTCTTATAGAAACACAATTAAGGAGAACTTTCTTGTTATCAAAAATATATGCTTATTTAATGATTATTTTACTATTAATTTCAGATATGTTTGTGAAGTTAATATTTTAGTTGTTTTAGATTTGACAAATTTACAAAGAATTGAGTATCACTCAACTGAAAAAAACTTTGTGAAACGAAGCCAATCATGGGAGCTACAAGCCTAGTATATATACATTATTTTGATAAAACAATGTTGTGTGTAATAACATTTAAGTGAATTATTTGTAAATATGATCATATGTTATCGTTATTTCTTGATAAGCAACCCCAACATATGTTGCTCTCTCAGTTTTGGGGCTCCTCAGTATTTTGCAGTGTCCTGCAAACCCTTATCTAATTTTTTTAATGAAATATCATAATTCAGCACATTTCATTTCATGTGATGTTCAAAATTCAAGCTGGCAAAGGACATAGAACGGTGTCTTAATAGCAGCTTTTGCTGACAGTATATTAATTAATTAATATTTATATATTATTATTATCGATATGACTGATAATAAATTTAAAGATCATCTGATGACTACAAAATTTTCCCACACCTTTGTGCTGTGGGCAAGGATAATTTGTTTTCTTAAAGTGAATAATTTCTTAATCTCACAAGAAGATTCAAAATTAATTGCAGACAATTTAAAATATATAACCAACAATATCAGCCAATGAAAAAAGTTATTTGTATATAAACCTGTTATCTTAAAGTAACATAATTGTTTTTGGCATTGTATTTTCAAAACAATAATCAATACCTTTATGTAGGATCAATAATATCACAATTTCTGTTGAACAGCTTCTGCTTTAATTATACAGAGTTGTGACAGCTGGATGCCCTGATTCTTATTATTTGTTTTGTATCAGAATTAACGTATATTGGTTTGACTCAAACGATTTTGATCATTTATCAAGTTGTAAATGTTGTAGTTGTAAACCTCAAAAAGAAATAAAATAATTAAAAAAAAAGTTGTAAATGTTATACCCAAATTTAAACAATAAGATATTTAAGTAAATATTAAACTAATTGCACTCCAAAAAAGGGTTTTTTTTCTGCTTTAAACAAAGGGAGAATCAGAAGAATAAGTCAATCTTGTGTAGATAATTTGACAGCAAATCATGAGTACATGTTTTGTGACAATTAATTGCATATCATAAAACTTTATTGTTTCTTAAAGTTTTGCATATCAGAGACTGAGCTTCAGAGCCTGTATATCTAAATGATATAACACAATTGAATCTGTGAGGGTTTCATTCAATGATTTTGTTTTTAAAATGATCAAAGGTTTGAGAGTGAATTTTTAAAGAGAGTGAAAGTTTAATTGAATTTTCTGTCAAGCATAGTAGCTTATGCTATGTTTGAAGAATCTTCAACTTACTGATGTCACAAGTGGCAATGTTATGAGTTTTATAAATAGATTGACGTTTGTCGGAATGATTTGTGTAGAGAATGAATCTGGTTGCCCATATAGAGTATATGTGGCGTTTGCATTTATTCAACAGAATGGTCTTAATCGTTAGAGATAGAATTACTACATATATATAAACCACACTACCTTCTCTGTTTTATTATCTTTTTGGAAATCATTAGATAGAATATTTGATTGAAGATTTTTACCTTTAACATTCATATTGTTTGAGTTGTTTAGTCCACAAAAGTTTACATTCTGATTTAACAGTTTTTTATATTATATATTTTGTTTTGATTTCCTTTTGATATTATGTAGTTTGAAATCTTATAAATGCTTGACATTGTGGCTTTGTTTTTAGACTTATTGTTATAGCAGTTTATGAAACAATTGGATGATAAGCAACTAGATATTTCTTCAAGTATATTTCATGAACTGCCTTAAGTGACATTTAATGTTGTAGTCAATCAAAAAGTGTTGATAATTCAAAAACTAAAAGATACATATGTATATCATACAAATATCATCTTGCCACAAAAATATATTATTTAATACAGTTTACAAATATTTTTCTTATTTTCTAACAAAAATAACATTTACAGAAATGGAAAATATTGATTGTTATGATTTCAAGTCTCATCATTGTTGTTAAGATGGATGCCTAAAGTTAAAAGATGTTTTCTATTTCAGAAGCAACATTGAGTGACAAGTTCTCCAAAGACGATATTTTGCTAAATTTTCCATTCTTGATTTCAAAATGGTAAGTGAATTATTGATTTCTTCTTTTGATAATCTGTTAAACGTTTTGTGAAGTGCTGTTATGTGTTTCTTTTCAGGTTTAGAGCTTTGCCTTATTACCAGGCTTATTAGCCCTTGAGCGGGCCAAAACATATTCCATCTTGCCAAAACATTTACATAATCAATTGTCCTAATTTGTCCTAACCATTACACTATCAATCATTTCATATCTATATATACTAGACAGAAATGTTTAAGGATAATTGAAAGTAATGAAAATTATGAATGATGATGTGAAAAATCCAACATTCCCAACTCATATTGTCCAGTATATGTTCATTTTGTCCCCCGCAAAGCTTTCCAGGAGACATAATGTGATCGATTCTGGCCGTGGTTCTGTGGTTCCAAAATGCTTTCGTTTCCGGGCCATATCTAAAAAAAAACGTTAAATAATTTTATTACGAAACATTGTATGTGCCTAAATTTGGTGGTGGAGGGGTGCCTTTTGCTATTTTGGTTATTCTGAAGTATGTATTTTTTCTGGTTTCCGTGGAAACTTAGTGCATTTGGGGGTAGGTTTCGTTTCTGGGCCATATCTCAAAAACCTTTCAATATAATTTTACAAAACTTGGTATGAGGTTTGACCTAGTAGAGGAGTGGTGCCATTTACTACTTTGGTTATTCTGAATTTTTATTTTTCTTGTCTCTATGATACAATTTGAACTTCGTGCATATGGGGGCTAGGGTCATATTCTGATTTAAAGTTGGGGCGGGGACATCACAGTGCATATTTCTAGTTATACATCATATTCATATTTTTTTTATGAGATTGAGTTTCACAGTGTTTTTATTAACATGATCACTTTTCTATGCAGTAGGTATTATATAGAATTTGGTATTCTCTACATTTGTACTGATGCAGGAAACTCCGAAAGGTTGGCATAGTGATACACTGCCAATGCAGTTTTGTTAAGAGAGTTTTTCCTAAATTTCATGCAGGGCTTTTCATTCGAAAATTGATAAGCCCCCAAAAGTTCTTACAAGCTGATCAATGTGTTGCACATATTTACAAGTCAGGTGGGTTGCTGACCCCATTTGACCCCACTTGACCCCATCTGAAAATTGGCTTGCAGGCAGTTATCTTGAACACTGTTCCATGTTTGTTTTCATGAATGTTTTTCAATGTGCTATAGGTGAAACAATGTATTGAAACTTTGTTCACCGGTTGATCCACTATTTAGACCTCTTATTAAAAAAAAGGCTTTTCAGTGTGGTGCGAAAAGTAATTTTGAACCGTTAACTGAAAAAAATCAGGGTCCAGAAAAATCCAGATCTCGTCTAGACATCTATCTTTCAATTATAATTCTCTCAAAAGTTTGAGTCCCTAATAAGGGACCCGCCTACAGTGGTTACGTTCAATTGTATCTGCAGCCCGGAATATTCCGGGATTTGCATGTTAAAGGTTAACATGTTTTTCATGTGTTTCATAAGTATGCCACTAGGTCACAAATTCAAATCAATATCCTTTGTCGTTGCCATTATATATAAAGGATATGTTAACACTAGATCAATAAGTGGAAACTAAGTAGAAATAAGTAGAAACTCATCAAATCAAGCATAGTACATTGTAATTAGATTATTAAATGGTTCAGTTAAAAGTTCACTTGATGAAACAAAGGACGTACATCTTCATTGTGTCCTACTCGTGTGATTATTTCATGAATAATAAGTATCTTATTGATTTTAGAAAGCTTAAGAGTATATACGCCCTATAATAGACAATTTTAGCATGAAATTTGTACTTTAGATGCATACATTACTTTGTTGATGTTTGTCATGTTATTTGGAATGGAAGTGGTTTTAAGTGTTATTATTTATAAAAGTTCGGGTTATATGATTAAAATTGCAAACTATTTTATTGTTTCTTTGTGAATTGAAGGTAATCGGTTAATATGAAGCAGCAATACATCTGAGATATTCTAGACCCTTCAACATCACATGCTCAATTAATAGGCTCATACCAATCTATTTCTTTCTCAACAAAACCTTTTATGAATTGGTCGAATAAATGTGTCACTACGGCTACTAATCAGCCTACTGCATAACTGCATTAGCTAATAAAGGTTTAACATTCAGGATTCCAACTGCGGCCTAGTTCACCAAGTGTCAGATCAGTGTCTAGCAGGTTGAGAGTTAATTCATATGCAACTAAAGGGTTTTCTTACCCAAGCGGGCAAGGATATCCCGGATATTAAAGATTTCATAATGGTCACAGGAAGTACAGTTACAAAATACTTAGAGCTGCCCATCCTGAAATAGTGAGTAATATAATCGTATTCTAACAACTGAGTGTAGTTTTTCAATGCTACTTTTTCTTTTCCGTTTTTATGAATCAAAATGATCTTTGGTAAGAAAAGAATAACCAACTCTGTGCTCGGAAAATTATGGTTTTTCTGTCCCTTGTGAAGTATTGTGTCAAACTTCTTGCTGAAGCTCAGAGTTTATCACAATAATTAACTCAGGACGGATAATCCGTTATTCCTCACAACTCGTTGATTATTCAAATAAATACTCTTTATGAATAAGTCAAATTAATGTGTTACAGCTACAGATCAGTCTACGTATCATAACTGCATTAGCTAGTAAAGAGTTAACATCCTGCATGCCGAGTGCAGCCTAGTTCACCAAGTTTGTGAATAGTGTCTAACAGGTTGAGAGTTAAGTCCATTGCCACAAGGCTGAGTGCATGCAGCTAGTGTGAGTGTATATATACATGAATGTAGGAGTGGGCTGATAATGACATCAGGCCCCAGGATAGTTCACATGATTAGGTACTTCCCCTTCCAGCTGACTCACGGACTGACACACCCTGGTAAACAATAGACTTGCCGCAGGTCGCTGATTCACACTCACAATCATATCACACCTGGTGCAGGGGAATCTGTCCCCACCTCAGTTGTCTTACCAGCAGTATGTACCTTGGAGTTCTGTGCAAATGTTTTATAGAAGTTTAAGCCCAAAGGTAGTAAATTTTAGATTTAACTAGCTTCATCATTACCCAATAAATGTGATTGTTTGAAAAGCAAGTCTAGGTTCAGGTCCCATTTTATGCTCACTTGGCCAATGAGGAACCTTTTGAAATTTAAAGGGACACAACGCTACTCTGTAAACATTTAAAACATCCGCCTTGGGTAGAAGGTGTAATCTCACCAGTTGAAAATACGTCAGAGACATTTTTGAAATAAATAATTTATAGTTTATGTAATCAATAATCATATCAGTTGCTAATCCAACCGTGAACTGAACACTGCTTACAATGAATACATGACACAGCATCTTCTTCAGCTTTAATCTCTTTAGCCGCTCTTGTAAGATTTGATACACATACCGGTACTGTAAATTTTATTTGCAACAAGTTCACCCCCTGCACTTTCTGTGAAATGTTTGTTAACGACACAGGTCAATATTTTACACACCCATCCAAGTCTAGACTTGCTACAGATCCTCTATCAAACTTTTAGAAGGGAACTCCTTTGATAGGCATTTTTAAAAGGGAAGTTTACCTAATAAGCAGCTTTGAAACACCCCTTCCTTTGATATATATCACATGTCTTAGCTTATTAAGATGCTTATATTACCTCTCTGAACTTGAAAATAGGCAGCGTTGTTTCTAGAGAGGGTCACTGAGGTTGTTTGCCCACCCTTTGGCCTTCCTTATGCTTCCTGATACTTTACTGATGTTTTGTACTTTTGCTTTGCAAGAGTTGCAAACATAAACATTTCCCCAAGTGCTCCTTCTTGTGGAAAAAGAACTTGATGAGGTGGAATTTAGTTCATTTTGGTATTGTAAGGAGAGGCTCATAGCAATGTTTATGTTTAAATTTTGTCATGTAGGCAAATGGTTAAAAACATTATATCCAAAATATGTATCCATTTCAATGTTGTTATTTTCATTCTCTTGCTTTACAGATGAGGTATATAAGGAGAGGCCAAACTTCAAGCAGAATAATGAATATATAACAAAATCTCCAAATTTATTGCATTTTGACATTTAAATATGCACCCTTTCTTACATTCTTTGGTTCACAATAATCCAGGGGATTGTGCTTTACTTCAAATATATGATTAAAATATGCATAAATGATATTTATGTATATTATGTATGTTTTATTTAACTTCTTTAAGAGGAATTTTAAAAGTAGGATTGAATGATATATATATATATATATGGATGATGACTTCTTTGTTCATTGTAAACAACGGTTTGACACAGATTCTTGTGTCAATTTTAAGCAGAACGACACAAAAATCTACTGTATGTCGAAGTATTGCTTACCATGAATAAAGAAGTTGTCATCCATATGTTCCTCTTCATTCAAATTTTTTTGTAACTTTATATAAATTGAAATGTAACAAAAAACATTTATAAAATATTCCTCTATAGTCTGAAGGTTTTTCAGTTTGTGACAAGATACTCAATGATGTGACAGACTGTATTAAAGCTACTTGATTGTATACTTAATATGTTTGTCGTTTCATATTGACAATATAATCCGTAGAAGAATTACCAAACCTAATTGAATAAATTGTATCAACAGCTGGATCATTTCTGATGATATATTTTGACAAGCACAATAAGTACAGAAAGGTTATATTTATAGGAATTTTGGAGTTCTATTTAATTCCATTAGAATATTTTCCGTTTGAAAGCATGCAATCACTAAAAGAGAAAAACATTGAGATTTTAAGTCAATAATTCGTGATTTGAATTCTTAGCTTTTGAATGAAAAGGCAAAACTTATCATTCTTATCATTGTTGTTAGCTCATCTGGTGGTTGACTTGTGGGACACAAATTTTCTAGTTTCCAATTGAAACTACTTGTCAAATATGTCAAACCGTTCAATACATCCAAATAATTTTAAGTTCAAGTAGGTAAATTCAATATCAAGGCCAATATCAAACTGTCTGCCTCAGATGTCAGTTTTGTTTGAATAACTAATAGATTTATCTATCATTTGGCCAAAAAATATTAATAGCTTATTTACAGAATTGCCTCACATGATTTTATCAACTTTTGAAAAATGCTCCCCAGAATCTCTCAGAATAAATTATAATGCCATATTTTATCCCTCAATTTAAAAAAAAAGCATGAATTATTTATCTGTGTATTTTTGGTTCATCTCACCTTCACTTACATTTTTCGTACAATTAACAACTTTCCCTTTCGTTGCTTTTCCTCCTGCCTTTAAACATTCTGATAAAAACAAATCTCCTTATCAACAAACTAATTGTGTCTGGCCTTATCACCAAAATTATTATCTCGAAGACATAAATATAACAACTCAACTCGGCCTCAGACGATATGGTTACGGTTGAGCAAGTATGTCAGTGTGTCGACCTCCGGTAGGTAGATTGTAGGCTTAGTTACAGTGTGGGTGGCAGACCCTATCTACTGACCTGTATCGTGTACTTATGAGGAAGTATTTCCTCCCTCACGGGAATTTTACGGTAAACTCTATATTTAGATTGTTTACAACTTTTGAGAATTGATAGGTTTCTAAACTATGGTAGGCAATTTTCTTGTTATATGTTTTAAATATGTATTTCAATTTGTCATGTTTTCATTATTTCAAGACAGTAAAGGTGTTGTTTATGTATTTGGCTGATCTTTCTGCTCTAGTTAACATTAGGAATATCATGATTTCCTCGTATACTTTCTGGATAAATGTCGGGTGTCACTTTGGGCAGGCATTTTGAGGTTGCTGGCAACATATTTTTATATCA
Organism: Steromphala cineraria; assembly: GCA_916613615.1. Lineage (NCBI taxonomy): Eukaryota > Metazoa > Mollusca > Gastropoda > Trochida > Trochidae > Steromphala > Steromphala cineraria. The sequence continues at coordinate 3,380,530 of OU744729.1, forward strand.
AATAATTAACACTATAAGGAAAGGCACTTTCCTTGTATTTAAAAATCTGAAAACAATTGTTTTTGTGATTTTGAAATATTCATTTGTTTCGATGAAAATTAAATTACAGTAGACAAAGACAAATTTGAAAGCTACTTAAAAGCTGTTAGGGCTGCACAGCAAGAGCCTTCTCTTGAGACAACACTGTAACTAATAAGATGTGTTTACATTCATGGCATACTATACCTTTACCTGTGATTAAACAAACATCTGAACTTTTCTATACTTTACTAGCTTTTAATCAGGTTAGAAGTATGATTTAAAAAATTATTTGAAAATCAATATTTAATCTGGGTGTTACTGGTCAGTGTTTGATAGTTTAATAGTTAATAGTAGACAACTTCTTTTATTATCTGTGGTTTTCTGATCTCAGAATATTATGATATACATATGTGACATTAATATAGAGACTTAATTAGGGAACTGTTCACAGCCGTAGTCATATGCTCTTTTGATCATAACATGGCCAAAGTTTTGATTGGAAATGTGTTACACTGTTGTTGTCACAGATGTGAACCGATATCAACTTCATGAAATAGCTCCTTTTTTAGCTCACCTTTACAAAGTAAATGTGAGCTTATGTCATGGCGCTTCGTCCGTCGTCCGTCTGTCTGTCCGTCTGTCCGTCTGTCCGTCCGTCCGTCTGTCCGTCCGTAAACTTTCACGAAAAAGACTACTCCTCCTAAACGAATTCAGATATCATTCTGAAATTGTAGTATGTTATACCCATGGTGATTCCCCACAGAAAGGTAGATGTTTCAGTTTTGAGAATCCAAGATGGCCGCCATGACAGCCATATTGAATTTTCAATTAGATTTCACGAAAAAGACTACTCCTCCTAAACGAATTCAGATATCATTCTGAAATTGTAGTATGTTTTACCCATGGTGATTCCCCACAGAAAGGTAGACGTTTCAGTTTTGAGAATCCAAGATGGCCGCCATGACAGCCATATTGAATTTTCAATTAGATTTCATGAAAAAGACTACTCCTTCTAAACGAATACAGATATCATTCTGAAATTGTATTATGTTATACCCATGGGGATTCCTCACAGAAAGGTAGACGTTTCAGTTTTGAGAATCCAAGATGGCCGCCATGACAGCCATATTGAATTTTCAATTAGATTTCATGAAAAAGACTACTCCTTCTAAACGAATACAGATATCATTCTGAAATTGTATTATGTTATACCCATGGTGATTCCTCACAGAAAGGTAGACGTTTCAGTTTTGAGAATCCAAGATGGCCGCCATGACAGCCATATTGAATTTTCAATTAGATTTCATGAAAAAGACTACTCCTTCTAAACGAATACAGATATCATTCTGACATTGTAGTATGTTATACCTATGGTGATTCCGCACAGAAAGGTAGACGTTAAAGTTTTGAGAATCCAATATGGCCGCCATGGCAGCCATATTGAATTTTCAATTAGATTTCATGACAAAGACTATTTCTCCTAAACCAATCGAGATATCATTTTTATATTGTAGTATGTTATACCTATAGTGATTCCTCACAGAAAGGTAGACGTTTCAGTTTTGAGAATCCAAGATGGCCGCAATAGCAGCCATATTGACTTTTCAGCTGCAGATGACACATCATTATTATTAAATTTTAAGCTTTCATCAAGTGATCACTGGCACCATATAAATTCTCTAATTTGAACTTACTAATCATAATATTATCTTAAATATGGAATATTTAAGATTGTCATGCAAGTTGTTCTATATTTTTAAGTGTTTCTAAAAAAAATTAAGATGAAAGACAAACATAATTGATTAATATGTTTAAAATCTTTATGGCAACTAGCTGCAAAAACCAAATCACATTAAACATGTTAAATTTTAAACAATGGTATTTCCCTTTTATTCCTTTAAATACCACACATAAGGGGTCAACCAGAGTTCAGATATTCCACTATGCTGTCTAATACACATCCCAAGGCTGGCTGCTAGCATCACAGTGTCAGCTGCTAGTCTGTTGCATAATCAACCTGACCCAATTGATATGGTAGAGCATTATGCTATATGGCCATGGCCCATGTGTATGCAATAAAAGTTATGGACTTGTATTCTCATGACAGTGATATGTTCTTTCTAAGAATAACAACTTACACAAAACTTGTCTACAATAAGCTTTGTGTTTAGCAATCTACATGATAAGTTGATGTGGAATAAATATGCAGATGAAAATCGAAAAGGGTTTAGTAAGAAAAGTAAGGAAATTTGATTTGTCATATCTCTCTGTTGATTTGACAATGCAAAAATGTTTACCATTATAGTACTGTATGAGTGTTAAATAAATTGATACTTTAATGAAAGACATCTCATGGTCACTTGACATGTAAATATTATGTGAACAAAATAAACGTGTCTTATGCATTGCTGTGTTTATGACTTTCCTCTCAATCAGTCATTCATTTTCCTTGAAAAATCTGTACTTTTGGGATTCTCAATATCCCATGCAGCATAACCATCAGTGAAATAATCTTGAAATCATATTAATGATTCACTACAAAACAAATGTAAGTGCCCACCATCCTGTAAGTAATGAATGACATTTAAATGGATACACCTAAACCAATCAAGATATCATAATGAAATTAATACGGATGCCCACATAAAAGTAGCATTTTGAAGATTAAAAAGTACAAGATGGTCACCAATTCAGCCATAGATATACAAAAAAGTTATACAAAAACCTACTGCTTGTTAACTTATCATGATTATATCATTTGTGTATTAATGTTTGTTCAAGCTCTAGTGGTTTCCAAAAGAAGACTAGCATTTTAAAAGATAAAAAAATCATGATGGCAGCCATAATCAATTATATAAGAGATGGTTACATGTATAATTAAACCAATACCACATCATTCATTTTAAGGAGGTTGGATACCTTTGTTACTGCACACCCGCAACAGTCAGATAGTGCTATTTTAAAGTTTATGCTATTTTGTTTATTTTTCACTGAAAGTGTGAGATAAAAAAATTGAAAAATTAAATAATGATTTAGTTTAATAAAAAACAATGACTATGTTATATTTGTGAACATAAGTATCTGTTTTATGATAAAATTTATTTCACTAATTAACCTTAAGTACTAATGAAAATTTATAAAAAGGGTAATGTTGACAATGAAGAGTTATCTCCCCTGAATGTTAATTTTCATTGATGTGGCTAAATTGAATGTGAATATCTCTGTTATCCCCTGGTGACATATTGTTTTTTCTTTTTAATCTTATTCTAGTGTGTATTAACTATATAATATATAATTTTCAAAAAAATCTTAATACGAGAAATCGATTTTTTTCATAAAAGAATATTTTTTTACAAAAATAATCATCCAAAAAAAAGAGGTTATTTGTATGAATTTACTTCATATTATTTTCAAGTTCCTTTTTTTCTGACTTAGTTTATTTCCATACTGCAATGCCTTAATAGAAAAACATTTAAATAACAATTATATTCAAAAGTTATCTTGAAAAGGAGTTTTTAAATTATTGTAATTTCATCATTGGGTGCCCTAACGGATGGGCCCTTTTTCGAACAAAAACTGTAGTGACATGGTATTTTTATGACACAATTTGATTCAAGACATATTTTTCAACAAAATAAGACCAAATTTAGCTATTTCTTAATACCTCGATATTTTGTATCCAACCTCCTTAAGGTGAGCTTCTGTACCCTCGGTACTTTTATTATTTAAAAACCTGTCTCATGTTTTGCTTGCAACCTTCACAAACAACTGGTACATTTGTTTTTGTCTTCCTCACAACATTTCAGTTTTATCCATGGTAAGAGGTTTTGCCTTTCTTATAGTTATACAGTTCCATCCATGTGGAGAAGTTTTTTGCCTTTTCTTATAGTAATGCAGTTCCATCCATGATGAGACGTTTTTTGTCTCCCTTACAACAATTTATCACTATCCATCATGGTTAGATAATGATTAACTTTCCTCACAACAATTCAGTTCTATCCATGTCAATGAATTTTTACCTCCTTACAACAATTCAGTTCTATCCATTCTGAGACGTTTTAACTTTCTCCGCATCAATTCAATTCCGAGACATTTAAACCTTCCCCACAACAATTCAGTTCTATCCATTCCGAGACGTTTTTACCTTCCCCGCATCAATTCAGTTCTATCCATTCTGAGACGTTTTTACCTTCCCCGCAACAATTCAGTTCTATCCATTCCGAGACGTTTTTACCTTCCCCGCAACAATTCAGTTCTATCCATTCCGAGACGTTTTTACCTTCCCAGCAACAATTCAATTCTATCCATTCCGAGACGTTTTTACCTTCCCCACAACAATTCTGTTCTATCCATTCTGAGACGTTTTAACCTTCCCCGCAACAATTCTGTTCTATCCATTCTTAGACGTTTTTACCTTCCCTGCAACAATTCAGTTCTATCCATTCTGAGACGTTTTTACCTTCCCCGCAACAATTCAGTTCTATCCATTCTGAGACGTTTTTACCTTCCCCGCAACAATTCAGTTCTATCCATTCTGAGACGTTTTTACCTTCCCCGCAACAATTCAGTTCTATCCATTCCGAGACGTTTTTACCTTCCCCGCAACAATTTAGTTCTATCCATTATGAGACGTTTTAACCTTCCCCACAACAATTCAGTTCTATCCATTCTGAGACATTTTAACCTTCCCCGCAACAATTCAGTTCTATCCATTCTGAGACGTTTTTAAGCACAGCTTTAACAAAATGTGATAATATGGATAAGAGCGGGGTCGAATCCAACTTTATGAGAGATATAAATTTCTCAATATGTGGATAATTACAAAAGTAGGGTGGAAATAACTCCTTATGTTTATTATTAAGATATGGACATGATATTCGTCCCAAACGACAGGAAATTTACATGAACATTTTCTGTTTTCTCTATTTAGCTTAAACCATGTTCCTGTTTCAATAGGTAATCTGTGATTAGATATTCTTAATTTTGTCATCCAAGTTCGTAATGTTGATGGGAGATCTAAAAGATATGGTTCTACAATGAGGGAAGTTTTGTATAGATGGTTATACCTTCCTTTAGAGGAATTTTGAGCATCTGCGTACCAGGATTGTTTTAACTCTCCAGAGTAACATATTCCCTTATAATGAAGGCAGTAGGACACAAAATCACTTCAGCCCTTATGCGTTCTGCTCAATTACCTCTCAACATTGGTTTGTGTCTCAAATTGGATGTGTTTTGATTGTATCAATTTCTCAGGCATGTTGTGGTAGCTCCTAATCAGTAACATTATCAAGTGTTTGGGTCGTTAACCCATTTTGGTGACCTTGGTTACAAGTGGAATAATGTTTCTAACAGTATTAGATTGTTGTTTATTATGATGCCATGTTTTGGAGATAACTAGGGAAAGATATTTTTCACATGCCCAATTTTCAAATGAACTCCATTAAACAGGGCTGTTAATTAAAATAAAAATTGTTTTTGTTAACATAATGTACTTTTCTGATATATTTTTTCTGTGTTTTATTTTGCAAAAATATGTTAAATCTTAAATTATAAGTTATTCATCTATTTATATATTCTGTTTCATGTTATCGCCACAAATGGCTGCAAAAATGCGCATTTGAAACAATTACTTACTGTTTCATGATTTAAAAAAAGTGAATCATAAAATAATGTTCGCAGTAGTGCATAAGTACTTATGGAAAGTACATCTATTATCTAACTGTAATATTCTAAACACATTGAAATGTGATGCAGTAGATGTGAAATATCGGCCCGATAAAAAGAAAGTGAATATATAGTAAATATGAAGTATGGACCTGAAATATACTAGTGAAAAGATTCTAAGGAACACTCGGATGGTGTCCCTTGACTCCCTTATATACTTGATACCTCAGCGCATGGATAAAGTTATGTATTTTAGGTAATGACCATTATCTTACTGAAATATGGAATCAAATACTGCAAGTGACACAGTTTCTTCATTCCAACATAACATTTAATTTCTTGATTGTCTCACCAGAAATGAAGATGTTTTTATCAAACAGCTTATTCAATCAAACAGGATAGTTTTACTCTCTCTTCACATTCACATGAGGAAGTTGACGATGGCATAACATAAGCATTATATTATCAAAGAGAACTGCAAGGGAGATAACTCTAAAAACTTTTTAGCGTTTCGCCGAATTTGAATTTGTTGCCAATAAAGATAACATTGCTGACACCATTGCTTACGGAACCACCAAAATTTGAAATTCTGAAGTACTGATGCTAACATAGCAAGAATCTACCGTAATCGGAAGGGATGACCATGTCAGATCTACTATCAAATGCCATCTTGACCCTGATTCCGAGGTCATGTTTACGTTTGAAGATGGATGTTGATTTGTAAAGTTGTAGTGTTATCTCTGTTTCCTAGTATTGTTTCTCGGACAATTTAATCATAAACAGATAAACACGTTTTTAATAAGAATTTTACTTTATCTTGTATACTTTTCGTCTGGAAAACAAAATTCTTAAGTCGCAATTTTGATTGACATCATCAACCGATAAGTTGTCATGCGACGGCAGGTATGTAGTTCCGGATGTGATTGCTTTCAAATGCAATGTTTCACAACAGTGTTGAATAACATGTCATTGTTTCACAACTGTATTATCTTCAACGAGAGTGTTAGAAAGAGAACATTACATGCAGTTGTTTACATCTCGCTGGTATATCGTTATTGATTTAGACTTTGTTACAAGTTGTTTGTCAACAATTGCAGGATCAGACAATGACTTATTTTTTAGGCTAACCTTGGATGATATTAAAGTTCAATATGTAACATATGTTCATTACTGATTTATAGATTCATTTGACACTGCGCAAGTAAAATAATGAAAAAAAAAAAATCAATATTGTAAAAGCTTGATTATCCAGCTACAATATTGTTTACTATTTTGCAATTTCCGGACATTATTATTTACAAGTATTTGGGTAGTAGATTTAATCATCCTTATTTATTCAATTGTTTTTATAAAAATGTTTTTACATATTTTGTTTACATGTCTTTATTGTATGTTTTCAGGAAACACCATAATTCATTTTTTTCTAAATATCAAAAAAGATGTTAATGAAATATTTAAAAATTTGCTTTTGTTTTCATTTGAAATACTTAAATAGAAATAAGTTGTTAAAAGGGATATTTCAGATATGTATCAAGCATTCACTTGCAATGAAAGTATTGAATTTTCATGAAGTTCTCTTTTTGAACTTTGATTATATTTTGAGATTTAATTTATGAGGGTTTTAACCCTTGGAAACCAATAATCCAAAATGTTATTTTAGAACTATGAATTTGAGATTTTTCTTTGTAGTCTTTGTTTATTTTATTGAAGTTTTGTCACTGTAAATAAGGTGAACAAGCACCTGTTGCATATGAGTAATTTTCGAATGTACAAACAAAGCCAGGTTGTGTAGTTCGTGTTAACAAAGCCAATTACTATTAACCAATCAATTGTCATGCCTTGATCTTTCTCTATCAATTGGGCTCATGATATACAGTAGAACACGGATATAGCGAACACTCGGTTATTGCGAACAAATTTTCAAGTCCCGTCCCTATATAATATCATAAAAAGTATGTGCGTATAGCGAACACCGGATATAGCGAACTAAATTCTTGGAGTCCGTTATATCCGAGTTCTACTGTATGTTAATAGGTCAAATACACAAACTGTTGAAATGATTAGAATCAAACAAGCCTAATTGGCCGATTTGTATGAAACCTAACAAGGATCATGAGACTATTAAACTCTTTTTGATTACTTCTAGTCCGATTGATTTTGATGAACTTTTTTATGGTGGTATGCACTGTTCAAGTTCCTGCATTAAAAGCAAAGATGAATTTATAAGATATCTGAACTGGTGGGCATCCCGCTGTACCTCTCCAAAGTTCTATCGGCCTGATTATTATCATCAGTAGTAAAAGAGGAACACTAAGTACATGGATGTGTTTTTTATTTGCAAATTTGAAATTATTTCCTCATCATTCTTCCTTTCAGGCAATAATTAGCTCATCAGGCTGTAAAAACCTATTTTCGTCTTCTTCTCCGGAACCAAAAGGTGTGGAAAGCTGAAATATGTACATACTCCTTGACAAGTGAGGATTATAAATTTTAGTAAGGGCCACAGTGGCCACTCCTTAAAAACCTATTTGTCTTCTTCTCTAGAACCAAAAGGTTTAGAAAGCTGAAATCATGTGTACAGACTCCTTGACTAGTGAGGATTGTAAATTGTATCTTTGGCGACCCCTAATAAGGGCCACAGGGGCTTCAACCTAAAAACCTGTTTTCATCTTCTTCTCCAGAACCAAAAGGTGTAGGAAGCTGAAATCTTTTGTACAGAGTGGTGAATATAAAAATTTAATGTTTATGTGACCTTTGACTGGTGACTTTTTTTAATCTTCTTCTTTGATAAAATGTTGTGCAGAGAATCGGTAGGTAATGGGGATTCTATCGAAATGGTACATTAAAAGGTGGGAACCACATTGGTCACACCCTGAAGAAAAATTAGATATGAAGCCTGATGAGCTACACAGCCAATGTCTCTATTTTTGTCTTGTTTGAGTTTGATATCTCTTGTTTGAGTTTGAGAGCCTTAGCTGTAATAAGTATCAAGTTTGAGAATGGAATCATCTTCTGATGATGTCTTGTGTGCAAACTGAACTTAATAAGCAAATGACTTTATACACAGGAAGAACAAAATAAGAAAACTGATGTTCTTAAGTTCGGGGTTTTTCAACAATTACAGGTATGATAATAATAATAAGGGTACTTTTAACCCACAGACATCCACATGCAAGGCGCATGCTCAATGCAACATTTGTATTATTACAGCCTTTCTTTTAGCTTGTTAACAGCTATTAAACTGCTATTTCATAATGTTGAAAAGATAAAAGGTTGACTAAGTGGATTGTAGATTTCTACAAAATACCTTCCTGGTATCAACCGTTCGACATTTTGTCCTGTTAACCCAGTAATCAGAAGGAACCAGTATGCCAGCCAGAGCTGTCTGCTTCAAGTGCACGTGAACGGGCTCCCCTTTATTTATTGATCAGCGTGCCAGTAGATTTACTACCAGCGACTTGCCTGTTTATGAGGAGATCAATAAACGTTTACTGACGGACTGCAACACCTCTTGCTACTCCTTTACGTCATGCTTGGTTGGCATCTGGGACACGATCTCTTGTAAATATTGTCATTATCAGAAACACGGTCACAACAGATCGATCCGTGTATGGAGTTAATTGACACTTCAGCTGCTGAACTCTTTTCCGTGTATTTAGTTAATTGACACTTCAGCTGCTGAACTCATGACAACAAACCATTAATGAGCGGTACCATATTGCTACCATTCATCTTCTCCATTTCCGGTCAACACTCAGAAGATTTTTGGTAATGCAACGCTCATAGTTGGGATTTAAATGAAAAGAGTGTTTTTAATTCTCACCACACCTCACTTCAACTAAACCCAATCTTCTAAACTCAAATCAACTCTTGCAGCCATTATTGACTACAAGAATCATGGCTAATAGGCAAAACACAAAGACTTTAGTTAAAAGATTTTGAGCTTAACTTTCCTCTTATAAAAATGCAAGCCTAGATCTCAAGCCATTTTGCCAAAGTTCTATTCTTCAAATAACGTTTTTTGATATTTATATTACCGACACTAACATTAGTTAATTTATTTCTGTAAAGTTAATGCAAGGCCGTTTTGCTGCACTAGTCTCATTCGGCACAACGACAGTGGTCTGTCAATCAATTCATCATCTGTGACAGTGGACATGTGAATGGTTCCGCCTTGTTGAAGCTTCTTGCTGAAGCTTCTAGATTGTGACCTGACAACTCACTCAGTGCAGAGGGGTAACTATTACTGCTTGTGCAGTACTCTCCAAGCAGGAAACCTTTGTTTCCTAAGAGCCTTCATAATCATTTTCAGTGTTATGGATCTCTCATATGCAGAGTCTATTTGCTTTTGAAAACTTTTCTTATCAACCTTTTTATATTCTTTGACAAAGAATTTTACTTTTAAGAAAAAAATATTTTCTGTTCTCATTTTATTGATGTGAGTAAATATTTAATTTAAGTGATTGCATTCTTTAATGAATGAGAAGATTTTCAATAATAGGAAGCAGTTAACCCATCATCCCTCCAGCTATTTGATGGAATGGATAAACCATTTAGGAAAAGTGTAGAGATCAGGGTCAGGCCAGTATTAGTGTGAGAGAGGTTGAGCTGGTAGTAAGCTGAGGAGAGTTGACTTCCTCTGCTAATGAAGTACTTTTATCAGCCTCAGCCATTGAACTGGCAAGGGTGTTGATTTTCTCTGTTTTTTGTCTTACTCCCCTTCCCCCCCCCATAACACATACACATCTCGATACCTCCCTCCCTTTCTTGCTGGTTCTATCTCTCCCCTTCTTCCTCTACCCTTCCTTCTGTATCTGTTTGTCTCTCTCTCAATCCCTCAATCGACTTTCTGTCTCCTATGTATCTATCTTTGTCTCTATGGCTGAGAATCTCTGCTGTTTTGAAGTTAGGACCAGACATAAGCCAAGTGTAAACATGCACACTGTGGTGTAGATCTATTTACAACTGGTATATTTATACCTACATATGCAGTGTATAACATGAGACCTATCTGTGTGTTGAAGCCAGTGACTAGCTCAGTGAGTGCCAGGTACACTCTGTGGGGTCATATCTAAATGTGGGTAAAGAGGTCAGAGTTGAAGGGAGCTCTGTGAACACACTTGTATAGTGTCAGCTTGTACGGCCTGACCTCCCAACTGTAAAGTGTAAACACAGCCCCTACCTCCCCGTCCACCGCACACACACACACACCCTCACGCACATGCCGGTAGACTGGAGACAGGGAGCACAGAGCTGCTCCCTCACCCTCTCCACTCGCTTGTCTGTCTACATGTATGTACCAGCCTCTCGCAGACAAACCTGCCTCATCCCCCAGCCTGTCTCCTGTTAGTGAACATCGATGGAGTCTTATTGTTTACACTCGCTCCCAGCGTAGTAAGACGCTGGCTCGTGAGAGGGACTGGTACACTGCAGACTGACTGGCGGGCGGGCGGCGGGTGATGTTGATGTTGATGAAGGTTAACACTGGCGTAGTGAGTGTAGCGTAGTGTAGTGAAGTGTACGTTCTTACGAGGACAAGATCAGAGCAGGCGGGGGCCGGTGTGACCCGCCTCGGTGCATCGCCTCACTGGTATGTCGGTCAGTCTGTGATTGGTCGATACAACACGCGCTGATCAATGAACATTTATTGATTCATTTACGATGTGTGGCTGGCTGGGCTGGGATCCTTTACACTAGAAATGTATTTGGCATGTGAGTGTTGGGGAGATCGGCAGCGAGGGGGTTTGTCTCTGGAGATAGTTGTGTGGCTTACTCTGGCTCCAGGTAGGTTGACTTTACTTACTTACTTACTTACTCATTGTCACATGGATTACCTATACTTTGATGTCCTGCCCCTCTTTTTTTCCTAATCTTCTTTGAGCTGTATTTCATGAATTGCTTTTTTTTTTCAAAATGTAAATTTCGAAATAAAATCTATTTAATTCTCTTAGAAAAGGACTTGTTAGTGTTGCATTTGTTCAAGAAGGCAATTGGTTCTTAATAATTTTGATGATAAACTTTTCATAAGGAATTTAAAGATAACTTATTTATTAGAATTAATTTATTTTGAAGATTGCAAATCTGTGATTTGTTTACTCAAAATGTCAGAAAAGTAAAGAATATAATATTTTCAGTTCTTTTCTTGAAAAAAAGAAGGCCTACTCCTTATAAAAGCTGTTCAAAGATTAATTAGGTCAAATAGTATCGCCGATGAATAATGCACAAAAGTCGCTATTTACGTTAGCTGAAGTCATAACACGGGTCATACACTCAATCCAGTTCCACACTTTCTGAAAACAACTGTTAAACTTTAACTATACATTAAGAGTTCTCTTTAGTTCAGTGAATCGAAAATAGAGAGAAGAATGTGAAAACAATGGAAACTGATGACACAAATAGAAGCTCTGAATTATTAATCATTGTCTTATTGTCTTCTCTCTTAGCCTCTTATGTACTTTCATGCATGAGAGTATCTATTGTTGCGGGCAATTTAAAGAGATTGATATTATTTTTAGAGAGTGGCAGTGAAATAGTTTGTCTCTTGAAACTCATGTGGAATCAACTAGCTTTTTGTTCAACTGAGAATTGTTATAATGACAGTTCTTATTTTTGGGTTACTTTTCATTTGCATGCTTTTTGTTAGCAACATAGGCTGATATAGGCATTTGAGTTGTAAGATTTTAATAATTTAGTTATAAAAAAAATCACTATGAAAGCAGATACCCTATTGCTAATATAGACAATTTGAACCTTATATCATGAATTAATTTAAATGATGTAGGCAGTCTGGTTCAGAGTTCAAGATTATCATGTTCCGATGGGTAGTAGACAATCCTCATTAACTCCTCAATATCGTGTAGCTATTGGTTTTTACAAATGATTGCAGTTTCACTTAAAATTGCGACAGATCTTGTGTTATTATTTGAACAAGTTGATTTAACCTTCCCACTGCTTGAGTTGCCAAAGTTTGCAGAGTAAATTTGTACAAAAGTGGGTTGCGATTCATAGCAGCATACAAGAAATTAAGCTTAGGATTTCCAAGTACAGAAACATAGACCACTATAGTTGCCTGGGGGTTGTGTTGAATGGTAAAGGTAAAGTATCTCCTGTGAGACAAGGCTGTAGTAATAATTACACTCTGGGCACGCAGAATACGGGTTATCAAGTGTGTTGTAGTGATATGAGTACTATGTATGTGTAAACAATTGATTAGTTCATATTAGCATGCTTTGATAAGCTTACTATCTCTCATTGACTATTCTCGATCAAAGAGTTGCGAATATATCATAAAATTTTCTGTCCAAATTGTGTTTAATATGGCCTCTGTGTATGCATCAATTTGTTGTGCCTCATTAAGCTTGTAAATATGGACTGGAGGAATTGTATATTTATTACATCCCTTTACGGATAAAGCGTTAGGTGTGTTTGTATTTCCATACAAGTGTACCTAGATGCATGATTCCATATAAGTCGCGATGTTACAACAATCTGAATGTTCTAGTTTCTCTGAATGTAACAGCAAGTTGTTTATGAAAGAGTTAAGGCCTTACATGGTAGTGCTTGTGTAGCAGCTTGTCGTTATTAGATTTATTGATCTTACAGAGAGATGCAACAGCGCTTCAACTGTGAACCTAACTTCATATGTGTATATTGTGAAACTATTACTAGTCGGTGAATCCAGACCGTAGTGCCTTTAACTTTACCTGTTCAGATCAGGCACTGCATATATGCTAACGACACATTACACAGGTATCAAAGCATGCTCCTTGACTTCTTACACAGGTGATTTCTCTCTGAGCCTTAGATCATCTCTGAGCCTTATATCATTAGCTCATGAACACCTGAATTAAAGTGTTAGATATCATTGTCAAATGAATATGGCATCTTTTAGAGGAATTACATTAAAAGCAAGCAATTCTCCCATTAAGTTACAACATTCTTTTAGTGGAATAAGGCACGCTGTTTTTTTAAATGTGATTTCTCATTCACCAACTCTGCCTTATGAAGGAGGCTTATTCTCTGAAACATTTTCAAAAACAGAAGTTGTACCTGTAGTATAGAAATATATTTGATTTCCTGAAATAAATGGTATATGGAAAATGTAGAGAGCAATGTGAATCATTCGCATATTAAAAGGAATTTGATTGTCGTTCATCAGTAAATTAAGATGTTAGAATGTGAATGTTTATATTGAGTGAAGGTGTCGAGTATGGCATCTATATAAATGTTACTCTAATCATAAAGAGTTAGAGATATCAACATTAGAATAACGACACATTAATCTGTGTCGAAACGTCGCATACAATGAACAAAGAAGTTGTCATCCATATATTCCTCAGCATTATTGTCACTCCAACTTCTAAAATGCCTCTCAAAGAAGTTATTAGAATCTTTTATTATTAATGTACTTGAGTGTGTTTTTGGATGTAAGTGAAATTGAATGGTACTGTGTATTTCAAGATCACAATTCTGCTATGTGTTTATTTGGATGTATGAATGATCGTGTACTTATGGTCTGGAAGTTAAGGCAATGTGATAGATAACCATCAAGCACCTGCATAGTCTTCCAAAGGGTCAAGAATAACAAAAAGATGTTTGTCTTATCACTAGGTTAATAATATGTGTAACTATTTGAGCGTGCCCTTTCTGGCCTGGATTACACAAATTATAAGTGTTATCATTATATCTTCTACTATGCACATACATGCTTTTGGTGAAGTTTATGTTCATTTGATTATGTTGAATCTGTATGATGTACAAACATGCAGGAATATATAAGTATTCAGTAGGTGTGGTTATAGCATATGCATATGTTTATGTAAGTATATATTAGGTGAGACTATAGGTGTTAAAGGACACGCTTATGTTTATGAATATGAAGGTACAAACGTGCAGGAGAATGTATTAAGTAGGTGTGGCTATAGGTATAAAGCACATGCATATGTTTATGTAAGTATACAGTAGGTGTGACTATAGATATGATAACATGCATATGTTTATGTGTATGAAGGTACCAACATACAGAAGTATGTAAGTATACGGTAGGTGTGTCGTGACGACTGCAGTGGGAGTTGGGTGGGCTAGACCGTAATGACACTGGCGTTTGTCTGGGAAGCAAGTCAGTCCGTCAACCGCCGCCAGTGCTATAGTAGCAATGAATGTACGCTGTGCGCTGCACTACTCTCGTTCTTAGCTCTCTCGCTGCTCGCTGGCTGGCTGATCGGAGAATGAGGAAGTAGTAGAATCGTGTCAGCTGTCAAAGGTCGGCCGTGAGTGAGCTATTGATTTTCTCCTTCTTTCTTTATGGTGGATAACTTGCTCTTGTCGTACTTGCAATGCATCGTTTATGAATTATTGTATGTGGAGATGTTTCATAACTTGTGCGGTATAGGAGATGCATCGTTATGAGTTATCTTAAATGCTGGTGTTTGATAGCTTGTGTTTCATAATAGTTTTGTTTAGTATTTGAATTATGCAGTAGAGGAAATGCATTGTTTATGAGTTACGTTATGCCCATATGTGATATTTGTGTATGTACTGTTTTCTTTTTGGGGAGGGTCGTTTTGATTATTCAGTAAAGGAAATGCATTGTTTAGCAGTTTAAATTGTGTTTTTCCTTTTGGAGATTTTTGCTGAAATTTTGTTTGATGAATTTTGTTAGATAAGTTTTTTTGTGTTAAGTATAAGAATTGCTTTCTAATGAATATGCCTGTATTTGAGATGTTTGAAAAATGGTCATTTACGATTAGTTTTGTTTGATAGCTTTTTAAAGCAGCCAGGAAAATTTATAGTTTTCATTCTTCTTCTTAAAAAAATGTGCTGTATAAATTGTTATCTTATGTAGGAAAGTTTGTTTTGCAGCATAGGAAAGGAATTATGTAGGTTTTGCAGGAGGGTTGAGAGACTGGGAATGATTTATCATATTTTCAATAACTGTCTTCTCAAATAACTTGTGTTGGATAACAGGCTTGTGAAGTATAGGATTTTTTTAATGAATATCAACTAATAGTTGATCTTGCTTGGCATCATTGTATAATTATGGTTTTTTTGAAGAAGGTTTTTATTTATTGCATCATTTATGAAATATCCTACATTACAAAGTTTGAGAACGTGTTCATGCACATATAACAATGTTTGAAGTAATTTGTCATCTCCACCTCGGCCATGTATATTTCTAAGACAAAAGACAAATCCTTCAGGGTGTTTATGATCAAACCGAAAACTTCATACCAAAAACTCTTTACCTACGTTGACCTCACTCAGTGTGATGTATAATTCTCTTGTAAGAGATTATTGTCTATCAAGGGATGAGAAACTTGTCATTCAAGAGTTTTGATGATTTTATGGACAAATATTGATTAATATTGCATTTGTCAATGAAGAAATATACTGTTAGTCATTATAATTTCAAAAATCTATCGCTAAATATTTTTGTCCAGTATATACTATAAAAAAAAACCTCTTTATCTGGATAAACAAAGTTTTGATTCCAATCCCTACTTTGGCCTCAAAGTGATGTTTATTTCTCAGTCAAAAGACAAAACAAATCCCTGATTGGCTCGCTTGCTTGATCGCTCGCTTGCTGAATCGACTGACCCATATACGATGTTGACATTAAGGCGAGGTGAGGCCGAGTCAATGAGAGCAATGTCCCAGCCACCTTCTTACTTTCCATTCTCATCCTGAAGAGCAGTGTTGAGGCAGCTCCTTGCAGGGTTGACCCAGTTTTCCCTTGATCGATCTCTGCTCTCTGTGTATACAGTCTGTAGTAGGAGGGCGGTTTGATTGATTAGACCACTTAACCAGCTGCTCAGGCGGCCTGCAATCCTGGAGAATTCTGTCCTGGATCCCTAACTCAAAATATACTCCTCACACAAAAATAAGCATCAAGAATATTTGTTCAGAAAAAAATATACACATCCTAGGTAGCCATACCTTTAGAAATAACATAGGTATAAATGCTTAAAGGGTACAAAAAATTTAATCAGATTTTCAAATGCAAATGTTGAAATTGTTAAAGATGCTTAAATTTTGTGAGGAGTATATAACAGGAGGGTTTTGAATGAAGAAATTTGGAGAAGTTGATGTCAGTCCCCTTTTCATTATATTTATTAAATTTATTTCAAATTTTAGTTTTATTGAAAAAAAATTCATTTCAGAGTCTAAATGTTAGACTTGATGAATATAGATATAGGTGGCATAAATCTTGTACCGGTAAATGTGTGACAGGACAAGTGGTGTTTCACATGCTGATTGAGTTATTGATTTTCTAGCTGTATCCATAGTTTAGCTTCCCGTTGTTTACACCTGTCTCTCGTTTACCTGCTCACTAACGATGTTAAGTGTTGACTTCCCTGTACTTTGTGAAGGGTTGTTTTGTTCCGAGTCAAACACCCATCAACTATCATGCTATGGAGCATACTTCCAGTGCTCTGAAGTGAACAGTTCTTGTAAGTGGTTACAGCTGAATGATTTTAGTTGTTTTTGATAAACCTGTTTGTAGTGTTAAGACTATATTTCATAAAATCTATCTTCCTGACAGGTACATGTTTCATTTACCTAATTGTATGTATTCACCATTGACCAATGTGTTAAATTTTGGTTTTAATGAATTTGATACTGATGATGCATGCTCAATGAAAATACTTATTACTCTTCCGTTGAAGATATCTTCGTTTAGTATTCTCCATTTCTGATTTTAATGCATATTTAGGGATATAAAGGGCTGTAAAATCAGGGTTCATATTTTCAATACACTAGGGCTAAATATCATTTCTATCTCAAACCGAGATGTCAAAGCATTCTTAGTGACATGTCACAATGAAAAATAATTTTTGGCACTAGAATTAATATAAAACATTTGACCCCCAAAATAATTGTCCTCATCATGATAATTTGCTTTATGAAGATAATGTACATTTTGACATTGAACGGTTGTAGAAGCTTAAAACTTTCTGTCGCTGCTCAATGTTTTCCATCTCAGTCAGTCCTCCATCCTTATTTAACACCAGTGTCTTGTGTAAATGTCTGTCTCTTCTCTATGAAGGGGGGCTCTCTATGGTTGGGGGATTACGCAATTGTTACCACATTCGGCTTCAGATCAATAGGTTTGGTGTTTGTATTCCGCCAGCTTTATCTGCAGTTGAGAACTGTGCTACAAGTAGTAAGGTTTGGATGCACTGCTACACTGTGAAGTTCCATCTATGGTTCCCTAGTTCCAACCAATGCTTGCAGGTTTTACCACAATGCATAGCCACAATAATGTTGCGGGCTTTCTCCCTGCAATAATACTTGCAGACATGATATAAGTGAGATACTCTTGAAAGCAGCATTCAACCCCAAATCACCTCACCTCACCTCACGTCTTCTCTATCAAATTATCAAATTGACCAAACTGCCCGTAGAAAGTACATAACTTGTAATTCCAGGACAAGATGACTTAGCTTGTTTGTATCTTCATGTTTTTATTCCGCTAAGTCATAACACGGCGTAAACAAGTTGTCGTGACTGAAACTGTAGCGGCAATGACGTCGTTGCGAGTTTGAGAGCAGCGAGGGCTGACATATATCCACTATTGATCGGACTGAGCAGCACTCGCTCTGGTTTGTAAGTCACAATTTACGTCAGCGGTCTACTCTACCCTGAGTTAAAAACAAGGTAAAGGGATCAATCAATACTTCACTCGTAGCCCTTGCTTCATTAATTCCTCAAATGGTAAACAAATATGAAACAATTTGCTTTGAAATTTCTAATGGTTTGAAACTTTGAATGAGTCAATTGAAAAATTAGTCTTGATTGATGTTATTAAACAAGAATATGGCTTGTTTGTGTTTGCCATCAGTTGCACTGTGGGACAAAGTTTATTTAGGGCATGTGATATTAGAGCAGGATAGTGTAGATGTTAGTATGTTTCGCATCAAAAGGCCTGAGGTTAGAATCCCGCCAGGGGCTCAGCAACGTTGTCTGCAATAGAGAACTGATCTACGCGCAGTCAGGTTTGAGCTCAAAGCTACACTGAATTTCAGTACAGTACCAACCATGGTTGCTAATTCCAGATGATGCTCGCAGGTTTCACCGCAATCCATAGCCACAATAGTGTTGCGGGCTTGCTCCATCCAATAATACTAGCAGCAGCTATATAGGTAAAATACTCTTGAAAGCAAGGTTGAACCACAAGTTATCTAACCTCACCTTATGAGTTAAATTAGATTTTATCCCATTTTGTTAAGTTGGAATCTTTTTAGTCAACATTTTGCTTCTCATGAAGGCAAGAATTCTATTTTAGTAACAGTTAACTTCTATTAAAAACAAGGATCCTATTTTGTTAACAGATAATGTCTCATGAAAACAAGGTTCTTATTTTATTAACAGTTAACATGTCGTGAAAACAAGGTTCCCTTAATATTCATAGATATCCTCTCATGAAAATAAGGTTCCTATTCTATTTATTAACAGTTATCCTTTTATGAAAACAATTTTGCTATTTCATCAACAGTTAATATCTCATGAAAACAAGGAACATTGTCTATTGAAAAAAAAATATCCTTTTTTTAACAATAAGTAAAAACAATGCTTCTTTGGTACTAATTAACTTCTAGACCTACAAAGCCATGTTAAAAAAACAGGTAACCAATTAACTGTTTTTTCTACAGCCGATAATTAAGCTAGCAGTTCACCTGTAGTGCAAACAAGTCTTCGTGGTAGTTAATGGTCTAAGCGGCGTTGGTCCTCTATGAATGGTGGCAGTTGGTGTGATTACCTCCGGTACACTCACGGTAAATCTCAACCTAGTTATTGATTGACCTATATAGACACCTGTACTGCCGTCTTACACTGGTTCGGTCATTCACTCAAGGCTTTCTCTTCATCAAAACAACTTTATTTTGTTGATGTCATTGACTCAATAAGACTTTAAAACCATTAAATGTGCTTCTTCAATTCCTTGAAATCCATTTTGTATGGTTGGCCTCCAGCAATCATGACTTATTGATAATGGAAATATTTCCTGGTATTATTTTATCAATGGTAAAGAGGTCTGTGTTTTCAGTTTATACAGAAATGAATGATTTTGAATAATACAATTTGTTTTTTTTAACACACACATGATTAAGTGGAAAAGACATGGCATCACACACTATATGTATGGATTAGAAAATAAATTTAACAGAAATAACATATGAAACAAAATAAGATTAAGAATTATATCTGAAAGTTTAGATTATCCTTGACACTTTAGTACAGAGATTATATCTTGACAATATACTTAAAACCAATATATTTTTACGAAATCGAGTCAAAATGACACTTTCTCACTTCACAAGATAAGATAGAAATGATATTCGGCAAAACAATGAAATGGTTTATTTATTATATAATTTTAAGATCATAAAACAAAGTTGGAAGGCAAAGTTTTGCTGTTGTGGTGAATGACAGTCTAGCGACTCCATTAATTATTAGTTTCTCGGTAAAAACTAGTTCGATAGAAATAACTCGGAAATAGTTTTGGGAAAATATATTATTTGTGTATGTTTTTGGTTTAAACAAGGTGAAACAAAGGCTCCTTTCGTATTTTAAAAAGTCAGTTGTGAGGCGAACTGTTACAGTGAGTGAAGTGCTATGTCGGTGTGACACATCTCTCGATTCGTAATTTATTTTAAATAATAAATTATAAATAACTACAGCAGCAATATATAAAACCTTATGGGAATTTAATGAAACAGTAGCATTTATATCAGTAATTTGAATTAAATGTACTTAAGTGGGAGGTTAAGTGATTTGTTTTGGCTTATCCTTTTAAAATATTTTAATGACTGTTTATTGGATTTTCCTTTTTAACAAAACAAGTCGATATTGAAATTCTTGTTAATCATTTTTAGTGCTATTTTTATTTCTATGTTGGAAATTAAGAGAGAGATTTATCATCAAAACAAGCTCTAAGTAGTTTCTTGTTCTATATCAGTTTAAAAAAGCAAGTGCAAAACATTATGTTTATTTGCTTGAAGTTGAAAAATGATTTAATTTATTGACTTTCTAATTTACTTCAAAACATGTTTGTCTAATAATCATGAAGTACATATTGTATGGGAAAACAGAAGAAGGATTATTTGATTATAAACGGTTTTACTCTTTGCCACTTGTAAATTATTGATATAAAACAGACTGAGGCTATCTTATGGCAAATGATGACTTTTTAGCTCATCTGGCCTGAAAGGCCCGATGGGCTTATGGCATGGCATGGTGTCCGGCGTCCGTCCGTCCGTCCGTCCATCCGTCCGTAAACTTTGTGGAATTTCGACTTCTTCTCCAGAAGCATAAGGCCTAGAAAGCTGAAACTTTGTGTACAGACTCCTTAGCTAGTGAGGATTATAAATTGTAGCTTTGGTGGCCCTGTGACCCCTAATAAGGGCAACAGGGGCCACACCCTAAAAACCTATTTTCATCTTCTTCTCCAGAAGCATAAGGCCTAGAAAGCTGAAACCTTGTGTAGAGACTCCTTGGCTAGTGAGGATTATAAATTGTAGCTTTGGTAGCCCTGTGACCCCTAATAAGGGCAACAGGGGCCACACCCTAAAAACCTATTTTCATCTTCTTCTCCAGAACCATAAGGCCTAGAAAGCTGAAACTTTGTGTACAGACTCCTTGGCTAGTGAGAATTATAAATTGTAGCTTTGGTAGCCCTGTGACCCCTAATAAGGGCCACAGGGGCCACGCCCTAAAAACCTATTTTCATCTTCTTCTCCAGAACCATAAGGCCTAGAAAGCTGAAACTTTGTGTACAGACTCCTTGGCTAGTGAGGATTATAAATTGTAGCTTTGGTAGCCCTGTGATCCCTAATAAGGGCCACAGGGGCCACGCCCTAAAAACCTATTTTCATCTTCTTCTCCAGAACCATAAGGCCTAGAAAGCTGAAACTTTGTGTACAGACTCCTTGGCTAGTGAGGATTATAAATTGTAGCTTTGGTAGCCCTGTGATCCCTAATAAGGGCCACAGGGGCCACGCCCTAAAAACCTATTTTCATCTTCTTCTCCAGAACCATAAGGCCTAGAAAGCTGACACTTTGTGTATAGCCTCTTTGAAGAGTGAGGATTATAAATTGTAGCTTTTGTAGCCCTGTGACCCCTAATAAGGGCCACAGGGGCCACGCCCTAAAAACCTATTTTCATCTTCTTCTCCAGAACCATGAGGCCTAGAAAGCTGAAACTTTTTGTACAGACTCCTTGGCTAGTGAAGATTATAGATTGTAGCTTTGGTGGCCCTGTGACCCCTAATAAGGGCCACAGCGGCCACGCCCTAAAAACCTATTTTCATCTTCTTCTCCAGAACCATAAGGCCTAGAAAGCTGAAACTTTGTGTACAGACTCCTTGGCTAGTGAGGATTATAAATTGTAGCTTTGGTAGCCCTGTGACCCCTAATAAGGGCCACAGGGGCCACACCCTAAAAACCTATTTTCATCTTCTTCTCCAGAAGCATAAGGCCTAGAAAGCTGAAACCTTGTGTAGAGACTCCTTGGCTAGTGAGGATTATAAATTGTAGCTTTGGTTGCCCTGTGACCCCTAATAAAGGCAACAGGAACGTCCTTCAAATCTATTTTCATCTTCTTCTCCTGAAGTATAAGGCCTAGAAAACTGAAACTTGTCGCCTATATATACTTAATTTTATGATTGGTGCCCCTGTGGCCTCTACAAAGGGGGTATCATTGGCCACACTCTACAGCATAATTGATGATGAAGCCTGATGAGCTACAGAGCCAATGGCTCTATTTTTTGTGATAATAATAATAAAGTTTAAGACAGTTATGTGGTTGGTATTTTGAATAATTAATTGTTTATTCTTAGTTTGAAGATTAATCACTGTGCTTTAGTAACTTTGTAAATTGGATTTGTTGTAAAAAAAAATTATCAAAAAAATTATCAAAACAATTATCAAAAAAATTCGAGAAAGCTTGGAAGAATGTATTTGAATTTAAACTTTTTAGCTCATCAGGACTGAAAGTCCAGATGGGCTTATGGCATGGCCCGTCGTCCGGCGTCCGTCCGTCCGTCGTCCGTCGTCCGTCCGTCGTCCGTCGTCCGTCGTCCGTCCGTCGTCCGTCCGTAAACTTTTGACACTTTCGACTTCTCCTCATGAACCATACACATTAGAGAGCTGAAATTTTGTGTACAAGTACCTTAGCATATGGAGATTCTAATTTGTAACTTTGGTGACCCTGTGACCCCAAATAGGGTCACAGGGGTCACAACTTTAAAAACCTATTTTCATCTTCTTCTCCAGTTCCAGAAGGACTAGAGAGTTAAAAATGATATGTGCAGACTCCTTGGCCAATGGGGATTCCAATTTGTAACTTTGGTGACCCTGTGACCCCAAATAGGGTCACAGGGGTCACAACCTTAAATACCTATTTTCATCTTCTTCTCCAGTTCCAAAAGGAGTAGAGAGTTAAAAATTATATGTGCAGACTCCTTGGACAATGGAGATTCTAATTTGTAACTTTGGTGACCCTGTGACCCCAAATAGGGTCACAGGGGTCACAACTTTAAAAACCTATTTTCATCTTCTTCTCCAGTTCCAGAAGGACTTGAGAGTTAAAAATGATATGTGCAGACTCCTTGGCCATTGGGGATTCTAATTTGTAACTTTGGTGACCCTGTGACCCCAAATAGGGTCACAGGGGTCACAACCTTGATTACCTATTTTCATCTTCTTCTCCAGTTCCAAAAGGAGTAGAGAGTTAAAAATTATATGTGCAGACTCCTTGGACAATGGAGATTCTAATTTGTAACTTTGGTGACCCTGTGACCCCAAATAGGGTCACAGGGGCCACAACCTTAAAAACCTATTTTCATCTTCTTCTCCAGTTCTAAAAGGACTAGAGAGATAAAAACGATATGTGCAGACTCCTTGGCCAATGGGGATTCTAAATTGTAGATTTCGTGACCCCATGACCCCAAATAGGGTCACAGGGGTCACAACCTTAAAAACCTATTTTCATCTTCTTCTCCAGTTCTAAAAGGACTAGAGAGTTGAAAGTGATATGTGCAGACTCCTTGGACAATGGGGATTCTAATTTGTAACTTTGGTGAACCTGTGACCCCAAATAGGGTCACAGGGGTCACAACCTTAAAAACCTATTTTCATCTTCTTCTCCAGTTCTAAAAGGACTAGAGAGTTGAAAGTTATATGTGCAGACTCCTTGGACAATGGGGATTCTAATTTGTAACTTTGGTGAACCTGTGACCCCAAATAGGGTCACAGGGGTCACAACCTTAAAAACCTATTTTCATCTTCTTCTCCAGTTCTAAAAGGACTAGAGAGTTGAAAGTTATATGTGCAGACTCCTTGGACAATGGGGATTCTAATTTGTAACTTTGGTGAACCTGTGACCCCAACTAGGGTCACAGGGGTCACAACCTTAAAAACCTATTTTCATCTTCTTCTCCAGTACTAAAAGGACTATATAGTTGAAAATGATATGTGCAGACTCCTTGGCCTATCAGGATTCTTAATTGTAGATTTCGTGACCCCATGACCCCAAATAGGGTCACAGGGGTCACAACCTTAAAAACCTATTTTCATCTTCTTCTCAAGTTCCAAAAGGTCTAGAGAGCTGAAATTATATGTGCAGACTCCTTGGCCAATGGGGATTGTAAATTGTAGATTTCGTGACCCCATGACCCCAAATAGGGTCACAGGGGTCACAACCTTAAAAACTTATTTTCATCATCATCTTTAGCTCCTAAAGGTCTATTGAGCTGAACGACTGCATGTAGACTCCTTGGCCAATTGGGACTCTAAACTGTAGGTTTTGTTACCCCATGACCCCAAATAGGGTCACAGGGGTCACAATCTTAAAAACCTATTTTTCTCGGTTAGATGACAGTCTATGGCAAATTTATTTCTCCTTGGATATTTTAGTGTGGACTTCTTTCACTGTCTGATATTGGCGATCTAGAAAGTGTTGAATAATAATACATTTGTTTTGTAATTTTTTTATAGGTTTTCTTGCAATTGCTAACATCAGTTTCATTTTTAGCTCATCTTGCCTGTATAAAGCAAACTTGATATGATGCCTGATGAGCTACAGAGCCAATGGCTCTATTTTTTTGTTAGTCCTACTGGTGTTTGTCTTGTGCCTTGAAGATATCAGATATATAAACTGCGAAACTTAGATGATGCAATCTTTATGATGCACATTTTCTGGATGTGTAACATTTTCTGTCCTAATTTGTTTTCTATCTTAAAGACATCATTTGTATTTCGTGTCAAAAACCTCAAATTAGTTTTTCTGGAAGAGGTATATTCCTGGATGTGTAACATTTTCTGTCCTAATTTGTTTTCCATCTCAAAGACGTCATTTGTATTTCATGTCAAAAACCTCAAATTAGGTTTTCTGGAAGAGGTATATTTCTGGATGAAAAATATTTTCTGTCCTAATTTGTTTTCCATCTCAAAGACATCATTTGTATTTTATGTCGAAAACCTCAAATTAGGTTTTCTGGAAGAGGTATATTTTCTGGATGAAAACTATTTTATGTCCTAATTTAGACATCATTTGTATTTCATGTCAAAAACCTCAAATAAGATTTCTGGAAGAGGTACATTTTCTGGATATACACTGTTTTCTGTCCTAATTATTTTGCCTAATATTATTTTTCATATAAAGTTATCTGAAAAAGGTACAGTGTCTGTTAATATTTCCTATGATATTTTCTCTTCTACCCTCAAATGAGTACTGTATTCAAGAGTGCAGGTAGCTAACGATCATGTACACAGGACTCGTGACCTGATAACAGTTACTACGCCCACCCAGTAGGAAGTTACCTTGATAATGACACAGATTAGAGTGGCTCTTTAGTTCAAGCTTGGTCTGTCATCCAGACCCTAAAGCAAACATATTTAATTGATGACCAACCAAGTCTAGAAAAGTATAGCAAGTCTAGATTGCTCAGCTTTAGGTTAAAGCATCTTCTGGGCTCCATTTTGTTATAATACATGATTTGTTTAAAAATATTGTCAATATTGAAAATAAATACTTATGAGACTAACTTGAATAAAGATTTCAAAACTGTACACAGGTACACTGTTGAATTAAAATATTTTCTCACTCATCCAGTACACAGTACATATGAAACAAAGGGACCCTATCATGGTATTTTTTGTGGCAACGAAATTTTCAAGAGGCCTTTCCTGTTTATGCAGATATGTTATTAGTATATGGTTATTTCACATTTAATGATGAAAGCCAAAAAATAGCTAGCTGTCTTTGAATAAACCTGGATTATTCATGAGAAATGACCCCTTTGAAGT
Organism: Steromphala cineraria; assembly: GCA_916613615.1. NCBI lineage: Eukaryota > Metazoa > Mollusca > Gastropoda > Trochida > Trochidae > Steromphala > Steromphala cineraria. The sequence goes on from OU744729.1 coordinate 3,406,522, forward strand.
GTCAACTATGGATTGGTACGATAATCATTAGTTGGAATTGGTCAAATACAATTAGAATATGAGAATTATTTTTCTAAATTCTGATTAATACATGTTTTATTAACTTTCCCTAAAAAACTGCTGTAAATAAAAGATAGATCCTAAGAATAAAAAGTCTTCTGTTTAAAGCAAAACCTTTTGGCAGATCTTTGGTAACACCTCTTAACCAGTACTATGCAAGGTTGATTTGAGGATTTTATGGTTGCTTCATACAGTTTATTCCCAGTGTATATATATGTAAGGATGTGTTGGTATATTGCAATACAGAAAAAACATCGCAATATATTGCAATGCTGAAATGAAGAACATTACCTATCCGTACGCATACTCAATAAACTAACTTTGTTTTGAGTCATGATAATTTTTTAAAATTTTTTTTTATTTGTCATGATAATGACATTATTGAAAAAAAATGTGTATACCGTTAGTCAAAATTTTGAGAGTGGGTTTTGAAATTTAGGATCACCGATATCACTTTGAAATATTTTACATTCATTGAAGAGTGAAATCATTAAGTCTTGATATAGCTCATTCTCTCCCCACAGAGGCAGATCAAGTCATGTTGATTTAGCCTCTGTTCTATTACACCGACATTGTGGGATAGAATGGGAGATGCCTAATTGGGGGCAATAAAAGTTAGTTGTGCAATCAGCGACGCTGTTCTTAAATCATCGTTTTGGCTACTGAATCAAGGCAAAAGCATTGTGATATGAACCACCCTTTCCATGCGAGAAGCGTTGTCATTTGATAAAGAAATTCAAATGGATTGTGATGCGGGTTTTTTCCGCCAGGGGAAACTGTCGGAACCCACGGATTTCGGCGTAATAGAACAGAGGCTAAATCAACATGACTTGATCTGCCTCTGTGGGGAGAGAATGGATATAGCTTAAAACCTTTTAAAGAAACTGTATTTTTGTGTGTAAAATCATAGATAACAATGAATATCAGTTAGGCTGGTTTCATCTGTTATATTTTGTATAAACAATGTAAACAATGTCGTACACATGTTGCTATACACGTGAACAATATTTATTAAATTTTCATGAAATACCCTGTTTATTAGTTGAATTGTATAGTAAATATAGAAGACAGAACATCACAACAACAGTTTTTGTTGTTGTTTTTTTTTTTTTTTTTTTTATATAATGAGTGTTGTGAGAAACAAATATTCCTTCTTTATCTGTGTATTTGTACATATAGATACGATAGACCACTTCAAAGTTTAATTACCTACCGGTATACTAGAAAATGTTCTTGCCTCCCAAGGCAACTTCATTGTTGTGATGAGTAACAATCCCCCAGCTTCTCACTCACACAGTCTGACAGATGTTGGTATTGCAGCACATTTATTTCATTATTTTTGTGTTCAAATTTTCCCCATTTGACACAATTTTATGCAAAACATTGTCTTCAAATTGAAAGTCGTCTCATTAAACTTCCCAATTTTCTGTTGTCATTGATTAAGGTTGCATTTAAGAAAGCAAAATCTGCAATTTGCAATTTTATTACGGACACCTTTATTTAATCGAGGGAATAGAATTGGCATCACTTTGTTGGTATGTTATTGTAAAAAGGACATTGTTGAAAGAATTATATTTTTTACTTGGCATCATGTTCCTATTGTCACCACTGATTGTCCCAAAAGTTTAACCACTCGCCCATTGGACCTAGCTTTTAACAAAACCAAAGAACACTTTATTAACATAATTTAAAACTAGTCTTTCTTTCAAGAGTCATTCTTCAAAGCTATAATTATAATTAAACAGAAATAAGATTCATTCCTTTAAATGAGATGTTGTACTATAACTGGGATACAAAACATAACAATCATACATGTGTTCACTTTGTCACTTGCATGTGTTTCTGTGAGATAAAGGGCTTTAGTAATGATAATAACCTCATCTGGCTCAACTCCTTGACCAGTGAGGACTATAAATTGTAGCTTTTGTGGCTCTGTGGCCCCTAATAAATACTACGCCCTACCTATTTTTATTTTCATCTCCAGAAGCAAAAGGTCCTTATGTACAGATTCCTTGACTAGTGAGGATTATAATTTATAGCTTTGGTGGCCCTGTGATTATAGAGGGGAACCACATTTGCCACACCCTAAAGCAAAATTGATATGAAGCCTGCTGAGCTACAGAGTCACTGTCTCTACTTTTTTTCAATCTGATATTCACAAGGAATTTTGTTGTGTACTTGAAGTACTGACTTGTGTGTTTGTTTGCAGGTCCCCCATGATGAGATCCCGCCATGATCGCCAGGCCTATAGATAACCTCTTCAACCTCGCTCACGAGCATTCGATTTTCAAACCTTCAACTTTTGCAAGTTCAACCACCAACAGGATTATACGTAAGTCAATCAATTGTGGTTTGTGGTGCCTTTATACTCCTTTCAATATTAACTTTGATATCTTCTTCATCATAAATAAACAGTTTCAGTAGGCAAAATCCTAAGCATTAATGTTGTTAGTTGGAATCAAAATAGAATAATGTTTAGAGTTCTTAAATCTTGATTCTTGTCATTATTAAATTTTGTTTCACAATTGCTTAAATGATAGGCTATATATTTGCTTTGAAAAGTCTTTACAAAACTAAAACGTCATTAAAAAGCCATAAAAAGCTATAAATGTTGGTAATGAAATTCTCTAAGAATCCTGAAGTGGCACCACGCTCTATTCTTACTTTAAAAAAGGAAGTTCCTGTAATTAACTTATACCCATTTGCATGATGACAAGAACTATGATAAAATCAATGATGACATATCAAAGTTAACGTTTTAAAGGAGTTATTAATTATAAATTTGTTATTTTTTATTAAATACTAATAAATTCATTTGCAGGTGGGAAAGCTGAACGCGTCAGCTTTTTGTTTTTCTCAACTTCAGTTTGAAACCCTTGGCAACTGAATACTAATATGTAAGTCATCTTTTATATCTATGCATGCAACAAATTGATTTGTGTACTCACACCTATTTCTTGGATATATAAGTCGCTATCAAATTGAGAACTCAGTGTGTGAATCAGTTTGTATGGAGACAATCATGGTACGTTACTTCTTTACATATGTAGATAATTTGATAAGTTTCTCGTTGAGTGATACTTTAAAAATCATTCCTAATTTTTCTGATATTATTTCATTTGAATAAGGTTCCTTTGTATGTCAGTTATTTATTAGAGGTATGGCGAGTTTTGAAAATATGTAACATTGTCACAGTTCTATTATTTATATTCCCACATTTGTCAGTACTATTTATCTTTGGGTAGAACATGGCTCTTCATTTTCAGTAATTTTCTCTTAGATGTTTTTTCTATTAGAAATAAGTTCCATTTGAGCTTAAACTTCATCTTCTTTTGTCTTCCCTTTTTCACCCCTTAGGACATTGATATATATCTATAAAAATATGTCATAGCTTTGACAACTATTGGTTAAGTCAGAAGAAATAGTTTAATAATGAGTCGGCAGCTTTCCTCATATCAATCCATAGTGAGCTGTCATGGTTTAAATATTTTGGTCATTTGAAGCATTTCTTGAATCAATGCATTGTACCTGTGTAATTCTCAGCAAAAACATAATAATCTAACAAGACTACTCTTACTTAAAAAATTTATATAATTATATAATTTTTTATTGATGGGTTAAACATATTTATGATACTAATATTTTGAAAAAGATACCCAAGGGTAGAGTGTCTAATGATGTCGGTGTTGCTAATGAGACAATTACAGTTTGGCAGTTTGCTTGACCATGAATTTCTCGATTTTATTAAGTTTTGTGAGTGTCTCCATCATTCTATGTTTATGACACTCAAGTTTCAATATCTATTCTCCTTGCTCTTCATTTTGAAAAACAATATTCAGGCACTATTGTGGTAAACATAATTGATTCTCAAACCAGTTTCAAAATGATTTTTAAGAAAATGCTTTGACATAATTATTTCCAAACCTAAGCTGGGTTAGATTCTGGTTGATCGAGTTAGGCTTGGTTGAATTCTCACCACATATTTATGTAATATCAATTATCTACCTCTTATCTGTCCAAATTAAATACCCAATGTACTTAATATAGAACATTTATAATCATATAAATGTGTGTGAATATTCGTAAACATATGTCACAAGTGCAAACACATTCGGAATAGAAAATAAAATACCAACTAAAATGCCAAAGCTAATGAGAAAGATAATTCTAGAATTTGTTGCTGGAAGACAATGTTTCCTAAGGATGTCCGCTCCTTACTGTTAACCTTTAAAAATGAAATATGATTAAGTAAAGATTTTTTCTTATCTTTATTTACTTCATGATATGTTACATCATCTAGATACTTTTAAAAAAATAAATGAAATAAAGAAAATGTGACTTTAAAGCCTCTAAAAAGTGCTTAAACAGCATAAATGACCTAAATTTGACTAAAAAGGGGGGTTTTCAGGTACATTTTGTGTCAAAGCTTGAAAGAACCCACACTACCATATATATTTTTTCATTGATTTCGGTAGGGTAACATGAACTTTGTAACATATCACAAAAGGAAAACAAGTTTAATACTAGAAATGTAGTATTTTAAAGTTTCATTTTCCCATGGATTCCCATGTTAAAAGTGTACTTCACTCCACTATCTTACAGGCGTCATATCTCGAAAAAAAACACACTACCCCCTATTTTTAATGCTGATTTTTCAATCATATACTTTGATCTTTTAAAAAATATAAGTTAGAAAAAAAGTTTAATACTATAAATTTGAGGAGCGAACATCCTTAAAGTGAGCCTTGATCTAAACACCAGAACAATGATAGATAATTCATGGCAACTTTTAAATGTGTTAGCAGTGTATAAACTAAAAACCTTTCAATCACCTGTATCCTTGAAGATGGTTATGTGTAACTTTTTGAAATTTTCTTTGATTTTACTGTTTGTGATTGCCAAAATGGCAGATTTCTGAGGACTAGTTTTCAAGTTTGATTCACACCCTGGTGCTTGTGTTGCAGATCCGCTATGCCCAGCAAGACCCCTGAGCAGCTCTTGACCTCCTGTACTCATCCTACTCCTGTTCCTGCTCCCCCCTTCTGCTGGTGCGTCTGACTATGATGGGTCATCCTGCCCAGAGCTCCGCGGAGCGCCAAGACATCCAGGCTGGCCAGATCCCTCATCTAACTGCTGCTGCTGGCACTCACTCTTCTCGGCAACAAGACTACCAGACTCAACCCGAGTACCATCCAACACAGATGCTGGACAAGGATGGAAACAAGTTCGGGACGTTTGTCCCTCCTTACCCTACACAACATGTAGATCCTTCAGCTACATTCCACGATCCTCATTGGAAGGAGCATTATCCGAGGATAGAGCGGCAAGAGGCCGTGGACCAGGTGTCCCGGACAGGAGAGGATAGTGAGGTGTTTGAGGAGGTTCGGCATGGCTGGTACCCTGGACACTACATGAAGGAGAGGCCGCGGCTGTGGAGTGGAGAGGCAGACGACAGCACACTGGTGGAGACTATATCTGAATCCAGCTCAAGTAACATTGACAGTGGCAGTAGTCGGGAACAGTCACCTTTCACAGGCCCGGATGATGGGAACGTTGCTTTAAGGAATCCATATTCTTCTACAGTCTCAGAACCTCATGATATGGACAAGAGCCATGAAAGGCATTCAGTGGAAACAGCTGGACAGAGATCATTTGAAGGTGAAGAAAGTGATTGTCAACGGTACCAACATGGGAAGTTCAAGAAGATGTTACATCACAGATATGTGTCGAGCCTGCAGTCAGACACTAGCTACTGTGAAGCCAGCTTGAAGGAGGGGCCAGTGTACATCTACCCTCCCGAAGCTGAAGATGTTAAACACAGGAGCTCCGAGTCAGAGCAAGGAGTTGTGTGGGTCCCCCCGGACTATGTGCAGGAAGGGGATCATGATCTCAAGAGGACCAGTACCCGAGCTGATACCCCAGATGATGTCTTTATGGAGCATACATCTGCAGTTTCATCAAACAAACGATCTAAGCCACCATCATTGCATCAAAATGAACCACTTGATCTCTCTAAAAGTGTCAGCCCTAATTTGTCTCCGGGTGTCATTTCCCCAGCCTTGAGCTCCCCAGTTCTCGGTTCCCCCAATCAAGGATCTCCTGTCCTTGGTTCCCCCAACTTGGTCCCTGGGATCAGCCAACAGGCACCCTCAGAACCTGAGCTGTCTCCCACAGCATCCAAACAGTTCTCACCGGCAACATATCGGTCAACACACCGCATGCCGTACTCCCCCCATGGTCTCATATCTCCACAATCACCCTTGTGTTCAGTGCCGGAAGGAGGGCGCATATTCAACTTCAATATGCCCAGTCCATTTGAAGGTCCCCACTCAGACTCGGACCTTCTGTCTCCTAGTCCCATGTCTCCCCGATTCTTCACATTCCCTCCTCATGCATCCATGTTGAGTCCACTGGCGGAAGTGAACCGCCTTGCTGTCTCTCCCAGGGCTCTGTACCCAGCCTCACAATCACAGTTCTCCAACTATCAGTCCAAGCAGTATGGACCAATCAAGCAGGAACACCAGAAGGGCTTCTATGAAAAACGATCTCTCTCCGAGTCGGACGTAACCTACCTGTGTCCTGTATGTGGGCAGGTGTTTCCTTCTTATGATAACCTAGCCAAGCACATGGCCAAGCATCTTCCCACAGAGACTGTTAGAGCTGCAGACAACAACAAGATACACTACTGTAAAGTGTGCAATCGGTCCTTCTCTCGGAGTGACATGCTGACGAGACACATGCGTCTCCACACCGGCCTCAAGCCCTATGAATGTACAGATTGTGGCCAGGTGTTTAGTCGCAGTGACCACCTCAACACCCACAAACGAACTCATACCGGGGAGAAACCGTATCGGTGCCCTCAGTGTCCATATGCAGCGTGTAGGCGAGACATGATCACACGACACATGCGCACTCACAACAAGAGATCCTCAAGAAAAGGTCGCTTTCTCTCTGTGCCCGAGGTGGAAAATAGTGAGGTCCGAAAGAGTTCAGTATCGAGTACTGACACAACAGATTCGGCACGGACTTGCTCTGTGTCCAGTGTGGACAGCCTTGAGTCGGACACTAGTCATCGTAAGTACACATCGGGGACGGAGGGACAGCAGGCGGAGAAGGAAGTCGCTCAGACTCTCCAGTGGGCCTGTGGGAGGAAGGAACCTCCCGAGTTCGAGGAGGTCGATCAGTCTCAGCTATCTGTGTCTACTGACACTTCCTTCGACCCCTTCATGGGTTACCGCAAGGCCAGAAACTGGTCCACCACAAGCTATGAAAGTGTAGATTCTGAAGATTCTCGGAGAGACTCAGTGGCTGACGACCCTTTTCTTGAAGCTGACCGACCCAGCTCCATGACCAGACATCAAAGTCAAGGGAGCCCTCTCATCGATACTGTTAGTCTGCAGAAATGTTCTATAAGTTCCGATACTCCTAGTGTAAATATGTAGTACAGTGTAGTATTCTGACGGCTACCCTCCCCTTGAATTCAAACTGAACTGCTTATCTTGATTATTTGAACATTTAGGGGCCAAGCTTTAGAGTAGTTTTGTTCAATATCTAGCATTCCCACAAAGGCTCTTTTGGCCTGTTTTCGATTTTTGTCTTGGAATCAAAATTTATTTGTTATTATTGTTTTGTGTGCTCTACGCATGTGGATATATATTTGTGATTGTTTGACAATGTTAGCCATTGGGTAAGGGTATATCTTAATGTTTGGTTTATTTGGTGCATTTTATAAAAATGTATATTATTTGTCCAACTGAGAAAAAACTCAGTTCAGCTAGACTCTTGATAAATCTTATTTGAAATATTTATTCCTTTTCTGCTATTGTAAACATAAAGGCAGCTAAGATACCTTTTATTCAATATTTTGATACTCCTTTGTCTCAATTTACAAAACTTTTGTAGCATTTATAGAATTGAAATTCAATTTTTAAAATCTTTGACTCCCGAAGGAAATGGATTATCTTTTTTCTTCTGAATAAGTTTTACTGGATTTTGTTGTATTGATTTCCTCAAAATCAATGTTTTAGCAAATAGGAACTTTTAATTGCAATATCTGAAATCAATTCATTGCCATACAACTGTGACAAGTCAAAGTGTATCTAAAAATATTTTAGTTAAATCGTATCAGTATTATTTCAGATCACACTTTGTTCTGTTTCTGATTCTCAATTCATTATAATCTTAAAATGTTACAGGGGAAATACTTTTCAAGTTATCTAAATTTACTGAGTACACAATGAGAAACAAAACATAAAAACTGAAAAGGGATACATTGTTTTTGCAGTGAATTCTTAAGGCATGTAATTAACTTAACAAAATGTCACTTGTGCAATTGTATTTCACTGTTTTGCATATATCGCCAAACATACATAAACAAAATTTAGTTAAAGCTATTTCAAATAACCCCTCGTGTTATTTTTTGGCCTCCTATTCCTAACCTGCTAATTTTCAGAATTGAAAACTGAAAACACAGAGAAAATTTATGAAAATTAATTAATCAAACGGCCATAAGCTTATCCTGTTTTTCTGCTATGAATTGGTGATATCCCTATAACGCACAAACAATTTTCGGTTTAGTCTCTCATAGGAATTATTTATTTGATTTGAAGTAGTTAGAAGTCAAAATTGTTACATTTTTGTGAATGTGAATGTTTTACAAAAATGATATCTAAGATAAATCAAGAGTGAAAAGTGTTAACATCAAACAATATTTGGTATATATTACTGCAGGAAAAAGTTCAATCTTTCTCTTTACATTACAAGAAAAACATTCTGCTTTTCAAAGTCCTTATTGCGAAATTCATATTTATTCTCAAAATATTGTATAGATTAAGAAAAAGTTTATTAGTTACCAAATATTTATTCTCAAAATATTGTAATGGAATAAGAAAAAGTTTACAAGTTACCAAATATTTTTGACAATTCAAAATGTCTTCCCTTTAGTTTAGTAAATCTCCTTCTGGAGTTTGAAACTTAACACGGCTGTTTGTCGGCCAAATACTTCGACTGTGCCATACTAATGAATTGTTTTTTTGTTTGCAATTTGTGTTCGTGTCTAGAAAAGTGATATTTTGTTGCCTCAGTTTGTGATCTGCTTTTAAATGGCATGCCATGTGCTCTGTCTGATTGATACAGAATCAACACCTTTGAATATGCTATTTTAGTATTGTAGAGTCTACCATGTAGAACTTATAGGTAATGTTTCAGTTTGTTGATTATTGTAGTCCTTGTTTGTTTGTGCCAATAAGTTTAAAATATTGTTTAGTATTACAAATTTCTATAACGTTATGTTAAAATTTTGTTTCAATTTTGTTTTGTTGAACCAGTATAGCGAGACTTGGATCTGTTGTATGAAGAGTCCCTCTTCGTTCTTATTTGTTAATTATTGACGTGCTTGTTGATGATAAAAAGTCATGTTATCAATGAAGATAATGAAGGTGGAATCGGCTTTTGAAGTGTCAGTAAAATCCCTGTGAATGAGGTTTCGGTGAAGAAATGCTCGGTATCAATGTCTTTCAGTGGATGTAGCTTGTAGAGTGAATACCTGCCTGAAGTAAATAGCCTCGCAGATTGGTCCGTTTTATGTGTAAAGTTAGGAGACTTAAAGGGGCAGTAGCACGATTCTAGTGGGAATACAATCACGAAAATGAAAATAAATGGTTCCAATTGAAAGACAATAAATTTAAACTAAATGAAGCAGTAATGAAACAAATATTCAATTTGAAGTTCAGCCTTGCCTTTTCTTACACAAAATGAATTTAAGGTGTTCACACAAAAATGGCCGCCAATGGACTTTATGTGAATCTTTATAATTTGTTCTCTGACTATGGATGATTGGTTTGTGTAATGAGATTTTTGACTCTGTCGAAATAATGCATTTAGCATTAACGTACACATATCAGTGAAACTTTTAAATATATTATTTTCTAAAAACATGCTACTGCCCCTTTAAGTATTTGACAGCATTATGACAAAATGTGAACTCACTTTTTTTCGTGAAAATATTTTGGACTTGTGTCCTTGAATATGAAGTGAGAATAGCATTGTTATGCCGCTGGCAAATTACTTTTCAAACCCTTAACTTTACTGGATTTGATAATGAATTGTCAAGCAGCTTATGTATATGGAAGGAAAAAATGTGGTTTTTCTTGGATCCAAACAATTTTTATTTTAATTAATATAGTTTTCAAAATGTGATGTGTAAGGAAGGTTCCAATATGAACCTTCCGTTTTCATTGTCTATATTGATATATGGTTGATAATCTTAAATGTTATGAAAAGAAGAGATGCTTGAACTATGATTCTATCTAATTTAGATAAAATCTTTTGTTTTGAGTTCCCTTTCCAAATTAAGAATTGTAAGGTTCATTATTTTGAGAAGGCCACACATTTTTGTATAGAAAACTGAAACAGTGAAATTGAATCACGAGACCTTTTCCATAATGCCATGTTGAATTGAAAGATATTATTAAGATACAATGTTGCAATATTTGTATGTTGATGACATCATACAATAGATGTGTGAACAATGCCAAAGATGGTAAAAAAGGAAAATGTTCCCAAATTAAGAAAAAGATAACTTATAAAGATTCTCTCGTTGAGAAAGTTTTAATCAGTAACTAGACATTTAGATTATTTCAGTTCAATTGCAGTGAAATATCTATACTTGATAATGTAAGTATTGGATTTTATTAATAAAATTTTTTGGTTTTGAACAATATTCAGATGATCAATAAAAAGATATTTCAATATTGATAATTTCAAAACTTTCCAAATATACAAAGTTTCTCCCAGTAAATTTGAATTTAAATTTTTCGTTCTCTTAACATGATTTATGATTTAAAAGAACATATGCATGGTAAAGAAGTGCCAAGTTGAGCTATTTGGTCCCTGTATACATGCTGTGTATCTAAGCAGGGCTGGTCAGACCTTTCTTGAGGTTGAACTATGTACAGATCAACGTAACAGAGACAGATTACCTATACATTGTTGACTTGTAATTTCACTTGTACAAGTATATTTGTGGTGAATACCTAATGTCATTTTTGTACACGTAAATAACTATATTTTTTCACTTTTCATAAATTTTGTACTATGACAGTTCTAATGATGATATAGAAATATTGTGGTGACAGTAATATATGAATATGAATATATATATATTTGTTTGTGAGCATTGTAGAGTTAGTATAATTGTAGGAATTACTGGTTTTCTGGTTTCCAATTGTTATGTTTGAAAACGTTATTAATGATATAGATTTTTTTAAAAAGATTTTTCATATTTTTAAACTTGACATTTATTACATTTTAAAGATATTTTCACAACATTTTCTTGATTAAGAGGCAAAATTAAATTCCATTTGACCTTTTTTTTGCACATAATACTTCAAAAATTGAATCTTTCATGAGTTGTGATTTCAATGAAATTCCCTCTCAGAACTACTAAATTCTAATGATTTTGACACTTCAAGAGTAATAAAAAAATATTTTACCTTGTCATAAACAATATTCTTAATTTTTTCAAACCATTGGAATCCGGTGAAACTCAGTAATTAAGGTTTTGTGTCTCCTTCAACATTGAATCATTAGATGAGTCCCCAGTCAGTAGAGTCATTGTTGATATCAGATTCATCTTCAATCGTCATAAATCATTTCATTCTGTTGTTAAACATTGCCTTCATTTAAAACTTTCATCGAAGACACTTCTACTACAAGAATTGCAAGCAAGGTTATTCTTTCAAGATTCTTTATTTATATAGGTTTTTTTTCAAATAAGAGGAATACATTTTTGTTGTAGAGGGCTAGTCGATTCAAAAATTGTTTATATTATGTGAACTAACTATGGTACTTTGAAATATGTACAGTTATTCTCTGGTAAAAAATGTTAACAATACAATGTATTTATGTTTTTAAGACTTATTTGTCAATAAAAGCTAACAGTTAGGAACATTTTAGATTTCATACCTACTACTGTCTGGAGCAGTTGAAATGAATCATAATTCACGAGTTATGCTTGAAATGTTAAAAAAAGATATTTTTAAACTTCTTAAATCAGAATCTTATTTGTTTTTGTTACTCTTTTAAAGAACATTTAAAAAAATCTTTGCTAAATTAATTTATTAAAAAATATTATCTTTTTTGAAACAGATTTTTAGCTACGGCATGTTATTATTCTTTATGATAATGATGATGTTTTATTCTTTTGAATTTTTCCTTTTTCTTGACTTTTTGGATTTTCAAAAAGTAATACCACCAGAAGTGCTATCCAGTTTGAGTGATATGTTTACCTTACCTTTGAAAAAACTGAAAAGTGCAGTTTTTGTATAGAAATTCATATTTTTACTTCCTGTACAGATATGAAGGAGATTACATGTAAAAGAAATTGTAGAAATTTATTTTCGCAAAGTTTAAAAAATCATGTAACCACATTTATGATTCTTTTTTTCCCCAAAAATGTGAAAAATACATCTTGATGCAGAATTTTGATACAATTTATTAAGACATTGACAACGACATATGTTTGATCTCATTTGTGATGTGGGTCATCATTATTCACCTTTCATCTTGGTAAACTGCAGGACAGTTTGGAGAACAAGTTCAAGATTGAACTCACATCAAATCATCTTGGCAAGTCATCCATGTATTTCCACTCATTCACAATCAGGGCTGTCTTTAACATGTACTGCAGGCTCCAATTGGTTTAACTTCCTCAGCAAAATTTGGATATAAAAGTTAGAATCGGCAGTAGCATCTTTCATTCATAATTCTTCAAGGAACATGTCAGGGTTGCCTTGTTTAAGCTCGTTGAAAGTGCTAATTTTCAAAATTCAATTCATTTGGATTTCAGGATATAAAAGTTAGAATTGGCAGTGGCATCTTTCCTTCATAATTCTTCAAGGAACATGTCAGGGTTGCCTTCTTTAAACTCGTTGAAAGGGCTGATTTTCAAATTCATTTCATCTTAAGTTTTAAGTCTTATTGATACATAGGGGAAAATCCTGGCTGTTTGATAAGAATGCTAAAATTACTAACTTCAATTATTTTTTGGCTGTAAGGTGAAAGGGTTGTATTCCAAAATTCAATCATTTTGTTGTTTTGGGTTAAAACTTGCAAGTCATTAATACAAAGGGAAAAAGGTTGTAAGGTGGCGAGGTCAGCAGTCCCATGTTGGAGACGCCCTGAAGTGTTCAATGTTCATCATTTAGATGTCTCAGCCACAAGTAAACCTGTTTATTTTCTAGATGAAAATGCATTGTTGTACAAGTTGGACAATGCTTAATGATGAGCAGCCTTATCTTAGTCTTAACATTTTATTAACATTTCAATTTTATAAATCAAATTTCTTTTCTTGTTAATATAGATTTACATTGTTCTAGTTTTGATATCATTTTGAATTGTACTGACAACCTGCTTTTTAGAAATTAACTAAATATTTTATTAGTATTATCTAAGTAACATAATGTCAAATATGATAAACTGATTAAATTGGACAAAGTTTATTTCAACATTTCCAATAATGATTGTTTCGAACAAGACATATGTTTCATATATTCTGATTATAAAATATGGTCAAGGGTTTTTGCATATGTTTATAAATATCTCTTTAATGTATATGATATCTGAAAATATGAAAATTATTAAAAACCGGTGAAGATGAACATACATATATTTGTATATTCATCAGCTTAAACTTTACCTGATAACCTGAATGTGGTTGTCAGATTTCAATTATTTTCCCAATCAAAGTCAAATAAGGTTGATTGTAGTTCTAATTACAAGACAATATTTTTCACCTGTTGAGGAGTAGAAGCAAGCCGATATTTCATTGTTGTATTGTATTAGTAAAGTGCCTTCGAATTCCTCAGTTTTGGTCACCTCTTAAGCCTTCAAACGTTTCAAATGGGAGATTAAACCTTTTCTAGATGTTATGCAGATTTATTTGGCTTAAGTGCTTTTCAGGTATTTTTATGAAAAATATTTTCATATACAATGTTTTTGGAAATTTTGCTTTGAACAATTCTATTGTTAAGGGGTATGATTATATATAAACTGCAAAGGTAAACTAACTAAATTATAGTACTCTATTTGCAAATTTAAGACTCAAATTCTTGACATTGTACCATCTTTTGAACTCACAAATAGGGAAGCTAATTATTCATATGATCACTTTATTATGTGTTATCAAAACATGATAATATAATAAAATCCTAATGATTTAATACAGAATAATATGATGAAATTTTTAAGAATCGTACCTTAATGTTGCCATATGATAAGGCAAACAGAGAAATCATAATTTTTTTGTTAACATTAAAAGTGCCAGTTTGTTACAGATATCAAATGGCATAATTGTGAGTGAAAGAAACCATTGTCATTGCAGTTAGTATGAAGTTCAAGAAGTAACACAAAAAATGTCTTAAGTCATTATTTAAATTTACAATAAAGGAAGTCAAGATATCTAAGAATTACTGATTTGATGGAAGCTTATTTGTAGTTACCAGTTGTCACAGATAATACTTAGCAATGTCTCTTGTCATCAGCATCATCATTGCTTCATTCATTCATTCATCATCTCATATGCTCATCCATCCATCCATTAATTCATTCATTGAATCGTTCATGCAATCATTGACCATGGCAATGTTTACTCTAGTGTTTGCCCAGTCAGCAGGAAGCACTTAGTTCTATCTTGAACACATGCACTGTGTTTTGTATTTTGTATATGATCATTTGTTTGGCTGTACTTTTCCCGAGCCTAAAGTGGGGAATATTGTTTGTTTGTACCTCCAGTTGTTTTTGTGGAGTTTTTTGGAACTCACAAGCGTGAGTAAAACAATGCTTAAATATAATCTGTGTTTGTCATTATTTGCTTATCAGTTCTTTAAGATACAGTATGGGAAAGGATTTGTGAGAAGTTTTTGGTAAAGGATTGACAAGGCTTTTATGGATGATAAAAGTATTTATCTTAAAAAGTCAGATGTGTGAAAAGAAGGAATTGATAATAATCGACTTTTCTGAATAAAAGATCAGATTGTTGTACATTGAAAGTAACTGTCAAGCAGTTTAATTTAAAGTTAAAAAATCACTGTGTGGAAGAAGTTATATAGGAAGTTCATATTCAGGTTTTGTTATCACTAGCCTCAATATTATCCGTTTCACTCCTATACTGAGTCTAGAAAGGTCTAGTAGAGGATCGTGTCAGCCGACCTTTCTGGGACCTATGACCCTCCAACATTATACATGCAAAGGCAGACTAATGTGGCTTGATAGGATGAGTTCTTATTGGTCAATTCGATATGTGGGCTGACACGCCCCTCTACCAGGCCTTTCTAGACTCAGCATAGGAGTGAAACAGATAATATTTAGGCTAGGTTTTCTTAGACTGGTTTTGTTATTTGACTATATCAAACTTTTAGTGAACTACTGCACCTTATTACTCTACCATGATTAGAATTACACATCCTCCACTGGATGTACGATCTGGTCTTGACCTCTGACTTAAGCCATGTTCACATGCCATCAAATACTTATAAGCAAATTTGCACATATAAGTAAAAGTGAATATACTATGCGTTCACATGGAGAAAGAGTGTCAGGTGCAAAACACACTTGCTAATATAAGTATTTGGAAATTGACGTCTTATGAAAAGCATTTAGTCCGTTTGGAAGATGAAGGGTCTTGTCTAGTTTGCGGTATCCAGTATCTATATCTGTCTAAAACAACGACTTTGACTAGTGTAATGGGAAGCCCCAATCTTTTTAAAATACGATCTTTTTGCTACACTACGCTACGCGTGTAGATCTTACCAGGCTCAGTTATAACAGCCGTCAGAGTATCCTTTGACTCAGCCAATCAGCGACTTTGCCCCGTAACTCGGGTTGCTGGTGACGGGTATTCATATCTAATCTTCAAAACTCGAAAAACGAACATTTCCGACTATTTCTAAATGTCGACAACAAATATTTCCTGTCATGTCCGAATGAATAACTCAAACTGTGCTTTATATCGCTCCTATCAATTTGTTGGTCCAAATTCGTCCAGGTAAATACTTTAATGTTATCATTATCGAAGAAATCACCGTAAACGGGGCAAATTCAAACAGCAAGCTGTAGATGCTATTTTTGGAACAGTTACGTTATATAAACGTTTTCCTTTAAATCTTATATGAAACGATTCATGTTCATTAAATTCGGTGTATTTTGTATCCATAAATATACTGACACAAATGAGAAGACCAGAACTGACATAAAAACATTAGATCAGGTCTTGTTGATTTGATATCACACATATTCGATGTACATATGCAAATTAGAAAGAATCTAGTTCTGTCAAATAGTCAAACATTACAAATGAATTTACGACCTATGCAAATTACCTAACACTGCTTTTTGGGAAATTCGAAAGGTCATAAGTTATCATTTTATCATTTGGGCTGTGCCGATTTACGGTTTAATCTCTTGAATTGTCCTTTAAAGGGGCAGTAGCACGTTTTTAGGGGGAATATAAGGTGATGTCAGGAAAATGAAAATTAATGGTTCCAATTGAAAGACAATGTATTTAAACTAAATGGAGCAGTAATAATTCAAATATCTAACGTAAAGTTTAGCCATGCGATTCCTTTTTCTTACACAAAATGAATAAAAGGTGTTCACACAAAATGGCCGCCAATGGATTTTATGTGAATCTTCATACATTGTCCTCTGACCATGGATGATTGACTTGTGTAATGAGATTTTTGACACTGTCAAAATAATACATTTAACATTAACTTACAATTATCAGTGAAAAATTTAAAATAAAAAATTATCAAAAAACGTGCTACTGCCCCTTTAAGAGACATAGGATTTGATTGGTGGATGAAATCTTCCTCACGTCAAGCGGTCAAAGGTTACCCTGACGGCTGGACTTACAGGGCCTTGTGAGATCTTTAATCTGCGTAACGTAGTGAAGCAATTAAGATATCATTTTAATGAGATTGGGGAAGCCCGAAGGCCAGTTTGAATAAAAATATCCATGGAAACTGCTAAAATTCCTGGTAGCGTCATTCAGCCATTAAAACATTATTCGTGACATGTTGGATATGGATGATATGTCTTCACGGTCGAATCCAAGGTTGCTCACACCTTTTTCAGAAGTAGAAAAAAGAAGTAGAAAAAAGAGTCGAAAGCTCTTTTTAAGATGTGTTTAGAAAAACAGGCAAAGTTTTTTCGACAATTTTATAACAAATGATGAAACTGCATTCATCACTATGATCCTGAAACTAACGTCATAGCCCCTTAAAGGTACAAATTCAAGTATATCTATATCTCACAGCCTTTCGGTTTTGCTGAAAAATTTTACTAAAACTTTTTCTTTCGATTGCAGGGACTTAAAATGCTTCATTGTTTTAGAAACTAAGAGAAGCTATTGAGCTCAGCCGGCTTGGTATGATGATCAATATTGTTCGTATCCTATAGACAACGCTTTTACATGTTCCATGTATCTCCCTAATTGTCCCACCACAGGAGCACGGGCTTATGGCCAAAAGATCTTTCTCACCCTCATGAAGGATTGCTGACCTAGCACAATCAAACACGTTCAAATCACAGAGTCATTTGGAAGAGAAACATGCTTTCTAAAGGCTGAAACGTTGATTTTGTCAAGTCAAGGCATGGTTTGATGACCAACCTACCGAGCAAAGTTCCCGTAGCTATATAAAATGATGGATAAAATGCGTTACTCTAGATCTTGTGTTGCTATGAAGTGTAACATAGATAACAATGCCAAGTTCACATTAGGTTAGTCTTGGGAAATCCTTAAAAAAAACGCATGTACATGGGGTTTTGATAACTATTTTTCATCGCTTTTGTCTTTGCCAAAACTCACTTTCCAAATCGTAGAGAAGTTCATTCTGCGATTACACATTTGTGACCATCTTTACTGACGGACGGACTGTACGGACGAAATGCACTCATGATGTGCGAGGGTTTGATAATGTTTTGCCAAAAAGACAAATGCTTCGTTTGAACCTCGTTATCAAATAATGTAAAAAGAAGTTTAAGATGCCCAACTTTCCTATCTAATGTAGCATATCCCTGAACCAAACCCTTCACTTCACTAACATAACTAGTCTTAGCCTTTCCAAGACCATTTTAACTATGGCTTGAGTCGCGCCAGTGTTAGCATTATTTTGGCATTGAAGGTAGATGGCGTTGTTTCAGACAATCCTGGTTCTAAGTTCACAGCAGAGTGATAATTTCATGTTGTGACGCAGCATGTGACTTTGCCAAAGTATCGAAGAAGACAACCATTTTGCTTAGAACATAATTTCTCGTTGTATCAGTTCAGGACTTTCTTCAATTTATATTGCATTCCGTTCAGTCGAATAGCTTCTTATATAACAATGTGCATACTTATTTTGCGCCATTTTCACGTCCTAAGACATGCTCAAAGCGCTACATTATTACCCCGAAGGAGTGTACTTACACAGCTGCTACTTAGAGCTAATCACGACCACGTCAGTCCATCCAATTTTCAGCTACCCAACAGCTGGGTGAACTGAGTGCAATGTGGATGAAGTGCCTTGCCCAGGACTCAACACAGGATGAGATCCAAGTCAAAAAAATTTGGTGTCTCCACCGGGATTCGAACCCGGGTCTCAGGCGTGAGAGGCCAGCATGCTAACCACTACACCACTGTGCTCATTTTCACTCCATATGTCTTTCACCACTTGACTTTCCGTAAATAAAATCACCAAACCAGAGATTCTTTACGAAAACATGACTTTTAGAAATGATAAAACCATTTTGCTCATTTGAGCACAAAAAGAATTGCGTTCACTTTCCATAAATACGTATGTAAGCGAACTTGCATATTAGCAAATTTGCTTTACCTCTGAAGGTGAAATAAATTTACTAAGGAAGCAAATTTGCCAATATAGGTAAACGCGTTCACACGCCCAATTTACTCATTAGGAGCTAATTTACTCATATATGTAAATATAGGCCTACTCATATAAGTATTTGGTGGCATGTGACGCAACCTTGGTCACTACATTCTTTATATTAGAGCAATTAAAATGTCTCATCTCTGCCTCTCCTCAGGCATAATCAAAGCTAAAAAACAAGTCCAACAGGATATGTCGCATATTAAACAAGTTACCGGGGTATAAGAGTCTGAGAAGGTGTCCAGTCAGTTACAAGTATATGACATAAGGCGTTAGTAACAGGTGCACTGCCCTTCGTTGCCTCAAACTGTCCTTCAGATCGATGTTTTACAATACTCGTCGCAGGGTATTGCACTTATACATAATGAGAGAATAACACTGCTTCAGAAACCTGAAAAATCCGCCCAAACCTCACCATCAAAATTGGAACTTTAAAGGAACGTTTCATCCAGAAGCCCTTCATGAAAAAACCCTTAATATATGTACATGTGAGGTGCCACGCCCAAACTTTTAATCAAGTTATTCAGAGTCAACAAATGACAATTTAGAATCCCCATTGCCTAACGGGTCTTTGAAAAAGATTTCAGCTTTCAGTGCCCCTGGGACAAAGGGGGCTTCTCTAGGCTCGCCTAGTTAACAATACTGCCTGTTGTTCGTACAAGAGCGTTTCTAATACTAATGTCAGAAAAATCTCTTATTCTGAAATCAAGGAAAACTTCGATAACCCAACAATTGTTTGAACATTATCCAAGAATAACATTGACCCAGCAGTTCATTGGTATCAATCCAAAATGAATACAAATACTCCGTGTCTTTGTATTTAAATGAAAACTATTTCTTGATCTAACTATATCATCTTTTAATCTTACTTAGTGGAACGGAGCAATAGAGAAGCATATCTTCGTCAATATGGTATTTTCTACTAGTTTCCTTTATATATATTTTCACATTTTTTACCTTCAAATAAGAAATATCAGATAAAATTCGAGCAACTATACGATATTTATTCAAATGAAAGGATCGGGTACAAATCATCAAATTAAGTTGAAACATCCTAATGTCAACTCGACAATGATCACTTTAGCAATAACATCAATGTCATCGACTATTGCAACCATAGAAACATCAACAAAATCCGTTCTATTTTGGAATTCTTTCTAGCACTGCGAAGCATTGTAAGGTTCATTATAGATACTGATTAGATCCAAATACTAAACATCCTCTGTACAGAATAAGTATCCTTTGTTTCAGGAACTCTCATATCAATGATCTCCACAGAATTGGCAATAGTCATATCCTACAAGACTCCCAGCTCATATCTATATTTGTTTAGGTTGACGCGAGTCCCTCGGGTTGCTTATAATTCTCGTAGCGGCAAAAATTAGTACCTCTGAACCTGAAAAAAAAAAATTTAACGGAGGGCTTGCTTGTTGTCACCAAGGTCGATGCCATAATTTAGTTGCCATTACGCTACCGTGTTCTGCAGAGAAAACTTATGTTGACAGTTCAAAGGCTTAGCGAATGATCAGGCCTATACTTTTTAAACGGTGTTGTTGATTGCAAAACTAACTGACAACAATTATACGTGTCCATTTCAAGTCCAGAAATTGCGCACATTAAAATAAAGGTAGGCAAAGGTGGATATTACTTGAGCTCTATCGGGAAAAGATGGGAATACTCTCTTCTCTGCAAGACATACTTAGGCCTATAGCCGATTGATGTGGGTCCCTATTTCCCCAGGCATCATGTTGCCACCATCTTTATATTCTTGTGACCCTGTGTTGACCAGCCCGCTTTCTGGGGGACAACCAGCGTTGTTAGCTCCTCTTTCTACAGTTCCATCTGAATCAGGGTTTATTTCGTCAATGTCTCCCTGTCTATTCTCTATATCATCTACTTCTAACGCTTCCGATAATGTTGGTGGTGGTCGCAAGCTACCAGCATCGTCCTTGACCTTTGAACCGGAAGTATCGTTCGACTCAGGATTGTCAACAGCCTCGATCATTTGAGTCACAGAACTATTGGCGCCCTTATCGGAAGCTTCATCGTTTTCATTATCAACGATGCCCACTGATTCTTCGATGTCCCCGATATCTGTAAGAGTCATGGGTCCCTCGTAATTTTCAAAGACCTTTGGTATGGAGGTCTTTCGTACAGATTCCTTCAGCATGATTTCTGAAGAACAAATGATGTCTGTGTTATGTTAATGAGGTTTCAATGATCCATAACGGTCTGTTGAAAATGTATTTAAATTATTCTGAAAAATTGAAAATACTTGCTTATCGATTGTAATACCATTTCCACAATATTTACCTGTTTCACAACCGAGAGGTGCCTTTCTCTTGGGCCGTTTTACCTTCTTCGCTTTTGGTTTCGTCTTGAGTTTTTTGTGACTAAACAGAAAAGTACAGTAAACTATACATTCTCCTTAGGAACATAAACTATTGTTTCCCTTTTCTTAGTATATTATTCATTTCAAACAAACTTTGAGAGGGGAATCAACTCCGGGAATTATCAAACCGACATTCAGAAGACTTTGTATTTCGTAGATGATGGCCTACAAGGCTTATGACTACAATTTACTGTCTCCGGTCTCTTGAAAGAGCTCAAAATTTTCAAATCAATCACTTAACATATTTGCTACGCAAAGTGGTTAATTGTTATAAATACTAGAATTATGACTGGACGGTAATTGAATGAATAAAGATTTGAACTCAAAACAAAATTATATAAGCCAATCAGTATGACGTTGCCAACCATTTCCTTAAAGCAGAAAATAGCATTATACCTTCTATGAATAATACATGAACTGATTTTAATACAACAAGCCAACTCATAACCTTCAGGAAAGTAACAATCTTTAATCAAATTGACAATATGTCGTTCATGTTGACAACAACACCGTAAATAGAATGAAATTTACGAAAACAACACTGCACACACTTCAGCGCCTCATAAATAACACAGATACAGTTAAAAAAGAAATATAAAAAAATCAATTAGAAAATTACAATATCCCCTATCTATTTTGATCAGTTTATATAAAGTATCCTTCGAAAAAAATGAACCTACTTATCTTTAACCATTAACATATAACATAAAATATCCTTCTATAGTGTGGACTCGGTCTTTACGTTTAAACATTAACCCCATTGGTGCAGTTTACCGTTTCCGGGTCCTGTGTGAGGTCCGAGTCTGGAAGGAGTTCCTGAGGAGAAAGATGGCCACCAGCCCGAGAGACTGGCCCACGATGAGGGTTACCAGGAGCTGCTCGCTCGTGTCGTCCTGGATCGTACACTCTGTCAGGGGAAACAGTATTACACATTTGATACTAAGAGGAGTACCAAGATCTATGAAGCCTTTTTCTAACTATTTTTCCTGGTATGGTTTAAAGCTGGACTTCTCAAGCTCCAAGAGGAACGACTTTTCATAACAGTTTTCATCATAATTCTGTTAAGGTCAAATCATAAAGCAGTTTTTAAAGGCCCGTTTACACTCTACGATAAGTTGATAAAACATGAGGTAGTAACCTGTAATATCTGACTTGTTGATACGGGTGGGGTGTTATCGAGGCACATCTGGATTAGAGACCACAAATTGTAACGGATTGAAAATCAGCAGAGATGGTACTATCAAAGAAGTTTCATTGTTCCCACACAAAATACTAAAAAGAACCTTGAAATTAATCTTGACCGAAATGACAATTAATAAGCTTACTTCGTTCTCGTCGCTTGTTTATAGGCGAAGTTGTTGCTGGACTTATGTTCTTTGACACTGTAACTTGCGGTGTAGTGCTGGTCGTCACCGGGACATCGCACACAGCAACACGGTCCCGTATCAGTACACGCGCTGATACATACCCTTGTGGAACGGATGCCGTCAATTCTAATGATGGAGGAATGTCTTCAATCTTAGCTTTTCTCTTCAAATAAAGTTTCCAGGAAGACAACGAGAACCGAAGTCGAAAATAGTTCCCTCCTTTACCTAGTATAGACACATTGGTCCCGCCACGTAGATTTTGATTAACCAATTGGAAATTGAGAAGAGATATTCTCCAGTCACGTGATTGGGGTCTGTCAATGACGTAAACGTCCCTGTTGAAGTGGACTGTGTTATTTTCCCGTTGGCGTTGAAAAGTTGATTCCACTGAGTGGACGAAATGAACCTTTAAAACGCCTCTTATCTGTCTTTCGCCGCTTTTCGCAAATACGTCAAGATCAAAGTTGAAAGAGTCATCACCGATACCGTCCAGCAAGGTCAAATGGCCTGTCTCTTTTTCAAGCTGAAACCCCGTCTCCGTACCATCTGTTAGAGACAAATTATGGTAAGCCAAACCATCATTTATTGATGCCAAATTGAAACCTTGCTATAAAATAGAAACGTTATGTTTTATATCTAACAAAGTAAAAATTGTCAGATTTATTTTTGATTAGGGTGATTCAGACATTCGAGGGGTTTAATAAATATTTTCAACTTGTTTTAGGTGTGACATCAAAGGCGAAAAATGGCAAAGCGATGTATAATAATATGCCATTTAATGCTGAGGAAAGGGGTTGATAGAATTTATCAATGCTATCCTAAGTTCCTCATCACTAAAGTTGAATGAAGTTAATGGTTTCTTATATTGATATTGAGGAAACATAAGTCGAGAAGATAATTTTGTGTGAATGCCATTTTCCAAACAAAACCCAAAACGATATGTTTTTGAAGGCTTTAACACAAAAAAGCTAAGAGAAACACTTTCTCGAATCCAGCCTACTGTTGTTCACAAAATTTTTCTTTTTTTTATCTTTATCACAAACCTAAGCTGTAGGTTATATCACCCTCTCCCTCGTCTTCATCCCTCGCCGCGAATGACGTCACCAGACTTCCGGGCGGAGAGCCAATAGGAAGATACACATCCAAGAACTCTTGTGATGAGGTCATTTCCGGTGATATCCAAGCTGGTTCTGATTCATCTTTAGGTTGGACCTATTGCCGAACAGGAGGCGGACATATTGTTGTATTATATTCCGGTTCCATACATAAAGATGTGCCTGCTTTTATTAAGAAATAGTTTTAGTTGCTGCTGTGTGGTATTCGCAAAGAGCTTACTTTGTTTCTTAGCGTAAAAAAACATCCTTAACATTATCGGATTTGTTTCGACGAAACTCTTCCAATACCATTGTATCTATCATGGGATATGGCCCGTATGCATAATACTGGTTATATGTGGTTCTGTAAAACATTGCTTTTTAACCAATGATGATATCTTAATGCAAGAAGTATGAAGCACAATACTTCGAACACATGGGTCCTGTCATTGCTTCGTGTCATATAGCGCAGCATTTGACAGATATTAGGGTATGAAAGGAGTTATACGGATACAAGTACGCTGATGTAGGATGAGGAAAAACATTGAGCGTTGAATTGGTTTACCTTTATTATAACGATTACGGTGATCGTGTTCGGGTGACCATTCTCCGGAGAGTCACGAACACTGACGAGGACTGTTGTCACGTGACTCGTCTCGTAATCCAGGCCTCCCGACTTGACAAAGAGACTGGTGTTACTGATGAAGAAGCTGGACAGTGACTGGTCGTCCACCAGGGAGAGCTCCACTCTACCGCTAGGACCTTCATCTTTATCCGTGCATAGCAGAGTGAGGATCTCTTTATCTGAAAATATGGCAAAAGCATATTCATTGCACCCTAGCATAATTTAGGAGATAAACTTACTGTGTGTTTTAATTTCCATGGTCTAACGTAGGTTCGACCATAACAATAAACCAATGAAATTTGAGAATTTTGAAACGTCATGGTAGAATTGCATGTATACGACGTTCTTGCTTCAAGTCTAAATTCTTATCCTAAGAAATAACATCGAATGCGATCTCAAAGTTTCCCAAATTTATAGAGGAAGTTGTGACGGAGACTCTTACAAAATTATGCCAAGTCAATTCTTAGTAATGCCTCACCTCTCAGAACACCATAACTCTGTTATACCTTAGTATTTGTAAAACTCCAACAACACTAACCAATCCTATAGGGACTTCAAAGTATTCCTTATAAGTTATGATGAGGCAATCATCTCCAAAAACGATTGCACGAAACATAAATGACCCCTTTTGGACATCCTACTCTTCTAGTGGACACATGAGGTGTACTCTCTACAAATATAACTTCAATGTAACATACATTATGTCCAAAACAATTCTCACCCCGTTCCGGCATTTCTTCAACCTTCAAAACAAACAAGTCCTTTTCACACTCTGGAGAATTGTCATTGACGTCGCCGATGTTCACTTTTATCTTAACGTTAACAAAGTTAAACTTGATATCAGTCACCGTCAACATGAAAGACGGTTGTTGATCAAATGCTTCTCGGTCTAGTGTCCTCATCAAGGTTAACGTTCCATCCTGTGATATACTGAAGTAGTCACTCAGACCCCCTGTAAAGGGAACCAATAATCGGTGGACATTATCAGTTGAAACATTCTGAGAAGGCGACTAACGATATCATCCCCTTTAATCTACATCTTTGTTAATATTGAATCATATCCTGTACAGTATTTTGCAAAAACATGGGAATATCTGAGAAGATATAACTGGTCGTGTCTTAAGTTGCTTATATGCACCTCATCCTTTAAACAAGATTACCGTTAAGTATTAAAAATGATATTTCAATTGGCGAAAGTTGTAACTTACCGAAAATGTTTAGAATAGCCACATCGTGTTGGTCCACATCTGTGACAGTAAGATTCCAACCAATCACCGTGCCTGCTGGCGTGTCTTCCGGAATTGATATGACGTCATCGACTTTTACAACTGGTTTGGAGTTGTCCGGCAAAGGTATGAATTGTTTCACAACAACCGTGAAGGCTGCTGCAAAACCTCCGTCAGACCTAGGTATTATAATTGCATTACTTATAGGTTCTCCGTCTTAGCATCCAATAATATAAATGATAATATTTTTTAAAAATTTAACGACAATGATAATTGCGTTTGACAAGATACTTTCAAAATTTGCCTAGGCATCTTTGCAAAGTATTCATCGTTGTGGTTGTCATCAAGGTAACATCCCTCGATGTCATTTAAATTTCCATTGAAAGTTTTCCGTGTCCTTAACGCGTTCTCTGGTTGCTGCATGCCCTTTGACGCATAATAAAGACTAGAACGTCTATAGGTTAAATAAATAAAGACAGATAAATGCTCTGAAGTAGCTGGTCTTCAAAACGCTGTAAAATCAAGTCCCATATTAATATACCAATCCCTAAATATGAAAACAATGAATAACGAATTCTCTTTAAACAAGACGAATTCACGTCATTTAAAAAAATAAAAATAAAAACATTTTCAAGCCCATTCACAATCCTATCTGTATAACTTACATATATGTATTGGAATCTTCCTAAAACTTCTACAAGCCAAAACATCATCGGCTTAAAGGGACAGTCCAATCCGGGTATTTTTAGTGAAAACAAAGTTCAAGAGTACTTCCCTGTTTTTTCTCTATATGATTATAACATCATTATTTCTCACTTATTCATATATATGTTAGGGTTACATTTTGTAGATTTAATAATTTGACGAAGAACAGAATACATCACTGCGTCTTCTTGAATTTCGTTTCAACAAAAATTACCCCGATAGGACTGTCCCAAAGTAGATGGTGCACTGCTTCACTGATTCCCTGACCCTTACCTCAACTACACTAGATAGATTAGTCGAGTTGTATCAGTGAGCTGATGAGCAAGTTGGAAATTACTACGCGTAATGAGAAGTATTTGGACTTGGACTCCGATTCTTAAACAGTATAAGTAAACCCAGCCTCACTTATACTCGCTTCATTCCGATATTGAGTCTAGCAAGTAGTAGAAGCAGGCCGCGTCAGCCGTCCTATGACCCTCCAACGTTATATGTGCGAATGCAGACTTTTGCAGCTTGGTAAGACGATCTCATATTGGTAAGCTGATGCGACCCGCTACTACATCTTGCTAGACTCAATATCGGAGTTTAGCGAGTATTATTGAGACTAGGTTTACTTAGATTGGGTCTTCAAAACAAACCGTCAATAAACTATGAAAGGAGAAATGAAACAAAAATAAAACAGGAAAAGGTCTTCAAAACAGGTTTTATACTTGGTCATACTGTTGACAAAAAAAAATCTGTTGATCTAAATTTATTTAGATTTGGTGTTCAACATACGTACCTTATTCTGACAATGTGAAAGGGTTGCGTCAAGCTGAGCGAACCATTGAGTTTAACGGTGTTGCCCTCTATCGTGAACAAATCGGACGTGGTTCCAACCAGTGAAAACTTCTCCGGGCGTCTATCGTGCAGAACTATTATCTCGATGACGTCACATCCGGCTTTGTCGGCATCCGTCATCTCGACGATTGTATGACCCTTTTCTACAGGTTGATACAGTGACGGTTCTAATTCCTCTGCAAAGTTGATTAACAAGGATGGTTGATTAAGAAAGGACGACAATACACGGATGGTTATGAGAATATGGGTGGTAAACCTGTGTTTATGTGAAATGTTTCAAAACAAGTATACTTTACAATCTTTACATTTTTCAGCTTTCTTTCTGTATTTAAAAACTTGGCGTTTAATTTCGATAACAATGCCTAATGACAACATACATGTTATTGTCATGATAAGTGACATGTTGAATTAAATAATAGAAATATTATTAATTTCTTTTTGAATTATTATAGAATCTAACAAAAGATTATCTTTAATCATGCCCAAAAATATTTACGGAATACAAATAATATTTTATTTTCAAATATTTTAACTTATAGATTTCATCATTTTTGTACCTGATATCTAAAGACACTAGTGTTGTTTAAAATATTCTGATCATGATAATAGCATAACCAGACAGTTGGCACAGAGACAACTTTCATAGCTCAATATTTGGACAAAATCGCAAAGAGATTAAAAGGCTTAAAAGATTTTATCCTAGCAATACCTTTAGGAATCTTCCAAATTGCTTTGTGCTCATTGGTTGAAGTAAAAGCGATGTTATAGACGTTATAGACCTTGCTGTATGTTCCCTTGAACGTTATCAGACTATTTTCACCTATTGCCTTTCCTCTGCCTATTTCAATAGTTCCTTTCAGGTCAAACTTGGACCAAAAATCAACAAATTCGTCACATTTCATGACCTTGGCATTAATGGTCTTTGACCTGTTGCATCGAAAACAGGAGTCGTAGATGCCGACACGCGTGTTCTCCTCATTGCCCAGCATGACGAGGAAGTAGTTGCCGGTGGAGGCAGTGACAACAACGACGTCAGAGAAGACGATAACAGCCTCGGCACAGGTCTTCAGTGAGAAGGTGAAGTTGGTCTTGCCGGGGATCAGAATGCCCACGTCTATCGCGTTCTTGAAGGCTCCCCTACCGCTAGTTTCAATAGTGATCATTTCTGTAATATGAAAGGTGGCTTTAGACTTATATTAAGTCTTTGAAAATAATGGTAATAATAATAATAAAAATGTCTCTTGTAGAGTGCAAATATCCACACACCCGTGCATGCTCAATGCGCTTAAAAGAAAAGATAGAAAGTTAGTCATATGAACAGAGGAACATGTAGGTTTTGACTTTTGCCTTGAATGAGGCAAGTGATTCACAGAGTTGTATTTCAAGAGGCAAAGAGTTCCAAAGAGTTGGTGTGAGAAAGAAATAAATCTTTTAAAAATGCTTTATCATAATAGATATACGAAAGCAAACTAAGGAATCTGGCTATTTCACTTCAGATAAATATTTTCTTTGTATGAGGTTATGTTATTAGCAAAGTTTGATTTACTACAGTCTGAGTGTTAGAATAAGGCCGCTGTTTCGTTTCAACTTCGCTCCAAACTTGAGATTGTAAAACAAGATTGCAACGTAAGGACGACAATATTCAAGGTTATGATTTTTAAATACAAATTGTCTGTAATGACATTTTTTCAGGGATAGAATTCATTGCCAAGTCAAATTTACACGCAGTCAATGCTTTCTTTAATTGTTAGACTAAATTGTAACGTGAAAATGACCAATTTGTTTAAACTTTCAATCATGAGTCTATATATTGAAGAATATAAATCATTATTAAGAATTGTCATCTGTAAATAAACATTTTCAGGGATGGATCGAATTCATTGCCTACGTGATGACATGAAGACAATAACATTTTCGAAAAACACACTCCTTCATTTAGTATGCTTTAAATACCTTTTGCTAAAAATATTTTTCATTTTTTATATAACTCTTCAGCAAACTGTTGACCCTTTGTCTACCCCCAATCAACCACACCGCAGGAGGTGTCTACAAGAGGCAAGCTCGTAGCAACCGACCAACACGTACTTATAAACCAAACTGATAAGAAACACTGGCTTCTGTAGCTCATCAGGCTTGTAAAAGGTTCCACGTTGTAATTCAGTTACCTTACTTCGTAACTTGGGTACGTTCCTGTGCTTGTAAATAACTAACACACACTATTTGAAAACGTATTACATATATCCACAACAAGATTGTTTTGTTTAAAAAAAATATATTTTAAGCATCCCCTTAGTGCACCTCAACCTAAATGAGAAACTTTTTATTGAGTATTTACTACATACAAGCAGGTTACATTTGCTATATACTGGGACGGGGTTTTATATAAATGATGACAGGGGAATTTTTAAAAACAGGGGATTGTTGGGTACAAAGGAAATAGACGTCACGAGACGATAAACAGGGTGTTATCCCATAGTGGGCCACGAGTAGATTACGTAATGAGCAGACCGGCGGGCCACTATAGGAGAGCTCGTTAATGAGGTGTGATAGGCCGGCCCGCTCTGGGAGAGGTTGTTAAGATGGTGTGAAAACACCCGGCCCACTATGGGATGGGCCACAGTGGTACTAAACCGATTAACAGGTGTATAGAACGAACATTGTAATTTTATTTTGATTTACATTTTCACGGACGTATCATTTATTTGTTGTAGAGTTATAAAAGGAAAGGGAAAATGCATTAATAATATGGAAGTAGTTGTCTATATAAATAAAAAAAATGTGTTAGGAATCTATATACGTTGAGGAATATGTGTAGTACAAATCAGTAAGTTAAACAACCTTTATCCTACCTCATGTAAGAATCTGGATCTCTGATTGGTTCACGTGAACCTGGATAACTACTGATATCACCCTCTTGAACGGGAACCATTGCCTACTTTTGTGTGAGATATTTTTACCTAGGGTTTGCTTAACTTATACCAAGATGTATAGATGATTTAGACCTTAACTATATAAATAATATATGTTTTAGAATATTTGTATTAGAAAATTTTAGAGATATTGTAGACAATTTGTTGAAGGAATCCATATAAAGCTGAAGAATAATTGTAGAAAGAATTTCTATAAATGTTGAAAGGGTATTTGCAGTAAGAAATTTTATTAAGTAGTAGCAATGGCATATGTACTTGAACTAGTTATCTATATGAATAAACAAAGCAGAATTAAACGCCGTAGAACAGTCCTAGCAGGATTTCTATTGTTTGATATAATGAAACCAATTTTCCCTCTTGAATGCTAATAAATTTTGTTAAATTATAAAACAGATTAGTAACACATTCAAGTAAACTAAATGATAAAATTGTCGTTTCCATTAGAACGCATCTCATACTTTTCTCCTTATGATCAGTTTTGATCACTTTCTTTCATGTAGAAATCATTTGGAAAATAAATAAATACACAAAATGAAATGTAAATAAAAATATAATGACATTTGATCACTCAATTCACGGTATGTATTTCATCGTTTATCATGTAAAGTTTAAACAAGGGTATAGATAAACAACACATTGGAAAGGGGAAAGTATTTTGCTTATGAATATGTTACATCAATGAGAATAAAAATATATATACATTTTACTCACCCTCACTGTAAAATCGTGGCATTATTAAAGCAAATAAGAATATGAAAATCATGCTGTGTTAGTGAATTGACGTGTATTTCGCTTAAATATGTTCAACATTTTACTTGTGTGAATTTTGTATTGGAAATGTATCAAACAAATAATGTAAAGATTATGGTAACTACAACAATAAAATGTGTTTTGAGATACATTTGAAATGATATATCCATTAAGTGAATTTGATCGCATTCCTCTTGAATTATTAATATCGTTTTGAGTTGATACGTTATGAATGTATCAATTCTTCATTCGCGGTTTCTCTACATATTGTTTTCAATTTAATGTATTAATGCATAAAAGCATGCAAATCTCAACTAAATGTTTATTACCTCATTATTTTTGTTAAAAGCAAAACATTAAAAACCAATATTGACGTTGTAATCTTCTTTGCCAATCTCATTGTATTATGATGTATTTGCTACACTAGGCAATACAATTATGATCTTATTTCATGAGATTGATGATATTTCTGATGTCTTCTGATCAAGAATCGACCAGGATAAGTTTCAAAACTCCAGCCGACCAAAAAGTCTCATAATGAAAGAAAAGCAGGCATTTTAAAAGTTTAACACATTTTTCAATTAAGAAACTTTGAATTCTTTTGTTGTGCAAACGATTTATCCATATAGTATAGTTCTTGGTATTGTCATTTGTAGTTGCCGTCCTTTGTCCATTGAATGAAAACAAGCTACATCGTATATGATCTAACATGTTTTCATTGTGTTTGCAGCTAGTCGCTGAACTCAATGCTTTATAATCAATACAACGAAACAGTACATCCAAATCACTATGGGTAAAACTCATCTTATTAAATCATTGCTTTCAAAGCCGACAATTACTCAATACACATGAACGACACTATAAATGTCTGATAAAGAATATTGTTTTATAATATATAATGAAAATTGGGATGATTAATTCCTCTGTGACAAATGTTCATAAACTTCATTAGCATATTGAAATATGCATTTAATATGCATTTGCAACGTAATGACAATTGCAAATTAGGTGATTTGGGGCTGCTTTCAATAGTATTATCAATGAAGAGAGTCTTTTAAGGAGGTGAAATTTGTATTTGATACAGCTTTCATATCAATATCGTCAAGTCTCCCGGATTTATTAAGAATAAATCTCCCTACATCGGCGAACATGCTGGTGCTGTTGAGGAGTTTGTCCAGACTGCTTAGCTCCTCATAGGGCTTTGGAATGGTGTTGTGGATAGTTAGTGCTTCGCTCCTCCAATCAAACGGCACTATTGATGTGACGTCAAAGAGGTTGTAGATGTTGTAATCACGTGACCAGGGAGGATGACAGCGATGGAGGAAGCATAGCACCTGGAGATGGCGGTCAGCGAACAGAACTCCCGGCATCCTCTCGTACGTCCGGTACGTCATCAGGGCTGAGTTGTAGATCCATCGATCATCCCGGTAATCTTTCAACGTCTTGGCAAATTCTTTTATAAACTTCGAATGTTTCTTTGCAATAAATACACCAATATTGAAGGTTTCTGGCCAGTAACCGGCTTGTACCCATTCAAAGCCCATCATCGAGTCATAAGCTAGTTCGTCATCGCTGATGTAATTCAGCCAATATACATCCGGGTCTTGATGCACGCCGCCATATTGGTGGAGGATATACATCTTGACGACGTCGTTAGCATGTGCCGGAACCTTTACCTCACTGCTGAATACTGTCTCGGGCAGGTCCATTTGGATGAAAGAAACGTCCTCCTCGGATGTGACCCGCTCCCAATATTCCCCATAGGGCTCGACAGTTCCATGGAAAAATACACGCTTCATTCCTGCAACGTGGATTGCACTGAGAACACTCAGATAGTGTGAGAAGTCGAATTCTCGCTTCCCGAACCAAATATAATGAGAAAATCGCGGTGCAAGAGTAGTAAAATCTTGAACCGGTTTGAGAATATCTTGTTTACCATACGCTATATATCGCAACAGCCTTCCGAGACTGTTGTCCAGATCCCAGAGATACTTAGGGTACAGCACATGATCAAGCAGAATAAGAACGCACATGCACGTGTCGGGGATCTGGGACAGACCTTCCACAAGACAACATCCCTGATCTTCTCTCTGATCTGTCTTTATGGTCCGATTACCCTGCAAACCAAGCACCCCGTTCAGATGTTTCTGAAACATTCGTGTGTGAGTAGAATTGGAGAGTAAGGCATGGATCCGGTTTAGGTCCGGTAACAGAGTTATCTGCTCTTGTTGCAGCACGTGGCTAGGTATGTTTGCAATGATTGTCTCTTCACCTACATAGAGGCCGCCGTGTTTCTTCAAATAAGCTACAACCGTTTCGAGTTTATCTACACTACTATACTGGCACCTATGGTTTTCTGGTAGCCTCTCCGTGACAAAATACGGAATGGTCAAGATGTCGTTGAACCATGAGAAGTAATCATAAGCATCAATTTGAGGGTATGAGGTGTAGAAGAATTTTATCTTCATGGGTTTGAGTTTCTTTACAACGCTCAGAACACTGAGGTAGTTCTCGTACGTGAACAGTTCGCTTTTGCACCAGAAATACGTCACTGTGTGAGTTGACGTATTTTCTCGCGGATTTTCTCGAGATTTAACTTCCGATCCAGGATAAACCTCCTTTTGATTGGAGTCGGATATCGAATCTGTATCACTGAACAGTTTATATTGCAAATAGTCAATAAAGTATTGTTTATCCTGCTGTAAGGGAGGTAACTGTGTGGTGCAGACAGGCTGGTTGTCTCCCCTTCCTCTCAGACCCACCAGAGCACCAAGCAGTGCTAGAACAAGAAGAATTGCTAGTCCAAGCCGTACCGTGCTGTCGCCTTTCATTGTGCTGCTTCTATCTGCAATAAAGATAACCACATCGTTAGGTTCGTGTTGGCGGGCACAGACACAAATAAAGCAGAACCACTATCCAATCAATCTACTTTACATACTTGATATCTTTAATGAGAACAATAAATTTTTTACTGTTTAACGAAAAGGATCATAATTTGGCAGACAATAATGTTTTGAGAAATGAAAGCATTGAGAAAATAACATTCCTGGAGCCGTTTTAGTTAAAATTGAATTTATTTAACAATATAAATTATTATAATTAAATCTTCTTAACAAACTACAATATGTAGCTTATGTGACAGGTGCGAGTAAGAGGCAGTACGATATCATGCACTTTTATTCACTTTGTCAGATTAGAGATAGTGATCGGCAATTACGCGTATGTCGCATGTCGTATGGTAGTATTTTTTAATAAAAACATCATTTCTGTTTTTCATTGCATCCGAATTAGTATATTTTATGTATCATTATTAACAGTGTTGAGTTTTCTTTGATGAATCCTTACTAAAGACATTTTGTCTTATTGAATTGAAGATTATCAGCATGTACATTTTTCACTTTCTCAATTTACATGTACTTGTATTATGGGCCTGAGGCCTTGACTACTGCATAAATATGTCTGTCTGTAAAATGAAGTCATAAAATCCAAATTTAATACAAAAATCATGTTCATATCACCGAATCAAATAAAAAATTTAAAACACTTTGCTCTACCATTGGGCGGTATGGGAACCGACATCTCAAAATGAACAATAACATACTTATTTCGACGCCCAAACCACAGTAACACCTGTAAAAAGACCATATCATTTAACGAACCCGCTTTCGGTGACGTAATCATTATGCGTGTATGATTTACACCGTGTGTCAAGTACCGTAATTGCGTTCGACGGGTATCAACTTTGGCAACAACGAATACCTAATTCAGAGAAAAAGATAATAATAACATTTGATTCGCCTTCATGTCGGCTGCCGTTTCGGTCATTGTGATAAAATTAATAATCTCCTTTTAATGAATTTTGGTCCGATTTTCACTAGGTTGGTCGATTTTTTTTGCAAAAAAACAGTAAAATTACTTTTTTAAATATTGAATTCTGAAAATGGGTCTTTAAGTAATTTCCGGACAGGTAATGACCTTCTAAAAATATGATGTTTGTTTATCGAAAGTTGTTCAATATATTGTGTTATCAATAATTAAAACTGCATCAGAGTATATATAGAGGATATTATATGAGTGTCCATGACATACTATGTTTACGACACGAGTGGCTAAATATTAGTATTTCCCGAGCGAGAGCGAGGAATATACTGATATTTAGGCACGAGTGTCGTAAACATAGTATGTCATGGGCACGAATATAATATTCTGTTTATTACCGTAGTCCCAAAATTAAAGAAAATAGTATCAAAAATCACATTACACAAACCAATCATCCATTGTCAGAGAACGAATTATAAAGTTTAATTGGCGGCCATTTTTGTGTGAACACCTTTAATTCATTTTGTGTAAGAAAACGAAATCGCATGGCTGAACTTTACAATATATATTTAATTTATTCCTGCTTCATGTAGTTTAAATACAACATCTTTCAATGGGAACCATTTATTTTGATTTTTCACGAAATGACCTTATATTACCCTAAAAAAACGTGCTACCGTCCCTTTAAATAACTATTAATATTATACATAAAGTCTGGAACAAATATGTTTTGAGTTCGAAGTGTTAAGGTCCATATCAAATCCATTTTTTTGGGTACAATTTAACCGACACATTTGCCGAATGAACTGTAGAACATTCACAAACAACATACATGTATATTTTAGAACATGGTTAAAGGAACATACACAGCTATAGTAAATAATCATGATCAGCTATTTAAATAAGATTTTCTGATTGAGTCGATAACAAAATAGAACAAAGTTGAATTGATTGAGCGTGAAAGTTACCTATCAATTATTTTGCCAAGTTCGATGACAAATCAGTAAGTAAAAGATATCTGATTTATCGGGTCTTGTTGAAATTGTTGAAAACATTGAATGATTGCTTTGAATTGTATTTGAAAATTTATTGTTATTATTCATTTGTTCATCATTTGTTTACGGCCTTCCCGGTACTGAAAGTGCGAATATTTAACATGTAGCTAATAAACACCAACCTCTAACAATAACAACAATACATCCACGTTTTAATCTTCAAACCAAAATAGTTTATTTTGTACTTATTTAGAAATATTGTTTATATATCTTTATTGTATCTTTATATATCGTTATTCAGTGTTTTGTACTTATTTAGAATTATTGTTAGTATATTGTTTATAATTAACCAATACGGTTAATTGGGATTTTTGAAGTCGAGGTAATTGACATTCTCAAAAACTGTAAATGTATATATATTTGAAAATATCTAATATTTATATCAAAATCTAAACATAGTATTGACAGATGTGTCTTATTTCAAGCGTCAGTTTCACACATTGAAATCAAAATAGCTTTACAAACAGGAGGATTGGCCGATGGCATTGTTCTTGCAATATGCTAGAAACAAACAAAACATATGAGATCTACAATTCTGTAAGATCAGCGTATTTGTAATGCCCGTTCTAGTCGTGCCTTAAATACAGTATAGGCTAGGCCATCGATCAGGAAATCTTAAATGACTGAATACACGCAATGAAATAACATTTAAAAGGTAAATTGACATTTTATATAATTGATAAACCTTTTTTTAGTTAATGTTCATCCTTTTATATTACGCAAATCATCTGCCTATCGCAGACAGCTTAGTACGCACAATCTAAATACATTTAGATCAACAGGTTTTATATTAAGTCATACTGTAGTATGACAAAATAACAAATCTGTTGATCTTAATTTATTTAGATTGTAGTATGCATGGCTTGATATTGGGAATTGTTTTTAAGTCAATAATATGTCATTGTACAAGAAGACAGATGCAATAATGAGTGTTGTTATTCAAAAAATGAAATTTTAAACTATTATGATTTTTAAAAAAAGAAGATATATGAAAATTCTGAATTTACTGATGTTCACATATCTTTACAATGACCCCTGAAGGATCAATCATACAATTGACAATATCCATAACTTTCTTTGTCCAGTCTATTTAATTTTCGTGTTTAGTTAGATATGAATACTCCTTACAGATTATTAAGCAACAAGTATATTTTAAGTAAATATGTTTATCAAACTAGATAGCCATACACCAAGAAATAAAAAAAGCAAAGAACATTTGCAATCATTGATCACGCTGCTTGTTCACAGCCACCCTTAAAAACATGAAAATTGGGGGGGGAAGGGGGGTTATATGGTTGGAATTTAACATGTTGCTACAGCTCAAAATTTCATGACTTGATCTGCATCTGTGGGGAGAGATTGGTTTATAATTAACCAATACGGTTGATTGGAATTTTTGACATTCTCACGAACTGTAAATGTAGGAAACAAGATGTGTTTTTGGAACTAATTTAATAATATAGAGTAAAAGGCAAAATGCATATTTCAACGTATAGAATAACTTAATTGAGAAGCTGACACTGAACCAGTTTCAAGAGAAGCATTATACTGAAATACGTCGCGATTCAACATTATGATGATGAATAAATTACACTTACTTACTTGACATACGCTATATGAGCCAAGACTTGCTCTGTAGAATTTAACTCAAAGTGGGCACCCAAAGACCCATTCTCATCTCAGTTGTGTGCCATGCTAAGCAAGGGATCGGACAGGGAGATTACACTTCCCATCTCTTCTTGTACCAGCAGTTTCTTTAATAACGTCCTGTATTAAGAATGGCATATGTTATACCTCAGAAACACTTAACCCTAAATCTCCAGTGATAAATCAGAATGCGTGTTCGTCTTGCATAATGTGGCCTATCTTTAACAGTAATCTTCAAAT
This sequence comes from Steromphala cineraria, assembly GCA_916613615.1. NCBI lineage: Eukaryota > Metazoa > Mollusca > Gastropoda > Trochida > Trochidae > Steromphala > Steromphala cineraria. Next base: position 3,444,198 of record OU744729.1, read on the forward strand.
TGAAAGCGTATCTAGATACTCGGATTATATTGATTAACAACATGTTGCAGTAACAGATCAAGAGACCAATTGGCCGACACCATCAGTTTCGATGGAACATTCATTACAGCGATAACAACCTGTTACATTCGAAGATTTCGTTTCTTGGCGGATTTTGCATACTTTTTTGCAAAAGCGAATAAAACAATCCGACTCAATTTCCTTTTTAAACTGGATGATAACCAACATAAAACATTTTACTCTTATCAGTTCCCGAATGCGTATGACAAATGAAGAAATGTGCTCTTTGTCAATTTCAGAAAAAAATTAAGATTAATATAATAATTTTTATTCAAAATTCAAAAGACCTTTATTTTAATCCCATCCGGCATAATATGCTCGAAGGGTTTATGGCATTGCAACCGGCGTCCATACCTAAACTTTTCGCTTTGTAATCCTCTTCATTAAAACCGGTGACTGAAACAATCTTGAACCTTGTGACAGACTTCTAAGTTGTTGAAGAATTAAATCAAAGATTTTGTGTTCTCCGCTAATGACTGCAATATTGCCCAAGCGGCGCTAAACAATAACTCACTCACTCACTCACTCACTCACTCACTCACTCACTCACTCACTCACTCACTCACTCACTCACTCACTCACTCACTCACTCACTCACTCACTCACTCACTCACTCACTCACTCACTCACTCACTCACTCACTCACTCACTCACTCACTCACTCACTCACTCACTCACTCACTCACTCACTCACTCACTCACTCACTCACTCACTCACTCACTCACTCACTCACTCACTCACTCACTCACTCACTCACTCACTCACTCACTCAAATCAAAGATTTTGTGTTCTCCGCTAATGACTGCAATATTGCCCAAGCGGCGCTAAACACTCACTCACTCACTCACTCACTCACTCACTCACTCACTCACTCACTCACTCACTCACTCACTCACTCACTCACTCACTCACTCACTCACTCACTCACTCACTCACTCACTCACTCACTCACTCACTCACTCACTCACTCACTCACTCACTCACTCACTCACTCACTCACTCACTCACTCACTCACTCACTCACTCACTCACTCACTCACTCACTCACTCACTCACTCACTCACTCACTCACTCACTCACTCACTCACTCACTCACTCACTCACTCACTCACTCACTCACTCACTCACTCACTCACTCACTCACTCACTCACTCACTCACTCACTCACTCACTCACTCACTCACTCACTCACTCACTCACTCACTCACTCACTCACTCACTCACTCACTCACTCACTCACTCACTCACTCACTCACTCACTCACTCACTCACTCACTCACTCACTCACTCACTCACTCACTCACTCACTCACTCACTCACTCACTCACTCACTCACTCACTCACTCACTCACTCACTCACTCACTCACTCACTCACTCACTCACTCACTCACTCACTCACTCACTCACTCACTCACTCACTCACTCACTCACTCACTCACTCACTCACTCACTCACTCACTCACTCACTCACTCACTCACTCACTCACTCACTCACTCACTCACTCACTCACTCACTCACTCACTCACTCACTCACTCACTCACTCACTCACTCACTCACTCACTCACTCACTCACTCACTCACTCACTCACTCACTCAAATCAAAGATTTTGTGTTCTCCGCTAATGACTGCAATATTGCCCAAGCGGCGCTAAACACTCACTCACTCACTCACTCACTCACTCACTCACTCACTCACTCACTCACTCACTCACTCACTCACTCACTCACTCACTCACTCACTCACTCACTCACTCACTCACTCACTCACTCACTCACTCACTCACTCACTCACTCACTCACTCACTCACTCACTCACTCACTCACTCACTCACTCACTCACTCACTCACTCACTCACTCACTCACTCACTCACTCACTCACTCACTCACTCACTCACTCACTCACTCACTCACTCACTCACTCACTCACTCACTCACTCACTCACTCACTCACTCACTCACTCACTCACTCACTCACTCACTCACTCACTCACTCACTCACTCACTCACTCACTCACTCACTCACTCACTCACTCACTCACTCACTCACTCACTCACTCACTCAAATCAAAGATTTTGTGTTCTCCGCTAATGACTGCAATAATGACTGCAATATTGCCCAAGCGGCGCTAAACACTCACTCACTCACTCACTCACTCACTCACTCACTCACTCACTCACTCACTCACTCACTCACTCACTCACTCACTCACTCACTCACTCACTCACTCACTCACTCACTCACTCACTCACTCACTCACTCACTCACTCACTCACTCACTCACTCACTCACTCACTCACTCACTCACTCACTCACTCACTCACTCACTCACTCACTCACTCACTCACTCACTCACTCACTCACTCACTCACTCACTCACTCACTCACTCACTCACTCACTCACTCACTCACTCACTCACTCACTCACTCACTCACTCACTCACTCACTCACTCACTCACTCACTCACTCACTCACTCACTCACTCACTCACTCACTCACTCACTCACTCACTCACTCACTCACTCACTCACTCACTCACTCACTCACTCACTCACTCACTCACTCACTCACTCACTCACTCACTCACTCACTCACTCACTCACTCACTCACTCACTCACTCACTCACTCACTCACTCACTCACTCACTCACTCACTCACTCACTCACTCACTCACTCACTCACTCACTCACTCACTCACTCACTCACTCACTCACTCACTCACTCACTCACTCACTCACTCACTCACTCACTCACTCACTCACTCACTCACTCACTCACTCACTCACTCACTCACTCACTCACTCACTCACTCACTCACTCACTCACTCACTCACTCACTCACTCACTCACTCACTCACTCACTCACTCACTCACTCACTCACTCACTCACTCACTCACTCACTCACTCACTCACTCACTCACTCACTCACTCACTCACTCACTCACTCACTCACTCACTCACTCACTCACTCACTCACTCACTCACTCACTCACTCACACATATTTAAAGTTTGATAGGTTTGGAATCGGCATTTGAAATTCAACAGTCTAAGCTAATGATGATATCCTTACGGTTAAAAAACAACATTTAAAATAAAAATTCCGTCACATGAATAGTTAAATGTGAAAGTCAACGTTGCTATGAAATTGGTCAGCTATTTAGAATATTGTTTCATTGGACAACTGTAAGAGGAGAAAGTGTGGTATTTAGAAGATTATTTGTTGCGTTTGTGAAAATTCCGGGATTTATTGTTATTAAACACCCGCAAAGTTAGTTTAAGGCCGACGGTGTTAGTCTTCCTGTCTAATTAACATAGTGCACGGTTATTGGTAGTCTAACAATTACACTCTGAAATGAAGTTTTTCAATAAATCTGAAATTTGGAGAAAAAAAATGAAAAAGAGACTGAAATTTCATCATTTTCTAAAATTGAGCTCTCAAGCCTTATTATAGACTTGCTTAGGCTTGCATTTTATTTTAGGGTCTGGTTGACGGACAAGGATATTGGGAGAATCAGTACAAGTAAATATTGAGACGGACTGAATCGGGTAGACGTGGTGTATCATTGCGCGCTGATTCGCCTTAAACCAATTTGCGGATGTTCCGTGCCACTCAATACATCTTTCTAACAAGCCAATCAGAATCAAGTATTTATCGAAGTCATGTTACCATTCAAAAAGATTTACGGTAGGCCTATCACTAGACACAACAATAGCAAAGTGCGAATATCCAACCTTTATCCAATAAACACCAAACACAATAACAACAAGTATACATGCACGTTTCAATCTTCACATCAAAATAGCTTGTCTTGTACTTGTTTAGATATATTTCTAAATAGAAAGATATCTTATAGTTATAGCAAAATCTTATCATAATATTGACAGGCCTGTTTTATTTCAAGCATCAGATTCACACATAGACATAAAAATAGCTTTACAAACAGGAGGATTGGCCGAGGGCATAGTTCTTGAAATTTGCTAGAAAAAAAACCCTCCAAACATATGAAATCTATTCTGCTTAATCAGTTTTACCGTTTAAAAAGATATACGGTATAACTTAACTATACGAAATATCAATTTAACTTACTGCTTTGCAATATTAAAAAAAGATATTTTTTCTTCAGATATATATTTTTAGATATTTTATGATGATACTTTAAAAATATTTCAAAGAAATGGGACAACAATATCTTATTTATGAGATACGGTTTTCACCCCTCATCCCCCAACCAAACACAAAACCTTGTTACTCAGTCGTTTACTGCAGGTTCTCTGAACATCTGCAAATGTTAACATATCGAAGGGTTAACTATATTCACGCAAAGAGAGACCTACAGACATGACGTAAAAAGACACGTGTAATGTTCTATAATAGCATTGGAGTGCGTGAAGAAATAACCAAACATTTGGTTAATTTTCCGCGCATTTGTACGCATCCATGAGCAGTTCACGAATTATTCACGATAACGATACGACAAAGATACGCATTGCCACGATTTAATGCGTGCAAATGCGGATTCGAGAGTCGTGCAAGTGTAAACCCAGCTTAAGACTCAATATGGAAGTATAGCGAGTTTTATTGAGGTTAGGTTTACTTAGACTGTCGAATATTCACACTCAATACAAGGTTTTATATCATTGCTTCTGATTGGCTAACTCATCACGAAGTTTTAAAATAATTCCTTTTGATTGGAGCGTTGATTCAAGATTTCAATGGTTTAATAACTTGCCTATAAGCAAGGTAACTAAGGTTTTCTTCGATTCCAACGACGTCTCTGTTACATATTGGCTTGCAAACCAATTGATTTGTTGCAATCAAGGTTGTTTGTGGAAAGAAATGAATTGTTTAAAAAGCCCTGTTCCCTAAATCGTAACCATCAAGAATATCTTATGGATGAAAAACTTTTACTTTTTCTCTCTTCTTAATACTTAATGATTCGGCATAGATTCTTACACCGTTTTAATGCCTGTCAACGGTATACGATCAGCAGTATTTTGTAAAAAGAAGTAATTGTGCAGCCAATAATGTCACTCCCACATTTATGTTTCCTTCGCCTTATCAATACGCTACAATTCAGAAGTCAGTAAAAAATTTAATTTTTTCATCGGATAAAGTGACTCTGTCCATTTTTACGCATTTCACCGAAAAATAATTTCAAATTAAGATAAAACGATGCTATTTATATTGAGACACCTGTGTTGATTTGCAGTTATGGGACCGACCTTTACTCTTCTTCTTTACTACTCTAAAGAATGACGGTTTATCAGGTACAGATTGACATTCGACCATTTACACAAAACTCTCGTTAGATCATGATTTAATAAGTGTTTATTCACACATTTTCTAATGGACTTGTCAAGCCCTGTTTGGACAGTTTAATGTTTTAGGCAGCTGTAGTGTAGGTGTTGCATTTGGAACAGGTATGCATAAGAAATTCAGGATCTTATCGTTGAACTATTTCTTATGAATTTAGTTAACGATTTGGAAAATACCATTGTAACCCTCTCCTGCTGGAGAACGACACAAGAATCTGTGTCGAAACGTCGCATACAATGAACAAAGAAGTTGTCATCCATATATTCCTCTGCATTAAAAAATTATTGTCATTCCAACTTCTAAAATGCCTCACAAAGAAGTTACCCTTGTAACAGTAGAATAAATAACGATGAGAGTTTTATACGTTTATTAAAATGTCTTAATTCTTACATCATAAACAAATCACTTTATCATTACTTTGGTCACCTTTTTTTAATTACAGTTTTCTGAAATTGACAGAATTTTGCAACCCTGAATTTTCATCGATAATGATATAGTTTACTCGAAAGTCATATGTTGAAATGTGACAGTCATTTCTTGTTGTAACCAAAAAATCGCCATTGGTTAAACCTTGCAACTGAACTGTTGCCATGTCACCTTGAAGGCTGTCTCTGGTTACTTGAACACATATCGTACCGTGAAAATAGGCGATGACGTCATCAGTATTGTTCTGTATATTGTTCGTATCTGAAATCTCCCAAACATCAAACAATCAGGGTACTAGTGGAGTGGAGTCTGGGAGTCCAATCATATCTTCCCAGCCTTCGTGAGAATGTTGCGTCCTATTTCTGCATACATCCCCGTTGATTTCATCAAGGTCTCTTCACTCTCGAATTCAGGGTACGGTTTTGGAAAGGTCAGGTGTACAGACATTGGTTCAACCTTCCACTCAATGGGGAAATATCTAGCTTCGTCGTTCATGTAGTATTCATTGTAGTCCTTGAACCAAGGTGGGTGACATTTGTGTTTGTAACAGAGGACCTGAAGTTGTCTGTCTGCAAATAACACGTCAGGGAAGCGCTCGTACACTCTGTAAGGGAGACAACCGGAGTTGTAGATCCAGTGTTGGTCTCTATAGTCCTTCATAGTCAGCATAACCTCTTGAACAAACTTGGAGTGCTTCTTTGCAATGAAGACTCCGATGTTGAACGTTTCTGGCCAAACCTGCGCCTTGACCCATTCAAATCCCATCACAGCATCATATGCAAGGTGGCTGTCAGGAATTTGTTTGGTCCAGAAGACATCCGGATCTTGATTCACGCCGCCATATTTGTCAAGAATGTACATTTTGACTACGTCGTTAGCATGTGCTCTGTTCTTGACAACATTACCATAAACGTATTCCGGAAGTTCCATATGAACGTGTGTCACATTTTCCTCTATCTTCAACTTTTCCCAGAGTTTCCCTTCCGGTTCGACATTGCCATGGAAATACACATGGGTAAGATTAGCGACATAGAGAGAGCTAAGCACACTGAGGTAGTGAGCATACGTCAGCGTACGCGCTCCAAACCAGATGTAGTGCGATATTCTCGGAGCTAGGGTCCTGGTATTATGTTTCAATGTCATAACGTCAGTCTGGTTGTAAAACAAGAGACGACTAAGCTTGCCAAAGTTCAGGTCAATGTACCATATGTCCTTAGGCTTGACGGGTAGATTGACAGCAAGAGCGATGCACCGAGCAACATTGGTCTCGAAGTCGTACATTGTACACGCCGACATGTCAACATCGGAGCTGGTGCCATTGACATCCGTCGGGTTCCATCTGCTACCTGGGGCTAGACCAATGAAACCATCCAGATCCTGCTCAAGGTGCGGGGTCCTTTCATAGATCTCGTTTTTATTCGGTTTAGGAAAAGAGTAGAATATCGACTTCTGTCTGGCAGGGTTCGGATAACGACTGAAGATGGTGTTCTCGCCGACGTACAGACCGCCATATTGACTGAGATGTTCCGTGACGGTTTCCAGCTTCTGTGAGCGGCCGTGGCTGCAGGAGTGGTTCCGACCCAGCTCTTGGAGTACGATGTAGGGCACGGTTGCTCGAAGGTCCCTGAGCCATGAGTTGTACTCCAGGGGGTCGAGCCGTGGATAGGTCGTGTAGTGGAACACTATCTTCATGGGTTTGACTATCTTCATCACACTCAACACGCTCAGATAGTTGTGGAACTCAAACATCTTCTCATCACACCAGAAATAGTGCACCGTCTTGGAATTTACATCTGGTAGCGGTGCCTTGTCAGAAGAATCGTCCTTAAAATCATAAACTTTCAGATCTATATTCTTACAAGGAAGCTCGTCAGATTTGTTACCCTGGATTGCATAGATCAGTGCAATAACGAACAATAAAAGAAGAAATAGGGAAACTATCCCAATTTGTCTTCTTCTTTCAACCACTCGGGTGTCGCGCAGTATCTTCATCTGTAAACAGAAATGATAAAACATGATTTATCTTTTTGACATTGTCTTATATGTACCCACGTATCTTTATTATAAGATATCCTTAATAGCTCAATAAATATATATGTATCTGTATATGTCTTAAAATCTTAAATTCTTCATGTACAAAGTACATTCCATTAGCTGAAATATTGCCCAAGCGGAGCTAAACAATAACTCTCTTAGTTCTGATATTTACTGCCTTCACGTAACAAATAAATATCCGAAAACCTATCTGCAGTTTCTGGACAATTTTCACCCTATAATCGAGATAGACAGTCAGATCCTAGTATAAGATATTTAGTATAATTTTAGGTACATGTATAACTATAAGACTTCAGAAAGCAACTTACCTTGTTGTACGTGTTGTATGCTCCCCCGAGAGTCGAGATGGTAAAAGAAGTGTCGTATAGACTGATATCCAATGATCGATGGAAAGCCAAAGCGTCTTTGAGCAGCGCTCTCTGAGCTGAATATTGGCGCTATACAAATGTTTAGTAGTAGTAGTACTTGTAGCAGTAGTACCGGAAGACTTCATTCACAATTAGTGCAATCCAGCCCGGTCGTTGAAACGTTGAACAGCTTGGTGTTAACCACGTGATGTGAATTAGGGAACACATTGCTACTCTGGTGATCTCTCACTGATATCATATTCATCTAACATTTGATATCTCAACTCACTATCAAGGAACCGATAAGAAATGACCATTTCCTTTGTCGGGTTTTCTTCTGAACCGAAATGACGTCGATGGTCAAGCAGGCTGTACAAACGATAAAGACAAACCAACATGGTAGGTAACTTGCAGAGTCACACGATCATTTATATTTACTTTAAAGGTAAACGAGGTTTTAACTCGAGGATGTATGTAAACAAACTTTATAAAACGGGTCTGAAGTTTTGTATACCTCGAGCGTTGGAGCCTGAGGGTTATGTACAATTTTGCATGAGTTTGTTTAGAGTCATAGCACAATGAAATTTCTTTCTATCTTTACAATTTAGTTACAATTGAAGAATATGAATCGGACGAAATTTGTTTGACATACAATATTTGTTTTAGTTTCTTCTTCTGGTAGATGTTCTATGTTTAATGATGTTGAGTTTTGGTTTTTGAACCCCTCTTAGATGTATCTGCTGTTCGTCATTACAATGACAAAATAGCACGTTTTTTGCGCTTTTCCTTGATATTTTAGGATAAAGATTAATTCATTTCTAAACTGAGAATAAGACTTATTACATTCCACTTAGACCTCGCCGTCCTAGGCAACCATTCATAAAAGTGTCCTGTTTATTATCGATAACCTTTAGGTTTAAAATAATTCATCGACAACATAGGCATAGAAGTAAATTGAAAGTATAAATAAATAAATAAAATAAGCTGGAATACAATCATAATACTTACACGTTTGCTTGAATGAAAATATTTCGATCACCCAATAACATTGTAGACTTCAGTTTGCACTAGAAATAACAAAACCAAGAAATACACAATTAATGATTTATGTTGCACCACAACTTTTGTATTGTTAGGATGATAAGTTTAGAAATATCCAAAATAGTTAAATAATGATACGGAATTTATTTTTCATTGATAAACTATTAAATTTAGGCTAAACATGTTATGGGAATGATTAACAATGTACATTTTTATTGGAAATCCAAAGGAACGATTCTTAAGTAGAAACCACTGTCGAAATTCAACTGTCTATTTGGACGCTAATTACGCGTCTTAGACATTCAAAATCAAAAACAAAATGGACAACCTGTGAAACTTGATCATAATCATGGAGTTTGCAAGCTCAAAACATTTACTTCATGCCTTGCGCTTCAAAGTTAAAGGGCTGATGTTACTAGCTAAATAAGTGGTGTTAAAATAACCACAATCATCAGATAATGTTGGCTATGATAATAACTTTTGTATCCGAACATGATTCGATTTCTTATATTATAAATATTTTTTTTACTGCAATTCAGCCCTAACTCAATTAATGAGAATGACTCTTGAACAGATAGGTCTGTGGGAATTTCTAGAGTGATAACTCCACTGTAATCGGACCATAAACATCCGAATTAAATTGGTCACGCATTTTGAGATAGAAGTTTTAACGTGACCAATAGAGTAATTGAGGTGTCGACCCTTGACCTCTATAAAACTTAAATTTCGGATGTATGGAGAAGCATAATTTTCAATGCGGGAGAAAGTACCGTTTAGCCTACTTATTGTGGCTAACCGATGTTTACTTATCGAAACACAACCCGCATAGGGCGCGTAATGCTCAACATAATTTATTCTGTCAGCATTGCGGGAGACTTATTGTTTTCAGTTCCGTCCTTGGTTCCGTAATTCCGTAATTCCGTAATTCCGTGGTTCCGAAATGCTTTCGTTTCCGGGTCCTATCTAAAAAACCGTTCAATATTTTTTTACGAAACTTGGTATGTGGTTCGACCTAATGGTGGTGTGGTGCCTTAAGCTATTTTGGTTATTCTAGAATTTCTATATTTTTCTGGTTTCCATGGAAAGAATTTGAACTTAGTGCATTTGGGGGACAAGATCTCTTTCCGGGTCATAACTTAAAACTATTCAATATTTATTTACAAAATTTGGTATGAGGTTAGATCTAGTGGTGGACTTTGGTGCCTTTTACTAATTTGGTTATTCTATTTTTTTTTATGGTATTCCTGGTAACAATTAGAATTTAGTGCATTTTGGAAGAAAGTCCATTTCCAAGCTTTAGCTAAAAAAAACTTGGCATGTAGAAGGGTCTAGAAGACGAGTGGTGCCTTTTGCTACTTTGGGTTATTCTGATGTTTTTTCTGGTTTTCATGGAAACTTTTTTTAACTTAGTACCTATGGGCGGTAGGGTAATTTTCTAAATTAACAGTTGGGACGGGGGACATCACAGTGCATCATATGAACATGTTTCTAGTTTGTTTGATCTGTTAATTTGGTGCATTCAACCATAACTTTACACATGTCGCTAGTGCTAGTACGGAGAATTATAGGTAGATACCCCATTAGAGTTATATTATATACACGGCTGATAAAATTTTGGCATAGGTTGACCTACCAAAATGGTCCTTTTAAGTTATCCAACTAAATTTATACATATTTGTCAAGCGAAAGAACTTCAACAACTGTCAACCCATGGCTTTCGCACGTACAATATGTCCTTAACAATACTGGACTTTCTTATATATTTGAACATCCGTCTATTTGTACAACCCAATGGCTCGTTTCGAAAGTTGAACTTACCCTCCAAAAGCAATTCATCCAAAACTGGCACAGTAATATTTGTTCTAGCCCCAAGGGAACTTATTATCAAGAATTCAAGATATTTCCCAACTTTGATGTATATCTCCTCCTACCAAAATATGTTTCACTACCCATATTGAGATTTCGGACAAGTAACCACAATTTACCTATCGAAACGGGCCGCTGGTATAATATCCCAAGAGATGAAAGAACGTGTAAACTATGTAACTCCATGACCATCGCAGATGATTATCATTACATTTTTTATTGTAAAGCGCTAAACAATTTAAGGAATCAATATTTACCTAACTCTCTTACGAAATATCCAAATATATTAAACTTCAGAAAAATCATATCGACAAATAAACCTCCATTCTCTCCCCACAGAGGCAACTCAGTCATACCTGAATTAGCCTCTGTTCTATTACGGCTACTTCACGGGATAGAAAGGTAGAAATCTGATTGGAGGCAATCGAAGTTAGTTGTGCAATCAGCGACGCCGTTTCAAAAGGGGTCATTCGCAAAAGCTCGGCTTCTCCCGGCTATTCCCGGTGATTCGGCATTCAGGGGAGATAACTCTTCCTTCTACAAAACATCGCTTTTTTACCTTCTCATTAGTTTTTATTTGGTAGATTATTAAAATAAAATGTATCATAAAACAAAGAGCAATTTACATAATTATAAAACAGTATGTTTTTAATGAAAAACCCTATCCATATCTGATTTTCAAATATTTCTCTCTCACACTGTTAATGAAAAATAAACCTGAAGGCATAATACTTTCGAAAGTCACTGTACGACCGTTGAGAATTCCCAAAGTCGTTGATATCCAAAAGGTGTTTTCATTGGCTGCAGATAAGGGAGATATCTCAAGTTACAACTTTTTGCCGCTAGGGCAATCTGCCGAAACCCCAGGATCTCGGCGTAATAGAACAGAGGCTAATTCAGGTATGACTGAGTTGCCTCTGTGGGGAGAGAATGATAAACCTCAAGACTTAACCATTTTTTAAAATTTCTCAAACGTCTTTCATCTCTTGTGAGAAAGGAATAAGTGCATTTTAAACTTTGTGAGTCTATCGTCATCTTGAATCATATATTTATTTATATGTATTACATTTTGTGAATATGCTTTTGTACCACCAAGGTGGTTTTATGAGAATAAAGAATTCAAATTGAATTAAATTGCAACGTGACGCCCACGCTCACCGAAGCTTGTCGAGTAGCCTTTTTAATAAACACGTCACCACAGCGTAAAAGCTATTTAGTCTACTTGGTTTAAAGGGGCAGTAGCACGTTTTTTGATAATTTTATATTTAAAAAATTTCACTGATTATTGTCAGTTAATGTTAAAGGTATCATTTTGACAGTGTCAAAAATTTCATAACACAAGCCAATTATCCATAGTCAGAGGACAAAGTATTAAGATTCACGTTAAATTCATTGGCGGCCATTTTTTTTTGAACACCTTTAATTCATTTTGTGTAAGAAAAGGGAATCACATGGCTAAACTTTACGTTATATATTTGAATTATTACTGCTCTGTTTAGTTTTAATACATTGTCTTTGTATTGGAACCATTAATTTTCATTTTCCCGACATCACCTTATATTCCCCTAAAAACGTGCTACTGCCCCTTTAAACTGCTGTCCAGATCCTGAAGCTCAACCATGCATACCCCACAGTGGATGTCCGCTTTGTAGAAAAGCGGGACGGTACGAATACGCACAAGGATGTGACAGTTATCAACCTCCATCTTTTTTTTTTTAACGTAAACAGTGGTAAATGTTGTTCTCCAATTCCACGGATTGACAGGTCCAAGAGGAACGACATGCGTTCAGGGGGCGAAGGTGCGTTATAGTCTATTGAATAAGGCCTTTTGTGAATGTAGATGAGTACAGTTTCGTCTTTGGAGTGTTTCATTGAAGATGGATATTTTCTTATGTACTGTAAGTAATGTATGTGACGTAAATTATTATAATGACTGCCGTCTCTTAAACATAAACGACACTGAAGCAGCTAGGGGGTGAATTAGATTATCACAATTCATAATATAAACGGACTGGTCGATAGGAGCCATTAGGCTGAACAGAGGGTTAAGAGAACGTGCCTTTTCCCATAATACTGACCTTATATCAGAATAGATTTGACAACTAGATAAAAAATGAACCTCATCCTCAATATGACCACTATTACAATATCGACACAACCGTTGATCAACTTCAACTGTAGGACGTGAAAAACGACCAATTTCAATTTCCAGAGGTAAAGTTCCACAGCGTAGTTTGGCCAGAATGTAAATAGAATGGTCATTACTCATTAAGAGAGGGTTGTTAACTTTTTACCTCGAGCATGCGAGGAAATTTAGCTATTACCCCATCCTGCCCAGGGGGTGGGGTATAAAAGCTCAGGGGTAAGACAAAATGGGAAAAGAAGGGTCTGCCCCATCACCCACCACTGAAACGGACATGTGGGCAGGAATGTCCCCTAAATACTTTAACCACTTTTCCTTTAAAAAAACCATTTTATCTTAAACATCATTTAAATATGTGTGTTTCATCTTTGTAAGAAAGAGACTTTGAATTATTCACTTCGTTGTCACCCTTACATAATATGGCTTTTGCAGGAGAGTAATTTTTTTCTGCAACATATCTTATGATACTGGTCTTTTCATTAGCATTATGGTAAATAACAAAATGTGTCTGTCTGCCTGCCTTTACCTGTCAGTTTGTCTGTAACTTATTTTTACGATATAATTTGAAATATAAATTCGAAGCATACATGTACGTGAATTACCAACATGCATCATGTGGAGATATGCCTTTTGGGGTTTTCAACTTCTTTGCATTTTTATTTTTACCCGTTTCCATGGAAACGTAACATAGGATTTCGTTTCCGGAGCACAACTCCAAAACGGTTAGACCTAGCTCGACGAAACTTGGTATGCAACGGGCATCATATGGAGATGTGCCTTTTGGGGTTTTCAACTTCTTTGCATTTTCATTTTTACCCGTTTCCATTGAAACGTAACATAGGATTTTGTTTCCGGAGCACAACTCCAAAACGGTGAGACCTAGCTCGACGAAACTTGGTATGTGCAACGGGCATCATGTGGAGATGTGCCTTTTGGGGTTTCCATGGAATTGAAATTGAGGATTTTTTAAAACTAAAAACAGTGAGACCTACCTTGACGAAACTTGTAAAGTAATAACGGGTAGGCTAAGGTTGTTTTCTTGTGTTACAAACCTTACAGGGAATGGCGCCCCTGCCCTGCTCAGCCAACAAATGAAACATATCATCATCCATCCTGCTACATCAGGCTGTATCAGGAGCCTGTAGGAGCCACACACTGGTGCAAGTAACCTTATATAGCAGGATGATTATGAGAAAAACAACAGGATCACTGTTCAATATTCCACAACTAGTAGCTTTACTACCCTTTCCCTTTGGCGGGGGATATAGCTGACTCTGTCTGCTTGTTTCTCTTGCATGAGTTGTGAATTGTGAGTTAAGTGAATAAGTTAGATCTTTTCACTGGGCCACGCCTTTAAATCTATTTCTATCTTATTTAAAGGGCATATAAAGCCACCTTGTTGTACAGACTACTTACAAAAAATAGGATTAAAGATGCTGTATCATACTTGCAAGCGGTTCAGGATGATAGCTATTGAGAAATGAAATACATCACTTTGTAGAACAATCTTTCGTCGAAATTTTGATATCATATTTAGATTGTTTAATCAACAATAACATATTTATTTCGACGCTTCAAGCACAGTTCCCCTCGTAGAAAGGGCATGTCATTTAACGAACCCGCTTTCGGTGACGTAATCATTATGCTTGTAGGATGTACACCGTGTCTCAACAACCGTAATTGCGTTCGATGGGTATCAACTTTGACAGCAATGAATACCTTATTCGGAGAAAAAGAATATAAAATCTAATTGAGCGCGACAAAGACGGTTTTCAAGCGTACATTTAGAAACCGGAAGTTGTGAAATGGCCACACTTGATTCGCCATTATGTCGACCGCCGTTTCGGTATTTTTGGGTAAATTATCTCCTATTTGATTAATTTTGGTCCGATTTTCTCAAGGTTGGTCGCAAAGGTTTTCTAAAAAAACAACGTATACATTAAAAATACTTTAAAATATATTGCAAGTATGATATAGCATCTTTAAAATTGGGACCTGGTGAATTTGTTTCTCCTAGTAAGGACAATAATCTTCGAATCTTTAAAGCTTTATTTTCTCCCTTTTCAGGACAAAATCACATCCATGATGCAAAAAAAAATATTTTCATAGATATTGTGACGCTTGTTGTCCTTTGAAGAATTACCTATAAAAGCCAGAAAAAAACTATAACAAACAGATGAGGTACAGAGCTAAGGCTATACTTTTCTCTTCTTCCTTACTTGAGATTTATTTGACAATTTAAGCTTTGCGTTTCACGGTCAAAATTCACGTTTTTAAGTGTGATATTTAGGCCAAATTTAAAAACTTATAACCATCAATATGATGAGAATAGAGACTTGGTAACACAGTTTCCCCTTAAACATTCCTATAAAGTTTACTAAATATCTGAATACATCAACGCTGTTATGAATATTTAAGCTATTAAATCATATTCGACCAATTCACAGAGTAAAGTTGACATTTGAGCTTATTTAAGATTCTGAGACAAAAGGAGTTTATTAAAAACAAGAAGAAAAGATGGAGATAAACTTACAGTTTTTAAAAAATGCTTGCTATTCAGTTCAAGGTCAAAAGGTCAAAAATCATTATATCAACAATACCAACAACAACATCATCATTATCATCATTTATCATTCATCATAAATCATCCATGAATCACTTATCCATCAATCATTCATCACTCAACTATGAGTCAAAAAATCATTAATTCATCAATGATTAATTACCAATTTTCAATCATTCATCATCAATTCATCATCAAACAAACACTAAAACAATCATTTATCCATCACCTATAATCAACCACTCAACACTAAAGATCATCATTAAACAATCATTTATCAATTATTCAACACTTAACAAACATTCACCAATCATCCATCAATGACTCGTCAATCAAATCAATCATTCGTCAATCACTGTTAATAATTCAACACTAAATCATCAATCATTCAACACATAATCATCAATCATTCATAACTTAATCGTCAATCATTCAACATCTAAACAATCATTCAACAATCATTTATCCATAAAATTTACATATTCAATCATCGATGATCAATCATCCTCTAAACCAAAAATCCCCGCTCTCACAAACAAAAACAAAATTGGGACAATTGTGAGGTAATGAGGTGACCTTCGCGGCGGGGGTCGACAATTAAAATCACTTGAGCATGTACGTGATGTTTCTACAGCAATGAAGGTGCAATACTAGTAAGATGAGCTTAGTGTAGATATGCATTTACTGAAATTCGAAAAGAAGTTTGGAAGTACTCAAAATTTTAAGTAAATCCTGCTTTAAATAGAGATTATGACTTTCAATATTTAGCATAAATATAGAGCCATTGGCTCTGTAGCTCATCAGGCTTCATATTTAATTTTGCTGTAGGGTGTGACCAATGTGGTTTCCCTCGTTTGTAGGAGCCTCATGGTCACAAATCCGAAAATTAAGTATACAGGCTATGTGATTTCAGATACCTTTTAATCAATTCAGAAATGAAAATTGCTCAAATATTCAATTGATGATTTATGGTATAGGATCCAAAAGTTCACCAAGCCCTTTTTAGGGGCCACAGGGTTACCAAAACTGTCAATCATAATCTTCAATAGTAGGAGTCTGTACACAACAGACTCAGCTTTCAAGGCGTTTTGCTTCTGCAGATGAAAATGAAAATAGGCTTCAAGGGCATGGCCCTTATAAGTGGCCAAAGGGCCTTCAAAGCTATAATTCATGATCCTCACTTGTCAAGGAGTCTGAACACAAGGTTTCAGCTTTCTAGGCCTTATGCTTCTGGGCGTGGCCCCTGTGACCCTTATTAGGGACCACAGGGTCTCAAAAGCTATACCGGTAAAGGCCCTTCTAGGCAAGGAGTCTGTGCATAAAGTTTCAGCTTTCTATGCCTTATGCTTTTGAAGAAGAAGTCGAAAATACGCAAGGTAAAGGACGGAAGGACGGACGGACGGACACCAGGCCATGCCTTAAGTCCATCGGGCCTTTTAGGCCAGATGAGCTAAAAATGTAGACCCTAAGGCTGGTCAATGAACACAATATTCTTAATAATTCAAATTAGGAATGTTTGACAGTTTAACAGAAAAACTCATTCTCCATTCCTCAGGTAACAGAGAGCTCGCGCTGAAGGTGTCAATCCTGATACTACTTTCCTTCCTGAACGCATCAGTGGTCGTCTTGACGCACTACGCCCGGACACGCCAAGGAGACATGTTCCTGGCTTCAAGCGCTGTAGTCATGTCCGAGGGCGTCAAGGTCACTGTGTGCCTCTTTGTAACGTTACTACAGAACCAAAGCAACTTCCCGGGGTTCCTGTATTCCTACACATTCGGAGATCTCAAAGGCTGGGGCAAGACAACTCTGCCTGCTTGTATATACGCCGTACAAAACAACTTGGTTCTCTTTGCGCTCTCACATCTGAATTCCGTCATCTTCCAGGTTTGTTCTTGTTTTATATCTAGTTGTAATATTTTAACGAGATATTCAAAAGTCAGAAGAGCTTGAAAATATTTGCTTGGCCTTTCTGATTTTTCTATTTTTATGCTATGAGGACAATCCGGCTATATTACATCCCATCCGTTTCTATGTAAGTGCAGATAGCATATGGCCAATGAAAAACCACTTCCTGATTTACAGTGATTCATCAGTTTTGCATGTCAAAGTGGTTAATCAATTCAAGGTTATATTTAACAAAGCAATAAAAGGTCAGGAATCTAAGAATACAACGGTTAAGAGATGATTTGACTACAAAGTTATCATGTCAGCGTACCATATGTAAAAGGTAACCCACCATACGAGTTGGTCAGAAAGAGTTACATGCTGTTTTGAAAAAAAAATACTTGAGAGTGTTATAGTTAGCGCTGCTTGGGCATGTAGGCATTATCAGCTTTTCCAAGATTTTTAAAACTCCCCTACTAATAACTTAGATTCTAAGCACAGGAACTTAAAAATAATCAGAATTTAAAGGGACCATTCGAGCGGGGTATTTTTTTGTGGAAACGAAATTCAGGAAGACTTTCCTGTTTACAATTATATATTATTTTTACATGATAATTTCACCCTTACTTTCAAATATGTTTGTGAGGTTAACATTTCAGTTGTTCAAGATTTAACATTTTGACAGAGAAAAAAGTGTATCGCTAAAAAAATATAAACATCGTGAAATGAAGCCGATCATCGAAGCTACGATCGTGGAATGCATTACTACTACTATTATGAATTATTTGTAAATATGATCCTCTTGTATCAATCAAGTAGGTTTTTTTAAATTTTGTTAACGAATTAGCATTATTCAGCACATTTGTTTTCACGCGATGCTAAAATTTCAAAATGGCGGATGAAACCGGAAGCAACTCTGATTGGTCCAATTTAAAACAAGGAGTTCAAAACCGTGTCTGTTTCGAGAATCAACTTGCATTAAAGATGCTGTATCATACTTGCAAGCGGTTCAGGATGAAACTTAGCTATTGAGAAATGAAATACACCACTTTGTAGAAAAATCTTTCGTCGAAATTTTGATATCATATTTAGATTGTTTAATCAACAATAAAATACTTCTTTCGACGCTTCGAGCACAGCACAGGGCATGTCATTTAACGAACCCGCTTTCGGTGACGTTATCATTATGCTTGTAGGATTTACACCGTGTCTCAACTACCGTAATTGCGTTCGATGGGTATCAACTTTGACAGCAATGAATACCTAATTCGGAGAAAAAGACAAAGACGGTTTTCAAGCGTATATTTAGAAACCGGAAGTTGTGAATTTTTTTTATTTTTTTTTTTACAGAAAGAAAAATGAATTAATTTTGATCCGAATACAGCAATGTGTAATTTATTCAATAAGACAGCTAATACACGGGTCAATCAAAATTATTCCAGCACTGAAGTAACATTCCATCAGTGTATATTTGTAAATGCCAGAACAGAAAACCACATATTAACGGCCTTAAATCAATTTTACAAGACACCTACAACGTCAGTAAGGAGCGTCTCTACACTAATTGTAGATACGAGAAATTTATCTCCATATATCCATAATTGTAAATTTTGTATACCATGTCTGATCGATTTGATAACTATGTTTACGTATAATGAAGAAAATGAATATTACAGTTGTATAGTATATTTGTGGTGCCTACGTTTAGTAAGGGAATAGTTAGAAGAAATGTATTCGTCCTCTGTAACTTTGCATGACAGCATTAGAGATTCTGTCCTCTCTTTTTATCTCAGTTGTGAAATGGTCACACTTGATTCGCCCTTATGTCGACTGCCGTTTCGGTATTTGTGGGTAAATTATCTCCTATTTGATGAATTTTGGTCCGATTTTCTCAAGGTTGGTCGCAAAGGTTTTCTAAAAATACAACGTATTCATTAAAAATACTTTTTAAAATATTGCAAGGATGATATAGCATCTTTAAGAGAAAGAAAGTGACAGTAGCATGCAGGTATCTCTCCCTTGTTATCCAGGTTACCTACCAGCTGAAGATCGGAACCACTGCTGTGTTCTCTGTGATTCTGCTCAGAAAATCTCTTCATCTCATCCAATGGTTATCTCTCCTCCTGTTGTTCTGCGGAGTTGCTGTTGTTCAAACTAAGGGAGATAAGTCATTTCTAACATCCAACAGCGACCCTCAAATAATTCTAGCAGTGTGTGCTGTTCTGTCAGCATGTATCCTCTCAGGATTTGCAAGTGTCTACTTGGAGAAAATACTGAAAAGCAGTAATAAATCAGTATGGGCAATGAACATCCAACTTGGCATACCAGGTGCTATATTTGCCTTTGTCACAATGCTGATCAAAGACTATGAAGAGATCATGTCACGTGGGTTCTTTCACGGATATGACGTTACAGTGTGGATCCTCATCGTGTTACAAGCTACTGGAGGACTTCTTGTAGCGTGTGTGGTGAAATATACAGACAATATTCTCAAGACTTTTGCAATGGCGTTAGCTATTTTAATATCTATAACTCATTCGGCTGTTCTCTTCAATACAGAGATCGAGCTTAAAGTGCTTGTAGGTTCTGGACTTGTTGTCAGTGCCGTGTTCATGTACAGCTTACCTAGATATAGATTCAGTAACCAATGTACTGATCCACAGAGGCTTCAAAAGTTACAGAGATTTTCAACAGTCATACTGACTTGAGGTTTTATGTGACACCCTTGGCCAAGAGTTAATTCAAACTGCCCTGTAATGTTTATATAAATGGCAGACATTGTGTCAAAGAATTGTGATGTAATCAGGCTTGTGACATTAATTTATGAAGAAAATGAACCACTTGAGAATAAAGATTATGTACATATTTATTCTACACAATATCTACAATACAAGGCAATATTAAAAAGTGTATAAATATTCACATAACAAAAGAATAAATTGATTAAATACAACATAGCACCCTGCTTGCAAATAGACACAAAATGTCAGGCTATTTTGCTGTTTTTTGAACAGCAACATATTTTGAAACAGCCCCTGAATCAAACAATCTAAAGCCATGATTTACACTGAGATTTATATAGCGTAGTAAGGGGTCATCTCAAAATAAGTTAACTCTGAACAGTCAGGGCCTACGTCCATTAGAAGTCTTCAACCTCTTTATCCGTAATTACTAAAACAGTGGTTAAGTCATTTATTCTATTGCATGAACTGAATAACAAGATTCATGATCCATCCCAATCATCAATTTCAAAGTATCAAGAATTCATATAATAAACTTTACTTTACTTTGATTGTCATCCTGCTACATCAGCGTATATGTCTCCACTAATGCTACAACCTATCCCCTGATATCCTCCTATAGTCTTCTGTCTTAGCGGAGACATATACGCTGATGTAGCAGGATGTTTGATTGTTTGATTTTAGGATATTCACAAAATATTATTTGTTGAGTCCAAATCCTTCATAATTTTTGGACTTGATTCTTAATGAATATTTCCCATACCGTAGATTTATATGAAAAACATATTTCTCTATGTATGCATTATCAATCGTTCTTATCATTATGTTCTATCATAGAGACTGATCAATAAAAGATGCTCTGAAATAATAATCATAAATAACTCTATAATATACTACGGTACATAGTATTGCAAAATATGTCATGAATGAAATGTAATTTATAACGATTCCAAAAACAATATAGAGAAATGCCTCTAAAGGATCACCAATAAAGTTAAAATTGATTTAGATATCTTCCTCTCTAAAAAATCTTAATACAATCAAAAGTTTACAGAAATAAAACTTCGAATTCAAAATCACATTTAAATGATACAACTAAACATTTTCATAAAATATTTAACATAACAATGACATCCTTTTTTCCTGAAACAAGTTTCTATTGTTAATTTGTTCCAAAAAAATAAAAAAATTTGATATCCAAGATCTTAACATAAACATGCTAAATTCATCTTGGCAATATTTTGACTATTTGGTGCTTGATACAAAACTTTCTGTTATGAAAGGGATCTTTTAAAACAAATTGCTTATATCGTTTAACTTATTGATTTGGCAGGAACTCAGAGTGTACATAAACAGAGAAGGCGCCGGGCGGAGAAAGAGCAAGGACGGTATGAATATAGAGAATCTTTGGCAAAATCCTCAACTCTAACATATTCTAATACTTGCAACAAATGCCTCTGGCAGTGAAGGGGTTACGACAACTTGGTTTTATACCTGTAGACAAATAGGCTTTATTGAAACATGATTGCATAGATTTTGATGCATGTACCGCAGCGGATAGTAAAGAATTTGCTTCCTTTCAAATAATTTTTTATTTTGCAATTGAAATATTATTTAAGCCCTTTACTTGTTTGGAAATTACCCTGATTGTCCTATCATGAGCTCATTGCCAGTTTCGCAGTATTCCTCAAGTTAAAGAGTGATATCTGTAATCTGACCAATCAGAATGCTTAGGCACTAGTTTATTCAGCAGCAAGAGAATATTGGCCTTCCGACGTCCGAGACCTTTACATGAACACATTCTTACCAAGTTAACTACAATTCCCACCATATAGAAAGCAAAGGGTTGAAATCTATAGAGTATAACCCCTGAATTATTATTCCAAATGAACGGGCTGTACACCGGTGGGGATATTACACATACACTGTGAAGCATGCAGTATAGAACATTAAATGCTGACTGTATTATGGCTGATGGAGAGACCCTGTGTTATCACTTTGCCTTCACCCGACTAATTTTCTTGGATTTGTCGGTTGTCAGGGGAGGAAACTGCGCTCCTGCGGCTATGTGGCGCCCATACAAGCTGGAGAGAGATGAAAGCATATAGTTATTAAGTCATTCATGGAAAAACTGAAATAAGGCTTATCAGTAACTGATTTTTTAATGTTTTCAGAAATTATTTGATAAAATGCATGTAGGAAGAGTGACTGCGCTTCCATCTATGTACACGCCGCTAATGGCTGAAATATTGCCCAGGGCCTAATTTCACAAAGCAACCATTACTAAGGTTGACCTTAACTCCCATTCTTTACCATTGTACTAAGGCTACCTTAAGGACTTACAATCACGCTTTTGTGAAAGGGGACCCAGGGGGAGTAAAACAATAACTCACTCACTCACTCCATCTATGTAAGTGAGTGAGTTAGTGCTTATTACTGCTTAACGCCTCTTGGACAATATTTCAGCCACTAGCGGCGGGACCAACTATGTAAGAAGTGTTCCCAACTTCTAAGCTAGTCATGAAGAATACAGACACTACCTTGTTGAAATTTGACTGTTATGGATAAAGAGAAATGTTTACTGAACTTGTAAATCATTTTTGACTAATCATCCACTATCATATCTATGGAATGATCTAAATCATAACAACATGTCTCATATATCCGTATGCTCTGGGCTGTAATATTGTCCAACGGTCGTAAACTCCAACTCAAATATTGATGACAAGCAAAATAATGAATCCCATTATTTCTTATCAGAATTCTCGCAATGGGGATACCCCTATGAAAATTTAACAAGATAACCATTCTTGGCATTTACTTAGCTTAATACACTATGTGATATTGAATACCATCAACAATCTGTTGCACAGTGACCAAGTCACCATTCAATATCACATAGTGTTTTAAGCCTACAAAACATCAGTATGGCACCTTCAGTAACAAGTTCAACGGATTATTAAGAATCATGCTTGTGATGCATCATCTTCCAACGCAAAGCCTAAACCGCCAGTTGCCGAACTGTCAGTTTAAACCTTGCTGCTGACACTTTCTTTTTCTGTGCTTGCTCTCTTGCCTGTAGGGGCACTACAGCACCACAGAAAAGAAAAGGGTCTGCAGCAAGGCATAAAACTGACAGTTTGGAAAGTGGCATTTTAGGCTTTGCATTGGAAGATGGTGATGCATGCAAATTTATCTAATTGATTCTCTACTTACAACTTGTATGTATCAGATCTGATGTAGTCGAAGACGTGAGAGACCCCCACTTGGAACTGGTCGGCTATGGGCGTGACCCATGGGTTGTTCTCCGCTTTGAACACCTGCTTCATACCCACCAGGTCTAAGTTACCTGTAATCAGCACACAATCATAAGTAAAGGTACATAGCCTTATATTGCATGGTGTGAAAAGTGAAAGGTGAAATCAACTTATGACATAACAGAAAATAAAAAGGAAAGGGTCTATGGAATATAACTGGACAAATCAAGACAAAAACAAAAGACTATACAAAATTAACAGGAAAAAAACTAGCTTTACAGGCTACTCACTGCACTTTTCAGGTATCAAAATATAAATTGACTTTTAAAAAGTGCTTTGTGTCAATAAGCATATGATGCTTGTGCTGTCGGTGCTGATGACAATGTCATTTTGTTATTAGCAATAAAAAAATTGTAAACTTCTGCTTCGTAAGTGTGTAGATTTCTGCATATGTGCTCTTGCAAGATACAAAGCATGCAAAATAATTTGCTCTGATAAACACAAAACTTAATCTCATCTGTGCGCATTTAAGAAGGCAAGTATAAAATATATATTCATGTGCCAGTTTTGGATAAAACTTCAAGCAGCCGAGCGGAACATCCAAATCCACAGTTGGCTGAGCAATAGACTCTAACCAGAGATGGTTGGTGCAGATGGAAGATAATAATAATGCATTGCGTTATCACCATTATTTGATAACTCAGGCTTTGGTCTCAAAATGCACAATTGTATTTCAAGGTAAAGTGATACAGAATGATCTAAGTCCTAATCTTAGCCAATGTTAGAGACCTGTTCATAAACATAATCAATCATTAACATCAACAAACCTCGATTTTACCACTTTTTGATTTTCGTTCAAAGATTTTTCAACAAATGAAAAAAACGACTTGATTTATGTTAATTTGTCCAATAAACACATTTAATTAGCCTTTCATTAGAACAGCTTAATTATCGACTCTGAAGACCCACCTGGGTTAGGAGCCATAAAACTTGTGCGGGTGTGACGTAATAAACAGACTATACAGAGTAACGCATCATTTTTCAACTGAAATACCGCCTAAATAATTGTTTAATTACCGTTGATTTAAATATCATTTTCACACCAAAGGCTTAGTAGAGTTACATCATCAAATGATTAATCTAACTGAGTGGAAAACATTTTCTGAAAATCGTTAATTATTGTTTTTTTCCCTGTGATATTGTTACGATAGATGTATAGATAACAAGGCTGATACTGTTTATGACGTCCAAAAAAGGGGGCGTGACCAGGCATGCATTCACTGGTTTGTGGCCAGATAGGTCTAAGCGGCCCATCAAAAGTGGCTTTAAAAAACGGCTTTTCATTACCAAACTGAACATATTTGATTCTACCATAAATGTGCAAAATACTCGTTACTGATTGGCTGCTGTGAAAAATCAGAGGGCGTATAATTTGGTTATACGGTGCTCTGTTTACTTCGTCTAATGCGCAAGAATTCATTTATTGCCTAGCAACAAGTAGTTCTGAAATATTGCTGTTGTGTCGAACATTTTCACAAAATATGCAATTATTGCGTTGTATGTACAATTTTTATAGAATTTAACGCTTGCAGTCTGTCAAAACCGGTAAAATACACAACACTGAGTCACTGACAACTGTTCAGATTTCCCGTTCGCACGGTCCATCATTCTGTAGCGTTAGACCAAAACGGGCTCGACAAAGTTTAACCGGCCAGAATTTCATACGAATATGAATCGAAATGCGGCATACACTTACCTTAAATTTATTTACAACACCAATGCAATTATACCGACGTCAAGTTTGTGAATATATGCAGAACTTAGCACAACGCTAACAACCGTCACGAAATAATAAAACGTCTACTGAATAGAGTGAGCTCCCTTTGGAGCATTCGGATATTTGTCGGTAATCTCCGAGGCCTTCTATTTGTAACGTCATTCGAGATAACCAAATCCGTCAACTCTGTGTGAATGTCGCTCCGTGGAAATCGTGCACGGGCATCATGACACAGCACACCTGAGTCAATGCGAAAGAATATAGTTCAATTTTAAATCGCTATTATGGTAGAATGGAGATAAACATACTGTGTTTGGAAATCAGCGGCATATAACGGAATTATTATAGCTCTAAATTATCCATTTAAAGCCTCACGCTACGCGTTCGACTTTAAATTAAATTTAGAGCTATAATAATTCAGTTATATGCCGCTGATTTCCAAACACAGTATGTTTATCTCCTAAGTAACGACCTTTGACTCACTATACAATATTGTAATCAGACTTTCATATATTCCAAAGAAAATAGTGAAATATGTTTGTGGTTATGTGAACTTTAAGCCAGGATCAATTATTTGATCAGCAATCACATGTTGATGATCAGCCTTAATGTCATGTCTTAACTATGTTACTATTGTTAGATGTTTACACATTGCAAATAGGTAAGTGTGTAATAAATATTTCCGTTATCCATCGTCTCCATACCTAACAAGTCCAGACTACCTGCAATATAACACACCTGTTTATCATACACATATCTTCAAAACAATATAATGAAATTTTTCTTTATCGGCGGTCAGAGGCCTGCTGTTAAAAGAGAGAGATTGAGAAAGGTGTTCAAAAGGGTTGACCCCTGGGCCTAGATTTTAGAAATTAGAAGCTCTTTCAACTCAAAAACAGTTGTAAGAACCACTGGTAAACAGTGGCTAACAACTTTCACACTGCTATTAAGAGAGCTTAATAACCTAGGCCAAGGTACATAAACTTGATATTCCTGGATGATACTGATGCTAATGTTACCATGGAAACTGACCTAATTCAGGGGGGAGGACGGTGAGTCTGTTGCCCTGGATGTGGAGTTCTCTCAAGCGGATCAGATCTCCCATCTCCTTGGGGAGCATCACAAGGTCGTTCTCTCTCAGCGACAGCTGCAACAACACGCAGAGCAACATTGTCACCCAATAGTCGAAGATCAGAGTACACTTCAGTGACAATTTCAAATGATTTGTTAGTTACAAAGTAAACAGAATTTACATTTGAACTTAAAAAAACACTTAATGGAAGTTTTTAACATCTTAATGCATCTATTTTAAGAAATATTAAAGAATGTCACAGCTAAGTTGAATGAAAAGTTGAATGAAGCATTCATAAAATACAATATCAAAATCCTTACTAATTTAATTACTTTTTCAAAAGAAACTGATCACCCAATTATTTTCCTTATTCATTAACAATTTTTTACAGCACTATAACTTGTCCAATACAATTGTTCATTTTAAAAATAAATTTGTGAAGTATTTTAATTGAATAACTTACAATTTGAAGATTTTTAAGTCTACCAATTTCTCTAGGGATCATCTCAAAGTCATTGTCCCCCAAATACAGGGCCCTGAGTGTATCTGAACAGAAACAGATGGAATCAAGGATGGTGAGTGATGGGCGCTTTATAAAAAATTAAAATAAAACATGCAATTGCATCAAATTTTAAACCATTAAGAAAAACTTATATTCGTCCCTCTTACCTCTTACTTATTTATAGATAACAACAAATACATTTTTTTTTAAATAATATCAAACTTATGCAATATATTTCCTTCATGCATGTTTTTCTCAAAACTCAAAACAATACCGAATAACAATATGTCCTGCCTATAAATTATCGGAAACAAAAAAAGAAACATATAAGTAACATTGCCACAGTTTGGACCCACTTTCCCTAACATCATCAATTCTTTAAAGTTGATTATTTAAACCAACAGTCTCAAAATCAGTTGCCAGCAAGTTCAAAATGACCAAATTATTCAATACAATCTCAATCATTTTTCTGCCTCAATGTTTTAATGTGACATTGATCAGTCAGTCTCACCCAGACAGAAGAAGTTTCCAGGTAGTTTGTGTTCATTGAGGTTGTTATAAGTGAGATCCAACACCTCCAGAGCAGGGAAGGCTCCGAACCCTCGCGGTAGATTACTCAACTTGTTCATTCTGTAACACAACATACAACTTGAAAAAACTTGAAATATGCAGTATTTATTCAATCTGTAATATTCTTCCTGTTCATCTTTCCATAAGTTGTAAATGTATTATCCTTTTCTAATTAGTGTTTAATAATTCAGTTGGTCAATGCTAATCATTGATCAATTAAAAACTACAGGCAGTTTGTAGTTGCCTTTGTTACATGATATTTTATCATGAATTTGATATTCATCTCTACTTAACTTTTTAAGTCAGCAATTTGCCTGTCTGCAAACATTTTGAAAATCACCCAAGTTGATTCTTTTTTTAGATTAAAGTTGATTGGATTTCAGTACAATTTCATATCAATTTGTCTAGATCAGCTTAGAAGACGACTGAATTATTTATTAGGCAAAACATTATACTCACCCGACATTAAGAATTTTTAGTTTTGGCATTGTGCTTAGTGTGGTTGGAAGCTCCTGCAAAAAAATAAAAAAGACTTTAACTAAATTACTGGAATAGATACTGATTAACCAACAAAGGCTGAGAAAGTTTTGATTAATTGAAACAAAGGTTGCAAATCAAATGTTTTGTTTGAGTTTTGTTCTTGTTTCAATACACAAACAATTGATTACTTCCATTACATAGTGAACCTTTCTGTTTTTTAAACATGACAAAAGATTATGCTATATTATAATCTCAATTAATATTTGCACTCACCTCAAGGCAATTGTTGAACAAGTTGAGTATTTCCAGATTTGCAAAGTCTGCAATATTTGCAGGGATGTCTGCAGAGAATAAAGAAAAGTTGGTATATTCTACGTTGAACATTGATGACCGTCAGTTACTAATTCACATACCATTGTAATCGACCTAACAAAATCTCTGAAAAAATAACTTATCTAATGTTAAGTCATACATTTATGCAATTCAGTGGGATACTTACTTTGAATCCTGTTGTGACTTGCAGTTATGCGAGTGAGATGTTGGAGTTGCACTAAAGAAAAAAGAAAAACTTATGTCATAAGAAAGTAAAAGTGTACGTAGTTTTCTTGAATGTGATCTATAAAATATACCCATGCAAACAAAAAGCAAACATTCAAATTATGGTTGGAAAATCCTAAAACAAAACTCATGAGTCTAAGTACTGGTATTCTAGCATTTTATAATGGACTTATGTTGCCTAGTGTTGCAAACTTGAAGTTTATCACCAACCAGTATCAAAATTCACATAGTAAACAACTAATACCTAAACTCCCAGTTAATGCAATACAATGAGTTGTTGAACGTAGCTAAAGCCCAAGAAAAATACTGTTCCAATGTCTGAAGCTTATACATAGTACTTTTAGTAGTAAGGCAAATGATCTGACTCACTGAGTCCCGGGACATCCACACCCAGCTGGACTATCCCTCTGTCTACCAGATCGAGCTCCGGGTCCTTCTTATCCCGGTTCTCTTCTATAACTCTTTTCAACTTTGTCGCCATCGTTTTCTTAAAAATAACACCAAAATCGAATTGTTTTTGTTGCTGTCTTACTTGAATTCCACAAATTCCCTTTAAAGGAAATAAGCCTACGGAAGTGCCCTACAACACCGGAAGATCACTTTTACGCATCCGCAAAACAAGCACCTGCAAAATAGATACGTTTTCATTTACTATTTATGGATCGGACAGATTATGTATATATGTAAATCATTACACAGGCATATGTTAGGAAATATATTAAAGCCCTGCAGATTGAAAATAAGGAAGTGTATTTTCGTATATGTACGCGTATTAATACATGATATTTTGGACTATTTATCCGTAATAGTATATTCCCCTTTCAACTATTGACAGTAAAAGTCGAAACAAGCGATCATCTTGTGAAACGCCTGTTTGATTCCTCCGAAAATCCACCGTAACTTGCCTGTTATTTAAAAGTTGAAATGTTCTTCTCATTTTTAAATGTGATAAATCGAGGACGGGAAAATATGGTATAAAACAGTCACATCGTATGGTTAACAACGTTTGGATGGTATGTATTACCTAGGAGCAACAACTTTGGTTTATCTATATTCTCATTACTGTCTGAAATCAGCCGACTGACAAGAGTCAAATACTTTTATCAATACCATTCACAATTTATTGTGTATGTAGTGTTTTGTTTGTTTTGCTGTTGTTTTTTGGGTGTTTTTTTGCGGCTCTATTTTTGCATACAGGAAAAACTTTTTTTTAAAGCAAATGAATTAAATTCTATCTATGAAAGGTATCATTCAGAACTACATTGGTGTCAGCATTATGTAAGATTGGCTATAAACACATCCTCTATATTGTATGTATATATATGTATATTGTAAAAAAGTTGATAAATAGGAAACGATATATCTAACATCTTTTAGATAGATCGTCTCTGGTTAACTATAACTATTTTTTACATTTTATATTTTTGTCAATCACATTCACTTTAATTTTTCCTGTTCCTTCCTAGGTTGATGTTTTTCAAACATATGCTATACTTACATATCATTAACTTGTTGTTTGTGGGTATTTTCTGAAAAAGGTGTTACATGTCAGAGGAGGATTTTGTATTTCATGCTACTCAATATTATTTGTCGATAGGCGAATACGATTCTGTAAACAAAATGGCTGCGCCCATGGATAAAGCGATGTGAGGACGGGTCCAAGGTTTGTTTTATTATTAGTATTGATTCTATTGAACATCTTAATCATAAATGATTATGCCTTGCTATTTCTTTCTTAATGACAATTTCTGATAAAATAGATCTCAATACGTTCACTTGTCGTGCAGTATCTTGCTTTCATCAAACTAAACTCAGCAACTCTTTGCGCTTGCAATATTTATAAAGCCATAAAGGGACACAACTCATGACAGCATATGAATGTATTTTGATAGGCACTTGACTTGTGATGTACCTGAACGTTTAAAGTTGTAATCATGCCTTGGCATTTCGTGACAAATATGTCAACAATCTATCCTAACCTATGTAAACATGTGTCTATTCAAGAAATACACAAACTATTATCATGATTAGATTCCGAACAAACCCCGAGTCGCCAAAATCGGGATAGTAAATACATGATATGTAAAAAATATTGGCGAAATGTTTTTTTTCTTTCTCAATTTGTATTTGCCAAGGGGGACATAATGACATATAAACAAACAGTTCAGTCAGTTGTGTAGAAAGCTTTAGGGTAAAAAACGATGCCGCTTTTTGGTCACTAACATTTGTTTTGTTGATCTTAAAAACTTTTGTTTTGAAAATTGAAGTGATACGATGGGTTTTTAAAGTTTATTTTGTGGATATATTAATTGTAAAATAGATAATCAAAAGTTAACAGAGTAAAATTTGATTGTCCTTAATTCATTAGGTGTCTGACGTTACACAATTTGTTTAAATTTTACAGTTCAAGAGTTGTAAAACAAACTTCAAGCACAAGAATGTCAAGACTGGAAGAATTGTCAACCCTCACTGGGCATGAGGACCGAGTGTGGGGCTTAGCGTGGAACCCATCAGGAACACTCCTGGCTTCCTCTAGTGGCGACAAAACCATCCGTATTTGGGGCAAAGAAGGGGAGGCCTGGGTGTGCAAAACTGTGCTTTCTGATGGTCATCAACGAACAATCCGGTCCGTAGCTTGGTCTCCGTGTGGGAACTATTTGGCAAGTGCCAGCTTTGATGCAACCACATGCATTTGGAGTCGGAAGGAGGGAGAGTTTGAGTGTATCGCTACGCTGGAGGGTCATGAGAACGAGGTCAAGTCCGTATCGTGGGCAGTGTCGGGAAATCTACTGGCGACCTGTTCAAGAGACAAGAGCGTCTGGGTCTGGGAAGGTGATCTTTCTTTTGTGTTGATGTTTAGGATTTATCTTTGATGTGTTATAAGCATTATTAAATATTTGGTATTCAAGACGATTTATTTACTTTCTTTGAGAGGCAGTCAGAACTCAGAAGTTGGTTACATGAATGAGAACTAGTGAACTAGTTCTATGGATTTACAACTTTTTTGTAAGAATACAACATTTCGGCAATTCACTTTCAATATGTCACTATGATTATGGATATTGTTTTAGCTTATTCATTAGATTTCTGTTAAAGATGCATTTAGAAGCTAGTTACATGAATGAGATCTAGTTCTATCAATCTAAGAAAAATTTCATGTTGATACTTTCACTGTTCTTTCAAGGTACTTTCAAGTACCGATAAATGATTCATCGATGTTGCTTGACAACATTATTTTAATATTAAGAAGATGTTTGAATATGAGTTACATTCAACTGACCTTGACCTGTCTACTTGCAGTGACTGATGAGGAAGAGTACGAGTGCGCCAGTGTACTGAGTGTCCACACCCAGGATGTCAAGCACGTCGTCTGGCACCCACACAAGGATCTCATCGCCTCCTGTAGCTATGACGACACGGTCAAGATGATTCGCGAGGACAATGACGACTGGACGTGCTGTGCCACGTTACAGTCACACAGTTCCACTGTATGGGATATATCCTTCGACGAGTCCGGCACCAGGCTTGTGTCATGTAGCGACGACAAGACGGTGAAGATTTGGCAAGAATATCCCCCAGGTAACCCAGAAGGCGTGGCAACCAAGGGAGGCGACTCCGCCTGGAAGTGTGTGTGTACTCTCTCCGGCTATCACTCCAGAGCAATCTACTCAGTGGACTGGAGTCACCTGACCGGACACATCGTAACATCAGCGGGGGACGACACCGTCAGGGTGTTTAGAGAAGAACCAGGGTCCGACAAGAACGAACCAAGCTTCAGTTTGGTGACGAGTGTTCCCCAAGCTCATTCCCAGGACGTGAACTGTGTGACATGGCATCCCAAGGTTCAGGGACTCCTGGCTTCTTGTAGCGATGACGGGGACATCAAGCTCTGGTCTCTCAAGGACAATACATGATTGTTTAATCATAATCGAGAGGTCATTTATACATGTGTCGAAGAAAAGTATTGTAAATGTGGTTATATGACTGTTACATGGGTTGTTAGCAATTGCAATAAAAATACTTATTGTATGTGAATATGTGAATTGCATGCAGTGAAATTGTTATTTGTGTAATGTTTATGTGGATTCAGAAAGTTAATGTGAAGATTTTATGAGAATGAGAAACACATCATGAATTGATTTGGATAATCGAGGAGAAACATGTCTAAAATTATTCAGACTACCATTAAAAAGAATTTGAAAATGTTGTAAGGGCATTGTGTATTCAGAATTATGCAGGATATCTGAATGTGATATATGTGAATAAATTGCTTAAAAATTCAGGTGTTTTATTTATTATATCTATTTAATAGTATTTATCCAAATGATTTTTGAAAAAAATTATGTATAAAAACATTCTCTCAAT
The DNA here is from genome assembly GCA_916613615.1 of Steromphala cineraria. Lineage (NCBI taxonomy): Eukaryota > Metazoa > Mollusca > Gastropoda > Trochida > Trochidae > Steromphala > Steromphala cineraria. Next base: position 3,477,232 of record OU744729.1, read on the forward strand.
GTGGAACATTTAAGAAAAATTCAAATTTCACTAATCAATAAATTTATTTGTCATGATTCATTAAAACAGAAAATTTTATTTCAAACAACTATGTCTGTCAAAAGGAGAGAAGATTTTGTTTCAAAGGAAACTTATACTACTACTCAAAAGAAGTTAGGAATCATACATATGTTTCTGTCTGACATGTTTTCATGCATGGCAAGGAAAATGTTACAATTCCTGGACTAGCAGCCTGTTATATCCTGATGAAAACTGTACAAAGCATAAGATGTATGTCAAAACACAGATACAACAGTCTCCTGAGCAATTCCAAATTTAAACACAACACTGACTCCATGAAGTTGTTTGCATCACCAATCTGGTTGAACCATTAAGAGTTTGTTATTACCTAATAAGATAAGATCATATGCTTGTGGTATGTGTTTCTGTGAACAATTTGAACACTTCTATGGCCATACTTGTCTCAATTGAAATTTTGTAATCGCCAGACATGAAAGAAGCGATCTCGACCATTATGTTGCAACAGGTTAGTTTCCAGAGGAGTTTTAAACCAATTTTCTGTGCCACGAATCCAAAGACTGAATTTGATAGTTGCACATCCACAGGGTTCATAGGGGTCTTGGAAACCTGGAAAAGTCACGGAAAATTTTAATTAGATTTCCACGCCTTGAAAAGCCTTGAAAATGGACAGATATCTATGAAGTCATGGAAAGGTCATTGGTTTTGAATTTCTTTTGAAAAATATGTTCATTAATTTGATGTACTTTATAATTGTGTGATTTTTTCTCAAAATTTTGTGGCTTTTGATTTAATGTTCAAAAGTTTGACCCTTGTTTTGTTTGTCATGGAAAGTTTTTGCAGCATCTTTGAAAATTCATGGAAAAGTCATTGGATTGGTGATACTCTCAATTGTATGAACCTGGCATCTTTAGGGCGCAACCCACATAAAGGAAAATCCACACGTGTATTCCTCCAGCAAAGATTATTAGGAATGCTTAGGGACCGGTCATTTATTATAGGGGGGGTGGGCCGGTGATTTTAGGGGGTGGGTCACAAAAAAATAAGACAGCCTTTAGGGGTGGGTCACAAAAAAATAAGACCGCCTTTAGGGGTGGGTCATAAAAAAATAAGACAGTATTTTAGTGCTGTTTTCAAACATGACAACAAATTTATCCAAAACTTGACAAAATACTTGAGTAAACATTTTTAACAAAGTGAGATTATAATATAAATAGTGTAGGGGTGGGTCATAAAAAAATATGACAGGCATCAGTGGGGGGTCATAAAAAATCATGACAGCTTTAAGGGGTGGGTCACTTTTTTTGGGACATACTGTGGGGAAATTTCACCGTCCCACCCCCCTATAATAAATGACCGGTCCCTTATCTCACCCTGCCACACATATGACAAACGCACTTGGAATAATTTCTGTGCTGCATCTGGTTGTGTGACCTCCTCGATCCGGTGGGATTGTTTTCTCATTCTTGTCCAATTCTACAAAAAAATAACATTTTTATCATGACACTCCAAGAACCGACATAAAAAGTAGTTGTATTGTTTAAATCGAATATAGAAAACAGATTTTGATTATGATTAAACAAGAAATCAATTAAAACATCTATGGCTACAGATTTTACACACTAAATACAACATCTTCAGAACAAAATACCGCCGATAATGGCTGAAATATTGCCCAGGCGGAGTTAAGCATTAACTCACTCACTCAAAACAAAATAATCAAACGGGCTAGAAGTGTTTACATTTCATTGCCTTGCTGTATCAGCTTATTGCATGTAGTTTATTTCTCACTTCACATAAAGTCTTTTTTTCCAAATTCTTTTTTTATGAGATTCTTAATTCACCCTATCTCCACCTAAACGTATCCACCGATCTGGGTTCAATTAGTCTCATGTAGACGTGACAAGTTCAGCATTCCATACTCGTGTGTTGTGTACAAACCTTTATTGGATTATCACAGTAAGACTGGTCGTTAGCAAAACATCGTACTGATGTTATAGACATTAAACAACCCGGAAGTGAACAAACACGTGGTCACCATCGGACTGTACCGGTCAATCTGGACACTGAATACAAAGGGGCGTTGTTTTCGCAAAATAGAAGGGTCCAGGCTTGAATTTCTCTTCTATGAGAGATTTCAGATCCTAGAGTTCATCCATTGAAATCTTTTAGTTTCTTTACCCACTTATTTCCCAGATATTAACTTAGACCCATCTTAACTAGAATGGTAACGTAACATCAAAAAAATTTAGTCATTGACAGCTATAGCGTAAGGAATCTTGGAATCATGAGATAATCAACAGCAGTATTAGCGTAATGATTACGGTAAACCCTTATTCAATACCAAAACAGTGTTTAATGAGAGTTAATAGGGGAAGTTAAACCGAGTACCCAGTTAAACGGCACCCGCAGAAAGGTTAATTCAAGCTTTGGCCACGAACGCGACGTATTCAAAAGTTTCTGCGCTTTATTATACCCCCGCTGTAGCTACAATTTAAAATCCTCACTAGCCAAGGAATCTGTACACAAAGTTTCAGCTTTCTAGGCCTCATGGTTCTGAAGAAGAAGATGAAAATAGGTTTTTAGGGTGTGGCCCCTGAGGCCCTTATTAGGGGTCACAGGGGCACTAATGCTACAATTTATAGTCCTCACTAGCCAAGGAATCTGGACACAAAGTTTCAGCTTTCTAGGCCTTATGGTTCTGGAGAAGAAGATGAAAATAGGTTTTTAGGGCGTGGCCCCTGTGGCCCTTATTAGGGGTCACAGGGCCACTAAAGCTACAATTTATAATCCTCACTAGCCAAGGAGTCTGTACACAAAGTTTCAGTTTTCTAGGCCTTATGGTTCTGGAGAAGAAGATGAAAGTAGGTTTTTAGGGCGTGGCCCCTGTGGCCCTTATTAGGGGTCACAGGGCCACTCAAGCTACAATTTATAATCCTCACTAGCCAAGGAGTCTGTACACAAAGTTTCAGCTTTCTAGGCCGTGTGGTTCTTGAGAAGAAGATGAAAATAGGTTTTTAGGGCTTGGCCCCTGTGGCCCTTATTAGGGGTCACAGGGCCACTCAATTCCACAAAGTTTACGGACGGACGGACGGATGGACGGACGGACGCCGGACACCATGCCATGCCATAAGCCCATCGGGCCTTACAGGCCAGATGAGCTAAAAAGCCGACCAGGGCATGGTGTCGATGCTATATGTTGCGAGAAAGTTTCTGCTCATCTGGCGGATGGGGGACAAGCATTTCTATAATTGAAAGTTGTCATGTCCTGCAGAAAACGGACCAATTTTTGACAGTATTGACATTGTCACTGACGTTGATGAGCGAAGGTTTCCAGGGACAATTGGTTGGAATATGAAGACATCTTCACTCAAATTTGTGCAGTACATGCATTACGTGCGTAAGTTTCCCACTACTGCTTTCTATGTCGATGCGTTGAAGCACTGTTCCATCAGCAGTTATGGCACCTAAAACCCTGGTAATGGCCACATTGACACAGTTAATGCCCATTGCAATAGCATAAAGGCAGTATATAACAACCATTCTCATCTTTACACACAGGAACGTAGAGGTTAAAATTTCTTATTGCGTTCACTTTATGTCTATTAAAACTGATCAAATATATTAATTGATGCACATAAAGTTAATCGATGTTTACGTAAATTAGAAATATCATCAACAAAATAATATCTCACGCCCCTTGCCAGAGTGCATGGATCTGCTTTGTTCAAGGACATTTGTACACATACGTATCCCACCCTACAGACAGTGACCTTGAGATCTCTGTTTTGTAGGGAGGCAATAAATTTAGCTCGAAGAGAAACATATATATCTTCTCACAGCTACATGGCTTATGAAGGCCAATCTGACAATGCGTGACAATCATCACTGGTGACAATGGACATTGTTCTGGTATAAACACAAACAATACAATAAGTATCCCCACAATATGTAGATCCAGCACTGTCTAGTGAACTCGACCCCCAGTGGTGAATTAATGCGTTGACGACCCCTGTGCTAGGATACTACTTCAGTTGTCCGGCCACGGCTCTACGTCCATTTACAAGACAATGACACAATAATAACATTGTGTGTGCCGTTATCGAAAGTACAAGGAGAATCGAAGAGTCAAATATATTTGTTAGTGTCAGAGGATTAGTGGGACAGTACTGTTATTATCTTATCTGGTCAGCTTGTACCCCAACACAACATCTGACCACTTCAGCTTTCACTACGGAGGATTGTCATCGCTCATACATCTTCTCATACATATCATGCCTACATGAAATTATGTAGTGTTATTGGAATACATACATAAACAATCATATTCAATGACCTTCGACTTCTTCCCAATGCAATGTGAAACCGAATTGAGATGAACACAGTCCCTTTACTTGGGATTAGCTCTTTTCGTTTCGTACCGTGACGTTGTGAATATGACCTTGGACATATCAGCCAAATTGAATACTCAAATCCACTGAGATTATGTATTCATCAATTAGAGTTTACGGGCTGTTTTAAAATTCTTCAATTATCTGAATTAATCTGCCATTGTAAGCTCAAGAAAGAACACTATATTGGAAATATTTCATAGACAAGTTTCGGTAAGAAACAACCTTGCTTGCTTTTAGCCAACTTGGCATACATAATTAACTTCGAGTTTATGTAGTTTTGGGGGGTATTTCACGAACGCCATCATATTCGTTCGGCCTTTTCCCCCGCAGCGTTCATAACGAATAGGCACACAGACAGGGCAATCTAGCTCTTAGATGTATCCCTCGTACTCTCCACATATAACTAAGTGTAATTGTCTTGTTAAGATCATAAAAGTAAAAAACAATCATTCGATGTTAGTACTGACGCTTTGTCAATTAGTTCAGATTAAATTCAAGAACTAAGCTGAACACCTAAAGCGATTCCTAGATGGTATTTGGATTACAAGGAAGAATATAGCTTTTGACCTGAATGAAACTTTCTTCTATGAGAACGAATTTAGTCTGAACCATATTCTCGAAATGGTCGGTCCACTTTCAACAGAGTTTCTTTTTACCAATTTATATGTATAGGTGCCCTATTAAATTGCTTCCATGAGGAAAATAATGCTTTACAATTAAAACATAATACCAATTTTTTTAAACTTTTTTAAAAATCCAACCGGTTATCAGGATAGTTTTGTTGTGTTGTATAGACCTAAAGGGTGGGGTTTTTTTTGGCCAAAATCTGCATGTAACGTTCGTTGGACCAAGGGTTCGAGGATATTACCCAAACTATTTAGTCAATTTATCAAACCAACGTTTGGATAGTAAACCATATGGCATCTTTATTATCTTACACTTTCTTTTTCAAAATATTTTGAATAACTTGATGTAAATTATTTGGGTTCTCGTTTTGAAATCACAAACTACAATTTAGTATCGTTATTACAAGGGAAATGCAGATTTTAGACCATTTTTGTGTGTTTCTTGCCGATGACCTTTCTAATTATGACAACTAGACACAATCTAGACGAGGTTTCGATGGCCTTAGATGACGATAATATTGAATCATTCCAATAATAAACACAAAAGCATCTTAACTTTAAGATCATAATTTCTTCACTCATTGTTTTCCTCTTTGTACCGTTGGAGTCAGTACGTTTTCAAAGAGGAATGTTAAAAACAGGATGTGATAAGAACATTGTATTCCACATACCTGAACAACGTTCTCGACATAATTGACACCTGTTTTATCTACCAACTTCAACCCAAACAGTGTATGGAGGTGGCATCGTGTTTGAGAACCAACTTGTAAAGCCTTCTGACATCTCCACATGGTTAGTACACCGTGCCTGGTTTGTTCTGGTCTGACACGGTTTGGTCAAGGATTAGTGACAATTGATACAAGCTGGTCTGTTTGATACTGGACATAGGCTTGACCACACTGACCCTCGGCCTGTTACCTTTGTCGCTTTCTGACAATGATTTATCTGATTTCCTGAAGTTACTTGTTAAAATGTCAACTTTGTTGTTTCCTAAAATGGCAACCATTTGGATGACGTCCTTGGCATTCATTATAATTACATGCAATGCAATGCATATAAACATACAATTCTTTTAATTCGTATTTTGATGCTTATATTCTATTAAAAAGTTGGTTGATGTTCGATAATAATCAATATGACGGTTGTCAAATAGCATTGGATTTTTGACAAACGTCATTAAAGTTTATTTTATCTCCTCACATTGAAACTAACAAGATGATCATTCAAATGGTTCAAAAGACTCAGAACTATGCCTCACTCACTTTATACTTCCTTTAGTGGGAATTTCTTACATGTGAAATAATACAATCATACCAAATGTCCTGAGGTACAACATATCATGAATAAACACTTATTGGCTTTTCCTAAAAGAAATAAAGGATAGAAATGTCATACACAAGTAACTATCCACTCTTTACAACTTATTAACTTCTATAAACATCCAACAAACCTCGAGAAGGACACAGCGAATACAGTGAATGAACTTGATGACAGTGCCCGACCCTCTAGCCCCGTGTATCCGTGTATGCGGCAGCAGGTGCCCGTCACTAGGGTGACAGATTCCAGGGGGCAGGGGACACCCACGTGTCCGACCCTCAGGTATTGACCAGTCCTCACCCCCTTATACACCTCCTCCCTCGTTCAGACACTCAGCCATTACCCCTCGTCTCACAATCGTCTCATCAATAACCCTTTACTGTATTACAACAGACTCAAGACGTCTTTAAAACTGATAGGTCGTTGTATGATTCTGCCAAAATCAATGATTTTATAAATATTAAAATTTATAAGAGTAAGATAAGATTTGTGTTACATTGAGTTATACTATGGTCCCACGTATGTCCAGTTATGAATTGATGGGTTTCGCTAAGTCTGACACCTCTTCTATAATGTCAAATGAAGAACGGGATATATTTAAAATGAAAGTAATTCAACCACCCCGCCACCCTGTCATCTCTTCACTTTACTTCACAATATCTCCTCACCCCCTCACTCACTCCCTCACCCCCGGCGTTCAAATCTCCCCCTCAAAGGTATGGCGTTGTTTGGGGGAAACAAACATTTCCTGAAAACACCAAAACGGCGGCAAATGTCGCATGTAAACGTATTTGAACCCTTCAAGAATTACTGACTTAGCTAGCCTCAAACAAGCAACCTGTAGCACAAGCTAGCTTCTTTATGGACATGCTCGTCTGATGTTCGAATCCCGGATTATCACCTGGGATGGTTTCTCCGACTTTCTGACGTACACTGTATAAGAAAGCAAGGACGTATTGGATAATGCTTTCCTAACGGCTTGTGTCATAATGCTCACACGCTTCGATTGCATATTTCCTGTTCCGCTGAAGCACCTTTTGCAAAATATGTTTCTTGAGATTTTCAAAAATGTAAGATTTTGCACCAGGACACCCGGCTATACAGGAAGATTAGAGTATACAGAGGATGTGTGCATGATATTACCTCAGTGACGTCATACATACTTTTCAACTATCAAAAATATTATAGAACTTTAAAGAGGTTATGCAATGTATTTTTTTTTAAATGATAGATCATTATCTCCAGTACCATTATCTATGGGAATGCAATGAGCATGTAATTGAGACAATAGTCCCCCTTTAAAGATGGTTCAATCCATAGAACAGAGCAAAGGGTCTAATAAAATCGATATTCCTAAAGGTTATCATTTTATTAAGACAATCCACTGGAACGAATTAATTCAAATTGGATCTGCGAAAAGTTTTAATATTAGATCGTTTATGCTATGCTTTCATATGAATAAAAATGCCATGCATATTTAGAAGCATCAATATGTTTGCCTCAGTTGAAATGTCCAGTTAGTTAGTATATGGATGTCCATAATTGAAAGCCTCGTGGTTTTTTAAATCTTTTATAATGTTACCTATCTTTCTTAATATTACCAGATCAAAAACATCTAAAGTATTATGGAGACAATAGTCCCTATAATCATTTAATGCCGACTTTTTTCACCGACCATAACACCTACTAAGCGCCTTGAGCAACCACGAGTGGTTGGATATGCGCGCTATATAAATATCCATATATAATATAATAATATAATACTATATGACTCCTGGTTGTTCGGTCTTGTTTAGCTTTTATTGATTTGATTTTAATCGAAATTACAGTGTCGTGTTGATTGATTAAAAGCTTTAAATTTGTCAGGTTTTCCTCCGAAAACATTATTAGATGCACGAGTCATGTCAACATATTTTATCTTTCAATGTCAAGTGTTTCTAAACTTCATGTATTATCGTCTTATATTATCTTTAAAACATTCCAGCGTCCTTATCAAGATATTTCCCAACTCTCCAAACTGTCCCGCTTTGACCTGATAATTTAATGAAAATAATTTGATATACATAATACATTCAAGCGCCAGAGGAGCATTTGAAACTTGAGTCGATATTAAGCATATTGACTCACTGGATTTGCAAGCCCTCGATTGGCTCTTCAAGCAAGCCTTCTGTGTGAACAATTCAGTCCAACAAATCTCGTGATCGTAAACAGAGAGAGGGCTAAGCGTCACCCCTGCAGAATCTCTTTACTGGAATACAACACAGGGGTTCTGGTTCACTAGCACGGCGCTTCAGTTAATCCATCGTGAAAGGAACTATCGAATTACTTATATTAGTGACTGGATTGCATATTCAGTTTGGAATTTATTTCATTTTTATTCCGTTGGAGAGTTTAAGTGGTTCTTCTGTATCAATTACACGTGTCTGAGAGGAGACTGGGTGGGGACCTATACTATTGTGACTGACGGACAGTTGGATGCCATGTGCTTGTTATCCGTGGATTTATAACCACATTGGTTTTACTCACGATGGGAGCAGTCAACGAGAAGGGGATACATTATGGTGAGATGTTCATTATCTATTTTGTTTATAGAATTTCCTTATACCACAAAGCATAAACTTTACAGTGTGCGTACAAAGTTTTTCGTCACATTAATGTATCCCCTATAAGTACATATGGAAGCTTGATTCACCAGACCACCTCGCATTTACTTGAAAATTAGACAAGTATGTTATTAGGGTTTTCATTTTTGAAAGAGTGACGGTCTGGGTTTATTTTGCCATTGATGATCTGAACGTGATTTCTAAGAAACAAACATGTTACTGCAAACCACACGAAATCTTTTGAACACTTAATTCACTATAAATGACGCCTTCAACTTATATATTCTGGAAATATGAATATTTGTACAGAGATATACACATTTGAACCCTTTATCATAACAACATAACTTCTTCGTACCATGAAACTAAGAAAAACACTTTAACTATTGAAAATTGAATTCTCCTGTTTTCAGAAATTTTCCAAATTCGAACTTTGTATTATGAAATTACGAACATTTCATGTTTTTCGGTTCAAGAAAGTATGAACATTTATACTTCGTCTCATGAAATAAGGAACATTTGCATCTTTAGTTCCATTCCCTAACTTTACACCAATGACCTTCTTCCAGTCAAGAATCAACAGAAAATAATCTTTGAATAAGGATATACCTATGATCTTGTTTCAGTACAAAAAAATTTATTATTGGACTTCTCTTTTTCAAGAAATTAGGATGAATTTCATTATATACTACCACGAAACTGTGATTCAGTCCTATCAAGAAACTAACAGAATTTGTTGGGGTTTTCATATTAAGAAAATGTATCAAATAACTAATAGTATCTGTGCAATGATGTAACAAGATATACTGTACTCGGACATGTCACAAGAAGCTAAATATTTGATTGGTTTTTGCTTTGTTTTTGTATTGTCATGGCTAAAATGCCTTCAAATGCATTGATTTCACAGTAAGACAGAGATAGTTTACCCTTTGGGGAACATTTGGTTTCATCAAAATTATAAAAATTGTCAATTTTTTTATCAAGTCAAGGGTGTGGTCAAGTCAATAAAACCCAGACCTAACCAAATTACAATGTACATGCATTTGTAAAAATATGTTTCTATAGCGTGACGTATTTCATTTGTTGACCCTCTAAGGTTTATTTTGTGTGGTTTCCTTAATCAACTACCGACTTAGAAAGTAGATCAAAAGATGAATATATACCTGTTATCCCTCTACTGTATTGTATGTATAGAACACATTTACCATATTTCGGCCTTGGTGTATTTAGTGTAAGTCTCAGTCTATTCGTCAATCTCAATATACTAATCTATAGCTATTGTATATCCAACTCTACTGGTTATTTAAGTATAAAGTAGTTTGATCATTTAATAACGATGGTCAATCCATAGACAGGGCCTATTCAGAGTATCTACAGACTTACACCTTTGTCACATTTGTAGCAATGTCATTAGAGTTTCAGTTTCTATAAAACGTTACTTATTTGTCTTGGACACTTCACACCTTTGCTTCGCTAAGATCAACTGATTGCTAATGTGAGTCTTCAGGTTTTTTTCTGATTATATAGTTGGAGACAATTGTGGCATTGAACGGAGTGACTTGGGCTTACCTTCATTGATCTCAAAGATTTGAGCATTTGTTTCTATATCATAAAAAATGAAAGCTTGTGGGAAACGTTACTTATTTGCCTTGGACAACTCACACTGTTGCTCCGCTAAGATCAACTGATTGCTATTGTGAGTCTTAAGTTGCTTAGATTATGTTTATATGCCATTGTAGCAGTTTGAAAGCGTCGGCGTAACCTTCACTTCGTCTAAAGATCTGTTTCTAAAACCTTGTAATGTCATCAGATTATTTAAGTTTGTGAAGCTTTTTGATTATCTCTAGCCTTGACATGTGAATTTGAAGATTTTACCTATTCGAAAAAATGATAATCCATAGCTCATTTGTTTCAATGTCACCAGATTCTATCGTTGCAAAAAGCACGTATAGTATACATGGTGAGTGGTCTACCCTGTTCAGTAGATTTAAGATATGAGCCCATACGGTATTGTTTCCTGTCATTGGGTTGTTTCTTTTGAAGTCTATAGTGACGTATTTGTTGTAACGATTTCGAGATTACATTGTGCATTATTTAAACTAAGAAATGCAATTTATAACTTTACTCACGATATTGTTAAGAAATACTTTATGAAATAATTTTATCACCAAAGTCAAAGTATTTTACTGTAAAGGTTAAGGCTACACTAAAAACACCCCTTTTCTTTCAAGCTGGTAAAATCACGTTTGATTACTTGAGATACTCTCAAAAAGACATTTGCAGTAAATTTCAGATGAGAAATGTCACAAAAAAGTTTAAGTGAAACAGATTCGGTAAATTAAACATCAATGAATGCAAGAGGGATAGTACTACCATTATATTTACTACATAATTATATTCCCAGATATTATCAGTTTTATTGTTATACATAGTCTATTTATGTCCATCTTCTACCCAATTTATGTAAGATAAATCATTTTGATTGTTAATGTTCTTTGCTCTCACTTAAACATTATAAAATTAGATTGAATCAACTCAACGTCAGCATGAAGTTTCTTTCTTTGTTTTGCTTTTGATCTTGCATGCATATAACCTGAAAAGGTAATTATTAACTTATCATTAATCACCCTAATCATTGGGAAATGTAACCATAACTGTTTCAGTCAATAAGTAGCAGTTTTTCTTAAGATCGACCACTGTTGATCCTCCCTGACCGGAATTAATATCACACAGTGGCGTTATGAAAGCTATTAGTAAACACACGTTTTGAAACAATATCTTTGTTTGTTATTGTGCCCTTGCAGGAAAAGTGATATTGTTTGTAAACATCATTTTCTAATATCATTTCTATGTCAGACATTTGGACAATATCTAAGGCATATTGATTGTTTGGTTACTTCAGTTGTTTGCAGTTTTGGTGATGTAACTATAATTTGATTTGATTGATGAAGTTGTTTTTCATAACAGTACAGTACTATGAATAGAACATGTTTAACTTGTAAGGAGATTTTTGATAGATCATTCGTCATAGTATTCTTATTCATATACTTATGCAATCATTAAAGTATATGTTATATATTCATGTAAGCATTTGTCTTGAAATTGAATTACTTAATCGAACTTAAACCTTGTTCAATAATGTTTTAAACTTCAACTTAACTCACATAAAGTTACACACCTTCATGTTGACACTTCTATGTAAGGTATTCAAGTTTAGTATTCTTAAAAAGTCGTAATGGACATATGATTTTACAATAAGTTCGTAATCTTTTCTCTGCAATGTTTGCCATTTTCTACATTTAAAAGAGCAATGTTCTTAAACAACCCGTATTGCAATTGTTAAAACGAAATTGAAGTTATATTTAGAAAATATAGAAGAGAAATTTCATTTGTCCACTCTGTTATTTAGATTATGAAGCTTTTAAAGACAAACTTAAGATTAGTTAGACCTTTGGTTTTTATCTTTTATAAGCTTTATACAAAAGTGTGCTGCAAGTATTCAGCTAATGAACATTGTGTATGCTTTGTTTCACTTTATATTTCACAAGGTGTTCACGATATGCTTACATCACAAGAGATTAATGTTACATCATTTATACATAGAGAGAGTGGGTGGATGAGTGAATGAGTGAATGAGTGAGTGAGTGAGTGAGTTATTGTTTTACGCCGTTTGGGCAATATTACAGCCATTATACAAATAGTAAAACTTTCATTTATCATATCATTTATTGACAAGACTGTGATATATTGACCAGAACGTGTTGAGAATGTTAGAGTTGAAGTTTGGAGCAGCTATGGCTTATATGTTTCTTACCTGCTGCAGATGGTGATGAGCTGTACAGCTGCAGAGCTCGCAGTCTAGATGTACCAATCACAGCCTGGGAGACAGACTCCACGGATGAAGCTGTTGGATTTCACAGCTGTTTCGAGAACGAAGGTAAATTCCTATATTTATTACCTACGAGAACAGTCATATCGCGGTTTATATTTTTCATATGATGCCCTAGGGCTCGGGGAATAAACATATTTAGCCACTCGTGTCGTAAACATAGTATGCCATGGACACTCGTATAATATCCTCTATATACATGTTTATATTGGTGATGGTTTATATGTGTGCGTATTAGTGTGCTCTTTAATACCTCGAGGATTCAGTATTGACAGATCAGTTGTATATTTGATAATATTTTTTCAACTTTTTTAGTTACATTAATCATCAAATTTCTCATATAGTTAAAACCTATTTTATGCATTTATGAAGTCATTATTGAATAGAAATCGCACTTTTGAAAGTTAACCGGATAAAGGAACCCTATCTTCATTTTTAGGCACAAAATATCAATGAAAATGGTTTTGATGATTAAAAAGCATGTTTGGATCCCGAATCCTGAAACGGATTCTCCCTCAGAAGAAGCATGATGTTCTACTAATAAATTATGTTTTGATATAGTAGTTGAATACTTTTCGTGATGATTTTCTTAATGTCATCACTTTAATGATTGACAATGCTTAATAAGAAGATGTTTTATTCATACTTAGAATGCTTCTGTTGGCAATTCTGAATAGTTTATCATCAATTATTTAGCTGTCAGAAATCTCAACCCCCAAAAACATTTTCATCGAAATGCGATGTTTCAGTATTTAATTTTGTATTGTTCATTTCTACGATGTATGTTTAACTACATGCAATATGGAATTTTAAAAATCAATTCCAACATGCTTAACCTTACTCATCCCTGCTTTCTGTCGCTAAGCCTCATACAATATGGATTTTTAACGGATTTTAACAATGTGACTTGAAAACATGATTCTACATGGTTGAAACCAGAAATCGTTATTATGAAGGTCTGAGCGTTGGATAAAATCCTTTGCATAGCTGACATGTTGACAGAAAAGGACCAGTTTTTTATATTGTAAGAAACAACTTTTGGCGATCTTAATTCAGGACAGTTCTTTTTCTTTGAAGAGATTATTTTTAAACCATTTAAAGCCAGTCCAGCATTGAATAACTTGGATATTCCACAAGTCAGAAAAGGACATGGGCAAGGTCACCTAACTGGTTAAAGGTCAATGAAATAGTTTGGAATCAGAGACTGTGAGTTAAAGAATCCTAATACCTAGGAATCACATCTTCCACGATTACAAACCTTGAATTCAAATCTAGGAGATCAATGATTACACCATTGCTGGTGTGACACGGACCAATGAGTCGACTTATACCTAAAGTAGGTAATGAGTTCACAAACCTTTGAACCACAGGTAGAGAGTAAATCGGAACTAGTTAAAGATCTAAAACAAATCTAGCAAAAGGTTGCTAGTCAATGATATCACGAAACTTATATCGGAGTGTGGTCAACTGTTTAACAAATTTTGATAAGAGTATTGTAGCAATCAATATTTTCACAAAGCTTTAAATAAGAGCTTGGTATTCATAAGGAATTTAAAAAACCTGGATCAGAGTTTGGTTGTCAATGATTTCACAAAACTTTCATTAAAGTTATGTAGACTGTGATTCACAAAATTTTGAAACAGAATTTACCTAGTTACTTGGCAAACCTATGAATCCTTGCTAAGTATTCATGGTTGAAAGCACGCCAATCCGAATTTGGTAATCAATTATTTAACAAATCTTAAGTAATCTTTGGTAAGGGTTTGCAAAACAATGATATCATGAAACTTTGATCACAGATAGGCAACCAATGATTTCAAATATCATGATCGAAATAGCCAATGAGTTCTCTAATTACTGCATCAGAGCTAGTGAATAATTCCATTTACCTACGTTAAAACAAGAGGTAGTGAGACAAGGATTTCATCAATCACGTCATTAGGGAAAGGGAGTCGCACCTTTTACTATCAAAGAAGTTCTTATTGAAAAGAAAAAATACTTGTAACCATTTGCTCAAGATCCATCAATGGTCATTTTCCACAGCCACTGATCTTTTCTTGATTCCCATTCTCGCCCCACAGAGGCAGATCAAGTCATGAAATGTTGATACAGCCTCTGTTCTAAATATTACGCCGAAATCCATTGGTTCCGGCAGTTGCATATCACAATATTTTCCCATGCTTCAGTAGCCATAATGATGATTTTAGAACAGCGTCGCTGATTGCACAACTAACTTTGATTGCCTCCAATCAGGCATCTCCCAATCTATCCCACAAAGTCGGCGTAATAGAACAGAGGTTGTATCGATATTTTATGACTTGATCTGCCTCTGTGGGAAGAGAAGTCTCTTTAAGAATAATCATATCTGATTCTAAGTCTCCTGATGGGTGATCGATACCCATGTTTGACCATCAGACTTCCTTCTTCCGCCTGGTCAACCAGCTTGACCAATCTGACCTGTCCGAGTACACACTCAGTGTGTTGGAGCCTGGTCAAATATTACATGTGTACTCCGAGTCTCTATATGGCTTAAGCCGATAAAGTTCTATCAAACACATTTTAGAGTTCTTGCTTTGACATGAGTCTATGTGGTAGTTGAAACTTTGAAAGGGCTATTTATCAGTTTAAGAGACTCTTGCCTTTTGATAATGTGCGTCGAGTTATGTATTGGGTTGAATGTTGAACCTAATTAAAATTCTTCATCAAAGAATCATCGAATGTATAACTTAACGTTTATTTCACCATGGAGGTTTATTCCACATATGCCTTTGATCATAATTTGACATCCTTTAATTCATCTTCCTTACAACCTCTATATAGTGAAATATGAATAAATTGAGCGAAGTAACCCAAACCTACTTTTTGAAAATATTCGTCGAGTTCTGTATCGGGTTGAATGTTAACCTAATTAAAGTTCTTCATCAAAGTATCATCGAATGTATAACATAATTTTTATTTACCATGGACATGAGTTTTATTTGAAAATATGCCGTTGATCATAATTTGACATCCTTTAACTCTTCTTGCTTACAACCTTCATATAGTAAAATATAAATAAATTGAGCGAAGTAACCCAAACCTACTTTTTGAAAATATTCGTCGAGTTATGTATTTGGTTGTAGGTTAACCTAGTTAAAGTTCTTCATCAAAGTATCATCGAATGTATTGTTTATTGTTTATTTAACCATGGACATGAGTTTTATTCCACTGATGCCTTTGATCACAGAGCAATTTGACACCCTTTAACTCGTCTTGCTTATAACCTATATATAGAAAAATATGAATAAATTGAGCGAAGTAACCCAACATACTTTTTGAAAATATTCGTGGAGTTCTGTATCGGGTTGAATGTTAACCTAATAAAAGTTTTTCATCAAAGAATCATCGAATGTATAACTTATTGTTTATTTAACCATGGACAAGAGCTTTATTCATATTAAGTCCTATCAAACACATCTTAGAGTTCGTGCTTTGACATGAGTCTATGTGGTAGCTGAAACTTTGAAAGGACTATTTATCAGTTCAAGAGACTCTTGCCTTTTGATAATGTGCGTCGAGTTATGTATTGGGTTGAATGTTAACCTAATTAAAGTTCTTCATCAAATTATCATCAAATGTATAACTTATTGTTCATTGCACCATGGACATGAACTTTATTCCACATATGCCTTTGATCATTTAACTCATCTTGCTTATAACCTTCATATAAATAATATATAAATATGTAACCTTAACCAACTTTTTAAAAATATTTATTTAACCCAATTAAAGTTCTTCATCAAAGTAACCCAAACCTACTAAATGGCTTTCTAGTTGGCTCGGTAATCTGTAGGACAGTCTTCCAGAACCATTGACTAACTGTCATGGGTGAATTCTACTGCGATACTTGCAAAATAATGGATATTTTATTGTTTTAGCGTGTTTTAAGGATGGTTTTTATTACATATGTATATATGTGTTCACTGCAAGAATTTTCTCTCCGACCTGGATACTGGACTTTAACATGCCTTACAACAATATGGGGATCAACGATTGAAAGTATAAGCATAATTTCTGTAATGATTGTACTTATCTCTTATATCGAAAAGTTGAATTTCTATTTTCTAGGCATTGAAAGTTTTTATTGTTCTTGTAAGCTTTGGTATATATTTTGATGTATTTATTCCTATATGAAGGTTACAGAAAAAGGTTTCCGTGTGTAAATCCTTTAATTAAATTTTAAAGTTCGTACATTTAATTCTTCTCAACACTTTTGCAACAATACAGAATAACACAAAGTTTAACCAAATAAAGTTTATTGGTCATGAAAGTAAGTTCGATGCCTAAATCCCAAACTGAAATTTTAAAATAGAATGTTTTGTGTATTTTATTCGCCCTTAAAGACAACTCGATATGTGAAATCGGGATAACCATGTTACAAAGTGTCGACTGTTTGGTAAAGGATCGGACTCGCCATAATTGATTGGATGATCTATGCTAAGAGGATAAGCTTTTTTGTATTGTTTGTTTTACAAGAGAGAACAAACTACAGATCAATGACAAACAACTACTTCTCATCTAGGAATAATCTTCGTGTTTAATTTGAGATTTCCTGGGACTTTAAACCTCGCTTTTATCTTGATTCTAAAATTATTTTTAAAAGTTTACGTTTTTAGATTTTTTAAACGAAATGATACGTACGACGACAAAAATGAAAGATGATTGTTGTGCGTTCATTATGCATATTTTGAAATGTTTACCTTATTTAAAGACAGTGTTGATAACGATAAAATCGGTTTCAATTGTATAAAATAATCGTTGAAAGGTAAAGTATTTTACTGATCGGATATTTATGAGAGTCTCATCTTTATTAACAGTTGTGAAATACATTGCGCTTCATTTATATCAATACTCGAAAATTAATGTAAATAAATCTTATTTTTCATTTAAAACGAAGAACATTATTTCTGAGAGTGCCATAATTTGCATCAAAGGCAATGACCTTTACATGATAATTCACCATTTGAATGATACAATTACATTGATTCCGCCGATAATAGGATTGAGAATTGTGCATTATTTTTTTTTTGAATGTTGTATGTTGGCTAAACTTATTTATGAGGGAAGGTTACCAACCACAATATACCGTTTTCAATAGGTTACTCAAAACATAATCATGTCCATATTTCTTGCAAATATCCATAAAATGTTGAGCATGCTCTATAGGTCAAATGCTTGACAATATTACTCAGTGTTGGTCAACAGTTGTAGCCGGACAGCGGTCAATGGTTTTTCTTCTCTTTCATTTTTATCGATTTTTTTCTCTTTGTGCTATCAAAGGATTACCCTAATATTCATAAAAATCGTTTGGAAAAATGTCATATGGTAATATTGCTGAAAATCAACAAAATCTCAAATAGTGGGAATTTGCAAACATTGCTAGAAACACGGGAAAGATGTTAAACCATTATAATAATGCGGGACAAAGATCCCAAATTTTACATTAATGTGTTCAAGTATTTGAGTTATTAAAGACAAATAAACAGACAGGATTACTTCATCACGTCAAAGGTGTCAGGGCGCTGAAACACTTTAAAGAAAAAGTAAAAGTTTCCAAAATCATGTAAATGTTTATGATAACATTATGACGTTATTCTCAAGGTTCAAACCTAACGATACAATAAGAAATACTTCACAGCGGGAGATTCTCTTCGGCATTTTCATTAGCTTATGGATTTATTTATCATATTTATTTTGAAATATCATGTTATTCCAAAATGATCTGTTAATGCAGATAAAAAACGTTACACCATCTAATATGCATATGCATATATTGATATCACAAATTAATAATGTATTCTTTTCTTTTAACTCAATTAAAACAATAAAAAATACACCCATAAATTCATTCCAATCATATTAATTATAAAACATATCTTTTGTAGAAACTACAGTTGGTGTACAATTCATATATATATAAGTGGGACGATAATGGGTGGGATGTTTCATAACACATGAAGATCATATATGTACATGTTATGATAAGTTAAGGACTGAATTAATTCCAATGGATACTGACAATTCCCAAGCATTAAAAATAGGCCTAAATATGTCTTCTTTAAATCTTTATACCATTAAAGGGGCAGTAGCACGTTTTTTGATAATTTTATATTTGAAATATTTCACCGATAATTGAAAATTAATGCTAAATGTTTTATTTCGACAGTGTCAAAAGTCTCAATACACAAGCCAATCGTCCATAGTAAGAGGACAAAGTATGAAGATTCACATCAAATCCATTGGCGGCCATTCTTTTGTGAACACCTTTAATTCATTTTGTGTAAGAAAAAGGAATCGCATGGCTAAACCTTACGTTATGTATTTGAATTATTACTGCTTTATTTAGTTTAAATACATTGTCTTGCAATTGGAACCATTAATTTTCATTTTTCTGACATCACCTTATATACCCCCTAAAACGTGCTACTGCCCCTTTAAACGGTTGTCAACTTTAAGAGCAATGCAATATAAGAAAATAATTTTTGTGACAAATGTGCCATATCTATTCTGCATCAGGGGTTATGGCATAAATACTTCAATTGAATATTTTCCCCCAGTATAGAACAAACTTACTTTTTAAAAAAACGAAGAGATTAAATATTCTCTATTGGAATGACTATATTCTCAACCCCTGCACTTCACTTTACCGAGTCACCTGCGGAGTGGCGGGATGTACTAAGTTTCAATTATGAAGTTACTCAATAATCAATGACGACCTCGCTTCGGACCCACAGAATTAGATGTGATGGGTTGTATGTGACTTCTTAGCACGTCTCCGCTAATCTCTCTAATACCGCGCCGTCTAGTTGCCGGCAGACACGTTGACCCGCAAGGCCCAAACACGTGGGTCCAGAGACTCTAAACTGACTTCTCGAACAAACGTCAGGCGCTTTTTCTGAGAGCTGGCCATCATTTAAATTCTACTATCCAACCAAACATTATTTAATGGTCGTGTTAAAGTTGCCCGCCACGCTGTGTGCGATAGCTATAAAAACTAGCCGTTAGAATAGAACTATCGTATTTGATCAAATGTTACAAATAGGAAAATGGCTTTTACTGAGACTTTTCCCTTTTGGTAAATACTTTTGTTTTTATTCTGTTTTGGGAAATGAAATCCAATTTCCGTATTGGACTAAAGGGGTTAAACTCACTTTCTATCGCCGTCGTATCTCCGGTTATGTTTGTGTTACTTCAATATCCTGTAAACAAATCGTATGAAAGCATAAGAAGAAGTAGCAAAGAGATTCTTAATGAATTCCACTGATTTTTACGCTGAAAGCTCTTATTTCAAAGTCATTGAAATATACTTGAACTTACGGAAGAAGAAATGTTGAAATAAGCATAAACCAAAAGATTTCCGATGCACGTTTTCATAACACACACGGTCAACGTGGTTGGAAAGGATGATATTAATATTCGTCCTAAAGTTTTTCCAGAACCTGAAACACAACAATATAAACACAACACTTGGCAAGCATGTGATAGTATATTAGAATTTCAAAACATTTAAAAACAAGAAGATTTATCGCATAGACACCAGTATACTAGTATGATAGACCTATTGGCCTACACGGACATTTATGTGCCTGCATCCTAATGAAAATGGTACAAAACAACTCAATTAGTTAATTTGAACTTTTATTTGCAACTATTAAGAAACTAATCTCGGTTATTTGACTTTATTCGAATTAAGGAAATGGCTCAACACAATGTTGAATGATCATATGATTTTCGGCTAAAATTTGACACCTATGCTTCAGATTAACTTCGGTACAAGCCTGAGAGTTTTTTCTGCTAACGTGTATCGTGGAATTTGATACTTGTACCAATCATTCTAGATTACTTAATTTGCTAAATATTTTATTATTACGAAAAAGGGAAAGTTTCGATTATTGAAAACATGTGACTTTTGGTGGGTAATTTTTTTTTACCATAACTTAAACACTGTTATCGATTTAAAAAAAAATATTTTAACAAACGTTTAACGCATTTGTTGTCATGTAAGTTGTTCATCAATGTTCACCAAATTACCCATGCGTAAACTAAAACTGCTTCTTTCAAACTCATCCAGTAATAAAGAGCAAATGGTTCCTCGACAATTATATTTTGAGGAAATACAGAAATAGAAAAAGGAAAAATCAACAGGAACTTGGACTCTGTAAACACATTTAGGGAGAGGACAATTATTTTTTCTTCAAAATATCCATTTCCTTCATTCCAGAGTCTTATTATTTGCCGATCATTAATGTTGTCAATTGTTTTGTAAGGAAATATGACAAATGTCAACTGAAAAGTGGAAGTTCCATATTGTTTGTTTGTTTTCTTCTTGAGGATCATTTCACAAGCAGTTGATTAGCTGAAGATGTTGGTTGTTGGTTTTTCACGAACAAGTATTAGATCCGATCCGGACCTTGATAAGGCTGCTAGCGAGCACTTGACGCCTTGGCTAACTCTTTGTTCAGATTCTTTTTATTTTTTTTTATTTTTTTTTTTTTTTGTGTTTTCAAGCGCAAAAATATCTTTTTTTTATTATAACACAGAAGTTACCACGATTTTAACAGTGAATACGATCCTACGTGGTGAGGAGTTCAGATTCTGTTGCCAATATCTTTGGGGGACTTTTTTATTTGCACATTATTATGTATGTGTATGTTCTTAGAAAACTTCATATCTTTGCTCTCTGAAACTTCAACTATGGTACATCTAAGCATAATGTGGAATATATTAGCATGGCGATATGTTTCAAAATAGTTTATTGTCTTGACGGAAATTGTTCCTCAACCTTATTAAAAAAAGGTTTAATGTATTGTTTCTGGATGATTATTTACGTATTAACGGATTAACGCCTCATTTATTTATCAAGCAATCGAAATTTTTAATCATTATGGTTTTTCAAAAATATGATTTTTTAATAAATGAACAAGAGGTTATGGGACAACGCCTTATCCTATATACATTTTCATGCGCTGTTATGAATCAAACATAACTTCACACCAAGCGTGTGGATTTGTTTACTCTCCAGAAGGAACACCTTCAATAAATGTCGACAATATGAAAATGAGCTTTAAAACACCACATTCTATAAACACTCTCACGAGCAATCCACTCATCAAATAGGCTGATAATTTTTCTTCACAAGTTTGGCGAAGGATTAAGAAAAATATTTAACAAAACATTCTTCTTTATTCAAACCATTTCATCCAATTACACTGAAACACACCATAGTGCGATCCATGAAGTAGATTCAAATAGTTCCAAATTATTTGTAAATTGCAAGTTAATTATTTGAATCAGGTTATTTGTGTCAGTTTGTTGAGGCTTAAGGTGTCGCCATGTTGGGAGATGGAAGGAACAACATGCGATCAGGCTGATGATCATAAAGGCTTCCCCCCAGCCAGCGGGGGGCAAACAGGGGAGGGGCTACTTCATACACGGGATCGATACGTTTTGTTTGCCTCACCACTCTTAATGTTGTCGTATGCACTGCTGTGGAGTGTCATAGAGACTTCTTATAATTTGAATCTAATTAATGTCTAATGGAGGTTTTCCTTTTTTAATATTTTCATTCCTTATTTCTATATTCTAGTTTTTGTAGAAAGAGTCTTGTCAATTGAGATACGAGATTAAATTTTTCTTATTTTTAGAAAATAAATTTTCTTTGTTACAACAAAAACATGTATTGAAATTGTTTTGGTAATGTTGAAAAAAACTCATGTATTTTTTTTTTAAAGTTTGTTGAAATGGTAGAATATTTGTTTGGGGAAATTTTTATTTTAGGTCTGATTCAATGTTTTAACAAAAAGAAATTATCAACTATTACCTAAGAGGACTTGAGAAATGTTCAGATAGATATCGACTTTCGGCTTATGGTAAAATAATTTGTTTTCATCCTTCAGACTTTCATAAGCAGATATTTTCGAATATATCATCCCAAGAGTATTTAACCACGGCCATGCTAAATTCCATGTCTTCCTGATATTTACTCCTCACCCAACATGGTGGACACGCAGTTAGTCGCCAGATACATTCAGGTAGATTAATTTAAGGTGTACTGAGGGGTTGACTGGCTTACTGACTCGTGCTCACATATATCTGGCAACTAGAGTTAGTGAAGGCAGCAGTGGTCATGACGCTTTGATGCTCATCTTAGTTTCTTTTAGACGCTAGAGGTGTAAACTCAGTTACTGTCTATAGGTACATTCACGTAGAATCATGTGCAGGCCATCTTCCTACGCAAAGCCTAAAACCCCAGTTTTCGAACTGTCAGTTTTATGCCTTGCTGCATACCCTTGAGTTTTCTGTGCTTGCTCTTTAGCTTACTATAAAAGAAAGCAATAGGCCAATCAGAAAGTAACTGGAGGTTGCTAACAATCGCCTGTAGGGGCGCTGATATCAGCACAGAAAACTCAAGGGTCGGCAGCAAGGCTTAAAACTGACAGTTTTAGGCTTTGGGGAGGAAGATGTGTACAGGCTGGCAGGGTAAACTGACTCGTGCTCATAGAATAACACAGAACCAGTGCATTTTGCATAGCCGCGCCATCCTTATGATATAAGGATGGCTTTGTCACAATTTACAATAGTGATTAATAATTTATTTTTTATTGAATATCTGCTTTCGTCTCTAATAGAACCAATTTTTTTGCTTAACTTTAACCGTGTTGTATTTTGTTTGCAACCGTAGGAACGCAAGATAAAGACCAACATCGTTTAGACTCCTTCTTTGAAAATTATTCAACAATATACCTTTTAAAAAGCAAATAAATAAACTCCTTATTATCGTATATAGGCATATCGTTGCTTTTCGTTCTTATCCTTCAACAATATATTGTTTTTCAGTATCAAATCTTCAAAGATCTTAATTCAGTCTATAATTTCACAACATTCATGGTGCCTTTGTGAAACTATGCGAAATGTTTAACAATTGCATTATCTTAAACCCAGAATGCAAAAGGTACACAATAAATAAGTTGAAGTGGTTTCAAAAAGAAAACTTCGTCCATACCCATTTAGCATAAAAAAACATCTAAACAATCACACGGAAGTAAATCTGTAAAGATTGTTCTGACTTGTCAATGTATGGAGTTTATCCTTCCTTATCCCTATGATCAAGGTGTCGCCTCTGCATACAGTGATGTACCGAGTTTGCAAACCTATCAAATCTCAATGTACACAGATATAAGCTCCGAACATTGCCTACATCATTGATGCGCTGTGTTGTACCTGCTAACACGAGACTCGTGTATGCTGGAAATATGTGGGAGAAATATAACGCTCATTATCAAATATGTCTATTTAATCCTTCATTTCCGTTTCTTGTCATCATTGTGTTTGTCTATTTGGTGGATGTTCATTACAGTATTTATTTAATAATATTTTAAGCATGTGGGAAGATAAACACTATGATGAAATTTTAATCCATTGTTTCTTTTCATATTTGAAGTAAAATTTTTGTTCATACACACGTGAACAATGTGTCTTTTGAAGTGAAATATTTGAAGAACGCCTTTATCATATATTCTAATCGATCATTCAAAGTAAGTTTACATTGTTGAATTCAATTAAACATAAACAAAAAATAACAAATGAAGAGCTTGTAACCTAAACGTGTTTGAGTGGTTGAAACTGTTTTCGCTTACCTATCTGCACATGTTCCGTATTTTGCAAACAAACTTTCTTCGTTATTTTTTTTCTAAAAGAAATGACCAATATTGTCTAATCCATATACTACAGAAACATCTGCATGAAGTGAGTGTCAGCGTTAGATTTGAAGATGTAGCTGGGAAGGAACATTTTAGGAGAGCTTCAATGTTCATTATCAAAATTTAATTATTCTCTTATGAGGTTTTCTTTGGTTTTTTTTCTTCTTTTTTCTTTTATTTCATTACCATTTTAGCTATGTCTACATACATAACTTATAAGTTATATCCACATGGATATAACTTATATTTTAATGCCTTTAAACTTGAACAAAGTTCCAAATACACTTGATAGCCAACAGTTATACATTATCATCTAATACAAGACGTGTTGGATAAGGGAGACAACTCCTACGACCTTATTGAAAACGTTGTGTACAAAACGACAACGTCAAGCTGGTTACAAGGTACTACACATGTATATTTCCTTCTTCTAACAAAAAAAAACAGTTTGCTATGCCGAAGATTCACGTGCAATTTGGTGTTTTAAATTCTGAAACGTCAAGACTACATGGTTTCCACATTTTATTTTCCTATTTTATTAAAAGAAAGTCGGGTAAATCACGTTTCGTCTTTTAAAGTATAAATAGTATGATTTATGATTTAATGATACAGCTTAATACACGTTTGAATGAGAAAGAATCTGTAATTAATGCATTTGAGAAAGTTATTTGTCAATACTTTTTCAATTAAAGTTTAGAGATGCCAGTGATATGGTTAGATCTTTGAAATCTCTTAAATAATTTACTTTGTAGTCCAAAATATAATATACACAACTACCATAAAGTAAATTTTTATGGATCTCATTTGTATCGACAAACTGTAGAAACTTTGATATGAAATGAGAAAATGAAGGAAATTGGTTATTTTAAACCTTTAAGATAGGACATTAGATTAATGCAATATATATGTGTGTTTCTCTCCATTTCAGTGTTTTTCACCATTCTCAAATAAAAGTCGAAGTATTAAGCCTTAGAAACCGATTACAGATAATTCCTTGATTTCATGTTAAGCATTTCAAATTGTCACTGACGTGGAAAATATGTTCATTTATTAGTATTTCCCCGAACCCTCGTTCATGTTGGTTTTAATAAGTAATGAAGGCTCACTAAGTAGAAATCAATGAGACCATCTGTGGTCTCTAATCCGCTTTAACCCACACTGGTAGGTCGACAATACTGTACACTCACAGACACTGAAATCCTTCGAAACAAACAATTCATATGACTGTTCATGCATGCATTATGATGATTAATGTATCGGCTGCATTGATGGAAATCTGGAATGTTATTGTTTACAATAAATCTCTCGCTTGCTATTGGTCACCAGGTGCAGACATTCCCGTACCGCAGCCAATCAGAGACAATGGATGGCGTTTACCGTATATTTCCTTATATGCGCTTTCTGTTTAACAGTAAATTTTGTCGATTATTGAAATTCAGTTGAAATTCAACCAGGAAATCTCAAAGCTCTCTAAACACAATATAACTTAAAGAGACAGTCCTACCGGAGTATTTTTTGTGTGAAAACATTCAAGAAAACGCATTGATGCATTCTAAACTTTGTCAAATAGTTAGATCTAAAACAACTGAAACCTCATTAAAATATTGGAAAATAAGTGTGAAATAATCATTTTAAAATATAAAGAAGAAAGTACTCTTGAATTTTGTTTCCGTTAAAATACCCCAATATGACAGTCCCTTTAAGTAGATCTTTGATCAATGTATCTTATCTTTGTGTTTATTTGAAAACAAGATTGTAAGTACGATCATGGATCCAAATACATGATCTAACAATATAACCATGAGAAAATAATCATTTAATAAATAGTATAATAGGTAAGTAAAAGTTCCTTGCCTTTAGCTTATAACAATACATAGATACAGCATAGACTTGTATGACGCCAAAAAGTAAGCAGAACACACACCTATAAAAGTGTCTCTCGTAATTCCTTAGGGAATGGCTCAACTTTTTAATACATTGACTCTGATTTTGTAATCGACCCTAAAAAGCATGTTTACATTTTTCCATATGGTTTGGAACAGATTGTTATGACCACGTATGTCCTATGTGCGGTGAGGGCATATCGATTTCTGAATGTTATCATAATATAAGAATCCGTTATGTACCACAACTTTACTATGAGAATGCATCTATCTATGTATTTAACCAGTTACTATCATCTTCATCTTCGTATGTAATGTTTGTGTATGAGTTTTTAAATAATACAAACGCTCTCAATAGGTAACTATTTAATTAAAGATATTCATATCAACACATTTTAACATGTACTGCATGTGCAAGTTTGTTTATAGGTACATTTGTGTTTAGAAATTTATAACACTTTCTTTTTTTGGGCGATAACCTTCATACGAACTAAACGACTGGACTTAAAAGCGAACCAAGATGCCAAACCTCCTTGAGAGATCCATTTGACTGAACCCAACACCTCAATATGAACAAGTACGGTACATATACTCGTATTGTCAGTCCTTCCCCAGTTGTTCTTCATTTGTTCTCGGGTTGTTCTATAGCAAGCCTGTTATTAGAGAGGGTTTAGTCGGTTCATATCGATGCTATTGTCACTCAAGCGTATGCGTAGTAGTGTCTGCTTTATATTTGAACATCGTGTTTACAGTTTCTGATATGTGAAATTGAAAGGCTTTTATTTGTTTTGAACAGCGAAAAAATGCACTGTTTCCTTTTGGGAATAATCTTTTAATGCCTATTTAATTGAGTGTGTTCAGCTCAGGTGTATATATGTTTAATTCTAAAGTGTTTTTTTTTTATTTGTCCTTTCTTATCAACCTGTATTAATTTTGTTATTAGAGTTATGTGTGACAGGTCTACTTTTTTGGTCCTTTCAAGTACGTTTCTTTATATCGATATCAATGATACCAATTCGACGCCGAAATCAATTTCATGTAAAACGGGTTGGGTTTATATTGGTGATGGTATGCATCATGTCATCGTGCATATGAAAAACAAATTTTTTTTCTTCAAAATAACCTTATTTCTATAATTGCTGATTCTTAGATCTTTAACTTGAACATAGTATAATGAGATATGTTCAAGCCGTTCAATGTCTCTCAGTAAGATAGATTTGAATAAGTAATACTCAGTATATGTAAATTTCTTTTATCCAGCCATGCATGACTTTGCACTAAGTGACCTTAGCTTGTCCCGTGCTTTACCATGAATATATAAGTATGTGTATAGATATATATAGAGAGAAGCAACTCGGGAACGAGATTGTATAACCTCATAAGGTTACTTAAATTGACTATATACATTTAAACCACGAAACCTTTATGATAACGATGGCCGCTAGGGGGTTAAACAACCCAAGAGTAAAGTATATATATATATGTAGACGTTTATCATTAATTATTGACGTGGGAAACACCTTCACAATGTTTGCTTATACAAAGCATCGTCTTGTTAGGACCCAAAAGGTGTGAAATTTTAATGGACTGTAGAAATGATCACCAGTTCTATTCATTTGACTTTAAAATGTTGACATAGGATATGATAACTGTGTTAGAATCTCCAATCAATGAAATCAATAAACATCTCGACTTCAAGTGAGTTGTTCAAAGCGTCGTTGTCTTGACAACAAGATCTCAACGTTTGAGATTAACGTCAATAATTTGTGGTTTAAGCGCTCGCAAACTTGATTCTAAAATTGATAAAACTTTGAGATAAAATCTATCTAATTACCATTATTAGCCATCGCTAATTTAACTTTGATTGATGAAGATTAAAGAGCAAATTTAATCGCCCAATCGAAGGTGATCATTTCCAGGTGAGCAAGAGTGAAAAAGCCCAACACCTGGATGTTTCCCGTCTGTCGGGGAGATGCATAGCTAGAGAACAAAGCCGGGTTCCACCCTTGTAGAGCAACTGAGTTCTTCATTGAAGTCTTCCAAATGAGACTCGTTCTTTCTCTCCATCGCGTCGTTCAACATAATCTGTAACAGTCTATGAAACAAAATATCAGTAAAGGCCCGCACAAGTCTACATTATTGTAGCAAGTCTAGGTCACTGCTGTTGTATTTTCTGAAAATGAACAGCTTCACTGGTCTCCTTTCCATTTTATACGATATAGTTGTTATTAGATGTATTTTTATTTCATAGAAATTTATTCTACGTCCAACAAACGCGCGATTTATGTATTCAAACCTATTTATTGCAAAAAAGAAGTTGGATTCCATGAAAGTTGCATTTAACAATAATTAAACCAATAATGAACCGTCACTCTCATTAAAACCAAGGTGAGAATCCGCTTACATCCAGACTCTGAAGCAAAACTATTTAATTGATGACCAACCCAGTCTAGAAAAGTTTAGATCGCTCAACTCTGAAGTTAAAGCATCTTCCGTGCTCCAGTTTGTTATAATACATGATTTGTTTAAAGATATTGTCAATATTGAAAACATTACTCGCTGAGTCTAATGCGCATGCACATGTAATATTAAACGCACGTGGATTGTCGGCGAACGCGGATCCGTAATTACATGTTCCTGCCTGGTTGATAACATCAAACATGCTAAATTAATTTTACTGCATTGGATTTATGGCAGTATTCATCATTAAAAAACAGTTAAAGACATAATTTAATCCAATCCATTTTTCTTTTCGATAATGGATTGTAATGATGAATGTCAATCTTGATATTTATGAGTCTTTTAACAAAGAAATACATTGATAACAAGCAGGGCGTGGTCTCGTTTTATATCATATTGTCCCAACCTCTTCTCATGCTTTGTTGAGACAATTTAGAAACTGTAGTACAATAATGATTACAAGATTTATTACTTATTATCGTGATGCTCTCCTATCGCCGTGGTAACTTATACAACCGATGCTTTTCATTTCATGAGTTTGTCAGTGTATAAAGCCAAACTATTTTCTTTTATAACTAATTGAATTCAAATAAAGGCCAAACTATTATTTCTGTATGATGTCTTTTAATTTGTTAAAACGCGTTCCGAAAATTATTGATTTAAAAAACTCGACTTTAATAAGTATCAACATTCGTAAGATTAATATTTGATCAATAATTTTGCTTTCAATTTGTTCATCGAAATTGTATAATTATGTTTCCAGTTATTTTCTAGCTCGTTTTTTGTTGTTTTGTCTGAAACGAATACGGAACATAGAACTATTAATATTCAAAGCTCTATGATAGATTATAAAAAATGTTTAGAATGATATCCGTGAATGTTTTTGCCCTTCTAAATGTTCACGTTTACCGAGTACGATAACTGTAACGTGCTTCCCTATCTATTCGTGTTTAATTGTAATCGTTGAAGCAAATACATTATCTCTTCAAATAACGAATCGATTTTACATGCTCTTAATTCTTTATTCATGTTTATCTTTAACATAGCAAGTATATTTGTGTCATGATAACAGATATGAGAAAATGACATCTTAAGATACAACAAGAGACATAACAAAATCGTTTTTAACGAAAAACATAAAAATATATAAATATCTATATCCCTGTCTATAAGAAGCTGTCATAAGTCAACTTGACGTTTTTATTGATAACACATATACTAGGCAAACAGTAAAATGATAGTATTTCATATACTGCTACTTACTCGAGTGAGAAGCATTTACCATGTATACTATTATTCCTCGATTTATTACAACGCATAAAGCTCGCCGGACTATTCTTCGTTCTATATCACACATAAATATTTATCTACTGGCAGTGAATCGAAGCGAATCCCAAACTTGATAAGAGTACTGCACGGAGTAACCCATCATTAAATGCGTGTCCTAGAAGTGCGATCTGTACCCTGATCTATAATGATCTCTTATATGGTCCATCAATGACGGATCTTATAGACGGTGTCAATGGAGAGATTCAATACAAAGGGATACGGGAACCTCCTACTGTGTTAAAGTATAAAACTTGGCGTTAGTAATAGCGATTATAGCTTGCTCCGAGGTTAAACACCATTTAGATATGGATGAGGGGTTTCAATTGGAATTATATCCAGAATTTTCGTTTGATTTGAACACAGTGCTTATTTGGAAGGCAGCGGTGCGGAAGATGACTGGTTATGTCTCGTTTACAATGGGATGATTGATGATTAATTTGAATTTTAACTGTCACGTTTTTAAACTTGTTTACGAGGGAAGGTGAATAGGAAGAAGTATAAACATTTTTCAGTGTATGTATTACTTAGGTTGACATCTATCTGGTGAGTTCAATGTGAACTATTTTCATTATGAGTCACACAAGAACTATTCTAGAAACTAATTTGATAAGTAGCAAAGTAGAGTTAAGCTGTACTGCGAACAAATATGATAAAAAGAATTTGCTCAAAGTAAAATTTTAAATTAATTTTTTTTGTATTTGACAAATGAAGAAATCGCATACACTCTCATTATCAATAAAATCCAATTATATCTTAGAATGTAATCTGTGAACACGAAGAAAGTGATTACAATTAATTACAATTCCTAATATACCTTATATTAAAGGTGTCAAAAGATTTATTACAAAAACACAAACCATACAAATTGTTAAGAAAAGTGATCATATGAAAATGAATTACCAAATATAAAGGAAATTCCTTTGAGCTGTACATTAGTAATGAAATTCCTACATCAGTTGCAACCTTTGCATTACAAGAAGACATATCACACCCCAGAGAGTCTTAATCAAAGTAATATAAGTAGTATTGTGTGCTATTGTTGGTTAATATATATCAATGTCCTTCAACAAATACCAATCCTCTGCTTTCAAATCAACACCCTATAGTCAAATTCTTTAACCCTTAATCAGCGATTGCCAATTACTTGAAAAATGTTACATTTTAGAGAATTTGGTATAAGAGATTGGTACAACAGTTTAAAAAGTTCAGTATAACTCCATTATTTATTTCCAAGTTTCTGACAAGTCAATATTTATTTGGTCCTACATGCTAAATCCAGTTGTATTGCAACAGTATAGCCGATCACTTCTTCAAACGTTTGAAACAAAATGATAAGAATGTAAATTACCATTTAGAGAACATTACAGTGTATTGAACTTTTCTGTTAATTTCATCATCTTTGTCTTTACTCCATAAGACGATTAAGTATTGGGGAAAATAAAGAATATTTTACCTTCTATCTGATATTTCATCAAGGAACTTAATAATAATAATAACACTTTATTGTCCTCAGTACATACATACATTGGACATTTTTCTTGTGCCGAAGCACCCGGCAGGCACAGTGCAGCGCCAGTTAAATCGTTGTTCTGCCTTTACAATGCTGAGTGTCAAGCAAGACAGCAACAACTCCGAACTTTTAACGTCTTCTGGTATGACGCGACCGGGAATCGAACCCCGGTCTTTCGAGTGACGAGCGGACACTCTACCCCTGAGCTACGCCCCTTGTATATACAAAAACGACCTTACCAGAGCTCTAATAAAAAATTGCGACATTACTGCGAGCAAACCATCACCATCTCTCTTATCAAACCTGACATTTACACCTTTCATAAGAAATTTCTTTTCATCGTGCACATAACAATGATAATAATAACGATATTCCAATCAACAGAGTTCCTACATTCCTACTGTAATATACAGTTTCAGCGTGCTATTGTGTCCACCTGTAGCTATTACTGTTTATGACGGGTCACATCCTTTAGTCATTTACGAAAATAATTAAGCTATAACAATCGCCACGACATTTCCACATTCCTATTCCAAATGTTAATATACAGTTTCAGTGTTCTATTGTACATAGACGTTTCCCATTGTAGATAGCAATCAGCTGACAAGTAGTTGTCACGTGACAACGAGAGCCGTATTTCCCTGAATACCATGTGAGCTTTGAATACAACCAGAAAGGCAATGGAAACCGAGTAAAACAATAATAAATTCAACCATAGCCTGGAATAATATTCAAATACATCCGGTTCTTGAAATTAGCCTAAACCTAGAAGAGAACCTAGCTTCAAATATAAGGAAATACCATTTATCGACAACAACCAACCAAGAATACAATAGAGCCTCAAATACATCAAACATACTCGACCTACGCCTCGATTGCAACATGACCATTGAATGCAAATCAAAAGTCATGAATAGAATATAGCTTCCAAGACCTATACCTGCATTTCAGCTGCTTTGTCAACGTAATATCTCTTGTGGGCGACATTACCAATTTGGCATGTTACATAGCAATTAAGTCTTCTGTATAAATATAAGAATTTTTCTTGATTTTCTAGTGAAAAATTCGATTTCCGATCGTATTGATATAATACTAAGACATAGTTACGTTGTAGTCATGACATTTTAAATTATTTATCAAGACGACACTATTTTAACAATTTGTGCACTTTCATTGAGAATGAGTGGATTCTATGATTTAACCGTTGAGTTCCTTCTGATGATAAGGGATTTCGAAATAAATAAACACAGAGTTATCATGAAGGAAATACGGTAAATCAAGAGGTCACGGTTTGTTCTTTTCTCGTCGGTAGATGAAGCACTAATCACAACCCTCCAGTTTTTATTACCTGAAAACCTCGCATTTCATTTGTTGAGCCAGGTATAATATCATGTAATCTGTATAGGTGTGGCGCTAATGTCAGTCTTTACAGGGGCACCTGGGTTTGACTCTGCAATACATATAAGAAGGTCGGGGTTGAGCCGGTGAGAGAAATATTAATGCATCCGAACAAATTGTGATGTAAAATGACATGTAGATGAGATCCAGGGTTTAGGTGCTTTAATACAGGATTACCTGTTATTATTCAGTGTGCAGTTTTCCCACGTTGTGTTTTATTAATGTTGGGAACGCATTTGTAACCCCTATATTTTGTATGTGAAAGTAGGTATTACGATGTATAACTTGATGTTCCCAGCATCAACATATACGTATTTCGGAATAAATATAACGAAAGTTGCATTCACCTTTTTCGGGTTTTCTTTAAACTTCATATTTTATAACAGATTTGGCCACCTATACCTGAATCACGTTATATTTGTTTTCTATGAAGTTTTTAGAAGATGGATATCAAAGACCCGATGAATTGAGTCTCAATGATGGGGGTTGTAGTAATATAACGTGCAATAGTATACCATCCTACATTAACTTTAGTCTATCTTCAACAACTACGAAATATGACAACTACGATAACATTTTAATATGAGATAGATTGAGAAAGTAAACCTTTGTCATAAATTGTGTGAATATAGAAACAAAGCCTTGGTTCTATCCGTATGTTATAACCTTTAAACAAGAGAATTACTATTATTTCTTTTCAACATATTGAAACACATAGGATTAAATATACTATGATAATATATTACAGCACTCTTACACAAATATATGCCATCCCAAGGCCTAAAATCAATTACTCATTGAAATATACAATGTAGACGCTTTAGAATAGGCAATGCGTTATGCTTTTGTCAAGGTTCTTTCTGATTTATTGTACATACATGGCATATATGATATACACATCAAGTACTGTACTCCATATACCGGAAAAGTTTCAACAGGGTGATCTCATTGAAGCACCAACTTTGATCTGAGCTGGGTGCAGATATCTAGCAAGGTGTTATGGGGTGTTGTGTGTCTACAACTCCGCGGGTGTCGCAATGTGCAGTCATACGGAAGCTAGGGTCTTGTCTAACAAAAAGCGACCAACGGGCTAGATTTAATAATCTCAAGTCATGATTCATTGGAAGGATCAAAGCAAATTAACCTGTCCTCACATTTAAGAACAATTTCATTCAATGAAACTATTGGGTCACAGCCATTGTAGTTCGTCAGTGGGGGTGTTTTGGCCTTTTTTAAATGGTTCAATCTACGACTGCAAACTGGCCTCTGAGTTTTGGTCACATATATACGCCTGCCCTTGTGTATAGATGCTTTGGAACCTAATTAATTTGTTAATGAAAATAATCTCTTTTCATATATCTATATAACAGGACAATGACTTTAAGAGTAACATGTATTGTCATGGAGCTTTCCAACATCTGAATCCGAAATGCAGTTTATATGGTCGTGTATATTGGTCTATTTGCTTTTATTTAATTAATCATCAGAATTATAGTCAGTTACATGTAAATTGAAAGTATTCCCTTCCTTGTCTAGCAAGACACCACCTCCTACAGTCACAATCTCACCATCTCGTCACGAGAACGAACAACATATTTGAATGATAAACGTTTACCTTGTAACAAGTGTATCAAACTCGTCAAGCACCTGTACACGTGGGAAGGGTTGCCATTGGTAACCTAATATTGTCCAATCTCTGGCAGTCTTTCATAGGGATTGTGTCGGCACCTGTGTTGAATTAGACATGGTTGGATACCCGAGGAAACTGTACCCCCATCCACGGAGGAATGCACCTGTATGTCGTGACGTGACCGCGGGGAAGGGTCGGGGGAGGCACGGAATCGAAACATTTGTTACTCCATATTGTCACTCAGGCAAAGGATAGAGTTTTGTATGGATGCACTTTACCAAAATGTTTAAAATTATGTGTGGTAATTCATTAAAGAATGATATGGTCAAATGTTGCACCTTTGATTTATTTTCTATGAACTTGAGCAAGTTCTAAATTTTATCAGGATTGACCAAAAAAGTCGAAAAGAAGAGTGGCAAAATTACCCTACTCACCAAAAATCATGTTTTTTTCAGTTCAAGTTCTGTAGAAACGCTCAAGGCATGTAATGATGACATTGTGGTTATTAAAGCATGGGGTGGTTATTTGATCAGTAAGATAGAGCCCGACAGAGTTGACACTACGGAAGTCGAATAGCGTGATAGCGTCTGCAACCCGAATTTAACTTCCAGAGTTTTATTAGCAGGGCCCCAAAAGAGTCGCAAATGCTGGATAGGGAAGAAATCGTTTTGTTACGAACCGCTTATAGCTGACAGCCAGTACCACGTTTGTGTCATGTGACCCCCCTTACCCGTCTGGACGCTCACATTAACGATGGTCAATTACGTTTCACAAGCTAGGTTGTCGATTCCCTTTAAGATGTAATCGAGGGAAGTCATACACTAGGTCAATGTGAATGTTTGGGTAGTTTTAAAGTTTATATGAGAGAAGCAGGGTATGGGTGCATCTGGTTCCAGTTCTTGACAGGGTGACACTGAGTTGAGTAGAGTGTTGATGTTGCTTTATAAATGTGCACTGATACTGAATAATTAACTCCACATGGCACTTACTGGTCCATCGCGTGCTACAAGAAAAAGAAATTTCTCTGGTTGAGTTACGTAAGCCTGAAGAGTTGAATGTTTGCGCGAAGGAGGCAAAGTTCCTCGTTTGTTAACGTATTGATATTTTGGAATCTGACTCATGCACTTCATTTTGTTCAACTTTCCATTTAAGTCGTGTACACAATTATGCTGACAAAAGATCTATAACTATACCAGATTACTGACATTAGATCTCTTCCCACCAATATACTGACAGTTGAGTTATGTACATCAATAAGATGCCCATACAACCCTTATCGTGACATAAGATATAAGGTCTATATATGAGAATGCTGAGATTGAAGGTCTATATATGAAAATGCTGAGATTGAAGGTCTTTATATGAGAATGCTGAGATTGAAGGTCTATATATGAGAATGCTGAGATTGAAGGTCTATATATGAGAATGCTGAGATTGAAGGTCTATATATGAGAATGCTGAGATTGAAGGTCTATATATGAGAATGCTGAGATTGAAGGTCTATATATGAGAATGCTGAGATTGAAGGTCTATATATGAGAATGCTGAGATTGAAGGTCTATATATGAGAATGCTGAGATTGAAGGTCTAAATATGAGAATGCTGAGATTGAAGGTCTATATATGAGAATGCTGAGATTGAAGGTCTATATATGAGAATGCTGAGATTGAAGGTCTAAATATGAGAATGCTGAGATTGAAGGTCTATATATGAGAATGCTGAGATTGAAGGTCTATATATGAGAATGCTGAGATTGAAGGTCTATATATGAGAATGCTGAGATTGAAGGTCTATATATGAGAATGCTGAGATATAAGGTCTATATATGAGAATGCTGAGATTGAAGGTCTATATATGAGAATGCTGAGATTGAAGGTCTATATATGAGAATGCTGTCATTAGAGCCCTATACACGGAACCTACAGCATCCAGTTAGATTGGGATTCCGACTCGTTGTCCATGGGTGTTTGGCGTGTCATAGGTCACAGTGTCAGTTACAGAGAGGAAGTCGAGCCATGAGGCAAACCAATAGAACACGTGATAATACATAATGGCCCCTTAAACTTGAATCTGAGATGTTTATGTTCGTGTTTGAGTAGGTATCCAGTTACTGCTTGGCGATATTTGAACTTGGATATTGATGCCTTATTTCCTTAGTAATATCTGAATATTCGTGTGTTCCTGAATGTCTCACAATAGGCTATAAGATAAAATGTAATGTTTGCTTTGTAATATAACCATTTTTCTCTTTCAGTGGATTTCAGATTTTTCATAGTATCATTTGCAGTAGTTATATTATGTTGCCAACTTTAGTATTTGATCTCTCAATGGCCGCAGTGATTGTTCATGTTCTCAATGGTTAGTGTATAGTCTCATATATAATGGGTTTCTTTACTACTTTAAATCCATTCTTGTAATTCCAGAGTCCATAATGACCATTAAAGAAGCTTTCCTATATTGTATCCTCATGACCTGAAGATTAATGGCTTGTTTTAAGAAAACAATACAGCAAAATGTTCTCAATAGACGAAATATGATCAGACAGGGTTCTTGACTTCGGGGGATTGGTCCAAGAAGATCTCAGATTGCTAGTCCCTTTATACGTTCCATCTACCCTGGGGACCCACCGAGTAGCGTTACAGCGAAGCTTTACTATAGCTACTTGTCTCGTTTATACTCGCTTTATAAATCTCTACCCATGTTGAATCGAAACTTTACACGTCTTTATAAACACGGATCTACGTTAAATCTAATTTACGATGATAATGTAGTGACAGGATAATTATTTGATAATTCACCCCGGTACAGCGTTAAGGTGAAGATAGTTATTGATGAACTCGACATGCATACTGTGAAGATAGAGATGGTTCATTATGATACGGCAGACATCATTCAGTTGCTTGTCTAGGTTGAAAATTGAACAAGGGGAGATAACACACCTCATGAAGTCGTTAAAACTAACAAAGTACGGGTCTTCTCAATTCGACCCTTTCCATTCCAACAGGGCTCTGAAAATTGAATTTTTTTTAATTCAATCGTTTGAACACATTTTGACTTAGATTCAATGCAATCATTACAATCATGTTTTTTTTGCAAATATTTAAACTTTTAAATAATCTTTTGTCAATTGTATATAATTTGATGCCTGTGCATAGTATCGTGTAACTCGAGGTCTCCATTATCTACATGAACTCAAAAGAGAGCACAATGTTCCGTTAAAGAAATCAGGTGATCTTCTGTGGATGATATGAAAAGAAGTGAAATGTCTATATTTTAAAGACGAAAGATGATGATATCAATTAAAAAGATATTTATCTAGGTTTGTAGGTAACGCTATCGACACTTCAATTCACCTGCAGCCCCATTCTCTCCCCACAGAGGCAATTCAGTCATACCTGTATTAGCCTCTGTTCTATTACGCCTAGATCCTGGTGTTCCGGCAGATTGCCCTAACGGCAAAAAAGTTGTAACTTAAAATATCTCCCTTATAAAACACCTTTTAGATATCCATGACTTAGGGAGTTCTTAACGGTCGTTTAGTGACAAAGAAAAATATTATGCCTTTATGTTTATTTTTCCTTAACAGTGTGAGAGGGAAACTATTTGAAAATCTGATATGGATAGGGTTTTTCATTAGATAAAAACTGTTTTATAATTGTGTAAATTATTATTTGTTTTATGATAGATTCTATGGTACTAATCAACTAAAAAATAACTAATGAGAAGGCAAAAAGTGATAGTTTGTAATAGGAAGAATTGCCTCCCTTGATGTGAAATTTCAACGAAAGCTTTGACGAACCCCACGGAGATGGACGAGGTTTTGCGAATGACCACTTTTGAAACGGCGTCGCTGATTGCACAACGAACTTCGATTGCCTCCAATCAGATTTCTACCTTTCTGTCCCGTGTATTAGCCGTAATAGAACAGAGGCTAATTCAGGTATGACTGAGTTGCCTCTGTGGGGAGAGAATGCTGCAGCCCACACAAGGCGCGTGTGTTGTTGACATGGAGTATCTCCTGTACACAGGTACTCGGGTATACAGGTAACTTTATGTACACTGTAACTCTGTCTACAGTAGGTATACAATGTGTCAGGTATGGTCAGATGTATCAGCTATCTACCTGTCTCCCTCTCACGTTCTGTACACGACACCTACCCGAGGTGGCTAGCGAGGTAGTTAGCGCTTGTACATTCGTTTTCTGACACCCTCGTGCGAACAGACAGGAACAGAGAAGAGTCAACTGGGGCGCTTTCAAGAACCGGGGACGTAGCTCAGTGGTAAAGTGTCCGCTCGTCCCCCGGAAGACCGGGGTTTGATTTCCGGTCGCGTCATACCAAAAGACGTTAAAAGATGCGAGTTGTTGATATCTAGCTTGACACTCAGCATTATAAAGGCAGAACCACGATTAAACTGGCGCTGCACCGTCGCTGCCGGCCGGTGCTTTGGCACAAAACAAATTTCCAACATGTACTTGTACTGAGAATAATAAAGTGTTAAACATTTCTTTTTTTAAAAAAACATTGGCTGGCTCGACCGATTCCTGTTTGTTTATTTCTTAATGAACGATAGACTGAAAGCCAATTTTGCTTAATATATTTGGAATGTCTTGTTTACTTAATTGGAATTATGTATTAATGTTTTAGGTTATGGATACAAAATCAAGTAAGTTTCTCGGGTTATTTTTCAAATTCATTCTCCAGTATAACTGGCTTAGATTCCCGAAATAATTCTTTAAGGCAGGTGGAAGTAAGTATGTTGCCAACTCCAGGGGGTTTGCTAGTGACTCATTTATCTAGATTGCCACCTGGGTAGAACTGTACTGTAGGGATGTTCAGACAGTGATGTTGACGTCTTGTCAGGACTCTGTTACAGATGTTCTTTCACGCCAGTAGGGCTTCATAATGATCTGAGGAACACTTTAGCATTTGAGAAGATTAGAGTGCTTAACGTACGGCATGCCTTCATCATTTACATAGAAGCTAGTCAATTAAGACATGGTGAAAGCAGAATATCTTATGTGTTTTTCACATTGGCTTGACGTCCTGTGATTTGCAGGAGGTGGGATGTGATCTATTTATATTTACATTGGTTGCAGAAAATATTTGCAGTAATTTTCATTTAGACTCGGCTTTATCTTATCGAGGGGTAAATAATTGATCGATTTGGTAACTAAGTAAATAGGTTTTAGAATTCTTTTCAGGTTTCTTCATTTTGGCTTAACTTTATTTATGGCCAACATTTTTGGCCGATTCTGAAGTCATTGACATAGTTGACATACCAAGGAAATATCTATGCCTTTACAACTTATCAACAACAAATCAACAAAATTCTCTTTGATTTTCATCAATACCAAGGTAGATCAAGAGCAAGACTTGGATTGACAAAATAAAATATTTAGATTTTACTTCTCAAGATAAAGGACATAAAACGGGCCATCTAGATTCAAAGAATTCGCCTCAAATTCTAAGGGACCTTTGATTATCTCCAAGAATTTCCTTTGTATGTTTCCTCCGTGACATTTGACCAGAGAGCCGAGTGTCGGACAGGAGGAATGTTCCCAGGAATCCAGAGTCAACCTCAGAACTAACAAACATCGCCATTGAGGTTCCACACAGAGAGCCGCAGAAAGCTGCTTCAATACTCTGTTACCTCCAGCAACCCGGGCTCATGTAACCTTGATAGATCTGCATTCTCTTTAAAATGACCAAGTTGTCATACTTTTGATTGTTAATGAAAATGTAGGAGCCTTTATCGTATAGTTTTTTAAAGTATAGTTTTGTACATGAAATTGAAAGACGGCACACGAAACTTTAATGAAACATTTTGAAACGATCGTATAATAATGTCTTGTTAGCACACCAAAATAATGACGGTCCACAGTCGAAAGAACAGTCCCTTTAAGCGGGTTTGGGTTAGGGTGGGAGCCAACAGCAAGACAATCTTACAAACAGACGGGAGGGGTGGGGGAAGGGGCAGAGGGGAGGGGGGGGGGGGGGAGAAAGGGGGAGAGAAAGAGGGGAGGAGGAGAGGAGAGAGGGGAGGGGAAAGGGACAGAGGGGAGGGGGGAGGAGGTGGGGAGGGGAAGAGAAAGAGGGCAGGAGGTGGGGAGGGGGGAGAGAAAGAGGGGAGGAGGGGAGAGAGGGGAGGGGACGGTTTGTTTGTGTGGGTGAGGATCTCTGATGGTCCTGTCCGTCTCTTGCTGTGTTCCTCACGACGAGGGATTAAGCGCCTTTTGGGGAGAAAATTGCCAGTTAAAGAGCTTTATTTGT
Organism: Steromphala cineraria; assembly: GCA_916613615.1. NCBI lineage: Eukaryota > Metazoa > Mollusca > Gastropoda > Trochida > Trochidae > Steromphala > Steromphala cineraria. The sequence goes on from OU744729.1 coordinate 3,518,299, forward strand.
CGTTTAGGAGCGATTCCAGTGTTGTTTGTTTTCTGTTTAACAGTTTAATTGATACTTGCAGAGCAGGGGAGATTGTTGACAGAGGAACTGCCCGTTAAGAGGTTTGAAACTGCTTTGTCCAGTAGAAGGTACAGCCCGGTTGTCGCTGACATTGACAAACGTTTAAAATTCTAGAATAATTTTTTTACATTTCACATTTTTCTTTTTTAACTCTATCCTATAAAATTTATTTTAATAACGTGAAAAAAACCCACTTCTACCACATCCAGGAAGGTACACGCACTTAATAGAGTTAAGTTTCGGTAAAAGACTTTTACGACATTAACATTAATTATTTGAAGGTTATAGTCATTATTTATATATCATTTCAGATATTTTCTTTTTCAGTCTATCACGAGGCTATGAAAATCGCATAATTTTTCAATTTCTATTCGCAAGGTATAAAAACTTATCCAAAATTGACCTTTAAACTATATATCCTGTTATGTTATGTCAAGCAGATTTTATTTATTCAGGTAATTCTATTAAAATACTTTCGACAAAGCCATGCTCTGTTCTTGGTAAATATGTTTATGAGTTTCAATCTCCAAGTATGAATAGGGGCGCAGTTCCAGCCCTATACAGTGTATGTCTGTACTGAGTGGACTTAGCCTCGTTATGACATATCCCAGCACGACTGTCTTAGTCACGGTTCGAGACCATGAAGGTTAGGGTTTTTATTTACCACCGCTTCAAGAATGTTATACATAATGATAAAAATAAATCTCACGGGGCAAATAAAAGGAAATAGTTATGTGATCTGGACAAATGTCGCCACTGTGCAGAACTAGTTCGGCATGTTTTTCTGTCATCATAGTGCAAAGCGAAGAAGCAACAACTTCGATCCTTATTTGGTACTCTTGAACTAACTTAATAGCACAACTTGCCAAGTAATTTGTTCGATTCAAACCCAGCATATATTGACCGAAAAACGTTACTTTGCTATACCTTACCTAGATGTTTTCCACCACATGATAGAAACGAGTACAAAGAAGCATTTTGTTATGATCTTTATGTTTCTGTCTATTGTTTCAGTTTTCCTCTTACAGCTTTGGTTCAAAAGAGGTTCACATATCCAATATTGAGTTTTTCTTGAAATAGAATATCGGGTCACAGCTAAGGCTATGCATTCATCTTTGTCAAATACTATCAATCTGAGGAAACTTTAGCATTTATTTCTACATGAGGTGTCTTGCATTCGTCCTCATGACTTCTGTAAACTCGCAACAGCCAGGCATCTTGTGAAATCCTGTTTCTTTTATCTTTTAACCTGATGAAGTCAATAAAGGGGTACGTTTAAGTGCGCAGCTGGCTCAAAAGTAATAAGAATATTAACAAAAACAATGGGATATAGCCTTCCTGAAAATGACACGTCATAATATTCTCTGAGCATGCTTACAAGAGTGTTAGGTCAGTTATCTAAGCCATTTCCCTACACGCCCTCTCTGAGGTCCATACAGGGAAGTTGTCGACTATCTGGTCCCTTCATCAGCACGTTGTTACAGTGTGTGTTAGTTTCCTTATATCATCGTTTCTCCGGTCATTAAGTTAATGAGTTAGTAGGTGCTTCACCATAGATTAAACTTTTGCAAAGGCAAAGTGGGGATGAAATGTACTCACTTACATACATGATTCAAGTTGTGAAGAAAGAACAATTATTAAAAACCAATAAATCAAAACTTGAAATGAAATGAAAGCCTTTCAAATTTTAAATTGATTTTAAACGACAATATATTTTTTTTTTTGCTTTAAGAGACTTGTGTCCGTTTTACTTAATTATACAAGTCTTGAGCAACTTTTTTGTCGCTGCTAATCAGAATAACATCATAACTGTGAATTCGAAATTAACCAATTTGACCAATGCATCGATAACATTATTGCCAACACAGGTATTCTTGACATCACATCATAGTGTACCTTTAATGCAAATTTACATATCGTCGAATTCCCACACAGAATCTAATGATAACCTAATGAACTCGTATCCATATTCTGTTACCACTCTATAATTTTATCATTCACCATCGACACAACAGCTTAGTAGACAAAGGAACCCTTTCAGAAAAATAAATCTTTAATCTCGAAACTGTTTTATGAAAATGTTACTTTTATCTTTTAAAAAAACCAATTAAACCGTCTAAGTATCAACTCCATGCTAAAAGCATTGGGTGAGCGTGCATGCGTGCCGAAGGGCAATCAATCAGGATTCGAACCTCATATTGGTGACTTTTCACTCGTCTTACAATCTGTCCCTCATTGTGATGAAACAATACCCGAGTTACCCTGAAGCGGGCCAGAGCTTCGTGGGAAAACAGTTTTCTCGGATATTGTGTATCAGGGGGAACCCATTCACGAGCTGTCACTGTACAGAGTGCCTCCCAGATCGTACTTGTCCAGTTTGACCCAGACACAAAAGGGCCAGAAGGGGTCAAAGAGAAGGGCTGCTATCATGTCTGCTTCTTCTATGAGTACCTTGGTGTGTGTGTATAGGGTAGGAGGGATGGAGGGTGGGCTGTATGTTTACTGAAGGCCCAAAGGGATGAATAAGGAACGAGTTCCCTTCATATTGTTCTAAGTGTCAGCCTTAGGTCAGATATGTAAATCTGCACCGGGTAACATGAATCGGATGTTTGACCTCAGACGATTCGTTATACATTGATTAAAGCAGCATGTTGCCTTAGGCTAGTCAATACTCTTGTAAACATATTTTGCATAAAATATGTTGCCCTTTAATTATGTGGTATTTGTCTACTTTCAATATCCAACCGTGAGGTAATATCGGGGTTATTAATGAGGGTTTACGTGTTGCCTTGCTCACATACCAGTTATAGACAAAGAGCAGATGCTACATTGCATGTCAGCGACATAAAACAGTATAATAGTTATAAAGAGTGACGGTATGTTCTTCATGAAGCCACAGATAAGTAGTTAAAAGTGAAAGTATGTTCACCTGTGCATCATCGCATGTTTGAAAGCCCTGGAGTTAATGTCCCTGACAATGCGACGAGTGTGCAGACACCGACATTCCCTATTGTTTATGTGCAGACAGTGTTGTGTCGTCTTCCCGTCTCCCCTCTTCGACTATGACTGGACTGTGGAACAACACATCATCATTATTTATGGTGCCATAACATCGCACAGCAATGTTTAAATGCTGAAAGTTTTTGATTAGACTCGGTTGACAACATTTCTCATAAATGATTTAATCTCCTAACAATATCATGGTTATGGTCTTTAAACGCCATAGACACAGGTCAACGTCCAAATAATGATCTGAATTTTGCATACAACAATTGCTGTTTTCTTCAACTTATCATCAATTCAACATAAGCTGTTGATAATTCCCTATATTTTTTATTTAGATTCTTAGATTAATTAAGAGTCTTAGATTTAATGCTTTGAGCTGTACTCTAGACATTTGAATTTCCACAAATTGTATTCATCCTCAGCACGAGATGTGTGTACGATATCATCGTTATACCAGCGTAATGACCAGAGAGGAGGTTTTTCCACAAGCACACAATTTACCTCAGAAAATCTATAAATACTGATGGCTTCAAAAACAAAAATAAACCATACCATACCATACCATATCATACACGACCATAACACACCACATCACACCATATCATATCATACATATCATGTCTTATAATACCATACTATACCATAACATAACATACCAGAACATACCATAACATACCACAACGTACGTACCACACCATACTACGCTTTACTTTTACTATAAAACTGTAATTTCTAAAATTCATAGATTTGCTTTTTCTTGCCCCAGCATACCGCCAGACATTTCTTTCCCACATTTCTTAATCTCCTAAACATAAACATGGTTATGATCCTTGTATATACGTTCCGGTCTAGACGCGAAGATTAGAAGCAATAATGAAAGACTTAAGACGGCACTTTGTCTGCCCCACATTTGAAGAGTTCGTGACAGAACTGAATAGAGAACAAAAACAAGGCATAAACGTGAAACTGGGGAGAATCCTTGTCCCATTTATGCTAAAGCTCGTAAGCAGGTTCATCTTATGGTATTAACACTTGTCTGGGATCTTCTTTTTTCTCTTGATACTTTGTCGCTGTTGATTCAACTCGTCAAGACAGAAATATGATGACGATATTGGCGTTTAAACAATACATGCATATAAATATGAACATGTCAGTCAAAAACTGTTTATGGAAACTAAGTTCGATTTTCGAAAAGGTTGAAGGCAATTACCATCGTCTCGATGAAAGAGAACGATTTTAAACTGGAAAAAGTTTACACGTGACCCTACATACCCATTTAAATATCATTTGTTAGTTTTTTTTATGTTCAACGTTTCAGCAATATACCATTAAATTTGCTTTTCAGCATTAAAAGTATACGTCATTATAGTATATTCTGATGTTAAAATGACAAAATTATGTCAATTTTTTAAAATCAAAGCACTTCAACATTCTTTAAATCATTTGCACTTCATCTTTTAAAAACGGAATCAATGTCTATGTCGTAAAAATATAACTTACCACTGATTGACAGATTAAAATCAGCCTCAACCCAGTGACAATCATGTATTTTTACAAGTTCCTAAGGGTTTATAAATCTAGTTACTTCACGGGATAATGTTGATATTGTTAGATAGTGCGGCTATCAGTGAATGGATAAACAAGTCAGGAGGTTTATACCTCTCCAGGTCTCTTGATGCCACAAGACGTCCACTCCACCTTGTTTTATTGACGGGCTGGAGACAGACAGGGTGACGTCAACAGTCCTGATTTCTTCTTGAGCGCTGCTGAATTATTTCATTGGTGCTTAGTAATAAATCAACGTTATCTATTGCTTTGATATGTGTTGCCAGCTTCAGTAAATTATATGCCTGCGTTCTTCTGATGTGATCAATCCACATTGAAGCTACAGAGCGAATTCGGTTGTGTTATTTTCTATAAATAAGCTTAGGATTGACTTCTTTTTATTTCTAATCAGATATCTTCTATCCTGTGATTTGAAATCATGAACTACATGCTTATTCATAGCCATTGATGCTCAGTCAGGAATATGGCTTATGTGTTCATTAATCTGATGATCTATCAGTTGTTACCAGTTTCAGTAAAATATATGCTTTCTTTCGTTAATTCACCCCGATGGTTTTGAGGGTGATCAAAAAACTGTTTGTCTTTTCATTCTTTTTGAAAGGTTTTTTATTTTGGAATTGTATAACGTTTAATTAGATGTTCTAGTACATTGTCTCAAAATTGTTCTCAGTTTATGAAAGAGCGTGTGAAGTACTGGTTAGTGATAAATATTACTTCTTACCGTTGATGAACCTTTTTATTTTTACACAAGGTCTCATTGGACCAATCTGTAGATATTCGAACAGTACCTATGGAAAGAGGAAGTCGTTTATTTCTTAACTATTTGTGTTGAAAGAAATCCTAGTATTAAAAGCCATACGGAAAGGAATTCAGAACATGAAAGTTTACTTCAACATATCACCGATCTGCAACCTCCTGACTCTTTCAACTCTGGTTCTCAAAGTGCTAATTCCTCAAATTCACTGTTAGTGCAGCCAGTTATTCGACAACGTCTCTTCTTTGCTGTGCACACATTTCTCAATTTGGTGGGCACGTCACAGATACCGCTCATTCCGCCCCAGTTGAGTTGAGAATGCTTTAATTTCACTCTTTGCTCTTTCGGGCCTCTTTCTGGGCCCTTACCTGCGCGTGACCGGGAGGCATGTTTATCAACCTGTTTTGATGTTGCCGACCCACAGGTAGACAATAGAACTCATTGTTGAAGTTGCATTTCTTTTTGTCCCGTGTACCTGAGGTTTTAACGCCACGAGAGAACCAGGTGACAAAAAGTGCATCACAAGCATAACATTAGTGTTGGTCTTTCTGAAGCCCAATTCTCCCACACCGCACTTGTAGCAATGAGAACGTGTCCTGAATGTGTAGGAAGTATTTACATTTCAGAAATACTTTTCTTACCTAGCACTTTTTGAGTATATCTAGGATCTTGCAGTGTTGACATGACGAGCGAGATCACCTTCTATCGTAGAGCAGTAGATTTATGGCCAGGTTCTTTGTAACATTTAACGACCTTAAAGATAGACAGAGTGCCATATAACATTTCAACAACTTCAACATTGACCTACAATTGGAAGTCATGAAATTGAATTAAAGTTTACGAGGGGGTGTTAGGGTGACACGCAGAGAAGAGAATCCAATGTTTATGGTGGTCTCCGTGTCGTGTAGAGAGGGACAGTGAGAGGACAGTGAAGGATTTACACCAGATCAGCATTGTTCTTCAGCATCAGATCCCGTCTCTCACACATCGCTGAAAAAACAACAAACTGTCTTGGTCTGCGAACGAAAAGCTCTATCTCTCTCTCGGTCTCTAACAACAACAACAAACTGTCTTGGTCTTGAAACGGATAGCTCTCTTCCTCTCTCGGTCTCTAACAACATCAACAAACTGTCATGGTCTTGAAACGGATAGCTCTCTCCCTCTATCGGTCAACATAAACAAACTGTCTTGGTCTTGAGGCAGAGATAGTTCTCTGCATCTCTTCTCTTGGAGACAATAGGAGGCTACAGTATAGACAGTAGTTTAGATAGCATTAAACAGAGGAGCAGCTTTACTGAACATAGATCAACACATGTTTCATGACTTCTTGTCAATGGCATCTGAAGTCAAAGAATTTGAAACAAACTGGAAACAAGTCTCCTTGAACTGTGAACTAGTCTGACTGTAGTTTTAATTATAGAGAGAGAGATGTTATTTCAGTAAAAGGGCCACAGGCCCATTATACATCAGATTGTACACTTATTGCATGAGCACCATGATACATATTATATACATTATTAATTAAGAACTCTAATTTTCAAAACATTTTTTGAAGACGTCATGACTGTCTTTGAACCAAAGCTGGCTTTCTGTTCAAACTAAACTACATGTTATGAATGAGGTGACTTCTCTCGATCTTCTTTAAAATCGCAAAGCTCCAATAGTCTTGACCTGTTTTGGTCCATTTGAGTGGAAGGATTTGCTGTGGACCCTGTGAGGAGTCTGTAAGCCAGCCATCTATTAACCTGTTAATAAGACAGAAACCTGACCGTGAGAGGTTTGGACGCTGCGAGGAGTTGTGACCCGTGAAAAGGTCGTCTCGGCGAGTGTGCTGAAGCACTGACAGTGTGTGGAGCTTGCAGTGTCAACTCCGTATTGTAACGAGTAGGGAGCTTGTCAGGGTAGCTAGCGTGTATCACTGGACAGGACTTGATAACTGAGATTGTGTGTTGTGTTTATACTTCCTGGATAAACTGTGACTTTGGTGACACTCAGGAAACTTTATGGATTGATTTTGTGAATATTTGGATACACGAAGAAACGATCAACCATCGCTGAATTTCATTCGATACTGAAGATCGTGGTATTATCATCAAATCAATTTGCCGAATTTTGTGTTGGTGGTTTGTTTCACAGTTGTCAGTCAGTGTTAAGAGACTGTTTTCAAATTGGACTCTTAACAAAATTACACTGGAATTATGTGCTATGATAATTTACAAGTGATGTAAATTGGGTTTCTCCAACTTTAACAGAAAACTGAATAACTTCTCGTGAAGGTAACGTAAACTTTCAATAAACTTTACGACAAATTATCTCGGATGATGACTGTGAAAAAAATTTGATTCAAGGGAAAATTATCTGGGAGTTGGATCATTATAATTGCCCATGTGATTCTCGACACTGTGAACACCTTCTGTGAAACATACGTACTGTGGACTGCTTGTCTACATAACATCTGTACACACACCTTTACAAGATACCTGTGTGTTTAGCTTATGAATTAGAAAACCTTGAATCGTGTCGACTGAGATTCACCCAAATGGTCTTTAATTTCTTAAACTTTCAACTTGCTATTGTCTGGATATGAACCCCCGAGGAGATTTGTATTGAGGGTGAGAAGAGATTTGTTTGTGGTGGCCCCGGGGCAGGTTGTGAAGGGCTATTGGTGTTTGGTTGAAGTAATCCACTCAAAATAACGCCCAGATTTACCTGTAGCTTCCCGTCTTCCACACCTTGAACAGGTAGATGTAAAGGTAGATATATAGTGAATATTGGTCGTCGTCTGGCAAAACAATCACCAGGAGCCTAACGCTAATTCTTAATTATCACCTGAAGGGGTCATGTTTGGAGCAAATTGACAACTAAACGGGGAGTGGGTATCTGAGTGATTCAAGTGATTGTATTATGTGTGACATTCCGATTAATACTTAAAAGGAATTCGGATCAATGTTAAAAGCAACGGTTTGAGATTGATCAGTTTCTTTATCAAGACAGGATTGTGTTTGAAGTGTGTGTTTTAATCAAAGAAAGGAATCCTCAATGGGCCATGGTCGAATGCTCCGTAATTAAGTTCTATTCGCAGCTTAAAAATGCGTCTGATTATAAAGAATTCATGATCAGCGCATAGGCTGTACGTGATTCATTTGGACTGTAAGAGAGAAGCGGGTAGCAGACGACAAAAGGAGCACAAACTCTCGTCTGCTTCACTACGAGCAGACGACACGTTCAGCAGACGACAGTGTAGCGTGTCAGGTAACTTGCTGTAGGACCCTGCACCTGCAGGTCGGGTGTAATCTACACCAACACCACATAGCAGACGACAAATACCCCTCAGCAAACGACAAGGGAAATCTTACTCTACTTGAATAATTCCTGAATGAAGAGGAAAGGGACGTGATTTGTGTTTTATGTGCGGCAGGTTGAAAGCTACGATATCCCAACAACACCCTGATGTAAAACTCATGTTGGAATGTGACGGATAGGTCTACACACCTCTGCACTTTGGGTCTTGGAATTTGAATCCTGACCCAAACACGAGAAAATGTCATAATTAACTACACAGCACAGAACAATCAACAAAAGCCATTCAACGGTAGTTCACTCTGCATCGTACATCAGTTAATTTTGCCGAACTTAATACCATGGATTTTATATCAACATCTGTGGTTTTGATGTGAACTGTTGTAGTTTCCAACCAGCCGGTGCGGCCAGTGATCTACTACCTACATCTGTGACCTCCTCTCCTTTCCCCCCTCCTCCCCCTCCCGACGTCTAATCCCGGACCTTTGATGTGGGGACCAGTCGCATGTGTCTGTCCCCATTCTCCTCACCCAGGAGACAAGAAGCGCCGGTCTCATGACTCCGTCTCCAGTCTTCAACTGATTGATATTATTGTGCGTGGATTCTATTCTCAAGTAAGTACACACTGGTTGCAGGAACTCCTTCAACATTCAAACCATTAATGTGTGTTGATTCAGTGATATAACAACTAACTACCGGCATCTCCTAATTATTCCTGCGCTGTTATGATTCTATGTCAACACCAAGTTCAGGGCCACGAGACAAAACCAGAACTTGCTATAGAGAAACAGAATCTTTTTTGTTTGAAGAGGCAAGCGGAGAATCGGGATCTTTGTTGTTTGCGTCAGTAATAAGCAGCCCTGATGTATGGGCAGTGATTAGCGACAGTGTGGCCTCTGCATCTCTCACTCCCGTGCTAAGTATAAGAACGTCATACTCTCCATAGACAACGCATCTTCAAATCTGATCAAACGGGGAAACGGTTGGAGCTTACTTTGTGGTTATGACCCATTCGGGAGCAAGACAGTGGAACTAGTCAAGCGGAAGAGAAACCTTGTGAAGAAACTGACCGTGGCGAGAGTTGTTCGGCCGATAAGCGACTAATTGTCGGTGATATATTTGTTTGTGGACAGTGCTTATCCAGCCTGTTGACACGGAACCACAACAGTCGTGTTCGAACCACTGATTCCATTGTCTGATTAACGATCTATCGACTAACAAGTGAATCGGAACGCTGGTTGGTGTCTTCCACTGGAATATGTCCACAGGATCTTAGCGCCTGTACTATAAGTGCTTCCCCGGCTTTCAATTGTTGTGTTTTGTTGGAAGTAATTTCTAGGATGATATAGTTCTTCGCATGAAGACCAACGGCAATCCATGAATCGGAGTTTTGTATTGATTCTACTGAAGTTGTCATTTGGAATCTTTTGTTGTCTTTTCATCGTTGAGTTATCACAGGTCGATCATCGTGCACTTAGTCGATTGCGACAAGTCAGACAGGAAGCGGTCTAGCTGTGAATACCATGTAACTTCCTCGTCTCGGAGAAAATCGTTCCAATTGCCACTTAAACGGTCTGCAAGGGATATTACGTTATTGGCTATATGATTGGAATTGTGTAAAACCTGCCTCCTCAAACGATCATGAACGTTGACTTCAAGTTTACACCTCTGTGAGTCCATTAAGTCATTCAATATGGGCCTGTTTAAGAACCTGATGCAAGGAAGGTTAAGGGCACCGACACCAAAGGGAGATAACCCTGTGAGAGAGACGAAGCAAGCTGTGAGATACCACGGGGGCGTGGTGAGTAACGACTCAGCCTCCTACGTCTCAATCCCTGCCAATATCGAGGATGGAGACGGACATGAGACAGACAATACGTACGAGTCCATCAAATCCTGGGCAATGTCCGGTAAGTTATCTCCCCATTGTTTGAGTTATCTCCCTTGACTAGATCTAGAGTTATTTCATCTACATGTTTTATCTCATACTAATTTCATCATAAGTTTACACCCAAAATCGGTATTGTTTTATGACCCTATATAACAATGTTGATCACAATTTTGCAATATTCTGATACAGCAAATGAGATCCAAACGTTCAAAAGATGAAATCACCATTATTTGCTTGTTCGTATGGATATTTGTTCTTTAATAGAATGTACACAAACAAACAAATTTTCGCACCATAGTTTCGTACCATTTAAACAGTGTGATACCAAAGTAAATGTATGAAACAATCGAGCCATGCAGCTGGAAATACTCACAAACTCAAAATATCATCCAGGATGTGTTAAAATGCATACATATTTCGTGTCATAACCTTTAGATCCACAACCAGATAGAAGGTCTTACATTAAGGTATATTCCCAGTTCGTGATCTCCGTTCAAGATACGGTCTATCTTATTGAAAGAAATAACTCCTTCTCATTCCACAGTCAGTTAGCGGTGTCTATCAGCTCCAACATCGACAACCTCTTTACGTATTCATACGATATGCGTAATATACATATTCTATGACAAACAAAGCTGTTCTCTAAATCACGCATGTTAACGTGGAGAGATTTCTCTCTGATGTTTCTGATAAAATGACGTTTATTAGATGGGTTGAAGGATACGATGTTGTTATGTGCTGTAGGGCTTTAGCCAGACTTACACGATGAATGGTTAGACCGTACATGATATCATAATTATGTCGTATCATTTTACATTAATAACCCTTCAGTTGTGATCCCTCATCATATGTTGAACTGGAATTACAATTCCTTGTTTACTTTTGTTGGAATGGTTGATTCTAGAGCAACTTAATGAAACATTTGAAAGAGAAATAGTTTTGCTTATAAACAAAAACTATACAAGGTAGATGAGTAATATAAGTAATCGACTCAAACTACAGACATACATTGCAGATTGTGATCCATTCTATTTTGTCTTTCCATAGAACAAAAGTTGTAATTACCTGAAAGTAGGAAGGTGCTTTTGATAAAATACTTTATAGATACACAATGCTTCCTCGTCGAACAAATTAGCTTGGTGTCCATAGAATACTAAACTCCCTGGGGAATATACAACACAAGCTTAACCTTTAGATTACCTTCATACTTGCTAAACATCCAAGCCAGGACGGTCGTCAGAAATTGCCCTTAGGTAAAACTTATTTTCCGTTCATATGTATGTGATAACCATTGCTAAAGTGCATTTCAATGAAACCAATTTTATTGATTGTTTCAACATCTTAAGTTGCAGTTAAATATCATGTTCCTTATTTCATTACATTGACATTATTTCATTGATCTAAATCATAAAAACATTGTAAAAATTGATTTGAAAAGAAATTTGTGAAGTGGAATACGTCATCTTTAGAACGGATAGTCAACGCGAGACAACCATCAAAGAATAAGATTCATAACAAATACCCATTAGTAGTTTGAAACCAATCTCCCTGACAGACTGACAGTGACAGGGTCTCCAGTTTCAATCTTTTATGATTACATTCGAATGATAGATATACTTAAAAATACTTAAGTTGTTTAAATGGTTAATATACTTTAAAATAATATTGTTGTTCGAATGGTTAATATACTTACAAATACTTAAGTTGTTCGAATGGTTAATATACTTTAAAATAATTAAGTTGTTCGAATGGTTAATATACTTAAAATACTTAATTTGTTCGAATGATAAATCTACTTTAAAAACCAAAGTAGTCTGAATGATAAATATATTTAAAGCAGGGTTGATAAAAAAACGTCCATGTGACGATCGACCAGCCATTTGTACTTTTACTTCAGTCGTATAACTTAATGCAACGTGTAACAAATGATAAGAAAAAACTATGGAATGTGAAAAATATATAATTTCTTCTATCTATCTATGCTGTCTTACTTATACCAGCACATAAATCTTTCGCTCTTAATGATAGGATAGAAGTGGCTCTCAAAGGGTCCCAATATCCCCTTTAATGGTATGCATTTGTTACATAGCATTTAAATCTCATTTCTTATGGGAACTTGACTTGTTAAAGCAGTGTATACTTAAACTGTGATATAAGTTACCCAAAAGACACTTTTAATTAGGAAGGTTGACGTTACAAAATGACTTTTAGGGTAGTTTCCATGTGGAAACCATTTTTCAGCCGTCACCTAAACGTTGCCATAAATCACACGTCGCGTTACTTCATAGCGATTTGGAGATTACGAGGTCGAGCTCATAACCCCAGTAATCCAAGCGATGTGAAAAAACGTTTAGCGCCCCAGCTCGGGGAGGGACAGCCAGCGTTCTTGGGGGATTCAGGGGGGTTGAGTTTCCATCTGGAGGGTTCAGATCTAGACGCTAGGTCGGCAATTACCTGTACAATGTTGGCGAGAGTTTGGAGGAGTATAAAGAAGAATTGCGTTGTGTAGCGATGTTTACTTTGAGGGGATCTCTCATTACCTGTGCGTTACCTGCTACAAGATCAAAGAGCCCGACATACTCCTCCGTGAACACTAGCCTGAATAGATCAGTCTGGATAATAAGTCTTTACCTTTACCTGTTGGTCTTTACTTGAACATTGTTGGTCTTATACCTATATCATTGTTTGCGTTTACCTACAGTATTGTTGCCCCTTACCTTTTTCACTGTTGGTCTTTACTTGAACATTGTTGGTCTTATACCTATATCATTGTTTGCGTTTAACTACAGTATTGTTGGCCCTTACCTTTTGCATTGTTGGTCTTATACCTTTATCATTGTTTGCGTTTACCTACAGTATTGTTGCCCCTTACCTTTTTCATTGTTGGTCCTTGCCTTCATCAGTGTGCTTCATTGATTGTATTTGTTAGGGTTAGTTTGGCTACATACATACATATCTTATCTCTTATCTTGGTTTGCGTTCGCTGTCTTGCAACCTTAAGAAATAAGCTAGCCATGTTGTTTCAAAATATTGATCTTTAACTTTCAGAGGAAGCAGGTATGGTGTGTAATGTACAAGTGGGATCTTTATTGCTTTGTGAATGGGTTCTGAAGGTCGAGTTGTTCAATGACTAGCTTCACGAATGTATCTTAGTCAGGCGACCAAATGAGTTTCACATTGGCTATCATTGGTCAAATGTTCAATTTTCTGGCCTGAAGGACTTTAGTAAATATTGGTACACCGGGGTGACAATTATGGAGAAAATATGCAAACAGACAGGTATTCAATGTTGGTCTGCTCGTGTGAACCAGGCTTTTGTCCAATCATACCTCTACTTGCTACTAATAACAGGAGTGGGCAAGTTGAAAATCACTAAAATCATTTCTCTTTGTTTTCACTTAGAATCGGTTTCATTTATCACTGTAGTAGGCTTAACCATGCATGAAATGAGATTCTAATCGAAAATCGCTTTGTGTATGCGCTGTGAAACGTAAACGTTGATATTAATTCCTAATTTGATTAGCATTCTACACGTGCCAGCCATACTAATATTGTCACAGAGGAAACGCTGTCATTCTAGTGATGGGAATTAATAAATGATGTATAGAAGCTCGAGCATCAGCGTCTCCTTCTACCTGGAACACCTGTCGCGTCTTGTGATGAGACTTACCTGGGGGCTCTTACCTGTGGATACAACGTTGGTATTGATGGAGACTCGGTGATAAGAATAGTTGGCATATCTGGCGATGATGAGCTTTATTTAGATGATTTTGATAATTATTTTGATGATTGCCATACTAATGATAGTGGTTGGTCGTCTCCGTGTTGTTAATGATGATAAAGACTATTGATGATAATGATTATAAGGATGTTGATGATGATGGTGATGCCGATGGTGATAATGACTATAAGGATGTTGATGATGATGGTGATGATGATAATGGATGTGATGATTTTGATGATGATTGAGGCGGTGTGAATGGTGATGATGATTGGGGTTATGATTTTTGATTAGTATGGAGGCACATGTAGTGGAAATGATAATGATGATACAAAGGATGGCTTTTCTGCGAATGTTTAATTATTACATCTGTTATATATTTCTTTGAATGTCATCAAATTGTCTTATTTCTTGATGTTATCTTTGCAGTTTCGTTCAACCATTTCTGCGATATAATGCTGAAATTTTTGATCAAAATGTGTAAATGGTGTCCCAGGCCATGCTTTGCGAATCACAGTATATTGCAGAAAAGTATCGCTTTGATCCAATCCATATTACCTTTGTTTTATCAGTGTTCATTATGAGACCAAAGAAAATTTCATAATAATTAAACGTATATATGGTCGCCTCAAAACATATTTTTAGTTTCATTAAGAATTAGTATTATATCGTCAATAAATTGAGTCAGGAGATATTAAATGTCAAGTATTTTAACATTTGATATGTTCATTAGCTCGTAACACGTGTGCAAATATCTCAGCACAGATAAGGAAAATATAAGGTGACAGTGGATCGCCTTGTCTACAACCTTTTGTAATATTTTTGTATTTACAAGATCCAAAGTTTTCCTTTTTCACATTCTAATGGTATTGTTTTAGGTCATTCCATTTTTGTGTTAATAAGATAACGACATGGCTATGGTATTTACATCTTGTTTTACCTGTGAACTTTCATATCAAGTAGAACTTTCTTTCTCCAAAGAGATGTGGTTTTGTGGTAGGAACGTTTTATCTTGCTAATTATGTTTATTTAGTAGATAATGCTAGGCGGGGTTTGCCATTAGGCTGTGTTATAGGTTAAGAAAATGTCACAGCACTATGTAAAGAAGGTATCTCTAGATGCCAGGTTTGCATTGGATGGTCAAAGTGAAAATCAAAGGGCTTGCTGCTGAGGAGTAGACTTCAAAGTATCAAAAGGCTTACTCTACCAAACATTAACCGACATTACGAAACCCGGGACCTAGGCACGACTTCGTGACACAAGTGTTGCAATTTTATCGGTATTGAATGAATAATTTAATGACAAAAACGGAATAAATGGTAGTGTCATGACTCCTTGATTATTTCGTCAGCTTAGAATGTACGTTAATGACATTGTGATTAATATGTTGATAATATCTGTAATTATTCTATGAACTTTTAAAGAAACTAGTATTGAGGAATACGTTGAAGGTCGTTCTTTGCTTCTCTACATGCGTTATGCTATGAGCAATATGGTCACAATCTCTGGTACTGTCAATTGCATAGCTTAGATGAACAAGATGGTTAATATACATGGTAAAACACCCATTTGTTTAAGTATAATAAGTATATTAACACCATTTACTCATTAAATGAATTATGGATATTGTTTAGCTTCTTCTTCTCCTTAAATTCTGTGTAACAACTTAAATCACTCATGAAAGGTAAAATAACACAACGTTGTGAATAACTAGTGAACATATAAAAGCTTTCCCTGCTATATTCTCACAGTTAAATGTTAAAAGCAAACACGACTTCCAGATCCTCTATCGACTATGGTTCGTTTGTGTGGTGTATGTTGATATTTTACCTTATTCACACGTTTTTATGTCGAGAGAGTATAATACGTGACACGGTGTCAGCATGTTGCTTATACAGAGGACTCGGGAGTTATACTTAACACTGTGATAATGTAAGTGTAAGGGTGATAGATGTTCCTCAAATGTATTTCATGGATGGATAGCTGTTATTACGAATGGGCTGTCAGTTTACATACATGCATGACTATAACTCACACCTCGTTATGCAATAAAGGGATTTATGTACTTAATTAAACCTAGGTAGTTTTTAACATTTTCGATGTCTAAAGATTTTTTTTCAGTTTCAATTTTTTAAATTGAACTAAGTTATGTACTATGGGCGGATCCCATAACCTCTTGTTGACGTGATGTGTCAATTAAGTAAATTGCAATACACATTCTGTCAAATTGGCTTCTCACGAGGCGTTGTCAACGTACAGATCAAAACAAATTGTGAAAACTGATTCAATGTACGTGCAAGGCCTGTAAGATGTAACCTTGTCATACATTTGAACGGGAAAATAGTTTGTTTAATCGGACAGAATAGTAGAGAATATCGTTTTTTTATTCATGATGCATTATGTTTTTAATCGTTTTGTATAAATACAATGTCAATCATGTCAGTTTATGGAATGGTTCCTTTTTAGGAGCTCCTATTAACAAATGAACACCCCAATTGAACAAAACCAACTATCTCACGGATAAGGGAAAGCTTACACTACGATAGTAAGTTAAGGAAACCTTAGTGCTATGGTCATTTTCTGAAAGGCACCGACCATCTGTCCGGCTAATCTTCGTTTCCATTGTGCCCCATTTACGTGAAGAATTTTCATCTAAATATCGTGAATGTTCATCTAAATAATCAAAACTTAATTCAACGTAATCATTGAAAGCACAATAAGCGCTATGAATCAAATAAAACGCCAATGTCCTGTATATGCAAAATCAATAAGAAACAGATAGAATAAATTGAGTAAAATAGGCCAGCTGCAGTCGAATACAATAAGGATACCAAGCCAAGACCCACTGCAGCAAACCATGGAAACGGTCAAGTTTGGCTCTGATCGTCATGAGTTATCGTTACTTGTTCAATTAATATGTTAACATAGTTCCAAAAAAAATATGAAGTAAATCAGTGAAAGAGGAAAACACTTATAATAAATGCAGCTCAACAGGCCACCCTTGTCGCATCCCACTCCCACTTTTAGACTTTCATCTGTTGCACTTGATACCTCTAATCTGGTCCAGGTATGCCAGACCATGGGCACGAACGCTGCCTACCTGCCAGGTAGATATTAATTGGGTTTACCTGGAGGAGATCGGGGGAATTAGGGGGTTCCTATCCCCCTAATCCGGCGCGTTATTATCTCTCACACACGCAGTATATCCGCCGCCTGGGGAGTAGATAAATCATAAATATATTGAGATGTTTATTCAGGCTTTATCTCCTATCACATATCTCTTATAGTTGCTGTTTAAAGAGCGGCTTGTTTTATTGTCGGCTTTCAAGTTTTGAAATGGAGTTGCCTTCGTATCTGAAAGCATAGCTATGTGGTTGAAAGTTTTATTTGATAAACAGTTGCATTATGTTTGGAAAGGATTCCGTTTATAGTTATATTTATTAAGATGATGATTTCCAAACGTTGTATCTAAATGAATTATCTGTAAACATTGACTACTTTTAAACTGATTTGACGTTCGTAGTTTTAGGTCTGATGCTCATCGGTATCTTTAATGTTGTGGAAAATATGTTTCTGTATAAAAAGTTAACGATTTGCATCAACTCAATCTAATATTGGAGTTTTATATCATACATTTTGTTAACATGCTTAGTCAAAGCTTAGTCAGAGTTTTACCATACATATCTTATAATAATAGCTATTTTAAAGACTCTACTATTTTCACTAAGTGTTTGTGGAGATTTATTTCAAAACACCAATGATCTGTGTGTAAATGTAGATATGATACCCATACATATATTGATGTGTTTATTCAGGGGTTATCTCCTATCAAACTGTGGCAGTTTGAAGTGTGATTTGTTTAAGAAGTGTTTGAGCCCCCTTGTCAACTAATGCGATTAGTTCGTGTAGATTTGTTTTTCATATTCGCCAAGATACTGGGACGATAGTACAATTCTACTGTTTCTATGTATATCCTTCAGATAAGAGAAAACACTTCTTGGCTATGTTGTCTTATGCTGTGTGTATCCTCGCGCTGATGGCTCTACAAGTGGTAAATGGACCTTGATGCGCGAAACTCTCTGGAATCCTTTACAATGCTGTCTTGGTGGAATATTAAAAAATGCACTCTGTTTAAAGGGACAGTAGCACGTTTGTAGGTGGAATATGAGGTGATGTCGGGCAAAATTTTTAAAATGGTTTAAGTTGAAAGACAGTGTATATAAAACCAATGAAGCAGTAATAAATCAATTATATAATGTAAAGTTCAGCCATGCGGTTCCTTTTTCTTACTCAAAATGAATTAAATGTGTTCACACAAAAATTCCGCCAGGGGACTTTATGTTAATCTATATAATTTGTTCTCTGTCTATGAAGGATTGGTTTGTGTAATGAGATGTTTGACACTATCAAAATAAAACATTTAGCATTAATGTACAATTATCAGTGAAAATTTGAAACATGAAATTTTCAAAAAAGCGTCCTGCCCATTTTAGCGAAAGAGGCTACAGATGACCTATGAAAAGAGCTGATCATTGATTAAAACAAGCGTCAATTAGCCTACGCTGCTGAAAGACCTCGACTCTTCTCTCAGATTTATCCCATGAAATTGGAGACATGACGAAAGCGCGTTGTTTGCATATCGTAACGAGGAAAGTACGATCCCGGTTTACAGATACATTACGTCAGATGTTGCATTGAAAGCCTTGTTTGAACATGACCCAACTGCATCAATTCTCAAGGACTTGACAAAGACTTTATCTCAATCTACCTGATTTTTTCAAATAAAACATATTGACTTTTCGTTTACTTTTCGTTTCCGAGTCTAAAAAAGACCTTTTAATTTCCTAAACGTTAAAGATTTGCAATTAGCCTGATTCAAATGAAAGACGGCACGCTATAAGAAACAAAGAGTTTAACTGCAAAGAAAAAACTCGTTCCGCGCAGGTTGTTGGAAGATCGAATGTTATATTATTCGTGATGCTCTCGATGAATACTTTAGCATGGAACTTGTTTCCGGCAGCTAGTGATCGATAGTTTGAAATCGATTATGTCAACACGGATGCGTGTTAGGTGTTAAAAGGGATACAAGTGGCATGATCAGCTACACGCGATTATCAGTAAACTCTTATCCCTCATCCCGTAATGACCTCAATATAAACATGCACAAAATGCTTGCAGCCGGGTCAGGGGTCCTATGGATGTCATGCGTCTAGCCCACACTATCTTATGTGAACTTAGTTCTGACTTATGATTTCTTATTCCATTTCGTTTAACCATGTAATGAGATTAGATTTAAGCGTTACTTGGGTTTTAATGTTTTAAAAATATTAATAGGAAATGTTTTGAATGTTATAAAATGCAGTAAACCTCATTGAAAAGGTCGTGTGTAATATAGTGTTAGCTTGTATTCCTCATTCCAGGACATTTTAAAGGGCATATTGATCTTGTCAGGTCAATTGTTCTAAAGTAATGCGATATTCATTGTCATCAACTTGAGTGGAATGGCACAAATGCTTGCTTTACCTAGGTGTATATTTCTACAATTTATTTTTCGAATGCACCGTGGTTGCAAACGCCCGTTGTGTTCCTTGTGGTCACCAAAGTTTGAACCCGTTTGGATCAAGCTCTCTTCATACAAACACAAACTTTTATGGAGACCTGTGTGCTATCACATTTGTCTGAATGTGTGTGTAAAGGGGGTACTTCATCTACCTATTGTGTTACTTCATTTGGAATTTTTTAAAATTTTCAAGACATGGCTACATTTGAATGAGAGACATTTCAATCTTCGCCCATACCCTACTATGTACGTGATGGTTTCAACAGATAGCCGAGTGCATTTCAATCATTTAGAATTTTAAAGGTCAACGGAGTATGAAGTTCATATAGTATACTCTCAACATACGCCCTTATTTAATTTCACTCTTTGGGATGGTGACACAAGCTACAAGTGTATCCGAATGTCTGTAAGTGCTCATAAACACCATGGAGTATATAAGTCGTTATAAATCGTTTCATATCAATGTACAAATGCACAGTATCATTTGTTTTAAAATTTATCAGAAGAAAGTGGATAAAAATAAATAAATTACCTAGCAGCCGTGATATTTGCATTCATGTAAAGAGGATTGATAGGTCCTCAAAAGAAATAACACAGGACGATTTTGGTTGCACACAAATCTGATATTGCACACTTGGTGTACATTTATATTGCACATAGTTGAGAGGGGTTGGTTATGTGTAGATTTAATCAGATATTGCAACGGAGGCTAACTATTTATTTCACAAAAGATTTAATCAGGTATTTTACATTTGGTTAACCATGTTTCCACAGAAGGGTAACTGATGACTTCCATAGAGGGTTGAATCAGACATCGCACAGGTATTGAGGGTTGATTATACGTTCACAGAGGGTTTAACGGGTTATTGGTCCGAAGAGTTGATTATGTTTGCCAGAGATTTCATTATGCACTGTAGACAGACAGACAGACAGATGATTTTATTTTTGTCTCACTTGTATACAACAAATCGCTCAGCGATTTATGAGAGACACTAGTACAATTAAATACACATAAAATAAAAGCATGGAGATGTAAACAAAATAAAAATATATTGCATATGCTATCTATATAAAATATCACGGCGTATATAAAGAATATTATTGCAGGCCTTGGCACTATCAAAAGTTAAAACGGGATTGTTGAGTATAGAATATATCAGGTTTAATCGTATATTGCACAGACGTGTTGATGAAGAGAAGGATTAACTGTATCCAAAGGTTTGAAGAAACCTGCAAAGGAGGGCAACTATGTTTTGTACAGAAGGTTCAATGAAGTATTGCACAGGAGGGTTACCAATCTAAATAAATTTAGATCAACAGATTTTTATTTTGTCATACTGTTGATCTAAGATTGACCAGTGTGCGAGGTCGTCCCGGTGACCTTTCGTATGCAAATAAGGAATTCGCGATTTGATCAATCAAATTCGATGTCACATACAGTTCATAGTCGCTCCCTGAAGGTGTGGACGGAAGAAACATATACTAACTTATGGCCTGTTCTCAATAACAGTGTGCATTGTGAAAAATAAACCTTGCTTTTGATACTGATAAGAAAAATATCAGTATGTTGATTTTATTTTGGTTGTATGAAATAGTTTTAGTTTTATGATTGACAAAAAGCACTATTTTTTAATTATTTGGATGGAAATGAAGGAATTCGTGCAAAAGAGTTTGATTTAAAAAAGAGTTACCTCCCCTTGCATGATGATTTTCGTAAATATTGACATTTATGATGTTCTAACTTTGTGATTATTATTCGGCACGTTAGTATCTGTGCGATGTGCAATCATCACTTGTCATTGAAAACTAGCAGATACGCTAAATCATTTTAAAAGAAAAAAATTAATCTATTAATACATCCAAACAATCGGATTATTCAACGAAATGATCGCTCTGCTCCGCTCCGAATGACATAGCTCCGAACACCGTCCATTTCAAAAGATGTGCTGCTGAGTTTTTCGAACTTCCAGCGAGCTAGGGCAACTTTTCTGATTGGCCGAGCGGCTGATTTCAGAGGTCAGCGGGATGACCCTCCTTACGGGCCAATGTTAGATCAACAGTATGACCAAATATAAAATCTGTTGATCTAACTTTATTTAGATTGGAGGGTTACCTTTGTATTGCACAGGTATAAGGCGGTCTTGCAAGTAAGAGTTGACTGTGTTTTGCCAAGAGATTTGATGAGGTCATGCACAGATATTGCACAGGATATTTAGTATAAATGTGTTGCACATGTTAGATTAGGTATTGCACAGGAGTATATTTAAAGTGTGTTGTATTGGAGGGATAACTATGTATTGCACACGTGGATGACCTAGGTATTTAAAAGCTAGTAACCTAAGCGTGTGAGATATCTGGGATGGCCCGGTTGGTCAGATCGTGCGGCCGTCTGTTACATTGTATAACTTTGTTCCTGTCTCCGTCTGACTGTCTGCCTTCATTGTGACCATATGTGGACTCAGTGGGACACCTACCTATCTACCCAACAACACATACAGTAGACTGACAGACTCCTACCCGCTTATCTGCAGCATACATCTCGGGGTGAGATACGGGTGGGAGATCACAGTTCTCGGGGGTCTGGATCTGGGGTCGGGGTCTCAGGTCGAGGACCTCTGGGTCAATTTAGGAACAGTGATAAATGTAGGTCTAAGGACACTTCTGTAAAAGGCCAAAAAATAAGTATCATACGTTGATATATAACAACATTAGATTCAACATAAATGTGTTACGTAACACGTAACAATGCATGTGTATACCTACCTCTCAACAAATGTTTAGCAATCATTTATTACAATGCTTGAAATAAACTCTTGAATAGATATTGTTTCAAAATTTAATACTGGAAACATGGTGTTCATTGCAAAATAAGTCATGTAAAGCATTCTAACAATATGAACCAAAGCTCTTTTCGACAATGTGCACATGTGCCTTTAAAGGGGCAGTAGCACGTTTTTAGGGGGAATATAAGGTGAGGTCAGGAAAATGAAAATAAATGGTTCCAATTGAAAGACAATGTAGTTAAACTAAATGAAGCAGTACTAATTCAAATATATAACGTAAAGTTAAGCCATGTGATCCTTTTTCTTACATAAAAATGGATTAAAGGTGTTCACACAAAATGGCCGCCAATGGATTTTATGTGAATCTCCATACTTTGTCCTCTGACTATGGATGATTGGCTTGTGTAATGTGGTTTTTGACACTGTTATTGACACAAATTAATACATTTAGCATAAACTTACAATAATCAGTGAAATATTCAAAATATAAAATTATCAAAAAACGTGCTACTGCCCCTTTAACGTCTATCAGATGAAGTTTTACGTGGTACATCCGGACTGTGTAAAGACCAACAATTGCTGTTTAGTCAGGCAGATGGGTTGAGAGATAGAGGCCATGATGAGAAGGGAGATATACTGGGGAGGGAACGGAATGTCGCTAACTACGCGATATCTGTGGGAAACTGGGTTGTTGTGCTTGCGTAAGAGCTGTCTTTTTGTCGTTCTTATATTCTCTGTCTCTCTCCTTTCCTTCGCCTTGTCTATTCAAGTTGGGGTTGTTTGTGTTTTACGTAAGAACTCTTGTGACTAACGTTATTGCTTTGTCTCTTTTTCTATTCCTCCCCTTTGTTTCTCTCTGTGACCCTCCTCCTAGAAATACTGTACAGTATCAAATGACGTCCTTTTTTCGCAATTGAGGGGTCGTTTTCGAAAAGCATTTACAAACTACAATGGGTTTATTAAAATGTACATTCATACATTTTAACTGGTGGCTTGTGATTTGAGAAACTATAAACCGTCGTTTTTTAAACGCTTAGTTTTTTTAATTTGTGTCTGTTTATTTCAAGAATTTGCTTTATGAAAATACCATAATTGATATTTAGATATCTGATAAAATACTTTTTCATTTCGTACTTACAAAATTCGTGATAGGATGTTCTGACTTTGACAGTCTTATCAAACAGTTTTAAAAATTAATCCTACCGAGATTCGATGTCGATTTATCGTCGATTTCCTCCACACAGCCTTTGAAGTTGCCAAAAGGCGTGATATTATCATTTTAAGAGCGCTTCATTCACTTAAAGAAGGTCTACAGTAAAGATTGATGTTTAATTACATGTACAAACTTTTAATCATATGATTAGGTAGATAAACATCCGGAGATATATCGCAAAAATGACAGCATTAAAACTTTAACGTTGTAAAGTGTGAACGTTTTTGGTTTTTACACTTACATGAATAAGCAACTTTAAGTTTTTTTTTAAACTGTCGCAATTAATTAAGGTTATCCAAATGTTAACATTGTATTTATCTATGTAATATGTTAGCTCTAGTATTTCCCTAGGTGTGTTTCTGATGTCGTCATATACTCGCGATATGCAGAAATTCTGCCGAAGTTTCTTAGCTTCACAATCGAAGCGCACTTAAAAGAACTTTGCTCTCTGAATGTTGTCACTGGGGAACACATAATATATTATTCAATCGTGTGCAGGGGAGAGGGTTATTTTCTGAGAATATGAATTTGCTCTATAAATGACCAAGGACTTTGATTACCCCTCCTAAGAACATTAGCTGAATTCGTCTCAAGCATTGCAAAAATGAAAGACACCGGTATATAACATCTATTAACATACGTGTAAGGTTGAACGCCTTCCAATACCCAAGATCTAGTCCGAATGACTTCCTCTTCATACTTGATGTTATAGATACTTACTATGTGCATCCAAGGTTCCCTGTTCATGTTTTATTTATATTTAAAGGATGTTAAATATCAAAGGTGCGGTTAAAATACGCATCTCAAAATTTCGCCAGTTTCAATTCTGTAGTTTCGGATTTTGCTTAACGGAGGATACAAAAGGATACTAACATTTTAATTCTAGGTAAAACAAAATTGATATAATCTTACTTTACTATGTTTGTGTCCCTTCAGTTTTGTCCTGATCAAACATGTCTTTCTAATTGCAATTCTAAACCATACATTAAGCCAGAAAATGACATTTGGATTTCATTATATACGTTCTTCTCACGTCAGGATACGTTACACTTGGTGTATAATGTTTCACCAATATTGAAACAAAAGTTATTGTTGTTGTTATACGTCCTGCATAAAAGTATATAGAGCAAAACATGTAATTTTGTTTCCTTAGATACGAAATATTGATCTGTTGGTAGAGTTGGCAGCTTATGATGAATATTTTTGTCGGAATTATGAAATGTTGAATCGCATTTCTTTAATCTTTGAAAACGTTACATTTATGTACCAGCATACTTATATTTCATGTGTACATTTGATAACATCATCAAGCGTTGCTATTGGAGATAGCTCAGCAACCGGGTTAAATTGACATTTTCCGTTCATCCATTTTCACTTCACGAACAATCACACGTTTTTGTCTACATCCTGTTTATTGTCAGGGCGATGATTAAAGCGACAGACCATAGAAGTTTATGGTGCATGTAGATACTTCATCCTCCTCTATAGATACCCCTTGCGTCACCCTCATTGTAATGTGTCTCTGCGGTATAGGTATAAACTGTCATACTTTATTGTTCATGTGGAATGCGCCAACAATCGAATATCTGAATGGTACTTATCATATTGAACGGTGTTTTACTCTGGTGTGCACATCGATTTATACCAAACAAAGGACCGCCTTGTATGATATTCAATTAATATACCGTACTAAAGATCATAAATTGAAACATTAACTTTTTTTTTTTTTTAGTATCTGTTCTTTTTGTGTTCCCATGGTTACATCAGATAACATTCAAAGGTATACATGAGTATATAAAAACTTTCAAAGGTATACATGAATAACAAGAAAGTAAAAAATATCAAACACCATTAGACCTAGAGCTTGAATGAGTGAAGTAGACATTTATTGATGACGTTTCCAAAATCATTGTTTTTCTTTGAAATGAATTCTTCAACAAAAAAACAACGTTATGCTTGAATTACAAACGTTGAGTTGCTATAGAGTTGTTTTCGTTTAAAGAGAGGGTTCTATATCGGTATTTTTGTGGAAACAAAATTCGAGCAGACATGGTCTTTTTTTAACAATTATATCATTGAAACATTATTATTTCCTTATACCTCGGTGCATGTTGCTGATATTGAATGTTTGGTTACTTTAGGTTTAGGCGCGGATGCAGTACAAAAGAAATAAGACCGTCTACCCTCACGAACTTTGAAACCTTTGTAACACCATTTAACAGCATTGTTGATTATTCTTATCATTATTTTGGTTCACATTCATGCATAATCATATAATGTCTTCTCTGGGTTTGCGAAATAAGTAAAGGCATTGAAGTTTTTCTATGTTGCCAAATAAAAAAGATCGACAGAACCCTTTTTTGCTTTAACATATTTTTATTTCTCAAAAAGAAATTTGGATTGGCGAACAAGTCCTTTTTTCGACAAGAGATTTTGACATTCTCTCAAATAGGATTTGTTTTGGTCAATGTAACGCAATACCATTGCAATGGGTCTAAACAGAATCACCCCTCTTTACGGGAAGAAAAATAAACAATGTATGTATGATGTTGGTACTGAACATTTAATCAAAATTATTGCAAATATAGTGCTAAAACGAGACAATAAACTTCTTTGAGTGGCCTTTTAGAAGTTGAAAGTCAAATATGGACAATATTTATGGATGACAACTTCTTTATTCGTAGAGAGCGATGTTTCGATACAGAGTCTTGTGTCGATGTCAAGAATGCTTCCATCCGTATATCAAACGACGTTATGTCGCATTCTACGCATAAAGAAGTTGACATCCATAAATAATGCCCTCGTGGTACCATAAACGTCAATGATATTGTGTATATTTCCACCTGTCGATGTATACTTGTTTTGTATCTATAAAATCTGAATTGTTTTGTTCATATTTCGTGCACATCTGAAGGTAAAAAAACATGTTTTTGCCTTCTGGCGTAGCATGTGTGACTTTTCATGAAAAGATCAATCAAATTTCATCAATGATAATAGAAAAAGGAGCTTAATTAGCTGTCTGATGAAGTCCAAATCCATATCACTTCGAACAACATGTAAATATTTCCCAAACGGATTTTTCTTTCATCTTTGCCGCCATAGAATTATATCCTTGTTTATACACCATTGGACTGACGACGACACGTTAATCCCCGGATTATAACACGCCAGACGACGACAAGAACATAACTCCCTTGAGTGATAATCCCACTCGTTTGTTTGTGACACGGCAGCGAAACGTTTGTGTCTCAATTAACGCTCATTTCTAACGAGCTGTGAAGCAATAGCCCCGGGCTTTCATTCAGTTAAAGCTAATGACCTGATGAAGTTAACTCTAGTGTCACTCGGCACTGTAAGGGTTAACTAGCACTGGTTCGATTAACCTTCTGAGTGCTAAAGTAGTATTAGTGTTACCTACATCCCTATATACGATATCACACTGGAACAGCTAATGTGTAAATGATATGAACATTCTTAATTTATGAAATTAACAAAAACGTATACCACATGAAGAAAATGGACGTTAAATTTCATAAACCGATTAAAAAAAATTCTTGCATAGCTTTATCCGAAATAATAAACATGAGAAGTCATCAAAACATATTGGTATTTTGATATGAATGTTATATATTAATAAATTGCCTTTTATGGTTTGAATATTCTTAAATTGAATATAGGCTACACATAAAACCTCATCAAAACATTTCTGATTAAGTGTGCTTTATATGGACACATTCTTCGCTTTGATCTGTTTTGTGTAACACATGACGTCGAATCCTTCTTGACAGAAATACCAGTTTCCGTCGATGCACAAATCCGACAATTTACGTGTAAATGAAGAATCACATCACTACACGAATACTCTCAAGATAGAAATGACAGGAAATGGAATGCTTGTAATTAAACTGCAAAGATTATCACATTTCACGCTTGACGTTTGGCCGTCAATTCAAGTGCTGCTAAAGGGAGGTAACTCAAATGATAGATGACCCAACTGGTGACCCGATTCCTCATATCCGGCGTTAACCCAGATCAATTGTACCCGACTATGTCCGGGTATATTAGTTTTATCCCCTCAACAGCCGCTGTACGCGTTGACTCATGTCGTGAATAACTCAAGGTCGAAATTTCTAGATTAATACCTCATATGATGACCCCCGTCGGTTGATAGTGAATGAGAAATCGATGTCATGTTCATTTTTGAAAAGATAAATGCGTTCTTATACATTCACTCACGAATACAACCTGGCTTGTCTATGTTATACTTATATTAGTCTCTCACTTAAATTTGTCCAGTACAAAAATAACTGGAAAACTCGATTTCGAATAAAAGGAGAGGAAATAGTTTCTCAATGTCCAGCACTTAGGAATCATTAACATTTATTTATTAATCAAAGCTATGTATAACGATACTCCCAAAATCCCGAAATCAAAATCACTTATCTGAAACATGGATTCAAAGGGACATAACTGTGACTAGGCATGAATAACGTCCGCTGAATTCAGCGTATAGTTTGGCTATGATATTGTCGTTCTTGTTGTATTATCAAGAAAATCAATGAAGTTTTCATATCAGTGTTGTCACCGACCTAGAAAACCTCCCAACTGTACTGTACAGGCAAAGAATCAATGTCACGGCTTTCACCCTCCGCCCAGTGAATAAAACGTGCTACTTCGATCAGAATGTGTTACTTTGAATACTTTCTGTCTACAATGTTTTACTTTAAATACTTTCTGTCTAAAATGTGTTACTTTGAACATTTTCTGTCTAAATTGTATTACTTTGAATACTTTTTGTCTAAAATGTGTTACTTTGAATACTTTCTGTCTAAAATGTGTTACTTTGAATACTTTCTGTCTAAAATGTGTTACTTTGAATGCTTTCTGTCTAAATTGTGTTACTTTGAATACTTTCTGTCTATAATGTGGTTCTTAAGAGTAAATTCTTTCTCAAAAGGTGTTAATTTGAATACTTTCATCTTAATTGTGTTACTTTGAAAAGGTTTGACTCAAAATATGTAACTTTGAATACGTCTTTTCTCAATATGTGTAACTGTAAATATTTTCAATCTGTGTTACTTTGAATACGTTTACACAAAATGTGTTTCTTGCAATAGTTTTCATCTAAAATGTGTTACTTTGAATACCTTTTCCCATAAATGTGTTTCTTTGGAAACATTCTTTACATAAAGTTACTACTCCTCTTTCAAGACATTATCTCGTGTTATCGAAATATATCATGATATTTTCAATGGAATCTGTCAAATTGTTTTGGAATACTCTAGATTGATGATGTGTAATTTTTAACACATTCTCAGCGTTATTGCCAATGTGTTTTATTACAAATTACGTATCCAGATAAGTGAAGTTTATCTTCTAAAAGCTTAATACACGCACATTCTGTGAAACTGTAAGTTTCTCTGATCCATAAAGAGTACTTATGTGTTGACTATCGGAGAAAGATTCGCTCTACATAGCCTAGAGTTGCAACAGTTTAGGGTGGGACGACTAATAATTTCACGCTCTATTGCCAAATCTTTAAGAGTGTCTTGTAAGTACTGAACATAAACATGTATACCACAATAGTCTATAAGATACCTATTACAGCCAAACGTTAATGTATCGGGGAGAGTGAAAGAATTTAAGTGCAGTAGACTTGGTTATTTACTGCCTCAACAACTCATAATGGCATTGACGTCTTCTCTCATGGCATTGCATCAAGGTGATTTAATAACTTAACCATGAACTTTTTATCTCTTACATGTATGTATACATAAGGAACATAAAGAATTTGGATTTTGTCTTAAATAACACAACGCCTTTTGGATAAATATTGTCTATATATACGAAAAAGATACAATGTAACTGATATTGATAAAAAGTGTATATTAGTTATAACATTTATATAAACAAACAGAGCATAACGAAATGGACTTACGAGAAGGTGATATCAAATGAATAAGAAAAAAATTCTATGAAAGTAGCTTTTGCCTCGTGATTTGTTTGTCGTAACTTATATGATCCAATATTGTATTATGAACTCTCCTGTGCCATAACCTTTTTTGTGGGATATTATGGACAAATTAATTAAAATTGAAAATGATTCCATGGGAGATGCTTTAATTGATTACAGAATGGGAAAGTTTTTATTTGTCAATCATTCCACAGATTGTTCTAATTTGCGATCTCAAGTCATACAGGATTACATGTATACCAGTCTTATTCATTACTCATCTTCATTTTAGCCAAGAGGGTCGTGTTTTACTGTACAATGATCAAACCAAGCAATTAGCGTTCTAGATGGTGAATCAGGAATTAATTGGAGAAAACAGCCAATCAAAACGACGTTTTCTTCGTAATCTGCAAAACAAATACGATGTTTCGTCATGCCTCATTAAACAAACCTGACTGCTACCTGTCCCCTAATTAGATTTACCTGGCCTTTGTTTCCCCGACTTGTTACGGGACTGTGTACTGCGTGATTGTCATTCTAATCACTGCGATGCTTGAAACCTGTTAGTATTCGGGAATGATACGCCTCACTCACCGAGTAGCTGGGCCTGTCAACTGGTCACGTGATCTCAGCGCACGCTTCGGCTCGCGGTGATCTCGCGCTAGATCTAAAGCAGACGACATGACGGGAGTACGTAATGGATAGAAACTGTTTCACTTATGGAATACTCGGACGATAAACGACTCCGGACTGGGAAAATGTACCCAGGAAAACGGAAAACTAAACCTTCGACGGACTGGAACGGGGTTCTTCAGGATTTGTTCGGGAAAGGTTGGTTTACCTTTGTTGTCACACCTGTCGTTTTACCTGCCCTCGTAACGCTCAGGTATTGTATTGATCACCTGTGTAATCGCGTTATAACCGCTGCCGCAGACGGGATAGACGTTTGAGTTGTAGAAATATGTCATAGGTTTGATTTTTGAATTTGAAAAGTACTTTGATGTGTCAGTAAGACCTTACAATAGTGAAATACAAACAAGACAACGTCATCCTTTTTAAAGTCTCTCTCTATTGAAAATGTGATATCTTTGGTCGTTATGATAGCATTCTTTATGTTGACGGACGTTGACAGTTTCATTAATAAGTTGTCAGCAGAATTGTGACACGAATACTTTATAACTTTTAACTGTCTGTAATACCATCCCCTTGGTATAGATTAACATTTGACAGATATTGTAGAACGATTTAGAAGTATCATTAGCATCATGCCCATTATACGACATACTAATAAACGGATATTGTAAGTAAATTGAAAATAATCGTCTTACTCTTGTTTGAAAAAAATAAACAACATCCATCAGTATATGAAACAACCCACAACATTTTGTCATAGCTGAAATGGCATCAAGAAGTTATATGCTACTGTTCCCACTCTGTAAGTCAACACTTCGGGCAATAGTTTTCTTGAAGCGTGCACTTTTTGCCGTTTATTCTGACGTTTATTTGCGAAAACAAAACATTCCTCCTCTCATACAACAACCAAAATGCTGACAAATTCGACACATTACGCCCTGGAATGATTACCGACGTGCTAGAGAATGCAACACAGCCAGTTGGACTAACAAAGTAGTTTCAGTTTTTACGGAATGGGTGCATCTTCGTGGTAGGGATTGTTTGAGGAATGGGATGGTGACGTCATGTTTTGTTGCAGTTTTGTTTGCATTGGCAAAATGACTTGAACATTGGGTTAGGGAAGAGTTTAATTATGGAGCTTATTATCTATAAATCAACAGGAAAAGAAACTGTTATAGGTTGTAAAATTGTAAAAACTAAATTGGGCATATGGTTTTAAAAAATGATTAATATATTTCAAGTAGGATAAACATGTTATCATATGAACAAAATATTTTCATATATTTATTGTTAAGATTTTATTACAATCATGGTTATAAAACTACATATTACTTATTAGATTTAAACTATGACTTAATATTTAAATGAAAGACAAATATGTTTATGAAAAAGAATATAAAATACTCATTAGGTAAGTGAAATCACAAGCAGGAAAAATTTAAACTATGAAAGTCTTGTGAAATAAAAACTAATGACTTTTATTGATGTCACTACCTTGATAATGAAGGACATCCATTGTATTACAACTCTATTTCTTAGCACTATTAATAGTACTCTACTTATGTCTTGAAATATCACTGAGTCATTAACATACAGTCCATACCTAACACTGAAACACAAATAACATTCCCCTTCTATCATTTTAAAGAAGATGATATTACATATTAATAGTACATATCTCGAAATATAACTGAGTCATAAATTAACAGTCCCTACCTAACTAACATAAATAACATTCCCTTTCTAAGAGAAGATAATGAAATAGATTCATTTCCAATTATTTATAATTTGTTCCACCCCACATCCTCACCACAACCAATAAACAAACGAATTACAAAACCAAAAGCCAAAGTGAATCACCCTGCAGAGTTAATCTGAACTGATCAGTACCTACAAAGGGTTTTATCTCGAGGGATTTGTTTCAGTGAAATTCTTCCCATGGTGTCTAAGATTTATCATCATGAGTCTATAACACGACCACTGCAGCAGTAAATCTTCTGTATCACCCGTAGCCAGGCAGCCAAATAGAGATAGAGGGTAGGGCTATCAAGGATACTGAAAACTGTCTAGAGTCTTGGGCCAACACGTTGCCTTAAGAATTCCTGCACACAACTGATGAAATTTAATAAAGGCTTAGACAAATTCTTGCATGTTTTAGGAGATTTGGAATATCAAATTTACTTTCAAATCCTTTCCTTGTCTTCACCTTTGACTTGCTGTGACATGCTGGTGTAAATTAAGTGAAAGTCTATATCGATCTGATAACATTCTTGTCTACCCTTTCTATTAAAAATATTCAATATATCTGAATTACTGATCATATGAAATCTCTAGCATTCATTTTCCATGTGAAATTTACATTAAGTTTCCACTTTTATTTCAAATATTGGTAACATTGGTGAGTGCCTTACAATAAAGAAGCATCTATCGTGCAAGTTTTTTGTTTCATATTCAAATTCTAAACAATCATGTTACATGTCACCCTTTGAAGTATTCTCAGTTAACAAGATTCAGAGGTATAAGGAAGTATTTTTTGTTTAACTGTAAACCAAATGATATGGAGAATTCAGGAGGAAATATTTGTACAGTGATGTCACCCTTGTTATCAAAATATACCATATGGACAACCATTGTTGAAAGTCCTTTTAAGAAAAACTGACTCATTTTGATTTTGTTGTTAAAATTTTGTTAATGAAACCATTTAAACAAAAATAGTAATATATTTAAGACAACTAAATGCATGTCTCTTGAAATTCTGTGTAATTTTTTGATTAGCTTGAATGTGCCGTAATAGACTTCTAATTTAATTTTTTGTTGAAACAAGTTTCAAATAGGAAAGTCAGAGGACAAATACTTTAAATACAAGCCCAAAGCAAAACTGACTATCAGAGAAATGTTGCAACGTTTGTTAAAAGGGTTATTCTACACATCAAAAATACCAGGGACAGGTCCATAGAAATGTTGCAGTGTCATCAGAGACATTTTTCTTCCAGCTGCGACCTAAATGAAATATGTTCCCATGTTCCCTGTCTGGGCCTGACTAGCCGGTTGAAACTATAGACGGATGTTTTCATTCCGTGCCAGTGTAGCAGCCCCTCATAATGGAGAATGTATAACATGACACATAACGGTGACAACCTAAAGCCTGCCCCACCGAACTGAATATTAAATGCTTTATTAGAGGAAACATAAGCCTCAACTCTCCTGCAATAAGTAGAAGGTGTTATCTTCTCTGTAATGTATTCTTTTCATCGCTGTTATGATAAACTGAGTGTTTTTGTCCACATCTTACATCTCACATGCTAGATTTGTTGGAGGAGAAAATATTGTTTACAGATTTTGGTTATAAACTTTCAAACTGTATTGTTATTCACCTGAATAAATACCAAGCGCTGCTGTTGAATTTCACATTTATTTGCCGCTAAAATTATGTTGACAATTCTACCTACTAAGGGTTGAAGTTGCCATTCATTCCTGACCTTCAAAGTTTGGTTTAAGACCAGTACAATATTGACATTAAACACGAGGGTTTTCACACTCCCTTGTAGCTTCTGGCGTGCTAAGTGCTGACTTCAGTGTTGCTATCACTCGTATTACCCTTACCTCTCTACAATGTGGAACATATTGAAGTTAATGTAAATATTTCCATTAGATGTAATAACCATATATTTCCCTTTTCTGCTTCTGGTGTGTACAGACTGACTTCAGTGGTGCTAATATTTGTATTCCCCTTTAGCAGAACATATTGAAGTTAATGCAAATGTTTCAAGTGTGAGGTATAGACTATATATTGCCGGAGACTTTACTCTATTTCAAATATGGCAATTGTCATGGACATGATGACAAATTAAGTGTTATTTGCAGACCTATGTTGGGACATTAGACCGCCACTTTTCAATAATTGGAGGTACGATAAGTGGTTCTAGGCGCAGATAAGGCCCCCCATGTTGGTTAGCACACTCACCTGTTATAAACTGGCGTTATTTGCTGCTGTTGTATATTACCTCTTACATTGGGACGTTATGGAGATGTTTACAACATTGTTACACTTTTATTACTTCCTTTGTCTGTTGTCTGCAGTATATCCTGAACATGCTTTGCCTTCTTGTATGTGTACTGCTGTAGGTAAAGATATATTTTTAAAACTTTTCTGTTTGGTTACTTGTGTGAAAGTGGAATCATCACCTTCTGTCTTAGGAGCTCACTATCTCTGACTTCTTCTAGAATAAATTTTATTTGTAAATATGATTTTAATACATTTCAATTTTTCTTAGATAGATTGACAGCTTTTTATCAAAACATAAGAAAAATATTTCTTAAACACATTCTTCTTACTTTTTTGCAATGTCATATGTCATTCCTAATACAATCGTTAGTTTCAGATTCTCAAGGTAACACAAATTTTGCTGATTTTCTGACAAATGAAAATTTCATACATGATTGACATACCATTTCATGCTCTGACTTCCTGCTGTTAAATTGTAAGTAGGTCTGTATCCTTACATGAAAACCAACAAATTCGCCTGAATGTCTGTCATTTCAACACTAATGCTTTATCATCAGACAGTTTCTATCAGCAGATAAAATCATGTACTGTGAAATATTCCCATTTGACAGTTTGAATGGTATTGTGTATAATGAAATCATCTCATCATGCTGATACCAGACGCATGTTAATGGTCAGTAATACTGTTTATTTCTCATTGGTCAGGCTAGGTGTTAATACGGGTTATAATGACACAAATGTCTGGCATATACATGCGTATCATCACATGAAACCATGCTGTTAAATCAGTATTAACATGGTCACTCATGATTATGTTAAAATGCTTTAGATAACAGATTCTAAAATGTTCCTTAAGGAAGTCATGTCTTGATGTCCAGTTTGATAAGACTAAGGGCTATAATGCTGTAAAGGTCTGGGATATGATCATATAAAGACATATAAAGCTATCAGTTTGATGTAATCAATTCATCCCTTGGCGTGCTAATATGAGCACTTCTTTAATGGTCAGTAAAGTATGTGTTAACACCTTGTTGATGTCCCATTGGTCAGATGGTCAGGAGATAAGAACTATAATGTCACATATATCCGGGTATAATGTCACCGATGCAGCTATATATCCAACAGGTAGACGTCGGTAGGCCGTGACAGTGACAGAATAGTAATTATCTCTAATAGCCATTCATATGATAGGGTCACTTATACCAGGGTAAACATATATCATGGGAACATGGGGCCTTTGTCTCCATCAAAGGAAAACAGGGCTGGTCAGGGGTTAAAAGTTTATTGTATATAAAAAGGGGTTTTGGATGCTTTTAAAAGGATATAGGTTTCATCTAAGTGAATTCATCTGATTTATGGAATGTCCTTTTCTTGCTTGAGTACATGTGCATGTTGATACATGGAATTTTCATCAAATATTTGTATGCTGATTTGAAAACCTTCTCATGCTTATCTGCGTCATAACTCCAGTTTGAAACAAAGTGATGATGATAATTGTTTTAAGCAAAAATCTGTATGGCATTTTTATTGAATATCCAGTGAAACTTAATTTGAACAAGTTTTCAACAAGTGTTTTATAGAGGCCTTTGATAATGGAAACAAGGAGACCAAACCAAAGAAATCAATGGTGACAAAAGATTACATTATCCTTTTAATGCAATTAAATTGTTAGAAAAAATTTATTGGAATAGCGGTTAACATTTAATTGATTCAATAAGTATTTTAGATTCTCCTAATACAATCTGAGCCAAGTACTTGAGAAAACCATGGTGTTGTGCAAATAAATTATCCTTATTCGCTTCTCGCTTAAAAGTTACAGTTAGAATTGGTACTTCTAATTCCTTAAGACACATCTTAAATTCAATTTGTTTCAATTTAAAAACATACTTTATAACAAAGCTTTAAGAAGAACTCTTAAATGAAATTTATTTCGACAATTTTGACCAGATGATTGCCTTCTAAGGAGACAAGTGAAATCCCATCAATTACATGTTCCTATAGACAAATATAAATCTTCTTCAAATCTCTAAGATGGCAGATCTGAGGGCACTGACTCTGTTGTAATGAAGATATAATCCCTACAGAGATAGCCCTTGATTTATAGGAATCTCCGCATTTGAAGAGTTGTAATAAATGGTTAAAATTAGACGACCTGGGTATTCACTTGTATATAATGAAGCATTTGATCATGTGTGTTGAGTTGCAATATTCAGAATACATGACAAAAAGTGTTTTTTTCATGTAGATTATTTTTATCCTTCAATAGTCAGTTTATTGAAAATCTTTGGCTTTTTGCGAATCCTCAATAAGGTATATATTCCCAAATACTTACATTTAGTAAAAACTCAAGATTTGAAAAAGTGAAAATTGCATTTGAATACAATAACAATAAAAATAGTTAAGTTCAATAATACTGTTATGGTTGTTAATTTTGAGGTTTGCAACATAGAAAATAGTGGAAATTTATCATAATATAAATCCATATTTTGAAAAAAAAGATCTCTTTTGTAAGGAAAGTAGATTCTTTTTTCGTGAAGCAAGTCTGAACATGAAAATT
Source organism: Steromphala cineraria (assembly GCA_916613615.1). Classification (NCBI taxonomy): domain Eukaryota; kingdom Metazoa; phylum Mollusca; class Gastropoda; order Trochida; family Trochidae; genus Steromphala; species Steromphala cineraria. Next base: position 3,555,302 of record OU744729.1, read on the forward strand.
ATTCTATTTCAATGAAATCGCCTCTCTGAATTGTTGACTCTCCACAAATTTGATTGAAATCTGCATCCGTTACATAAGCGCACATATTCACTGATGTAAGCTAGTGCGCTCGATATATAAGTACTGACATAGGTCTGATGCACTGTACACGAGCATCAATGAGGGAGACTGTGGGAACTAGTCCTTCTTGTTACAAAGTCAATCAAAACACGATGAGAAACTGACAACAGTTGCTACAATCAACTACAAACACTGACTAATCATATATCCACTGGGGGTGTTGTTCCCAATTCAATTATCATCTTTACGGATGAAGTAATTGTGTTCGATTAATTATCAGTTGATCAATGATGGGGAGTTAGTCGCGCTGTCGGTGAACTATGTAAACTCATTGATTGGCTGCAGAGGAAAGGCCAAAGGTAGACTTCCGATTCGTCAATAATGATAATTATCTCGTTACCTCTCGTCCCAAAACAGAAATAGTGCCACATACAAAAATAAAACCATTTGTTGAAAATAACCCTGTCATTAATCATTTTGTATTGATGTATCTTATTGTACGTCAATAATAATAAATATCTCGTTACTGTTCTCTGAAACAATTCTAGTGCCAAAGGTACTGAAATAGAGCTATTATTTGAAAGTAGACCCCGTCGTAAATCGTCTTGCACTTCTTGTTTCCTCTCACATGATGTATTTGTTAATCATTGATGAAGTGAAGCCAGCAGGCTGTGACATAAATGAGGCCAGGTAAGTGATCGTTAGTCTCACCTGAAAGTGCCCCGCCCACACAGGTGACAATACAGGTTATAGAAGAAGAAAATTTTATATTAAAGTGTCACGTACTTTAAAATAAGTTACAATACATAAAAACATACATATATTTTAAAAAGTACCCGGCCATAATATGGCCTATGAGACACTGTAGTCGTTAAAATTATTGTCACATTATTACAATAAAATTAGAAGCTATTTTAAAACTGATGTAATTGCACGTTCCACAATATTAGCATATAAACATTCACATGCTGGTTATATTTAGAAGTTTTAATATTTATACACCTTGTTAATTTGATCTGTTAACCTTGACAATTACCGCTTAGTAACCAAAGTTCAGTTGTATTTTGGATGTGTTTAAAACACTGTCAATATACTGACACCTTTTTTTATTCAATTTTGGCAACTATGTTAGCCTGTTTTAACAAAACTGACATTAACATCAAATAAATGTGATAATTTACTATTTACTTACCAGTTCAAAAATGTAGCATATTATTTTTTCAAAAATAATTTTTTTTACATTTTGAATATCAAATCAGACTGTGAGTTCCGTTTTTCAGAAGAAAAATAGAGACCTAAATTTCAAAACATTAAATCATTTAACTAATCAATTATTTAGACTATCATGACAATCAATTTTTCCCCAAGAAACCGAAAGGAAATTCAATCAAGTTTTTTAATTATTTACTTATCAATTCTTAAATAGAAATATTAACTATATGTAAGATTCATTTCAAGACACAAAAAAAGATCATTTACCATTCAATTATTAGAGATTTGACCTGAGAGCACATAAATTGTGAGAGAGAGAGTGATCGACTGATAGCAGGATAAATCAATACCATATGTCCTTGTGAGTCTACCAGCTGACTGTCCAGGTATTTATTAGCAGTCAAAGATCTACTGGCCTACTTCTTGCTTACCTAGCTAGATACATCCATACCTGCCCCAGGAATGACGATTCTGGCATTTATTGATCACTGTCTTTTTTAGGTTTCATAGCCATAGGTGAAAGAAGAATGTGTTTTATCCTTTAATGTCAACATCAATCTTGTGTCAGTGAAAAAGGATATATTTCAGCATGGGTGAGTTGAAAACTGCCAATACCCTTAATGCCTTCTATTCCTAGGAGTAGTATGGTCGTAATAAGAGTGTATATTTAGGTGGGATTTGAGTAAGAATTCTTTTTACTTCTAATGCTAAAAGTATGTCTACTCCTGTATATCCCATGGGAATATTCAAAAATGTATGTAGATTGACAATTTTTACATGATTTTTTTTTTCAAAATATACACTTTATGGACAATTTATGAAAAGAAATATTTATGATAATTTTTTGAAATGTTTTGAAAATTATGTGATCAATGTAATATTTGCTTTGAAGAAAAAATGAGGAAGTTTGTAAATCTAGTCTGTATTCAATCTATTTCAGAAACATCTTTGGCACTTCCTGCAATGCAATTCAAATTTCACTAAATTTCAGGAAAACAACTAAAAATCAGAATCAACAGGTTTCACCCATTTTCTTAGATACCCTTGAAATCCAACTAAACTTTGACTCTGCCAAGTGGAAGGTTTCAGGGTCAGACTGGCTTTTCGCTGGATTTCTCGCTGCCATATTGGCCTCTTTATTTGGCGGATGACTGGATGATTTGTCTCGTAAATATTGCGCTATTGGTGTTGCCAGCTAACTTGGCAGTTGCTCAGCCTGGTCTAGCTTTGATCACCTGTATGTTGGTGGCGGGGTGGCTTAGTGATGGAGTCTGTTAGATTGATTATTTCTTCTCACTCTCTTGATATTTTTAGAGATTTTCTTTTGGAAACTCATTGCATGGTTGTATTTGTGTTTATTGTGGAATCCTGCTGAAATGTAGACGGACCCTACAGGTGCAATATTGATTGTTGTAACTTTTTAACAACTGGGGAAATTAGACTTTTGCATCTCTTCTAAGATAGGCTATCACAGAGTATTTTGAGTTGATATTATTTGCTGCTTTGATAATTGATTTGATAAAATGCCCTTTCTCAAATTGCTGGTGAAGAAGAGAATTCTCTTTAAGATGTTGTTTGAAAGTACTTTTTAAAGAATTCCAATGTATCAAGAAGATAGCTAGTATGTAAACACATCCAAAGTATTTGAATTTAAATCTCTAGAGGGTGTTACGTTTTTCCTATTCTTACCTTCTATAATTGCTGGTTCAGTAGAATGTTTCGTTTTCTTTGCCAAATCTGTTCATCTTCAGCAGGTTTAAGATTAACTCCAGATCTCAAACAGTCATATTCTGTGTTTGAACAACTGTAAGAGGAATCTGGATGTATGGAAACTTTCCAATATTTTGTTGAGTTTACTATTCTGTTTTTCAAAGTCATGTTCACATGAAAATTGTTTTGCAAATAAGAATAATAAACTTAAAATTCTCCTTCTAAACTCGCAGGTATGTATATGATATAACATAGACAAGCTAATGAAATAATAGATTTCACATTAATTCAAACATCCATTCACGGCACCTAAAACCGTCCATTTAACCTCCTAATGCAGGTATTTATGCAGCAACAATGATGAATTCCCCTGCATTATCTCCACTACTGTGCATTAGAGAAAGGTAGAAACCCCATCGTTCTCCTAAGTATTCACATATGCTCCAATTCCCAGCAACAATCACCGATATCAGGTTACACCTGGGCCTCACCTGAGAGGCGATACGATAGATATCGTCCCATCTTACCTGGCCCAGGTGAGGTAAACGATCCTCACCTGTCTGACAGTGCAGCCACCACTCAAAGATTTACCTATTGTACCTCCCTTTGTCGCTGTCTGGTATCGCTGTACACCTGTCACATGCATTTCACGGGTTGTGGCCGGCTTTGCATATTTAGAGTTTTTGAATGGATTCATTTTAGGATATATTATGATTTAGACCAATATTTATTGCTTTCATAAGATTAAGATCGTATTTTTGGATATGTTTCCATGTTTTGTCTGGTATTGCGCTTCACCTGTCAAATGCATTCCATGGGTTGCAGCTTGGTTGGCGTTTCTAGAATTTTTATAGGAAATTAATTTTTGGATGTATTATTATTTATAACAATATTCATGGCTGCTCAAGAAAAAGGTTTTATCTAATACTTTTAAATGATAAAGGAATAGTTGTTTTTATAAACTTGGATATATGTTTCTTGCTTGTTCATATTTCTGATATGGATTTTGTTTTTAGGTAATTATTTGTCTTTCTTATTCATTTTGAAGTAATAATTTCTTTATGATTAGATTGCAAAAGATGTCAAATTCTTATGACACTAAATCACTGTAATATTGATTTGGGTTTTATTAGGATGAAGAATGTTTATAATATAGAATACATATAAAAGCTGTTAATAACATTTTAAAAAAATGAAATATTTGATCAAGATAACGCATTTATAAATGAAATAAGAATTTAGTTTTATATTACAAGAAGAATGTTTTGGTTGATAACAACATGATTTTGTTTGTAATGATGGATTATAGTTTTACCTTTGTAGAACATAAATTTTAACTTATTCAGACTGAAATTGAAAATTGTAATGTATATATTTTTCGTCTTTATTTACAAGTATGCATTTACCTATCTAGTACTGATGCACTTTTTGTAGTTTAAATATTCATATTTCACAGAATGAACTTTTTTACAAATTTCTATGGTTTGAATTTTTAAGAGCAACTTTATGTGAGTTTTTTTATAAGTTATGAAGGTATGACGACATCAGCAAATGTTGCTTTAGAGATGAGATAATTATGTCCACGACAGACAGACAGTTATTGGTTCATTAGTATTCATTATTCATTCCATAGATGCAGAGATAAATGCAATGGGATATATCTGACAAGATAAGCTAACAGAAGAAAGTCAGAAAAGCTTTTTAAGAAAGATATTCAAGTTAATGTCAAAATTTCATGAGGATGATAAAATTGAAGATAAAATGCCCTAGAAATTTTTAACCATCAATTTTGCACTGAATTTTTTGTAAGAAGTTAGCTATGACAAACAATATATTGTTTCAATCTTAAAGGGGCAGTAGCACGTTTTTAGGGGGAATATAAGGTGATGTCAGGAAAATGAAAATTAATGGTTCCAATTGAAAGACAATGTATTTGAACTAAATGTAGCAGTAATAATTCCAATATATGACGTAAAGTTTAGCCATGCAATTCCTTTTACTCACACAAAATGAATTAAAGGTGTTCACACAAAATGGCCGCCAATGGATTTTATGTAAATCTTCATACTTTGACCTCTGACTATGGATGATTGGCTTGTGTAATGAGATTTTTTACACTATCAAAATAATACATTTAGCATTAACTTACAATTATCAGTGAAAAATTTGAAATATAAAATTATCAAAAATTGCGCTACTGCCCCTTTAAAGTATGTGTGAACTGCATTCGATCAAAATTGATTTTAGCTATATTGTTTATACATGTATTAAACAGCAATTGAATTCAACAAAGATGTATCATCTCCAATATTTCCAAACACTACTTTAGATTCTGTCTGTATGCACCGGTGCCCACTATCTTAGATTTCATAGTAATGGCTATCTTTATATCCTCACACATTCAAGCTAAAATTCTTACTCACAAAAGGGGACATTAAAACCATCTTAACAAATTTTAGCACATTGTAGCTCATGTTACAGATATGCTTGTTCTTTATGTGTTGATTCACCAAGGCAGTCCATGCTTTCATGATGAAAAACTCTCTGGTATTTTTATGTGCCTTGATAGCCCTTCCTATTTGGTTATCAAAATTGTCATTTCATATTCATATGTAACTACGTAATGGCATTTATATTTTGGATAAAATTTAATATTTGGGTTTTTTATGTGAACTTTTATTTTTTATTTTACTAATTTCTTTTTATATATGAGCGTGTCTTGCTGATATTCTGATGCTTTCCTATAAAGAAGTGAGAATTTAATCTAGTACATTTTGAACCAATACCTGGAGTCACCAGGGAAAAGAATCTAGCCCTTTCATGTGCAAATGTTGCGGCCCCACAGGTTACCAAGAGGAACAAGCCTTTTACATGACTCATTGCATGCCTCTAAACAGTGAAAGAAGTTTTTAAGTACATTATTTCCCAACTTTGCTTCAACAGACTCATTTTGTTTTTTTTATTTTCAAAGATAGAAAGCATTAACAGTTAAGCATTTCTAATCATTTTACTTTATATTTTGGATTTTTGACTTAATGCAATCATGTTAAAGAGGAAGATATGATATAAAGGTAGGACAGATTTGAATGAAAAGAAGTGTTGTAGTCATTAAGAATATCTCTTAAATGAACTTTGTAATTTGCAAGTTTATTGATACTTACAACTTACCTGGTAGTAATATCGAATTATGTATTACTCAATGACTTTATGTAAATCTTAAGTGTTTTTAGAACAGTATCATTAATGTATCTTCTCGATTTGCTTTACATAGATGAACCCACAGTCAAGTTCAAATTCTTGAACAGTAGATAAGTTTATCCTTCAAATGACCAGACGTCATACAAAGGTATAATCTATGAACTTTGAGTTCCTCAACTTTTGATTGGAATGTTTATATCGCCATGGCAGTTTATCATGTGAGAATTCTCGTAACTTGAGCGAGTCTGACATACCTGTGTAATCTCTCGTCAAGATTACCCAGACAGGTGACAAGCCGTCATGCAACGATCTATTATCTGGAGCCGCACGATTTGATTCACTTCATAGCTCTATCAGTCTCCAATAAATACTCAAATATTGGAGTTTATTATTGTCAAGAAATATTTATATTTTATACTTCACATCTTAGAAATTTGGTTATGCATATTGAAACAATATATTTACGCAGCAATGGGATTTAAATTAAGTTATGAATATTCAGTATATTCTATATGTCCATAAGATGATTTTCGTACAACTTTTATGAATATTGTGTTATTCAGGTTGAAAGGCAGTAAATGGTTATGAATATTCAAGAATATTATGGCTTTGATATATGCACTTTGCTTTGATATTTAAAGATATCATTAGCCATGTGAACATTTGAAGTTTGATCTACATGTGGTTATGATAGAAGCCAATTTTAACTTCTACAGATATTTCATAAAATTTCACATTCATATGGTAAAACAATACATTTGGTCTCTTTTAAGGTTTTACTAGTAATATCATCAAAATATATGTTTCAAACGTTTCCCCCGGGCCTCTGTGGTTAACTGTCACTTACGATATGTCACACATTATAATAAGTTGTCATACTGATATGTCACATATACAACATGATAGAAGAGATCATTAATGTCAGCTGTAACAAATGATCAAGGATTACATAGACTGATTGCTAGCATGTAGATGTCCTTGAAATCACATATGGCGCCATCATGATGATGTTTGTAAACATTTTGTTTCGAAATAATATTTTCTATCATTATTATCTTTAAATAATGCGGATAAATTATTAATTAAATGTTAAAGGTCTGTTTAATTTTTAACATTATTTTAGTTCATGCTTTGTTGAATAAATGTATGAGATGAAAAAAATGTTAATAGAAATTACTTGAAAGAAACTAAATATTTTTTCAGGTCTTGTTTTAAGTACTTTGTCATGCCATAAAACTTAACATGAAAATTGTTTCAAAAACAGAAATTGAAAGGTAATTGAATGTCGTAATAAAAATTAATAATTCATCATAGATAAAAGGTGACGAGTATCAAATGAGTAACAGAAAAGTGTTCTGTATTCATTAACCTGATATTGCCCTGACATCTCTTTTAATATGTCCAAGGATCAGTCACCCAGTATTGTATTTTACTGACATGTTTTAGCAACAAAGAAGTAATATCGTTAATAATTAAGAGTATAATCACCAAAGAATAATTAGCAGTATTGGAGCTACTTCTTTATTAATGATCTTATCTCAAGAGTATGACCTGATAAGTTTTTTCCACTTCACTAAATTGCAATCTCGTCAAGTATCAGTTACACTGTATCAGTTCCAAGGTGGGTGTGGATTGATGTGTCTGCTTAAATCTGAAGAAGGTTTATCTTTGTTTTGGTATGTATTTTAGAGTCAAATGCCCTTACTTGAACAATTAAGTGAATTATCAAGCACTCTCTGCACTTGTATTCAAAAATATTATTTGAAGCTCTCATTATGATGATAATTCTTATTAGTAATTAGAACAATATTTTCATCGGCTTCTATAATGCTACCAGTATGTTTGAACCTGTGGATATAAGAAGGGAAGTTAGGAGTCTCTATGGCATGAGCTGATTTTTGTCATGGTACTGTTTGAAACAGGGTATTACTTTAATATCTATATGAGAATGTGTTGAAATTATTTGTTTTTCAATTATATTTTGTTAAATTTCATTAATTTTATTTTTATATATCTTGACTTTTCAAAATTCAAATTTGATATATGTTTACTTTTTTCAATAAAACTCGCCAAACTTGTAGTTTGTACATGTGGTATCAGACCGTTTAGCTCCGTTAGCTCAGTATTCCAACATGTCTGATGCTTTAAAAAAAATTCAATATGAATATGCAGAGTTAAAAATTTTTGTTAATGCCTTTATTATGATTCCGTCAAGTGGCAAAGGGGCTTCTATAATGACGGCACTAAGTGAATACACCATTCATAAAGACATGCCTCTAATGACAGCTGTTAGGCATGGCTTACGTCCTGGTAGGCAAAACTGGAGAAGGTGCACGATCAAAATAAATAGGGCTATTACGACCATTATGTCTGTGATTAGCCAAGATTAGATTGAACAATGGGAATATGCGGAGGTCCAAGTGGGCTATTCACAATATCGCTACCCCCGACAGATCCCGTCAAATCGTAACAATGACATAATCACTCCAACACGCTTGGCGAGTTACGTACTCGGTAATGTCATTTAACTTTTCACAAACTTTAGAAAGAATTATCTCAAACTGTTCATAAAATTGGAATGTTATTTTATCTACCTGAATCTTGTTTGAAACATTAAATCTTCAATGTAAAGCTGACCGAGTTACTTAGAGAAAATGTCAGTCATAAATTTCTGAAGTCCACAAAATCATTTGTTTTCAATAAGAGGATTTAAGCAGTCATTCCTCGTTTTAGTCATTTGAAATAACAGTAAAGGACGCATAAGGAACATTTTTGTCAGAAAAAAACTGAATTTGGAGAGTGTAAATATTTCAAGATTTCTCAAATGACAGCAACTATTCTGAACAACGTTTAAAAAGAGAATAGAAATGTGAAATCAAATATTCTTTAACTCAAGAGACTTACCCAAGCATGAAGATACACTTGTGCTCTTTCAGCTTAACACAGATAATATCCATGGAAACAGAATAAATGCTTTTGTTATAAATAAAAACAGCCATTTTTCACTTTCTGCTTGACTAGATGCTTTGATTTTTATTTTTGTCAGGTCTGTCTACTATTTCTTTAATCTTTTATGAATGATTTATTCTGTAAAATTCTCTCATAAATTCTTTGACTGAAAGACCTACAGACTGTGGAGATGCCACATCATCTAATGGAGATTAGATTTTCTCAAAAACCATGTGATATACAATACTTTGACAATCATGTTTGTGTAGACAGGGAATAATGCTCTACTAATAACACATACTTATACCCCCTTTGTATGGTCAATATAGGGGTTATCCTATGGCTTAATGGCCATGTAGGTAATATGATCTGTTATTCACGGCTCATTTGAAGAAGAGTATGTAGAAAGCAGCTTTTATGATAAATAAGTTGATGCTGTGAAATGATGAAGTTACTTGAGATCTTATCATTTAAAGTCTTTAGTGATTTTTTTTAAAGGAAAGTTGAACCCGGATTTCAGAGGTGTGTATGGAATAAAGAGCTTTTATGTTAAATTAGTTGATCATGCCAAATAAGTAACTTGAGATAACTGAGTAACTTGAGATTTTATCATTTTAAGTCTCATGCGATTTTGTTATAAAGAAAGGTGAGCCAAGATTTTGGAGATGTGTATGCAGAAATGAGATTTTATGTCATGTGAATTGACTATACAAAAAAATACTGAACCAAAGTAAACAGAAAAGAGACTTAGCACTTGTAGAAATGCTCAAAGAGGAAAGAGCTTTTTCAGTTATTTATATGAAGATATTATCATCTTTATACCTTTGTCTGTTCTTAAAACATACTTTCACTTCTTGATCCATAAGTATTTAAAAGACAGGTGACAGTCCATTACATCTCATTGCTGAACTGACCCCCTGCTGGGCCGATCCATTAACACTGGGCTCTATCTTCTCCCTTCAACATTGCTGAGGGACCACTCTTTGTTCAATTTTCTTCTCTATAATTTTTGATGATTTATGCTGAACTTTGTATGGAATGCTCTTATTGGCTAGAACTGGTCATGATTGAAAATAAATTCTGACATACATCTTGAAACTTATCAAGGACCAAATTTTAAGCTCATTTTCAACCTTTTCTATTTTTTATCACTGATTTATGTTAATTCAGATGCAATATATTAAACAGGATTTTATTTATTCTCAAGAAGATTTATTTACATCACTATTCATATCACTATTCTTATCTGATTTATTAAGTGAATCTTAAAATAGCTTACATGTGTACATGAAGAGAAGATTAAATGCTTTTTCTACAAGAAAACAGTAGTGGCAGGACCATGTTTACTAAAAGTTTCAATCAAAAATATCAAGTTGAATTGTAGTTCCTTCATCAGCCACAAATGTTTGTCATTCCTCAGAATAATTGAAACTTTGAATCAACACCTGCCAAGGTGTCAAATTTTCTACTCAATAAAAGATCATTGTTGTTGCTAATTATTTGCCCGGCTGTTCAATTTAAACACAAGTACCGGTATGGTTACAAATGTTGTCTGTTTATGTTCTCCGGGGCAAAGGTTCTTTTTCTCCCTCCACAAAGTTTGGTTTCTTCGTCCTTCACACTTCACAGGTAAAAAATCCAACGGGATTGAAGACCATTGTCTCGGTAGCACCTTGGGCAATTATTCTAGTGCTCAGGTTGGATAGAGTCTCAATTGTGATGGATATTATGGTCACGGTACGTACAAAACAGAAATTATTGTAACCTTGTGGGTATCATTAGCTGAAACAGATATCCCTAAATTGCTACTGTGCTTAATCCTTATGCTACCCTGCCATAGGAGTGTGCTGTTAGGTGCTTTCAGCGTTGTGAAAAGATTTTCCGGCGGTGTGAACTATTGTTAAAGAAATGATTTTTACCACTTTGAAGTTGATGATTTTTAACCCTTTACCTGTACGTCTTTTCACTGTCAGCTCTGGCCAGTTTTTAGCCAGGTGATTCTTGATAAGTGGTTAAGTAAATGAGTTTTGATTCCTAGCCAGTAAGAATTATTTGCTTACAGTAAAGTTGAACAGTTAAAGTGTTAATGTACAAAGTTTAACTTTTGAATATCATTTTTGACAAAGAATGTTGGCTAACTGTAAAAATGAGTGTGTATAAATAGTATCTTTGATATAATGTATGATTCATCTTTAAACTATGTTTAATAACATTCATAAACTTATTGACATAAGATGGCGGTTTACAACATATCTTAAAAGTCAAATTTCAATTAGGTCTATAAATCATAACACACAAAGAAACGTTAATAATATACATCGAAGCAACTAACATCTTATGCAGTAAACTCCTTTTGTGAGGGATGTATTCGAAAACATGTTTGTACTTGCAGTACATAAAATAACAGCCTTTTATTGTAGTGCATTAACATAAAAGTATATTTAAAGTGCCACTGTCACATCTTTTTCAAATTGCTGGTTGTTAGGTTAGAAATGTCAGAGGGATGACAGTGTGTATAACATGTCACTTCATTTTATTCTTGAACTGATGTGAAAACAGGAAGGGTTATCTCATGAAGGTGCCTCTTTAAACTTTAATTCTTTGTCTTCTTCTCCTCCCGATGTAGGGTGTATTCTCGATGCAACAATTGTCGTATTATTACTCAGTGGGATGTGACGGATAAAGAGTATAATCATCTTATGATACGAAATTGGTTGTAAATACATGTTATTTTTGTAAAGTCATTTTTAATGAAGTGATCTCCAGAAATATCTTCTTTTTGTCCTGGTTGACGTCAAGGGTGTTGTCTTGTTGGTTGGTATATAGATATGAAAAGTATTTTTCCCTTTTAAAATTCCCTCTGTCTGTTCAAGTATGGGTTTACATGTGCATCATGACTTTCAAAATACAAGTTTATGAAACCTCAAGTCATAAAGTTATAATTTCCACTAGCAGTTATTCTAACCTTGCCAATAACTTTGTTTTTTTAGTCAAAATATCATACTATGGTTAACTTTTATTCCAAGCCTTTAATGAAACCTCAATACAAATCTTAAAGTTCAAGATTTAATTTTTCCACCAGCTATTCCAACCTTTCAAAGATTTAATTTGTTTAATCAAAATGTCAATGTCAGGTTAACTTAAATTTCAAACATATTATGCAACCTCATTAGAAATCATAAAGTTCAATATCTAAATTCTTCCACCAGCAATTCAAACCTTTTTCAAGACTTAATTTTCTTAATAAAAGTATCAATCACAGCTAACCTTAAATCGTAACATATCACATTGTTTCACAACGTTTCACAGACAATAGTTATCTATCTTGACATAATTCCTCAAGTATTTACCTAATTATCTCGTCAGTCTACCTGAGCTTATCCCCACCTGTAGATAAAACAGTGATTTCCCAACAGGTAGCTAAACCTATTGCCTACCTGTCTTAACGAGTTGATAAATCGTCCACCTATCTCCCCCTCAAGTATGGCAACTTGGCACGGGTTAAGAACTCGCCTCTCGTGGCTTCATTATAGCGATAGGAGAGGGACTAAGTATGGGCAACTTTATTGCCTGGCTAATATAGGGACTGGAATGTTCTTCTGGTGTGGTCAAAGGAATTTTGTTTATATGTGTTAAAGAAATTGATTCTTGATGATGAAAAGAATATTTGTGATCTGTTCTTTTTTGTAATTCTTGTCATATAAAAAAAATTGCGAAAAGGTTTCATTTTAAATAGAATTGGAAAGATATCTCTTTCCTCATATTGTTTCTCTGAAAAGAACAATTGTATAACTTTCCATAGGGCATCCTATAACAAATACAAATTCTGCTAAGAGTGTCCTGGTCTATAAACATGGTAAAATGATAACATCATGATTACTTTGTTGATTTGAAAATAATATAATAATAATAATAATACTTTATTGTCCGGTAAAGGAATTTGGTTTACAACAGCGAGACTCAGCATGGTTATGACAAAAAGGCATTGTACACATATAAGACGAATGACATAAAACATCATCGACATAATTAAAAAACATATAAATTTCAACAACTTACATATGATGAAATCAAAGACTAAATAAAACTCTTTTGAAAATAAATGAACAAAATTCCATTGTGAGACACTTTTGTAAGCTATTTTGTGACCTCTTGATTTTACCTTTCATTTTACTTGCCTATGAAGGTGTATAAAATATTGATTATTGCCATGTTTATGATTGACACCTAATCTTTGGTTTGTTGGTTATGAGACACTTTAAGCAAGCGTTTATGATTATAATACGTTCAGCTCGATATGCATTTATTCATGAGAGAGAGTATCAAACGAAAAGCCCAATAGCAAAATAAAATAACTACAATAAAATTTACAATGAATATCGAACAATAAGCAAGCATTACCAGAGGTTTGTGAATAACATCTACAAGACTAGTACAAGTCCAGGCTTCGTAAAGTGGTGGAGAGAGATCATAAAATGGCAGTAACCTTTTGGAGATTTGGGATTAATGGTTTTATGGGTGACTTCAGTATTTCTGGACTTGACTTGTCTGTCAGAGGGCTGCTCTTCATGGCGGAGAATGCTTATGAACCTCTTCTGAAGTAGGCTGGTAATTATGTGGTAAATGTTTGGTTTTATGTTGTGGTAAGTTGTGCCACAACTCCCAACAAGACTAGGTAGAAGCTGTTAGTTTCCTTCAAAGGACGGACTAAAAGAGAATTTAGGTGAAGGCTGTTTGATAAGGGAAACTTTGATTGCTTGGTAAGTAGGCATGAAACTTTTGTTAATGGTAAGATTTTAGTAGCTGGTCAGTTATGTCTATCTTCAAAAAAGCTGGGATGCTGTTGGCTCAGATTACAATGTTTCAGTATATTAATGCTATAAGTTAGCACAGAACCATTCATGGTTTTCCATTCACAGACCATACTTACAGAAATTCTGCCGATGTCTTTCAGACCTCAAATATGTCCAAACATTACTGAAATGAGATTATTGTTTTATGTCATAAACCTATAAATCAATTGTTTTAATTTCAGTCTGTGCTTTCTTTTATTCTGTTTTCTGTAAGTATTTACATTGCTCCATATATTGCACATTTTAAGGAGTAATATATCAGGATTATTGCAGTGTGCTCATAAGTAAAATGTTTCAACTGAGCCCCACATTCAGCTAATAGAAAAAAAGACAGATGTGCATTTTGATTTCGAGGGAGCAAACACCATTGAGTTGTCGAGGTATGCCTCTCCCAGGGTGCGAGACCTTTGTTCAACAAGAAATTTCTCCCATGTTTTCAGAGCACAGATCAACCTCTGGTTTGTGTGCATGCTAGATAGAAACCTTGTGAGGATTCCATCTTTCTTCCAATTCAACCAGATTTGACTACAGTTCATTTCTCTCCTTGATTGTGTCTTGCTATTGAGAAGAGCATGTTGGTACTGGCTGACTTTGAGTCCGTCTTGCCTTTTATGCGACTCCATTAAACTTTATACACTAAATCATGTTTTCATGTGTGTTTAACTTGGTGTCAGGTCAAATGAACAATGCGTGTTTGCTTTGCCTTGGCTTTTTGATGACGGTTCAATACAGGATGAGTTTTTAAAATCTTTGTGGGAATATTTACTCATTGATGTTTTGAATGCTAGAATGCCGCTATTGAAATGTAAAATTCTTTGTGAAATCATAGGTGTAGATATTTGGTTAAATTATTAATGTTTATAGTTGTTAGATAATAACCTACTTGGTTGATGTCAATAAAAAATGTAAGAATTATGACCTTGTTACAAGAAGTGTTGACCAGTTCTTGTATCTTCCGAGGTAAGTTATTGCACACTTAGTAAGATAACAGTTAAACAGTACACTTGTCATACGTATTCAACAAGAATGCAATTCAGTGAACATAGGCTTCAAATTATCGATAATTGTTCTTCCACAACCAATATTCACTTTCTTCTGATTTTAGTAAATATTTAGATTTAGATTTCTTATATTCTCATCAAATTTTTTGCTTGTACCCCTGAAGTTAATTTTATTTTAGCCACTGCTCATCACAAATCAGAGGCCAGAGGTACTTCGCTACTAAAAAAGTTACAAATGTACAACTATCAAATGTTTGCCTCTATTTATTGTTAAATTATTCTTTATCCTCTGATATTCACTTACACCTGATCTTAGTTAATTCTACACCACATATGTTCTCTTACTTTAGTCCTAAGCTATATTCTAACCACTGCTAGTCATGTACATAAAAGACAGAGGTACCCTTCTGCCACTATATACCAACTTAAGTCTCAAGTGTACCAATTGCTCTTACACAGCACTTCACTCTAGAAGGTAGTGATACGAGTTGAGTGCCTGCAAACGTTATTGGAGCAAATATTGACTTAATCTATGGTAGCATATGCTAGGCAGGTTCACCGTATAGACAGACTTATTGCACCTGGTATGATTGAGATTGAATTATTTGCATAACCTCGTGGACTATAGATGTTTTCCCCAAACAGCCTGATTTCTCAGTCAATATACATGGATTAGAAACCACTGTTTGTGGTGCAAAGAGCTTGAATTACATTATACGCCTGTTTGCCGTCGGAAATATTTATGCAAATTATCCTGTACATAGGATACCAGAAAATGCTGTTATGAAATCAATGAATGAGGGGTTGAAATGGAATGACATGTAAGAAAAGGTCCCAAAAACTTTTCATAAAGACATATTGATAACGCTTTGATGCTTTAAAAATGCTTGAATAAAATATGATTGTGTACTTTTAATACTGTTTGACTTAAGGTTTTAATTTCCCAATGATATTCTCACCATCTAATCTTATCTGCCTGAACCTTGTCTTCGAACATTGGTGTTTCATGTAGATCTTAGTCTTTTAAGGCTCAAATGGAAAATCAAAAAATAAATATCCATATATTCCCTAATACATGGAACCATGCACAGTTATCCTTTCTGGTTATCTCCCCATTTATCTGCTGAAAACCTGCATGTTTTGTTGAGTGAAACCTTCTTTCAACAACTACTGTAGACTTTCTCAGACCCAGTTGAAAACACAATTATGATAGTGTTAATCTGTTAGATTATCCCTATGCTAAGGAAAGCCTTCTAACACTACTTTCACAAAAATATCATAACTATGCTTATAGATTATGGCATGTAATTTCATCACCAAACATTATTTTGTCACTAGAGTTAGCCAATGGTAAAACCCTCATCGTGTGAACATAATCTCCCTATAAGCATTCTAAGTATTTCCATGCTAAGCCCTGTTGGCTTGTAGTACAATAGGTATTAAGGCTCTGCCAAAATATTCTGACAACTTACCAGTTTATGATATCATCCTGGGATTACTGCCATTATATATCAAGCTTGCTCCACTGATTGGTGGGAATAGTGGGGATTATGTGATACTCTTTTTCCGGTTTATTGAGATTTGCAGGATTAATATTTCTGTATCTTTGTTTATTTTGTAATAGGATAGTTTTTCTTGCCTGTGAGTTTCTGCTTAACATTCTGAAAAGTAATAACTCCTTTAGAGAATTTTTGTGTTGAATTCAAATGAAATGTTGAATAGACAAACATCATGGATGGCAACTTCTTCTTTATTGTCGGTCAGAATGCTACTTGAATACACCAATACATATGCTTCTCAAGAATCTCAAGTGAAATGTTGACATACTTTTGATTGAAATGTTTCAATTCTATACAAGGCTTTGAAATATATGACAAAGAGTCCAATGGATTTGAAAATTGGAAACAAAAATTTTTCTCCTGAAAAATAAATATAAGTGAATACATATTACCTTCTGACACACCTTTCTGAATTCAAATTGCTGACTTATGAAGTACTTTGAAAACACCTTATAATTTAATATTAGGGAATTTTAATTGGGATCCAAACCAATCTCAACAAATGTAAAGGAGGATTGAAAGTCTCTCCTTATGACAATAATAAAATACAAGTGACAAAATCTCAAATACAAGTCGTCTAACAACTAAATTCCATGGGCTCAAGAGGCAAATAAACCCCTGTGTTTAAACTAGCAACATGCATGACTTCTCTAGTTAACTAAGACATGCATTCAGCCAATATTTCTTCTACTCCTGTTTCAAGAACAACTTTGTACACCATATGTTAGCCTCACCCAAATGAACCCAGCCCATGCCTGAATAGTTAATTTCTATAAAATGCATGAAGCTTGTAAATGTGTAAGTCCGACCCAGCCCTTTGCCTTGTGAAATCCATTAATCCTCTGACGATATACTTTCTAATACTGTTTCTTTAGGACTTGTTCCTCGCTGAATAGGTTCAGTGTTCCGTTGTTTAGTCTGAGGGGAAAACCCTGTAATCCTGTCGCGAGAATTGTTTCTGGAGGATTTGATATGTTTGAACACTGAGCTGCTCAAACAATTGGAGTTGAAACGTGGGGCTGTGGACTCTTGTCTTCTCATTTGGGTGGGCGCCAGTGGAGCGAGTGACGTTGTTTGTTTCTCATCAACCCTCATTGTCGTTAACAAGCTGATGAGGAACCATTGTCATACGGATGTACTAAGTGTTGATGATGCAGAATTGTTAAATTCTTATATGGAGTTACTAATAATGGGTTTGTATTGTGTATTTCTCATATCTCTTTTAAGGTCATGACAACCTCATTGTCTTTAAGTCATAAGTAAGGAATCAGTAGGTGACAGTAGGTTTCCTTCTAATGTTTTTATTTATTTCTCATTTTTTATTTGTAATTGAAAAAAATGATTTTTATTTTCATTTGAACTAACTTCAGATTTGGATCTTTTCAAAATTTAATTTTTGAACAATTGACTTTTTCTAAATAATCTTTATTTTTATAAGAAAATATCTAAAAATAAGAAGAAATTTCAGTCAATTACTTCCGTCCAGAATGAAATGTTAGACAGAAATAAACATGACCAAGATCTTTATTCCTCTTGACAAAACTCAAAAGGGAGTGAAATCAAAGCCTGAACCTATTTAGAAATAAGGAGCTCCCATTGTACACGGTATACAGTGAGTAACACCTTATCAGTACTTCACAGAGAGAGGAATTTCAATCAACATTCTTCAAGTATGCATCAGTCTTCAGTTACTGACCATTATCACTCTGTCTTAAACCTTTCATTTACCTGTTATTTTACCTTAGTCCCCTGCTTTCATTTACCTGTTATTTTACCTTAGTCCCCTGTGTGTAATGTACAAAAGTTTTTTTTACCTGTTTCTTTAAAAAATCATGATGATCATTGATAAGTAACAATATAATGTAACTATGTGATGGTGTTTTGTGTACAATTTACAATTTAATTTTATTGAAGATCTATGAATTAGGTCCACCTTCTAATATGACCCAAGCTGTGACATTTATTGATACCATATTAAATTGAATTGTTGCTTATTCAATAACATTTTGTGTGGTTTTGAATTTCAATTATTTATTCTAGTTTAGCCAGGCCTTTGATGACAATTTTCATTTTTCATTTTCACAATTTTCATGATAATTTTATCAAAAGTGCAAAATGATCATAAAAAAGAAAAGGATTACCTTTAACTTTTCCTAGCAAAAGGTAGCAATATACATGTCTATACGTATAAATATTTTGTTTACATGGCTAATGTATTGTATATAACACCCTTCTCCGTATAAGCATTCAAAACAGGTGAACATTCTGTTAAGCAGAGAGAACGCGTAGAATAACATGACCATTTATCATGGGATAAGGCTGATATAAACACATATACAAACAATTCTCTACAGCACTTGACACTTACAATTGGAACTGTCGCAGGACGTTCTGGCAGCCGCTTAATGACTTATTTCAAGTGTGAGATGTATTCAAAGAGTTACTCCATTCAGAAAAGTGTGGTTATGTACAAGTGGAGACTAACTCCGGGGAAATGGCAGTAGGGGAACCATGTAATTGTAGAATAATACTTATTGCTTATAGATTACCTACTTTTACTTGTCAAATTCTTTCACATAATAGAAAATATTTTGCTCATACACAACCCATAATCAAGGAGATTTTTCTCTCAATGGTTGAAAATTCTTTTCTTATGTTAAGTATTTCTTTAAATGGTTTATGTAGCAGTTTTCAAAAGTCTCATTGGCTTATTTTAAAAGAAGATTACTATTGGTGGCTTCAACTTCAAATAGTTTACAATACATAGTCCATGAATATTGCTGTAGGAGCTTTCAATTGCTCTTATGATATTCATGAGTTTACTACCATTCTGAACATTTGTTGGATAATTCATTCTATTGACAATTGGTTATCTAGGATTGTTTCTCAGGCAGAAAGATAACAACCCTTTCAGCTGGTTTTGATCAGCATACAAATAATGCATGGCAATTAACATGGCCAATCTCTAGTCCATCGTTGCCTTCCAGTTTTGAATTGATTGTAGATATTGTTTTGTAATCAATGAAATACAAGTTCACTATTAAGAAAGTTTTAAGTGTTATTTTGGTAAGCTTAATATTGTAATTTAATAAAAAAAATACGAGTTCACAATTAAGAAAGTTTTAAGTGTTATTTTGGTAACCTGAATATTGTATTTTAATCAATGAAACAAAAGTTCACAATTAAGAAAGTTTTAGTGTTATTTTGGTAACCTGAATATTGTATTTTAATCAATGAAACAAAAGTTCACAATTAAGAAAGTTTTAGTGTTATTTTGGTAACCTGAATATTGTATTTTAATCAATGAAACAAAAGTTCACAATTAAGAAAGTTTTAGGTGTTATTTTGGTAACCTAAATATTGTATTTTAATCAATGAAACAAAAGTTCACAATTAAGAAAGTTTTAAGTGTTATTTTGGTAACCTGAATAATGTATTTTAATCAATGAAACAAAAGTTCACAATTAAGAAAGTTTTAGGTGTTATTTTGGTAACCTGAATAATGTATTTTAATCAATGAAACAAAAGTTCACAATTAAGAAAGTTTTAAGTGTTATTTTGGTAACCTGAATAATGTATTTTAATCAATGAAACAAAAGTTCACAATTAAGAAAGTTTTAAGTGTTATTTTGGTAACCTAAATATTGTATTTTACTCAATGAAACAAAAGTTCACAATTAAGAAAGTTTTAAGTGTTATTTTGGTAACCTAAATATTGTATTTTAATCAATGAAACAAAAGTTCACAATTAAGAAAGTTTTAAGTGTTATTTTGGTAACCTGAATATTGTATTTTAATCAATGAAACAAAAGTTCACAATTAAGAAAGTTTTAAGTGTTATTTTGGTAACCTGAATATTGTATTTTAATCAATGAAACAAAAGTTCACAATTAAGAAAGTTTTAAGTGTTATTTTGGTTACCTAAATATTGTATTTTAATCAAAGAAATACAAGTTCACAATTAAGAAAGTTTAAGTGTTATTTTGGTAACCTGAATAATGTGTTTTAATCCTCCCTAGGCACTCTGAGATTGTTGATCAATAGGGGAAACAACACTGATGAACACTGAGCTTATTGTTCAGGGAATTTAATTAGCACAGTAGTGTTGATTTGCTCCTAAATAGTTGTTGTTTATAAACAGGATAATATTTGGGTTTTCTGGTTTGTGTGCAGAGAAAGCGAAAATAATTTCATCATTGTTCATTTACCGTTATCAGAGCATGTCATTCCATTGTGAACCTTTAGTATACATTTGCAGTCAAATTCTAGAAATGATCTGTATATCTTCGATATATGGCAATTTATCTAAAAATATATTTACCTGTAAAATAGATAAAATATCTCCACATGTACAAATGCAAAAATGGGATTATGGATTTTTACATCTGGTCATATGGCAATATTTACTGAATAATGCTCTTCTTTTTGTATACAATAACAATTAAACTTTAGAAATAATTTTTGTAACACTTTCATTGCAATTGTTCTTTTACAGAAGCTATAAATTTTTTTAAAATGTGTTTATTCATTTGGTTTAAAGTATTCTTTTCAAGTAAAAATTTGGTTTGTCAAAGTTTAAACGGATCTAGAATTTTTAGAATTTGAAACATGATTGAACTTGAATGATGTAGTGGTATAAGATTACAATTTCAGTTTTTAGTCTGAAATATTGTACATAAGCGGAAATGTCAAAGTAAATTCTTTCTGGCATTTTCCATTGCATCAATTCAGTTAAGTGTCAAATGTTATGTTCCTGGTTATAAACATCTGGTTCTTATTTCATTAAAGAGAATATGATATGGTAATAAATTCCATTTCTTATGCTTAATTTTTGCAAGAAAAGTAATAATAATAAGTCAAGTTTATAAATTTACGGTTTGGAGAAAAAAAACCCATTCATGTTCTCCCAAATCACAAAGAAAAATTCTTCAATTAATGTTTACTTTGTATAAACCAAGTCATGTATGCTTACGGCTTCTAAATGAATGAAAAAGAAATATCATTCATAACTAAAGGGTCACAGAGTATCAAAACACATATTAATTTCCTTTTTTGTTTATAAATAGAATTTGTTATAATATTCAAATCTGAGTTTAATCTCTGTGCCAACAGAGCGTTCATGTACTAGAGAAGCTCGTAGCATATCTCTGCTTGTGTCCGGAATGCAAGCTAGCGTGCACTCGTGGAATACAGAAAGTTTTCCAATTCTGTGATGGCTCCTTGATTTGTTAGTGACAAACACGATGTCTGCAAGTTGCCCTGGGACGCATTTGTGACTTCTGACACATGCTGACTGTAGCATTTCAATTTATTGACTTTACTCCGAATCAACAACCGGATTTTCAATAGGTGCTTAAAGTCAACTTCTCTAGATTTCCATTGATTCCTAATAATTTCAAAAGTTATAATATTCTCTCTAGTGGATCAATTAAATATTATGAGTGTATCAAAATCAATTCCATATTTTTTATCAGTGAACACAGAGTTTTTGTATCCAAAGTTCTGACTACTGGCTTAAAGAGTGTTACTTTTAAGTTAAGAAGGTTTTATTTGGAGCATTTAACAGATGAAATGTTAAAGGAATTTAATATTATTATTCATTGAAAGAAGAGAAAGAGTTAAGAAAATTTTCAGGTCATTTTTGTTCTTCATTAAAGTATGATCAACAGCAAAATTTTCAAAACATGTAAGTCAACAAATTTGAATAGTTGTAAATCAGAGAAGTGTTAAAGGGCGGTTTGTTATTGGATCAAAAGATTCTGTTGTTTGGAGTCTTGTCAGAGAAAAATTAGCATGTGACATCGACTAATTCAAACATTCCAGTCAGAAACCGTTTCCCTTTCATTGGTGACGCTCCTGTTGACCGACAGCTCTTGCTGATGAACTACCAATATTTAAGTGGAGATTTTGCTCGCCCGCGGTTCTTTGTGTCCAAATAGACGTTACACAGATACTTCTTTCTTATGTCATGGGCGTCAGTAAAAAATATTTTGTTGAAAGAATTAAGTCTTGAGGGCAGGGCGCTGGGTCTCGTTGATGAAATGGTAATTTTTATTTTGTTCTCTGAAGGTGCATTTGAAGCGTATGTTGCTCTTTGATGTTTATTATCGATTGAGTGACTACATTAAGTTTTTATTCAAACTTTTGGTTCTTTTTTGATGCAAGAATTTTCAAGTTCCAAGCTGCTGAAAATTGTTTAAATTTCATACCATCTTTTTACAACCACAACTTTTGGAATATATTCTTGTGGAAGAGCTGAACTTAAACTACCTATGCAATTGTTATAAGTGTTTTGTGTTAACTGGTTCATGTTTATTTTTCTCTATTCAAATCAACAGCTTTCAAACTACATGACAAGTTATTTGTCAAAAGTTTTGTACCCTACAGCGTATTAATTCGTTCAAAGGATGAATGTCAGTTACTCTGTTTATGATGAAGGTCGTAAAATTGAACGATTTTCTAAAAGAAATTAATTCAAAGGACGATGTTCATTTAAAAGCTCTAGTTGCACCAGATCAACTCCATTCACTACCAAAGGTCCTGCATATCTAAGCTTGGTTGCAACTTTTCACTCTTGCAAACATTTTTTTAATCCATAAATTATGTAAAGGAGTCAACTAAAGAAAGATTTGTGGAGTTTGAGTAGTTAGTGTTGGTTTTATGTCATTTCACGTTTGTAAAGACGTGAACACAAGTATTGTGGTGTTATTCTGAGGCAATTCAACTCGGAGCTCATCATGACTGACTCGTTGTGCTACATTATGTCTATGTGCTGTCACACTCCAACGACTTCATTTTCCCTGCTACGTCAAGCAGTCATGATTGATAATGGAGTACCATTCACGACATACACAGTTCCTTTCCCACACATATTTACATCTCAACCAGCTTTACTAATTCTTTTTCCAGATAATTCCCTGTTACCCCAAATTGCCAGTTCTAAAGAAACTATCTTCTGTAAAACTAGTTATTATTGTGTGTTCCTAAAATGCTATCTTCTGTAGAACTAGTTATTATTTTCCAATCAATATTGTGATAGTATTGCTGGAAAGCTTTTGAGATTTTAGATTGTATAGAACATAAATGATCTTCATTTAATTGAAATTGTCCTTTATGGCCACAGTATTAAGTTGAACTTTCAAGAAGATGTTTTGAAAGGATTATTTTCCAACTATCTATTTGCTAGTGTTTCACAATGATTCTTTGCAAGGAGAAATTAAACTTTTGCCAATTTAGTTTTAGTTATGTTTTAATAATTGGTGCAACAAATTAGACTGCTCATTGTTGCTTTAAAAAAATCAAAACTTAGTAGTACATGTATCATGAAATGATTAAAAACATAATCATCATTTAAACCACTAAATATGTCAGCTCTTTGTTTGTACAGTTATTATGTAAATATGTCTTTAAATGGAGTTAAATTATCATCAGTTTTGTATCTTTGGAACATATATATTAGCCATTAAATATAAAAAATACTCATTTGGACGCAATATTTATTCTCAATTTGTTTATTTCAGATCAAGTCCAGTCCCCCGATTCAGTCCATGACTCGAGTTCAGGCATTGCGTCCGATGTTGCGAGTTACAACTACCCGCCGACGAGCATGACGACATTCAAGGGGGAATCTAGTTCGTCCCAGGACTCGGGGACCAAGAGCGTCTCTTGGGCCAGTCTACCAGGGGAGACAAAAACATCAAACAACTATGTTCAGATGCACATGAGACAAGCAAAATCTGTGAACTATTTCAGAAATTCCATGTACGACCCTCGCTTGATAGAATCATTAGACCATGGTATGAAACAATTGGACTTACGGGACACAAATAAATTGTTAACGACTTCATTAAAAGGGAAATATGTGCGACCATCTCCATTTGAACTTATGACAGATGAAATCATGTTACGAATATTTTTGAACTTACCGACAGACCACCTGTGTCGAATGACACGTGTGTGTACACGGTGGTATCGACTCATCTGGGAGCATCCATTGTTATGGACAAGCATCGTCATAAACAATGAAACTATAAACATTGACAAAGCTTTAAAGTATCTCACTCGGCGTTTGAGCTACAATACGCCCAAAGTCTGTGTGATCTTGGAAAGGATAAACCTTAATGGCTGTGAGCAGTTGACGGACAAGGGCCTCCATACGATAGCGCGGCGGTGTCCGGAGCTGCGGTACCTGGAACTTCAGAGCTGCTCAAACATCACCAACGTTGCCCTGTTTGAGTTGGTGTCCAACTGCGTCAACCTTGAACACCTCGATGTCACAGGTAATGGTCCCTCGGATGAAACTGGATTAGAGTGTGGTCAGGGAATGTGACACTCGCTTGACCATTGTTGAGACAACAGGTCTAATTGATATGGTCAACATCTGACCGCTGTGTCAAGCTGTAGGGTCCAAGGTTGTAGAAATAGCTGTAAACATGAGGTTAAAAATATTGTGTCACAATCATCATTCATGTATGCACCATATAGATTAATCTGAATTATTAATCTTTGTATATGTAACTAAAGTTTTTAAAAGTACATATATTTTAATCACGATTTGATATTTTATTCTCCTCCCCCTCCCTCCCAAAAAAAAGTTTATTTGTTTCTTGGTTGTAAAAAAATAAAAGTTTAATATTTTGTTGTGATATGGAAGATAAGAAAATAAACATTAAGAATAGATAAGAGTGAGATCAACTCTTGTTGTTAAATTTGTATATTTTTAAAAACTAAAATAAGTTTCACTTAATCAAAAGCTTCAACCTGAATTTTTGTGACATTTAAGTCTTAAATATTTAGTGTCAAATTCTGATTATCCGGTTATAATCTACAGTTCTTCCCTCTGCTCATTCAACCAGGTTGCTAGATGGTTCACATGTGACAGTTAGCTTATATCTATATCAAATGATAATGAATTCATCCACATTATAAAGATGTTCTAACCATTCTTCCCTCTATTCCAGGTTGCCCCTTAGTGACATGCATCAGCCTGACGGAGGGGATCCTGTCCACTAACATGGCGCGGCACCAGCAGCAGATTTACCTGCGCTACCTGGACATGACGGACTGCTACGCTCTGGAGGACGAGGGTCTCGCCATCATCACCTCCCACTGCACCCACCTCCAGTTCCTCTATCTGCGCAGGTGCGTGCGCATCTCGGACAAGGGCATACAGGCCATCGCGCAGAACTGTCCCTACATGCGCGAGTTCAGTGTCAGCGACTGTCACCGGATCACGGACCTCGGTATGCGAGAACTCTCTAAGCTCGGAGAGAACCTTCGTTACCTCAGTGTAGCTAAATGTGACAAGGTGTCTGATGTTGGTGTGCTATATATTGCGAGACATTGCGCAAAGTTACGCTATCTCAATGTGAGAGGGTGTGAGGCTGTGTCGGACGAGTCTATTCAATATCTCTCTGAGAGCTGTCCGCGACTCAAATCTCTAGACATTGGTAAATGTGATATTACAGACGATGGACTGCAGCTATTGGCTGAGTACTGTCCACAGTTGCGGAAGCTGAGTGTGAAGTCATGTGACTTGATAACAGACAAGGGTATTGTGATGGTCGCGTACCAGTGTCGAGGTCTGCAACAGTTGAACATTCAGGACTGTCACCTGAGTGTGCAGGCCTATCGGACGGTGAAGAAATACTGCAGGAGGTGTATCATAGAGCACACGAACCCTTCCTTCTGCTGACAGAGCTTATCACCAACAGCCTTACAGTGTCTCCTTCCATCTTGGGTACAGAAAGATGTTCAATTTCATTGCCATCGTTGAACAATTTACAATCTCAAAATACTTCATGAATATTCTGTGAAACAACAAAAGAGATTTTATGCAAATGTTATCTTATATATGAGCACAATGTTCAAGAAAGATATTGAGTTGTACATTCCCATCTGTTAAACAGCTTACGATCTCAGAAAGGAATTTCTGAGGTTACAACAAGATACAGATTATGCAAGGATTATCTATATATGAGCAATACGTTCAAATTGTTATTGAAAATGTAAAACAATATGAACAAACAAGCACAAACGATGTCACAGACTCAGCATAACCGTGTGGTATGTGTGCACCACATCACAACAAATTCCATATTTGGAATGATTCCAGTGCTGCAAGATGTCATCTACAGGACACAAGTCCTGTTATTAGCTTGTATAAGTGACGCTGTCTCGAGCAACCACATGTTCCATAGCCTGATAACCAGTAATCCCTGCAAATCTTTCCTTCTGTAAAGCACTGTGATCTAGAGTTTTATAAAGCAAATGGATGATCATAAGGTGTTGTTTATGGTTAGTTATTATGCAAAACATAATTAAGACCTAAAAGAGATCAAATTAAGCTCTTTCACTTCTTAATTTTGGGGAGGGGAGGTTCAACTTTGCATTTATTTGACTTGGCTTGTTTTGAGCTAATGTTGGTATAGTTCAGGCAGGCCTGTCAATTCAGTGCACTCATTGTGTACAAATTACTTGTTACAGAAAAAATATTTGCAGCATGGCCTGAATATCTTTACACGTTTTTACGATAGGAGGTTCTCAAAATTTACATTGTTAAAAAATAATCAGTCCAAATTGTTCTTGAGGCAGCACTGTCAATTCAAACTGTAATATGTCTCCTTCTAGTTTCATCTCTCTTAGTGTATCTGAAGCCAGTCAAAAGTCACATACTTTGACCTACAAGCGTCATAGCACTAAGAGTAATACAGAAAACGCTGACAGAGAAATATCTTGTTCCTCTTATTGTATTCCAAATCATAAACATTTGTTTGAGATGTTGAAAAACTTCAATGAAAGATTCGTATGTCATTCATTCATACTTGATAACATGGAAATCTCAGACAAAAGGTATTGATGAAACATTTATCATATCCATTTTCAAACAATGCTTTGCATAGATTTATGCACCTAGCACACTGCACAATCTCCAATTTATGATGAAACACAACACAACAAAAACTAAGTCAATAATACATTTATTGAATATTGGGGTTGGGGGATTCCCAGTACAATATTAACGAGAATACGATATAAACAAGAATACTGTAATAGTCACTCTTAAAGCAATGAATTGCTGGGTTACATACTGAGTGCTATTATAAATTGAAATTTTGGGAAGGATCCGCACGCAGATGCGGACATCCTCCTAGGCAGGGTGACTACAAAATATATACTGTATGAAACAACTCTGCGACAACGGGCAGAGAGATCCCCGGATAGACGTTGTATGAAACCAACTCTGCGACAACGAGCAGAGAGATACCAGGATACACATGTATGTAACTAACTCTGCGACAACGGGCAGATAGAGACCAGGATACACATGTATGTAACTAACTCTGCGACAACGGGCAGATAGAGACCAGGATACACATGGTATGAAACTAACTCTGCGACAACGGGCAGAGAGGTTCAAGGACAATAAGACGAAGGGTGACATGATTTAGGGTCTCTGCGACAACGGGCAGAATGTAGGGTATGCATACAGATGACTGTCTCCCCACGACAACAGGCTGGGGTTTGACTTGACTAGTACCACTGCGGCAACGGGCAGAGGGGTACGGGAATTATATACCAACAGATATATTACCATGTTATAACCCATATTTCTTTGTTGTAGGAAAACAGAAGCATGGATTGGAAACTGCATGAGATCTTCACTACCGAAGATAACCAGCCATTACTTGTCTATGTGTATTAAATGAAATGAACATACTGATAGCAAAAGAAATAGTTGTACTAAGAGAGAATCCCCCGTGTGAGGTGATAGTTAATGTTGGTAACATATACATAAGTGCTCAATACTGATTGAAATTATAGGAGGAGCAAGGGGATGGTGGTGGGCAAAAAGATAGTTTTGTATGGTAAAAGGCCAAACTGTTACATATGATGAAAGGCAACTGAAACAAAGGATTTCAAGATGACTACTGCGCATGCTCAGAAGTCTTGCGCATGCTCAGTCGCTATGTACAGACTACAGAATCTACGAAAATGGAATAAACTAGACGGCAATAAAAACGAATTGCATATACATATGGCAAACTTACAATATGTGCATCTTTGACAAGGATCAACCTATGATGTATTAAATGACATTGAATAAATCCAAATTGAAAACATGTAATACTAAAAGGTATTTACGTAACTAAATGTGTTTAATTAATGATAGGACTATGTTGTGATTCATCATAAACAGCACTCGCAGAGCTTCAATTTATGATGAAACACAACACAACAAAAACTAAGTCAATAATACATTTATTGAATATTGGGGTTGGGGGATTCCCAGTACAATATTAACGAGAATACGATATAAACAAGAATACTGTAATAGTCACTCTTAAAGCAATGAATTGCTGGGTTACATACTGAGTGCTATTATAAATTGAAATTTTGGGAAGGATCCGCACGCAGATGCGGACATCCTCCAAATGATCAGTGAAGAATACTGCACTGAGAATCCCCCAAAATGAAATTGAAAACAAAATATAATGCATGACAAATGATAAGTGTAATACAATACACTGTCCCCAAACACTGCAAGCAGATCTCTCCCAGTGTCATAATCAGCTAGATATGGCTCAACTCAAGCTGGTTGGGAGTCCAAGTAATAGTGTGTCTCAGCACTTAGTCTACAGGGTAGCCATCTTGTTGAGTGCTTGGGCTATTTGTTGTTGCGGAGTGCGAATGTATCTAGTGTAGCACTGTGAGGACCATCTGCCCAACACTTGAATGAGGTGGTCTGGTACGTCTGCTTTGGCAGCAGATGTAGCTGCACCTATCCTGAAGGAATGACCACTATAGGCTTTGGCCTCGTATCCAGCTTGAGTGAGAACAGTATCGAGATACTTGAGGAACACAGCACGTGATAAGGCTTGCTTCTCCAGGGTGAGGAACAGAGGGTCTTTGGGGGCACAACTTTGTCGACCTCGAAAGGCCATATATGTAGACATATTTCTCACTGGACAAATGATAGTCCCTGTAGCATACAAAGTAATCACAACACCTTTTCGAAATATATCAACTTTGGAAGATGCTAAACGAAGTTGCAAATTGGATCTATCTTTGGAGAACACAATGGAATCAACACATAGATTATAATGTGGGTTGAATGTATCGCATGCAAATTCTCCACATCTGAGAAAACCGAAAAAAGCTAAACAACACACAGCCTTCATCAGCATGGTAATCTCACCACAAAACACACCATTATCTAACACTGTACACATCCTTGTTAGAACGACATTGGTGATAGGCAAACGTTGCTTCACGGAGAGTCCCTGGGATTTTTTGACTGCATTTAGGATAGTGTGCAGTCTCAACAGAGATCCACTTGTCCATGGATTATCTACACCAGCTTTAAGATACACAAAGCGAATTCCACACAAGTAAGATTTGATCGTTGCAAATTTGAGTTTCAGGTGATGGTAAGTATGTGCCACAAACTTGAGCAGAATATCTTCAGATATTGGTGGCAGCTCTGTTTGCCACACACATCCAGTCATCAGCATGAAGGTGAGGAATGCTTGGTACCCCGTCATGTACACAGCATGAGTCTGTTTAGAGATTGCCGCGGTCCACAACTGCTCCAATCCGGTGTCTACGGCGGCCGTCACGGGAACATCAGTCGGTGAACTGGAGGGCAAGGGGTGGGTGTTGGGCTGGCATCTGGTACCAATCCTCGGAACTTGTGCATCTGCAAACGAGATAATGCATCACTTATAGAGTTATTTATACCGGGAACATGTTTGGCACAAATCACAAAGTTATTCTTCACAGCTTGTAATGTTAAACATCGAAGAAACCTCATGATAACTGGAATTTTTGACCTTCCTTTGTTGATCATTGCTACTGTTGCCTTATTGTCACAATGAAAACACACAGACTTCCTCATCCACATATGACCCCACACAACAGCGGCTGTAACGATAGGAAACAGTTCCATGAGAGCTATGGACATGCTGTCTTCTGCTAAAACAAACAACTCCTCAGGCCACACACTAGAGAACCATAAACCTTGGAAGTAGCCCCCATAGCCGATTGATCCTGCGGCATCAGTGTATAGTTCATAGTCTGGAGATTGCACAAACTCTGTAGTGAACATTGAAATACCATTCCAATTCCTTAGGAAGTATTTCCACATGTCGAAGTCGAGATGGCACTCTTTCGAAATCGTAACTTTATCTTTGAGGTGGGGCACAGAGTGCGCCACTCGAAGTAGGTAGGCGATGAAGCTACGACCTGGACGTATAACTCGCATTGCAAAGTTCATATGCCCCAACACCACTAAGAGCTCTCTCTTCGTCACTCTTGATTTCCCTTTCAACTTCTCGATAGTATCCACAATTCTCTCAATTTTGTTCTCTGGTAGTCTTGCTTCCAGGTTGACTGAATCCAAAATCACCCCGAGGTATTCCATGCATACTGATGGACCAGCTGTTTTGTGGGTAGAAAGAGGTATAGATAGCACATTGAAGACTTTCAGGAATTTGAACATAGTACTTTCCGCTTCTTCGGTACCATTCTCAAAACATATAAAGTCATCCAATAAATGTAAGATGTCTTTAATACCAAATTGATGTTCTGCAATCCAACATACTGCCCTGGAGAGATTGTCAAATATCTTTGGACTGGATCTACACCCAAATACCAGTCGCGTATAATAGAAGAGTTGATGCTTCCATTGAACACCATGCAGATGCCATATCGTAGGATGAATTGGAATAAGTTTAAACGCATCCGTTATGTCAGTTTTGCACATAAAAGTACCTCTACCACGGCGTTTGATAATGTCAATTGCGTCATCAATTTTAACATAACACAACGAAAACTTGTCCTTGTCAATAAGCGAGTTCAGACTAGGATGTACGTTATCATCATGAGGGGCAGACATGTCGACAATAAGTCTCTGTTTCTTGGAGTATTTCCCCTCCACTAAACCTATTGGATTGACTCTATGAACTGGAAACGGTGAATTAGTGAATGGACCAATGAGGTATCCTTTGGTTTTCTCTTTAGTGATCAGTTCGTCTACCGCCTTGACATTGGCTGCTCCTCTGGTAGACAACAGATTTCTACACTCACAGGAATGAATAGGTGGATTCTCGATACCCGTATGATATCCCTCAGATAATCCAGTTACGAGTTCATGCACAAATTGTCTATCTGGATGTGGAAGTAACAACTCGTGTAATTCGTCTACGTTGATAGGAGACGGAGTTGCGCCTAAACTCTGTCACTTGTGTTTCTTCTTGTTAGACACTTTGGGGCATCGGTTAAGGGGATGTTCACCCTTACATTCTGAGCACACATGAAGGAATCTGCAGAGGTCGTGTGAACATCCACGATCGTTATAATTGTTGCAGAGTGGGCGACCTTGATGATGGTAAATCTTTCTGCCAAGTGAATCACAGTCTTTTGGACGACTCGGACCTGGCTGATAACTGGCCCTGTTCCATCCTTGCCGTCGTTCTGGTTTGTCCGCTCGGAATCCGTCTGCCGACAAGGGACAGAACTCTGTAGTGTGAGTCCCTTCATGACATTGGCGGCACCGGCTGTTGTTTGCATTGAATATTGTGAGATAAATCTCTTGGTCGAGTCTACTCCAATCAATCTTAACGTTCAGCTGTTGCAGTGCTGTAGCTGATTTGGCACTGAACATTTTGTGGTACGAGTAGAAGAGGTTACCCCCTTCATTACTCAGCTGAATAATCTGCTCCAGGTACCTGTCAAGTTCCTCCTGTCTGGTGGGCCATTGAGACAACATTATTCTCTTGTATCTGTTGAAGGCAACAATAAATTGTTGTAAGGTCAATGTCTTGTGCAACCTGGGGTCTGCAGTCGTTTTCAGTTGAAACTCCCCATTCCCTATTTGAATAGTACGAGGATTTGTCTGTATGTCATCAGGCATTAAAAGCAAAGCCAAATTAACATCTCTACCTTCGACTATCTGCTTCCGGAGGTTTGAGGATGTACTGTCAAGCCTTGGAACGTTGTTTGGGTTGATGCCATGCGTCGATGTTTGACTGTCCATTGCAGTGCCGAGGTGGAATGTCGATTGCGATGGAGCGGCGATAGTAGTAGTACTGCCACTGGTCATTGTCGCCGATGGTACCGCCAGTTGGTCCTTCAGTGACGAGACCATCGCTGTGAGAGTGTGTACTGTCTCCGCGAGGCCCTGAAGCGTGACCCCGCTCGGCGTGGGGGAAGACTCATCACTGTGGGAATTGGTCGCCTGTGGCCGAGTTTCTGATGGCGGAGTTGATTGTTGGCTTGCGTTGTTTACGACCCTCTTCTTGCTCTTGGTGTAGATACTCAATAGCTGTGCCTTGGTGAGGGTTGACGGCACGGATAGTCCCAACTCATCAGATATACGGCGACGTAGCTCGGCCGCATACCAGTTGCGAGGGTTGCTGTCAAACACCCCAGGGTTGTTTGTCACGTAACGCGCCCGCAGGTCTTCGGTGTTCGATGCAGCACTGTTGGCTTCCTGCTCGTCTTCACTGCTTGACTCTTCGATGTTTTGAACTGCAGCTGATTGTCGAGTTTGCCGAGTAGATCGACGGGAAGACATGGCGTGACGGTAAGCCAATTAATGGCACAAAAAGATAGTTTACAAAAGATAGTTTTGTATGGTAAAAGGCCAAACTGTTA
Source organism: Steromphala cineraria (assembly GCA_916613615.1). NCBI lineage: Eukaryota > Metazoa > Mollusca > Gastropoda > Trochida > Trochidae > Steromphala > Steromphala cineraria. Next base: position 3,588,500 of record OU744729.1, read on the forward strand.
CATATGATGAAAGGCAACTGAAACAAAGGATTTCAAGATGACTACTGCGCATGCTCAGAAGTCTTGCGCATGCTCAGTCGCTATGTACAGACTACAGAATCTACGAAAATGGAATAAACTAGACGGCAATAAAAACGAATTGCATATACATATGGCAAACTTACAATATGTGCATCTTTGACAAGGATCAACCTATGATGTATTAAATGACATTGAATAAATCCAAATTGAAAACATGTAATACTAAAAGGTATTTACGTAACTAAATGTGTTTAATTAATGATAGGACTATGTTGTGATTCATCATAAACAGCACTCGCAGAGCTTCAAATTAAGGAAGCTTTTAAATTGATAGAAGGTTTTTGAGATTTAGATGTTTAGATGACAAGTTCAAGTAAAAGATAGAAATGCAGTTTGCCATATGCTAGCTTTTAGTAGAGAACACAGCTTCTTTTCAGCCAAGGTTTAGCAAATCTAGTATTCAGTTGTTAGGAAAGCATTATCTGTGCACGACATGACCATATTTGGTCAATTTTCAGTATATCCTTATAATACAGAAAATGAAATAGAAACTAGAGTTTCAGTTACGATAAATTGTAGGTTCAAACAACTTGTTATTGATTTCAACTTGAAACAATACATTCCTCTTTATAACAATTTTTTCTCTAATTAATAAGAGATCCTTTTGTTTGACAACCTGTTGTGTCCATTATACTTTGGATTACAGAGCCTTTTTTAATTACATGAAAGTTTATTTTTCTCCCTGTTCTAAGTCAATGTTGAAAAATCATAATGTGTTCAATTTCATGACAAAGTGTTTTCTCTAACACACTGAGTAAAAATATCATCTGATTCTTATCTATGTCAATATTAATGATAAATTTATCGATTGCCCTTATTAAAATTGTCATTCAAGGGCTAAATGTAGTTATTACAATTTTATGTATCTAATTTATTTCTACGAAGTCTCATGAATCAGTACTCTGTAAAATAAATATGACAGATAACAAAGAATAATCCAACTAACTGAAAAATATATGATGATGATATAAATTCAAAAATTTTGGTTCATAATGTTCAAATACAGTAATGCTCATAAAACCACCTGTAAGATGTTTTGTTACAGGCCTTTTATTTTTCAAATTAAAAATTTTAAGTTGAATAAATGAATAGAACTAGTCAACCTTCATGATAAGTTAGGATTTGTTTGGTTACATTTCAATTCAAATTACAAAATTACACTTTACAACTTACAACTTTCAAGTACAATAATTATTTTCTTTTTCATATATATATAATTTAAGTCATACACACAGTAGAATTTATTTTATACAAAATTTGAAGGTGATCATGACATGGATTTGAATTTGTTTTTACTCATGCACACATTAGTATATATATATTCCAAATATAAAGTAGAAATTACATTTCGAAATTGAAGTCATCTAACACAAAAAGGCTTAGCATGAGAATGCCCGACTAGCCATCATTCCTCAAAAGATCGCAGGTTTCTCATAGAACTCTGGTTACCAAACATAGTGACGGGAAGAAAACAAACAGCTTCCGGCAAATGTCACTGAGGCTTTTCTCCGTGGCGAGACTAGAAGTGTATCAGGAATGGCATTACCCGTTTCAACATCGTCTCAGTGACATGTGCATGCTTCTGGTATGAGGAATTCTGCACCCAAACTCTAGTTTGGCAGCTTCGCAACACCGTCAGAGCTTTGACTAATGCACCATAGGCTATTTACAGGCTGCACACACCATCACAAGGCATTAGGAACTGTAACTCTTTCGAAGTTATTAAAGCATAGGTTTTGATACTTACTTGTTTGAGTTAAATGTTTGTTGAAAGTTTGAAGTGGAATAGAAATTACGAAAAGGAAAAGTAATTTGTTTATCAATAACTATTTTTGGGTGATAAATGGCATTTGCTGGTCCCATGGTATAATAGTTAAATAGGGTAATTCCTGATTGTTGACTTCTTTATGGGGCATTTAGAAGTTTTCCTCTGACCGTTGTCCTTTTTTAATTTAAAAAGAAAATATGAAATAAATTTAAAGATAGTAAAATTTCTAAAATTAAACTAGATATGTTTATTGATTTATTTTGATAGATATGATATGATTATTTCAGAATTTTAAGGTTGCAAAGTTACTCATGTCAATCTTTGTTTTGTACTTTTAACATGGAATTAGTTTCACATTTAAAATAATGTAATAATAATAAAGTGTTATATTTCATAATAATATTTATCATTTAAACATTGAATGTCAGTAACCCTGTGTCATTTCCATACAGAACAGAAACATGACATAAACTAAGTGAAATGATTGTACTGGTCAAATCCGTTCACATTAAAATGTTTTATATGAAAATATCAACTGAAATTTAGTTCCATTATGTTACTGAACCCAGCTATGATTGTGCTTGTAATAATCAGATGGTAACAAATTATGAAAAGTTTATTTTTCATGTTGATTCTGAGCTTTGCAAGTTTTGTTTTACTGAATGTGATGATTGAAAAGTGCTAATGAACAAATTGTACATAGACTTATGTACAGTGAACCTATGAATGTTTGTACGATTTTGTATAATTTGAGATATATGCAGATTAATCCTGTTATACATTATCCATCTCCTATCACGCTGATTACCAGGCCAGAGGTCTCACATGCAGCTAATCAGATAGCGGACAGATTTGTAATAAAACTTCATCAATTATACAAATGGTCTTCGTATTTTTTCTCCAATGTGAGTTTAATTGAAGTTTTTTAACTTCGACAAGAATCTTCATATCAATCTTGATACAGTAGTATTACAGCAGTGAAAATGCCTGCACATTCAGGGTAGCCTTGTTTTGCAGTGAAACCCGTAATCACCGGCTGGATCGACAATATCTCTTGCCACAGAGGCTACACTATTTTGTCTTCAGGTTAAACCTTCAATTCAAATGGGCAATATTCATGGTTCTTCCCAATCTCCAGTTAAATTTTGCGATACAGATACTATGCTTTTTATCCATTCAAATATTGTGTTGCTTTTTCATGTAGCATTACGCAGGTGAGGAAGCTTTCTAAACTGTAATGGGAAAATTCATGAGGTTCTTTTTCAAACACAGTCTAAGTAAACCTAGCCTCAATATTATCCGTTTCACTCCGATTCTGAGTCTAGAAAGGTCTATCAGAGGGTTGCGTCAGCCAACCTATGACCCTGCAACGACTATTGCGGCTTGGTAAGATGAGTTCTGATTGGTCAAATCGATATGTGGGCTGACGCGACCCCCAACTAGACCTTTCTAGACTCAATATCGGAGTGAAATGGAAAATATTGAGGCTAGGTTTACTTAGACTGTTTAAAACATTGCTTCTTGCTTAACTAGCTTTGATTACAACCAACAAGGATTAGGTATTCCTAGAACTAAGTGAGTAATATTTTAGAGCCTAAATAGAGCCTCTCAAGCAATATTTTAGCCATTAGTGGCTTTTCCAGCATAAAAATTGCTTTGCGGTACCAGAGGTTTTAAAGGGGCAGTAGCACGTTTTTAGGGGGAATATAAGGTGATGTCAGGAAAATGAAAATAAATGGTTCCAATCTTTAGACAATGTATAAAAACTAAATGGAGCAGTAATAAATCAAATATACAATGTAAAGTTAAGCCATGCGATTCCCTTTTCTTACACAAAATGAATTAAAGGTGTTCACACAAAAATGGCTGCCAGTGGATTTTAAGTGAATCTTCATACTTTGTCCTCTGACTATGGATGATTGGCTTGTGTAATGAGATTTTTGTCACTGTCAAAATAATACATTTAGCAATAACTCACAATTATCGATGAAAAATTTGAAATGTAAAATTATCAAAAAACGTGCTACTGCCCCTTTAAGAGAAGTATTATATGAAACTCTGTGGGAAGAGAATGCTGAAACAAGGGAACTGTTGTACATACAACACTGGATTTCAATCTTGCATACATCTTCCTATGCAAAGCCGAAAACGCAAAGCACAGACAATTCAAGGGTCTGCAGCAAGGCATAAAACTGACAGTTTGGAAACTGGTGTTTTAGGGTTTGCTTAGGAAGGTGTGTTGCATACTGCAGCGAAACCATCCTATGTATAACATGTGATAGGCACAAGAAGCTTTTTACGATGAATTGAATCTTTAACCCTAAACAGATTTACATAAAACACTGAATTTGCAACATTTTCTAAAAGAGGTTTATTGTATTTTAATCAAGCGTATGTACATAATAGCGTAAACTTGATTTATGACAAAAACAAACAACATTCATATTTTATATAAAAATACCATTCATAATGGTATACTACAAACAATAATACTTAAAGTTGCTGTTGTGTACAAGAAATTTTTATAATGATTACATGTAGCACAATGTTTCATCAAACCAAATTTCAAATGTTTCAAAGATATGCCAGAAAATTACTAATGCATTAAGCTTTCAGTATTCATATTGAAGTTCAATATTGATCAGAGGTGTAAATGAACTGGTTTAGTTAAAGTAAATCTAATGTTCAGTTGAAGCCATAAATCAATGAAATGCATCTCTTAAAAACAAGAGGAAATCTTTTGTGAGGTTTGATATATACGAGGCATGGCCAAGCAAAGTATGGTTTCATAATATAAACCTAAAATGTGGTTTTAGTTTCATAAAAAAATAGAGCCATTGGCTCTGTAGCTCATCAGGCTTCACATCCATCTTGCCTTAGGGTATCGCAAGTGTGGTTCCCCTCCTTACTAGGGGCCACAGGGTCACCAAATGTAGAATCCTTCTTTTCTAACTTACAGAGTCTGAACACAAAGTTTCAGCTTTTTAGGCTTTAAACTTTTTGAGAAAAAGGTGAAAATAGGTTTTAAGGGTATGGCCTTTATCAGGGGCCACTAAAGCAACAATTTATAATCCTCACTAGCCAAGGAGTCTGTACACAAAGTTTCAGCTTTCTAGGCCTTATGGTTCTGGAGGACGCAGGACGCCGGGCACCGGACACCATGCCATGTCATAAGCCCATCGGGCCTTACAGGCCAGATAAGCCAAAAAGCAAGAAAAAAATGTCCCTTACATAAAATTAACCACAGAAATATTCTTGGATGATACGATAATCTTAAGATAGACAATCACAACTGGCTAAGAAAACATTGTACTGGTACATGAACCTTGTGACCACAATACATCTTTCAGGCACTTAAATAAAATATTGAACATTTCACAAAGCTAGCTACATCATATATAACACTGAAATGATTGACATTCATTTCTTTCCAAATAGGCTCCGGGTAAATATTTCCAAAAGCGAAAAGAGAACTGAACATTAACCATTACCTTTCAGTTAAACAGATTCGGAGTAGTTACATTTTGCACAAAGGTCACCAATGTCTTATCTCAAATTGAATGATGCATCAAAATATTACTTTAAGTCTACTAATCTAAGTTAATTAACATATGAAATTTGAAGGCAATCCATTAATTAAGTATTGATAATAAATTGATAGAAGTTACACAACATTTCGGACAAGATTTATTAATCATTTACAATTTTTAAAAGTATGTCCAATCATAAATGAAGTCCTTAAATGTTTGTATGAAATGCATTATCTAAGTAAAGACTTTAAAGATACATATAAGGTGTATAACCATGTAATTGTGGGCTGAAATATCACTTGAAGCAGTTGAAGTTTGCAAATAGAAAATATGGCAGTAACCTTGAAGGTTGGATATATTTGGTAAAACTTTTGAAACTTCCTGTGTGAAACACTTTCCTTTTCTACCTTGCTGAAATTAATTGCTTTTCAGATCTCAATGACTGTTTTCAAACCAAAAATTAATACATTCTTCTAAAATTATTACCAAGTGTAGATTAAAAATAGGGAAATATATCTTTACTGTCATCTTTAAGTTTATTATGCTACACATTTTGTTTTAAACTTCTTATTTGATGATTACTCTGAAGCTTATTTGACCAAAAGTGAAAATGTTGTTACAAGATGTTTAATTGGACAAGAAGATTCTGATTTAAAAGACATATTGATTAGATGGCACCGCAAGGGTCAAATAGGTAAGAAAAGTAGTACTACTAACTTTATTTGCATAAATAAGGAAATTGGTTTACACATCGTAATGTGATTGTCATCAATATAAAAACAACACCAATGGTAGAATACACCACACCTGTAAATATAGAAAAACATTGATATTCCACAAATGTTACCATTCATGATACAAGCTGTCACAAGCATGTAAATATGAGGTGTTTAAAACTGAGCATAGCAATTTTCCACAATTGTTTTGAAAACATTTAAAATTCACAACCATTCATTTTCTAGTTCTATATTGAGCATATTAAGAGTAAATGAATCATAAAAAAAACAAGTTAAACTTAAAGATATAAAACATGTTAAACTCAAAAAGCACAAGCATTGGCATAAACTGTGGTGGATATAGTGGTGACACAATAAACAATAGATTTAACATGACAACTGAATTTTGAAAGATGTTGGCAAACATAATTGCTGTGAAAATCAACTACTTGCCTTTGCTAAAATTTCAGCTTAAAGAACAAAGGATTATAAAAATCCAACGGAGATATATTTTTTTATGATTCTCTAAGTAATTTAAGTAAGATTTTTCAAAATCTTTTTCTATAAAATAATATTCTGAGGTGATTGGTAATGTGACGAGTATTTATGGCTTTTAGCAAACCATTGGTTATTTTATGACATCTCTTATCATTACATTAGATCAATTAGTACCAAAACTTTCATATTGGAGACTAGACTAATTGTCATAATAACACCATTGAAAAGCATTGCATCCTTTTGCCCAAAAACAACAATTTCTATTTCACAATAAAAAAATTCTCACAACCCAATACCTATACCTTATTAAATTGCTTGATTATTATTTTACTTGATAACAAAACAATTAATGTATAATACAACATTCAACATTTGAAAAATTTACCCACATGACAAACAACTTCACAATACTATACAACGAGACACAGCAAAAGCTGTGATGCAGCATAAAGTTACTCAGCCAGGTGTCAGGAGTTATCTCCCTTCCCTCAAGACAACATGTGTACAAAAATAGTGATGGCAAAATATTTCTAGGTGAAAAAATGCAAGGCAGAATGATCGGTTTCACAACCACAGCTGACAAATAGTAGAAAATAGTCACAGTTGGTGCAATATGAAACACATCACTGCTTACTCAGTTAATTGAAAATATTTTCTCATAAAGGTAAAGAGATTCATATTTTGTATGAATAGAAAAATAGAGCCATTAGCTCTGTAGCTCATCAGGCTTCATATCAATTTTGCTCTAGGGTGTGGCAAATGTGGTTTCCCCCTTAGCAGGGGCCACAGAATCACCAAATCTACAATCTAAAATCCCCATTTTTTAACTTAGGAGTCTGCACACAAAGTTTCAGCTTTCTAGGCCTGATGCTTCTTGAGAAAAGAAAGCACATAGGTTTTAAGGTTGTGGCCCTCATAAGGGGTCACAGGGCCACCAAAGCCATAAATTATAAATCCTCACTAGTGAAGGAGTCTGTACATAAAGTTTCAGGTTTCTAGGCCTTATGGTTCTGGAGAAGAAGATGAAAATAGTTTTTTAGGGTGTGGCCCCTGTGACGGATATTAGGGGCCACAGGGCCAACAAAGCTACAATTTTAAATCCTCACTAGTCAAGGAGTTTGTACACAAAGTTTCAGCTTTCTAGGCCTTATGCTTTTGGAGAAGAAGATGAAAATGCACAAAGTTTACTGACGGATGGATGGATGGACGGACGGACGCCGGACACCATGCCATGCCATAAGCCCATCAGGACTTTCAGGCCAGATGAGCTAAAAACCTGAAATAAATAAATTGGTCATTTCTACCTTTCTCCAGACATGACCTGAATACGATTACATGATAAACTAATTCCAGGTACCTCTTTTGCCAGTGTTGGTGAATAAGGTCATGTAAAGTGATCATGAATAAATGCAATGATTACCATAACCATTACAACATAGTAGGTGGTTTAATACTTTATCACATTATGCAATGTTTACCAATAGTAACTTATAAATATGGTAGATTTTCATTCAGTTATACATGTTGAATATTGGAATATGCTATAGAGACTAGGGCCAAGTGATAATGAATGAGTTAATGTTAAGCTAATAAAAAATGAATTGCTTTGGCAATATAAAGGGCGTGGCAAAGTGATATGTGGATAAGAAACTTTTAAAATAAATAGGTTCAGAACTAATCCTTTGTTTCACTTTGAAATTTTGAATCGTAAGAAATTTTTGCTTATAGAAAGAACCGATCCTTAGCACTTTTTCTGATTAATTCATTTTTGGCAAGTCTTCTTTACAGGAATCAAACCGTATCAAGATCCAATAAACATCATGTGACCACCAGCTTAAAATTCATGTGCCAACATATTCAAGTAATGTTGAGAAATTGACAAAATTATGACACCAACATCATGTATGTCCAACAAAATTTTTAAATATGTAAAATAAATGCTATCTCATAAATGAATATATTAGTCTATTTGAATGAAGACAAATTTTGTCTTGGAATAAGATAAATTTTCCTTATAGACATAATCTAATGCACTACATTCACAGACATTTTACAAATAAGCTGTCAGACTTATTTACCAAACATTTCTAAACATGTCTTTCAAAATGAAACTTTGTATTACTCAGCCTTGTATTCCTGGTGATTACAGAACAACATGGAAGTCCATCTATTCATGCATGTACCACAAGGAATTTACCAAATAGAAGACAACCTTATTATAGGATCCTTAAGATCTGGAAGAATGAAGTATTTCCTCGTCACTTTCATTCAGTACAACAATTTCGTATGGAGAACATTCTGACATCTTTAGCTTAGCACAGAGCCAACCGTAGAATCCCTTCTCGTAATCTTTACACTCTTGTAGCCAAGACGTGAGATGCCACGACACCTGTACTACTGCAGCATATAGCCCCAGTCCCAGGGCTGTAAAACCAACTGTGAACGGGAATGTCAGTATCAACAGGGGACATAACGAGATCTTATGCCATATTGTCTTTTCCTCGCTAAAATACAGGTAGAAATTATACCATGTCAAAGTACCTATATAGAATGACATACAGGTAGAGAAGATGAACACAAAAGGTGAACATATAAATGATAAAATGACAATATGTAGGCCTTGCTTGGCATCACATTTACACTGTTTCTGGTTACTATTCTGTTCCTCTTTGCTTGTAAGGCGTTTGAGTTCCACATCTGTCAGTTCCATTTGAACTTCGACCTCCTGCCCAGTCTGGTAACCACGGGTAACAGTTCCTGTCATGGTAACCACTTGACTGTTGGTCCCATTGAGATGATGTTTTGGAGACAATGGTTTGGTAAGTTCTATCCATTCTTTTTCTTCCTCCTTTGCCATCATGCCACTTTACCAATGTGCTTGTCATAAATAGGTCTTTAAATCTTAGTCATGATGTGGGTGTAATCTGAAAAAGTGTAACTTGAAATGAGAACTTACATATTGTATTACCGTAAATGTTTTTTATTTGTTTATAAGAGAAAAAAAAACAATCATGAAAAGCAACTATTGCCTGTAGGCATGGACAATAATTTAACATAGAAATTAGGCATGCTTATCCTGATAGAATATGCTGCATAATTGTAGATAGGTTTCATGCCAAAACTTTTCGATTGCTGCAACTGTAGTTTCATCAACATACATTGAAAATGCCTTCAATCAAAATCTACAAGTGTCAAAAGGTTTATTTGTTAATTGCTAAATAACATGCAAGATTAAATGTGATAAATTAACTAAATCAATATATAATGATTATACCTTATCAAAACTGCACAGCTTATAACGTCACAAGGTGAACAAAATAAACAAGCTGACAAACATTTTTTTTATGAAATTTATCAAAACATGAAGTTTGGTATTCGGAATTATGAACAGGGAATTTTAATCGCAAGGACCAATTCGAACCACCCTTTATCTACAATAAATCAAGAATAATTTGTAACAAGTTTTCATAGATTTTTTTCCGAATTAACAGACAAATAGTTTTACAAATATGTTGATGAGCGAAAACTGAAGGTCTTGATTGATAACATTGACATTATTTATGTCAATCGAAGAAATATCATACGCTTTCAACATTTGTTATAAAAAGTAAACAAATATTTGTCATCCATAATACCCTACAGTTTACATCAGTTGTAGTCTTTACCTTTAAATCATGACTTTTAAGCTGATTTTTCTTTTGTCTTTTCACTTTCCGTCACAGAAATTGACAGCTCATTTAACTTCCGGTTTGAAAAGCTCCGTACACCAGTTTTACTCAACGCGATGCTTGGAGTTCATTAATACTACTTTTTTTATCACTGAAAACGTTCACTGATAATAAAATAAACAATTATCGGGAAAATAAATATATTATTTTTTTCTTAGAAGATTATAGTTTTCCATTTGTGAATTTTAAGATTACTTGTTACTTAGTTTTTTACTTTTTAACATTCAACATTACTTTTTGCAAACTTATGAAAAATTAACTAGATCTTAATCTAATCCTTTGAAGTTAAGGATTTATATAGTATGAAAAATAAAAAATAGATTTTTAATCTCACTGCCGAAAAAATTTATCATTTTGATTGTATTTATATTAATAAAGTAGCTCAGTTACATATTAACAAGTCCTATCAACAGAGATCAAAGCCAGCCTTTTTGGAAGAATTTGTTGGTAAAACCTGCTCTTGTAGATTAAATATTTTTGAAAGGTGCAGATTTAGATAAAGATACCAAATTTTTTTCTGTAATAAAAAAGAAATTCATAACTTTTGCTTAAACAACCGCTAACCTCGACTTTAGTACTTTTCGATTTACTTACAAATATATTTCAACTAAATAAGAACTGGGTATGCTTTTTGTCAATTTGTCCAATAAACACTTTTAATTAGCCTTTTATTAAGACCGCGTAATTACCGGCTGTAAAAACTTACCTGGGATAGGGGCCATAAAACTCGCGCGGGTGTGACGTAATAAACAGACTATACAGAGTCGCGCATCATTATTGTAGCTGATATACCGCCTTAAATAATTGTTTATTTACCAGTGATATTGATATCTTTATTACTTCAAACGCTTAATAGTGTTACATCGTCAAATGACTTAAGCAACTGAGTGGTTAACATTTTCTGAAAATCGTTTATTATTGGGTTTTACTTGGTGATCTCGTTATGATAAATGTCTAGAGCTCGTTGCAATCATTCTGTATATGACGTCACAAAATGGGCGTGTGACCAGTCATGCATTCACTGGTCTGTCGCGAGACAGATCTAGCTGCCCATCAAAAGTGGCATTCAAAAACGGCTTTAATTACTAAAATGAACATAATTGAGTAGCGACCTTTGACGCACTATAAAATATTTTATCAGACATTCATATATTCAAAAGAAAATGGTTACATATGTTCGTGGTTATATGATGTTTAAGGTATTAAATCATAGTAGATTCTGTAAAATAAGTCAATATTTTCTTACACCAAACAAACTTTCATACATTGCTATATATCAAAACACGTCAACAACTTTGTAATATAATGAGATTATTTTCTTTTACTCATTTATGTACTATTTAAAAATATTAATATTGCTCAACAATTCATGCAAAATGAACATTTCTCTTGATTATCAAAGCTGGATAATCTTTATAGTTGAAAATGCCAAATCATTGAATTTTATTTCATCACTATGACCAGACCTCCCGTCACATCTCTCTCAAACGGCTTAACAATTGTTCCTCGTTTGATATTCTCTGTCACCTATCAGTCTTCTACTGCTCCGAATCTTCCTACCATCCAGAAAGAAGTCTATGCTCTAATCAATAACTTTTACAGAGTCCAGAATATGTTCACCAATCGGCCAGAGATATTCTGATATAGAGCATCTTCTTTTGGAACTATCTCCCATTGAAGTCAAATCATGTATTCCCTTTGTTCTTTCAAAGCACAAACAAAGAATCATCCCTTTCTTGTTTTGAGTGGTTCTTCAAAACAATCTTGATATTCTTGTTTCTTTGCATTGATATGGCAATTTTGTAATCAAACAGATTTGTGTAAGTAGCAAACGTCTGTCCAGAAAGTATTTTACCAAAATGAAGTAAGACTTGAGTTCATAACCTTTGTTCATTTTAGGGTTCATTTTTATCTGATCATGCCTTAAGGACAGATAAATAACAGCATATGGCATGGCTTGGTGTCTGACAACTCCCTACTTCCCGTGTACGCTTTGCTTTTCAACTTTTCCAGAACCCGGACTTCAGACACTGAAAATTTTTGTACAAACTTCTTTGATAATACGGCCTTAAAACCTATTTCTCCAGAAGTGGCAGGTCGATATCTTGAGCATTTACTTCAGATTAATGGGGATCATAATCTTTGATTTGGTGTCCTTGCTCAACATAAAGTGACGCTTAAAGAAAATATTTTCAAGCATGTTGACCTAGAGAGTCATTGGCTCTATTTCAGCATTGGGTAAAAACAATCTAAAACCCTGAAAGCTATTCTCTACAATGTAAGCTTTCATGCACTTGAGTCATGTTGATGACATAACTGTGTAAATGTTGTTAATAAAGGTTTTCTGTTCGAGGCAATTTCATTTTAAAAGTCAATGTTATTGTCATTTCAAAAGGCTATATTCATGCTATTTAGCTACATCAGCATATAAATGTCTCTGTATGAATCTATCAACCCATTCTCTCCCCACAGAGGCAGCTCGGTCATACCCGAGTTAGCCTCTATTCTATTACGGCTAATACATGGGACAGAAAGGTAGAAATCTGATTGGAGGCAATTGAAGTTAGTTGTGCAATCAGCGACGCCGTTACAAAAGTGGTCATTTGCAAAACCTCAGCTATTTCCGTGTTTTTTCGGCAAAGCTATCGTTGAAATTTAACTTCCAGGGGAGATAACTATTCCTTTTACAAAACATCACTTTTTACCTTCTCATTAGTTTTTATTTGGTAAATTAGTAAAATAAAATCTATCATAACACAAGAAATAATTTACACAAATATAAAACGGTTCCTATCTAATGAAAACCACTATTCATATCTGATTATCAGATATTTTCTCTACACTGATAATAAAATTTAAACATAGAAACATAATATTTTCCATGTCAGTATATGACCGTTAAGAATTCCCAAAGTCGCGGATATCCAAAAGGTGTTTTCATTGGCTGCAAATAAGGGAGATATCTCAAATTACAACTTTTTGCCGCTAGGGCAATCTGCCAGAACCCCAGGATCTTGGCGTATTAGAACAGAGGCTTGCTTGCACTGAGCTGCCTCTGTGGGGAGAGAATGCCATCAACCTTGGTTTGCTGAAGGCTGATTACTCAGTGCTACTTTAAGCCTGTGTGTTTTCAGTTAAAGACTCCAAGGAGATGAGACAAACCTTTCAAACTCAATATACATCTAATTGATGCCCCTCATGCGATCTCAGCAGCAGTGGCGGCACAAGGTCCAAGACAGTGCTCTCATTGGTTGATATATGGTATGTGCTGATGGAGCAGGACGGTATAAATTGTTTTCAGTGTCTCTCCAGCATGTAAGTTCAGTTTCACTTTAGTCACTTTTGTGATGACATGAGTGAGACGGTAGTGGTGCAGTATTTCGGAGACAAGGTTGAGGGCCTTGTCACTTGATTATGTGATGCAATATTATATAAGAATCTATACCGAAACGGCGCTACTGTCCAATGAAGAAGTTGTTCATCCATAGAATTACTCTTGTCTTCAGTGACGCAGTATTTCGGAGACAAGGTTGAGGGCCTTGTCACTTGTTCATCATCTCTTATACACACGCTGCAGACACTCATATTGCAGCATTTCAATCAATTGAAAGCATTGAGTTGAATTTTATCCTGAAAAGTAGAACTGGGGACAAACAAAACACATCAGAAAAGTATAAAAGCTTTATTTACATTCAATAAACAAGAGTATCTGTTTAATACTACTGCTCCATCTTGCGCTTGGCAAGTTTCTTCAGGTCGCGCATAGCATCAACTGACACAACCTGGAGTCTGTTCATGTACCTCTGTGTCCACGAGATGAACTCAGCCAGGTCCTCGGGGTCGTTCCCGGGACACGGGACTGACACGAGGGGGAAGTCGTCCCCGAGTCTCTCCACCAGCTTCTTTTCATTCTCCTCCTCGAAGAGATCATCATCCTCATCATCTCGATACAGCGACCAGAACGGGACCACGTTCCCCGGCTCAATCAGCTGCTTGTTGTCCAGCATGACCTTCTCCAGGGCCGAGGCGTTGGCCTTATGGTTCACCTTCATGTGGGTCTTCATGAAGTGCTTGTCTCGGTTCATGGTGTCGCACTCACAGCACCGGTACATGGCCACCCTGGTGTTGTGGTACTGGGCCCAGTGCTGCTGCATCTTCTCCAGGGTTGTATAGGAGTGAGGACACGACTCCACTGGACACTTCTGCTCTGGCAGCTCCACCTTGGGGCCGCCGGTCTGAAACAGGTCAAGGATAATCAGTTACATGAACAGAATGAATAATCATTAGTAAGTCTGAAAGAGGGTAATCTTTCTCAGAATATGATGATAGACTGTGAATCACTTGATCAAATCTCCCTAATGAATGATCTGAGTTCTCCCATAAAGTATTGAAATGTTATTTCATCAATCTAAAGCTGGATGAATTAATTTTTACCGCCATACCCTCGTGAATAATCACAAAGAGGTTTTAGAATGTCCTGGTTTACAGATTTGCAAGTAATGAATTCATTCAAGTTATTGTAATCAGAAAAAGTTTTAGGACATCAATTAGAATGATTTTAAGGTTGTCTAACAATTAATTCAGCAAGTCCTGAATCATATTCCTACCAGTTTAGGCATGGGCAGCACAGCATTCCCCGGGTCGACACAGTTGATGTTGGGGACGGGAACTTTCTTGGCTCGCTTCGTCTGGTCCTCGTAGTTCTTCTCCTTGAGTGCGGGATGAGTCTTGAAGTGCTCGTGCAGCAGGGCCACCGTCTTGTGCACGATCTTCTTCTTCTTGCAGGGCCCCACCTGGCACATGTACCCGGTCTTGGTGGGCACGTGGGCACGCCGCCAGTGGGTCCGCAGGGTCTCCCACTTGGTCTGCACCTTGCAGTCCTTCACTGGACACTGCATCTGGGGAGAGACATTCAAGAATTCTTTCTTGACTGGGATTCTCATTTCATTTCTTTAAAGGACACTGCATCTGGGTATTAATTTTGGAGATGGTATGAAACAAGGACTCTTTTTCTCCTATTTTACTCATGGCAATACTATAGTTTCTGCTGTATCTGGGGATAAACATTGGTGACAGAATTTTACCGAGGAATAATTGAATAATAAAGATAAGCAGATATAATATGAGAGCAGGAACATTGGGTACTGATTGAAAAAAGTATTCTTTCCCAGACTTTCTAATAATGGAAAATGTTTCTTGGGATCAACATGAGGACAGATAGAAACAAGAACTTTTCCTCAACTGGGGCTACCCGTGTAATTCTATCAATCATTCCTCAGTTACAAATAGAGCAGTTTGTGTAAATAGAAAGACATATGATAAGTTGCATATATAAATTAGGATTACCCTGGGTTTCCAAGAACGGACAATGTTTTACTAATGAAATGTTTGGTATGTTATATACCTTTGTGAAGTTATTGTAGTATTTGCCAGTCCGTGGATCCAACAGGAAGCGGTTGATGACTTCTAGCTCCATATTCAGAGGATCAACGTAGGACGTGTCTGGTTTCTCTTCAGTCTCACTGCTCGGTGGGGGCTTTGTGAAACAAAAGTGATGAGAAAAATTAATATGCTTCAGGGCTGATGCAGTGGAAATGCAAAATGAACCAATAGTCAAGCTGAAGCATTACATGACAAGATGAATCAGATGTCTTTAAGAACAAATTATTCATGGACCGTAAGGTATCTGGTCAATCAGGCAATTTGGTTCTAGGAGATTTGTGATAATAAGGAAAGATTATCATTTCTTACCTTTGTTTTAGATTCCTTGACTTTTGGTGGAATGAACTCTTCATCTGAAACATCAGACAATCTTCATTAATAATAATAATAATGTAATACTAATTTTAACGCCTAGTATCCAGTCCAGGACTGCTCAACGGCGATACAATGGCTGTACAATGTATATTATTACCCTGAAGGAATTGTACTTTTGAGTCAAGCTACTAAGCGCCTCGCGCGACCATATAGGTCCGTACTTTCCCCATGTTCAGGTACCCATTTATACAGCTGGGTGAACTGAGTGCAATGTGGATGAAGTGCCTTGCCCAAGGACACAACACAGTGTTAAGGCCAGGTTACAAATTTTTTGTGTCTCCACCGGGATTCGAACCCGGGCTTTCGGCGTGACAGGCCAGCACGCTAACCACTACACCACCGTGCTCCACATCATTCTACTCCTTGCCCACTGCTACCGCACTAAACTCAAGCCTTGTTAAAACACAATCCATTAGGATAATAACTTTGAAAACAAGTGTATGAGGTTTATTTATGCACATCTTTTCAAATTTAAATACCAAGAGTTTTATAACATTATTCAAAGTTGACTTGTTACAACGCAATACATTTGAATAAAAACTTTGAAAGCATGTGTAACTTGTTTATTCATGCACGTTTTAAAATCATATAACAGGACAGTCATTCACACTGATATATCCATATGCATTTACTTAACAAATAAAGATCATTGAAGATCTTGAAACAGATCTCTCTGTATATGCTGTTTTCCCCATTTAGATTTACAGATCTACCTGCTAGGTCTTCAGCATCTGCTAATGCTTCCATTTCCATGGCAACAGCTTCTGACTGATTCTGCTGAAACTCCTCAGGAGTGAATATGACCTGTAACAGTACAAGAAAGGGTTTTCAAACAAGTTGTATATATATATGGCAGAACCTGTTTAACACAATGGCGTGAACATCAGTGTCTACAAAAACTTACAGAATGAAGTTCCAAAAGGAGTAGAGAGTTAAAAATTATATGTGCAGACTCCTTGGACAATGGAGATTCTAATTTGTAACTTTGGTGACCCTGTGACCCCAAATAGGGTCACAGGGGTCACAACCTTAAAAACCTATTTTCATCTTCTTCTCCAGTTCTAAAAGGACTAGAGAGTTAAAAACGATATGTGCAGACTCCTTGGCCAATGGGGATTCTAAATTGTAGATTTCATGACCCCATGACCCCAAATAGGGTCACAGGGGTCACAACCTTAAAAACCTATTTTCATCTTCTTCTCCAGTTCTAAAAGGACTAGAGAGTTGAAGAATGAAGAATCATATGAAACACTTTTAACCCAGTCTAACTAAACCTAGCCTCAATAATACTTGCTAAACTCTGATATTGAGTCTAGCAAGATGTAGTAGTGGGTCGCGTCAGCCGACCTATCGAATTGACCTATCAGGAAATCATTTTACCAAGCCGCAAAAGTCTGCAGTCGCACATATGTTGGAGGGTCATAGGTCAGCGAAAGGTCGGCTGGCGTGACCTGCTATTACATCTCTCTAGACTCAATATCAGAGTTTAGCCAGTACCATCGAGGCTAGGTTTAGTTAGACTGGGTTTTGAAACAAGTAGAGGTGTGACGATATGTTGTGGTATTCGTGAATCGCGATACTTAATCTGACAATACACGTATCGTGATACATTCTCTGTATCATGATACGTATCGTTGCCTATTACATGGCTTATTTTCCCTAAAAAACAGATTATTCATAAAAAATTAAAGGTTTTTTTTGTACAAAAACCTTGAAAGAGCGTATCGTGATGTGTATCGTATCGAATCGTATCGCCATGAGCTATCGTGATTTATCTTACCTCACAGTAAAATAAAACAACTTATAACGTATCGTATCGTGAAAAATAGAGCCATTGGCTCTGTAGCTCATCAGGCTTCATTATCAATTATGCTTTATATATATTAGGGGCAACAGGGTCACCAAAGCTACAATTCATAATCCTCATCAGTCAAGGAGTCTGTACACAAAGTTTCAGCTTTCTAGGCCTCATGGTTCTGGAGAAGAAGATGAAAATAGGTTTTTAGGGTGTGGCCCCTGTGTGGCCCTTATAAGGGGTCACAGGACCACCAAAGCTACAATTTATAATCCTCACTAGCCAAGATGTCTGTACACACAATTTCAGCTTTCTAGGCCTCATGGTTCTGGAGAAGAAGATGAAAATAGGTTTTTAGGGTGTGGCCCCTGTGGCCCTTATTAGGGGTCACAGGGCCACCAAAGCTAAAATTTATACTCCTCACTAGTCAATGAGTCTGTACACAAAGTTTCAGCTTTCTAGACCTCATGGTTCTGGGGACGAAGATCAAAATAAGTTGTTAGGGAGTGGCCCCTGTGGCCCTTATTAGGGGTCACAGGGCCACCAAAGCTACAATTTATACTCCTCACTAGTCAATGAGTCTGTACACAAAGTTTCAGCTTTCTAGGCCTCATGGTTCTTGGGAAGAAGATGAAAATAGGTTTTTAGGGAGTGGCCCCTGTGGCCCTTATTTGGGGTCACAGGGCCACCAAAGCTACAATTTATAATCCTCACTAGTCAAGGAGTCTGTACACAAAGTTTAAGCTTTCTAGGCCTCATGGTTCTGGAGAAGAAGATGAAAATAGGTTTTTGGGGCGTGGCCCCTGTAGTCCTTATTAGGGGTCACAGGGCCACCAAAGCTACAATTTTTAATCCTCACTAGTCAAGGGATCGGTACACAAAGTTTCATCTTTCTAGGCCTCATGGTTCTGGAGAAGATGAAAATAGGTTTTTAGGGCGTGGCCCCTGTGGCCCTTATCAGGGGTCACAGGGCCACCAAAGCTACAATTTTTAATCCTCACTAGTCAAGGGATCGGTACACAAAGTTTCATCTTTCTAGGCCTCATGGTTCTGGAGAAGAAGATGAAAATAGGTTTTTAGGGCATGGCCCCTGTGGCCCCCTTATTAGGGGTCACATGGCCACCAAAGCTACAATGTTTAATCCTCACTAGTCAAGGAGTCTGTACAAAAAATTTTAGGTTTCTAGGCCTCATGGTTCTGGAGAAGAAGATGAAAATAGGTTTTTAGGGCGTGGCCCCTTTGGCCCTTATTAGAGGTCACAGGGCCACCAAAGCTACAATTTTTAATCCTCACTAGCCAAGGAGTATGTACACAAAGTTTTAGGTTTCTAGGCCTTATGGTTCTTGAGAAGAAGATGAAAATAGGTTTTTAGGGCGTGGCCCCTGTGGCCCTTATTAGGGGTCACAGGGCCACCAAAGTTACAATTTTTAATCCTTACTAGCCAAGGAGTATGTACACAAAGTTTTAGGTTTCTAGGCCTTATGGTTCTGGAGAAGAAGTCGAAATTCCACAAAGTTTACGGACGGACGGACGGACGGACGGACGGACGGACGGACGGACGCCGGACACCATGCCATGCCATAAGCCCATCGGGCCTTACAGGCCAGATGAGCTAAAAATCTGTATCGTCACACCTCTAGAAACAAGTTGTATATACAACAGATGTGGTGGTGTCTCTAGCTTTACTGATGTCACTTCAGTGTTTGTTCCTTTTTTTTTTTTTAGCAATGATGTGGAAACATTCAATGTTACACTATTTAGCGATACTCACAAACCTTAGACAAACATGGAGCAGTTTAGAGGATTGGATCAAGGAGAAAACGGGAAAGATAAAAATCACGAAATATATAAATCTTATTTGGCTACTATGAAGAGTATAATGATGTTGTAAACCTTATGATCAATACAACTTCATTCAATATCACACAAAAAAAAATAAATGCATACTGTCCAAAGGATCACCTAATGTTCAGAATGTCAAAATAGTTACCGGTGTAACAAATACATCTGTGCACATAGACAAATATATATCATCCTCAACATGTGACCACACCAAATTCATGACATAATGGTCTATATGCCACTCCTTCTCAACTTAACCTTTACAACTCCCGATAAGACCCTTATATGCTTTATTATGTTGTTTTAGTCGTCCCAGCAGGCCTATAAGTGTTGAACAAATAACATGTTTATGTAAAAATTTTACCTATTGAAAAGAAATAATAAAATAAAAATATAAAAAAAGAAGATACTCACGGGTTGTAAAGGCTCTTGACCAGAGTATGTGAAAGTTGTTATTCTACAACAGAATAAATAAGAAGACATGGTCATCAACATCCCCCGCCAAATAAGTTTTCAATAAAGCTCCCAATATTTTCCTAAATGGGCTATAAATCTGTCATAAGTAATTGCATTTACCTCATTTTTGAACTCCATCAAGGTATTGGTTATTAAATAGTCTCTGAGAAAAGCTGTCCCCTTTAACTTGGACGGACGGAGCCCAAACCTATATCCCACTTCCACTTCGTGGCAGGGGATTATAATATTAATTCACTAATTAAACTCTTTGTTTGCATGTCCCAGAAAAAGATTGAATAGTCTAGCTAACCTAAGTCAAATAAATATTCCACAATTTATCTTTTGAATGGCAAAAACAATTGACTTGACACTTTTGAATTTGGACGCTTGAGTGTGAGGGTTCTTCAAAGTTTCAAGGCATCTTCCAAAGAAGAAGCTTAGTCAGTCTGATTAAATTGACAGTGCTTCGAGGAAAAGAGTGTTAAAATATTATCTCTATTGGGGTTCAAACAACACCCAGCCTGGCTTTCCTCTCCTTCACAGTCTGAAGGCACACCCATTACCCGTATGATCTGATGTAAGCTCATCTAGCCAATCACAAAGATGGCGGCAAAAGCCTTCGATATCAAAGCTAGGGGCAGTTAAGTTCTGTGAAATCTATTTTCTACGAGATCGCTGCCATGCTGGTTTTTGAAAGGGATGATGTGATTAGTCCGCTTGTTACTAGGTTTTGTCTGCGCTAAACTGATGTTGAACAAGTGCCCAGCTTGGGTGCTTTCAGACCATTTCTGAGAGAAAAGCCCTGATACATATTTATATTTTGGTTTCCTCGAAACACGGTCGATTTTCATCCAACTGGAAGCTTTGTATAAATAAAGATGTCTTGAGTGAGTGAGATGTTTTAAGCGTGTTTGGGCAATATCACACCCATTAGTGGTGGGCTGTCTTGATGAAGTTTTTGGCAAAAGAAATAAGAGAATGGTTCATGCAGAAAAAAATTGAAGTGACAAATGTATTTTTGTGACCTTTTTTCTAACTGTGATGAACAAATATTTAAAACTGAGTCCAGTAGAAAGTTCTTGAGATATTCCTAAATATTCTAACAAATCTTTGAAATACAATACAAAGACAGCACATACATGGTGTTGAAAAGATGCAATGTGTAAATTCACCAAAAAATGACTTGGCAAAAAATATGCAAAAATAAAAAGATTCCAGTCAATGGTTTTTGAGATATTTGATTTTGCATGTACGGACGGAGGGAAGGAGGGAAGGAGGGAAGCTGCCTATATAAGAATAGAAACTGAGTCCAGTAGATAAATCTTGAGATAATCCAAGTATTCTAAGAAACTGTGAAATACTATACAACAGATGACACTGACATGGTGTTGAAGGTGTTCCTGGTAAAGGACACGGTGACCTGCTTCCCATCAACCTCCAGCACCGACGCCAGCGTTTCCATGACGTCCTTGGCCTCCTGCACAGAGGTCATCTCGCCAAAAGCGTAGGACATGGACACGTTGGTGAGAGGGTCCCTCATGACGATCACCTGCCGACAGTACACACCCGTTGCCCAGTAGAGGGCGTTGTTCAAGGAGTCCTCGCACGTCAGCGCGTCCAGGCCTTGGAACACCAGTGCTGGTGGGGAGAAACTGTTGTTCAGTCTAATATATCTATATCTTAATTATCTTATAGTTATATATTACTAAAAAAACTTAACTAGTAATATCATTTGTGCTAACTTAAAATGTCAGCTGCTCAAAGAGAAGTTTTGTTCATACCCACATGCATACTTTGACATTGGTCTTCCGATATTTAAACTTTTTGGGGGGCTTATTTTGGGACTTTAGATATTTCAATCACATTTTTTTTAGAGAAATGTCTTCATCAAGCTTTTCACTACCAGGGATATCACTTTCATAAGGATTAAGTCACCAAAGAAAAGGCCGCATGTTTTGAACCTGAGCCATGTGACATCCTGTGACTTTCATTTTCGACCCCTGCCTTGTTTTTGACATCAAAGATCAATACAGAAACTTCATGACTCTCAACAATTGATTCCAATATGTCAGTCAGATAGTTCTTATTTCAGAAATTACATAACTTTAACCATGCGATGAGGTATTAAGTATATAAGGGACACTATATAAGTGTCTAGACTAGAAATACAGAATCCTGAAAAGTTGCAATCAAAGTAAGTTGGTCAATAATCAACATTGTTCTTTACTAAACTGAAGTGGGAGAACTCAAAGAGACAACATTAATAAGGACAGTTTTCATGCTGTATAATTTCAAGGCTCCGTACCTCGTTTATTTCACCAAATATGTGGCATTATAAGACATATATAAATACTTTCGGTTTGCTAAGAAATTCGTATTCATTTTGTTTCTTAATATGTGTGTGTCCTACGAAGGTTTCAGCATTTCTGGTATTCACTTACTATTGCAAGGATTTGTTCCCACTTCTTCAGAACCATCGTATGAGATGATCTTCTCGGAATCTGAATTTGAAGGTCATAAAATCATTTAAAATATTTGATACTTTAACTTCAATTTATACCAAGGTTATGAAATAATATTTTTGCAAGTACTTATTCTAACATTTATATTTATCTCAGAATGGTTGTCATTTGCACCAAGTATCAAGAGTCATCACATTGTTTCCTTCAAAATTAAAATCCCTTTCACAGTGCTCCAGATAAGTTGCGTATCTGCATATTTTAAACAATTAAATCCTTAAAAACTCAATTATTTTAAACACTTGGATTACAGATATGCAGACATTTTCTTTGAAGCCAAAACGAATCAAATAGCTTGCATACTGTATGCAATGATTTTTAAACGTCAGCGTAGTCGAACAAAACATTTTGACAAATGGATATCATAACTCTTCAAAATATCAATATCCAATGCTTTAAACATGTTCATTAGTAACATTACATTTTAAAGATAATGTTTATTTGCAGGAAAATACCCCTTTATGTTAAATCTTGAGAGTACAATCTCACTTCCCATATGAAATACCCAATTGTCCGACATCAGCGAATTTTACTTTTGTACACTATCAAAATCAACATTACTCAATTGTTACCAAAACAGGGAGTAAATACCCAATAGGTTCAAAAATTATCGGGAGCACTGCTTTTAAGAGATTAACAAGACCATTGTCATCAAGACAAAATATCATTATTTCAATCAGCTAGATTATTCTACAAGACTTGATCACCTGTCTTGGAGAGTTTGCAGGTGAAGCAATGTTCTCTGTGTTTGTAGTTCTCTGTTCCACACTGCAACACAACCACATAACAATAAGTCTCATGATAATAATAATACTAACTCCCTATTGTCCTAGTTACAAACTAATGTCACAAATTCTTTGAGTGCCCATAGAAGGGCAGCCACTGTTCAGCGCCAGTTCAAGCAATGTTCTGTCCTTAGAATGATGAACATCAAGCAAGGAAGCAACATCTTCTATGTTTTAACATCTTTTGGTAAGTTGGGCCAGGAATCAAACCCTGACTACCAAGATGATGGGCCGACACTTTACCAACTGAGCTATAATACAAGGTCAACAGGATTTCATTAAGTCAGATAGTAAAAACAGAATCTATTTCAGAATTGAATTGGATCTTTTGAATTAAGAAGCTGAAACCAAGATTCAAATTGTCTCAAAGTTTTGATTGACACACCTCTGGCAAATAAAGTTATGTTGCTGGTTTATGTCGTACCTTATTGCACACCCAAGGTTTCCTGGTGTTCTGTGTTCCGGAGCTGTAAGTAGCAAAAATTGGCAGGCTGTTCTCGGACATCAGAATCATTCCCTGTAGAAGATTCATAATGTACAATATGAAAGTATGGTATTAGAGACGTGACAATATGTCGATACTTTGAGAATCATAATACTGAATCTGATGGTACATTATAGGGCATTAAATTAGAGTTGTAATGATATGTCGATACTTTGAGAATCATGATACCGAATCTGATGACAACACGTGAGAGCATGTTATTAGAGTTGTAATGATATGTCGATACTTTGAGAATCATGATACCGAATCTGATGACAACACGTGAGAGCATTAAATTAGAGTTGTAATGATATGTCGATACTTTGAGAATCATGATACCGAATCTGATGACAACACGTGAGAGCATGTTATTAGAGTTGTGATTATATGTCGATACTTTGAGAATCATGATACCGAATCTGATGACAACACGTGAGAGCATGGTATTAGAGTTGTGATTATATGTCGATACTTTGAGAATCATGATACTAAATCTGATGACAACACGTGAGAGCATGTTTTATCCCCCGCCACGAAGTGGAAGGGGGATATAGGTTTGAGCTCCGTCCGTCCGTCCGTCCGTCCGTCCGTCCGTCCGTCCGTGCGTGCGTGCGTCCGTCCGTCCGAGTTAAAGGAGCCAATTTTTCTCAGAAACCATTAAAGGTAGGATTATCAAATTTTGTGTGTGCCTTCAGGGTATCAATACCTTGATGGAGTTCGAAAATCAGAACCACGCAAATATTTTTTCCGGAGTTATTGCCCTTGTTACGTTTTTTGGGACTCTGTTCGAGGTGGCTTCAAAGGAGCCAATTTTTCTCAGAAACTGTTACAGATAGGATCATCAAATTTAATGTGTGCCTTAAGGGTATCAATACCTTGATGGAGTTCGAAAATCAGAACCGCGCAAATATTTTTTCCGGAGTTATTGCCCTTGTTACGTTTTCTTGGGACTCTGTTCGAGGTGTCTTCAAAGGAGCCAATTTTTCTCAGTAACCGTTTAAGATAGGATCATCAAATTTTGTGTGTGCCTTCAGGGTATCAATTCTTGATGGAGTTCGAAAATCAGAACCGCGCAAATATTTTTTCCAGAGTTATTGCCCTTGTTACGTTTTTTTGGGACTCTGTTCGAGGTGTCTTCAAAGGAGCCAATTTTTCTCAGAAACTGTTACAGATAGGATCATCAAATTTGATGTGTGCCTTAAGGGTATCAATACCTTGATGGAGTTCGAAAATCTGAATCATGCAAATATTTTCCGGAGTTTCGTGTCATGATATTTTTGAGTACACTCGAGTATTTAGGAGAAGGTTCTGACTTTATTTAAAATAAGAACAAATCTGGCGGGGGATGTTGATGACTATGTCTTCTTGTTAGAGTTGTGATTATATGTCGATACTTTGAGAATCATGATACTGAATCTGATGACAACACGTGAGAGCATGTTATTAGAGTTGTGATTATATGTCGATACTTTGAGAATCATGATACTGAATCTGATGACAACACGTGAGAGCATGGTATTAGAGTTGTGATTATATGAGAGTTGTAACAATACCTTGAGAATCATGATACTGAATCTGATGATATCACTAGGAAACTTCAAAATTTTAATTTTGATTTTGTCATCCGATGTCCAAAATGGTCCATTACCCTGGCTTCTGCCCTTTCAATCGCTGCCTGATCAGTGAGATTGTAAACTACCTACACTGTAGGCAGGCAAACACACCTTACTGCATGAAAAACATATGATTTGAACCAGGGATTTCTTGAGCATATGTCTGACCAGTTAACCATCATACTACCCGTTCTTTGTACTGCTTGAATACAAACCAAAAATTAATATATTTTCAAATTACACAAAGCACTTACCTTTGATTCATTGAACCATTTCTCAGCACTTGCTTGATCTTTGAACTCAAGAAAACCAAATCCTCGACTTTCACCTGCAAAAAAAATATTTTGAAATTCACAATACTTCCAGTGATTGTGAATGATGGTCGGTCACAAAGTGCATCAAATCTATGTTGCCATGCTATCAATCGCTGCAAATTAACTGCTATGCACATTTCATACATTTATAAAGAGAACATGTGTGTCTAGATTTGCTGATAAGTGAACATCCTCACTCGACATTAGTCACTTGATGTAATCATAAGGTTAAAAAAAATATGAACGAAAGTGTCAGTTGGTAAATAAAAATTATCAAATCAAAAATAAAGTTACCGACCTGATCCTACACTTCTGATTATCTTGCAACAAACTAGGTTTTCAGTTTCCTCATTCAGCACCGCTTCAATCTAGAAAATTAACACATTTTCAGTTGCTAAATTAAAGTTTATGATTAATGATGATTTTAACTGTTGTATCAATAAATGTATCATCAATAACAATAAGTAGATAACGCAAGAATACAGAGACAAACATGGTGATGGAGAGATTTACAGAAACGATTAAAAGAAGACGACAAAGATTGAAGACACTTTGCTAGCCATGAAGTGGTAAAAATATATGCGAGTCTGAGGTCACAGACTTACCAAATTCAACTGTTGACTTGCCCAAATTTTCTTTTAACAAGTCAATATCTAATCTTCCAAACTATTGATGAGAAAACTGTCATTACATCCAGTTCTAGCTCTTGTGACTAATTAGGAAAAAGGACAGTATGTTGATGACCAACTTACAATGAAAGGTTTAATTTATGACCACACAAGACATGTTAACTATCTAAATATGTAATAAGTCGTAATTTCTGTTTTGGGGCTTTGCGCATGACAGGAGATATTGTTTCCGTTTATGACCGAAAAGATCATTTAACATCCAACACTGTGTTCTACAGGAGATATCGCTTTGACAGTAGATTTTGAACAATGCCCTGTAATCAGAAAATACATGACATCACAAACGTTTTACATCATCAGTAAGGAAGTCACAATGCTATGACGTCATAAACACAACGACGTCACAATGCTATGACGTCATTAACACGATGACGTCACAATGCTATGACATCACTGTTTTAGCAGTTTTAGGGCTCTGCAATGTTCAAAGGTGTACATTTTAATGCTTTTTTGATGAAAAATGATTTTGGATGATAAATAGAATCTCGCCCTCATGTCTTCTGATATCAAATATATCAACACTCGTTGATAAAAGTAAAATATCCTCGGCAAGCCTCGGATATTTGTTTCTTTTATCAACTTGTGTTGATATATTTGATATCAGAAGACACTCGGGTGAGATTCTCTATGTGCTTGCATGATGATATCAATGTACCGACAAAAGAAACATGTGACTATCAAAGGCTGTACGTTCTTATTGAAGAAATAAATGTGCAGACTGTCGTTACCTGAGTTGCCTCGAGGGAGTGATCTATGTTCCAGATGAGAATGTTACTAGACGGGACGTGTGTCACCCACTTCAACCAGCCGTGGTCAGCTTTCACCTACACAAACAATCAACCAATGAAACTACTCATTCTTTGTCAGAATAACCCTCACCGTGTAGGCCAAAAGTTATTGATAAAAGTTGCTTTTGTTACATCTGTCTTAAGAAACAAATTATCATCAAGGTCTAGTTTTACCGAATATCTTTCTGTCGACTTTTCAATTTTTCAAATTATTCTAATTTTGACTATTAAACATTGTATTTCATCACTTTCAAGTTTTTATCGAGGAGTCTGTCAGATGCAATGTTGTATTATTCTCTACTTACCCAGTTTGTCCGTTTATTCGGTAAACCATATGCAAGTGTGACTTTTTTTCCTTTTATTTCTACGTGATTCTGGAACAAGGATCATAAAATTATTGAGTTTTGACAACTTGCAAAATATCAATGTGAAATGATTAGTGTTACAAAATAAATTTCATAAAGGTTTTCAAACAAATAAAAATAGTGTAGCTCATCAGGCTTCATATCAATTTTGCTTTAGGCTGTGGCAAATGTGGTTCCCCCCCTTACTTTGGACCACAGAGTCACCAAATGTACAATTCTAACTTAGGAGTTTGCACACAAAGTTTCAGCTTTCTAGGCCTGATGCTTCTTGAGAAAAATAGAGCCATTGGCTCTGTAGCTCATCAGGCTGTATATTTGATTTTGCTTTAGGGTGTGCCTGATGCTTCTTGAGAAACAGGTGAAATTAGGTTAAAGGGTGTGGCCCCTGAGGCCCTTATTAGGGGCCACAAAAGCTAAAAATCATAATCCTCATTAATCAAAGAGTATATTCACAAGGTTTCAGCTTTCTGGGCCTTTTGCTTCTGGAGTGCTCTTTTAGTTGTTAACTTTGAATGTGAATGTCTTATAGCAGACATTCTTCTCTTGAACATCAAAACAATAAGATATCAAGATCACATCAAGATAGAGGCTAATAGAATCAAACACTTACTTGAGTTTTTTCCATCCAAAGTTTAGCATCAGGGTTGTGTACAAAGTCTACAAAACCACACCCACCTCTTTTACTGTCACCTGAAGCAAACAATTAATAGGTAAATCATATCATTATGTTATAATGTTCACTTAATGTTGTCTGTGAAAACATTGTGTTTTAGAACAATACCATAAAATAATATCTTTAAGCTATATCAGATAATGTTCACTTCATAAATATTATTTTTTCTAAAATTGAATATGTGATTATTCTTTAAGAGTGAAAATTACCATTAAAAAATTTATTTTCCATTTTTGCCGATCTTGTTTAACAGTGAATATCTCTTCTCTCTAATTTGTGAATATCATGTTAAGAAAAACAAGTAAACAAACAAAGAACTTTCAACTCATAACAAATATGAACTCTCACCAAAACTACTGTGTATTATTCTCACTTCTCGAACCTTTGAATGACAGAGGTGGAGCAATCGATGGATCTAAGGAGAAAGCACCAAGTCAGTTAAGTTGCACTGTATTATTAAAGACAAAAGCAATCAAAGTGACCTTTATATGCTCTATAAGGATGTAAAACTATATTCTCAAAGAAGCTATCAAACTGTACATAATTACATGAGTGACTTCTTTGAATACAATATGGCCACTACTTAATTTCAGTTGCTCAGAACATAAAAGCATGTGAAGCATTCATAAAATCATTTGCCAGAAAAAAATTTTTTTTCAAAAGTACATCACTAGAGAAGCTATTTTCATTATCCGAAGGCTTACAAAATGATTACAGAAGGTGATCCATATAATCAAAAACTATTCATAGTTGAGGTGGATACCCTCTTATCAATTTCAAATGTATCTTCAACCAAGAGAGTTATTTGTCATTGTATACTGCATTATGTATTGTGCAGAATGTTCTGTAACACATATACTCAATATTGTATGTATATCATGCCTATGCTTCAAGGAATAAAAACATTTAAAAAAAAAAAAAAAAAAAAATTTCAAATGCCCACACAATTTTGAAGACAGATGGCATTAACCACCTGGAAGCAATAGTCCGAATCTCCTGAGTACAAAATGGCCAGTATGTGCATAATGATAACGCTTGATTAAAAACAGACAGAAATGAAGATTTCAGTAAACACAGTTCCTTGATACCATATCAAAATATTTTTTTCAGTAAACTAGCTGGCTCTTTCTAGTGTTAAGATAAATGTTTTTCATAAAACTGCTATTAGTCAGGGCACTGTTAAATATTTCCTATATCTCCAAAATGTTTGGAAAGGAGTTTTTCAAATCATAAGAAGTTCTCTCACGTCAATGATCTCGGTCCCGACCGGCAGCCCCGTCAGCAAGACGGAAGCACAGGGGTGAGTCGACTTCCACTGTCTCCATGGATCTTGGTCTACTGGCGGCGCCTTTGTTGACAAAAATATACTTAGATGTGCTTTTACATCTAATCAATGTATGAAAAACTTTAACATGCTCTGTAACGCAACAAGATTTATGAAATTAAAAGTTTGAAACAGAAGTGGCAGAGACCAAAAGATGTACAAAACCCAGTTACCTTGGTTACTGAACGTGCTGGAGATCTCTCCATACTTCGGACTGAACCTTCGTGACTGTGAACTGACGGAACTCTGCTTGGTCTTTCCTTTATTTGACCTCTTTGGTTTCTGTTTCCAGGCAAATTTATTTCTCCCCTGGGCGACCTATCTCTTGATACCATTTCTCGTCCACCTTGATAACCACGACCTTCTCTACCACGGCCATCTCCTTGGCGACCACGTCCACGACCTTCACCTTGGCGACCTCTTCCACGACCTTCACCTTGACGACCTCGGCCGCTACCTTCACCTTGGCGACCTCTGCCCCGACCTTCATCTTGGCGTCTTCCCTGACCTCTCCTGTCTCTTGAATACCTAGTTTCCAAAGTTCAACATAAAATTGTAAAATATATTCAACTGATTCATTTGCTTGATTCCTTTGGCAATGGTTACAATCGTTCAAGCTTGTGTGGTTTTCATAAAATTTTCAGATGACTATTAGCAAAATTATTCAGATTTGGCATGATGGTCAGATAGGTATATGTGTAAAAACATCTTCTACAAGTAAATTTACTGTTCTCTTAAGACACTGTGTTTGTCACACATAGAATTTGGTTTTGACAAATAATACAATGTATTGTGATATTCATCAAATACATCTATAAATTCATAGATATGTGAAAGCTACTATTTTTCTGTAAAAAAAACTCAAATATCTATTTAATTGTGATTTTGAAAGCTCTTTGAATGTAAAGCAAATTTTCCCGCGGGGATAATAAAGTTTATCTTATCTTATCTTATCTTAAACCATAAACTGATGTCAATTTCCCAAGTTTTCACTCAGTGAATGTCAACTGCTCAAAGGTATCCTTTCTATTTACATATAAGACATATAATCATACAGACAAAATTGATAGAATAAGAATCAAACCTGTCTTGATGTCTCTCCGCCATTTCAAAATCATCAATTCGACTTATTTCCCTCTCTCTCTCTCTTAAAAGATCTTCTCTCTCCAGTTCCATTCTCCTTGTTTCAACTATCTCCTCGTAATAGGCTCTCTCCATTCGGTCTCTCTCCTCCTGTTGATCTCGTTCTTGCATCACGTGCCTGACCCGGTCTTCGTAATCCTCATCATACATTCGATCATATACTCTGTCGAGTTCATCTCCCTCTATCAACTCTTCTCTCCTCAAATATGTGTCTCTTCTATCATGAAAGTCGGGTTCTCTCAACATGTCCCTCTCTACAAAGTCTTCATGTCTGAAATGTTGTCTATCTTCATCATAAACTGCTCTCCTGTCATCAAAGGGACGATCCACTCGATACAAGTCATCTTCAATCAGGAAACGACTCATTTTGTTTCTGAAATTGAAGATAGTGTGTAATATAGATCCCCAAACATTTGATCTAATCATAGATCCTGTTTAACATTTTAAAAAGTTTCTGAAATAATGAGATACAAATAAACAAAAAGCCATGTACTTCTTTGATTACAGAATTTGAGTAGATGAAGGACGACAAAAAGGCAATATTATTGATATGGATGCTGTGAGCTTAGTCTGTCCAACAGCCCCTGAAACAAAATATCTTTATAGCCCCATGCAAGTCTATGTTATTGTATTTATTTAGTCTCCACTGAGCTCACTGTATAGGAATCTGAGCCCTTCGTCCTACAGCATAGTGCAATGGGAAAGTTTTTAAAGCCGCAAATTACATACTTCCCTTTAAAGAGTGAGTCCGTGATTTCTGTCGCATATTGTTTTGCTTTGATACGAATGTAAATGTCATTATTCATGATAAAGATTAAAAATATCTCACATATTCATTCCCCAAATGGCAATTTTATTTGAAATGAAATTCTTAAAACAGTCAAAAAAATTTACACGTCCGGGTTACATGAATATAAATAGCAATATATATCAGTTCTTGAATATTGGGAATAGTAATTTCCATTTGTTGTTGAATACACTCATTTCATTGTTTCTTTTGAAAATGTATTTTTTGACAAAACAGATTTTTTTATAAATCTTTTTTAGTTAATCAGTTTTGAAATTCACATATTTTTGTGTGTGCATAAATTAATTTATTAAAACATTGTTATTGGTTGTGGGAAACCAAATCAAATTGGTGTAGATTTTTTCATAGACACGGGAGGTTCGTAGACAGAATTAAGAAATATCAGTGGTTTCGTAGACAGAATTGACAGTTGGTTTGTAGACACTTGAAAAATGGGCAAGAATTTTTTTTTTAATATGTGTACTTTACTATTGTATTTGTTTGAAAGAATCATTTAGAAATATTTATTTTTCAATCAATTGCGTACAAGTATTTAAAGCCGTTTATCCCCAGTACTTGGCACTGTTCCGATTTCAAAAATCATACTCACCAGTTAACTTTATTTACTTCTATGCAGTTATATTTATTCATAGTTATTAACTAAATATATATTGTTGAAAATATTTTTTTTATATATCGTTACGAATCCACCGTTTTATCTGTCTACGAACCCACCTTGTCTACTAAAACACCCAGTCTACGAACCCGTTTTGTCTACGAAAACACCGGTTCCCAATCAAATACAGGGTATTTATACAGCACAGTAATTTCAGGAATGATGGATAAAAGTTATAGTAGACATAGTACCCTGCATTTATATTTGTGCAACTTACTTCACTGGCAAAACGTGATCGAAAACCGAACAATATCTTTCATTTATCCCATTACAGCTAAAGTTTTTATGGTTATACCAAAATTTTACCTTTATCTGGCCACCACTAAATAATCCAGAAAAGGTGAATTGTTATTCAAATCATATAATTTTACACAGCCAGTAAAAGGACATTTTATTTCAATCACCCTTTCCGACGTGATTTTTCTACGGTTTTCGTGAAAATTAGGATTTTGTTAAGAAATCACCTTATTAAATAAAAATAATTTGAATTTACAATAGATCTTTCAAAGTAGGTTAATATCAAATGAAAAAACAATGAATATATTTAATATGTAGTCAAATTTCAAGTACAACCAAAATATAAGTATTTAAAATTATTCTTATTCCGACATGCCTACTTTTACATAAAACACTTCATTCGGAATACATCGGCAAAAGTTCGCTACACAGTAAGCAACTCAGTTCAAGATCATATGGTACGCCTTGGGATATCCGATTGATTGCGGGACGATAATCCAAGAGGTATCACATCCTTTAAATTCAAGGTACGTTTACACTTTTATGCACAAATTAACCGAAAAACGTTGTCCAAACCTCAAAATGAATGTCAAACCGGTTTCTTTTTGGTGGCAGATGGAAGGTAAACAGACGATCACGTGATTTGTTCATGTGACCTTATACGCCACTTCTCTTCCGGATCATCAACATATTCACAGAATATAATTTTTCCACCGGTTTAGTCATCCCTCACATATCTCAACATAAGGTACGTTTTCTTATAAAATGTTCGTTCTTACATGTCAACCGTTGAGTGACATATTCAGTGTTTGTCATGCAGTGAAATTCAAACAATTTGGTATCTCAACCAATCCCTATTATATTTCTCAGAGTGTCAGAATGTCTTTTACAGTGCAACTGACTTTATTCTGACAACCCATTGCCATGTGGCTTGCATATTGTAAATATGATGTCATTACTTTTGGTCAATGACATGTTGTATCGTGTCCTAAATTAAAATTTAGACCATTGATCATATTTACAATTGCTCATTTATATAGGGTATAATCATTAATACTAAATAAAGTGCATGTATATTTTTAAAATCCAATATTATTTATAATCATTTAGATGAATGTAACAACATATTTTGTTCACAACTAAGGCCCTTTAATTTTGTATATTATTTCAATAACTTATTTATTAATATCATTTCAATTGCAATGAACTTATTTATTTACTGTAATCATATTTATTTTCATATCATGTATACTGAATTTTGCGCATTCTTCAAAGAACACTTATTTACGCATTTAGGATAAAAATGAAATCATTTAAGCTGATATTCGCATCATATCGATCACATAATAAAGATTATCAGAGATGCTGGCTAATTCAATGCTAGCTACGCCAACGCATATCACCAACATTTGGAATAACTTATGTAATCACATGACCCCTAATACAGACTGACGAGGGATTCTTTATAAAATGAAAGTTACACATGCATGGAATATATACCACAATAACAGAATATCACTTTATGAAATTGACATATACCATATTTCTTCTAATAAGCGCCCGATCGGTTATTTTTTCAGCACCCCTTTACCCCCTGGCGCTTATTGGAGGCCCGGCGCTTATTTCTTTCATAGAAAATAGAAAGTTTGTGTTAGACAGTATTTTACAATGAATATCTGTAAAATGTTAACTAAGGGACATTAATTCAATGGTTTGGACCCGGCGCTCATTAGAGACCCGGCGCTTATTAAGGGCCCGACGCTTATTGGAGACAAGGTGCTTATTAGAGGAAATACGGTAATGATCTCATGCATGCTTTACACTTTAAAAACAAAGCAGGTAGCTGAGAATGAAAAATGAGGCATGGGCAATTAAATCTACCAGATAATTGACAGCTATATAAATCCTGATACTCACTTGAGTTGGTTTGGTACAGTTTCACTCTAACGTTTCATTGTTGTGATTGAATTAAAACTTAACTAAGTGTGAAACATCGCAAGACAGTATCCAACAAAGGTTTTGAATATCTTCCTATGTTGCTGTCATTGTTGAAAGAAAGTGATGTTTTTATTACCTGTAAAAAGTTAACCACCATCCCCCAAGTTGTTTAAGTTATTTATGAAAATGATAAAAGAACAAAAATATCATAAAATGAAAAGAAAAACAAATCAAGGTTAAATTGCGTTGTCAGTGATGAATTTACATTTAGCTAAATTTGAGTATCTGGTTTAAACATTGCGAAGTAAAATGAATTTGTTTATGTTCACTTACTTTAAGGTACTGTTGTTATTGAGGTACAGTTGAATCAAATCCATTGTAATACTGAAGTTATTATTCCTCCCACTCTATGAATGAATAGAAATATTTCCATTAAAATGGAATAAAAAAAGAAATGATATCAATAAAGTGCCAATTGAAAATTGTGTTGGTTGGACTACTATACACAACTGTAATTGTATTTGAAATAGCTTTGTCCCAATTGAACTAGAGCAGCATTTGTAATACCAACTGCTGCCACTCTGGCTTTGAGACTCCATCTCTTACAGGGAATGTTAGTGTAATACTTTGTAACTTCGTAAGGTAAGAAACAGTTACTGATGATTAGAATTCATGTCTTACAGACCACCCTTTTCTATTTTCATATTACTTGAATCGTATTGCTTTAATTCAAGTGTAATGATAAATTTCTGACGATATTAAAAAAACTTGTTTGAATTTATTACGCTCAGTCTCTGTTTGCACCAGGTGTAGATATTAACATAACTCTTTTACAGATGTTTGGTGCTTAGAAATTTGAATTTAAAAAAAAATTCAAATTGTTTGAAAATATTTGAAAAATTCATCTATTTACCTCAATGCTTATTCAGCGCAGTGTGGCATGGGTTAGTATCTATTTGTCTATCTATATGTTTCATTTAATAAATCTACATATATGACCTGTCGAGTTCAGGGACTCACAAGCCCAATGTCTTGAGAGTCCTTGTAGATTTGAATCAGTCCTTCAATATGTAAGCAATGGTACCATAAAAAAACTATTGTATCCAATGATTCACAGCCAAAGTTTTTATGAATCCTTTCAGAATTTTACAACTATTTGAAGCAGGACTGATAAGTTGTTGCTATTTCAAGATGAATGTCAGCATTTTAGGTTGAGAGTAAGTTTTCTTTGCCAGGCCTGACCCTGTACGACCAAGATTAGGTAGAAAGGGCCTTCAGCCATGTCCAGAGAATTGACTTTCTTCTTAGTCGTGTTGGAGAAGTAAGGGAATGGATCTTTGT
This sequence comes from Steromphala cineraria, assembly GCA_916613615.1. Taxonomy (NCBI): domain Eukaryota; kingdom Metazoa; phylum Mollusca; class Gastropoda; order Trochida; family Trochidae; genus Steromphala; species Steromphala cineraria. The sequence goes on from OU744729.1 coordinate 3,624,407, forward strand.
GGTTTGGCCAGCATATTTCAAGCCAAATAAGATTATGACACTAATTACATACTTTTGAAAGGGTTTATTTTGTGACATGTTATGAATATTGATTAAAAGACAAAAAAAGAGTATACATCTTTTTGTACCTGCAAGTGATTATATTTTATGAAAACATTTGATAATCAAAGACGTTTTTTTTATGATTGAGCCTGTTCTATAATTATTGCTGGGATGTCGAGGTAATGAGGAGTCTATTCAAGGAAATACAGTATGTTATATTGAGTTGATACAAACTGGTACGATTGTGAGCTAGTCCAGCGCTGGATGCAGTGAGATGCAGCTGTGTACACTTGTATTGATCTGGTGTGAGATCGGGATAGACAGAAGCTATTGCAGCACCGCTGGTTCCACACAGACAGGAGACGATAGCCGACGCTTGCATTGTTAGTCGTGTTGCTATCAGTTAACTCTCTACATGCTTAACCTTTTGGTCGTTTCTTGGAATCATAACACGGAAATGGAGTACCAGGATTGTTCGAGGTCAATCATGCAGTGACTTGTGACTTGGAATATCACTGTTCTTGCAGGTAAAGGGTTAATGTGTGTGTTTTCAATTCATGAGAACATTTCAGAGAGTTATGAATAATATTTGATATTTTTTAACATTGCATTTTGTAGCTGTTGTCGACAGCACAAGGTTTAAAGTGACGAGCATAGGTAACTAGAGTCAGCGTGCTTGAGGAAGTTTCCAGAAAACTTTTTTTTTTTTCATGAAATTTTTCATTGTGTTTAAGGTGAAACATGAACAATTTATTGAAACTCCCTACACTGTTTGATCCACTATTTAGATTTTTAAAAAACGGTGTTGTAGCAAGGCACTTATTTAGTTTTAAACTTTGAACTGAAAAAAGTCATGTTCCAGAAAAATCCCCCTCTCTACCAGACAGCTTGTTTTCAATTCAAGCTCTCTCACAAGAGTTAATATTCACATTCTGGGACTCTCTCAGACGGCTAATGGTCAATCTTATCATCATACCAGAATATTCCGGGACCTGCATGTAAAGGGTTGAAATATTTTACATTTCTCTTACTTGGCTTGGGATATAACAGACTCTGTCTAATTGTATTATTCATATAATCATCTAAGAAAGTGTTGAATAAATATTTTTATATATAATGCAAGGATATATACCTAGTCGTCGGTTCCATCTGTCCGGCTGTCTGTCTCTGATCACATTGTTTCCGGAGCAGAATTTGAAAACCTTTACAGCTAGCTCAATGAACCTTGGTATGTTGACTAATTATCGCATGTAGTTGTGCCTTTTGGGGTATTCAACTTTCTGGAGTTTTTTATTTTTGTGATTTTCATGGAAACACAACTTAGAATTGTGTTTCCAAAGCAGAACTCGAAAATAGTTTGGCCTAGCTCAATGAAATTTAGTATATTGACAAATTTGTTTTTTTCAAATTGCATGGAGGTTAAACTCAATGACATTCTTCATTCCAACATAACCATTACTTTCTAAACTGTCTCTCACCAAGGAATGAAGATGATTTAATCAAACAGGATGGTTGTTTTGCTCTCTCTTCACATTAACATGAGGAACTTGACAATGGCATACCATAAGTATTACAAATTAAAAAAAGACCTAGATATGGTTTATAATAGTCTTTGAGAGGTATTAAAAGTCAAACAAAATTAGCTGCATGTATGTATACAACATTATTCACACAATCAGTATATCAAAATATATGCTAAAACTGATCATTCAACTTCAATTAGGCCGAGGGATAAGCCCTCTCTCCTGATGGCTCTTGTTCTATAATATACAGCACCGTGCAGTTGCTTTTGGTAGCACAAGGGTTAATGTTTGGAGCATCAAACAGTGCAATGAGGACTCTTAAGAGTCTGAACAAGACAACACTTAGTCAACATGTCATGCAGAGTAAAACATTTAAAACTATTCCTTTTAGTTATAAATATTTATGCACTAAAACCATTGCAAAGTCATTTCCATCATTTACAATATACAGTGTAATCAGTCATTTTATCGCTTTATGAATATGCATGGTTAATAGCTTCCCTATAACCTCTCTGGAATAAGTGTCATTTGTAAGAAGAAGAATATTTACATTCCAGCTATTTGCGACACGAACAAAATGAGATTTTAAGTAAATAACATTTGCTATGACAACTCTCCTTGTGTGAGACAGATGTAAGCCAATAAAAAGTTATAAATTTGCCTTGGAAAGAATCCAAATTTCATTTCAATATTCCGTGTTTGATCAATCAATATTTAGTTACCAGATGCAGGAGATTGAGTATCCAAGGTTTGACAATGTAAGAGATGCTAGTTTTCCTTCTTATATATAAATCCTATTTAATCTAATCATCATTTGGTTATTATCTGTGGTGAAGATTTGTTCTATATATCATTCAGGAAGCTTTAAATAAATATCCTTTACTTATCTTGGCTGAAAGGCCTGATTGGCTTTTGGCATAGCATTGCATACAACATTAGTTCATCTGTGATGACATCACTCCATCCATCATCTGTAAACTTTTCCAACTTTCAACTTCTTCTCAAACTCTTTTGGCTCTAGATAACTAACATTTTTGTGTACAGGTACCGTGAACAGAAGCCCTAGAAGGCTGAAATCTTGTGTACAGCTTCCTTGGCCAATGAGGATTATGAATTGTAAATTTGCTGACCTTCTTATCCTATATTTGGGCAAAGACAGCAATACCCTTAACCCAATTTTCATCTTCTTCCCATGAACAAAATGCCAAAGAAGGCATCTTGCGTATATCATGACTTTGGCCATATTGGATTATGAATTGTGGGTGTTGTCTCTCTTTAACCAAAGTGAGGGCAGGGTTGGCTATGCTTATCTTTGTTTCGCATGTGTAATTTGTTTTTGTATTTTACAATGCCTGTTGAGCTACAGAGCAAGAGTCTTTTTTTCTCAGTAATTCATCAAGTTGGATATTGAAAATGAACCTTGCTTGGCTGGTATATGTCATCACATAATAAGGCTATTACATTACAGATTGGCAATTTTCTGAACATGATACCATGCAGTCTGTTTCCAAGCTATTTTTGCTGTATACCAGGAGAAAGATTTTCAGTACTCTAGTGTTTGCTAAATAAGGAGTAGGTATAGTAAGCAGACAATAGACTGACACAAAAAATACTTTTTTGTTATTTTTCAATTAATAATTGGAAAGTAGGAAGGAAATTTTTGCTCTCCTCAAATCTAGATTTGCTTTTGAAGAAGTGGTGTTTTTAAAAAGTGGTGAATTTGAGGTTGAGTATAATGAGTGAGCTCAACACATAGAGAGAACCGTGAATAGCCTTGTATCTAAAGGTCTAGGTTTGAAACCTGCAAGCTGTGTTCAAGAGAAAACTGCTCACCTAGCACATTTTACAGTTTTCAAAGCGAATGGAGAATAGAAATATCATATTTGCTTGATAATACAGTCTAAGTAAACCTAGCCTCACTATTATCAGTTACACTGCTATACTGAGTCTAGAAAGGTCTCGTTGAGGGTCGCGTCAGCCGACCTTTCTGCGACCTATGACCCTCCAACGTTATACGTGCGAAGGCACACTATTGTGGCTTGGTAAGATCAGTTCTGATTGGTCAACTTGGTCACGTGGGCTGACGCGACTCTCAACCAAGCCTTTCTAGACTCAGTACAGCAGTGTAACGGATAATAGTGAGGCTAGGTTTACTTAGACTGTTGATAATGTGGCAGCATAATCTTTTTTTTTAAGCAGTGATATGTTGTTGTTGTTGTTTATAGACATAAAATTTTTAATTAAATTTTGTATAATGAAATTGAACATCATCGGTTCCTATGATCAATTGCAGGTTTCATTAAAATGTGTTACAATATTGATCTCGGATTATAAACAGCTTCAATAATGGAGATAACTTTATGTGACAGTTGTATGAAGTTAACTTTCTTAACTTTTAACCATAAATAACCTTATTTTACCTGTGAATAATTGACTTGATCAGTGAGAGAGCTAAAATGATTTCAATATCAACCAAATCTCATTTCAAACTTTACTAGGATCTTATTACAAAGGGAACACTTTTACATCAATTTGGAATATTGAGGTATCTGTAAGTTTAAGTAATTGAAGCTCTCTGGTCACAAGGGCGTATTTGACAATTAAGCATCCCCCAGACAAATGAAATAAGGTTGATTTTGTAAAGTGTTTAGTCTGTGTCTGTAGGGACACAGGGCATCGCTAGCCCTACTTCACCAGTTTATCTCAGTTTATGTGATCGAGAATCCTTCCCTGAATCAGGGGGATAGTTAACGTGATCATAGTAGCCACTAAACTCTGTTTACCCTCCATAGGCCAGATGTTATTGAATGACAGGTGACAGTGTTTATACAGAGAGGATTTATTATAGATGCAGCCATATATCCGGTGTATGGATTTGATAATGGTATTATGGGTGTGGTTTATGGCGTGTTTATTCTGATGCAGAAATCAATGCTGTATTAGTGGATTATGAACAGATAATGTTATTTACATAGAAGTTTGATTTGACATTGTGACAGTTGGAATAGATTATCATTAAACAGTTCTAACGTCATGAATCAATCCTATCAAATCTCAAGTCTAATTGTAATGTCCCTTTATCTCAATGATATTAAAGAGACACAGAGTATGTTGATAGGATCACATATGTCAAATTTTGAAATTGATGTTATTACATCGGGAACCACTAACTGAAAATAACAAGTTAAACGTCAATCAGTACATTAGAGCAAAAATACGGCCATTCAAAGTCGGGATTTTGATCGAAAACAGGACAATGTGGCTCGAGTGGCGCGTGCAAATTCGCCAAACGTAATTTTGAAACCTTGTCATAAGCTGACAGGAAGATATATTTGATTCGATAGTGTTTATTAGGTATTGTAACTAGTAGGTAGATTAATTCGATGCATAATTTCGAATTATAAACGTATTTGAGATGTTTTTTTGATTTTTCCATAAAATCAAGCATTTTAGAGATATTATGCATAAATGGATATATTTGCAAGTCCAGTGATGAGATATGAACTTCAATCAGCATATTAGATATTTTGTAGCTTATTAAAACCAAATAAAATTTAAAAAAAGATACTCTGTGTCACTTTAAGGAAATTTTAAAGAATAAATGCAAAGCACAAAATGATACGATATGATAATTTATCTCTTCTAAATCTAGTGTTTCTGTAATTTCTCTGAGTTTTTTCTCCCTTATATTCTCTGTACCTACCATTTTATTCACAGGCTTGTTTTCTCTTTCTCTTGTGTTATCTGTTGTCTCGGGCAAGGGAATAACGGTAACCTTATCAAAATTGCATCTCTAAAAATGTTGATTTCAAAGATCATTATAACATTTTACCGGTACTTGTCTGTGCATGAATATTCCAGGTTATGCCTTTTTGCTTTACCATGTTTTTCTCTTGGTCTTGTAAGATTCTTGGTTTGTGACTCAAAAACCCTTGAATCTATTGAACCTGCCATTTATGATTAAGTATAAAACAAATAGTTTAGAAAGTTTATGACAATTTAAAATTGGTATGATCACAAGAATAGGAACAGCATTTTTTTTTTTTAATACGTTTATTTACCTGTCGGAAAAGGATTAACTGTGACTTAGATGGAAAGATCATGTCTTGAATTAGCTGACCATTAAACCTACTGACCTAGTCGCTTCTCGCACAATGTGCTCTCATTGGCCGGACATCCGTCGTTAAGGACTTGAGGAACTGCAGCTTGCGCTGCTTGTGTTAACAGCTTTCTCTCAGATCCATGGAAAGAGGGGATAATGGTACAGAAACTATTGAATATTTCCATCGCACCCTGAATACAGTATTCATTGGATTCAATGAATGTCATTGGATGAAAATCTATACTGTTATAACTTATGAGGGTGATATCATTGGTCATGTTTCTTACAGAAGTCTGTGGAATAGGTGATTACTGTTATGGTTTTGAACCAATGAATGTCATTGGATGAATATTTGTACTGTTATGAGGGTGTTATCATTGGTTATGTTTCTTACAGTAGTCAGTGGAATAGGTGATTACTGTTATGGTTTTGGACCAATGAATGTCATTGGATGAAGATCTGTACTGTTATGAGGGTGATATCATTGGTTATGTTTCTTACAGTAGTCAGTGGAATAGGTGATTACTGTTATGGTTTTGGACCAATGAATGTCATTGGATGAAGATCTGTACTGTTATGAGGGGGATATCATTGGTTATGTTTCTTACAGAAGTCAGTGGAATAGGTGATTACTGTTATGGTTTTGGACCAATAAATGTCATTGGATGAAGATCTATACTGTTATGAGGGTGATATCATTGCTTATGTTTCTTACAGTAGTCCGTGGAAAAGGTGATTACTATTATGGTTTTTGTTGTTATCTAAGCTACGTCTTTCATTTTATATCTAAAATTCTTTGAATAAGATGATTTGAATACGGTTTATACTATTTTATTAGGTGATATTTATCATTCCTAATGTTCATTGAGAAGATAATTATTGCTGTGAAATTGTTTCTTTTTCATTTGGAGGCACTGATGCTATGGTGAAGTTTATGTACACCACAAATTGCTTTCTGAATAAGAATTCCTACAATGTGCAATGGAACTGATGAATGGTATTGTCATGAATATAAATGCCATTGCTTCATTTTCGATTCCGGAACAGTTTCCATGGTGATATATGTTGGAAGAGGATTAAATGTCTGAATGAACTTGTTTGTATTAATTTCATACAACTTTATCCATTTCTCCTTTAGTTGGTTTCATCTACTAATCTATTCAACCTTTTGTTGTTTGTATTGTTTCAGTATTAATCAATATTACTATTGTGATATATATCTGAAAGATTAAGTTAAGGTTCCAATACGATACGTTAACTAAAACTTAGTGATAAGGTAACTAATATATTGCTTGGCCTTTAGATTTCATATATTTTTGATGAAAATCTGATATCAATCATTACCAATCTTTCATGGATATGATAAGTTGAGTAGAATCTATCTTAGCAATACGTTTAATGGAACAGAGGATTGTTGTGTTACATTTACAATTGTTTCAGGACTGACTTTTAAGAAATTGGCTCAGGGCAATTTAGCTCATAGATATTACAGACTTAAGAATTGTTTGAATCGGATTTATTAAAATTGATTCAAATTGTTGAGGAATTTTTGTCTATTTCAAGATTTTCTGATCTGTGATAAACAAAAAAGAGTTGGTTATTTAAACATTTTAATTTCTTAATTCCCTGATTGACGTTTGTATATTGGTCCAAATGTGGGATATGTTTGTATATTTACAATCTGATGATAGGTATCATGTTGTAACCTGTATAACTAGAAATGAACAATTAAAAGTTGATTGTAAATTAATATTAATTTCTTAATTCACTGATTGATGTTTGTATATTGGTCAAAATGTGGGATGTTTACAATGTGATGATAGGTATCATGTTGTAACCTGTATTACTAGAAATGAACAATTAAAAGTTGATTGTAAATTCATTTTAATTTCTTAATTCACTGATTGACGTTTGTATATTGGTCAAAATGTGGGATATGTTTGTATATTTACAATCTGATGATAGGTATCAGGTTGTAACCTGTATAAGTAGAGGACAGTTGATGTCAGTGTTCGGTATTGATAAAGCTGATAAGTTGGTAGATGTTTGTTAGGTTATATAGATAAAGGAGCAGTGTGGATGAGCCAGCAGTTTGAGAGCTTGTGTCTTTTCTCAAATCTCTAAATAGGTGAGTCGTTTCATTACTATTACACTAAAATTGATGTATCTTTAGCCACTACAAAAAATGAATATAAATTATGATCCATTTTAGTCCGTAAGTTTCCTGGTGATCTGGCTTGAGACGCTGTCCGATTGACTTTCGATACATGATCTCTTTGTTTTGGAAAATATGGGCTGTATGTCAATTTAAAATCTGTGGTTCGAATCCCGCCAGGGGCTCGGCAACTTTGTCTGCAGTAGAGGACTGTTCTACACGCAGTCAGGTTTGGGTGCTATGCTACACTGAATTTCAGCGCAGTACCACCCATGGTTCGCTAGTTCAAGTCGTTGCTCGTAGGTTTCACCGCATAGCCACGATGGTGTTGCAGGCTTTCTCCCTGCAATAATACTAGCAGCCGCGATATAAGTGAAATACTTTTGAAAGCGGCGGTAAACCTATATCACCTCACCTCACCTCAATTTAAAATCATAGATGAAATAAACTATAAAATTGAGCTACTAAAACCTACTCCCCCTCGACAAATGGCTTTTCAAAACTGTTGAAATATGGAAATTTATTAATGTAATATCACAGTAAAAGACCAAATAAGTTCCGGTACCTCTGCCTGATAATAATAATACACCAATTTTGAAATCTATTATGAAAAACATTGTATTATGATTATAATCTAAAAAATTGATATCATTAGTCATGTTATACGTGCACATGTGTTCATATTGAAAATATGTCACCACTTGTTTTGCACTCTTTGGGTAATAAGCTGTATTACATCGTTAAGACAAGATTGAAGTGAAGAACACACAACTACATAGAATGAGCATTGACTTTGATTTATCCTGAGTTTGAGGATAGTTGAGAAAGGTTTGATTTTGTATTATTGGGTGCTTTTTGAAGCTATAAAAGTATTTGAAATCTAATTGTAAACCTTTGATAGCCTCATGGTTAAACACTAGGGTATCATCTCTCGATTGAATTTAACTATCAATGAGTTTTGATCCACAATGAGCTGCTCCCAACAGGGGAGTGCCAAATCCACTTTATTCTTATGTTCATAACTCACTCTGGCTTCATTCAGTTACCATGGTTACCGCAGAATTTCTGCAAGTGGATTTTGAAAATTTATTCCATGGGATTTTTAAAGAATTTATTAAACGTTGTGTAATCCTATTGATGTTCATCAATTTAGAAAATCTAAGAAGTAATATCTGAATTATTTGTATCAAGAGATTAATGTTGATTTGTTCAATCTAAATTTCAAGAAATTTTTGTCTGAAATGTGTAACAACAGTTTCTGAAATCTGAGGACAAAATGATTAATTAGGAACAAATTGTGGAAAATCTTAATCTTTAAGATCACTTCTTTTGTAACATTTATTTTAGAAACAAAAGGGAACAAAAGATATGCATATGTCAGTAAACATTCCCCAACATTATTATTTTGGATTTTATGCAAGATTATTGCAAGTTCTTTCACTCACATTGCTGTGTACTATTTTGTATTATTCCTCCGGAGTCTGGGTGAAAGTTATTTGATTGTCTTGTGGCCATAACAACGGTTATATCATAACAATAGATTGCAGAACCCTGACAAAGGCATTGTTATGTTTCCACGGGAACTGTTTATTCTCATCAAGTCGAGACAAATTGCTAAAAGCATATTCAAAACATGACCTTTGATGGTCTGATGAAATTTCAGATACAACTCTCAACAATAATATTGAATGTTTATTGAAAATATGAGGTAATTGTCCCATTTATCAGTTTGGGACCTTAGACAACAAAAATCTGTTAACATTTGAGGCAAATTGTATGACAAATAAAATGTTTATCATCAATCGCCTCGCCAGAATGTAAATTGAATTCTATGCATCCATAATGTATTGTATTTCAAATTTCCTTATCTTTTCTTTTTCTTTGTCCAGTATTGTTTTCTTACATTATCCTTTCATGAATAATTCAAGTTTTGTCATTTCAATTTTCCTCTTAACAGACATGACAATCATAATCATAATTGTTCACTCACTGTTTCAAGAAAATAAAATAAGATTAAAAAGACTGAATGAATAATCAAATATGAATAAGGATTGAATTTCTAATCAATAGTATTTATAAAACTTGTTTTGATTAATCTTATATCACCCATTCTATCATTCTAAGGAATGTTTTCTATTTGACGTCTGCCTCAATTAAAGCTCCATCACATGGCTTGCCTTAGCACTTGTAGCTACTTTAGCAACACTATATCCTGCAAGGAGCTTGTATCTGCTGTTAAAGTGACTAATCACAGTGTTCCAATGAGATTTCATCCAAGTTTATTCCTTGAGGAACAAGAGCATTATGGGTATTAGTTACACTTTCCATCTCGGGTTAGCAAAAGACAAAATAAATCTTTACACTTTCCATCTTGAAACCTTTCTAGGGTTTGAAGTGGGTGGCTTACAGTCCGCTTGGTCAGATTTGAGTCAGTATTAATGGATCTTGGGTTTTACACGACAAATCTTTCTTAGTGGCAGTTCTTGAGCATGGTTTGTTCTAAGGCATTCGACTCGTAAGATTTCTGCTGATCCATCAGAATTTAAAGATTTGGAAACTATTGGTCCTATTTTAGATAGATTTCAGTAATCACAGTATTAGTCTTGATACATTTCAACCTATTTTTATCTTCTCCTCCATTTCAAAAAGGTCTAGAGAGCTGAAAAGTTGTATGTAGACTCCTTGGCCAATGAATATTGTAAATTGTAGATTTGGTTACCCCATGACCCCAATTGGGGTCACATGGGTCAAAACCTAAAAACCTATTTCCATCAAAAGTCTAATGAGCTACAGAGCCCATGGCTCTATTTTTAAAAATAAAGATGTCAGAGATTTTTCTTCTTTTGATCTCATTGCAGTTTTTAAAATGGGTTTGTTTGAAAGGCCTCTGAATTTTTTATGCAAAAGTTATTTCTCAATTCTGTTGGACTGTTCTTCTGTATTTTTCTAACTATGTCAGCTGATACTCACAGGTTTATCTATAGTCATTTAGGATCCTGAATATGCCAGACCTTACATGTCCAATATATTGTTGGTTCTATAATACCTTGTTTTGCAGTCGAGAGAAAGGTGATGCCACCAGGGGTAATATAAAATTCATCAACTGTCACCTGCCATAGCAATAACATACATCAATATTTTGTAAACTTCTGGTTTTTGTCCTTAATCTCTAGGTTTGAAAAGATATTGTATTCATCGAAAAGACATCTATTTTTTTGGGACTGCCTTTAGCCTCTGCGTCCTCGAGACCCGGGTCTATTTAGCTTGCTTTTTAAAGGGACAGTTCTATCATGGTATTGTTTGTGGAAACAAACTTCAAGAGTGCTTCTCTGTTTATACTTATATATGATTATTACATGATTATTTTACCCTTATTTTCCTATATGTTAGTATGGGTAACATTTGAGTTGTTCTAGATTTAACAATTTGACAAAGAATAGAATGCATCACTGCATCCTCTTGAATTTCATTTCCACAAAAAAAGATCCCGATAGGACTGTCTTTTTTAGTTTTGTTTTCATTTCAATTTTATAAACTAATCAGTGTCCTGAAGCAACATAAATTTACATTACAACTTTATTTGCTTTTCTGAAGTAATTTGAAATTCAAATTGAGAGATGCAGATAAAAACATATTAATCAGGATTCTTTGGCAGCAACAGGAAAATGAATTTGCTGAGCTACGAGGTTATACATTTCCCTGTCTCCATCAAATAATTGATTATTTAAATCAAGTTAGTGTTCATGAATAGGACATCAACATGAAAGCTTCACAACTAATGAAAAACTAAATTGAAATACAAATTTGGTTATAAAAAACAGAAATTTATTGTAACTTATTTATCAATATTTTTAGTATTAATCATATCCAGACTCTGAGAGACTCAGCAAGTTAGTTTAACCTCATCAACTTAGTTCAACCTCATCAACCTCCATATGTCCTCTGTGTGACTTTGAAACCTCTGAAGAAATTTCCTGCCCTTCCTGTGGAGAAGATCATGTTCATTTGCTCTCAGACACAATCCTGACTTGTTGCTGCGTAATCCCTCCTGCTCATTGAAATCCACATCCTGATGATAACTGAATATCCAGTATTGTAGATCTTCAGTTGTGGGGATAGCGACATGTTTGGCGTTTAGAAGCCTAGTCTGTCTGGGATCTGGCAGCGATTGATACATGTTGTTCATCAGTATTAGCCAATAGTGGGGTCGATGGTGAATAATTCATGGAGCGGTCTGTGGGTGATTAATTGCGGTGTCAATTAGGACTAACAAATCAAGGCCCCTAGGACAAGAAAGGTTTTGGATTTTTGCAGTTTTTCATGTCTTCTGTATCCTGGTACCCTAGTTTAATGTTCCTGGATAATGAAGGTTCCTACCCCGTAGTTATCCTAGTCATTCCTTAAAGACAACATATTTGAGAATGGCTTGACAACATCAGTACTTTATATATTAATAATAGACACTGCATTTTTAATATCAAATAAAAAACACCCGTGACCCCAGGCATACCTTGTTTCAGTCTTTGAAATGTTCTTGAAAACTATCCTGCCTGTAGTTTTGGTAAAAGGTTAAGTTAAAACAACTTTGAAAGTTCAGAACAAACACAAGTTACATTACAGGCATTTTGATTTACACAGCTTTTTGTTGATAATTTACTATATTGTCTACATGTTGTGGACATCATTGAAAGATACAATCATTATGACATGCCCTCGTTCTATGAAACAACCTTTTGTTTTAAGATGTATCAATGTTATTACATTCTGAAGTGCAATAAGCACTTTAATGAGAATCAACTCAAGATTTTCATTTTTTTTAGATAAATGTCTTACCTAAGTCTTTCTGAAGTTGATGCCCTACATTATTAATGTATATAATCTAGGGATGTCACATTACACCGATGCATCGATGCATCGATGCATCGTCGTGGTACAGTTCACGATACAATACACGATACAGTCAACTGTATCGCGATAAAAATTTTAGTGAATATCGTTAACTTTTTTGTGAATATCGTTCAAATTTTTGTGACGAGTCAAGAAATCCAGAGTTTGTTAGATAGCTTTTATAAAGCATTAAATGACTTTTTCATGAAGAAGTTGTGTTTAAATGCTGGTTACTCAGATAAGTCTCTTTAGGAATATTAGATTTAGATCCCTGAATTTTTTATCTCACCGTAATAATGTCGCATTTAGTGTATCGTGATATGTATCGTATTGGACCTCAGTATCGTGATGCGTATCTTATCGCAAGGTATCTGTATCGTGACATCCCTAATATAATCATTAGTGTATATAAGAGTTTATGACCACTGTATTCCCGGTTTCATGGCAAACATAAACAAAGAGTCTTTGATCTTTCGATATATTCCCTACGTGCGCTTCTGTTCTATATTATACCTATAACGTGATGGCTTTAGTAGAAACCTGAGTGCTTTATTAGAGACCTTGCTTGCTTCTCTGTAATCTCTTCGTCTCTGTTGTCTCCCGTGTTATATCATTGCATCTTACGCAGATACCTTTCTCTTTGTTCACGGATGGTATTTCTGCAGTTCACCAGTTTTAGCTTGACCTTGAGTGTGTTTACTTCAAGGACTTAAAGGGGCAGTAGCACGTTTTTAGGGGAAATATAAGGTGATGTCAGGAAAATGGATATTAATAGTTCCAATTGAAAGACAATGTATTTAAACGAAATGGAGCAGTAATATTTCAAATATAAAACATAAAGTTTAGCCATGCAATTCCTTTTTCTCACACAAAATGAATTAAAGGTGTTCACACAAAATGGCCGCCATTGGATTTTATGTGAATCTTCATACTATGTCCTCTGACTATGGATGATTGGCTTGTGTAACAAGATTTTTGACACTGTCAAAATAATACATTTAGCATTAACTTACAATTATCAGTGAAAAACTTAAATTATAAAATTATCAAAAAACGTGCTACTGCCCCTTTAACACTTGATAGAAAACTTCAAACTGCAGATTCAGTTCTACACAGCTGCATCGTAATTCAGTGCAGCACTGCCAACTCTTTGCTTTGATAAGCCAATAATTACAGGTTCCGCTGTCCTATAATGTGTTCAATGTTTTTCGTCATGTAATGATATTTGCTGCCATTATCAAAGTGAAGAAAGGAAGATTTTTAATCTCAAACCATTCACTTTTTTTCACTTCAGAACTACTTTTTTCCCAAGAAATGTTTTCAACGGTAATTCAGATCTCTGATTTTTTTGAAGGATGGAATTTTCATGTTTTCAGCCATCATAGATAATTGGGTTTACTGTGTAAATTAACTTTGAGAACTTTTCCGACCAATCACTATCCTTAAAGATCGTGTTGTTTTCCCTTGTTAAAGATAAACTAGATTTACCGTAATGTCACAATCCATTACACAGAAAATGGCTTTTACAAAGCTAACTAAATTTTATGGGTTTTTTTGTTTATTTTTGATTGATGCTTTTAGCAGGTTCCTGTAGATAATTGCCCTAAGACAAACACATCTAATGGTTCAAGTCACATCATGGGGTATGTTGGTCGATATTTCTTGAAGAAAAAAAAATGTTAAGTACAGAAATTGATACGCCTATCATCATTGTTGTTGGTCTTGCACTAAGCTTCTTTAATCACAGGTTTTTGACATTTTAGCATAGAACTAACACTGTTATAAAGGAAGTGCGTTTATCCAAATGATTTTAACTCTTTCCATACGGGGGACGAGATATTACGTCAGAAGGGTCACAACCCTTCGATACGAGGCTATTTTTAGTAACATGACACCCATATACGAGGGACGTGACATCACGTCTCCATTGCTGCATTGGTTAACATTTCTTGAATTCAAGGGTTGTAGATGTCAGGACGAGATATCACGTCCCTCGGATATATGTGCAGCTAAGAACATTTTGCTTCGTATGGAAAGAGTTAAACTATTTCCCCTCAACAACTTCCATAATGTGGGACATAAAAATTATATTGCCTTCTCCCTGCAATGATTTGCTTTGGCTGTCAATCAAGAGGTCTGGGGTTTAAATCCCGCCATTGGCTCGGCAACTTTATCTGCAGTAGAGAACGCAGTAAGGTTTACATGCAATGCTTTACTGTTCCCTTCCAAGACTTCTCTCAGAATCTTAATTCAAAGCTGCTGCTGTTGAAAGAAAGTATATATGCTCTTCCATCAGGTTAGATGTTGGAATAACATATTAAGATGCAAGAATATTGGCATGATTGTTTCCAAGCTATATACTGCATACCATGACAAGTAATCAAACACATGAGGTGGTACTGTTGATGTGCTATTGCAGAAGAATAAAGTTTGATAATGTCAGTTCTAACCAAGGAATATACAGATCATAGCACTTAACAAAAGTGAAATATTAATTTGCATGAGAGTTTGATTTAGTCAAACATTTTTGAAAAGGTATCACATCAACCAAATCAGCATATTGTTACAGGTAACAATTTAAGTAATTTCTTTGATAAGTTTGTGGTTTGGGTTGGGCAAAGTTGCAAAAAGATGATTAAGTTGTGGCAGGAGTAAGCTTTTAAGAATGGCATTTCTACCTAAGGGTGTTAAATCTCTTGCTAGCCATTGATTCATAGACTGCTTGAGCGTCTTTAGTTTATCCTTATAGTTTCTTTCGACCATTTCTGCAAGATTATCAGTAAATATAATGCCTAATAATATGAATGAGTCATTTTTCCAGTTCAGGTTCCAGTTTCTGCAAAGTTTTTTGTTAGAGTTTTTCTGAGAGCCTATCCATACTACCTGAGTTTTAGTTAAGTTAATATTTAGGCCTGAAAAGGAGGCATATTGACGAAGAGTTTCTAGTGTAGCCTGCAAACATTTTTCAGTGCCGTCTAATATAAGTGCTGTGTCGTCAGCGTACTGAGAAATAAGGTATTCTTTCTCTCCAATTCGTATTCCTTTAATTTGTTTATTATTTCTTATCAATATAGCTAAAATTTCAGCACAAAGTAAAAAAACGTATGGATCAGCATATTGTTACAGGTAACAATTTAAGTAATATATCCACATGTAGCTTAAATCGTTACCAAGATATATCCCAAGAAAACCAAGGTACAAACCTGACAGCTACATTTGTAAAAAAATGTATTAGCAACAATATTAGACTGGTATTCAACAACAAAAAAGCATATTGAGCTTGTAAAGGTTTTCATGTAATAATTATAGCAATTTGCCCACATTTAGCTTTACCAGAAAGAGCACATGTTGCAGCATCAAAGCCACTTCTTATTTCTGTAATGTACAGTATTGAAAAGGTATCATTACAACCAAATCAGCATGATGAGGGTTAAAAAGCATTCTGAAAGGTGTCTGGTAATAGTTATTGCAATTTATCCACATGTAGTTTTATCAGAAAGAACACATGTTGCATCATCCAAGCCACTTCCTATTTCTGTATCATACAGTAGCACCAGTATGTGGACAAAGTTCTTTATAAGCAACTCATTAGCAGGGGGTTATGCAGGGTCAGCTCTATTCCCAGCTATATTTGCAGTAAATCAGACATTCAAAGACCTCCGTGATAAGGTGATTACTGTAGTGTTTTGTAGTAGAGCAGGGAGAGTGGTAGAGTATCCTATTGATTATGTAGACAGTGTTTGCTGCAGTTGGGGGATGCCTGCAACTCGGAACTCTTCTGTAGGGGAGGCTGGGAATGAGTCATATATCACCATGATAATTTTACCTTCCAGGCCAAAGAGCGGCGTGACTCACAGGAGGATTAAGGGGGTGCAGTTGGACAACTCTCGCTGAATTGCAGGAAGTTGGTCCGGAGCAACGACCTTGACGGTCATTGCGACCTTCACAACACCCTTTCCTAAACATTGGTACTATGGAATGTGACTTTTATTACCATGGAAACAAGTAGATGATAATATCAAGGTCAGTATGAAAATATATTTTTGAGATTCGATGTTTTGGTGTGCCCATATTTTCAAGAATTGTCTTTATATTTTATTTTTGATTTGAAGATAGAAGTGTCTTAACTTATGTCGCTCTGAAAAAGACGACTCACCTTGAGGCAAACTTATGCTTATTGTCATGTTCATCATGCATATTGTTAACAATTTTATTTAAAAAACGAAGTCATTTCTGAAATTCAACAGAATGCCCTATTATGTCTCAAATGCCTGTGTGAAGTTTTATGAGCCTATTAATGATGTAAATGTTTGATCAAATATCAATATGTACTTATATTGTTTGCTAACAAATATTCACCTAATTGCGCTTACAATGTTAAAAAAAATTAAATGTTAAAATATTTGGAAACTTTTTTATTTTGTGAAGCGAATTTCATTATCTTGAAATCAGAAGTAAGATGATGTTTTCAAACAAATTCTCGTCTGCTAGTTTTGATGATGTGCATCAAAATCATGGACGATAGATACGACAGATAACAGCTCACGGATATCAGTTATTAGATTGTAGCTTATATTGATCCTTTCTACTGAACCATACAGTGACACAGGAGATAAACTTGGTGTTCTCCAGAATACCGCATACACTTCATCAGAACAAATCAATGGTCAAGCGAAGTAATTAGCTGAGGCGTTGCTGATGGCAGTATGTCGAGTATGACATGACAGTAAGGCCGCAGGACATGTCATGGTCTCATTGGGTGACCTTGGTGTGACAGTAGCCTAGTGGTTGTCTCGGGAGGTATGCATCGTTATCCAACAGCTGGCCATGTGATACTGTTATTTATTGCCTTTTGTAATAGTATCAGGGTAGGAATTAACTTTTTATCAAACAAAGATTCAGCTTGATTTGTTGGATTTGTTTGGAGATACGATAGGGTAGTGTATACTCAATTCTCAAGGTGCATATAGGGAACAAACTTTCATCTCTTTTTGCATTTCTTGTAAAAAAAAATAAGGATGAGGATAGGCAGAATAATATGTTTGCTATGATAACATCTGGATTTATTTTTATTGTTTACTTGACTCAAATAATAGAAATTGAAACTAATTCAGACTTTACTTCCTTCAAGGAAATTGATAATATCTTCAGTAAGAGAAAATGTTCTGTGTTAGTTCTTTCTGATTGGAAAACATGAACATAATTATGATATATCTTGCAATTGAGATATATCTTGCAATTAAAAAAATGCAGATGTGTTGGAAGTGGCATTGACATTGATGTTTGCATTCCCATGGTTTCCAGAGCATAACTAAAAAATATTTGATAGATCATCACCAACTTTTAATACTGCCTCTCTCAATCATGAAGATATGCCTTGTGGGGGTTTCATCATATTTCCTTTTTTTCTTTCAATGACAACAATTTGGACTGTGGCTTTTTAATGGTAGTGTTCATTTCCGGAGTAGAACTCTAAAACTATTTGACTTACTTGCACGCTCACTCGCTTGCTCGCCCAAAGAAAATCTCTCTCTCCCTCACTCACTCTATCTGTCTCTCTCTCTCACTCACTCACTCACTCACTCACTCACTCACTCACTCACTCACTCACTCACTCACTCACTCACTCACTCACTCACTCACTCACTCAACTTATATATTTAATATGACAGTAATTGTAAATATTTCAACCAAACCCTAGTGACCCTGAAACTGTATTGATGACCATCTGTGTGAGCTTTTGAGGAACAGCGACAGATGCAGATGACATGTTGTCAATCTCACATAAAATCCATTCATTTCATTCTTGCAGCATTGTATTGTGATGTGGAGTCATTATTATTGTGGATAGTTTTATCAGGTCAAGTTCAGTAAAATCTTAACATATTCTTTCTTTGATCTAGAGGTGTATGTTATAATTCTGTCTAGGATAGTAGCCCTTTGTCTTTGCTAAGAAATTTGTCAGGGTTTGCGTCACTTCACCATTCATATTCCATATTTTCAAAGGGTTTTACTAGCTGTCAAAATCAGGATTTGCATTGTGATGATTTTATAGAGCCAACACACCCCCCACACACACACCCCACACACACCCCACACACACCCCACACACACCCCACACACACCCCACACACACCCCCACCCCATATGTGATGAAATCAATGAGTGACTCTTTAGATATACCTGACAGTGCTTAGAAGTCTTGATTGTAACTGATCAGAAAAGCTTTTTATAGGTTTTTGAAAAGCCTTCAATTTGGGTGTTGAAATGCTGTACAAAGTCTGTTTGTATGCCATAGGACATGATGTAATGATTCGATTACAAATGATTTGATTTTGAAGTTTGCTATTTTGGTCCTCTTGTCACTGTCACATAGTGTGGCAACTGAAACACTGTACAGGCCTTGATGACAGCAAGCAAGTTTTTGTAATGATAAGTTTTTATTGTCCACAATACTTAGTACGCTAGAAATTCAGTTTGTGCAATTTGCACCTGGCAGCCTCAGTACAGTGCAGCGTCCAAATAATGCTGAGTGTCAAGCAAGGTAACAACAGATTTAACATGTTTGATACGACAAGACTCGGAATCAAACCCTGGTCGTCCGGGTGTTGAGCAGACTCTCTTCCAACTGAGCTGCATCTCCAATTTGTTTCATGCAAGAAGTGTTTACAAATGTCATAAGATTTTGAAAGAATTGTTGTTTTGCAAAAATTGAACATACTGAATTTCTGCACTGGAAGTCTATAGAAGATAGATATACTTTGTAGTTTAATCTCATATATAGTTTTCTATGAAAGGATTACTCTTAATAAAGCATTGAGAAGTACTATGTCTTGGTCAGTCTTAACAGTGTTTAAAATATAGCCCGTCCGCCAGTCCTTGATTGGCTACTTTTTGCCAGGGCTGGTTACTTTTTGGTCAGGACTGGTAACTTTTCAAAAGTTTTCTTTATTTTCCCCTAAGGAATGGATCAATTAATTTTCAGGGCAGGCTAGGTTTCCAATCTATTTTATACACTGGTCTTAATCTTCAAGCAGTATAGATTGTATGGTGATGTTGTTGAAAAGAATTTTAATCAGATAATCATGCATTCTGAAAGTGTTATAAAAACAACATTCAGTGGAACCAAGTAACGGAGGCAAGCAACAATAATTCAAACAGCTGAAACAATCAATGACAAAAAAATTTCTTCAGAAAATAAGTAACATTTTATTCCTTTAAAAAAAATTTATTCGCGTTATGATTGATGAATTTATTTCCAAAATGATTTCATGAGAAATGTAAACAGACATGGTTGATTGATAATGGTACTTGATATTCTCTTCACTTGATTATTCCAGAAGCTGATGTATATTTCAGAGTAGGCCTGATGACAATGACAAATGTTTTATGAATGTGGTAATTTCAAATTATTGGAGCTTCATACAGTAGGTTAATTTGTTCACAGTGGCATGATATTGATTGTATGGCATTGTTACTATCATTTGATGAATGACCCGTACCATTTACATGTAAGGTTGATTTTCTTCAAGTTTCAAAATGAATTGCTTCGTCACATTGTATGAGAAATAAATGCAATTTAAACAAATCTTATTTTCTTTATCAGTAAATAACTGAAAACCACTGGCAACATTGTGTTTCTATCAATTGTAAAAAAGTATATAATAGAGGATTTCTTCCAACTAAATATGTCCGGATGTTTTTGATAACTTATCAACGTTGGCTTCCATCATTTATGCTAGAAACAAATAAATCAAATTTTTTTTAAATTGCATTATAATTGCAAACAGCTATTGTATGATGGAAGTTAAGGTCTTAGTTTTCAAATGTCCATCCGTACATTTGCCTAAACTATGCTTGAATAAACTGGAATACTTATGAACTAAAAGAATAAACATGGAAAGTAATGAGAAGAAAAAACTATTTTATTGTCTTCATCGGTTATAAATCTAAACAACTTTCATTTAAACCTGTTTTGATATCAAGTTTTATATATATTTTATCTAATAATCTTCGAGTTATCCTCAGTTTAAGAATTTAATGGTTAAGAAGTTATTAAATTAGTTAACTGACATTTCCAAATGACATATGTGTTCATTTAAATTTGACTTTATTTTCAGTTTCATGCATGTTTTATAGCTTAGGAAGGCAATTTTAGATAAGATATTATATGAAGTGTGTAAGTGTTTTGAAGCATAATTTACCCTGCGCCTCGAGCACTTACAAAGCACGGATTAAATGAGCTGAGCTGGCTTGTGTAAACATTTGAGAAAGCAAGATGGCCGCTTTCTTCCAGTCTGATGCGCTTATCTTGTTTCACACCACAGGATTGATTTGTAACACTTTCTAACAATTCTTCACTGTTTTATAGTTCTTTTGCTTTGAAGTGTTACCCTGTGTTTAAGGAAAGGAATATTCTAGATATTAGATTGAAACTTCTTGAAGAAATGCCAATTTGGAAAATGATGTGGATTGGACGTCATTGCATTTTCTTTTTTAAGCAATTACTTCCTTTTCAAGTTGAACAAAGCTACAATTTTCATATTAACAGTGAAAAATATGATAAAAAATATTTTTGATGGGAACCGAAAAAAAATTATATCTTATTTTCATCAATAAATGTTTAATACCTAAAAAGAATAAACAATTTCATTCCATACACAGATTTTTAGAATTGATGTTCCTTATTTCAACATTTTGCCAAACATATTGAACTTTTAAAAAACATTTCTTTTGAAGTTTTTATTTAGTGCAGGGAGAACCTTGTTGTTTGAAACAATCATCTTTACATAACAATTTAAAAACTTTGAAAAAATTTAATGTCACAAATATGATAATTAAATGTTTGCTGTTCTGTTAATTACATAATAATTACCTTCGACTGTCAAACTCAACTTCAGACTTTTGAGGAAATAGTTATGCCAATTTAAAAAACTAAACAATTAAGTGATTAAATTTAATGTCCCATTGAGCAATTACGTTCAATTACCTCCATTTACCTGTATCGTTAAGCAAGATGTACACTAATCAATACCTGCTGGAACATGGAATATACATGGGATTTTATCGAACAATAATGCTGATCTGTCTGAATTCATCTGAATATAATGGCCTCTATATTGATCTGTCTACAGGCATAAAGGATGACACAAGCAAACATATGTCAAAGCTAATTTGGCTGATAATAATCTTGCAATGTTCAGATCACCTTCAGCATCAGTGATAAACATACAGGGACAGTACTGTCAAAGAATTTGTAACATTTCACCTGATGTTGTCGATGTATACGTGTTTTTCACATAAAAGACTTGTTTTCCTGAATTTTGCTTTTTCTGGACTATTTTGTTGAAACCAAACTTGATTAGATAATTATGTCTCTGCACAAAACTGCATTTTTTTTAAAATTTGTTCTCAACAAAAAAAAAGCTGATTTAATTAAAGCAGTTTCTTTATAGCATGCAGAGAAAACAAATCAAACTTAAGAATATAATTTGGTGCTGTATTTTTAGTTTTCTGGATATAATATTCCAGCTTTCAATTATTGTTCAATGCAATAGTGTCCTGGTTGAGCAACTAATAATAACGTAGGATCCTCAACTGTTTTCTTTTGTTAAGGCAATCTGTTCTGTATGATTCTTTCTTCTACAAATTAATGTAATTTTGGAAGTTGATTGAAATTTGAAACCTATTGATTTTGTGCATTTTTTTTGTGTGATTTTGATGAGATTTGGAGGTGCATATTTGAGGATCCAGATTACAATTAGACGTGGATTTCAAACTTTTCTCTTTTGATGTACAAACTGCTGTTAAGAAATTTCTCTATTCAAATTCCATTTAAGATTATCCTACACTTTTAGAACAGAAGTTTTTTTAACTGTTTATTTTAATCTCTGTTTTTACCCCATCCAGAAGCTTGAATTACCTTGTTAAGGTGAGAGGAGGTGATATGGGGTTTATCGCCGCTTTCAAAAGTATTTCACTTATATCGCGGCTGCTAGTATTATTGCAGGGAGAAAGCCCGCAACACTATTGTGGCTATGTATTGCGGTGAAACCTGCGAGTATCGGCTGTAACTAGCGAACCATGGATGGTACTGCGCTGAAATTCAGTGAAGCATTGCACCCAAACCTGACTGCCTGTAGAACAGTTCTCTACTGTAGACAAAGTTGCCGAGCCCCTGGCGGGATTCAAACCATGGACCTCCCGATACGAAGTCAAATGCGCTAACCACTGCGCTATCCCGCCCCCCTTGTTTAGGTGTCATTTGCCTGAAAACTCCTTCCATAGATTTTGTTATTCCTGTAAGATAACGTGTTTAAACTGCTGACCTTGACTTTTGGTGTAAGACACGTTTTCTTTAACCTTTGACCTTGATCAGAACTTTTGGTTAGTCTGTGACTTTTGTATTATTTTCACAAGACCAATGTAATGATTTCATAACATTTGACCTTGTGACCTTGACCTTGGTGTACAAAACATTTAGTAAAAAAAATTTAAAATTACTACTTATTTGTATATAATAGGTTTTGATGATTAACTTGTGTATCTATTGAAACTAAATGATTTAATTGTTTTCGAGCTGACCCTTGTTTTAAATATTGGCCAATTGTGCTCTTAAAATAGTGAAGATGTAAATACATTTTGAAAACTATTGATAATATTACAGGGAAAACCCCCACCACGTGGAATCACACTTTTAATGTAAAATCATGGTCTTTTTCTGTTAAAAAAAAAAAAAAAATATTACAGGGAAAACTATCCAATTTATCAATTTCCATATAACTCCTTTTCATCAATTTCAATTATCAATACCTCGTTTCATTTACAGCTGTCACAATGGACTCAGTTCTGGGTCGTTTAAGGACGTCTTCAAAGGGAAGGAAAAATATATCTCCAGCCCCATCAAAGGAAGATATTCTCAATGCAATTGACACATTCGACAAAAATGGTGAGGCCCATTCTACGAGAAATTTGAAGATGTCAATTATAATTATTTTACAGAAGAATGTAAAATGTAAGAATGTTAGATATCTTATATCTTCTTGCTCACAATAATTATATCAATTATAAATTTTAATACTTCATGTGAATAATGATTTGTGACTAAATAAGGTACAACAAAATACAAAGATTATGTGTCAAAATTTTAATTTCATTCTCTTGCTTTTCTAAAACACTTAACACTTAAGAAATTGAGAAGATTGTAAAATTAGAAACATTTTAGTTAAATTTTACATAGCTTTGAGCTTATATTTTCTCTTTGACGGAGTGCTTTGTGTATTGCTTATAAACTAAATAATCTACATAAAGTATGTTTTCTGACCATGTTTACACAATTTTATTTCTACTCTTATATAAGGTATCTGTATCAGATTATTAGCTTGATTAACCCTGAACGTCTTCCTCAGCCTTTTGAAGATTTCACCTAACAGCAGAATGTATATATATATATAATGTGTTGTTGGGAAATACAAACTTTAAAAAAAAAAAATTGAGAATATTGTTACAAAAAGAAACATTTTAGTTAAATATCACATAGGATTTAGCTTATATTTTTTTCTTCTCTATATTACATAGGTTTGAGCTTATACTTTTTTCTTCTCTAAAAGCTTTGACAGGTTGCTTTGTGTATAGAATATAATCTAAATAATCTTCTACATAACATAACATAACACAAAGTATATAGAAAATCTCATGAGAGGCTATATCTATGTGATTTACATCAACACAAGTTGATTACGTAACCAAAATAACCATGGCTTAGCATTAGCCAGGATGATGTTATATTTCCTATAGACCATGCTGAGGTTATTACATTCCTTCAAGCAATTTATGGCCGGTGTTTCTAGACAGGCTT
This sequence comes from Steromphala cineraria, assembly GCA_916613615.1. Taxonomy (NCBI): domain Eukaryota; kingdom Metazoa; phylum Mollusca; class Gastropoda; order Trochida; family Trochidae; genus Steromphala; species Steromphala cineraria. Next base: position 3,648,973 of record OU744729.1, read on the forward strand.
TGTGTCCGGGGCCTAGATTTTCGAAGCTCTCTTACTGCTAAAACAGTCGTAAGTACCATACATTTACATTAGCCTCTGACTATCTTAGCACTAAGAGAGCTTTGAAAATCTAGGCCTAGGTTTGTTTGACACGTTGATGAAGACTATCGTCCTCTCGTGGTCACCTTTGGTTTCTTTGAAATTCACTCAAAAGTTACAGTAATTTCGTCAATAGAAAGTTTGTAATCACAAGAAAGTATGATTGGATTTTGTACAAGTTCGTAACAATCAGAACGGAGGGTCTGGAAATAACTTTTGTTTACTAATGAATAATTTTCAACTTTAGGCTTATTGAGTCAACACAGTATATATAAACTTCTTAGAAATTCGGGACTAAGGTATGTTGTTGATACATGTTAGTTGATTTCTGTGACCTTTATATATCATTTTCTAAAACCATAAATAAGTGTACATTTTACTTTATTATGCCTTATGTTTGTGCATATTTTACCTTAAGTTGAATACCCTTTGACCTTATACATAACAACAAACAAAACAAGTAGCAAATAATAAAGTGCTATAGCTATTGATGTTTGTCAAGAGTAGTATTGGTAAAATGATTTTAAGTTATTACATAACCCATTTCACAGAAGTTGTTTTAATACAGTAAAAACCTCTCCATGGAAACCACATCTGCAAGTACTTGACTTGCATGCATTAAAGGAAAACAGTTATGTCAATTGCAAACACTTGTATTGAGGGTGCTATGGTAAGAAACATCGTAAGAAATGCAGTAGGTAGGATGACAGGGCAAATGTTGTGTACATGTATGCAATTGCAGATATCAAACAAAAAGCAATGATGTACTTACATTCAGTGTCCGAAATAACCACTAGCCCCGTAGCCTGATGCTAGTTGAAATTTGCCTGGGCTAGTAGGAAAAAAGTAATGATAGCCCGGTTGGCTATTGTTGATTTGAATATCAAAAATATTTTGACTTCTTTTCATTCAATTTTGTAATTAATTCAGTTACTATTTTGTGTTAGTTTCAGATTACCCCAAACACACATGACAAGACCTCTTGAGCAGATATGTGTTTGATTTTAAAACAATGAATGTCAGAAAACATATTTATCTTTCCTTAATTGGGCTAGTAATTTTTCTTTTGGGCTAGTAACTTTGAAAACTTTCTAGCCCGGTTTGCTTGTGATCTTGAAAAATTATTTTATACACTGCTTACATTTACAACGAGCACTAAAGTACAAGACACAGTATGTAAAATCACTATACATTCAAATTTAAAAAAATTAAAATCACCTTTTCAATGTACTATGGTGCGAGACAATATGAGTAAAGGCTCACATAACAAATGTTACATCACATTCAGATATCAAAGAAAAGAAATCACCATTTTCAAATATTCATTTCTACAATAGAGCAAGACACAATTTTAATGAAAGACTCACAGACAAAGTTTACACATCACTTTCAGATATCAAAGAATATTAATTGTCACCTTATCTGGGCCTAAATTTTCGAAGCTCTCTTAGTGCTAAGATAGGCCAATTTTATAGTATAGTATGGTACTTATGACTATCTTAGCACTAAGAGAGCTTCAAAAATCAAGGCCAAGGTTTGCTACGATGCAACTCACAGTATGCCATTCTGCTCCTTAGCTATCGCTTCTGAACGTTTCCAAGATTCTTGCCAACATTTTAATTACAATTCTGTCTGCATGCGTCACAGTATTTTTAATGTCAAATTGTGAAATGATTCAATTATTAAAAACGCAGTATAAGCAGGCTCACAACAATGTTACACATGATCTTGCAGGAAGTGGTTCTGAGGATAACAATAATCTCGTGCGCAAAAACAGTCGAGACAGCGCCGACGGTCGGCCCGAGATGGAAGAACTGGAATCCCCCAGCGCGAGCTACTCTCATTCTTACAGGTAGGTTCAGCTCGTTAACAGGTAGCACAAACATGGCGTTGACTGTACATATTTGTATATTGTTGAAAAACATGGGAATGTCTGTAGGAATAGATTAGATAGATAGATGTAGCTTTATTCATTTGGAAGATTAACAGATCCAGAGGAACAGCATCACACATTCCTCTAAAGCTATTGTCATTCTTACACAACTTTTGTCAAGATTGTACATTTGTCACATGTATGGTTTTGAATTAAGAACATTTGTTTTGAACCTTGCAAGAAGCTCAGAAACTTTGCACAGAACTGTGATATATGGAATATGATAGATTTGATAACTTCAATTGAACTCAGTGACTTTAATTACTGAATATTCAATAGAGCATGTATTTCTTACAAGAAAAGGAATATGCCTCTTAAATCCACTTAATCCACTTGTTATGCTCTTACAATATTATACACTTTTATATAAATACACTTTGCAATTTAAGATTATTTCAACACATTGTGTTCATGCCATTTTCTAAATCTAGGATTTGAAAGTAAGAATGCTTGATGTTTCAATATCATACACTTTTATATAAATACACTTTGCAATTTAAAAAACTAATTCAACCCATTGTGTTCATGCCATTTTCTAAATCTAGGATTTGAAATTAGGAATGTTTATTATTACAAGTAAAACATTTTTATAAGAATGTCATGTACATCTAGTTTACCTTCTATATGAAAAGAAATCACATTGCAAGCACCGTACCTCAGCTGGTTCAACTGACAACCAGAGGTAGAAGAGTAGGTTAATGGGTTTCATTCATTGAGAAAAATGCCACACATACAGTAACTCTCACACAAATAGATTCCTCTCGCATGCCCTGTCCTCTTCAGCTGCTAGTCCTTTGTTGCCTCTCTTAGAGGAAGATGGACTTTATGATTGTGTCTCATTTACTTTTCTCTTTGTCAGAATATGTTTAGTTTTAGATAAGGCTTTTTTGTGGATGTTTTTCAACAACAAAACCACTTTCATATTTTTTTTTGAAAATTAATGGTAATAAAAAGATGTTAAAATAATGATTTGGACGACTTTGTCATCTGAAAATATATAAAGTATATAAATGGACAATATTGATTCTGAACAGTCTTTGATCAAAGCTCCCAAAGGGCTTTAAAAATGATAATGATGTTCTATTTATGATCAAAGATCTCTGGAAATGTTATCGTCTTGCGGCTTAGGGGAGTTAATTAGCTCTACGTCTAGGGCGGCGGCTGTCGTGTAATATAAAAAGGGTCAAACAGAGAATAGCTTATGTCAGCAATATCAAGTGTGTGTTTTCAATTAACTCTGTGACAGTCTTAGTTGCAATCATGTCTGTCCTAGCTAGATATATTAGTGTGGCAAGATAAGATTAGAACAGCAGCTAGCCTTGTGGGTAAAGTGTCAGCTCTCATTTAGGGATCTGAGTTTGAACCTCACAATAACTGCTGTGCTGTTCCTAGTTCCTTTGATTTGCTCACCTTTTTGATTTGGTGACAGTCTGGTGACCTCAATATAATAAGAAGTTGCCCTAGTAAGATACCTTTATCATTTACTCTTTTTGAAAATGACCCCTTGATCTGAACACCTAGAGGAGGTGCTTGGATTTGCTCATCTTTTTGGTTTGGTGACCCTCAATATGATAAGAAGTAGGTCTAGTAGAATACTTTTACCATTTACTCTCTTTGAAAATAACACCCAGCTGCCTACTTTCACAAAGCAACCATAAGGTTGACCTTAACTCCCATTCATTAACATTGTACTAAGGTTACCTTAAGGACTTACATTCACCTTTGGGCTTTGTGAAAGGACCCCAAGGAACAACACTGAACAACATTGAACATGTTGCACAAATATCATGTTTGTTTGAGTAAGAAATTTTTTTTTGGTTTGGTGACCATCAATATAATAAGAAGTAGGTCAAAGAGGATACCTTTGCTGTTTACTCTCTTTGAAAATGACCCCATGATCTGAACACCAAGGAGCAACACTGAACATGTTGTACATATATCATCTTTGGTGGAGCGACAAAATGTTGGGTAAAGCAAAAGCATGTAGACTGAAGGTGAAGAAGCACCTGCATCAGTTCACTCCACTGTAGACTGTATGGATGTTTCAGGGCTAGTGAGATTCCCCCAGTACACACCGACTGGGACTGGACGGTCATCAGGGAGGGGTCCAAGTATAGGTAGGATTTGTCTACATGCTGACCCCGACACAGCAAACAAACCCTGACTCAACTCATGCGTTAAGATTCAGATATTGCTACTCCAGCTTCGACCATACTGACCCTGACACTTTCAACAAACCTTGAGTAAATTTTTGCCTACAGTCACAGAGTTTGCTACTCCAGCTTAGACCATACTGTCCCTAATACCACCAGCAAACCTTAAGTCAAATTTTGCCTACAGTAACATAATTTTCTACTCCAGCTTAGACCATACTGTCCCTGATACCACAAGCAAACCTTAAGTCATATTTTGCCTACAGTCACATATATTGCTTCTCCAGCTTAGACCATACTGTCCCTGATACCACAAGCAAACCTTAAGTCAAATTTTGCCTACAGTAACATAATTTTCTACTCCAGCTTAGACCATACTGTCCCTGATACCACAAGCAAACCTTAAGTCATATTTTGCCTACAGTCACATATATTGCTTCTCCAGCTTAGACCATACTGTCCCTGATACCACAAGCAAACCTTAAGTCATATTTTGCCTACAGTCACATATATTGCTTCTCCAGTTTAGACCATACTGACCATGTCACCATCTACAAACCTTGACTCAAATCATGTTTACAGTCACAGATATTTCTACTCCATCTAAGACCATACTGACCATGTCACCATCTACAAACCTTGAGTCAAATCATGCTAACACTTACAGATATTGCTCCCTAAGATTAGACCCTGACCTTACCCGTATAATTAAAATTTGTCATAACACTTTTTTAAAGTTGTATAACAACCTTCAAGCTAGAGATCTTTAGATATGTATGACCTTGGATCTCCTTTGGCTACATCTTACCTCTTCGCTGGACAGTTTTGAGTGCTTCATGTGACATCAATCTACTTTCTCAAGCCTGTTATAAAGATTATTTTTAGATTCAATAGCATCTCAAACCCACATTCCCATCAACAAGTGCTTGACTCAGCCCACAATATACCTCACCATTCCCTCTTAACAGCTGCTACCATCCTTCAACTGTATACCACTGCTTTCTCCAGAGGTTTTCCTGTGAAAAAATTTTCTAATAATGTCTTGTATTTCAGATCTCATGTGGTGAATACAATCATCTTCTTTTTACTTTGAGCAACAATATCTATTACACTTTCTCCATAAGAGTTTTGAGGTTTTTTTTCAATGTATCAACACCAAACTTTTAGTAGATCAAGAAGGAATTGATGTTATGAATCAATATCACTAGTTTTTCTTCAAGGAGTAGACATTGATGATTTTAGTTGATCAAATAAGAAGTTGACACTTAACAATAATCTTATTTGTATAACTGAATCCCTATTTGATAATCAATATGATCACTCGATCAGTAAGCCACGTCTACTGGAGGTGAGTTAAAGGGACAGTCCTATCGGTGTGTTTCTTGTGAAAGGCAAAAATCAAGAGGACACAGTGATGCATTCTATTCACCCTGTCAAATTGTTAGATCTAGAACAACTAAAATGTTACCCTCACTAACATATATGAAAAAAAGTGTGAAATAATCAAGTATAAACAGGGAAGTACTCTTGAATTTTGTTTCCATAAAAATACGCCGATAGGACTGTCCCTTTAAGTGTAGACAGCTCAAGCTGCTGTCCATCTTTCCATCTTCTCAAGCCTCTAGTTACATGTTCAGCAATTCCCATTCCAACTAGCATCAAGATTACATCAGTAATCAGGGTGTGATTGTACATGGGGAACGCTGTCAACTTCAGACGAAGAGATCTAGGGTTAAGGTTCTTTCCTGTTGCATGAAACAACTTAACCTTACTGCCATCTTTACCATTGCACCGAGGCTACCTTAGTGACATAAGATGATTACCCTAGTGTAGTGTGCAAAGGGATCCTGATCTTGTTATTGGTCGATTTGCTAATTTTTCTGTAGGGAATTGACGCCAGATATTGTCATTTGATTGGCTGGTTATTAGCCTAGAGATAGCAATATGTATGATATAAGGGTTACGTATGGCTCTGTGGATGCTAGAAGGATCATGAAGTATTGACCATTACCTACATAAGATAAGCCATATTCTTGTACTACCATTTCTATGAACGGAATGTATCTCATACCCATACATCTAGTCTACAGCTGAAATGAGCCCCAAAGCAAAAAAACCAAAAACTTTCTAAATCATATTTCATATTTTCCCAATGCTTTTGATCTTTAACAAGCTTTAAAGCTTCCAGATTTGCCTTGCCAATAAAAGTGTAATGATGACTTTAAATCATGATGAAGTTGGTCTTCAACTTTCTTTTTTATTAGTAGATGGTATTCTGACACATTTAGTATCCTTAATTCCTTTCCAGCACAGTTACTTCTCTATTGCTTTTGTTTGGTTAGGATGGTAAGGATTTTTTTAAGGATAAAAACAATGACAAAAGAAGAAATTAGGTTACAGCTGTTGCTTATTTAAATTGATATATCCTTAAATATTCACACATTATCCTATCATTTCATTGTGTATATCTATCTGTCCTGCTGTTATACCATAGAACAGACACTAATATACATATAGCATTGTGTTTGATTGTTTTCTGACCTATATACACAGTTGTTGTCATAACAAGTATACGGGTAATGAAATGTGTTTAGATTGCAATTCATATTTATTGATATATTATTTTAATGGCGTTTTTCCAAATAAATAAGTATTATCATAGTCTTATTTAGTTTAATTTGTTTTTAAATATTTGCAAAATAATTATTTTCATGAGTAATATATTATGAGAAATAATATTGGATATTTATCAGGTGTACAATTTTTCATTCTTACATTGAAAGCAAAGGTCTTGAATAATGAAAACCTTTGTAAACATGTATCTATAACCATGATAGGGACAACGTTGGCAATGTCTTCTTATTCATTTGACGGTGCTCAACCTCAGAGAAAACAAGGTTTGTCATAGCAGATGAACTACAATGCCATGGGATCTATTTCTATGTTGATTACAGTAATGTTATATGAATGAATATCAAACATGAAAATTGCACAATGAATATTGATGTACTTTTGTGCTGACACAGCACTTTCAGCCCACAAACTTTCATCTCTAAAGTAATTGGCCAAGAAATCAATAGAGGAACAGTTGCTGAATGCTGACTGGACAATTCAATATCTGTATGATTACATAGTTACACGACTGGCCTGGATAGAGTTATTGCTTCATGAAGTCATGAACTATTTTTCTTTATGCAAAACCTAATTTTAGTATATACATAGCTCCCCGTTAAAATGTACCAATCACAAAAACAAAAACAAAATCTTTGGCTTAGACGGTACTTTCCTCAACTGGTTTACTTCATACCTTACAGATCGGAACCAGTATGTAAGCATTAAAAGCTCTAATTCGTCCACCAAGGAGTTGTTTTGTGGTGTTCCACAGGGCTCAGTATTGGGACCAGTCTTATTCACCTTGTTCACAACTCCACTTGGGTGTGTCATATCTCAGCACGACTCCGCATACCATTTCTATGCCGATGACACCCAACTTCAGGATGGTTTCAGGACACATGAAACTGCACAACACAATACCATCACAAAACTGGAGACCTGCATTGAAGATGTAAAATCATGGATGTGTGAGAACTGTCTGAAATTAAACGATGAAAAGACCGAGTCAATGCTAATTGGACCTCCAAAACGACTTCAGAAAATGACTGTAGATCATCTACAAGTAGGCAACTCAACCATTTTGTTTTCCCCAGCCGTGAAGAATCTGGGTGTTTACCTCGATACCTCCCTCAACATGGATAGACAGGTTAGCGAAATAATCAAGAAATGCTACTTCCACATCAGATCCATTGGAAGTATCCGCCACATGATCACAGAGTCAGCAGCTGCTTCACTTGTCAGATCTTTGATCTTGTCACAGCTCGATTACTGCAACAGTATTCTCATTGGTACATCAGCAGAGAACATAAAGCGCCTTCAGAAGGTACAAAACACTGCAGCAAGAATTGTAGTTCGAGCAAAGAAAGACTCCCACATATCTCCAATACTCAGACAGCTCCACTGGCTACCGGTCAAAGAGCGAATTGATTTTAAAGTACTTGTACTCACCCATCAATGTGTGTATGATAAAGCTCCACAATACTTGCAAGACCTTGTCTGTCTGTACACCCCTGCAAGGTCATTGCGATCCAGTTCCCAACTTCAACTTCAAGTGCCCTCATATAAACTGAAAACATTTGGCTACAGATCATTTCGCTTTGCAGCAGCTCATCTTTGGAACTCTCTCCCCATTGAACTCAGATCAATTTCTTCATGTGAACTCTTTAAACGCAAACTCAAAACCCACCTTTTCCCCACTACCTGTTAGCGCTTTGAGCATGCAATGCATGGAGTTAAGCGCAATATAAGCAGACATTATTATTATTATTATTATTACTATGAAGATGATATTGTCACAGTGGCACACTCTCAGGCTTTTGGTTGCATTCTAGCAGCTGTCACTCTCGTACATACTTAACCAACTTCTCTGCATCTAGGTATTGACTTTCATGAATTGCTGTTATTTCCTAGTGCACAGCCGGTAATGTAGGGTACATGCATGAAAAAATCAGCAACATTATATGATTGCATTGGAAAAGGAAAGAGTTGTTGTCAGTCTAGTTTTTATCAAATATTATTGGGCCTTTTTTTTTAAACATTACTTTCAAGGGTCAAAGCAGAAATGTTTAAATCTTTATACTATAATCAAACATTTAAGGTTTTCACATCCAACTTGTTTCAACAGACATTCACAGGTTCTACTGTAATGCATAGCCATAATAGTGCCTTCTCCCTGCATTAACTTTAGCAGTGAAATAATAAGCTCAAAGAAGTGGTGTTACCATTTGTGAACTCAATGTGAGTGCCAACCAATGACTCCTATTCCTGAGAACCTATTAGACCTTTGCTATGAGGTACATAGGGCTCCACATGTCCATCCAATGGTCAATCTGTATGTCCGTGTGTCCAATATATTTTACATAACACCACTTGATTTATAAAGCATTCCCTTATTACTCTGAAGACAGTGTTTGACCCATTTAGCTGCAGCATCATACTAAAAGACCATTCTAATATGGTAAAAAATGGAAATTGTTGCTTTATCCTTTGCCCTTTCTGAACATAGATTTTAAATTAAAAATGATGTTCTGAATTCAAGTATTAAAGGTCTCATACATAATATCCCTCACAATACAAGAACCACTTGCAGCTTCATTGTTCTCCCGGCACATCCAGATGCAATTTCCTTACAGAACTCACTCAGAAGCTTATAACCCTGATTCCTACTTTGCATTATGTATTTCCTCTTCAATTTGATTAGGGGAAAAAACCTTGAAGGGTAGGTTGCAAACAGTTGAAGTATTATAGATTCTGTAAATTTGTCATTATTGATTCAATACACTATTTTTAGCCATTTGAAAGCCTATTAGAACAAAATAGAGCATTTTTTTTAACAGTTTAAGTTAATATTTTCTTATTTCAGGTTTATAGCTTATAGTGTGTGTTGAAAGAAAGGGATCAAAAACCTGTTTATGTTAGATTTTAGTTTGACTAACTGATTCTCTTTTTTTCACCTCAAATATGGTTTAGAGATGACTCAAAATATGCATATCATCATAAGTATCTGATTATGGAAAAGTAACTTCTTTTCTGACATTATCTGTGTCTATAACTAGATTTTATGATTCTATTTCCTTATCTGTTTCGGGGCGGGATAGCGCAGTGGTTAGCGCGTTCGGCTTCGGATCAGAAGGTCCGTGGTTCGAATCCCGCTCAGCAACTTTGTCTGCAGTAGACCTCACCTTACCTTATGCGTTTCAGTGCCGAGTGGGAGAGACTGTTCAACACGCCCAACTACGTGGTGAAGCTCAAGCGGCACGGGATCGAGGGCAGACTTCGCAGCAGCCGCTTCAGGAGCGTTGTCTGGAAGGTACGTGCTCCAGGTTTGGATAGGAGATCTTGAACAAGGGCTGAAATATTGCCACAGCGGCAACTCACTTACTCACTCTTGGTTGATGAGGCATGATGGCTGTTGGTTGATTGTACAATCAAAAAGATGTCATGTTCAAACATTTTTAAATGGATTGCTACCAAAATTTGTGGAAAATAAAAAAATAATGTGCACAGAAAGTAGATCATGAAATCTGGTTATGGCACATGGTCCTGTGCACTGCTCAATTGAGCACTATTAGAGAAGTTCAGCAACAAGAGTGTCAGTTTGCAAGATAGATGGGTAACTCACTCCATTGCTGGCTAATCCGAGAGGGTTGATTCCCTGCTCCACACTGAGAAGGGTGGAGAGACGTGTGCTATCACCCTCAGTTAGTGACTTATTTTGAAGCAAGCCTCTGTCCATCCAGCAGAGTATACAATGGTAGTCTAAATTTTGACCCCGAGCGCACTTGATGTATTATCCTAAGGGAATGTACCGGATAGGGCTTCCACAGGTTCAAAAATTTGGACTAAAGTACTCGAGGGGTCAGACTCGACTCAGACCCGAGTACTCGACATTTCATCCTTTCCCAAGGATTTTTATATTTTTATAGCCCTTAAGTCTTTAGCCTTACCTTGAATTGTTGTATAGCCTAGATATTATAACATTTAATCTGACTATTAAATGGTCTTGTATATAGAATAGTTTTGACATCAACGCTTGAAATGGTAATGTTGATCATCTGTCTCTCTTTACATAATACAGACAAATTGACTGAAATAACTTAAATTTTAAACACTTTTCAAGTCCTCGGGCTCGAGTACCCGTGGAGGCCCTAGTATTGGACTCGTGGAGCAGGATTCTTTAAAATACGTAATCAAGTGCTGTGAGAATGCAAAGTTGTTACCTACCTGTGTGATATCTCTTTACAGGTGTACCTGGAGGCTCTCCCGGTTGACAAGGACCTCTGGCTGGTCAAGTGTCGGGAGTGGAGGAAGAAGTACGAAGTGCTCAAAAACCAGGTAAGTCTTACCATCATTCAGAGTTTAGAATATGAGGTAACATGGGTTCACATCAAACCAGGTGAGTCTTACCATCATTCCTGAATCTCATCATCAAGGTGTGAACCCATGTTACCTTTGAAATTGTGCATAGTCATATTCTAAACTCTGTATTTGTTGAAGAAGAACAAGTTATTATGGATAGTCAACTTCTTTATTGCATGAAATGCGACATTTCGGTGTAGATACTAACATCGTTATCAAGCAACTGGTACTGGACATGATGATGGAGAGTTATATATACATAAATGGATAACAAGTTTATGTGCCTCTCAAAGAAGTCTGAATTTGTTGTTAACATTCTGGGTCCAAATATTGTAAGCTTGACCTCTAAGCATAAAGATTGTTAAAAGCTTATACTATTTTAAGGCTTAGCAATATGACTGTTCCTAAATTGGAATACATTCCTTAGCTCTTTAGTTTCTAGATTGTAACTTCTCTTTTGTGAAAATGTTGGTTTATGTAAACTTGTGACTTGATTCACAAAGCAGTCAAATCTTTCTCTTATTTTTGGCTTTACTCAATGTAGTAGATTGTATATGTTTTATCCTGCAGGCTAGATGTGAAGTTCAAAACTCAACATATTATGTGTCATATTTTGATTTAAATTTTACCTTTAATGCCCAACCAATGGTTTCAGATGATAGATGAACAGCAGGAAGTAAGTTGTATAGAGTTATCTCCCTTATATCTTGACCCGTCCATTGCAACACTACCAAGTTCCAGCACATTTAACATTATCTCTTTGTTTTTCAGCTGCATATTAATAAAAAACGTCCAAATCATTTATTCATATTTTCTGACCAAAACCTTTTTCTTTGAAAAGTACCTGTACATATTATGCCCTGAATTAAATCAACATTTTGTAGATATGTTGCTGATAGTCCTTAGATTTTCAGATTTCTTGCATTTGAAAAAAGTTGAGATATGTTGCATCTCTTAGAAATCAACACTTTTAATAGTTGAAATATTGACAAGGTGTGGCATTACCACTTGGTAACATGCTAGAATAATGTTAAAATAGTGTTTTAAAGATGACATACTGATATTGTTTTGTGGCGGTTTAACTGCCTCAAATGTGTGAATGTTCCTCTCCTTTATAGCTTGTAGCTGAAAAAGGCCAATATGGCCCTAAACAATAAACCACCTACAATCATGTTTGAGATGTAGGGTCCTAATGATTTTTGTGGTAACCTGTATGGCCAACCTCTCTGATGTCTGTAGACTCATCGGTATCTGTATATGACCCTGAACTGATACCATCAATATCTGTTGGCTTTATGATGTTGAGAGCACAACCAATACCAATATGGCTACATACAATAATCTGCCTACTGCAATATAAGTTATACCATTCAGAGGCGGGGTACATGGGGAGATATCAGCCTCGAGCTTGGTGTTATGCGACAAGCCGAAAGCGATCGAGTTGCATAACACTAAGCGAGAGGCTGTTATCTCCCCATGAACCCCGCCTCTGAATGGTATTACGAATTTATCTTACCGAAAACGCATATAATATGAAGATAAAGACAAACGTTGACTGCGTAAACCCTTTGACTATAGTTTATTCAAAGCTACATATCGGTTGATCAAAAGTTACCCGCTTGATCATGTGTTCGAGGTAACATACATTGTACATTTCAAGACGCTCAATCTGCACGCTTTCTTCATGCTTTTTATGTGCCGGGGTATAAATGATTTATCACCCCGCTCAAGAGGGTGATATCAGTATTTATCCAGGGTTACGTGGACCAATTAGAGATCAAGATTCTTACACGAGGTAGGATAAAGTGTGAGATGTGGGGTCCTAGAAGGCCATCTCTGACTGATGCCTGTAGACTCATCTCCTGTATTATGTTCCAGCTGATTGTTAACCCCAGGAAAGCCGTGGACCGAGTGGACATCTCAATCAACAACCCATTGTCTCAGGATGACGAGGTAATGCATGCTGACTAAGGATGCACAGTATTATCGATATATCGGTATATTGCAATACAGGAACAACGTGATACGAATGGGTACACACTTCTGAAAATAACCAATATATCGTTGCGTTTTCTAAAATTGCAAAAAAATATAACCAAATAAAACATGATTGACAGAAAGTTCTTTTCAACGTGTGAAGTTGTGTTGTTGAAATAGCTTAAATATGTATACAGATCAAAAACAGTGATTGCAAAGTATCTCTTTCCAAAACGGCTCATAGCTGAGCAATGATGATCGTTCTTAATGCTCCTATGCACATTCTTGAATTAAAGAAGTACCAATATATTGCAATACAGAAATGAGGAACGATACCCATCCATAATGCTGACTATGTCAAAATATGTCACTCAGAACCAAAAACATATTCCAGCTTACCAAACACATCATTCATTCAACTAGTCATTTTGATGACAAGTCTTTACCTCTTACTAACATAGTATCTCTTGTAACATTGTTAGACTACCAGGCAAGTGCTAGTATCTAGTAAATGGTCCAATGGTGTCTGACTATGATTATTCTACCTCTTCTTGCAGAGCCCATGGAATCAGTTTTTCCAAGATAACGAACTACGGTTGACAATTAAGCAAGATGTCATTAGGACGTAAGTATCATCACTGTATAGAATTTCTTGTCTGTCTTATGATCTTCATTGCATCCTTTAGCAATGCATTAAGGTTGTAACTGACTGATGTTTCCTTTGTGTAATACTACAGAATGGGGTTAAAGATGACTTTAGTTGTGCAATAAGGCCCTGGGAGTAAAATTGGTTCAACTGAAACCTAGTTCTTTAATACTGTTTACTCATATTAGTGCTTTGTGACTTAAGACTTAAATCAACAGGTTTAGTTAAAGTATTTAACTTGAATGACCAAAGCTGCAATAACTGAATTACAGACAAGAGTAACACAGCCCCAGACTTTTACAACAATCCCAAACAATCTGACCATACAAACAGCTTTTTAAAATCTTTCCAATATCTTTCACCTGAAGAATAAATGGATAAGCCGTACCGTCAGTGAAGTTGGTTGTTGCCCGACTTGCTAGACATGGGTTTGAATCATACAAAGGATACCCTCAAAAGTACAAGCATTTGTACAATTGTAGAAAGAGTGAGCCAATAATTATTTTTTTAGATATTTTTTTTCGTTAATTATATTTGATGGTATTTGACACAAGCTCAGATCAAAAGAACTCTTGTTTTTCAGGTACCCTAAAATAGAATTTTTTCAGTCGAATCAGTTACGGAACCTAATGGTGGATATCTTGTTCATCTATGCAAAAGTTAATCCCGAACTCTCCTATCGCCAGGTATCGATATCGCTGTTGTATATAGAAACTTCGGTTCCTGCTCTTGATGTATCAATGTTTGTGTTTTGTTCTCTCCACATATATGCAATGTTCTTACTTATATATAATCACCATTTATCATTTTCTTTGTATTTGTTGCTAATTTGAAGAATTTTGGGAAAAATTAAATGGGGATCACTCTTTAATTTTATTTGCTGAGATTGTGTTATTTGTCTCACTTCTAAATATATTTTTGATCTTTATTTTGATATCAATTATATGCAAAGATAATTTTCAAAAAAATCCTGCGTTCTGTTTCTGGTTCAATGCTTAAATAATGATTTAAAAATCTTTACTTTAATTTGACTTTGATGGTAGAATTGAATTGAATTTTTAAAATGATTGCCATTTAACAAGATTTTGTTGGAAGTTAGTTGTTAACTGTTATGAAATGACCCTTTGAAAGGAAGAAAAAGATAGGAAAAATTAAAAGAAAATTCGAGATTATGGTAATACTTGTATGATGTTTTCATTTCATTGATAATTCTTCAAATTGGCAACAATTACCACAAAATACATTATGCTTTCACCCATTTGTAGATGTGATCTGTGTTACCTTGTGATTGTAGCCTGAGTGAAAACCACATTTATTTCTCTCACTTTTATTTCTGTATTTATGTATCATGTGCAATTTTTGTTTTAGTTTTCCAGAGCTTGAGTTTTTCAAATGTGACAAATTGCAGGAGATGATGGTGAATGTGTTGTTTTGCTATAGTCGCACACACCCTTCTCTTAGCTACAAACAGGTCAGTCAATCACTCTTGGAGCAAACTAGGTTTTTACAAATCTTTTTCACTTTTCTCGTTCATTCTTCCATTTTTTTACTCGTTAATTATTCACTGACATCACAAATATTTTCTACAGTAATCCTTGATATGTGATGAAAGTGACAGTTTATGAAAGAATTTGCTTTTAATCTGACATTAATTGTAAGAGCGGTTTACAGGTGCCTTTCGGTCTTTTTGTCTATATATATATGGGTTAAGCTGGCATTCCATGTGTACGTATTCATGCATGTTGCGTGACGCGTAATGTTCGATTCCATGTATCCGTAAAAGTGTGGTATGAGTATCAAATTTGAGATTCAATGGGTAATAAGTATTTAAGTAAGTATTATTTTGAGGGAAACAGGTTGAAAATTTCATCTTACTATAATTACTTAGGATTACTGTTTTCGAGTAGACTATCGTGGTCCAAGTCTGTCCAAAATCTTGTTAACAAAGCTTCTAAGGCTTTATTTTCAGTAAAATTACTTGGTTATAAACTTAAAAATATATCTCCATCGGTTCTCTTCAAAATTTTTGATGTTCAGATAAAATCTATTATATTATATGCTTCAGAAATATGGGGTTTTCAAAAATGGTTAATAGTTGAACAGTTTCATGTTAGATTTTGTAAGTTTGTCTTAGGTGTGAGTAATAAGAGCACTAGTGTTGCTATTCTGGCAGAATGCGGCAGGCATTATATTCATGTTGATTCATTGTTAAGAGTTATTAAATTTTGGCTGAAGTTGCTTGAAATGCCGACGGATCGGTATCCTAAACAGGCTTATCTTATGATGTATAATCTGGATAAAGTTGGTCGTAAAACTTGGATTTATCACGTGAGAACGGTTTTATTCACTTATGGTTTTGGTTTTGTGTGGGAGAATCAAGGTGTAGGTTTTAAGGATATTTTCCTCATTAATTTTGAAACAAGGATAAAGAATTGTTCTGTTCAATCAATAATGTCTGAGATAAATGAGTATTCAACATTACATTTATATTCTAAAATCAAAACTGAGTTTTGTTTGGAAAATTATCTTATAACCGTTAAATCTAAGGAGGCAAGGCGCAGGATTACGTTATTAAGAATTGGAGAGTTAGCCATTTATAAAAATGTTGGAAGACGTGATGGTATTCCTCGCCAAAATCGCTACTGTAAAATCTGTAAATCCAATTATGTTGAGAACGAATTCCATTTTCTTTATAAATGTCCAGTATATGAAAATCTACGTCTTAAATACTTTGAAAATATACCTGTGTATATTAATGAAGATATTATGATCCATAACCTCCAAAATGATAATTCTGCCTATTTAATGTCCATTTCAAACTATGTTAAAGATGCTTTAATTTTACGTAATTCATATAATAAATAGCAACTCTGAATATATGTACTATGTATAATTCTGTACGTGGGCCGCAGGCCTTTCTGCTGAATAAATGATTGATTGATTGATTGAAGTATTTAACACTTTGCACTAAAATTGTAGAAGTTGATTCCATGTACGCCTGACATGTAATGCGTATAGTGATGCCCTTATTTGGTCTGCGTAAGTGTGTATTGTGTATTCGGACACTCTTGAGTGTTCTGGTGAACACACACTAAGCTCTAAGCATTGTACACAACACGTACATGGAATGAACTTCTACTATTTAAGTGTTAAGCGTTGAATACGCATTACGCACTATTATAACGCACAACGGACAAATGGAATGCCGGCCTTAGTCTTGAAATATATCTGGTGTTAATGTCCCAAAAAACTTTGGCTAGTTTCACAACCAAGCTTGATTGCATTTTTGGCAGTGATCCCACATTTTCATGTTCATTCCTTACCCAATATCTTTTTGTTGCTATACTGGGTAATAAATCTCTGACAAAAGAGGATACAGGATTATGGGAGACAGATTCAGAGTGATCGTCTCCTTTGCTCAAATATCCATTTGATGATCGAATGATAAAAGGCATTGGTTGTACATGTATTGTATTATCGAAATTTAGCCATGATGTTCTGTCCAACTTACGATTTATAAACATTATTTTGATATCCCAAGGAATGTGAAGTATCTCTATCTGTCTATTTTTTCTGCATGTTCTACAAGACTTTCCATTTTAATAAATACTAAAGTAATATTCATGATAATTTTCAACTCATTATTTTCTACAATGTATTTAGCCTGCATACCTTTGTAATAGAAGATAATCTATTAATTAATCTTAATGCAATATTTTTTCAGAATTGACAAAGAACTGTTCAATGTAGTTTCAGTATTTTTATTCATCCCAACATCTCACTTCCATTACTTTCTACAAAGACCATGAATAGTCTTCTCCTGTAACATTATGTTCGAACAATCAACTTCCATTGTATATCGTTACTTTATACAAACTTCATGGAGTAGATCTACCGTATATATAAACTAACCATGAAGTCCCAACATTACAGGGAATGCATGAGCTGTTGGCTCCACTGATATTTGTGCTCCACTGCGACCACCAGGCTTTCCTCCATGCATCAGAGATAGAAACATTGCAGTAAGTATAACTTCTTTCTTTACTCAAATATCACTAGCTTACAGATTCACATAGATATATATATAGTTATAACTATCACTGGAAGTTATTGTTCATGGTATGTATAAAACAAATCTATCACTTTTTACCAAACACACTTTTTAAAAGTAGATGTTCATTTTGTGTTTATTTGTGGACTTTTTTTAAAAAAGTATTTTGATTTGTGTGTGCACAGTAGAGTATTGGTGTTTTAAGATGTGTTTCATGTGTGTGTAGTAGAGGTGTGGTGATACGGATGTCATGATATGATATGTTTCACAATATCAAAGAATGATATGATTTGATATGATACATGTCATGTTGCACTATTTTCCTGGTTTTTAATAAGAAAAAAAAATTTAAAAATTTAAAACATCTTGATTTTTAGGTTAGATTAGCATTCTTAAAGTCAACAATATGTATCACCATACTGACATCGATTCAAGATTCATACATTACCAAATAAAATATCACGATTTTTAATGTATCAGTATTTAATCACAACTCTAGTGTATTTAGTGATTCTCTCTTTTTCTAAGTTTAGATTAAACATAATAAGAATTGTATGTATAAGATATAAGATGAAAATAGAACATACTTACATCAAATGAAACTGCAATTAAAAATAATTGCTTCACAAACATAAAATAGAACTCCTATGCATGATCCGCTTTCCAATATGATACTTTGAGCAGATACAGTCATTGTCATTTTTAGGTCACTTTTATGAATGTTGTAGTTTTAAAATTAAAGTTGTCACTTTTATGAATGATTTGTAGTTTTAGAAAAATTTAAGTTGTCAATGATTTTGGTCAGCCAAGCTATTATAACTTTGTGTCAACAGTGTACATCAATTCTACTCTAATTTAAGTCAGTTGCATGAAGTGTCCATGTTGTGTAAGTGTCATGTCTGATATTGTATGTGGATTGATTTCAGTTACATGTCCGACTTTGCAAGGTTTGATATTACTGCCGTTATTTTCACAGTTTTATTTCTGCTTGTATTTCTGTTGGCCTCCTAGAAACATCTCACAAGCATGCATGCCGGGCTGTGTTTCTGTTCTTCATCTTGTTTGCTTTTAAGCTCTTGCATTAGACAGCCTTTTATATTTTCTTGCATTTACTATTATAATCCATAAGTTCTTATGTAAGAGTTGTATGAAATGATTGTTGAAATTTGTGTGCACCTTGTTAGATGTTGATGTAACTCATGGTTGCAGATGGAGTATGCTCCATTTTCTATTTTCTGTTATCTCAGACCTTAGTACTTGAAAAAGGGGGGGTCACTGTTAGTTATTTAAGTATTAAGAATTAGGCCTGAGTTTGATGTATGAAGTAAGATCATCAACTTGTCCATTTCAAGATATTGATTTCAAGATATTCTGTATGTGACTATTTATTGGACATAAATATGTATTATGTTGGCATGATTACAGGATCTTGTGGGTTCTTTTAGAGGCATTTTAAAGTTGGAAATATGAAGAATTGTATGGATGGTCAATAAAGAATAAGAAGTTGACGTTTCTTTCTATGAATAAAGAAGTTGATTATCCATTAAACTCCTAGGTTTTTGATGATCTCTTTGGTTTTGATAAGAATTTCGTGACTTTTGTCAGAGTCAAGATTAACGCCCTGAGTGCTCAAGTCCAATAGACCTGTCTGTGGAGGCCCTAGTTAGTCCTCTCATGGCCCAGAAGCTTAGTCTGTCAGAGGACTGTTATACATGCATGTTTGGTTGCATTGCTACATTTAGTTCAGTGCATCATTCATAGCTTGCTAGTTGGAGCTGATGTTTGCAGGTTTCATCACAATTCTTTATTTTAATGGTGTTACAGGCTATCTTGGTCTATCCTAGCTTCTTGATATAGGTGACTTACTTACACACTGAAAATGTGATGGAGATCGAATTAGTAAAGAGAGGTTTCTTGTTTTGAGAATTCTCATATCATCACAAATAATGTGGTTAAGAAATACTCTGTTGTTCTGCGCTCTTCCTTCTGAGTTGTTACAAAAGAAATTATTGCATTATTTGAGACATGATTGGAATTTTGTTTAATCACTGGGTTTTTTTAACAGGGACTTTCTCTCTTCTCCTTTCCTCCCATATTCTTACATAAACAATACATTGTTTTGATATTCTTCTTAATTATCCTTTTTGCCTATTAGATCCTCTGATTCCTTGATTAAGGTTAATGAAGGTTTGTGCATATCTTTGGGAATTACTATCTTCTGGAATTATTCAACTCACTCACAGATGTTACCAACGGATGATATTGTACTGGATGAAAAAATCATTTCAATACTGTGTTACTTTGACTGCTAGGAAATATTTAACAAATTTAACAAATATGGTAAACTAGTAACCGGCATGAAACAGGACATGAGTAAACTCTATAGGGATAGACTGTAAGACTCTTAGAGAATGTATCAGATGTACCGTATTTCCTCTAATAAATGTCCGCTTATTTTTTCAGCACCCCTTTACACCCCGGCGTTTATTAGAGGCCCTGCGCTTATTGGAGACCCGGCGCTTATTTCTTTCACAGAAATTTAAGATTGTTTTAAGCCGTCTTTTACCATGAATACCTGTAAAATGTTTACCGAGGGAGCATTTTTCTAATGGTTAGGACCCGGTGCTTATTAGAGACCTGGCGCTTATAAGAGGCCCGGCGCTTATTTTCTCAACTACTAATGACCCCCCGGCGCTTATTAGAGGCCCTGCGCTTATTGGAAACCCGGCGCTTATTAGAGACCCGCCGCTTATTAGAGACCCGGCGCTTATAAGAGGCCCGGCGCTTATTTTCTCAACTACTAATGACCCCCCGGCGCTTATTAGAGGCTCAGCGCTTATTGGAGACCAGGCGCTTATTAGAGGAAATACGGTATATCCAGTTTATCCACAGCCTTGTTCTTCTGTCCTTATAATGCAGATTGGGCTGTAGAGTATGGCATTTTGTGGACGGTAGTTATGTCAAGAGATGCTGTTGATTTCTTCTGTTTGTTTGATTTTTATCAACTTAATATAAGTGGTTCAGGATTGTATGAGTATGATTCCAAATGTAACAATGTTTCACAAGATTCTCTCAAAACTGCACTAGTTGTACACTTGGCAGGAGAGCAGCGTATCACATAACTATATAGAGGCAATATATGCATTTATATCTCTTTATTTCTCTAACATGTCATCTTTGCTATGCATTAATGTATTTATATTATTTTGGATATTTCATTTTTGTCCAAATAGATTACCACAAAGAAATTACGTCAAAATAAGAATTAAATTTGCTACTCTCAATATAAAATCAGGAAATATTGCCAAATGTTACTTAAGTAACTACATCATGTTGTCAGTCAATCACATGATCATCTTTGAAAATGATGCCTCATTGTGTTGTCCTTTTTTCATTTATTTTTAATATTTGATATAAAACATATGACACGCTCTACAGAGTAGTTTGTTAGTGGGAGACAAGATTGATATCTTCGCAGGCCACAGCTTAATGTCATTGACGTATTCAGCTTCTACTAAAATAGTTGACGCTTGGTTTGTATTACTTTTGCTTACTAAAAAACACATAAATAATCCGAGTGAAATATTGAGTCAACCAAAGTTTGCCAGGACTTAATCTCAAGGAGTTTCCTTTTAAAATAATAGATGTTGAAGTTTCATGTTCTGTTTGTGTGATTTATTTACATATATTTTCTTCATTTGCAGAGATATTGTGAAGGAAACGATGAGTCCCACACACTTGGAACATGATGCATAGTAAGTTTTGTTTGAACTCATACCATTCCTGCAAGAGGCCTTTCAGAAGGGGCAGAGAGTTAGGCAAACAAGTTCATATCCATATTTGGTGTTTATCTGCACTCTTTCATCACAGAGGCAGTTTAGTGCGAGAAAGCCTCTGTTCTTATTAACCAAGATCCCGGACTTCCGGGAGATTGCACAAGTAACTTAGATTGCCTCCAATCAGATTTCTACCTTTCCACACCATGTATTTGGCTAATAAGAACAGAGGCTTACTCAGGTGTGACTGAGCTGACTCTATGGGGAGAGAATGTTTTATCAGTAATGCAAGCAGAGAAGGTTTCATCCTGTCTCAGGGAACGAACGTTACGCTAATCTGTACCCTGGGCTCAGCAGGTAGGCTTGGGATATAGCCAATCAAATCATTTTCTTTTTGAAATTTTATCAAGAAGGTGGCGAGAAAATGATTTGATTGGCTACATCCGAAGTCAGGCCGCGTGAGCGAATCTAGCTTCTGAGCCCAGGGTACAGATTAATGGAGTTAGCGTAACGTTTGTACCCTTAGACAGGATGAGAAGGTTTGTTCTTTTGAAGTTCTGCTTTTGGCCTTCATTCTGTACAATCAGGTTGAATGATGATGTAAGTGCATATATTGATGACATACAGAAAGATTGTGTTGTGTTGTGTTGCAGTGCCATGTTCTGCCAGGTGATGGAGACGGTGGAGCCATGGTACACAACTAAGGAGAACCATATAACCAGGGTACGTGTATAGTCCTGTAGAGGGGGTGGTGTAGATGTAACACAGTGATATTATCATGGGGTCAAGAGTTTGATAGGGCTTGAGGTTACAAACCTTGTATCTTCAACGCAATGTGTGTGTTGCGAGCTTTTTAACTGAAATAATGCCAGCAGCTATAGTGTAAATGAAGGATATGGAAAGCGAGTGTTGAAAAGTTTTACAGTATAAATTGTTGTTTGTAAGATTCATTTTCATTGGACTTTTGTTGTGATGATGTTTTGGCTGTAATTGTCTAACTGTATATGGAGTTATTATCTTACAGTTGTGGAGTATCTGTTATCACTCTGTTTTCAGGGAAGGGAATACATGGTTGCTCAACCGTTTGCCAAGCCCCAGGATTTGAACCCATCCAGTGTAATCGTGACCAAGCTGACGCGTATACAGGACTACCTACTGAAGAAGTATGATCCGGAGCTCCATCAACATCTGGAGAGGCTGGACATCGCTCCTCAGATATACGGCATGTGAGTACACGCATCAACATTATCACTTGAAGTTGAATTCTGTTTATGATATCTAAAAGGAAGAAGGGCTGATAATGATGAAGTTTAGTACTTGTGATGCCTTTGCTTGACCAATTCCTTTAAGATATATAATTTTGCTTAGAACTCTAATGTTGTGTATCTATTGATGGTGAACAGAGGAGCAGTGGCAAGCATATATGGCCTAGGTTCAAATCCTGGTCAAGACACCACAGTGACAGGAATCTCATACTCTTGTGTCCCTTGTTTAAACATTTCCACTGACTCAGTCACCAAGATGTTGATGCAAGTGTTAGTAAAATTAGATACTTTACAGGAGCGCACAAAGTGCTAAACAGTTGCTTTTCAGGTACAATTCCTTAGGATAATGATGTTGGTTGTGCTCTGTTAAAACACCATAGACATATCTATATCATTGATGTGATTATTAACCCTCTTCGTGCCAACTCCAGACGATGGGTCCGCCTTCTGTTTGGTCGAGAGTTCCCCATGCAGGACCTTCTTGTTCTCTGGGATGCCATCTTCGCTGATGGGATCGGGTTCGACCTCGTCGACTACATCTTCGTGTCAATGTTGCTCTACATCAGGAATCTGTGTATGTACCTACGTGAATATTTTTGGAACAATAAAGCAACTAGAAAAGAAAGTTGATAGCAGTTTTTGTTAAAAAATATCAGATTTGCCATAACATTTGCATTGCTACAGACTTACTTTGAATTATTACTTTCTGATATTCTATTGAATACTACGTCTTCTTTGGATTTCTTCTGGTTTTTTCTTATGGTTTCACTAGTGCAACAAGACAGGATTCAGTGCAATGATGCTGTAGCAATTCTCTCAAATGATAATGTTAGCAGAGTGTTATCTATATTTAGGTAAATTATCTTGAAAGTAGTATTTAGTTGTTGAATCAATGAAGTGACCATTTCCAACCATTCTCAGTTGTCACGTTACAGGAACAAATACTCATTTACAAAAGAATAATCAGGGTTAGCCACTGGCTAAGGAAAAGCTTTTTAAAATATACTCAGACAAAAAGGTAAAAGGGTTAATCATCACATGAACTTACCTGTCACTGTAATGTTTCAGTATTGTCGAGTGACTACGCTGCTCTGCTCACATGCTTAATGAAGTATGTTCCTGTCGGAGATATCCATTATTTTATCGAGAAGGCTCTGTACCTCCGTGAACCTAACGTGAGTATTGTTCTTTGGTACAATAATGTTACTGTGACAACATGATATAATCATGAAGAAGTCTTCTCGTATGTTTCAAAGCTGTACCTATTACAAAGTCATTATTTAAAATGCCAGCCGTTCTCATTTCATAAATTTATATTCATTTTACATCTAAATCAGAACATCACATACATGTATGATCGAAAAATGTTATGTGCTAGCCACTAATTATTTCATTTCCTCTGATTCTAATTCCTCATCTAATTATTCAATTTCAGCAATACGCGCGACCGGTGAATTACACATACCAGAATGTAAACTCTGCCGCCTCTAGGTCAAAACCATCTCGAGGTGAGGCCAAGAAAGTTTATGAAAATGACATTTTATTATATATAACTAATTCTAACACTTATTAAGTTGATGGCAAATTAATTACTGTTAATAATTTCATGAAGTTATATGCTTCAGATTCAAAACTCATGTTGGTCTTATCATTGAGTTTGAAAAATACACTACTTTCAATCCAGATGATTTGAGGAAATAACTGATTTAACATAACTTTTTAGGGGAACAACTAAATGTTGTCTTTCCATTTGTGCTATGAAGAATTTTATCCAGATATCACAGAATCAAATCGTACTAGCAAATTAAATATGCATGTGTATATTGTTACAAAGTCTTCATATTGTGTCATTGAATTTTAAAACAAAATGGTAACTAACATATTATGCTGAATGTTTTGGTACTTATACTGATCCAATCTCCGTACTAATAAAAGAGACTAGAATTAAGGTCAGAAATGCTGTGTAGTTTAAAATCAAAAAGAACTTTATTCACTTCTTTATTGTAGAATGTAGCATAAAACTCCTTGTCTTCTTGATACTTCCAACTTCTAAAATGCCTCTCAAACAAGCCATCTTTAAGTGTTCCTAACTATCCTCCAAACTCTGCCAGCAGGGCATTAACCACATCTGTCTCAACCAATCATAAAGATTGATGTGACGTATGTCCTCGTTGGAAAGTATCGATCGTGCCGAGTACAGAGACTCAAAAATTGTACCCTTACCCTCAAGTATACCATACTATGTATGTTATTCAGCAAGCCTACCTTTATCTCCACTCAAACCTTTCTCTCTTGATACCGATTCCACTCTGTCTGCAGCAAACCAGTCTCGCCACCATGGAAGCTCAAGACATGGGGGATTTTCCTCCTTTTCTCGCAAGTTCAATCGACCCAAAACTCTTGCATTCTCCAGCAAGAACCTTCCTAAATCTTCGAGCGAGCCTATGAACCTACAGACAGATATTTCACCAGGTACACATGATGTTGTCATGGTGATGTTGGTGTTGTCATGGTGATATTGGTGTTGTCATGGTGATGTTGGTGTTGTCATGGTGATGTTGGTGTTGTCATGGTGATGTTGGTGTTGTCATGGTGATGTTGGTGTTGTCATGGTGATGTTGGTGTTGTCATGGTGATATTGGTGTTGTCATGGCAGCCAGACATTAAATGTCTTGGGGATTTGATGCCTTCCTGGTGATCTCAGTATTGTTTGAGTGATATTTTATTGCCTTGGTGATCTTGGTGTTGTCATTATAACCTGGTGTTCTCTTTAAACTATGCTGTTGCCATGGTGATGCTTTGGTGTCCAAGTGTTGACATGGCATCCTTATGTTAAAACCTTGTGGGTTGATGTTGTATTGGTGTTGTGCCCCTTAATTCTTAGTATGGCAATGGTGTGCTTTATTTTACCTTTTAGGTAGGTATAGATAAACGAATAAATATATTCAAACTATGAACATCAGATAGTAGCATTATGATTGAAGAAAAGTTAAACAGTAGTATCTTTACAACCAAAGAACTGAGTATATATCTCTACCTGCACACAGTTGAAAAGATATTCTGTAATACTCAATCAACATAACTAGTCACTCAACATTCCTTAAGGAAGTTCACTGTCAACCAGCAACACCTTTCTCATTTGGACTCCGTCTGCTTCTCTGTTGTCTAGCAGCCATGATGCATGATGCATTTTCCTTTTTCTTTTCTTTCCTTCCTCTAGTGATTTCCCTTGTCCATTGTAGGTTTTAACCCTAGCCTTCTCGCTATAGTCAAGACAAACTTAGTTAGAGTAGAGGACCAGTGCTGCCTTCTGCATTGCTGACTATTGCTGCATTGAGTTCCCTTTGAGTTTTACATGTGAATGTTGTCACACATTCTGGTAGTCCTTCGACACCTTATTGAGTTCCAGATAAACCTTTTCTCCCAGCATGCTTTTGGATTTTTACATCAGGAACATTCATAATTGTCAATAGTATGACATTGAGATCGATGGGTTATTTATTGCCATATTTTAATCCTCTGTTGTATTCTTTAAATATTAAGACCCTTATAATTTTTTTTCTCTTATGTTGAGACAAATGAAATAGCTGAAAATACATTTGAGTAGATGGTTTTGTCACATTTGAATTACAAGAAACATTGGTTTATGTGAAATTAAAACAATTCATGCATGCATTTGTTACGAAGAGCATACTCTTTCAAGTTGCAACCTTCCTCACATGACATACATTTGTTTGCAAACTTTGACTTCAAACCTCAAAATTTGTTTTATTTGGTTATAATTCTTGTTAACTTGCAAAGACACCAACATAAGAGTGTAAACTAACAAAAGTGACGTTAGACCCCAAACTGCCTTTCTTCAGTTACTTTTGAGTAATGTACCGTAAGTACTTAACTTGTACCTAACAGTGACAAGCATTTTGGGATTTATAAAGTGTAAAGTACTTAACATCGGCAAACTTTTTGGGTGTTTGTTAAAGTAAAAGTACCTAATATTGACAAAAAGTTTAGGTGTTTTTTTAGGTAAAGTTCTTTATAGTGACAAATGTATGCCCATTTTGGTGTTGTGTAATGTAAAGTACCTATGGTGACAAACATTTTTGGTGTTGTATAATGTAAAATACTATGGTGACAAACATTTTGGGGTTGTATAATGTAAAGTACCTATGGTGACAAACATTTTGGGTGTTGTATAATGTAAAGTACCTATGGTGACAAACATTTTGGGTCTTGCAATTGTGTAACATAGAATTACAAAACAATGACAAAGATTTCCCTATTGAGTGTTGTGTAAAGTGTTTGTATGAAGTGTTTATGTAAAGTGCTTGTGTTTGTCTGCAGATGTTGGTTCAAGTAGACTGTATCTAGCACTGACAGATATATACCCCGTATGGTGCTGTGGTAACATGTTCTCTCACAACCGTTTGGGCAGGGGTACTTCTTCAACAGTTCAACATTTTACCTTTTTAGATCCAAAATCTTTTATACCATGCTGTATATGGTTGCTTTTTACATGCCAGTCAACCATTTTTTAAAGTTTTTCAATTTAGCATGTTTGAAATGTGTTCAAAATATGTGAAAGTTTTTTAAATCGCTTTGGTTTAATTTGTTAAAACATGAGATGCAATCTGATGATTAACAGAACATAAGGAATTACATTCCAAACAAATGAACACATTCAGAAAGGCATGATAAACTGGAACTGGAAAGCAAGGTATATTGCTTGACTTCAACTTCAAAACATTTTCTTACATGATTATTTAATTTCTATAAGCCATTGGTCAAGTTAGCATTTAAGCAAATTTGATGGTATCTATTTTCATTATTATTTGTACAACCATCAGGTATGTTGAATCATAAAAGTTGGTATAAATAAGCTGTAGAATTTAATGTTTATGGTCAACTTAACTTTTAGCTTTTACCTTAGGTCTTTTGGGATTATCAATTTCATCATTTTGGGGAAACCTTTCAAGAAGTCAGGGTGCTGAAACTTATTTCTTTTTCAGGTTTTATTATTTGTCTGCTTTTAATCGGGATGTATTTGGTGCATGAAACGTCCTAAATTTTACCTATAGTAAATGTTTCACTTTTATTCTATGTTTAGATATAAATTTCTGTAGATTTTGCCAATGAACTGCATGTATGAAAGAATTGTAGAATTTATTTCCACATTTCTATAAATATAACAGTCAAAGGAAAATCATATTTAAACCCTCTTTTTTCATTGCTTCAGTTTTCAATATTTTCTTTTAATTGGAAATGAAAATTTGTTGATATTTAAATTCAATAACAGTCAAACTAATCAGTATCAGTTTCATCTATGTACATCTACATTTAAATCATTTACCGTAAGTCATTTATGTTGAATAACTTCAGTAGACTTACAAATACTTGATGGCTCTTTGATACTGATGACAATTATCATTCCTTCATACGACCTTGACTTTTCCACAGAAATCCATATTTGTCACGTGTAAGGAATAAAAATCAGTGATGAAGTTGTGGTTTTTGCCTCAATAACTAAAGAAGAAAGCAGTTAAATTATTGGCAACAACCAATTCTCTCCATGGTTGTCCTTGTGTGTAATGACTTTACAAATCAAATCTGCCATCAAGTAAGGTTTGTCTGAATACATTCAGCAAGCAAAGTGTGGACCATTGCCAACATCCAATCATCTCCCTTTATTCCTGATATCACAGCGAGCCCGGTGGTGGTGGACGTGAAGCGAGGATCAACCGCGTCCTTATCCCAGCTGGAGGACCAGATGTTCCGACACACGCCCTCCTCGTCCTCCCTGGCTCGTCTTGAGGTCATGAACCGCTCCACGCAGTCGACCCCTGCCGCGCGCAGCCCCGTTGGGTTCAGCGGGGACGATGCCTCCACCCACAGCTCACCCACCAAGTACCCAACTCTACCTGGCCGCGGCAAGAGCAAGGTTAAGAAGATCACCAAAAATGTATGTGGAGTTCTTCAAGAGAATTACTTGCCAATTTTGTTTTATGCTTTCAGAGTATGTGAGAATATTATAGAAATAATTTCCCATTTGTAGAGCGCATTTGACCATTGAGAAAAGTCCTTTCAACAAAATGAAAATGCGTAACCTCATGAGCATGATTGATATCTTTTAGTCATCACTTTGCCAAAAATTGTTTGGGAACTTGCCTGATCTTTTAGATACTTTTGGATTATCATTGAGAAAGTATGTCCACTGACCACTATCATGACCAGAGGTCTTTTATAGAAGGAATGATCTCAGTTGGAAGCTACTTATCCCCTAGAAGACCTGGGTTCAATTTTGGGCTATGTCATTCAAGAAAAGTTAGATTGTGCTTCCTTGCTTTGCATTCAGCAACAGTATCAGATGTTGCAGGGTAGGCTTACACAAATATGTGTGATTTAACATGGGACATTAATTAATCAAGCAAGTCCCGGGGGGTCCCACACTGAGCTTTAGAATGGAAAGTCTTGGCCCCCCTCCAACTTTGGAATAATGACCCCCCCCACACACACTTTTGAACAGAATTACATTCCCCACCCCTTCGGCCCCCCTTCCTTGGTATTGACCCAAACTAATGAATATGTAACACAGAAATCCTACAATTATTGACTCATAAGTATATTTTACTATGCCATGTATGTATATATCGTAATTTATACCTGTGAAATGTGATTTTAATGTAACTAACTGTACATTTATTTCCATTTATATATAATTATTTTTGTGTATAGACATATATATATATTTTTAAATTTAAACCTCGACTCTTATATTTGTAATATGTGTGTCTCATAAGCCAGTTCTGGCTGGGCATTTTACTCTAAAGCTATGTTTCGATGAGTTTTATGCGTGACACAAAAATAAACTATTTATCTCTTTATCTCTTATCTCTCTATGTGTGATGTTCCAGGAGCAGGATTTACAGCAGTCTCTGAGCCACGTACAGGGCCAGCTCAACGACAAGTCCACCATGTGCAGATACTGCTCCAGCAAACTCGACATACACATAGGTACATACACGGCAGCCAGTACTGCATAGTTGTTCTAGACATACTGATTTTACAGAGGAAGACTTGATTATTAGTTATCTTTCAAGTGAGATACTCATACAGAAAATATTCTTGGAATGATTGTTCTATGATGTTGATGATAGATTAATTACTAAAGAAATGAAAAAAGGAAAATATGCTAGACACTGTTTTTTAAAATGCCAATAAGATAAACTTTCTTCTCTAATGTGTTAATTTATCTAAGCCTTAATGACTGAAACCCTCTACCCTGATCCTGCTACACTCTTTCTGTATGCCACAAGATGACAGGTTAACCCTGCTCCTAGAGATCAAGTAAGACCCTCCATGTTTCAGACCGACTGCAGGGTGAGATCATGAAGCTGGAGCTGGACGCTGATGATGAAGTCATGCTGGCTCTGGCTGGGATCAAACAGGTACACATGCTCTCACAGACTCTCCTGTACGTTTAGTCTTCCATGCCACCATGGCTTAAATATTGCCTATACACATGGACATTTTCAAGAAGACATTTATGGTAATCAGTTTGAACACAGAACCATTGGCAACATGAATTCATTTAATTAAATATAAAAAAAGGATATTGAATTTAAATTTAAAAAAGTAAATTCATTAATACAGCATTGTATTCTCTTTACTTTGATTTTCCAGGTGCGAGATGTTCTCAACGGCACGTTGCGCTTCTCCCAGAATCTTCTTGATGAGGACGAGATCGCAATCAGCGACAACTACTACAAGGATGAACCAATTACCTCCCCTGAATCAGATCTAGCTGGTTCTATCACGGGATCGTTGGAACGCCATCGCGGACCAAGACATTCAGGAAAGGGGAAGCGTCAGAAACTGTTTTACATGAGCAGCGAGGATAATTCTGAGGCTGCAGAGTCCCCCGACTCATACAATGGTGTGAGTCACCCAGCTGGGAAGGAGCTGGAACTGGACAGTTTCCTCAGGAAGAGAGCTGCTTCTAGAGAGAGTTCCAGTCTAGGAGGTCCTCAAGTGATGACAGAGTCCCTAGTGTCTGATAGCGGCAGTCAGAGCAGCAACATGGGCCAGACACAGAGTTCCGCTTCAGATGTGTTCGATGTTAGTCCTAATCCACTCTACAATCTAGCCATGGACTCACAGTAGCACCGGTCTGTCGGTTAGTTAGACCATCTATCCATCTCATGGTCTGGCTATCTGAGGGTCAACTTGATGGTTAGTTTTGCCATCTGTCCAACTCATGGTCTGTCTGTCTGATGGTCCACTTGTTGGTTAGTTAGACCATCTGTCCTTCCGATGGTCTGTCTGTCTTATGGTCCATTTGATGGTTAGTTTTGCCATCTGTCCAACTCATAGTCTGTCTGTCTGATGGTCACTTGTTGGTTAGTTGGGCCATCTGTCCTTCCGATGGTCTGTCTGTCTGATGGTCCATTTGATGGTTAGTTAGACCATCTGTCCTTCCAATGGTCTGTCTGTAAGATGGTCCATTTAATGGTTAATCAGAACATCTTACGATCTTATTGTCTGTCTGTCTGATCATTTGTTGGTTAAGTCAGTCTATCAGAGTGTCTATCTGGCGGACAGTCTGCCTGTCAGTTGGTTCCTCTGTTGGATCTAGTCCAATCAGTCTCAGACGGACTCTCCCTATCTGTCTCAGTTTGACGGAAGCCTTGGATGTGATACTACTCCCCAACCTTCCCAGTATAATCTGCTGCTCAGTGGCATTATTGTGTCTTCAGTTGATGTCTTCAAGGGTATTTGTAAACTGTGTCAAGCTCAGATGATGTGTTCCTTACTAGATCAAGCTCAATTGAAATCATCATACATGTATATGTGTTTTAATCAACTTGCATTTGCTGAATTGATGCTCATGTCAAGATTACAAGCAACAGATGTTTCATCAATCTTATGTGCAATCCACTGGTATTTCTTCACGTGACGGCCAAGACAATCTCCTGGCATGTTTGTAATGATGGACCAAGCAGTAAGAAATGTTTGTTGTTGATGATACTCCATCCTCGATAATCCAGCGCTTTCGTTCCGATAAATCTACACTACAAGCCCTGGAAAACTTAACGGGGTTTTACCTCAAACCCAATTACCTCCCTTTGCAATGACTCAGCTAAACGCTTGTTTTTTAACAAACAATTGGATCACTTCTAAAACCAGTTTTCTACCTCTAACTATACCTTTCTTTCCGTCGCTTCCCTCATCATATTCGTTCCGTTTCTCCCTGATCTGTCTACTCTATTTTGGATGGCACCATCCACGTGTTAAATAGCTGAAAAATTGCTGACAACACGTTAAACCCCAACTCACTCACTCACTTGATGTCGCGAACGGTTGAGTTGTTTACGCACTTGGTGTCTGCGTTTCGTTTCTGATTGTATAACATGTTCGTAAAGGGAGGTAATTGGGTTTGAGATAAACCCCCGTAAAGTTTTCCAGGGCTTGTAGTGTAGATTTATCGGAACGAAAGCGCTGGGTTATCGAGGATGATGATACTCTAAAGTATTAATTATATTAATGGACTACTTCATTCTTAAAATGAAACAAGTGAAGACTTCATAATCCAAGATGGATTTGTTCATTCCATTTATATAATCAACATGAAATACTTATCTTTGTAATGATTTTTCTGTGTATTTTAACGACTATTACATGATTACTAGTCTATTGTTAATTATGCCATTTGTTTTTATTTATTATCTTTGAAATGTAGTTCACAGGTATGAGGAAGGAATTGATTGTGATAAATGATTCTGGAGATGAACCTACTGGGCAACTACTTTGGTGCAACTTTGTGTTCAAATTGATGTCAAAATCCTATTTAACTTTGCATTTTAGTTTAGAAGAATAGACAAAGATTAATGAACAAAATTTGTCAGATCCTGAGCGTGTTTTGATGAAGACAATGCGAGTCAAATATATATATATATAAACAATCCCTTAGTTAACCTTAAAGAAAATTCTTCAATCATAAATGAATAAATTCATCATATATTTATAGTGACTTTATAGCTGATTAAACATGCAATGCATGTGCACATATTGTAGATTAATTACCATACAATACCTCATCTTTGTTACTGTTCTTTTATTTTGTTGTATTTCTCCAAATTTACTCATTAGTTAAAATTGTTATTAATTGTGTTAATATAACTATATTTTCTTTGTTGTTAACCCTGCTTTTAGAATCTGAAAATGTTTAAATAAATGTTGCTTAAGAAAGATTTACTGCTGATTTTAATTATATTGTCAAGATCCTTATCCAAATATGCAAGGACAAGTGATTTGTTATTTTAACCTATTCAATCATAGTAGGTAATAAATAGGTTTTATAAATTAGGAAAGCAGATAGCCAAAAGAATATTTGTTTTGATACATACTTTACTTCTCTGTGTAAACAAAGTGCCATGTTTCACTTAATAAGTAGCAGAGATATACTAGTAAGTGAAAATGTGATAGAGTTCATTGATACAGATAATGTCTCCTACCCCTTGTGTTCCCCTGCTGAGTGATCTCTATGATCATCAATGCTAAAGAGAACCGTTCATGACAGCTTCAAATACAGCATGACACATCTACACCTTAGCTCTTCAAACCACAATGAAAGGTAACATTCTGATCCAATATCTCTTGCATCTACTAAATGGATGGTCCCTAACCTGAGCGCCACATATGGATGCCGGTTGAATACTCCACAGGGAGTTGAATTGGAAAAAATAATCAAACGGTGAAAGAATGCCATTGACCAGGGGAAACAATTTAAGCGCCTTGAGCAACACGAGTGGATGGATATGTGCGCTATATAATTATTCATATAATAATAATAATAATTTGAGAATGACTTTTTTTAGGGGCATTTTAGAAGTTGGAATGATGATGGTAAAGTAACATATATATCAAGCTTGAAAACGATACAAGAAACTGTGTCTAAAAGTCACATATCATGAATAAATAAGTTGTCATCCATATATGTTTCTTCATTATAATTTGAGGATGAGGAAGGGGCAATCAACGTGAGAATATCAGCTTTGGTACAAGTTTAGATATTGAATAACAAATATTTTGAGCGCCTTTTGAAAATTCTATCACTTGGTAATCGTATATACCTTGAGCAACATATACAGAGGCTGTCATCATATGCCGTGCCTTAGTACCTTGGCTTTACTCTGGTACCATCGACTAAGTTAGTCAACATAGCTAAAGCAAGGTACCATGGCATAAGTTAGTCAATATAGCTAAAGCAAGGTACCATGGCATAAGTTGGTCAATATAGCTAAAGCAAGGTACCATGGCATAAGTTAGTCAATATAGCTAAAGCAAGGTACCATGGCATAAGTTAGTCATTATTGCTAAAGCAAGGTACCATGGCATAAGTTAGCCACTCTGTGCTATGGCCATTGACTTGCAGTATGTATGTCCTGGCGTACCTTGGCTCTCATTCCAATACTCTGGCCAGTCTGTCTTCTACTCAATCAGCTTGCATGCACCCATGTGTTTGTCAGGCTGCAGCCAGGTAGAATGATGCACCAAGGTAAGCCTCAGTTCAGATAAAAGCCTCTTCTCCTATTGAAGGAAGCACCTTTTTGGTTTATTGGAGCACGGCGGTGTAGTGGTTAGCGTGCTGGCCTGTCACACCGAAGGCCCGGGTTAGAATCCCGGTGGAGACACCAAAAATTTGTAACCTGGGCTTAACACTGTGTTGTGTCCTTGGGCAAGGCACTTCATCCACATTGCACTCAGTTCCCCCAGCTGTATAAATGGGTACCTGAGCATGGGGAAAGTACGGACCTTTATGGTCACGCGAGGCGCTTAGTAGCTTGACTCGAAAGTTCAATTCCTTCAGGGTAATAATATACGTTGTACAGCCATTATATCGCCGTTGAGCAGTCCTGGACTGGATACTAGGGGTTAAAATTATTATTATTATTATTATGACCTACAAATACTCTCAAATACTATTATTTGTTCTCCTACATCCATTTGAAATATCTCAAGTTGTCAGGTTGACATCAGAGTCTAGATGATATTCTATTATATTACCACCAAGAGTAATAGTAATGTATCTACAGTTTTCAAACTTGTAAGATGTTATCGTCAAATGATATACAATATTCTATTTCAAATAAAACTCAAAAGGAAAATATTCTCATCAAGTACAAGGCCACTGAAACAGGATGAAACCAAACCTTTATCAGCTTATATCTTTTTATCAAAGAATCCAATTTTCTGCTTGAGCTCTCATGAAAAACTTTCAATCTTATGTTAGACGGCACTTAAAAACCAATAACTATATGTTATATGTAGATATCAATCTTTACCTTATATTAAGCTTACATGGGGTAGATTTGCTCTTGATTTGTAATTTTGTTGCCAGGTCCTGTTTTTAGTTGCCTGTGATATGTGGTAGAGATTGCAACTGTGTACTCAATAACTCGGCAATGTGTTCTTGTTATGGTGCTAATGTACAGCTAGGCCTTCCTTATGAGTGCAACATTTGTTATTTCAAAGTGCAACATTTGTATTTTAAAGTGCAACATTTGTATTTTCAAAGTGCAACAATTGTTGTTTCAAAGTGCAACATTGTTATTTCAAAGTGCAACATTTGTTGTTTCAAAGTGCAACATTGTTATTTCAATTTGCAACATTTATTACTTCATTTTGCAACATTGTTATTTCAATTTGCAACATTTGTTGTTTCAAAGTGCAACATTTGTATTTCCAAAGTGCAACATTTGTTGTTTCAAAGTGCAACATTGTTATTTCAATTTGCAACATTTGTTATTTCATACTGCCATTTATGTCAATTTTATGTGGTTGCTACATTTATTGACATCACATAGCATTATTACCCTTAGCCATGTTTTTTAAGATTCCATTTGCGTTAACCCCAATATTAATATGCCATACAATATGAAGATTCTTAAAGGTGATTTTTTTTCTGATATTTGCTTGTATGTGGTTCAGTAAAAGTTAATGATGAAATGGTAAAAACAACTTACCGGTACATGTAAAAAAACATTCAGTCAAAAGTGCTTCTTGTGAGTGTTTTTAATATGAATATTTTTCATATTTCATGATGTTCTTACAGGAGTTCATTAAATACTTCATTAAAAACTTTTAATTATCATCATATATTTGAAATTAGTATTTTATGTGAATCAACAGAATATAGTATGCCAGCAGCATTGGTTAAAAATGTCTCAATGTATTTCATTTATGGTTGTATTTTGCTTACAATTACAACAACAGCAGAATTATGATGTAGGTGTATGTCATGATAATGTATCTTATTTATTGTTGATAAAATATTCAAGTTCAAAACCTTCATGATTTAAAGCCAAGTTTCAACAATATGAGGCTGATATTTCTAATTGAAGTAACAGTTCAATTGGATACATATTTGAGTGTGCTATGGGTGATGATCAACTTACTGTATGAGTACTTAGGAAGAGGGTGAAGTTTACTGTACTTAGATTTAGGTATCACTTCTCTGGCTTATAATTATGTTAATATGTTAAATTTATAAAAAAAATATATTTCAAAGCATACTGGGGTTTTTTCCAATCCAATTCCTGTTTAAGTCAATTGGCTCTTAAAACAAATGAAATGAAGCATAAGAAATAGAATAAAAATATCATCATTTATGGCATAAATTTCCACAGATTCCTGTAGCATTTCTCAATTTATCATGTTTCAGAATTGTATTATACTAAAAGAAATTAGAATATCTATTCAAATATAGAGTTTATGGAACAAGAAGAAAGCAAGAGCATGTCAAACTCTACAGTATTCATAGAAATGTCCTGTATTAGAGCTGCATGTAGAGGCTTGTTGGGGCAACATTATTTGATCAGATATACTTTCATAAGGAAAAATGTACCAGTTAGAAGTCCTTGTTATTGTTAAGAATTAAGGAGTCTTTATGAACGTGGAGTACTGAACAATTGCTAAGGAGACCTTATGAAAGTGGACACTATTGTCTGTTCTTTTAACCCATGTCAATTGAACTGTACATTCATCTCAGTATGTTTTATGCTATGACATGAATTTTGTTTTGCATTCATCTGATTAAAGCTGTGAATAATTTGATCCTTTGTCGTCCTTTTTTATTCAGATATTTTTAGATTTAAGAATATCATCTTTATTCAAACAAACTTTTAACAACATTTGACATTATAGACCTATGGACAGGTTATTGTTCTTTTATAGTCAAACAGTAAGTTGTATCATATTATTATAATGAACATTGATATACCTTAATATACTTAACGCTCGGACAAGACAAATAAGTTTGTTTTTTCTTATTTCAGTATAACCAACCAATCATCCCCAGTGTCTATTCGAGGAAATATGTTGTTTTTATTACTCAACCTTGGTGAGATCACTCATTAGATAACAATGAGTTCGTAACACACATGTGTGTTACCATCTCGTGCAAAGAAACGGAACTACTTTCGAACGTCACATGACATTGTCCAATCACGTGACTTATAAGTGGCGACTGACAGATTTTACATTCTCAACAAAATGTTAATTTATGTGAAAGAATATTACCTAAGCGTTTTTTTTACATTTGAAATGCATTATCGTTTTGCTAACCATCACAAATCCATCCTTCGCTTTATCACTTGTCCACCTTCTGTGCCGTCGCAAGCGGTGTTGCCTCCTCTGCCTGCCTAACATAAACATGGCGCTTCGACTGTTTACTTGCTTCATTGCCACCCAAACCGTCGCTTTCCCCTCCACAAGCACACATCCGAACATGTTATCGTGTAACTACTTTTCCCCAAGTTCTATCTCCCGGTTTCTATCAACAATTAAGTAAGTCATGTCAATGCAATCAATCCTCTGCCGTTGACTCT
Source organism: Steromphala cineraria (assembly GCA_916613615.1). Taxonomy (NCBI): domain Eukaryota; kingdom Metazoa; phylum Mollusca; class Gastropoda; order Trochida; family Trochidae; genus Steromphala; species Steromphala cineraria. The sequence goes on from OU744729.1 coordinate 3,686,706, forward strand.
GTTCTCCAAGTTTGCAAAACAAAAGAACGTGACCTAAAAACAGGACAAATTCCGATGACGTCAAGTTGTGACAGCATGATGTGTTGACAGTTTTCGTTGCTTCTTAGTGTTTATTTTATCAATGCATCTTTTAATAATGAAATGATTTTCACCAATATAATTTGTATCATGTTTATAGGCGTATGACATGTGTAAACATCCCAAAAAAATGGCGAATTATTTTATTTGGACTCATGGAAATTCATACGCTGGTTTCCAAGTCGCTGATTCTTGTTTTGACAATTTATTTACATAAATATTGATATCGAGGGTTGAGAAATAAATAAATTACTCAACTCATGGTAATGTGATAACATTTTTAAGCAACTCGTGAATAGAATATGGTATCAGACTCACTTTCGTTCGTCTGATACCAATTCTATACACTCGTTGCTTAAAAATGTTATCACATTACCATTCGTTTAGTATTCTCTATATATTTTGCAAGACCCTCTCGTAGTTTTTACTTGCAATTGACAAACACAGATTCCATACAGCAGACAATATAAACTGCATATAGCAATATTGTTAAAAGTTTTTAAAAAGTGTCATTTTTTCACAAGTCCGTCATTCTGAGAGGAGTCTGAAAGTAAAAGAAAGATTCTAGACCGTAGGTGTTGACCTGAATAGTAACAGTGAAGAAGTGACCAAACTATTTTTTTTGTCAGCATGTTTTTTTTCCTGCATTCACATTTTTCAAATTGCATTACATTTGTTAAATAAACATCAGTGCATGTGGCGCAAGCTGTCAGTGCTTCATGCATACGAGTCGACCGAACTTTCGAACTGGTTTTCGCAAATCAAACTCTGAATCATGCATATCACCAAAAACAAACAACAATATTTTAAATCTGATTTTGTTTATTAGGCATAGTATCTTCGTTCATATATATAGCTTTGATTCGCTTTCATCAGTTCTGGAAACAAAATACAAAAAAAGTTTAGTTTCAAGAAGTTAGATATGAAGAGTAACTATTGGAAAGTCAGTTGCATGAAAATGGGTGCCATGAAAACGACGCCATAGCAAGCTCATGATAAGAGTAATAGCTTATTCTTGAAAAAGAATCCACCGAATCCACTGTCGCCACTATCAGCTCAAATTAACACTGATACCTTGGAAAGTCGAAGCAACATGTCCAGGAATGGAATTATTTCGAGATAAAAAATATCTAATTTGTTTTTAAAAAAATCATTTATCTATGGTTATTTTCTTAAACAAAGCATATTGGCTTCATGCAATATGTAACAAACCAATAGCACCTTATCTTAGGATAAAAATGACCAGGATATTTGTATCAAACCGATAGTACCTCCTCTATTTGCAGATAAAAATGACCAGGATATGTGTATCGATATCAAACCGACGGTAACTCCTCTATTTACCGATAAAAATAACCAGGACATAAGATGATATCAAACCAATAGTACCTCCTCTATTTGCAGATAAAACTGACCAGGATATTTGTATCGATATCAAACCGATAGTAACTCCTCTATTTACCGATACAAATTACCAGGATATTAGATGATATCAAACCGATGGTACCTCCTCTATTTACAGATAAAAATAACCAGGATATTAGATGATATCAAACCGATAGTACCTCCTCTGTTTACAGATAAAAAATGACCAGGATATTTGTATCGATATCAAACCGATAGTACCTCCTCTATTTGCAGATAAAACTGACCAGGATATTTGTATCGATATCAAACGGATGGTACCTCCTCTATTTACAGATAAAACTGACCAGGATATTTGTATCGATATCAAACCGATGTTACCTCCTCTATTTACAGATAAAAATAACTACGATATTAGATGATATCAAACTGATAGTACCTCCTCTATTTACAGATAAAAATGACCAGGATATTAGATGATATCAAACTGATGGTACCTCCTCTATTTGCAGATAAAACTGACCAGGATATTTGTATCGATATCAAACCGATGGTACCTCCTCTATTTGCAGATAAAAATGACCAGGATATTTGTATCGATATCAAACGGATGGTACCTCCTCTATTTACAGATAAAAATGACCAGGATAATTGTATCGATATCAAACGGATGGTACCTCCTCTATTTACAGATAAAAATGACCAGGATATTGGTATCGATATCAAACGGATGGTACCTCCTCTATTTACAGATAACAATGACCAGGATATTGGTATCGATATCAAACCGATGGTACCTCCTCTATTGACAGATAAAACTGACCAGGATATTGGTATCGATATCAAACGGATGGTACCTCCTCTAATGACAGATAAAAATGACCAGGATATTGGTATCGATATCAAACCGATGGTACCTCCTCTATTTACAGATAAAAATGACCTGGGCCTTGATTTTCGAAGCTCTCTTAGTGCTAAGATAGTCGTAGGCCAATGTTAATGTATGGTACTTAAGACTAACTTAGCACTAAGAGAGCTTCTAAATTCAACACCCAGGATATTTGTATCGGTATCAAACCGATAGTACCTCCTCTATTTACAGATAAAAATGACCAGGATATTAGATGATATCAAACTGATGGTACCTCCTCTATTTGCAGATAAAACTGACCAGGATATTTGTATCGGTATCAAACCGATAGTACCTCCTCTATTTACAGATAAAAATGACCAGGATATTAGATGATATCAAACCGATAGTACCTCCTCTATTTACCGATAAAAATAACCAGGATATTAGATGATATCAAACAGATAGTACCTCCTCTATTTACAGATACAAATTACCAGGATATTAGATGATATCAAACCGATAGTACCTCCTCTGTTTACAGATAAAAATGGCCAGGATATTAGATGATATCAAACCGATAGTACCTCCTCTATTTGCAGATACAGGTCCCGATCAGGTTGTTTGGTGCCACGTCACAGACCGGCGTCCTCCCTGCCTGACAGTTCTGACACTCAAGGTTACAGATCTTGTTCTCAACACACGGGTTTATAGCCAGACACTCAAGCTTTGCCGCCTCTGTCAAACAACAAGCAAATAAACCAATAATTTAGAAAATGATTGTATATATGTATATAGAAATGAGACAATGTACCGGGGGTTAAAAATCGGGGGTGGTTCTTTGGGGTATAGGTCTTCTTCACTCCTACGAAAAGACCTTCTACGAACGGGATCCTCCTACGAAAAATGCACTGCTACGAACGGGATCCTCCTACGAAAAGACCGTTTCCCGTTCTTTGAGTGTTAGGCGTACCTCAAGGATCCACTTTTGGTCCTGTGTTGTTTATGCTTTATACTGCTAGTACTTTATACTATACTTGTAGGGTGATTCGGTATAATAACACTGATCATTAGTCCTATTCTGCTGACAATCAACACATTGACAGGGTCAAGTAAAAATAAGTCCCAGAGATCCTGCAACGTGCTCAACTGAAAGCAAGACATGAATATCGTTACATGTATATAAGCTGAAGCTTAATGATGTGAAGACAGAGGCGACGTAAATAGGAAACAAATATTTGCGTGACATTACAGCTGGCTCTGTCAAAGTTAAAGGTACAGAGAACCCATGACATCATTGATTCTGAGCTAACAATGAAATCGCAAGTGGACACACTTTGTTAAATGTGTTAAAAACATCCTTGACTTGATTGAAAAAATGAAATTTAGAACATCGTTTCTTCTCTCTGTGAATCCAAGAATAATTGTTTCAACGTCTAAATTCAAAAGGGTACCTGTTTTCTCTTCAATCCATTTGAGTAAATTTTACCACAACTTTTTTAATAAATTTGCATTCGTATATAAGGTGAATAATTGATTCTATTTCAACGTTACAGAATAACAATGTGGTGATTCAATGATCTTATATCTAACGAGATCTTTGTTTGTTGTAAGAATTCTATGTAGTATACGATATTGAAACCATCTATGTTTTGCACTATAGTTTGTCCGAAAAGGTATAGTTTTATACGCTTTCCATTGATTGAAACTGAACTCTGAATTTAAATCGTTTTCCCACTTACGTTGATAAGGCAATTTTTGATCCGCAATGTCACTGAATTGAAGTTTATTATAAAATATACTACATCCTTTGGCAACCTTATATAATATTTCTAAGTTTGGGGGCATGTAAAGCAAATCTGTTTGTTTACTAATATTGATCGAATTTCTTTTTAAAGAAGTTTTCAAGGAGGATATCAGACATGCATATTCTACAAAATTTGTTTTAACTCCATGTTGTTTGACAAAGTCATTATAAGATAGAAATGTATCATTTTCTGTTATGAAGTCATTTATAAATTTGATGTTTGATTGTAAATAATGATCATATATTGCAGGTTGATTTCCTATTGTGATGTTATCATTTGCCCAAATGTACTGTCTACTAAAAACGTTATTATCGTATCTACAATTTTCTTATAAATCAGACCAGGCGCCAAATACGTCTTTCCAAAACGGGCTGATTAGTATAGGGATATGTGGGGGTCTCCAACTTCTAATTTTTAACTTACAGTGTTTTATTAGCGAGGCCCCGAGAGGGTCGGAGAGGGCCTCGCTAATAAAACACTGGAAGTTAAAAATTAGAAGTTGGAGACCCCTTTTAAGATATGATGGTCCCATTACTATTGGGTTAAGTTTTCCAACTGGTTTTGAGGTAAACAACAGATTACTTAACTTGGAATTCTGTGTATACAATCTCCTCATCCATGATATCTTCTGTGCTTTTATTGTTTCTAATATTGCTGGAACCTTTAGACCACCTTCTTGATAAGACTGTGTTAACAAACTCCTTTTTATTTTATCAGGTTTGCCTTTCCATATAAAGGAGAAACATTCCTTTTGCAAAACGGCAATCGTTTCAAATTTGGGGTTCGCTAGTGATGCGAATAAATGATTAAGTGATAGTAGTATTAAACTTTTTAAGACAGTAATTCTGCCTAGAGGTGTAAGGTCTCTGAGAGACCACATTTTCATTGCTTTATCAACATTTTTTAGCCTGTCTTTGTAATTTCTTTCTACCATTTCTGCTTTATTGTGTTGCTATATGATGCCTAATAAAACAAAGGGCATTTGAGTCAAGTCTAAGTTATACTCTCTGCAAAATTGCTGGCTTGAGAACTGTTTGGAACCTATCCAGACAACTTTAGTTTTGTCAATGTTTATTTTAAGACCAGAAAAAGAGGCGTATGTTTTAAGCACTTGTAGTGTTTCTTTAAATGCCTGTTTAGATCCATCTAGTATTATCGTTGTATCATCTGCAGATTGTGTTAATAGATATTCTAGGTCAACCATTTTAATCCCTTTATTTTTTTTGTTATGGCGTAGCATGTGGGCCAAAATTTCTGCTACAATTGGAAATATGTACGGCGATAGTGGATCACCTTGTCTGCATCCACGTGTAATTTTGAAGAATTCTGATGGAAAACCGTTTACAAGAACGCTTGAATTTATATTATTATAGAATGTTTTCAACAAAAGTTTGATAGATGGTCTAAAATTCAAAAGTCAAAACATTTCTCGATAAATGACTTAATCATGATTTAATATATTTTCGGACTTCCAACTTCCTTTCATGAAAGAAAACCATTATGAGACTTAATCATGATTCAATATATTTGATTTATTGGAAACATTAACATATATTATCGAAAAACACGATTTAAGGACCCCTTGTCATTTTTACCAGCCACAAAATCCAAAGGGACTCTTCCTTAATATCAATAAATAAATAGCACTATTTTCACGACCATTTGTTAAATTGTACTTCTAACATAGGAAATAATGGTTTTAGTAGGTCATAAGGGTTATAAAGTTTATACCTTACTGTATTAAATAACCGAAAACAAAAGCTAGAAATACGGAGTTACAGGCGAGATTGCTGCTTCTGCTACTGCTCAACTGAACCCATGGAGCTAGGGAATTGAAAGTTTGATAAACGTTAATTTCAATCTTATTGAAATAAAATATATTTCTTAACTACACTAAGCAGTGAAGAAAATTATGTCTTATTTTAATGAGATTGATGTTGATTTCAGTAATGAACTCACCCACAGTAGAGAGGAGGCAGAAAGAGGCAGCGAGAAGAGCAAATACTACTTTCATGATGACTTGTGAACTGATAAGATATTCACAATGTGTAACATTTAAGTAAAACATAAAGTCACGTGATCCATTCCACAGATATGATTTGAGTTAGCACACCTGGTGTGCGATACACGTTCATAGGGTTGACTTATAAATGTGTAACTTATCTATATTTGGGATCACATCATATGCAATAGCACCACTGCTTCTACCAGTTCGGCTCAAGTCCCTTATGGGATTCAACTGCCACCCTCAGAGTCAAGCAACGCCTGTAGGACTGCCCGTACCCTCAGCTTACTGACTTGTCTATCTCGCGGTAGTTCAAGAATTTGTACTTTTGAAGACAGTCGGATGCCAAATATAACTAAAGTTACATTCAATCACTAGCTATATGACATGTATTACTCTCCCGTTGAAGATATCGCTCGTTAAATGCCAACCTTTTCACTCGTTTCATAAATTGTTTATGAAACGGTACGTCGTTTCGTATTCTCTATATATTACTCGCTCACGTAAGGTATCGCAGTGTAATATTTATGCTGCAATATCAAACTAGTGTAATATGACAATGCAAGTATGAAGTCACAGCAGTTTATTGTTATGACGTCAGTATGTAAGCGCGCCGTCTCGTTTTATACAAAATCATGAACTCGTTAATAACAAAGTATTAAATGGAAGGTCGTTTAGTATCCTCTATGTATTTCTACTACATAACAGTGGTCTGGTAACATATTATTTTCTTTTAATGCATACTAGTACATTATTATGGTACAAAAAGAAGAAGAAAGCTTTAAAACAGCGTCTGGTTCCAAAAGAAAGGCATCATAATGGTTTCATAAGGAAGACAGCATGACCATGGTTTCATTAGGGAGGCAGCACTACGATAGTTACATAAGGAAGGCTACACCATGGTTACAAAAAGAAGACAACATCACCATGGGCACAGATAGAAAGACCCTCCGTTACGAAAGAAAGATAACAGCATTTCATTTGTTTGTAAATTTGTCCTGACAGTAGCGTTTGATGTCCGCACGTACAGGGGCGTGTTGCTTGACATCCATAGGATGAAAAGCATGTACAATCGACATTTACGCCATTGATACTATAAGAAATAGAACTAAATCAGGCTGTATCATATATTCTGCATGACAAAAGTTGCATTCAGAGGACTACCTATTGGCAAAAGTGTCTGAACAGAAAGCCACAGAAAGGGATAGATTTACATTTGGGTTCGATTTGATTCTGAAAAGAGAATCGTTTACAGTTTTTGCATTCGATCAATATTTTTTAAAGGAATTGATCCCCTTTGGCCCTTAGGCCAAGTTCCCCAAACAATCAAGTTAGTTATGGAGTATCGGCCATACAGAATTTGAATTAAATAAAAAATATTTTATTTTATATTTCATTTTAGATTTAAACCCGTTTATTGTATGTCATGCCTAATGTAGATACACAAGTATCACGGCCTTGAAATATTATTGAAACAAAGGGCCAAGAAAATGATGAACCGTATAATTTGAAAAAACTATAGAAAAAACTATCTAGATTTATTATAAGTTCGATGGTTCTCGGCGGTCAGCTCGCCCCAGGTCTTTCCAGTGACATTGCTAAATTGCAAATTCCCTGAAACACGTATTGATAACAGGAGAGGCTAGGTTAGCGTGACCTGTATTATGTAAGTGCAGCAGTTGTGTAGATAAACAGATATATATAATTTTGTTGTTAACGTTTAAAAATGATACCGTAGTTTCTTTCCTTCTTTTAAACATTTTACGGTTGTCGGGAGCGAATCAAAATTTTGTTTAATTATATGTTTTGTCATATCTTTTAAAGATTATTATCTTAGTTTTAAACACTTGTGATGTTCTCTTTAATAATCTTTTTCAGGGATGCAGTTGCATATCATTCCACGTGAAATTTAATAATTTTAGACTTTAAGGTCGGTTATATCTTCGTAACTTTCCATTCCTTGAAATAAATGGGCCTTAAATTGAAACCCTGAACATTTGGTTTTATTCTATTTCATAAACCTCCAGTGACGTCACTCTGTTGTTCTTCCGGGACACTATTTTTCGCAATTTCCCTCCAGTCTGATTACGTCCCTCTGCCCCGGGCAATTACCTTGATTATGCCCTGTGCCCCGGACAATTAAGTTAATAATGCACTCTGTCCCGGGCAATAATCTTAATCATGGTGCAATCATTAGATCGAAGACTTTTTAAAAGTCAAGGTGTCAAGGAACTATCAATTTTGAAAAATAACACAATTTTTATTTTCCCATCTGCAATTTTGTTTGGTGTCTTGCCGTCTCAGAGCCACAAAGTTCCCACTCCGGATCGCTGAACCCAACGCTGTGCCTACTGTGCTATTGTGACAGCACTGAAGGAAGAACAATGTTAGGTGATTTTATAACAGAGGTCTGAGTTTGAGAGATGTGATATTTTATATCATTTCATTTTTTTAAATTAACTTAATGCTTATTTATCAATCTTAACAATAAATTGACGATTTGAGTCGATTCTAAATTAAGATCATGCGAGTCAATGTACCACTGCAGATAAATGCTGGCTGCACGTGCATCACATCACATACCACACCGATGCGTTTCACAACCGAATATAAACACGTTTATTATTACTGTGTCCACAACCTTATATTTTTGTACAAAATTGTTTTCCCACTGTTTCTGTCGGTTTATAAGTTAGATAAAACATGACCAGTTGGCAGAATTGAAAAAATGCCCTCCTCCCTCGGCCTCCGGCCTTTGGCCATTACCGGCGGGCATCGTGTATACTTTTTGATAATGGCCGCGGGTCATGTTTTATCCTACACGTACGTAATGTTTGAGGGGTTGAAAACAATTATCATCACATCGTTTTACAATCTTTGTTTCAGTGGGCAATAACCAGTTTTATAATAACCTAGCTGTATAAACTCAAGACCGTACATATTTTATCTTATCATGTATCCTTTAGCATGTGTGAGGGTACGTCAGCATGTTGATTAAATATTTTGGTTCATATTGAAAGGCCAATTTTCGACCAAAAGTAATAAAGTGAATAATAAGTGAAAGTTTGATAAAAAAAAACATTGCTCTCAGTCTTATGTTTTTTAATAACTCTAACTCTGTTATTTAAAGACCATATCCGTTAATTGTATTTTTTATAGATGTATAGATACAAACAAGTACTCAATAAACATTTCCAGCTTTCAGTTGATACTGCCGTTAGATTGCTCAAGGTTATTAATCAGAACATCGAACCAATCATAGGATACAGGGATACAGATTGGTACATCCCTAGATTAACTGACTGACTTTTACATAAGAGCTTGTTCTTACTATATTCAAAGCGACCGGGATGTTTTTGCTCGGAGGAAAGAATCATGATTCTGTCTCCATGTTTAATACTAGTTCATTTGCATGTCGTTGCTTGAGACGTTTGAGAGAGTGGTTACAGGATAGACTTCTTTGGACATTTTGTTTTTTGCCAAGCTTTGAAAAGATATGTAAATACCTGAAATCCAATGCATAAGATTTGTACCATCGCTTTAACATATAAAACAAGGCTTTATATATGTTGTCCAACAATAAACTATTACTTCAAACCGCTTTTGACATTGAAATAACAAGAATGTGGCACGATCTTTTGTTACTTGCCCTCAGATATACAAGGTCAGCCTTATCTTTCGTGATAAGAATGGTATCACGTGATATCACGGAATATAAGAATGGTATGAAACAGAGTGTAGATTTGCAGGGCAAACTCAGATCACGTACGCTTTGGTCAGATGTTAGTGTTTAGTCAGATAAGTGTTCTTGTTTTTTAAAACAACACAACGTTTTCTCATACGAAATACGAAGTCGAGTCATCATATATACTGGCCCTAAAAAGAAACGCATAACAGAATGAAAACATTTGGTTACATGTTTTATGAATGGAGTTGACAAAAAACAATGAATGTACAACTGCCAAAGTTCGCACACGTTAAGACATATCATTATTATTTCCACTACCGCTCTCAGTCCTCTTGGGCTCTTGATGTCTACAGCTGTGACGTCACTTACTTAAAGTCATAGTGATGCCACCTCGAGCATGAATCACTGCTCTGCGTCGCCTAGACTACCGATTGAAACTGGCCGATGGAGTAAAATTGATCAAACCGAAAGAATCTGTAAACTTTGTAATATATCCATCGGAGACGAATTTCATTTCCTTTTGGCCTGCCAATCCCTTTCACAGCTGAGAAGTAAGTACCTACCATCATATTATTGTAAATATCCTTCAGTTGAAAAATTTATCTCCCTTATGAAAACCACCTATAAACCCCTTTTACTAAACTTATCAACATTCATAAAAGAAGGTACGTGTTGCTTCTAATACAAAATAACTCTTGAATATCCTTGTATATATACCATATGATCTGATTTACTGTATCATGTATATATAATTATTTTTTTTTAAACATGTAACTTAAATGAACTTCTGTTCTGTTCTGTTCCTGATCCTTGACTGGCATTCTCTCCCCACAGAGGCAACACAGTCATACCTGAATTAGCCTCTGTTCTATTACGCCTAGATCCTGGGGTTCCGGCAGATTGCCCTAGCGGCAAAAAGTTGTAACTTAAGATATCTCCCTTTAGATAACACCTTTTGGATATCCATCACATGGGGAGTTTTTAACGGTCGTTTAGTGACATGGAAAATATTATGTCTTCATGTTTATTTTTCATTACCAGTGTGAGAGGGAAACAATTTGAAAATCAGATGTGGATAGGGTTTTTCATTACATAGAAACTGTTTTATAATTGTGTAATTTATCATGTGATTTATGATAGATTTTACTACTTTACTAATCAACCAAATAATAACTAATGAGAAGGTATAAAGCAATGGTTTGTAATAGGAAGAATTACCTCCCCTGGATGTTAAATTTCAAGGAAAGCTTTGACGAACCACACGGAGATGGCCGAGGTTTTGCGAATGACCACTTTGGAACGGCGTCGCTGATTGCACAACTAACTTCGATTGCCTCCAATCAGATTTCTACCTTTCTACCCCGTGTATTAGCCGTAATAGAACAGAGGCAAATTCAGGTATGACTGAGTTGCCTCAGTGGGGAGAGAATGCTTGACTGGATGAAACGTCGAATCTGACGTTGTGTTTTCCTTCCCTAAACATTCTGCAATGCGAAACCCGACTGATGTGTTGTTGATTGACGTTGTCTACGTCGTGAAGGTCTTCCAAGGAAGACTCTCAAATGCTCGATCGGGTTGAAATTGGGCGATTTAGATGGCCATGGTAGCATTTTGACGTTGTTGTTGGCAATACAGTCCATGGTGACACCTGCAGAGGCCGGTCTGAGTATCATAATTGGATTGCATGATATACATTTTCATCCATCTATAGCAATAACATCAATTAACCATTAGCACAGTTTGTTTACAAGGTATACACTTTCATTTCACATACTTGAGTAAAATTAAGAAGTGAACCATGGTCTTTTAGAAAGTCATTAATGAAGTGTATATTTACTTTACATATTGATATAACAAAACCGGTTTGTTGTCAATCAAGATATTGTCATTGTTCCAGAGGTATTCACTTTGAAAATTGTTTACACTTGTATTACTTTTCAATGTAGCCCATGCATCGACAACATTTTTCCAGAAGACATTTTCTGATATTTGGTATAACAGTGCTTTTTAGATTCATTGATCCAATTTCCAGAGGATTTAAAACAGAAAATGATAATAAAAAAACCCATTTTGTTAGATTGTTGAAATTTGTATTCTTAGAGTATAATCTTCAAGATACTTTTTGTGATAGTATAGTTTCAAAATATAATCGCGCCCTTAGTCCGACATTTTCGTAGTCTTGTACAATTACGTTTCCTTTGACTTTATCTTGTTTTCCTCTCCAAATAAATTGGAACACTTCTGTTGTAATTTATTTATTGTATCAACCTTTTTGTTAGGGATTGATGTAAAGAGATGGTTTAGTGTTGGCAAAATAAGACTTTTGAGAACAGTTATTCTACCCATAGGTGTAAGATCACTTGGAGACCATAGGCATAAAGTCATATTATTATCAACTTTCTTGAGTTTGCAATTTCTTTCAACAATTCTGCCACACTATGCTGAAAATGTATACCGATTAGTGTAAAAGAACGTTGTGTCCAGTCCACCTCTATTGAGTCACAGTATTTGGTGGATTAGTATTGTTTTGAGCCAACCCATATTACCTTTGTTTTTCAATGTTCATTTTAAAACCAGAGAAAGATGCATATTTATTCAGAGTATCAATAATCGCCTTCAAACATTTCTCGGTTCCATCGAGAACTATTGTCGTATCGTCAGCAAATTGAGTCAGGAGATATTCAAGGTCAGGCATTTCAATACCTTTGATAGTTTCATTAGTTCGTAACATGCATGTGAGCAATTATTTCAGCACAAATCAAGAAAACATAAGGCGACAAGGGATCGCCTTGTCTGCAACCTCTTAATATTTTGATAAACTCTGAAGCAAATCCGTTTATTAAATCACTTGAAGTTATATCTGAGTAAAATGTTTTAATCCATTGTTAAAGAGATGGTCAAAAATTGAAGAAATCAATAAATTTCCATCCGACTGAATCGATTTTTTTTTCAAAATCGATATGTATCAGAATACCTGGTTTTAAAAAAGGTGAAACGTGTTATTGGTGTCCATATGCAAATATGCAGTAGTAAACGTGCGAAGACAATCATTTAAAAAGCACAAATAAGTTGATTTTTTAATTATTTATTTTACAACGTAAATCTGGAGGGGGATGTCAATCTGAAATAAAATTGTTAAAAACTATTATCACTCTTAATCATAATGTATCGCATAACTCTACTAGTATACGTTATATTTTCGTTTTAGTGAAAACATCCAATGGGAGAAGAAAGATATATAATTGAGTATTCAACGTTTTGTCTATTTTTTTGTACAGATTTTGAAAGAAAATAATCGCCCACTTAACAGATTGCATATGTGTAGCAATAATAGTCCTCGTGGTGACCTTCTATTACCACGAAGTCCAAGATACAAGTTCCAAGAGAATTGATGGAATCTATGATAGCAGTCTTATGACTATGATAGATATTAAAATTCAAACCGTTAATTTGTAAACAGACATACCAACCTATTGCTGAGCCGTGTCGCACACGCACTTGCCGAGGAGGTGTCCATTATGTTCGCAGTGGGACGCAGCACAATTTTGGCACTCAAATTGACATACACGTGGCTCGATGCAGACATTTATAGCGCCGTTGCACTCTCCCTGTGCGTCTGCAAGCAAAACAACAAAATGCGGAATGATTATATGACTCTGTTAGAATTAAGAACAATTTTAAAGGGGCAGTTACGCGTGTGTTGGGAAGTTTATCGCTATAAATAAATTTCCGAAACAACGTAAGTTTATGCCACACGTATCATTTTGAGGGTAAAATCTCTAAATTACTTAACTCGATAGTGCGTAGTCGTAAAAGTATTTATCAAATACCATATAAAAAAAACGTTTGCGGCCATTTGTTAACACCTTTAAACCATTTGAGGTCGGGAAATGGATCGGAAGTTTATTTCAGGACTGCATTCTTTGATTAAAAACATTCTTTGCAATAGGTAACATATATATTCGATTTTCGTGCGATAAATGCATTTACCTAAAAAATGTAAGGTCGAGATTCCATGTCTCCGTAGCCCGTAATGCGTAGTGCGCAATGTGAAATGCGTAAATGCGCATTAGAACACTTTCCACTATACATGTAGTGAAGAAGATGATTACATGTACTAGTATGCATAATGCAGCACGCATTACGCGTAGATTGAATCTGCTTATATAAGTGTAAGTGTAAAGTTTAAATTAATCCGGCTTAACTGTCCCTTAAAGAAAAGTCCAAGATGGAATTACAATGCTCGCGAAAAGCAGATATAAGAGCAGGACCCATACATGACATTTTGATGTTGAGCGAGGACCTTGTTTCGTTCTTCTGGGAAGAAGACTTCTGTCCTTCTTATCGCAATATTATCAAGATTTTTCTGAATGTGTGCTCCTATTGATTTCGATGGTTTATGGTTTTAGTATCTGATCCTAATATGTTCTATCTCTTCTTGTTCGATCAAGAGAAGCTACATGTGTGATATTTCACCTCCGCTAGTTCCTATTCGTTACAGAGGGCAATGTCTTCACCAACAGCATCTTCCTACTCAAGGCCTAAAACACCAGTTTCCGAAATAACATTTTAGGCCTTGCTGCAGACCCTTTGCTTGTCTGTGCTTCTATAGTGCCCCTACAGACAAGAGAGCAAGTACAGAAAACTCAAAGGTCAGCAGCAAGGCATAAAACTGACAGTTCGGAAACTAGCGTTTTAGGCTTTGCGTAGTAAGATATGCCAACAGTACTAGACAGAATTCTCCAAGTTGGGTTATGAATATATCATTGTGGTAGTTGATGTTGGTTTAACTAGTCGATTCCGAAATGAGACATATATACATAAAGGTTTTTTTTTAATCAGGACATTCGGAGGAATGAATTGATGTAAGTGTCTAATTCATTTGATAATTTAATGTTTAAATTTTAATTATGTTTTGCCTCACTTCTGACATTTTATCTTCAAAATTGTTTTAATTAAATGACTGAGGACAACTGGAGGGGTTAAACTCACCAACAGCGGACATTACGAAGAGAGAGGCGACGAGGAGAACAAGTACTACTTTCATGACGACTGATTGGTGCAGAGATGGATCTTCCTGAGAAAGTTTGACTAAATGGTTCTATGAAGTCACGTGATCCACGTTGGCGACCCCGTTTCCAAGTAAGAACACAGCATATGTTCGCTGTTTTGGTTATCTCTTTTATACGGTGGCCAATAGGGGACACAAGTGTTTTATGAACAATAACTTGGATTTCACTTTACCGAACGCACGGATAACATTTATGGGCCTATTCTGGTTCACTTTTCCGAGAATAACATAAATTGAATGTATATGACAAAAAATCAATTGATAACACGATAGTTTTCTTTTCTTGTCTTTATGCATTCTTATTGTAAGTCCAGTGATAAGATATGAACTTCAATCAGCATATTAGATATTTTGAAGCTTATCAAAACCAAATAAAATTTTAAGAAAGATACTCTGTGTCACTTTAATAAATATGGAACTGTCCCTCAAATTTATTCATACTGCATTAGAGCGTGACTGGCTCCGCCCATGCAGGGCGTGTCGGAGTGGAAGGTAGCTTAGTCTCGATTTGTTTATCTACAAAAATCCTCGTGCTATAACAGTGTATAAAATAGATTGGAAATCTAGCCTGTCCTGAAAATTCATTGGTCAATTCCTTTGGGAAATTTAAGAAACAAATTGAAAAGTTACCAGTCCTGACAAAAAGTAGCCAGTTCAAGGACTGGCTGACGGGCAATATTTTAAACACTGGCTATAAGGGCTGCATGACAAACAGTTTTTGTGTATAATTCAGGTTTAAATAGGAGCCAAATAGCAGTGTTTAAAACATAGCCCGTCCGCCAGTCCTTGATAATTTTCAGGACAGGCTAAGTTTCCAATCTATGTTATACACTGCAAATAGCAAGGACAACGTCATCAAAATAACAAGTTATTGTGACAAAGGTGACAAGACCACGCCGCAAATAGACGTAAACAATAAAAACAATGTACAGAAAAAGTCAAGGTCACATGAATCGACATGGCCCGATCATCTTCTCCATAAGAAGTTATAAATAAGTAATGAAGAGAATCTTGTCATTTTTTTCTGGAGACATCCGGCTGACAATTCCAATATGCAGGTTTCAATGAGCAATTTTCTAATATAAGGCTGGCTGTGCTCTGGAAGTTAATTTGAAACTCCTCCAAATGTGGAGTACTCCTCACTGTGCCCTGTGCCTTCCCAATCTGAAGCTTTGTTGGTAGATTTTCAGGAATCATATTCCGGTCTTCCAGTTATTGCGTTCAAATATCGTATAGCACTTAGATAAACATTACTCTAATATCTTTTCCTGGATTTGTTTAGTGCTCAGGAAGATTGCAATATTATTGTATCTATTGAATTAGAGCTTGAAAACTTTGATGAATTATGTAATGCATTAATGCATTATGAGGAGTAGATTAGGTTCCGAAGTGACGAATTGATCATTTTACGGATCCACGACTCCGAATCTTAATCCATGTATGTCCTCACGAAACTTTAAACTTTTCCCCCAGTTTATATATTTTCCCAATATTTCATCAACAACACAATAAACCTTTCAGTGCTCACTCATCGGATATGGGACACCATTTTGGATTCTTTGTCCACAGCGATTGGCACCAAATGCTGGATGCATTGCACATGCTAGGTATGTTTTCCACGTGCTCTCCCGCTTTACCCGTCAAAAGAACAACACAGGTTTCATACCGACAAACTAACAGACTATATCCGTGTACCCTACATAGCCTAGTTGATAAAAGTTGTAAATAAAGATTCAAAGGTTGCATGTTCGAATCTTGATTTGTGTCCTTTCAAAATATTATTTTCAAATATGACAGGGATTAGAATTGTAAATTCTTGTTGCAATGAAAAGGCTTTTTAGATTTAAAAGATATTTATTTATATTAACATTTGAAAAAAAGCTGACAACCTCTTTGCAGTTTGGTCAACGAGCAGAGCATCCTGTTTCAGGATACGAACGTTACGCTAACTCCACTAATCTGTACCCTGGGCTCAGAAGCTATATTCGCTCGCGCGGCCCGACTTGGGATATAGCCAATCTAATTATTTTCTCGCGACCTTCTCGATAAAATTTGAACGAGAAAATGATTTGATTGGCTATATCCCAAGTCTGGTCGCGCGAGCGAATATAGCTTCTGAGCCCAGGGTACAGATTAGTGGAGTTAGCGTAACGTTCGTACCCTGAAACAGGATGCGAGCAGAGTAATTTCAAGAACAATCAATTGTTACACAATAGTGAGAAGTCATCCACCATAGATGAAGAAATGGGAGACTTAATATTGAAATAATAAGAACATATCAGTTGATAGTGCCCAATAAATTTCGAAATGTCCCTTTACATTTATTACTTCTTATTTTCGTCTATTGTTCTTGACATCGAATTGACTAAAATTACCTGTCTTATATGAAAGTACAATTCTGTGACAGGTGGGGTTCAATTATACAAACAAGGTTTCATTTAGGTGACAATAAGATGTGTAGTCACTTGGAATCTTATCTAACTCGTTACACTTCTCAAAATGGATTTTTGTATGTGTCCGTAAAACATTATGGTCAGTTGTTAGAAGGGAATATCATTCTCTTAAAGGCAGGGCTGAGAGAGAAATTGATAGTAGTTACAGTGACTTCGCAAAGATAAACATCCAGAAAAAATCTGTTTAAATATGTTTATTTCACGAGTCTTGTAAACAGCACATGTCGACAAGGGTATCCCTCTGAAATTAGATATACAAAAAACATTAAAAATCTCTAAACAATTCATACAAATCTAATATTTTTCAAAATAAATTAGATGTGATATGATGATATCAAGTTATTTCCAAAACTGAAATAAATAATTAGCATCTGTCTAAATGTTTAGATACCATTTAAATAAGGGTTTTTTTCACATTACACAACTTTTGGAGAAAATACGCTGTATATTTTCCAACAAAGAATGTGGCCTTGTTAAACACGCCATAGTAAGATAGAAGTCTTTAATAGATGTAAAAAATCTATGATAGCATCTATGATAGAGGCTTATAATAGAGGTCTATAATAGAAGTCTATGATAGAATCCATGATCATCATAGAAGTCTATGTTAGAAGTCTTTGATAGAAATCTATGATAGAAATCTATAATAGAAGTCTATGATAGAAGTCTATAATAAAAGTCTATGATAGAAGTCTATGATACCAGTCTATAATAGAAGTCATGATCATGATAGAAGTCTATGATATAAGTCTGTGATAGAAATCTATGATATAAATCTATAATAGAAGTCTATGATAGAAGTATATGGTAGAATCTATGATAGAAGTCTATGATAGAAGTCTATTATAGAAGTCTTTGATAGAATCTATGATAGAAGTCTATGATAGAAGTCTATAATAGCAGTCTATGAAAGCAGTCTATAATAGAAGTCTTTGATATAAATCTATGATAGAATCTATGATAGAAGTCTATGATAGAAGTCTATGGTAGAATCTATGATAGAAGTCTATGATAGAAGTCTATGAAAGCAGTCTATAATAGAAGTCTATGATAGAAGTCTATGATAGAAGTGCATGATAGAATCTATGATAGAAGTCTATGATAGAAGTATATGATAGAAGTCTATGATAGAAGTCTATGATAGAAGTCTATGATATAAGTCTATAATAGAAGTCTATTATGATAGCAGTCTATGAAAGCAGTCTATAATAGAAGTCTATGACAGAAATCTATGATAGAAGTCTTTGATAGAAGTCTTTGATAGAAATCTATGATAGAAGTCTTTGATATAAATCTATGATAGAAGTCTTTGATAGAAGTCTATGATAGAAGTCTTTGACAGAAATCTATGATAGAAGTCTTTGATAGAATCTATGATAGAAGTCTATGATAGAAGTCTTGATAGAAGTCTATGATAGAATCTATGGTAGAAGTCTATGATAGAATCTATGGTAGAAGTATATGGTAGAAGTATATGGTAGAATCTATGATAGAAGTCTATGATAGAAGTCGTTGAGAAAATTTAAACAGTTAATTTGTAGACAAAGACATACCTATTACTGAGCCGTGTCGCACACGCACTTGCCGAGGAGGTGTCCATTATGTTCGCAGTGGGACGCAGCACAATTTTGGCACTCAAATCGACACACTCTGGCCTCGACGCAAACGTTGATAGGCCCGCTGCAGGCATTCTGCCCGTCTGAAAGCAAAACAACATCGTCATTACATATAGAATGTGAATCTTTCTCTCCGTACTAAGCAGTCTAAATAGATTTAGCTCAACACTTTTTAACTGTTACTGTTACTGTTGGACGTAATAAAAGCTAATGGTAAAACTGTTGAGCTGAATTTATTTAGAATGCGTGCTAAGAAAGCTTAATAAAAGTACCGAGGGTACAGAAGCTCACCTTAAAATGAATGATGTGGTATTGGTTTAATTATACATGTAACCATCTTTTATATAATTGATTATGGCTGCCATCATGATTTTTTTATCTTTTAAAATACTAGTCTTCTTTTGGAAACGACTAGAGCTTGAACAAACATTAATACACGAATGATATAATCATGATAAGTTAACAAGCAGTAGGTTTTTGTATAACTTTTTTGTATATCTATGGCTGAATTGGTGACCATCTTGTACTTTTTAATCTTCAAAATGCTACTTTTATGTGGGCATCCATATTAATTTCATTATGATATCTTGATTGGTTTAGGTGTATCCATTTAAATGTCATTCATTACTTACAGGATAGTGGGAACTTACATTTGTTTTGTAGTGAATCATTAATATGATTTCAAGATTATTTCACTGATGGTTATGCTGCATGGGATATTGAGAATCCCAAAAGTACAGATTTTTCAAGGAAAATGAATGACTGATTGAGAGGAAAGTCATAAACACAGCAATGCATAAGACACGTTTATTTTGTTCACATAATATTTACATGTCAAGTGACCATGAGATGTCTTTCATTAAAGTATCAATTTATTTAACACTCATACAGTACTATAATGGTAACATTTTTGCATTGTCAAATCAACAGAGAGATATGACAAATCAAATTTCCTTACTTTTCTTACTAAACCCTTTTCGATTTTCATCTGCATATTTATTCCACATCAACTTATCATGTAGATTGCTAAACACAAAGCTTATTGTAGACAAGTTTTGTGTAAGTTGTTATTCTTAGAAGTTAGAAAGAACATATCACTGTCATGAGAATACAAGTCCATAACTTTTATTGCATACACATGGGCCATGGCCATATAGCATAATGCTCTACCATATCAATTGGGTCAGGTTGATTATGCAACAGACTAGCAGCTGACTCTGTGATGCTAGCAGCCTGCCTTGGGATGTGTATTGGACAGCATAGTGGAATATCTGAACTCTGGTTGACCCCTTATGTGTGGTATTTAAAGGAATAAAAGGGAAATACCATTGTTTAAAATTTAACATGTTTAATGTGATTTGGTTTTTGCAGCTAGTTGCCATAAAGATTTTAAACAAATTAATCAATTATGTTTGTCTTTCATCTTAATGTTTTTTAGAAACACTTAAAAATATAGAACAACTTGCACGACAATCTTAAATATTCCATATTTAAGATAATATTATGATAAGTAAGTTCAAATTAGAGAATTTATATGGTGCCAGTGATCACTTGATGAAAGCTTAAAATTTAATAATAATGATGTGTCATCTGCAGCTGAAAAGTCAATATGGCTGCTATTGCGGCCATCTTGGATTCTCAAAACTGAAACGTCTACCTCTCTGTGCGGAATCACTATAGGGATAACATACTACAATATAAAAATTATATCTAGATTGGTTTAGGAGAAATAGTCTTTGTCATGAAATCTAATTGAAAATTCAATATGGCTGCCATGGCGGCCATATTGGATTCTCAAAACTGAAACGTCTACCTTTCTGTGCGGAATCACCATAGGTATAACATCTACAATTTCAGAATGATATCTGTATTCGTTTAGAAGGAGTAGTCTTTTTCATGAAATCTAATTGAAAATTCACTATGGCTGTCATGGCGGCCATCTTGGATTCTCAAAACTGAAACGTCTACCTTTCTGTGAGGAATCACCATGATAATAACATAATACAATTTCAGAATGATATCTGTATTCGTTTAGAAGGAGTAGTCTTTTTCATGAAATCTAATTGAAAATTCAATATGGCTGTCATGGCGGCCATCTTGGATTCTCAAAACTGAAACGTCTACCTTTCTGTGAGGAATCACCATGGGTATAACATATTACAATTTCAGAATGATATCTGTATTCGTTTAGAAGGAGTAGTCTTTTTCATGAAATCTAATTGAAAATTCAATATGGCTGTCATGGCGGCCATCTTGGATTCTCAAAACTGAAACGTCTAACTTTCTGTGGGGAATCACCATGGGTATAACATACTACAATTTCAGAATGATATCTGAATTCGTTTGGGAGGAGTAGTCTTTTTCGTGAAAGTTTACGGACGGACGGACGGACGGACGGACGGACGGACAGACAGACAGACGGACGACGGACGAAGCGCCATGACATAAGCTCACATTTACTTTGTAAAGGTGAGCTAAAAAGTCATGTGACTCATGTCTTATTTTTTGGTACGTGGGACATAAAGAAGGATTAACAGACCCAGTCTATAGCGTCTAACGAAGAATACCCCGAAACCAAGGGTTTACAAGAAGTCAAGCTGTTCAAGATTAAACAGGGTTCAAATTGGGAACTTACGTTTGGTAATGTCGCAGCTTTCATCCGCCATTTTGAAAGGTTAGCATTTCGAGAAAACAACTGTGTTGTAATATGCTTTTTCGTTAACACAATTAAGTAATAACTACTTGATTGGAAGAAAAGGAGCATATTTACAAATAATTCATAATAAAAGTTATCAGTTGCAACAGCATTTTGTCGTAGTAATGCATTCCACGATCGTAGCTTCGATGATTGGCTTAATTTCACAATGTTTTTATTTGTTTTAGCGATACACTTTATTAGTTGTCAAATTGTCAAATCTTTAACAACTAAAATGCTTATCTCACAAACACATATGCAATTAAGTGTGAAATTATCATGTCAAAATCATAATTGTAAATAGAAAGTCCTCCTGAATTTTGTTTTCACAAAAAATACCCCGCTCGAATGGTCCCTTTAACACATGAATCGCTTAAGAAAGCCATATTTACTTATATAAATATAAAAGGAAGGTAGGGTCTTTTAGTTTATATGGCTTTGCGACACAAGTCCCTGTGGCCATAGTCACAGTCTTGATGTTGTCAAAAATCCATTCACTTGGTATAATTATGCTCATCGAGACGAAATTTAATCATTTGGATCACAGGGTTCGTTACGGGTTTCCGACACAAAGCGATTTGCTCTCGCTACGCTCGGTGTCTCGAAGCCGTGAACCACCCATAATGTACAAAACAGCTGTCACGGTAGAAAACAATAAAAAAAAATCAACTTTTTGCATTTCTGAGTATGCCTGAGGTGGAGAACATTCAAACGATTCACGCCCCTAAAGATTGTATGATCGATGGGTATGTTACTCCAAGAGATCAAGTAATGGCAAGCATAGGAAATTGAGAATAATCAAATATAACGTTAAAACAATTAATAATCAAGTCAAAATACGATACAGATAAAATAATCCTTTAATCCAAATAATACATTTGATTATTCTCAATTTCCTGTGATGCCAAGGTACAATAAATAGAGATTATTACCCGAGGAAGTGTGCCATACGACTTTTACGAAACGAGTGTGAATTTTTATATTACCCGAGCGAGAGCGAAGGTCATACACATATTTGCACGAGTTTCGTAAAAGTCATATGACACACTTCCGAGGGTAATAATTTCTATTTATTGAAATTAGAGGACAATTGGAGGGGTTAAACTCACCAACAGCGGCCATGACGAAGAGGGAGGCGACGAGGAGAACAAGTGCTACTTTCATGACGACTGATTGGTTCAGAGATGGATCTTTCCGAGAAAGGTTTTACTTAAAGGTTGTATAAAGTCACGTGATCCAATGGTGGCGATCCCCGTTTTAAAGCACAGAAACATAACATATGTTGATTTGGGTTATCTCTTATGCAATTTTATATTTACACAATCTCGTGATGACACTCAATTAGCAATTGTCCGTACGAGGGATGGTCAATAATTCATAGACTTCGATATTAACCAATTACCTACAGTTTGAATTTTGCTTTTAATTTTCGATATATAATTTCCCTTAACATCGCATTTTTTGCTCATTTGACTGACTCATAATGAAACGACCATTGGCATATAGTACATACATGAATTAAAGTATATACATACATAAACATAAATACACTTGAAATAGGTAAACCTAATTTACTATACAGGGTGAACATGGCAAGGTTTTGTGATAACATTTTATTTTCACTGATCACAAAGGTCGAACATTTTTGTAAGATATGGTTGTATAAAGTAGTATTTAAAATATACTTCTCAAAAGAAAAAAGAAAGGCTCTTTTCCTGCCTGGCAGTTTTATGTTTGTTGGGTTCATCCAGAGATTTCCCCCACTTTGGCTATAATCAGTTCTCAGTGTCACATTTCCTCTGTGTGGAATCAACATCAGCCAAACAATGTTTTTTTCGCTGTCATGGTCACTTTGGTGTAATCTGCCTATGACGAATTTTCAAGTGAAAGAAGCATAATCATAGTAGTATTTTTGTTCTCAAAATGTTCATGGTAACAACATACTGCACTTGTAAGGACACAACTGACTCTTACTACTATGATCATCGCCAAATGGTGAAAGAAGACGTTAAACTCAAACCCAACAACAACACACTGCACTTGTAATGTTGTTGTTGGGTTGGAGTTTAACGTCTTCTTTCACCATTAGGTGATGTCGCCGACGTGGGGTCTATGCCGTAGTTATTTCCACAAAAAAAGGGGACATGAAATTTGGAATAGGTCATAGACAACCCAAGTAAAGTTAATAAAAGTTCGAAAGTGGTACCAGTTATCCCAAATATGAGAGTGATAAATATTATTTTAGGTGATAGGTGGAAATCTCCCGTTGGGAGCCTATATGCCTGTTTGTATAGGCTTGCGCGAGTGGTCCCGAGATCATGTATCTCGTGAACCCCTCTCACCAACCAGCTCTGGTCGCAGGTCGCCATGACCACACTTACTAGAAGAAGGAGCTTTAAGAGATCAGTCTCGCTTGCGTTGGGTCCTTCTTGGAGTTTTACCCGTGGGGTGGTTGTTAGGGTTTGGTGACCCTTAAATTGGGCAGGGGATGTGGGGTGGGTAGGTAATGGTTAGGAGTTTTGGTGTAAGGCTAGTTTGTTATTAATTATAATGTTTTATATAATTTAGTTTGTAGTAGGAATACTGAAAGGTACTGGTAATTTTTGGTATTGGCTAACAGTTCTTGTGGATTGTTAGCGCTTACATTTTCCAGGAGTTGTTTCCTGTGTTTTTGGTATTTATCACATTGAAACAGAATGTGATGTATGGTGTCTTCGACATTACATTGATTGCATAGATTATTTGGTGCTTTCCCTATAATGTGGAGATAAACCCCGTTACAAGCATTGTTGAGCCTAAGTCTAGTTATGGCTACATTAACCCTTCTAAAGTTGCACTTGAGAGGACACAACTGGTAGTATATATCGTAGTTAATAATAGCATGGACAGATGAGAAGAAACTTATGTTCTTTACAATCAAACATTTTGCCTATTCTGTCTTTTTTAAACATATTTATTTCTGATAATAAAAGGATTGACAGAAGGAGAGTGTTAGAATGTCAGTGTGAAACCAGTAACTCTTATTTTAGTGATAAAGCAAAGGGCACATGGGAAGAAAGTGCTAAGCACGGGAAATAGGTTGCCTTTTTTGTCGAAGTGCATGAAAAACTGTCAATACATGTGCGACGACCATCCCATTTTGAGTGTGTCATCCTATTTTGAGTGTGTCCTAAGGTTGGTTCAAATAAATATCCGATGTATGGGCACCGAAAATTGCACGATACTTCTTGTCAAATGAAGAACATATATAGAGAATACAGTTTGAAATGCGTTTAGTAAAGTATGAATTAAGTTAAGAAGGCATCAGGGATCGTGGATTCGTCAAGAATAATCAAATCGCCACTGATGATCGTTCTATCGAAACTCCTTAATTGTTTCCCTGAAAATTCTTTATAATCAGAACCGTTTTTCGTTTAAAAATGAGGGGGGGGGGGGTGTGTGCTAATCAAATTCTTTGTGTATATTTGGTAAAAATTAGGTTATCACGAAATATTTTACCAATAAGTTAAAGTCGGGGTTTTTTTAACGTAAAATATCTTAAAATAGGTAATAATCAACATTTGTTTGGATACCGAAAAGTGCTCATTGCGCTTGAAGGATGTCAAGTTAACGCCATCTACACTTGGAAGACAATTCCTCTCTTTTAGATAGCTTACCTTCCTTTTGAAGATTAGATTTTTATTTTATCTCTATCGACTGTTAATTTCCATTTATCGAAGTAGTTTTCAATTTCATGAAATGGATTTAAAGGCTACTGAGCAAATAGAACAACGTCGTCTGCAAATAAGAGAGGGAAAGGTTGGACTTTATGATGGAGTTGAATACGGCTTGAACAATTGGTTTCGATGTGACTAGCAAAATCATTGATGGACAAGAACAAGAATGGACTTATAATACACCCCTGTCCTACTACATGTCCGAACATTCGTGATAATTCTTATCACATGCTTTAAGGTTTTCATACATATTATATAAAAGTGTACTCATTTTGTCACGAGGACCATGATAATAGAAACATTCCAATTTTTTTTTTTTATACAGAGTCGATTTGTTTAGCAAAATGTAGACAAAGAAGTCATACATGTAACTTTGGACTTTACTTTGTAAAATAAACATGTTGTCATTATCAGTATAGGATTAACTCATTTTATCCGTTGTATCTCACTGTTGTTTCTAAGTCTCTTATTAATAATATAAGTGTAACATTTGATTAGATATAGTACGTATATAACTAAATATTAGACTCTTATTTTGATACATCCTACACTGTTTAATATTTGATATTGTAAATTATTTTGATAAGAACAGAATAGACTCAAGTCGAGGGCCAACGCGTTATCAAACACTGTCTTAATTAACGATTATTAAAATATTTTATGACATCATCATAAGGCTGCTCGGCACTCACGTCAAATCTTCATTGGCGATTTTCCCGGATAACAAGCCACGTTTGAAAATAATTTTCTTTTTTAATTTTTTCATAGATTGACTTTCAAAATGATTGATGGGATATTATGGAGTTAATAAAATTTTGAATTGACCAAACACATGTAGGTAACACCAGAAATCATTGTGTAAGTGTCGAGGATAAAGTTGGACAATATCAACTGCATTTTCATTTGCAATTTTGAGATTTTCATGATTAATAATAGCCCGAAATCAAATGGCCTATATCGGCTATCATAGATTTTGACTGCCGTTTGCGTCTTCGTTTCATTGCGCTAAAGACTAAAATAGATTTGCACCGCTGCAAATTTGAATAATATGATATTGCACGGGTACCAATGGTCAATGACTAGCCATTGCTTTGAGCAGAACTTCGCTACACCTTAGCAGCCAAAAAGCTAACCTACCCATAAAAGACAGCACGGTTATATATTGAGATAGTTTCAGTTTTGACACGCCTTGCACGGGTTTGAACCAATGAAAATGACTCTGTTTGCCGAAATGGAATTTTTTTTAAAGTACCCTTGGTGTTGCATAATTTCCATAATGATTGTTGACCACCATAATGTTGTATGTACTTTTGCGTAACGTTCACGGCAAAACATATGCAAAAATAATGGTTGTCGCAAATTCGATTGCAAATCGATATAAAATTGAATAAATAATAGCAAAGAAAATATAAACTGTAGTTAGAATGTTTTCTTTGATTAGTTTTGCCAAGATCATTTATGAAAATGTTGATTGCATTGGAACCATCATCTTCCTACACATAGCCTAAAACGCAAGTTCCGAACTGTCACTTTTATGCCTTGCTGCAAATCCTTGAGTTTTTTGTGCTTGCTCTCTAGCCTGTAGGGGCACTATAACAGCACAGAAAAGTAAAGCTTCTGCAGCAAGGGATAAAACTGACAGTTCGGAAATTTGGGTTTTGGGTAGGAAGATGGGGAACCATTTATGACACGGCATCTAACCTCAATAAAAAATACTCTCATTAGTCAGGCCTATTGTTGTGTTTCAAATCCTATTTCATATGGAAATCATTGTTCAACGTCTCTGCGTCAATTCATAAATCTGGCCATACCCTGGAAAGAGTTGATCTTTCTGATAAGCCGTCCTAGGTTCAAGCTAGCAGATAAGCACGTGTCAGATCAGAGTGTCGTGAACATCATGTAAAACGTGAGCAAACTATAAATTAAACCTTTTCAACTTAAATGTCGGGGTTTAACAAACATTTACAAAGAGGGAAATGATATGTGAAAAGTCAACGGATCCTATGTGGTGACTGAAAAGTGTAATTCAACCTCAGGCCTACCATACCAACGGTGAATAATTCCGCGAAACTGAAGGAAAATACTACCAAAATTGAACATAAATCAGTCGACATTGGCGACCGTATTGATGCTCTTGTCGCCTATTTGCTTACACGGTTTCCATTTCGGACGATATGGTATCAATTAGAAAGGCAATTTCTTCATGTTTTGAAGAATTATTTTCAAATACGACTGATTTATGTTCAATTTTGTCGTATTTTCCTTCTGTTTATTCACCGTTTGTATGGTTACCAAAAACGGAGTTATTATCCAATAGGCTAAAAACTATCTGAAGCCTGAAAAGGTGAAAAAAATGACAAAAGCAGCATTATTGGTCCAGTGATTTTAATCTGGTTAACTAAAACATCTTGTATATATTATATAGCCACAACATTCAGCTAGGTATAAAATATACAACGGTCTATGGATTTAGCAAGAGTGATCAGAGCATCACCTGACATCTTCATAATGGTATAAATAGTGAGACAAAGTCTTGATTCATGCAAAATTGCAAAATCTGGATGAATAGTTAGCTCCCTGCATTGCAACAGTCTTGTCAGTCATTCAATCATATTCAACAAACATACACAGAGCAAAGCAAATCAAAAGTTGATTTATATTTTGTAATGTACACAGAAGCTGTATATTTATGTCATTGCACAATATTTGATAGTTATAGGATACACGTCACTCTTTTGCCTTTGATCATGAAATATTAAACATTCTCTACATTTTGGTCCACAGTTGATTTGGTGTCTTGTCAAACAATTTTTTTCACAAATCCTAAATATACCTCTTGATTGTTAAACTTTTTGAACCTTTTTAATAAAAGAGCAATTATTGTAGTTCCATTTTACAGCCTACATTCTCATGTTATTAACTAGATTACCTGCCATAAATACGTTACAAGAAAAGATAAATATTTTTATAGAATTATGAGAAAATCTAGATTAATGAAATGATTAAATACAAAGTGATTGATATCAACAGAAGTCGATGGAAAAATGAAATGTTACGAATAATTCCATTCAGCTTAAATGATTTCATACAAAACAAAACAACAAAAATCATCCAGTTATATCAACTATAGCTGGCTGCTCGTATTTTCATCACGGCAAACATATTGGAATTCTGATAAATATTGTTACGTCAAGTATAAAGTCGATGAATACAGGATACAAGACTTATGCACATTGCTTGAATCAGGCAGATAGGTATATCTTATATAGGTTACATACTGTTCCTGTGTAAAAAGGTTACATGCATATTATAGATACTGTAAATGACTGAATATCAACCAGAAACCACTGCCGCTGTATCTCATCAAGCTTGAAATGAAATACTAAGAAAATTCAAAACATGAAAGTATATATAAATCAAACTTAAATTTACCAATACCCTTATTTGAGACCCGGCCCCATGTAGAGGTAATACAATATTTTGATTTGCATAATGTTTAACAAACTCAAATTTGAAAATAGATATCTGACATTGTCACTGTCAAAATTTAACAAAAACAGAAAATAACCTTCAGAAAGCGATAACAGTTCATGGCCTAGGTGCAGAAAATGTTTGAAAAGATGACACAACTAGCACAAAACCATTGTCAGAGGCCAATCTACAGGGGTCACTAATTAACTTATGGTATGGTGGAATAAATTAAACCCGATTAAATATGGCTTCATTGTTATCCTGGTATGTTCTTTGTCTATCCCTATTTCTACCTTTCTCTGGTTTCTGGAATTGTTTGGCGGTATAAAAGTTCAGCGGGTTGGGGGTTAAAGAGTTGACACTTCATTACAGACATAGGGGATAATAAAGACATGGGCTACACTGGAAAGCAACAACATCTTGATGGTTATAGGTTAAGCAACAGCAACACTCATACATCTGATATTAGGACTAGAATGGGTAACATGGAATAACAACATCCTCATCTGATGTTGGGATTGTTTAACAATATAATACACTTATATGCCATGTAAAGGAGTAAAAGAAGGGTTTATTTTGTTAAAGACCATAGGACCCATTACACAAAGTGGAACAAAGTACTCTTAATTTACTTGATTTGTAAATGTTTTATGTTGAAGAAATGTGTGACATTGAGGGATACTAATTCTCTTATGCAATGTCTTGCTGCTACATCACCTCCATGTCAAGAAAAGCCAGCTTACTTTGATCAAGGATACATAAATATAAATATATAAAGCAATACATAGACAGCAACTTGCCGAAGATTAAAATGAAATTTCAGTGTAGACATATATTGGAAGATTGTTGGGTTCTTTGGTTTGGGGTTTATGGCCAAATGTGAAATAGGGTTTAATGTGCAGACAGTAATATGTATTTGGCATTTTTTTCTTGGACACACAATTAGAATAGTCTTTAGTCAAAGCAGATTGGCTTTATAAATTAATTTGGTTTGGGTTTTACAAAATCAGAACATCATGATGGTAGGTATTTAATTGTAAGAAAGATCTCTAATGGCTACTAGACATTAAAGTAAGATAACCTATGTTCCCTCTCTTTAACTTCAGAACATTGTAACTGTGACAGGGTGAGATATAAGTATCCCTACTGACTCTGGCTAGAGGGATATCTCATAAGCTGATCAGAAGAGTGTCTGATTCTCCCCAGAGGTCCTGGGTTCAAATCCCAGAAGAGGTGGTCTCACAAACACTTCTGTTTCATAACCTTACCAAGGTATGACCTTTGTCCTTATCCTTTAAGAACACTTTGTTTTGCATCAACATTGATGGTTAGGCATGAAGATCAAGACCAATTCTTGAAGTCCTGGGTTCCATTTCACAAAACACTCACAATTTATTGTAAGGCTACGATCGAATGTAATCAATGTTTAAGAATGGGCTGCAATCATCTGCTGTGTGGAACGGCACCCTGATAAGTAACATGTACAAAACACTATCTCATCTCAAGGAACCACAATCTCATCCTTACAGTAACAGTTACAGAAGAGGGTCAATACCATTGCTTCAAGATTTGACCAGCATCACACTAGGCATGACACTATCCTATCTTAAGCAACCACAATCCCCATCCTTAACAACAATGGTTATAGAAGAAGGTCAACCCCATTCTTGAAGTCCTGGGCCTCCTTTCACAAAGCAACTTTTACTAAGGTTGAACTTGACAAAAACTCTTTAATTTTGCACAAAGCTTACCTTCAGGACATACACATCTTTAGCTAGGTCTCTGTGAAAGGAGGTCATGTACAGCATCATGTACATAACATTATCTTATCTCAAGTAACCCTAATTTACTAATTAACAACAATGGTTATAGAGGAAGGTCAATCTCATTCTTGAAGTCCTGACCAGCATCACAAAGCAACCTTTACTAGGGTTGACCTTGACGCCAATTCTTTAACTTTGCACTTAGCTTACTGAAGGACATACTTAACAAGAAGAAGGTCAAGCATCTATTCAAGTCCTGACCATGCAGCATCACAAGAGCATGATGCTGTTGCTGAAAGCAGAGAAGCAGGGAAGCATGCAGGCATCACATTGGTTATAATAGTGGAAGAGTGGATATAACGGGAGACAAAGGCACTCACGTACACAGCATACTGCAATATGAAGCTACCACCAGACCTCAAATGGTTACACAATAAACCAGTTTAAGTAAACCTAGGCTCACTCTGGATATTAAGTCTAGCAAGATTTAGTAGCAGGTCGCCCAAGCGGAACTTTCGCCGACCTATGACCCTCCAACTCCAACTTTAACTGTGCGAATATGCATACTATTGCAGCTTGGTAAGACGATCCCTGATTGGTCAATTTGATAGATAGGCTGACGTGACCCGCTACTACTACTTGCTAGACTCGAAAAGCGAGTATTATTGGGGCTAGGTTTACTTAGACTGACAATAAGCAATATTCAAATTCAATGGTGCATTATGTTTCTCAAACTGATTCATAACTTGTTTTTTTAATGTATCTTCATTTTGAGAAATAGGTCAAATCATTTAAACTGATATTAAATGTTAAAATTTGATTTAATTTTTAATTCTTGAAATTTATGCCCCATAGGTGGCATATATGAATTAATTGCCAATGAAAGCAAAATGATTTAATCATAACTTTCAACCAAAATCATTCATTTTATGGGTGCCTACCTTTTGGTGTAAATGATATATCTTCATACTGCAAATAGTCTGTGCTAACCAAATGATCAACAAATGTACATTATCAAACAATCACCTTTCACTTGTAATATTCAAACAAGACAATCAAGCAAATTTAACTTGATGAATTTACTCAATCACTGATAATGTTGCACTACACTTACTTTTTAAATGCACATGGCTTTTGTTTTTTTCAAACATTGCCAACTTTAGTAAGCACTTATCATGTTGATAACAGAAATCTTAATCATAATCATATTAGGATGTAATTATTTTATAACAAACAAGAAATATATAGCATTGCCTGTTGAACAACAGTTACTCTTTAAATGAACTTAGCTTATGGTTTCAACTTCAGTAAGGAAATAAATAATCTTATTGATTATGGTACGTTTAATCATTAAACTTAGTCACAATTATTTGGTAACTGACTGAAAATATATAGATATGTTACACATTGTTGCATTGTGTAAGGTAAGTAATTCCCATATTGTAATGAAATGGGAAAAAATGTGTGTGTGAATTAACAGATAGTCTCTATTCTTGGAAATGGCACGATATCTTCTCAGGCAATTAAAGTGTTCACAGATAAGCCAAGAATAACTCAGTTGTATTCAGGACTCGTGTGAAACAGTCACCTGTATACTAAGGCTTCGCTGAATGTCCATATTCTTTTGAACTTTTCAATCTATCCGATAGCAAAGATCTACAATAGTTGATATATATGTTTTCAGGAATGAATAAGTTTCCCAAAATTCAGACAACTGAAACTCATTTTGAGATTCCTCTTCTATTTTTATAATGTTGCTAACATTATATATTCTTTCTTTATCAAAGTTCTATTTAATTTCCTAAATACTTACTCTTCTTCTTACAATGTAGAAATATATATATGCACTTATACATTGCAATATGTTCAGATAAATGAAGGCAGCAAACTTCAAGCATCATCTCTTGCATAATATTTTTGTAACTCTATTTCACGAATCTTATCAATGGATCTTCAATACCTCTTCTTTATTTTCATGAAAACATTCTATATTCAATATTTATAATATCAATGTCACATGTGACATCTAAGGAATTTTTTATGAATAGACAACAGATTAGATCACATTTCCTCATAAAGTATACACAGTAGAATGTCAAATGCAAAATGACACAAGTAACACATATCAAAATTATTAACATTTCCCATTGACAATTATCTTGCTTGATCTGATTTTAAAAATTAACTTCACAATGAGTTGTTATCATATTCATTGTCAGTATCATATGCACTGCCTCTGGTCCCACATAAGCACTTCAAGATCATAACATAAAATAGTAACATTCATCTTGGCTGAAATAGCAGTCGATGGAAACAAATTGTAAATATTTGCCAAAATCATACTGACAGCCATAATGCAGTTTAACAGCGTTATTTTGAAAAATGGATTGAAAATTACAAATGCATCAATGGAACAGATTTTCTTGCAAATCCAACACACAGAACAAAAACTATGCTGCAAAGTTGATACATAAGTATTCAAACAAAAGAAATCATTATAACTCATCACAATTCTTTTTACAAACAATAACACTTCACAATTCTTTGCACAATTTCATGATGTTCTAAATCAATGTTGATGAGTGAAATTCACACTTTTCGTATTGAAATATTCATGTTGAAATGCGTAGTATTCATCATGTCCTCTTTATCAGTGATGGAGACATCATTCCTCCAACAGCGAGGAATAGCACAGTGCGACTGAATCACGACGTAGATTGATCTTCCACATAGCAGTTGACCCTTGTTGATGACCTTGACCTTCATTAATGACCTTTATCAGCAGTAGCCATCTTGTAGATCTGATTACTGATCTAAGCAGCATTTATACAAGCACATAATGAAACACAGTCTCAAGCAATGAAAAGAGTCAATAGATTATTACAAGAGACAGATCCAATAGCTTCCATTGCTTTTATCTATTGTCCATCTTATTCGTCATCATCATTTTGAAGGTTTCTAATTTCATTCATAACTCCCATAAACTGGTCCTGGGTATCTGCCTTGAAATCACACTTGCCTAGCAACAAGATGAAGCCTAGCAACCACTTGTAACTTGGCAACCATATCACCTCCATTCCGTTTTTGCAAATGAGTCTGATGCTTTCAAAGTTTTCAACAGAATCTTTTCATCAATCTGTCATTGTCTGGCAAACAGATATACTTCAGTTTGTAATCAATCATTATGGGTCTTTGTTATCAGACAGTGAAATAAGCAGGAGACAATTCATTGCCTGGAAACCTGACATCTTACCTCAGCAATCATTGATACTCTGGCTACGAAACATTGCAACCAGACATCATTTAGCAACCAGACATCACCTAGCAACCAGACATCACCTAGCAACAAGTCATTCCAGGGCATCCTCTGATGACAGATATTGCAAGCCGTATGGTGTGAGACAAGGCAGGTTCGTATCACAAGTCTGATTAGATTTAAAGAGCTAGTTGAAGACTACAGTGTCTATCACGCCTGGAATACATCAAGTCTATTCCCCTTCCTTGTCACCTTGAGTCCCGCTCCCTGGATGCTTGGTGTGTCCTTACTGAACGCAACCTCCACACTGGAACCCTTGAACTCCGCAAACAACCTGGGGAGAAGAGAAGCAGGATCGGTTAATTATTTTGGTTTGTAAACTTTGACAGACTACTTACTTAGTTCTAGGGCTTCCATCGGCCAAAATAATTGGACTCAAGTACTCGAGTGGTAAGACTCGACTCAGACCCGAGTACCTGAAAATTTATCGTTACCAAAGAAATCATGTGATTGTTGTTCAGACAAGATATTATAAACATTTAATTTCTATGTTTAAATGGTCATGTAAAGCATATTTTGACATCAATGTTTATAAATGGTAATGCTGATCACCTGTCTTTACAAGTTAAAGACAAAAACGGCTAAAATAACTTAGATAATCAAAAGTGAGTTCCACTTTGCCAGTCCTCGAGTTCAATAAAATGGACTCGAGTCCAGCTAAAAAAAACGACTCGGGCTCGAGTACTCGAGTATCCGTGGAAGTCCTAATTAGTTCAATACTTAGACCCTTTGCCAGTTTAGGTCATTAACTACAATCCTCCATCTAACGTGGATCGGATCTAACTGTTCCAATGCTTCCCAGCTTATTTTCACAAGGAATCACATTATTAATTATCATAGATTGAAGAATTCTGAATGACACAAACATTCAATTTACAAGTGTGCTTTTAAAGGAAGAAAACAGCCAACAGTAAGTGTTTGTAATTAAGACAAAAATGAAATGTCTAAACTTGAAGAATGTGAATCAACTTTAAGGAGAATCAGAGAGCTCTTCATTTTCAACAAGCTTCCTTGTTTTCTCAGATAAACTTGCTTTGGTTTAAATTACCATAAAGTTTTTTTGCTATGAGTGCTTACAGTGAATTATGATCAACTTGAATTTAAGGAACTGTGCAATACACACACAAAAAGTAGTGTGAATTTGGACAAACAAGAATTTAGGGAGGCCATAATACCCTAAGCCTTATTCCAAAAAGCCCTCTTAGGTCTAAGAGCAGCCATAACCAATGGTTACAATATTTAATTACAATCACCTTAATCTTAGGGTCCAAGATGATATTGATTGTGACTATTTTTATAATCTTCGGTTTATTTCATTTGATCAAAAAATCATTTGGAAAAAAAATCAATCTGTGCAAATGACACAAGAAGAAGTGATGATTTCTCCAGTAAAGCACTCACTGAGGGGAGATCTGTATCTCCGGGGGCTTGTCCGTATGGTTCTGTACGACGAGGTAAGCCTTGGCCACCAGTTCTATCACATGGGGATCACAGCTGAAGATGAAGTCACCCTTCTTGGACAAGATGTCGCCGTTCTCGCTCTGGAACAGTGTAATGTCATGTTGAAGTCCACAAGATGAGCATTTCTCTTGTCTTTCACGATAGATGGTGAATTATCTTGATCGTCACAATCTCATTGAAATGAGACAGAAACTACCCCTTATAGTCAAATAAAGAAACCAGCAAAGAATGAATTAAGTTTCGGTCTGATAATAATGTGATTGTATCTGTCATAGCTTTCATGTGAATAACACATGAACAGTAGCTAGATTGTTGTGTGAGTGTCTACCATATATCATGGGGTATAAGGCAACACCCTTTCCCAACCCCCTCCTTCTGGTATCAAAAACTCCCCTTTTACCCCAGAATATACGGTAGGTGTTTCTCTGAATAGTTACAGGATGAACGTAGAGAAGATGAGTGTATCACAAAAACAAGCTGTTGAGAAGGTTTGTGTGACCATTAACAGAATTACAAGGACTTTACACTAGGTAGAGATAGGCTGCTCAGACCCTTAAATGACCTTGAGGTAAAAGGGCAAAAGTTTTTGTAGAACATTTTCTTAATGAGGGCATCTCACAAAAACTGAATTAACATGTTACCAATTTCAAGTAAAAAGTTTGAAGTCAACACAATAACTTCTTATACAATTCTTGAAGCAACTTGAATCCAATTGAATGATTTGAAGGTGTTCACATCAAAATGGCCAAATGTAGTTTTTGCTTTATATTTGACACTTATCAAGGAATTTTGATATCATACATTTAATGGTGAAATGTCAAAATCGAAATTATCTAAAAAGTGCTACAAGGTCTTTAAGATTTTAATTTAAAAAAGTTTATGAGTGACACTTATTTCTGTTCATTTCTGTTTATGATTCATGTTCTTATTGAGAGGAATTATTGTAACAGCAAGGGGATCTCAAGAGTTACAGATGATCAACTTCTTTGTTTTCATATCACTTTGCCAGTGAAAATAATGACCTTGATGATCCTTAGGACTTGCAAACTTAACTTGAGTAGAGTTTAAACCACTCCTTTAGAATGATATACTATACTATGGAATGTGACCAAACTGCTTATCTTCCCCTGGTTGTGATAGGTCAGGCAATTTTTCAACAACATTTGGTACTCCCCAATAAGCGACGCTCTCTTTAACTATTCATGCATCTTAAAATCATAAACGGTAATATTTCTTTAAAATAAATGGAACTTAGGGGACAATTCATAAAATACAAAGCTTTAGATATGAACTTAACCATTCAAAACTACTGTTAAACCATTAACATTTGTATAAAATATGTATAAAAAATAATGCTGATAATTAGCAATCAATTTAGACTGGTACTAAATTATCACAGCTTTTGACCAGTCTATGTTTACAACATCAAAATATAGATATTCAAAGCATGAAGCAATTAATTTTTAGATTTCTAGAAAAATATTTTCAAAGCAAAAAAAAAGGTTATAACATTCAAGCATTCTGATGTAAGCTCATTTCATATTCGCATTTGAATAAAAAATAGTATATTGAAATAAAACATCAAAAAATAAAAAAGAATGGCATTGCATTTTCCTTGGTAGATATATCAACCCTGAACAGGAAACTGAATTGAAAGTACATGTATAGATATATGCACATTTATTTATATATATATATAGTTAGTCATGCTCCAGACTTTACCTCTTCCGTTTCATCTTCCGTCTTGTGGCGGGGAAAACAATTAGACAACTTCATAAGCATGAAATTAATTTGTCTTATAAATGCATGTGTTTATTCGTGCAAATAATTAATTTCAAGTTTCAGTGGTATCGTTTAAGATATGCAGATATCACAAATGCAGTTAAAGTGGTTCGAGTTGTATATTAATATATAACATCTATCTGTGTTTAAATAGCATGCATGAAATAACCCTTAATTTTCAATAACCTTATTTAGCTTTGTGAAATTATTATTTGTTAATGATATGTTTAAGTGTCATCTATAGCTAATGTCTAAAACAATGTTATCATAAGAAAAGATATTTTTAGATAAATATATGACATTGAAAAAATTCTATTCAATCATGCATAGCTAACAAGATATTTCTAAAAGAATAATTGCTGGCCGATATACAAGAAAATGTTACATTATTTAACATGTTGTATGAGATGTGATATTGAATCTTAATGTCAAGGACCAAGAATTGAGGTGTACTGTAGCAAGGCTTGTACCATCCACTGGTTGAGACAAGCCAGACATTGCCTTGCGTGGAAAGGTCACACACGATGCACATCAGTCACCCAAGACCAGTGGTCTGCTAAACCAGTACCATGTCTCTACCACAAGGACCAAATATTTTGGTGTACTGTAGCAAGACTTGTGTCATCCAGTGACTTAAACAAGCCAGAGATTGACTTGCAAGGGAAGGTCACAGAAGATATCCATCAGCCAAGGTCTGTTTAACCATCACCATGTTTCTACCACAAGGACCAAGACAGTGAGACTCACCCCCGATTTCTGTATGTGGAAGATGACGAGCTTGTCCTTGTAGGGGCTGAGAGAGATGCGGTGGATCTGGCCGAGGGGGATGCGGTACTTGAGGGCCATGCTCTTGTGGTCGATGATGAGGATAGCCTGTGTGCTCATCACAAACAGCATCTGCACCATCTGTACCGTCAAGTGAGGAGAATACATAATCAACCATAAACATGATCTTTTGCCACTATATGGAGTGACCCAAGCTACTAAAAACAAAAGAAGTAAAGGATATATTCTAGCTTATGAATTTATGAAAAAAATTGAAAAATGATAACAATAGTGACTTTGCTAAAGGTACCAAACGACACATTTGTTAGATGTCAAATCATCAAAAACAGCATCTGCTTATCTACATGGTCAAATAATGAGATGCTAAACAATATACCATATAAAGTTATCTTATCAAAAAAGTTATAATTTATTGATAAAACGATTAAAGGCGAGAATTAAATGGAAGGACGTTGAAGTTGCATCCCCTGCCTACATAAATATTGCTGATCGTGCGCCCAAACTATCATTTACATGACTAGGCTGTCGCTGTCACTGTGCCAACATTGTGATGTTACACCTTCATGCTATTATGATGTCATTCATGCAGCAGTATTACACTAGTTTAATCTTGCTCTATGAATATCACACGGAACTATATTGCAAGGGCACGTAATAAAGGTTGATATATAATAAAAATAGAGCCATTGGCTCTGTAGCTCATCAGGCATCATATCAAGTTTGCTTTATACAGGCAAGATGAGCTAAAAATGAAACTGATGTTACCTATTGCAAGAAAACCTATAAAAATATTACAAAACAAATGTATTATTATTCAACACTTTTTAGATCGCCAAAATCAGACACTGAAAGAAGTCCACACTAAAATATCCAAGGAGAAATAAATTTGCCATAGACTGTCATCTAATGGAGAAAAATAGGTTTTTAAGATTGTGACCCCTGTGACCCTATTTTGGGTCATGGGGTCACAAAAACCTACAGTTTAGAATCCCAATTGGCCAAGGAGTCTACATGCAGTCTTTCAGCTCAATAGACCTTTAGGAGCTAAAGATGATGAAAATAGGTTTTTAAGGTTGTGACCCCTGTGACCCTATTTGGGGTCATGGGGTCACGAAATCTACAATTTAGAATCCCCATTGGCCAAGGAGTCTGCACATATAATTTCAGCTCTCTAGACCTTTCAGAACTGGAGAAGACGATGAAAATAGGTTTTTAAGGTTGTGACCCCTGTGACCCTATTTGGGGTCACAGATTCACCAAAGTTACAAATTAGAATCCCCATTGTCCAAGGAGTCTGCACATATCACTATCAACTCTCTAGTCCTTTTAGAACTGGAGAAGAAGATGAAATAGGTTTTTAAGGTTGTGACCCCTGTGACCCTATTTGGGGTCATGGAGTCACGAAATCTACAATTTAGAATCCCCATTGGCCAAGGAGTCTGCACATATCGTTTTTAACTCTCTAGTCCTTTTAGAACTGGAGAAGAAGATGAAAATAGGTTTTTAAGGTTGTGACCCCTGTGACCCTATTTGGGGTCACAGGGTCACCAAAGTTACAAATTAGAATCCCCATTGTCCAAGGAGTCTGCACATATAATTTTTAACTCTCTACTCCTTTTGGAACTGGAGAAGAAGATGAAAATAGGTATTTAAGGTTGTGACCCCTGTGACTCTATTTGGGGTCACAGGGTCACCAAAGTTACAAATTGGAATCCCCATTGGCCAAGGAGTCTGCACATATAATTTTTAACTCTCTAGTCCTTCTGGAACTGGAGAAGAAGATGAAAATAGGTTTTTAAAGTTGTGACCCCTGTGACCCTATTTGGGGTCACAGGGTCACCAAAGTTACAAATTAGAATCTCCATTGTCCAAGGAGTCTGCACATATAATTTTTAACTCTCTACTCCTTTTGGAACTGGAGAAGAAGATGAAAATAGGTATTTAAGGTTGTGACCCCTGTGACCCTATTTGGGGTCACAGGGTCACCAAAGTTACAAATTGGAATCCCCATTGGCCAAGGAGTCTGCACATATCATTTTTAACTCTCTAGTCTTTCTGGAACTGGAGAAGAAGATGAAAATAGGTTTTTAAAGTTGTGACCCCTGTGACCCTATTTGGGGTCACAGGGTCACCAAAGTTACAAATTAGAATCTCCATATGCTAAGGTACATGTACACAAAATTTCAGCTCTCTAATGTGTATGGTTCATGAGGAGAAGTCGAAAGTGTCAAAAGTTTACGGACGGACGACGGACGGACGCCGGACGACGGGCCATGCCATAAGCCCATCTGGACTTTCAGTCCTGATGAGCTAAAAAGTTATCACAAAGTGTTTGTAACTAACATTGGAATGTCCTCAGGTGCTAAGAACAAATCAAGCAATACGTAATAAAAAGTTTAAAACATAACTGTCACATGTTAAAACATTCAACTATAATTTCATTGCGGCTGAATACATTTCCCCCGATATCACCGTGCCAGATGACAATGAAACAAAAAGTGTGCAATGAAGTTTGAATGAAACTAGTTACCTTGCCGTTGGCACGGTTGATCTTCATGACCATTTCTGCGAAGACAATCTGCTGGTCCTGAGTCTGTTTAAACTGCTTCTGCCACTTGAGGTTCTGCTGCAGAGACACGTAGTCTCCTCGGAACACCTCGCCCACGCTGGAACATCGTGTCGAGGAGTGAACTTACTGAGATACTTAGCACATGACAAGGTGCTAAATCACTCACACAGCAGAGCAATACATGTCTCCAATGAAAACTGTTTTAAAATTGTTCATATGTGGCCATACATGCAGACCACTAAAATCTTGATCCATTATCAAATCCAGTGTATAAAATAGATTTGAAACCTAGCCTGTCCTGAAAATTAATTGGTCAATTCCAAAGGGAAAAATAAAGGGGAAAAAGTGAAAAGTTACCAGTCCTGACCAAAAAGGAACCAGTCCTGGCGAAAAGTAGCCAGTCAAGGACTGGTGGACGGGCTATATTTTAAACACTGTCAAATCACATTCATTTACTACAATACTTAGCACATGACAAGGTGCTCAATCCATTTTTTTTTAAATTATTATATGAATATCTATATAGCGCGCATATCCATCCACTCATGGTTGCTCAGGGTGCTTGTTGTTCCCCTGGTCAATGGTATTCTTTCATCGTTCGATCATTTTTCCAATTCAACTCCCTGGGGAGTATTACATCATACAGCAGAGCAATACATGTATCCAATGAAAACTGTTTTAAAATTGTTCATATGTGGCAATACATGCAGACCACTAAAATCTTGAATCCATTATCAAATCACAATTGTTCAATGGAAAAAGATAAGACATACCTGAAATCACTGCATAAGAAGGTAAAAATGTATCCCAAATCTCTGATCATGACCTTATCAAAGAAGTATTTAACAAGCCTGACATTGCAACATTACAAAACAGGTGAACCCTAATCCCTGATCACTGATTGCCAACATATGATCACATACAGTTCCGAGGTGACAGCATAGGTGGGTCATTTCCTCTCCAACCCTTGAGGAGTCGAACCAGAGACTCAGATCCTGACCCACCTATTTGCATAGATCTCCTTCCGGTCCTTGAAGATATTGCTGGCCGTCACCTTCTCCTTCATGCGGTACCGCGCAGCCTCGTCAAACCTCTGTCGGTACTTGGTGCACTGAAACAGACACCTTCCGTCTTAAACAGTTCTTTACAGCTTGTGTATCTAAAACAAACTCATCTTTCTGACTTAGACAGATGTGAGAATTTGTGGCCAGTGTATATAGTTAATAATTATCCATAGTCTCACAAATTAAGGCAAGTTGCTATTCCAAATTCCAAATTACTTACTCTTCCCTGAAACCTCGCTATAGTTGGGGTGACAGGGTTTGAATTACAAAACATGAGAGTCAAACCTCTAATACAGAGAGACTGGTAATCTGAAGGGACAAGAAATATGTTAACAGAAAATTTGAAAAATTTACTCTTTCATATCAGATAGAGTAACAGATAGATAAAATAGATAGATCTTTACCCTCCACTTGTGGAAGACCTTCTTGAGTTCGTCTGAGGCTGGTTTGAATCTGGAGGAGCACTTGGGCCAGTCCTGACTGATGGGCGACATGGAGGGCAGGTTCTTCTTCAGGTCCAGCAGGAACTTCTTCTTCTGCAGGAGGACATGGTCATATAATGCTATATATGGTTAAATTGGTCAATTACAATCACCAGGGTTGAAGTGTTAATATATGGTTAAAATGATCAGGAACTTCTTCTGCAGGAGGAGATGGTCATATCATGTGATATATGGTTCAAATGGTCAATTACAATCACTATAGGGTTGAAGTGTCAATGTATTGGTCTTCAAGGTGAAGAAGGAACTTCTTCTACAGGAAGGATATGAGAATGATATCTTTTTTTAAATTAAATACAGTTTTCTTTCTGAAAAGCACTAGTTCAAGAGAAAATAAAATAGCAAATACATAGATACATTAAAGGCAACTTGAATAGCCTCATTTCATAGACTGCTCATGATTTGTGAATTAATTTTTTAAATAGTTGCTGTCAGTTCAAAATGGAGGCTATAATTGGTTATGTCAGGGATCATTCAAATGCTTGTGTGTTGATATTTTGAAAGAACATCATGTTCCAAAATTAAAACACTGCAGAATCGCTTCACTTTTCAAAGTAAATGGATTCATGTTTTCCTTCTATAATTTGTCTCTTTCCTTGCCATTTCTATCTATTTCGTCAAGCGATCTAAACAGATCAAATTGCTTCACTATGTAAGCATAAAGCTTTCCTCGGGCTCCGTCAATCAAGCCGTCAGATAGACCTGTGACATCAGTCAAATCCAGGCAACCTTTCCCTGTTAGCCATCAACCAAAACTAAAGCAAATGTAGCGAAGCAATATCGATCTTAATTTTGTAGTGAAGCAATAAAGGTCTTAATTTTTTATTTTATTACCTACGAGGGCATTCATATCGAGGTTCATATTTTTCATATGTTGCCCTAGGGCAAAATATCACTTTTGCATTGTGATGTCACGTAATAAACAATGCTTTGACGTCACGCTTCACCTATGACGTCACAATCTATACGGGCCGGTGCGGCTAGTCCGCCTTTGAGGAGAAGTATAATTTTTGAGTATTTGCTTTTTGGGACAACGGTAATAAACAGAATATTATATTTGTGTCTATGACATCCTATGTTTACGACACTCGTGCCTAGATATCAGTATATCCCTCGCTCTCGCTCGGGAAATACTAATATTTAGCCACTCGTGTCATAAACATAGTATGTCATGAACACTCATATAATATCCTCTTTTTAATTTTTCAGAACAAAGAAGATTTTCCTACCAGTGCTATCCTGAAGAACTTTGCAATCTTTGGTCCGGCTACCTTCCTGAATTTGGCGCTGTACTCCTTCCTCACCTTCCAGCCCAAGAAGTATTTGTGTATAACGGTCGCCGCCCAGTCCATACGCTTCTTGTGCTTCAGGTCGGCCAACAGGCGACGCGCCTACAGACAGAGCAGTTGTTATACTCTCATAATAAATTAAAAACATTCAAGATAAATCAAGGGTTGATGTACTTTCCAAATATTTGACTTAATCAACACAAATATTATTCAAATGAGCTATTGTCTGGAAAAAAACTAATTTAAATTAATATTATATTTCAAAGCATATATATGGACAATGAAGGGAATATAATATATATCCAAAAACAAAACAATAAAAAAGTTATTTCACATATTAAACATTTCATTTTATCAATGATTTCAACAGTGAAATATCACTTCATTTAATATTTTTATCAAGGACTTAAGTTTTAAACCAAAATGAGTAAATATAAAATGAAAACGAATAAGTTATTGAGAAGAAGGATTAGTTAAATCAACGTTAAATTTGTCATTAGTTGTCATTAAAACTTTGACTTAAAAATTAATAAAATTATAAACAAAATCATTCAAGTTATTGGAGACAAAGGTATAAATCCCAATTAACTGACTCAACATAAAATGACGGCACTTGTCTTCTAGATCTATATATTCAACATGCACCCTCTACCACAGCATTCAAATTAAAACATAATTGATCATAACTTCACATTTGTCAAAATTATTTTTTCATCTTTCCTTATAACCGTAAGCCTATCTGGAAAGGTACTTAAAAACAGTTGTTCTGCATATGCAGCAAAGTCTAAGAATTTACATCACTAGCCCCTAGCCAATGTTGGGTCAAATATTGTATTTATTAAGAATGCTGAAAAGTCATGATTTGCTAAAATTTCTTTACAAGTTAATAATTCAAATGACATATTTTTGAAAGAAAGAGTTAGAAAACCATCAGATATCAAGAGTAATATACATCTAAGAATGTATAGAAAAAGTGAAAAATTGTGAGTTTGTGCTTACTTAAATAAAGTTTATATTCGGAAAAGAATTGTGAAGAAAAAGTACAGAATATGTTAAACATTT
The DNA here is from genome assembly GCA_916613615.1 of Steromphala cineraria. Classification (NCBI taxonomy): domain Eukaryota; kingdom Metazoa; phylum Mollusca; class Gastropoda; order Trochida; family Trochidae; genus Steromphala; species Steromphala cineraria. The sequence goes on from OU744729.1 coordinate 3,731,114, forward strand.
TAAACAGAACTTTATGTGAAATTATTTGTCTGTTTCGGTTCTAAGTCCTAAGCCAAATCCAATCTAAGAACATGCAAACATACACACATTGCGCTGTACAAAAGAACAATAACATAAGCAATGACATGCTTACAAACACAGAACATGCAACAAATCTACATTCCCTTGTACTTTTTATTCTATTTGTAAAGGATAAGTTAAAAGTCGAGACAAGGTCAATATTTCTTGTTATTTCCTTGAGAAGGAATTGCTGTTTCATCTAGTAGGAAAATAAGATCAAGATCTGTTAACCCAATATACTGAAATGGTCATGGAAAGCAAGATTTTGTGAATCAGAATTTCTTTATGGTGAAAACGTATGGAGTGTATGCAAACTTAATCATTATCAAGTAACCCTTTTTCATATTTCTGTTTTAAGATTGTACGCACATTTCTGTTTTAAGATTGTACACACATTTTTCTGTCTGCATTAATGAGCTTTTTAGTCTTTTTCAATTAGTCATTTGTACTAATAGGCCTTTGGCCTCACAATATCGAAATACAAAGATTTGGAAGGTTTGGATCCCTTTACTGCAAATAAAGAGTATTTTCCCAATAAAGTGGTTGCTATTCTGAAAACCTTTAATTCTGATAGGTCAGTTTGCATCATGAGCCTAGCAGTACAGCATCATCCCCCCAGACAAAGACTGGGCATGACAATGCATAGGGTGCTATTCCACAATCTGCACTTAAATCTATTACACCAAAATATCTTGCGGATTAGACCTAACACCATTTTAAGGGCGAGGTCGTCTCTTTGCGAGAGTTCAGACACAACCAGGAGCTTCACAACACAACCTTGAGTCAAACCTAACAACATTTTCTCACAGAATATCAAAATTAGTCTAAAAATTCTAAAAGACAGCAGTTGAAGATGAGTTTCCTTATATGGAAATGTTTGATAAAATCATTTTTCTAAAGGTTATGTGAAAAACAAGAAGTTGATCGTTGAGTTCTCCAAGGTTTTTTCGTCTCATGTCCTCTACCTACTCTCAAAGAATGTTTACATGTAACTTTTAAGATTAGGAAACAGACAGAAATGGGTTAAATAAATTTGAGACAAAAAATTGAATAAAATTTGACTCAAAGAGTAATTTAAAGGAATCATAGAGAGAATATGGTAAGTTTGAAATGCAAAAGTTATTATCTTTCATATTCCATGGTTAAGTTCTTTACATTCTGATATGAAACTTGTTATCAAACTCTTCAGGTTTACTTAGAAGATGTTTTTTTCACAATTATTCAAATTGCCCTGTCAGAACTAAAATGTGAAATAATTCCATGGACATGAAGAATATAAAACCTATTTAATAATACCCAGCTTTTGTCTCGGGATTCAGCACAATGGAATGGTCGCACATTCATAAATCATATTTTTTTTACCACAATTTGTGATACATCAACTGAGGTACAAGTCTCTCCATTGTATAACCCTTTCACTTCGAAGCAACCAGAAACAAATATGTTTTTGAGTCTGATTTCTTGGTGAAAGGGTGAGTGAGTGAGTTAATGCTTTATGCCGCTTGGGCAATATTTCAGCCATTAGCGGCGGTGGTGGTGAAAGTTTATGAGTCCCTACTAACATGACAAGACTTGACACCCTTCTAGATCTAGAGCTACGAGTGCAACCCAGTTAGTTGTACACAGTGCATGCATGCATATATCTATATATCTATATAGGAGCTGTATGCACACCTGCCAGCCTCTATAGGTTTTCTGGATCACTATCGACGCTAACAAACACTTTTTCTCGTGTTTGAGTTTTGCCAACAATTTCCGAGCCTGGAAATAAAGCATATTATCATAAAATATATCTACATGCAAAATATGATAAATGGGAATGTATGATAATGTGAAATTTTGAAGGCCTGGTCATCATTTTAGAATTTGATAGAGGACGAAATTTGAGTGAGTGAGTTATTGTTTAGCGCAGCTTGGGCAATATTGCAGCCATTATTGGCGAGAGGACGAAATTTGAAAATTCACAAAAAATTTGAATAAAATATATAAATACTTGCAATAATTGCTTTGTATTTTTGTGACCTAGTTTCATTTGATCAGCTTTATGAAGAACATCAGAAAAATAAATTATATGATTGAGTAGATAGAATATATATCCAAGTTTGATAAACAATATAAAGACCAGGCTTTCAGAGAAAATGATAATGATATCAATATACACAAGTCATAAATGTAATCTAACACCTGTCTTGAACACAACAATGATCAACATTCAAACATAATTCAATCTTGGGTGCCGTTGAGGCTACCATAGTACATATGATACAGTGAATAATACAAACCGGATTTGAGTGACAATTGTTTTATTGTTTTATTGTCTTATGCTGCTTGGGTAATATTTCAGCCATTAGCGGCGTGACAATTGTTGAAGTTACAGTGATATCATAATTGAATGATACAATATAGGTTTGGGCGACATTTACTGCATTTCAACCGAGGTTGAACATATTTCTTGAAGGTGAAAACAGAGGGATTTAACAACAAGTGACCACATACCACTAGGTGAGGTTTGAACCACTAGACAGCAGCAAACAAACTTAACCCCAGAGACAACAAGATGTGTTTGTGAAACACGAATGCCCCTGGATGCATATGTCAAGTATCAAAGACCTAGCTCTGACCAATCAAAAGTTATGACCAAGGTTAAAGTTTTTTATCGACAAACGGACATACGGACGGACGGACAGGCGGACAGGTGAAAAACAATATACCCCCGGAATCTCCGATTAGGGGGCATAGAAATACTGCTAGAGTCATAGTGATAAGACAACACATGAAGAGATTACTCGAGGTGAGGTTCCAACAACTAAATGATGCTAGTGCTCAGGTGACCTGACAATGCTAAACTAAAGTTTATGCTGGGTGAAGTTCGAACAACTAGACAACTAGAGCCTGCATGACCAGACAACGCTAGAGTCTGAGTGACTAATCAATGCTAGAGTCTGAGTGACTAACCAATGCTAGAGTCTGAGTGACTAACCAATGCTAGAGTCTGAGTGACTAACCAATGCTAGAGTCTGAGTGACTAACCAATGCTAGAGTCTGAGTGACTAATCAATGCTAGAAACAAAGTGACCACACAATGCTAGAGTCTGAGTGACTAATCAATGCTAGAATCAAAGTGACCACACAATGCTAGAGTCTGAGTGACTAATCAATGCTAGAATCAAAGTGACCAGACAATGCTAGAGTCTGCATGACTAGACAATGCTATAATCTGAGTGACTAGACAACCCTAGAATCCCAGTGACTAGACAATGCTAAGTCCGAGTGACTAGACAACGCTAGAATCGAAGTGACTAGATAACACTAGAATCTGAGTGACTAGACAAAGCTAGAATCCCAGTGACTAGACAATGCTAGAGTCTGCATGACCAGACAATGCTAGAATCGAAGTGACTAGTCAATGCCATAATCCGAGTGACTAGACAAAGCTAGAATAGAAGTGACTAGACAACACTAGGTGCATGCTTGACAACACTGAGCATCACCTGCCAACCCTTGTACGTCTTTTGGATGACGATGGACGCCAACAAGCGTCTCCGCTCGTGTTTAAGCTTCCGCAATAACTTCCTAGCCTGTAAGCAAACAGATTCCTGGAGCATTAGCACAGGCAGAGAACCAGAGGCAGAGATGCAGAGAGGCTTCGTGCATGGGCAACAGCCAACGGGAAGAACTGTGTTCATATCTCCATGCAAGATATGAATTACAGAGAACTGTGTTCATATATCCATGCAGAAAAAGAGTAACAGAGAACAAAGATGTGTCCCTTGAGAAGCATGCAGAATAGATTTGGTCCTTTTACACATTAATAGCCAAAAGAGAGAACTATGTCAAAAATATCCATGCAAGACAGAACTTCTGAGCAGTGGTTTAAAAGCGGAGTTGAACTTTAGGAATTCATTCAGAACAGATGTGGACCTTTATCACATGCAGAAATAGTCAACAGAATGAACAGTGTTCATAGAACTCAAGCAAACATTTTTTTTTTTTTAAATTGAACTAACAGAAAACAATAAATGCTTGAGAACTACAGAAAAAAGGAGTTTCATGAGAGAATGAATTGTTGAAAGTTCTCTTGTAAAGAGTGGTGATAAGAAGAATCGACTGAGTTGTCATGCAGAGGTGTGAGAGACCCATGCTTCATAGACTTGCAAAGGTTATAAGTCAACATCTATGCTGGAGAGATTAGTTAAACAGATCAAACAAGAATCGGTCAAGTCTGTGAAGAAGACGAACATATCATGAATGATGTTATAATGATGTATACATGATTTATAAGAACAAAACACTTTTGAAGCATGCATAAAATCATTTTGAGATATATATTCTCAAGAATTTTTTTATTGATTGTGTGAAAATTTGAATTGCAGGATATCTCACTATCAATATCACAATTTCTCCATTAGATGAACATCATTAAAGACCAAGAAATAGTTGCATAATGAATATACTTTCAAAGCTAGAGAATATATTATAAATTTGGATGATATGAATGAGGAGAAATATTCACTCCAGAAGCTTGAAAGACTCGAGATCACATCAGTTTGATCAATCATAGACTCAATTAAGCAATGTCTGGATCTCATCTCACCTTCCATCCCCTGGTATAACATTGGATGATCAGCGTGCACCGCTTCTTCTTCTTGTAGCACTTCTTGGCCTGCAGAGTAAATATACTATCATCAGTATCATGGATAAGCATAACCTGGGGTATGTATATGATATGTGCACACGGGTAAGAGATAATTGTCAAGTTAAAGAGTCTCTAGCTAATAAAAAATGTCACTGATGAGAACCAAATGGTGTACTATCATATGTCCTATATTTCTCAGATAATAAAGGTATTTAAACTCATTTTGTTTAAGTCCTGTTTGTTGTCGATTGACAAGGCCTATCATTTCGAAAAAGTCAAACGAAATTCCATACAGCGTGATGCAAGAAACAGCCGTAGTCACATGCAATTAGCACTGCATCAGACACACAGTATTCCTGTACTGTCAATACATTGGCCGGTTTAAGTTTTACCAGATTATATCTTATATTAAGAAATATGGTCCACATAACACATTAGAAAGCAACATTCTGAACACTTTATTGACAAAGCTAAATTATATTTAATACTTTTCAGATGCTTTTAACTACTTCAGTAAGACCTTTGACCTGCATCAAAGCTTCAAGATTTGTCTTGGAAAACTGAGACAATGACTTTGAGTGACAGAGTGAGTGAGTTATCATTAAGCGCCACATGTGCAATATTTCAGCCATTAGTGGCGGCCAATGACTGTCAGATAGACTGACTGACACTCACCCAGAAGCTTCAAAATTTGTATTGCAAAACTGAGACATTGACTCTGAGGTAGATTGACTGACACTTACCCAGAAGCTTCAAGATATGTAATGCGAAACTGAGACGATGACTCAGAGGTAGATGGACTAAGACACTCACCCAGAAGCTTCAAGATTTGTAATGCAAAACTGAGACGATGACTCAGAGGTAGATGGACTAAGACACTTACCCAGAAGCTTCAAGATTTGTAATGCAAAACTGAGACGATGACTCAGAGGTAGATGGACTAAGACACTTACCCAGAAGCACCTCCAGTTGGCGGAGAGGACGACCTGGCTGCGCTTCATGAGGAGGAAGAGAGTCCGCTGGTGCCAGCCCTTCCAGATCTTCTGGATCAGGGTCGCCAGGTAGTGCATGCGGTTCCGTCGCCGCTCCTCCATGTCAAACAACTGGGGGGCAGAGATAGGGGGTAAAGGATTAGTGACTAGAATATTGTGGATAAAAGGAATTTTTTACTTATTTTTTTTTAGCAACCCTGCATTTGGAGGGAAACGTATTTGATTCAAGAGCAATGCATGAAATGTAGATATCAAACTTGTAATTTTTAAAAGTCAATTTTTGTTGTCAGGCTGCAATTTTTGTTGCAATTAGGACTGTTATCAGAATTCTTATTAACATTAAGACACAAAATCTACTTACTGTTTGAGGATTCCTGATGAATATCTTGGTCTTGCCGCTAGCAAACTCCTCGGGGGCAATGCCCTGCTCCCTGAGAATAGTCTCCACGCCCTCCTTGCTCTCTCCCCGCCAGTGGGGCCATGTTGCCCCCGCCAACATCTTGTACCGGTAGAGGAAGGCATCGTATCCTTGCCGGAATGCGTACCCAGCTCGCCGCACTCGTACATTCTCCATTAGCCTGTGAGAAGAGATATCAAGTTCTGTATAAATTAATTAATTATCAACAGTATAAAAAATCATTCAATACTTACATTGACTGCTGAATTAGTTTGTTGCTCCCTCTAAATCATTAGCAAAATGACCATTTGATCCTTTATTCTTAGAGTTAAGTGATATGCATGAGCAAGTGTTTGATAACATGATCAATTAAAACCCTTAATTCATATATTTTATTTATTTATATATATATACCCCCTGTCAAAAAATAATGATCTTACACTAACTTGATAACATCATCATTTGAAACCCTTAATTCATATTTTTATTTATTTATTACATATACCCCCTGTCAAATAATAATGATCTTAGGTTAACTTGATAACATCATCATTTGAAACCCTTAATTCATTTATTTTATTTATTTATATATATATACCCCCTGTCAAAAAATAATGATCTTAGGTTAACTTGATAACATCATCGTTTGATTTCTAATAATGATGAGCTTAGGAAGTAGAGAAACAAGAACCTACCCAAGATAACGAACCTGGTGTTTGACAATTGATAGATCAAACACCTCAGCCTTCTTGTCGTCATTGGGCTAAAAATAAAAGTATAACATTTCAAATACACAAGAACAATCTGAAACAAACTGTTATTCATATGAAAAGCAAATACTTGAATATAAGGAAAGAAAATTAAGCTTTTCATAACTTTCTTTCCTTGACCACCTTTCTGTTTTTTTGTTACATTCTACAACTTTAAAAATCATGGAACTCAATATTCAGTTATAGATAAAAGCAATTGGTTATCAATGAACCCTCACCTTAACACACCGGATATAGTTTGGATTTTTACACAGCAGATTCTTCATCAGTTCAGTCACCGATATCTGCAAAAACAATATAGTCATAAAATTTATCATTTTTGAGAAAGCTTTCTTAAAAGAACAAAACTATACTTAGTGAGATAATTCAAAGTGGCCTTTCAAGATAATTTCTTTTCCATCACTGACCAGGGGTGCTGGAAGGAACTTAAAGGGTTGATTTAATTTAGAAACATTCAAGTTAAATTAAATGAATTAATATGTTGTCAACTGGTGGATATTCCCTCATTACCTCATTGCCGGTACATTTTTCTTTATCATTACATGCAATATTAGCAAAAATATGACTAACTTTTTCCCTCAAAGTCCATAGAGTGAGGTAAATGAAACCTAACACCGTTTTCACAAAACTAGCAGCAAAAAGCTGATAGAACTGTCCCTTTAAACCATTTATAATTTCTAAATAAAACCCACCTTGAACTGAGAGCCGGCTGTCGCTGGTCTCTTGAGGGACTTCTGGGCTGGATTTCCTGGAGACAAACATCCTGAACATTATCTTTAATTTCAAACTCATTTAGAAACAACTGTTAACAACATTGTCAGCAAAAATTGGAAATGATGAAAAAACAGTACTTTATTCTTTGCTAAAAGAATCGATCATTTTATCATCAAAGGACAGGTGATGCAAATCTGCTTATTTCGCTAATGTCGGTGACATCTTAACATTAAGAAAGGCGTTGTGGTAAACAATGTGACCAAAAACTTGAAATTGAACTACCTACCAATGGCAGGATTTGAAACACAGATTTTTCCAGGTTCACCACACTAACCCTTGCCTCCCATACACCAGGAATATGGCATATTTTTGAACTGATAGTACTTAACCATGCTCTAAATGAATGAATAAAAACAATTTTACACAACAAGAGTGAGTGAGTGAGTTAATGCTTAACATCGGTTGGGCACTATTTCAGCCATTGGCGGCAGGTTACACAACGAGAGTGGATGAGGAGTAAACAAGTTGTCGACAAACCTTCAGGGAAGAGCCCCTTGAGGAGCGGATGTTGACAGGAGTACATAGCCTGGGACAGGTCGCGGAACAGCAGGTCGTTGTTCTTGTCTAGAAACCCTTCCACCTTGTACAGAACCTGGGGTACACAGAGAATACACAAATGAGTTTGTCTATAAACACCTTATACAGGACCTGGCGTACTTCAAGGATTACAGAAATCATTTTGAAATGAAATCCTCCATAATTTATTATCACAATTTTCCAAGGATCAAAATTAGCTTTCTTTGCTGTTAAAGTGAAAATGACTAAAGAGGTTTAACAGGATATGCCCCTTTTGATCAATTAGCGAACTGCATGAAATAGATGATTAGTAATAATACGGTTAAAAGTATTTACCTGATAGGCCCCAAAGGCGGACCACAGAGTCAGCAAAAGTTATATAAAAGAAGGAAGCAAGCAGTGATAAGTCACATAAACCCAAAATTTGGGCAACATCAAACTTTTATTTGCATTGACCAATTTTCCTAGACTGATTTCAAACAAGAAATTGATTGGTGATTCACTCACATTGCCAGCGTAGTGTTTGAGTCTGAAGGCGTCGTGCGGCAGGGACTTGTCTGATTGCGTCTTCTTGCAGTTGCGACTCTCGTAGTGGGGATGTTGGCTGCAACGGGAGTCTAGCTTCTGGAGAAACGTGGAATCAGACACCGTTCCTGGTCGTAAACACTCCTCATCAAGTAGAGCAAGGATCCCTACATTGTTCTGCAATATAATAATTGACAAATAGTTTTCATAGAATCCCTCTCTTCTGCTTGAATTTGAAACATATTAAAAATAGATCCAAAGGAATGCAAATGATCAATTTCAAAGGAACTGACTATGACACAGGTACAAAAATCACCAGCTTTTAAAACTTCATACTTGAAAATTTTAAAGACTGAAAATATTTAAGATTTTTACAATCTTCCTCAGAAAATATCAAAATTCAGAAACATGTATTGAATCCTGAACATCTATAAGAGCTAAAGAAAAGAGTGAGAGCGTATAGATTATTTTCTTACCCAAGTCAATATTAGACATAACAAAAAGCCAAATTACAGTAAAATCTTCCCTGAAACAACATGAACCTATAGTTGAAGCTTACCTTCTCAATGAGCTAGACATTTATTTATTTATTTATTTATTTATTTATTTATTTATTTATTTTTTTATTTTATTATTATTATTATTATTATTATTATTTTTTGTTTTCTTTCTATGTTATATGTGAGTGAATGTGTTTGGATATTATGTTTATATTGTGTATATGTTTTTAATGATTAATAGTGTCTCATAGGCCATGCTTGGCCGAACAACATACTTTTTATACATTATTTTAAAACGTTTAATACCCATGTTGTATGTTGTGTGACACTTAAATAAACTATTTTTCTTCTTCTTTTTCTTCTTCTATATTATTTTCTTACCCAAGTCAATATTAGACATAACAAAAAGCCAAATTACAGTAAAATCTGCCCTGAAACAACAACATGAAGCTATATTTGAAGCTTACCTTCTCAATGAGCTCACATATCACAGCATTGTTGAAGTAGTCCACATGGATCCATTCAATACCCTGAAACAGACATTCTACGTATAAACACCGTGATAAGCATGCGACTCAATATGGTCATTGTTGGGACAAGTGTCTGATTCAATATTGGTCTATAATTAGCTATTACTAGAGCCCCAAACAATAGCTGTCACTTGTGTATCATGCTTCAGTGAATATCTTATGCCATTTTGCTTAGTGCTTAATTCAATCTGCCGGTCTTTTTGGTTCCAAGATATTGACCCATGAATGTTCAAATTATGAACACAAAACTGCAATACACAATAGAAATAAGCCTATCTAAATCTGAAAGTTTCAAGTTCATTGGAAGGTCTCAAATATACCCATGTTGACTTGAGTCAAAATTAAGGAGGGTAACCATAACAATTTGGAGCATGTTCTTCATTTAACTCCAAAATTAATTTGCAGGATCTTAGAATTTGATTTGCATGTCCAATGCATACTTTAAAGGGGTTGAATCATGTTTTTAGAAAAAATAAGAAAAGGGAGACAACCCACCTCCTTGACAGAAGAAAAGGGAGACAACCCACCTCCTTGACAGAAGAAAAGGGAGACAACCCACCTCCTTGACATAAGAAAGGGAGACAACCCACCTCCTTGACGTAAGTAAGGGAGACAACCCACCTCCTTGACGTAAGAAAGGGAGACAACCCACCTCCTTGACGTAAGAAAAGGAGACAACCCACCTTCTTGACGTAATAAAAGGAGACAACCCACCTCCTTGACGTAATAAAGGGAGACAACCCACCTACTTGACGTAAGAAAGGGAGACATCCACCTCCTTGACGTAAGAAAGGGAGACAACCCACCTCCTTGACGTAATAAAGGGAGACAACCCACCGCCTTGACGTAAGAAAGGAAGACATCCACCTCCTTGACGTAAGAAAGGGAGACAACCCACCTCCTTGACGTAATAAAGGGAGACAACCCACCTCCTTGACGTACTCCTCCTGCTCCTCCTTGAGAGTGAGCTCGATGAAGATCTGTTGCAGCTTCTCGTTGCAGTAGTTGATGATGAACTGCTCAAAGCTGTTGTGCTGCAATTCATTTAGCAAATATTTAATTTATCATTGGTGCAGCAATTATTGATAGCGAGTGTAGGGTTAAATTGAACCAGTTATACAGTTTGGATCCACTGAATGGATGCAGGTAGAGGTCTCATACAGCTTGGAAAGGGTAAACTTAAACTTTAATTTCTCATTAACATTTAATTTATGATATAAATTAATAATTAATCAATGAATGAATTATTATAAATGAATCATTCATCAACAGTAATCATTAAGATCAATAAATACAATGTGATGAAAACTGGTTTTTACCATATTCGAATGATGAATTGAGTGAGGATTAACAATTATTAAGTACCTGGAACACCTCGAATCCGTAGATATCCAGAACTCCCATAACCTTTGTTTTCACCTTTTTCTTCACCTGAATAACATATTCAACTAATCAAATCTTTGTTAAGTCACATTAAACATCCTTAACTTCCTTGGATTAACAAACTTTGAACAATTAGATATAATTTTTACAAAGCCAAAACAATCAAGACAACATACATTGATTTGCCATCTGGTTTTAAAAGGAAAGCTAAGCTCACTTCTTACCAACATACCACAGGGTTAGTACCATAAGTTAATTATGTCAGTGCATAAAATAGATTGGTAACCTAGACTGTCCTGAAAATTACTTAGTCAACTCCTTAGGGGAAAATAAGAAAATTTGGAAAAGTTACCAGTTCTGACCAAAAAGTAACCAGTCCTGGCAAAAAGTAGCCAGTTTAAGGACTGTCAAACAAATACCTTTATACTGTCGTTGATCCTCTGCACCAGCCAAGAAAACATGCGACTGTAAACTGCCTTGCAAAGAGCATCTCGTGCATAAGCTCCCTGGAATGGCGAGTTTGTTGATAATAAATTGCTAATAAACTTATTAACTTGGCCACCAAGTACTGTTGAACTTGTGACAAATTGGTGAAGTGGTTTGATTATAGCAATAGGCACAACTAATAATCAAGGGTATATCAGGACTGGCCAACGAGCAAAGAAGAGTGATCTTGAAAAAAAAAAAAAAATCAAGAAAAAAATACACCTTGAAAAAAACCTTGAATTAAAATGTATTATCAAGAAATTATCATTCTAAATAAGCATATTCAGTCTGATCTTTGACAATAAGCAAAGCTTATCACGACAGAAAACTCCACTAAGGACTCACATCAGCTGACTTGAGGTCTGTCTTGACCTTGTCCCCCCGGACGTCCACGGTGCGCTGGGTGAGGGCTGAGGTCAGCGTCTCCACCGAACAATCCAGCAGTTGGCAGACCTCCGACACCTCTGTAGGGCAAGATGAACATTGGGGGTGAAATTGGGAGAGTAGAGATAAGATGCCATGAGATTTGCAGATTTACAAAAGTTGTACCAAACTGATATCAAGAAAAAGGGTAACTTTCTTGATAAAAAATCGAGTTGCCTAACCCATTGTAGTAGTTTTTCAGATATCTAGATACAAAAGTATATCACTGCTACCCAAACAAACTAAGAAGGGTGGTGAAAAGATGAAGTGATGTAGTGATGTCTCAAGCATCACTTATTGTCTTGATCAGCAGCTGATTAATTACACACTCTAAAGCATTGAAAATGGGAAAGAGAATCAAGAGAATCTCGCATTACGTGTGTGCTTTGAGCATGTCCCTTTTGGCTTGTAGCATATACGATAACAATCATCACTACTTTAATCACTAAATCACACCACTAACCCTGTGTGGAGCCGAGCTCACAGCCATCGGTCCCATCATCATTGCCCTTGTGGTGGAAGGTGATGTTGCCGAGCTTCAAGATGGTGGCGACGAGCTGCAGCACCGCAGATACCTCGGCCTTCTTGAACCCTATCACCTCCATCCCGTTCTGGACACATTAACATTCAATCAGCTCTAGACTCATATTTGAAAAGTTCCAAAATCTTATCACATGGCATGTAAGTAGAATTAAGACATTAGATTTGGTCCACGTAGATTTTCTTTTATTTAACTTGTAAGGACCATAACAGTTTAGAATTAGCCTGAAAAGTGGCTTCAAAGAGTCATTGTCTTAGTTTGAGAGATGTTAAATTAGTAGTTGGCGATACAACATTAACAGAACCTTTATTTCTTTCATTGACATGGCTAAGTTTACCAACAAAGTTACCAAACTGAGACAAATTGCCCTTATATTTGACGTTTTTTCTTGAACACCCTTTACCATAATATAGAATATGAAAATAAGAAATGTATTTAGTAATATGAATTTTTGCTTCTGAATAACATTCATCAACTGAAAATCAAAATGAATATTTCCTCACCCTGATTTCATGGAAGTTGGTGCTGTCGTCTATCGATGCTACTTTAGTACAACCACTCTTGTTTAGAAATGCATAGCTGTCGAAATCACTTGTTAGCTTTAGACTCTCTGGAAGAAATACACGAAGATTTACAAGATTTATACTTTCAGATTTCACTTCACTTTAATTTTTAGTTCTTTCATCCCTTTAAGACAGAAACCAGGCTCAAAAATGCCTTTATTTCTGAGATAATATTGTAAAAGGAAACATTTCTTTTACTTTTTGCAAGATCAAATTATTTCCTTCATAGTGCCTTTAGTATGTGTCCAACGAGTATCTGGTAGAAGATACCCCATTTTTGGGTTAAAGTTTTTCTTATTCATAAAGAAAACATAGTTTGAGTTATTTCTTCAATCTTATTTGCCTACCTAGTAGCGCTGGTTCCGCCCCGCTGAGCATCTGGTAGAAGATGTGGAAGCTTCTCTCCCCCGGTCCCTGCACCGCTACCCGCGACTGTATAAATGAGCAAGTGAGTAAGTTGGAGTTTTACGCTGCTTGAGCAGTATTTCAGCCATTAGTGGTGATTAAATAAATTAAACAACACATGGAAAAATATTGTGGACCTATTCAGAGAGAGGGAAAAGAGGATACGTGCCAGAGCAAAAAATGGCTGATGCACGAACCTACTCAAAAATAATAAATTACAATTTTGTACGGTTTAATAATTATACTTGAAAACAAAGCATTCCAATGAAAGCCAGAAAAATATTCAAGATGAGGATCGAGGCTAATTCAGTCATAATCGCATTTTGTTATTCACATTAGGAGCAGGGAGGGCAGAATTCTCAAGTTACATATTTGAAGGATTTGACCCCCTTTGTCACGAAATTTTCTAGGTCTGAAAGCATTTTGAGAATGAATCTAACTTTGAAGAGTATTTTACCAATAGAAAGCCATAATCCATTTGTTTTAGAATTTTGAGTTTACTTTTACAGTTAAAATATTATGATAACCAATGTAAGATGCAATTTGTCAATACATGATATGGAAAATAAAATCAATTGATCATATTTAACTTGATTCAGATTTGACAGAATATATACTCACCTTTTCCAATAAATCTGAAACAAAGAAACAAAATAAATTTTAGTCGAAAGAGAATAACTCACACTGATACTTGAAAGAAAGCATTTGCAATATTAAATTCTTAAAGTATTTTATTTACATACCAATTTCCATCCTGTCTCAGGGTACGAACGTTACGCTATATATCCCAAGTCGAGCTGCCTAGGGAATCTAGCTTCTGAGCCCAGGGTACAGATTAGTGGAGTTAGCGTAACGTTCGTACCCTGACACAGAATGACCTATTTCAAAACTTTTACTTACAGTTTGTAATGACTCCTCCAATAGGGTCACCCTTGAAGTCAAATTCTATGTCCATGTATTTACCCTGCAACAGATAGGTAGTTATAATGTATAAAGCAGACCTACCATGGACAATAAAACCATATTCCGGATATTTACAGAGTTGTCTCCCTTTGTCCATACAATCTTTAAGTCAACTATCAGTCAAAGTAAACCTAGCCTCAATATTATCAGTTTAACTCATATACTGAGTCTAGAAAGGCCTAGTAGAGGGTCGCGTCAGTCCACGTATCGAATTGACCAATCAGAACTCATCTTACCAAGCCACAATAGTCTGCCTTTGCACATAAAACGTTGGAGGGTCATAGGTCGCAGGAGGAAGGTCGGCTGATGCGACCCTCTACTAGGCCTTTCTAGACTCAGTATAGGAGGGAAACGGATAATACTAAGGCTAGCTTTACTTAGACTGGTCAACTATGATTATCGTATAAGAGAAAAAACTTACACTGAAAGATTAAAAGGACTAAAAATTGACTTACAAATCTTGATGAATTGTCATTCCTGGTTGTCTTGGCATTTCCAAAAGCTGTAATGTAAGATAAGTTGTTATGTGACAGACAAGCAGCCGAATTTAGTTTTTGTTTTCAAATATTTTAAAGAAAAATAAGTTGTGGTAAAAGAAACTTACACTAAGTATTTTAATCTTTCAAATCCAGAATGATGTAATCTATTTTCTAGAGGTGTAACGATACGGCAATACATCATCGTATTGTGATATATGGGCAACAAAATATTGTATCGTATCGTAGGATGTGTATCGGGATACATAAAATAACGATAAATTCTCAATGTAGGTGCCCAAAACATTAAAAAGATACTTCATTATGCCCACAAGAACCTCTTCTAATATTTGGAAGTTTGATTATATTACGATTACATCAAAAAGGCTTCAAGTAAATTCTTATTAAAGATTTTTTTACTCCAAAAGTTTGTGAAAATATCATTATGTCGTGAGATTACATGTATCGTGACCCCGAAATCGGGATACATATCGTATCGCAACCCTCCTGTATCGTTACACCTCTACTATTTTCCTAGCTCATCATCACTATTATACCATAATAGAGGACAGCACTCGATATGCCTTACTTCAAAATAACGACCTAGATTTTCAAAGAATTCAACATAGCTCTTAGTTTGCCAGAGTGTCTTTATACAAAGAAAATTTGACAAAACATAGACGTCTCTCAGACGTCAAAGACCTATGAAGAATTAACATAACTTGTAAGAAGTGTTGGGAATATAGGTTCCTAGGAGTTACGTCCTTGTATCAAAAGGCCTTATTCAATGATGCAATGATATTAGAATATACACACTGATGATATAACTAATAAGGACATAGAGGATATCTTTTGTTTTGAGTGTGATATCACTTATCTCTCATCGAGTGATTGGGTAGAGCCAGTATTTTCACGAGTGGCGTAGCCACGAGTGAAAATATAGGTTTTACCCCGTCACGAGATGAGAGATAAGTGATATCACGCTCAAAACAAAAGATATTCTGTTTATTATATGCCTCTGTGGTCGAAAATGTTGTAATTTATGTTCAAAAGGTCTTGATTTGAGAGTTTTCTGGCGACGTCATACCATTGTTGATCGCAACTTAGCAACAGCGATGACGTCTCGTTGATTGTAGAAGTGACGTCAAACCATTGTACACATGACGTCATCCCCTCTGTGATATTTTCACTGACTTGAAAAAGTGATATCACACTCAGTGGCGAGATCACTTTTTCTAGAACTGAGAAAACTCAGTCTCTCACCGCTTAGCATATAATAATTTTGATTCTTTAATGAATATGACGTACCCTCGAGTACTGGGTTTGACTGCAGCAGTTGTTCCTTGACGCGGTCGATGTCCTGACCTTTCCCCGACACCTCCGCTACGTACTGCATAATCACCTTGCTGGCCTCTGGATCACACCAATACAGGGTTTCATGTCAATATTTGTTAATTGTTAAAAATAGAGCCATTAGCTCTGTAGCTCATCAGGCATCATATCAAGTTTGCTTTATACAGGCAAGATGAGCTAAAAATGAAACTGATGTCACCTATTGCAAGAAAACCTATAAAAAAATTACAAAACAAATGTATTATTATTCAGCACTTTCTAGATCGCCAATATCAGACAGTGAAAGAAGTCCACACTAACATATCCAAGGAGAAATAAATTTGCCATAGACTGTCATCTAATGGAGAAAAATAGGTTTTTAAGATTGTGACCCCTGTGACCCTATTTGGGGTCATGGGGTCACGAAACCTTCAGTTTAGAATCCCAATTGGCCAAGGAGTCTACATGCAGTCTTTCAGCTCAATACACCTTTAGGAGCTAAAGATGATGATGAAAATAAGTTTTTAAGGTGTGACCCCTGTTACCCTATTTGGGGTCATGGGGTCACGAAATCTACAATTTAGAATCCCCATTGGCCAAGGAGTCTGCACATATAATTTCAGCTCTCTAGACCTTTTGGAACTTGAGAAGAAGATGAAAATAGCTTTTTAAGGTTGTGACCCCTGTGACCCTATTTGGGGTCACAGGTTCACCAAAGTTACAAATTAGAATCCCCATTGTCCAAGGAGTCTGCACATATCACTTTCAACTCTCTAGTCCTTTTAGAACTGGAGAAGAAGATGAAAATAGGTTTTTAAGGTTGTGACCCCTGTGACCCTATTTGGGGTCACAGGTTCACCAAAGTTACAAATTAGAATCCCCATTGTCCAAGGAGTCTGCACATATCACTTTCAACTCTCTAGTCCTTTTAGAACTGGAGAAGAAGATGAAAATAGGTTTTTAAGGTTGTGACCCCTGTGACCCTATTTGGGGTCACAGGTTCACCAAAGTTACAAATTAGAATCCCTATTGTCCAAGGAGTCTGCACATATCACTTTCAACTCTCTAGTCCTTTTAGAACTGGAGAAGAAGATGAAAATAGGTTTTAAAGGTTGTGACCCCTGTGACCCTATTTGGGGTCACAGGGTCACCAAAGTTACAAATTAGAATCCCCATTGTCCAAGGAGTCTGCACATATCACTTTCAACTCTCTAGTCCTTTTAGAACTGGAGAAGAAGATGAAAATAGGTTTTTAAGGTTGTGACCCCTGTGACCCTATTTGGGATCACAGGGTCACCAAAGTTACAAATTAGAATCCCCATTGTCCAAGGAGTCTGCACATATAATTTTTAACTCTCTACTCCTTTTGGAACTGGAGAAGAAGATGAAAATAGGTATTTAAGGTTGTGACCCCTGTGACCCTATTTGGGGTCACAGGTTCACCAAAGTTACAAATTAGAATCCCCATTGTCCAAGGAGTCTGCACATATCAATATTAACTCTCTAGACCTTTTGGAACTGGAGAAGAAGATGAAAATAGGTTTTTAAAGTTGTGACCCCTGTGACCCTATTTGGGGTCACAGGGTCACCAAAGTTACAAATTAGAATCCCCATATGCTAAGGTACTTGTACACAAAATTTCAGCTCTCTAATGTGTATGGTTCATGAGGAGAAGTCGAAAGTGTCAAAAGTTTACGGACGGACGACGGACGGACGACGGACGACGGACGACGGACGGACGACGGACGACGGACGGACGGACGCCGGACGACGGGCCATGCCATAAGCCCATCTGGACTTTCAGTCCTGATGAGCTAAAAATGAGGATTTAATATCATTTGATGAAAATGCTTCTTGATTTAAGCATATTTTATTCATGATATGTATATATACATGAATGGATTGGCCAACAAGCTCTGAAGAGCTTATATCATTATTTGATGAAAATGCTTCTTTGACAGACTCAGCTTTTTGCAATGCATTTATTTCTAACTGGTTACTGCAACACAGCAATCATTCTCAATTTTATTGTTAAATGTCGATTTTAGCTGATATCACTTGATCATATGTAAATCTTTCATTACTGTATATGTATCTTCTCTTTTATGTTCTGATTCCCTGTTTAAGTTTGAGTCAACTCTTCATCTTGTTTATCTTAGTCACAAGATTTAATTTTTGCATTACAAAATTTAAAATTATTTTTTTTAACTTTCATAATTTCTTTATTTCTGAAAATAAAAGATCTCAAGTCACCTTAGACTTGGTGAGTAAAAATATTCAAGTTATTTTCTTTCAACCTGAATTTTTTCGATCTTTTCAGCAGCTTACTGGGTTGAAATCTAGTCAATGAAATTGAATGATCTTTAATATATAGATAAATGTAGAGGAATGTTACACACCAGTTTTACCCGAGCCGCTCTCCCCCGATATGATAATGCACTGGTCCAGGTTTCTGTCTCGCATTGATCTGTATGCATCGTCAGCGATTGCGTATCTGTCAGAAACAAGAAACAATATATATCATAAACAAATTTTAAGCGCATGTTGTCAATGAACGGCATTAAGAAATGATATGTACAAGGGAAAACACGATGCTGTGGATAATAAACATGTAGGTTTCAAAAGTTAAGATTTTAACAAAGAGCATGTCGTCAAAGAGAGGTATTTAGAAGTGGCTGGTACAATTTAAGGGAAAACATTTTCCTTTTTGTGAACTTCATGATGTTTTGGAGAGTACAGTTACTCCTAAACAATAAAAAACTTTTTATCAATTAAATCTTGTTTTAAAAAAAAACTTGTTACAAAATATTATATCATTTTTAATAAAAAAGAAACTAGTATGGCTGACACAATTACAATAATTTATCAGCATCCTTATAATAAAGCCATACCAAAGCCCATTGAGCAAGTGAGTTATTGTACTACGCCGCTTTGGCAATGTTTCAGCTATTAGCAGCGTGCCAAAGCCAATTGACGTTAATACCAAAATAAAATGCGGTCTTGTTGACAGTTAAAGAATTTTAGTGTTTAAATCATGCAATTTTGACTATTTAAATGACTTAATAACAACCTATGTGCAGAAATATTACTGTGTCATATGATGTAAACCCTTTATTTATTTTCATACAGATGAAATCACATAAACGTCATATCTCTTATAATTGGCATTTATTTCACATTATTAAACACTATTCTTAACATCATTTGCTTCAAATGGATAGCAATTCTAAAAGGTCATCATCAAAGAAAATGAATTATGTACAGAATGTGATCAAGGGTCAAGCAACATAATACTGGAATGTTTCACAACAAACACCTTGTTTCTGTAACCATAAATAATTGCTACATAAACAGATCCATCTCTCAGGGCAATGTCTAATCTCGCGGCTCCATTCAGGGAGATTCTGTAAACACTTGTCAGCTAAATATACCCCTCCCAGACTATTAATGGCTAGTTGGGGTTCAAGAGCAGAGAGGTAGATGCTTCTTACACCATCGGTCCATCAGGCCTGGGAGGAGATAACATGGAAGACTGGGGGTGCCTGATTGGGGGGTGGTGTCAGAGTGTAGGGTGATGGGTTTACTTGTGTCTGAGTTCTGGTGTCTGAGAGATAAAATGTTTAAACAAAATACCCGGTACCTTTAAAACTATTTTAAACCAAAATTTTGCTATTTATATCAACTTGTTAATTTCCTATGTTACCAACATTAATATAACCCCCCCTGACCAAACTCTATTCCAAATTCCAAATTAATTATATTTTTTAACACTTTAGAACTTTTATTAACTTTAATTGGGTGTCTATGACCTATTCTAAATTTTATACCCCCATTCATTGGAAATAATGAAAACATAGGCCCCTCGTCGGTGACATCACCCAATGGTGAAAGAAGACGTTAAACCTCAACCCAACAACAATATGCTACCAACTCCAGTTGGCCATACGGTGCTGGGAACATGATAAGAACATAGAAGACTTGGTTGTATGATTAGGGGAGGTTGTGTCAGAGAAGCTTTGTGTCTGTAAGGAGGGTTTATTGGGAGTCTTTGGGGCATTGGGGATTATATATTTTGGGGTTTTGTCAGTGTAGGCCTACCAAATAATCGAAATGCTACGAAAAGCAGCAAAACATACAAATTAATGCACAACTTAGCATCGAAAAAATAGCTCCATACGAAACATTCTTACATGTGCCATGATACTACCAATCCAAGACTTTAATAAAGTAGTTTTGTAGTGCAAATTTCACTTGTTTTTAAACAACAACAAATCAATATTATTGTTTGATTTTGACAGGGTTGTAATGTATTTGATAACTAAATACAAAGCATCAGTTATCATATTACTGAAAAAAACTTTTTGTATTTTAGCCATGATCAGAGATCTCCTTAACTTCTTTATTCACAAGAGCTTGGTAGAATCAAGATCTTGGCAAATATTTCTTAAATATCACGTCTCTGTGGAAGTGACTGGAAAAGGCCTCTTGAAAATGAAAGAAAGTCTGTTTATCTTCTAATCAGAAGCACATGTCACCATATTTCACTCTGCCAAATGTTGCCCAACATAGCCTTGTAGACTTGCTTGAGGTTTCATCTACGGGTATGTTTGGTAATGATAACTTATCATAATTGTTACATACACAGAGTGGATTGAATTAAAACATAATCAAGATGGTTGACTAGAACATCTTTTTTGGCTTTATTTTTCTCTGTACAAAGTTGCTAAGCCCTTTATGGGGTATGAACCCTTGGCAACGATGAACATACCATAAATGCAATATCTTCTCAATTGTAATTTAGTGTCAAATCTGTTATACTAAAAGACTAAAATTTAATCCATGAAATATTTAAAATAAATATTGTACCTTCAATTGTATCATTTCATTTCTTTAAGCTTTTCACTTCTTATGTGTATTAAGTCAATCTAGAGTAGAAATAAGACTGTATGGTAGGCTTATATAGTACACAGTTATAAAGCAGGACTATTATACTAAAGTCTGCCAAAAACTTTAATGTCTAATGGTCTGCAGTTTTTTCTTTAACCTGCCTCAAGTTGGTATCTGATCTTATATTTGGAGTGTAGTAACCCTAGTGGAAAAGCACCTCCACCCATTCTTTTGAGGGAAAACTAATGAAACGTAATAGTCTTTTGTGTGCAAATTTGATTAAATCCTCATCAAGATGCATTCTCAGCATTTATCCATAAAATGAAGCACAATTAAAGGTACTTTCATTTCATCTTTAGTCTCAAATTCAATTGTTTATCTCTTCATATGATTGTTTCTTGTAGACATAATATGCCTCTAGTCCACAACTTGACTCAAGCTCTTAGTTACACTTGCCACTAGATCTCTGTTTTCATCACAACATCAATATTTGTGCTGGCCGCCAGCAGGTCACCCAAACATAGCGGCCCAGTACTATCCCTGTAACATCAACAACCAGCTAATATCAGCCACATGTCAAAGATTAAAAACATATTTTGTCACAAGATCATGAGAAGGGGGAGAGAAAAGGGAAATATTTTTTGCATAGAAAATGACTTTTTGATTCAGAAACAGAATATTTTATACTTCATAGCACCGAAGACATATTACTTTAATTGATCATCAAGAAATAAAAAAAGATTATCAAAAAATTACCTCAGCATAATAAAAGGAAATATAAGATTACCACAGCATAGTAAGCAGAGATAAAATAACCTTAGCATAGATAAAAGATACAAGATTACCTCGGCATAGAAAAAAGGGATAAAAGCATTTTATTACATCTTCATCCATGTTCTTATTTTCAGGATTACCATAACTTGTAAAACGATACAAGCTAACAAACAAATGATGTCTGAATTCGATCCCTCCCAGATTAATAGTCCAGTCATTCTAGCCAGATTTTTGGCCAACCTACAACAAATTGCAATAAAAGCAATTCTTTGTGTTTTTATATCTGTGACACCTATTGAGCAATAAACCAAAAGTATAGGAAAATATAGTGACCGATAATTTTTTTATGACTGTTTGAAATTAAGGTATGTGTTTTGCCCAGTACATGATTTCAGAAAATTTGGATTACAGATATTCTTTCCAAATTGATATCATGTCATTATAGTTTTACATATTACTTTATTTATTTGAGTTATATTTAATAGTGATCGTCATCATTCCCATATTTGAGAATTAAATGGAAATTATATGCGTATTTCGTAATATGGTTGCCATGGCAACGCCGGAAACTAAAAAATCATTGGAAAATGTTCACTAAGTTTACGCATTCAAAGCACCTTACTTCATTCAGCATGAAATACACATTAGCGTATTTTGCTTATAGAAAACAATACAATATTTTTGAAATAACAAAGTGTTTAATATACATGTTATAATGACAAATGTGATAAGAGTAGCAAAGCATGATATCTGCCGTAGCTTTATAAGGACCACGAACGCTGTTTGCCTTAACCTATATTCTGTGATTAGTAGCACATTTAAATCAATAAGTGACTAGCTTAAACATGTTTCATGACATTTGTTTTGTTTTGATAAGTTCAAAAATATTAGATTTTCTTTTAAAAAATTAATCAAAGTTAATAATTCATAGAAACAATTACATTATAATTAATAGTTATGCAACTAAAGGCCGAACTACAGGTTTAAATATATACAGAAGGCGAAATACCAATTCCCATATCCTAGAAATCTAGTTACATAGCACAATTTTAACCAATCTATGATTCTGTTTCTTTTAGATTGACTAATTGGCTTGCTTGCTTTGCATTGTCCTGTTTTCGATCACAACCGCCCTGATTTCGATCACAATACATTTGCCTCTACTGAACTGTTTGCCGTAAAATGATTTTTGTCACAAACATAAATTACTTCATGGAACACCATTTATAACTTTTGTCATACAAGTAACTGACCTTAATGAAGTATATACAATATAATTGCATTTCATCTATTGGTACTACAACAATACAATGTCCCTGAAATGCTGAAATCACAATGTTGTCCTTCAATAACCAATGCAGCCATAATAAACCATTTTCACTCAAAATGTTAAATATCACACGAAATACTTCACACATGCATTTAACAATGGGGAAGTCATTATTTGAATGCATTATTCTGTTTGCAAATGTTTATGAATTCTGATCTACAACGTCAATATCGGCTTTCAATGAATTTGCACAACTGAGTCCCCGACATTCTCCACATGCAGTAGAGCAGGACAGGCCGTGTTTCCGACATGTACATTTTGAGGACACACAATCTGTCTTACAGTTACAATGAACAACTTTGAGAAGCTGCTGTGGTGCTGGTGGTTTATCCATTTTGGCAGGAACCAAGAAACCATTTTGGTTTTCCCATCCCCACTGCAAAGGATTCATATCAACTGGTCGATCTCCCATCCACTCTCGTACTTGGAAGTATACACGCTGAGAGTGGAAGTTGGTGGCAGAGGAAGTAGGTGGCAGTGTCTGAGGTTGAACAAATGTGTGGTTTGTTGCCACCTTTTCACAAAACCGGAGATAGCGCAAGGAATCTAGTTTCGTTCCATTGCAGCCGTTGTACACTGCTACCATTGCTGCTTCACCAGATCTGATTATGTCAGCCTTGTTGGATTCCTTTGTGAAAACAGCTGCATGGTCTCTAAATGTTTTATCATTTAGTAGCTTCTTCAATGCCATACCTTTTCCAATTCCAAAGACACGACTTGTGGTATCGCAGCCAAGAAGAGCATGGGCAAACAGGAGGTAATTGCAAACATCCTTACCTAGTAAGTTCCTCAACTCATTGATGTTCCAAACTTTGGAATTCCTTTTCAAATTTGATTTGGGTTCTGGAATGAAGAACAGTTTATGGGAATCAGAGTGGGCATGGTAGCACAACAGGATCAGCAAGTCCGTATCATCTCCTACCAAGATTGTGGTACGACTCAATGAACTTTCAACAGCTGTTTGTACAATCAAGAGGTCTGCATCTCCCTTGGCATGTTTAACTGTGCACCCCTTATTTCCAAGTTCCTCTCCAAGTAGATGAATGAACCTCTGCTTGTTGCTGGGGTTAGATAGAAAATCATCCTTTGATGTACAAGTGACCATGTTGGGCTTGAAGTTGATTTTAGCACCTTTAGCACCAGAGCGACGAATGTGAGCAGTATCTTTGATTGAAGGTCCTTCTTCGTAGCCATCAAAGACAATAGTTGGTTTGCCATACCTTCTTGTGACATAATCTGAATAGATTGCCAGAATGGAGTCATACGTGTATCCTCTAGGCCATACAACCCGATGAAGCAAAGCTCCCCCATCCAATACATAGTGTGCGTTGATTTCCTCAGAAGGTTTCTGCCACTCCGGTTTCTTCAAATGTGTCCACAGAGCTTCAGCCAGTGCAGGTTTGTTAGCCACTCTTGCTAATCCTGAGGTTTCGAACAATGCAGATGGAACATTGCATAGCTCATATTGAAACACTGCAGAAAGATCTTCACCAATGTTTTTGGCTGTTGCTATCAGACGTTGGAATAGTAGCTGCGGATCTATGTTTACATCTTGGCCATCGATTTTCATCGCTGATTTATGTGCAAGTGTGACAACCTGATCCTTCTTCTTGAACGTGAACTTGAGGACCTGTTTCCCTGACATGGAGTCAAGTATCTTCTTACCATGGTGTAAGGCCTCATCAACGTTTACTGTTTTGTCAGCAGTTTCTCCTGTTGAAATGTTTCTCAATGATCTCTCAGGACTGAAAGGATTTCTATCCAGAAGGAATTTCACAACTGTGAACAAATCCTTTTCATCTCTTTGGAGGCGTGCGTCAGAGTTGTCTTTGTGTTGGTCACTTGTGGCATATGCTATTCCAGTGAAATTCTGCATGGCAATATTTATTGACGCACATAGTGGCATTGACAATAACCACAGAGTTCTTTGACTTTCAGCCATTCCCCTTCCCCGTGTTAGACCACCGTTGCTCTTCAGACTTCTCATCAGAACCTGCTCTATGAAGAGATCAGTTGGTAGTCCAGCCCAATATCTGTCACTGCGCCTGACAACGTGGTATCCATCTTCAAAAAGTCTGACAACTTCGGGTGATGTTTCAGCCAATTTCATCATGTCTTGCAGATACAGCCATGCAGATTTTGCGTAAAGATTGTGTCCAGATGCAGTGAAATATGGGAGCATTTTGTACAGAGAATTCAAATGCAGATGCCAGTTTCCAGTACGTTCAGCTTTGATGAACTTTCTTAAGAGATCTATCATATCGATGTACTGAATCCATAGCTTACTTGTTCTGCTGGTCTTCAGGGACTCCTCATAACATGCAAGCTGGGTTAAGACAGAAGCAAGTTCAGTTGAAGCAGAAACATCATCAATTGTCCTCTCACCTGACATCAGTTTTTCATACAGACGTGCTACTTCCTTCAGCTCTGTATTTTCAGATCTTTTCTCAAGTTCATCCTTATCAATGAGAGGAGAAGGATCTTCTCCAAGTTCACCAAGGTCTTCAGTCTTATCATCATGAAAGGTTTGAGCCACAAGAATAGCATGCAAAGCCGATTCAGTGATCAGATGAGCTCTTAATGCTCGGGCGGTTGCCTTTCCTGTTAACATATGGACAGTTGCATTTGGAGCATAGATAGTTTCAAAGACGTCAGACAGTCCTGACCCAGTCATGATATGTCCGATGCACCCGAGAAAACTCATCTCAGTATGGAATGCGCCAAGTCTCAAGATCACACTTTGAAGTCCATCACTAGCGGTTGTATTGGCTATGATCATTTTAGCTTTCCACCATAATGGTTGGTCAAAAGTTATGATTGGTGTTGAGTTTTGCTTTGTAGCCTGGGCAGTAACAAACTTCAGAGTTGAATATATACAAGATGGGTCACTGGAGCTCATGTCAATCATAGGAAGAAAGGACACTGATGATACACCTGGATGACTGCCTTTTGTGACTGTTTGCATGAATCCTGACCATGATGATCTTGGTGTTTTTAGGGGCCATGTTATTTTCCACAGGACATCTATTGCTGAAGTAGGGTCGGATGAATCATAAAGATCAACACCTGACAAATCTTCAAAGTACAAAGACGAAAGACCATTCCACTCTGACTTGCAAAAGAAGATACCTATCTTGGCAATGTCGGTTATTGTGTTTTCCTGTATATGCAATCTGGGAACATGCTTGTCTTCCATTGTACCAGGTGTTGAGGTGGCTAGTATTCCCATTCCATGGAAGGTGTTGAAACCATCAAGGGTGCACAGATTGTGGTCGACGTTGTCTGCAACAAACTGGAGGAAGTGTCCATCTTTCTTCCCAGGCACATCAATTCCTTGCATAGCTGCTGCATTAGATTCAAATTTCTTCACTTCTGCATAAGACATACAGAATCCATGCTTATTCAAGGAATCTATCAAAAACCTTGATCCAAAGTGATGATGCATCTGTATTCCCAAACCAATTTGTAGAGGAGCTATGGCTGATCTTGGTCGACAGGCTTGTATAATTGCTTGGCCAATGGATGCTATTTTGAGGTCAGAATCTTTCCCAGTGATGATCTTTTGCAGCATTAGAAGAAGTGTTGGAGGCAAGAGCGATGTGTTGAAGTCAACAGATTCTATTTCTTCCTTTGATGGATAAACATCTGTCTTGAAATCTGCACCTTTGATGTCACTTTTGATAAGTTCTGCTGTAGTTTCGACAATTCGGAGTTTTTCAGCATGGGTGTCCTCAAGTTTAGGAAGATGGTAAAAGTCTTGAAGAATGGATGAAGCAGTTTCTCTAAGTGTTACAACATCTGCTTTTCCATTCAGTTCAGCAATGATTACTCGTTGGCCAAAATATTCTGTCAGTTTCTTTTTCATGTAGTAGACACTGTATGGTGTTGTATGATGACCTAGTTGTTGCTTCATTCTATTGACAAGCTCACACACTGATAGCTGTTCTTCATTATGTTCTTCAACATACATTGCAATGTCATGGAATATTTTCAACCTTTCTTCATCTTCAGGTCTTCCAACTCGTTGACGTTTAATGCAATGTTGTATGACACTGGATTTGGGCATCTGTTTTAATGTCCTAAAGTTCACACTACAAGTGTTATGGTACACAACATCCTTTGCAACACAGTCCCCAGCAAATTCCAGCCTTGACAAGACGGTCATTCCCCATTCATCATTCCGCTCTATAGATATCTTCTTAATTGCATCCTGAAACTTCGTTTCAGTTCTCACTGGGATTAAGTTTGATGTACGTGTGTGCCAATCATACTTTCCAGCCTGGCTACAGAAGATGCAATGAGTGGCGAAATCAAACTGGTCCTCATGTGAACGTAATGTTCGCTTTGGAGTGTGTGTGACCTCTGTACATGCTTTTCTCTTCAATGCAGCCTCAATGCAGTGTGGATTGATGTATGTTCTCCTGCATTCTAGATGTACAGTCTGACCATCATCTGTTTGAAGTTCGTCACCCCGTTGCAAACTTGCTTGGTTAATGCTGTCACTTCCTTTCTTTCTTAATGTAACTGTTGGCTTTGTATCCAGAGGTTCATCACAGAGGACACAATTATCTCCATTCTGAAATTAAAGAAACGTTTAATTCAATAAATAATTAAGTTATAATACATGGTTCACTTGAAAACAATCATTTTAATTCATAAATGTTAATAAAATGATCAAGATCAAATTTACATATTACTTGAATGTACTTAAATCAAGTTTGATATGTTCTTTTGTTATAATTTCAAACCTACCTGATGTGAAGCTTCGTGGTTATTTTGGCTCAACATTTCCCTTTCATGAAGATTATTCTATGGCAATCTGTAAATAGAAAACAATAAATATAAGTTTACATATTACTCAAAGTAGTGAACATAATGATTTGCATTCTGGCATTCCAGAAAGGTTACATTTAGCAAAAACTTTTTTTTTTAAATATCCAGTTGATTTTTTTTATATTTTGATAATTACAAATAATTAATAAATTTGATGGTTTGGCTATAATCATTATTATACTAAATATATTCAAGTTCAAATAAAAAAGTTGGGTTGTGGATGTAGTTTGAAAATCACGCAAACAATTACTTTCTATGATTTTTGGACTTACCTTAAGTGAACCTGCATGAAGCATCTTGCTGAATATTCTGTCTCTCAACAAGATTACGATGTTATCTGTTTAAGGAAAACAAAATTTGGTATTAGTTAAATGATATATAATCAAAAGTTTACAAAAATACAATAAATTATTGTTTTCATTCGCAAAATTAGTTAGAAAATCGGAAATTATTTTGACCATTATGCCCTTCCATAGTTTTAAAATTTTGACAGATCTTCCCGAACGTAATATAAATAATTTTTTGTATTGACCTGTTCTTATTTTGTTAGACATCATTTCGGAAATGGGAAGTTATTTAGTCTTGAACTTATAGAGTCCAAAACCTGTCACAAAATCAGCAGAAACATAACAACGCTCACCCGGTCGCTGTTTTCTCTGCTGTGTCAAGTCTGAAGTGAATAACCTTTTTGATAAAAGCTATCTCAATTTTGTCAAGCACAACAAAAGCCTTCCCTGCCGATGTTATTGAGAAAAGATATCTATCCTAGAAAACATCTTATCATTAGAACTGGAAATTAGTCCAAATACTCACCAATTCATCCAAATTCCCATGGAAACAAACGCGCAAAATAACCTTGACGTCCATCTTGTTTACGTTGACGTCGAGTACGGCAGCTTGTAAGGGTCACATTTGGATAATGACGATGTATGTTATTTGGGATTTTTTAAATTCTTAATTACGGATATTTCCGTTAATTATATTTTCCTATACTTTTGATATGTTTTACATACACGATAAGAGATGGGTTTAAGCACGTTTTTGTTTTTATTGCAATTTGTTGAAGGTGTTGCTGTATATTGCCTGGACTATAAAGCCACTGTGTCACCAAGAGTAGGTGTGAGTGTCAAGCCACCCAGAGACACTCATCTGTATGTAGATTGGTCCACATTCCCTCTCCTGGACCACACTCACTTCCTTGACTACATACCGCTTTCTCTACAACTTATACAAAAATGATGATGATAATGCCAACTTTTAAGGCTAAAATCCAGTGCAAGTATTGCTCGATGGCTGTACATTATTACCTGAGGAATAAGTGATTTATGCTATCATATAGGTACCTACTTTTAACTACTATAAATGATGTATATCCTGCTTCTACCGATACTCTACAAACTTTCCTTACATAACAAAGATCTTTATGCTTTCATATAGGTACCTACTTTTAACTACCAGGTACCCAGTGAAACAGCTGGGTAAACCGGGTGCAATGTTGATGAAGTGCCTTGAACAAAACACAACACAGTGTAAAGCCTAGGTGACAAATGTTTGGGGTTTCTACCAGGACTGGAAAGCGGGTCTTTGTGACAGACCAGCAGGTTAACAACTACACCACCAACCATGCTCGAATATCATTTCATCATTTCCACATTTATTACCTACGGGAACGGTCATATCGAGGTTCATATTTTTCATATGTTGCCCTAGGGCAAAATATCACTTTTTCATTGTGACATCACTTTACAAACAATGCTTTGACGTCATGGTTCCCTATGACGTCACAATCTATACGACCGGTGGCAGCTAGTCTGCCTTTGAGTTTTTGTGTATTTTCTTTAATTTTGGGACAACAGTAATAAACAGAATATTTTATTCAGGCCCATGACATACTATGTTTACGACACTCGTGCCTAAATATCAGTATATCCCTCGCTCTCGCTCAGGAAATACTAATATTAAGCCACTCGTGTTGTAAACATAGTATATCATGGACACTCATATAATATCCATATGTACATAACAACCATAACTCTATGAACAGATAACAACAAGGTTTTCTTCTGGAGCATCTCAACAATAGACAATATCATTTCAGCAGGTAAAAAATCACTATTTTTACCAATTTGAGGGCCGACTCAAATAAAGCATGTGCACTAACATACAATATCTGTTAGAATTTTTGTTCTTTCAAAATTGATATTTGACATTACTCTTTCCAAATTATGTTGATACAACAAAATTTGATGAACAAACTTAATCATACCATTATCATATCTGAAATTCCTTATCAATGATCACTTAAATTCACATAAAAAAATTAAAATAAAGAGTTTTCACTATCACAATTTAGTATAAATTATTTTAGCAGTTTAAATTTGTGTTAAATATTTCAGTTATCAAAATGATTTCTACATAAAACTAAAAAGATCCTGTTACACCTGTTTCAAAAATGTGAGATGAACTTGTAAACAGAAGGTCATATGGAAGCATAAATGATGTAGATCCTGCTTCTACTGATACTCCACAAACTCTCCTTACATCCCACTAACAAAGACCTATGTTTACCTACAGTGTAATGAAGACTAGTGTCAATATTATCCTAGTGTAGATTAACAGGAGTTCATTATCAGACAAGAAGCTGAAGATCCTCATATGTTAGTCGAAGCGAGTTGATTAGGGGAGAATAGAATGCATCATATTATACCATGATTAAGCATCATTCACTTAATTAACGAGTGCCATTTTATTACGGATGTGTGATCTTGTGTTCAAGGTAATAAAAGGGGTGACAAATGTATTATACAGAAAGTGATTGAGTTATTGTGTATCGCCTCTTGGGCAATATTTGCGGTACTGAAAGTGAAACAATGTATCTTTGTGTAATTTCTTAGGCAAAACTGATAATAGAAACAAGATATCATGTTAAATGTATACAAGAAATATATAAACAAATAAACAATCAAAATTTTTTTATTTCTTTTACTTTTTTGTCCTTCCAAAACTATATTTTTAAAACCAGGATTCGACTATCAGAAATGTCAGACTGTTTCAAAATAGTTACTTGAGATGATGTCAAGCCATGGTCACAAGAACCATACACCACTATGTGTTTGTCCCTACTTTTCCCAGTATCAAACAACCCACATTCATAAGATGAAACAATTACCACCAGATCACATAGGCCAATAATCATTATAGTATCAAAAGAACATGCTCTCCTGTAAGATGAATGTGTACGAAACCAGACCACATAGGCCAATAATCATTAATTTATAGTATCAAAAAACTCAATAATCATTATAGCATCAGAGAACTCACATGCTCTCTATAAGATGTATATGGTCAAAACCAGACCACATAGGCCAATAATCATTATAGTATCAGAGAACTCACATACTATAAGATGTATATGGTCAAAACCAGACCACAATCAGTGCGGTATCCAGTATACCTTGAACCTCTATAAGATGTATGAAGACACATAACCCCAGGGCAGAGTGACCCAACCCATCTCACCACCCCCCAGCCTTGTCCAGATACCAGTGATGACCCTCTGACATTCATGTCTGCCTTCTCTTGGTTATTGCTACATAGATATGTTTACTCAATGAATGTGGGAACATATTGGAGATGTTGTCTTGGCTAGTTCCACAAATGTCAAGGATATAACCTATAGGCTCAGAGTACCGAAGACGCAGCTGGTGGAGTTCTTTTAAGAAGTTCAGTCAGTTATAGATTGGGGAGAAGTATCAAATATTCATATATAAGGAAATGATCAAAAGGAGCTTTTTTAAAGATTTGAAGGATTTTATAACCATACCTGCAACCCTCAACAAATGAAGAAGTTCTTTTTAATGTGAATTGATTATTTCAATGTTATAACTAGTTTATCATTAGACACATAGTAAGCTTATACTCAACATCAGATGAATTTCCCCATGGGTCATTATAAGTTTTAAGTGAATATCTATCAACAGAATTATCCCTTTTTAAGCTCATTTCTCATATTGGAAAGACAAACATTTGAAAACCATATTGTTCAACAAGGTACTAATTACAGTTATTTGGACAGAGCAGTTCTAACTTACACCATGTAATACAACAAAACTCTGCACCCAAAATTTAAAGATGAGAACCAAATGAACCAGCTATCCAGTAAAAAAGCAAACCATATGTTGCTGAACTTCATCTCATAATGATTAAATCGCAATAATAGTCATATTCCCCTCAAAACTTGGATCTAGAATTCATGTAAATGTGAGATACCATATTTGAAGTTACCGGTCATATCAAGATCCCTCACGATTCGTTGCTAATGGCTGCAATATTGCCCAAGCAGCGCTAAACAATAACTCACTCACTCAAGATCCCTCACACTATCTGAGCATCTAAAAGAGTGATCTACAGATTGCCTATCTCCACCAGACAAACTATCTGGCCCCAGCCATGAACTCCGACATTTCGGCCCCAACCTTCAACACACTGGTATGGAAGACATAAATATTTTGACTTGTGATGTGATGTACTCGACTACTGCAATCTGTTGTGAGAAGAGGCTCTTGTTGTGTACAGTAGGACACAGATAAAGCTCTAAACATCCAAGTGCCTCTCTTTCAGCTGCCTCATCAGTCATAAGATAGGACTAAGTATCCTTACTTATATACTCTAAGCATCACTCTCTCAATCTCAAGCCACAGGCGGTTAAGGTTCAAGAACCTTTATTTTGATGCAGGCAACATGCATCTTCTAAGATTGGACATTTTATTGTATGCTGTTATTTGTTTGAGATGCAAAATATCATATATTATCAGCATGGGTAACAATGAAGAGTGTCAACAACTAGGATAGAACCAATTAAATTTATCAGAAAAAGAAATGTCAATCTACAACTACCAGAGTGTAAAATCAATAAGACAGACAGACAGACAGACAGATTTTATTCAGTATAAGGCCTTAGGCCCAAAATACAACAAAATTCAGGTTTAACAAATCCCTGCGCAAAACTCTTGATTTACAGTCTCAGATGCAGAATTTAAAAGAAGGTTAAGCTTCAAGAAATCAAAGGTAAAGCAGAAGGAAATCTACATAAAAGCTTGCTCAAATTTGAACAACATGGCTAGGTTCTGATTAGTTTTTAGGGTCTTGATAACAGAATATTCTTCTCATGTCCATGCAGCCAATCAAGAGTGCCAGTGCAGCAGATTGGTCCAGCAGACCTGTGGGATATGAGAACTGACCAATCAGATGGTCTGGGTACAGGGCACCTGTTCATTACTCCATGGCAGAGATTATCCAGTGTTTGCTGGGGGAGATAAGGCTCACTAATCATCACATCAACCAGTTCCTCTCTGTAGCCTGGCACCAGATGTCTTCTATCTATCTCTACACCTTGCTTGTACATAACCGTTTCTATAATCATTCCAACTTATCAAAATACATAGAAACATAGCAAAGAAGCTTTCATCAAGCAAAGAAGTATTTCTTGTTCTCATTTAATCAAGGCCGTTTTTAGATTTATATTTCTTGGTCTGTTAGGTGATTTCTTTTTGAGACAGAGAATCTTTGAAACCCTAAAAGTTTTGTTTTTTCGAGAGATTTTTCCAAAAAAATGTAGGTTAACTTTTACTCAGCGATAAATGTACACTCACGGGCAAAAGAAAGTATAGGTAAACTTTCAATGCTCACAACATAAAGATATAAGATAATATTTCAATGCCGCGAAGATGATTTTATAGCACAATCAAATGACAATAATCCACACAAACAGATCATTTGACCACACCAGTTTATTTCTGCAATCTCATTTAAATAAGCAGGGGGTCAAATTTCATTGATTTCAAGTGTCTCAATTATCAACAGTGAGACCACAAACATTCTCTGTTGTTGTCAATAACATGTGTGACCTCCTGTCACTTCAATACAGGAACGAACACGTCTCCTCATCGACGTTGTAAAACGGCGTCAGGTATACGTTGCTACTCTTTTCTAAGGGCGACACGCTCACCCCGGCGCCTATATACCCTCTGTCTGCCATCGTTGTGACACAGACAGAAGCGACTTTCGTCTGTGAATAAGACTCGTCTCCAGTTCCGTGCTTGCCATCGGAAAACTCATCGCGCCCATTGAAGTCGACGGCGCTTATGTTAAGGGGTCAAGGCTACGCCCTGGAAGGGGCGATAAGCCTGAATCCCTGCTACATGTAATCTCCTGGACACTGTACATTTGAACGTAAACTAGCACGATGACCAAGAGCCGTTGACGCCGTTACAAATCTGTTCCTCAGATGAATGGTGCGGATGAAGTGATCTTCTTGATGTGTTGTAACATGTGGTCTTCCACTTGGGGGTCTGTCCTGGGTCCGACCAGTCTGTCCATTACGTTACATAAGCCTGGACACTGGCAGTGGCATGCAATGGAACGTTCGAGCAAAAGACGCCGCGTGTTGCTCCCATTTCGGCCATTCCAATAGCTCCTTCTCGTTGTTCGTCAACCGTGCCATTCCTTTTGTGTTTTTTCAGCTGCTATGATATGACAGTATCAAGCAAATCGATTGATACATATTATATGCACTTAATTTTCATGCAATTGGTTCTAAACAGAATTCACGATTTTTCCGGTTTCTATAAAATATAGCAACACAAGTTGCGTTTTTGCAATATTTATTATGTTTTTTAAAGCATGCCATTATAATAAGCATAACTTACGTTTGGTATGATCAAAAGTTATATATCAATATTAAGGACCTATACTTTCTTTTGCCCGTGAGTGTATATCTAAAATTCAACTATTTAGTATTAAATAGAAAAAGAGCTCCCTAAAGCTGTTTACTTGCCTAAAACAGCAGTGATCTAGACTTGCTACAATAAGGTAGACTTGTTAGGGTCTTGAGATATATTTTGTTTCGGGGGCTGTTAGACAGAAGACAAGAAATGAAACCCAGTATTCTTGTAGGTCTAGCTCACCCCTGTCACCATCTGTAATAGAGGTTAGGTGAGG
Source organism: Steromphala cineraria (assembly GCA_916613615.1). Taxonomy (NCBI): domain Eukaryota; kingdom Metazoa; phylum Mollusca; class Gastropoda; order Trochida; family Trochidae; genus Steromphala; species Steromphala cineraria. The sequence continues at coordinate 3,766,209 of OU744729.1, forward strand.
TCATCTGGGGTTTAACGCCTCTTTTTAAGATTATTTCACTTTTATCGCGGCTGCTAGTATTATTACAGGGAGAAAGCCCGCAACACCATTGTGGCTATGCATTGCGGTGAAACCTGCGAGCAGCTGCTGGAACTAGCGAACCATGGGTGGTACTGCACTGAAATTCAGAGTAGCATTGCGCCCAAACCCTATTGCGTGTAGAACAGTTTTCTACTGCAAACAAAGTTGCCGAGCTCCTGGCGGGATTCGAATCACGGACCTCTTGATCCGAAGCCGAATGCGCTAACCACTGCACTATCCCGACCCATCATGTTTGCTTTTTCAAATAAAAAACTTAGAAATTATTGTCTAAAGCAATTTAAGCTATAGTAATCACATCCTTGCATTTCATTTCAGCATACCAAGTTTATCAAAGATGGCTGACATCCCGTTAAGACATCAAATTAAAGATGCAGTTCCCTAACGAGCCATCTCCTGATAACGAAGGAATTTGAATGGTATTTAAGCTGCCACAATCAGCAGGGACATAAACCATGCTAACTGAAGGCAACATCTAGCAGTATAGTAGACTCTCACAGGATATAGTAACCTTTACTATAGCCTTGACATTCTCTTTTATTGGGTTTGCAAGTTCATGAGTACTAGATGAGCAATAGACTTGCTTAATCAATATTCAAGACTGTGAAAGGCTCCAATGGTTATTTGTTGTTATCACCTTTTATTGGGTTTGCAAATTCTTGAATACTAGGCTGGATATAGACTTGCTAAAGGTATAAACAAACTGTAAAAAGTCTCATATGGTATGAGTTTAATCATGAACATAAACACTCATTTTAGATCTTGATCTAGAGTGTGAAGCATTGTTCTTAACCATAAAGATGACCTGATCTCGACCAAAATGTTCTTAACTAACATGTTTCCATAAAATATTTTCAGGTCTTTATGAAAGACACTGCCAACCAATAGTGCAAGTTCAATAGGTCATTGACCTCAAGTTCCTATTCTCTTGGCATTGCATAGAAGCATAAATCCTGCAAATGGAGCATGGCGCCGATCCAAGCATGTTCTACATGCAGTGTTCCAGACGTTAGTCCTACCACTGGCGCCATCGGACTCTTGGACTGCTGTTCTCTGATGTATCCTTCCCCAGAAAATCAATAACGTCCCCATTCCATTCAGGCCAGAAAATGTCCCATCCAAGACCCTATGCCATTTAAAATCAATTTATTCTACAAGAAACCTAATTTGAGTCTGATGGCTTTTTTTCGATGTCAAGCAACATATATGGAGGACTGAACTTGATTTTGATGGGAAAGGTAATGAACTAGTTGGCTTTGCAAACATCAAACTTCATGAATCAATTTGCTAGAAAATTGCTTTTTGTATGGAGTGTCATTCTATAAATGGCTTAAGATGATGTCCAATGCTAATAAAATATAATGATCTTAATTCTACAACGGTAGTTTTAACGATGTCATAACAAAAGACTTATGATAAGACATAACTTAAACTTCATCCAAATTGATAAATCAATGCCAGTTGTTGTTTGATGGTAGAAGGGATGGCAAATGTTCTAAAATTTCTTCATCGCATGGTTCCTTTAAAGAAGCGACCAAAAAGAAGAAAATCGGCTATGGAGGTCTTCATTCTCCGATTAGTCACACTAAATCAAGTCCTTCCTCAAGTACCATAAATACACAGAGCCAATCACCAGACCCAAATATGAAATCAATGAGACGACAGTTAGCCTGGTTGAGGGATTGGACATCCTTGACCAGCGTCCATCCAACTTGATCTGACCACTGACCCGGGCAATCAGTGTCCAGTCATCCACACATTCCAGTGCTGTCAAATTGTCCTGAGATGGAGAACAGACCAAGCTTTCTCCTGAATAGATTGTTGGACATAATGGCTTAATTCTTTGATGGTCTTGATTGATGTAGATCTGTAGCTCTTGTTGACTGTTAATAATGCTGGTTTATATTCTCATGGAAGAAATTTTCTTGTGGACTCGATTTCTGATGTATATTCGATATATATAATATGTTGTCCATAACAGCTTAATTCTTTGATGGTTTTCATTTGTGAATATGAGTGCTTCTTATATAGAAATGCTGGAATATCTCATAGGTTATACAAGTTCTTGTAGGATAGATATTTGTTCTTAAGAAGTGATTTCATTGTGATGTCCATTGAATAAATCATAGATAATAATTGTTTCATTGCTTGCTGTTCTTGATAATTGAAAATGTGTATTTTCTAGAAATAGATAGAAGATGGTGGACTCTCAAAATATCTATTTGATGATGATATAATTGTTTTTGTTCTCATACAAGATCTTCTTTGACTATCAATTTATATTTCTCTATGCTAAAGTGATCCATTGTCTTCAATAATTCAGTGGAGTGATAGCCTCGGAAATCAGAAATCCACTGATGTCATTATGTTCATGTATCATGAATATACCTTGATGTTTGTGTTTACATCTCAAACATCTCAAACCCATTACCCACGATTGTTTGATGCTCTGTTAATGCTGATGGGATCTAACCCAGTTATCACTGCGATAGTTCTTTATGCCTGTTTATCAAAGGAAATCATGATTTATACCAAATACATCATTTTCCTGCACACACCAATTTCCTGATGATTCTGTTTCAAATGTTCATATAAGCATACATATAGAGTTATTTCTTGAAATTGATTTTTTCAATACTCATGCCTCTTGCCTGAATTCTAGTCAAAGAATTGTTTTGATAATGCTAAGGCCATTCAAATCTTAAAAAGTTATATTAAATCATAGTAGCCTTATATTTTCTGGGTAAAAATGATTGTTGTCATTTTCAGGATAAAACTGGCAATATCAATCTTGATTTTCAATTGTTAAATGCTTGGAAAACCTTATCGATATGACCGGTAGCTGAAATAATCAATGCCTATCACCAAAGGCTGCATTAATGCAAATTGGACTAATTCTGAAGAGCTCGTAATGATCAACACTTAGCATATGATTGCCAGTAACAACTAGTTTATATCTTCTTCTTCTTATTGTACAGAACGAGGCTTTTGTCACAACTGACATCAGGAATTCCTCGAGATTGGTACCCTGATCAGTCAAATTTTATACTGGGAACCTATTCTTATCGTATATAAAAATTTTTACAGTCTTTGTAAATGAATGAATCTCAAAGACTTCATTTGTATTTTCCCAGCAAAACTTCAATCTCATTAACTTCAACTTAAACTTGCTCAAGAAGAAACATTTTCGCCTTTCGAAATCAAAACTATTAAGATTAACATACCAGACTGACAAGTATAGAATTATATTTCAAAAATAAAGAGTTTCTGAACATTCTCAATTTCTATCAAAAAGCTCAAATCATCTCATTTCTATTAATTAAAACTTAAAGCAAAGTATTCTAAATCAAAACTATAAAGATTAACATACCAGACTGACAAGTTCAGAACAAACACCTAAGGTAAAAGAGCCTCTGAACATTCTCAATATCTATTACAAAGCGTAAATCATCTCATTTCCATTAATTGAAAAAAAAATAAAAATTTCGATTGTGACTTCCAAGAAGTAGAGTATGGACGATCAATGGCAGCTGTGGGTGGTGTATTTGCTTTACATTGGCCAGTCATGTGAGCTGTTTTAGCTTAAATGACATCAATGGTTATTGAACTGAACGGTTTCTTCTAGCTCAGGCGATCAATTTATCGTCTTCCATTAATCAAATGGAAAGTTGATGCCGAGAATAGTATAATGCAATTACTTGCATTCAATGTACCGGTTCATGGCAATGTTTTGTTGACAGAAAGTTGTGGTTATTGTAGAAATGTCAGTAGGGAATGATACTAAAACTGTACATAAAGATAGACATAGACTAACATTTAGTCTCAGAAGAATTTTTTTTTCAATATTGACAATGTTTTTTAAACAAATCAAATGTATTATAACAAAATGGAGCACAGCTCGAAGATGTTATAAATAAAGCTGAGTGATCTAAACTTGCTATACTTTTCTAGACTTGGTTGGTCATCAATTAAATATTTTTGCTCTAGGGTATGGATGACACTAAGATAGACTGTGCAAAGGGTGAACTACTAAAGTATAAGCAATTTATTATGTGATCATATTTTTCCGGCATTCCGATTGGTCGAGAACCGGTCACGTGACAGTCAACAGAAAGTGATATTGACTTGACCCCCGTGACCCCGAGTCTGACCAAAAGTGATATTGACTTGAATTACTAAAAATAGAGCCGATGACGTCAATTAAACCGTTGTTTCATGACGTCATGCTATTGTTATCATGACCTTATTGACCCGTCCTTGCCAACAATCGAGCCGAAATGCCGCTCATACATGTAGTTTTTTATTTTGTTTTCGTTTTTTAACCGAGACATAATAAAACAATTATAGACTGGTGAATTCGGTCAATACCTGTTTTTATAGACCCGATGAAAACAATATCGACCTTGAACTTCGTCCTCGGTCAATATTGTTTTCTTTGGGTCTATGAAAACAGGTATTGACCTCATCACCAGTCTATAATTGTATAATGATGATATCTGAAGCTTATATTTTACATTTTTCTATATAAAAGTGCTAATATCTTATATTTTACAAAAAAAAATTCAGTTTTAACTTTGACCTATATTTATAATATTTATTCCAAAAGAACAAGTTAATGCATGATCAACTCATCAACTCATTTGCTGATATGTTAATCCGAGAGGAAACAACACTCACATTTTGAATTAATAAATACAGATATGAAGTTTGGAAAATGTTGCCATTGTTCAGATTAATCCATCAACAAAAGAATATGCTGATAAGTTCATTTGAAATTCTAGAAGGAAAGTGAGATTATATTCGACTTACAGCGCAATTCATTTCTACAACAATACATATTCATAAGCTGTATTTGCAAGAGTTACAGAAGATTTTCAAAATGTAAATCCTTATCAGCAGGATTTCCTCATGTTGTTATGAAGAAAATGTGTTTGGTTTGGATCCCCAGAATAATATGATAAGCTTAGGAAAAGAAAAGAGAATGCAACTGTTTCTTTTACTTAATCATTTCAAAATTTAAAAACGAAGAACATCAAATCCTGAAATATATTTGATAAAAATCATTTGAACCAGTTCAAAATCTTTTGAATTTCCATCATAATGTTGCCCATTATAGGAACAGTCTCTCACATGGAGAACTATGAAAGTCAAGAAACCATTGGATTTAGGGGGTTCTTAACTTTTGGTGGCTTGAGCAATATTTCAGCCATTAGCAGCATGAACTTAGGAGAATAATACTTTAAAGGGGCAGTAGCACGTTTTTTTTATAATTTTATATTTTCTATTTTTCACTGATAATTGTAAACTACCAGGTAATGTAAGATGTTTTGAAAGTATATTACCCCTAAAAACGTGCTACTACCCCTTTAAGAGTCAACTGCCGGCATCATATACAGCATGGTATGTCTACATAATAGATATGCATTTTCAGTATCCTCTCCTTTAACCTTCACTTTCAGTTCCCTCCAGACCAAGTTTGTATTGAAACATGAATACCCATGCCCTAGCTTGGCCGAGGGTCCAGTCTGCCTATCGGACATCATGAGTCACTCCCAACCAGGCTTCTCCGTCTTCAATACGACCAATTGTTGCCACTTCCAGCTGATCAATAAATCATACCATTCCATAGACCTCTTTCTCTCTCTCTCTCTCTCTCATGACAGTTCATGTAACTATGTATCGTATTGTAAACCATCTAGCTGATTCATACTGACTCACTGCACCGTTAGAAGCTTATGGACGGAATATTGAATCAAATGGACATCTAGAAATAATATTTGGAAAGATATGGCTCTTTCATTTTCTTGGATGATATGAATATGGAATTAAACTTAGAGAAAGATGTGGTTGTTTTCTTGAGGATAAAAGAAATCATTTAAATTTTAGACAATTTTTCCTTGCAATGGTTAACATCATGAAATCTTTCTGCAGCACTATTACTCCTACTAAATGTTATACTGATAATCAAAAATCTTATCAAAGGTCCTATTGTTATCATTCCAAAATTGATTCATGAAATACATATAGAGTTTGAAGCAGCAAGTGAAATAAATAAAGCACATTTGTCTTTAACAAGACACTCTACGATTGACTAGATTGACATTTCATTTTTATTTTATGATGTCATTTTTCTCTCGGAACATCTTGTTTTCTAACTTACGATAATAGTTTTTTGGAATTTCGCTCCTTATAACTGATCCATTGATGAACAAAACTCAACATAAGCCAAGAATAATTGGTGTGTGGGGGTCAACCGTCTTGGATTTGAAATTAGGATCATGTAAACCTAGAACCTTCAGATGGAAACAATTATCAACTTGCAAATATCTGAACATTAATTACGATACAGACTGATGGAAGAGACGAGATCACAAACTGATGTTTCCCTCGTTAGTGTTCTGTCTTCGGGAAAATAATGTGGAGTATTTCCATTCATGTGCAAGAATTATCATAAAGGTGAAACAACAATTTTTAGCTTATGCCTACTGAAAAGTCTCTTAAAAATGATTTTCATAGATAATGGTAATTATTGAAATTCCAAGTATGTATTGAATCCAGTTATTTACAAGAAATACATACTTGGTATTTCACACAAAGTAGTGATATCATATTGGAATCAAATCTATACTATTATTCTTGAAAAAGTTTGGAAACTTAGTAAAGTTGTTAAACTAATTAGTGCCATAACTTCTGATGACTATAACATCATTGATACTCTTGGGATGAAAGGTCAACTTGGCTATATTTGAAATGTATGAAACAATTTGTTCCATAATTTTATCAAAAGGGTTTGATTTAAAAAGCAGATACTCATAAGAAAGATCATTTTTATTTCATCCTCTGTAAAATTGAGGCAAACCCCTTTGAATGAAGAAATTTTTTAGGAATTCTAATTTCAGTAAAGAGAGATAAAACAATTTTACTACGTAAAAAGAGATGAGCCAGACAGGTCTCTATGGAAGAAGGAAGGGCCACAGTTGTAGACAGAAGCAAAGTAACTCCTAATGAGGCATGGATGAAAGAACTGCTACTAGAAACTGATTTCTTGGTTATAAACTGACATATGGACTGCACCTTCCTTTACCTCATCACACCTGAGATTCGAGCCGCCATCAACCACGAACATCTCTTTTACAGACCTAGGATCATCCGTATCCTTCCCTCTGCTAATGAAGAAAGATTTTATGTCTTGAGGATTGGCAATCAATTAGTCAAATGACTGTTTCATGTACTACATTTCTCAATGCAAAGCAGATGATTTTAATTGACCGTACAGTTAACTGGAAACTTTCAACCTTATAAATAATCCTAGAAGAGGGTTAATCTACTGGATTTCACACTTTTACTGTGGAATTGAGCGAATCAAAGACTTTTCCGGGTGGCCATTGAACAGCAGTGACTAACCCAAGGAATACTTTAGGATATAGACCTGCTTTATGACTGCTTACTAATCAGGGGCCTTTGATACAGTCTAGGTCCTTATGCTGCAAGTCTAGATTGACTGAATACACATAAATAAGATGAAAAGCCTAAAGTAAATGAATAATGTACAGAAATTATTTCAAATATTTCAAAGACCAAATTTTAGTCTATGTCCATGCAACTGTTAATAATAAGATAACCCAGAATATAGGACCAGCAAGCTAGGGGTTAAGCAGGGATTAAGACCCAAAATCTTTTCATTTGAGAGACTTTCTGAAATTCAATCTATCTCTGGCCCCATCCTTCAGTAGGTTGGAGGTTGTTCACCATGGGGCAAGGTCATGGCCAACCTGATAGCAATCTTAAAACTTGAAGATAAAAAACGGTAACGGGACACCAAACTTCCTCAGTATATCGCTTGTGTCAGAGGTGTTGTAACAAACTTGGATATTTTTTGTCATCACCTTCGAAGACTCTAGTTCCCGTTGGGTCGTTAAGTGAGAAACAACCTATTAATGGTGACCTAGACATGTACACATTTCAGACTAACATATACCTTCTTACTTACTTTTATACACAAAGAAGGTTTGAAATCTACAAATTTGAAAACTAACTCAAGTTACACATACACTGACATGAACTATTACAAAAATAAAGAAACATGTACTACCTAAACAGAAAGATACTAATACATTTGCCAAAATAATATTATAACATGGTTGTAAGAATGAAATATATATACTAAGTCCAATAAAAAAGAGTTTTACATAAAAATTCAATTTCAGCCGTGTAATTTTGACAAATAAACAGCGATGAATAATCCTTCATTTATTATTCATCATCAAAATTGAATGAATCATCTGACATGCGTTTCAAAAAGGATAACAAACATCTTGAATGATCTACGATATTAAACAAAAATGTCTTCAGGATCAAATGAATAAATGAATAACAGTAACAAAAAAAAGAAGAAATTTAGCTAATCTATCCAACTTCTTTCATGCCTAGAAAGAAAATTGGTCATGATCCCCCTGTTGATATGAAAACATTGACAAAATGAAAAAAATGCTAATTTAATTAGCAAATGATTTCCACCCCCAGGAGATAACGACTTCACTTCCCAATGAACAATGGCATTTATCCTCATAAGTTGAGTCACCACAGTCTGTCACAAACTGTTCATTTAGCCAATAATATTCACAGGTTATGGAACTCTCCAGTCAGAGAGGTAGAATTGCATTTTTGATATACTACACAACATTTAGAAAAATAGATTTTCTAAACTTAAGACTTGCAAATAACATTAAATGATCTCAAACATGCCTGATAGGTGTTGAGTTGTTTTTATTGTGAAGTCAATCAACAGATATTTTTATCATTGACAATAACAGAGGATGTAAAAAGCGGTATGTATATGCAAAATCAGCTTTCATATGATATTCATCCAAAGTTATTGAAGAAGGAAGCATATATTCATAAACATATACGCCTAAACATCGTTAAACAATCAAAAAGTTCTTATAAAAAAATCTTCCTCTTGTCATCATATTCATGATTGGTGATGGATCTTCACACCATAATAATAATACAGAGGAACTTTGTAAACAACACGAGCATCTTGAATCAACTCTCCTGCGCAGTAAACAAGGACAAAACTCAATAAATACAGCCTAGGCAATAATAAGCTTTCCCATGACAGTCAACATTAGTAAAAAACTTAGTATCTCCACACCATTATGCATACAGATATAGAGAGAAAACAACAAGAGTATGTATGTGCTGTACATGACCCGAGACACATGTAAGTAGCGAGAGGGGATGATAAACCTCTAAACGTTTCACCACAGTTGTGCACTGAGAGAGCAGCAAGACATGAAACCTGATATTTGACTTCCTGGTTTCACAGCCGATGCCTATTTGTTTGTCAACTTTAACGGGAGATTTCCCAAAACTGGCACTTCCCTGAAATCTAATCCACTTTTTATGGGTGGTCTGCTTTCAAAGGAAAGGAAGGGAAACTTAGTTAAAATTGAAAAATTGTTACATTTCTGCTTCCTGTACGTGTGCATGACTCCAGAGAACCATTGTCAATGCCAGTTCCTTGGGGTTTTATTCAAAGAAGATTTTATTGCTGCCAGTTTATTTCAGAGGTTAAATGAGTGGATCTTTTATATCATCAGAATTGCATAATTTGATGTTTTTTACTGAACTTGAGAATAATTAATGGTAAATTGTTCTTATTCGGATTCTTTTCATTTTTATTATTTATATATTTTTTGTTACTCCATTTCTGACTTAACCACTTGGTCAATTTTTATGAAACTTCCAGGGCTGATAGAGTATGACCTAACAAAGCTTTGTACGTAGACCAAGTTTTGAAGTTCAATTTTGTTCATGAGTTATCTCCCCTTGAAGTCAAAACTTCAAACCTCAATATCTCAGTAAATATAGGAGATAATTGCACAAAACTTTCACCAAAATGTGGGCAACAAAAGTTAATTTAGCAAATACAACAGATAACACTGTCAATATTGACACAAATATCTCAACAGCAAACAACACCATCTTAACGTTCAATATTTACGTAAATTGTTAAGATAATCATGGTTATATGAAAGTTATTGCATTACTTTAATATTGAAGAGCAAATTTTCTAAATCATTTTGTCCCCTCTAGATCACATGTGGCCAATGATACTCAGACATAATATATACCATAACCAAATATCTAAGTTCTATATCAATTATCGTATCCTCATATGAATTGTTAGATACTTTAATGCAGAACCAAAAGAAAGTGAGCAAATATCTGAATCAATTTTCCCTTTGTTCCCAAGTGGCCAATGATACACGGACAAGATGCTGCAACCACTCCTAAGGCCTCGTTAGACTCTCCTATAGCAGTAAGATACCTACTTGACGTATATACATATGGTACTCCCATCAGGATGTAACGAGGTTTAAATCAGTGAAGAAACTCAACCATCTCTAATCCAGAACCAGGATCAACATGTCTGCACCTTCTGATGATTATATGGTCGTTTTCCAGACCCTAAAGCAACAAAATAGTCACAGGAGCCTTCTTAAGTCTAGAAAATGTTGGCAAGTCTAGATGCCTCGTCTTTTGTTGGAATTAAGTATTGTTCAGGGCCCCTTTTCATTTTATTTTTATTATTAATATTAGATTTAACATTTAAGTAAGTAAAAATATTTCGGAGGCTCTATGTTAAGTCTTATGATTATACACGGTCTACAGGTGTGACTAGGAGTGGGTGAGTAGGGTTTAATATGCTGTCAGCTATAGTTCAGCCTTTTAACAGGAGGATGATGTCATCCAAGAGGATGGATAGATCAGGGAGAAAAGGGATCAAAAGATTGAGAGAACAGATGAAAAGAAATGCAAAGTGAATGGAAGACAGCAATTATGAAGAACTCAAATTTGATCTGTCTTCTATTTGTCGACCTTTATAGCTTGATTTATTTATGACCCTACCAGAAGCACGAAAGCTCCAGCTGACATAGCTCTCAGGGACTGTGAAGCACCCAAACCATCACACCATGATACAGTATTGAGTAAGATGGTATTGTGAAACACGAAGGGAGGTGATTCATGGAATGTCTCTTTCTTGGTTACAATAATAGTTCAACCATACACAGAGGAAATATCTTCACTTCAATTATTCAACTTCATTTCAACTACTGTCGATCTGAATTTATAAGTGTCATATTGACCTAAGTGAAAGCTGTTGGAGGTTTTACAAGGCCATTAGGGTTATCATGACATGTCAAGAGGATAACTCATATATCATACCCTCCAAGTGCCTGACCAACCAATGAAACTTATCCCAGGAGCCATATGGGACTACCAGCCATTAGATATCGATTCTTATCACAGATTTATAACTGACACATAGGTTGAGTTTCTAGTATGTCATACTATTAAAGTATCTTTTTCTCTTTAGGGGAATTTTATGTGTTATCTCTTTAGATAGTCCAAGCTCTTATATTCTATACTCAACGATGTCTGAAAGGGGCAGTAGCACGTTTTTTGATAATTTTATATTGAACATTTTTCACTGATAATTGTACGTTAATGCTAAATGTATTATTTTGACAGTGTCAAAAATCCCATAACACAAACCAATTATCCATAGTCAGAGGACAAAGTATGAAGATTCATTTAAAATCCATGGGCGGCCATTTTGTGTGAACACCTTTTATTAATTTTGTGTAAGAAAAAGGAATCACATAGCTAAACTTTACATTACATATTTGAATTATTATAGCTCCATTTAGTTTAAAGGCATTGTCTTTCAATTGGAACCATTAATTTTCATTTTCCTGACATCACCTTAAATTCCCCACAAAAATGTGCTACTGCCCCTTTAAGAAGCCAGGAACCTAGCTTTAATGTCCTTAATCTGGTTCAATGTGGGTGGTATATTACCACAGAATGTGTAGATATCACTAATCTATCATGATTTATTCAACTACCCAGGCCTATTACATAAAGCATTCAAAATATATATTCAAGATATCAAATTTATCATCTGGATGTTAACACACTACTACAAATCTTTGCTGATAGACAGACCAATTCATTGTCAAAATGTTCCATGTCTATCTACACATAACATATCTATTACAAGCTTCACCATTCTCTCCCTAGAGAAGACATTCAGTTTAGTTCTACCCTTGTAATCTATGTCACAAGTGGACCATCTTCTTGTGCCAGCCATGGAGAATCAGGATTCATTGTCTTGTGTTAGTTGTACAATATGACTTAGTATTTGGTCTTTTTCAGTAACCAACAGAAAGAGAAGATTTCATTTTCTGTGCATGTATGAATATTTCTCCAAAATTGAATAGAGATGCTTTATATATTGCAAATTTTCACCTCTAAGGATTCGTCCAGAACAAGAAATATTCAAGAAAACAATGCAGCCTTTCTTCTGAAGAGGATCAGAGTGCCTTGTGACATTTTTTATATACAACCTTGGTATTTTACAAATACAGTTTTCTTCCACCATGGATGCCATATGCTTTGAGGGCAAGAAGATTTGACATAAGTACTCTTATGGCAATCAGAATGCACATCCTCATGCAGAGCCTTGGTGTTTTACATATGCTGTATTCTCCAACCAAAGGATGCCAAATGCTGCTGTAGCTCAGGTGGTAGAGTGTCCGGTTGTCACCAACGATATGACATACCGGGTAAGTTTTACCTTAAATTATACGTAAATGTAAAGCACAAGAGGTGCCATATATGATTTTGCTGAATCATAAATGGGCGACAAGAAACCATAATATAACATAAGTACTTCTGAAGAGGATAATATTGAACATACTTATAAATACAGAGTCTTGGCATTATACAAATACTGTATTCTTCAACCAAAAGGTGCTAAATGAGTTCAGTCAAACCAACATGAGTTGCAGGTAACCAAAATATGACATATATATACATTTTACCTGTCAGTACCAAGTGCATTTACCATGTCAGTGTCAAGTGCATTTTACATGTCAGTACAAAGTTCAGGAGGTACTCACATGTGAGGGGGGAGCTCGTAGATGTTGCGACTGCGGTACTCCTCTATGACACCGGCTGTGTACAGCTGCAGCTTGCGGTACGGGTTCACAGACACAACCACATTCCCTATATATGTCTGGAAACAAAATAAAGACACAATTCTAAAACATGTTATTGCTAATTCAGAAATATTATGCATTCAATGCATATGCAAAATATTGATAATTGTTGTTTCCTCAACTGATTACAACCATAACCATCACATATCTATTGTCTGACATCTTTGACATATACATTTTAAAAGGCTTATTAACCCTACCCATAAAACTTATTTCAATTTGTCAATAGTAGTCATGTGAAGATTTAAGAATTAAAATCTATGTTACTTACTCGTGATGTCACTAGTTGTGACGTCCTTTCCCATCATTGCTTTGTATAGTTTGTAAATTTGATAACTAAATTTGATCATATATATACCATCACATATCTATTGTCTGACTTCTTTGTCATATACAGTTTAAAAGCTCTTTGACCCTACCCCTAAATCTTATTTCAATTTGTCAACATCTATTTGATCATATATACGGTACTGTTAGCCTTCAAGAGGTACCGCTTACACACATAACTTATTATCACAAAGTAAATGTCTTTGAGGGTGTGAATAACAAGATAGTTGTTTAAAAGGTGTCAAAATAGATCTTATAATGTTATCATCATTGAGTATAACTAACATTTAGACATATAATTTGGTAAAATTATATTCTGAAGAAACATGGCTTAACGGAAGTGAAGATAATTCTTGCATTGAATCGTCGACTAACATGAGTGAGCAATTTATTTGTAATATTACAGCCATTTGCAGTGTGTACTACAATGTCATGAAAAAAGTTATCAACACTGAATTAATGAAACTTCACACCCATAATTCCAGAAAACAAAACTTCAAAGTAAAATGCTTGAAGAAATGGCTCTAAACAAGTCAAGCCACGGAAGTTCTATCCTACTTATAGATCAGAATAAGTACTTGAGTCGCTGATTCCTATTTATTGCCTACATTTAGCCTACCACTAAGACAACCTCTCTATTGCTAAAGGCTAATTAACATGCTAGATCTAAGAACAGGTGCCCTTTATATATATCTTTATATATCTCTAGCCAGTTGGAGTGTCTTATCTTGATCAAACAGCAAGTTATATCATACTACAACACCTGCACAATCAAACATGAGAAGTGAACAATAAATCTTTTCTTTCTTCCAGGGGATATATTCTCCTCAAAACACCCCCCTCTTGTGGTGTAGATCGAGAGATGAAAGTGCAGTGTGGGTAGTCAACAGGGGGAGGAGATCGTTATTCTTACTCAACATATGTAAGATAAGCAACTACAGGCTCTAATGAAATGAAATAACATTTCTGTTCCTATTGTTCTCCATGCTCCATCCATACTCCATTCTTTTTCAGTAATTTAAGTAATTCAACATTGAATATTATCAAGATCCATCATTTGAACCTATGATATCAAAGACTTAAAATTATTAAAGTAGGGTAAGTATTAGGCTTGAATCAGCCTATGGATGACATTTGTTTCATAATTTTATTCTATAATTTCATAGCATCAGTAATAAAAAACGTATCTTTCATAATAGCAAGATGTTCTGGAAAACAACTTTTAAAGGATAAAGGATAAAGGATAACATGTATATATATATGTTCAATCCTCCGTAAGTCATATCATATCAAGGAATGTCAAATCAAAGATTTAACTTAATGAAAACTTTTGAAAAATAGGCATACAGACTGTATAGTTTGTGTTTTGATTAATTCCACCTATATAGGAGATCAAATACGTAGGAATCACAGCTATGTTATCGTGGGAATGGTCATCAGTTCAAAACAGTCTTGGACGGTGAAAGGGTAAGGGAAAAAAACAAAGTGGTCATTTATCTTTAGTGTTGACAACTAATGTTCATATAATACTGGAACAGAAATTTCATATTTTTAAGAATGTGAAAAGAGTTCAACAATGCTTGTTTTCAATATTGGAATTTTTCTTCATGTTAATAATTCATTTTGATACTGTATAGCTAATTATAAACAACCTTATCTCAATTGCCTAGACACAAAGAAAAAAACCTTCCTTCATTTATAAATGAAACCTTTTAAAGCCATAACAAGCTTACACTCGGTAAACTTTTATTTTTTCATAAAGACCACAAGGCTTAAAGCTGTTTGAAGATAAACTATGTTTTCGTAACAAAGGATATATGCATTTCTTTAACTCCCTGATAAAAACCTCTTACATAAAACGTATGGAGGTTATTTTAGCCCAATATGTTCCTGCCAGTTGAGTTCAAAATAGGGAGGTGATATATCAGAGATAGTCCGTCCCACAGTAAGACTATATTCCTTATCAGTGGCTGGAGGAGCTCCCTACAGCAGATAAGCTGTATGTGTGACGAAATGAGCCCTAGACTTGCAGAGTCCATGAGTCACAAAGCTTTCCATCTCCTCTTCACTCTCATGATGTTGCATGTATATATCAAATAATAATTTTGTCAAAGTAATACTATTCCTCAATAGATATAAACACATCGAATCAAGGCTTGAATAAAACCAAATTTTGAATTGCCTGTTTGAGATAAATATAACTTCAAAACATAAGAAAATTAAATTCTCAAATTATCACATTTTATTTTTATTTATTTTATTATTTTTACATATTTTTTTTTATTCCTTTTTGTGGATTTTTTAATGCTAGTTTTTAAGATATATATTTATAAGGGTAAAAATAAGCATTTTTAAGACAATTATCTGTAGTCATGTAAATTGTGTAACATATCAAGGAAAACTGTAAGTGGCCATTCTAGTGTGAACATGTAGGAAAATGGATTCATGTAGTTTAAATAAAATTAGTTTGGGATATTTGTTTCCTCATAGTGATGAATTCTAATTGTCTTGAAAGTTGTAATGTGTCATTCTTTTTCAAGAGATCCCTATATTCCTTTAGAAAAGATGCTGCAATGCATATAAGGAGGTTCTTGTAGAACCAAATCATTTTTTAGGAAAATCAGTTTGCTGGACTACCTTTCTAGTAGTGATTAGTGATTAGTGAAATGAAAATCATAGTTTGTCATCCAGACCCTAGAGCAAAAATATTCAATTGACAACCAACCCAGTCTAGAAAAATAAAGCAAGTTTAGATTATTCAGATAAGTGAAATGAAAATCATTGTCTGTCATCCAGACCCTAAAGCAAAAATATTCAATTGACAACCAGCCCGGTCTAGAAAAGTATAGCAAGTCTAGATTATTCAGTTCCAGGCATCCTCTTGGCTCCTTTTTGTTATAATACATGAATTGTTAAAAATGTCAATATTGAAAGAAAATACCTCTGAGACTAAACGTTATTCTATAACTTGGGAGCTACAAAACTGGCACTGATGATTTCATCTTAAACAACCCTGATCCTGAAATACTAAATTTGAGACCAAGTTCATGCTAGCACTAATGCGTCTCTCAGTTTAACTGAACCAATCTGATGGTTTCCCAGTTACCTCCCCTGGCAGAGACGAGCTTGTTAATCATGTCATACAAGATAAATATGGAGGATCCATTTGGATTCAAGACTGCTTGGGTTCATCCTGGGAGATTACTGAACACTTCTTAATAAAGACCGAGGGATTTGATACAGACCCTCTCTAACCTCACAGATAAAGGTTCTTCCTAAGGAAACTATGAATCGTCAGGCAAAACCTTCAAAGGGATAATTTAGGAATTTGTATATATAGTATTCAAAAGTACTTAGCTGACATGCTCTTTAAAGGGGCAGTAGCACGTTTTTTGATAATTTTATATTTTAAAATTTTCACTCATAATTGTACGTTAATGCTAAATGTATTATATTGACAGTGTCAAAAATCTCATTACCCAAGCCAATCATCCATGGTCAGAGGACAAAGTATGAAGATTCACATAAAATCCATTGGCGGCCATTTTGTGTGAACACCTTTAATTCACTTTTTGTAAAAAAAGCAATGCATGGCTAAACTTTACGTTATATATTTGAATTATTCCTAAATACAATGTCTTTCAATTGGAACCATTAATTTACATTTTCCTGACATCACCCTATATTCCCCCTAAAAACATACCACTGCCCCGTTAAAGTCTTAATGCTTAAAAATGTTATCAAACAATATATATTTACTATCGCTTTATATATTTTTTTGAATACTATTAAGTAATTATTTCCCGTACCATTGAAGACTTATCAATGCACAGGTTTAATACCTTCTCTGATAATTTTTTTATTCTTTGCCACTTTGATTTTAATTTGAAATGTTTTCTTAGTGTCATATATTAATTACAATATGGTTTTAAAACAAAATCCATTTTTCAAAGATAGGACCAAACATATAACTGAGTAGAAATTTGTTGAAGCAGATAATGTTACTTCTGATAAGTAAACACTTATACATATTTTCTTTTCAACTTTGTCCATTGAAGGTATCTAGATCACAAACAGATTATTTATTCTTTTATGACATAAAGAAGAGAAGGAACCAGTGAAATTGACTGAAGTGACGTACACGACACTTTACGACTGTATCAAGGTAAGATTGACTTAACTACAGGTGATCCTACTATAAAACCCCTGTGAAGTGTACAATTAGTATTCTATGACCCCGATAGACAACATATTGCCCGCGGTATTGACAGCTTGAGAGCCAGATAAATCAGAAGGGACCTACTTATATATTCATCATAAACATCATAAACACATAGAAAGGCCTAAAAATGGAACAGTAGTAAGTAATTTTTGCTTTGTGCCTAGCTGATGTATGGACTAAAACAATAGAAAATTCATATATTTCCCTTGTCAACGTCTTTAAACAGATACAAAGAAGACTGGCTAGCCTAAATGAAGAACATGAGTTAAAAGTTATATTCAACATGCTTTGTGCCTAGCTGATGTATGGACTAAAACAATAGAAAATTCATATATTTCCCTTGTCAACGTCTTTAAACAGATACAAAGAAGACTTGCTAGCCTAAATGAAGAACATGAGTTAAAAGTTATATTCAACATGCTTTGTGCCTAGCTGATGTATGGACTAAAACAATAGAAAATTCATATATTTCCCTTGTCAACGTCTTTAAACAGATACAAAGAAGACTTGCTAGCTTAAATGAAGAACATGAGTTAAAAGTTATATTCAACATGCTTTGTGCCTAGCTGATGTATGGACTAAAACAATAGAAACTTCATATATATTCCCTTGTCAACGTCTTAAAACAGATACAAAGAAGACTTGCTAGCCTAAATGAAGAACATGAGTTAAAGTTATATTCAACATGCTTTGTGCCTAGCTGATGTATGGACTAAAACAATAGAAACTTCATATATTTCCCTTGTCAACGTCTTAAAACAGATACAAAGAAGACTGGCTAGCCTAAATGAAGAACATGAGTTAAAGTTATATTCAACATGCTTTGTGCCTAGCTGATGTATGGACTAAAACAATAGAAAATTCATATATTTCCCTTGTCAACGTCTTTAAACAGATACAAAGAAGACTTGCTAGCCTAAATGAAGAACATGAGTTAAAGTTATATTCAACATGCTTTGTGCCTAGCTGATGTATGGACTAAAACAATAGAAAATTCATATATTTCCCTTGTCAACATCATGAAACAGATACATAGAGGAAGGGAAGGACAAAAGGAATGGGGAGGAGTTAAGAAATATTTCAAAATAATATTGTTAATAGATAAATCCATAGAGAATTCATATATTTTCCTTGTCAACATCCGAAAAGATTTGTAGGAAGAGCTCAGAATTATATCTGTATATTTGTTCTCCACCACACCGGGGACGTAGCTCAGTGGTAGAGTATCCACTCGTCACCCGGGAGATCGGGGTTCGATTCCCGGTCGCGTCATACCAAAAGACGTTTAAAGATAGGAGTTGTTACTGTCTTGCTTGACACTCAGCATTGTAAAGGCAGAACAATGCATTAACTGGCGCTGCACTGTGGCTGCCGGGTGCTTAGGCACAACCCGAATTTCCAATATGTATGTATGTACTGAGGACAAAAAGTGTTCTTATTACCGCTCTAATATTTGGTCCACTCTTCTATTGCTAACTTCGAGATTCAAGGGTTTTGTTGAATCAGTCTAAGTAAACCTAGCCTCAATATTATATGTTTCACTCCTATACTGAGTCTAGAAAGGTCTAGTAGAAGGTTGTGTCAGTTGACCTTTCTGCGACCTATGACCCTCCAACGTTTTACGTGCGAAGGCAGACTATTGTGGCTTGGTAAGCTGAGTTCTGATTGATCAATTCAATACGTCGGCTATTAGACCTTTTTAGACTCAGTATAGGAGTGAAATGGATAATATTGAGGCTAGGTTTACTTAGACTGTTGTTGAATCTCCTTGGATCAAAACATGCTGGTGTTAAATATGACTTGATTTATGTCAATTATTTCCCCTTAACCAGTGTCTGCAGTGAACTGACAGCATAAGTTTTGCTCCAATCTGATATTGAAGAATTCCATGACATCAGGGTATTTCCTAAGCTCTGTGGATATAAATATGCTGATAAAACAAAATAACTACATTCTAACCCTTATAATTACTTACATATATCTGATCATGTTTGAATCTTTCTTTCAGGTTTTCTATGAAGGCATCTTCTGTCATGGGCAGCAAGAGTACGGCATCACTGACGCCCACATTGTTCTCGAACACCGACAGCGCCCCCTGGTGTAGCGCCATGGTCTAGTAGAGCTCCTGCAGCAACAAGGAAAGAAATCATTAGGGTTGTGCAATATTATCACAAAAAGTTGAGCTTTTACAATACAATAGTTGCATAATAATATTTCATATCACATAATTCCGCGCCAAAAGTTTCTTTGGTGTGCAAAAATATGTGTTTTGCTATATGACAAATTATAGTTGGTCAACACTCAACAGTAGAATTTTTTAATATATCCATGGCAACAAGATTTATGTTATCATTTTGAGCAAGTATATGCTTGGGAAGATGTAAAGGAATTTTATCAAAATATTAATATCTAAACTGCAAAAAAAAGAATAAATAAATGCATGTAGAGGTCATTCAATATATTGAGCCAAATACTGCAGTAAAAATTTGGTGCAATACTCATCCCTAGAAAATCATTTGCAACTCCTATAAGTTTTGAATCAACTATTTCTAAACATTCTGGGAGGCCAGTTGACATGAAGTGATGCTGAAGTAACTCCAGGTAGTCTAACACTCAGACTGTTGTTTGTAATATGTTGTCCTCTGTAAGAGCAAGTCTAGATCTGCAGTGAACTATTGAAATAGTCTGGGGCTCCTTTTCCATTTATATATATAATAATCATTTAAAAGAGACTGAAGATAAGTCTATCACTCCACTGTGGTCCAGGGAGACACAACACACAGCACTTCTTAGACTTATATTTAGTCTCTGAAATTTTTTTTAGTAAAAATCTTATTTTATTAAATTTTTAAAAGGAGCCTCAGACAAATGGAGATTTTCAGCCCAGATCTAGACTTGCTTCCATGGGGTGAATTATATGCTCAAGAGTCTGTGTGTAAGACTAAGCACTTCTTTGATGAAGAGAGAGCTATTGTTTTTCAAGAATATTTCAACAAGCAGCTTAAGATCAAAAGATTTGCTTCTACAGCTTGAACATGCGACACCTACTGTCTATATTAACCTAGTTCGTGATATAGTTTCTAGTCACCATGGCACTCAGTCCAAACAGTGAACTGTCAGACCCAGGACTGATGGTACATCTGATACTGTTAAAGTCAGTACTGGCATCCTTTGAGTAATATTAGCTTACTTTTACGTCAACTTGACGTATGTAACTCCCTCATGGAGAGAAAGGAATGGTTTAGGAGGAAGTTGCCAGTTAAACTTCACGGAGGAAGCCTTGATGGCTTTTATTTACCAGCATCATGTTGTGGAGGAATCCTTATAGAGTGACTAATTGATGGGGAAATTTGTTATTTCTGCTTTTTCTAGAGGCATGTGAATTGTTCAAGTCCCCTTTCTGTCAATAATAAGAGGAAACTTTCACTCTTCCCAGAAGCAGCTCTTGTTCATGGCCTCTCCCTTTAGATAATGTGTTTGAGGCCTACCAAACATAACTGACATACTGCACTCAAAAATGTGGAAAAATCCACATTATAAACTATAAACTATTAATTTAATATAGCGCTAATTTTGATAACAATCTTCAATAGCGCTACATTATGTGAAGTTGCAGCAAAAATGAATTCCCTTGGTACTGAAATATTGAACAAGGTAACTACAAAACAGTGCAATTGTTTTAGTTAAAAACAGATGTATCTCCTACTCCTTAAGAGGAAACAATAAATGACATTCAGATCAGAAAATATTGGGGAAAATAAGTTCTATGAACTACGACTAAATCATTGAAATACGTGATATATAATCAACAGGTTACTAATTAGACATTTACCGTGAGGAAAGATTTGTATCATCCATTATCTTAAATATCTGGCAGATATATTACTATGAAGTCATCAAATAGCAATTCAAAACCTCTTCATGCTCTTAATCACTATTTCTATCTGTCAAAAATTAAAAACTGTTAACACAAGACACATGTGCAAACCTTTCAGTTTACCGTTGTAAGTGATGCTAAACCAGGTAAATCCCAATCCAACAATCCACAGGTAGGACACAGTTTCACCTCACCTGTGCAGGTGCTTGTTCTACCTGAGGACACCGATTAGGGGGAATGATGTCAGTAGGATTCTGCAGTTGTCTCCCCCTCCCCATCCATCACAGTCTTGCCCCCAGGTGAACCTCAGCTAATCTATTGTATTGGAGTCACCTAGCCAGATCAACCACTGATCATCTCTATACTGCACAGTGCAAGTGCCCCGGGGTATATCAGTGTATATATAACAGTTCTCTCACTGTATCATACTTATCACCTTGTCGTAATGCTCAACTAGATGATATAATCCTATTTCACACCCTGTATCGATTTGTCATCTATAGCCAAGGAGGTGATGTTGTCGTTGTTTTCGCTCTTTTCGCTAAATGAAAACAGGCCCCTCAGAAAAGCTATCTTTGATGTAGGGAGACCATTGTAAAGGGTGATTGCTAGTTTCTTTAAGTGAAACACCTTGAAATACTCAGGGCAAAACAATGACCTATCCTTTGATGATTTTTAGTAATGTCGAAATCAATTAAATACTGGCAGCCTTTAAAGATCCAATTACAATAAACTTTGCAGAGGTTTGCAGAATGGCTTTAATATGTCAAAGATGGCAAAATGTCAATCTTTAAAAAAGTTATTGGCTCTTACTTACAATTGAACTCATATTTCATATAACTTGACAAAATCATGAACATGATTTAAAGAGCCGCTGTATAACCTTTTTTTGATTTATTTTTCAAAAGATATTGGTCAAATAACTATATAACATAAATATTAGGCCAAAACAGCAACGATACACGGTTTCTCAATGAAGCTACAGCTAAGTAAACATTGCGTAACAAGGCGTCTGCTTGTCGCCGTCCAGCGACAAACCAAAACAAGGCTGAGAGGCCATGGGCAAGGGATACCGGAAGTGACGTGGCAGTAGGCGAAGCGTTCGTCTGCTTATATGGAAAATGATAGACGAAATCCGCAGTTCTGCCTTTTCAAAGCGATTAACAGTATGCTATATCATTGTGTTGCTGTCAACTGTCCTAGAATATCTCCTGATGAAGTCTCCGTAGACAAATTCCCATCATATTGATGGTTTCACGCCAAATTGACCCGCTGTGTTAGGTCAAACAGAGCAATGTGACAATCTACATCGAACTCACGTGTTCCGATCACTACTACGATTTTCTGCTTCGAGCTCGCATTTTCACTGAATGAACAGTTTGGCATGCAGAGAAAAGGGAGATTAGTAAAGTATAAAACATAGCACAAAGTATTGGGCTGATTTATGGTAATAATCCGAATATACAATGCTCACATTTAGATTTGAACGTTGTGTAAAAAGGTTGAATAAACAATGACATTGGTCTGCAGGTGTTACTTACTTTCTTTAGATCAGATACTCACTTATTACACAATTACTTTACTGTCTATCGTATTTCCTGTCTGTTTCCTAATTAGATGATATCAAATGATGACTATAGCAGGTAGGTTATATAATGCACAATCATCAACACCTGGCTATTTTATGACATCAGCTAATTAGGTAACATCAAATAGCAATTGTATTCCTTAACATCCCTTTTTTCTCCGATTGGTAAATTATAACCTATTAACCTGAAATTAGGAATACCGTTTTTGCTCTATCTGATAATTATTTTGGATAAGGTTCATTTAATAAATCTTCATTCTGTTTGGCCATGTATCGGGTATTGTTGTGGAAAATATCACCTCTATGTACAAGAGTGAAAACATTAAGATTTTCAGTGAAATGCCCTATTAAAATAATGTTTTAAACAAGACATCAGTGATCATCCAATACATGTCTTTCATTGAGAATTGTAACTTGTCCATCACTAAATGAAATAACTAAGAAAAACGTATATATTTTTTGTCCTGTTACAAAATGAAGTCAAAGGCAATTCTAAAAAAATGGTTTAAATGTAAAAATAAAATAGTATTGTATAATTACATCCTTTCTGCTGTGCTACTAAAGTAATATTCAATAACAACCAACAACTGTGCACGAAGATAAAACAGTTCACACGGGAGCAATTGTTTACATATACATCCGGGTTCTCACGTGCAGTCTTATGACATCATTGCGCAAAGCGAGACCATCTAGGCCTACATGCTGTAGCATTATGCGCACAACTTCGTTTTTAATCAGGGTCTTACGTTTTCATCAATACAAATTGCCAGTTGAATAAATAAACTACCGATTTATTGAAGGTGTGAGATGTTGGGATGTTGTTTAGGGTGTTTAATCAACGGTTAAACATTGAGCTGTACTGTTAGCTTGTGTTGTTTTACATAACGAGGGCACACAACGGGGTATCACATCGCCTACTAACACGTCACGAGGTAGTCACGCTTCAGTGCGTTTTATTCTGTTCGCCGGCCTAATTAGGCAGTGTTATGTATACAGTCGTAATTAAGCCGTTTCTAGGTCGATTTCAGTAATTTAAAGTTGAGTCAATGTCAAATTGTAATCACTATTTCACGAATCCTGAAAGTTGCCATATAGCATTTCAGTCCATCTTTAAGATTCAAATAAAACACATTTCAAGTCTAGAATGATATTAATTAAGCAAAGATATCCTGGTGTGTTGTATTCTTCTGTAGTTATTCTAATGTCATTGAATCAATCCTTTGTATAGATTGTGAACAACCCAAAAATTCAGAAGAAAACATAGACAAAAAATCTTTTGCAGTAAAGGTGCTAGAGTTAAAGTCCAAAAACCAACAAATATTTATCCAGCAAATGAAAGTAAATTACTAGATTACTGTTTTGCAAACCTCAGAGTCAAGCCTAGGGGGGATGTTACCTAACAAAATGTCAACAAATGTCGGAATAATTTGACAAATACTCCATCAGAGCTCAATTAAAGTCCTCTGTTTTGTCTCATTCCCAACATCTCCAAACATGGCCTCTGGATTCTTAACCCTAATTTCAAACCACAAATATAATCCAAAATCTTTTTCTCTGCTTAAATGACCCACCATGATGGTTGATCTGAAATACTAGTATCAATTTAAACTCCATGGTCATACAAGGTTAAAAGTGGAAGTATCAATATTTTATAATCATCAGTTGTATTTGGAAACCACTGGAACATGCTTTGGAATAAATTGAAGAGCCTGTATTGTAAAATCTATGATCATCAAAATACATGTTTTTTCAACATACAGTAGAACTCGGATATAACGAACTCCAAGGGACCAAAGAATTTAGTTTGCTATATCCGGTGTTCGCTATATGCATATAATTTTAATGATATTTTATAGGGACGGAACTTGAAAATTTGTTCGCTATATCCGAGTTCACTATATCCGTGTTCTACTGTATCTAGTCAAACCATTTCATGAAAATCTTTAGGACTTAAAAGTTAAGGGTAAAAACCTTTATTTCTCTATGACATCTTCATCTAGAAGACACATTATGGGCCTGCAGGATGGTTCTAAAGTAGAGACGGATCTGGCAATTGATTCTTTAATTTAATTCTCTTTGGCACCCTCCTGCAGTCAAATAATGGTTATTCCAAGGATCCTTTGGTGACGTCTGACCATGACGAAATATTATTTGCAAACAGCATGATTGTTGTAGTGTTTTTTGTTTTGAAATTTTGTAGTGACATAATCAAATCTAATCTAACCACATTGGGTTTGTGTGATGCAAAAGTTTCCTGGACCCTCAATTTGAGCCTGAAATCTTGGCAGACCGCCAAATTCTTAGTTCTTAGCTCTTAAAACATTTGCTTTGTACTCGTTTTTGTTATCAGGATGTACTAAACACTTTTAAAAGGAATTCAGATAAGAAAGGTTGCTTTATATTATCAAGTCATTATTATTATATTATGTTAGTATAATATCTAATATAACTTATCACAACAAGTAAACTTATTAGCAACAGTAACTCATAGATCTTGCAAACAAAATCCAAACTTGAATAACCACAAAAGTCTCTTCGCTGAAGATAAATTTTCATGTAATTTTTAGGGCAATTAAAGATTAAGTAAAGAAGTATTCCAAGAGATTCAATTAGCAGATGTTTCTGCAATATCTCTGCTGTCGACTGTCAAGCAGCAAACTACCAGAGCAAATTATTTATCATTAAATTACATATGGAAAGGGACACATTGGAATGGTTTTTTTCTCATTATAAATCATCAAGTTGGTCACATGACAGAAGTAAATGGCACTTTTGTAACTATGCTCTAAATTATCAGGCAAAATACTACAGCAAATTATTACCCATGAAGTTCCACCTGCTTATCCTTAGCAATTGTTAGAAAATCAAATGGAGCGCACGACAGCAGTTAATGGCCAATGAAGTATCTTTGCAGGTGATTAACAGAAAACTAAATGCTACCAAAACGATTCCAAGATTAAATTACAGAGGAAGACAACTTGAAACCAGTTTGTATTATCTAATTGCTAAACTCAAGTTGAGCACAAGACCAGTAAATAGCAATTTAGTTTCTCTGCAGTCAATTACCAAGCACCTCAATTCTACAGTAAAAAAAACCCACAATGAAATAACAGAGGAAAGGAAACATGGACGGTTTTAAAAACGATTTGAGCGCAAGCTGGCAGTTAATGGCCTCCTGCTGTGATGATGAAAACTTGCAGGGAGATAAGGCACCTTGAAGCATTTCCGCATCTGCATCGTGCAGTCGTGAGAATTTGGTCGCAGGTGCATCCTGGGTAGCAGCAGGTGTAGGGAGTCCTTCATTAATGTCATGTTAACATTCTCAAGAGTCATAGTTCTTATTCCAAAAAAAAACTAAAAATAATTCTAAATGGTCACTGAAGCTTATAAAATATCAAGAACTTCAAGAACAGTTCAACAAATATAGATTGCTATCAAATCATATTTAGAACTCTCAGACTACATAGAAATTCTCTCTCAAATTTGAAGGAGATAACTTTAATCATTTCTACATTCATCAATTCAAAAACAACAAATTCTTCACATTTCATTGACCTTCTTACAGAAACTTAATTCTGAAAACAATAATCAATTTAGACATTAGCTACAAGGAAATTAATCCAAGTCTTGTCTTGGAAGTGAAATTCCATTTGATACCCTTGACTCTGTAAGGTTCCAGTATAAACAGAGTGAAATGGCAAGTGTGCATGTGTTATGCAAGGGTTCTAACTGCAGGCCTGGCATGTATACACCTGTATCACATACTTCTAAACATCAGCCAGGGAAGGTCTGATTCTCAACAGGGGAAACACCATTTCTTCTGTCGACTTTTTCCCTTTACCTGCATTTGACCTAAATATGATGATTTTTGCGTAAATATTTACCAAATAACTTTCAACCAAATATGTTTAATTCTAAGAATCTGCTTACCACAAACAATGAATTAATTGAAAATCTTTTCTATATTTACAACTGTACACTATTATTCTGGATCTTGAACAAAGAGAAATATATTTCTGAAAATTGAAATTGAAGCTTATTCAGGGTGAAGTCTGGAAAGGTAATCCATTTATATCAGAAATATTATACATAGCATTGCACATATCTTTGTAAAGATAAGGGGAGACATGCAACTTTGTCTGTGTTTTGATGGCTTAGAGTATGCTCTTGTTTTAGGATATGTAGCAAGACTGCCCATAACTTCCTTATGTAATGTTGCTCTGCAATATAACCTTCAAGATATCTCTATATTGGCTTATCACAAATGGTAGCCTTAACTTGTGGGTCACAGGAAATTTAGGGACGGATTATCAGCCTGTGACCACACCTAGATCATTCCTTTCACAGTCTTTCCTTGGAACTGTGTCAATATCAATCCCTGTTCCTTTCATAAAAAGTCATGATTTCTGTATATTGATACTTTGATTGGTTCAGGATTCATCGATTCAGCAGCAATAGTGTATACTATCAGCTTTTGAGATACAGTAAATAACCCCAACATGCAACCACACATTTACCATTAATGAATGATCTATAACTGTGTAATGCTAATGCTGTTGGAGATGAGTTTCATTATCTATTTGTTTGTGAAGCTCTTGTCCAACAAGATGACTCAATGTTTTGCTGTGCTATGATTAGAATGTTTTCATGTTTCTTTGCTTATATACATAAATCTTTGTATATTATGAATCTATTATAATGTGTTTATCACATCATGAGTGTTTATAAACAAAATGTAACTTCTTAATTCAACTGTTATATACTTAGGCTTCTGACATGTGTAAAATATTGATACATTCATAAGCCACATTGTGTTACCCATCATCCACCCACAACTGCTGTATACAAATTGTTATGTTATGTTTCTTTTTGGCCTTTGGCCTATGAATAAAGAACTTGAATTTGTATACTACTAGAACCATGCTCCCTGTACAAATAACGATCTTATCTTATCCTAGACCATGAAATAAAGGGAACCTAATAAATCTTTTGAGGTTTAAAATGAATATTCCTTTCTTGCAGAGCAGGTCCCCGAGTCAGGCAAAGGTTCTGGAGTCAGAAAAACAATGATGCCATCTCAGATATGAAATTAGCATTTCTTGCTATCAGTGGCATTCTTCATCAGCATAATTCCTCCTAAGATGTATTAGCCAGCTGTTAAAAACATGACATTCCAGCTACGGCAAGAATTCTGGCTACTTATTAATTCTTTTGTTTTCTTCAATATCAGAGAGCCTGGTTCTCACTATCCAGAGAATGTAAGGCTTGTGTAATGTAGGTAGGCATATGGCACCAGCAGATAATGAGATAGAGTTCCAGATATTATCATACTGCAGCCTATAAGGGAGCTGCCTTGTTGTGTTTGGGGGAGGGGGAGGGGTTTGTGAGGGGGATAGAAGAGGAGAGGCAGGTGATGAAGAGATATTACAAGTTTTAGATCATCTCTTTCTTAGGTTGAATAAGATTATCTCTTTCTTAGGTTGAATAAGATTATCTTTTTCTTAGGTTGAACAAGACTATCTGTTTCTTAGGTTGAACAAGATTATCTTTTTCCCAGGCTGAATAAGATTATCTTTTTCTTTGGTTGAACAAGATTATTTTTCAATTATTCAAATGAAGAAAAAAAATGTAATCCTTACTGATAAATATCAAGTATTTCCATGTTATGTTACTTGTGTAATCTAGACTGCATTGTTTTGTGAACATATCGCCATAACTCTGAGTAGTACTATAGTAGTTTTTTTCAATATGAGATGTTTACTTTTTATTATCTTTTAAGATCAGTTATCAATTTATCTAACATAATATGCTTCATAAAGTGACATTTCAAATTGTCATGATATTAAATGAGATAAATGTATTGATAAGAAAGTTTGTTATTAAATTAAGTTCTCTGCATGAAAGCGGTTTATAACACATCAATTCAGATAAGCTTATACATGACAATACATTTCTCTCATGATAAATATCTGTAAAGCTTGTACCATAAACCGAAGGGTCAAATTAAAGCGCATGATAATTCATTCCCCTAAAACCATAAACTGTAGGGTCAATTTAAAGTAGTAGATAATTCACTCCCTCATTACATATGTATCCCTGAATATGAAAAGCCATAAATCCAAGCTTGGATTAGAATACCCTGATAAATCATTCCTAACCAACTGTTTACCAATCACTCTACCCACTGGTAATCCACCATAAAGCCCCACAGATAACAATATACTTCCTCTTTACAAGAAATACCCAATTCTTGGAAGCGGTCACGCCACCTGACTAAAGACTACCGGTTAGACAACTGTTTACACTACCTGCAGTAAATGCACTGTTGGGACCCTCAGGGACTTATGCACAGCAGGCTATGATAACATGCAACATGGGATAATAGCGGTAATGACCCTGTAACAGTGTGATAAGCTGTAATAGCCTCCATCCATTTAGTGTGATTGCATCACAGAGTGACGGCTGTATCAATATTTACACTGAGGTGACATAACACTGCCATTCTCATGTTAAATGCTTTGGACAGTTGCCTCTGTTACCCAAAACAGTTCAACAGAACAGATGATCTGTTAGAAAGACATCATGGTGGTTTTAGACTGTGTGTTCGATTAAATGAAAAAGGTTGGATATAAGCATTCAACAACAGGTACAGGCATTTCAATCAGTTAATGAAATCTATGCAAACCCTAAAATCCATTAAAAAAACAGCATAAAGTAAAATAAGAATATGTCAGAATTGATATAATAGTTATATAATTTGCCACATCCCTGTTCCTAAGTGAATATATGAGCATTTCTAATTTAAAATTGGAAAATTGAAGATAATACTACCGTGGTTGTTCTTAACAAAAATGTAGAGCCAGTGGCTCTGTAGCTCATCAGGCTTCATATCACTTTTGCTTTAGGGTGTGGCAAATGTGGTTCCTCCCTTACTTTGGACCACAGGCCAGGGTCAGCATATGTACAATTTGGAATCCTCCTTATCTAACTTGCACACAAAGTTTCAGCTTTCTAGGCCTTATGCTTCTAGAGAAGAAGATGAAAATATGTTTTTAGGGTGTGGCCCCTGTGACCCTTATTAGGGGCAATAGATCCACCAAAGCTACAATTAATAATCCTCACTAGTCAAGGAGTCTGTACATAAAGTTTCAGCTTTCTAGGCCTTATGCTTCTAGAGAAGAAGATGAAAATAGGTTTTTAGGGTGTGGCCCCTGTGGCCCTTATTAGGGTCCACAGGGCCACCAAAGGTACAATTTATAATCCCCACTAGTCAAGGAGTCTGTACACCAAGTTTCAGTTTTCTAGGCGTTATGGTTCTGGAGAAGAAGTAAAAAATCCACAAAGTTTACGGACGGACGGACGGACGGACGGACGCCGGACACCATGCCATGCCATAAGCCCATCGGGCCTTACTGGCCAGATGAGCTAAATATGTCAATCGTCATTTTTCACTCAATAAAAATACTAAACAAAAATGTATAACGTTGCTAAAATGCTCCACAACTAGTATGAATACAAATTATATTAAATATCATTCAGATGTCAACAAATCTGATTAATCTCACGAGACTGAAACATTTTTTACGAAACATGGTTTGTATTCCCTTCTTGCCAACCACAATAAGGAGTTGTAAATCAGGTGAAGTATTCAGCTTCAATCAAGCATGTTCAACACCTACAGGTGTGACACCACAACCATCAAACACTCTTTAGCACCTGGCGATCGATGTGAATCAATCCTCACAGTGTAGGAGCGCTGTACTCGCGTTTTGCAGTACTGATGTGCCTGTACTCAAATTTGCAGTGTTTGTGTGGCACAGACCATTTCAAGACGAAAGACGCGCTCTCATATTGTAGTGAGTAGTTATTTTATTCAAACCACAGGGTCATAACAATGGAATATTTTGGTTCACAAGGGTTCAAAGCATTCAGATACCAAGTTTCAGACTCCAAAACTGTCGAATAAAAAAACTCTTGTGAAGTGAAAGTAACTGATGTGACGTATTTTCGGTTTCTTTTGAATTATCATTATTTCTCCTTTATAGACATTTATGATCTTTTGACACAAGCTTCTAGGTATTTCGTTCCACATTCTCTGCGAATTTCACTTTGATCCATGCAGTAGTTTAGCTCTAATAAGCAAAATTAGACTGTACTCAGATATTCAGTACTTGTGTGCAGGTAAGATTTAGTGTACTCGGTTCTTGCACACAAGTACTGAATATCTGAGTACAGTCTAATTTTGCTTATTAGAGCTAAACTACTGCATGGATCAAAGTGAAATTCGCAGAGAATGTGGAACGAAATACCTAGAAGCTTGTGTCAAAAGATCATAAATGTCTATAAAGGAGAAATAATGATAATTCAAAAGAAACCGAAAATATGTCACATCAGTTACTTTCACTTCACAAGAGTTTTTTTATTCGACAGTTTTGGAGTCTGAAACTTGGTATCTGAATGCTTTGAACCCTTGTGAACCAAAATATTCCATTGTTATGACCCTGTGGTTTGAATAAAATAACTACTCACTACAATATGAGAGCGCGTCTTTCGTCTTGAAATGGTCTGTGCCACACAAACACTGCAAATTTGAGTACAGGCACATCAGTACTGCAAAACGCGAGTACAGCGCTCCTACACTGTGATCCTTCCCTACCAAAGTACAATCAATGAACTCTTTGTGCAAAATAAATCAAATTTTTCACCAAATGCATTGGTTTCTATAATTTAATACAATCAATATACGGTTTGTGCACAAAAAAATCTAATTTTTCAGCAAATGCATTTATTTCTATAATTTAGTACAATCAATATACTGTTTGTGCCCAAAAAATCATACTTTTCAGCAAATGCATTTGTATCTAACACAGATTCAGTATATTTTGTTTCAGGCAAGTTATCATTTTTAGAGATGCATTATTCCTTTCTACTATTATTGCACAATCCATTAACTCTTCGTGCTAAATGAAATCAAACTTTTCAACAAATACATTTGATTCTATTATATAATATAGTTCTATTCAGACACAAGTCACAGTTTTTTAGAGATAAGCTCTTTTTACACTGTATACAGTATCTTATAGTCAGAATATTGCTCTACCCAAGAGACAAAGCATATGTTTAAATTCACTTTTTACTGATCCATATCTTCTCAATCCATGAACTCTTTGTATAAAAAAAAAGAATAAAACTCCTTAGCAAATACATTTGATTCTACTTCATAATCAGAATTTATCCAAGACACAGGGCATATAATCTTTTTAATCAATACATTGTATAAAGGTGGTTCATGGTTTAGCAAATACATTTATTTCTATTTCATAATCAGAATTTATCCAAGACACAGTGCAAATAATCTTTTTATTGAATACATTGTGTGCAGTATTTTATATAGTTCAAGAGTGGATTTAGAGTATCACCCCTCCCAAGGGACAAGTCATCTGTTTTAGTTTACTTCTCTGCTGATCCACGTGAAGTGAACAAAGAGCCAATCACGTTCTGAACATGCTCCATGAACTCCTAGCAGGGAAACCCCCTCTAGGGAGGGTGAATATTTCATATGGATATATAGCGTGGCAGTACTGTGTACAGATTCTGGCGTGATAGGTAGAACTTATCACACTCTTATCTCAACCCTCAACATGCAACTAATGGCTGGCTGGAATTTAGTCTATAACATCTTGTAATAGTTAAATTAATGAAGATATTTCACATTTTAAGTGCTAACCTAAAATATCATCTGATATGATAGACTCAGATACGTTTTACAATATACTTTTGTTAAATTCGATTGATATTTGTGTTTAAGATACTTGATTTTATTTTGTTTTAATCCACTAATCAATAAGCACAAATTTTATTTATTGACCCTAAAAGTAGCCATTTAATCCTTTATTGACACAGGTCAGCATGTTTCTGTATTGAACAGCTTAACATAGATAATCAAACAAAATGTTTACAATATATCTTTGATAAATTTAATCGAAAATCCTTTTTTGAGAAATTTCTATATTTTGTTTATTGGTTGATTTTTAAGCACCAATATCATTTAATGTCCATCAAGGTGTGTTATAAAAGTTTGGACACAGAACTCCCAAGTCAGCATGTCCCTGTATCAAGAAACTTAAAATAGATTATCAAACAAAATTTACAATATATCTTTGATAAATGTAATAGAAAATCCGTTTTTAAGAAATTTCTATATTTTTTTTATTGGTTGATGATTTTTAAGCACAAATATCATTTATTGTTTATGAAGGTGTGTCATATAAATTTGGACACAGAACTCCTGAGTCAGCATGTTCCTGTATCAAACAGCTTAAAATAGATTATCAAACAAAATGTTTACAATATATCTTTGATAAATTTAATCGAAAATCCTTTTTTAAGAAATTTCTATATTTTGTTAATTGGTTAATGATTATTAAGCACAAATATCATGTATTGGCTATCAAGGTGTGTTATAAAAGTTTGGCCACAGAACTCCTGAGTCAGCATGTTCCTGTATCAAGCAGCTTAACATAGATACTCAAACATGTAGTGATGTCTTATTCCTGAAGGTAAATATGTAAAGATATTAAGTTCCTCATTGCAAATTTATATAATATTAAGTTGCCGATAGCAAACACATAAAGATATTTAGTTGTCAGTGTCAAATATGTAGAAATATTAAGTTGCCAATGGCAAACATGTAAAGATATTTAGTTGTCAGTATCAAATATGTAGAAATATTAAGTTGCCAATGGCAAATATGTAAAGATATTTAGTTGCTCTTGTATTTACTTAGTTTCCCAACTACAGCGAAGTGAAGACAACTGGGCTAATCCTTATCTGTGAGTTCACGTGGGCACAAAAACAATAGCTGCACAGAACTAGCACACGATGTCACTGTGACAGACGGGGTCTCTCGGGACCCAGCTTACATCTCGGCCTCCTTCTTAACCCTTTACATGCTGCTAGAGAATAGAGAATGTATATAAGACAACATTACTAACGTGGAATACATCTGAATCAAAGCAGTAGCAACAGTAAGAAACACGAAGGATGTGAAACATCTGAATTAAAACATTTTTTAAAATCATGAAAATAGATAAAGAATGGATTAGCCAACAAGCTCTGTAATTTGGAGTAATATTGTCTGATTCAAGAATTAAGAATTGAGATATAGTATCAAATGATGGATTAAGAAACGCAAAAGATTTGAACTACAGATATAAAGCAGCATCTGCTATCTAATAAAAGAAAAACAAAAAACATATGAAATATATATGATATAAAGCAGTAACCTATTAAGGAGGCCAAAGATGAGAACTACCGGCATATATATATCCGATGAGGCACTACCTATGATATATAAACACACAAAGGACGTGGAATATATCTGATTCAAGAATAGGGGTACATGCAGTATGAGAAACACAAAGGATGTGGAATATGTCAATCATGATAAAGAATTTCCTAGGAGAGAATCCTATTTCTTATCCTGTTTTACATTTTTTATCATCAAACTTTGACATGATATTGAAACCACAATTAACTGATACATTCTATCAACTATACAGTAAGCTTTTCCACGTCAGTTAATAATTCTGGCAACTCTTGAGTTATTATAAGGATATGGATATGATAATCTACATACCTACGTGTTGTTATATGTGTGGTTAGAGAGAGATAGTATCTTGCAAGGCATGCAAACTATGTGAATGATAATACAGCTCTCTTACATGAAACAGCAATACCCAGCAGTTCTGTTTCATTAGTCCAAATTTCTCCAATTCATTATTTCATTAGCTTAACATACCATCTCCAAAACAAAAGACTCACAAGACATGCTTATTATTAGCACTACAAATTATCTTAAAAGACCACTTCACAGCTAATACAAGATTGAAAAAAAGTAATCCATGAAAACTGCAAAGGGAGAATGTTGCCATTTGTTTGTAAATGTTCGATGACAATGTCAACTTTTTGCCGTAAAACAAATGTTTGGCGCACGGAGGTTTACCAAACAAATTTATCGAGGCAGGAGGCAACATCGAGACAAACACTTGGACCCATTATCATGACTGTGGTCCTAATCTGTGCTAATCACAGAACTCCCGGTGACAATCCTCTATCACAGACATGCAAGCCTCGCGCCTCGACCTGGGACCCTCTGTTATGTAGGAAAGTCATGCAGACCTCATTTGTAGTCAATCTTCATGTTTCCATCTTTTGAAGATGGACAGAGAAGCCTTAAAGGGACAGTAGCATGTTTT
The DNA here is from genome assembly GCA_916613615.1 of Steromphala cineraria. Lineage (NCBI taxonomy): Eukaryota > Metazoa > Mollusca > Gastropoda > Trochida > Trochidae > Steromphala > Steromphala cineraria. The sequence continues at coordinate 3,801,628 of OU744729.1, forward strand.
TTGATAATTTTATATTTTAATATTTTCACCGATAATTGTAAGTGAATGCTATATGTATTATTTTGACAGTGTCAAAAACCTCATTACACAAGCAAATCATCCATAGTCAGAGGACAAATTATGAAGATTAACACAAAATGCATTGGCGGCCATTTTGTGTGAACACCTTTAATACATTTTGTGTAAGAGAAAGGAATCGCATGGCTAAACTTTACGTAACATATTTGAATTATTACTGCTTGATTTAGTTTAAATACATTGTCTTTCAATTGGAACCATTAATTTTCATTTTCCTGATATCACCTTACACTCCCCCTAAAAACGTGCTCCTGCCCCTTTAAGATTTAGAGAACAACATTATTTCTGACATTTTTCTACTGTATCACTTGCTTGACAACTACATAAGGATCTATGTTGACGTAACTTTCACAGAATAAAGAAGTTGATTATCTATAAAATAATCCTCCTTGTTGATCATCACACCAACTTCTAGAATGCAAATTAAAGACATCATACATTATATCTGTTGCTTGACCAAACTAAGGCACTACACATAATCAAAAGCATTTCTGATAAATAATAAAGGAAGGTGTTGTCATAATTTCATGACAATAAATTATCAAGTAACAAATGAGTAGAATAATTCACAATGAATGAATATATGATTATAATTTCTTTCAGACTAAATGAGATCAATAGAACTAAATAATGAAGAACAATGAAAGAGTAATTGAATGAAGCAGTTCCACGGAATGAATGAATGAATAAGAAATAAATGGATGGACGTCGATATTTGTCAGAAGTTTGGATAAATGCAGAAATTGGTCAGATGAATGAATGAATGAATGAATGAATGAATGAATGAATGAATGAATGAATGAATGAATGAATGAATGAGAAATAAATGGATTGACATCGAAATTTGTCAGAAGTTTGGATAAATGCAGAAATTGATCAGATGGATGGATGAATGAATGAATGAATGAATGAATGAGAACAGTAGAAGATTGAATGAATCAGTAGACAAAGACCAGACCATATGTTGTGTAGCAAGTTCAGGTTTCACTGTGCCCAGTTAGCAACACAGGGTGGAGTAGACCAACTCCTTCTCTCGTCCCGAACCTCAAAGAAAATAAAGTTGAATGCCAAGTCGCTATAGACACCACAGGAGATAGATTCTTAGACTTGGTGAATAACAACAAACCACAAGAGATAGCTCCCCTTCTCTCAATCTTGATGCATGTGCTTGATGCTGGACTAGGGTCCAAAAGAGAAGATGAATGAGTTATTGTTTTACGCCGCTTGGGCAATATTGCAGCCATTAGAGGCGTGAAGAGAAGAGGAATATACAGAATCTTACTGAAGAGACTTCTCTATACAAATAACAAGACAAGTTTATAAAGTTACAAATAGTTGAGAAGACACAATGTAAGACAAAGAGGGGGAGATGTTATACACCATCTAAAATAATTCTAAACCTTCTTTGAACACGTCACTGACATAAAACTCGTAATGCAGTTATGTTATACCAAGCATTGGATGTCATTACTAATTTCATTTTGTGATAATAAGAGTATAATTGTTAGCGCCATGTATAGACAAACCTTGAAGTTTACATCAATACAGAAAAGGGTTTATATTGACAAATTCGATCTTGAAAACAATTTTTTCAAGTAAATGTTGTAAATTCACCAGCTGAGGATAAGTTGTGTTCATTTCAAGATGTCACTCAATCCGGATTTCAATAAAATAGTTTTAGACATAAGGAAAGAGGGAGAGTTTAGGGATGGTTTCAACTTGCAATGTTTGTTATATCCTGTTATGTGATTTATAGCAAGGAATATACTGGTTTTTTTTAACATGTTTAAAGAAAGAATCTTGTAGAAAGACGATAATGTAAATTCCCTTATATCAGGAAAAGGAGCCCTAAAACTATCTTTGTATTTATTAAATCTAATGAATGGCCAGGGGCCAAAGTGGCTTGTGAAAAAAAAGTTATTTGTCCTGAAGTGCATTGATAATATTTTTTTACCGCAAATGAAATTTAGATAATTCTCTCTTCTAAGAAATGATACAGTATTCATAAATCTTTCAAAAAGTGAGATCTCTTACTCTAATTATTATAATAATACATCATTAAAACTAAAAATAAAAAGGAACTCATAATGAAATGGTAACATATAATGTATACTTATGACTCCTAACTGACAGATTTTCAAAACATGCAACAACATAAATGCTTGCACTATATAGATAAACTCATCCATCACACGTGCCTCCTAAATGTACGGTACCTTAAATCAAATATCAGGTGAAAGCTATAGCTTGAATGAGGTGCTTGTATAGTGGATATCTTAATTTCACCTCCACAGAAGAGAGTACATTGATGTAAACTCCAGAGTGACAACCCTTTCTCAGAAGTTTGTCTACCTTATACTACAGTGATATTCACGCTTAACTTTTAGACTCAAGTATACCTAACGCCAGGTATATTAAAAACATTTCATTCTGTTCTTTTACCTGATTTCAACTATGTTGATTGCATTGTAGATCTTAAAATCAAAATAGAATGTTAAAAATAATATTTATACCAAATATGATTAACAGGATTTATTAATGAATGAGTCAAGTATTTCAATGTGGGAGGCAACAATCTGGTAAAGATCCTGATTTTTGTCAAACAGAAGTGTGTACGTCTTTGTGATCTTGACACACCCGAGTGAGCACAGCTGGGCACGAGACGATGAGATATACATGATATACCCTGCACCTACTCACACTATGTCACACAATTACATTCATACAACAACAATGTAGACATTGCCTGAACACTGCCCTTCACCCTGCTACAAGGCATAACAGTTCTATACAATGTTCAACATGTATGGAGATATAGAGTTTATCACATGTGTAGCAGCGTGGAACATTAACTCAAAATCTCCACATGACTGAATCCTTTCTGGGGGTCGGTCTCCATAATGTCAAAGTAACCCAACAGGAAACGACTTTGTCAAGATCAGTTTACTGAAACTCCTGATAAATAACAATGACTCAAGAAATTTGAATTTTTTCTTTCTTTTGGGTTTATAAAGACGCTATAAGATATTATGTAATCTAAGCTCCAAACTAAAACATATCAAATGAGAACTTCACACATGTTTGTTTAATCTGAAAAACACCATTTCAAAACATTATGGTGTCCTGCTGTTGTATTTACTTTTGTTTGTATTGTTCTATTATGTTGAGTAATTTTGGCTATATCTGGTATCTTTGGCTATATTTGCCAGTGATCAACTCCAGAGATGGATACTAGGCCCTATATAAATGAAATATTATTAATATTTCTATAGAAAACTTGTACAAAGTAAAAGAGTCGGAGTATATACAACTGCACCTGTGGAAGATACCTACACTGTCAAACACCACAAAATGTCACTGTTGAAACCGTTCAATTCCACACAAAAACACTCTGTACTTTAGGTAATGACTTTAGAAATAGGCAAACATCCTAACTTCACAGGTAAAATGTCAAGAAACAACCCAAAAGACTTAACCCGGAGAAAACATACTTTATCTTCCTTACGCTAAGATTAGGCACGGATGTCTAAGTAAAGGCATCACTCTAGATGAAGCACCTGTAAATATAAGTAATGAGACAGTTGCCGGGGAGGGTAGATATATACCTATGTAGTTACCTGGGGAAGGAAGACTGGTCCCTCTTACAAATATACACAGATAAGCTCACCCTAACGATGTCAATCTCGTCTCTGTCATTAACCTTGCCAACCTGGTGACGGAGATATGTGGAGTGCTTGTTTGGAAGAAGGCATTGCTTGAATGCTTTGAATCATAATTCATCATTTTCATATAAGTGCTCATTTCTTTCAAATCTCCTTTGATGGCATATTTATCTTGGAGATATTTCATACGTAACTTGTTTTCATTAGGAATACACATATAGGGTATTTGATTTGTGTTTATTGATTCCTGTGTACATTCAATAACCATAAATCCTTTCACAATTATCTGTCGTTAACTATGGGTATATGGCATATATGCATGTTATGAAATCATCAATCATGAAAATCTTATCAACATTTTTTTTCAAACTTCAAGAAAAAGACTTTATATGGAGTTGATAACTCTAGAAAATCTTTCTTAGATATGTGACATAGATCAGATGAAACTAATAGGCTCAAGTACAATATTAATGAGATGATGTAGCCTGCAGGATACAGGGTCTCCACAACATTGCTCAACCCTCAGATAGTCTGTGCTTAGGTTTGTTTGATTTTAAAATAATTTTCCCCATAACTTGCATATAGAATATGGTGCACGATAGTGAATTACTGAAATGAAATTTCTCAAGTAAGGGTATCATAAAGGACAATCCATAATTATACAGATACAACCTTTCATCAAAACTTTAACTCTTAACCTATTTTCAATTATTGTTAGACGCAAGGACCCAACCACATAAATATCCTTATGCAAGATCATTACTGCCATATTCATAACCTATTTTTATTTCAATTATCCAAATATTATCAATTCAATCATTAGGATGAATTGCATTCTTCACAAATAGATATATTGCAGAGTAAATGTTAGAGAAGCCATTAGTGTTGAAGCTAAGTTTGTACTTGTGGAGGAGTAAATATTGAATACAGTGACTATGTAAACTGGGTCCCCTCAGGGACTCTTCTCTATTCAAGCTGGGGCACTAACCAGCATACATCAAACCCTCACAATAGCACAGGTTTAACCCTAAATTGATGGGGGTATGTGGAGATGAGCGTTATATAACTTATGTAACAGTAGACTTATATTTAGTCTCTGAAATGTTTTTAGTAAAAATCTTATTTTATTAAATTTTTAAAAGGAGCCTCAGACAAATGGAGATTTTCAGAGCTAGAGCAGCCCAGATCTAGACTTGCTTCCATGGGGTGAATTATATGCTCAAGCGTCTGTGTGTAAGACTAATGTAACAGTTGCCTCAACTGGATTATAAACAATCCCTACTTTGCCATACAACATGATAAGGAACAATCCTCTGTTCTGAATACATCAAATGGAAATGAAGTTCAGACTGTTCAAGAGAGTCTTTTGATTTTTTATCATGATTGCTACTGTTAATAAAGGTTTATGATTTACGGTTTTGACTGTTGAAAAGTTTTTATCATGAGGGCTACTTTAGTAAAGGGAGACACCATAAGACTATGCATTGCTGTGGAACCTGCAGGCCTTGTTTGGAGATAGTGATATAGGAGTCTTTGAATGCAGTAGTTCGACAAAATCTAACTTCATGAAGTAGGTTGAAGACATGCCTTTTTGGATATGATAATTCACTACATACAATTCAGTTCTTTGGGCTCATGTTAGGTAGAACATATTTAGGGTCCTGACATCAAAGGGGTTAACAATTGTGAGCCTAAACCTACCATTATAACTGATTTGACAAGCATGTTTGACAGGCAACTTTGTCTCAATGAAAACATGAAAGTCAGATTGAGTTGTGCTGGTTCACTCAGTAAATTGGGGATGGCAAGGTGCACCAGAGAAAGCGAAACTGTTTTTGATGATATTTTGGGAAATAAAACAACCGGTATTCTTTTTAAGGAAATATGTAAGAAAATGCATGTCAACCATTACTCATTAATTTTTTATAAATTCTGATACATGATTCAATCCTCACAAATCAAAATGATTCTACAATAAGTTATATATTAAGTAAGTTCATTTCAACAAACAATAATTTCTTTCTAAATAAAATCAAGCGGTATAATCATAACATTTGTCAAAATACCAAATTTATGTCTTTAAGAAAAACAAAAATTTATCAAACCAAATAAATAAACTTTGTATTGGATAAGGAAGGAGAGATATCCACAAGTGATATCCACCGGGAGGTGGGTAGATATGGGTGTTATTAACGAGGAGAGGTCGGAAGGTTACCAATGACACGGGTGCTATGTAGAGTGAAAGGGTCGCAGGCTTCACGCACGGGCCTCACGTACAGGCAACACATCATGAGTGCAGGTATATACACCAGCAATATCCTACAGTACTCATATGCTTATAACAGGGGTTTGAACATTTTGAAATTGCATGATCTTTCTACGTTTTGATCTAGGTCACAGCGCTGTGATTGAAAGATGAAACTAATCAGTAATCAGGAATCTAAGTCAGTTGTTACATCAGCTTTCAACTCTGAGAAACATTCAAATCAATTGTTATAAAGGGCAACAGTTTTACCATATTAACTCTTTCTCTGTGGAAATAATTAGTGACAACCATACCTAGATGGACAAAATGCTTATTCATTTTCATTTTGCTACTGGTGTATTCTCTTGAATATGTTTATGATTTGTACCTCATCCCTTAAAGGGGCAGTAGCACGTTTTTAGGGGGAATATAAGGTGATGTCAGGAAAATGAAAATAAATGGTTCCAATCTTTAGACAATGTATAAAAACTAAATGGAGCAGTAATAAATCAAATATACAATGTAAAGTTAAGCCATGCGATTCCTTTTCTTACACAAAATGAATTAAAGGTGTTCACACAAAAATGGCTGCCAATGGATTTTATGTTAATCCTCATACTTTGTTCTCTGACTACGGATGATTGGTTTGTGTTATGAAATTTATGATACTATCAAAGTAATTCATTTAGCATTAACTTATAGTTATCAGTAAAAATAGAGCCATTGGCTCTGTAGCTCATCAGGCATCATATCAAGTTTGCTTTATACAGGCAAGATGAACTAAAAATGAAACTGATGTTACCTATTGCAAGAAAACCTATAAAAAAATTACAAAACAAATGTATTATTATTCAACACTTTCTAGATCGCCAATATCAGACAGTGAAAGAAGTCCACACTAAAATATCCAAGGAGAAATAAATTTGCCATAGACTGTCATCTAATGGAGAAAAATAGGTTTTTAAGATTGTGACCCCTGTGACCCTATTTGGGGTCATGGGGTCACAAAACCTACAGTTTAGAATCCCAATTGGCCAAGGAGTCTACATGCAGTCTTTCAGCTCAATAGACCTTAAGGAGCTAAAGATGATGATGAAAATAAGTTTTTAAGGTTGTGACCCCTGTGACACTATTTGGGGTCATGGGGTCACGAAATCTACAATTTAGAATCCCCATTGGCCAAGGAGTCTGCACATATAATTTTAGCTCTCTAGACCTTTTGGAACTTGAGAAGAAGATGAAAATAGTTTTTTAAGGTTGTGACCCCTGTGACCCTATTTGGGGTCACAGGGTCAACAAAGTTACAAATTAGAATCCCCATTGTCCAAGGAGTCTTCACATATCAATATTAACTCTCTAGACCTTTTGGAACTGGAGAAGAAGATGAGAATTGGTTTTTAAGGTTGTGACACCTGTGACCCTATTTGGGGTCATGGGGTCACGAAATCTACAATTAAGAATCCCGATTGGCCAAGGAGTCTGCACATATCGTTTTCAACTCTTTAGTCCTTTTAGTACTGGAGAAGAAGATGAAAATAGGTTTTTAAGGTTGTGACCCCTGTGACCCTATTTGGGGTCACAGGTTCACAAAGTTACAAATTAGAATCCCCATTGTCAAAGGAGTCTGCACATATCACTTTCAACTCTCTAGTCCTTTTAGAACTGGAGAAGAAGATGAAAATAGGTTTTTAAGGTTGTGACCCCTGTGACCCTATTTGGGGTCACAGGGTCACCAAAGTTACAAATTAGAATCTCCATTGTCCAAGGAGTCTGCACATATAATTTTTAACTCTCTACTCCTTTTAGAACTGGAGAAGAAGATGAAAATAGGTTTTTAAGGTTGTGACCCCTGTGACCCTATTTGGGGTCACAGGTTCACCAAAGTTACAAATTAGAATCCCCATTGGCCAAGGAGTATGCACATATCATTTTTAACTCTCTAGTCCATTCTTTTAGAATTTTCCAAGGTGATTTGTCACATATATTATTGAAATCAGAATAATGATTATATATATTGTTGTATGGGTAAAATTCTGAATACAACAGTTGATGTCAGGTTTCATTTATTCTAAGCTCTAGAGTTTTTGATGACAAGACTACTGTATAGAACTAAATATACATCTTATATAATATATATCAGGGTACAAGAAGCTCAACATATGGTACGTCCTTCTAGGTATAGAGGAATTTCAGCTCATAAATCAGAACCACATTCCTTTCATGAATACTGCAAACACTGCATTATCTACTTTATATCTAACATATACATACTTTATCAAAGAGTAAATAATGAAGCATGGTTAATGAAAAGAACTTTGATCTTTCAAAAAGTAAAAGTCATTAGTTTGGATTAAAAAATGGTTTTCAGAAATACTTACATGATAAAAGTTATAGTAACATGGTCATTGGATGAATCAGAGGAAGAAAGCATACATTAATATTATATTGCACTGCAGTGAAACCTGAAAGCATTAGCTGTAACTGGAGCAACAAGGCTGACACTGCAGTGAAACCTGAAAGCACTAGCTGTAATTATATGATACTTTATCAAAAAGTAAATAATGAAGCATGGTTAATGATACAAACTTTTATCTTTCAAAAAGTAAAAGTCATGAGATTGGGTTTAGAAATGATTTTCAAGAATACTACATTATAAAAGTTGGCCATTAAATGAATCGGAGGCAAAAAGCATAAATAGATATTATAGTTTAATGCTAGAGTACAGCATTGCAGAATTTGCAGTGAAACCTGAAAGTATTTACTGTAACAGAAGCAACATGGCTGAAACTGCACTACATTGAATTGCAAGGTTCGTGTGACAGGGACATAAAACCTCTTTTACTGTAGAATGTGAAGACTTCTCCACTTTTCCACCTATATTATTACATGAAATCACTTGACAGCACTTTAGAATAGGATGAATTCAAAGTGAAAACCACAGGAAAATAAAGCCTCATACCCAAAGTCTTACATGCACTTTACTTAGCTTATCAATTTAGGTCATTTACAACAGTACAGACAACAAACTAGTTCTTGTGGTTTTCTTAAAGGTAACATTTCCACTTCATATGACTTGGTTTGGTATCAAGAATGGACACTTAACAATTATTGCTGGGCATTAAATTAAAAACAATTTCATTTTGTAATTTAATAAACTTCTAAAGCTATCATTGGGGGTACCAATATGAAAGGTGCATTCAAGATTATTTTTTTAAAATTCTATATTTCAAGAATTTAACTTATGACATTCAACTGTAGCAAGAGTCTAACCATAGCCTCAGACATTCAGCATCAGAAGTGTGTCAAACATATTCATTTGAGCAAGTTAGTTTAAAAACTATATCTATCTTAAACTGTATATCTATTTGCAGACTTTATCTAAAGCCAAAGCAAATAGCTTATCAGAATGGTGTAAGCCATAAATCAAACATGAACGACTCTCAGTACCATACCACTATGTAAATACTGATCATTTCAATCTTAACAAAAAACGACAGTTTTATCATCATAAATACTTTTTGCTTCTTAGAAATAGTTTCATCTTATACTGTTATGAACAATTAATTTGTTAAATTTATGATTTTCCAACCAGTATTATTGGAATCTACATTTATGCGAAGATGTGACAAGGAAATAAATCTAAATATTTAACAATTTCATAGTTCTTTGAAAACAAAATCGAAAATCTTGAAGAAAAAAAAAACTTAAACATTTCTTCATTCTTCAATGACAATTCAGTATGAAATGAATGGTATTTGATATAACAACCAAAATTTTCTTGGGTTAATTCCTCAAATCAACAAAATATTTTTGCACCAAGATATATCATAAGTCAGTATCATCACACCTCTAACATGGCATTTGCCAATTTCCTATGATATCACAGGAGAGCTTAAAGGGAAATGAATAATGAATGATGTTTAAAGACGTCACCCACCCACATCTGACTACCATGTATGTTTAATGAATACTAAATGTCACCAACTGGATGATACTAGCTAGTAATGAAGGAATATACATGAGAGATCATGGGGGATAATAATGATGTTAATAGGCCATGACGTTACAGATAGCCCCACACACTGTGCACTCTAGTCTTGCATGCATTAAAGATTTTACTAATATCATACATAGAGATTACTACCCGAGGAAGTGTGTCATATGACTTTTATGAAATGAGTGTGAATTTGTGTATTACCCGAGCAAGAGCGAGGGTTATACACAAATTTGCACCAGTTCTTTATTATCGATTCTATTCCATTTTACCATCTCAGAAAAATCCAAGAAACGGGTCGCTTCCCTTGCGTCAGCCTGATACAGTGACGTCATGAACACTGGTGTTATGATGTCACAGACAAAACAATACGGAAACTCAAGCTACAACAACCGTTGCTAAACAAGGGATATGTGCTCTAGTGCTCATACTGAAAATATGTCACCACTTATTTTCAACCATATGGGTAATAATGCTATTTACATATTTGCAGCTAGAAATCTCAGTCTCTTTTAATCTTATTTTCCCAAATTTCAAGTTTTGGATTGATTTACCCAATTTTAAAAGTCAAGGTGTTAGTCTAACTTCTCTTGAGCTGAGAAGAGTTTTAGAGTCTATGGCTGCTGCAACCAAACTATTAAAAACAAGGCATTATCCAAGCCAAAATGTCAGATACAGGCTTAAATCATTGCAAGGAATTGTCTTGAAATGGGAACTGTACGATGTTATCAGGTTCAAGGTGAAATTTTAACCTTTGAGAAAATCTGCTTATAGATAATTGATTTATCGATTTGCAAATTTTTTAGTCAACTGTAAATTGTTGGGGGGAATGAAATTTTAACATAGATCAGCTTTATCACCATTAATATTGAATACCTTAATGTAAAAACAATGTTGAACAGTTTTTGAATGTTCATTTCCAGACATGGTAATATTTTCAACCATCACTACACTTAACAGGCCACAATCTCTGTGACAGTAGGGCATAAAGATCCAATTTCTCTAAAGAAGAAAATGACAGGGTGTTATGGACACAACAAAGGGGAAGCGATCTCTATCTCCCTTGATTGAGCCTATACACAACACTAATACCCTCTCCACACTCGGTAACAAACACTTTGTTGGTCCCTGGATTTATATAGTGGTAGATAATAAACAAGCCTTTCTACACACAACAAACCCACCACCAATATGCAAGAGTCTTTACTCTTTCAATATAGTTCAAGTTCTCTAAAAAATAGAGCCATTGGCTCTGTAGCTCATCAGGCATCATATCAAGTTTGCTTTATACAGGCAAGATGAGCTAAAAATGAAACTGATGTTACCTATTGCAAGAAAACCTATAAAAAAAAATTACAAAACAAATGTATTATTATTCAACACTTTCTAGATCGCAAATATCAGACAGTGAAAGAAGTCCACACTAAAATTTCCAAGGAGAAATAAATTTGCCATAGACTGTCATCTAATGGAGAAAAATAGGTTTTTAAGATTGTGACCCCTGTGACCCTATTTGGGGTCATGGGGTCACAAAACCTACAGTTTAGAATCCCAATTGGCCAAGGAGTCTACATGCAGTCTTTCAGCTCAATAGACCTTTAGGAGCAAAAGATGATGATGAAAATAAGTTTTTAAGGTTGTGACCCCTGTGACCCTATTTGGGGTCTTGGGGCATGGGGTCACGAAATCTACAATTTAGAATCCCCATTGGCCAAGGAGTCTGCACATATAATTTCAGCTCTCTAGACCTTATGGAACTGGAGAAGAAGATGAAAATAGTTTTTTAAGGTTGTGACCCCTGTGACCCTATTTGGGGTCACAGGGTTAACAAAGTTACAAATTAGAATCCCCATTGTCCAAGGAGTCTGCACATATCAATATTAACTCTCTAGACCTTTTGGAACTGGAGAAGAAGATGAGAATTGGTTTTTAAGGTTGTGACCCCTGTGACCCTATTTGGGGTCATGGGGTCACGAAATCTACAATTAAGAATCCCCCGATTGGCCAAGGAGTCTGCACATATCATTTTCAACTCTATTGTCCTTTTGGAACTTGAGAAGAAGATGAAAATAGGTTTTTAAGGTTGTGACCCCAGTGACCCTATTTGGGGTCACAGGGTCAACAAAGTTACAAATTAGAATCCCCATTGTCCAAGGAGTCTGCACATATCAATATTAACTCTCTAGACCTTTTGGAACTGGAGAAGAAGATGAGAATTGGTTTTTAAGGTTGTGACTCCTGTGACCTTATTTGGGGTCATGGGGTCACGAAATCTACAATTAAGAATCCCGATTGGCCAAGGAGTCTGCACATATCATTTTCAACTCTATAGTCCTTTTAGTACTGGAGAAGAAGATGAAAATAGGTTTTTAAGGTTGTGACCCCTGTGACCCTATTTGGGGTCACAGGTTCACCAAAATTACAAATTAGAATCCCCATTGTCCAAGGAGTCTGCACATATCACTTTCAACTCTCTAGCCCTTTTAGAACTGGAGAAGAAGATGAAAATAGGTTTTTAAGGTTGTGACCCCTGTGACCCTATTTGGGGTCATGGGGTCACGAAATCTACAATTAAGAATCCCGATTGGCCAAGGAGTCTGCACATATCATTTTCAACTCTATAGTCCTTTTAGTACTGGAGAAGAAGATGAAAATAGGTTTTTAAGGTTGTGACCCCTGTGACCCTATTTGGGGTCACAGGTTCACCAAAGTTACAAATTAGAATCCCCATTGTCCAAGGAGTCTGCACATATCACTTTCAACTCTCTAGTCCTTTTAGAACTGGAGAAGAAGATGAAAATAGGTTTTTAAGGTTGTGACCCCTGTGACCCTATTTGGGGTCACAGGTTCACCAAAGTTACAAATTAGAATCCCCATTGTCCAAGGAGTCTGCACATATCACTTTCAACTCTCTAGTCCTTTTAGAACTGGAGAAGAAGATGAAAATAGGTTTTTAAGGTTGTGACCCTGTGACCCTATTTGGGGTCATGGGGTCACGAAATCTACAATTTAGAATCCCCATTGGCCAAGGAGTCTGCACATATCGTTTTTAACTCTCTAGTCCTTTTAAAACTGGAGAAGAAGATGAAAATAGGTTTTTAAGGTTGTGACCCCTGTGACCCTATTTTGGGTCACAGGGTCACCAAAGTTACAAATTAGAATCTCCATTGTCCAAGGAGTCTGCACATATAATTTTTAACTCTCTACTCCTTTTGGAACTGGAGAAGAAGATGAAAATAGGTATTTAAGGTTGTGACCCCTGTGACCCTATTTGGGGTCACATGGTCACCAAAGTTACAAATTAGAATCCCCATTGGCCAAGGAGTCTGCACATATCATTTTTAACTCTCTAGTCCTTCTGGAACTGGAGAAGAAGATGAAAATAGGTTTTTAAAGTTGTGACCCCTGTGACCCTATTTGGGGTCACAGGTTCACCAAAGTTACAAATTAGAATCTCCATATGCTAAGGTATTTGTACACAAAATTTCAGCTCTCTAATGTGTATGGTTCATGAGGAGAAGTCGAAAGTGTCAAAAGTTTACGGACGGACGGACGACGGACGTCGGACGACGGACGGACGACGGGCCATGCCATAAGCCCATCTGGACTTTCAGTCCTGATGAGTTAAAAATGCTATGGATGGATGTCATCATAGATATTCAACAAACCTAAAAACAATGAATGCTGCTTGCCTCAGATATGTTTAAGTCTTTACTCTTTCGATATAGACTCTGTAATTAATGCTTAGGGAGGACGTCATCATAGATATTAAACAATCCTACAAACAATGATTACTGCTTGCCTCAGATTGGTTTAAGTCTTTCCTCTTTCGATATAGACTCTGTAATTAATGCTTAGGATGGACGTCATCATAGATATTAAACAATCCTACAAACAATGGATTCTGCTTGCCTCAGATTGGTTTAAGTCTTTACTCTTTTGATTTAGACTCTGTAATTAATGCTTAGGATGGACGTCATCATAGATATTAAACAATCATACAAACAATGGATTCTGCTTGCCTCAGATTGGTTTAAGTCTTTACTCTTTTGATTTAGACTCTGTAATTAATGCTTAGGATGGACGTCATCATAGATATTAAACAATCATACAAACAATGGATTCTGCTTGCCTCAGATTGGTTTAAGTCTTTACTCTTTTGATTTAGACTCTGTAATTAATGCTTAGGATGGACGTCATCATAGATATTAAACAATCATACAAACAATGGATTCTGCTTGCCTCAGATTGGTTTAAGTCTTTCCTCTTTCGATATAGACTCTGTAATAAATGCTTAGGACGGACGTCATCATAGATATTAAACAATCCTACAAACAATGGATTCTGTTTGCCTCAGATTGGTTTAAGTCTTTCCTCTTTCGATATAGACTCTGTAATAAATGCTTAGGACGGACGTCATCATAGATATTAAACAATCCTACAAACAATGGATTCTGCTTGCCTCAGATTGGTTTAAGTCTTTCCTCTTTCGATATAGACTCTGTAATAAATGCTTAGGACGGACGTCATCATAGATATTAAACAATCCTACAAACAATAAATGCTGCTTGCCTCAGATATGTTTAAGTCATTACTCTTTTGATTTAGACTCTGTACCTGTTGCCTTTCATAAGTGACACTGAATACAAAATCATTCACTATGAATATACATGTTTAAGTATATTCCATTCACAAGAAAATTATTCAGTTATGCAATGTTGCAAGCATTTTTAATTCATGAATTGAAATTTTAATATCAAAGTAACACTTTATTAATATGTCTCTGTAAGTACTGTATGTGCATATTTAATAAAATGGTTACGATATTGTTCTCTAAAGATAAAATACACTATTTGAAATCTGAAAAAAAACCACAATACAAACATATTAATGTGGTTCTATCCATAAATATTTTAATCATTTGCAATTGTTTAAAACAAAAGCCTATTCCCTAGGTCTCTAAAAACATTTATTGAGTATTGTTGTCAAATAGTATAGTTTATAAAAATATAATATTTTCATATTTTTCTCATTTTTTTATTAAATGTGATTTTATTTGCTAAAACATATAAAGAATAACTCAGATTAATGAGCAATTATATTAGTTTCAACAATCCCACTTTCATGATAAAACGAAACAACACAACTTATCCAGACTAAATTCATAAAGACACCATCAATTATGAAAATTGAATTGATTGTCATCGAAATTCCAAAATGACAAAGAAATATTTGATGAGCGATGACAGGCGTTGACTAAGACAGAACAATTAGTCATAGCGATTGTTTAAAGTAACATTTGTTCTAAAGGTGCGCTTCATCTTTGAACACTGTCGGCAAACAATGGAATAAGGGAGAAAGCGCAACATGCACGCAACAGACAAAAGGGGGAACGCGCATAATAAAGTAATTTGATAGTTGATTATATTGATCGCATGTTAACACGAATAATGCAACAAAGAACAAATTTCTAACCAAATTGTATAAACCATTTTGCCCTGGAACCCTGTGGAAGCGAAGCACCATTTTCATGTAAAATATTCCTAATTCATGTCCGAAATTACATTACAAATTATTACAAACGCGACTATACTTACATAAACTGAAGCGATCATATATGGCTAATTAGGGAGACAATAAATGTGGAACTTTTCGGCATCGCGACCACTGAAGCGTGAACCGATAGAGAGAGACTGTGTTCGTGTGACAAGCCGGTTAGATTCAATACACAGCATGGCGAGGTTTGGCTACCGTACCCTACTATCTTCATACCCGGCAAAACAGACTTACCTTTAAATCTCTCAGTCACGGTATTCCAAAATCAAATTGATCACTCGAAATGCAATAAATCCACAGAACTGTATTCCATTAATTGAACAAACTGATTTTCTTTTCACAAAGAAATTCTTCCAAATTTATCCATTTTTGACGCCGACACTCGCTTCTCACTCAAACCATGATTTCAGGCTGGAGACTTCGCGCATGCGTCTCTGCTTCCAACCAGGAAGTCAGATCGCTTCGTTATAACGCATTTATTGTAAACAGCGCGTATTTTAATGAATGTTCATTGAATATATTCTTCCATCAAAACCTGATATTTGTCTAATATATCGATAGTAATTATATTAGTTTAGAAAATTTGACGAATGATACATTTGTGTTATATTGAAATATTTATGGAAACCTTTCTTGAATGACAGATGTGATATTGAAATGTTGATAGCGGATCCACAAAAGAAAAGCTTTTAACAGTAGTCCTATCCCAACATGTTAATTGTTTGATAACATGTATTACATATATTGGAAATCTATTCCAATGATAAAATCATGATAAACGTAAATATGGGAACTGATTCTGATAAAACTTTGCAAAATAGATGAAAGTAAATTTTAAAGCTCCTTTAATACGAACATAAACGGGCTTGGCATTAAAGTTTTATTTCTTAATCATTACTTGTTTCAAACAAAATTAAAAGTTAGTTAATGAAACTTTTTTTTTCAATCAATATAATCGTAGGAGATACACTTTATTGATAAATGTATTACTTACAGTTCATGAGGCCCGAAAACAAATTTGGATTGAGATTGAACCCATTTTGTGAATATCAATGTATTGTTCACTTGTGATGAACTGGGACTCGATACATAATTATGAACAAAATGGTAACAGGTAGCGTAACATGAAACATTGGTATTTAACCAATACAGTTTTTATGCATATGAGCAGGCTTATTAAAAGTTTTATAAAATCATTTCTTAAAACTTTTTACCAGCTGATCTATATGTGTCCAGAATTAATATCCACTATTCCTTCTGAAAACTATTTCTGTCTTATTTTGTTCCTGTTTCAACTCGATGCCCTTTAAAGAGATAAGCCACTTTGGAATGACGCACGTCGTTTCCCCCCTCCAACCCCAAACACTCCCCCTTCATTCCATCAAGCGTGCTTCTATCGGAAAGGATGCTGCAGTCAGAGCCGATAAACTTTCACCGTGCATGTATCGAGATCGGCTGATCGTATATCTCAATATACTTATCTCGGGAGTCACTGACAGTGAGAGATTAAAAACACCCACAGCACGTGTACGTTATGTACGCGACCGTACTACGCAGTGTGTACATTACGTAATCTTAGTTTGAAGTTCGTGCTACTTGAAGAAAGTTTGACCAATTCACTTTGAAGGGACAGTAGCACGTTTTTAGGGGGAATATAAGGTGATGTCAGGAAAATGAAAATTAATTGTTCCAATTGAAAGACAATGCATTTAAACTCATTGGAGCAGTAATCATTCAAATAAATAATGTAAAGTTTAGCCATGAGATTCCTTTTTCTTACACAAAACGAATAAAAGGTGTTCACACAAAATGGCTGCCAATGGATTTTATAAGAATCTTCATACTTTGTCCTCTGACTATGGACAATTGGTTCGTGTTATGAGATTTTTGACACTATCAAAATAATACATTAATTATTAACATACAATTATCAGTGAAAATTTTAAAATATAAAATTATCAAAAAAACGTGCTACTGCCCCTTTAAAACCTCGCTTGACAGCTTCGCGTACAACGTTCATCATTTTATATGCAACAGAACGAAGGCATATTTTGTAGCATTTAGAAGCTGTTAACTGAAATTTCATTGGCTTTTTATTGTGTTATTTTTAACCTGTTATGATTTTAGTTAAAAGCATACAAATAAAATATGTGTAACATTGATGTAAATATTTGCAATGAAGAGTTGTTATACACCTATATCACACCAGCAGGGTAAATATCAAATCCATTTACACAGAATTATCCAAGGTTATAGAAAAGTGTTTTGATTTTGTTGTTAAAAGTAATAGTTTGTTCCGAAATCGGTATTATATAATGCATGCTAAAGAGGTGATATGTGCTAAAGTAATACATTGTTAAACATGCATATGCTATATTGACTCGGAAATCAAATCCCAATGGAAGGAATATAGCAATGAATTGACGTGAGGTCGTTCATTACAAATTTCAAATATTTCTGAGTGCAATTTAACGCTTTAACATAAACATTTATCATTTCTCTCATAAACTCAAACCGTGTGGGATTATCTGCAAAGACAAGTAGTGGTGTAGATTATACAGCCGCTTCAATCGGCATATTCAAATACTAGTACTCTACTTTGAAGTACAAACAATGGTACAAATTATTGATACCTGACAATAACAAAAGCATATCTTAGTTGCTAAGGTTGAAATGAAAAACGTATAACAATGAATTTGCTAAATGAATGAACCTACAATACAACATCATGACTTTACGTCCACTATCTTGCAAGAAAAGTTGAACGTACTGGTGAAGTTGTTCGAGAGGCATTGGTGAAGATGGATTTTGTTTTCATATTATATCAAATAAGTATCAATGTTTATCATATATCTTTCTTTAAAGGCAAAGCAAAACACAACACCAATTAGGTTTGAAAGGGAAAACCTATGGACAAGGAACTTGATGACAACTCCTCTACACTAACGCATTTTATCAATCTCATTAAAAATTCAAACGTAAACCAAACCCGTGTCAACAAATGCTAATCTGTTCAAGAATTGGAATTCAGAAAATTCACTTGTGTTTATACGTTTCATGTATAACAGTAAAATAGTCTTAATTTGATAGTATCCTTCTCTGATAAATTTGTTTCACTATACGAAGCGCCCATAAAATCATTCAAATGTGCCAAAATCTGTCACAGAAAGCCATGTTCAGAATGTTGAATTTGATTAGTTTACTTACATCCACCCTTGTTCATTAAGTGAAAGGTGTGATTGGAGTCTAACCAGACAGGTTGAATCCTCTATGGGTTGGTCAATCAGTGACCAGCCTTGGTAGCTTATCAATCACTACAATACCATAGCTGATGAAAAATACTCCAATCTTCAGAAATTAGTGTATTTTCAAAAGGAATGCATCTGGATGATAGCTAAGTGAAGATTTGTCTAATGTTTTCTATATTTAAGCTTGTTCTGCATTTAAATCTAAACTTTTTCAACAATATATATTTTAGGCCAGGTTATGCAAATTGTTAAAAATAAATATTAATAATGATCAAACTTTTTAGTGTTTTTAAATGGTCAGATTTGACAAGAAAACACAAAATGAGACATGGATTCAAAAATGTTTATTTTATAGTCTTTGGTGAGTTTGTATATAGAAAATGGTGTAAACACAACAAAAACACACTGCTGCATTAAATGCAATGATATGAAGAAAAAAATAAAATAAATAGTGAATAAATAGAAAATGCATGTAAAAATAATAAGAGACAAATACCTCAAAATTTGTCTGAATTGCCTTTGAAAAGCAAGCTGAAATTAACAACATTGAAAGCACTCTCAATTTGTTACCCCCAAACATCCAGCCAATTTTAACCCCTCACCAACTAAAACATTTACTCCTTAACTGAAAATGAGTCATCATCTTGAAAAATCCATAAGAGCCATGTCATAATTAAGGACCTTACACCTTATCAATATTAAGGTAATGGATAGGCCTGTTTGCCAGCCAGGTACCTGGTTATTTTTGGCTGACTGCTAACTTTTTGAGTTTTTTCTTCAATTTTACCATTTAAATTTTCAAAATACCACTTCTTGTTTGTCTAATTTCCAGGCTCGTTTAATAACTGATTGAAGGTCCTGGACGAAATATGATAGATGGAAATTCTTGGTTTGAAAATTGGATGGATCTCAGTGATATGTTAAATGTATGTGAAAGATTTTGATTTGGAGATTCTTAAATGTGAATATGAAAGTCAATGCTAGATCAATGAAACATTTTGGTTAAATACTGACAATGATAAAAGTAACATTCATGACAAAACTCATTGAGTAAATAAGCAATCATATGAATGTGCATAAATTCTGAAAAAGAGTACAATCAGAGTAAATAGCTCAAATGAGACAAACTCAATGAGACAAACTTAAAATGTCTTGTCAAATCACTCTCTGCTCCTTTGCCCAGTACTATCCCAGGATTATATGATATAATATTTCATGGGTTGCCTTCAACACAATCTTCTACTGGGTACCCAATTGGACCACTGAGTCAACAAACTGAAGAGGGCACATAAATAAGGTGACTAACCTCTAGTTATACCTCAAGTTTCCTAACTCACTTCTCAGTTTTAAATAGGGAATTATCCTTTAAACTCTCACGTTATCCAGCAGTGAGGTTACCCATCTACATCATAAGCTGTGGCAAATGTTGCTGAACCTGTCGATAACACTCAAACTTAGCTATGCACAAGACTATGTACCACAAATCCAGATACTTACCATTCTCTCCCCACAGAGGCAGGTTAAGTAATGAAATGTTGATACAGCCTCTGTTTTATAAGGCCGACTTTGAGGGATAGAATGGGAGAAACCTGATTGGAGGCAATCAAAGTTAGTTGTGCAATCAGCAAAGCTGTTCTAAAATCATCATTTTGGCTACTGAATAATGGCAAAAGCATTGTGATATAAACCACCCTTACCATGCGAGAAGCATTGTCATTTGATAAAGAAATTTAAATGGATTGTGATGCAATTTTTTTATGCCAGGGGAAACTACAGGAACCCACGGATTTTGGCGTAATAGAACAGAGGCTGTATCAACATTTCATGACTTGACCTGCCTCTCTGAGGAGAGAATGGATACTTACATTCCTGACCGAACTGTGCCCTGGGTATCAATGTTCAAAACTGCACGTTCATCAGCTTACACTCTTGGTTGAATTTGGATCAGAAAACGAAGGCTGTACTTTTGTAAAATATAAAGAAAACAAAGTAATAAAATAGAGCCATTGGCTCTGTAGCTCATCAGGCTTCATCATCAATTATGCTGTAGAGTGTGGCCAATGTGATTCTCCCTTTGTAGAGGCCACAAGGGCACCAATCATAAAATTAAGTATATAGGCGACAAGTTTCAGTTTTCTAGGCCTTATACTTCAGGAGAAGAAGATGAAAATAGATTTGAAGGACGTTCCTGTTGCCTTTATTAGGGGCAACAGGGCAACCAAAGCTACAATTTATAATCCTCACTGGCCAAGGAGTCTGTACACAAAGTTTCAGCTTTCTAGGCCTTATGGTTCTGGAGAAGAAGTCGAAATTCCACAAAGTTTACGGACGGACGGACGGACGGACGCCGGACACCATGCCATGCCATAAGCCAACACCATGCCATGGCATAAGCCATCTGTCCTTACAGGCCAGATGAGCTAAAAATGTACCTCATCTTGGAAACCAGAATGATTTTCTTGGTTTGATATGTAACAATGCCCTAGAAGAAGTAGAGAAGTATTGAACAACATATCACTGGAAAAATCTCAAGTGAAATTTGCATTGTTTAAAGACCATTTTACCTAAAACATTTCACATAGCTACACACTATTTGTTCATTTGTAAATATTTGTATATTTCATTTGTATTATATGTTTTATATTTATTTATAATATTATGTTTATAAATTTGAATTTCATGCTCACTTGAATGTAACACAAATTCCTTAAACAACACGTAACCCTGAGGGGGTTACACAATGCAGAAATGGATACAGAAAGATATCTTGAGATAACATCGATATTTTGTTTGTTCAAAAACATGCGCAAAATAGTCATTTAATGACTTTGAAAACAAACATCATATTTTCAGTCTGTAAAACTTCTCTCAGCCAATCATAACCTGCCACATCACATCGCTCTTTCTCGCCAAACTGGTCAGGCTATTGCTATTGTTTACAGTATTGAGTCAAGCGGTCACTTACTTACTTGGCGTATAATTACTATACAAACAAAGAAAATAACTTTTCAGTATGACGGTTAGTTAGTGAGACATATAATGAAGACATTTACTAATTTTGGTTGAATCTTTTTGACTGTTGATAGGTTAATCACGGTTTCTACAGAGGGATCTAAAGTCAATTTCATAAATGAGACTACATGGTATGTCATAGCCCTGTCATAGAACTATGTTTCGCAAATCTATTTTTAAAAAAGAAACGGGGTATATGTTTATATTTATGCCGCTCCCTAACAAAATAGTGACGTAACGTAAACATGGACAGATCAGTACACATATCATATACAGTGACAGTATTGAAACAACGATTTTCGAAAACATACAACAAAGCAATTAAATGCTAAGGTTATATCTTCATGATGGTATAAACATAAGGATATTTCATCAAGGCAAAATCTTAATATTCAATCGTGTTTTGAAAATCTCTTAGATATTACGGTAAAGTTATGTTTTGAATTTAGTAGTTCTAAGTTAACATTTTGTGATGAGTGGCCAGATAAAATTGAAGACAAATTAAACAAGTTAGTGAAATGTTTTAAGGAACTTATGAATAATCCTGAAGTAATTTTATATAATCTGAATGAGGTTTTGCTATATACACACTACGAAATATTCGGAAAGAGAGTGTCATTGAGGCATCATGTCATGAAATTGTATTAAGTTCGCAATACAATTTGATACACCTTTTGACACCATGTTTCATCATGTCTTGAGCGTTTCTCAATCAAATAAAGAAACAATGTTAGTTTACAAAGAGACAACTCATCAGCGTAAAATAAATACCATTCTCAATCTTTGTTTGAGATAATGTTATTTTAAATTTTAAATATTTGTAAACTTCTAACGCAAACAACTGCCTGAAATAACAAATATGTATACATATAAGTTTGAATGCACAAAGTTTAGTTTACATATCATGTGACCAAAGCCTACCTTATTGAAGTCACTGTAAACGCAAAATACTCCATCTCATGTGTCTGTACTGAATGTGTTCATCTCAAGACAGATGCAATGCATATGATAAATTCTAAATGTTTAATTTTTGATTGGATCTAGTTTGTCTTATTGTTGACCAATGGATGACTAGTGCTTTGACAACTGGGAGTGTCATAGATGGGCAGACATGCTTGATCTCTAAAACAACATCCCCTAATTCTTGTAACAACATTGTCAAAGAGTGTGAAATATCCCAAGCGCGACTCCCTAGGCCTGTAATTACACAATCAGTTACGATGTGCCATAACTGTTTAATTACTACTCTGTTTTATTGCCGGACAGATGAAGCTTCTAAATCGTGCTAAAACATGTTTATTCTGTTTATTTACCACCATTGTCTGTTATATTTACATTGATTAGGCCCATTTCCGTTCTTAATATGATGTAATAATACACAGTCTGTAAAACTTCTCTCAGCCAATCATAACCTGCCACATCACATCGCCCTTTCTCGCATGCGCAGTAAAGGCAATATCGTTCATCCGGTAGAATCCCTTTTCAGACTGTCAAATTGAGAAGCCTAAAATTTGCGCACTTTGTAGGGCGATATCTTTGTTATTAGAGGACCGATGAAAACGTTTTTTGGTGTTTTTTGAAGTTGACAATGTTTTCTGTACATATTTACCAATTAACATGGGAAAAATAATGAGGTTTCTTGTTGTTTAACAGGCAGTAAATAATTATCTTATCTTATCTTAGCTTTGATGCATTCTCTCTAGTGTTATAGGTACATACTCCCTTACAGACATCTCCTTTGAAAACACCTTTCACAGGTTCGACACTTCAACATGCAACAACGTGTTTTTATCGAAATTTTATGGTTTCAAATTTTCCCAAATTAATATTAGTTTGTGGCAAATATATTATTTTCACAAGGTTAAAAATCCACCAAAGTATCATTACCGGTATCCATATAAACATTTATCAAGAACAGGTGAAAACTACTGATGGTCATTTTAAGTGTGATCTTTTTCAATTTAATATTAAAAATGTTCCCATAGCTAAGCAAATCATTTCCATTTGTTCATTGTATTAGAAATGTTACTTTTTTTCAATCGGTCCCATTTATTTTTGCTTTACTAGATCCTTATAAAATTACATAGAAAAACCATTCTACTATCCCTTCAAATATATTTAAAATCACAGAAAGGCAAGAAAGCACAATGAATGATTTCTTGATTAGTAAAAAATTGTATCAACAAATTCAAAAACAAAAAAGATAGAAATTATGCAACACCATACCAATTCATTATCTTAATACATGTTTTGAACAGAAGAACACACAAATTTGACTAGCTACTACATATACCTGTTCCCATTATATAAAAAGAAATAAATAAAGTGAAATAATACTGAAATTGTGAGTATTAAGAAAAGCTCTTCAAACTAGTAGCACTCAATGAGTTAATCTGTGCAAATCACATCATACAAGATAAATAAATACAGGAAATCTCACTTAAAGCTTTGAGTTAAATACATTTAGTAAACATGGAGTCACAGAAGTGAAATGAATAGATACATACATAATATAGTCATAAATGAGTATTTCAACTTGACAAAAGTGACTTATATTCCAAAATTAATATCCTAAAGAGTAAATGATTGTTCATGATCAAATTTTTAAAAAACCTTCTTGAAATGATATCTGAACATTTATTCAATCTTGATGGAATTAGATATAGATAATGAGTTTCAAATATCTTGACGTACTAGGAATTTCCAAAACATCTTCAGCCGAAAAAAGCCAAGTGTATTGTATACTTAATCACTAATCTGTTTCTTATCTCATGTGCACCACCAAATCGACTGGCCTGACTAGCTCAGCTATATTTATTATGCACAATCATATACTTCAATTATTCATATAAATATTTCTAAAATTTTACAAAATATAAAGGAAGTTTGTTTCAACAATTATAAAATGCATAAACAAATCACCCTACACTCTCAAGATGGAAAGCCAAAGCATGTGTGAAGTTTAAGAAAAAAATATAATGTGGAATTGATATATTTTTTAAAAATAGAGCCATTGGCTCTGTAGCTCATCAGGCATCATATCAAGTTTGCTTTATACAGGCAAGATGAGCTAAAAATGAAACTGATGTTACCTATTGCAAGAAAACCTATAAAAAAATTACAAAACAAATGTATTATTATTCAACACTTTCTAGATTGCCAATATCAGACAGTGAAAGAAGTCCACACTAAAATATCCAAGGAGAAATAAATTTGCCATAGACTGTCATCTAATGGAGAAAAATAGGTTTTTAAGATTGTGACCCCTGTGACCCTACAGTTTAGAATCCCAATTGGCCAAGGAGTCTACATGCAGTCTTTCAGCTCAATAGACCTTTAGGAGCTAAAGATGATGATGAAAATAAGTTGTTAAGGTTGTGACCCCTGTGACCCTATTTGGGGTCATGGGGTCACGAAATCTACAATTTAGAATCCCCATTGGCCAAGGAGTCTGCACATATAATTTCAGCTCTCTAGACCTTTTGGAACTTGAGAAGAAGATGAAAATAGTTTTTTAAGGTTGTGACCCCTGTGACCCTATTTGGGGTCACAGGGTCAACAAAGTTACAAATTAGAATCCTGATTGGCCAAGGAGTCTGCACATATAATTTTCAACTCTATAGTCCTTTTAGTACTGGAGAAGAAGATGAAAATAGGTTTTTAAGGTTGTGACCCCTGTGACCCTATTTGGGGTCACAGGTTCACCAAAGTTACAAAATTAGAATCCTTATTGTACAAGGAGTCTGCACATATCACTTTCAACTTTCTAGTCCTTTTAGAACTGGAGAAGAAGATGAAAATAGGTTTTTAAGGTTGTGACCCCTGTGACCCTATTTGGGGTCACAGGTTCACCAAAGTTACAAATTAGAATCCTTATTGTCCAAGGAGTCTGCACATATCACTTTCAACTCTCTAGTCCTTTTAGAACTGGACAAGAAGATGAAAATAGGTTTTTAAGGTTGTGACCCCTGTGACCCTATTTGGGGTCACAGATTCATCAAAGTTACAAATTAGAATCCTTATTGTCCAAGGAGTCTGCACATATCACTTTTAACTCTCTAGTCCTTTTAGAACTGGAGAAGAAGATGAAAATAGGTTTTTAAGGTTGTGACCCCTGTGACCCTATTTGGGGTCACAGGTTCACCAAAGTTACAAATTAGAATCCCCATTGTCCAAGGAGTCTGCACATATCACTTTCAACTCTCTAGTCCTTTTAGAACTGGAGAAGAAGATGAAAATAGGTTTTTAAGGTTGTGACCCCTGTGACCCTATTTTGGGTCATGGGGTCATGAAATCTACAATTTAGAATCACCATTGGCCAAGGAGTCTGCACATATCATTTTTAACTCTCTAGTCCTTTTAGAACTGGAGAAGAAGATGAAAATAGGTTTTTAAGGTTGTGACCCCTGTGACCCTATTTGGGGTCACAGGGTCACCAAAGTTACAAATTAGAATCTCCATTGTCCAAGGAGTCTGCACATATAATTTTTAACTCTCTACTCCTTTTGGAACTGGAGAAGAAGATGAAAATAGGTATTTAAGGTTGTGACCCCTGTGACCCTATTTGGGATCACAGGGTCACCAAAGTTACAAATTAGAATCCCCATTGGCCAAGGAGTCTGCACATATCATTTTTAACTCTCTAGTCCTTCTGGAACTGGAGAAGAAGATGAAAATAAGTTTTTAAAGTTGTGACCCCTGTGACCCTATTTGGGGTCACAGGGTCACCAAAGTTACAAATTAGAATCTCCATATGCTAAGGTATGTGTACACAAAATTTCAGCTCTCTAATGTGTATGGTTCATGAGGAGAAGTCGAAAGTGTCAAAAGTTTACGGACGGACGACGGACGGACGGACGCCGGACGACGGACGGACGCCGGACGACGGGCCATGCCATAAGCCCATCTGGACTTTCAGTCCTGATGAGCTAAAAATTGACTTGAAGCAAAATATTAAAATTGCTTGTTTTTATGAAAAAAAATGATAAACATAAATTTGATTAATGCATTGAATCAATATCTATGAATTATAAAGCAAGGTGCAAGTTTATAGAAATGTTAAAATTGTCCATCCTTAAGATGAACAACAGTAACAGCTTTTCATTCGGTTAACAAAACATTTCCTCGATGGCATTATATACTGCAGTGAAATTGGAAGATAAAATCTGTCAAAAAAATTAACTGACTTAACACCATAATTAAACGATTGCATATATATCATCTGAAAATACATTAAATCTCTGATGACAGACAAGTTTGTCATAAATAATTTTTTTTAGAACAAATCCATTTACGATATTGCATAGATTCTTAACTCTACTTAACCGAGTGATCAATCAAAGCGAAGGCACATATTAATCATGTATAACTATCATCCTGCATACAAATTTGGTGGGACATGAATTTAACTAAAATAAATTTGATTAAATCTCTATATATCATATTCATGAAATAAGTAAATAACAAGTGCTTGGTCTGTTGTATTATACCTTGATACTCTCATATATGTCTAGTCTGTGATGATGGATTAGAATACAGGTAGTCACTTATAAATAATAGGTGTGTACTGTATATTTGAACACAAGATATAGACTTCCATAAAATTCAAATGTACTGGATATCTTTTCTAAACTAAATTCATCAAACTTAAACAAGCATTTATGTCAGTTCCCTTTGAAAAACAACGTACACAGTTACACTTGGAAAAAGAGTGTTAAAATATTCACTCTTACCCTGGATTTCAATTTTGATTTATGATACTGAAGTTATCACGTCAAGCTTATATTGGAGTTTTGTTGAGAATGACAGACCATTCATGAAAAAGTTCACACAGCAAATTCATTTGTTGAAACTATGGTTTCCATTGTAAGAACTTACTCGGATTGTGATGTCACAACAGTGTCATAAACCTTGCCTTAGCAAGACACTAAGACTTTAATAATTCTTTAGCATCTTGTAGTATTTTACATGGTGAGTATTTTAGAAGAATATCAGTCAAGATTGATATGGCAATTAAAGGCCTAGACTTGTAACCTCTTAACAAGAGCTTCTGTGAGAAGTATTCAGTAAATGGTTTGTTAGACGTTTCTCGCTGAACAAGAGTTTCTGAAAGATGCATTTAATAAACACTTGTTAGACGTTTCTCGCTGAACAAGAGTTTCTGAAAGATGCATTTAATAAACACTTGTTGGACGTTTCTCGGTGAAGAACAGCTTCTGTAAGATGCATTTAATAAACACTTGTTAGACTTTTCTCGCTGAACAAGAGTTTCTGAAAGATGCATTTAATAAACACTTGTTGGACGTTTCTCGGTGAAGAACAGCTTCTGTAAGATGCATTTAATAAACACTTGTTGGACGTTTCTCGGTGAAGAACAGCTTCTGTAAGATGCATTTAATAAACACTTGTTGGACGTTTATCGGTGAAGAACAGCTTCTGTAAGATGTATTAATAAACACTTGTTGGACGTTTCTCGGTGAAGAACAGCTTCTGTGAGATGAATTTAATAAACACTTGTTGGACGTTTCTTGGTGAAGAACAGCTTCTGTAAGATGCATTTAAGAAACACTTGTTGGACGTTTCTTGGTGAAGAACAGCTTCTGTGAGATGAATTTAATAAACACTTGTTGGACGTTTCTCGGTGAAGAACAGCTTCTGTAAGATGCATTTAATAAAAACTTGTTGGACGTTTCTCGGTGAAGAACAGCTTCTGTAAGATGCATTTAAGAAACACTTGTTGGACGTTTCTCGGTGAAGAACAGCTTCTGTAAGATGCATTTAATAAACACTTGTTGGACGTTTCTCGGTGAAGAACAGCTTCTGTAGGATGAATTTAATAAACACTTGTTGGACGTTTCTTGGTGAAGAACAGCTTCTGTAAGATGAAATTAATAAACACTTGTTGGACGTTTATCCCTGAACTGGAGGTAGTCTAGAAGCTTGTTGGGCAGAGGAAGTTTCTCCGTGTCTTTCACCGGGACAAGTTGCAGGAGGGCGCGCCGACACAGCTGCTGCAGAGATGACGGAACTGGGGGAAGCTTGTAGACATAAACCTTGCGCTTGTAGCTACAGTTCTGCATCACCGCTATGCACGACTCACTTGGAGAAAAACGCGGGAAAACTTGCAGATTGATCACTTCTGAGACTGGCCAGTAACATCCGCACACGTCAAATCTCATCAGAATCTCAAACTTTGGATAGTTGAGGACTGCTACAAAATTGGTACTGAACTCACGACTGTGAATCGGATGGACACAACGAATTGCCACAAAATCTCCTTGGGGACTAGAGCGGATTTGTTGAATGTTTGCAGAGAGATCAAGATGCTGAACTCTTTGAACAACCGACCAATCAGAGAGTTTTCGGACTTCAATATCTTGATCGATACCAAGGATCATGTAGTCATCAGACAGTTTAGAGTTGTAGGTGAGAACATGACCTCGAAGAGCGGCCGGGATTGAGTCGACACTTAAACCGTCGATGTCTGAGAGGAGGAGAGTCAGATTCTGGATGACATACACGTCAGGGAGGACCACAACACGAGTCAGGTGGTCAGGGCGCAAGAGAATTTTCCGTTTGTTAGGGGATATGTAGCACTCGTACCAACGCTTACTGCGGTAGGGAATCAAAAAGTGGCCTATGCAGGTCTTCTGGATCAAATCCAAAAGATAAAATTTTGCAGTTGGAAAGTGGCGATTGCAGTTTATCTGAACCACAGCGAGTCCATCTTTATACCCGACCACGCTACACTCCTTCATGGATCTGGTGCGCTGGGTTTGACGGAACCATCTCTGATGTTCGTTTTCCGGCACTGGGACTCGCGGCACTTTCACAGATCCTACCCACCAGGCTAGCTTCTCGATTATCACAATATCAGATCTGCTCTTCCAGCTCACGTTAAAATAACGACCGTCTGTTGTATCTGGTTTCACCAATATTCCATACCGTTTTTGGCCATCACGAATAGTACTGAAATCAGTTTTGTCAGTAAAACCACATATTTTTTTCCGTGTTCGATTCCACTTTCCAAAAGAACACGAGTGAAGTAGCTGACCCGACTGTGCGGACAAGACTCGTTGATAGAAGTCTGCAGCTGATCTATCTTCCTCCTTCTTATGGTGACAGCTTCTTGCGTGTTTGTTCCCCATCTCTACTTGCTACACCCTGCCAAAACAAAAGAAGATTTTCATTATCATTAAACACACCAAATTTCAAATGACAAATACATGTATTTATTACCCATAGGGTTGAATATAAGTAGTGAAATATTTTCAATATGAGCACATGTGCACCCATCACTTTTGCCTAGCAATGATTGTTGTAGCTCGAGTTCCCGTATATTTTCGTCTGTGACATCATAAACCATTGTTCGTGATGTCACTATAGCCAGCTGTCGCAAGGGAAGCAGCTCATTTTCTGGATATTTCTTAGATAATAAAATTGGATTGAATCGGTAATAAAGAAGTTATTACCCTCGGAAGTGTGTGATTTGACTTCTACAAAACTTGTGCAAATTTGTGTTAACCCTCGCTCTCGCTCCGACAATAAAAAAATTCACACATGTTTCGTAAAAGTAAAAAAGTCGGGTAATAATCTCCATATATATTAACATATAAGAACCTATTTAATTCAAAATTCCTCTACATATAAAATCATTTGGTGTACGCCTGAGATGATCTTGTTACCAGTTCATTATGTGTAAACATTCAACTAGTATACAGAATTGAACAGCTACCAGTTCCAGTACCATTCTCTTCCTACAGAAATTACTTAACTAATATCTTCCAACAAAACCTTTGTTTCAAGTAAGCAATGTATGAGAAATGTGAGTGCAGCCCACTGCCTCATATGAAGGAACTCAAGTCTTATCATCAGATCATGAGATGGAATGAATAAA
Source organism: Steromphala cineraria (assembly GCA_916613615.1). Classification (NCBI taxonomy): domain Eukaryota; kingdom Metazoa; phylum Mollusca; class Gastropoda; order Trochida; family Trochidae; genus Steromphala; species Steromphala cineraria. The sequence goes on from OU744729.1 coordinate 3,832,319, forward strand.
AAGTTTAAAACAATTTTTCAGTAATCATTGGTTATTTTTTTTTCTTTCCTACACTAGGTGCAAATATTTGTGAATGATTTATTAACAAAAATTATGCAATCAAAATCTAAGATGTCAATCGTGGTTTGTATTCCACTTGTTTGTTTTAATACACAAGGCTTGATCAGCACGAACAGTGTTTCACTTTGAATAAATATAGAAGTTCCTTTTATTGATTGACTTATCAGTTTGCAATCAGTTTTCAGAGACCTATTGTTTGGACTATACATTTCTGCTATAGTCCTATCCATGTGTGGACTGTAGAGCACATTTGACTTCAAGTTGATTCTAAATATGCTCCATTGATAATAAGTTCAATCATAGCATATAGAAATATCTTTATTTAACAATTAAATGGTGGAATTTCATTTTTCATAAAGCTGTTGTTGATGCTTGATATCTTTGAAGGCCTATCATTTTAAAGTAAAACAAAAATCAAATTGTCTTAGCTACCAAATAGTGATAGATTAATTATAGCAATAACATAAGTATATATACAATATAATTGTCCATACATATATATGTGATATAATATAGCGTCAATGATTCATTTAGATAACTAATCAACATACAAAGACGCATTATGAAAATATGGCTACAATGCGAATATATCGGAAGCATTTAACAAACCTTACATGATCGTGCCATATGTACACTGAATGGCTAACGGTACCGTACAACAAAGGAATCGACCACGGAGGTCCGGCCGATCAGCTGATCGAATAATTATTGGAGAGATATCGGTTATTATTTACAAAAATGTTACATTTCAACCACTAATATGCAATGCTATTTTTAACTACTGTTAAGTTAACAATGCTGTATTTTAAACAAAGCTCACATTATTATTCCCTAGAATTAAATAGGTGCCCGATGTAAACATCGCCAGGTTATTATAAAATGAGGATTTCGGGAAACGGATGGAGAGTTAACCTAACACTTAGGATTCCATGGGATGCTGAAGTTATCAATAGGCTAGTGGAACATGTTTAGAATTCTTTCTTGTTTGAATTTTTTTGTTAAATAAACATTTGTTTCAGGTGATGTTTCTCAAAGCTATTTTATTCATTTAGTTAGGTTCCATGTATCAACCAAACGTTATATTGCTCTTAAGAGGGACGCTGTAATTTTGGAACCAGTGATTTGTAGACAAAACGTGTTCGTAGAGGAGATGTTTTCGATCGTAGACAAGGTAGATTCGTAGACACGTTATACGGTGTGTTCGTAGACACATTATGTATATTTGTATTGAAACATTATATTAAAGGGGCAGTAGCACGTTTTTAGGGGGAACGTAAGGTGATGTCAGGAAAATGAAAATGATTCCAATTGAAAGAAAATGTATTTAAACTAAATTGAGCAGTAATAATTCAAATACACAACATAAAGTTTAGCCATGCGTTTCAGTTTTCTTACACAAAATGAATTAAAGGTGTTCACAAAAAATGGCCGCCAATGGATTTTATGTGAATACTTTGTCCTCTGACTATGAATGATTGGCTTGTGTAATGAGATTGTTGACACTGTCAATAAATACATTTAGCAATAACTTATATTTATCAGTGAAATATTTAAAATATAAAATTACCAAAAAACGTGCTACTGTCCCTTTAAGTTACCTAATGCACACAACTTTGTCAAGCCAAATATTTTACACAGATTAAGTATCTTTCACATTTCACATTCACCAAAAAATCGAAAATCAACAGTGATGCGTACTGATTACGGTTTTATTAGTTTTTGTGGATCTACTAAAGTGTCCACGCAGAGTTAGTGGCTTCATCTTGGCCAAAGTTTTCATAATAGGAAAAGTTGGAGTAAAATGGCATAGACTTAAAATGTAACTCAAACACACATCCCCTTCCATAATAACGTTTTGAAAAATCAAACGTCCTTATAGATGTACGAAAGACCATTGGTACCACTTTCGTAGTAGATGCAATATATATACCTTATGCCAGGATTTTTTTAAAAGAGACATCTTAATAGTTTTTCAAAGCATTTAAGTTTATTTAGGTGATTTGATCATTTGTTATCTAATATCATCTTATGACTTCTAATAACATCTAAAACTATCATTTCTTTCATCGGTCGTTCTTATTCATTTTGGGGCGTTATTGTCTTAGTCGTTTTCGTTTTACCGTTACCATTTGCCCTATGATATATAGTGTCACCGACAGAATTATATTATCTTGTTAAAGATGTTGTTAAACAGGGTCTTTTTTGGATATATCACTTCCACATATATAATAAATGTATTCATGTATGTACTTGAGCAAAGTTCGCGTAGTTAAGTTAATATAAATTTAGCATATGATAGCCTATATTACCCAACGTAAGGGGCAAAACGGGACACTGTCAAATTTGTTTATAATATCTATTAGTATACCCTCTGGGATTTTGGTATTAAAATCAATTATATCACTTTTAAAGTTTCCATAAAAGCAATAGATGCTATACTATACCTTACCAGGTTAATGATAAGAATTTAGGAAAGAAACTCACAGCAAAAAAAATCAATGTAAAAAAAGTCATATGTAAAAAGTCACAATAGAATCGTTGTTAATTTGAGTAATAACAAAACAAGTTTAATGAAATATTGAATTGTATGACAAGGATTAGTTTTGTGACTTTGATTTGATGAAATAATTTGATGAAATATTGCCTTTAGTAAGTACAACTGAATAAAACTGACTTTGATGAAAATGAAACTTTTAGGAAGAAAATTAATTATATAGTTAATGAAACATTGGAATATTAAAAATCAATATATTTTTTCATGAAATTAAATGAAATGATCCTATTCGTACATTCAATGTGAATACGTTAAATCCCTTCATGTCGAAGGTAGTAGTGCATTATCTGATGTTAGACAAACTTGTGACCAAGCAATAATTATTATATATTGTAGTTTAATCAGTCTTGAGGTATGTCAACTAGAATGACTAATAACCTACCTAAGATGGACAAATATGCATTTCTTAGTGTATGTGTAATATCTAATAATGCATTGTTTATAATACTTGAACGTGTAAGATATCGCAGTGTAATATTTATATGGCAGTATTAAACAAGTGATACAACACTATTGAAGTATGACGTCACAGTAGAAGTATGACGTCGACGTCACGTTTTATTCAAAATAATTAACTCGTTTAATGAAAATAGTATTAAATATGGAAGGTCGTTTAGTATCCTTCCTTTATATATATTCATGACTAATGCAAGTATTGTAATTTGTTTCCTTGGCAAATTTATGACTATTTTACTGTGTTTTTCCTCTGTGCCTTTTTTTCCCGATCAACAATAATATGATATACCTGTAGGTTGGCAACTTCAACTTCTCAATCTGTAATTGGTGAAACAGGTCAGCGCTGTCTCTGTGTATAAAAGGTTGACATGTCAATGTGTAAAGCAACATAACGAGTTGTAGAAGTATATATGTGTTCCCAAAGATTGATTTAGTAAAAGCTCTCGTTTAGACTTCTGCTGGACATTATAAGTGGAAAATACTAAATTGATACAGTCTTTATAATCCTTATTATTACTCTTTAGAATTATTGAGCTAAGAAATTATGATATTTGTTAACTAGTTTTGGTATAATGTTGCAGATTTAAATATGTTTTTTTTTTTGTGTAAACAAATTAATTGTTGAATGAATCAATGTTAAAAACCAATGCTTTGAACTTAACCATTCTAATATTTTGGTCGACCAATATAATTACTTACATGTTAAAGTGCCATCAACGTTAAAATTATAATATAGAAGTCAACCAATTTCCGGATCGTAAAACATTCGCAATCGAGTTCTTATTTTAGTTAATCTCAAACCGGAAGTGTATAACCAAAACACTGGAATATTCTAGTCGATAAACAAAATATGTGGGTTATAAATAAAAGTTTAATGTAACTGTCATTTGTTTTTCATGAAGGTATTACGAATATTACTACAAATAGGCCAGATGACAGTTCTCTGTTTTGTTGTAACAAATTTTAAAAGAAAAAGCGATTTTACTAATCCGTAAGTATTATCGATTTGTTCATCCTTTCAAAAATATACAATCATGGCTGACAAAACTCGCATGGAGAAAGTCGACATGACGAAAGAGTTTTCCAAATTAAGTGAAACAGACAAACATTTTATCAAAAAGCTTGAAAATATGAACAAAGACAGAGCTCGAGATTTGAAGCATCTTCGGAAACGAAATCTTTTCACGGGACTCTTTATTGGAGCAGGCGTGCTGTCGATCTGTATCTTTTGACTCTTGAACTTGGCCTTGGCCGGTCTTTTGGGATTTTCAACTTCTTCAGATACTTTTTTTCTTTTTGCTGCTTTAATTAACTTATTATTTTGTCAGGTGACTCCGTCATCATCATCAAAGTCATCAAAATCATAAAAGTTTATGATAGATTATATAGAGAATACTAAACGATATCCCGTTTCATAACATTTTTATGAAACCATGCAGTGAATGGGTTGGTATTTGAAGAGCGAAAGTGAGTTAAATACCTATGTACTATTCAAGAGTTTCATAAAAATGTAATGAAACAGGACCTAGTTTAGTATTTTATTTATTACAGGCTTAATTACTTCGTCAAAATATAAAGAAATTCACAGACATGACTATTCACTGTGACGTCATATTTATCAATTATGACGTCATGATTACGTCACGTCATTCAGTCAGCACGCGATTATATAACACATATATGTGTAATAACATGGTAGATTTATTAAACACCGATATCTTCAACGGGAGATTAATAATTTGATTTATTGCAGACGGGTGCAATATGAGATATTCTGATTACTTGTTTAACTTGAAAAGTTTGTTGAAAGTTTAGCACATTCTATTCAAGAATTACTGATTGATGTATCATGTTTTAAATTGTTAAGGATTTAGTACATAATGGGTTTGTCATGAAATTATGGCCAAGTAACACAACAATCAAACAGAATTACAGAAATTGATCAGAGAATATGATCGTACAAATCTAATGATACTTTATTATTTGCGGGCTGAAGAGCAAATAGTTAATCCTTTAATTAAGTGTCTATTAGTTCTCTGGACAGCTTGTAGTGTAGTTTCCTGTATATGTCATTTTAATTCTCCTGAAATACTGATATTGTTACAAATCATTGTATTTCATAAAAACAAATTATGTCTGGTATGAAAAGTTATATATTTGGGATAATATTTAACATGAATTCTTTATGAACTTAATTTGTGTTTGAGAGTTCTGTTAGTTTCCTTCATTTTGACAGATTTTTATTCTATGTATGCTGTGAAACAGGAAAAGTTCTTGGATTTTGAAACGGTACCAGAATCATCCAAGAAAAATGCATCATAGACTAGAGTGTTGTGTGATTGTGAACTTTAATTGGACTAATGAAACTATGAATGGACATCCGGTATGATGAATCAAGAGTCCAACCTTTCTATTAATGAAAGACAGAAATTCTGTCCTTTGTAGACACTTGTTATGAATGGAACTAATTTAGTGTAAATATTTATGTAAAATTAAAAAATAATAGTATAGTGTTTTTTTGTTTTTACTGATTGGTACATTTATTTAGTATTATTTACCAATGTGTGAACTGTGTAGTGAACATTATATTCTGCCTTAAAGGAGCAGTAGCATGTTTTTAGGGGGAATATAAGGTGATGTCAGGAAAATTAAAATTAATGGTTCCAATTGAAAGACAATATATTTAAACTAAATGGAGCAGTAATAATTCAAATATATAACGTAAAGTTTAGCCATGCGATTCCTTTTTCTTACACAAAATGAATTAAAGGTGTTAACACAAAATGGCCGCCAATGGATTTTATATGAATCCTCATACTTTGTCCTCTGACTATGGGTGATTGGCTTGTGTAATGAGATTTTTGACACTGTCAAAATAATACATTTAGCATTAACTTAAAGTTATCAGTGAAAATTTAAAGATATAAAATTATCAAAAAACGTGCTACTGCCCCTTTAAGATCAAATGTTAATTCTATTAAAATATGATCTATATTGCTACACTATGCTACACATGTAGATCATACCATGCTCAGTATTAATAGCAGTCAGATTCTACTTTGACACAACTTGGCCGAGCAATCAGTAATTTGGTCGTTATGCTTGGGTTGCAGGCCTTCTATTTTCTAAATATCGAATACAAATATTTGCTATTACATCCACATGAATTATTTAGAATCAATTAATCTGTTGGTCGAAAAAGGCCCCCAAAAAATAGTTCAATGTTACCTTTATCAAAACAATATCTGCATGCCACAATGCGATGTTGTATTTGACAGCACAAATTCAAACAGCAAGATGTTGTTGCTAGTATTGTTGAAACAGAATCATGTTTTCTCTTTATTTCTCAAATTTGATGTTTGCTCTTTATAAAAAGTCTTGTTGATATGATATTACCCATTTTCACAAATTATGTAAAACTTTTTGTCTGTCAAAGACTGAGAAATAACAAGAAAAGCTTTTAAAAATGCATGCTTGGTGCCACAGATGATTGTGATTTAAGGAATAAAGTAGCTCTAAAGATCATGTGTTTTGCAATAGAGTATAGTTTTGCCCTGAACTATTATAGTTAAACATGAGACCAAAGGCCCAATGGTTTGACGTTATAATAGTTCAGGGAAAAACTATACTTTATTGCAAAATATAGATAGTTAGGGCTACTCTATTACTTTTCTAGTACCGGTATGTTGATTTTCTACTCGTTTAAGTTATTTCTAATCCAAATTTAAGCATATTTTGAAAATCGCATCTTGCCGCAAATTGAAAATCCTTGATCAGGGCTATACTTCGTGACGTCATAGCCAATTGTTAATGACGTCATGGGCCATTGTTTCGTGACGTCACTCAAAAACTATACTTTATTGCGGAATAAAGGGTGGGCCGCACCTCTTTACGGGATTTGGGTGATAAGTGAATAGTAACAACACTGGGTACCAGCACTAATTTTAGCACGAGTATTGATCAAAGTTAATTTTACAAAATTAATCTCCATCAACCATGAAAGTTAATAGGGGATATTGCGCAAAATGTACTGCCGAAATGATATCTCTTAGGCGCTATGGCTTGATCTCTCACAAAGCCATGATGGTCTATTAGCAGCCCCGTATAAGGACGAGGCTGCTATCAGTTTTTGTGAAGTTTCCACCGCCGCCGCCGCACTCGTATTACAAGCTATAACTTTTTTCCACTATTCTCTTATTCATAACTTACTACTCATACCTCGGGGGAACCATTTTGACATGTTCACTTTCAAGGTCAAAGGTCAAGGTCACGAGCTATGTAATCACTCTAAGAATTCCTTGTAAACGAGATAACTTGAAAAGTTTTTGTGCTATGAAGTTCTAACTTGGTATGTATCATCCTTGGAAAATTAAAAAAAAATTAAAAGGTTTCGGCTACAATCTGTCAAAGGTCAAGGTCACAGCAAGGTCATAAAATGCTTAAATTTAACTATGAACACTTTTAATCAATACATGATTGTTATAATCAATAAAAAGTGTTCAATGATTGTGTTACCTCAAAGTCAAGTTCATGAGATATAACCAAATTAAGGAGGTTGGATACCTTTGTTTCTGCACATCCGCAACAGTCAGATAATCAGATTGAGCTATTTTAAAGTTTATGCTATTTTGTTTATTTTTCACTGCAAGTGTGAGATTAAAAAACTAAAAAATTAAATAATGATTTAGTTTAACAAAAAACAATGACTATGTTATATTTGTGAACATAAGTATTTGTTTTATGATAAATTTTTTTTCACTAATTAACCTTAAAAACTAATGAAAAAATCTAAAAAGGGTAATGTTGACAATGAAGAGTTATCTCCCCTGGATGTTGATTTTCATTGATGTGGCTTAATTGAATGTGAATATCTCTGTTATCCGCTGGTGACATATCTTTTTTTCTTTTTAATCTTATTCTAGTGTGTATTAACTATAAAATATATAATTTTCAAAAATATCTTAATACGAGAAATTGATTTTTTTTTCATAAAAGAATAATATTTTACAAAAATAATCATAGAAAGAAAAAGGTTATTTGCATGTCTTTACTTCATATTAGTTTCAAGTTCCCTTTTTCCGACTTAGTTTACTTACATACTGCAATGGCTTTATAGAAAAACATTTAAATAACAATTATATTCCAAAGTTATCTTGAAAAGGAGTTTTTAAATTATTGTATTTTCATCATTGGGTGCCCTAACGGATGGGCCCTTTTTCGAACAATAACTGTGGTGACATGGTATTTTTATGACACAATTTGATTCAAGACATATTTTATAACAAAATAAGACCAAATTTAGCTATTTCTTAATACCTCGATATTTTGTATCCAACCTCCTTAAGTGCACATTGCAATAACTCATAACTTTATCCCATTTAGCTTTTCAGAACTCATGAACATGTCTAAATGTGAACTCTTCCAGGGAATCATTATGACATGTTCACTTTCAAGGTCAAAGGTCAAGGTCACGAATTAAAAAGTCTCGACAAAATTCCTTGGAAACACGGTAACTTGAAAAGTTTTTGTGCTATGAAGCTCTTACTTGGTATATATCATCCTTGGAAAAGTAAACATTTTTGTAAAGGTTTCGGCTACAATCCGGTCAAGGTCACAGTATGGTCATGATTTAAGCATGGTTTAGCGAAAATGCTTAATTTTAACTATGATCACTTTTAATCAATACATGATTGTTATGCTCAATAAAAAGTGTTCAATGATTGTGTGACCTTGAAGGTCAAAGGTCAAGGTCATGAGATATGAGTTATTGCAATTCCTTGTAAACATGATAACTTGAAAAGAGTTTGTGCTATGAAGTTGAGATTTTGTATATATTAGCTCTTGAGAAGTACAAAATTTTCAAAAAGTTTTGGGTACGAACTGTGGAAGATCAAGGTCATGGCAAGGTCACCATATATGGAGAAAATGGATTAAATTAACTTTTAACACCTTATTTCATTACATTAATGTTATACTCAATGAAATGTGTTCATTGATTGTGTGACCTTGAGTGTCAAAGCTCAAGGTCATGAGAAAATGCCAAATTTGGTAAGGCCTGTAAAAGGTGGAACAGGGTAAGGCGAAACCCCAAGTTTCGGGTCTGCTCTGTCCCGCAAACGCTAATCTAGTTATTAACAGGAGTATTACAGATACTAAAAAACAAAATACTTTCCGGTGATCTCACAGGATTAGAACCCGGGTCCTTATGATCCGAAGACAAAAGCGTTATCCGCTGAGCTTAGCCGGGTAAATGTATTTTTTTAAAAATTTTTAGCTCACCTTTACAAAGTAAATGTGAGCTTATGTCATGGCGCTTCGTCCGTCGTCCGTCTGTCTGTCCGTCCGTCCGTCCGTCCGTAAACTTTCACGAAAATGACTACTCCTCCTAAACGAATTCAGATATCATTCTGAAATTGTAGTATGTTATACCCATAGTGATTCCTCACAGAAAGGTAGACGTTTCAGTTTTGAGAATCCAAGATGGCCGCCATGACAGCCATATTGAATTTTCAATTAGATTTCATGAAAAAGACTACTCCTTCAAAACGAATATAGATATCATTCTGAAATTGTAGTATGTTATACCCATGGTGATTCCTCACAGAAAGGTAGACGTTTCAGTTTTGAGAATCCAAGATGGCCGCCATGGCAGCCATATTGAATTTTCAATTAGATTTCATGACAAAGACTACTCCTTCTAAACGAATACAGATATCATTCAAAAATTGTATTATAGTATACCCATGGTGATTCCTCACAGAAAGGTAGACGTTTCAGTTTTGAGAATCCAAGATGGCCACCATGACAGCCATATTGAATTTTCAATTAGATTTCATGAAAAAGACTACTCCTTCTAAACGAATACAGATATCATTCTGAAATTGTAGTATGTTATACCTATGGTGATTCCGCACAGAAAGGTAGACGTTTGAGTTTTGAGAATCCGATATGGCCGCCATGGCAACCATATTGAATTTTCAATTTGATTTCATGAATAAGACTATTTCTCCTAAACCAATCTAGATATCATTTTTATATTGTAGTATGTTATACCTATAGTGATTCCGCACAGAAAGGTAGACGTTTCAGTTTTGAGAATCCAAGATGCCCGCAATAGCAGCCATATTGACTTTTCAGCTGCAGATGACACATCATTATTATTAAATTTTAAGCTTTCATCAAGTGATCACTGGTACCATATAAATTCTCTAATTTGAACTTACTAATCATAATATTATCTTAAATATGGAATATTTAAGATTGTCGTGCAAGTTGTTCTATATTTTTAAGTGTTTCTAAAAAAAATTAAGATGAAAGACAAACATAATTGATTAATTTGTTTAAAATCTTTATGGCAACTAGCTGCAAAAACCAAATCACATTAAACATGTTAAATTTTAAACAATGGTATCACCCTTATATTCCTTTAAATAGCACACATAAGGGGTCAACCAGAGTTCAGATATTCCACTATGCTGTCTAATACACATCCCAAGGCAGGCTGCTAGCATCACAGTGTCAGCTGCTAGTCTGTTGCATAATCAACCTGACCCAATTGATATGGTAGAGCATTATGCTATATATGGCCATGGCCCATGTGTATGCAATAAACGTTATGGACTTGTATTCTCATGACAGTGATATGTTCTTTCTAAGAATAACAACTTACACAAAACTTGTCTACAATAAGCTTTGTGTTTAGCAATCTATATGATAAGTTGATGTGGAATAAATATGCAGATGAAAATCAAAAAGGGTTTAGTAAGAAAAGTAAGGAAATTTGATTTGTCATATCTCTCTGTTGATTTGACAATGCAAAAATGTTTACCATTATAGTACTGTATGAGTGTTAAATAAATTGATACTTTAATGAAAGACATCTCATGGTCACTTGACATGTAAATATTATGTGAACAAAATAAACGTGTCTTATGCATTGCTGTGTTTATGAATTTCCTCTCAATCAGTCATTCATTTTCCTTGAAAAATCTGTACTTTTGGGATTCTCAATATCCCATGCAGCATAACCATCAGTGAAATAATCTTGAAATCATATTAATGATTCACTACAAAACAAATGTAAGTGGCCACCATCCTGTAAGTAATGAATGACATTTAAATGGATACACCTAAACCAATCAAGATATCATAATGAAATTAATACGGATGCCCACATAAAAGTAGCATTTTGAAGATTAAAAAGTACAAGATGGTCACCAATTCAGCCACAGATATACAAAAAAGTTATACAAAAACCTACTGCTTGTTAACTTATCATGATTATATCATCCGTGTATGAATGTTTGTTCAAGCTCTAGTGGTTTCCAAAAGAAGACTAGTATTTTAAAAGATAAAAAAATCATGATGGCAGCCATAATCAATTATATAAAAGATTGTTACATGTATAATTAAACCATTTTACCACATCATTCATTTTAAGGTGAGCTTCTGTACCCTCGGTACTTTTATTTAAAATATATTTTTATTAGCTCATCAGGTCTGAAAGACCCGATGGGCTTATGGCATGGCATGGCGTCCGGCGTCCGTCCGTCCGTCCGTCCGTCCGTCTGTCCATGCGTCCGTAAACTTTTCACATTTCTTCTCCAGAACCAATGACTCTAGAGAGCTGATATTTGATGTGGAGACTCCTTGGCCAATGGGGATTCTAAATTGTAGATTTCATGACCTCATGACCCCAAATGGGGTCACAGGGGTCAAAACCTTAAAAACCTATTTTCATCTTCTTCTCCAGTTCCAAAAGGTCTGGAGAGCTGAAAAGTTGTGTGTAGACTCCTTGGCCAATGGGGATTCTAAATTGTAGATTTCATGACCTCATGACCCCAAATGGGGTCACAGGGGTCAAAGCCTTAAAAACCTATTTTCATCTTCTTCTCCAGTTCCAAAAGGTCTAGAGAGCTGAAAAGTTGTGTGTAGACTCCTTGGCCAATGGGGATTCTTAATTGTAGATTTCATGACCTCATGACCCCAAATGGGGTCACAGGGGTCAAAACCTTAAAAACCTATTTTCATCTTCTTCTCCAGTTCCAAAAGGTCTAGAGAGCTGAAAAGTTGTGTGTAGACTCCTTGGCCAATGGGGATTCTAAATTGTAGATTTCATGACCTCATGACCCCAAATGGGGTCACAGGGGTCAAAGCCTTAAAAACCTATTTTCATCTTCTTCTCCAGTTCCAAAAAGTCTAGAGAGCTGAAAAGTTGTGTGTAGACTCCTTGGCCAATGGGGATTCTTAATTGTAGATTTCATGACCTCATGACCCCAAATGGGGTCACAGGGGTCAAAACCTTAAAAACCTATTTTCATCTTCTTCTCCAGTTCCAAAAGGTCTGGAGAGCCGAAAAGTTGTGTGTAGACTCCTTGGCCAATGGGGATTCTAAATTGTAGATTTCATGACCTCATGACCCCAAATGGGGTCACAGGGGTCAAAGCCTTAAAAACCTATTTTCATCTTCTTCTCCAGTTCCAAAAGGTCTAGAGAGCTGAAAAGTTGTGTGTAGACTCCTTGGCCAATGGGGATTCTTAATTGTAGATTTCATGACCTCATGACCCCAAATGGGGTCACAGGGGTCAAAACCTTAAAAACCTATTTTCATCTTCTTCTCCAGTTCCAAAAGGTCTGGAGAGCCGAAAAGTTGTGTGTAGACTCCTTGGCCAATGGGGATTCTAAATTGTAGATTTCATGACCTCATGACCCCAAATGGGGTCACAGGGGTCAAAACCTTAAAAACCTATTTTCATCTTCTTCTCCAGTTCCAAAAGGTCTGGAGAGCTGAAAAGTTGTGTGTAGACTCCTTGGCAAATGAGGATTCTAAATTGTAGATTTCATGACCTCATGACCCCAATTGCGGTCACAGGGGTCAAAACCTTAAAAACCTAATTTCATCTTCTTCTCGAGTTCCAAAAGGTCTAGAGAGCTGAAAAGTTGTGTGTAGACTCCTTGGCCAATGAGCATTCTAAATTGTAGATTTGATTACCCCATGACCCCAAATGGGGTCACAGGGATCAAAGCCTTTTTCCATCAAAAGTCTGATGAGCTACAGAGCCCATGGCTCTATTTTTTCCCATATGATGTTTACATGTACATATTCATAATGATACAGAGTTCATACTTCAATAAAGACCACATATGATGTTTACATGTACATATTCATTATGATACAGACTTCATATTTCCATAGAGATCCCATATGATGTTTACATGTACATATTCATAATGATACAGAGTTCTTATTTCCATAAAGATACAGATAATTGATTGTTAATATCACATCATGTCTAAAATACAGATAAACAAATGCAAGGTTATTCATATTTCTTAACTTAGATCTACCTCCATTTCAGCAAATAAATTGTGAAAAGAGGACCAGAATGAAAAGAATTTGGGCTGGTTGTTATTTGTAAATGCAATATATTTACATGCCCAATAATGTTTATATAATTCCTTTTGAATGTATCCAAAAGTGGGTTTGTTACCTTTTCTACTCATACTATAGATTTTTTGTTTCACAAGTAAACAAATTGTATTTAGTGGGTTATTATTAAATGTATGGGTAAATGTATGGAACCAACGATATATGTCAAATTCTAAATATATAGCATGCGTCATTTTCAGTAGCTCTGAACTTAATTATTTAATGACATCTTTAATTATGATTTGTAACGTTTTGTAAATGCTCTACCTATTAGTAAACATTAGTCTTATTTCAATGTCACCATCATACTTACAGAAACATTACTTTTAATTCTCAGGGACCAACTTGAAAAAAAATTGTGTGGATTATAAAAAAGTGGATTCTGGGATTATTGAATGCAAAATAATGCTCCAGAACAAATGCAGACTCAGTCTGTTAACATTTATCAGCATCTTGAATTGAAAATATTATTCTTTAAATCATTTTCCTCAGTTTAATGTGCCAAATATTTTGTATTACCCACATGGTAACGTAATGCATTTTTTGCTACAGCTCGGTTCATTGGTCTTTTGATTTGGATACAACACATGTGATTAGCGCTTCCCTTTGAAAATATCAACAGATATATAGAGAGAATTTCAGCAAAATGTGAGAAAATCAAAACATTACTGCTTGGTGCCTTTGAGCACCAAGCAATAACTGAATCGTCATTAATGTCGCATAGGCAAATTACTTCAACTCGCTTTTTGGAAGATAGTCAACGGTAAACAAGTTCAATATGTAATGAACACTTGTATGATTAGAAATGACCTTCTCCAGAGACGTGACGTTTTGACTTGTTGAAAAAATCTGCCTCAGATCAACCTGATGGCTGGAGTTAAAGTGCCTTGTGAGATCTATCTGTGTAATATAGTGAAGAACACTGTGAACTAGTTTAATGAGATTGTCAATATGTTAACAAATAGTTTTAAAATGTTATTAAGTCCTTATGAACATGATCATTGGAAAGTTTGTGCTATGAATCTCTCATTTGGTATTTATCATCTTTTAAGAAGTCAGAAATTTGAAAAGGCTTCATCTACAATCCAAAAAAGGTGAAGACCACAGCAAGGTCACAACTTGAGCATGGTGTTGCAAAAATATTTTTAAAGAATCAACACTTGTGATAAATACAAATTATTATTTCCAATGAAAATTGACCGTTGATTGTTGATGATAAGTGTTTAGTTCCTTTAAAATTAGATTTTAAATCAGAAATAGGGTTTTTAGATTTCCAGACATGAGGTATTTACTGATGTACTGTAGAAGTTTGAGCAGGGGAAGACAGTTTCAGTTTCGGGCTGCTCTGCTTTTGTGGTGTTCCTCAAACGTTAGTCTAGTTCAAAACAAAATTTCTATTTTCCTGTGCTTTCCCGCCATTCCATCAGTTTGACAGCTTTAGATGTTGGCAATCAATGACATCCAACATGAGTGCTGCTAATTGTTCAAATGAGCAACAGAATTCTATAACATATCCTTTGTATGCGTTTCATACAATAATTTTTAGATTTCATGACGTATCAATCAATTGACATCATCGTTCTCTAGAGAATAAGTATTTATCAACAAAGTATAATATGTTTTATGAGGCGCTTGATGTAGGCATGAGGATCCAAATGCAGAGACGAGACCAACAAAAAGTAGGCAGCAACTAAAAAGAGAGGGGGATAACCATCATCAACCCATGAAGTCAGCGGCCGAAGAAACAGGAGGGGCTGAATTTTGCAGTTACATGTTTTGTGGGTTAGACCTTCATCAGACAGGTGAGGGGTCTAGCCCCCGAAACATGTCACTGCAAAATTTAGCCCCTCCTTTTTCCTTTGGCGACTGGTTCTGTATTAAATTTACTTTGATTCATGAGCAATAAAAAGACACAATATTAAGCGACAATGTGTTTTTTTCTACTCAATAATGTGTAAGCATGTTTTGAACGTCTGTATCAGATATCAAAGATAATCTATACACAGTTCCATTGGAGTAGTCTTTATTTTTTGATTGTCATTCACACCACTTTAATTAGTGCCAACCCAAGGAAATTTTTTAAGCGCCCAGGGTGCTTATTACGTCTATTATTGTATATATTGTAGCTTTGGTGCCCCTGTGGTCCCTGATAAGGGCTACGCCATTAAAAATTAAACTGAAATCTTGTGTACACTCATCGACTATAACTTTGGTGCCCTTTAGAACGGTTTTAATCTTTTTCTTAAGAAGCATCAGGCCTAGAAAGCTGAAATGTTGTGTGCAGATTGATATAAAGCCTAATGGAGCTACAGAGCCAATGGCTCTATTTTTCAATTCTAAAATTTCAACAGTATTTTTTTTTGATGTGATTGGTAAGTTTTTCATGACATTTGAATAGGAACATATCTTTATCGAACTTTCATTTCCTTAAATATTCCAAAGCTTTGAAATGATCCACACAAGACGGCATGAACCATAACGATACGTCAGACATCACAAGATTGTCATTTTAGTTCCTGCAAGGTTTAAAAGCTCATTAAAGAAACTGCATTGCTCTCAGTATGTTTCCAAATAGTCTTAAAGCTAGGTATGAATTATTAGCCTCCGGAGCATCAAAATTTACCTAGCTAATCTGACAATTTTAGTGAATACGTGCAACACTTGCAAAACCTTTATTTGTTAGAACATTGCAGTTTCTCAAATTTTAGTAAACATTTCACCTCTTTAATATACTCAAGAATTGTTTTTAAGTATAGAAAGATAATGTTCCTCACATATTTAAAATTTGAGCTTGTTTGCAAAAAAGTGCCCCACAGGTTGAAGTTTGATGAACCTCGGCGTTCACGATTCATGTGCGCAATGGATTGTCCACCTTACATTGAGGTCAAATCTGGTAACCATTTCAATTAAGGGAATCGCAATTGTCTAGAGTATCATCTGGGGGACTTAGTTTTGTTGCATTTCAAACAATCTTAGTACACGTCGCTAGGTATGCCAGGTTGTCCAACCTTCAACCTTTTGAACTATCCTCCAGTCATGTTACGCTAGGAGTAAAAAAAAACACTTGACATTTTGCAAGATTGACAGTGATGTGTAAGCCTGATAGTTGACACTGCATCTTGTTCAATTTGCATGTATTTGTTTGGGTGTTGTGTCAGGCAACCTTACCGACGAACAGATTTTAGGTTATATATCCTTCAGTTATTTCTTAATGCTTACTTATCAATAACAAAACAGTTTTTAAATGATGCTTCTTTTATTTATATCACAGACAATAATCTCGGTGATTTTAATATAGCACTGGAACGTGAATGATGAACAAAATTATGCTTTAGACTTTTTGCATGAATGACATGATAATGGCAAAACTTGCACATGAACAAAACTTGATCTTGGGTTCCTAATCAGAAAGTTGTTAAAAAATGTTGTCAACTGAATGGACTAGACACAGATGGATTTCAGGAGTTGCCGGCCGATGTTGGTTGATGTTGAAGATGAAGTATTTAGTCGACCTCCTCGATGGTGGGTCCTCCAGCGTTTCCTCCGGCGGGGGCGCTACCAGCACCGGGAGCCTGGCCGGGGGCCCCGGTGAAGTTGGGCATCCCTCCTGCTCCTCCCGCTCCAGCGGCAGCCTGGTACAACTTGGTGATGATTGGGTTGCATACGCCCTCCAGTTCCTTCTGCTTGTGGTCAAACTCATCCTTCTCTGCCAGCTGGTTAGAGTCCAACCAACTGATGACCTCTGTACACTTGTCGGTGATGATTTTCTTGTCCTCGTCACTGATCTTATCCTTCAGCTTCTCATCCTCCACAGTGGACTTCATGTTGAAGGCGTAGCTCTCCAGGGAGTTCTTGCCCTGGATTCTCTCCTTCTCCTTCTCATCTTCAGCCTTGTAGTTCTCGGCTTCATTCACCATGCGTTCGATTTCTTCCTTGGAGAGACGACCCTTGTCGTTGGTGATGGTGATCTTGTTCTCCTTCATGGTGCTCTTGTCCACAGCAGACACGTTCAGGATACCGTTGGCGTCAATGTCGAAGGTAACCTCAATCTGAGGTACACCTCGGGGTGCTGGTGGGATTCCAGTCAACTCGAACTTGCCAAGAAGATTGTTGTCCTTGGTCATAGCTCTCTCCCCCTCATAAACCTACCGGTAAAAGTAAACAATTGAGATTATCAAACAATTCAAAGATACCAAAGTTTAAATTTTTCCAGTGAAATCAGAATAGTCACACTATTTGTTACTAATCAGAGCTGATCCTTTACATTAAATCTGTATTTAAGGTGGTTATAAAATAATTTTTTACAACTGATGTTGATCTCAATTCAGTAGTAGTAATTATAATCCTTAAATTTCATAAGAAAATTTCAGTTGCCGACCACATATTTAGAATCTTTTGAACACTGTTCTTATCATTCATGAAATTATTAAAAAAATCCATACCTGAATGAGTACACCAGGCTGGTTGTCCGAGTATGTGGTGAAGGTTTGGGTCTGCTTGGTGGGGATGATGGTGTTCCTCTTGATGAGGGCCGTCATCACACCGCCGGCAGTCTCGATACCCAGGGAGAGGGGAGTGACGTCAAGCAGAACCAGGTCCTGAACCTCCTCTGACTTGTCTCCGTGAAGGATGGCCGCCCGCACAGCTGCAACACAATCGGGTTATGCTTATTTCACTCATTTCTTTACATAATTGTAAAATTTACACAGTTCAATTTAGTGTTATTCAGCACCACTTGGACAAAATGTATGCCATCACCTGGGACAATTCATCAGCAATTTGGAAAATATTTTACTTTTACTTAAAATATTTCATGCAAATTATATTTATCACAAGTAGTTTATCTAATTCCTACCTGCACCATAGGCTACAGCCTCATCAGGGTTGATGCTCTTGCATAGATCCTTGCCGTTGAAGAAATCCTGCAGCAACTTCTGGATCTTGGGGATACGTGTGGATCCTCCGACCAGAACAATGTCATGGATTGAAGATTTGTCTGCCTTGGCATCACGGAGAGATTTCTCAACTGGCTCCAGGGTACTACGGAACAGATCAGCATTCAGTTCCTCAAACCTACAAATGAAGAATTTGAAATAAATTCTGGGAATGTTGTGTTGGCAGAGTGAAATTGGCAAAATATTATTTCTAGCATGAACTGATAAAACACAAATATCAGCAGGTTAGTGTTACTTGTCACCTTGCACTTATCAAGAAGCCCTATGGCTAGATAAGATAAAATGCTTGGCTAGAAAAAACTGCTGTTAATCCAAGTGACCAGTAACATAAAAATGATATTTGACCACAATGGACACTATAAATTTGTTTGGGCTATTAGTCATATGAAAGAAACAGTACCAATAGCTAGTGCTTCCAACCTAGAGATTATATGTCGTTTCCTATGAATTTGCACCTACCTAGCTCTTGTAATGCTTGTGTAGAGGTCAACACCCTCGTAGAGGGAGTCGATCTCTATGCTGGCCTGAGTGCTGGAAGAAAGGGTTCTCTTTGCTCGTTCACACGCCGTCCTGAGACGCCTCACGGCCCTCTTGCTGTCTGTGATGTCTTTCTTGTGCTTGCGCTTGAACTCCTGAACAAAGTGGTTCACCATACGGTTGTCAAAGTCCTCACCTCCCAAGTGAGTATCACCAGCTGTTGACTTCACCACAAAGATTCGATCTTCAATTGTCACGATTGACACATCAAATGTTCCGCCTCCGAGGTCAAAGATAAGTACATTACGCTCACTACTAAACTGCAACAACAAATGATATTTTCATCAATCCACTTTTCACTATAAGCATATCCTTCAGTCTTCGTATTTGTCTATTAATAACATTTAATAGTTTTCAAGTGTTGATGCAAGTTTTTATACAATGTTTTCTTTTGTTTAGGGCTGCTTAGACAATATTATCACCATCAGTGACCAAGTTTATAAAAGTTCCATACCTCCATCTTGAGACCAAAAGCAATAGCAGCAGCCGTGGGCTCGTTGATAATACGAAGGACGTTCATTCCAGCAATGGTTCCAGCATCTTTTGTGGCTTGACGCTGAGAATCGTTGAAGTGCGCAGGTACTGTGACTACTGCATCAGTGATGGTCTGAAACACAAAATGGGTTATGAGCAGATGCTGAAATTTATTTCACTAGAGGAGATTGAGAATATTGTGCTGAATTTAAACCCTTTGGTGTTTATGAATGAGCCTTGAGATATCAGTAAGATGTCTTATTGTAATTCTTTTGTCATACGATTTATTCATCAATTCGGTAAGTACGATCAAAAGATAAACTAAAAGTTTGAAGATTGACTCCGACTCACTCAGTGAAATCAATATTTGTGAATAAAAACACGTTCGTTTTATGAATGAATAAAGAAGTTGGGACAATTTCAAAGTTCACCGCAATCAAATATGCCCCATATGTGTGAAACCCCTTTACGAAGTACCACGTTGGTAATACAAATCTTTTACGCTGGATTCTTGTCAACAATTCGTGGTATTACATACCTTGCCAAGATATTGCTCTGCTGTTTCCTTCATTTTTATTAAAACCATGGATGAAACCTCTTCTGGGAAGAAAGTTTTATCTTCTCCTTTGTACACGACTGTGATCTTGGGCTTTCCTCCATCACTCTTCACTTCAAAGGGCCAGTGCTTCATGTCAGACTGCACTGCAGCTTCATCGAATTTACGCCCAATAAGACGCTTTGCATCTGAAAATGATATTGAGAATATTTATACTTTTGTGACAAATTTTAAATATTTTTATTGTATATTCAAGAGACGTTAAAGATAGAGTATGACTTGGCCCTTTCAAATCTTGTATGTGCAATAAGCATGCCTTATTTGCTACATAAAATTATCCTTTGACATCAAAACTGAGATATTCTGTTCTTAGAGGAGACACTTACCGAAGATAGTGTTTTCTGGGTTCATGGCGACTTGGTTCTTTGCAGCATCTCCTATGAGACGTTCTGTGTCCGTAAAAGCCACATAACTGGGTGTGGTTCTGTTTCCCTGATCATTGGCAATGACTTCAATCTTGCCGTGTTGGAACACACCCACACACGAGTAGGTTGTTCCGAGATCAATACCAATTGCAGGTGCCTTTGCCATTGTTCTGAAACAAATATTGGAAATTAGTTTCAACTAGATTAGAGTTTGCGGGACAACGCAAAAGCAGAGCAGCCCCGAAACTTGGGGTTTCGCCTTACACTATTTCTGCCTTTTACGGGCCTCACCAAATTGGGCATTTTCTCGTGACCTTCACCTTTGACACTCAAGGTCACACAATCAATGATCACATTTCATTGAGCTCAACATTAATGTAATGAAATAATGTGTTAAATGTTAACTTGATCCATTTTCTCCATTTCACCTTGACCTTCGACAGTTCGTACCCAAAACTTAAACTTCATAGCACAAAAACTTTTCAAGTTATCGTGTTTGCAATGAATTGCAATAACTCATATCTCATGACCTTGATCTTTGACCTTCAAGGTCACACAATCATTGAACACTTTTTATTGAGTATAACAATCATGTATTGATTAAAAGTGTTCATAGTTAAAATAAAGCATTTTCGCTAAAACATGCTTACGTCATGACCTTGCTGTGACCTTGACCTTTGACGGATTGTAGCCAAAACCTTTTCAAATTTTTTTTTACTTTTCCAAGGATGATATATACCAAGTTAGAGCTTCATAGCACAAAAACTTTTCAAGTTATCGCGTTTACAAGGAATTCTTAGAGTGAATACATATCTCGTGACCTTGACCTTTGACCTTGAAAGTGAACGTGTCAAAATCGTTCCCCCGAGGTATGAGTTATAAGGTATGAATAAGAGTTCTGGAAAGCTTAGTGGAAAAAAGTTATAGCTAGTAGTAGGAGTGCGGCGGCGGCGGCGGCGGCGGCGATGGAAACTTCACAAAAACTGATAGCAGCCCCGTCCTTAGACGGGGCTGCTAAAAAGAGCCAGTGGCTCTGTAGCTCATCAGGCCTCATATCAATTTTGATTTAGGGTGTGGCAAATGTGGTTCCTCCCTTACTTTGGAAAACAGGGGCACATGGATATAGCGCTAGCTACACGTCTGGAGTATCCCTTGGCACGGAGAGATCTCTGAAGATGGTCCAGATGTGAAGACTGTATCTCTCTGGATCCGGATGGAGCTGGTGACTGTGCGGATGCAGGAGTAGATTTTGCCACTGCAGGAGTGGAAGAGGGTCTCTTTCGGCGAGTAGCAGCAGATCTGGGAACCACCCTCTCGCTGGCCAGTAGGGCGCAACCAAAGTCAGTCGGAGACGATGGGTGTACTTTATCTTGGCGAGGACTTTGGACAGGAGGATCGGTGGTGGAAACGCGTACGAGTCCAGACCCTCCCACGACAAGGACATTGCTTCGACGGCCCACACCCACGGCTGGGGAGGGGAGGGGAGACACATACACCGGAAGCTGGTGGTTCTGCTTTGTGGCGAACAGATCGAGGAGAGGACGGTGGATCTGAATGGCGATGAGAGCGAAGGCCTCTGGGTTGAGCATCCATTCTGTGGGAGACGGCTTGTCGGGTCTGGAGAGGGCGTCCGCGAGGACGTTCCTGCATCCCGGAATGTGACGAGCTTGGACGAGGATCTGGTTGTCGTCCAACAGTTGAAACAGCTTGAGAGCCTGGTCTAGAAGGCGGGGAGAGCCTGTCGTGCCCTGGTTCCTGATGGTCCATACGACTGAGGAGTTGTCTGAGGCCAGCAGCAGGCGGGAGCCTCGCAGAACGGGAAGCCAGTGTGTTACTGCCAAGATGACGGCCTGCATCTCCAGACTGTTAGAGTGCCAGGTCGTCTGAGGGTGTGTCCATATGCCCGATGTGGTCTGGTCTCCGAGGTGGGCTCCCCAGCCTTGGAGGGAAGCGTCCACGAATAGCTCCTGATTGTGTTGAAACTCGAGCAAAGAGACGCCTTCGCAGACGTTCGATCGCTGGGTACACCATCGGAGAAACTGGCTGAGATGCGCAGGAAGGGCGAACTTCGATGAAGTGTCGTCCGCCTGGATGTATGGCTTGAGGAACACCTGAAGGGGACGGACCATGAGACGACCTCGGAGCGTGAGGGCCTGAGACGATGTGAGTTGGCCTAGTAGAGCTTGCCACTCTCTGAGTCGAAGAGGAGACACCAAGGCTCGCTGGACAAAAGTCTGGATCTTGGTCCATCGGTCTGGAGGAACGAACAATTGGCCTACGTCTGTCCTGAAGAGTCCCCCTATAAAGGTCAGGTCCTGAGTGGGGACGAGGTGAGACTTCTCCCTGTTGACAATCCAACCCAGCTGGTGAAGTAGGTCAAGTGCGAACGATGACTGTCTGAGTAGAGCCTGAGGACATGAGGCAGTCGTCGATGTACGGGTCGAACTGCATCCCTCTGAGATGGAGATATCAGCAGATGGGAGTGGTGATCCGCGTGAATCACCACGGGGCCGAGGAAATTCCAAACAGGAGGACGCTCCACTGATAGTGCTGGCCCTGGAAGACGAACCGGAGGAACTTCCTGTGAGGAGGGTAGATCGGTACATGGAGGTACGCGTCCTGCAGATCGAGGCTGATCATCCAGTCCCCAAGGGACAGCTTGGATCGAAGTGTTGATGGAGACCATGCGGAAGTGAGCCGGGGGATCCATGTAAAGCTCGTTGAACGTCGCCATGTTGTGGATCATACGAAACTTGGTTGAGTTCTTCTTCGGGACCAGGAAGATTGGTGAGTAGAACCCTGGGGCGTTCTCGGGTCTCTGCACCAACTCCAGAACGTTCTTGTCGAGAAGAGCCTTTATGTTTTCGGATAGAAGGACGCTCTGGGCTTCTGTGTACTCCCGTGCCAGGGGAGTAGATGTCACAGGAGGAGGACAGGAGAGAGGTAACTTGCATCCTGTCCTCAGGATGTTGGTCACGAAGGGGTCTTCTAGGACTTGTCGGTTGGGCCAGAAGACTCCCAATCTCCCGCCAACTGGGGTGTTGTACACCGGCACGACTGGGGGCGGGAGGGCCCAGTCGCGTAGGGCGCTGGCTTCAGTATCTGGAGTAGGGGCGCTTGGAGCCTCTACCTCCATGGCCTCTGCTGGTGTCCCTCCCTCTGGACGCGCTGGGCTGGTTCCGTTGGTTGGAGGAGGCGCTGGATCGGGAAGGCGGCTCTGAAACCGCTGCCTCTTGTAGAGTTTTGACTGCGAGGAGGAGTTATGGCATCTGAAGGAGACTTAGTTGTTGGCGAACTGAAGGGCCTTGAATGCCACCTCTGTCTGTATGACGGTGGCCTACTCTTTATAGATCTCCGGAATCTTGTCCGCGAAGAGGGTGGAAGTGGTGGGAGGAGCCTGGAGGAGGGACTTCTTGAATTCGTTGTCACATCAGCATTGGTCCAAGAATCCTGTGCGTCGCATGTGGATGTCAGATCCTAGGCCGCATCTGACTGTGTCGAAGACATTCCTCAGGGTGCGGTGTTGCCATTGGAACAGGGTGGCCTGTTGGTCGAGCGTGGATGGATTCTGTAAGTCGAGGTCGTCGAACATGGCTTCCGTGGCGGGGAGAAGCATGGAGAGAGGGCGGAAAGTCCTGCGGAGAGCAGCCTCAACTGTCGCCAGCTTGGTGTCTTAGACCTTGTAGGAATGGTTAAGAGACAAAGAAAGGCATCCAATCGCGTCGTCCAACGTCGCCGCTTTATCAAACCGGCTGAGGGAGTGAACCTGGAGAGGTGCTGCAGGCTTGGCCGACTTGAGGGAAGAGGTGATGGAGAGCTTGTGGAAGTCCTCTTCCAAGGAAGCGATGCCGTCAAGGATGTCCGGATGAGGAGGGAGCATAAGTTCTGGGTCACAACGGAAAGTGTGCACAGAGTTGGAATCGCCGGGGAGGAGCCCTGCGGCAAGCGATCCGCAATCCAATCCAGGACGAGCTTCAAGGTCAAGTAGGTGGTGCAGTCATCCTCGTCGTCATAATCAGGAAAAAAGTCTTGTTCCCTGTCCTGATCGAGCGAAGGGCGCGTCTTCCTGGTTGACCTGGGTGGAGACCGAGAGTGAGGCGAGACCGAGCGGCGGGATTGCCGAGACACGGAGGTATCCAAGGACGAAGAGTGGGAGCGTCTGCGTAGAGGGCTACGTGAGCGAGAGCGAGACAAGGATCGTCTGGACCGGGGCTGGATGTAGGGAGACCTGCTCTTCGAACGACGGGGAGAGGGAGAACGGCGGGAGTCCCTGTGGTTCCTAGGAGGTGAAGGTGAAGGACGTCGGTGCTGGTCCGAACGTTGGCGCTGGTCCTGGCGCTGGTCGGGGCGCTGGTCTTGGCGCTGGTCCTGGCGCTGGTCAAGGCGTTGGATCGGGTGCTGGTCCTGGCTGATTGATATTGGTTAAAGTTGTATGATAGTTGAGTATACAGTAAGTCATTGTGTAAGTCTTCTTTCCACTGAAACCCCAATACCAAATTCATTAATAGGTTTTACAATTTAAAGGGTACATCTAGGGATAATAATAATAATAATAATAATTAACTTGTATAGCGCCTAGTTTCCAACAAGAGCTGCTCAACGGCGCTGGAGAAGAAAAAAGTGGAATTATATACAGAGATAGACAAAAAGTAGGGTTTACAGGATAGAAAAAAGGTAGGTTTTTAAGTCTTTCTTGAAACAGTCAAGTGATTTTGAGGTTTTGAGGTCACATGGGAGAGAGTTCCATAAGACAGGGGCAGCAACAGAGAAGGCTCGGTCACCAAGTCTGGTAGAGGTTGATGGGACACACAGTTGTAGTAGATTTGAAGATCGTAGAGATCGGCATGGCTGATATAGAGATAACAGTTCTTTCATATATACTGGAGACGAGTCAACATGGAGAGCACAGAAGGTCAAGACAAGGATCTTGTAAGAGATCCTTTGCTTGATGGGAAGCCAGTGTAGTTGTTGGAGAACTGGAGTGATGTGAGCATCCTGTCTTGTCCGGGTCACCAAGCGTGCCGCCTTGTTCTGTATGCGCTGTAATTGTGAGATGGGGCCTGATCCGGAGAGTAGGGCATTGCAGAAATCGAGTCTTGATGTCACATATGAGTGGACAAGAGTTTTACAAGTATCATTGTCGATATATTTTCGAATTTTCCCAATGTTTGAAATGTGAAAGTTAGCTGATCTGGCTGTGTTGAGGACATGGTTGATCCTTGTTTCAAATTTGAGGTAGTTATCATGAATATTCTACGAGATGCACTGAGGACAAATTTTTTTTGTTGAGTCACTTTGTCAGTTATGTTTTCCAAAGAAACCTCAGAGAAGAAAATCCATATATATCGTTAAAATTAAAATAATTTGTTGGTCTAACCTTCAAAAGGCACATCTAGGGATCATGAGTCATAAGTGTATGAATTTGGTGAAGCTAGCATGTATAGTTAAGTAGATATGCTCTGGATAAGGACTTGGTCATAGTCACTGTTTAAGTCTTGTTTCTATGGAAACCGCAAAAAAAATTAATACTTTGTTGGTCTAACCTTCCATGGAAAACCGCAAAAAATACAAATAATTTGTTGGTCTAACCCTCAAAAGGCACATCTAGGGATCATGGTTGATAAGTTTATGAAGTTTGGTGAAGCTAGCATGCATAGTTTAGGAGATATGCTCCCGACAAAGGACTTGGTCATAGAGTCACTGTTTTAGTCATGTTTCTATGGAAACCGCAAAAAAATAAAACAATGTGATGGTCTAACCCTCAAAAGGCACAACTAGGGATCATGGTTGACATGAGTATGAAGTTTGATGAAGCTAGCATGCATGGTTTGGGAGATCTGCTTCGCACAAAACGACTTCATCAAAGAGTCACTTTTTAGTCATGTTTCCATGGAAACCGCAAAAATGAAAATTCAGAAATAGTTCTAACCCTCAAAAGGCACAACTAGGGATCATGGTTGACATGTGTATGAAGTTTGATGAAGCTAGCATGCATAGTTTGGGAGATCTGCTCCGCACAAAACGACGTCCTCAAAGAGTCACTTTTAGTAACGTTTCCATGGAAACCGCAAAAATGAAAATTCAGAAATAGTTCTAACCCTTAAAAGGCACAACTAGGGATCATGGTTGACATGTGTATGAAGTTTGATGAAGCTAGCATACATAATTTTGGAGATATGCTCCGCACAAAGTTTTGGGACAGACGGACAGACGGACGGAAAAAATGAACGCTATATAGTATATACCCCCGCTTACGCTGTAAGGCGGGGGTATAATTATTAATCCTCACTAGTCAAGGAGTCTGTACACAAAGTTTCAGCTTTCTAGGCCTTATGGTTCTGGAGAAGAAGATGAAAATCATTTTTTAGGGTGTGGCCCCTGTGGCCCTTATTATGTTTTTTTTTTATTATCTTTCTTCGTCAGATAAATGTAAACAGGGTAAATTAGGTATGCATATTTTATGAATGCTTCAATTAAATGCAGAGGGTAAAAACTTCTTACCTCGTATTCTACCTAGTTAGGTCTTCAAGACAAAGTCGTGAAGACCTATTGTTTTTATCCGATTTCTTCAAGTTCTTTTTTTGTTATTATTATTTGTACTTTTTTTGTCGTGAAGACCTATTGTTTTTATCCGATTTCTTCAAGTTCTTTTTTTGTTATTATTATTTGTACTTTTTTTGTGAACGAGCTACAGCTCAAACGGCTACTCCAAATGGGACGAAACTTGGCATGCTGATAACCCTTACCCTGGAATCGACATGCTTAGCTTTTGGGCAAAATCGACCAGTACGTTAAAGGTCCAGATCGAATCCAAAATTGAAAATTTAACATTGATTTTTTTTTCAAAATGCACTTCGAGACTTAAATTTTTTTTTAAAAGAAGCGCAATGAAAAATAATGAAAAAAAGGAAATCAGGATGAATTCGTAGGTCACGTGGTTTGTCCGCCATCTTGCTTTCAGTGTATTTTCGACAGTTTCCGACCCCACCCGCCTTTAAAAGCCTACTCCTCTGAAGATACTTGCACTAGAGAGCTGAAATTTATACTGAATGTAGCTGAAGCATCGTACATAAAAGCGATGTTGATTTATGGTGCTAACATTAATACTTTTTGTGCTGTGACCTTTCAAAGTTGACAAAAATCTCAAAATCGCCAACTTCAAGGGCAGATAACTCAAAAACCAGAAAGTAGAACTTAATGATTTTTGCATGAGAGCTAGACATGAGCAAGGTCTTTAAGATAAAAGAATAAAATCGCTCGCGAACAGTCATTTCCGGTCAGGAGGAAGGGTCAAACTTTGCATATGCAAAAGGGGTGTTTTGCTTGGTATGTTTGAAACCTCTTTAACAAACATGCATGTGAAGGTCAAACATGCATGTGAAGGTCAAACAGTATGTGAAGGTCAAAGAGGAATCTTGAAGACCTAAGTACTGCCGCGGCAGTCCTAGTTATCTATTTATTATTGCATTTAAAAAAATAGACATGTTAGTTGAAATCCTGATATTTAGGGCATAAGTCTTGAAAAAAAGATTAAAAATGAAAACAGCTTGTTCAATAAACTTATGATAATTTTTCTTAGATGGATATGTTAAGAATATACATTGAATGAACATTACATGAAATGTAAAGGCCAAAGAACATAAGCAGAACCAAGCCATATGCATTGGTACAACCCTAAGTTGTAAGAACACTTTACTTAGTGATTTGTATCTAGACTGGCATGGTAGGAATACTGTGCAATACTTGGAATAACTATAGTCTCTGGATTCTCATAATGATTAGTTCTTGGCACAATCAAATGTTTAATACACATGTACATGTAATCTAGTCACTTCCAAGATGGCTAAGAAGAAATATGACTAATTGGGAAAATCTCTGTTATTTAAACTTAACAAACCTTACCCTTATATACATTTCTTCTGCTCTTGCTACCCCACTAATTCATTCATTGATGAACTCAACAAAGTAATATATCTATATTTTCTTTAGAAATAATAAGATATATTAAATCAAAAGGGAAATGTGGAGATCTTAAGATAATCGACAGTATTTTACATTGCCTAAATTTACATATTAATTCTTCTTTAATGGATGTTTTATCAGCATAGAGGTTGTTTTATTTTCTATGAAAATGGTTTTCTCATAGTTAAAAAAAGGTAGGTAGGGTTTTTCCGAAAGCAGACCCTCTCTTTAGAAGCCCATGGGTTACTATTCGGAAAAATATTTCCAATTAAAAGCCCATGAGCTTCTATTTTACTCCATGGTGTGTCAAAGGAACGTGGCCTTCCCTTCCACAACACCAATAGTTAATGTTGTAACGGTATCTTTTTGCGATGTCGAAAGTGTTATCCGGGGGGGTTGCAAGTACATGGAACAATAGGACAGTTCGTCCCAGGTGGATCAAATGGACTTTTCAATATTATGAATCGGGGGGGGGGGGTTTAACATTTAACATTCTCAGCTAAGTGTCATTTTCGTTTAAATGTTTGACTCTGACGAGTTACGGGCCTGCATGAAACTGATGGGTTTCAAAGTGTTCGATTTGTCTTTTCCCAATCGTGTGAATGAATTTACTTAATCAACACTATATCCAAGATCCTTGCATACAAATATAGAATTATGTTCAGTAATTCCATGGGTATAAATGTAAATTCGACACTCTGGATCTCATTTTTTGGAAAGCATTGTTCTCAGTCTTTTTAGGTCAAACATGAATACTGAACTTCTAGACAAGATATAAGTTTTTACGAAACTTTGTTAATACTAAGATTTATTCATTCCAGTTTCGTACATGCGTTCCAAATTAGTTTGAAAGCAAATAATGTAATGATATGAATAAAATATTTGAACTTCCGAACCCTTGTTACTCACACTGGACTCTCATGAGTTTGATGATGTCTCATTCATTCAATTCTTAAATGGTATAATGTTTTCGTGAAATGACAAGAGTTAACTTGCTCTCCATTTGCTTAATTCATTGTAAAAGCCTGTTACTACTGTCAAAATGATGTCTAATATGTATTGTATTGTGCTTTTAATTCAGTGTGAACGTCCCTTAAAAACTACCGAATACAAGCCCATGTTTCTGTTTAGAAGATCTGAGCTTGCTTTCAGACAACCCCGGTATATTTGGAGTATTGTTTTTCAACATGACACAATTTGAATGATATGTTAAGATTTAGTTACATGTATATATAATTAGGGGGAATGATGAAATGTAGACGTGATTTTTAGAAGGTTAGAAGTTCAATACAAATTTCATTTACATAGAGAACCTGTAATAATGAACGCTTGATAACAATGATATGTGCATATCATAAAATTACCTCAGAAGATATGATTATGTATGTACTGCTTTTTGTAAAAGATTAACTTGCATGATTTTGATATCTTCTAGTCTGTTATCTTGCCTCTAATACCACTTAGATATTAACAGCGTGACATGCCAAATTGTAACTTTGAAAGTTAAGTAGAATAACAGGCGAAAAAGCTTTTACTAGAAGAAACAATAAATCATTACATTCAGCAATCAATTCAAGCATTCATAAAATATGGATACCTAATTTTTCAACCTTATACATACATGTATGTATATCATTAATATAAAATGATCCTTACTATCGTGAAAACTTAATAATTATGATGTTTCGAGAACTAGCTAATGGTGTGAACACTGCCTTTCTCTGTAATATGAATGCATTGAAATGAAATAAAAACAACTGACTCCCAGTCTCCAGCGATTTGTGTTTCAGCTTTTCAATAATAAGACATAGACGTGCGCAGAGGCCTCACTCACATACACCCAACTACGCCTGTCAATAATAGCATTTATTGTATCCTATATTTGAGCTAACAACACCATTCTTGAC
This sequence comes from Steromphala cineraria, assembly GCA_916613615.1. Lineage (NCBI taxonomy): Eukaryota > Metazoa > Mollusca > Gastropoda > Trochida > Trochidae > Steromphala > Steromphala cineraria. The sequence continues at coordinate 3,862,634 of OU744729.1, forward strand.
ACCCAATTTCTCTATTTTAATATAGGATGATGAAAACAAAAAACTCTTGGCTTGAGAGTCGCCTGCCTCAAATATTCACGTATGTTGGAGACAGTTTGAAACAAATAGAAGCCTGAAGTTTGATAAATTACTGTATATTCACTGTATATTCACTGTATTGAATTTGATTTCACTTTACTATTTATTGTGAACTAGATCTATATCATGGTGTTCAAAGTTAATCATCCCGTCATTGTACAGTTCTGTCAATAAATTGGCCAACAACTAATATACATGATTCTTTTTTTTGGACAGAAAAATAATATGAATAATTTTTACAAGTAGGCTAAATTATTGCTCTTGAATCAGCACAGCACAGACTGAAAGCATTCGTTATGATAATATCATATGTTTACAAAGTCAGCTTATCATTGTTAGACAATTCTCATTGATGACACTATCGTGTTTCTTTATTGCTTCAACTTTTTGAAGAACAAATTCTTTTCAACTGCTCCATCTCGATGTCGGTCGCCATCTTTGTTTGCTTAGCAACACAATACCGCCATCTTTGTTCGCTTAGCGAGTCAGCCAAAACATAGCTCGCCAATGCACGCGAGTGCACGCGGGCGCCCGGGCGGGCAAAGTCGTTCAGGATCGAGCGACCCCGAGTGCCCGCGAGGTTTCGCGGGCGCTCGCCTATTATGAACGGACTACTGTTTTCGGCGATCGATAATCTCGCGTCATTTTACGAGAATGAGCGGAAGGTCAGAGGTCAACATGCAAATTTGACGAAATGGGGTCACGTCGCCTCCCTCAGTGAAACAAGTTTTCAACTATGGAAATCAGGAAGGTAAGAATACCGAAAAATACATTGCAAAGATAAAATACCATTGATTTTCTTAACACTTTTTTTCGTTTCACCATAAAGTTTAAAAAAGACAATTATCGAGTCGACTTTCATTCTTTCCAAGTATTGTCTGCTAGCTAACGATGTTTGTCAACAGAATATCACGTGGTTTGTCACTTAAGTTGCGGCTCGATTAAAATACTACGGTAGCATTTTAGGGTTCTGCTTATGCAATAGTGAATAACTAACAGCAAATCATACAACGTTTTCTATTATTCTTTCAGATAGATTCGACCGTGCGCGGTCCGTACACTAGTCATTGAGGGAAATGTATCAGCTCAGAGAGCGGCAGCTAGGTGGGGCGTCCCGTTTCAACTCTAAAAGATCGTTTGTTGGGAAATATCAGTATAGAAACTGTAAAGTCAGGGCCTATGCCGTTATTCACTGAACAGGAGGAATCTTTTTTGTCAAGCCATATTCGAGTAATGGGAGAAATTGGATAGGGATATACTCGCCAGGAGACTATAAATCTTGCAAGCGACTATGCTGTTCACCTTGGATACAGATACAGCTTCCTTGACAGATGGCCTGAACTTAAAGTACAAAAACCTCGTAAGCTTGAGTCAGCACGCGCGAGATCAGCAACAAAAGAAAATATTTCTAGATATTTTGAAGAATTGTCAAATGTCTTTCAGAGGCATAATTTACAGAATTCCCCGTATGCAATTTTCAATATAGATGAAAAGGGACTGTCAACAGATGTCACCCCTCCGAAAATCGTCGCTGGAACTTATTTCAAGCCACAGACGGTGACCTCTGGAAAGTCACAGACAGTCACCATGATTGCCGCTGTTAACGCAGCCGGTGGGAGTGTTCCTCCATACTTTGTATTTCCAGGTCAACGTATGAGAGATGAACTGCTTTCAGGTGCCACACCCGGATCAAGTGGAACTGTTTCTGAAACAGGATGGTCCAATACGGAGGTGTTCAGCACGTACATGAAAACGCATTTAGCACGACACTTGCCGTCACGTAGCACCGATTCTCCAGTTCTCATACTGTATGACGGACACAAGAGTCATGTTTCTCTTGGACTGATCGAGTGGGCAAGAGAAAATCACATCGTTTTGTTTGTTCTTCCTCCTCATACTAGCCATCTTCTGCAACCACTGGACATCGGATGTTATGGGCCTTTTGAGTCAAATTGGATACGGTCCTGTCATTCTTTCTTGAGAGAAAACGCGGGAAAAGTGATCGGAAAGAATGACATGTGTGGTATTGCTTGTGGAGTTTTTAACTCAACTTTGACTCCTACGAACGTCCAATCATCTTTCAGAAAGTCTGGAATTTTCCCTTTCAACCCAGAAGTGATTGATGACTTAGTTGTTATGCCGTCACGATAATTTACAAGACAACCACCTGCCGAATCAAGTTCTACAGTTGCGCATGTCAGTGACTCACAGAAAGAAACAGAAGGAAATTCAGCACGTAATTTCTTGGAATATAGGGGTGGGAAAGTCCTGAAGAATGTCAAAGCATACAAGCCAAGAAACACACTGAGCAAAATAGTTGGTAGGAAAGCAATAACTGACCAAACAGTGGTTGATAAAATTACTGAACATAAGAAAAAACACCCGGAGAAAGTAAATAAAGCAAACAACGTGAAAAAGAGGAAATCAAATTCTTGCCCAAACAAATCGAAAGGAAAGAGACTTTCACATGGCAAAAAGAAACAAAAGACCACGCCCGCAGTGACATCGTTTAATGACAGTTTTTCCGACAGTGCCACAGACGATGATGAGCTGTGTTGTGTGTGTGGGATATTCACCCCAGAAGCTCTTCGCCGCAGTGACTCAATTACTTTTGTAAAATGGGCACAGTGTGACCGATGTGATCACTGGGTTCACCTTGTGTTCTGCACCACATTATCAGTTGTTCGGACACATACGGCATTTTTCTGTCCACATTGTGAGCAGAGCCCAGTTGAAGAATAGCGTGATTCATAACATCAAAAGAGATGTAAATAGCAAGTTGGAAATTTATCGTTGAAGGTGTTCAAATTTATTCCATTTAACAATTTTTATGAACCCTGACATTTATGAAGTAACAAGCATATGCATTTTCGACACGAAGGATACTGGTGACAACGGAACACCGTACCATGGGGCCCCGCTGGCAGATACCCCTCACTGTACTAATAGAGACAGGGGAACTCACCATCCATTTAATGTTTTCGTAAAAAGCAATTCCAATCAAAATATGATAATAAACATCACATATTATGGTAGGCGCAGTTCTTATGATCCCCCCGCCACCCATCTTAAAGTTTGTCTCACGCCCGTTTATTCTGTAAAAGACGATAAACATTTGAGTCGGACGGTTCAATTTACCTGTCCCGGATATGATTACAAAGTTACCTCCCTTTGCCCAATGGGGGTCCAAGGGAGATAACTACGAGTTTACCATCCTCCAAACAGGGCTGTGCGCATGAAGGAGGAAGTCCGGAGTTGCGCAGACCGCCTGCGTGGAGGATGGGTCTTTACTACCTCAATCAATAGAGAGTTATGGAAGCGAGGAAACTTTTGTATACTTCCGGGAAAAGAAAATAATCCAGCTAAAATGAATGATATCTTTTCCTTACTCTCCCAAATCCACCAGGTACCTTTCTTCAGGAGTTAAACAAGATGCTTTTTAAATTTCTCTGGAGTGGAAAACCTGATAAGATCAAAAGAGGTGTGGCTTGTAAGCCTGTCAAAGAGGGTGGACTTGGCATGGTAGAGTCTGTTTGTTATGTCAATTCCTTAAAGCTCTCTTGGATCAGAAAGCTGTTGGATGTCAATCATGAATCGAAATGGAAACAGTTATGCTATACTTCCACCCCAAGACTACAAAATCTTGGGATATTTGGTAACTTTTTTCCAGGTGACCTGACAAAGGAAATTAAGAATGAGTTTTGGTGTGACTGTATTTATGCCTTTGACAAGTTTTCCCAGAAGATCCAGCCTAATTCTTTCAGTGAATTCATAACGGAACCAATTTATTATAACAAGCACTTGAAAGTTGGTGAAGAGGTAATTTTCTCCTCTGCTTGGTTTGAGAGAGGTGTTACACAGATCCGTGATTTTGTCAATTCAGATGGCACCTTTTATTCCCTTGAAGAATTTCGGAATACTTTTGAACTTGATATAAATTTTCTTCATTTTAATGGTCTTGTCATGGCTATCAAAAGTTATCAGTCAAAATTAAAGATAAGTACACCAAGTTCCTTTCAACAGTTAGATGACAACACAGTGATTCAAAAACTTCTGTCTGTCAAAAAGGGAGCCAAGTGTTATTACTATGTCTTAAGTGGAACTGATATCTATCTAAAATTCAAGCATAAATGGGAAGAATGTATCCTTGCTGAATTGGACTGGGAAAAAATATTTTTGCACCCAATAAAGACCACTTTAGATACCAAATTAAGATGGTTCCAGTTTCGAATCATTCATGGTATATTAGCAACAAATTCCTTCCTGTGTAAGATTAAATTAGCTGAAAGCAACCTGTGCACATTTTGCCATTCTGAAGTGGAAACCATAAGGCATCTTCTTTGGGACTGTCAGCATGCTCAAACTTTTTGGCAAGGTTTTTTAGAATTACTTAATGACAAATGTCCTCATGTTCACAACATGAATTTTGACCTGCAACTTGTTGTGTTTGGATTGAGAAAGAATGTACACACTGACAATGTCTTTGATTTGCTGTTGCTTCTAGCAAAATATTTCATATATAAATGTAAGGTTTTAAAAACCTCCATCAGTTTTAACCATTTTAGACATTGTATTTCCAACAGGTATCTTATTGAAAAACAGATAGCTTTTAGTAAAAGTAATCAGGACAAGTTTTACCAAAAGTGGATGTTGTATCATAATATCGCAATTGTGTAATCTTTCGAATTGTTGCTTCTTGCATCCTGTCCATCATTAACTCTCAAATGTGTATACATGTGTCATGTTGTTTATGAAATGACAAGTTGATGAACATTCGAGAATAGTTTGATTCTTTTTATTACATGTACATAGAGATAAAAGTGTGAATGAGTGAGTGAATGTTTTGTCTTTGTATCGTGTGTAAATAGTAACAAAATTCAGGAACCTGTTCTTGACCAACAACTTTTATTTGGCTTCCTCTCCCCTGGGGGGTTGCACATATTGTAACAGGGTTTCTGTAATAAAAAGTGAATTAAAAAAAAAATATTAAAGCATATGTAGGAGTATCTGCCAGCGGGCCCCAGGCTCCGTACTAATCCGTATGTAACGTCATCGCCGAAAACAGGTGACGTAGTGCACAGGTTGCCAAATATGGACTGTTCTTGAAATAGCGGATTTTCTCGGCCGACGATGACGATAGAATCGTAAAAATGTAGGTGAGTATTCTCTGACTGACATAATTTGACATGAATGAAAAATGTTTTTGTTGTTGTTACACAACAAAATTTCTACCGCGAATCGCTCTTACGTCGCCGAAAACAGGTGAAACTGGGATACAAACAACGTATTTGTTTAATCAATCTCGCTCGACATGGTCGAACTGCTCTGCTGCAATGATTTGTTTACAATGATCACCTGGTTCTCAAATTGCTTTACCAAGGCACTTATGCACAATGACAGCGCCCAGTCGCCCTGTGCGTTGGACCGTGACGTTCGGGACAAGGTTGAAGATTAAGCCGAGTTGCGTGTCTCTGTACATGTATATGTCTGTGCTCTACTCTAGTGGTTGCTAAGCTCTAGGCTTGCAATACGAGACTCGTCGGTGCAGCTCATAATGGCATGCCCTAACAAGCCAGGAATAGAATCTACTGATAAATATAGAAATCTTTTTTACAACAAATAAATATCTTTCATTAATCGATTGCTGAATTAAATGAACAAGTTATAGATGGAAAGTAATCTCAAAGCTCCCTCTAAATGAAATCCATGTAGATTTTGCAGACAAAGGATTGAAGGATCATGATCGAATCTGTGATCCTTATTACCTTGCTTTCGACAAATCAACAGTACATTAGACTATTATTTTGAAAGAGATTGCTTAATTAATAATTTGTAACAAGTTTACAAAATGACCCATCGATCACAAGGAAAATCGAACAAACACGTGGTTTTAGAAAATCGGTAAAATCGAGAAAATAATATTAAAATACACAAGTTAACTGTCTACAATGTTTAGAAATCGAACAGGGTCCCTTGATTTATTTGTGTACACTTACCTGTGTTACAAATATGCCTGTGATAGTAGATAAAAGAAGCTTCACTATTTCCTAACCCGACTCGTCAGGTTGCTGTTGTGATATTGGATATCTCTCACACTGCAAGAACCAGAGGTGTGACCTAGGTTGGTTGAACTGTAGGGAGTGACCCAGTGAGAGAGGCACACAGTGTGTGGGTGTAGGCTTCCGGGGGACCATGCTGTGTTGTGCTATATGTACTAACGTCTTGTGAAGTAAATAAGAAGATCAAACCCCAAAGACTGTGTTTGTTAACAATGAAACTATTACATGGTGGCAGCGGTAAACTCTTTTAACAAGCAACGGATACAGTTTCCAAGGAAACAGCAAGATACTGACATGAAACATAAGATGTAACACAAATACCACATGGGACCAGGACAAACAAAGGAATCAAGGTACTGTGAAAACAAATCAAGTTTTCCTACTATCAAGCATCAATATTGAATCAAATTGAGTTCATATCACAGTAATTCACTCAGCAATCATACAAAATGGCAGATTCCTTACCATCAATGAACTGGGAAGCAAATGATCTTACAGAAGCCTTTAGATTATTCAAACAGAAAGTTACCCTCTACTTTACCATCAAGAAAATTAAGAAGGAAAACCAGGTTCCTTACATCCTCCGAGCAGTCGAAGATGAGGGTTTGAGAAGATACAATTCTTGGTCTCTAACTGAGCAAGAACAAAATGATCCCGACATGATTTGGAAATGCTTTGGGGAGCAGTTAGACCCCACAGAGAACTACAGGGTAGCCAGACTAAAACTTCACTACTTCTATCAAAAACCTGAGGAAAACCTAGACAATTTTGTAACAAGATGCAGGCGACAAGCACAAAAATGTGGATTTCAAGGTACAGAAATGAATGAAAGAATAATTGAGCAAATAATTGTCTCAACACCCATCAGTGAGTATCAAAAAACACTACTAGACAAACCATCCACATTCACCCTTGATGACGCACTGAGATTGGGAAGGACATATGAGGCTACACAACAAAACCTAATGGAACTGCGCACAATGGGAGCAAGCAATCAAACTGACACAGCTGTACATGCCATGCAGAGATCCACAAGGTGGAGGTCACATTGCCTAAAATGTGGGAGAGATCACCAGAGAGAGCCACCAGAGAATTGTCCTGCCTACAGGTCTATATATGCGATGCTTGTGGGAAAATAGGCCACTGGATAAAATTCTGTCTAACAACAAAATATGCGTCTCAAAAGCGGTGGGGAAATTCCAGATCTCAAAACACCAGACCTGATGACACCAGACCTCAAAGCACCAGATCAAATAATCAACAAACCAGCAGCAGAAACATATCAAGAGATAGACAACGAACCAGCAACACCAACGTTCACGGCATTGAGGAAGAATTTGAGGCCATGAAATTTGAAAGTATTCAGATTTCCTCAGTGGACTACAACAGCATACCAGACCAGGCTTTTGCAGTTGTCAAGATGGACATCCACAGAAAGGGGGACTACAGCCTAAAGCTAAAGGTAGACACTGGGGCACAGGGAAACACAATACCACTACGGGTATTCAAGAACATGTTTCCAGACAGACTTGATGCACAAGGAGAACCACAGGGGATTGAACCAGTCAGAAACACCATGACTGCCTATAACGGAACACCTATCCATTGTTATGGAAGCATTAACATCCCCTGCAAGTTTGATGACGATTGGCAAGAAACCAAGTTCTACATCGTGGATGTCAGCGGACCAGCAGTGGTGGGGCTACCATCATGTACAAGCTTAGGGCTAGTCACCCTACATTGTGCAGTTGAGATAGACAACCAGAAAACCGGGAAACCAGGAGTTAACCAGTTACTGAGTACAATACAACCAGTCAACTCAGTCAGCGATCTGAAACTTCAATTTCCAGAACAGTTCGACAAAATTGGAAAATTCGAAGGCCTAGCAAAAATACATGTAAGAGAGGATGCAGAACCATACATCGATGCACCCAGAAAATGGCCCATCCACCTGAAGGATAAGATCAAAGAAGAACTTGACAAGATGCTCCACCAAGGCGTAATAAGAAAAGTAGAAGAACACACAGACTGGTGTTCAAGTCTAGCTTTTTCAACAAAGTCAAATGGAGCTGTGAGGATCTGCCTAGACCCAGCCAGACTTAACAAGGCTCTAAGGCGATGCCCGCATAAAATCCCAACATTAGAGGAGCTTAACCACAAATTCAGCGGAGCCAAGTTCTTCTCCAAACTTGATGCTAAGGCAGGATACTGGAGTATTGTCCTGGATGATGAAAGTCAGCTCCTAACAACGTTCAGGACACCATTCGGGAGATATTGTTTTCAACGACTACCTTTTGGACTGTCTGTAGCCCAAGACATATTCCAGCAGCGAATGGACATGATCCTAGAGCAGACAACTGGAGCAGTTGGTATTGCTGATGATGTGGCCGTGTATGGATCAACTGAAGAGGAACATGATAGAAATCTCATCAACCTTATGAAAACAGCCGAGAAACATGGACTAGTGTTTAACAGCAACAAGTGCCACATCAAACAGAAAGAAATCACATTCTTCGGCATGATTTACAGTGACCAGGGTATTCATCCAGATCCGAAGAAAGTTGCAGACATACAGGGGATGCCAAGCCCCACATCGAAGAAAGAATTACAAGAATTCTTAGGACTTATCCAATACTTGGCACCATTCATCCCGAACCTGTCAGACAAGGCATCAACGATGAGACAACTTCTAAAAGAAGATGTACCGTTCATTTGGGACTCTGATCACCAACACAGTCTTGACCAGCTCAAATCAATGGTGACAGCAGATGGAACGCTACAATACTACGATGTGAACTCACCAGCCATCCTACAGGTAGATGCCAGCCAGAAGGGACTAGGAGCAGCTCTTCTAAGAATCAACAAGAGAGACCAATTGCATATGCATCAAAATCCCTCACTGACGCAGAGACCAGATATGCAAACATAGAACGAGAATTACTAGCAGTTTGTTTTGGAGTGGAGCGGTTCAAGACCTACCTGTATGGAAGAAAATTCACCATCGTCACAGATCACAAGCCACTCATCATGATACTAGAAAAAAATCTTGTAGCTGCTCCACCCCGTCTACAACGAATGATACTCAAGCTACAGGGTTATGACTTCTCGATCCAATACCGACCTGGCAAGGATATGTGTCTTCCAGACTCGCTGAGCCGCCTTCCAAATCCAGACAACAGGATGGCCATTGACCTTGACTTACGGGTGGACATGTTTCAATTTACACCTGAAAAACTCAGCGAGGCTCAGAAAGCTACAAAGATTGACCATGTCCTAGCAGAGCTCACCGAGATCATCATCAATGGATGGCCTAGCACACAAAAGGAAGTCCCTACATCACTACGGGAATACTGGAGCTACAGAGATGAGCTGGCAGTAGAGAATGGTCTGATTGTCAAAGGAGAACGAGTTATCATACCAGAATCAATGAGAAAAAACATTCTCAAACAACTGCACATTGGCCACCAAGGAATTGAGAAAACCCGCTTACAGGCCAGAAATTTGGTATATTGGCCAAGGATAAACAATGACATTGAAAATTTATGCAAATCATGTGAAACATGTCAAAAATTCCAGCCAAGTCAGCAGAAAAAAACATTGTTGCAACAAGAAATACCAACAGGGCCATGGGAAACAATAGGGACTGACCTTTTCGAAATCAACGGAACTAACTACCTCATCGTTGCTGACTACTACAGCAAATTTCAAATCATCCGAAGGTTACCAGATCGATGCACAAGTGCTGTAGTAGTGGACAAACTCAAGGAAATCTTTGCTGAACACGGCATTCCGAAAAAGATCATATCTGACAACGGGCCCCACTACAGCAGCGCAGTCATCAGTGACTTTACAGAACTTTGGGGTTGTCACCACGTCACCAGTTCACCAAGGTATCCCCAATCCAATGGATTCATAGAAAGACAAGTCCGAACAATCAAAAACGCAATGAAGAAATGCACAGAGGCAAAAGAAGACCATCACCTTGCCCTGCTGGCAATCCGATCAACGCCAGTAGATCACAAACTGGCAAGCCCTGCAGAAATGCTTTACAACAGGAAGATCTGCACAACTATTCTGATGTCAGAAAGGAATCACAACAGACCAGGAGGGGAAATACAGAGCAGGTTAGAAGAGCGGCAAGCTATACAGAAAACCTTCTTCACCTCCAAGACCACAACACTGGACTGTGGGATGCAGCAACCGTAATGAAAAGATGCGAGGAACCCCGTTCATACCTAGTGCGGACACCTGAGGGAGGCATCTTGAGACGGAACAAGAAAACATTGATCTTACAGATCAACAGGGCGCAACGAAAACAAGTGTGAAGCCTAGGCCTATGTCATAAGTATTGTTTTTGCAAAATATGTTTTAAGTAAGTTATTAGAAATTGGAATATTTGTGCCCATGGAACACAGATGCACCCGCTTATTAAAAAGGCCTAAATGTTTTCAACCATAGAATTAATAACAAAATAAGAGATGCAATTAAGTTCAAGTATCTGCCATAAAAAGCAACGGAATTTGGTTGACCTTATTTATGTATGTTCCATCAACTTAACCCAACAAGAGATAATAAACACTTTCCTGTTTTTTTATAACTATTTATTGCAAAATAATTACAAAATGGTTTTGTTACACTAATTTCCGCGATTCTGATTGGACGAGAGCGCTATTGTTATCATGACGTCATTGACCCGTCCTTGCCAACAATCTATCCGAAATGCCGCTCATACCTGTAGTTTTCTATTTCTTTTTCGTTTTTTAACCGAGACATAATAAAACAATTATAGACTGGTGAATTCGGTCAATACCTGTTTTTATAGACCCGAGGCAAACAATATTCGTCCTCGGTCGATATTGTTTGCCTCGGGTCTATAAAAACAGGTATTGACCTCATCACCAGTCTATAATTGTATATTATAGATGTTCAGGTATAAAGCAAAACAGTTGCTCAAATTTGATACTCTAACTGCTGCATCTATAGAAAGATACACTCAAGATGAGAAGTCATTTGTATATGGACATGGTGAGGAGCACATATAGGGCCTATCTACACAATATGAAAACATGTAGATATATTCACCACTGGGAAAACAAGCATAAGACATAACGAGTGATCAAGGCAAGTTAGCTAAGGGGTTGAGAGGTTTACTGTCTGTATGATGAGGTTGATATATAAAGCTACAATTTGTTTAATTGATTCATTCATACTCTCAGCATGCCGTCAGATGGTTGGAAAGAATATTTGTCTGATATTTATTTCAATCCCAAGCATACCAGCTTCATTTACCGGCCCTAACAAGCTGTATCACATTGTGAAGAAAGCTGACAAGTTTGATATCAGTTTACATCATATCAAGAAATGGTTAGCTGCACAGGATAGTTACTCTCTCCAGAGACCTCTCAGATACAAGTTCAAGCGTAACAGAGTGGTGTCAAGTGGTTTAAATAACCGTTGGGATATGGACTTGGCCGATGTATCTAACATAGCAAAGGACAACGACGGTGTGAAATACTTATTCATTGTAATTAATGTATTTACACGATTTCTTTGGGTTGAGCCATTACAAAATAAAACTCCAGATGCTGTTATTAAAGCCATGAAGAGGGTGTTTTCTCGTGCTACTCTGCCGCACATTATCAGGTCTGACAAAGGTCGTGAATTTGATAACAAGAAAGTGAGATCATATTTGGAAAGCAAGGGTATTATCTATTATGTCACACAGAATGAAACCAAGGCTTCTTATGCAGAGAGAGTAATACGAACTCTCAAGACGAGCATGTACAGATATTTTACTTATATACAAAGTTATCATTATCTGGACATTTTACAAGACTTGGTGAATGATTACAACCACTGACCTCATAGGTCACTGAATGAACGTTCACCCATTGATATTAATGTAAACAATGAATCACAAGTTTGGAAAGAACAGTACATTGATCCTCTGATCAACCAAGTCAAATCTAAAGCAGAGAAGATGACGAAAATCAGAAAGAAGTTAAGGCTTTAAATTTAAATTAGGGGATCAAGTACGATCAAGTACGGTATATTTTTCAACGTGACTATCAGGAGAAATGGACAGAGGAAGTATTCATTATCAGTAGACGATACTACAGAGATCGGTTACGTACCATCTACAAAGTTAAAGATATGGCTTACAACCCTATCACAGGTATAACAATGTTGCCGTCTAGTTAAACAAGTTTCGGAGGAGTTCAAGCGAGATGATCCATATGTATTTACAACCCTAATTTGTTCCTGTTGCGGTAACGACAATAATATTTTGGACAATTTGGTTTGACAATTAATCAAATTTTCTTACCGCTTAACTACTTCAGGCGTTAAAACAACGAGATACTGCAAAGTATGCTGTTTAAGAATTAAAGCGTCATAAAATATGATTTCAGAATGTTATGTTGAAGACGTTTTTGCTTCAATATTTCTAGTTCCGAGTAAGCCAGTCTAAGTAAACCTAGCCTCACTATTATCCGTTACACTGCTATACTGAGTCTAGAAAGGTCTGGTTGAGGGTCGCGTCAGCCGACCTTTCTGCGACCTATGACCCTCCAACGTGCGAAGGCACACTATTGTGTCTTGGTAAGATCAGTTCTGATTGGTCAACTTGGTCACGTGGGCTGACGCGACTCTCAACCAAGCCTTTCTATATATAGACTCAGTATAGCAGTGTAACGGATAATAGTGAGGCTAGGTTAACTTAGACTGCGAGTAAGCTATTTTATAATCAAGATAAAAAGGGAGATAAGCCGTAATAAGTTACTAGATACAAGATGAAGCGCCATTAAATATTTCACAATGGCTTTCATCTTCTTTTAGACAATGTTGTCGTTTTGCTGTTTAATGATTGTATGATCATTCTTTTCCAGATTAAAAATACGAAAATATTAATCCATTAATATTTCATTAAATTTCATTAATTAAATGCAATATAATTCTTATCACCCAGGTGATAGCTTCAAGTCACTTGAGTACCTGTACCGAGTACCTGGAAACACAATCTGCCAGTTCATCCCTTAGGTCTGCCAGGCTATTTATGAATCACTCCATGAATACTTTGTGAAGGTATTTCTCATCATAACAATATTGACCCAACATAAGAATGTTTGCTACTAAAACTTATGGTATAACACTTTTTTTCTAACTGGTTTTATAAAAAAATAGAGCCATTGGCTCTGTAGCTCATCAGGCTTCATCATCAATTATGCTGTAGAGTGTGGCCAATGTGATTCCCCCTTTGTAGAGGCCACAAGGGCACCAATCATAAAATTAAGTATATAGGCGACAAGTTTCAGTTTTCTAGGCCTTATACTTCAGGAGAAGAAGATGAACATAGATTTGAAGGACGTTCCTGTTGCCTTTATTAGGGGCAACAGGGTCACCAAATCTACAAATCATAATCCTTACTAGTCAAGGAGTCTGTACACAAAGTTTCAGCTTTCTAGGTCTCATGGTTCTGGAGAAGAAGATGAAAATAGGTTTTAAGGGCATGGCATCTGTGGCCCTTATTAGGGGTCACAGGGCAACAAAGCTACAATTTATAATCCTCACTCTTCAAAGAGGATATACACAAAGTTTCAGCTTTTTAGGCCTCATGGTTCTTATGGTTCTGGAGAAGAAGATGAAAATAGGTTTTTAGGGTGTGGCCCCTATGGCCCTTATTAGGGGTCACAGGGCCACCAAAGCTACAATTTATAATCCTCACTAGCCAAGGAGTCTGTACACAAAGTTTCAACTTTCTAGGCCTTATGGTTCTGGAGAAGAAGTCGAAGTTCCACAAAGTTTACGGATGGACGGACGGACGGACGGACGGACGCCGGACACCATGCCATGCCATAAGCCCATCGGGCCTTACAGGCCAGATGAGCTAAAAAGGTTAATGTATCAATGACAACAAATCAGGGTCAGTGTACTTTTTTTTAAAAGATACAGTACATGTATTAATAAATTTTAAAAATAAGAGAAGAGCGAACATCCTTAAGAACAATTTGTTCTAAAAGAAGAGACAAACAATATTTGATTACACAAATGATTTTTATTGTTTATTTCATCTGATGTCATAAATGATTTCAAATAATATTTTTGATAATCTATCTAGCATTAGATGTTTAATAAATTTGAGTTTTGTAGATGCTAGGTTGATAATTTTAGGATATTTTTTACATTCATCAAATTTGACACTGTAATAAGTATTAACTGTATTAGTTTTGGCATTGAAATAATAATAATAAAATATATTATCCATATCAAAAGCCAAGAATAACAAAATATAACAATAAATTAGTGATTCCTTTAAAATCTTATAACATCTATTTTATCACTTTAAAAGTCAAACAGGAATAACAAGAATAATAAGTAATAAAATATTTTTCCCAATTTAAAAAAAAAATATAATTGCAATTATATGTTCAGAATTAACATAGTTGATGAACCTGGGGCAAAATACCTATTATTAACTAGGGCTTTGCAATATTATATATATTTTGGGATATACCAGTATTGACTGTGCAGTACAATTATTGCAATATGGTTTTCCATGTACCAATTTAGCGTCAAGCCATTTTAATTAAAATATATACTTATATATGATAAAGGGATCTTGTTATCAGGTAAAAGTTCATATTTCAGCTTTAAAAATGTACCTGATATGTAAAAAATCAAAAGTATAAATGTATGGACAGACAGACAGAGGACGCTTTGCTTTATATCAAGGTGAGTTAATATGTCACAAGATTCAATACTTCATTCAAAACTTTCCTTGTGGCTGAAACTTTGCACATATGAGTTGATCCATATAAATATTCCTACTACACAGATGCAAATAAATAAAGCAAGACACAGTTATTTGGCAGCAAAATTGTTCTGATATTACACTTACTATTGCAACCAAAGCTACAATTTATAATCCTCACTCTTCAAAGAGGATATACACAAAGTTTCAGCTTTTTAGGCCTCATGGTTCTGGAGAAGAAGATGAAAATAGGCTTTTAGGGCGTGGCCCCTGTGGCCCTTACTAGGGGTCACAGGGCCAGTAAAGCTACAATTTATAATCCTCACTAGCCAAGGAGTCTGTACACAAAGTTTCAGCTTTCTAGGTCGTATGGTTCTGGAGAAGAAGATGAAAATAGGTTTTTAGGGTGTGGCCCCTATGGCCCTTATTAGGGGTCACAGGGCCACCAAAGCTACAATTTATAATCCTCACTAGCCAAGGAGTCTGTACACAAAGTTTCAACTTTCTAGGCCTTATGGTTCTGGAGAAGAAGTCGAAGTTCCACAAAGTTTACGGATGGACGGACGGACGGACGCCGGACACCATGCCATGCCATAAGCCCATCGGGCCTTACAGGCCAGATGAGCTAAAAAGGTTAATGTATCAATGACAACAAATCAGGGTCAGTGTACTTTTTTTTAAAAGATACAGTACATGTATTAATAAATTTTAAAAATAAGAGAAGAGCGAACATCCTTAAGAATAATTTGTTCTAAAAGAAGAGACAAACAATATTTGATTACACAAATGATTTTTATTGTTTATTTCATCTGATGTCATAAATGATTTCAAATAATATTTTTGATAATCTATCTAGCATTAGATGTTTAATAAATTTGACTTTGTAGATTCTAGGTTGATAATTTTAGGATATTTTTTACATTCATCAAATTTGACACTGTAATAAGTATAAACTTTATTAGTTTTGGCATTGAAATAATAATAATAAAATATATTATCCATATCAAAAGCCAAGAATAACAAAATATAACAATAAATTAGTGATTCCTTTAAAATCTTATAACATCTATTTTATCAATTTAAAAGTCAAACAGGAATAACAAGAATAATAAGTAATAAAATATTTTTCCCAATTTAAAAAAAAAATATAATTGCAATTATATGTTCAGAATTAACATAGTTGATGAACCTGGGGCGAAATACCTATTATTAACTAGGGCTTTGCAATATTATATATATTTTGGGATATACCAGTATTGACTGTGCAATACAATTATTGCAATATGGTTTTCCATGTACCAATTTAGCGTCAAGCCATTTTAATTAAAATATATACTTATATATGATAAAGGGATCTTGTCATCAGGTAAAAGTTCATATTTCAGCTTTAAAAATGTACCTGATATGTAAAAAATCCCAATTTCATCAAAAGTATAAATGTATGGACAGACAGACAGAGGACGCTTTGCTTTATATCAAGGTGAGTTAATATGTCACAAGATTCAATACTTCATTCAAAACTTTCCTTGTGGCTGAAATTTTGCACATATGAGTTGATCCATATAAATATTCCTACTGCACAGATGCAAATAAATTAAGCAAGACACAGTTATTTGGCAGCAAAATTGTTCTGATATTACACTTACTATTGCTAAAGGGGCTGAAGCACGTTTTTACGGCAAATATAAGGTGATGTCAGGAAAATGAAAATAAAGGGTTCCACTCTAAAGACAATGTATTTAAACTAAATAAATCATCAATAAATCAAATATGCCATGAGATTCCTTTTCTTACACAAAATGAATAAAAGGTGTTCACACAAAAATGGCTGCCAATGGATTTTATGTGAATCTGTATAATTTGATCCAGAATCCATTTAGCATTAACTTACAATTATCAGTGAAAAATTGAAAATAAATTTTTTTCAAAAAACGTGCTACTGCCCCTTTAAGCTTAAACCTTTAAACTCCAAACCCCCATAATTATAAGATCAAAAAGTTAAAAAGTCTTGGTTTCAAAATAACTTTTACATTGAATAGAATATAAAGTTTCTAGTGTACTTTTCCCAAAGGAAAATATTTATTACTATTTGAGTACTATCATTAGGGTCCACATAATCTCATAGACTTGGTATATATGATATATTTTAATTAATTGTTTACCCAACAGATAAACGATTTTTATATTGAATGCAATTGATTAAGGCACCTAACAATAGCGGATCAGTATTTTTCAACTACAAAAAGTTTTCAGCATCATCTTACTTGCTTTAGTTGATGCAAACTGTAAATTTATCTTTGTGGATGTCGGGGCAAATGGTCGAGCTGGTGACGCAGGCGTTTACGCCAACTCAGATCTCTCCATGGCTTTGGAGAATAACACATTAAACATTCCCAAACCTAAATGTCTCCCTGAGAGACAAGAGCCAGTTCGAAGTGTGGTTGTTGGTGATGATGCCTTCATGCTGAAGCCGTATCTCATGAAACCTTACCCCTTGAAAGATTTGTCATTTGAAAAGAGAAGTTTCAATTACCTCCTGTCTAGAGCACGTAGGGTCTCTGAAAATGCTTTTGGCATTCTCACAAATAGGTTTACTATTTCCCAGAGACCAATTCACGTTTCACCAGATACGGCTGTGTCAATTGTTTTGGCAAGCATTGCAATTCACAACTTCCTTAAAACTAGAAGTGACCACTGGGTGTAATGTGTACGCGAGGACGTTCGCTGTTACTGATTTGTCACGTGACTTTTAATGCGAGGAGCGTGACATTCAGGCACATATTTTTGTCAATTTTATACGATTACGAGCCTTTTATGAATAAAAATGAACTTTTAACTATCGTTTACTTCATGGGTAGATATCTGTGAAAGAACCTATGAATGCAAATAGAAGATGAATTTCATTGATTTTTTGCAAACTAACATATTAGTAACTGCCTGTCAATAAATGTCGTCGAAATTTCTACGATCTCTGTACATTTTGCCTACATTAATAGTATTTAAAGTCCACTTTATCAAAAATGTGTATGATGTATAATTGCTTTGATAATAACTGCAAGCCATGGCGAAATTTCATGGTATGGCATGGTGTGAATGTTTAATAATCTGTTGTCAAAATGATATCATGTATTTTCATTGCTCAAGTTTTCCGGTGTACGGGATGTTACCGATCATGTTTTATACGGGATACGGATTGTGCTGATCGAGGATACGGATTGTGCCTGATTGAATTTACTATATTTTCTTAATAATTCTAGACAAATTGGTTTTGAAAAACAAACTTTACTACTAAAATGTCTATTAAGTTATAGTCTATCATTTTAGACACATGCAATCCGTCTAACAGTATCAAAAACACCGTTTTATCTGTAACTTTATTAATTTGCATATATCTACAGAAAGCATGAATGTTGCACTGCTCCCAGGTAGCCGAAAGAGACATCTACGATATTAATGACCCTCTACATTCATAAGCTTCTTAAACATACAAAGAAGGCTATTTATATTAGAATTAATCATTCAGATCATCAGGAAAAAAAGGAAGACAGGGCCGTCAATCCTATCCAAAGCAGATATCTTTTTCAACAAGTTTGTGGCTACTAGCAAATTTTATGTTTAAATTGTTATTAAAGTACTCCCTGTAATTGAAATACAATGCTTATAAAATTGGAGTAAGAATGCTAAATATTCATGTTCATTCGTGTTTTCAAGCTTTCCGTTGTTAAACCTCTCTTGAAACTAGATATTCTCAAGACGTGAATTACTCATTCCCTCCCCACAGAGGCAGCTCAAGCATACCCGAGTTAGCCTCTGTTCTCTTACGCCAAGATTCCGGGGTTCCGGCAGATTGCCCTTGCGGCAAAATTTCGTAACTTAAGTTATCTCCCATCTTTGCAGCCAATGAAAACACGTTTTGGATAACCATTACTTGGGGAATTCTTAACGGTCGTTTGTTGACATGGAAAATATCATGCCTTTATGTTACTTCTTCATTAGCAGTGTGAGAGGGAAAACATTTGAAAAATCAGATATGGATAGGTTTTTCTTTAAATAGAATTTGCTTTATAATTTTGTAAAGTATCATTTGTTTTATGATATATTTTATTTTTCTAATTAACCAAATAAATAAAGATGAGAAGGTAAAAAGCGATGTTTTGTCAAATGAAGAGTAATCTCCCCTGGATGTTAAATTTCAACGATAGCTTTGCCGAAGTGTACGGGAATGGCCGAGGTTGTGCGAATGACCACTTTTGAAACGGCGTCGCTGATTGCACAACTAACTTCGATTGCCTCCAATCAGATTTCTACCTTTCTAGCCCACGTATTAAGCGTAATAACACAGAGGCTAAGGCCTCCCCACACCAACACATCTCGCCAGCAGCGCAGCGCGTATCACGCGTTTTTTTACCCCAGACTAACGCAGAGCGTCAATGCAGCGAAATAATATATGATGAACAAGTGACCAATGAGATCTTGTCTTGAAGACCTATTGTTATTATCCGATTTCTGTCCTTACTATGGAATAGACATGCTAAGCTTTTGGGTAAAATCGACCCGTACATTAAAGGTCCAGTCCAATAAAATTATAATCGTTCTCTGAGCTGCCTCTGTAGAGAGAGAATGGAATTACTCGACTGAGGGTATATTATATAATGATGACATTATCTTTTGTCTATTGTCTAATATCTTACAGTTTGTAGAGTATTTCAAACACATATCTGAAAATCGAATTCATCAAAATCCTACACCAAAATACCGACCAGGCGAACACGTGTTTACGGTATGATTTGGTGACATTGAATGGAAGTGTGGAAACGGACAACACTCAACTAAAATGGTCAATATATTGGGATATTTGCTTTTTCAGTAACAGTAACTTGCAGAATCACACAATTATGAACCAAAACTACAATTTATAATCCTCACCAAAGCTACAATATATAATCCTCACTAGTCAAGGAGTCTTACAGGTCAGATGAGCTAAAAATTGCTTATTTTGAGCAAGAAGACGTTTGTTTTATTCAGATGTTGAGTTAAAAGAAGTTCCAGTTAAGATTGTTAGATAAGCTTTTGAGTTAATAATTTTTATCCAATGCCTTGATCACATTTTACCATTGTTACATTTAATCAATTGACAAGTTGATGACCTTCTGTAATTGGACGTTTGTAGTTAAGATGCATACATTAAAGCAGTTAATCGTTTTCGTTATGTGTATTGGAAAATGGATACTTTGAGAACTGAAATGCCATACATACAGGCACTTATTTCGAAATGATGAAGTTTGAGGAATGGACAATCTATTACATAGTTAGTATGTGTTTTGGTAGTCTTGAATATAAGAAGTGATGTTCTGAATGATATCACATTCTGTCAGTGATCTATTTCAAACGTTAATTTAACATTTTGGCACAATACTGTCATTTTGTTCAAGAAAGTCAATCACCACAATCCGTACACTAGGTTTGGTGCAATCAGTAACAATCCGTATACCTAGACTGAACAATCCGTACACTACGATTCATTTCAAGATTGCTTATTCACCTCGTCCAAACTTCGTTAATGCAGTTCGCAACCCTTTCAAAATTTGCAGTCTGTTTTGGGGTTTATCAAGGGATAAACAGGTATGATTATATTTAAGATTTGTTGATTTAAATAGATGTTAGTAGACGAAAGAGGTCATGAGGTGTGGTCTCCAAACAGCGTAGCTGCAGTGATCAAGTTCAAAAAGACAAACATATGTTTGTTTACATGACTTCTCGTTGTGTATTAGTAAATGGTAAAACCTTAGTAATAGATGTATACCAATATTAATACAGGATGTGTCAGAATTATGGTGATAATTCATTTTTTATGTAGTGATCAGGGCAATCATAACACGTCTCTCGCTCTAAGAGTCACGTGACTGATCAGTAACAACGAACGTCCTCGCGTACACATTACACCCAGTGGTGACACCGTATATCTTTGTCCAGGTGAGACACAGCTGGGGGAAAGTAGGATGAATGTGTTCCAACAACAAGGAGGCAATCACAATGCAGCTTGTGCCAGACAAGTGAGACATGAACTTGCAGACTATTTCATTACCAATGGCAATGTAGAATGGCAATGGGATATGGTATGAAACTAAGGGGGGGCACCAGTGCCAGTTCCTGCCTATATATCATATTGGGTATTTTTATAGCCTGATTAGATAGTGTGCCAATTGCTCTATTTTTGTGTGTGTATATTTTCCTTCTTGTAGATTCAGATTCAGATACCTCTGAAATACTATACTGGACAGCAAAAGAAACGTCACCCTGTAAAACCAGTAGATGGTCTTTATTTCAATATCACAAAAATAAAATGACTACTCTGATTGTGTTCATACTAATCAGTTACTTTTATTGTCAATAATGTTAAAAGTTATTATATATTGTTGCATCACCTATATAACAGTGGTGTGATATTGACTTGTAACTTATTGATAATATTTCCTGGAAATTGACATTTCTTTTGAGGTTCAGTATACTATCATACATGCTATCACCTTTGTTGGTAATTCAGCATTGCTGCATTCTGGTGTTGCACTCTCAGATGTTGGTAGATCTGGTATGGCATGCTCTGTTGCAGTTGATACAGGCTCTGGTGTGTCCTTTTCAGTCAGCAACTGTAAAAGAAAATTAGACTTTAGTTAAGTTGTAACGAAATAAACACTGAACTGTACTGTTTCAGGTGATGTATACAGTACTTTTAACCAATCTATCTTTTCACCAGTGACCAGAAAAAAGTTTACTTAAATTACAGAATTACAATCGCCTGTATGTAATTTGAGGTCAAAATTTATGTCAACTTTAAGCAAACTGACTTCGGTCTGGTCTCTTAAATCTTTAAAGACATTTTAATACACCTCTGTATCTCACTAGGTAACTTCCCTGTGATGAAAGCATTATTATTGTTGGCAAACATCATACATATCAATCAGTGATACTTTAATATTTCCCTGATATTTACATTTCTAAATATGTCATTATTTTCATCTCTGTGAGTTTACACTATTAACTGAAATTTCCCTGTCAAACACATTAATCATATTTTAAACAATCAGAAAGACAGAAGCTATTATTTGTACCATATTGCTGACTGATGGCCTTTTCTTGACCTGACCCCGGAGCAGAGGGTCCAGCAAGCTGAAGTACTCCCACTGGGACACGTAGAGGTCCGAGGAGGAAGCTCCGCTCTTCTGGGATCCTGTCACCTTGCGGAGCTCCCTCCCATAGTAGGTGCGGATGCTTGCAATCTTGGCCGACACCTGATCAGCTGTAACATTAAAGAGATACTTATGAAATAGCTATGTAATGATTTTATCAATTAACTAAATTGACATTCATGACCTGTTTAATAAATACTAGCATTTATAATTATTTGTCATGACATGTTATAGATATCTAGGGATATTTTCATTTCCACAATTGTATATAAAACTAGAAATATGTGCATGTGATGCACTGTGATGTCCCCAGTTAACATTTAATCCGAAAGTGACCCTACCCCCATTATGTACAAATTTCAAATTTCCATGGAAACCAGCAAAATAACAATTCAGAATAACCAAAGTAGCAAAAGGCACCACTCCCCCAGTAGTTCTAACCACATATCAAGTCTAGTAAAAATATTTTGAATAGTTTTTAAGCTAAAGTACAGAAACAGACCCTACCCCCCATATACACCTAGTTCAACTTGTTTCTATAGAAACCAGAAAAATAATTCAGAATAACTAAAATGGAAAAAGGCACCACTCCACCACTAGGTCTAACCACATACCAAGTTTCGTAAAATCATATTAAATAGTTTTTGCGATATGACCCGGAAATGGTCCTCACACCATATGTTCTAAGTTGAAATTGTTGCCATGGAAACCAGGAAAAATCATATAATTCAGAATGACCTAAATAGCAAAAGGCACCACTCCACCACTAGGTCTAACCACATACCAAGTTTCGTAAAAAAATATTGAATACCTTTTGAGATATGGCTGGGAAACAGTCCCTACCCAAATATGCACTAAGTACAAACTGTTTCCATGGAAACCAGGAAAATAAAACCTTTAGA
Organism: Steromphala cineraria; assembly: GCA_916613615.1. Classification (NCBI taxonomy): domain Eukaryota; kingdom Metazoa; phylum Mollusca; class Gastropoda; order Trochida; family Trochidae; genus Steromphala; species Steromphala cineraria. The sequence goes on from OU744729.1 coordinate 3,885,609, forward strand.
AAAACCAAAATAGCAAAAGGCACCACTCCAGCACTAGATCTAACCACATACAAAGTTTCGTGAAAAAATATTGAACGGTTTTGGAGATATGGTCCGGAAATGAAAGCCTCCCCCAATATGCACTAAGTTCAAAATGTTTCCATGAAAACCAGAAAAAAAAAAAAATTCAGAATAACCAAAATAGCAAAAGGCACCACCTTATCACTAGGTCTAAGCAAATACCAAGTTTAGTGAAAAAATATTGAACGGTTTTGGAGATTGAGGCCGGAAAAGGTTCCTACCCCCAATATGCACTAAGTTAAAATTGTTTACATGGAAACCAGAAAAAATAAAAAATTCAGAATAACCAAAATAGCAAAAGGCACCACTCCATCACTAGGTCTAAGCACATACCAAGTTTCGTGAACAAATATTGAACGGTTTTTGAAATAGAGGCCGGAAAAGGTTCCTACCCCCAATATGCACTAAGTTCAAATTGTTTCCATGGAAACCAGAAAAAATAAAAAATTCAGAATAACCAAAATAGCAAAAGGCACCACTCCATCACTAGGTCTAAGCACATACCAAGTTTCGTGAAAAAACATTGAACGGTTTTTGAGATATGGCCCGGAAAAGAAAGCATTTCGGAATGACGGAATGACGGAATGACGGAATGACGGAATCACGGACGGAGGTGAATACATTATGTCTCCCGAAAAATATTTCGGGGGACATAATAAACCCTGAAACACCTTTTATATATCTTGAATAAATTTCTTGTCATAAACATTGAAGATTTTTGTATTTTGTGGATATTAGAAAATAATGATAGAGTAAAAATGATGAAATAGGGCTAGCAAATGTTAGATTCTAGCCTGGTGGGACATTAAAAATTCCTGAATCAGCTCTGGATTGGACACTGACTGACTGTATAGATCTATGAATTATCATTATCATATAGATACAGTATCATACTATACAACCTATAAACAAGCTGACGAAAAAGCCTCTAATAATTAATAATATTGTACATCACAGCCCAAAAAAAAGAGCCATTGGCTCTGTAGCTCATCAGGCATCATATCAAGTTTGCTTTATACAGGCCAGATGAGCTAAAAATGAAACTGATGTTACCTATTGCAAGAAAACCTAAAAAAAAATTACAAAACAAATGTAACGATTTCGGAATAAATTTCCTTACCCAAATGATTTATTATTATTCAACACTTTCTAGATTACTATATTAGACAGTGAAAGAAGTCCATACTAAAATATCCAAGGAGAAATAAATTTGCCATAGACTGTCATCTAATGGGGAAAAATAGGTTTTTAAGATTGTGACCCCTGTGACCCTATTTGGGGTCATGGGGTCACAAAACCTACAGTTTAGAATCCCAATTGGCCAAGGAGTCTACATGCAGTCTTTCAGCTCAATAGACCTTTTGGAACTAAAGATGATGATGAAAATAAGTTTTTAAGGTTGTGACCCCTGTGACCCTATTTGGGGTCATGGGGTCACGAAATCTACAATTAAGAATTCCCATTGGCCAAGGAGTCTGCACATATCATTTCAACTCTCTAGTCATTTTAGAACTGGAGAAGAAGATGAAAATAGGCTTTTAAAGTTTGTGACCCCTGTGATCCTATTTGGGGTCACAGGGTCACCAAAGTTACAAATTAGAATCCCCAGTGTCCAAGGAGTCTGCACATATCACAATCTAAATAAATTTAGATCAACAGGTTTTATATTTGGTCATACTGTTGATCTAACATTGGCCCGTAAGGCAGGTCGTCCCGGTGACCTCTGACATCAGCCTCTCGGCCAATCAGAAAACTTGCCCTAGCTCGCTGGAAGTTAAAAAACTCAGCAGCGCATCTTTTGAAATGGATGATGTTCGGAGCTTTGTCATTCGGAGCGGATTGCTTGGATGTATTAATAGATTAGATTTTTTCATTTTGAAATGATTTAGCGTATTTGCTAGTTGTCGATGACAAATGATAATTGCACGTCGCACAGATACTAACGTGGCGAATAATAATCACAAAGTTAGAGCTTGATAAATGCCAATATCTGCGAAAATCCATATGCAAGGGGAGGTAACTCCTTTTTTTAAAAACTCGTTTATACTAATTTATTTCATTGTCATCCAAATAATGTTTAAAATAGTGATTTTTGTCAATCATAAAACTAAAAATATTTAATACAACCAAAATAAAATCAACCTATTGATATTTTTCTTATCAGTATCGAAAACAATATTTATTTTTCACAATGCACACTGTTATTGAGAACAGGCCATAAGCCATCATATATTTCTTCCGTTCATTCTTTGAATAAGCGACTATGAACTGTTTGTAACATCGAATTTGATTGATCAAATCGCGAATTCCTTATTTGCATACAAAAGGTCACCGGGACGACCTCTCACACTGGTCAATCTTAGATCAACAATATGACAAAATAAATAAAAGTACCGAGGGTACAGAAGCTCACCTTAAAATGAATGATGTGGTATTGGTTTAATTATAATGTAACCATCTTTTATATAATTGATTATGGCTGCCATCATGATGTTTTTATCTTTTAAAATACTAGTCTTCTTTTGGAAACGACTAGAGCTTGAACAAACATTAATACACGAATGATATCATCATCATAAGTTAACAAGCAGTAGGTTTTTGTATAACTTTTTTGTATATCTATGGCTGAATTGGTGACCATCTTGTACTTTTTAATCTTCAAAATGCTACTTTTATGTGGGCATCCGTATTAATTTCATTATGATATCTTGATTGGTTTAGGTGTATCCATTTAAATGTCATTGACATTACTTACAGGATGGTGGGCACTTACATTTGTTTTGTAGTGAATCATTAATATGATTTCAAGATTATTTCACTGATGGTTATGCTGCATGGGATATTGAGAATCCCAAAAGTACAGATTTTTCAAGGAAAATGAATGACTGATTGAGAGGAAAGTCATAAACACATCAATGCATAAGACACGTTTATTTTGTTCACATCATATTTACATGTCAAGTGACCATGAGATGTCTTTCATTAAAGTATCAATTAATTTAACACTCATACAGTACTATAATGGTAAACATTTTTGCATTGTCAAATCAACAGAGAGATATGACAAATCAAATTTCCTTACTTTTCTTACTAAACCCTTTTCGATTTTCATCTGCATATTTATTCCACATCAACTTATCATGTAGATTGCTAAACAGTAAACACAAAGCTTATTGTAGACAAGTTTTGTGGAAGTTGTTATTCTTAGAAAGAACATATCACTGTCATGAGAATACAAGTCTATAACTTTTATTGCATACACATGGGCCATGGCCATATAGCATAATGCTCTACCATATCAAATGGGTCAGGTTGATTATGCAACAGACTAGCAGCTGTGCTTGTGATGCTGGCAGCCTGCCTTGGGATGTGTATTAGACAACATAGTGGAATATCTGAACTCTGGTTGACCCCTTATGTGTGGTATTTAAAGGAATAAAAGGGAAATACCATTGTTTAAAATTTAACATGTTTAATGTGATTTGGTTTTTGCAGCTAGTTGCCATAAAGATTTTAAACAAATTAATCAATTATGTTTGTCTTTCATCTTAATTTTTTTTAGAAACACTTAAAAATATAGAACAACTTGCACGACAATCTTAAACATTCCATATTTAAGATAATATTATGATTAGTAAGTTCAAATTTGAGAATTGATAAGGTGCCAGTGATCACTTGATGAAAGCTTAAAATTTAATAATAATGATGTGTCATCTGCAGCTGAAAAGTCAATATGGCTGCTATTGCGGCCATCTTGGATTCTCAAAACTGAAACGTCTACCTTTCTGTGCGGAATCACTATAGGTATAACATACTACAATATAAAAATGATATCTAGATTGGTTTAGGAGAAATAGTCTTTGTCATGAAATCTAATTGAAAATTCAATATGGCTGCCATGGCGGCCATATTGGATTCTCAAAACTTTAACGTCTACCTTTCTGTGCGGAATCACCATAGGTATAACATACTACAATTTCAGAATGATATCTGTATTCGTTTAGAAGGAGTAGTCTTTTTCATGAAATCTAATTGAAAATTCAATATGGCTGTCATGGCGGCCATCATGGATTCTCAAAACTGAAACGTCTACCTTTCTGTGAGGAATCACCATGGGTATAACATATTACAATTTCAGAATGATATCTGTATTCGTTTAGAAGGAGTAGTCTTTTTCATGAAATCTAATTGAAAATTCAATATGGCTGTCATGGTGGCCATCTTGGATTCTCAAAACTGAAACGTCTACCTTTCTGTGAGGAATCACCATGGGTATAACATATTACAATTTCAGAATGATATCTGTATTCATTTAGAAGGAGTAGTCTTTTTCATGAAATCTAATTGAAAATTCAATATGGCTGTCATGGCGGCCATCTTGGATTCTCAAAACTGAAACGTCTACCTTTCTGTGGGGAATCACCATGGGTATAACATACTACAATTTCAGAATGATATCTGAATTTGTTTAGGAGGAGTAGTCTTTTTCGTGAAAGTTTACGGACGGACAGACGGACGGACGGACGGACGGACAGACGGACAACGGACGAAGCGCCATGACATAAGCTCACATTTACTTTGTAAAGGTGAGCTAAAAATGATATCTAGATTGATTTAGAAGAAATAGTCTTTGTCATGAAATCTAATTGAAAATTCAATATGGCTGCCATGGCGGCCATATTGGATTCTCAAAACTTAAACGTCTACCTTTCTGTGCGGAATCACCATAGGTATGACATACTACAATTTCAGAATGATATCTGGATTCGTTTAGAAGGAGTAGTCTTTTTCATGAAATCTAATTGAAAATTCAATATGGCTGTCATGGCGGCCATATTGGATTCTCAAAACTTAAACGTCTACCTTTCTGTGCGGAATCACCATAGGTATGACATACTACAATTTCAGAATGATATCTGTATTCGTTTAGAAGGAGTAGTCTTTTTCATGAAATCTAATTGAAAATTCAATATGGCTGTCATGGCGGCCATCTTGGATTCTCAAAACTGAAACATCTACCTTTCTGTGAGGAATCACCATGGGTATAACATACTACAATTTCAGAATGATATCTGAATTTGTTTAGGAGGAGTAGTCTTTTTCGTGAAAGTTTACGGACGGACAGACGGACGGACGGACAGACAGACGGACGGACGGACGGACGGACGGACGGACAGACAGACGGACGACGGAGGAAGCGCCATGACATAAGCTCACATTTACTTTGTAAAGGTGAGCTAAAAATCTGTTGATCTAAATTTATTTAGATTGCACATATCATTTTTAACTCTCTACTCTTTTTGGAACTGGAGAAGAAGATGAAAATAGGTTTTTAAGGTTGTGACCCCTGTGGCCCCATATGGGGTCATGGGGTCACGAAATCTACAATTAAGAATCCCCATTGGCCAAGGAGTCTGCACATATCATTTTCAACTCTCTAGTCCTTTTGGAACTGGAGAAGAAGATGAAAATAGGTTTTTAAAGTTGTGACCCCTGTGATCCTATTTGGGGTCACAGGGCCACCAAAGCTACAATTTATAATCCTCACTAGCCAAGGAGTCTGTACACAAAGTTTCAGCTTTCTAGGCCTTATGGTTCTGGAGAAGAAGTCGAAATTCCACAAAGTTTACGGATGGACGGACGGACGCCGGACACCATGCCATGCCATAAGCCCATCGGGCCTTACAGGCCAGATGAGCTAAAAAGTGACCAGTTGGGGCAAACCGGCGTGATCAGTCCAAAGCCGTTTTGGACAGTTCACATCTTCAACTTTCAGCCTTCCAAGCCCAAAAGCAAACAATCACTTTATCTAAATAAAGCAAGATACATGTATTTATTTGAATATTTCTCATTGATTTGGACCTGAAGAAGTAGTAAAATGTACAAAAAAAGCAAGGAGTCTGTATTTTTTCATACAAGCATGGCTTGAAAAGTACCTAAAAAATCCAATCTACAGCCAATTTAGGTGGGCAGAGGCCAAAAAGTTGAATTTGGGAAATATTTTGAAGAAATATGTATGTCAATTTACTTGAAATTGATTGCAACATCATCAAAATATATGAATAAGCCCTTCCAAATGCACTATTACTAGAAAAAATAGAGCCATTGGCTCTGTAGCTCATCAGGCATCATATCAAGTTTGCTTCATACAGGCAAGATGAGTTAAAAATTAAACTGATGTTACCTATTGCAAGAAAACCTATAAAAAAATTACAAAACAAATGTATTATTATTCAACACTTTCTAGATCGCCAATATCAGACAGTGAAAGAAGTCCACACTAAAATATCCAAGGAGAAATAAATTTGTCAAAGACTGTCATCTAATGGAGAAAAATAGGTTTTTAAGATTGTGACCCCTGTGACCCTATTTGGGGTCATGGGGTCACAAAACCTACAGTTTAGAATCCCAATTGGCCAAGGAGTCTACATGCAGTCTTTCAGCTCAATAGACCTTTAGGAGCTAAAGATGATGATGAAAATAAGTTTTTAAGGTTGTGACCCCTGTGACCCTATTTGGGGTCATGGGGTCACGAAATCTATAATTTAGAATCCCCATTGGCCAAGGAGTCTGCACATATAATTTCAGCTCTCTAGACCTTTTGGAACTTGAGAAGAAGATGAATTTAGGTTTTTAAGGTATTGACCTGTGATCCCATTTGGGGTCATGGGGTCACTAAATCTACAATTTTGAATCCCCATTGGCCAAGGAGTCTACACACAACTTTTCAACTCTCTAGACCTTTTGGAACTGGAGAAGAAGATGAAAACAGGTTTTTATGGTTTTGACCCATGTGACCCCATTTGGGGTCATGGTGTCACAAAATCTACAATTTAGAATCCCCATTGGCCAAGGAGTCTACACACAACTTTTCAACTCTCTAGACCTTTTGGAACTTGAGAAGAAGATGAAAATAGGTTTTTAAGGTTTTGACCCCTGTGACCCCATTTGGGGTCATGGGGTCTTGGGGTCTTGAGAAGAAGACGAATTTAGGTTTTTACGACATCTGCAATTTAGAATCCCCATTGGCCAAGGAGTCTACACATAACTTTTCAGCTCTCTAGAGTCATTGGTTCTGAAGAAGTCGAAAATGTGAAAAGTTTACGGAGGACAGGCCATGCCATAAGCCCATCTAGACCTTTTGGAACTGGAGAAGAAGATGAAAACAGGTTTTTATGGTTTTGACCCCTGTGACCCCATTTGGGGTCATGGTGTCACAAAATCTACAATTTAGAATCCCCATTGGCCAAGGAGTCTACACACAACTTTTCAACTCTCTAGACCTTTTGGAACTTGAGAAGAAGATGAAAATAGGTTTTTAAGGTTTTGACAGGCCATGCCATAAGCCCATCTGGTCTTAAAGTAAATAGGTAGGTGCCCCACCAGTATGTTAAAATTGTGTGAAGTTGATGTGAGCAATTTCTCCCCAACTATGAATGTAAAATTGTGCGACTGATTAGGGAGATTCAAGAATACAGCACTCTAGATGAAACACTGCATTTGCATCTTGTCCAATACCGCCATATGCATGTACAATTTTGGATCAAGCAGTCATATCAATATAATTTCACACTCTGAAGTTTACACATATCCTCGAACGTTGATTGGTCTAGGGCATGGTCATGTGATCGAAGATTCATCGATTCATTTCCCATGAACTCACAAAAACAGTGTTCATACTTGTGTGAACATTGACCGGAACTACTTTGATTCTCCGTCAAACATCAAACCAAATGTTATTTGTTAGTAAAAATTACCAATGGAATTGTAATTATAGCTTTATTTTCCAAGTAGATTATTTTGATTTGAAAATTATCATTTGTTTTAGATCATTTGATAGGCTAATCATTTATTGCAAAATAGTAGATCTGATTGAACGGAACGAGATGAATATTTGCATTAGGGTCATTATTGAGTACTGGAAAGCGTAACAAAGACAGTCTTCATACTCACGATGTATACACAAGAGATGACAATTATCGATAGAGCAGTTACATGTCGCTAATTACTGTTGTTTACATATTTTGACGAAGATACCCCTGCAAATGGCGGCCAGCATGACATGACGTCTAATGCATATATGTAAGGCAGATAACTCTGATCTCTTGTCCTTGCACGAAGGGATTTTATACAAGTTTGCGCTTCATTTAGAATTCTTAGTGCATCATGTTATCTTATCTCATATATAACACAAACTTATTTTGATAAATATTAAGTTTCGTTTCAAATTGGGATTATTTCTGGTCGCATGTCGCAGTGTTACTCGTTCAAAGGAAAAAAACAGTATTCATATCACTTCGCCGTTCCATTCCATATATGGTGCGAAATTATAAGAATTGAATGTCAGTTTGTGTGTTTGCTAGCTTGCAAGCTCGCTGGGTTCACACAAGTTTGAATGTAGCTTTTACATCGTTCATTTTCCATTGCAAACACACAAACTGACATTCAATTCTTAAATAAGACTTTTCTTTTAAAGTTATTCTGCCTACATTACTTCTTAATGTATGGCTACCTAGAATATATGATTGTTTTTCTGAACAAAATTTTCTTGATGCCTACTTATCAATGATAACAAAACAGTTTTTTAAATGATGCTTCTTTTATTTATATCACAGACAATAATCTCGGTGATTTTAATATAGCACTGGAACGTGAATGATGAACAAAATTATGCTTTAGACTTTTTGCATGAATGACACGATAATGGCAAAACTTGCACATGAACAAAACTTGATCTTGGGTTCCTAATCAGAAAGTTGTTAAAAAATGTTGTCAACTGAATGGACTAGACACAGATGGATTTCAGGAGTTGCCGGCCGATGTTGGTTGATGTTGAAGATGAAGTATTTAGTCGACCTCCTCGATGGTGGGTCCTCCAGCGTTTCCTCCAGCGGGGGCGCTACCAGCACCGGGAGCCTGGCCGGGGGCCCCGGTGAAGTTGGGCATCCCTCCTGCTCCTCCCGCTCCACCGGCAGCCTGGTACAACTTGGTGATGATTGGGTTGCATACGCCCTCCAGTTCCTTCTGCTTGTGGTCAAACTCATCCTTCTCTGCCAGCTGGTTAGAGTCCAACCAACTGATGACCTCTGTACACTTGTCGGTGATGATTTTCTTGTCCTCGTCACTGATCTTTTCCTTCAGCTTCTCATCCTCCACAGTGGACTTCATGTTGAAGGCGTAGCTCTCCAGGGAGTTCTTGCCCTGGATTCTCTCCTTCTGCTTCTCATCTTCAGCCTTGTAGTTCTCGGCTTCATTCACCATGCGTTCGATTTCTTCCTTGGAGAGACGACCCTTGTCGTTGGTGATGGTGATCTTGTTCTCCTTCATGGTGCTCTTGTCCACAGCAGACACGTTCAGGATACCATTGGCGTCAATGTCGAAGGTAACCTCAATCTGAGGTACACCTCGGGGTGCTGGTGGGATTCCAGTCAACTCGAACTTGCCAAGAAGATTGTTGTCCTTGGTCATAGCTCTCTCCCCCTCATAAACCTAAAAGTAAACAATTGAGATTATCAAACAATTCAAAGATACCAAAGTTTAAATTTTTCCAGTGAATAGTCACACTATTTGTTACTAATCAGAGCTGATCCTTTACATTAAATCTGTATTCAAGGTGGTTATAAAATAATTTTTTACAACTGATGTTGATCTCAATTCAGTAGTAGTAATTATAATCCTTAAAATTCATAAGAAAATTTCAGTTGCCGACCACATATTTAGAATCTTTTGAACACTGTTCTTATCATTCATGAAATTATTAAAAAAATCCATACCTGAATGAGTACACCAGGCTGGTTGTCCGAGTATGTGGTGAAGGTTTGGGTCTGCTTGGTGGGGATGGTGGTGTTCCTCTTGATGAGGGCCGTCATCACACCGCCGGCAGTCTCGATACCCAGGGAGAGGGGAGTGACGTCAAGCAGAAGCAGGTCCTGAACCTCCTCTGACTTGTCTCCGTGAAGGATGGCCGCCTGCACAGCTGCAACACAATCGGGTTATGCTTATTTCACTCGTTTCTTTACATAATTGTAAAATTTACACAGTTCAATTTAGTGTTATTCAGCACCACTTGGACAAAATGTATGCCATCACCTGGGACAATTCATCAGCAATTTGGAAAATATTTTACTTTTACTTAAAATATTTCATGCAAATTATATTTATCACAAGTAGTTTATCTAATTCCTACCTGCACCATAGGCTACAGCCTCATCAGGGTTGATGCTCTTGCATAGATCCTTGCCGTTGAAGAAATCCTGCAGCAACTTCTGGATCTTGGGGATACGTGTGGATCCTCCGACCAGAACAATGTCATGGATTGAAGATTTGTCTGCCTTGGCATCACGGAGAGATTTCTCAACTGGCTCCAGGGTACCACGGAACAGATCAGCATTCAGTTCCTCAAACCTACAAATGAAGAATTTGAAATAAATTCTGGGAATGTTGTGTTGGCAGAGTGAAATTGGCAAAATATTATTTCTAGCATGAACTGATAAAACACAAATATCAGCAGGTTAGTGTTACTTGTCACCTTGCACTTATCAAGAAGCCCTATGGCTAGATAAGATAAAATGCTTGGCTAGAAAAATCTGCTGTTAATCCAAGTGACCAGTAACATAAAAATGATATTTGACCGCATTGGACACTATAAATTTGTTTGGGCTATTAGACTTAGTCATATGAAAGAAACAAAACCAATAGCTAGTGCTTCCAACCCTAGAAATTATGTCATTTCCTATGAATTTGCACCTACCTAGCTCTTGTAATGCTTGTGTAGTAGTCAACACCCTCGTAGAGGGAGTCAATCTCTATGCTGGCCTGAGTGCTGGAAGAAAGGGTTCTCTTTGCTCGTTCACACGCCGTCCTGAGACGCCTCACGGCCCTCTTGCTGTCTGTGATGTCCTTCTTGTGCTTGCGCTTGAACTCCTGAACAAAGTGGTTCACCATACGGTTGTCAAAGTCCTCACCTCCCAAATGAGTATCACCAGCTGTTGACTTCACCTCAAAGATTCCATCTTCAATTGTCAAGATGGACACATCAAATGTGCCGCCTCCGAGGTCAAAGATAAGTACATTACGCTCACCACTAGCCTGCAACAACAAATGATATTTTCATCAATCCACTTTTCACTATAAGCATACCCTTCAGTCTTCGTATTTGTCTATAAATAACATTTTATAGTTTTCAAGTGTTGATGCAAGTCTTTAAACAATGTTTTCGTATGTTTAGGGCTGCTTAGACAATATTATCACCATCAGCGACCAAGTTTATAAAAGTTCCATACCTTCTTGTCGAGACCATAAGCAATAGCAGCAGCTGTGGGCTCGTTGATAATACGAAGGACGTTCATTCCAGCAATGGTTCCAGCATCTTTTGTGGCTTGACGCTGAGAATCGTTGAAGTACGCGGGTACTGTGACTACTGCATCAGTGATGGTCTGAAACACAAAATGGGTCATGAGCAGATGCTGAAAAATATTTCACTCGATATAATTTTGAGAAAAAAACAGAAATCATTTATGCTGGATTCTTGTCAAGAAATCATGGTATTACGTACCTTGCCAAGGTATTGCTCTGCTGTTTCCTTCATTTTTGTTAAAACCATGGATGAAACCTCTTCTGGGAAGAAAGTTTTATCTTCTCCTTTGTACCCGACTGTGATCTTGGGTTTTCCTCCATCACTTTTCACTTCAAAGGGCCAGTGCTTCATGTCAGACTGCACTGCAGCTTCATCGAATTTACGCCCAATAAGACGCTTTGCATCTGAAAATGATATTGAGAATATTAGCACTTTGTGACAAAATTTAAAGGATTTTTATTGCATATTTGAGAGACGGTAAACATACTTGGCCTTTTCAAATCTTGTATGTGCTATAAACATGTCTTAATTGCTACTTAGATGCTAGAATTATTCTTTGCCATCAAAACTGAGATATTCTGTTCTTAGAGAAGACACTTACCGAAGATAGTGTTTTCTGGGTTCATGGCGACTTGGTTCTTTGCAGCATCTCCTATGAGACGTTCTGTGTCCGTAAAAGCCACATAACTGGGTGTGGTTCTGTTTCCCTGATCATTGGCAATGATTTCAACCTTGCCATGTTGGAACACACCCACACATGAGTAGGTTGTTCCGAGATCAATACCAATTGCAGGTGCCTTTGCCATTGTTCTGAAACAAATATTGGAAATTAGTTTCTGATCAAGCAAGAGAACCAGATAAACAAAATAGTGGTTGGTCCAAACGAGAGAAAAATGTGTTTTAAGCTAAGCTTTAGGGTAGAAATTCTAGACTAGTCGGTGCAGAAGCATGCCCCAACAAGCCAGGAATAGAATCTACTGATAAATATAGAAATCTTAATTTACAACAAATAAACCATCTTTGATAATATTTGACCTATATGTTTTATGAATCGATTACTGAATATAATAAACAAGTTGTAAATGGAAAGCAATCTCAAAGCGTCCCTCTAAATGAAATCCATGTCGTTATCGATTTTGCAGACAAAGGATTGAAGGGTCGTGATCGAATCTGATCCTTATTACCTTAGTTTCGACAAATAAACAGTACATTAGACTATTATTTTGAAAGAGATTGCTTAAATAATAATTTGTAACAAGTTTACAAAATGACCGATCGATCACAAGGAAAATCGAACAAACACGTGGTTTTAGAAAACCGGTAAAATCGAGAAAAATAATATTAAAATACATAAGTTGACTGCCTAGAATGTTTGGAAATTGAACAGGGTCCCTTGATTTATTTGAGTTCACTTACCTGTGTTACAAATATGCCTGTGATAGTAGATAAAAGAAGCTTCACTATTTCCTAACCCGACTCGTCAGGTTGCTGGTCCTGCGTTCCTACCGGCAAGTGGCGTGGTCTCGTTTTTATACCCTTACGGATGTGACGTCATTTCGAACATTCTGGAACGTTCTTTCGAGTAAGATCGGAAAATTCCGCTAGTCATTCGGCCAATCTCGGAGATGGGCGTGACCGCACGCTGTGTTACCGTAGAGACATGTTTGAACCTATCGGACTTGCAAGAAATTTAATCGGTTTTCGGATTAACATAATTAGATGAATACATCTTTACATGCCAAAAAATGACAAGTAATAATGCATCAATTTCACAAAATAAATTTGTTCGCACTTCAAGATCAATTAATTGAGTAAATATCAAGAAATCTTTTTAACAAGAAAACTTATAATTCGTGATTTACTTACAAATATTTTACGTTCAACAGTATATCATGTGTATAGTTCAGGTTTTTCAAAAAATGTCAAAATACATAGAAATTATTTCGTATGTGCTATAGGAATGTAATCGAGATGATGAGAACTGGAAGGTTGTTGATAACATTTATTTGCAATATTTTGAATGTATACGGTAATTGTTCCCCGTGACAGTCACATGGCATATGTTGTGTGTATCCAAGCAATATAACTAAGTGACAAACTGATTCTTAGGAAGCTACTTTCATTTTCTCGGGAATTTACGTAGTATATTATACCGACAAGGAAGTTGAAGTTTCTCACTTATAGAGACCAGTCATTAGGAAAATTTCCTACACCTGTACTCCAAATATAAATGGATAGCTGCCCTAAATATTCATCGACACTAGATTTGCAAAATGACATGTTTACTCAGTACTCACTACCTTAAATCATCAACGTATCAAAACTATTTAAAAGTGAGACGACAAAACAAACTAACTTCGAAAGATAAAAATCACTTGATTAAGTTGCCAATCACGTATATAACATGTTGTACATATTGGTATGTGCGTGATAAAATTCCGTTATCCAGTCACGTTATCACAATCGTTAGGGAACTATTAAGAAACGTCAACTGAACCAGATTCATATAAATGGTGTTTGAAATAGGAGATATCAGATATGTACAACATTTTGGACAAATAATTTTTTTTCATAATTTTCAAATATACAAATTTGTGTTTATTTCGATATTTGTTTTAAATCTTCAAACTCACATTTATAAGTTTATCATTTGATGTTTGGATTTGGAAGTAAATGATTTGAACGAATATGTGATAAGGTAAAAAGGCGGGATGAATAATAAAAGGGAGTGATGAATAATAAAGTTCAAATTTCATATGACAATTAGCCTCATGTCAGCAGATGGCCGAGGGGGGAAAGGGGGGGGGGGGGGTAGTTGTATACAATATACGGGAAATGAAAGCTGTTAATTGCAATGTCTGGTTGTCAAGCGGGGAGGCCACTAATCAGCGGTTACACAATGTCAATGCTAATGAGGTTATAATTAGCAGGCTACGTATTAACTGGTACATGTGCTTAATGTATGTAATGTAGCTTAACTCACAATAAAACATTAATTGGATTTATTTTGACATGTGTATCCAGTTAAATTATCGTAAAAATTACAATCGCTCAAAACAACAAAATTCAGTGATATTGTTGGTGTTCTGCTAATACCGTTTCGCAAATTTTCTTTATTTGTTTTTATCAATAAACATATCAGCGTATGCATTTATAAGTGTGTAATGTTTGATGTTGAAACTTTAGCGATATGTTTTCGAGTTATCAAAAATGCTAATAACCACCTCATTCTAGTTTTAATTTCTTATCAACTCAGTTATCAATATACAGATTGGACCTAGCGAGTCCAGCAGATTCAGAATAAGTACTCCAATAAGTATAAATAGAAGCATATAAAAATGGCTTCCCATGACTCACACTTTACATTTTCATAGGTCCTTTCTGATTTAGTATATGAAGCAGGACTCGAGGGTAAATTTATCACAGTTAATTTATGAGTACTAACGTATTTAATAAAAGGCAAATTGATCTTGTCATTAGAAATTCGTCCGAAGTGTCTGAAATCTTTTTTGACATGTCCTTTCCACCAAAACAACTTAATCAACTTTCTTTTGGGATAACGGTAAACGTATTTTTTCTGATTATATTATAACTGGTTTTTGATAGAATATACCTACTAATTTATTTTTTAGGATTTAAGATGTCAATATATTTCCTTCTTATTTTCTAAAAAAATTGGAAAGAATCCAAATTCAAGCTGTTCTCAAATGTATGGAGGCCTATTTATGTAACATATCAACCCTTTCGGCTGCTTTGATATTTTCAACCGAATGTCTTTGTTATCTTTCACATTGAAATTCTTTATATTGTTTGTGAATGAAATATCTTGTTTTGTCCCAGTATAACTTGTTATCAAGACCTCAATTCAGATCATGTGACTGATTAATTTTAGAACGTGAATGGAAATACCTGTAGGCTACGGAAATGGGACATTTGGAAAAGTCTTTCGTATGTTGTAACCTCGCGTCATTAACTTGGCGAGTATTCATGAGCAAAAGTTATGCATGACCTCAGGGTCACTAACCGCGGGAGATGTGTACCATGTGACCAAATTTCGCGGGAAACTGGCTTTGTGTACATCTTGATCACAGTGAACTCTAGCCATGGATGTCGCAGATCAGGCCGTTAGGACTAAACAAGTTAAAGATCAAGTTGGCGAACGATGCCAAAAGTTATTTCAAGACTTTCTAGAGGAGTAAGTAAAACTTTTGTGTGAAGTTAAGTTTCTGTTTGTGCTAAATTCACTGGTCATTGGCAGTCCATGAAATGGAACAGGGAACAGTATGGAAGTGTCCTCATGTACAACACGATGCTTACGAATGTTCTTTTATAATCTTTGTGTTTTAATTCGCATAAATCGTTACTGCATATTTGAAACCAGTTTATATCGTTCAATTCTCTTCTCAATCTTACAGAGTAACAAATCAAATGATCAATGACGTTTTATCACGTGTTGTCGAAATGTAGTAACAAATAAAAAGTTTCAGTCTTAATCGCACAGAATTTCGGATTGACGTATAAGAAAAAAATATGTTAAAATTGTGAATAATTCATATGCTAAAATCAAATGAAGTATCAAATTATCTGTCCATTAAATCTCAATGCAATGTCAACATGCATGAATTTCATCTGGCCCGAAATTGCAGAGAAAACATTTTTTAAAACAATGAGGGGATTCGTTAAACTTAAGTTGCCATTTCTACTAATTTGCTTATAAATATTTTGTGACATTTAGGCCTACCATCATAAAATTTCAAAAATTGTCGAATTCTAAATCATTGTTTTAATTTCAGAAATATATGTCTATACCCCAAATCTATGTAACCTTCTTGTCGTTATTGGATAATTGAGATTAATTTCAGAAAATCTTGATTGTTTTTTAAATGATTGTGCATGCATATAAGGATAATGATAATGTTAATCCACAAAGAGTTGCTGGATAAGTAAACAATTAAAAGTCACCGCTTCTCACTCCTGTTTCTTGGGTATGTGGCATACGTTTGATTGAATATACCTGTTTTCGTAGATTCTCAGTTGACGGAGAAGCCAAATACCTTCCGGAAGTTCAGGAACTGATCCGCCCGGAGAGGAACACGCTCACCGTCAACTTCGAAGATGTGGAGACATACAACCAACAGCTCGCCACAACCATCCTCGAGGAATATTACAGGTGAGAACAGGGACAGGTTCAATAGTTTATGTGAATTTTGAATCTTTTTCCTTTCAAGTCAATGTCATGTGCTCTTCAAAGACGCAAAAGTTATTAATTCACAAGCTTTAAAATGAATAAGAATTAAGGGACACTCCATGTGAGCTGCATTTGCAAAATTTTATTCGTTATACGATTTAAAAAAATAAATGCTGATCATGTAAAATGTTTGAATTGTGATTTTTAGCTGCATAGATTATTTTGCCACTTGAAGCCCAAAGAAGTGTTACAAACCTTAAGTGTCTTAAATGCAAAAAATCGCAATTTACAACTCGGAGGCAAATGAAAAGTTATCAATTTGTCTGCAGAGTGTATCCCTTCCTGTGTCGAGCTCTCAAGAACTATGCCAAGGACTGGGGACAGATTCCACCAGCGAAGGAATTTTATGTCAGCTTCACCGACGTACCAACACGACTCAAGTGAGTAATCATTGATATTAGGAGTCTTTGTCGAGTTTGAAGTATGCTGATTGCTCCTTATTTACTTACCAGTGTACCGTGAAGAAAAGCTAAGAAGTAAATTTAAAGAACTCTGAAATTGTGCAACTAAGATGTTCAGTTTACACTGAAATATATTTCATTGTGGCTATCCATAGTTTGTCGGGTTGATTCTTCGCAATTCTTTGCTTACTTGCATCTTTAAGTGTGTAATGAAAATATAATAAAAAAATGTTAAAACAGAGTGCGTGAGATGACGACAGCAAAGATCGGCACCCTGTTGCGGATCACTGGTCAGGTGGTTAGAACACATCCGGTCCACCCTGAGCTTGTCTCCGGCACCTTCATGTGTCTCGACTGTCGGACCATCATCAAGGATGTGGAGCAACAGTTCAAGTACACGCAGGTAGGCACCGGACGGTCCTGATAACGTCCGTGTTGTGAAGTCTAACTGTATTCAAACATCTCTGAAGCTTATAGCCATGCCAATGGTACTGTTAGTTTAAAACTCTCTGGTTCAGGTCATTGTATGAAAAAGGTAAAACCTATCCAGCCGCGAAGTGCAGTTTGATCAGTTAACAAAAAGCATCTTAATTTATGACTTGAGATCATTGTTTTGCCTCATTTTAGGTAAGTTATCAAACAGTATTCAAAGAAATCGTAACTTTTAAGAAATGAAACAGTTTAAGTAATGTTTTGAAGATGCTGTGCTAAATGTCAGTTTAACCCGCTATATGTATGTCCACAGCCGACCATCTGTAGAAACCCTGTGTGCAACAACCGGTCCAGGTTCATGCTTGATGTCAACAAGTCACGCTTTGTTGACTTCCAGAAAGTGAGAATTCAGGAAACTCAGGCAGAACTTCCTCGTGGAAGCATTCCTCGGAGGTGAGATCTCGCTCCCTTTATGGATTGCTCGGAATAAGATGTTTTCCTTTATGTAGCTCCCATAGGTTTATTTCCTTTTCATGTGAAATGGTACAGGTCTCCTTTAGATAAGGGAACTCAATGCTTTTCTACATTTCAATGAAGTAAACTTTCATGATCTTGTTAAGGTTGAAGGAAGCAACTTTGATACTGAGATAATTATTTTGCTTGCTGATATTACATCCTAGCAGTGTAAGCCAACAAAAGCGCTTACAGTGTGACTAAAAACTTTAAGGTCGAAAAAGGTTTATGTAAGGTTATGTTTATAGTTACAGTACAATGTTGTCCTTGGCTTTCATGTCTAATATGAAATAAACTGGATTGTAGTGCATCTACAAAAATGATTTAATCGCTTTCGGTAGTTCATCTGTGGGAATAATGAACTTTATATGAATTTTCAGCGTGGAGGTTGTATTAAGAGCAGAGGCTGTAGAGACTGCCCAAGCCGGAGATCGATGCGACTTCACCGGCACTCTGATCGTCATCCCCGATATCGGCACTATGTCAGTGCCAGGTAGGTAGATGAAATATTAATGATAAGCAATAGGAAATACTCTGGGATAGTCCATAATTGGTTGTGAGATTTGGTTGCTATCGCAGATTATTCCTCGTGGTCATGTTAGGTGTCTTTGTGTGGATTTAGTATGCAGGGTTGAATATGTGTTTATCTGAAAAACTGCTTATCCGAATGGAGGTTCCAGTAGGTTCCTGTGTAGATTTGTCTTTCAGGAAGATAAGCACTTTATACCTCTTCTGCAAAAGAATCAATTTGACATCAAACCGAGTATCTGAAGTTTTCACTGACCCAAATTACTTTCTATTACTATTGATAAGATCATGAATAAACTGTCAATATAGTATATTTTTATGTTTAGGACATTTCATTTGAACATTTGTATAATAGATAAAGGATAGTATAGTATTGACAAAAAATATTTTTATTGAATGTCAATATTAAATCAATGCAGGAGCAAGAGCCGAGAGCGACGCTCGTGTGCGAGGGAACGACGGTTACGAGACTGAGGGGGTGCGCGGTTTGAAGGCACTCGGGGTGCGAGATCTCACATACAAGCTGGCCTTCCTCGCCTGCACCGTGGCACAGACTAACGCACGGGTACGTGTCCACTACTTCACTAAATGTGGCCATATCAATCAGATTCTTCAACCTGGTTAATCCTGGTTTATGTCAGTAGATTTTTGGGCTTTCCTTTCATTTTGCCAAACATAAAAAATTGGGATTATGTCAATTATGACAAGCTATAATAAAAAAGTGGTGTTTACTCATGTCAATTTCATTATTACTTTATTGTACTTTTAAATTTTGTAGAAATAATAACAAAACTCTAACAATGGGTTGTAAATCATTCTGACTATAAAGACCTCCTTCTTTTGAAGGTTACCAAAGTTTATCATTTCATCTGAATGCTCTTCGTCTTCAGTTTGGAGGTCGCGACGTGAATGATGAGGAGATGACGGCGGAGACGATAAAGAAACAGATGTCTGATGAGGAGTGGCAGAAGGTGTACGAGATGAGCCAGGACAAAGCTCTCTACCAGAACCTCTGCTCCAGTCTCTTTCCCACCATACACGGTACGCAATGCAGCTTCTACAGCTGAAATTAGCACTAAACACGCTCTCATTCTGGCACTTCACTTACAACTGCTGGTTAGGGGACTGATGAACCAATGAGGTCCGTACTTCCCGTATTCAGGTACCCAATTGTACAGCTGGGTAGACTGAGTGCAATGTAGTTAAAGTGCCTGGCCCAAGGACACAACACAGTGTAAAGCCGAGGTCACAAATCTTTGTTGTCTCCACCTGGATTTGAACCCGTGTCTTTGGCGTGACAGGCCAGCACGCTACCCACTACACCACCGCGCTCTCACACACTCAGGCTGCAGGTTTTGTTTTGTGTCTATCCTTCTGTGCAAGTGCAGTTTACTTGTTACCAAAGTTATTTCAAGAGTGTTTTGATTTGTATTGAATGTCCTTCCTTACAAGCCAAATTGTGTTTTCAGGTAGCGACGAGATCAAAAGAGGCATCTTACTCATGTTGTTCGGAGGTGTTCCAAAGGTAACGACGGAGTTAACAAATCTCCGAGGTGACATCAACATCTGTGTCGTTGGCGACCCGAGCACGGCCAAGAGTCAGTTCCTGAAACAAGTGGAGGAGTTCAGTCCGAGAGCGGTGTACACCAGCGGCAAAGCGTCCAGTGCGGCCGGTCTGACCGCTGCCGTCGTAAAGGACGAGGAGTCTCACGAGTTTGTCATCGAAGCAGGTGCTCTCATGTTGGCTGACAACGGAGTGTGTTGTATCGACGAGTTCGACAAGATGGACCCCAAGGATCAAGTAGCTATTCACGAGGCCATGGAACAACAGACCATCTCCATCACCAAGGCTGGAGTCAAGGTGGGTAACTCCTTGCCATTATGCCGTCATGATTACCTTTACACGCAACTTGAATCTTTGCTTGTAAACTGAAGGATCTTAAATAGTAACGAAAAGAGACCTAATTAGCTTGAGGCTTAGGATTTCAGACTCCCAAATCAAACGGTTTCACTTGTTCACAATTTTCAAGTTAATTGATTGGTAAGTAATAATTCAAGAAAAAATATTTCAGAAGTTCAAATATGTTTTCATCTGTGAAGATAGGCCACTATGAGGTTAAACATTTTCAAAGTTCCTAAAGGGTGACACAGAAGTTATTTTAAACTCCGAATCTTTCCTTGCAGGCAACACTGAATGCACGTACATCCATCCTGGCAGCGGCTAACCCAATCGGAGGTCGGTATGACCGTAGTAAATCTCTGAAGCAGAACATCACACTGACGGCCCCCATCATGTCCAGATTTGACTTGTTCTTTGTGCTCGTTGACGAATGTAACGAGGTTTGTATTAGCCATATCTATTCTTTAACTCTTGTAACCCCATATCTGCATCA
This sequence comes from Steromphala cineraria, assembly GCA_916613615.1. Taxonomy (NCBI): domain Eukaryota; kingdom Metazoa; phylum Mollusca; class Gastropoda; order Trochida; family Trochidae; genus Steromphala; species Steromphala cineraria. The sequence continues at coordinate 3,906,540 of OU744729.1, forward strand.
TTTCTCTGGATATGTGTAGTTCTAATAGTGAAAAGTGTCTGATACAATAACTCTCTCTCGAGCTTATGATACAATTATCATGAATGAAATCATGATACCATATTCATGAATGCGCTTATAATACAATATTCATAATGAGATCATGATACGGTTACCATATTCATGAATAAGCTCATAATGCCATATTCATGTATTGAGCATTAAGTCTCGATACACATCTGGACAAGCAACTGATAATGCTATCGAGGAAGGTCACTGTGTTAGTTTTATTTCAAGTGGCAGTTTTGCCGCCAAGTAAAGTTTGGTAAATTTATGCTTGTAAGAATTAATAGTAGCAATGATATTAGATTTATCTGTGTTCACTGTTAATTCCTTTACTCTTAAGTTTTCAGTTTTAATTGTCTGCTTTGATTATTCAAGGAGTTGAATATGTTCGTGTTTGTTATAATGAAATCATTCAGTGCTGAGAAGTCTTTCCTTGTATTAACTAAAGGTGTCACGATACGGCAATACATTATCGTATCGTGAAACATGGGCCACAATATATCGTATCGTATCGCAGGATGCGTATCAGGATACATAAAATAATAATAAATTCTCAAGTAAGGTGCTCAAAACTGAGATATATGATGCTTCTTTGTGCACACAAGAACCTCTCCTAAAATTTGGAAGTTGGATAATATCACAATTACATAAAAAAGCTTCAAGTAAACCCTTACTCAAGCTTAACTGACACAAATATTTTGTCATTATGTCAGGAGATAATATGTATCAGGATACGTATTGTATCGTGACCCTCCTGTATCGTTACACCTCTAGTATTAACACGCAGTCAGGTTTGGGTGCAATGCTACACTGAATTTCAGTGCAGTACCACCCAAAAGGCCATGGTTGCTAGTTCCAGCCGATGCTCGCAGGTTTAGCCGCAATGCATAGCCACAATAGTGTTGTGGGCTTTCTCCCTGCAATAAAACTAGCGGCCGCGATATAAGTGAAATACTCTTTAAAGCGGTGGTAAACCCCACTACATCTCACCTCACCTCACCTTCCTTGTATTACTTCCAGGTTGTTGACTACGCTATCGCCCGTCGGATCGTGGACCTGCATAGTCGTGTTGAGGAGTCGGTGGAGAGATACTACAGCGTGGAGGACATCACACGCTACCTCATGTTCGCCAGACAGTTCAAACCTAAGGTTGGTATTTAGCGTAATTGAGTTTCTGTGCCTTATTCAACACTAAACAATTCAGACAGTTTTTCACAGCAGATATGTTGCAGATATTGTTAACAAGCCAAAACTGATTGTAATTAGCAGACACGTCAAAGGACGGGGCTGCTTTCAGTATGTGTGCAGTTTCCACGTCCGCCGCACTCGTATTACTGGCTATAACTTTTTTCTACTACAGGGATCGACACTCATGCTAATCCGCTAGCCCGAGGCTAGTGTAAAATTGTAAGGGCTAGTAAAATTATTTACAATTAGCAAGGAACTTGTCGAAAGGACTAGTGATTTTCAGCTCAGGGCTAGTGAACATTTCCAGTGAGCGTCTATCCCTGTACTAAGCTTTCCAGAACTTGTATTCACAACTTACTGCTTATACCTATGAGTTTGAAACCTGTTAGTGCAATGTACAATGTTTCTTTCATAGAGATGGCTGAAGTAGAGATGGCCAAGCAACGTAAAACAATAACTCACTCACTCTTGCATAGAAGTTGAGGCTTTAAGTTAAGTCAAGAGTAGAGAGAAAGAGAGGGATCTTTAAGTTAAGATATGCTATGCTCATGTTAGAGAAACTAATAACTGATTTGAAAACAATTTAAGGATAACACTTGAGTACAGTTTTTATGAAGCACACTAGTCCATCTGGATATTTTGAATCAATACACCACCCATCATGTAGCACATTTTGGATATCAGAAGTGTTTTAATGCCATAAGAGGTTTTGATCCGCTTGCTAGTTTACAAGTCAAGAAGGAGAGATAAGAGAAATCTAAAATAGACAAACACATATATGTAAACACAACATTGTCCACAGATCAACTAGAAACCTAGGTGTCCATATAAGGTTTTGTTTGGCACATTCACATTAAGAAAGAAAAATTAGAAGAAAAAAAAAAATCCAACAAATTATGTAATTCTGTAACAGATTAATAAGGACTCCCAGGAGTACATGATCGAGGAGTACAAGCGTCTCCGACAGCGGGACGGGACGGGCGCCGCCAAGTCGGCGTGGAGGATCACCGTGCGACAGCTGGAGAGCATGATCCGACTCTCGGAGGGCATGGCCAGGATGCACTGTCAGGACGAGGTTAGTTAAGTTTCAGGTTTGGTGACTTGAGTTTTCAGGGCTGAGTGGTTTGGGTATTTAACAATCTGGGATTATGATTTCAACTGCTGAATCTTGCATCTGGGCGTCTTTCTACTTTCGGGACACAATTATTGTTTGTGAGTTCAAGCAATTGATTGCAGGTTCACTGCAATGCATAACAAAAGTGATGCAACAGGTTCTTTCCCTTTCATGAAACTATCAGTTAATCATACTACCCATCCAAAAGATATGCCTTTGATGCAAGCTACCTTCTTTTACATTTTACTCTCTATTTGTCGAATTTTAAAAAATTAGCTCTCCAGCTCTCCTCCTTTTACTCAACACTGTTCTCTATTACAAATAAACGAATGAGGGGCTGTTTCTGTCTCTGTAACTACTGATAGTGATAGGTTAGGAATGTTGCATATAGCCATACTAAGCCGTTAATGGCCGACAAATTGCCAAAGATGGGCTAAACGACAACTCCCTCACTCGAGTCGAACTGTCACCTGCAGGTCCAGCCGAAGCACGTGAAGGAGGCGTTCCGTCTGCTCAACAAGTCCATCATCCGCGTGGAGCAACCGGACATTCACCTGGAGGAGGAGGCCGAGCAGGAGGAGATGGAGGTCGAAGGTCAGCGCTGTTACGATTATACCTCTCTCAAATGTGAAAACATGCCATTGGGTCTGATAACGTCACATGAATGAAAAAATGATAACGTCACATGAACGAAACAAAGATATCTGTAGACAGTCTCTTGCTGCCAGTGGCGAGGGCAGTGAGGTCTCGAGTACTTGCATTTCAAAGTCATTCAATATGAGTTATTAAGAGTTTACAAACATGGAAACTCTTAGTTTTATTTTTCAATCAAGGGCCTTTGATCATGAAGTCTTGAACCTTTTGCCAATTAAGAATATAACATAGACTAGAACATTACTTCTGCTTAAATGCATTCTTCAAAGAACCATCATTATAAGTGAAAATAAGGTTAACTTAAAAACAGAATAGTTATAACTTGTGAGTAGTAAGCAGGCTGCTGACAGAACTTTACCCTTACCAGTAGTAGTGTTAGTGTTCAAAAGAATGCAGATCCTGTACATTTTATTTTAGTTTGTTTACAAGAAAGAAACCTTCAGTTTAAACAAAACCAAATTTAAACAAATTTGTCTCAAATGACCTAAAAAATGAAAATAATGAAAATAGACAAGTTAAATAATGAATTTCATTGAAATTGTAAATGCAGAATCGCAGCCAACAAGCGAGGAGTCCCAAGCTAGCGCTAATGCCGAGACCCCAGCGGAGGCGGCGCCGATGTCAAAGAAGGGTCTGAAGATGACGTACGAGGAGTACAAGCAGATGGCCAACCTGATGGTGTTGCAGATGAGGAGGCGCGAGGAGGAGGCAGATGGTGGGTGCATTAGCAGACTGATCCGTACATGGCTTTAGATAGAGATAGGCTTGTTAACTCTAATGATTTGGGGTCCAATATATAGATGCAACTATGCAGAGGGTTTTGGTTTAAGCAGACGGATGGGTCGGAGTTCTGGGATAGAATCACTATCATTTCATTTGATCCTGCCAGGGGCACAGCAACTTTTGCTGCAGTAGAGAACTGTTCTGGGTGTTTAATTTCAGCACAATACCACCCATGGTTCACTTGTTCCAGCCTATGCTCTCTGGTTTCACTGCAATCCAAAACCGAAATAGTGAAGCAGACTTGTTCCCTGTAGTAATACTAGCTAGTGGTGTTACGATTAATCGATTTGGTTGAGCATCGGTCGGTTGACCCATTTGACCACATAATCGATTACAACTTTCTGTAATCGATTTAATCGATTACTGATAAAAATCAAGATATTTTTACAGTTATTGTCAGTAATATTAGTAAAAGAATGATTCTGATTGATTTCATTACTAAAACATGTTAGTTTTGTTTTCCAAATATAGGATCAAGTGAAAATGCAAGCAAGAAAATAGAAAACTTATTTTTTAAACTTTTCTACCCTTATGAAGGAATCAATCTTAGACACCAAAATGCAACTACATGTAACCGTTTATTAATCGATCATCGATTGGTTACCCCCAACTGATGATCGATTAAAAAATTTCAACCGATTCCCAACTCTAATACTAGCAGGGGGTGATAAACATAACATACTGTTGAAACCTATATTGTCTCACCTGAGATGAAGATGATTATTAAATGTTTCTTGAGTTTCTGCTGCATTTAGTAACTGTAATCAAAGTATATCATGATTTATTTATTCCCCCTCTGCTGCAGGCGACGACTCTGTTGGACTGCGGAAGAGTGAGCTGATCAGCTGGTATCTGAGCGAGATGGAGGAGGAGATAGACTCGGAGGCGGAGCTCATGGAGAAGAAAACGATCGCGGAGAAGGTGGTGGACAGGCTCGTGCATCATGTAAGTAATGTCGGCACCAGACGAGAGGGCTTTCTGTGGGGGATGAACCAGCTAGCAGTAGTCTGTAAAAGCTTGAGTTAATATGGACGGTTCAATTTGTCTCCTCATCATTTCTATTTACTGGTTACCAGATTTGCACTACGGGTATGTAAAACAACGGTATGAGTGGTAGAAGAACTTGATTCAGTATAAAGGCCACAGGCCCATGTAAATTTTATACATTACAGATTATTTACGGTTTTGGTGCTAGATAATGGAACATCCTTATATTTAACAGGTTAATGAAATTTAAGTATACAACTACAGTAATGTGTAACAAGTAATCATGATAAAAGTATTGTTTATTCTTTGGATTTTAGTCAAGAAGTTTAGGTTTTTTCCTACTTTGATAGTCATAAGCTTATGTTGATATTAGGTACTACCAGAGAGCTTTCATGATTCAAGTCAAGATCATCTCTATGACCTTCCATAAAGGAGAACTCAGTAACGCTGTCGTGTCATAAATTTCCAAATATCTTATACGAAAGGTTTTTTAGTCTTGAGTCGGCCTTATTTGTAGAATGTCCTGATTTTACTTCATTGATACTATGCTGTTTTCAAAAAAATTGATGATGTACTTAAGGATTGTTTTACATGTTTTGTGCTTCTATCGATGTATAACAGCAACAAATTGTATAAAATCGCGTAGCGTAGCGTAGCGATTTTATACAAAATTTGTTTCTGTTATACATTGATAGAGGCACAAAACATGTAAAACAATCCTTATAATTACAAAATCAACATTTTAACAAAGTTTTTCTTATTATTTTCAAAAAATCGGTCATCAATGTCGTGAAAGTGTGGTTTGTTGCATGAAACAATACAAAGTTAATCAAAATTGAGAACTCCATTAACTAAAACGGCCAAAGATTTAATTTCGTTTTCGCAACCATTGACACCCATGCAATCACAATTCGTCTTAACCGGAATCCGCATTTTCGGAATACCCCTTATTAGCATATCATACGACGTTCAAAATGTCCGCCGTTTACAAGACGATCGGAGCGAACAAGCTTAAGACTCATAGTTATTAAAATGAAATCTTTCCGGTGAATGTATGGATTGTTTTAGGGAGAAGAATGTATTTACTTGTTACAAACGCAGGTGGGAAGTGATAAGATATGTTATATCTGTCTTTGGAACAGAACGTAACTCGCTACTGTCAAAACTGTCACAAGGAATGAATGCACATGGTATGGTTGCAAATTTTTCTGCATTTATCGAGAAATGGCAGCAGGTTTTTGAGCGCTCTCGCTCTCGCGGAAATCAGTGAAACAAAACCATTTTGTAATTATATATATTTAAAATCTTGTGTATAAATATATCTATTCTTCTACAGGACCATGTGCTAATAGAGTTGACGCAGACGGGACTGAAACCAAGATCTAAACACGACCCGGAAACTCTGATCCGTGAAGATGACCCCTTCCTCGTGGTCCATCCCAACTATATGGTGGACGCCTAGACAAAACGAGATCGGATTACTTTAAATACCTGGCACTGAAAATGATCAAGCTAAGCTTAGCTTTACAAACTCTTGAAGGTTATTATCCTTTTAACACATTAGAAACAACTACATACATCCTGTGTATGTAAGCATCATTAAAATCTTCACTTCTTTGGTCATCATCATTCTAAGCTTAGCTTCGCAAACTTTGAATTGTTTTTATCTTACGGAACTAGCATTAGAAATAACTACACACATTCTGTATATGTAACCATCATTTATGCCATTTGTATCTTAACGTGTTAAAAGAATTGTTAAAAGAATCGGAGACAAATGAAGTTCAAACAAATGTGAGACAAAAATGCTTTGAGAACAGTTTGGATATGACTGATATTTTGCCTGTATATAATGTGTTTCTGAATGTATAGTGTATCGTGACAGAAACGTCTCTTGGATATCTTCTTCACCAGAATTGTTGGTGATATCCACCCTGGCTTATAGGACTATGTTAAAAATTTATTGAGTTAACGTGAATTTGTATGTTGATAGATATGTTTGTCTATGTCTATGTTGATAGATATGTTTATATCTATACCTATGTTGATGGATATGTTTATATCTATACCCCCAGTCTACAGTAGGCTGTAGCAATGTGCTAATGATGTCTTGTAAAAAGTTCTGTAAATAGAGTAGCAACCTTTTCATGTGTATATTAAAACTGTGGATGTAATGTTGAGAAAGCTTTGTTAATTAGCTTATAATCAAATTTCTGAGGACATCTCATTGAAGTGTTGATAACATTAGGGTATGAAGGAAGTTGTCTTTGTTGACTGTACATTGCAGTTTTTCCACATGCTAAATGAAAGCCTTTATTACTGTTCAGTACATTTGTACACCATTATTTGTTTTGTATGCATTATTTTCATGATTCTTTTGTAAAATTCATCACTTTTGAGACATTTGCATTTACATATGTACAATATTCCTGGAAATCATGTTTCAAATTCATCATTTCAAATTCATCATTGTATATATATACACAAGGATCAGGAATAAACATGTAAATTTGGAAATGTTGTTGAACGTTATTTCATTGAGCCGAAAGGCTTGATTGGAGTATGATGTGGCATGGTGTCAGTAAACTTTTCAGGTTTATTGATTTCTCCCCAAGAACTGCTGCAAAGCTGAAAGTTTATTGGAAGTACCTTGCTACTAGTTGTACCCTCGCGTTGTACGTTGTCCTGGGCGTTTACGGAGCATAACTTAAAAACTATTAGCTATGTGGTGCAGATTTGTCTTAGGTCTTTCAGTTCCAGCAAAAAATCTTTTTTTAAGATTTGGTCTCTAAAGGGCACAATTTCTGACCTTTGAAAACTAATTCACTCAAAACTTTAAAATTGGTATAGATGTTACTTGTGTGATGCAGATGTGCCTTTTTGGGGTAGCCATTCAAGGGCACCCCCCAAAACTGCAAAATTTCTGACATCGTTCAGTTACCAGATCGCGAGTTCAAAACTGTTGGACTTCAAAACTACATGTAGTTTTAGTTGGAGGAGATTCCCTGATTAAAAAAAACAAAAACCTGCATCTCCAAAACCAATTGTGCATTGGAAGCCATTATTTAAGAGTAAAATATTTGTGAATTTAGGACTTAAATTTGTAAATTGATGACTCCCTTAAAGTATGGTCTGGAGGAGTGTCGATTCTGAAATCTTCTTTCATTAACCACGACGAGAGTAGTCAATGAATAAGAACTCGCAACTGCTAGGAATCCCAAATGATGATAACTACATCTTTGTAGAAAAGAGTTGTGTTCTACTAATAAGGAAACCGTGTGATACCAAAGATACTGGTAATTGGAATTATGAATAGTTATCTCACAAAACATTCAGCGATGCTTATGATATTATATCTAGTTTCATATGTTTTATACAAGCCAAGTTTTCAACTTTAAATAATGCTTAGCGCGTTTTTACAATGATTATATACAATTGTTTCATAAGAGATGCGTAGGATAGTTTTCAACTTTAAATAATGCTTAGCGTTATTACAATGATTATATACAATTGTTTTATATGTTTCATACAAACCACTCAGATGCGTAGGATAGTTTTCAACTTAAAATAATGCTTAGCATAATGACAATGATTATATGCTATTGTTTCATATGGTTCATACAAGCCATTTAGAGATGCTTAGGATAGTTTTAAACTTTAAATAATGCTTAGCGTTATTATAATGATTATATACCATTGTTTCATTTGTTAACACTATTCCCCATTTGGTGTGGGATATGGCCAACTCTGCTTGTTCATCTCCAGATAAAATGCCCAAGAAGGCCGTACTTGGCAGAAGAAACCCCTGACCCTACCATCTTTTGAATAATTATCTCAAGCCTGATGAGTTACTGAGCAATTCCTGTGTTCGGCTGTTTCTTCCAGATCTTGCTATCTTGTGCACAGAAAAGCCCAAAAAATGAATCTTGACACACTCTTTATATAATAAGTATAAATGTTATGATATACAAAATTAATGTACAATCATTTTTTGGTTTATGGAGATTAAAAGAAAAAAGGAGTTAACATACACCCGATGGTAGGCATGTTCGAAGTATGATACAATACCTCAAGTTCCTGTTTAGACATTTCTTCAAACTTGTGAGCATAAGCCCCAAAAGGACAATATGCTTTCGTTTATTGGACAGCAAGATGTAGACACAAATCATCGAAAACCGAAAGGTAAATATTAGACAATATTTTCCCCTTAATGACAAAACAAACCACTTTCAATTGAGAACATTGTGTAAAAATATATAATTTCTTCTGGCGGCCTCTTTATAAATATAAAGTTAATATTTAACAATCATTTAAATATGGTGTAAACATTGCATGAACATGAACAAAACAGTTATCTATATGGTAACATTCATCATCATGTTGTATGAAATAGTTCCCAATTCAACAAAAAATGGTACATGTATGATTTTTTCGTTTTAGAAAGCAAAACCTTACACTTCCCCATACTGAAATGGTTGATGGATATATGGAAGCGAATTCGGTGTAGTCCTAATTCTGTTAAATTCTTTTAACGGTTCGACAACAAGCAAACCAATCACGTCGAGTGGACATGAGCTTAGACGTATTTCACAGAAGTGTCGGCGTATATTGAGAACCCCCGGTATGATGCTAGACGCCCTAAAGAAATCGGACCTGCTCCCCGTCATCGTCCGTTTCATCATCGTCATCACCATCATATTCGTCGTCGTCATCTTCATCATCCTCGTCCTCGTCCTCCGAAATATCCTCTTCATATTGTTTCTGTTACAGAGCAAATATATCTCGTCAGGAATTTGGTTTTGGAAAAAAGTTGTTCAGTCTAAAGTGAAGTCATTTCAATAGACGATAATAAACTTAAATCTTTGTTTTATGGAAAACTGTGGTTTCTTAAAGCTGTGTTGAGTTTTCTTTAATACACAGAACGTATGACTGAATATGTGGGAGACCTTTAGCATTAACGTTTACAATAAAGATAAACATGTTAGGCATTGAGTGAAATATGATTTTCTTAAAAGGCTATCTTTTACTCTTTAAGCTATATAATAGAAAAGTTAGCATCTCGCTTGTGTTAGTGATCGATCTTGCGTTAAGGAATTCTGAGATCAAAGCAATTTTGAAATATGTTCCCGTTTCAAATGCTTTGACATCGATTAATATTTACCCCTTTCCTTCTAGATCTGAAAAGAAAACGAAAGTACATGAATATCGAATATGATTAAACATTCGATATATTAAATGACCGAAAATAGTTTAAAAATGAAAGACGATTCTTACAAAGACAAATATGTTGTTGAATTAGTAAGTTAACATTTTGTTTGTACTAATTCTGAACCGTCTTTTCTAAGGTGTTGTTAAGCAAACGTTTAGCACCTGGGGCATAAGGGCGTGACAGGGTAGAAAAAATAGAATAATTGTTTCCCATTCCCTAAATACTATGTCAACGCTAAAGGTAGACATCTTATGTACTATGCTAATAAAATGCTTTGATATCGAAGAAATAACTTCTTTGAGTGGCATTTTGGAAGTTGAAGTCAAAGAAGGACAATATTTATGGATGACAACTTCTTTATTCGTAGAATTCGACATTTCGGTACAGATTCTTGTATGGAAATCAATCATACAGATTCTTGTATCGTTATCGAGCATAGCCAATCTATACTTAATAACGACACAAGAATTTGTATTGAAACGTTGCATTCTAAGAATAAAGGCGTTGTCACCCATAAATATTGTCCTCATAAAGAAGAAATTGAGATAGCGAGGAACTTTTTAACTGCATTTCTTACCTGCAGACGCAGCACGCGATGCATATGGTACACAGCGGAATGAGCAAGGCGCAAGCACCGATCCCTGCCATGTACAGGTTGTCATCTGTAAGACCCCCTTTAAACATCTCTGAAATATCTTTTAAAAAAAGACTACACATATAAATGAGATGTATTACAACAAAATATTATTATGTATGACAGACATACAGTACCATTATCATACAAGCAAACGTTTAAATTATGAAACGATCATCAAGATTTGATAGTTCCTCAGTTGAATCAAGTAACAGTTACAATTTAAAAGTAATAATTCACAATGTCATGTTTACAAATATTGTGAAAACAAAGTCGGGACTTATGCTTCATGTGTGCATATTCGCTATCTGCACTTTCCCTTACAATGCTGTTTTATCGCAAGTTTATGTTTATCGTTGTATGTCCCTTTGAAATAAAACAATTTATCGTGAAGTCAATGTTGCAGGCCATCTTGTGCAGTGAACCTTTATCTTTACATCCGTCTGCGATTTAAAAGGAACATCACATGTAAAAAACAATTTTCGGGAAAATGTAACTTAATCCATTTAGAAAATGTGTGCGTTTTCGCATCTTAACATCGCTTTTGCTCGGGCAATGTCATATATGTCATATGAAACAACATGATTTATTCGTATCGCAATTCATCTTTAATTTTACAATTATCCATCCTGTGTGACTTGCTTTTCTGTGTGTGACATATTGTTTATGTAATGTTTGTTTAAAGTTGTATATCGAGTGCCTATGTATATATGAGACCGTTGTTGATGTAAAAAGAATTTCCTACGGGATAATAAAGTATTATCTTATCTTATCTTATTTTATCTATGCATGATATTGGATGATCTCTAATTCACTTACTGTATACAAGATATTAGATTGCCTCCGATTCACTTACCTTTAAATGAAAGTAGATCAGTCACGGACCAGTCCTTACTCTCTGAAATGTAGAGATTATACCGATGATGTGCAACGGAACCAAAACGATTTTCAATTACAACCGAGCTTTTCGACCAACAGAATAATCAACACGCTTTTCGATGTCGAATTTTTCGAAAACAAGGAAAGAGTGAGCACAGCTTACATACCCCCGCTGTAATTGCACCGTCATTATATAACAATGATAAATTTAAAAACATTCTAACTGTCATGGATAAAGGGTGAGGTAAATAAAATAACAACTGAAGTCTAGAAGTCATAGCTTTAATAATTTGAAGAAGGCAGGACTCAGTGATTGGGAAAGGCAGGGGCCATGGGCTATTTGCACATTGGATGAAAAAATGGCCCACTAGAATTTTAAAGTTTACTATTCAGATAATGGGCAATGTCCCATTGAAATTCAGAAAAATAGAGCCATTGGCTCTGTAGCTCATCAGGCTTCATTATCAATTATGCTTTATATATATTAGGGGTCACAGGACCACCAAAGCTACAATTCATAATCCTCATCAGTCAAGGAGTCTGTACACAAAGTTTCAGCTTTCTAGGCCTCATGGTTCTAGAGAAGAAGATGAAAATAGGTTTTTAGGGCGTGGCCCCTGTGGCCCTTATTATGGGTCACAGGGCCACCAAAGCTACAATTTATAATCCTCACTAGTCAATGAGATTGTACACAAAGTTTCAGCTTTCTAGGCCTCATGGTTCTGGGGACGAAGATCAAAATAAGTTTTTAGGGCGTGGCCCCTGTGGCCCTTATTAGGGGTCACAGGGCCACCAAAGCTACAATTTATAATCCTTACTAGTCAAGGAGTCTGTACACAAAGTTTCAGCTTTCTAGGCCTCATGGTTCTAGGGAAGAAGATCAAAATAGGTTCTTAGGGCATGGTCCCTGTGGCCCTTATTAGGGGTCACAGGGCCACTAAAACTACAATTTATAATCCTCACTAGTCAAGGAGTCTGTACACAAAGTTTTAGATTTCTAGGCCTCATGGTTCTGGAGAAGAAGATGAAAATAGGTTTTTAGGGCTTGGCCCCTGTAGTCCTTATTAGGGGTCATAGGGCCACCAAAGCTACAATTTATAATCCTCACTAGTCAAGGGGTCTGTACACAAAGTTTTAGATTTCTAGGCCTCATGGTTCTGGAGAAGAAGATGAAAATAGGTTTTAGGGCGTGGCCCCTGTAGTCCTTATTAGGGGTCACAGGGCCACCAAAGCTACAATTTATAATCCTCACTAGTCAAGGAGTCTGTACACAAAGTTTCAGCTTTCTAGGCCTCATGGTTCTGGGGACGAAGATCAAAATAAGTTTTTAGGGAGTGGCCCCTGTGGCCCTTATTAGGGGTCACAGGGCCACCAAAGCTACAATTTATAATCCTCACTAGTCAAGGAGTCTGTACACAAAGTTTCAGCTTTCTAGGCCTCATGGTTCTGGGGACGAAGATCAAAATAAGTTTTTAGGGAGTGGCCCCTGTGGCCCTTATTAGGGGTCACAGGGCCACCAAAGCTACAATTTATAATCCTTACTAGTCAAGGAGTCTGTACACAAAGTTTCAGCTTTCTAGGCCTCATGGTTCTAGGGAAGAAGATCAAAATAGGTTCTTAGGGCGTGGCCCCTGTGGCCCTTATTAGGGGTCACAGGGCCACTAAAGCTACAATTTATAATCCTCACTAGTCAAGGAGTCTGTACACAAAGTTTCAGCTTTCTAGGCCTCATGGTTCTTGAGAAGAAGATGAAAAAGGTTTTTAGGACATGGCCCCTGTGGCCCTTGTGGTCCTTATTAAGGTTCACAGGGCCTACAAAGCTACAATTTATAATCCTCACTAGTCAAGGGGTCTGTACACAAAGTTTCAGCTTTCTAGGCCTCATGGTTCTGGGGACGAAGATCAAAATAAGTTTTTAGGGAGTGGCCCACAGCCTGAAGGATCTCCAGGAGGGGAAGCACCAGTTTCAGCACCGAGAAGATCTGTGAGAGAAAGGAACAGACCTCATTGGCAGACAACAGGGGAATATGTAATGGCAGCTACAGCTGAACCGGAATGGAGGACTAGAGCCAAGTACCTTGAGACGCTACTAGCAAAGGGAGTCTTTGAAACCAGCACCAAGGCTACGGACGCTCTCATGGAAATTATCACAGGAAAACACACATGACGAGGACGTCATTAAACGGAGGGGGGAAGTGTGTGGCAGAGTGATATATATTTTAATATTGTATGTTTTAATTGTATATAACTATGTTCTAATACAAGATTTTATTTCAGGTATTCTTATTGTAACTTACTAGTTACAATGTTCATTGCCTGCAGTATTACAAGCTCTTAATCAATCTGCTAGCTTTCTCTCTATTGTTCTTTGGTGTGACTGATTGCCCAGTTCACCACCTCAGCTTTCTCTCCTATTGTTCTTTCTGTGGCTAGGTAAGCGCACTCCTTGAAATGCATGCTTTCAGGAAGGTTATAAAGGTAACCTACACTAATATTCATTGCACTTCCATATTACCACACATGTGAAGCACTAGCACGACGACTGTACTCGACATTTGACAAGTCTCACATCTTCATTCGCAATTACATCAACTCCCAGGTTAGTTACATACCTTAAAGTATATTTCATTATGATAAGATAGGGTATTAATATCAATGCATAAATTGATAATATTTTGTGTGCATGATGTATGAATGTATTATAGCTAAATTATTAATTGCTAAAGGTAAGGTTTGTCTATTACATATAGCATTTGTAATGGTTGTGTCGCATTGTATATATTTTATCTTTAGTGCAGATCAAGTACATGATCTGTGTGAACATGTGTTCGTATATATGCTATGCAAGCATTATTTTAGTATTGCATATCAAATGCGGCTATGTTATTAATACACAACCTATTGTTTTAAACTGTATATATCTTTTGTGTTTACTTTCATTATCATGCAATAAGCACAAGTAATGTAGTGCTTATGGTAATATATTTCTTTATAGCTTTCACAGAGTACATGTAATGCTGTACTTTATGTATTTCATATCATAATTCTTATAAGGCATATTTCTAGTAAATGTATCAATCTATACATTTCCAATAGGAATAGGCATTTTCATATATCTATTATAGTATTTATTATTCACGCAAGTGGTTAGCATAATTTACTTTTGTATTGTTTTGGTATAGCATTGTTACTATGCTGCTATTGCATTTTAGCTGGGCTCATGTCATATACATGTGTCAAGTATATCATATTCTCTATGTATATATTTGGTTAGGGTTAAGGTTATTTATATTCATATTATACATTTAGTCCATTTATGCTGGACACTGATGTATGTTTATATATTCCATATTTGGGTGCAATAGTTATCATTCATCATTAATTATCCCAGGTCATGTAACCATGTGACGACATCCACTGGTTCCCTGTATTTGTGGTTGCACCTGAATACCATATATTTGGTACGTTTATGTTATTGTATTATTTTCATTGTATTATATTCATACTTTGTATCATTTGTCCAAACTCTATATTTTGGATCAATTATCATATCTTTGACATATTATCATATTGGCATATAATGTTGATAACAATAATGTAATAACGTAACCTATCATTTGCCTTTATATATCATTTATCCTATGATGTATGCATATGTGCAAATTATAACAAAGTATAGTAACTTCTTATGTAATTTATATTTGCATGTATTGTATGAGGCATCACATGTCTCATTGTGTATTTTACTTATGTGTCTTATGTATTGTTACAGGGTGTTTCTACCTACTAGTTATCTTCATATAACTCAGTATGGAATAAACTCCGATTGAACCCACCAGCAGCCCTTGTCTTTCTTTCACAAGTTGACCCTGCTACATATTTATTATTCATTAGCAAGGGGAGCGATGTGAAAAACCAAAGCCCTGATGAAACACCTCACTTACCAGTACAATTAATTCCACTGCCAGCATACCCGTCTCTACACGTGCAAGTGACGGAATCGTTAGTGAAAGTGCACACAGCGTGGCTGTCACAGTTGTGGGAGCCATTTTCACACAGGTCCACAGCTGAAGGTCAATACAGCACCATTATAATTTGTATTATTTAATGTACATTGAGATTCTTTGGCAACATTCTTCTAACCAATATAATATGTTTTTTTTTTGTAACAGTTTAAACATTAATTTTGACAACGTACCAGTGCACTGTGTTCCATTGCCAGTATAGTAGTTCTTACACGTGCATGTGAAGGAACCGTCAGTGTTATTGCACACGGCGTTACTGTCACAGTTGTGGGTGCCAGCAGTACACTCGTTTTTATCTGAAGAACAAATGACAAAATTAATGTAAAACTAATATTGCACAACATACATATTCGCTGTTTTTAAACTTTGTAACTTTCTATTCATTGCAATTTAATTGTTAACATGAGTCAACGTACCAAAACAATGTGTTCCATTTCCAGTATACCCGGCTTTACACGTGCATGTGAATGAACCCTCAGTATTGGAGCAAGCAGCGTTACTGTCACAGTTGTCGGAGCCAGATTCACACTCGTTTATATCTGAAATCAAGATACTTAGGAATGTTCTATTTATGATAACCAAAATATGTATTTATTTGTAAAGAAAAAGTTCTTAACAAACTACTTACTTGATTCAACTTACCAGAACATTGTGTCCCACTGCCAGTATAGCCGTCTTTACACGTACATGTGAAGGAACCGTCAGTGTTTGAACAGACAGCGTTTCTGTCACAGTTGTGTGAGTCGGAACATTCGTTAATATCTGTGAATCAAGCATAAATGATGTAGTGCTTGTCCATGAGAAGCATGAAGATAGATACAGAAAACAACCTTTTAATAATTAGAGTTCATGTTGATTCTATTAAGCATGCTGATACTACATAGGCACGATGCTATCTATTTTGGTTTTGATGGAGCAGTTACAAGCTTTGGCAAAATTTCTTGAAATATCGAGCCTCTGAACATCAATTATTTACCAGAACACTGTGTTCCACTGCCGGTGTACCCATGTCTACACGTGCATGTGAAGGAACCATCAGTGTTGTTGCACACGGCGTTAATGTCACAGTCGTGGGAGCCGAGTGAACACTCGTTCAGATCTGGAAACCAATATATAAGTATTTTTATTTCGAGTAAAGGGGGCAGTAGTCACAGTATGTATATCAATTTCAGATAGCAGCTGGTATACCAACCTACCAGAACACTGTTTTCCACTTCCGGTATATCCACCTTTACACGTGCATGTGAAGGAACCGTCTGTGTTTTTGCACATGGCGTTACTGTCGCAGCCGTGGGAGCCAGAGGTACACTCGTTTTTATCTGAAGAAAAATGGACAAAAATAATAAATGAGGTCAAGTTTAGTTATGTTAAAATGTTCATATTTTACAAATCAAATTAAACATGACTTGAACTTACCAGAACAATGTGTTCCACTGCCGGTATACCCGTCTTTACACGTGCATGTGAAGGAACCCTTAGTGTTCATGCAAGAAGCGTTACTGTCACAGTTGTGGGAGTCATCTTCACACTCGTTTATATCTGAATATCAAAATACTCAAGTTGTATTGATGATGAACAGAACATTGCACTTGTTTGTAAATAACATGCTAAACTCACTACATAACCAACTTCAACATGATTACTTACCAGAACACCTTGTTCCACTGCCAATATAGCCGTCTTTACACGTGCATGCGAAGGAACCATCAGTGTTTGAACAGACAGCGTTACGATGACAGTTGTGGGAACCAGAGCATTCGTTAATGTCTGTCAAACAAAGAAACGTAAATACTTAAGGAAGGAATGTGGAATCGTAAAGATGTTTACATGAAAAAAGTTCAAAGCCATTATAATATTTTTGAACATGAACCTAGCGTTGATCGTCATCTCTTCCATATCTTATCTGTCATTGTTAAGGCGTAAAAGCGACTGCAAGTCCCTTGTAAATCATGTAATTCCTGAAGCACAGCCAAAGGAAATGTGAAATCAGCAAGAGTTCTACAGTCCCGTATCCTTTCAAACCACAGTGTGACAAATTCATTATCTTCAAAATATCTCCCTTCAAAAGTTAGTAACCGAATTTTGTTTCTCAAATTGCTAGTCGAGGGGCTGTTTTTACTTGTTCAAATAATTTGAGGTCAAGGTCGTCCGTATGAGTTGTATAATAGATACGGGTTGGCACCCTTGGTAAATCTATAAACACAATTTTGTATGCATTTGCCCTTAAATAATTCTAAACATTGACCTCAATGGTAATATATGATAATAAGGGTAATGAAATGCTGACATGACTCTGAAATAATGTGATTGTGTATGATGTAAAATAAAACGTGGCAACATTTTGAACATCCAGCTTACCAGAACAATGGATTCCACTGCCAATATATCCTCCTTTACACGTGCATCTGAAGGAACCCTCGATGTTGGTGCACACAGCATTAATGTGACAGTTGTTTGATCCAGATTCACACTCGTTTAAATCTGCAGATGCAGACATAAAGTTTAATATTTCTCATATGAATTAACTTTCTAGTAGACCATACCGTATTCGTCCTATTAAGCGCCCCCTCCCTAATAAGCGCCCCCTATTACAAATTTCCATATAACAGAGGACCCACCCTCCCCCCCCTTCCCCTTCATACGTAAATGGCCTACCTCTACTGCTTTTCCAATATAGTCCGAAGCCTCTGTATTAGTTTATCCGGGCCTGTGAATGTGTAGTTGCACTGAAAATGCCAGGCGAGACGATCGAACTACTTTCATTCTCGTTCAGAATCCCGACAAGTGCTAGTTTCGCTTGTCTATAACGTATTCCTAATAAGCGCCCCCCCCCCCCCCCCCCCTTTCTTGGGTATCCTAATAAGCGCCCCCTTTGGATTTTTTAAAGCTAAGCGCCCAGGGCGCTTAATAGGACGAATACGGTATTATGTTTCAGATAAAATTATCTCTTATAACTTACCAGAACACTTTGTTCCACTGCCAGTATACCCGTCTCTACACGTGCATGTGAAGGAACCGTCCGAGTTAATGCACATGGCATTATTGTGACAGTTGTGGGAACCATACGCACATTCGTTAATATCTGAAGACCAAAGCACAAGAATGTCTCAACTATATTTATAAAATATCTCAACAATATATATAATATCTACACTATATTTGTTATATCTCAACTATATATATTATATGATCTCAAATTACGTTGACAAACAATCGCAATGCATGTATACAGTTAAAGATTTTCATCACATACTGTTTTGCTTTGATACGAACGTAAATGGCATACATCATTATATTATTTCATAATATCTCACATATTCGTTCCCAAGTGCCAATTTAATGATAAAAAGGTTTGTTTGTAATTCTTCTTCATACTAAATATCATTTTCAGAGGTGTTTTCATTTCACCAAAAGGACTCTGATTATATCAAGAAGTTTTTGACCAATTCAATATAGAACCTCACTTCTTCAAGTTTTCTTAATCTATTATATCAATCTCCACCTTACTTCCTCTGTCGTCAATACCAACACCCTTAAGTCCTCTTAACACATACCAGAACAATGTGTCCCACTGCCGGTATACCCGTCTTTACACGTGCATGTGAAGGAACCATCAGTGTTCGTGCAAGCAGCGTTACTGTCGCAGTTGTGGGAGCCAGATCTGCACTCGTTAATATCTGAAGTAAAATTGTTCACACAATATTTTCTTGTTTATGGATTTATTATCTCGAAACATTTCAAATAATGATCAGTACAAAGTTGGCAAAGTTGGAATTTCAACGAGTGCTAGCTTTTATTGTGGTTATATTGTAGAGAATGTACATCATTATTTGTTGCAATGTACATCGTATAGCAACCAGAGAGAAAAGAAAATGTCTTCATCATGGAGGACTACTGGACTACAATAGATCTTAAACTTATAGTGGGAAGTGCAGACCTGTCAATATGTCAAAACAAAGCCATATTTATGTTTGTACAAACTTATATCAGTGAAACAAAGCGATTTGTTTGACATTAAATAGTTATTAATAATGTTTGTTCCATCCTGCTACTCTACTAACTCTCGTTCACTGTCTGCTGTCTGTGTTCACTGTCTATTATGTAAATCACTTTTGTACATACTAGGAGAGGGCATTTTAAGTTGGATAAATATTTTATCATTCATCCTCTTTCTCATACTTTCAAATTCATTCTTATGATATCAATCATTACGTTTCATTCTCATATACTATGCGCTTTGAGCATGCACCTTGTGTATGGATATATCGCTATACAAATATTCATTATATAATTATATATATACATATAATTTGTCCCCAATCATATATTTTCTTGTGAATAAAATATGTTTAAACTTCACCATACATTTCCATAGGATTCTAACCATGAAGTTATTAACCATGACAGACTGAACCTACCAGAACACAGTGTCCCTGTGCCGCTATATCCGTTCTTACACGTGCATCTAAAGGAACCTTCAGTGTTCGTACATGCAGCGTTACGATGGCAGTTGTGGGAACCAGATGGACATTCGTTGATATCTGAAACACAAAATGTTTATATCATTCTTCATCTATAATTCAATATAAAGGGAATAATGTAATTCCGATTCTAAAATCATGAGCGACTTGAACATACCAGAACAATGTGTTCCACTGCCGGTATACCCGTCTTTACACGTGCATGTGAAGGAACCAATTGTGTTGGCGCACAAGGCGTTACTGTCACAGTTGTGGGAGCCTGAATCACACTCGTTTATATCTGAAAAAAACAAAAACAATCCAACAATGTAACATTTTGAAGCAAAAAAGCATTTGTCACTCATTGTCATGATACATACCGAAATTATCATTCGAATGCTAAGAGGAAGTAAACTTCAACTTAAAAAAAATATTTTTGTTAAAAAATTTATTATTTTGATGTCAAAATGGTAGAAAAAAAACCAACGTCACGTATCTCCAATGATGATTTTCCTAAGAGAGAACTTTAAGGCTCCGAATTGTCATTGGAAATAATTCTTAGTTTTCTTGGAATCATTTGCTGTGTCTTTATATTTTAAATAATTTGTGCAAATTGGCAAGAGAGTCAAGTGAATTGTGGTTTTTGAGTTCTCATGCTAACAAAATGAACATGCACGTTCAATTCTGTAAAGTTCAGAAAAGTTATGGAACCTCAAACAGAGTCAAATCGGCCCGGCATTATCATAGTCAGAAGCTATGTGGAAATTGTGAAGGTAATTTTATGAATGGTTATGTTATAGCACCGACTAGCTCCGATGAAGGATTTAATGGGGGAACTAACAAAGATACCCTCTCATCTCGTATAGAAGGTAGAGAAAAGAGTTCTTGGGTTATCCTATAAATAGTATAAAGGACATTGTGCCATTAAAATGAGGACCAAAGTCATAAAATATCAGAAGCCAGGAGCAAGTTATGCTGACATTGACAAGTGCTGGACATTAGAAAGTTACAATGATGAATAAGCACGATGGTGCGATAATGCTTTGGCATCAGCTCAATGAAAGGTTAATGGGAGCACATTTTCATTTGAGAATCTTTACATCTAGCTTCCTTATGTGATTGCAATGTTTGATGAATAAATTCTGATTGATTAATAAAGCTTTTGTCAACTTAATAATACTTTCTAAAACAGAAGTCGTCTTAGTAAGATCTTTTATCTGTAATTTCTGTATACGTCATATACAAATACATGACTTTAGGTTTGACCCTTAACGTCAACTTACCAGAGCAACGCGTTCCACTTCCGGTATACCCGTCTCTGCACGTGCATGTGTAGGAACCCTCTTCGTTGATGCACACGGCGTTACTGTCACAGTCGTGCTTGCCTGATCTACATTCGTTAATTTCTGAAGTCAAAGTGAAAAATGCACTATATCAAAGATATGTAATACATACATCAATATCTATTCATCTACATTATATGTAATAATTTTCTTTGATCCTGATTGAACGTACCAGTGCAACGTGTTCCGCTACCAGCATATCCTTCCATACAAGTGCATGTGAAGGAGCCATCAGTGTTGGCGCACACAGCGTTACGGTGGCAGTTGTGGGAGCCAGATGAACATTCGTTATTGTCTGTCAAAATAAATACATAACATTAAGTCATCTCTCTGTAAAATGAATGTTACACACACATCAATGTTTACTCAAGGAAATAGACGAGCTGCTTTCAAATTGGCAATCGAGAAAAGGCATGTCTTGTGCAAAACTAATATTTATTTCGAAAACTGAAATTTAACTGTTTTCTTTAGATTATTAAAATCATTTAATTTGATTCCTCTAGCTGTTTAATGCAATAAACTACACCGCATTGTAGAGGATACTGAATGACATTCCATAAATTAGGGACTTTATTCAATGAGCTGAATCTAGAATGAATATTGAAATCAATTCCGTTACAAGACATGAAAGAATAAAAATGACTTATCTGGGATACAAACTTTTGTTCTGCATACGGTCTAAGAACAGCCTGTATTGTTGTATGATCTGACACAGGTTCACTGTGGCGTCCATTAAAAGTTTTATGTGGAAGAGATGGGAGCAAATGACCAATCCGCTCACCATACTGTCCTTATTGTCATACCACATAGTGGTTCGATGGACGCCGATACTCATTTACTTACCATCTTAAAAGTCGTGGTGTATTTTCAGTGAGGCACAAACTTAGATCATGAGATGTGCCGTCACGACGTTTTAGAAATAAGTCATAAATAAATGTGACGTTTTCTCCAAACCGAACTGAACTCTGATGGTCAGAGCGACTTGCACATATAAATGAGTATGTCGCAGTATAACCAGGCGTTTGGTAAAACCTTAACGGAAGGAGAACATATGGTTTCTACCATAACAATAACTTAGCCAAAGTCATGACAACGTACCAGAACAAAGTGTCCCACTGCCAAAATATCCGTCTTTACACGTGCATCTGAAGGAACCGTCGATGTTGGTGCACACGGCGTTACTATCACAGTTGTGGGAGCCAGATTTACACTCGTTAATATCTGAAGATGAATGCATCAATATTTCTTATTAAGTATTTCAGTATTTGGTACACATTTTCAAAAACTATAAACTATTTACTTTGCTGCCTGTCTCAAATTTCAAGTATACGCTAGCCAATCCATTTTATGTCAAAGAAAGCGGCAGCCTCTAGGCCCTCTACCTTTAGCCCCGATATATAGGCTACTACTTAAAAGAAGTTAAAGTACAACCCTATTTTGTGTCCGACATGTTTATAAGCACAGAAAATATATCAGTTCAATTTTTTCTAAGCAGACATTTTTCTAAAGGGTTCAGTATACCCTGATGACAAATACTATGGAAAGCGCATATGCCAAATTTAAAAACAACGAGCATGACAGTCCACTGAAAAACAACTAATTCATCCTCAAAACCAAGGCCCATAAAACTGTTCGCATTGGCCAAACACAACTTGGTATGACCTTTCTGAGGTGGCTATGTCTCTTGTCATATGCATTTCAATGAACAATTTGAGCACAAAAATCATTACCTTGATGATGAGACTTTTAATTAAAATTTCGCCATAGTCAGATGTAAACAAAACACACAATTTGATACACAATACCACTTCAGTTTAACCTTGACTCAACTCACCAGAGCACTGCGTTCCACTTCCGGTGTACCCGTCTTGACACGTGCATGTGAAGGAACCGTCAGTGTTGGTGCACAAAGCGTTACGATGGCAGTTATTCGAACCAGATGAACATTCGTTATTATCTGTGAAATGAAATAACACGTTCGGTCAACGAAAGTTGTTAATAGCGTTCTCCTTTATAAAGCCGCATGTTACAACAACCTTACTGATTCTTTAACTTATAAAGTCATTGAGTTTTCAGTTGTTTCACAAAAAAGTCTACCCATCTGTAGTATTTTTGTTTAGATTCAATCAAGCAAATGTGCATTGTTAGTACTCGACCCCATGATTCTCAGTTAAGTTTATGAGGTGCAGATGTTAAATTGACTATCGACATTCAATAAAGACATTCGCTTGTATCGCAACCATTATAATCATGAACATTACAAATACCTCAAAGACTAAATGACTACTTTTAATGCATCTGTAATAACGTAATTGATTCTGTATTGCAATGGTTATAAAGCTACAATTAACAATGTTCATTGGTTGAGGACGATGCATGTACACCTCCTTAAAGAGACGTGCACACAGCATGAAGAAAAATGGTCAGACAGAAGGTTGTTATTATCAAATTTAACTTAAGGAGGATATTCAAATACAACTGTAAATCATTGTTTCAGATTTACACGTGATAACGAACCAAAACAGCGTGTCCCGCTGCCAGTATAGCCGTCTCGACACATGCACGTGAAGGAACCGTCACTATTGATGCACATGGCGTTACTATCACAGTTGTTTGAGCCAGATTCACATTCGTCTATGTCTGAAGATAAAGACATCAATATTTTGTTCACACATACACAACTGTTTAGTTTTAGGTTGTTTATAACAATTTATCAGACAAACAGTTTCCAATCCTATCGAAAAATAGGTAAACAACTATGCAGAGTGTATTCAAATCTTGCATGTCTTACATAATCATTTTATTTAATTACTCTTGATGTGTACTTTTACTTTATCACATTTAAGATGGATGTTGCAATAACTTGAAATGAAACTATGTTGATCTTTACTCACTGAAATGAAACTTTCAATCCAATGTCGATGTGGTTGAAAAGGATGACATCATTAACATACAACTGTTAAAAGCGACAATGAATCTCCATCAAATAATCGTATTTTGCAAAGCTTTGGATTGATTTTAAACTTACCAGAACATTGTATTCCACTGCCAGTATACCCGTGTTTACACGTGCATGTGAAGGAACCGTCAGTGTTTGAACAAACAGCGTTTCTGTCACAGTTGTGGGAGCCAGAACATTCGTTTTTGTCTGTGAAAAAGGAATAACACATTTAGTGGAGTTCAATAAACTATTTACCAGGAAACGTTCATTCTTCTGGAAGAACATAAAATCAGAACATATTAAACATAAACATCCGGTATATTTTTATTGTTATGTCGCGGAAAAGAAACCCTGGTGCAAATGTATTTTTTAAAAAGAAACCTTCAATGAAGTAATAAATGGGAGAACAAACACCAAGTGGAGAACAAATCGTTTGCATAGCAACTTGAGTTTGATCTTTACACATAACAACTTACCAAAACAATGAGCTCCACTACCAATATACCCGTCTCTACATGTGCATGTGAAAGAACCATCTGTGTTGATGCACATGGCGTTACTATCACAGTTGTAGGTGCCCGTCTCACACTCGTTAGTATCTGAAATAGTACAAACTGTGATACACACGTCCATTTCGTAGCCTTTTAACCTTAAGGTTGCTGGATTGTTTGAGGCTAACACTTGCTGTCATCTGCGACATGTGACAATTTTCATCGACTGCTTTTTTCAGGAAACCAACATGAATATCGAATTTTAAAACAAGTATTGCATATCACTGAATTTGTACTTGAGTGAAGAATCATTCTGTTACATTACATGGACAGTTGAGTTGTTAGACGTCAGTTATTATCTTTTTTGAAATGAGGTCAAGGGTCACGGCTCATTAAGTGAGATGGCAGGGATCGCTGCCTTTAGTTGAGCTCGAGGTGCACTAAATGTCAGGATTTGTTGCCAACAGCAGTGAGAAGTTTAAAAAGAAATGTAAGTGAGTTCAAAGAGCTTCATAATTGTAAAATAGATTCGAAAGGATAATCCACACACTTATGATCTGAAATTATTTTGGTACTTACCAGAACACTGTGTGCCTCTCCCGGTATACCCGTTCTTACACGTGCATGTGAAGGAACCGTCAATGTTTTTGCATATGGCGTTATCGTCACAGTTGTGGGAACCAGAAGTACACTCGTTTATATCTGAATGTCAATTTTACTGAATAAATTCTTGAAATTAACAAAACGTTTCTATACAATTCTTATTATGCATTATTACGATAAAATGAAACATCCTCTCAATTAAAAAATGATACTGTAAATGTGCTATTGTTCATTTTACAAACCTACCAGAACAATGTTTTCCACTTCCGGTATATCCACCTTTACACATGCATGTGAAAGAACCGTCTGTGTTTTTGCACATGGCGTTACTGTCGCAGCCGTGGGAGCCAGAGGTACACTCGTTTTTATCTGAAGAAAAATGGACAAAAATAACAAATGAGGTCAAGTTTAGTTATGTTAAAATGTTCATATTTTACAAATCAAAGCAGGAAAGGGGTTGAGTCATGGCGATGTTGCAAGCAGTAAAGAGTTAAACATGACTTGAACTTACCAGAACAATGTGTTCCACTGCCAGTATACCCGTCTTTACACGTGCATGTGAAGGAACCCTTAGTGTTCATGCAAGAAGCGTTACTGTCACAGTTGTGGGAGTCATCTTCACACTCGTTTATATCTGAATATCAAAATACTCAAGTTGTATTGATGATGAACAGAACATTGCATTTGTTTGTAAATAACATGCTAAACTCACTACATAACCAACTTCAACATGATTACTTACCAGAACACCTTGTTCCACTGCCAGTAAAGCCGTCTTTACACGTGCATGTGAAGGAACCATCAGTGTTTGAACAGACAGCGTTATGGTGACAGTTGTGGGAACCAGAGCATTCGTTAATGTCTGTCAAACAAAGAAATGTAAATACTTAAGGAAGGAATGTGGAATCGTAAAGATGCTTACAAGAACAAAGCTCAAAGCCATTATATTATTGTTGAACTTTAAACCAAGCAGATCGTAATCTCTTCCATATCTTATCTGCCACTTTTAAGGCTGCAAGTCCCTTGTAAATCATGTACTTCCTGAAGCACAGCCAAAGGAAACGTAAAATGTAAACGTAAAAACCCTTTCAAATCACAGTGTGACAAATTCATTATCTTCAAAATATCTCCCTTCTGAAGTTAGTAACCGAATTTTGTTTCTCAAATTGCTAGTCGAGGGGCTATTATTACTTGTTCAAAAAATTTGAGGTCAAGGTCGTCCGTACGAGTTGTATAATAGATACGGGTTGGCACCCTTGGTAAATCTATAATCACAATTTTGTATGCATTTGCCCTTAAATAATTCTAAACATTGACCTCAATGGTAATATATGATAATAAGGGTAATGAAATGCTGACATGACTCTGAAATAATGTGATTGTGTATGATGGAAAATAAAACGTGGCAACATTTTGAACATCTAGCTTACCAGAACAATGGATTCCACTGCCAATATATCCTCCTTTACACGTGCATCTGAAGGAACCCACGATGTTGGTGCACACAGCATTAATGTGACAGTTGTTTGATCCAGATTCACACTCGTTTAAATCTGCAAATGCAGACATAAATTTTAATATTTCTCATATGAATTAACTTTCTAGTAGACCATATTAAGTTTCAGATCAAATTATCTCTTATAACTTACCAGAACACTTTGTTCCACTGCCAGTATACCCGTCTCTACACGTGCATGTGAAGGAACCGTCAGTGTTAATGCACATGGCATTATTGTGACAGTTGTGGGAACCATACGCACATTCGTTAATATCTGAAGACCAAAGCACAAGAATGTCTCAACTATATTTATAAAATATCTCAACAATATATATAATATCTACACTATATTTGTTATATCTCAACTATATATATTATATGATCTCAAATTACGTTGACAAACAATCGCAATGCATGTATACAGTTAAAGATTTTCATCACATACTGTTTTGCTTTGATACGAACGTAAATGGCATACATCATTATATTATTTCATAATATCTCACATATTCGTTCCCAAGTGCCAATTTAATGATAAAAAGGTTTGTTTGTAATTCTTCTTCATACTAAATATCATTTTCAGAGGTGTTTTCATTTCACCAAAAGGACTCTGATTATATCAAGAAGTTTTTGACCAATTCAATATAGAACCTCACTTCTTCAAGTACATAGAAGTTTTCTTAATCCATTATATCAATCTCCATCTTAGGAAACCCTCTGTCGTCAATACAAACACCCGTGAGCCCTTCTACCACATACCAGAACAATGTGTTCCACTGCCAGTATACCCGTCTCTACACGTGCATCTGAAGGAACCGTCTATGTTTGTGCAAGCAGCGTTACTGTCACAATTGTGGGAGCCCGATCTACACTCGTTGATATCTGAAGTATAATTGTTCACACATTATTTACTTGTTTATGGATTTATTATCTCGAAACATTTCAAATAATGATCTGTACAAAGTTAGCAAAGTTGGAATTTCAACGAGTGGTAGCTTTTCGTGTGGTTATATTGTAGAGAATGTATATCATTATTTGTTGCAATGTACATCGTATAGCAAACAGAGAGAAAAGCTTATGTCTTTTAAGTTGGATAATTTGTCCCCAATCATATAATTTCTTGTGAATAAAATATGTTTAAACTTAACCACACATTTCTATAGAATTCTAACAATGAAGTTATTAACCATGGCTGACTGAACCTACCAGAACACAGTGTCCCTGTGCCTCTATATCCGTTCTTACACGTGCATGAGAAGGAACCTTCGGTGTTCGTACATGTAGCGTTACGATGGCAGCTGTGGGAACCAGATGAACATTCGTTGATATCTGAAACACAAATACCAACCTGATGTTTATATCATTCTTCATCTATAATTCAATATAAAGGGAATGATCTTTTATACAATTCCGATTCTAAAATCATGAGCGACTTGAACATACCAGAACAATGTGTTCCACTGCCGGTATACCCGTCTTTACACGTGCATGTGAAGGAACCAATTGTGTTGGCGCACATGGCGTTACTGTCACAGTTGTGGGAGCCTGAGTCACACTCGTTTATATCTGAAAAATCAACAACCCAAAATGTAACATGGTAAAAAAAAAACGTCACGTATCTCCAATGATGATTATCCAAAGTGAGAACTTCAAGGCTCCGAATTGTCATTGGAAATAATTCTTAGTTTACTTGACACACTGGAATCATAATATTCTCTTTATTTTAAATAATTTGTGCAACTTTGCAAGAGAATCAAAGGAATTGTGGTTCTTGAGTTCTCATGCTAACACGATAAACATGCACGTTCAACTCTGTAAAGTTCAAACAATTTGTGGAACCTCAAAAATTATGTTAAGTCACCAGAGTCAAATCGGCCCGGCATTACCATAGTCAGAAGCTATGTGGTTATTGTGAATGTAATTTTATGAATGGTTATGTTATAGCACCGACTAGCTCCGATGAAGGATTTAATGGGGGAACTAACAAAGATACCCTCTCATCTCGTATAGAAGCTAGAGAAAAGAGTTCTTGGGATATCGTATAAAAAATAGTGTAAATGACATTGCGACATTAAAATGAGGACCAAAGTCATAAAATATCAGAAACCAGGAGCAAGTTATGCTGACATTGACAAGTGCATGAAGTTACAATGATGTAATAAGCACTATGGCGCGATAATGCTTTGGCATTGAAAAATTAATGAGAAGCACATGTTTATTTGAGAATCTTGACCTCTAGCTTCCTGGTGTGATTGCAATGTTTGATGAATAAATTCATAGTGTTTAATAAGGCTTTTGTCAACTTAATGATACTTTCTAAAACAGAAGTCGTCTTACTATGATCTTTTATCTGTAATTATCTGTATACGTCATATACAAATACATGACTTTAGGTTTGACCCTTAACGTGAACTTACCAGAGCAACGCGTTCCACTTCCGGTATACCCGTCTCTGCACGTGCATGTGTAGGAACCCTCTTCGTTGATGCACACGGCGTTACTGTCACAGTCGTGCTTGCCTGATCTACATTCGTTAATTTCTGAAGTCAAAGTGAAAAATGTACTGTATCAAAGATATGTAATACATATATCAATATCGATTCATCTACAGTATATGTTACAATTTTCTTTGATCGTGACTGAACGTACCAGTACAGCGTGTTCCGCTACCAGCATATCCTTCCCTACACGTGCAAGTGAAGGAGCCATCAGTGTTGGTGCACTCAGCGTTTCGGTGGCAGTTGTCGGAGCCAGATGAACATTCGTTAATGTCTGTCAAAATAAATACAAAACATTAAGTCATCAACTGTTTACTCAAGGAAAATAGACGAACTGTTTTCAAATTGGCAATCGAGAAAAGGCATGTCTTGTGCAAAACTAATATTGATTTCGAAAACTGAGATTTAACTGTTTTCTTTAAATTACTAAAATCATTTAATTTGATTCCTCTGTCTGATTAATGCAATAAACTACACCGCATTGTAGAGGATACTGAATGACATTCCATAAATTAGGGACTTTATTCAATGAGCTGAATCTAGAATGAATATTGAAATCAATTCCGTTACAAGAAATGAAAGAATAAAAATGACTTATCTGGGACACAAACTTTTGTTCTGCATACGGTCTAAGAACAGCCTGTATTGTTGTATGATCTGACACAGGTTCACTGTGGCGTCCATTAAAGGTTTTATGTGGAAGAGATGGGAGCAAATGACCAATCCGCTCACCATACTGTCCTTATTGTCATACCACATAGTGGTTCGATGGACGCCGATACTCATTTACTTACCATCTTAAAAGTCGTGGTTTATTTTCAGTGAGGCACAAACTAAGATCATGAGATGTGCTGAGAGGAAGTTTTAGAAATAAGTCATAAACAAATGTGACGTTTTCTCCAAACCGAACTGAACTCTGATGGTCAGAGCGACTTGCACATATAAATGAGTATGTCGCAGTATAACCAGGCGTTTGGTAAAACTTTAACGGAAGGAGAACATATGGTTTTTACCGTAACAATAACTAAGTCAAAGACATGACAACGTACCAGAACAAAGTGTCCCACTGCCAAAATATCCGTCTTTACACGTGCATCTGAAGGAACCGTCGATGTTGGTGCACACGGCGTTACTATCACAGTTGTGGGAGCCAGAGTTACACTCGTTAATATCTGAAGATGAATGCATCAATATTTCTTAATAAGTATTTCAGTATTTGGTACACAGTTTCAAAACTATAAACTATTTACTTTGCTGCCTGTCTCAAATTTCAAGTATACGCTAGCCAATCCATTTTATGTCAAAGAAATTAAAGCAGCAGCCTCTACCTTTAGCCCCGATATATACTACTCAAAAGAAGTTAAAGAACAACCCTATTTTGTGTAAGACATGTTTATAAGCACAGAAAATATATCAATTCAATATTTCTAAACAGACATTTTTCTAAAGGGTTCAGTATATCCTGACGAAAAATACTATGGAAAAAGCATTATGTCATATTAAAAACAACGAGCATGACAGTCCACTGAAAAACAACTAATTCATTTTCAAAACAAAGGCCCATAAAACTGTTTGCATTGGCCAAACACAACTGGGTATGACCTTTCTGAGGTGGCTCTGTCTCTTAACTTGTCATATGCATTTTCCATGAACAATTTGAGCACAAAAATCATTACCTTGATGATGAGACTTTTAATTAAAATTTCGCCATAGTCAGATGTAAACAAAACACACAATTGAATACACAAAGCCATTTCAGTTTAACCTTGACTCAACTCACCAGAGCATTGCGTCCCACTTCCGGTATATCCGTCTTGACACGTGCATGTGAAGGAACCGTCAGTGTTGGTGCACAAAGCGTTACGATGGCAGTTATTCGAACCAGATGAACATTCGTCATTATCTGTGAAATAAAATAACACGTTCGGTCACCAACGAAAGTTGTTAATAGCGTTCTTCTTTATAAAGCCGCATGTTACAACAACCTTACTGATTCTTTAACTTATAAAGTCATTGAGTTTTCATTCGTTTAACAAAAAAGTTTACCCATCTGTAGTATTTTTCTTTAGATTCAAAAAGCAAATGTGCCTTGTTAGTACTCGACCCCTTGATTCTCACTTAAATTTATGAGGTGCAGATTTTTAATAGACTATCGACATTCGCTTGTATCGCAACCATGATAATCATGAAAATTACAAATACCTCAAAGACTAAATGACTACTTTTAATACATCTGTAATAAGGTTATTGATTCTGTATTGCAATGGTTATAAAGCTACAATTAACAATGTTCATTGGTTGAGGATGATGCATGTACACCTCCTTAAAGAGACGTGCACACAGCATGAAGAGAAATGGTCAGACAGAAGGTTGTTATTATCAAACTTAACTTAAGGAGGATATTCAAATACAACTGTAAATCATCGTTTCAGATTTACACGTGATAACGAACCAAAACAGCGTGTCCCGCTGCCAGTATAGCCGTCTCGACACATGCACGTGAAGGAACCGTCACTATTGATGCACATGGCATTACTGTCACAGTTGTTTGAGCCAGATTCACATTCGTCTATATCTGAAGATAAAGACATCAATATTTGTTTCACACATACACAACTGTTTAGTTTTAGGTTGTTTATAACAATTTATCAGACAAACAGTTTCCAATCCTATCGAAAAATAGGTAAACAACTATGCAGAGTGTATTCAAATCTTGCATGTCTTACATAATCATTTTATTTAATTACTCTTGATGTGTACTTTTACTTTATCACATTTAAGATGGATGTTGCAATAACTTGAAATGAAACTATGTTGATCTTTACTCACTGAAATGAAACTATGTTGATCTTTACTCACTGAAATGAAACTTTCAATCCAATGTCGATGTGGTTGAAAAGGATGACGTCATTAACATACAACTGTTAAAAGCGACAATGAATCTCCATCAAATAATCGTATTTTGCAAAGCTTTGGATTGATTTTAAACTTACCAGAACATTGTATTCCACTGCCAGTATACCCGTGTTTACACGTGCATGTGAAGGAACCGTCAGTGTTTGAACAAACAGCGTTTCTGTCACAGTTGTGGGAGCCAGAACATTCGTTTTTGTCTTAGAAAAAGGAATTACACATTTAGTGGAGTTCAATAAACTATTACCAGGAAACGTTCATTCTTCTGGGAGAACATAAAATCAGAACATATTAAACATACACATGCCGTATATATTTATTGTTATGTCGCTGAAAAGCAGCCCTGGTGCAAATGTATTTTTTTTAAAGAAACCTTCAATGAAGTAATAAATGGGAGAACAAACACCAAGTGGAGAACAAATCGTTTGCATAGCAACTTGAGTTTGATCTTTACACATAACAACTTACCAAAACAATGAGCTCCACTACCAATATACCCGTCTCTACACGTGCATGTGAAAGAACCATCTGTGTTGATGCACATGGCGTTACTATCACAGTTGTAGGTGCCCGTCTCACACTCGTTAGTATCTGAAATAGTACAAACTGTGATACACACGTCCATTTCGTAGCTTTTTAACCTTAAGGTTGCTGGATTGTTTGAGGCTAACACTTGCTGTCATCTGCGACATGTGACAATTTTCATCTACTCCTTTTTTCAGGAAACCAACATGAATATCGAATTTTAAAACAAGTAGTGCATATCATTATCACTGAATTTGTACTTGAGTGAAAAATCATTCTGTTACATTACATGGACAGTTGAGTTGTTAGACGTCCGAAATTATCTTTTTTGAAATGAGGTCAAGGGTCACGGCTCATCAAGTGAGATGGCAGGGATCGCTGCCTTTAGTTGAGCTCGAGGTGCACTAAATGTCAGGATTTGTTGCCAACAGCAGTGAGAAGTTTAAAAATGAAATGTAAGTGAGTTCAAAGAGCTTCATAATTGTAAAATAGATTCGATAGAATAATCCACACACTTATAATCTGAAATTATTTTGGTACTTACCAGAACACTGTGTGCCTCTCCCGGTATACCCGTTCTTACACGTGCATGTGAAGGAACCGTCAATGTTTTTGCATATGGCGTTATCGTCACAGTTGTGGGAACCAGAAGTACACTCGTTTATATCTGAATGTCAATTTTACTGAATAAATTCTTGAAATTAACAAAACGTTTCTATACAATTCTTATTATGCATTATTACGATAAAATGAAACATCCTCTCAATTAAAAAATGATACTGTAAATGTGCTATTGTTCATTTTACAAACCTACCAGAACACTGTTTTCCACTTCCGGTATATCCACCTTTACACGTGCATGTGAAAGAACCGTTTGTGTTTTTGCACATGGCGTTACTGTCGCAGCCGTGGGAGCCAGAGGTACACTCGTTTTTATCTGAAGAAAAATGGACAAAAATAACAAATGAGGTCAAGTTTAGTTATGTTAAAATGTTCATATTTTACAAATCAAAGCAGGAAAGGGGTTGAGTCATGGCGATGTTGCAAGCAGTAAAGAGTTAAACATGACTTGAACTTACCAGAGCAATGTGTTCCACTGCCAGTATACCCGTCTTTACACGTGCATGTGAAGGAACCCTTAGTGTTCATGCAAGAAGCGTTACTGTCACAGTTGTGGGAGTCATCTTCACACTCGTTTATATCTGAATATCAAAATACTCAAGTTGTATTGATGATGAACAGAACATTGCACTTGTTCGTAAATAACATGCTAAACTCACTACATAACCAACTTCAACATGATTACTTACCAGAACACCTTGTTCCACTGCCAGTATAGCCGTCTTTACACGTGCATGTGAAGGAACCATCAGCGTTTGAACAGACAGCGTTACGATGACAGTTGTGAGAACCAGAGCATTCGTTAATGTCTGTCAAACAAAGAAATGTAACTACTTCAGGAAGGAATGTGGAATCGTAAAGATGCTTACAAGAACAAAGCTCAAAGCCATTATATTATTTTTGAACTTTAAACCAAGCAGATCGTAATCTCTTCTATATCTTATCTGCCACTTTTAAGGCTGCAAGTCCCTTGTAAATCATGTACTTCCTGAAGCACAGCCAAAGGAAACGTAAAATGTAAACGTAAAAACCCTTTCAAATCACAGTGTGACAAATTCATTATCTTCAAAATATCTCCCTTCTGAAGTTAGTAACCGAATTTTGTTTCTCAAATTGCTAGTCGAGGGGCTATTATTACTTGTTCAAATAATTTGAGGTCAAGGTCGTTCGTACGAGTTGTATAATAGATACGGGTTGGCACCCTTGGTAAATCTATAATCACAATTTTGTATGCATTTGCCCTTAAATAATTCTAAACATTGACCTCAATGGTAATATATGATAATAACGGTAATGAAATGCTGACATGACTCTGAAATAATGTGATTGTGTATGATGGAAAATAAAACGTGGCAACATTTTGAACATCCAGCTTACCAGAACAATGGATTCCACTGCCAATATATCCTCCTTTACACGTGCATCTGAAGGAACCCACGATGTTGGTGCACACAGCATTAATGTGACAGTTGTTTGATCCAGATTCACACTCGTTTAAATCTGCAAATGCAGACATAAATTTTAATATTTCTCATATGAATTAACTTTCTAGTAGACCATATTAAGTTTCAGATAAAATTATCTCTTATAACTTACCAGAACACTTTGTTCCACTGCCAGTATACCCGTCTCTACACGTGCATGTGAAGGAACCGTCAGTGTTAATGCACATGGCATTATTGTGACAGTTGTGGGAACCATACGCACATTCGTTAATATCTGAAGACCAAAGCACAATAATGTCTCAACTATATTTATAAAATATCTCAACAATATACATGTATATAATATCTACACTATATTTGTTATATCTCAACTATATATATTATATGATCTCAAATTACGTTGACAAACAATCGCAATGCATGTATACAGTTAAAGATTTTCATCACATACTGTTTTGCTTTGATACGAACGTAAATGGCATACATCATTATATTATTTCATAATATCTCACATATTCGTTCCCAAGTGCCAATTAAATGATAAAAAGGTTTGTTTGTAATTCTTCTTCATACTAAATGTCATTTTCAGAGGTGTTTTCATTTCACCAAAAGGACTCTGATTATATCAAGACGTTTATGACCAATTCAATATAGAACCTCACTTCTTCAAGTACATAGAAGTTTTCTTAATCCATTATATCAATCTCCATCTTAGGAAACCCTCTGTCGTCAATTCAAACACCCGTGAGTCCTTTTACCACATACCAGAACAATGTGTCCCACTGCCAGTATACCCGTCTCTACACGTGCATCTAAAGGAACCGTCTATGTTTGTGCAAGCAGCGTTACTGTCGCAGTTGTGGGAGCCCGATCTACACTCGTTGATATCTGAAGTATAATTGTTCACACATTATTTACATGTTTATGGATTTATTATCTCGAAACATTTCAAATAATGATCTGTACAAAGTTAGCAAAGTTGGAATTTCAACGAGTGGTAGCTTTTCGTGTGGTTATATTGTAGAGAATGTATATCATTATTTGTTGCAATGTACATCGTATAGCAAACAGAGAGAAAAGCTTATGTCTTTTAAGTTGGATAATTTGTCCCCAATCATATAATTTCTTGTGAATAAAATATGTTTAAACTTAACCTCACATTTCTATAGGATTCTAACAATGAAGTTATTAACCATGGCTGACTGAACCTACCAGAACACAGTGTCTCTGTGCCTCTATATCCGTTCTTACACGTGCATGAGAAGGAACCTTCGGTGTTCGTACATGTAGCGTTACGATGGCAGCTGTGGGAACCAGATGAACATTCGTTGATATCTGAAACACAAATACCAACCTGATGTTTAAATCATTCTTCATCTATAATTCAATATAAAGGGAATTATCTTTTATACAATTCCGATTCTAAAATCATGAGCGACTTGAACATACCAGAACAATGCGTTCCACTGCCGGTATACCCGTCTTTACACGTGCATGTGAAGGAACCAATTGTGTTGGCGCACATGGCGTTACTGTCACAGTTGTGGAAGCCTGAGTCACACTCGTTTATATCTGAAAAATCAACAACCCAAAATGTAACATTTTTGAAGCAAAAAAGCATTATCACTTATTGTCACGATACATACCGAAATTATCATTCGAATGCTGAGAGAAAGTAGATAAACTTCAATTTTAATAAAATATTTTTGTTCAAAAATCAATTATTTTTATGTCAAAATGGTAAAAAAAAAAACGTCACGTATCTCCAATGATGATTATCCAAAGTGAGAACTTTAAGGCTCCGAATTGTCATTGGAAATAATTCTTAGTTTACTTGACACACTGGAATCATAATATTCTTTATATTTTAAATAATTTGTGCAACTTTGCAAGAGAATCAAAGGAATTGTGGTTCTTGAGTTCTCATGCTAACACGATAAACATGCACGTTCAACTCTGTAAAGTTCAAACAATTTGTGGAACCTCAAAAATTATGTTAAGTCACCAGAGTCAAATCGGCCCGGCATTACCATAGTCAGAAGCTATGTGGTTATTGTGAATGTAATTTTATGAATGGTTATGTTATAGCACCGACTAGCTCCGATGAAGGATTTAATGGGGGAACTAACAAAGATACCCTCTCATCTCGTATAGAAGCTAGAGAAAAGAGTTCTTGGGATATCGTATAAATAGTGTAAATGACATTGCGACATTAAAATGAGGACCAAAGTCATAAAATATCAGAAACCAGGAGCAAGTTATGCTGACATTGACAAGTGCATGAAGTTACAATGATGTAATAAGCACGATGGTGCGATAATGCTTTGGCATTGAAAAATTAATGAGAAGCACATGTTTATTTGAGAATCTTGACCTCTAGCTTCCTGGTGTGATTGCAATGTTTGATGAATAAATTCATAGTGTTTAATAAGGCTTTTGTCAACTTAATAATACTTTCTAAAACAGAAGTCGTCTTACTATGATCTTTTATCTGTAATTTCTGTATACGTCATATACAAATACATGACTTTAGGTTTGACCCTTAACGTGAACTTACCAGAGCAACGCGTTCCACTTCCGGTATACCCGTCTCTGCACGTGCATGTGTAGGAACCCTCTTCGTTGATGCACACGGCGTTACTGTCACAGTCGTGCTTGCCTGATCTACATTCGTTAATTTCTGAAGTCAAAGTGAAAAATGTACTGTATCAAAGATATGTAATACATATATCAATATCGATAGATCTACAGTACATGTTACAATTTTCTTTGATCGTGACTGAACGTACCAGTACAACGTGTTCCGCTACCAGCATATCCTTCCCTACACGTGCATGTGAAGGAGCCATCAGTGTTGGTGCACTCAGCGTTTCGGTGGCAGTTGTCGGAGCCAGATGAACATTCGTTAATGTCTGTCAAAATAAATACAAAACATTAAGTCATCAACTGTTTACTCAAGGAAAATAGACGAACTGTTTTCAAATTGGCAATCGAGAAAAGGCATGTCTTGTGCAAAACTAATATTGATTTCGAAAACTGAGATTTAACTGTTTTCTTTAAATTACTAAAATCATTAAATTTGATTCCTCTGTCTGATTAATGCAATAAACTACACCGCATTGTAGAGGATACTGAATGACATTCCATAAATTAGGGACTTTATTCAATGAGCTGAATCTAGAATGAATATTGAAATCAATTCCGTTACAAGAAATGAAAGAATAAAAATGACTTATCTGGGACACAAACTTTTGTTCTGCATACGGTCTAAGAACAGCCTGTATTGTTGTATGATCTGACACAGGTTCACTGTGGCGTCCATTAAAGGTTTTATGTGGAAGAGATGGGAGCAAATGACCAATCCGCTCACCATACTGTCCTTATTGTCATACCACATAGTGGTTCGATGGATGCCGATACTCATTTACTTACCATCTTAAAAGTCGTGGTTTATTTTCAGTGAGGCACAAACTAAGATCATGAGATGTGCTGAGAGGAAGTTTTAGAAATAAGTCATAAACAAATGTGACGTTTTCTCCAAACCGAACTGAACTCTGATGGTCAGAGCGACTTGCACATATAAATGAGTATGTCGCAGTATAACCAGGCGTTTGGTAAAACTTTAACGGAAAGAGAACATATGGTTTTTACCGTAACAATAACTTAGCCAAAGTCATGACAACATACCAGAACAAAGTGTCCCACTGCCAAAATATCCGTCTTTACACGTGCATCTGAAGGAACCGTCGATGTTGGTGCACACGGCGTTACTATCACAGTTGTGGGTGCCAGATTTACACTCGTTAATATCTGAAGATGAATGCATCAATATTTCTTAATAAGTATTTCAGTATTTGGTACACAGTTTCAAAAACTATAAACTATTTACTTTGCTGCCTGTCTCAAATTTCAAGTATACGCTAGCCAATCCATTTTATGTCAAAGAAATTAAAGCAGCAGCCTCTACCTTAAGCCCCGATATATACTACTCAAAAGAAGTTAAAGAACAACCCTATTTTGTGTCAGACATGTTTATAAGCACAGAAAATATATCAATTCAATATTTCTAAACAGACATTTTTCTAAAGGGTTCAGTATAACCTGACGAAAAATACTATGGAAAAAGCATTATGTCATATTAAAAACAACGAGCACGACAGTCCACTGAAAAACAACTAATTCATTTTCAAAACAAAGGCCCATAAAACAAACACAACTGGGTATGACCTTTCTGAGGTGGCTCTGTCTCTTAACTTGTCATATGCATTTTCCATGAACAATTTGAGCACAAAAATCATTACCTTGATGATGAGACTTTTAATTAAAATTTCGCCATAGTCAGATGTAAACAAAACACACAATTGAATACACAAAGCCATTTCAGTTTAACCTTGACTCAACTCACCAGAGCATTGCGTCCCACTTCCGGTATATCCGTCTTGACACGTGCATGTGAAGGAACCGTCAGTGTTGGTGCACAAAGCGTTACGATGGCAGTTATTCGAACCAGATGAACATTCGTCATTATCTGTGAAATAAAATAACACGTTCGGTCACCAACGAAAGTTGTTAATAGCGTTCTTCTTTATAAAGCCGCATGTTACAACAACCTTACTGATTCTCTAACTTATAAAGTCATTGAGTTTTCATTCGTTTCACAAAAAAGTTTACCCATCTGTAGTATTTTTGTTTAGATTCAAAAAGCAAATGTGCATTGTTAGTACTCGACCCCTTGATTCTCAGTTAAGTTTATGAGGTGCAGATTTTTAATAGACTATTGACATTCGCTTGTATCGCAACCATGATAATCATGAAAATTACAAATACCTCAAAGACTAAATGACTACTTTTAATGCATCTGTAATAACGTAATTGATTCTTTATTGCAATGGTTATAAAGCTACAATAACAATGTTCATTGGTTGAAGAGGATGCATGTACACCTCCTTAAAGAGACGTGCACACAGCATGAAGAGAAATGGTCAGACAGAAGGTTGTTATTATCAAACTTAACTTAAGGAGGATATTCAAATACAACTGTAAATCATCGTTTCAGATTTACACGTGATAACGAACCAAAACAGCGTGTCCCACTGCCAGTATAGCCGTCTCGACACATGCACGTGAAGGAACCGTCACTATTGATGCACATGGCATTACTGTCACAGTTGTTTGAGCCAGATTCACATTCGTCTATATCTGAAGATAAAGACATCAATATTTGTTTCACACATACACAACTGTTTAGTTTTAGGTTGTTTATAACAATTTATCAGACAAACAGTTTCCAATCCTATCGAAAAATACGTAAACAACTATGCAGAGTGTATTCAAATCTTGCATGTCTTACATAATCATTTTATTTAATTACTCTTGATGTGTACTTTACTTTATCACATTTAAGATGGATGTTGCAATAACTTGAAATGAAACTATGTTGATCTTTACTCACTGAAATGAAACTATGTTGATCTTTACTCACTGAAATGAAACTTTCAATCCAATGTCGATGTGGTTGAAAAGGATGACGTCATTAACATACAACTGTTAAAAGCGACAATGAATCTCCATCAAATAATCGTATTTTGCAAAGCTTTGGATTGATTTTAAACTTACCAGAACATTGTATTCCACTGCCAGTATACCCGTGTTTACACGTACATGTGAAGGAACCGTCAGTGTTTGAACAAACAGCGTTTCTGTCACAGTTGTGGGAGCCAGAACATTCGTTTTTGTCTTAGAAAAAGGAATAACACATTTAGTGGAGTTCAATAAACTATTACCAGGAAACGTACATTCTTCTGGGAGAACATAAAATCAGATCATATTAAACATACACATGCGGTATATTTTTATTGTTATGTCGCGGAAAAGAAACCCTGGTGCAAATGTATTTTTTAAAAAGAAACCTCCAATGAAGTAATAAATGGGAGAACAAACACCAAGTGGAGAACAAATCGTTTGCATAGCAACTTGAGTTTGATCTTTACACATAACAACTTACCAAAACACTGAGCTCCACTGCCAATATACCCGTCTCTACACGTGCATGTGAAAGAACCATCTGTGTTGATGCACATGGCGTTACTATCACAGTTGTAGGTGCCCGTCTCACACTCGTTAGTATCTGAAATAGTACAAACTGTGATACACACGTCCATTTCGTAGCTTTTTAACCTTAAGGTTGCTGGATTGTTTGAGGCTAACACTTGCTGTCATCTGCGACATGTGACAATTTTCATCTACTCCTTTTTTCAGGAAACCAACATGAATATCGAATTTTAAAACAAGTATTGCATATCATTATCACTGAATTTGTACTTGAGTGAAGAATCATTCTGTTACATGACATGGACAATTGAGTTGTTAGACGTCCGTAATTATCTTTTTTGAAATGAGGTCATGGGTCATGGCTCATCACGTGAGATGGCAGGGATCGCTGCCTTTAGTTGACCTCGAGGAGCTCTAAATGTCAGGATTTGCTGCCGACAGCAATGAGAAGTTTAAAAGAAATGTAAGTGAGTTCAAAGAGCTACATAATTGTTAAATAGATTCGATAGAATCATCCACACACTTATGATCTGAAATTATTTTGGTACTTACCAGAACACTGTGTGCCTCTCCCGGTATACCCGTTCTTACACGTGCATGTGAAGGAACCGTCAATGTTTTTGCATATGGCGTTATCGTCACAGTTGTGGGAACCAGAAGTACACTCGTTTATATCTGAATGTAAATTTCACTGAATAAATTCTTGAAATTAACAAAACGTTTCCATACAATTCTTATTATGCATTATTACTATAAAAAGAAACATCAAATCAAATCAAATCAGTTTATTCAGTATTTCGGCCATGTGGCCAGAGTACAATTGAATGTGACCACATAGATAAGTCACGTGACAAAATTTTTTACAATCATTTTTTAAGTGCAAATACATGTTTCATATAGATAGCAACAGAATATAACAGTTCGATATTTGATGAAGTAACAAGAGCATACATATTTTTATGGTTTACATTAGATAAATACTTTTTTCTGAGGTTTGCGTATCGTTCACATACAAACAACACATGATGTTCATCTTCGGTTGTTCCCAGGTTGCAATTTGTACAAATAGCAAGATTTTCAACAACACATTTTTTTTGTCTAACTAGGTTTACTTTAAATGTAGAGAGATTCGTAATTTACAAAAAGAACGTATTAAGGTCTTATCACCAAGTACTGTAAAATATAATTCAGGCTGCAATAAAGATTTAAATGATGAATAGTTTTCCAGGAAAGTGGATGTACATAGCGAGTCATGCCAAACCTGTAAATAAATATCTTTAACTCTTTGTGTAAATTCCATTATAAACAGTTGCAAGTTTCCAACACCTTGTGCCATCCAGACAACTGAAAAGCCCGTCAAGAAAAGTAGGCGACGGACATCAGACACCCATGTATGTTTACCGTTGTCATCAAGTTGTTTGAGGAGTAGATATGATTCATATGCATAGCGTTGCGGCTCCATTCGTAGAAGTTTAAACCAATATTTTATGACCCGCACTTGTGACGATACATGTACAGAGTGCCTACCACACTCGCCTAGAATCGCCTTATTTGATGCATATTTACCAACATTTAGGTATAACTTGAAATATGTCGTTTGAACTTTTTCTATACATTCATAATATTGGGCACCCCATAATTCAGAGCCATATAATAGAACAGGCA
Source organism: Steromphala cineraria (assembly GCA_916613615.1). Lineage (NCBI taxonomy): Eukaryota > Metazoa > Mollusca > Gastropoda > Trochida > Trochidae > Steromphala > Steromphala cineraria. The sequence goes on from OU744729.1 coordinate 3,949,112, forward strand.
AAACTTTACAATCAAATAGTTTACAGGCCACTGAAAAGGAAATATGGTTATTTTTATGGAATATTCTAGACAGTGAAAAGACAACTTTACTGGCTTTAAGGGAGATATTTTGACATGCTTTGGACCATTTTAGACTTGAAGAAAACAATACGCCCAAGTAGTTGTAGTATGTAACAGTTTTGACATCCGTATCACCAATGTGCCACTTTTCATTCTTGCTTATGATTCCACCTCTCCTGAAAACTATAATGTTTGTCTTTTTCATATTTAGTTGTAGTCCCCATTTCTGGCAGAATGCATCTATTACGTTTAGTTGTTTTTGCAGAGCAATCACATTAAAAGCAAACGTTGAGACGTCGTCAGCAAACAGTAAGAGGCGGATATCTTCAATATGTTGGGATACGAAAATGCCATTATCACAGTTAGCGTACATTTCAGATACAAGCTCGTTGATGAAAAAGATAAATAAAACAGGGCTTAAGACACATCCTTGCCTGACACCACTTGATGACCTGAATGACGGTGTGGTTCCACCACTGCACTTCACACATGACTATACCCTTAACTGATTTGTACATATTCTTGAGAATGATGAATATTTTATGTCGGCACCCCTTAGTAAACAGCATATATAGAAGCTTCTGTCTGTCGACAAAGTCAAAAGCCTTTCGAAAATCTATAAACGCGCAGTAGAATCTACCTTTAGATTTCGAGAGATACGTTGTTGCTAGAGCCTGTAGAGTAAAGATATGGTCTATGGTGGAATAGTTCTGGCGAAAACCCGCTTGTGCTTCTGATAACAAATTATTGATATCTATCCAATTTCTGAGACGATTTTCCAGAATACAAGTGAAGATCTTTCCTTGCACATTTAGCAGCGTAATACCGCGGTAGTTATTTGGATCACTGATAGAACCAGACTTCAACAGTGGAATTATAGCGCCGGCGTTCCAGACATCAGGGAAAATGCCGCTGTCAAGCACTTTATTAAACAAACTCTTTAAATAAGGAACGAGCATGTCTTTAAGGGCTTTGTAGAACTCTGCCGGTATACCATCTTGGCCTGGTGATTTGCCTGCTTTAAGTTTAGTTATAGCTTGTGTAATTTCATTTTCAGTAATCTGTCCAGAAAGAATATCTTCTGTTATCGTATCATTTTGCCATGCATCAAATTCCTGCTTTTCCATGAAATCATATACACATTGATCGAAGTCTGTTGGCTGTGAGAGGTCATCGGGGTTTAGCAACTGTTAAAAGTAGTGGAACCAAGTATCTGGTGATATTGTTGAGCATTTATTTGCACTGGATAAGTATTGTTTAACAACATTCCAAAACTTCGTATGATTAACATCACTATATTTCTCTTTTTTCAGTGACGAACATTCATGATCAAAACAAGGTGGCTGGTGGACATGTGTTTTCTGTTTAAGGGTAGAAGGGACTGGGCGGGTGGTAGCACACATAGATAGTAGTTCCGATAAACATTTTGCTGCTTCGTTGACATCTTGTTGAATTAGCGTCGTAAAATCACTAAGCTTGGTTTGAATAACCTCCCTTGACAATAGTTGCCGAAACTCTGCAGCATGTTCATTATCAAGCCTGTACCTAACAAAAGGAGTTTCTGTTGTGCTGATGCTAATGTTACTATTACAGTCAAATACATTTTCAAGGGTACATTTTATTGGCATATGGTCAGATTCGCATCGAGCAATCACTTGAAAATCTTTAACGTTCTCAAATAGCGAGGATGACACGATGCAGTAGTCTACTACACATGTACCAGAGTGAGATACAAATGTTAGGTTGCTCGGGGTATCACCAGGTTTCCTACCGTTCACAACATGAATATTGAATAGCTTGCACATGTCTGTTAAAGATCTACCATATCTATTTACTTCAGTATCACAACTGTGTCTCGGTTGGTCGAAATCATCACCAGGATACATATCCGTATCTATACTCAAATATTTCACATTATCATCAATCACAAAATCCTGTTCTCCAGCTATGCGAGCATTAAAATCGCCACACAGTGTGAACCGACTCAAATCCCCAAAATCATACACTATCTGTAGCAATTTTTGCTCCAAGATTTCAATTCCATTGCTTTCAGCTGTATTATATTCTGGCGAATTTTCCGGTTGAATATAGATAAAACCGAGGAATACTGGGATTGAGCTTGTGACAGTCACTCTGAAGAATATGCAATTATTCCAATGTTCGTACACACGAGTTAGCTGAGGCGCCAACTCTGACCGCACACATACACTGATACCCCTTGAAAATCTCCCTTTCTGGGAAAATCGTTTCGCAATATTATCATAGCATGTATAATCACTAAATATATTTTCAAGTAAGTCTTTACTTTTTTCAGTCATTGTTTCAATAAGGGAAAATATATCAAACTGTGAACAAAATGACAAGAAATCATGCATTTGTAACTTAGATTTAAGACCACATATATTCCACGTACATATTTGTACGATTGTATTTTTTTCACAAGTATTGTTTTTACTAGAAGTAGAGTCATTGGGACCACGGCCGGACTGCTAATCTTTTGAGTCGACGGAGGCGATATCCTGTATTTGTCTTCGGGGTCGAGCTTCCCAGTTACGACGTCGACCTGTCTCGTAGATGTCGTTTGCTTCAAAATCAAAGGCATATATTATGCCCTCAATGATGAGTTTGTCGTAGTTCAGGAAGGCGGTTTTATTTTCTTCTCTGGCTTTCTTCATGAATGGGAAGAGTAAACTTCACAATCACAGGTCGGGTACCTGATTTGGAGAAAAGAAACATCCTCTCAATTGAAATTAAAGATGATTGTGTAAATGTGCTATTGTTCTTGTTACAAACTTACCAGAACACTGTTTTCCACTTCCAGAATACCCGACTTTACACGTGCATGTGAAGGAACCGTCTGTATTAATGCACACAGCGTTACTGTCACATTTGTGGGTGCCAGATTCACACTCATTTATATCTGAAGACAAAGTGACAAATGTAATTTTTGAGTTGATATCCAAGTCTAAAAAATGATTTATTTTCATAATGCAGTTTTTATGACTCTCTGAGTGGTATTTTGAAAATCAAATATAAGTGAATTATGTTTCTTCTGAAAGCTTGAATCAGTCAAAAACACTTACCAGAACATTGTGTCCCACTGCCAGTATAGCCGTCTTTACACGTGCATGTGAAGGAACCGGCAGTGTTTGAACAGACAGCGTTACGATGACAGTTGTGGGAACCAGAACATTCGTTAATGTCTGTCAAACAAGGAAACGTAAATACTTAAGTATCTTTACACGAGTGGCTTGCAAGAATCATGCAGATAATTACAGACATTTTTTTTATTGATTCAGTGTATGGTTCCTTGAACAGCTGCGTAGATTGTAGGAACAGACAGGGACACGAAATGCGCTTTAACAATTACAATTTTTAGAAAAATTTAATTTTAAAGAAAAGGGGAAAGAATACTGCCCATACAGCATGACTTGACTAAACTTACCAGAACAACGCGTTCCACTGCCAATATAGCCGTCTTTACACGTGCATGTGTAAGACCCATCTGTGTTGATACAGGCGGCGTTACTGTCACAGTTGTGGGAGCGAGATTTACACTCGTTTACATCTGAAGGAAATGTAACAAATGTAACAAGCAGACAGAGTTGTCAAGGGTCACATATGCCAAACCTTACAAATAGTGTAATCTGATCGAAAAGTATCGATTGTTGAAAGAATGTATCATTTCAAAACTAATCAACGTCGTATAGTTACAAGAAGTCTTTAATTAACGCTAGTGATCGAAAACCGGACATTGACGCCCGTCATTCAGTCAAACGTAATTTGATCTAGTTAGTTGATCATGTTTGATGGGTTATATAACTAGTACTCATGCAAGTTGGAAGTGTGAATAAGGCTTCAGCAAATATATATGAAATTATATATTGAAAACACATTTTCTATCGTATAAATGACATCTGCGAGTTCTTGAATAATTCTTGTGAATTTCGATACCCACCACAAACTTCACTGAATACGTTACAGAGTTTTGGAGAAAAATCATTAACATCAATTCATGTTGATACATTGCTCAACTTACCAGAACACTTTGTTCCACTGCCAGTATACCCGTCTCTACACGTGCATGTGAAGGAACCGTCAGTGTTGGTGCACAGCGCGTTACGATGGCAGTTGTGGGAGCGATACCCACATTCGTTTATATCTGAAAATGAAGACAGCAATATTTCTTATACGTTTTTCAGTTTTTCAAAGGTTTTTAATCGTAAACACAGATTGCCCTCTATATACCAGAACTGATGTATACCAAATTTGGTGAAGATTTGTCATGTAGTTTCAGAGTTGTGATCCGGAAACTACCAATACCCTTCAGAGAGAGACATAAAACCCACATACACAAACACACACACATGTGAAAGAAGGAAATGCAACACGTACCGCTGTCTTGCATCCTTGAAAATGTTCTGCAACCATTATCAGAGTTTCTCGTTTCTTATATCAATATGTATTCTGACGGAATGGTACCATTTTTTTTAGTGTATGGTATCTGGCATGCAATATACAAATGTAGTAGAAGTGTTATATTGAAATAAACTTGAAAAGTACAAGCTGTGAAAGTACACTCCTTCGGGGTAATAATGTAGCGCTTTGAGCATGTCTTAGGACGTGGAAAAGGCGCAATATAAGTACGCACATTATTATTATTATTAAATAGCTCATTAAAATGATCATTTTTACCATGATTACACTTACCAGAACAATGCGTTCCAGTGCCAATGTACCCGTCTTTACACGTGCATATGAAGGAACTATCTGTATTTGAACAGACAGCGTTACGATGGCAGTTGTGGGAACCAGATGAACATTCGTCCACATCTGAAATGTGAAACACATTATTTCAACAGCTCTTCATTCATAGAAATTTTGTTTTCTGAAAATGAAAATGCACAGTGCTAGATAACAATGTCACTGACACATGCTGTCAACTAGCATTGGTAACTGTAAGTAAGATGCAACTAATCATTTACCTACCCGCACACTGTGTTCCACTGCCAGCATATCCAGTTACATGTACTAACCCGCTGTATTGGTGCACACGGCGTTACTGTCACAGTTGTGGGTGCCCATCTCAATTTTTGTTATTAAATTTTCATTTAAAATAACTCAGTTTTAACCATGACTAAACTTACCAGAACACCTTGTTCCACTGCCAGTATACCCGTCTTTACACGTGCATGTGAAGGAACCGGCAGTGTTTGAACAGACAGCGTTACGATGACAGTTGTGGGAACCAGATGAACATTCGTCCACATCTGAAATGTAATAACACATTATTTCAACAATTCTTCAGTCATTGAAATTCATATTTTTGTTTAATTGGTAAACCACACCAACGCATGCCCGTTATCTTAATGCTAGATAACAATGTCACTGACACATGCTGTCAACTAGCATTGGTAACTGTAAGTAAGAGGCAACTAATCATTTACCTACCCGCACACTGTGTTCCACTGCCAGTATATCCAGTTTTACACGCGCACATGTACGAACCCGCTGTATTGGTGCACACGGCGTTACTGTCACAGTTGTGGGTGCCGGTCTCACACTCGTTAGTATCTGCAGGCCGAGTTGTCAATTGAATATTCGTAAAACACAAACAACGGTTTAAACTCTTTAAACATTCGAATTCATCTATATAAACTCAATTATTATATTAAACATAGTTACAACGTACCTAAACACTTTGTCCCACTGCCGGTAAACCCGTCTCTGCACGTGCATTTGAAGGAACCAACGGTGTTGGCGCACACAGCGTTACTGTCACAGTCGTGGGCGCCAGATGAACATTCGTTCACATCTTTAATCATAAAAAATACACCAACTTTACTTAATCCTTAAACACGGTTAAATATCATCTAATATCCATTTACAACATAAAGTAAATATATATTTTTCACAGCTGGACTACAGTATGAAAAACAAACGACTGTAGCTTTGGACATTTGTCATGGTAATGTCAATCATGCATTAATTGCGGAATTTAAGTTCCGTTTTCTCGGCGTATGGAAAAAACTTCAGCAATATGTTTAATTTTGCATTTTTTAAAGGTATGACCAAAATAAACTATCTGTCGGTCCGTCTGTCCGTCTGACGTCAGTACACTCACCTGTGCACAAGCGACCAGTCTTGGCGTAGCCGCTCACGCAGAAGCAGTTGAAGGAGCCGTGGTTGTTGATGCACATGGAGTTACTGTCGCAGTCGTGGGTTCCAGCAGCACACTCGTCCTCATCTGCAGCGTTAAACAACTCAACATCACATATAAATCATGGCTGCACATATACATACTGCACATATCTGCATTTATATTAATATTTCTTTCTACTTTAAGTGTATTCTTGTGAATATCTATATAGAATCTAGCGCTAGTCAATCCTTTATCGTCAATATACTGCAGAGAAATGTTAAAGAAAACAGTCCACAGACACCAACGCCGTGACAAATTAAAGAATATAGTCGGTACATAATTTCTTCCATCAATATTTTTGAATGGAAATATGGTCCGTTAATTCATCCGATTAGTAGCGTACCTAAACACTCGTCCTCAATTCCAGTGAAACCCTCTTTGCACGTGCATGTGAAGGAGCCCTCGTTATTGTTGCAGACAGCGTCCTTGTGGCAGTTGTGTTTGTCAGTGATACATTCGTCCACATCTGGGTAAAAGAGGAAAGGCATTATGACATGAAGAGTTTTGTGTTATTTGGAAGACAATCGATGTCCACCATTTTCAATTTAGAAGACTTATGTAGGTTATGGTCTAAACTTGTAATTGCTTTTTCCAAGTAAAATATTTGTCAAAGTCGATTAACGAATATATGAAATACTGATATATGCGGTTCCCTTATGTATTTTAGCTGTAACAATCACAACTTGTATATGTTAGTTTTGCTGAGGCCAACGACATCGTTAAAGCATTGCAGTGTAAGCATTCATTCACAATCTGGACAGTTTGAATTTGTTGAAAACATATTCACCAACCAGAGCAAGAGGTGCCATTTCCGGTAAAGCCAGCTTTACACGTGCAATTGTACGAAACATAGGTGTCCGCACATACAGCGTTCTCGTCACAGTCATTAGAGCCCGTGAAACATTCGTCCTCCATGTCAAACGATGCTGAAAACCAACACACATTTGCATCATGTTGCTTTTGAGATATTCGTGAAAACATCAACGACTACATTGTTAAAGATTAAAGTTATGATTGCATGTAATTTTGAAAAACGTTCGTAGCACTTCTAAAAGTCCTAATTAGAATATCTTATATATAATTCCGTCGTAAACTTTTAGTCAAGTTAATTTATTACAAAGACTTTGTTGTGTTAAGTATTATTACTTTCAAATATGACTCAAACCATGTTATGATTCATAACATAGTGCAAAGACACGACCTTGTAATTATGCATAAATACGACCTTATCCATGTAATCATGCCAATATAAGACTCAAACGAAGTAAGATGCATATGCATGGATAGCGCTCAAACTATGTTATGTCCATGTATACGTACCAAAACCATGTAATGGCTCTCTTTGTCACCGTAACATATCAACAGCATTATACCATTTTTTGAAGTATCGCTGTATTTTGCTAGCATATTTTTCAAACATACTCACATCCCTTTTGTATCTTCCCATTTTCTTTGGCCTGATCCCTTGTTTCCGTCATACTCTCTATTTCCTTATCACCACCTGAAATAGACATGAGTCAATCACTAACTCACCATATAGCTACACAAGCGAATCACTGGTGTCACAACCAGAAAGCTTTCCAAGTTTGCTCAGTACATACAGGTCTGATTAAAATCAGTCTAGTTCTGAGGAATACAAGTTTTAACATATTGACTCTATTTGGAATTCAACTCTTCCCTGGGACCTAGTGTAGAGGATTTCATATCTCCGTTGAAGTTACTTTTATCGCAACTTTGCTGACACTCATATCTCGTCTTGTTCAGGAGACGATTTCTTGTGTGTCTTTTCTCTAGACACATGAACGGGTATTTTTTTAGAATTCATGATTGATTTATTTGACCCCAAAAGATATGGGATGACCTTGTTCCATTTTGTAATTTTGTATGGTTTCTTTTAATCAATTTACTCTAGTGAAAGTGTTTCAATACTGATATTAAGAATTATACCTCTCGGTGAATCACTCAATATACACCTCGGGAAGTGTGGGTATATCTATTACCAATACCCACCCTTACTGTCTTGACGAAGATCTAGCTTTCGAGGGCCGGCAGGTTTTTCTCCATTCACGAGGTCGAACCCTCTAGCCAGCAGCTTCCACCACAACTCCGGCCGCTTCTCCAGGAAGGCTAATTAGAGACCAAATTAATTAACACTGATGACCAAACTATATATAACAGTTAAGTTTTTCGATCAAATATAACGCTTGCATTGGGCAAGCCGTTACAGTTTAAGATGAGGCTGTAGTGTACGATTGTGACAGGCGTCTTGTGGGAGGGGCTGTAGTGTACGATTGTGACAGGCGTCTTGTGGGAGTGGCTGTATTGTACAATTGTGACAGGCGTCTTGTGGGAGGGGCTGTAGTGTACAATTGTGACTGGCGTCTTGTGGGAGGGGCTGTAGTGTACAATTGTGACAGGCATCTTGTGGGAGGGGCTGTAGTGTACGATTGTGACAGGCGTCTTGTGGGAGGGGCTGTAGTGTACGATTGTGACAGGCGTCTTGTGGGAGGGGCTGTAGTGTACGATTGTGACAGGCGTCTTGTGGGAGGGGCTGTAGTGTACGATTGTGACAGGCGTCTTGTGGGAGGGGCTGTAGTGTACGATTGTGACAGGCGTCTTGTGGGAGGGGCTGTAGTGTACGATTGTGACAGGCGTCTTGTAGGAGGGGCTGTAGTGTACGATTGTGACAGGCGCCTTGTGCAGTGTACAATTGATGTACTCACGTTTCCAGTTCTGGTTGAGGCAGGGCAGAAGCACAAAGGAATCCCGTAAGATGTTTCTCCAGGTCTGGTATATGCGTAAATTACCTGTAATACCTGATAAACAAATTGAAAGTGGAAACAAAAAGTGATTTATTGCAAGACAACTTCTAGACATGGTATATCTATCACTGTTGTACCAGCATTCCTTAAAACAACACACCAAAAATAGGTTTAAATAGGGAAAACACAAGTTATTCTTAATTTTATTTCTCAGTCAGAATGTAAACATTGCTTGTTTGAACCAACCTTCACAGATTGCTGCAGTTCAAAGCTAGAAGGGTCTTATCGCTATTTTTCAACTTTTCAATTGTTGTAAGGGACCATTATTTTGCCCACTTGTATTAATGTAAAATCCATGATTGGAACACGGATTATTTAGTAGAATTAGTGCATGTGATGCACTATGATGTCCCCCGCCCAAACTTTTAATCATATCTCATCATCTTAGCCTTATTTGCCAGTGAAGCAAGAGACATTCCACAAATACAAATTCAAAACAGAAGAAGTAAAAAAGCCTCAAGAGCAAAAGGGTCCACTCCATCTAAAGATCTAATCTCTAAAATTTAGACTGAAAGATTTTGAGATAGAGGCCAGAAAATGACCATATCTCCATATGTAGCTACTTAGTTCAAATTGTCTCCACGGAGACCAGAAAATGAAAAATTCAAAATAAACAAAGTAGCAAAAGGCACCAGTCCACCTCTAGATCTAACCACACACCAAGTTTCGTGAAATAATATTGAACGGTTTTTGAGATATGGTCCGGAAACGAAAGCATTTCGGAAGTACGGAATCACGGGACCATGGAATTACGGAACCACGGACGGAACTGAAAACATTATGTATCCCGCAAAGCTTTGCGGATGACATAACAAAAATGTATGACATATGTCAGTAAGCCTAGTCGCCGCTGCCTCACCAGTAAGCTGCACGAACAAAGTGTCCACCTCCTGACCCCCGCACGTCTCGGACATGTTGCCGTAGCACCCCCGGGAGCACGTGTCTAGGGGCACATCAGCGAAGTTACCCTTGGGCAAGACGCTGGTGCACGTGCACGTCTCCCCAGTCTGAAACTCGGAGCATGGGCAGTTTGAAGATAGGTATTCACTAACACCTATCTAAATATGTATAGTTTATAATTTTTACATGTTAGGTCGAACCGATGACCTAATATAAAAAAAAACAACACAAACAAATCACAAAGAAGACGATAACAGATGAGATAAATTTGTTTGGATGGTGTAATACAAATTTGTAACAATAGTTTTCCTAATGATAAGTGATTTACAAATTGTAATTGTATTGACAAAACGATAAACTACCATTCATAAACCTCTTTATCCATACGCACAGGCATGCTCAAAGCTCATAGCCATAATACGAATCTTTAGAATGAAATAGAAGTATTAGAAGAGCATGAATAACAACATATGAATGATTAAAGCATTTAAAGTCAGTTAATTAAATCTGTGGGGGAATAGGGTGAAATAATGGCTGTGAATAAAAGCTTTAAATGAATAAAAATGAAAATACTCACGGACACTAAAGCGAAGCTGTGTCTGTAGTTGAAGCAATGAACGAGACAGAGGTTCCTCGTCATACGTGCAGAGACGAAGATGATCGCGCTGGCCTTGTACGGTATTACGTCCAGACACTTGTCTTGGTCTGCAATAACCACACACAATAAAATTCGCTTATGATTTGTTTCTAATAGTCTAAATTCCTTGATTGCTATTGGTACAATGTAAGAATAATTTCTTCGTTAACATCGAGAGCAGTAGCAGACCGTCACTGGCAACTATCAACATGAACTTCCTACCAAGTGTTTTATGCCCGTAAAAGTGCGTTTCAGCTTCTATCCTTTCAGTTCCTTGTGGGCGTGGGCAACCCTAGCTTTTTCTTCAAACACGTTGCGATTATTTTTTTTTTTTTAAAGATCAGACTGTACAGACTTGTTAATGTGAACAGTCACTATTTCTAAACAAGGAAAATGGAACCGTAAAAATACGTTTAGACAAAACAGTAAATGTTATTCACTTGACTCACGTTGTTTTTGAGCAGGATCAATGCCATTCCAATCGTAGGCTATAAGTAGCCGTGCAAATGATGTTAAAGCTTCAATTGCTTCCATATTCAATGGTACATAACCTAGAATTAAAACAAAAAATCATGTATGACATAGGGTCACTGCAACTATCGCTCATCTTCATCATGGCATGCTTTTATCCCTTTTAAATGATTTTAAATCTCAACTACATTTAAACATATACGTGCCCGAAAAGGAAACGCATAACAGAGAAATCTCTGTAAGTTTTTACAGTTAAAGGCACATATTTCCAAAAAACACCGTTTTTCTCGTGGAAAATCTGTTTAAGGAGAGATGGGACCCAGAAATCGTACTCACTTACGGTAAAAATTTGGGAAAACATTGTATAGTTGTCAATTTATCCGAAAGTATATTAATTACATTTACTGAAATAATGGCTTATACGTACACTGAGCTAAATCTCCTAAATATTCCGCAACGCCTTTCTAAACGGTCGTTTAACGACATGCTTTATGGCGTCAAGACACCTATATATGTATTATGTTGTTTGTTATGAAATAATATGTATGCCTTATATTTGTTGTAAATTTAAATTGCCTCATATTATCAATTGATAATTGTCCTTTCGCTCCTCTGTTGGAGTAAGGTAGTGCTGTTGTTATTGATAAATTGGTAGGCCGTCACTTGTACTAAAAATGATCAAAACAGCCGTGACGTCAGGTTTTTACGTTTTTGTAAAAATGACGTTTTAGCGTCGAAAACGTTAGATGACCCCCTATTATATTTATTGCATTTATTTTGTTATTCAAATGAGCACATCATTTGTAATTATTAGCAATACCTCAAATATGTGTATCACTTAAAAGTCTTGTTGAATACGCTAAAAACGATAATAAAAATGCCTTATTAAAGTTTTTTCGCTAACATTGTCGCTATTTTAAAAATATATGTCCCCTTTACGTATTTGAAATGTGTTTGATATCATAGTCACTTTAATCTTAGAAAGCGCGAGCTTTAGACTATTTAAGTACGCAAAATCGGTAAGGAACAGTGTAATTTGCTGACAGCAGTAACATAATTAACGCCGATAACTAAAAAAATCGTTCGGTGACCCCAAACTTTTATTACAATTTTAAAGAAAAGATATACACTTGCTATTATGAACAAATTCAAAAATATTTTATTTGTTCGTCCCATCTCTCCTTAATCTTGCCAAGCCACGCGTGGAAAATTGTATTTCTACCTTACTCGATGAGACTAGAAATATGTGCATGTGATGCACTGGGATGTCCCCTGCCCTAGTTTAACTTTTAATCAGAAATTGTCCCTACCCCCATATGTACTAAGTTCAAATATTTTCCATGGAAACCTTAAAAACAAAAATTCAGAATAGCGAAAGTAGCAAAAAGCACCACTCCTCCGCAATATCTAACCACATAGGCCTACCAAGTTTAGTTAAAAGAAAACATTTAATAGTTTTTGAGCTATAGCTTGGAAATGGATCTACCCCAAATATGGACTAAGTTCAAATTGTTTCCGTGGAAACCAGCAAAAATAAGAAACACGTCAGGATAACAAAATTAACAAAAGGCACCAATCCAACATTAGGTCTAACCACATACCAAGTTTTGTTAAAAAATATTGAAAGGTTTTTGAGATGAGGCTCGGAAACAGACCCTACCTCTTATTGCAGTAAGTTCAAACTGTTACCATGGAAACCAGAAAAGTGAAAAAAAATCAGAATAACCAAAATAGCAAAAGGCACTACTCCATCACTAGATCTAACCACAAACCGCAAAGCTTTGCGGGGGACATCACAACTGCATGTTATCTACTTAAACATACAACTATCATAATATACGCTAAAGATATTTTACGGACGCTTCAGTAACCGACCAGTCTTGTACACGGATGCAGCGGTATCCCCGCCACAATCTTGTTTTTCATCGAACACGCAACGCGTCGGACATCTCATGTTATCCACTTTGGTACCTTTGTCCACCAGGCAGTAACACTGTGTACCCCTCTGTAGATTAGAAAATTAGAAAACACAGTAAGCAGGCCCGTAGCTAGTGGTGAGATTGCAGCCTTATTACCAATGGTTATGGTAATAAAGCAATAGAGACGGTCGCTCTTGTAGCCTTCAAATCGCCCCTACTTGAAGTCAGTCTTAGAAAATACTAGACTCGAGTTCTCGAGCGGTCAGACTCGACTCGGACCCGAGTACCTAAAATCATTATATTTACCAAGAGATCATGTAATTGTTGTACAGCCCACATATTATGAACACGTGTTAACTTATACGTAGTCATATACAGAAGATATTGACAACAATGTCTTGAAATGTTCATGTTGACCATTTTACTTCTCATTTCCCCGACTTGGCTTCACGACTAGAGTATCCGTGGAAGCCCTAGCTAGATATCCCTGCATTATATAAGACGTTAAAGAGTAACTGAGTTAACCGGGTGAAGTTTTACCATGAGACCAGCAAACTTGAACTTCATGTACCAGCAGATTCTGGTACACCAAATCACCGACACGTGCACCGAGTCTCGCATCATCTTCTCACCGGTGTTCAGCACATGACAATCCTCCGCCTTCACAACTGCAAACAACCAGAGGCGTTATACTCGTTATATCATGCTTAGTATCGTAATTGTCATATGTGCACATCTGCAAACAGCCAGAGGCGTCATACTCGTTATACCATGCATAGTATTGTATTTGTCATATGTGCACATCTGCAAACAGTCAGAGGCGTTAGACCCGTAATACTATGCATATTACTGCATTTGTCATATGTATACACTGCACAGTCAGAGACTTCATACTCGTTATACCATGCATATAGTACTGTATTTGTTAAATGTCTACACTGCAAACAGTCAGAGGCGTTATATCCGTAATACCATGCATAATATTCCACCAACTCCGCTCCAGATATTTATACTATGTACTAATCCAAATGAAGCTAAATCTAAATTCTTCATCGAAACACCAGACTGTAAACTTATTAATAACTTGACATGTTTTATTTATCATGCGATGCACCAGAGACTATAAGTTGAAAACTTTTTATTATATACACACTAGTTTTATCAAGTATAATCTAACATAATGTAGTTATGGGCCGATGAACTACACTTGAGAAATACAGAGTTGAAATTGAGAAAGAAGGCTACCAAATCTGCGATTGAATATTTAGGGCTTATGATCAAAGGTTCCCCAAACCCTTCTTAGGGACCAAAGGGTCACCAAAACTGTAAATTATCAATCTTATTAGTCAATGTGCTTGTACACAACGTTTCAGCTTTCTAGGCTTTATGCTTCTGCAGAGGAAGATGACAATAAGGTTTCAAGGGAGTGGCCCCTGTGGCCCTTATAAGGCACAGGGTCACCAATGCTTTAAAATTAAATTATAATCATTACTGGTCAAGGAGTCGGTACACATACTTTCAGATTTCTAGGCCTTATGCTTCTGGAGAAGAAGATGAAAATAGGTTTTTAAGGGTATGGTCACTGTGGCCCTTATTTTTGTCACAGGGCCACCAATGCTTTGAATAATAATCTTCACTAGTCAAGGAGTATGCACACGAGTTTCAGCTTTCTAGGCCTTATTATTCTTGAGAATTTAGACGTCGAAAATGCGTTTAGTTTACGGACGGATTGACGGACGCCGAGCACAATGACATGTTATAACCTCCTAGGCCCTTACAGGCCTGAAGAGCTAAAATAGCTTTTTTCTATAATAATATATTCTATAAAAAAAAACCACCCTCCTTATATCCCTCATAAGATGTGGACATCACAAGCGCAACGGGTGAGGTTTAATATCTTTGAGGTTATTGACATGGTGATAGTCAGTTATTCTACTCTTTGAAATTGAGAAACTTATTGTCAAAATGTTTTGGGAACGAAATCTTCTCAAAGTCTTCTCAAAGAAAAGTCTCTCAAATTAATAGAATGTCACAAATTCTTGCAATATTACCACAAAATGTTATTTAAACAATATTTATGCTTAATATTTTATTCAAGCGTCTCTGTGTTTTTTTCTGTTTGTAATTGACAATTTCTTTAATTTCATTTCTGAAAGAAATGTTAGAGGAAAAAAATATAATAAATTATTAAAAAAAACATTAGACCGGAACAACAGGATTGAACACGTCAAATTTGACCATACGGTTTGAAAGGGCATGATTTAAAAGACGCCAAAAGCCCATGCGTGGGCCCAAATACGGGAATTCCCGGCACTGGTTAAGATAACATAAGATCAAACCATTATGATGTTGTGTTACAGAACCTTCATTAAAAGTGTCCTCACATTTAACTTTTTAAGTTGGTTTAGGAACCTGACTGTTCAAAATGAACAGTAGTTGAACTAGTTTGTAGGAAAATGTCGCTATGTAGATGTTCTTTTAATTGGTTATTTATGGAACATATACTAAATAATGAAAGTTTCCTTTTCAGAGAACAAAGTTCTTACAAAATCAACTCTAATTTCCTGTATGATTTTGTTTTTTTCATACCTGTTACTCATAAATAACGAAGTCAAATGTTATTAAAACGTGTAAGAGTCGCGACAGTCACCATTCCGTGAAAAAAGAACATAAGTAACTTTTCAACGTACCATTGTCTGACCTGCTATCACAGATTGTTCCCAAATTCTGTGGGTCGGCACGCTTAAAACTAAAACAGTTGACCGACTTGAAGAAAACGAAAAGCAATAAGGACTGCATGACAAAGCGCACCGCCATTTTGTATCCATAACGTCATGCGATTGTCGTGACGTCATAATCGACACTGCGTCATATGCAAGCGAATCAATCCCCTTCCACTTGTGTAAAGCCGTTTTAGATCTAGTTCCGTATACTGGGGCTGCGTTCGTGCGATGAAATTCGCAATCGAACGACCATAGTGTCACTCTTTGGTACTTTGATGGCTGCTGTTCGTTTTGACTCACTTGAGAATAAACTTGGTTGCCTGGCTGTAATCAAAATGGCAGAAAATTGTAATTGGTCACAAGCAATTTATCAATGAAACTTTAACACAACATGGTCTCCGAAATCCCCGATATGACGTGATATTTTTCTTTCACTCAAACCTAAATATTATATCGGCTTGTTGCGAGTGTGCTAAACTAGATCAGCATGTCTTGCCTGTACGTTGTAAACACCTCGTGAATTGACGTGGCCTACTTCCGTTACTCTCACGACCTCCCTCCACGATTTAGCATCTAGGGAGGGACTGCGCTCGTTTTGCACACAGTGTGTCGCACGAGCGATTATGTAATAATTATTCCCACCGAAGCCAAAACTAGATGCCTTTTTCAGTGTGTCATGTTCTGTCAAACATTTAATAAATGATGAGTGGCTGAATGAGTTTGGTCACGCCCATTTTTTAACTCTGACCTTTGAAGTTTTTGTCATTCAAGGTCATTAATTGTTTACGCTTTTCTGGCCATTCCGTTATCAATATAAATTCCTCACTGCTGCTCACAATGGAGGTTTTTTCTACATATTCAGCAATCAACATTCTCAAGAGCACCCCCTTTAGAAGTTCAATCTCAGTATGAGATCTACTGTCAGAAAGTAACCTTGATTGTCCTTGCTTGTTTTCCTTTGTGAGAATGTCAATGTTGGTAATAACTCACAATGATAGCTTAAACGTTGAGATGGAAATAAGTTCAAAACCATATTAGGGTCGCACTATATAAGTATAGGACGAGTCAGTTGAAGGTTCGTGGATTGTGTTGTATAGATGTAACTTGCAAACAACTGTTTTCCAAACGTAAGGTTGACGGTTTAAAATTGATACTCATCTCATATATCGGGTGTTATATACTTCTTTTAAATCGCTATCAATAGTTTATATCCATACTGAGAGACCACAGGCCTGTAGTACATAGTTATATATTACATGTAGTAACACATTTGTTTTCTAAACATAAACGCTTTGTGTATATAAATGGAAACATTTTGTAAATGAGATTTACTTTGGTTATTCATAAGTTATATAAATTTATTAATATCAGGGTGCTTATAAAAATAGTCCTTTTTGTACATATTTCTTAAAGAATGTATGCTGGGCAAACACATACAAAATGGTAAAAACTGTTCATCCTCGACTTTATTTAGATCACACATTTGACAGATTCTGTTTTCTCTTAAGATTCCTTGATATCTCCCAATTTCAATATATATCTCATATATCAAACCGGGTATCTGCATTGAATGAATGAATTATGAAGTATCAACAAAAACAGCTGACATTAATGTCAGTCTAAGTAAATCTAGCCTCAGTAACACTCGCTATATTCACATATTGAGTCTAGCTAGGTTCAGTAAGGGCTCGCGTCAGTCGACTTATCGAACCAACCGGCAGGGCTCGGCTTACCGTACCGCGGTAGCCTGTTTTCGCAGATATAACGTGGATGGTCATAGGTCGCCGAAAGGTCGGCTGACGCGACCTCTTACTGTATCTCGCTAGACTCAGTATGGGAGTATAGCGAGAATTATTGAGGCTAGGTTTACTTAGCCTGCAGTAATGTTAGATTGAAACACTTTGATGCATCATTAAATTGTTTCGTGTAGCTTTAACAAACATGCTACGTTTTAGAACTGCTCCTTTTAATAAAAAACATAATCTTGCAATTGGCAACATATTTTTGGTTTTTAAGTTATCCCTTTGCATACCTATATTAAAAAAATAAGTCTTCAAACTATCCTCAAAAAATGAGTTTTTGTCAAATGAATTATACTCAGAGGAAAAAAAATCACCACCAATTTGAGTTTAGTCATAGCAGATATGATTATTGGTCAGGAGAAACATGCTCACGGACATTTTAGTGGAAACACCCTTTTCGTCATTTTTCGTTTGGGAAATGGATTCGCTTCGCCTATAGTACAGACAACTTTTATTCCGCGAGATATTTGCGTTTGGGCGATGCGTCGCCATGCCAGGAACAAATTTTACAAATTACTTAATTAAATCAATGTATTTACTTGTATCTATGTGTTGTAGGTTTTGTTTTGCAATACTTCATTTTCCTGAATCATTTACTATTGAAAATATATTCTATGTGTCTACCTCCTCAATGATATTGACACAACCTCTTTATACTCCATATGAAATAGCTATTTCATGACGTGTGCTCAACACACACAACTATATAACTATTTGATTTTATAGCCATTATAGGCATGATGATTTGTAAACCATTGAGCAGAATTGTTGTATTGTAAAAGGAACATCTGACGTAGGGTGCTATATTTTTTTATTTAGTGTAGACTATGCTCTTCTTTCAGTTTCTCGCGATGAATGTTGCCTCCCAGACTTGTCGCCTCGTTGTGACTTCCTCCCGCATTTTCTCGTTTTCTTATATTCCCTTAGCTTTTCCTTTTCCTCAAGCTGAAAAATAAATAACAAATACTGAGAAATTTGATTTCCTTTGTTATTTCTTCTATTTTTATGTTCTCTTAGTTTTTCTTTTTCTTCAAGCTGAAAAATCAATAATGAATACTCAGAAACTGGAGTCCTTGAATACAATATGTTGCAGATCCGCTTTCCAACTAAGGAAGATTTGTCAACAAAATAAAAACTCGACTTGATTTTTGTTAATTTGTCAAAAAAACACATTTTATTATGCGAGCGTATTTTTTCTGGCAATCCGATTGGTCGTGAACCGGTCACGTGACAGTCGACAGAAAAGTGATATTGACTCAAGACCCCCTTGTCCCCGAGTCCGACCAAAAGTGATATTAACTTGAGTTGTACAACATTAGTCTTTCATTTAGACAGCGTAATTATCGGCTGTGAAAAACCACCTGGGTTAGGGGTCATAAAACTCGCGGATGTGACGTATTAAACAGACTATACAGAGTAAAGCTTCATTATTTCAACTGAAATACCGCCTAAATAATTGTTCAGTTACCATTGATGTTGATATTTTTTTTACATGCAATTCTTAGTAGTGTTACATCGTCAAATGATTTATCTAACTGAGTGGAAAACATTTCCTGAAAATCGTTAATTATTGAGTTTTTTTTCTGTGGTATTGTTACGATAGATGTATAGATAACGAGGCTGATTTTGTTTATGACGTCACAAAAAGGGGGCGTGACCAGGCATGCATTCACTCGTTTGTACCCAGAAAGGTCTAAGGGGCCCATCAAAAGTAGCTTTCTTTACCAAACTGAACATATTTGAGTAGCGACCTTTGACGCACTATACAATATTGTAATCGGACTTTCACATATCCAAAGAAAATAGTGAAATTTGTTTGTTGTTATGTGAACTTTAAGGGATATAGGTCATCTATCGGTTATATCACGATAATTAGCGCCAAGGTTCCTTATAATTACAGAAACTGAGTAGGCTTAATTGAAGACATTTCATATCTGTAGTTCCAGATTCGAGGTAAACCTGAAGAAACAGATGAGAATGTTCGTTTCAAACAATACATTATACAGCAAGACGGTTGATACCTCATCTATATATACATCACGACCTCAAGATCGTGAGCACAGTGGTGTAGTGGTTAGCATGCTGGCCTCTCACGCCAGAGACCCGGGTTAAATCCCGGTGGAGATAATAAACATTGTGACATAGGTCTCATTTTGTGATCCAGGGGCAAGGCACTTTATCCACATTGCACTCAGTCCAACCAGCTGTTAAAAGGGGTACCTGAAAACTGGATCTGCTGACCAGTGTGATCGTGTAGTAGTTTTGAAAATACAATTCATGATGTTGGTAGCGCTTTGGGCAGGTACTATATAGTATCTGGAGATCAGTTACTAGTATCTAACCTAAATCTTCAATTGTTGATTTAGTATCTCAATATTCTTATAAGTATCTATACTTACTGCTGCATAGTCAGGTGCCTTATTCCTGAAAGATATAAACAGTATTGTATCATACACGGGAACACATTCTACAGATCATAATTAATGTTTTCTTGCTTCATTGAGATAAGGTAAGCCTTGTCATATCAACGGTCATGAACAGGATGTTTATCGAGCAAGTATTTATTTGGTATAAAACAACGACAACATACATGATGCAGGTTCAATTAAAATGGTATTTAATGAATATTGAAGAGTTTATTTTCCTGCTTATTACAAGCCCACATTAATCAAGCCAAATTACCTTGTGATTCGTTCGTTTCCTAACAAAGACATACTAAATTAGTCATGGACTTCAGAATCCGGCCAATACCTTTTTATATGAGAAAACGTACCTGTGTCTACACTTGAGGAAGATGCACACGCAGATTGTTTGAAACGTACCTGTATCTACACTTGAGGAAGATGCACACGCAGATTGTTTGAAACGTACCTGTATCTACACCTGAGTAAGATGCATACTACAGATTGTTTGAAACGTACCTGTATCTACACTTGAGGAAGATGCACACGCAGATTGTTTGAAACGTACCTGTATCTACACTTGAGGAAGATGCACACGCAGATTGTTTGAAACGTACCTGTATCTACACCTGAGTAAGATGCATACTACAGATGGTTTGAAACGTACCTGTGACTACACTTGAGGAAGATGCACACGCAGATTGTTTGAAACGTACCTGTGGCTAATCCTGAGGAAGATGCACACGCAGATTGTTTGAAACGTACCGCTGTCTAATCCTGAGGAAGATGCACACGCAGATGGTTTGAAACGTACCGGTGTCAAATCCTGAGGAAGATGCACACGCAGATGGTTTGAAACATACCTGTGTCTACACTTGAGGAAGATGCACACGCAGATTGTTTGAAACGTACCTATGGCTAATCCTGAGGAAGATGCACACGCAGATGGTTTAAAACGTACCGCTGTCTAATCCTGAGGAAGATGAACACACTACAGATGGTTTGAAACGTACCCGTGTCACACTTAATTAAGGAAGATGCACACTACAGATGGTTTGAAACGTACCTGTGTCTAATCCCGAGGAAGATGCACACGCAGAGCGCCATCACGACGATGAGCACCACACCCAGGGTGATTGATGTCGTCACTAGCGCCGACTCTGAAATGTTCAACGAGAAGACAAGGACGGTAATGTATGCTTGTCAGCTAATCGGAAAATCTTCGGTATGATCCGATGTAATGGCTGCTCGGTGATTGGTTGAATTATTGGTATTTTGAATTTGTATGAGCCAAGCAGTGTCAATAGCTTTGTTCTTGAATTTAGTCCGATTGACTTGCATTGAATTTTTTTTTTTTTATATATGAACATGTCACTTCATTAGAGGATATTTCTCTTGTCTTGACAAATACTATTTCATGTCATCGAAATAGAAAACATTATCATCACATAGACACGAGTATTGCTATAAATACAATAAATCATGTCTCCCATTTTCTACAAGTAACATGCATACGATCTTTCAGATTCATCTAACTAAACAATACGTTTTATAAAAAAAATATTTTTAAGTATTTTCTTTGAGAGACATTAAACTATTAACTTAATACCATAATAACGTAATATTTCTGAGGCATTAAATTGTTTACTATGTCACTGTAACGCAATACCTTCTTTTAGAGACATTTTATTTCATATTAACGTAATATCTTCTTTTTGAGGCATTAACTTGTTTACTATGTCAATGTAACGTAATACCTTTTTAGAGGCATTTTGCTATTAACTTAAAACCTCAGAAACGTTATACTTTTTTGAGAGACATTTAACTTGTTTTTCTGTATTTTAATATTATAACCTACATACCTTTATTTTCTTCAATCGTCACGTTCATGGCTGAAATATTACCATCGATAAATGTTACACGTACATCTAAAATGTTAGAAAATATCTATTCATTGCAATTGATAAATAATGTACTTTAGAACAACTTGTTAAGGCAGTCCAGACTCACTGAAAAAGATTTCAGATAAAATATATTTTTAAATTCTGAATATTAAGGATGATCAAAAAGGATTGCCATAGAGATAAGGTTCGTTTGTTCAATATAAATGAACACAGAAGGAAAACTTGTTAATACATATCCGTTGCGCAAAGCTATATGTGACCAGCGTAATATGCCGACAGCAGTAAAATTAATTATGCCGATAACTGAAAAAATCTTTAATGACTTACATTTTTAAAGAAAAGACATTATAAACTTGTTATTTGAAAATGTGAAAAAAATCTAAAATATTTCATTAGTTCGTCCAATCTCTCCTTAACGAACCTACATAGACCCGATTAGCGCTTCTTAAAAGCAGCTCAATCCTTCAGGGTACGTAATGAACTAGACAGGGCTTTGAGCGTCTTAGGACGTGGAAAAGGCGCAATATAAGTGTCCACATTTTCCCACACAAACACATTATGCTTTATCAAAGTTATTGACGCAAAAAAAGTAAAAGCCACTTATTCTCTTTTAATGCAGAAAACATGCTTACGTCCTGGTGTTTGAAGCTCGAAACGGTTAGTACCAGTTGAGAAAGAACTCATAATAGGCTGGTTACTCCAAAGGAAAGCTGAAAATAATATCATGACATCTTTTGAATATGTTGATTAGGATATATGAAACACTAGCTAGTCAGTATAAACAATGGGTTATTCAAAATCAAATATATATAAATCGTGAAAAAAAGATAAATAGTTTATTTGATTATGTTTAGGCCTACCTCTAGTACCAATCAATCTTATTTTTCATTGCAACATTTAAAGAACGTGACGGAAGATTAAGGATATATTATATAAAAATAATGTTTCTTCTTACGATTCCAATTCTGTTCCAATGGTTCAACCGCCATGACTGGTTTGCCGAAAATAGCGCCCTTGGTATTGTAGCGACCTGCATGGGAGAACACCAGCTTCATAATGTTATTCATCATTTCGTCAGCTAGTACTTAGCAGAAAATGCCTGAAGTTGAGCGACCTCGGTCTAATTGCGCTGTTCATCAGAAATATTGGTCTTACTTATCATTCGTAGCAATTCTAAGGTGATTATTTATTTGTTATCAACAAAGCATTCCTGGTCCATCAATACCCAGTGGGCATATCTGAATTATAAGCAAGCGAACGAGAATAACATTTCAGAAAATATCATAAAGATATTTTATGAAATAAAATTAATGTAAGATATCATAACAAATTATTATGAATGTCACATTATTTCAAGTATTTCCCACCTGTCATGTAAATGCTGTTAATCCAGTTTTCCCCTCCACAGATCTGAGAGTGGTCCCCCTTGCACTTCTTATCGCAGTTTAACCCCTTCTGACGCGAGGGTTGGAGCGACGTGCAGGTACATCTGTTGCCATTCTGTGGTAACACATATTTACTACTACATGAGCATGTGTGTAATATAACTTACGATGAGATAAATAGAAAATGAAACAGAAGGTACAGACAAGGTTTATATGAATGTACAAACTATGATGATAATAGGAAAGGCACAAATGGGAGTCGAGTTTTTAAACTGCTAAGATGCAATTGTTTTATTGAATCTGATTTAGTAAATATTTTAACATAGTGATTATTTTTCGTACATTTACTCCACACGACTCAGCAAGCAGACATTTTTCGATTGCGATGGAGGCAAACTGGAACAATGTTATTATGTTTGTAAACACATAAGCCTTTCCGTTCCCTAACAAAACTCTTTATATAAAATTGCTCGAGAGACGGGGGGCTCATTCGTCAGTAAACGATTGTTATTATTTGCCTTATGTCAGATAGTCCAAAATCAAAATGAGAATATTCCCTTATCGCCATTCTTAGCTTGTTGTCATGTCATGTGTGTAACATTTTGTGATCTTCGTAATCCTTTTATGGCCTCTTCTTTTATTTGGAATTTAGAGTAACTTCCCTTTGCTTTTTCCCACAATTAATATTTTAGAGTTACGTCCCTTTTCTTAACAGTACACTTGTTGAATATTTTTATTTAAGGGGTACATAGTCCATAGTTCCATGGCAGCAGAGTTTAACAAAGCTGGGGGGTATCTAAAGGTTATAATAGAATCTATCGACACCATCGTGTTGCTGCATTGCAGTAACATTCACAATTATTAGTATATTTTGATGACCTGCTTACCGTATTTCCTCTAATAAGCGCCCGGGCGCTTATTTTTTCAGCACCCCTTTACCCCCCGGCGCTTATTAGAGGCCCGGCGCTTATTGGAGACCCGACGCTTATTTCTTTCAAGGAGAATTGAACTTTGTTTTAAGTCGTATTTTACCATGAATATCTGTAAAATGTTTACTGAGGCAGCATTTATCTAATGATTAGGACCCGGCGGTTATTAATGACCCGGCGCTTATAAGAGGCCCGGCGCTTATTTTCTCAACTACCTATGACCCCCCGGCGCTTATAATTATTAGAGGCCCGGCCCTTATTGGAGACCCGGCGCTTATTAGAGGAAATACGGTATCTCGGATGCGGGCCTGGCATGTCGTGACTCACCGAGAGCAAGGCGTAGATAAACTTGTTGTAGTAGCACAAGATAACGCAGATCTTCACAGTCATCCTCACTGAGTAGCGGTACAGATTCTTGTCCGGCTTCCAGTTCACGCAGCTCCCTGGATCTACTGCATTTATTAAATTTTCCATATTTTGTGTTACAGGCAAAATAAACATTATACATTAATGCTGCATATATAGATGTACTGTTTAACTAATAAAATGATTGCATTTACAGGATTATTGTTCCTTCCTTTCATTCACAATATGATAACGTTATTTGTTTGTTTCAATTTCAATTGCACAGAGTTTAACCATGATTCTATTTCCTTCCATAAATTGAAGACAAAATGGACAAAGCGGAAATGAAATATATCCAATTCTGAGAAGAAATGTCTTGATGGTAAACTGTTATGAATAATTTTGTAAGTTTAACTATGTGCATCTGCAATCTACTGCAATCACGAGGTCAGATTTATACGGTTAGAAATTATCAGTCTAAGTAAACCTATATAGCCTCAATAATCATGGCTCGCTATACTCCCATATTACGAGTCTTATTGAGGCTAGGTTTATTAGACTAAGAAATTATCAATTATTTGCTTAAATTTCAGGTTATAACTCATATCATATTTATTATGTTTAAATAAAAACACATCAACGCTGTACGCCATCATACTTACATTTGACAAATTTTGCATTTTTATACTTCCAGTTGACATTCATTTCAGAGACAAGTCGGTCGTACAGTGAGTCGATATTGCTCTCGACAAAGGGAACAAGTCCTAAAACAGTAGGAAATCACATTTTAGTAGTCATGACAATACCACCATAGTTTCATTATTTATATCAAACAAATGATCACAAAGTTTATTATAGATAAATAATATTTTTGCGAAGATTTATTGAAGGATGTATTTTCGCCAATCAACCTTTCCTTTTTATGAAAGATGTTTAACGTGTTTTCTATGATACTCGGACTTTTATTACCGTTATTGAAACTTACTAGGAATGCCATAAAAGAAAACGACATTTGAAGATACAGCCAACATGTCCGAATTGTACTTCATTAAACCAAGAGCAGTTCCTAGAAATTCGGCTAAGTTTGACAATCGTGAATCTTTGTGTGGTGAGGATAGTTTTAATTTTTTTTGAGGATTCGAAACCTGACCTCCTACTTTCATTCGTTTCATGGTCAGGTCAAACTTTTGTAACACCCGTCGTATAAGCTCTGTACCCGTTTCCATCGCGCTTGCCACGTTGTTGCCGCCACACATCTCTACGCTGGATCCAGGACACGGGGCGTTGCACTGAGACTCGGGTACCTCCAGGCTAGGAGGGTACCCGCCATTGAAACACCAGCACTTCGTACTCTGCCACACATAGGGATAGGATACATCGATACTAGAACTCATTTTGAATAACAATCTTATTTATTAAATTATATGATCTTTTTTGCCAATCTAAATAAATTTAGATCAACAGATTTTTATTTCGTCATACTGTTGTCTATTTGCTACACAACGCAACGATCTGCGCTACGTATTGAAGAAATCATGATCTTATTTCAATGAGATTGGTTGAATTAAGGAGTAAAGCTAATTGCTGGCAGGGTTGCTAGGAGAGATCTATACTGAATGATATTATTTTACGAAAAGACCGCATGTCACCTGTGCCACAGTAATGATTCGATCAATGAAAATATAAATACTATAAGTCTATTTGTTTCATTCGTTGTTTTTGAAAATATGTTTGACCTTTGAGCACTTTTCTTAGGCAATACAAACCACTGCGTGAGTCTACAGCCTATGAGAAGGTATACTGCCACTATACATGCTATATTATCTGATGAGCGGGTCTATGGCTGTATGTTCGACTTTTACCCACTCAACCTGGCACCTGCGTTCACTGTCGTATGTCTAACACGAGACCATCTCTATGCTGCTCACCTTTATCAGGGCTATCTGGCTCTTCTGTTCCCAGCATTGACTCGTGCACCACAGTGACGTCATCATAGGGTGGGTCTTGATGAGAATGGCAGTCCCATCAATTTTTCTACATCCCAGACTTTTCACCACTTCAAGAACATGTTGAATATAATTATTTTCATCTCTACAGGGACTATTTCGAAGCTAAGCGAAAGAAATAAACTAGCCTGGTTTACAGGATGAATTATTCTAGTCATGATTCAACTCAAAGCAATATTCAACAAATGAATATTAACAAAACAATATTGGCGGTCTGGTACGCATATGCGGTTATGGCCAGGGATAATACAAGTATATTGTCCTGTGGAATTGTTGGGGTTTGTTTGGACCACATTATGATGATAGGGCACAATTGGGGTTAAAAACTAGAACGAAAACCAATCACCCGAATCTACTAATTGTTCAATGTGACTTGCGTGATGTATTATTCCTTTCGATGGTTTTGTAACGATAACATTTTGAACATTACTTTTATTTAGGAAGTTTCCCAAATCTATTTTTACACTTTTAGGTACATTCAATTATTTTCTTGGCATTTGTTTTCGACATTGCAAATTGCTGTGCTTGTGCTCTTAATCATATTACAAAAACTCGTGTCCAAAATGGTCATGGCTGTTGACTATTTTCCGTTCAGTATTTCGAAAACGACGACAAACATCTGTACATATCGAACACAGTGGTCGTTTATTCTACTAATAGGAAATTGAAATCATCTTAAAAATACAGATTTTCTTAAAGCAATTCGCTTTTCTTAAAAGGAATTATCTTTATAAGGTTTTAATATAATGAAATGCATCATTATCAGGTAGACTATGCATGGGAAATCTTTTTATAAAAGTAGGCCTACCTCAAATTGTATTTCAATGGATTATCCCTTACCATTTTTTCCTTGAACATTCAATTTTTTAAGATCAGTGGGATCAAGCTGCCATCTTCCTCTCGTTCCTTTTGCACATAAATACAATACAATGAAAAATAAACCTTCCAGCGTCAATAGAAATGTCGCCATATTGGATTTGTAGTTTAGTTGCCATCCCCACCATTGGAACAGAAGCTATGACGTCATAATTGTTATGACGTTAGAGTAGAGCCGTGCTTTTCCGTACACCCGAGGAAAAGAACACTCGTGGCGTTATTGCAAATTATATTAACCTCATTATTAATTGATTTAACGAAGCTGAATGATCTAAAGATTAGATTCTCATTTTAGTATTAACAGGGGAATTTATTTATTTAGTGTGTCAACGAATATATCATGTATATCACTGTTCGAAAATTCCGCACACTTGTAATTCCGTAGCCATGTCGAAATATGTGATAATTTTATTAAATATACATAGATTGTTAAAGGTAATTGACCTAAACGAATCTTGAAGATGTATGCAACAATGTTTTTGTTTGAAAATATCTGACGAAACAGCAACTTTGTCTCAAAGACTTTTGTACGATACAATATAGTAAACCAACAGTGATGATTTATCTCATTTTCGTGAATAACTGTAAACATAGAACGTCAGTGACAATGTTTTAAAGCCACCCTTACTAAAAGTTTGACTTTATTTGGGCTGCAAACATAACTCCCATATATCACAAGCAACTGACATCTTTTGACAATCTCAACTCTTTATTTGTAGCGGAACAATTAAATGTGGAATGGGCTCCCAGACTAACGGTTGGTTATTGACCTCTATTTATTGCGGTTTGTATAAGATATTTTCGATTTTAATCACAATATATGGCTGTATACACGAATAGAATCCAAATCAGATATCATAACTGATTTCTTTTAGTTTTGATGCGAAATGTCTAACGAGGGAAAAGCTATGAACTTTGCATTTTCGGTTTAAAATTCTTAAACTGATACTATCCAGTCATTAATGTATGTTGTAAAGCAAATCAAACTAATTCAAAGGGTCACACTTAAAATTAACATTTAAAAAGGAATGTTTTAAAAAGTTTTATGGGTGAAAATCATTTTCTGCTTGATGGCAGTGGGAGGTTAAACCGAAAATCGGTGTACGGAATAACAAGCACCCTGCAAAAGCAGTAAATTTAGCTGCGTGCTATTCCGTACACTTTTGTTAGGTCTTATTTCGTTTTTAAAATACAGTGTTTTGAATCAGATGTGACTGTAGAATGGTTATCAAGTTCCAAACATGTTATCCCAATGATTTTATTATATATAAAAGTTCAAATTGATTAAGGAATGGCCCGAATACCGTAAAGTAATGAACGACCTTGAATGACAATAATTATGAAGGTCAGGGTAAAAAAATGGGCGTGACCAATCTTATTCAACCAATCACCATTTTTATTAAATGTTTGACAGAAAATGACAACCTGAATAAGTAGGCATGTTTACAAAACTGTTTTTGTTTGGACGAGAATTATCTTTTACACTTTTCAAAATAAACGGGAGACGTTACGAAGCAAAATATCGAAGTGTACGGAATTTGCCGACTGTACGGAATAGCACCTATAGGGTTGACCCAACCTCCAAGTCATCGCGCCTTCGCTCCGATTGTCTCTCCAGTAGTTATATTTATAGTGACGTCAAGGAACGGATAATCGCTGTCTGGAGCTAGGGGTTGACCTTTTCTAGTTAGTTCATATCACAGATTGGTTTCTGTTTCCTTTGAAAAAAGAAAACTTAATTAAAGGGACCATTCGAGCGGGGTATTTTTTGTGGAAACGAAATTCAGGAGGACTTTCCTGTTTACAATTATATGATTTTTACATGATAATTTCACACTTAATTTCATATATGTTTGTGAGATAAGCAGTTTAGTTGTTAAAGATTTGACAATTTAACAAAAAATAAAGTGTATCGCTCAAAAAATAAAAACATCGTGAAATGAAGCCAATCATGGAAGCTACGATCGTGGAATGCACTACTACGACAAAATGCTGTTGCAACTCATAACTTTTATTATGAATCATTTGTAAATATGCTCCTTTTCTATCAATCAAATAGTTATTACTTAATTTTGTTAATTAATAAGCATATCACAGCACATTTGTTTTCTCGCAATGCTAACCTTTCAAAATGGCTGATGAAAGCCGCTCGAGTGGTGCCTTTAAGAAAGTACCAAACCCTCTGGCCGCAATTAAAGACATCTTATAACGTATATAACTTATATTATAAATAATGATAAGAGAAGATAGGGCCTACAACATATCGAGGAAGTGTGCTGAAACATATATGTAGTTTTAAATGGAATCCGGGCGAATCAAAGTCACTAATCAAACTTTCTTCTTACTTTTACATTTCCGTAATAGTCGAGTCACCTATCCCCGGTAAACATCAGGTTACACGACGAGGTGCCGACCTATGTATTAGGGTAGCTCTTACCATCATGTGCTTTGCAAATAGTATTTTGCACTGAACTATTATAACTCTTACTTTAACTATAATAATTCAGGGCAAAACTTACTTTATTGCAAAACACATGATCGTAAGAACACTCTACTTCTGAAATAATATGATGGTTTCAAGTCGCGATAATGATCGAAAACCGGAAAGTGACGCGCGTCTATGGTAAAACATTTTCTTGGAAACTTACGTGAAGCAGCAAGAACAAAGATAATATAAGTTGATAGTGTCTTATATATATAAGCTATAAGACTAGTATCTACGTTAATTCGACCGGTTATTTTCTCTTCAATTTTTAAAAAGAAACTGTCTTAAAATTCAGTGAAAAACACTTATAACTCAGTATTTATCATATTCATTTTCAGCTGTTTTGACATTTCATCACTACATGTAATATTTTCATTAGTTTTTGGCTAAATAATATGACATTTGATATAAATCACTGAGTGACTCTTTAAAGAAATTGTGCACTTTATGGATAATCTAAAAGGATAAATGGGATATATGTAAAAAGAAAGTTTAGATTAGATTTATGATTATTTTGTTTCAGAAACATATTTCTCGAATATAATAATAATAATAATAATAATGGGCATTTATAAAGCGCTATATCCATACACAAGGTGCATGCTCAAAGCGCATTGAAAATAAGAAAATTTAAGGTGAAGAGATGAAATGCTATGAAATAAAGCCTAAATGTAATACTGGTAATATATAAAGTAAAACGAAGGGAATAAAAGTAAAGAGAAGGTTTTTTGATTGACTACGTACATTTACCAAAGATAAACTTTGAAAGCCAGTACAAGATCAGTTACTGACGAAAAAACAACAAACCAAAGTATATTAGAAGCAACACCCAATCAAATTTAGCTTCATAATCTGTATGTCGAATTGGCATCTCAGATCAGTAAATTATTATACGAACTCTCATCCTTCATTGTGATGTGACAAGAATGAATAACATGTTTTTTATGTTTATCAATGAAGGGAAGAGAAACCAAAATCTAAAAAATGAGTTTTCTCGAGAGAAAGGTCAACAACCACAACACTCGGACAGACCACAAAACGTCATCACAATTATGACGTCATAGATTCTGTTCCCACTGTTGCTTCGGCAATGCAATCCAACATGGCGACTTTACTGTTGACATTAGTAAGTTTACATGTCACCATATCATACGCAGGTGCAAGAAAATCCCAAGAATATTTTGTGCCCTTTGAATCTTTGCTAAGAACTCTGTTTCATCAGAGTAACAACGGTAAGATCTTATCACCAACATTTCGCTATAAACAACTTTTGAAGGACCATTGTATCCATCTAGTGATCATTATTTTAATTTTATTCCTAATTATTATAATTTGTCATTGATAGTGTATTGCATTGATTTATATGTAAATTGTGTCTACTATGAATCATTTCGATGTTTTTTTTTGGTATAAAGATTTTCTATTTATCTCATTTACACATTGGAGTCGTATTATACCAAAACAAAATATCAAAATTTTCGGTGTTTATCTACATGATATGAAATATACAAAGAAATCGGCGATAAAGTTTAATAAAAAAAAAAACCCGGCCAAATAATCATACCGATTATCCTCTTGGATATCAACAAGTTTTGATTAAGCCTTGCAACAACAGATTCAATTGATTTGTTTTGTCGAGATGTACAAACTTTTGCTGAAAAATACTTAATTACAAGAAATGGACGCGATGATAAGAAAGTATGCAGTCTCTTCTATGATCGGAAACCCCGGTGGACATTGACGCGCGTCATCAATCAAACCTGAATTCATCTTAAAATTCAGAATGACAATTATGTGATGAAAGCGGTGACGAGTTGTTTAACTATAATCTATTTTAATTTCACAAATATTTCGGCTTCTGCGAATGAACATCCCAGTCTGTTTAAATATCTAATTCAAAAAAAGAATTTTTCATATTCATGAAATAATAATTATTGAGACTTTTGAGATAATTTAGGTCATTAATCAAAGCTGTCAGGGATGTATCAAAGGAAGGCAATATGTGATGAAAATCACAGAGTGGCTCGTCCATGAAAATCGAAACCTACATTGAAACCTAGTTTGATAGAAGTTTTATTCTATTTTATTGATATGTTAGCCGCGAAGGGTACGAGAACGATTTCGAGAGCGGTGACGCCTTTGTCCACCGATATATAGTTCATAGTATATAATGAGGATTCAAAGTGAAGGAATTATGATTAGATATAAATCATATAATTTGCAATATTGATTACTTTTAATTTCTTGCATGTGCGTAGTTCCGATGATTAGTTTCACTTTAAATCGTATTCGTTAAACATCAAATCTAAAGCAAGTAAATTGTTATAGTTAGTAAATTGATACGACTAGATCACATAGGAGGGTCATCATCTGTGTTCGTGGTTTTGATATGTTATTATTGTAACGAAGGCTATGTTGAAAAGGAATTTTATGTCCTCCTTGTTTTTAGACACACAAAAGAGACACATATTTCCCTATAATATTAACTGTACATAAAAAATCGACAATTAATGAACAATTTACTGAATTAAAGAAATACAAATACAGTGTCCATGTTCCCTAATTATATATTTGAAACAAGACGTAATTATAAACAATTATAGCTATGCATTTCAACCTGGTGACTCAACTATCACAATGTTATCTACTACTGTACTATATATAGGTCATATGGCATCAAATCATGAATAAAGCGTCTTATGCTCTCTTTGGTGATACGATACATTAAGACAATTAATACTTAGTTTGTTCAAATAAGATTTAATCAGTAAATAATTGTATGTAAAGGCTTACTAAGGATTCCTCGTTTCGCATTCGTACCACAAGTTGATTTGTCTAAAGACAAGTTGGTTTAGTGTATTGTCACGAGCAGTTCTTGATTATATTTCCAAAAAGCTCCACCAATAAATGTTTATTCACTTGGAAAAATTGCTATTATAAAATCACTGCTTATTTCCAAATTAAATTTTCTCTTTCTCACTTTGCCAAACCCACCTGACGAGTTCTTAAAGAAACTAAATAGCCTTTTATTTGGTTTTCTCTGGGACAATAAACCTGATAAGATCAAAAGAGCAATCGCCTGTAAAGCAGTTGCTGAGGGTGGCCTGGGAATGATTGATATTTATGCTTATGTTGATGCCTTGAAAGTGACATGGATTAGAAAATTACTTAAACATGATTATGAAAGAAAGTGGAAAAACCTGTTGATCAAATCCTCTCCATATGTTTTAAATCTAGAAATCTTTGGTAGTGAATTTCCACTTAAACTTTCAAGAGGCCTCCCAAATAAATTTTGGAAAGATACCCTAAAAGCATTTGCCAAATATAGCTATAACAATAGACCAGACAATTATGAAGACTTCCTTAGGGAACCACTGCTGTATAACAGAAATATAATTATAGATGGCAAACCTTTCTTCAGTAAGAAGTTTCATGAACATAATGTTGTTTATATCAAATCTTTGATGAAGGAGGATGGTAACTTTATGTCACTTGAACATTTCTGTCATGAATACTTCAGAATTAACTTTCTTGATTTCCATGGAATTATTCACTCAATTAGAAAATATCTCAAATCTACAGGCATCCAAAAAAGCACACATGTAATGTTAAATGATTTTAACATGAGTATTAAGAATCTTTTCTCTTGCAAAAAAGGGTCCAAAAAATATTACTTCACAATCAAGGGAAATGATGAAAAACTAAAGATCATAGAAAAATGGGAAGATGAAACATTGATTTCTGGAAATTGGAATGATATATTTATTAAACCTTTTAAAACTACTCTTGATCCTAAACTAAGATGGATGCAATTCAGACTCCTCCACAGAATCTTCCCTGTTAATACTTTCTTGTTCAAAATGCATATTGTTGATGATAATTTATGTACATTCTGTGGAGGGGAACCTGAATCCATCCTTCATCTTTTCTGGAATTGTAGAATAACCAGAAGTTTTTGGCATGATTTCTCACAGTGGTTTAAACTCAATTGCTCACACTCAGGTGATTTTAATCTACATGTTGAATTGATCCTCTTTGGATGTTCATCTTCTTTAAAAACTGAACAAACATTTGATCTAATTATCCTACTCGCCAAGTACCATATCTATAGATGCAAGCTACAAAAGAAATTACCAATTCTAATTCACTTTAAAAGAGAATTGAAATATTATCATGTTATTGAAAAGTCCCGATATTGTAAAAGATCTATGCTTGATGAATTTGAAAGGAAATGGGCAATATACAAGAATATGATTACCGAAAAAGTCTGAATCAGCCAAAATAGGTATGCAAGTGTATGACTGTGGTGAATGAATGAGTTTTCTTGTTAATTTCCTGTACGTTGTTGTAATCCTGATATGCTACTGTGTATTGTACCATGAATACAGGAATAAAAAAAAAAAAAAAAAAAAAAAAAAAAAAAAAAAAAATGTTTATTTAATGCGTCCCTGCATGTCGGCAAGACTAACAAGACACTTACGTCACCTGGTTTTGTGTTATTTCGCGGCAAATTCTTATCTTATATCTACTTATAAACGACGCATTTCACTGTTAAAGATATGACAAATACTGCAGTATACCGGCAGTTGTAGACATTGCTTTTCTTCACTCGAGTTAAAATGAAAAGAATGAACTCAATTTTCAGTAATACGCTAAAGAGATTAATTCCTTCATCCTTCCTGTTTCTATCTAAAGTGGTGAAGCCGCTAGCTTGTATGGTCACCAAGAGGAATGAACATCTCATCAAGACACACCCCATGATGACGTCATTGTGGTGCACAAAACAATGCTGGAACCAGAAGTACGATCTCGCGGTGTTGAAGGTGAGTCAAAAGACATAGTGGTGGTGAAGTCGAGTACAACGATATGGTGGTGGTAAAGGTGAGTACAATGATATGGTGGTGGTAAAGGTGACTACAACGATATGGTGGTGGTAAAGGTGAGTACAACGATATGGTGGTGGTAAAGGTGAGTACAACGATATGGTGGTGGTAAAGGTGAGTACAACGATATGGTGGTGGTAAAGGTGAGTACAATGATATAGTGGTGGTAAAGGTGAGTACAATGATATGGTGGTGGTAAAGGTGAGTGTAAAGGTGAGTACAATGATATAGTGGTGGTAAAGGTGAGTACAATGATATAGTGGTGGTGGTGAGTACAACGATATGGTGGTGGTGGTGAGTTCAATGATAGAGCGCTGTTGAAGGTGAGACCCTCCGAACTCTGAAGTTTGTACTAGGAAGATGGCGTTAGTCCGAGATTTAAGCCAATCTTATTAAAATATGATCTATCTGCTATACATCCTGCTACATCAGCGTATATGTCTCCGCTTAGGCTACAACCTATCATAGGCATAGGTTGTAGCCTAAGCGGAGACATATACGCTAATGTAGCAGGATGTCTGCTATACTACGCTGCGTAACGTAGTGAAGAAATTATCATATCATTTTAATGAGATTGCGAATTAAGCGTGAAATATCTATCTTGGATGTTTCGCAAAACATAATGCAGTGTATGGCAATTCAGGCTATTGAGTGTGACAAAGGGAGTATTTACTTTGTCAAACATAACGCCCCGAGCAAAAACCAAGTCTTAATTCTCACTGTATGTCGTTGTTCTTTGCTTTTGTTCGGGAATAAAACAAAACGTTTCGAAAATTATATCGTTGGAAATATATCGTTCCAGGGGACGAAATGTTGGTGTTTAAATCTTTCGCTGACCATGGGCTCCTTCAAAGACAAGTCCAAGTGTAGTATCCTCTGCCCTGGCTCCAAGGTCGAGACCTGCGGGGGCGACAACGTTAAAACCGTAATGTTCACGGGTACGTATAAGCACAATTCTAGCTCTTCGTTTGCCCTTTGTTAAGTAATCTGCTTCTATTCAAGGAGTAATCTCTAGTGAGGTTTTACTTCTGAGATTAACCGGTATCAAATAAATAATTTTTCAGAGAAACAAATCACATTTTATCACATGATATTCAAAACTTCACAAAATTGACATTATCACGGTATGCATGGAATCCTGCACTGAAACCGAACACGTTACCACTAGACCAAAGAATGAGCGTGTTTGAATTCTATTTGCATACAAGGTTTTTTACAACGCCTGTTCGACAATCAAATATCATAAGATGTAAATGATTGACAAACATTTAGAAAATGTTGACCTTGATACTGTCCTGGGTGACCTTGATACTGTCCTGTGTGACTTCTCGGTAATCCTGACTAAGAAATAAATCATCTAAAGGACTGCCAGTCTCTGAACAGAGCACCAGCAGCTACTCTATCACCCTCAGATAGATACAAAACCTTCTCCTGATGAAAATCTAAATCGTGACCAATGACATGATCAGCAAACTCCGTATTCAAGGAGCAGGCTTAACACAATTGTTAACCCTCTCAACGTCAACTTTATCAACTAACCTCTTGCAGGAGAATAGCGAAAACCGTTTAGGTTCAACTTGGTTATGCTAAATTTCGCCGTCACGTCGATTACAATCTAAATAAATTTAGATCAACAGGTTTTATATTTGGTCATACTGTTGATCTAAGATTGGCCCGTAAGGCGGGTTATCCCGCTGACCTCTGAAATCAGTCGCTTGGCCAATCAGAAAAGTTACCCTAGCTCGCGGGTAGTTTAAAAAACTCAGCACATCTTTTGAAATGGATGATGTTCGGAGCTCTGTCATTCGGAGCGGAGCAGTGCTACCATTTCGATGAACAATCCGATTGCTTGGATGTATTAATAGATTATATTTTTCATTTTAAAATGATTAGCGTATTTGCTAGTTGTCAATGACAAATGATGATTGCACATCGCACAGATACTAACGTGACGAATAATAATCACAGAGTTAGAGCATGATAAATGTCAATATTTACGAAAATCCTCATGCAAGGCGAGGTAACTCTTTTTTTATCAAACTTGTTTGTACTAATTTCTTTCGTTTCCATCCAAATAATTTAAAAAATAGTGATTTTTTGTCAATCATAAATCTAAAAATGTTTCATACAACCAAAATAAAGCCATTCTCTCCCCACAGTGGCAACTCAGTCATACCTGAATTTGCCTCTGTTCTATTACGGCTAATACATGGGATAGAAAGGTAGAAATCTGATTGGAGGCAATCGAAGTTAGTTGTGCAATCAGCGACGCCGTTTCAAAAGGGGTCATTCGCAAAACCTCGGCTATCTCCGTGTGGTTCGTCAAAGCTTTCGTTGAAATGTAACATCCAGGGGAGGTAATTATTTCTTTTACAAACCATCACTTTTTACCTTCTCGGTAGTTATTATTTGGTTGATTAGTAAAATAAAAGTTATCATAAAACAATTACTAAATTACTCAATTATAATACAGTTTCTATCTAATGATAAACCCTATCCATATCGGATTTTCAAATAATTTCCCTCTCACACTGTTATTGAAAAATACAGGTAAAGACATAATATTTTCCATGTCACTATACGACCGTTAAATAACTCCCCGAGTCATGGATATCCAAAAGGTGTTTTCATTGGCTGCAAATGTGGGAGATATTTTCAGTTACAACTTTTTGCCGCTAGGGTAACCTACCGGAACCCCAGGATCTAGGCGTAATAGAACAGAGGCTAATTCAGGTATGACTGAGCTGCCTCTGTGGGGAGAGAATGAAATAAAGCCAACCTACTGATATTTTTATTATCAGTATCACTGAAAAACAAGATCTATTTTTCACAATGCACACTGCTATTGAGAACAGACCATAAGCTATCATATGTTTCCTCCGTTCACACAATGAATGAGCGACTATGAACTGTTTGTGACGTCGAATTTGATTGATCAAATCGCGAATTCGTTATATGCAAACGAAAGGTCACCGGGACGACCTCTCACACTGGTCAATCTTAGATCAACAGTATGACCAAATATTAAACCTGTTGATCTAAATTTATTTAGATTGCGTCGATTACAATATTGTACAATATCATTCATACATAACAGAAGATATAACGGTACGCGAAACATGAAATGAAATGGTTCAACATCAAGGTATTCGCAAGCAAGAATTAGACTAGACAAACAAACAAATAGTCGAAGGGAACGAATCAGACATCAGACATTTTGACCCGAACTCATTTGAGATCAGAGCTATCAATCTTTTATCAACCCTTTTTTTTAAAAATCACCATGGTAACCTTTTTCCGGTCTTTTACAGATGACCTTCATTTGCTTTAGTTGTAACCCCCATCGCTTCAATCATGTTATTGTTTGTGTTAACTACTGTAAAATGTATAAATATATCAGCCATTTTCTGCAAGCACCTTTATTTTACCTTTAAATGACCTTACTTTTGAAATGAAACAGGACCCTTGACCGAAAAGTCCAACGTTTTGGAATAATGAAGATGTTATCTAAACATAATTGTCTTAATAATTAACTTCAGTTTATAATCGTATTTTATGGCGAATAATTTTATGTTCAAAACAATATTTAATTAATCGTTAAATTAATTCTCGCAAGGTTTTGTCTTGATAAATGTATATGATTAAAATAAAATCATCATGATTATGTGGACAACTTTTACATATGACAAACACAATGGGGAGATAGTTTTTACTTCAGCACATATCTTGTATATCCGAATGTTAAAAACTTTTTGCCCAAGGAATCTTCACTTTTCTAGGAAACATTCAAGTTTACGAGAAGAAATTTGACGACCTGTACAACCAAATACTTAAAGATATGAAGGCTAACGAAAATTATAAAAAAGCAGACTTTCGCAAATGTGAGTATAGCCGTTAAATGCAACAATATAACTGTCAAATGTAAATGTATCTGTCAAATGTAGGTATACCTGCCAAATGTAAGTATAACTTTTAATTGTAGGTATTGGCCTACCTTACCTCTGAGCGAAAAATAAAACTAAATTGATGATTGGTATTTAAATCTAACACGCTTCTGATTATCAAGAACATTTAAAGGTTGCGAGAGTTAAACATATGAGAGAAATGGATCTTACGAATTCTCTGCTTAAAGTTCCAATGGTGTATAATAACTGAATCTAACCGAGGACGACATAAATGTGGCCTTGGCATCCCATACTACTATGTTTGTCAGTTATAAGACCAAGTGATATGAAAGTATATCGACGAATATTTTATAAATACTGATTAAAGTCTTCGGCTACATCCTGCCTTGGCCACTTCAATGATTGAATGAAACAACATGGTGATTACAGTCAACCCAGGGAGCTGCGTGAAATGGCAACCAGAGAAGAAAGTTGAGTTGACCTCACGACGTATGACTGTGAAGATCTGTATCATCACATGTGCCTTCAACAGGCTTTTCTACGCCTTGCTCTCGGTGAGTCCAGATATGCCCGACCATCTTGTTGTATCTGTATCGTAGGCTTCTTGTGGCTTCAAACCTGTTCTGTATGCTTCTAATTGGTTACACCCTGTTTTATGGGTTTTAGGCAAGCAGAAACTCGTGTATTTATAATGAATTATCATCCTTAACTGTAACTTCTTTGAGAGGCATTTTAGAAGTTGGAATGACAATAATGCTGAGTAATATATGGATGACAACTTCTTTGTTCATTGTATGCAACGTTTCGACACAGATTCTTGTGTCGTTCTCAAGCAGAATCTGTGTCGAAACGTCGCATACAATGAACAAAGAAGTTGCCATCCATATATTACTAAGCATTATCCTAAACTGTGTTCCACAGGAGACATCGTTTGATCTTCAAGGAACAAATATATATATATATATCAAACTCGTTGACAAAGGTAAAATATTAAAGAAATAGAGTAACCCTAACCATCATGTGTTTTGCAATAAAGTATAGTTTTTCCCTGAACTATTAAAGTAAAAGCACAAAGCCTTTAATCTTTTGGGAAACAATACCAGAAATGTTGAAATGACTTGTGCTGATATCTTTGATATAAGAAGACGCTTGGGTGAGATTCCCTATATAGTTGGCCAAATACAAAACTTGCGACACGTTTCGAATGTTGTATTACACACGTGCTCGTCAGTCTAAGTAAACTTAGCCTCAATATTTCCCGCTTCACTCCGATATTGAGTCTAGAAAGGTCTAGTAGTGGCTCGCGTCAGCCGACCTTTCTGCGACCGATGACCTACCAACGTTATACGTGCGAAGGCAGACTATTGTCGCTTGGTAAGATGAGTTCTGATTGGTCACTTCGATAATTGGTCTGACGCGACCCTCTACTAGACCTTTCTCGACTCAATATCGGAGAGAAACGGGTAATATTAAGGCTAGGTTCACTTAGACTGGTGTGCTCGTGTATGTGTATATGAGTATGTGTGTCCCCAGATGGGCGGGAGGTGTGTCTGCACGTCCCTCCTACCCCCGGAAAGCATCCAGACGGAGGGGGGAACATGTGACCGGAAGTGTTATGGGAACTCGTCTCAGATCTGTGGAGGAGCAGAAGAATTGATCCACAGCATTTACATGACAGGTGGAGTAACACTTACCATGACCGATCTTCGATATTATTTCAGTAGCCTATCCTACATTTAAATTTTAAGAATCTATCGATTGCAACATGGAATTTTTGGTTTTTACAAATTATTGTCGTTTCTTGCTTCCAATAAGTTACAGATATGTGTTGAATGACGCTCAAGTGAAGTTTAAAAGAAAGAAAAAATAACATCAGGCGTAAATGTTTAATTTCTGCATGAACTAAGACATTAAAAAGGTCATTTTCATATAATCGCATTTGCGGATGATCACGCTGGTTGAGTGAACCTATTTGAACTAACACCAGAGCACATGACATTTTGACACCTAAACAATTGACTAATGGTGGCATTATAACCAGGTTTAACTGTACATATAGTAGCCACTTTGTGATTGGATAAATCCATTCGGTCATCTGACGTCAGTTGCCATGATAGGACTCGAACCTGACTTACCGTGTAGTCTCACATCTTATTCCTCAATATTATTGATTTATGCCCATTAACGCAAAATTGGATTGAATGCAAAATCTGTCAGGCATCACCTGTTACTAAACTTACTTGATGCATGTGGTTTCTCCAAGGATGCTATCATACCGGTGGCCGATTAGTTTAAGGTTTGAAGGGA
This sequence comes from Steromphala cineraria, assembly GCA_916613615.1. Classification (NCBI taxonomy): domain Eukaryota; kingdom Metazoa; phylum Mollusca; class Gastropoda; order Trochida; family Trochidae; genus Steromphala; species Steromphala cineraria. Next base: position 3,990,075 of record OU744729.1, read on the forward strand.
TATCAAGCATTTGACGGTTGATAACATAGGTAAACGATTCCTATTATGACTAACCAAAGGTTGTAAACTCAGAGAGTCGAACTCTCGGGTTGTCCATTCTCTCAGGGTTTGCAATCAGTGGCAAGTCCTCGAGCTCGTAGTTTCTCGTTTAGAAGGTTCTGTTTCTCTCTACTGTGTGTTTTTGGTACGGTCGTGGCACTAAATGAATACATTCCGATCTACAACACTGACTGATAATCTGATTTTTCCTCAATGCAGGTCGCTACAATGCCAAGATGGTTATTTACGATAGACTCGTCATGCCAAAGGAACCGTTCAAGCAGAATTGGTTGCGTAAGTAGAAACTACACTGTGTGCTCTTTATATTGCATGTCCAATTCTAGTCAATTTTCAAAAAGTATAGCTACAATGGGTCGAGGAGTAAAGCTACAGGCAAGTTTGAGAGTTAAAAATGTTTTTCAAAAGCAATTTTGCAGACTAAAAATTTAATTATTATCTGATGTATATAAGTTTTATACAGAAACTCTTTGAAAACAGAACACCAACTTTGAAGAGACCTGAACAAATGACAAAACAATGATGCGTAGGGTATGTCCTTAATTACATTATCACTTCACTGTCATTTGCAAGTCGAAAACGTGTCAAAGGGAAACTCAAACTTCACTAATGTCAGCGTGGTATCACAAGTAACCCAGCAGTCAATACCTAGTGTGATCACGATGTGCATCAGCACATGCATGGAGACGTGACATCGACGTACACAGACGTCGCACAAATGCTTGGAGAACGTTCCTTCATTCAACTTCACTGACCAAATTCATCACAGAGATGTTTGATTGGATAAAGATCTTGAGAAACAGCAATTGGACCCGCTGTAAATCATAACATGTCAATATAACGGCGTAGTGGTCGAGCGTTGTCGAAACAAGAAAGGCAACCGTTGACGTCTGCGTCGGTTAAAAGTCATTAAAGAACTGGCCGTTACTGCACCTTGAACAAGGTAGCCTTCAAACACAGCGTTAATCGGCCCCGGGGTTGATCGGTCTCCTTCCATGCATGTTCTGTGCACTCATGGTGCCAGACAGAAATTAATCGTGGTGATGACTTCGCCGTATGGGTTTTTCCTGACCATTCATGGACTGACCATTCGCTGCTTGACAACATCTCTATGTGGGGTCTACTCTGGAGCGTTCAAAAAGCCCTGTCTCTCTCTCTGAATTTCACGTAACCGTGATTTTGTTGCATTGCAGTACATACGTCTGCAGTTTGTGGCCATGTATCCTCCTAAGTTCCAGGTTTGCACGTGCTAAGCAAGAAACGTGTCATCAAGGATACAAGAGTTACGAATGAAAGTTAGTTGTGCATTTGCCCTATTTCCAGAAACCTGGCATGGGTTCTAACCAAAATGTGACCGATACGTGTTGCAACATCTCATACGAATGTGTTTAGTATATTATTTACTTTTCTTACATCTAAATCAAATTTGTTTATTTATCTCGAAAAGTTGGTTGTCGCGTTGTCAAAGTGTTTCAGTATAACTTGTTACAAGCCTGTCCACAACATGTATTCTTCAGATACTTTGACGTTTTTCAGCCTTCCTGTTGGAAAACAAGCCTATATTGCAATCTTTCACAACCGGCAACCCTTTCCATCTGCAAACACAGGAAGGTAGGTGTGCTGAGAGTAGAGTCTTTACATTATACTGTTTCTGTCATGAACGAGTATGGGGCTTGAGAAGGCAGGGGCCATTTCGCACATTTGATGAACAAATTGCCTATTTTTTCTGTTGATATTAGGGAAATGACCCATTTAGAATTTAGAATTTTTAAAAAAGAGACTGGAAATGGGCGATTGTCTAAGACGTCTTTCCAATTTCCTACATGTACATTGATTCAAACTGAGTCACGCCACCATACACAACACGAGATACTTCAATCGGTGAGATTAGATATGAGAAAGAAATACTTGTCATGTACACAGAAGCCACTGAACTAAATAATAAATAAACACCCAATATATGTTCATGACACGGGAGTTTAAAGAGATGTTATGTTTGTCTTATCGCATCATAAAGTAATGATGAAATTAAAATTAATTTCCTCTCGATAATATATTTCATCAACCATAAACATGTATCTACGTCTTATCATTTTGGAACACATTTTGAAAAGCGTTATTAGGAGGCATACAATCATGTATGTATATATTCTAATGAATGACATTTAATATACTTTTTAACTAAACATGTGCCTATTGCAAACATTCACATTCGCCGTTCACTGGCAGAAGTTTTGATTATTAATTCGGTTTAAAATGTGGTGAAATTTTATTTCTAACTAACGTTTCTAAGAAATAAGAAATAAGAAATTAATTTTAAAAAGCACTACTTCATTACAACTGGTTCTTCCGAGCGTGATTATTGTTTTGAATTCTTTATATGTAAGTGATTATGGTTTTGAATGTTAAAGTAGTCCCTTTTGAAAAAAAATTGTAGGCAAAGCTTCGACTTAATTTGTATTTAGTTTACAAAACATAAAATATTTTTGTATTTCTTCAGCATCTCTGTCAGAGACCTAATCTTTTCCTAAACTTGTGTAGAGCACATTGGGTTTACGTTAGCATTTACCTGTGATTTTGGTTTCAGACAAGGATGCCAATATAGGTAAGCACTGTTCTTCTTTGTATGAAAGATTATGATGTTGATCAAGTTGTTCTTCATTCTTGTTTGTTGATGAACATTTCAACATAAGACACTTCCAATGAGACTACTTCTAGGTACTGAATACTAAAAATTCTACCTCACTCAATGAGATAAACCTGGAAGTTTGTCAACAAAAGACAATCATTCACACTTGTGCCTCAAACGCAAACGATAGTTAAGGAAGGAACCATCTATTTAACAATAAGGTTTCTAAAACTAATGCATACTGAGCGTGTTTTAAAGGGTAGGTGATATGTAATAACAGTAATAAATTCTATCAAATATTGACCGCGGTCATATATGATCAATAGCTATTTCATGAAAGTCGATCCAATCAAAATCGAGAAGATAGTTACGATCGTTGTTCGTCTCGCCCATGTCGTGTTTAAACATATTTTTCATCATATTAATTCAACCAATCACGAGTAGTCTTCACATCAGATCATACCTAAACTCTTCTGATTGGTTGATAAGCATATATTGCACATTTAATATGAGTCTTTTAACGTCATTGCCCCAGTTCAATCTTTTTCTTCTTGTTTAACATTTAAGAGACGGCACTAGTGACGACAGCTATCTCCCTGGGTGTGGTGCTCATCGTCGTCATAACGGTCTTCGTGATCATCTTCCTCAGGATTAGACACGGGTAAGTTTCAAACCATCTGTAGTATGCAACTTCCTCAAGTGTAGACACAGGTACGTTTCAAACCATCTGTAGTGTGCATCTCCCTCAAGTGTAGACACTGGTACGTTTCAAACCATCTGCGTGTGCATCTTCCTCAAGTGTAGATACAGGTACGTTTCAAACCATCTGTAGTGTGCATCTTCCTCAAGTGTAGACACTGGTACGTTTCAAACCATCTGTAGTGTGCATCTTCCTCAAGTGTAGACACAGGTACGTTTGAACATATGACCCACCCACATACCTTCACGAAACGTTTCAATTTGAGAAATAACAAGTATTTGTCACAAAGGTGACAAGATCCCCTGCCGCAAATTGATGTGAAGAAAATGCATACTGTATACATAGAAACACTTGTCTACACTTGTCATGCTACTAGATGTCATTTAGACCACAACAAATCAACTGGTCCCTGGGTCTTCCATATATAAGCCTCACTGTGACCTTGAAAATAGGTGAAGGTCACCAAAATCGACTAGGCCCGGCGCCTTCCCAATAAGATGCATTGTGTAAGTTATGAAGAGAATTCAGTGAATGGTTCTTGAGATATCCCGCAGACAAGCCTAATATGCAGGTTTCAAAGCTGAAATTTTCAAAGTCTCGTAATGACCTTGAAATGAAGGTCAAGGTCATGAACATCTAGAGGGACCTTGCTCTCATGGTGATGAAGCTATATACAAAAAATGAAAAGAATCAAGATTGAATAGGTCTTAAAAGGGAACTTAAAAGTGTGACTGAGGTTAAAATAATTATGGAAACATATAAATACAAAAATCACTTCCTATTCTCATCTGCAGTAGATGAAATAAGATTTAAATCTATCGGGATATTGAGGTTCTTATGGATGCTATTAGGGCAGCTTTTTTCGTAGAGTCTGTCGGACACGTTAGAGGTTAATAACAGGTTCAACCATGACAGAGTTTTGTCCCTTGATCGAATATAAATAAAAACCATTCGTATTCTCAAATAACAATTAACAGACTGTGGTTCCTCAAATGCCTTTCATTAAGATATATCACTGACAAAGAACCTAAATAATGCTGTTTTACCGCCACACTCTCAATGTTCGAAATATGAATAACAGCAATCTAAATGAATTTAGATCAACAGTATGACCTAATATAAAACCTGTTTATCTAAATTTATTTAGATTGGAATAACAGTAGCCTGAAAATTTGCCCTGTGGATTTTTTACATGCGTGCCTTATATTTAGGTAACACGGGTTAAGATCATCAGTAGGTTAAGATCAGAAACCCGTGAAACCACCATATATTTTAGGCTGTCTATACCCAATCTCATTTAAATCTGATAGAACAAGGGATAAATTTGATTTGACTTAGATGAGATTGGTCTTAATCTGTCGTTCTTCTTTGTGTAAATACACTCAGGGGCAAATAAACTTTTCAAATGAGAACAAAACAAAATTGTAAATGACCTGCGACTACGAACTCTTGTGAAATACACATCAGTTGTGAAGAAGTACTTACAATTTGAAACATTGAAGTATGATAGTTATAATTCTATGACTGTTCAAATACACGAGGGGTCCCAAAACAGTTTTTTCGATGTTATTTTTGGTCACAATCTTTGAAATTGAAATATAAATATTGAAATTCATAAATTTGATGAATTAAATTTGTTATCAATATAAAAAACCTTGATATGAATTAATTTGTTCATGCATTTTGTCTGAAAGTTGATTTAAACCAAGCAAAACCGGCCATTTTACTATCCTATCTCGTCTAGTTATTTAAACTACGTTTTAAAGGCGTGTTTTTCAAAAGCGTTAATAGATCTAGCTGTGGAATTTAAAAATAGCTCATTTAGCTCCCAATGACACGAAATAACCCTGTTTCAGCAGTAACTTTCACTCGTCGCTTGACCTATCATGCATACTATATGTGTAGACTTCAGAGGCTGGTTTAAGAGAAAAGAGTTATGGAAAAAATATTAAGAATATCAATATTTTGAGTTCTCTTTTGATTGAGGAATATATATTTTAAAGTACACATAACCGGGGGCGTAGCTCAGTGGCAGAGTGTCCGCTCGTCACCCGGAAAACCGGGGTTCGATTCCCGGTCGCGTCAAAGACGATAAAAGATGGGAGTTGTTGCTGTCTTGCTTGACACTCAGCAGTGTAAAGGCAATACAACGCATTTTGACACTCAGCATTGTAAAGGCAATACAACGCATTAACTGGCGCTGCACTGTGGCTGCCGGGTGCTTCGGCACAAGACAAATTTCCAATATGTATGTATCTACTGAGGACAATAAAAGTGTTATAAAATCATAGTGTTTAGGTTGAAAGAGATTATATCAGGGTAATTACTAATTAGTTCGAAGAGGCTATCCAGACGTTAATGAAAGACTACATGTTCAGCAGTTTATAAGAGGTGTAACTTTCTTCAAATAATTGAGTTAAAGAAGCAGTCATAAAATACCATGAACGTACCGAAATAGTTGAATTCAATTTAATTTAATATCGTTGTATTCATAATCAATCAAATCTAAAATAAATCTATTCAAATACAATCGAGTAATCGCACGTCAGTTTTTGTAATCTCATAAACCCCCCTTTTCAGGCATATTATATAACATAATAGACTCCCAAAACGGCAATATCTTTGAAAGCCCAAACTATTCACGAAAGGTGGCAAAGACAACAAGTTGAACAAATTGTCATTGTGACGTCATCATTATTATGACGTGTACACACAGTTCCGACAGTGAATTTCTCGTTTTCTTACGCATTTATTGTTTATCATAGTTTTCTAGATTTACTTTACTTCCATTTTCTTTAAAGGTAAAAAAAGGCCAAATTTATGGATTATAATGTCAAGAGAAATCAATTCCTGACAATAATGTCAAGACAATAAAACCACGTGACAAGATGACGTCATCACAATCACTCGCCTTGACATCGCCAAGTTCCGACGTGTTTCTTATCCCTTCGACATCGTATTTGAATATTAAGCAAGGTAAGTTAATTAAAACGCAAATTTTAGCAATTTAAACATTCAAACAAAAAATATGGCTCCTTTGACCCATAATTTGATTGCAAATGTGTTCCTTAAGATATTATTGAATAAAAGGAAACATTTTCAATTCACCATTATGTTTTTATAGAAGGCTTAATTGTTTTCATAATATCAATTTTAATCACTGTTCCAATGCAAAGCCTTTTCAACTCTTCTGTCATCTTCATAAACACTCTGACCAGGAAAAAAATCTTTTCAGAATTTCACAATGCTGGAAAAACATTTTCTTCCACCAATAAAAAGCCTGGAAAAAGAAAGATTTAGTTTAGGTGAGTATGTTTTTCCTTTTATGTATTAAGAACGTTTTATTCTATATGTTCATCATTACGGTACCGGTGAATACAGATTAAGAATTTGGAAAATAATGATAAGCAAAAGGAATGACACGCATTCAAAACATTTTCATTGTTTTTAATTGGATTTTACATGTAGTTGTTATTGCAATCCAGAAAGATAGTGGTGTAAAAATGTCAGCAAATAAGGTTGTCAATTCATTTATACATGTTCTTTGTATTTTCTCTTATTTATACTTATAAGGTGAAAATAATAAAACTGAAAATAGTCTATTTCGGACATGGAAGATTTGTATTTTTGAAGAAGAGGACTGTTTACATGTTTATTTATGTGTCGTTCACATCATCGGATTTAAATAAATTATCATTGTAGAACTTAATTTTTATTTAAAAAACTCTTTATGAGTCAATAAAATATCGTGCCTGTCATTTTCAGAATCTTTGGATGATTCCTCGGGATCGTCTCTACCTGTATTAGTTCATTCTAAAGAAAGGTAATGCCAAATTTAATATATTTATCTGTTAAAGTTCAATAAGTTCAATAAGCAATGTACATCATTTTACCGTGTTTTTTAATTTCCTTACAATCAATCATGAGCTTGTTTACTAATGAATCATCGAAATGATTATATCCTAAGATAACGAGGCTCTGAGTTTTGAGAATTCAATAGAAACGTTATTCACACAATATGCTGATGTGCGTTTTCCTGTAAAAGTGTAAACCTGGACACGAAAGTCCTCTCTTTCGAGGGTTGTTCGGAAAGGAGCTTGCTTGCTTATGGTTATGATGTAAATGTCAAATAAATATGTTATATATCATATGAATTAGAAACCTTATTATTGTTTAACTCCAATGTCATTATGTGGCGTATGTGCCTCCGATTGCTAAGTGTTTCATGCGAAATTGAGAATAGAACTCCTGATCATTCATATAAACTAACAAATAAATATTTGTTCACGTCATTAGAATTGAATCGGACATTAACATTTGCAGCGGCTTGGTCATTTTAAAGCCGCTTAGATGTAACTTCTCCCGTATTCTATTTTTTAAATAATTAGCGTTAGTGATGTGTTTTTGTGTTTGCTTTTCTTCAGATTGGAAGACAATCACAAGGATTTATACGAGTCCTGTAGAGATAAACTGATGACCACGAAGATCCAATTAAGAGAAGAGAAAGTAAAAAGTACAAACAATTTAATAGAAGCAAAGGAATATCGCCTAGAAAATCTGAAGTTGAAACTGACTCTCAGCAAGCATGAAGAAATGGTGAAGAAACTGAGAGAGCAGATAGATGGGTTGAGAGCGGAGAAGAAGGCGTGGTTGAAGATGAAGAATAGATTCTTTGAGGACGAGCTGTGGAAAGAGAGTACGGATGTGGATAAGTTTTTTGGAGAGAGGAACAAGGAACTTGGAGAGAAGAAAAGCGCGGGAAAGAATAACATGGGAGAGAAAGATTCTGTGAAGGAGAGAGGAGAGAAGAAAAGGATGCAGAGGAATGGGAAGAATGTTACTGTTGAGAAGGGCGGAGATGGAAAGAAAGAGAAAGTCCTTAATAAGAAAACTGAAGAGAAGGTGATTAGCAGGAAACAGAAAGATGGTGTCAGAGAGAATGCTAAGAAAAGACTCGGTAAAGACACAGACCATAAGAAGACCAAAAGTAATGATAAAGAATCAAAATCAATGATAAAGAAAGGAGAGTCTAAAGGCAAGACTGAGGCGAAGAAAGGACATGCCAAGAGTCTTACAAACGTTCAAGATAAACCAGGTCATGGCATGAAGTCATCACCAATGGCCGACATTGAATCTCCCGCCAGGAATCTGGAGAGAGAAGCCACTGACACAGTTTACACAATACCCAGTGTGTTCTCTCCTCTTCCTGACCTCATCACCTGGAAGCCGCCTCTTCCTCCTTCAGCTCAACTTCCGGTTTCTCACAGGATGCAGAGGAGGAAGGCAGCCATCTTGAAATCTAGATCTCATGCTAACCAAAAAAAGTTCTAGATAATGTCGGACTATGGCAAGATTGCTGAAATTGTCACCTTACTCAAACTCATATTAAACATATTGGTCCTCCGTGTCTGCATCTTCCCCTGAATCTCAGGACAGAAGTCAGATACCAAGTCAGAATTCAGATCATGTTCTGATCGTGCTCTTTTGTTATTAAAATATATATCCATTTTCTACTTGTTTTTCTTTCATCTTATTTTGAAAAGGTTTGGTTGTTTTTGTTAGGATATTGAAGTCAACCAAGATTTGTTTTCAATGTTTCAGTGTGCAGTGTGCAGTCAGCAGAGCATATAGCAATGTTTGTTTATAAAGTATCAGTCTTTTGTTAAAATATTCGTTTTTTTTTGTCACAATGGTCACCATTTAATTGTTGCCAAAAGTGTATATATATGTGAGAGGTAAAAGCTAAAAGGACTACATCAAAGGCAAGAACGTTTATTCCAAAGCACTGGATTCTTGAAACTTACTCAGGATCGAAAAATGTTTTCCTAATGTCTTGTCATTGCACACAGTGTTTTATTGCCGCTTCTATCACTTATATTTCTGTCTATTCTAAAATAGTACACTCCAAAAAAAAGTTACTTGCTTACAGGGAGATCTGCATTTTCTAAATATTTTACAGCAGCTTCTTTCACTAATCCAACTGGGTTTGTTTACAAACAAACATTGAACGTTGCTAGGGCACTGTTGCAAATTAACACCATTTCAGATAAGTTGAAATTACACTACACTATTAACAAAAGAAACATTCAGGTATTCCAATCCTTACTGGATGAACAGGAGAAATTCAATGAGTGATAATTTTATGAATAAAAAAGACAATACATGAGTTTCAAAACTTACATTTTACAAAAATATCACTTTGTACAATATACATGTATTCATGAGGTTACTGACTACACATGATTTGGAATAGATTCACATTTGATTTTCTTCAACAATTATAAGAAATACATGCAATTTAGAAAGTGATAACAATATCTGCAGAAGTAGAAATTCTTCAAGTGTACCCTAACATGTTCTGACTTCCAAACCACACCCTCAAAGACAGGTCAATACTGATAGTTTTAACAGCTTAACGGTACTCACAGAACAATCTTGACTTGAAGTCCACCAAGCAGTAGTTATTCATTGATTAGTGTTCGTTCATTACTCTGTTGAAGTCTGGAATAGCTAAAATGGTTACCTTACTCTGTGGGTGTCAGCTTAAACATGCAAGAGATTAACGTATTTCCTTAATTACACGCCTGCCTTGAATATACGCCTGCCTCGAATAGACGCCCTTGGAAATGACTTTCTGAAAATAATAAACGCCTGCCTTAATTTAACGCCGCGTAAACCAAGTTTAATATATAAAAACGCTTCTTTTTTTGTTAAATTATCTGATTTTTTTACAAAATAGTCTAAACGGTTTCGCTTTTTACGAAATAGACGCCTGCCTTGAATAGAAGCCTGCCTCAAATAGACGCCTATGGTGTAGACCGTTTGAAAACAATAGACGCCCGGCGTGTAATTAAGGAAATACGGTATACTCCAGAACTTCTACTCTTGCAGACAGAGTGATCCAACAATAACAATTATCTTCTCACAGTAAAACCTTTAAGCTAAGAAAACAATGCTGCTTTCATAATTTTTATATTGAACAGCAAGAGGTTTTCTGAAACTACAAGTCGATTACAGAGTCAGTTTCAGTTATAAATCTACATAAGATTATCTCCCTTTTAATGAGATCATTTAAAGTCAACAAAGATGAAATTAGCTTTAGATGTCATTTTACCAGTCTTTCAAATACAAACATCAACAGTTATACACTTAGATGAAAACGTCCCGACGGAGGAAATTGAATATGAAATTGAATAACTCAAAAACTATTGACAATAGTTTTTAAGTTATTCAATTTCATCCGTCGGGACGTACGTATACGGACGGACGCTGCTCAATACTATATCCCCGCTTCGCGCTAAACGCGCGGCGGGGGATCATTAAATCAACTTTTACAAGTTTGGAAGTCACTACCAGCCACATAGAAACGTAGTACATGTATGAGTCATGACTGTGTGAGAAGTGTAGTGTCTAATTATGGTCGGTCATTGTCTTAAACGTTTCCACCTGAAACTTAGAAATCACATACTTGGTCTAATGAATTCCGTCAAACTAAAGTTTAGAAAACATATACTTGGTCTAATGAATTCCGTCAAACTTTTCCCTACTATGTGAGTTATAATTTTTGAAATACTGTTTTTCCGTCTTTCAGGAACAAAGAACCCGACGTCGCTGCAGTAAGTAAAAGTTATATTCCAGAAAGTTCATTTTTGAGACATTATTAACCTATTGTGATGGTAGGGATTTGTTTTATGCTCTAGGGTACCGTTCGTGTAGTTTGCTCGTTGTTACCGTAATCTCTCAGTATAAGTGTGCCACTGGTCACGAGGTCACCCTTCGTTTGTTGACAGACAGACAGACAGACAGACAGACAGACAGACAGACAGACAGATTGTTTATCATAGTCTCACCTCGCATTTATAAAATACAAATAAAAAACGAATTTAAAAGAAAACTGCGGCGAGCCACCAAAAATAAGTTACGAGAGACTAAATTATAATATGCGTTAACTTTGTATGTGAGGTTGTGTATGAGATTAGGTAAGTCTAAATCTCGGTTTGTGCATTCGCATATATATTTGCATACTAAGTAATATAAGTTATGCAGAAGTAACTCTTATTTGTGTATTTTATTATAACTGAATATTTTATATTTGTGTAGCTCTGTGACTGTTTGCGTCTTTTCCTAAGGTGAACTTGTCATGTGACCTTATTGTTAAAAATAGATGTGATTCAAATACTGTTTTGTAATTAAATAGAATGATCCATTTACATAGCATGATTGAGTGTTGATTAGAATAATTTGGTAAGCAATAATACTTTTGCATTACCTTCTGATGCCATGTTAAATAACTCCAATGTAAATTTACTTCCGTAAGTAAGTGCGTTTACATGACCACTTTACTTACCTAAAATATGTTTGCACATATGATCAAAGGTACATGCAGGTACAGGTAGGTAAGTAGCGACAATCCATGCAAGAGGTAGAAGTAAAAGTTTTGTTACCATCTGCTTTACAATGAGCAAACATGAGTCACGATTGATCGTGAGGTGCGTATAAGATTGTATAAGACTACGGTGATCGATGATCGTTGGTTTCGTTTTATCGCTAGTCTGTGGTGACCCTTTGGTTACGATAGTAATCATACAACTTCATAAACTGTCCCTAGTCAATGTTCCGACGGAGATATTCTTTACAATATAAGTCGAGAAGATGTCAAGCTTGGACTACAATGTAACATACCTTGAATATACTAGTGTTGATTGTGTTAATTTCATAATATAAATTATTGTAAAATTTGTTGTCAAATATGTTTCAGCTTGAGGTAGAACAAAATCTCATAGAAGATAAGATGGCAAGGAGAAGCGGGAGAAGATCACAACGAGGCGACAGATCCAGGAGGAAACGTTCACCGCGGAAAACTGAAAGAACAGCATAGTCGATTCATCGTGAAAATAAAACAACTTGTTCCGAGTGGTTCTTGTCTTCTTCCGGTTCAAGTTTCTCCTTTCCTTATTTCCAGCAGTTGTCAACCTTTCTCAGCTATTGTGGGAATGAAAACATGCAATATCTTAGACGCTGTTAGGCACTGTTTACGGAAAGTTTGTGGGTAACGTGTAAAAGGCAACATTGAAATTGAAACATTTTATTCTTAAGGAAACATAAGTAGACGCTGATAATATGATGATAATGAAGAGGAGTAAATGGATGGCAACTACTTAATCCATGGTATGCGACATTTCGACAAAAATTCTTGTGTCGAAACGTCGCATACCATGAATAATAAAGTTGCCATCAACATATCCCTCTTCATTTTCAGTAACGAGTGGTTCTCTACTTGAAAACGACAAAAGAATCTGTGTCGAAACGTCGCATGAAATGAAGAAAAAACGTTTCCATCCATATATTCTTCATTATAGAAGAAGGCGCGTTAGATTGACAATGTAACCAAGCTAGCTGGTCTGTGTTAGCAACGATGGAGGGGAGATAACTCTGTTTCTAGGGTATGCTACCTTCATGCCTTTAAGCAGTCTAGTAAAAATCTTGTTTTATGTTGCTTATGAAGTTGCCGAAGATGAAATCATTGTGAAATGTATCGCTTCGTATTGATGTACCTTTGCAGTTTACTCATAATAGAACTTTAAATTGCTTGAAGTATTTAATGAAATCAAATGATTATATGTTCATGTTAGGGAATTCTTTTATAATGTTTTTTGTATACGAGGAGAAATCAATTAACGCACATAATTTTCGTGTATTGTATATTTAATGTATTAATCTATGGGTCAATTGGCCTTGCAAAAATAAAACCATTGAATTATATAATCTTTATCATATGCAAATTATGAATAACTTTCAACCTTTTGTCATGGTCAATCGCTAGCTTTACAACGACATTTGAATCGGTGTCGAAACGTCACTTTCACGGAGTAAAGAAGTTACTAAACCATCAAATGTTTTTTCCTTCCTGATTTTTAAATAAATTTTTAGAAAACCAATTCTATAAGTCACACTTATAAACACATTTGCCCTTTTGCCGTATTTTTGTTCCTTACCCTGAATTACGGGGTATAAGAGAATTCACTTTATGCATGCAACAGTTTTCTTGGTGTAAATCAGAGTACCGTATTTCCTCGAATAGACGCCCCCGGCGTGTATTTTTTCAGACCCCCTGTACCCCCGGCGTGTATTCGAGACCCGGTGTCTATTCGAGGCCGGCGTCTATTTATTTTTTAGTAGGAAACAAGGAAACAAATATTATAGATGGTGTAAAGGGGGAATACTTTATTCAAATTCAACTACTGGAGCATTAATTAATCAACTTATCACCCGGCGTCTATTCGAGACCGGCGTGTATTTACTTAAAACAGCCATTCCTCCGGCCTCTATTCGAGACCCGGCGTCTATTCGAGGCCCGGCGTCTATTCGAGGCCCGGCGTCTATTCGAGGAAATACGGTACTTGCAGTGCTGTGATTTATGAAAATAAAATAGGTTTTTATCTTTTTATATATTGCTCAGTTAACAAAAAGGTAACTCAACTATACATGCTTTATTCCATATATTCTCTAGAGAGTAAATTACAGTGCCTCCTTGTGCGTCCTGTCTTAAAAACTAACGAATAAAGTACAGTTGTACATACATGTACAACAATACTATCAATAATAACTAAATGACAGATAAGGCATAACAAAAATTCTGGTCTTGGTTTAGAGGCAAAAATGATGCCACATGATTCCAAATTTTGATTTTTGAATTTAAAAATAATTCAACTGATTTTGAAAAAAATAATTAAATACAAACTATGGATCACTTTATCCCTTTGTCTTTGAATGCCTATACGAAAAGAAACGAGTTAGATTTCAAAAGTTCACATTTCATTGTTTTATCAAGGCCAGGGGACTACATTTCTTTTCCCCCCCTTGTCAACATCTGCAAAAAAAGAGCTTGGTGCGGGGGTTTGAAACTGACGCGGACGGAAACCAGAAACAAATTACTTTTTTTTCTAGGCCTAAAACCAACGTATTATTCGACCTGTTCATACACGTCTATGTATATGTCTTTATTAAAACAGACCGTAATGGTGAAGCAACTTGAAAATTACACACTACTGACGTGTACGGTAATGTCTTGCAGACCTATGGTCATCTCAGTAGCGAATAAGGATTGATTTTAGTCCGACCTTACAAACGCATAGGTGAAGAGTTATGGATGACACGAAAAAGATAAGAGTTACCTCCCTTCCATCGCGGCTGACGGAGACGCGCTTGGTTTTTAAGTTTACCAGATCTTTTTTTCCCCACAAGAATAACATTTCAGATGTGATGATTATAAAAATGCGGATTTCGAACACAATATTTTGTTTTGATTGGTTGTATGTTTAATTCTAATTGATTGCATTTTGCATTTTGAAATCTTGTACTTATACAGATGAAAACAAGTATCCCAACACCTAAGTGATCTTAATTCTGAATATATATATATATATATATAGAAATAAAGTGTTTCCCAGTGCCATTAGGAGCTCTTCTAATGTCAATCTGAATAAATCAAGCTCACCATTATTTGTTTCAACTGAATACATAATTTTATAAATACATGCGGCTATCAAAGAGACATTCGTCGTTTTCATCCAAGTAACGTTGTGTGTCATAAAAATGATGTTATTTTTATGTCTATGGCGTGTTATTTTTACGACAATAGCGCCTGAATATTCGTATTTACCGAGCGAAAGCGAGACATTACTGTCATTATTCGACTAAGCTCACACTAATGACTACATTTCTTCATAACTTGCAGTCACGCGAATTTCAGTGACAGACTGCATATTTATACTGTAGGCAACTTTTCATTCCTACTGTAGGCAAAGCGTAAGTTGAAGAGAAAAGTAGATCGAGGCTAAGAGTTAGAGGGGTATCGTCTCAAAAGACAGAATTGCCAAAAGACAGAACGCTTTAAAAAACAACACTTTTTATGGTTGACAAATGATGTGTAACATGTCCTTTACCCTTTAAAATAATGGAACAGCCCAGATAAACGAAGACAGAATTCCCAAAAGACACCATTAAGATACAACAGTTGTTTATGTTTTTCACATGTTAACTATATAACATGGAGCATCATTTCATTCAGGGGTGGGCGAGAGGGGAGTAGGGAGAAGGGGGGGGGGGGGGGGGGAGGGGGGGGGGGGGCATGGGGGGTTGTAAGAAGATTGGTCAAGGTGGCTGTCGAGGAGATGTCCTCGTTAATTCAATAAACACATCACCAAAGGACATCACTCTCGTCTGTCCCTCGATATAAGTATATATACGTAATGCGCATTGTTCAAGTAGATCTCCACGTCACACCAGTATAACGTTGTGTCTCCTCGGGCGTTCCTCCCCGCCTCGTGTGAATACAACTTGTGAGCGGAGTGTCATCTTTGACAAATGTCTATCTTGACATCGATCATCATCATGATGATTAATAACTTATTAAATTAAAAAAAATACAGGTTTAAAATCGTGAATTCGGAACGATGATAGGGGATGAGGCATGGATTAGGTACAAAATGATTACTCATTATTGTTAAGTCTTTTTTTTTCATGGCGTAAAACTTAATAAATATCTCTTAGTGATGCTTGTTCCTTACTAAATGTGGTATGCAATAAGTCCTCTACTGCTCATTGTATTTCCCCCTGTAATAAAGTATTCATTTTGAGATTGAATACTGAACATCTATTTATCGTACTTACTTACTTTTTCAAATCTCTCTTATACCACGTTTAGTATGTATATACATTTCGCTTCTTATCATGTTTTTACTATCTCTATACACAATGTTTATGTAAATATATTCTTAGTTTATAGTTGATATCTCGTGTACCTTATAATATTCATATATCTATAAATTGTTCACTTCCTTTTATTTTTTTAATATGCATATTTTAAGATATGAACCATTCTTTTATGCTCTTTAACCACATATAAAGTCTCTCATAACCCTATACAGGGTGGCTCATCATTTAAATGTTTTGTATTAGTAAATATTATGTATATGTGTTTGATGTAATAAAATTATTGATGAGGTGAGACTATATAATCTATCTATCTATCTATCTATCTATCTATCTATCTATCTATCTATCTATCTATCTATCTATCTATCTATCTATCTATCTATAAAGATTTGACTTTCTCCGCTACAGGGAGTGTTAAGAGGATTAACCAATAATCCGATTTAAATTCATTTTTTTTCATCGATTCAGGTGAAGTTTCTTTCTCTCTTCTATCTGAGCTAGAATGTTAAAGAGACACAGAGTATGTTCATATGATCACATATGTCAAATTTTGAAATCGATGTTATTACATGGGGAACCACTAAATGTTACTGAAAATAACAAGTTAAAGGTCAATCAGTACATAAGAGCGAAAATACGGCCATTCAAAGTCGGGATTTTGATCGAAACCGGACAATGTGGCTCGAGTGGCGCGCGCAAATTCGCCAAACGTAATTTTGAAACCTCGTCATAAGCTGTCAGGAAGATATATTCGATTCGTTAGTGTTTATTAGGTATTGTAACTAATAGGTGGATTAATTGGATGAATAATTTCCAATATTAAACGTATTTGAGATGTTTTCTTGATTTTCCATAAAATCAATCATTTTAGAGATATTATGCATAAATGGATATATTTGCAAGTCCAGTGATGAGATATGAACTTCAATCACCATATAAGATATTTTGTAGCTTATCAAAATAAAATAATTTTTTAAGAAACATCATCTGTGTCACTTTAAAGTTTCAAAAGTAATCCATCGAACCCAAGAGTCATTCCCCCAATAAAGTGAATCAAGTGTCAGTTGACCTTACATCAATAGGTAAAACAACTTTGGTACTATATTTTTGAATTGTTGAGACAAGAGTGTATAAACTGATATAAATTTGTTCAAATCAACCATTTTTAATCAATTCATATAATCAACCTTATCCTTCTGCGATGTAGTAATGCACGGGTATTTCATAAGGTATGACATATTTGAAATGATAACAATTATGAAGATTGGATCCCTGTGAAGATGTTCTATGTAGAGATGAATGCTTCATTTGTGTTATTTGTAGGTAGGGCTGTTGGTTTTAAGTATCAAATAACGTAAAGTATAACTTAATTACTCCCGATACCCCATATCAAATTGACCAACAGTTGATTTGTTCTCTTTATACGTGAAGTACGAAGATGACCGCCCCGACCCCTACACGAGGCTGTGAAGATGGGAGATAGATCAACGATAGTCAGTGTAAGACGTCAGTTGCTCAACTATCTCAACCACAGGACCATCAATCACAGACCAGTCGTCCTCACTAACCCCTAGAGTTCTCTCCCTTTCCCCGCAATCTGACTCTCGGTCACATGACCAAAGTCTCGCGATCTTCTTTAGAGTGTTCAGAAGAACGGAAAGAAATTCGCCTGCAAACCGCTCGATTCTCTGCCTAAATTGAACGCCTATCCCAGGGAGGATCCAGGATTTTCGTTTCGGGAGGGTGCGCCCATTGGGTGTTCGGTTATGTGAATCTTTTTTGTTATTTTTTGTAGAAACCTAGTCACTCAGTGTCATTGTCCTCTCGTGCTTAGCTACGGGTGTCTTTAGCGCGTAGAAGCATAATCCTATGACATGTTTGGTAGCCTACATTTGCAAGAGGTTCAAATAATTAAGACTGACTGTGAATATCAAACGGCACTTCTTCGTAAAGATATTACAATGTACGCGTTTTACGTCAAACAATATTACGCTATTGTGATACCGCTGTAGGCCTACGTCAGAATTCACACTAGTGCATAATTATGACGTCACAACGTATTATCATCGTGACAATGCTGCTAATTAACTACCGTTAATTTGGTTTCAGCACACTTTCAGCAAATACGTTTGATTTTTGTGGGCGCGTAATAAACAGAATACAAAACTTCCTTCGATCAAATACATTTGTTTTCTCATCAATCTAAATAAATTTAGATCAACAGTATGACAAAATAAAAAATCTGTTGATCTAAATTTATTTAGATTGTTTTCTCATGAATGTTTCAGTATCAACGTAACTTTTCTCGCTTATACTAAATCATTAACTCGTTTAACAAAACTAGTATTAAATGGTAGGTCGTATTTAACACACTTTACCTGTTTGTACACTAAATATGTTTTTAACAGTGGCTTAATTTTACGTTAATATTTACAGCTTAAACACTAAATATGCTTCTATAAACCGTGGTTTAATTATACGAAAATATTTCCTGGTTTGGCATAAACCAGAATAAATCATTAAAAAACCATATGATTTTAAAAGAATCTTTGAAAATGAAGGTGTAATTCTTGAGAACACAGCTAGTTGTCGGCCATACAGCATCTCCCTACGCAAAGCCTAAAACGCCAGTTTCCGAACTGTCAGTTTTATGCCTTGCTGCTGACTCTTGAGTTTTCTGTGCTAGCAGTCTAGCCTATAGGGGCACTTTAGCAGCACAGAAAAGTAAAGGGTCTGCAGCAAGACATAAAATAACATTTTGGATTTGGAACCTGGCGTTTTAGGCTTTGAATAGGAATATGACCATTCAGATGACGTTACAAAATGATCATTGGTGTTCGGTTGACGAAGGCGCTGAGGAGAAGCGCTGAATGTGCTCTTCCGTGTACTGAACACACCCCTTGTAGATAAAGGGCGATATCGCTTCATCCTTCCCTGAAGGTTTGACTTGACCAGTAACTGCCCACAACTTGATATCTAATTGATGCAGAGTGTATTATGAGATTTAATAATTGATAACTTAGACTCTATGAACTAGGTCGTTTGGTGCAAGGCTGTATCGCATATCGGGATGAGGGGTATGATTCTACCAATAATTTGGGATGCAATTTACAGTTGAAGATGTATCTAAGATTTTGGACTAGATTGCAATAACAAGATTGATGTGGAAGTGTGAATAGTAACGAAGATAGAAACTTCCCTCAAGTGAAAGATAACGCACGACGTAATCGACCAATTGTGAATATGAATTTGTAGTTCTATTTTATTGAGGGCCCATGCAATTTAATGTACTTTGTATGAAAACAAGAACAAATATGTTTAAAAAATGGCAGTTTTAAGGTGCAAGCAAACAATTTAAACAATTCGGAAAGTTAGTGAATAAATCGGTTAATATTTAAATGTTGATGTTTTACGAAATAGCATGTCTTGTGTCTTCTTATAATAAAAACATTTCAGTCAAAATACAGCTTATTTGTCAAGGACTCCATAACAAATGACTCCAGATAATTAGCAACAAAGACGATATTATTGGTGAAAAAGGATAAGACAGATATATATTTTTATAACTTTTAAAAATAACAACATTTGATTGGATGTATCAATTGTATAGCTCAATTTGATTCAACACATGTGATATATGATCGTAACAGATGGTTAGTTATACAGTATTACTAGATTACTAACATAGATAATACAATAATGGTATGATATTACTAGATTACTAACATCTATTTTAGATAATACAAAGAATGCTAACAAACAGTAATGCTGTATTTAGATATTTTGACATATTAATTATTATTTATTACGCTGAAATTCATTGAAATAGAAATAGAAAAACATTTAAAAAAAACAACATCTTTACAGATATTTATTTCGTATTCACGATGATACTTCATGGGTTATCGTCTAACTTGACATTAAATTCGTGTTTACTTCTTGCTCTGTTTTAGGTAAAATTGATGAAACCGAAAAATATGTAACCTTTGTGAGATATCCATCGGAGACGAATTCCATTTTCTTTTGGTCTTCCCCTTTCCTCTACAGTTGAGAAGAAAACAAACTACCCTCATACTCGTGTATACATTCTTCATGAAAACCACCTATAAACTTCTTTTACTAAAATTATCAAAATTCATAAAAAAGGTAAAGCTAAACATCCCCATATTAGCATATTATTCTATCATGTAGTATCTTGTAGTCTTTGAAGCATGTTTATTCAAATTGTTCTATATATCACTTATGTGAATCATGAGATATACAATTATATTCTGTTCTGTTATTCTGAAACTACACCATTTAATGTTAATATGTAGTAGGATAAATTCTTTTCTGTGTTTGTATATAGCGCCATGCAGGGAGAACAGGGGTTGCCATCATGTTCTCTTCTATATAGAGGAATTGGGGGTTGTCATCATGTTCTCTTCTATATAAATTATTTGGGGTTGTCGCCATGTTCTCTTCTATACAAATGATTTGGGGTTGTCGCCATGTTCTCTTCTGTATAAATGATTTGGATTTTAATCACGTTCTCATCTGTATAAATGATTTGGGGGTGTCATCATGTTCTCTTCTATATAATGATTTGGGGTTGTCATAGTGTTCTCTTCTATATAAATTATTTGGATTGTAATCATGTTCTCTTCTATACAAATGATTTGGGGTTGTAACCATGTTCTCTTCTATACAAATGATTTGGGGTTGTCATCATGTTCTCTTCTATATAAATGATTTGGATTGTAACCATGTTCTCTTCTATACAAATGATTTGGGGTTGTCATCATGTTCTCTTCTATATAAATTATTTGGGGTTGTCGCCATGTTCTCTTCTATACAAATGATTTGGGGTTGTCGCCATGTTCTCTTCTGTATAAATGATTTGGATTTTAATCACGTTCTCATCTGTATAAATGATTTGGGGGTGTCATCATGTTCTCTTCTATATAATGATTTGGGGTTGTCATCATGTTCTCTTCTATATAAATGATTTGGATTGTAACCATGTTCTCTTCTATATAAATGATTTGGATTGTAATCATGTTCTCTTCTATATAAATGATTTGGATTGTAATCACGTTCTCTTCTATATAAATGATTTGGATTGTAATCATGTTCTCTTCTATATAAATGATTTGGATTGTAATCATGTTCTCATCTGTATAAATGATTTGGATTGTAATCACGTTCTCTTCTATATAAATGATTTGGATTGTAATCACGTTCTCATCTGTATAAATGATTTGGATTGTAACCATGTTCTCTTCTATTTAAATGATTTGGATTGTAACCATGTTCTCTTCTATATACATGATTTGGGGTTGTCATCATGTTCTCTTCTATATAAATGATTTGGATTGTAACCATGTTCTCTTCTATATAAATGATTTGGATTGTAACCATGTTCTCTTCTATATAAATGATTTGGGATTGTCATGGTGTTCTCTTGTAAATATAAATAATTTGAAAATGTCAATGCACGAAGAGTACTAAACAGTTTAAATCTAAAAAATATAAATCCTGTTATTTCACAAGTATTAGTCACTTCTTATTTGTAGCTTGTCGCAGTCGTTTTTAAACAAAGCCATGTTGTGATTAAGAAGAATTTAGTAATTTGCAATATCGTTCAAATATGTATGCATGTAGAAAAACATTGAGAGTGAAGCTGTGAAGGTAAGAATCGGGGAAATAATTGCCATATTTTGCGGATGTCAACGTGTAAAAATGTAAATAATTGTCATATTGTCATTGTTATAAATCCGAATCGAATTGTGATAATTCTCATATCAATATGCGAAAACCGCGCGCATGTTCAATGACAGACTTCTACTTCTACTGACTTGAATCCGAAGCAAATGGTACCTTTAGCTTATTTGAAAGGATTACACATATGTAGTCGATATTAAACGAAACACTACCATTGGTCAAAGGTTGTAAAATATAAATCAACCATTCATTCAGAGAGTTTACAAAGGCTAGAATACTCATAACTTGTGTTTGTGCATACTTTAAAAGAAATTTATTTTGCCTAAACCCTTTATACAGGAAACATCTTGAACAGTGAAGGTAAATGTGTCCGTGTGTCAAAACATTATAAACAAAGAAACCCTTTCAGGTCGAAGATAGAAGTGGTTGTTTTTCTCTTCAAGGACCTTAGATGAATGATTTCAAAAATGACCAGAAAGGGAACTTAATATAAAGTATAATTTTTGCAGAACAGAGAGAATATGAAACGGGTTTGTTTTTCCAATGGCTTTTATGCAGAACAACGAATACATATTCTAATCGATTGAGTCGTCCTGTGTTTGATCTAGGTCGGTGCATTGATATATAACAATACCATAAGTAATATGTTAATACTGACTTAAATGCAAATTCTCAAAATTGTTTTTGGCAATCTGTACAAGATGACAATTCAAATAATAGCATCGTAGGTAATGTTGTTCTGTTAAGTTCGTAATTATAGCTTCAAGGTTATGAAAAAAACATTAATTTGTTTGTCTTGTATATTGAGGAAGAAGGTGCATGGGGATATAACAGCGGACACTTGAGGTAAATTGTAAGCACATTTATACAATTATTCAAGATATCTTACTTTAATTGATGATATATAATTTTGAATACATAGAGTTCAATATCCTTTAACAGAACCACTCTTCCTCTTCCTGGGGACAAATTAGTTTTGATATCTAACTTTAATTGATGATATATAATTTTGAATACATAGAGTTCAATATCCTTTAACAGAACCACTCTTCCTCTTCCTGGGGACAAATTAGTTCTTAAAAAACTTAGAGTAATTAAATGAAATCATTACCTATCTTTTAATTGATCCCACTAATGCAGGAATTTTAACAGGAGTTTACAAGTCGCTGAGATTTCCCAAATATTTTACTTACATTTTAGCTGTTAATTTCGTCAAATACGTTTCTGTGTGATTTTATTTTATTTACTTTCAATATTAAAAGATGACAACATAAATTAATAGATATAGATTTTGAAAAATATATCACGACTTCGTGTTTTCTCTTCACAATAGAGAAAATTACAGCTCGCTACTCATTTAAATATAACATATATTGCGTAGATAAAAAATAATTGAAAGTAAATTCAGTATACCGTTTGGCTATATTAGAACTGTTTACGAATTATAAGATTCTATGATACACGGTAATTAATCAAAACATGGAAGGTCGCTATAATTTCATCCCCGTGCACAAATCACACCAGTGGTAAATAAATTGCAATGAAAGCGACGTTAATCTTGCCAAGGACCACCGTCCCGCGGTGAAGAACAATTACGCCTCACATAATCTCGCCTCTGTAGCTCTGACTTGCCTATGATGGAAAATAATTCAATTATACAGACGCACTGACAGTGATGAGTTCGCCACCAATGATATCTGTCACTGTCAATCATATTACCACAACATGTTTATATCGTTCAATTCACCTGGTCCCTTTGAAGTCGCCGCCAGGTGTGTTGATTCTATTGATTGTGGTGTATCATCTGTCATAATACGGAGGTCTACCGGCCCGGATTCCAGTAAGGGCTAGTATTACTCACGCAACTCGGATTAGATTTGTCAAATAATTTATGTTCTTATTATTGAATCATTTGATTGAATCATGATCTTATTATTGTATCCCGCATTAACATATATTTCATTTCTAGACATATTTATGTAAGATTCATTCTCAAATCAATGTTTCTCTTATACAAGACATTGTAATAATGTATATATATATGTATATATTGAACAGATCATATTTAAACTATTTTGATAATGGTATGAAGAAAACCTATTTCATATGATATTCCTCGCCGGCTGATTGCTGAATCAGGAGCCAAAACTCATTTTTAAAATGGTCTTAAAGTAGACCTAGGGTTTTTAATAAAATTTGTTTTGATCCCTGACGAAATTGAAATGAAAGATCTGAAACTTTTGCAGACACTTTAAAGAATATGAACGAGAGTCAATTAAATTCTTAGTTTATTTTACCTACGTGTAACCATACATGTATAAATATGACCTTTATCACAATCATCCCAGTTTTTATCATAGCTCATGCATTTCAAGAGTGTCTAAACGAGATGACTTTGTGACATGTATTACTTTAGCAATTAACAATTAACTGTAACATAAGTCACTTCAAAGATCAGTCTGTTTAAAACTAACTGGTAACGGAGATGGACCTTCTATTGGTTCCTTTATAGGTTACGAATGAGAGTCTTAAGGAACATTTCAGGCAATGCGTGAGATACCTTGCTAAATGCCCACCACCGGAATAGTCAGTTAGAAGGTAAATTATTTTTTCGCTTTGTGTGTCTTTTACCCGTCTTTTACTTATATGTTTATGTACATTTGAGTATAATTTTGTTCTATCAAGTTTCATATGCCTAAATAGCCGAAAATTCTTTTACCTTGTGTAGATAAGGATTGATGTATACAAATAATTTAAAGAAATTTGTGACACGGAAATAAAATAATTTTCTCAAGCACGACACAAGAATCTGTGTCGAAACGTCGCATACAATGAACAAATAAGTTGTCGCATATATTCCTCTGCATTATTGTCATACCAACTTCTCAAATGCCTCTCAAAGAGGTTAGCAGCACTTAGCCCAACTTGGTAAATTATCCATCATCACTATTTTGAAAGATGGAGATAGATATTATCAAGCTATATTCCACTTTTCTTCTGACCAAGACAGTACTAAACTTAAGGGATGAAATCTATACCTTGATGAAGAATTCCGATGCTCATCTATATAAGAACATTTGATTTAGCTACACTATCACCTGCCGATAGAACCGTGTAGTTACTGCAGATTGCAGAGATCAAAAGTAAATCAAGTGAACTTTGTTTAAACATTTTTTGATCACCGAGTTCTAGCATGCAAATATCTCTGGAGTGTCCAGGTCTTATCAAAATTGGGTCTTTTTCAGGTTGAAGGTATGCGAGCTAGAGATCGGAACGCCTTAGTGTTAGTATGCAACAATCGCATTAATGACGCCATGTTGCCAACATCCTAGCCGGAAGTCATTTCAGTTTGCGGAAATGCGATGCAGAGAGTTTGGTCCATTGCAAACAGTGGTTGTGTGTTGACAAGTGTGTTTTTGAGTCTAATGATGGTGTTGATGAAGACACACTTATATATAGCTATCCCGGGTGCGATGTTAGCTTCACCAGCTCGTGTTCGTGTCAACAACAGGTGCCCGTTGATAACACGACTATATGACATTCACCTCACTTCATCATGTGCCATGTAAACTTAGGGTAGTAATACTGGTGAGCACTACGAAATGCTCTCGGATAATTAAACCAATTTCATATTGGTTCAAATAGGTGAAAAAGAAGGTAGATAATGAATATAGAACGTGAGTAATTGGATTGTTTGTCTTCAACCTGAAAATGTCATGGACGCCAAGAAGCCCCTCGTTGCACATGTACACATATGACGTTCTATATATTATATTTACACTTATTGCTGGTACAGATGATTGTCAAACTTTATTTGTAGTGATACAGTTCGCAATACGATATACAAAAACGATAGGGATCCAAACGAGTCACGATTCTATTTTTGACAAAGAGATTGAATTTTCTATTAAGAAAACATCTGTTAAAACAACGATACCTATACACACAATATAGAATAATATATCACAATACATAATTATATCACTAGATAAGTATCACGATTATCGCCATGAGGTGTACAGCTGAGTATCATAAGTGTGTTCACTTGCTAATGTACTTTAGTGCAAATTTTATGTAATTTAGGTTTCGATTGGACGTCAGTCAAATAAATCCATCAGCAATGACAAGGGATCATCGGTTTAATAACTATTATCAAACAATATTCTGGGATTGTCTGGTTCATGGTGCAGAATTTGAAAGTTTGGCTTTCGAAAATATACAGATTGGGTAATATTTTTGAAATTTGATTCTCTGAATTTTCTATTAAAATGTTCCGTATGGACTCCCTGAGAAAATAATCATTATCTCTGCATTGACTTAGTGCAAAGGAAGAATATGACTTATGCCTAAATCTGTTGATAACTTATTAAGAATTTTATAAAGAAAAATAATAAATAGCGTTTTCGAAATTTCGACCCCTGGTCACTTCAATGTCATGCCAAATTCTTACGGTAAACTATTTGATGTGACATAAGAATATGTTAACATAAAATGAATCTTAACTTATATAGTGAAATTTCAATATGATCCATTTCGTTTTGCAATGCTAGGATGCCTGAAAGACATCCCAAATTACATGATATTTGCGCTCGAATACGAAGGTAAGTGAACAAACTTAAGGTACGATCTGTATCAAATCCGAATTGATGTCAATTTAAACTATGCAAAAATTTATTCATATCAATTAAAGACATTTTTGATAATTCAACAAGTTTCTTTATTCATGGTAATTGGTTAAATGTGTCCCTTAAAACACACAGAGATTAAAGACATGCTGAAGATCTCCAACAAATGTCTTGATAATACACATACAAATTGAAAACATGTTTGATGTGATCACTGAATGTCTTGATAACCATAATATTTTGTGCCTATTGTCGTATTGAATGAGTTCATCTTCAATCCAGTTTTATTGTCGTGTTATATTACAACAAGATGGCGCCCTGTTCTTCTATCTCCTCGGGGGTTAGATCAAGGATTACTGGATGAACCTGCCCACCCGCCCTCGCCCATTGATCTTCAAGTATTTCTAATTGGGAGTCAGTATACGGTCCCTCCTGCTGGGAACCA
Organism: Steromphala cineraria; assembly: GCA_916613615.1. NCBI lineage: Eukaryota > Metazoa > Mollusca > Gastropoda > Trochida > Trochidae > Steromphala > Steromphala cineraria. Next base: position 4,016,951 of record OU744729.1, read on the forward strand.
ATCAAATCTCTGGATGAGAGGGAGAGGTATACAGTTTACGAGCGGCCACCGTCAACACAGATGCTGCAGTTTACAATTCATTACTGTTTTACTGTTCCAATAAACTTCAATTATAACCTGCGTTATGTTATTGATAACGCAAAATCAATGGAACAATAGAAAATTGGTAATCAGTTGACACAGATAAACATATTTCATGTTTCAAGGAGTGACAAATTAGTTGCTTAACTGTTCTGGAGGTTGAGTCCCAATATAGAGGTAGTTGGATGTCATTACCTACATATCATTTAGAGAACGTTAATGACGTTTAGGGTGTGTTCTGATTGCAACTTGATAACGATTTAAAGGGGCAGTAGCACGTTTTTAGGGAGCATATAACGTCATGTCAGGAAAATGAAAATTAATGGTTCCAATTGAAAGACAATGTATTTAAACTAAATGGAGCAGTAATGATTCAAATATATAACGTAAAGTTTAGCCATGCGATTCCTTTTTCTTACACAAAATGAATTAGAGGTGTTCACACAAAATGGCCGCCAATGGATTTTATGTGAATCTTCATACTTTGTCCTCTGACTATGGATGATTAGCTTGTGTAATGAGATTTTGACACTGTCAAAATAATACATTTAACATTAACTTACAATTATCAGTGAAATTTTTTAAATATAAAAATCTTGCTACTGCCCCTTTAAGAATCAACACCAAAATGTCTAAATCTGTGAAAAGCGCATTTGAACTACTGTAAGATATAAGTAACTTATGTAATGAAATGGAAACGAATGAATTTTATTTCTATTCAATGTATGAATCAGTTTGCCTACTCTAAACTACCACGGGTAACAGTTAAGATTTAACTGACTCATTTACATTCTGATAGTATCTTGAACTCATTGATATGTTTGGAATACAATTCGAATACTATGAAGTTGTTCCAATTTCACTTGTTTACAATAAGAACTATATTTATCACAGATGCCAGAGTTGTTGACATTGACCACAGTGGTAAATCGTCACTAAATGTGTATATACGTTAACATTGATTGCAAATATACGATACCTCTCCCGGGGTGTATTGAAGATGACGTGCCACAACGTCCAGAAGATGATGTTCACACCTACAATCTTACCTTGGGGTAAATATTTCCCATTGTCGTATTTAGAAAACATGTCAAAGCGTTGCTCATGACGCTGTACGTGATGCCAGCTCAAATATGCATGTATGTCAAAAGCATCTTGAAAAACCTCAAAGGAAGGTAATAATTTCCAATGTAGGTAAACTGTAAAGATATACATGAAATAAAATCATCTAGTTTATGTACCATCCAGTAATATTGCTGCTTCTCTGTGAAGTCAAAATTCGAATGATATGATAACAAAGCTTTAATGTATTTCTCTGCTAATCTATAAAGTGTTTAATTTATTGATAGGAGTTACGAAGTGGAATACATATAGCATTTAGAAAATCAGTAATTCTAGATCAATATTGTTTGTGTACTTTCAAGGCGTTTGGAAGAATATTGTTTTATTAAGATGTCCTCTAACAAAAAGCGATGAAATACAAGATAATTCAAGACTGAGGACCAGAAGATCTCACAAAACGTAAAATGGTAGTTACCTGTACTTGAAGCACACCTTTCAACTCTTTCAAAGATGAAGTAGTCTTGTCTAGCATTTGAGTTCAGATAGTCGCCCAGTGTATCAAGCACTTACAACCTTCAACCTTCGACATAAAAAAATGTCAAAATATTAGTTAATACTAGTTTTCTTTATAGAACATGTAAAAGTTGTTAAGGTATTCTTCTATGAAATAATGTTTATTGTAAACTGGTCCTTGTAAAACTATAATTTATACTTTGGTTCTGATTTCAATTAAGTATCTGCTGTTATATTTGATAATAAATAACTGAAACACACACTTTCCCTTTTTTCACTTTCCCATTTTAATTAATTCAGATCAAGTTAGTGCTTTGCGTATATGCAATATTTAATAATGTGGTTTATACAGGTTGTATTCAGTAATAAACCATTTGCATTACATGAAGAAGGAACATGTAGGTTATAGAGAGTCAATCTTTTGAACTCTTTTTGAATGTTAGCAGTGCATTGAGAATTGGTATACATAATGTTCACTAAGGTTGGTTATGAATGTCATGCATACACCTTCGATTTGGTAAGAGGAATACACATGCTTTCTATTCAAGGCATTGGCTATATTATGTGTATACCTGTTGAAACATATATGGATTGTATAAATCGCTTTCCAAGAAGTTTTGTTTTCGACAGACGTTTTGGGATTTACTTAAAAAAACATAGAATATGAATGTTAAGTAAATAGAAGTTGTTATCGACATGAAACGTCTTTTTTCGACGCTTTATCTTGGCATGACGTCCGAAAAGGCTTTTTTCATTCTCCTATCACATCTGGTTAAAACAATTTTAAAGACGAATATTTTCTAAACAATTTATTTTCAGAAACGTGGCCAAATAATGTTTCAAAAGCCTGAAGTTACGATAGTTTGTTCTTTAAGATATGATGAAGCCATGTGTTTGTTTATCTATCCCATGTGGATTAAACAATCCTGCTTTCTATGTGGTGATTGATGTGATTCGTTTGCTGTTAAGTGTATTGATAAAGTAGACTTGTAAACACCAAGCTTGTATGTATACATTAAAGTACAAAACGTTGTGTGATTAATATAAAATAATTTAATGTTTCAAAAGTCATCGGAAGTACAAGCAAAGCCATCCTGGTTCAATCCTATAAATTGAAAATGATTAAACTTTTGATGAAAGATAATAGTCATTAGAAAGTAAATTAAGATTTGTTTTTAATCTTGTTTACCGTAATAAATCTGTCTACCTATGTCTTGATGGCAATCAACAACAATCAATAAAAGCTATCAACTATCTGACGGAAGACGTCTTGCTGATATGTTATCAACGGAACCGGGGTTTGAAATTAGTGAATCTAATGCAAGGTTTAATAAGTAAAGACATTTTAACTGCCTGCGCACCTGTCTTGTGGTCCAGGTGTGGCAGGTAACTATCTACCTTGCTGCCACCAGCTGGTGTAGGCTTACCTGAGAAATCACCCCACATGGTGCAGCCTTATCTCCGCTCTAATAACTATCTGGTAAACAATCAGCGTAGATGTAAACTATTCTTTAAATCTGTGCCCTGCCTAATTAAATAAATAAACTTGAAACCATTTATGTGAATGTCGTAGAATGGTCACCTTTATGTTGTTCATTTACAATAAAAAGACAAGATTTCATTTGCGATATTTCTGTACATTGATTGGTGTTTTTAATCTTGTAAACATATTTTCAGAAAAATAGGATAAAATTTACATACTCGTGCATAACAATTGACAAAAAATAAGATGAATATACTGAAACTTCGTTTGTTTCATTTTTTCCAAATATCTAATTGATTCAAATTTCTTCTTCAGACTGAATATTTATTTTCGCAAAAAGTGAATGACTATCACGATACTGTGATGTTAACGTCTTTGCAATCTTTTAGTCATCAGAATGGGTAATATCACTTGTTTTCTTTAGAAGTGATGACATGGTTCCATTTCATGGGATTGGCAGAAGTTCTGCGAGTTCTGCTGCGTTCTCTCTTCTACTGAGCCAGTCAATTACGTCCATGGAAAGAATAAATGCATCTTTGATCTTGTTATAAAGAACTCCCATATAAAACATATGAAAGATGTATATTGATTTAAACTTCTGTATTGCAAACTAACACTTTTACAGTCTTGTAATAAAAAAGTTGAAGAAACTCATTCATCGATTTATTTATTCCTCAATCAAGTTATGAATGTCTCTTAAAGAAGCTTCTCTATAGAGAATTCAATATCGCGTGATGAAAGAAAACACTGATGTTTTAATATTAAAAACAAAAAATATAAATATAGTTTTTTTTTATTTGAATAATACGATGGCGGGATTTTAAAACTTTCTTACTTGTTTATTATCATGAATTACGTCAATTATAATTCCAAAGAACGTATTATAAAGATATAGAAATTAAAATCCTTCAAATTCAAATTAAAAAATAGTAAGATAAATAAATGTATAATTAAAGCAATTAAATAATTCATGTTAACCAAGTGCTTCTCAACACGACAACTAGCAAAAATGTTGAACTAGAAGAAAAAAGTTGAACTACTGCAACTGATTATAAACAATTTCTAAGTAAGATGTGAATGGTTACTGTTCGATTGCTGTCTTACAGGGGTAAAGAAGAACATCTAACATGTAAACTTATGTTGAAATATAATCTGATACGATATATTTAAAAGGAAGCTTATGTCTTTTTCAGATGTTGCGGTTGCTTCATGTGTACGTATGTAGTAATATGTTCACTATGTATAACGAGCCGGGCTCCATAACCGAATAAAGCATCACTTCTCTTCAATTAGGAAGCTTATGTGTATACCAAAACAGCGTTCTATAGCGAATATCCTCTCAAGTCGTCAAGCCGTTGATCAGGATTCGTTTAAATATGTCACATGTCTTAGAACATACTTATGGCGATGATCATAATTATATTGACCTGCAATAAAATGAACATAGACAAGAAAACGCCAATAAAATTGACATAAATCGAGATTAAACGTTTTTTTGGATTTATTAAACTCAATTTGCTACGCCCCATTTCCTATGTACTCACTCCAATCCAGTCATGGTTGTACCGAACCTGTACCATAAAATTTAAATCAAATAAAGTTTCCCTTATTTGAGAATAAGGTACATGAATATAATATTTTAAAAAGATGAAAAGAAATTGAAAACTTCAATAATAAATGAGTATCACTCATAATCATTATCATTCAACATATTACTATGATTGTAATGATGGCTATTATACAAGGGAGCTGTGTACAGTGTAATAATTTCGGTGTATTGGTTTAAACATATTTATGAATAAAAACTGACGGGATGGGCAAACATGCAAATCTTATATGAATGTCGCTCCCAACAACATACACATATTGACATTCATTAAATGATGATGACGTTCACAGAACAATAGAAAACAGATCAGATATGCATGTGTAGCAGGGTCAACTTGTCAAAAGATAACAAGGGCTGCTGGTAGGGTTCGATCCGAAGTTTATTCCAAATCTTGTATTAGAACATAGTTTTATACAATTAAAACATACAATATTAAAATATATCACTCTGCCACACATGTACATTTGCAGGCTTACAAGGCTTCACAAGGTATCTAAGGAAGGTGAGGTAAGTTGGTTAAGAAATATAAGAAAATCTTTTTGAGGAAATTATGAAATCATGGACATATATTAAAAGTTCGTGTTTTTCTTGGTGAGTGGATCCAGAATTGCCGTAGAGAATAGATGGTAGATTCTTAATTAAAAACAGTATGTGTTTGGTCTTAATTCGTGGTAAGTGGAATAGAAAAGGAGAAATGGAGCGCATCCTCAAAATGAGTGTATTGCTTAATTAAAGCGTGATATATTATTTCGGGAACGATACAGAACTTGATTGGTCAACAAGATGAGATGAACTTATGTAAAGACCCCCCCCCCCCCCCTTGCAACAAATATATGAAATGGAACATAACAGTGACTAGAAAGGTAACAAATTTAATCTCCGAAACGTATTTCAAATTGGTAGAATATGCTTGTCGAGAATATTGATGTTTGATTAAGGGCAGATTTAAACATCTTTATAAACAACATTTATAAAGTTTGAATCACACTTTCTTGCTGGGTCTATGCCTAAGTTATTTCGTTGTTCAGTGTTGTGTTCTTGGGTTGAAGTTTAACGTCTTCTTCCACTATCGGGTAATGTCGCCGACGTGAGGCCTATGCCTTAGTTATTTCGTTGTTCCTTGGAGTGTTTCATTTGCTTTATATCTATCACTATTTGAAAATAAATAAGGCTATTAAAGAACTTTAAACATTTCAAAGAAGACCTTTGTCGTCCAACCCTCGCCCGGATTGAATGTTAATCAATTCAATCTTACCCCAAGCAGTGATACCGCCCCACGAACCTCCGCACACTCTGTCGACTCACAGTCCCTACATTGTTTTCCATCAGTGAATATGAAATTGATTTATTCCAGTTCTCATTGTGACTGAAGACAGTAATTGCTGGACTAATAATAAAGCGTTGATGACTGAGGGAAACAACGAAGGACTAATGTGTTCACCTTGTTCAACCACCAACTTGATTTAAACCCCAACCGCCAGTCATCCAGACCTACCCACCAGCTCGATTTAAACCCCAACCCCCAGTCATCCAAACCTACCCACCAGCTCGATTTAAACCCCAACCGCCAGTCATCCAAACCTACCCACCAGCTCGATTTAAACCCCAACCCCCAGTCATCCAGACCTACCCACCAGCTCGATTTAAACCCCAACCCCCAGTCATCCAGACCTACCCACCAGCTCGATTTAAACCCCAACCCCCAGTCATCCAGACTACCCACCAGCTCGATTTAAACCCCAACCCCCAGTCATCCAGACCTACCCACCAGCTCGATTTAAACCCCAACCCCCAGTCATCCAGACCTACCCACCAGCTCGATTTAAACCCCAACCCCCAGTCATCCAGACCTACCCACCAGCTCGATTTAAACCCCAACCCCCAGTCATCCAGACCTACCCACCAACTTGATTTAAACCCCAACCCCCAGTCATCCAAACCTACCCACCAGCTCGATTTAAACCCCAACCGCCAGTCATCCAAACCTACCCACCAGCTCGATTTAAACCCCAACCCCCAGTCATCCAGACCTACCCACCAGCTCGATTTAAACCCCAACCCCCAGTCATCCAGACCTACCCACCAGCTCGATTTAAACCCCAACCCCCAGTCATCCAGACTACCCACCAGCTCGATTTAAACCCCAACCCCCAGTCATCCAGACCTACCCACCAGCTCGATTTAAACCCCAACCCCCAGTCATCCAGACCTACCCACCAGCTCGATTTAAACCCCAACCCCCAGTCATCCAGACCTACCCACCAGCTCGATTTAAACCCCAACCCCCAGTCATCCAGACCTACCCACCAACTTGATTTAAACCCCAACCCCCAGTCATCCAGACCTACCCACCAGCTCGATTTAAACCCCAACCCCCAGTCATCCAGACCTACCCACCAGCTCGATTTAAACCCCAACCCCCAGTCATCCAGACCTACCCACCAACTTGATTTAAACCCCAACCGCCAGTCAGCCAGACCTACATACATGCATAGTTAATATACGAAGCTTTTGAAATATTTCCCGATAGACATTATTATTTCAAATAAAACTTTAAAAGCGCCCCTAATGAATATCATGTAATTTGGGTTTCGCTTTGACGTTCATAAAACTATTTTGGGGTCGCCTTGGTGCTCAGTGTCGACATTTGGCATTGTTAAATAGACAGATTAAAATCATCCATGTAAACTTTGTAGTAAAAAAATCATCACCGTTACGCTGCCTTAAGGCAAAGGAACACATTTGAATAAGAACTAAAGCTGTTGATCACTTTTGAAAGATTTTGTAGAGCAAAATATACACAAAGAACTTAATTAAGCACCCCCTATTTTGTAAAATGAATTTGGGTGCTCTTGGACTATTTGGATTAATTTGATGTATTGACCACTCCAGATATAACAATTGCCTTTTTATTGACTATTTAATGGAACCAAACATCGCTAGTGTGCAAAAATAACGAAAATATGAGAAAAACTGTAAGACTACTGAAATTTGGCCAAATATAACTATTGTTATTGGGGGAAAACTACACATTAAACTTTGGATGTTATGAATCAAAAATAACAATTTTGATCTCTAGTTGACATTCATACACAAAAACCCTTTTTCTCATGCATGATAAGAGTCTAGCAAGACATTGAATTTTCAGTACTTTTTTCATCAAAAATTGATAAAATGCCTATAATCTTAACATCTGTGAGTAAATGTTAGATTTCTTGAGTTGAACTTGTTGATCAAACACTTCTTCTTCCTATAGATAAGCCATTATCTTTGACAGTGGCCAATTAATGTCTTTGTGCAGTTTTCTTTAAATTCGATTTTTGATAACTTTGTGATTTTGAAGGTTCATACTGCTTTAACGATTGACTTTTGCTATGAGGTTATTTACTAAAAAGTCATCAATTCACTCAAGAGAATAATAAAAATCACATTGCAGCAACAAATATTGACTTTCATTTTCAATTGTAAGGTAACTTGGATTTTGACTAAAAAATACCAAGTTTTTGTAAATCCAGTTATTCAGCGACAGTGAATCATAAACCGAATGAAGTTTTTGTTCCCACAATGCTAGATGATCGTTCTATTAAAAAATCCTTATTGTTTGATTGTACATTTGTTTTGTTTATTATCAGCAGTGTTTTTCTGTTTGAAAAAGTGGGGGGTGCTTAATTAAGTTCTTTGTGTATAGAAATCAATGTTTTCGAAAATTTGACCCCTGGTCACTTCAAAGACCTGCCAAATTTGTTACAGCTATCAGCTATGCAGTGAAATTTCATCATTATCGGTTTCGTTTTCACAATGACGTTACAAATTACATGATATTTGCACTAGAATACGAAGATAAGTGAACAAACTTAGCAGCTTAATGCTCTCATTGCTCCTGGAACAATCCTCAAAGCATCTTTCTTTCATACATTAGCCTGTTAACATTTGTTAACAGTCAATTTACCATAAATGAACAACGAATTCTATACGAATTTTTTAATTATTTTTAAAAGGTCTTGAAATAGAAACATTAACTGATAACACTATTCAATGAAATCAAATGGCTTAGAATAATATTAATTTGACAAATGAGGACTTAATCTTCATATAAATATGTGCAGTAAACATATTTTTGTGGACAGCACCTGTCAGGATATGACAGGCTTCCGCTAGCGACAGTCGGTCTCATTGAAAACTAATTATCATTCCAAATAACTCACAATACAAATCCAAATGAAGATATTTGATCATACACTTAACTTGAGTAATTTTCTTTTGTTAACCGGTACCTAGGAATATTGATACACAGTAATCAAAGCGCTTAAGACAATAAGGAGAACTGACACCGGCTTTGGTTTGATGGAATGCTTATATTGTGGTATTTGTCATTGCTTTCATCGTTCATTTGTATTCCTGTAGCTTATGAACTCCTTGTTTATCAAATACATAAATAGTCAAAAAAGTGTTGTACCCCCACCCTGTTTTGATAGGATATGATAGTGGTGATTGTTAAAGAAAACAGCATAATAACATTTAAATTAATGATTGAGAGATTGGGAAACATTCAATTGACTATGAATCAGATCTTAAGATTTGCTCTCAACCAGTCGGTCCATAATGTCCAAAACATGTTCAAGCGGATTTAGATCCGGACTCATTGCAGCCGACAGGAGGTGTGTCAGGGAATTGTTCTGGATTGCCTACCTCGCAACTCGATGTGGTCTAGCATTATCGTAAATGAAGACAGGTCTTGTTGCAAGTGCAAGGGTTGTCGAAATGGGGCACGGCAACAGGTTCAATGACTTACGGTATCTCCTGTCAAGTTACCTCGTTTGGTAACAAGATCAAGTTTGCAGTCACATGAGAAGCACCCCAATACCATCATATATCCTTCGTCAAAAGGTTTATGGCTTGATGTTTTTGTGGTGCTTGCGCTGTTCCTGGACGCCTCAAACTCTGATCCTGTCATCCACATGCAGAAGAAACCTGTTTTCGTCTGACCAGTGAACCTTCTTCCATGATCTTAAATTAAACCAAAGTTTTTCTCTACACAATGCCTCAGGCAACTGCTTCTGGTCGTTTCTGGACTTCAATCAAGCGGCCTTGAGTCGATTTCTGACAATTTGGTGACTGAACAGACGGTGTGGAAGCCACGTACAAACCTTAGCAATGATCTGTCCTCACTCACGGAGATGATACGTTGTCTACCTGAGGGTATTGCGATTCTTCACATCATTGGTTGGTGCATATTTTCTGGCTAAACGACTTATAGTAGAGTAATGACGTCCAGTTCTTCTTGAAATACACTGTATCCTTGAGAGAAAGATCATTTCCCACAAGACCAATAACCTGCCTCTGATAATCTAGCAGCCCGTTTTTGGGAAACAATGGCTCGAACGGCTTGTATCAACGTTTTATAACCAAAATTGATCACTATTCCACAGTGCAAACTTCTTAAATCGTGGAGAAATAAGTGCGAGTTCAGCTTGTCGAGCTTGGGTGAATAATATCCCTACATATATAAAATAAAATCAAATCTACTACATATCAGATTCATGGATACACACGACATTAACTGGGGTTTGGTGTGTGCCGAAATAACTTTTATTTGGAGATGCAAAACCGTTTCTACTATGTAAATAACAAGATGGGCCTGCAGTCTCCTTCAGCAGGAAAGCTAAGGAGAATGAAGATGGTGAGCCTAGATCTAAACCTTATGTTCAAAGGATAATTCAAATTGGCATAAGAGTGAGCTTGCACTCAAATTCATAAAAGCGATTATCATACAGAATATCATGTCAGCCAGGAACTATTGCAACTGTCACAGTTCTGATCGATAGAGTACCGAAATATCCTTGTCCCTGCAGTATCGCGTTCTACGTGACATGTCCTACCGTGACAAATATCTCGACTACAAAGAACTAATAGTTTTTGTCAAACTAAGCTCTGTTAACGATAAAGATCCATTAAAAACATACAAGCAGCTTGAATCAGCTGACAATCAAAGCCGTCAAGGAATGAGCCTAATAAGATCACCTCCTTTGGGAACTGGAATGGCTAAGCTGGGATATGGTTTTAATACGCTCGATTATAAGGTGAAATGGACTGATGTTGGAGTCCGATAGTGACTGACAAATCGCCATCCTAAGGAAGGGAAGTCATTTGTATTACAGCGCTTAGACACGTTTGAAGATCCCGCAATACAGATATAACGCTCATTCTACCACAAGGGAAGAGTATTACTGATTGCCTGTTTAATAACAGTCATAACTGCGCCTTCTTCGGACACGGTGAAATATGAACAGTTTCACTTCTGTCAACTTATGTCTGCTTCCGGGATAAGATGAACGGGTTACTGGATACCGCTAGGAAACTATGTGATGACTTTCCAAGATTTGCATGTGAATGATGTCAAATTTTATCGAATGAATAAAAAAAGTCATTGATGCACGAGATAAGGTATAGAATACTTAATTCTCCTTTGATAAATGAAAATTTTGTAGCACAATGTCTAGATGTTAGAAATTTCCTAAGCGCTAAGATAATGGTGAGCAATTGATTTTATGTTTCGAAATTGTAGGATTGGACCAAACTAACGATGAAAACTAGTTTGGTGCTTAATTTGTCGCGAGCTGTTTCAGCAAAATTTTGATATGTATTCCATAACTTGTTTCACAATGTCATAGAGTTAAGACCTGGAACAAATTGGTCGAAGGCGGCAAGAGGAATTAGATATTGTTGAAGTTAAGTCATTACAAAGTGCAACTATGTAACTATGAAACTAAGAACTTTATCGTTTTCAAAGTAGCCACAGTTTGCATCACATTAAAGGGGCAGTAGCACGTTTTTTTTAAATTTCATATTTTTTATTTTTAACTGATAATTGTACGTTAATGTTAATTGCATTATTTTGATGGTATCCAAAATCTCATATCACAAGACAATCATCCTCAGTCAGAGAACAAATTATAAAGATTCACATAAAGTCCATTGGCGGCCATTTTAAATTGAACTCCTTTAATACATTTTGTGCTAGAAAAAGGAATCGCCTGGCTGAACTTTACATTATATGTTTGATTTATTACTGCTTAATTTAGTTTACATTGTCTTTCAATTTGAACCATTTATTTGCCTGATATCACCTTTTATTATATGAATGAAGGTGAGATACTCTATTCTATTAGTAAAATAAACCCTCTATCTGGCTACAGTAACGATAAACTTTATCGTCACTCTACTGAGTGGTGATAAACTTTATCACCACTTGAGTGACGTCAAGTTTAAGACTTTGACGTCATGTAACAATGGTCTGACGTCATGAATTCTCATATGACGTCACACTGTTACCGCGGTGACGGGCTCTTCCAAGCGGCCGCTCAACATGAAATTGGCCTTTTTTGACGTAATTAGAAGGATTTCATCATATAATAAATAGAATATCTGTCAATTCATGACAAATACCATGTTTATCTCATCTCGTGAGGTAGACAAGTTAAATATTTTCATTCGTGGCTACGCCACTCGTGAAAATATAAACTTTATACCTCACTCGATGAGATAAACATGGTATTAGTAAAGAAAAGACAGATATCCTATAAATGTCCCCTCTAAAAACATGCTACTGTCCCTTTAAGTGCTTTATCATGAATACGAGCAAATGCTTTGATAACAGAAATGAAACACAGTTTGAAAAAAAGATATCTTAGTATTATGATCAATAAAACCCACATACGTAATATAAGAACAACACCCAGACTTATAGGCTTTGAAGTCAAGAGATTCCATAAGGCTTTTTACATCAGCACACAAACACATACAAACACATATACACGAGTATCAACCTCCGCAAAACACAGACACAGACAGACAGACAGAGAAACAGACAGACAACACACAACTACCCACAGACACAGACAGACGGACAACACACATATACCCACAGACACAGACAGACATAAATATCATTTATATAGACAGGATTCAGAAAACACAGTATTTTCGAGTATTCAGTCGATATATATTTATAAAATGCTAGTTGAAGAAACGTCGTCATATCAAAACATGTTACGGAAGTCACTGCCATAGACCACCAAAGAGAAAACGTGTTTTACACATATGATGTTAAATAGGTATCACATGCGGGAGGTCTTTGACACATGTCAAGTAAACAAATAAAGCATTTGTTTTCCTCCTGATTTGTTTTGCAATATTGCAACAATTATGATATCTCTGTTGAGAATTCTGATTTCTTTTATAATCTCCTATTCGTTCCATGGTTAACTTTTCAAAGGATGAGTGTATATTATTATACTTTCAGCATTATAAGAAATAGGAATAAAACCCTAATCACTGCAGAGTACTTTTTCCTTTTGGTTTTTCGTAATTCTCGTAAATGGCTAAAACATACATTTCGCTCAGATCACTATGCCAATCCTTGAATAATTTGAAGCATTCATATCAGTAAACGTTTGACCTTTTCGATAGCTCTATTGTAATTCTCATAAAGGACACTGCAACTTTCTCTGTTAAACCCCCGCCAGTAAATCAAGGCTCCTTTTGTTTGCACTAAATTCCTCGAGTACAAGTCGCCATAGAGAAAACAGCACATCTCCTTTAAACGATACCATTTGGCATTGGAAGCAATCTCGTGCGGATTAGCCCCTTCTCGCGATAAATTGATAGCCTTATTACAAATTGACTGCGCGATAATTCTCCCGACTTCAATTACCGGGGGCAGATAGAGACACTGATGCGCTCCTAGTGTCGACCTCCCCGGCTCAAGGAGCGGGATAACGACACCCTGGGGGCTATACCTCCCGGGGAGCGGAGCTGTGGTTTGTTAGGGAGGGAGGGGAGAGGTGTTGGGATACACCTTGCATCCGGAACTATTTTCATCTCCAAAGTCTTCTCACATCCATCGGCGTTCACTAACACGTGAACAGTAACACGTTTTTTTACAACTCTTATAAGATGCATAATCGGGAAGTGTTGATTATGTGTTATAACTACTTTGGATGAAAATCGACAAAATGTTTCTGCTTTTAACATAAACAAGGCCTCGATTGAAGTTACAAAACAAGAAAAATTTATCTATTTGGTATTTGGGTATAAATATGCCAGTTAGGTTAACCAATATGAACTGAGATTACTCTAAAGAGGCAATAAAACGTTTTTTTGGGGGGTGAATTAATCAATCTCATGAGAATAAATAATACCAATTTCAAAACAATATTTTTAAATCAAAAGTAGTAGTTCGAAAACGAATATATACCTTTCCGTTATGCCTCATATGATTAAAAGGTGTTCACACTAAAGTAGCAGCAGCAGTTTTCGCTTCATATTTCATGATTTCGTCTACGACTATGGAAAATCGGGTTAACCAACGAGATGTTTGACCTTTGAAGATAATTCAGTTGTCATAAACTCAAATATCATTATCAAATAAAATGAATACTAAAGAATTGGAAAAACAATTGGGGGAAATAAGATTGAGGAAATATATTTTCAAAAATATTCGTGTTACGGACTAAACTTGTAATTCATGAAAGTAGACCCGGAACTTTATACACTAAAGAAAAAAGGTCTTACAAGCTACAACATAATAAGGAGTGTTCTGTGCAAACGACAGCTAGGAGATCCCAGCGAGAGATTATGTTTTCAGTTAAGTGTTAAAGATAGACTGTAGGTACAATGTGATTGTGTATAACACTACGAGCACGTGCTCTCCGTGTGGGACTATCAATATCCAATATGTCTGCCACCTCCCATCTAGTAAAGGTCGTTGAGAACTGCATGTTGGCATGAAATATGAAAATAAATGTTATATATGTTAAAGAAATACAGCTTCATATGAGGTCCTAGCAGTTTTAGAATTTCACTTTATTTATAAATATGTTGTTTTCTTTCAAATACATTGTGATAATCATTCAAAAATACTCTAAATGACCATTCGAGACCAACTCAATAACAGGTCGGGACATTATGAAAGAAAATTATAATTCCATAAGAAAACAGATATTTGTTTACGATACAGTGACATTTTCTCTAATTAATGATGTAGACGTTTCAAATATCTGAAGTTCTGAGGAGACTATTGGACTAACGTATAAACAACAATTTCAATTCAAATATCTGGTGAAGTCATATAAGCAACAACCAGCTTTGTAGCACAATAACATATTTAAAGTAAAAAATCGATAAAATTAGGGCAGGTGGTTCCCACGAAGATCCATCATCGAAATAGAGACATATCAATTAATTCTCCTTGATATGACAGGTGAATAAGTGACATTATGATCTCCCAACTTAGAGAGGTGTCAATCAAGGACCGATAACTCAAACAAAAAGGCGAATTTATGGACTTTGTGGCTTGGGTGTCTCGTGCTTCTTTGAAAGAAGGCTTCTGATTGGTTGGGAAAGATAGAAAACTGATTTGTTACGCGATAAACGGAAACACCCCTGCCGCAAGCTTGACGGAACCCCTCAGACGTACATGCCACGCTTTAATGTTACGTGATGGATAAAGCATCAGTTTTACTTGAACAATGCCACTCGGTGCAAGCCTTTGAAAACACAAGAAATTTATGACCGAATTATTCAAAAAAGTTCCTTGTAGGTTTTAGACTATATAAATACATCGGAATATTATGTAAAGTATTCCTTTGTACCAAGCATATCAAATATAATTGGACAATAGATGCTTGTTATTCAACTCGTTGAATTTGAATTGTGGACTGCAGGCAGGGCGATGTTTAGTCCCAAACCCGCAGATACATTCAGCTTGTATATATAGAATAGTTAGTTTGTACCAGTTATGCATTAATCCAAAGGTTACCTTTATTAATCTTATCTTGAGTTTCTTCATGATTTTTTTATTGTCTTGATAACAAGTGAAGGGAAAAACACATATACTTAACAAGTATACATTGATGGACGTACACAACTAAAAGTAAATTTCACTGCAAAAAGAAACTGTTCAAATTGTCTACTAAATGTATTTATAGTTATTACAGAAAAATAAACTCAGGTTCCAAAACATTCTTTATATATAAAATATTGAATTAACGACTCATGATGATTTCATCATGCAATTCCTTAAGTCAGTGGGAGAACTCAGTAATAAAAGAAAAAGCCAACAAGTTCATATTTTCCCCAAAGATAGAGACACTTTGACGCAACGGGCTATTTTATTCGTTATATAAATGGTCAGATGGACAAAAAGACATGATATCAAAGTCTGTAAATTACAATCCTAATCAACAATAGGGTAAGTACACAAGGCATCAGGTTTCTAGGGAGTTCGCTTTTGGAGAAGACAGCCAGACAGACAGACAGACAGACAGACAGACAGCCAGACAGACAGACAGACAGACAGACAGACATCCTAGGTCTCGGGCCCTAGGGTCCATATCAAGGAACACAAGGTCACCAGATCATTCTATGGCTTCTTGGGCCTTTTGCTCCTGGAGATATAGATGAAAAATCAGTTTTAAGGACGTGGTCCCTTTGGTCCTTGTAAGGGGTAACAGGATCACCAAATCTATAAATTAGAATCTCTTTTCTTTAGCTTTTGTTCTGGAGAATATGTAAATTTACCAAAATGTTTACGACAAGACGGATAGACGGACGGATGCTATGCTATAAGCCAATCGGGCCTCTCTTGCCAGAAGAATTAAAAAGAATAAAGAAAATAAAAAAGAGATATTATTTAGGAAAGACAGACATTTTACATCATGCTTTATTTTCATTTATTGTTATCAACAGATTTACTTTGTATTTTTATTAGTGCTGAATATACATGTATATAAATGCATCAACTTGGTCTATTTACT
Source organism: Steromphala cineraria (assembly GCA_916613615.1). Lineage (NCBI taxonomy): Eukaryota > Metazoa > Mollusca > Gastropoda > Trochida > Trochidae > Steromphala > Steromphala cineraria. The sequence goes on from OU744729.1 coordinate 4,033,515, forward strand.
GATCACCTTGTAAATCAAATAAGAAGAAAAAAATGCTACAAAAAATGGTCAATAGGATGACAGCGATTGATACACAAAAACCTATCAACTTCCATTAAAGATCAATATAATGACTATTCAAAGCATCTAATGTTAGATTATATATTAAGCATACATTTGATACTTCTATACTGTTCGAAGTCGTATGACACATGTTTCCCTTTATGGGGAGATAGTTCTCTAAATGCTACAGTAATCTGAGCATATTTCAAATGAATATTGTTATTTATATATATAATGAGTTGTCAGAATCAACACTGATATTCCCGACCAAATGTAAATACACTGACATATTATACAAAGTGACGGGTGGAGAATAGACCGAACAACAACCAAATGGACAGTTTATTTCCGTGATCTGTTAAGCTGCTGTACAACATATTGAAAGTTGATTTCTTTTATATATACTATTTACGTATATATAACTTCCTTGCTAACCTATGGGCTAGAATTTGATGTGACTCAATAAAACATGTTTTTTATCCACACTACCGCCTAAAAGAAAATTACGTTTCGTTTCCTTTAGAAAATACTCGACGCTATTCAAGTCAGAACAGTTGTCCTTTTCGATAATGAAATAGTTATATGTTTATACCATATCGTTTGATGTAGCCAGTTGAGCATGGAACGGCGCTTACACGCCGACTTATCGCTCACAGAATTAACGCTGCAAATCTCACGTTGGTGTAAGGGATATGGCTACCTGCATTACACCCCATTACCCGCCTCAAATACCCCTACCTGTCGTGCAATCATGGAAGGCTCCTACCCTGGGTACACTGTTTGTCAACCACTCTGCCTCGTTAAACACTGATGAATAAATGATGTTTCTATAAAAATATGAAATGGGAAGAACAACAATGGACAAAGTAATGCACCTTGTTGGCTGTCATAAAAATTCCATAACTTACTGTAATGATTGAAGGTATTTAGGACTCTTTAGGTGTATTATTCGCTTCGTAGGACTACAGAACACTTTTCAAAAGCGCAGTCGTTTTGGTACATATTTTTAACCACACTTTCTTCTTTTGACGTTAAGAATTATTTTCAAAGATTTGTCTGCTCGAATAAGTAAATCACACGGTATAATACTGAGCCCAGGTGCAGACCATACAAGGATTTAGGCCTCGTCGGAGATGACGAGTGGTAGTCCTCAAAGTAACACATTCGACTTGCCTCAGAGGCCTCGTGTTGACAGCTTGTGCTTCATATATATACGTGTAGCAGCAACATCACTGCACTTTTGTATTCGATATTATCACCCTGTAACTGGTTTTGAAATAAATGCTACGCATGGGAAGATGATTATGTATCACAGGCGAATATGATCTATTTATAACTATCCGTGACATTTTGTTGCCTTTGTTTTGATAATGGTTTGTTTTCAAAGAAAAAGGGTTGACTCATAATACTGCTACTGTCCACTGTGTTCTAAGCATGCATTTATTTCTTACGCCTAGGCATTTGTATTATCATGATATTATTCAAGAATTCAATGATTTCTTCTTCAGATGCCACAAACTTGAGGAATACTAAACCCTATTTGCATTTGTTCAAAGAGGGGGTGGTGTTAATGGGGTTATAGTTTGATAGTTTGGGCGAGATGTTCAGCAAGCTAAAAGAATGATCTACGATGCCAATGTATATTCTGGAGATAAAATTTAGTTTTAATTGCACCGCTCGTTAAATAGTCGGGGTGTCCAGTTTTCGATCAGGTTTCAGTGTCCCCCCTTGTGTATTCTATATAATAGGTAGAGGTTACGCTAAAATCTTTATTTCTTGACCGATTTCGTTCAAATTTGAGATGTAGGTTTATCTCAACATATGAAAACGATATATGAGTGCATATTGTCCACTCCGAGTTTGGAATCCCTGTGTTACATCCGATGTCCTGCTAAATACACCGAGAAGTTAAAATACTGGAGATTACTGTGCAGGATAGGGTGGTTGTATTGTGTCAGTGTAGTTTACCTCTCTTTGTTGGCAATTGTTAGTTTGCTGATTATTTGAAAGGTATTTAATAGATGAAGGATGAGAACAAAGAGGAGAATATGGATTACAAATGATGTTATTATTTATAACTTATTTACTTAAGAAATGAACAAACTGATTAGGAAGGTAATTTCTTATAAATTATTGGTTTGGAATTTATGGGAAGTTTTGATTAAAAAATAAAATCAATAAGGAAGATTTTATGGATAATCAACTTCTTTATTCTTTGAAAGCGACGTTTCGACATAGCAATTGGTGACAATGACATTATGATCTATGCCAAAACGTCGCTTTCAAAGAATAAAGAAGTTGATTATCCATAAAACATTCTTCCTTATTGACCATCACACCTTCTAGGCCAACTTCTAGAATGTCAATCAAAGATGTAAAAAATAAAACTTAAAATCTAAATTAAATGCAAAATCCACTGAAAGAACATTGACAACGATAACGCAACTATTCAACATTGTTACTATCGACTCGTGACATGATCATCATTTAACATCACCACCGCCACAATAACAGAGAGAACAACGACAACAGAAGCATCGTGACTATCATAGCATTTTCATGTTGATGCTACTTTCTTTTAACACTTTTCATTATGCACATATACTATAGGGATTAGCTTATATATCCTAAAGCTGTTTTTTAAATTAATGTCATCTTCAAGTGTCTGCCTCCCTTGATTGTTTATGTGTTAGCAAATTACAGCTTGAAAAACACATTTTTATTTATCAACTACATGTTTAACTGAGATACTGTTATTACCCGTTAATAAACAAATCATATTGGCCTTGTACTTGTCTTGTAAACACTTAAGGAAGATGTCATTACCAAAAGCAATGAGTCTAAAGAGCAATTACATCCAAGAATGTCTGGAACAGCTTCTTGTCCTAGTGTTCCATGCAGATCTGTAATGATAGTGAGCACAAGTGGTTTGAGAGGCATTTTAGAAGTTGGAAATATCAAGAGGACAAGGAGTTTTATGGATGATCAACTTCTTTATTGTAGAAAGTAGGGACCGAAACGTCGCTATTTTCCAACATAAAGAAGTTGATCATCCATAGAACTTCTTGTCTTCTTGATATGTTCCATTCGTATGAATTAAAGTGGTTGCTAGTCAACGCTGGGTGGTAATATGTTTTTCAATAAAAAAATTCACGTTAGAAGACAGACCGATGGCAAGTTAACTTTATGTACTTTCTGCAAAATGTAATTATCAAAGGTATTATCTAGCTGACAGCCAAACGGGAATCATTACTGATAATATACCTTTTAAAACAAAACCCCGAATTGAAGATTGATATTATTCGGGCCCAAACAGATTCAAACGTCAAGATAATTATATATTTCCTTATTCACCTCGATATTGTTATTGTATACGGATAACAATCTCAGATCAAAAGACAATGTTTTTTTTTATTGTAATCTTGTACTTTTACCAAATATGCGTTAATGATACCGGTCCTTAATTTCATAGACTCATTACTGTTTATCGCATTTCCGAGAGGCTTGCATTAAAAAAACACATCACCTTAAAGAGGAAGTCCTATCGGACCTGCGGAATGCCGTTTTCTTTTAATACTAGGAGGAAGAAGATGAAGAAGAAGACGTTGTTGTGTCGCTAGGATTGTACAATACAGTTGGGAGCAACATTGATACACAACTAAAATAGTACACATAATTCTCTGCCTGTAGGACAATCTTAAAACAGCGATACGTTTTTATATTAGCTACGTGGAAACATAAAAGTGGGATATGATTTGAAAAATAATATCATTAATAATATTTTCTAACGTAGAATTTTATATAAAATAATGGGATGTGATTAAAATGCCTTGTAATTCTCTTCACTTGAACCGTTTCCTATAGAGGATCACGTTTTTGTGAAGAATGTGCTCTTTTTTGTCCTGGGGGGCAGTAGCACGTTTCTGGAAATTTGATATTTTTGAATTTTTCACTGATAATAGTACGTTAATGCTAAATGTATTATTTATGTATCTATTTAGTGTCAAAAGTCTCATTACACACACCAATCATCCATAGTCGAAACAAATTATGAGGTTTCACATATTAAAGTCCATACATAGACTGGCATTGTTGTGTGAACACCTTTAATTAACTTTGTGTAAGAAAAGGGAATCGCATGGCTGAACTTTTTATTTTTGATTTATTACTGCTTTATTAAGTTTTAACACATTGTCTTTCAATTGGAACAATTTCTTTCCATTTTCCTGACATCACATTAAATTCCCTCTAAAACGTGCCACTGGCCCTTTGGATCAAAGAAAGTTTAATAGAAACAATAATATCATCTTAAGCAGACATTTATGCAAATGATAACAGTATTACAGTTACAGTTTATGCATATAATGTTGAAAGTTGAAATTTGTTATGTGTTTCTTTTGGATTTTAGTTTATTTGGACAATTAAGAACGTAGATTGATACCTATCAGGTACATCTTAAGCTCATTGCTTAGATCTTAGAAACTTCCCTTTCCTGTCTATTCTACGATCTTCTGTAAACTACCTTTTCGTCAATATTTTGATATTCACATTATCATACATGTAATACTTTGCATATACATATAAATATGATTCAAGTTATGAAAAAAGATTGCAAAAAAAATCAGAATTTTTTAAAACTATATTTTATATATTAATATGCCTTTTCGAAGACTTATGAATAAGTAAAAGGATAACGAATTTATTGACATCAAATGTTTGTTGCAGGTTCATGGAGAAAGACAAGAATAACCCTTTTTATATATAAAACACTGTTCCTGACATTTTTATATACGTATATCGTCATATTGAAATATCATTATCCTCGAAACACGTAGAAAATATATTTATTTGAAATTTTGATTAATAATTGATAACTGATTGAAACTTACCTGACCCTCTCAAGTCACAAAAGAGGACAAGACACAATTATTCACAGAATTGAAATCACTTCATGTTAAATTTCATTATATAGTGTATATTAAATGCATGCTTCCCATGTTGAATACTAATAAGTACTGTTAATGTAATTGTAATGACAAAGTTCCTCCGTGATGCTGGTGACTAGGTTCAAACTAAGCATGTTAGAATTCCAATTTTGTCAATATTAGAACAATTAGCTTTCATGTTATTCGATGTACATGCGCTGTATTCCGCTATTTAAATAAATATTTTTGGAGTATCAAACACCAACAAAGTCAAATCACATGGTAAATACATTAATTTTTTTTTTATCAATTGCATGTTTCAAAGAAGATAATGCAGAAAAATCTGCAAATTGGAATTATCTCCAGCTTGATTAACAACTAAAATAATGTTCCGAACACGTTAAACGCCAACTCACTCACTCACAACTTGATTTTAAAAGCTTATAGTTGAAAGTAGGGGGTAAATAAAAGTGATGGCACCTTAATCTGTCTAATCTATGAAACGTGGTCTGTTCATTACCTTTCTTAGGGTTTTGTAAACAAGAGTTTAACTTAATAATTGGTAAATAAGTAAATGTGACAAATAAATGTATATTTCTTCCATTCCCCTAACCATATCGAGTTAAGGCGATTGATGGGTTTTCCATTTTCTCTTTTCAGTACATATTCATCAAGTTTCTCATGAAAACGGTTTTTGATAATTATCATTCTCTTCTATATGTCTTTAACAGTAAAAGGATAATGTAAACATCGTTAAAAACTAACTTGTTTGTGGCAAAAACATGACGACCCAATTAATTTATTTTGACGAAAACATCTCAGAAATAAATTGAACATGCTTTCATGTATGCTATGTGAATTGATTAACAACTATTTTTCAAATAAAATATGTGTATATTGCATTCCATGGTATTACTTATGGTTCAAAGATTGGTTTTGATAAATGTGTGACCGAATTTTCGTGTCAATTTTACTACATGTATCTTCCTTTATAACATTGTTTAAGTATGCTTCATGTACTTTATGTAACACTTTGATAAACATTTCTTCTTCTTTTATACTGTCTTTTCTTACACTATGCATGTAAATCTACATCTTTATACATAGAGTATACCAATTCTTACGCTAAAATTTAATTCATCCTCAATGAACCCGTTGTATACCCTACAATTGACAGTAGACGTAAAATTACAAGATTCAACTTGGCAAATAAATTCACAGAAGTTATAAATAATGGTGATTTGATGCCTTTTGTCAGCGCATAATTTAGATAAATCGTTTTATTGCGATGTCATGCAAATGTAGCGTGTATAAATCAGATACATTATACCTACATTATATACACATACCCTCAGGTATACATAGCTCGTAACGCGAGCATTGGAAGGCCATATTTGCTAATGCCTTTGAAGTATAGATTACTACAAAAGTTGTAAAATTATTTGTACATTTGCCCAATTATCAGGGATGTTACACAAATTAACAAAAGGTCTGAAATGATTTTGGGTGTAATTATGATCCTGTAATATCCTCAGTCTTGTTTCCCAGGTCGCCGTATCATTGTCTCTCTATTATCATAATACCTCTAATTCGCTCACAACCATCCCTATGTGTTTGTCCCCATATCATAAACACGGGAGATCACACAATCGGCGAACATCTATCGAATTAACAAATACATGCCCGCCTTTGATTGTTATTCACGTGTTTACAATGTTGGTACAGTATACCAGATTTGCCCTCGCTTGATCGGTGATCAGGGCTGTGTTATTTTAATGGCGAGGGGCGCCGTGCTGAGACAATGGCCCGGGACAACGAAGCGGCCCCTAATTTCATTGGATTACCGAGGGTCCAGCTGATTTCTACGTAAACTTGTCAATGACATATTGTAATACAAGTAATCCCATTGTCCAACAATTGATAGCCCCAATCTCCCACTATCACAACTCGCTCAAATCTGATTGCTGGTGGCTGAACCGTGTCGTCTGCCCGATCAACTCTCGTCTGCCCGATCACCTCTCGTCTGCTGAGGAGTTTGACTCGAGGTACCGTCGTCTGCAGACCCTGTCGGCCATATCAAAGGTTCCGAAGCAACATCCCTTAAAATAACTATCCAAGTCCCCAAGGAATAAACATGTTGCGTTTTGATAAGATATCGTTAATTCTGTCTCCTGCTTGATTCCTCATTTGTTTCTCAATTTTCATTGTTTTCATAGACAGATCAGACTGGCTTGAATATCAAAAGGCCATCCAAATGAAAACAGAGAAATGCCTTGAAACGTCGTATGCAAATACAATAAAGAAGTTGTAATCCATCCTACTCTTTGTCATATAAACTACCAACTTCTATATGCCTCTCAAGAATTAGAGAAATGCTTTTTCATCTTTATTCTATGCCATATAATAATGCCAAACATTTCCTACATATATCTGATATTATATAAAACAATGCCAATTTTCTTTTTTTGCGAGGAGGGAAATCAAAATAATTTATTCATATAGGCCTGCATACATCACTGATACACCGCCTAGAATGTGATGTGTATGTTAACAAAACTATACCAATATTAAATGCACATCCAAATATATTCTTTTGACAGCTGTTTGAGAAATAAAGTTAAAAGAGAATATGAAAACAGTCAGATTACATGTTAGAAGTGTGGTTTTCTTCACAATGCAGACAAAAAGCAAAGTAAAATGTTATGGATAATCAAATTGGCATCTATTCATACATACATTTGTGAAAAGACTTGCCAATTAAAACAGTTTAAAAACATTCCATAAAATAAACTTTCATGGGGAATATTTGTAAAATTTGGACAGGTAAAAAAGTAGTGAAGTGTTTCATCACTATCAAACATTTATACATAACAATTGAGCGAGGAGGATTCATACAAGTGACGAAATAAATCATACATATGATTTTTATGTTGTTGCAACAATATGTTCTTTACATCGATAAGTTTGGGGTACCCATGTAGCTGTAAGCTATTAAGTAAATTGCCAATCTGTACAACTTTGTTTTCTTCGTCATGGCATATTCTTTATGTCTATCAAATTTATAAGTTTGACAAACATGATTATGGATAAATGAACGAAATGAAAGTACGAATATATATTTACTTATATTTCTTCACCTGATAAAATATTTATCACAAATCTATAAACTTAAAAGGATATCGCTGACTTGGTTGTCCAGTAGATTATTCCAAATACTCTATTCATATGTAACCAACCACTTTGAGCGATTCTTCAAATGATATCATTTTAAAACTTTAGTTCGGAAAGTATTGAATGCTTTGTGAATGACGCTTAATAAAATAGTTCAATGCATTTACTAAAGATATTAACCTCATTTAGAATGAAAACAATCCTTAAAATTTCTAGGTCACACTAATGACACTAGTCTGCCGAACAAAATAGGACTTATTTGCAGAATTAAACGCAAAACATGAAGTTTTTTTACCTTATATAATACATTGGTTAATCAGTTCATATAAATGATAACAATAATGATACATATTTTTGTAAGATTAATGCAATAGTATATAATTAAGACGATCGTCAATTTAAATCCTGAGAATGTGATAGTAAAACCATTCTATACATTTTCCCTTTCGTTAAAAATTAAAAACTCTTTTAATTTTAGAATATTTATTTTGAATGATTATATTTGCTGTGTCCTTGAATTATCCGACAAAAGCTACGCAACATTTGCCAGTCCTCATTACGCCTGTTGGGCCAGGTGGAATGATTGATCCTGCTCGTCTACACGCTAATTGGCTGCAATCATCCCCGCCCATCCAATCAACATGGCTCGCTCTCTTGACGCTTCTGAAATAGCCCTAAGCCCCGCCCATATTGACTGTCAATCAAATCTTGTGTCCCCAGCGACCTTTTAGTCGGAGCGTGTTGGGCTTGGAAATCATTGTGATTCGAGATCCAGCCTGGCATTTGTACCTCATCGCAGCTCGTCATTTCGCAGCCAACTATTTAATGTAACTCGAGCGAAAAATTCGACAGATTTAGAACTATCGTGTAAAAATCTGAAGGCTTGACTTGACTTGACTTGGGTGGCTATTCTCATAGGAAGCGCAAGTCGGACCAGATAGAGTGACAGACATTCGTGATTTCACCAACCGGACGGAAGTTGGTTCATATTCCCACCAAACATCAACCACTGCCTGTTATTGGAACCTAATACGTGATAGTACTTCCAAGAGGACGAAGTTGTTACTTACTTTCCCAGAACAAAAACTTGTTCACACCCGCTATGCACACCATGGCTGATCCCAACTACATCGACGTGGAACGACCAGACGACAGGTTCGAGACTGCACGTGCATTGCACGAGAAATTTGTGCCTGAAATGGACATGCCTAAAAGTGCTGACAGCAGTTTGAATGACAGCGGCACCAGCGTAGACACAACATCGACGTTGACATCGGATGAGGAGAGACGACATGAGGATGACATCAAGATGACGTCATCAAGCGAAGACGAACATCTCGTGAAAAGTCCATTAAGAAAAGGTATTTTTAAAACATGCGTTGGTCTCTCCGACTCCTATGTCGTTACTTACATCCTCCTTTGACTTGGTACCGCCTCTTGTTTACCTACCATTGTTCGTCTTTAACAGTTTGTTGGTATCCGTTCTGAGACCGGCAGTCTTGCTTCCTGCGATAATATACAACAACAAAGTATTAACATCATTCGTTCTAAAACAGTGGGATCTCACAGGGCGATTGTTTGACGTTTTTACCATCTACTTACAACTATCACTGCTTCATAAGGGATACAAAAACAACATGTTTTTTAACCTTCGTACATGCAGATTGACCCACACGTTGTCAGTGAGAAAAAGATAAGAATGAATTAATTGATGAAACTGTAAAACACTATTAAGATAAATAATAGTGTTGATTGACATTGATAAATTGTCGTGATAGCAAAACCATCGGAATTTCCATTAATGGAAACATTTACTGTTTTTTTATATATTTGAAATGAATAACATATAAAACTTATTTTAGCTATAAATATGTGGTAATATTTTATATGTTGTCTGAAAGTGAATGAGCTTCAAACGTAAACCTTTATCCATTAAATTTATTCGAATACAAAATAATACATTATATATGCTATATTGAGATATAGGTTTATGTAAGGTGCTATTTAAAGTCTAATTGGCAATTAAAACGTAAATATTAGATAAAAGTGTATATTTTCATAGTTAATATATTTGAATAATGTTTTGAATTGTTTTATTTACATCAACTAAAGATGTATGTGTGCGGCTCGTCATAAAAAATATCATAGTGATAAAAAGAGTCGACATTAAAGGCTGTCATTAAAATTGTACCTCTAAAAGCGTATCAAACATTAAAATCATATTTTATTAATTTAATCTAACAAAATGTAACATTCTATATTATTTTAAAAGAACAACATCGTCAAAGATAATGCAAAAACATATATACAGGAAAGAAATTATCATTTACAATCATATCTTTATGTAGCTATTAGTAATAAACAATAAGAGCAATCAGCATCTAACAATAAGGGGCAGACATGACAATGGGTCCCTATGGAAGCAGACAAGCGGGTACTTGTAGCCAGTTACCTAATAACAGTAAATATTATGATACAAGAATCTGATTCAATAAAACAATTAATTTCCTAGTGAAGACAAGAAGAGTCTTTGTTTCACCTTAATCCCATCTCCTCATGTACAGTTTTATTGATCCTATCAAGTAGTCATTGCACGTGCAGTATCCGCAAGCACGTGATTTATTGGTCAGTTTAATCCGATGGCCAGTGGCTACCTGCTCCGATCAAAATCACCATTGTCCGACAGTCTGCAGTGCAGAAACTCCCGCCGGGGGAGATCACTTACAAGTCTAACTTTAACAGAGAGAGAATTTGCATATTTCGCCTCAACAATCTTGTCCGTTAACATGAAGGATGATAAAAAAAATTGATATATAAACTTTTATTTCTCTTAAAGAGTCACTAGTCACTCATTGCTAAACGTATATTAAATATTGTACGTATTCTTTAATATTATTAGGGAAACTTTTACGATTATTGAAATACAAACATGTTTCAAATCATGAGCACAGACAAACAGATTTAAATGAAGTCTCATGCAACTCATTTTACATAAATTACCAAGGAACAGTAAAAAAAGATGAAATGTGAAATTAGAAACTAAAATAGAAATTATAGATACGAATACAATATCACATAGATACGGGAAAATAATAAGTTAGACTTTAAACTGTGAAATAGTCACACATGAACACAAATATTTATTATTCTTTGAATAGTATGTTTTGAACTAAAGTTCAAAGATAAAAAGTCGAAACGACCTGAAACATTCATTTTAAAATTTTGCATTTTATTTCTCGACATTGAGAATGTTTTAAGATATTTTTTTAACATCACTCTATCGCTTTATGAAAGCACCAAATGAAGGTTTTAACTTTAAATTTGGCTTTTCCCGATAAACTTTCGAAATATGCTCTTTATATCAGTTTACCTTATGTTCCTTACATTTTGAAATAGTCCGAATAAAGAAACAGGGTTGTGATTGTATTTAAGAAATTGAAATGTTTAAATAATTGTAAAATCTTCCACTTGTCAACTAGGAAGATTTACTGTCTGTCAATTTCTTTCTGAACGAAAACGAAAATACATTCTTCACTGATGAAAACAAACGTGTTTATAATTCTTTCTCATATTTGACGTAATAAATTAACGTTTTAATATAAAATAAATACGAAAATATTTTTCAGAATAACAACTTTCATATAACTTAGTTTTATAAAACTCTTATAAAACTGAATGTCTACTACTTCGTCAGAATACAGAATGCAATTGGAAAGGGAGGTTCTCTGTGCTTTTCTCACGCTTTTTTTTCAAATAAGGTACCTGTTTTCAGAATTTGAATAGAATATGTGTTTCTATCATTAAACAAATTAATATAAACAATTAAAACTCGAATAACCATACATAGGAAAATAGATGCTCATATACAATCACTGCAAAAATGTAAATTGGAAAGTTTAATTTTTTCCCATCAATTAAACTTGTTCACACAGCAAATATATTTCACTTCAGATAATATTTTGAAATGATTATCAAATAAGAACAGACTTCAACATTAAGTTTAGTAATTTGAGAAGAAAAGGACAAAACATTGTGTCAAGTTCACCTACGCATGAAAACTACTTCTAACGTCAATCATTCTTGTGCAAACAATATCTTTTTTGTCATTCACAATAATTCAGGGAAGATGTTAAAATTTAAACATTTAGAAAAGTAAACTGGAAAATAGGATTTTTTTTCAAAAAGGGCAATTATTCAGTTTATGATTCAGGTTAGTTTGAATGAATTCGAAATATTTACGACATAACTTGCATAAATAAAAGTGTTTAAGATATTACCAAGTAACTTTTTTTAGTATATTTAAAATACAACCTTGTCAGCGTAACTATTAAATATTTGATCTTGTTTCTTTTTTAGGAATATTAATATATATTATATTTCAAAAAGGGATTGTTTTGCCATTTAATGCACTTTTAGAAAATAAGACAACTTCATACCATCCATACAAACGTTTGAATGTTCCTGTACATTTAACATCGTTATTTATCGTCGATGTTATAAAATATCAAGCTTATGTATAAATACGATATCAAATAATGAAACTTCTAATTACCTTTACTCAATAGGTTTACTTATGCTTGCATGTAACTATCATATTCATAATATTGTTTCAATTCAAATTCCTATATCTTTATATAGGTTAATTTTTAGGACCACCTGGCATTTGATACAATATGTAATTCATAATGTAGTATTTAATTAGTTACGGAAGCTAAGACTATCATAAATACAGATTGCTCCTGATGGGTGAAGGATGGATTAGTCGGCCATCTGTCCATCTGGATGCTTTTATAAACCCTTGTCATCTTTGATTGACTTGGATAAATCTAATTAATTTCAAAGGCAATTACAATTTGGGAAAAGACAACTGTCGGCAGGTGTTAATTTCCCACGACCGATGCTCATAGACTAGATAGATTGTTAATGTGGAACAACGAGCCGTAAATTGGGGGGATCAATGCATAAGGTGTAGGACTAATTGGCCAGTTGTAGAACAATAGATCGGACTGCTGTTTGTCGTCAGGACACTCTAGTTCCAATCCTCTATCCTTTCACCAGCATTCAACTTGTCGCGAAAAGTTAACATGGCGTCACGGATTAGGATTATCTGAGCAAGCACGAGCGGATTAACCCGTCTGTGGTGACTTAATTCGAGTAATCCACTTGTAACTCTCGTCGGAAGGTGATACGAGATTAACATGCCAGACACGTGCCGTACCATCATGTGGCTCTCTCTCACCTTGTTATATACCTAGATTGCTGTCAAATAAGTAATTATTGTTAAAATCATGTTGAACGAAGTTCGTAATTACTCATTTATACACGCTTAACATGTACTGTAATTGATATGATATGGGCAGTTAAGTTGGGTATTGAATAATAGGGTGGTTCTGACTCCTGAGTCTCTTTGTGGAGTAGGAATGCTACAATACGCTGCACTAGGCGTTGACAGTAATATCACAATCAGGCTTGTAGGCGAAGGATTCTAGAATTAGCATCATGCCATATAATGTACAATGATCCGAGCTCAACATACTTACTGCATCATAATTACCAACACCACGATATGTTCCTACTATGATGACTAGAGTATCTGAAAGAGGCTTTCTTAACGATAATCAGAAGTAGATAAAACCCCAGTGTTGATTTATCCCCAGAAACAGTGCTATTGTGTATAAGGCTGTGCGTGAATGAGATGCCATAGACTGTTATACCTATCCATGTAGATAATACTATCGATTGCTCACCACATGCCGCAGATACCGCATATACATAGCAATGTCGCTAGATCAGGCGCCTTCACAATCGCTCTAAATGGATATCATCTGGGGAGGGACCTGAAGAGCCCATAACGATTATCTATACGTGCATTTCCCAGTTCAATTTGAAGGTAGGGGGCTTGTGTTATCCTGTACATGTATATATGACTAATAGTTTAAATATCATTTTTGTAACATGTTACTTTTGCCTCGTCTAGTGGAAGGCAGACTGCCTTCAAGATGTTTATCAAGTAAAATTAAAAGAAAGTCTGTTACAGGAGTTGATTATATGCCTCAGAGCCTCCTTTCACTCATTTTAACCTATTTGGGAAACAGTGAAATTCTCATAACTGATATTTTACGTTAGTCGATATGATAGGACGCACGAGTATAGTTTTCCCTTCACAATGCGAGGACATATCTGTTTATAAAGGGGTATAAATGTTTTACATACAATGATTTGTGGGTGTAGTTTTTTATACCATGCTATCTACTCCGCTACCCTTTACAACTCATGGGTATCTTCTACTTGTGTGGCGTGGATATCCGTCATAAATAACCGGAGCGATTTGTCCCCCGCCATGGGTAGTCGACCCTCTCGTAAAACTTCACAGCATCTTTTATTAACCCGGCGATTATTGAGACCTGATAGGGCAGTATAGAGGGCCAGACAATTAAACAACTTCACGCCAATATGACTTGCTGATTCGCAAGAAGCCGAAAGTTTTAAGATCTAAATCGACCTTAACTAAACATCGCTTTGAAGTTATCAGATAACATCGCTCAATGACCAATATGCCTTGTTAATAGTCCGTAGGGATCGCCAGCCAATGGGTGGTCAGTACAGGTGTCACGTGATACTTGACGACACGGTCAAGGCGCTAATTGGTGACGTAATTCGAGCCGCGTCCAGATGGCGTTTTTTATTGGCCAGGAGGATTTGACAGGAAGTGACACGATCGGTTAGAGCTATATATCAGAATGTACACTTCTTGAGCTCAATTTCACGTCAGCTGTCAACATAGAAAGTCATCATGGTCAACTTAGGTAATTAGCATGTACATTTCATTTTTGCCGACATTGTTGACCAGAGCTCATAAATATGTCTTGAGGATAGGTGAAGATGCCTCATGGTACATTGATACCTTTACAGCTGAAACACGTGTACAACAGAAGCTCGCCTCGCACCTGTCAAATCGTGCTTTATTGACTAACTGTACTATATTATACTATAGCAATACTTCTACTTTATTCCTTGGTTGTGATCGACATCTCTTAGCTTTTGTATGTCCCCAGATTCTTTTATCCTGTACGATGAGCATGAATATGTTTTCCACACATACTATTTATTCTCGACTAAGTGATTGCTTGTATGGAGTGAGGATGTTTGCTGACTGAATGGTTTATTTTGCAGATATTCTGACGGACGAGAACGGAGTCCGGCGCTACAGGACTGCCTTCACCCGGGAGCAGATCGGGAGGCTGGAGAAGGAGTTCCTCAAGGAGAACTATGTGTCCCGGCCCAAGCGATGCGAGTTGGCCGCCTCTCTCAACCTGCCCGAGAGCACCATCAAGGTAAAACATAACCTCTCCTTGTGATAGATTATAAAACAGATACTATTTAAGAGTTTTGGAATTATATTTTTTAAAGTAACATTAAAAGGTATTGATATATGTAAATAGCGAATTGTTATAGTCATGTCATGTTGTATGATGTATTACGTGTTTATTGTAACTTATTACTTATTGACGAGACTAATGAAATATTTCCTCCCACAGGTATGGTTCCAGAACCGTCGTATGAAGGACAAGCGCCAGAGAATGGCCATGGCTTGGCCCTACGGTATCGCCGACCCAAACATCTACGCTTACATCGCAGCAGCGGCAGCATCATACCCATACGGCATTGCAGCAACCGGAAGTCCATTCGGATGTTACACAGGTGTAGGAATGCAACGCCCTCAAGCGGGTATGCATCAACATCCTATGGCGGCCGCAGCAGCCGCCGGACTCCGTCCAGGCCCAGAATACTACAATGGACTCGCAACATCGTTCCTCAGACCCCCGACCATGGCTGTACCTCACGCCGTCCATTCACCCCCGACAGTGAGATCACCCCTGGAGACAGCATCCATGATGGGTCACACCACCCCGTCCACCCCAACCACACCTCCCTCCCCTACCCTGTGCTCAAGTCCCTTCTCGAACCCCCCTACCCCCACCATCCACAAGCCCTCCCCCGTCTCCTCCAAGAGCAGTAGCTCGACGGCTCCAAATGGACTCTTCAGACCTTTTCAGTCGGAGGTCGACAGGACATAACTCAACGTGCATGACGTCACCCGCGTCATAAAGACAGTGATTAACACTTTTTTGAGAGGGAAAGGGATTCACGTGCTTTCACAAACATCCAGTTTGTGCCGATACCTCCTCTTCCACCCGCCAGTGCGCAGGTCAGTTTGACCGTTAGAAGACGTGCATAGGTTATATGAAGATATACATTGAGAATGTATGTTGTTGTTATTGTTGATATGTACTTGTCTCAGCTGAACAGACAGTTCCAGTCATGCGTCGTATATGGGCGCCATGTTCGCCAAGAAGAATGGTTGTGTGTTATGTGTAGAGACGCACACGTGCACAGAGCTCTCTATGTGCATGATCTGCACGTGCTTCCCTTGTACGAAGGTACATACCGCAGAGATTATTCCATGTTGATTGTTTATTTGTACATATCTATTTCATTGTTGTGATACAATGTAATAAACTAATTCAGTAAAACATATTTTTTGTTCTATTTGATTAGCAATCTTGAGCTTATATGAATGAGCTACTTACAGTATTTCTTATACAACATGACACAGTTGCAATATGAAAAATACAATACACAGAAGACAGCAGCGGTGAATTTGACAATGTTTACAAAGTTCGTAATCTTGGTGAAGTTTATAATCGTATTTTTTGTGACCTTTGTTATTTCATTCATGGTTACAATCACTTAAATGTAAACAATGGCCTACTGATAAGTATATACATCTGACGATTTGACTTCGTTATGTGACACGATAGGATTTCTTCACCACACATTAAAATAACAACGATGACAGTCTGCACATCTTACAAGATGTGATTAATACAGTCAATATTATTCTAACATGCTACATGCAGCCATTGTGAATGAACTATTCTGTCAGAACTCAACTAATAACTAAAACGATTATAAAACGAAGATCACAACATTCACAGCCAATACATATAGAGCAAATAAGGTTTTCATCTCATGTAGGGACAAATATACATACATCAAAATTCTGTTGAGATAAGCATTTTAACCACGATTAAAAGTTTGTATGTAAACCATGTAAATCATGTTTTCAAGTCATCTCAAATGCATAACATTTCTTTCTGTTATTTTTACTTTTTTTTACGAAAGCAGCTACACAAGTCAACTCTACGAATGCATTTACACATTATATTATATTATATATAACGCAAACTTAGTAAATGATGTCAATATTTTATGACAGATATTTCCTAAATTTCAAATGAATGAATTTTATACTTTTATAATGTCATAAATCGATTTTATTTGGTACTTTCGTTTCAACAACTTTACTTTAATAGGCGCAGTTGATTCTGACGTATCATGTAGGTAACACTCGTATCTATTTTAGTCGATCTGTAACTTGCAACATACACAAAAAAAACATTCTCGTTTTTTACCTAATTGAACTTGAAATCTCATTTCTGTGGAAAATGCTTTTGTTATTGAATAAATATAATATGATGATGACACCAAAAACGACCAATAATAAACTCATTATAAGTCAAAAGAAATGGATAAAATTAAGTTAAGACCAGACATAAACTCATATAATGAAAAGATCTATATTATATTTCTTTACAAATGCAAATTGTATCTAAATATAGAAACAATCAACTGGTATTCAAGGAAAGAAGATAGATGCTCTTAATTTCCTATTTATCTTAACAAAGGAATATATTTCCTCCAGAAAACTTGCAGAGAGGTTACCTACTCTCGCAGAACTGAAACCTAAGTTAAATTGGAATTAACAGATATATAAGGCAATGTAAATATGATGCCTTTACCTCATATTGGTCGTCATGCCACAGCTTATTTTCTTGAAAATGTCAACTGACTCTTCTCCTACCACAACTTGTATACATTTGGAAAATGTCTTCCTCACAACTCAATCGTCAGTAGTCAAATGTTGTATATTTCACAATTTTGTATTACATGTATGAGCGTGCTGCACTCAGTTCAAAAAGAAATAAAGTGATAAAAAATATTTCGAAAATATTGTAAATGTATTTAAGATAATATAAGGAAGTGTTCAGTTAGAAATACGATAACGAATCAGTAAATTAAATGATACAGTAATGCTTATATTTAGATTAACACTAATTCTATGTAAATAAAATAAAAATCGTATCTTAAAAAAGGTCTCAAGATAAGTACGTAACAAAACAAATATAAATGGTACATTTAGCCTAGATAAAGCAGGATATTAAAAATGATACACATACAAAAATATTTAACTATTTAAGAACTCAAAATTTAAAGTCAAGCTATCCCTCAAAATGACTATTAGTTAATCTAGTTATATCTATGTAAAAGAAACATAAATACATAAAGAACACATATTTCGTGAAACTTGTTTATTCTTTTACATTTAAATTAATCAAATAGGTTAATGTGTATTGAACATTGTGTCGTAGATTTGAATTGCGAAATGAACAAGAAAACTGATACAGGTTTTCCTAATGTGAACATGAAGAGTTAAGGAAAATAGAAATATATAATTAACAAACTCAAATTAAAACAATAACTTAATGAATACCTTTCTATATAAAGTGAACACTTAAGTCTCCAAATATGTATGAAATTGAATGTTATATCCAACGAAATAACTAGTCATGTATTTAGTATGGACTTCATGTAGACACTCATATACCCAAAATGTTATTATCCATAGGATTATTTCAAAGAGAAGTTTTTTTTCTGTGCATTTCTACTTTAGATTTAATAATATGCATCGTAAGTTTGTACAAAGGTGAGACTATTGGTTTTGTAGCGTTGATTGCCAAGTTAAACATTTTCTACAGTATCTCTGTTGCTTGATTGATAAATACTTACAATTTACAAATGAATTATCATTATGAAAAACATAGACGTATGTAAACAGGGACAAGTTATTAAATACATCAATTGATGTTGATGGACAATACATTAAACATTATTTTTAAGAACTTTCATGAATGATGTGTGCACATTTTGTAAAAATACCTCAGAAGATATTTCACATGTATATTTTGAATGTGAACTTGTAAAGAAATTTTTGTATAATTTGGAACTTTTTCTAAATGCCTAACGTAATTCTTCCTGAATTTTATGATATAACAGGTTCACCGTCGATGACGAAACATAAGCTTTCATCACACCGTATTTATTTTTGATGTTATCTACATTATAAGACACAATATGGTCTATATGTAAGATGTAAGGTACCGACACCCCTGCTCATCAAACCAAAATCCCCCACAGAGATTACAACCCTCTCACAGATGGCTGATTGTAAGGAGATATTGTAATAATCGCTCTTCGTATTAAAAGTAAAAAATACTCAATATAAATATCTTTGTATATCTTTTCAATGAACCCAACATTATTTAATGAAATTTTAGAGTATGCACATCTTTATAAATTCAACCAATTTTAGATGAAATATGAAGATGATATATCATGTATTAATACATCAATATCGTATAAAATATGAAAATAGACGATCATATACTTTTTAAAACTCTAAACGATAAGTTATAGAATATATCTAATATTAAAATTAGAATTCAAATAGAATATCCTGAAATAGTTAATTTGAGAAACATCTTCAGGGATCACCTAATCAAATATCAATGACCCAAAAATATAATTAATGTTTAATATTTTATCATTGGAAAATATATGAACATGTAAATTGAAAGCGTCTTATAATGCTTTGATGAAAAGTGAGTGTAAATAATGGTTAAATATTACACGTTATACATCTATTCATATGAAATAAATTTTCCTTTATAAAATTTGGTTTGATTTATTGTCTTCATTCATTCATTCGTTCATATGTTCTTTTGTTCGTTCATTTATTAGAGAGAATCAATAGAAAATAGCTAAAATGACATGAATCCATAAACAACCTTTAATACATATTACGGAAGGAAAACTTGGAATACTTTATGCATATCGAAGGCATTAAGATGTTGTTTTCATTTGTATATTTTGAGAGGAACAGCTGTAGCGTGTTGACAGTTTTTGGTTTGGTGTTGAAGTTTTATATTTTTTGCTATTTTTACTGTAGAATCTCATAGGTATACTCGTAACAATACGAACATCCAATCGAAATGGTGTAATCATTCATTTGTTAATGCTTTGCAAAAAAATTTTTTGCAATGATATAGATAATTACATTATGTTAAAAATTGGTAAAACTCAAATGAAATCATCGTCTATGCGCAGTTAAATAAATATAGAAAATATATTCGAACTTATAAGAACATAGAAACCAAACTAGAGACTAGTACTGTAATTCTATAAGAAATAGATATAAATTTGATAATATTGAAACCCATCATTAAAAATCCATCTTACAGTCTAACAACACATAACGATCAGGCAAAAGTTTAGTTGATCTTAGTACGTAGGTCCAGAAATATACATACAGAAGAAATACACAAATGAAAAAACTACAAATATTTATTGATGATTGTATGTTTTCATATTTTAAAAATGATTTAACCTTAGGAATAATTGATGAACGCTGATATTTTAAAATGACATTTATAGATTGATAAACATCTATTTTCATTTTTTATCTAGGTACGGAAAAAAGATGCTTAGAAATATATGATATCTACCAAGAATGCATTTTGCGTCTTCTGAAAGTGGTTGAAGGACAGTAGGAAATTGCAATTTTTTAAATATAAATGTGTAATATAAAAATGATAGCAAAAGTAATTCATTATCTTACTTTTGTTCATACCCATAATAACAATGACTTTTGAGAAACAGTTTTTAGTAAATGGAAATTCACATTACTTTCTTTGATGAACATTTAAAACAAAAAACCCCGGAAAAACAGTAAGTCTCCCGGCATTTTCTTTTTGGTCTTATATTAACTTTATACCCTTAAGACCTCTTACAGTCATACTGCCTTTGTACTCAGATTGCATATTTCTATTGGTTGTGATTCTACGATCATTATATTCGTCTATTTAATTTCGTTGATTTTGGTTAACGATTTCATTCGCATTGTACAATGTATATATATATAGATATAGATACTATATATTAGATTGTTCCAACAATTACTCACGCTTTCTTCTTGAAAAGAATACGCTTTCAATAACTTTCATTTAAAAACTTATTTTTTTCTGAGATATAAATGAATTAATTTTCTATGTTTCGTAACTAGCAATTCACAACTTGAAGTCTTCGTTATTTGTTGAAAACTAGTTTTACGATTTTTAACGCATATAAATTTATAGTGATTGGGAGGTATATACTGGCTGACATATATCTGTAAGGCCAATATTGTTTTTTTTCTTCTAGCTCACGTTATCATTTATTGTATGCTATGCTGCACTGGAAATAATTTTTCTTCGTTATCTCTTCGTTTTCATTGAAAACTGAATAACACCGAGTGTACAGAGGTCAATGTTGTTTGTCTGTTAACTACGATTCTGTTTATCACCCAATGGACGTTACAAACAAATAAATGATAAAAAAAAATAGACGATAACAAGAGTATAACAAACTGTGAGAATTATTCTATTCAAAGGATAGACCGTTAGTATTTACGTTATAACTTTACAAAAATATATCTCTAGATAACAGTTTTGTATATTTTCATTCATCGATGTAGTTGTTTTTGTCACTAATAACGGTTTCACTTATATTAAAAATATGTTTGAAGACTCCATTGATGTTTTGTTTTTATGAATTCGTGACAATTAAAAACTTGTTTTTGTAGCCAATTGATAAAAATATTCATTCATGAACGATAGCGTACTCTATCTGGAGTTATCAAAATAGACGGTTTTCTCTTTATACGTTTGGACTCGTCTGTGGGAAAGCGATTCTCTCATGAAATACCCGGACTCGTAAAGTCTCAGATGACGTGTCCAAGTGAGAAACTAGGACGCTGTACAATGAATGAACCCCAACTGTCTTCTAATGGCTAATTGTTGAATGCCATCTACCTTTATATTGCCAATATTTAGCTTGAAATCAAGAACACAATCCAACCGTTTATTGTTGTAATGTATTGTTGGGGAAGTGATAAGTCGAAGCTCTATAAAAGAAGTACTAAAATGTTTGTAAACACCTTGTCATAACCTGCAGCGATATGACGACCCTCCAGGTCGTAAACACCTTGGTCAGTTCCAGGGATGACCCCCGGTCAAGGAACATGCTAATCGTGGGGGAACATAAGAAGATACCTCTGATTAAATCTTCAACAAATTGCCCACTGACCATTTAAACTCTAATTTGGCTGCCGTAAAATTCATCAGAGAGTCGTAAAATGGCTGTAAGAAGAGCAACCAATGGGAGGCGGGGAACATGAAAGAGCGCCCCCTAGTTGCAGCAAATTAAGGCATGACGCAATTAGTGTTAGAACCAGTGGGTCTGACTGGATGGGTTGGGTGGTACACGATGGGGGCGGAGATGGAGGCAATATTATCTTAATTGAAGTCTATTTAAATCTCTTTACGTCTTCCCGTAGGTTACAAGTCTCCCCTCCCAATGTGTATATCAAACAGCAGGCAATGTGTTCACGTAATAAGCGAGGCGACAATTAGCGAGATACCATCATTATCCAACTATTCTCTTTGATTTGTCAATTACTACATCTGTCTGGAAATTTACACAATTCAAATCTGGTTTCTGATCATGCATATCATTTCGTTTATAACTTCATTTGATAAGAATGTTGACCAACGTTTGCAAAGGATGTTAGTTTGATTGATATCTAAATGGATTTTCTTTCTTATATCGTGTGAAAACTTTATACTCCAATATTAATTACAAACAGTCATTATGCCTTTATTCTTTGATAAACATTGCACATGTTTATAACATCACGATTGGCTAGACATGTTATTTTGAGATGTTCGCGCATATCTATTCTATATTCGTCTTTTCCTTTAAGAATAGGTTTCTTATGGCAAAAATAACCTTCCAAATTGTGAGATGTTTCACAGATAAATGGCTGTCCTATATCTCAAACACGAAACAATATTTGACAAATGTACGATTATTTTGATCAATGTCATTCATCGTAATAAAATATATCACAACGTTTTAATGTTGATATTCAGAAGTGTCTTCTGATATCAAATCTATTTATGTAATATAAGAAAACATGAAGGCGAGATTTTATACAAAATCGTTTTTCATAACGTTTGCATTAAACTTTGGAAAAGAAGCTTTTCATCCAGTTGGCATAATGCTATTATCTCAATAACCAAACCATTTGGTTAAACAAACTAATGACGTCACAGTGTTGTCAACAATTTACAAGATATGAATTAATTATTTGTAGTCAACATGCCCAATATATACAACAGTATACAACCATCATTCGCATCTTGGAATTAATTATTGTACATTATCGAACAACTTTTTCGAAATCTCCTGTCCAGGAAATGAATTAACAATTTACCCATGTACACCACAAACAGACAAAATAGATAACTTGGATTTGTTTAGGTATTTACATAAGAGTATGATCCAACCCTGAATTTGACCTAATTTCTAAGATGAAACATCCCTAGATTTATCTTAATAGTGCCGCTTTACAGTATTTGGGGATGGTACGGACACCACTTGGCATATAAACTGTTATCAGGACGAATTTCACGGATAAATATGCAATCAAACATGTGTCTATAAACACGAACAATGACAAAACGATCAAAGCCAGTTTGAACATCAAACTAAATTTTCACAGACATAAACATCAACAAAGAGGAAAAGCCGAACAGATATAAGCACTTTCGGAATTTCAACCAATAAAATTTATCAGATGAACAAATCTACCAACGGTATTTGTAAATGCATCTCGATAATTTGTTCAAAGTCCTTCGCTTGAATGGCGAGACATAAAATCACGGACTTTCCCTGGCCTCCCCGGGGTGACTAGGGCGGTGATGACCCCCGGACAATAGCACCCACCAGCAATCAGTCCCCCCTACTTGATCGCAGAGGAGCACCTCGTTCCTGACACGTACCTGATGACCCTGCCTCGTTTTGATGTCACCGGTCAAACACAGCAATCGCCATGGTTATCTCAATCATTATTGCTAAGTAACTCCTTGTTTTCAAATTGATGACCAAAGCCGCTATCTTCAACTGCGCATGCTCATGGAGATTAATCGGTGCGATGACTGATCCGTATCTGGTTCCGATGATGATTTTTGAGTTTGACCCGCCCCAAAATGTCCACACAAAGGTCAAGCGCCTGTGTGAACACCACCCACTAAAGACATAACAAGCAGCCTTGGGAGGGCTGCACAATAGCTCGCACATGGGAAGAATTGTGCTTTTCACTCGCAGATGACAAGTTAATTCGTTGATTTTTCTTGACATCAAAATCACAGAGGGTAAACAGGTTCTACCAAACAAATTTGTCCTGAGCACGAAATTATAAATGGGTTGTGAAATTTGACGATTTCGTCAAATTCGATTCGGGCCTCCTTCTTCTTATTCATTCCAAATGTCGTGATTCTGTTTGCAATGCGTTGCATGGAAAAAGTCCAAATGGTGCCTTTCATAATACAACATAATCAACTTTCACCAGTTGTTGTTATTTAAGTGGAGAAAATAATAACTATATTTGGTTTAAGCCGATAACGATGAAGTGAACTTCAAGACATTAGAGTTAGAAATATAAGTAAGTTCTTGAATGTCAGGCTCATACAATTTCGAAACTAACTGATTAAAGGCTAAACATATTTCACCAAATTAAATCTAAAATACCAGCCAACTTTGTGATGTAAGGATCAAACACATTCGTAATGTAAGTAAAATACAACGTGTACGTATTTTTAGTTCACAAAATATAAACCATAATTCGTTTTCTCTGATATCAACGCTGATCTAGTTAATCAAAATGCCTGGTTATCGCTTGATTAGAATTTTCAGTAAAGAATATTTGGTGACAGAAATTCAAGAATTCAAACTGGTTGATATGAATATAAGTAAATATCGAATCGCCCAATTTATTAATTATCTACGTAAACGCCTAAATATATGTTTCTAGTTCCAAATCATAACTTATATGACTTCTCAAAATAGGATCGGATAATGAAAGTAAGACACATAACCAAATAAACAATTTAATCACGTGAAATGCAATGTAACGTAATAAAAGACCATCCATCAAACTTGATCATTGTATATGTCGCAGATCCATGTATCCCAGTTCCCCCAAACACATATAAATTATGTCTATTGCACACACATATCACTCGTCTTCATCATCAACTGTAATACAATTCCATTAGACAATAAGACAAACTCTCTGTGGACAATTACTTATCAGGTAGGCTTATAAGACAACAAAAGGATGGAAAGGAAGTTACACAAAATATTTATAACGCTGCTGTTATAAATAGGCTTTTTGACATGTAATAAAATCTTAAGGATCAAGGCTGGACGTTTTCAATCCGAGTGGCTGCTCAGGTACAGCGGCGGCGGAGATCAAAGCACAGGTAAGAATGGCATGATTGTTCACCTGTCCCTGAAGCGTGACGATGGTGTCATAAATCTCGAGTTAATCCACAGGTTGAAACTACCTACAGGTAATATCATTGTTAATTTCCATGTTACTCTCGTCTTCCCAGATCTCTCTTGTTCTGCTGATCTCATGACCAAATGTAAACTATAGATCTAAACAAATCTTTATTAACATATTAACTACTTATGTTATATTGAGCTTATTCTTTGGCATCATTTTGATCAGAAGTACTCACGCCTGTCTTTCCTCTTACTCTGTAATTCAAAATATGACTTTGTCTCGGGGAAAATGAGCAACTCAGTAAAGAATCTTTATAAACAACATTTTCAAAATTGTAAAAGTGAAATAACTAAATATATCTTATTATTTTACGTGAATCAAAAGGTTAAAAAGGGAATGGTATTCGGTTCGGCAACATTTTTGGTTTGCCAAAAGTATGTCCGAAGATGTTTTATGTTCCCCTGGCCTGACATCCTACAAAGATTTTATTTTTAACAAAGGCGTCAAGCGTATGTATTTTTATGAAATTATAAATTATATTTCTATGATCTTTGCTAATGTGAATACTGTAAAGAATGTATATATGTTTATTCGACACACATGTTTATGGTATATCGTCAACCTAAAGACCTAATACTGCTTTATCGTCACTTTCAGCATGCTTTCAATGTTATTGTGTCTTCCATATAGCCCTGACCATGAGGCACTTTAGTAGAACCTTGTATATCCTCTGTTTCTACATATTCAATATTCAACCTTTGTAGTTTTTAATTTGCATATTTCATGTAAATGTCATCTTGTACGTTGTTTATCGCCTATAGTGAGGAACTTTCCCACCAATTATAGGTATAGGTGCACTGATGTAGGTCTTGAAAATTTATCCTTGTAACTTTTTCAGTTTCCTTGATGAGAAGGTTAAAATATGAGATAATTGAGAAGAAAAGGCAAGTTAAGAGCATCATCGTTCAAGACGATGAACATTTGTTGAAACGAACTTAGGGTTACGTATGTCACATGAAGGGAAGAAAGAAGACACTTTTTAATTAACATCTAGCCTATACTCCCCAGACCTCCTTGTCATTCTTATTTTGATCAGCTTTTATTAGATAAAATTTTAAATATAAGTCACAAGAGAAATATTTACTAGGTCTTCTCATACAAAAAAATAGTCATTTTTAAGTTACTCCTTTATTCGGAAAATGCAATTTTTATGTTCTGATCTTAAAATAATAAAGGAAATCTTGGGAAATAAGAATGCATTTTAATCTGACCAAAAAACGTCAAACAATTTTTAATATTAAGAAACCATTAATAATTACACTGAATGCTGATGGGGACAGATATTCATTAAGTGATATACCATGATTTACACACTATTTTCAGAATGCATTATTGAAAAGAAAACTTTAGGTTAATTCTATAAAGTTTCAACGAAATCGTGAACATGTTTACGAGAAACATTTAAAATTGTTTTCTGCACATTTCATTGTTCTTAGGGATGTATAGACATACGAAATTTGAAAAGCGATGAATGAAGATCTGTATGTTTTAAAAAATGTAGTATCCAATCGTGGCTCGGGTTTCATATACGTATTCATTGATGCAGAAAACATTTGTTTGTATAATTAGCAAGGTATTTTTATCAACCACATGTCGCCAATAAGGTAATTCGCATTATATAGAGATAGATTGATGGCTATTGTAAATGTTATCATATGTCAATCTTATAACCTTAACTAGTAGGCCGAAAACGATTTGATAATGAAATCTTGTTTTTCCAAAATATCAGTGTAAAATATCATAGATGTACATTTGTATTATGTGTTTCATTCCAAAAGAATTTATCCTGGTTTGAAAATATATAACATCTATAACAAAACTTTATCATTTCTTTCTCACAGTTATCAATTAGTGTTCGTTGGCGACGCAAACGTATTTACTAGAAACCATATAACTATTACCTCGGTGATATTCCTCGTGATGTCATGAAATGTTCTTTTGAAACTTAATATTTTTTCAAATAAGATTAATATTCTTAAAACATGTTTTTAATCTTTCATTATTTTGTTATATCTCGTAGCTAACTTCATTTGTACATACCAGCCTTCATTAACCTTGTCCGTCTTACTTTACAGATCGTAGTAACTTACTCGAAATAAAAAAAATAAAAATTTATCCGTTCAGGTTATGTAAAAGAAATATTTTGAAGTAGATGAATAATGATAGATAAGTAGAGGGAAAACTGGTCAGAGAAATATAGATAAGGTGAGAGAAAATTGGTTAGAGAAATATGAATAAGGTGAGAGAAAAATGGTTAGGGAAATATAGATAAGTTGAGGGAAAACTGGTTAGGGAAATATAGATAAAGTGAGAGAACATAATAGAGAGAACATAGAAGAGAGAACAAACCTTAAAGGATGAATAAGAATCAAAGGATACAAAGTTTAATTAATTAATCATTGTTACAAAAACACAAATAGAAAAAGAAAAGGAAAGAAAGTGTGAAGGAAAGGAAGATAAACGAGACGGAGAGGTGCCTTGTTTGGCAAGTTAACTTTAATCAGAGTTGTATTTATAACTACCAGGATAATATGTTTTCTGCTTTGATTGTCAAGTCAAGGAAAATAGAAGGTTTCCATGCGTTGTTTTAACGATATACAAATATAGTTTGATTTGATCATTTTTTTGATTGTATCGTTGCATGTCCAAACTCTATTTACCCTTGTATACAATTCAGTTATTTCAGTAATGCAAGGTACGAGAGTTAGATTGAAGAAACTGTGAGTAAGTTCATTCGGGTTTCCGGATTCCTTAGTCTAACACCCAGACTGTTTTTTCCTTAACCTAACCTCTCCAGATTTAAAGATTGCCAGAGACGCTTTTTATTTGAAGCACAATGTCGTATGGCTCAGTGACAACTTCTTTATTCGTAGAGTGTCATCCATATATATGCCCTTTGACTTTGAACTTCTAAAAATGCCACTCAAAGAAGTCCTTTTCTTTTATTAATAAAATAATTCTTTTATCAGATTATTTTGCAGATTCTGAATGTCAGAAACGTGCTACATTGTCTTTAATGGGGCAGTCCTATTGGGGTATTTTTGTGCAAAAGATTACTTCCCTGTTTATACATATATATGATTATAACATGATTATTTCACACTGATGTTCATGTATGTTAGTGAGGGTACCATTTTAGTTGTTCTAGATCTAACAATTTGACAAAGAATAGATTGCATCACTCGTCCTCTTGAATTGCGTCTCCACTGTCCCTTTAAGAGGCGGGCTACCCGTGTTTAAACGTTACAGCAACGACACCCATGACTTTCACTGTCCCTTTTAGAGGCGAGCTACCTCGTGTTTAAACGTTACATCAACAACACCCAAGAATCTCACTGTCCCTTTTAGAGGCGAGCTACCCCGTGTTTGAGAGTTACATCAACAACAACCATGACTCCCCGCATGCAGTGAGTTCACTGCTGCAGTTCGTGTTGTGGGATCAGGGAGGGTGTGAGATGACAAACGGCGTGGTGGGGACGATATGCGGCCAGTCGAGTAGTATTAGTAGACCTGTCATGCCTTCCGCGCTACAAGAAGTGAAATAAGTCACGTAGAAAATTAGACTTGACTGCGCTATTAATTTTCAACCTGCTTAACCCAAATCAGCCTCTATCTTGTCCGATATCTGCGATGCTTGCCAAGCGCTCAGTAATGTATAGTGGCCACCATTGAAAGTCAGCCGTGTGGAAAATATGACAGCAAATTAACAATAATAAACGGGTAAATTTATACCCGATTGCAGTCTCATGGGTCGCTGATTAGCGATGATAACTAGCTGTAATCATATTCATCTGGGTTTGCAAAATGGCGCCCTTATTCAAGGGAGACTACTCTATTCAGAACGTTGTCGTTAAACACTTAACTAAAGCATGGTACAACGTATATTTGTATATGTTGTTTCCGCATTTTTTACATAGTCTAGATTTCTCACTTTAGCAAGCCCAAAAAATGTTCGTTATTGTCATGTATACATGAATTCAAGATGCATAAAACTAGAACGTTTTTGTCTGAATTGTCATCAAAAAGAAAAAACAAGCACAATTTCGCAAAGTGATAAAACAAGTGCCTTGTGATTTCGTGTATATGTCCAAAGAAACATGTACTGGACATCACTGACAACGCACCAATAGAAAACTATGAGATCTGTTATGTGTTTTTGAATCAAGGCAAACGCCTCACCTGTACTAAAAACTCTAAGACGTAAATGTTACGACAACATTTCCAACTGGGAAGCGTGAATACACCATCTCACGATTCAGGCTGGTACGACCATCAGATTTATTGCACACCAATTTGAATGTAGTCTGCAGATCAGAACCACGCAAATGAAAACCATTTTGGACCCTAAACGTCCCGGCCAGCGACTTATCACTACGCCAATGTCAAGATCGCCATAATGTTCGCCATTTTCGCGACAGAACATTGCCAACTTCCAGGACCTCAGTATCCGCTGAATGTAGAGGACCGACACTGTACGACACTGCAGGCTCTGTACGACGCAGTCTACATGTTGGTCAAGGTGCTCGACGTCCTTAAGTCGGAAATGACTGAATGACATCGAAATGAATGACAACATTGGACTTCACTGGTTACAGGCATAGCATTGTGTACGTCCTTCAAAGAAATTCTAGCTTCTATCCAAGTAATGCAGATACTTGTTGAGAGTAATACGTGGAATTGCAGAACGTCACCATCAAGAGAGCTTTTTGGATGGTTTCGATGGAGGATTGGCGTTTTTTGGTGTTGGTTGGGTTCATGTATTTTTAAACCTTCTTGCCCAAAATGGTTTGTTGTTGACTATTCATGACCCCATGAGTCTTCATAAGCAGCTAAATTAAACTTTCTTGAAGACTGTACATAGCTTTGTTATTGCTTGTGATCTTTATACATATTTTGATATCGATTGTTTAGGATTCTTTCTTCGCCTGTTTTGAAAACATGACAAGTGGTGAGTTTTCAGTGATGTAGTGAATGAAAATATTACTAATGTTTGAAAGTATTAATTTAAGATTCATTGGTTAAGATAAGTGGCGAAATATAAATTCGCGAGATTAAACGAAAACAGGAACTATCAATGGCGTTCATTGTGATGTTTGAAACTGGTAAACTGAAGGACAAGTTGTCGGAAATAGTGTTTGATAAGTTATATAGGTAGTCATGTGAAATCTATGTATGTATAAGGCGGTTATTTTATTTTCATTGAAAACTCTCAATAGTTACATTTAAGGATTTTGGTAATGCGTATAACAGCATATAATAGTTTGGAGTGCATCAAAGCAATTATAATAACTATTCGTATTGATCTGGTACGTAAACAACCCACAACACGTGCTGACCACATGTAGCTTATACTTATCATATGAGGTACTAATATTATGTCAATCTCATGTGTGTAAACTGTTTGTGATTGCTCATTTTTAGTTCAGAATATATAGAAAGGCATCTCAAATGAATGATTTTCTTTCATGTTACACATGACAAAACTGGTATACCTCACATATAAGGTATACTTATATATGTGTCAATCTCATGTGTGTAAACTGTTTGTCATTGTGTTCACTTTTAGTTCAGAATATATAGAATGGCATCTCAAATGAATGCTTTCCTTACATCTTACACACGACCAAAAACTCTGGTATACGTTATGAGATGAACTTAAAAGATGAAGTTCTAATATTCTGTAAGATTGTAACATTGTTTTAGACATTTTGATGAACATAATTTACATGAATGGAGAGTTAAAGGGAGTAATTATCCTGGTTACAGGGCATGATGTGTCATCATTACTCCCTGAACATGTATGTGTAAGACGAGGAGACTCGGACAGGTGGAAGTAGTGATAGTGTTGCACGTTGGAGCGACGCACGTGAAGCTTCATTCAACAATGGACAATTTATCGCCGTGTAAAGCGTATTGTTGTTTGGCAGATTTTCTCCGCTTGACATCGGTGTTTACGGTTCATTTTGTGGGGCTGATAGTACTAATGATGATCGTTGTGGCAGTATGAACGAGTTCACCCGGCTAGACCCATGACTCACCACTCGTTCACACGGATCTTAAGAACATTGCACTACTTATGAATACATCCAACACGAGATAAACTTAGCATTGTTCATAGTAAACTGCACTGATCTCAGCAAACGTATTTTAATACTCACAGAGAGATTTGTAGGAATTTATTATCAATGATAACATCCAAATTATTAAGTCATAATCATTTGTTATTTTTGGTGTGTTTCTGTAGATATATATAGTATATATATGCTTTGCTACAATCCGAGGAAGCTTCGAATCCAGAAGCAGAAATATGCATATTGGAAAAAAAATATAGTCTTGATTATGAAAGTTGATTGACATCTTCTCTGTATTATCTAATTATTTCGTATATGCTTCTCCACGGTTGATACATTTTCAAAATATATATGTTTATATATAAATTTGATACGATGTTTCGTATTGACATGTTAAAAGTTTGAATGACTTACAAAATAAATTACTCAGTGAATGTTAGATGTCTGTAAACGAAATTCATGACAGTAAATCTATAACTATACGATTTTTCTGTAGGATAAAAAGTACATTCTTATGTTATAGAACTAAATTTTGCAAATGTACAGAAACATAGTACTCCTTGTCTTCTCTCGAAATGATTGACGTCGTGCTCACCTTTAGAAAAATAAAACATGAACTTAGACAACGACAAGATGACTTGAATACCATTATTAAAAGGACATATTCATTGAAACATCCAATCTAAATAAATTTAGATCGAACAGGTTTTATATTTGGTCACAACAGTATGACAAAATAAAAAATCTGTTGATCTAAATTTATTTAGATTGTGAAACATCATACTCACTCCAAAAGATAATAACATTTTTTCGATAGAAACTACAAATTGGCTGAAATGAAAAAAATGTCCAACACTTTCCCACGGATAATAGAAAGATTATTTTTTTGTTCAACCAACACAACAATTGATTTCCTTATAAAAACGAACTGAAATATAGAGACAGGTAATATTAATATAAAGTTTTAGTAATGAAATGCATTTTAAAGGTTTTGCCTACTTCGTTAAAGTTGATATCACATTCACAATGAAGTGAAGAGAAATATATGCATAAAATGATTTAAAAAATACTTTGAAAAAATAGTGAGATTTAAAATCTACTGAAACCTGAATCAAATGAGTTCTGGTATTTCAAATGGTAGCAGTTCTGGACTTCTTGTTCACATCCTTTAATAATGGGTTCCTTGAACTGCGTTGTTGTTACTTAACTAAGATGCCAGAAGCCCAGTAAAGATATTTGCATTTCTGGTGATATAGGTTAAGCATATCTTAAATGCTGTATGTGGAGATATTCCCGGAACAATTTTCTCCTGTTAGACTTTTGGTCCTGCCATATTACCAACAGATGCTATGACCTTAGACGTATCTATTCAGTCTCTGGAAAATAATAATTCTCAAAAACAATTATTTTGTTAAATATAAGACAGGAGCAGATCTAGACTTGCTTTTATAGGTTTTTTTATAGGTCAAACTTATATTAACTTTTGTCTGGGTGTAAGACTACTATGGCCATCTCTATGGAACCTGAACACTTGAAGTAGATTACAGGCTGAGCAGTAAGGCAAGATATGGTTCGAGAATTAACAGCAGAGGTCATTTACTGACCAGTTGAGGACAGACGACATGTAACTAGAGACTGACTTGGTCAAGAAACAAGATTAGAAAACTTATTTTTTTCGCCCTGCAGATTGGGTTAATCCCTTAAATTAATT
Source organism: Steromphala cineraria (assembly GCA_916613615.1). Lineage (NCBI taxonomy): Eukaryota > Metazoa > Mollusca > Gastropoda > Trochida > Trochidae > Steromphala > Steromphala cineraria. The sequence continues at coordinate 4,067,064 of OU744729.1, forward strand.
ATTGTTTAGGGATCCTTTTCATTTTTTTTTAAAAATCAAAAATTAAGATAATAAAAATAGTCATAAACTATTTTTTCAGGGACTTTATTTTAGTCTACAGATATAAAAGATGCATTTTAAAAATAAGTATAATATATATTATATAAATAAGAAGATACACACATGCACACATATATGCACATGCACAAAGGAATCAAAATAATATCTGTAATTGTTAATTAGACGAACAAAACTGACAAAATTGTCGCAAAGGACATATAACTTTCGATAATTTAACAATGTGATGTGCCCTTTAAATGTCAACTTACATCTTAACATAGGCATTCCATCTTATACTACATATTATACAGATTAATGTGCTTACTATTGTAATGATTTAAAGTAAAATGGCTAGATTTGGACCCATATACTTCAGGTTTTGGAATTGGAAATATATACATTTAGTGACAAGGATCAAACATGAAAAATGATAGCCAATAAAAAGGTTAATACACGTGCACGTCTCATGAGGAAATAACTAAATAAATGCATTCTTAATGCTGAAAGGGTATGAAAATGTTATTAATTATTAATAAAGTATCTTAGAGTCATGAAATAATTTTGTAGTTAGATTAACATCATCACCTTTATTATCAATAAATTCCATGTTTAATACCAGAATGATAATTTCTGAATTATGGAATAACCTTGGTCAGAAGTGAAATGTAGTTAGGATGCAAGTGATTATTCATCAGCATGTTGTACATAAGACAAGGGTTAAACTGCTGGGTTACAATTTCACTTGTGAGTTGTTGTGTTGTAATATTACGTGTCCTTGAGCTTTATGGGATTGTATCCATCACAGGTAGGCAATTACAGTCATTTATTGCACAGGAAGAGAGTGTGAAGCAACACAGAATATACACCGGTTACATCATAACGACAATACGTCTTTCAGTGAGGGTACATCTTATACAATTATAGGAATCAGGTTTATCATTCTCAGTTTATTCAAGATTAAGTCAGTTAATATGGTTTACGAATTTTCACAACAAAAGATAAAATTGTAAAGAAAACTGAATAAATATCAGAAAGGTTTTCTGTTTGTGGTTGAATAATTCTGTTGGTTATGTTTTAGTCATTAGTGAGCATACCCCGTAAATCAACAATCGTAGAGCTCTCAAAAGATACATAAGGGTTATTAAAACTCAAATTTTTATTTATCATCTAATCTTGTTTTAAAAGTATGGAGAGATCATTGCCAAACATAGTCTATCATGCATGGTGTATTGATTTCCTTTTTTCTTTCTCACGAATGAATTGATTTCGATTTCATTTTTAGTTGATTATCATTACCTGTTGTTACCATGTAAAATGAATTGTTTTAAGAATTATTTTAAGGAAATCAGTAAAAGGAAACAAACAAAAACCCGACACGATCACTGCTTCAAAATGCAATTAATTAATGTTTCCTTACAAACTCCGTCATTCCAAGAAATTGCAATTCCTCTGTTGAAGTGAGAGTTTCGTTAGCTGCATCATTTGATCAAACTGTCCCCTCATTGAGTGCCCCGTGCCCTTAGCTTGAGGGGTTAATTTCAAATTGCTAGAAAATTGCTGTCTTATCAGTAAACCATACCATTTCTCTTCGTTCCCACATCAATGCAAGCCAAGATGGACAGATTTAGTCCAGTCGCGTTCCGTAATTGCTCACAAATGAATCGCCGCCCGACAAGGCTGGAAGTGGTGTGTAAATTCACTGGCTATGACGCCACAATGCGCGCAGAGTCCCAAAGGAGCTGTTTATGACCTCGACAAATAATTCCAAAACAATAAAAGTTGATCTTAAGAGTAGTTTGACAGGGGAGGAAGATGAAAGCGTAATAATGCCGAGGTCCTGGATGTAGAAGTAATCGCGCTGTGAAATGATCAGAGATTTCTCAGCAATTAGTTCCTCCCTCCGGCCTGCTCTTTATAGTGTTCCAGAAGTGGTAATTTCCTCTCGTTGCTTTCCGCGGTGATCGAGAGAATGGAAACGATCCTACGAAAGCAAAATTACGGATTTAATTGAGGGAGGTTTTAGATGGAAGTCATCTAACCCTTTTCTGTTAATTGTTAACAACGCCGTAGACTAACAGCACCAAGAGATAAAAGAGGTCCTATTCTTCTTATGTCCATACTGACATAATCTATTGCCAAAGAATTAGATGATTTAAATCACTCCATAGCGTAACCTTGACACAAGTTCCATACACCCGTGGTTTTTCAACCACACAACACACAGTAAAAGAGGTGATTTAAGAAGGGTGTTATTTTAATAATAGACTAAAATCATGACTGTTTTCGCCGCAAACTGTTTCACCAAAAAAGCGCTTTCTGATTTTCAAATAAAATAGACAGCAGTTAGCGCTGCACCCTGTGGTACCCCTAATAAAGACGTTTATACAATGGGTAATCATTACTGTGAAACGTCGGGCACTTGCTGACCTCGGAAATTATGTTGATATATTTCATCCCTCGCCATGCCTTGGTGGTTTATAAAAATACCTATCATTAGCTAGTACATTAAACGCCATAGTTCCCTGTATGTTGTACAGTAGCATCCTGTTCACTGAACTAGAAAGACATTGAGATTCTCTGTTTTCTCAACATTATTAAGAGACTCGACTTCCTATCACACCATAATTTGTCTTTACTTGACTACCTTCTATGTTCAAGTGTTATACGATGTCCATGATTCAGGCTGCATTATGTGAATACATGTTCAAATATACATGGAATTTTTAATCAACCATCCAAGTTGTAAAACGTTCTGGTTTTATCATTCGGTTGAGCTAATAATCGCTCAGACACAATACAATTGAACTGCATGTTGGATGATAATTGAGTATCATATATTGTTAGTGTCATTAACATCATGGGTTCATTCTATGTGGGTAAAATACGCGTTCCCTTTAAGTGCACTTACATGTCACGAAAGTAGACACACGGTTCAAAAATGAAGTGCAAAACTGGTGTCATAAAGTGAAAAGTGTTCGGTTTATTGTCCAAAAGTTTCCAAGTTAGAAAATTTTCAAGTACATTAACAATTATTTTTAACGTCGTCGTCAAGTTTTGTGTACGGGCCACAAGCACTTAAAACTTATAGGCTACCTATTTGTGTCTTAACGATTGCAATTTTTAAATGGATAAATACTTTCTTCAAATACATTAATGTTCTGAAATAACAATATGCAATAAACTGTCTTATGTATTGGCATATAGTTAACTCCTCATGTCTGTCATCAGTCGTTGTTGTTATCTTCACTTTATTGTGAACATTATTCTACGTCCACTCCAAAACTACAAGCCGATTATCACATTTACCAATTTCATTTTACTCAAGTTCTATAGCAATCAACATTGGAATGTATCCTGCCTGCTTTACATCTACACTATAAGGGAATAAGCTTTTCTTTTCTCTTTCTTAGTTTTTCAAAATTGATTTCAAAATTGCTTTAGCCAAGCCAGCAACATGCACCGCTTTTATTAAACGACTATAACCGCAATGAAATAAAAATTAATCACAAAACCATATGATATAATTTACTTATCTTACAAACTTCTAAAATGAAACTCAAAGAAGGGATTTTTTATGAAACCTACCCAACTCTGATGTGTTTTGAATCATTTTTACTTTAAACATTGTGTTTGTATTTTATTAATATATTTCATTAATGAGACATAATTGATTCATATGATTTCTATAAAATATGTCAAAATATACAAAATTTTATGAATAAATTACCTACATATTTATATACTTTTCAGTGTAGATATTTTTTCAAAACCTGTATATATTGATAACCATTTATGCAAAGTATATTTTCTTTAATGGTTAAACCATTTCAATAACCGGAGTTTTAGAAAATAATGTCAAAAAAACCGAAAACTTCTTGTGATCAATTTAGTTGGAATACTTTCGAGAAATTAATTTAGCAGAATTTTCTCACGTTTGTTTTAGAACATATCGATATAAACCGATTATTCTGTAACCAGTTACATTTGTTGTCAAATGTTGTTATCCCTATATTTTCATATGTATCTGTATGCTACTAACTCTTTAACTTGATGCCTGAAACGGTTATCATCAACACTCAATATTTCATTCTTTTCAAGATCAGAGTTCCGAATCTCATTGCACTTATTGACTTACAAGATTACAGTCCATTGGATGAGAACATATTTTCTATGTTTATATAATGAAACGATGAATCGTATCTATACTCATACCCCTAAGGTGACATCACAACCATCTTGTGGACGAAAATGCACCGAGTAACCTTTCGGGTATCAAACTTTCCATACAATGATAACGTGAATGACTATAAAATAAGTACCCGCCATGCTTATAATCATGCGAGGTATAGTCACACATAAGTAAATGCACACCTACATCGTAAAGTACGGGTTTCATGTAGGTTGACCATGCCGACTTTCCCTGTATATCACAATACATGATGATATCCTTAATAGCTCAAGATTGTATGGCTTGTCATTTCCTGAGAACATAATCGCAATTTTCATGGAACTTGTACTTGTTCAACCCGTGAAATGTCTTCTCAAATATTTGTAAACAATTGGACTGTGTATTGGGGCAATATTGTACCCATTGCCCTTTGTAGAGAGTAGTTTATGTTTGTAAACAAATGGAACTAACATATAATACTAATATTAGCAGCACCTTCTTTTTAGGGAAACAAAAGAAATTTCGCGAAAACGGAAATAAACGTTTGCAATTGAAAGACAATGTTGTCTACTAAATCGTGGCTGTTCAATTAAATTCAATATTTTATTTCAACAAACCACCATAAAGTCGGGCATTTTCTGTAATATGTCGTAATATATAATGACCTTGTATCATCAAAATATGAACATTTAAATAAGTAATGGTACTCATCGGCTATCGGTGAGTTACAAAGATTACACTTTCTACTCGATCTCGGTATATTTTAGCTGTTCTAAAACTAATGCAGCTTATAATCTCATTGTTGTCACAAAAAAGAAAACCAAAACCATAAAAAACATATATATTAAACTTGGGAATAAATTAATATGGAAGAACGAATTCTCAAGTCTGTGTCGCCATCTATGGAGCACAGTGGTGTAGTGGTTAGCATGCTGGCCTCTCACGCCAGAAACCCGGGTTCGAATCCCGGTGGAGACGCAAAAATTTTGTGACTTGGGTCTCATCCTGTGTTGTGTCCCTGGGCAAGGCACTACATCTCTATTGCACTCAGTCCACCCAGCTGTTAAAATGGGTACCTGAAAAATGGATGTACTGACATACGTGGTCGTGATTAGCGCTTAGTAGCAGCTGTGAAAGTACACTCCTTCGGGGTAATAATGTAGCGCTTTGAGCATGTCTTAGGACGTGGAAAAGGCGCAATATAAGTACGCACATTATCTACTAGATCATCATTGCTCAGGTGAGGGTGTGTTAAAATGAACTAAAAGAGGAACTTGTCCTTGTTCCATAGAACCTATTGCATTGTTACCGCAGATCCATGACCAGCAAGACGAAACAGCCCTCTTAGAGGTTCCCACTATCTATTCTTATTATTCAGTAAACGTTGATAAAAGTCTATAACATAATAAATGTCAATGAGCCGTATGAAAATAATTTGATGCAATAATCACATAAGCTTCTAGTTGTCCTACACACCTCTGTAAGGATAATCATGAAGGATTATTTTGCAATGAATAATTTTTAAGAAATAAATCTTATCGCTTGAATCAGGGGTTAACGATAGTGTATTTTAAGTTTTATGTATCTTTAATGAAAGATAATATATTTAATAACAGACTACGTCTTAACAGCTGGAGTGGAACATATGACGGTGACGTTCATGGAATCTGCTTAAACAATGAACGTGCGTTTCTTTAGCTTTGCCAATAGTTGTGGGTTTAGTTGTTTAGTTGTTTTGGAATCGTACTTTCCCTTGCTTTGGCTGCTATGTTGTCAAAGTCGGCCATTATTTGTGGGTTTAGTTGTTTAGTTGTCTTTGAATCGTAATTTCGCTTGCATTGTCTGCTATGTTGTCACGGTCGGGTCTTGACTAAACCTTAGCCTAGACAAGGGGAAGTGGTTGTACCAGCGTGTGTGGCATTGCATCTAACAATATTATCAAAATATGAGATATATATTGCTTCAATACGCTACGCTATAAACTGCTTAACGTAGTAAAGAACGTTATGAACTGATTTTAATGAGATTGACCATTGCAATGAACAGCAGTGACACTTCATTGATGATTTGTTAAGCATAGTTTCACAACACTACTACATGTGAAACACTTTTATTAGAGAAACAATATTGTAAGAAGTATCACACCCACCCAATCTGGAGGTAAGTGAACGTAATATCAAATATATCTAAGTTAGACTCGCTATGAGGACAATACCAAATTTCATTGACTCGAGGAAAACAATATCGACCGAGGACGAAGTACAAGGTCGATATTGTTTTCCTCGGCTCTGTAAAAAGATTTATCGACCGAAATAACCGGCCAATAATTGTTTCATTACGTCTCGGTTTCAAAACGAAAAGAGAACAAAAACTCCAATCAATTTACTTCGATTGCATCCTGCTACATCAGCGTATATGTCTCCGCTAATGCTACAACCTATCCCTTGATATCCTCCTATGGTCTTCTGTCGTATCGCTGACGGGCGGTTGCTCAGCGCTATTAATAGCCTGTCTGTTTTCAGTCAAACTATTTCGAACTCCATACACTGTTGTCTAGTGATGTCGCACGTGGAAATCTAAGAGCGCGCGATTTGGAGCTTAGCGGGAGACTGCAACGAGAATCAGATTTATTATCTAATAGCACTCCCATTGGTTAATTTATATCACGAGGTGAACACGCGGAACGAAGCCAAGAAACCAGTTTGCCGCTATCGCTGAAAGGACATTATTTGATTGGCTTGCTATATATAGCGATACGACAAAAGAGTATAGGAGGATATCAGGGGATAGGTTGAAGCATTAGCGGAGACATATACGCTGATGTAGCAGGATACTTCGATTGTTACCAACTGGGTCTTTATAGTAACAAAAGTCATTATTGGTCGGACTCGGGGTCAAATCAACATCAATTTCTGTCGACTGTCACGTGATCGGTTCTCGACCAATCGGATTGTCGAAAAAATACTATCACATAATAAAGGTTAAAAAATATCATTTGTAATAAGTGATTTACATTTCCGTTCTATAAGGTTCTTAAGTATCCTTTGAAGTGTTAGCTAGTCGCTCTGTATCATCTTAAGTAACAAATATTGGCTGATATTAGATCATTAGCAAAACCATGATTCCTTGAAACTGATGTGGCATTCAATCACCAAATAGGCTAAAAGGGGCTTGCAGTTTTTTTGTACAAGAAAGCACTCCCGCACTACAAATATCGATACCGATTACTTGCACTTAAAGTAAATCTTACAACCGACGTTTGCAAACAGAGCATTTGTACTGATCCTGTTACCGTTCTGAACATCCTGCGATTAGTACGAATTTCTTATAAGACACAAATAATTTATTGATGTAGCACACTGTTTGATTAGGTAGAATTCATTACGTTGCATTTTTGGGGTGCAAATGATTGAAAGCATTGCAAAGTTTTGGTTCTGTGTAAGAGATGTAAGCGACATTGGGAAACTGACTTGAGAAACTGTAGGTGGGTGAGAATTGGATAGTGATGGAATGCCAGCGTGCTCTGCACTTCATATCTCATGTTGTTCTTTTATGATCCTGTCAATGATCAAGAACAGGAGTCCTGGCAATACACATCTATGTTCAGTCCCATGTGATATCATTTACACTATCACGTTGTCCTTCGGTCTATGAACCAAGTCTCTGTATATCCGTATAATTTGACTCTCATTTAAAAGAATAATTATGTTACTGTTCGATTGATTCGAATGAGAAACAATTTGTAATGCGCTTATTTCAACGCTTGCAGCAAGATCTATTTCAGATTTAATATCCAGCTACTCGTTAAATATATGAAAAATTATCTTGTTCCAAAAACATAATTTCATATACCTATACCGGATTTTGAAGTTTTGTAATTATTTCAAGGATACCTAATTACACAAATTTTCTCTCTGTAAAACATCCTTTTGGTGTTCATGACATCGGGTTATCCAATTCAAATAATGGAATGAATAGAACAAATCGACGGTTAAAAACATACCGAATTTCGTCATTTTAACTACAAAACAAAAAGCATTACATGTAGTCCTGATATAAAATGATAGCAATAACACAGAGGGTAGTTCACAATTTGACAGCATTTGTTACCTAATTTACAAAATCGGGCTCACTGTATCTTACAAACAACCTTCAAAGAAGCTCAGAGCAGAAGATGGCTCGCTGTTCCAATGGGCCAGGCAGGTCTTCTGTCCCTGTCTGCTAGATATGTGGTCCTCCACCTGCCAGATTATTTATTTTCTTCAAAAGACAAAACGGACACGTTGGAGATGACAAGCGATTATTAATAAATTAGTGTGGCTGACACCCGGCGCGGTAAGCCCCACAGCATCGGAGACTCGGGGAGGAGAAGGTCTTCCTAAAAACAAACTATCATCTTCATCAACTCGCCGGCCTGTCGTCTCAAGTCCCGTGGTCGGACACTAACATATGTAGTTGTCAGGTTGATAGTATTTCACGGTCATCCTTAAGCCTCGTTGAAACCAGGTGGTCTGTTACTGGACATCTAATCCAGACTTGAGTTATCCCCCTTGACATGATAATAAGTAAGTGCTGTAAAAGAAAAAATATATATGTTGTATTATTTTCAACGGAGATTCCCAAAATGTTTTAAGTTGGCTCAGATGTAAATGAAATATCATGCCTGGCACATCTTAAGGGTAGTCTGTTAAAACACATAAATCTAGCTGATGAAAAATCGCTGTAGTGATCTAAGCAGTTACGTTGCTACTCTTGCGTATATTAACCAAATTGATAGGCACTTTTTGGTCCAGAATTTTAATTTATCAACACAACAAATTTAAAATAAGCACGGTCAGCAAATTTTAAAGTTGTGGTGTCAGTACTTTATAAAGGATGCTTCATCACTTTTGTATACTTATCAATAAGGTAAGAGATTTAAATTAGCAACAGATTTGCAAAAGCGTTTTAAACACACGTGATTTCAGTCTATTTTTAATAGAAAGCAGGTAATATATCACTTATTCATTGACATGATTAACAATTACCATAGCTTCATATAATATCAAATCAGTCCAAATGAATTTAGCTGAACAGTTTTTTTTCAAAAAGAACATACTATTTTATCCAAACAAGCAAACGAAACAATGAAACACTGACACTAATCTCATAATCATGTATAGAATCAGATTTGTTTTACTATGAGTGGTTGAATTTGATAAAAAAAATTTTTTTTTTTTTTTGATTTATCAAATCTATTTATCTTCTTTTATTTTGTGCAAAAAGGTTATTTTAATTCATCTTTTTTTATATATTGCATCATATTATGTCTTTTTAATTGCCTTGTATCTTATAGCTTTTTTGGCGGCTTGTACATTTCACATTGTATCTATATGCGTGTAACCTATATGTGTGTACGAGATGAGACGTTAATAAACAATTTCTCTTTTGTAAAATATATGCGCGTTTGAATGTGTGTGTGTGAGTGTATGCGTGGTTGAATGTGTGTGTGCATGCTTGTGTGTGGATATTTAATGTTCTTTCTTGTGGTGGCACGTGGTCCTGTGCGAAGCTCAGTTGACCGCTATCAGTGTAGTTCAGCAACATTTCGCGTGGCTCGCCGGATGGGTGGGTTACCCGATTCATTGCTGAATGAACTGAGAGTTTGAAGGGTAATTCCCTGCCCCACACTGAGACACGAGTTGTATAACTTGTGGTGTCGCCTTAGGCAAGAGACTTTATTCAAAATGTGCCTCTGTTCACCCAGCAGGAAATGGGTACCTGGTGAAAGTAGTGTTGGAGGTGACCCATCAAGCGCTTAATCGGCAGCTTGGGTTAGACCAGGGTAATAATTCAGGGAGCGCCTTGAGCATGCATTCGGTGTGGATATGTGCGCTATATAAATACCCTAATTATTATTAATTAAATTATAATTATTAATGTTAATGTTTGAATTTAGCTCGTGTCTCATAAGCCTGCTAGGCTGGATGTTCTTTCTTAAATAACTGATTTTAAAAATGTCTTTCAAATGCTTGTACATGTATAACAACAAGTGACACGTTTATAAAATATATTTCTTCTTCTTCTTCTCTATATATTTTCATTAATTGGTGCGTAACCCAAGGTGTCACCACATTCTTATTGAATCAAGTAGATTATCGAGAAGAAACACGTAAAAATAAGTAAACTCATGAATTGAACAAACAAACGAGTTAAAATCCACAAATTGGAAATTGGCAATGTTTAATCAAGTAAGAGTTTAAACGTTCAATTGTAATAAATCAAAGCATTATTCTCACGATATACAATAACATTTAACAAACATATTTATATTTTATTTTCCTCTGATTAGTAATTAATATCCTAATCTTTAAATGTATGTATCCAGATGCAGGAGTATCGTTAATATTATATAGCTCATTCATATTTTATAATTACCGAACTTACATTAACCTTTTAATGAATTCTATTATCAAGTTTGTCTTGTAAAAGGCTCTCGGTCCATACGCAATACAAAATAAACAAAATGTACACTCATGTATAATAAGAACGCAATGACATTGTTTCGCTTGGGTAGTTTTGAAAGTTTGTTTAATTGTATCGCTTAACAATGAAATATGGTAGTATTTTAAAATCGGTGCAAATCATGGACATTTTACATTCAAATAAAGAATGATCAAGAGTATCATAATTACCACTATTCTTAATTATTTCAATTCTTGACAGTGTTTCTATACGTCTATCTTCCATCTTGAATTATATATTTATTTATTTATATGTATTACATTTTGTGAATATGCTCTTATACAACCAAGGTTCTTTTTGAGAATAAAGAATTGAATTGTACGCCTTGAATCTTTAGATTGCAAAAGACTTCCCTAATGAATACAACAAGAACATCCCAAATAACTAATAATCAAACTAACGATTCTTTGTGCTTATCAAATAGTGTAGGCTACACTATCTAAATAAAGTATTTCTATTGCTAACAGCATATTTCGTATGGTGGTATGGGGTTGGTTTTCCAAATATGATTTTATAAGCAAACATTTAAAAACAGTTTAGATATGAGAAAGACGGGATAAAAATGAACCGGAATACTTTCCGAAGCTGTTTGATATACTAGGTGTTAAGCACTATAGTATTTTCAAATATAGTTGAATAAGTATTTTGATGACTCAATACTTCAAATAAAATGTGAATTTAGTGTTTTACAAGTGTTATAACATTAGAGAACAATTTGCCAGCAATGATGCAGGAAGTCAAGCAAGAGCGAAGCTGTGATGGGTGAGGCTACTAAAGGGACAGAACAGTCACAAATCCTACTCAGAGTTAGTATAAATACACCGCGTCCAACTGATGGGGCCATTTGCTAAACTTCTAATCCAGGATCGTGTTGGCCTCACTTCATGTGTGGAAAATTAATGCAAACTTTTGATGAAGTCAACATTAGATGCTTTACCTAGCCTCATTATCAACGCGTCCCTCCCTCCCCCCTCCGTCTCTCCGTCTCTCCCTCCCCCCTCCGTCTCTCCGTCTCTCCCTCCCCCGTCTCTCCGTCTCTCCGTCGTTCCGTCCCGCCCTCTCACTCCCTCCCCGAATCTTCCCAGAACTTACCTTGTTACTCTGGAAGATCACCGGTTACATTCCAAAATTTAGACAGCCAGATTTTAAGTCACCATAAAACAACTTTGTTGGTTGAACTTGTTTCCCGGCTGTTACCCATATCTGATAATTGATCAGTCCATGTGAATCAAGAAAAAATGTAACACTTAGACAGTTAATTGTAAAATGATAATATCATAGACTCTTCATATTTTGAGGCAAATTTATTAACAGGTATTTAAATCAATAGTGATTATTCTCCACATTATTCACGATTTAGATGTTAATGTATGTACCATGATGCAAATATATAAATGAATTAATACGTATCTGTTTTTGGGGCGGGGGGAGGTATTTGGTTCAAGACAAAATGTCAAAACCGTTACCAACCTAGTCAAAACCGAAACCGTTTTAAAGAACACAAAATTCAACATTACTAGTGTGGTTAATAAATTCATAATTTTATTTGCGCGTCCCTCAACCCCCCTCCGTCCGTCCCTCCCTACCCTGCCGACCCCTCATATTTCCAGAAGCTACCTTATGGCACCTTCAACATGGAGGAACAATTAACCTTCAACTCATCGCAGTGTTGGTCACGACATGGAGTTTGGTATCAAAGTACGGCGTGATCTCGTGGGGACAATCATTGTCTGCATTTCACGCCTTACGGGATAATGTAGTTTTATGATTGCAATGAAGACAGATAATTAATAGGCATGATTATCAAATGATGCGGGGTCCGTAAGTCCAAGGTCAGAAACATTACGTAATAAATACAGAGCAAATGCGACAATGAAGATTAGAGAATACGTTATGTACATATTACAAGTAAGATAAGATAACTAACTACAACCGCAAACAAATACCTCTCTACTTCCCTTTTAAATATTTGAAATGAGTTTGAATTTTATATATTAATGGGCAGTAGCACGTTTTTAGGGGAAATATAAGGTGATGCCAGGAAAATGAAAATTAATGGTTTCAATTGAAAGACAATGTATTTAAACTAAATGAAGCAGTAATGATTCAATTGAATAACGTAAAGTTTAGCCATGCGATTCCTTTTTCTTACACAAAATGAATTAAAGGTGTTCACATACAAATGCCGCCAATGGATTCTATGTGAATCTTTATACTCTGTCCTCTGACTATGGATGATTGGTTTGTGCAATGCGATTTTGACACTGTCAAAAATAATATTTAACATAAACAGTAAAAAATTTAAAATATAAAATTATTCAAAAAACGTGCTTCTGCCCCTTTAAAGGTATACCGCAATATACGCCAGATTATGATTTTGTGTTATCATCAGCAATGTCTAAATGGAACAAGTACATTATCTTAAATACTTATTTAATGATAGAAATGAAATACGTTGGTAATTAGTTCTAATTTTTCATTAAAAGAAATTTCGACTTTTGACTTAACATATTCCGTATGGGCAACTAATTGTGTTGTTTATAAAGAGTAAGAGGTAATATATCCATGTTTTATTATGAACCCAAGTGGAGTGACTGGTTGAAAGGGATTATGAAGCAATCAGGTGCAATATGGATTAATCTTTGGTGTTAATTACCTTGATCATTTACCAGAGATCAAGAAAAGTGATTAATATTGCATAAAGCTTGGAAGCAATAACAGCCAGAAGTATATAATTACTTTGACTGGGAATCAAAAAGTCATCAAAAACATTGATATCAGTTTGAATTTATTGCGCTTAAAAAAATGGCATTAAACTCACCTTCGTGTTTTAATGAATGCGTTTCGTTGCGATGGGGTAATTCTCAGTTTCAAATCATCATCAATAATTGTGTTTTCTAAAAAATATTAAATTTTATGTTCTTAAATGATATCATATAGCACTTGTAGTTCTACACTGAAATTAAATCAATTCATTTTTACGATTATTTGCGACGAAATGATTAAATTATCACCTCAAGATTAAGTCAACACAAAGGAAATAAATATCAAAATAATCAATGATTTTGCATTCGTAGTTCATTACATATGCTTCATATGACAACGATAAGACACAATTAGCGGTATGCCGGTGAATATCAGTGGGATAACCTCCCTTTATCTCTTCTCCCAACTGGAGGCGCATAATTACCAATATGGCGTCTTGGAACAATAGTTCACAGAAGTATTAATTTTACGGTTGACGACAGACGTGGGTGGAAACTAAGCTTTCTGATATTATTTCTAACTAATAAAAATGTCTAATTATTTTCAACGATTCAAATTGTCCCACCCGTTGCTTCGTTTGAAAAGCGTTTGGGTACAAAGAGTTGATTGTGCGGACTGGTGAAAAGAAAGCGACTGCCAGGCGATAATATAATATATCCAATTTGCTATCAAATCAAAATCTTTAATTTTTTATTTTCGAAATATTCAGATATGAAAGAAAAGATAGGAGTCAGCATGTTTCGTATCGGAGATTATATAATTCAGCAGATATAATTTAAACAAGTTCTCAAAATGAAATCACACAAGTACCCAGATATCGTTTTTATCAAAGAATAACGAACGTTAAATGTCTTCGTTCGGAGTAGATGCTAACTGTTGTTATATCATATTCATAAATATATGTAATTGAAAGTTATTGTTAGTTTTATAAACATACGGATTATAACAAGAAGAATATGCGCATAATCATGAGGCCAATGTGATTGCTTACAAGAATATGGATACCATGATACCAAATTAATAACTAAGTCCCCTACAAGTTCAAGAATAATATGGTATCATTTTCATACAACATTATTTTAAACAATCAAACTATGCTATTAATTCGGAGCATTTTCTATTTTATTTCAGTAAACAGCAATTTGCTAACTGGAAATAAAACATACATATCGCGACTCCTTATAACCAAAAGGAAAATTATTATTATCATATATTTTTATGATTTTTATATCGGTATAATATCAATTATTATGTCAAAGTTGCTAAGCTCTTCTCGGCATACTCTTGCACCGGTCTCACGATATCTCGTATCAGCATCACGTGACGTACGTCAGTATGCACCTCTGTGTTGAAGAGTTCTAAATCTGTCTGAAGAGGCGAATATTTACACTAATTTGCAGGTTTGGCGTTGGCAACGGTTTGAAGACCAATATGTGTATGATTTGAGTGATAAGATTCCCCGCTTGATCTTTCTGAAACACAAACAAGACAATTGTAGCGAAAGCGGCCTAATGGTATAGCGACCCAAACACAGCATTCGTTCACTTAATGATAGTATCGGTAGTCTCCCCTTTTGAACTATTCAGCGTTGCCCGTGATTATTGATCTACCTGTTCCCCACCTGGTTTCTTTGATGTTCGCCGCCTCGTGTTTGCATGCTATTCTCCCGAGGAATTTACCCAAGAGAACATGTAAAACTAAGACCAAGCCTGAGCCTAAATATGCATGTTTATATACATCACGATATTTAAGACGAGAAATCATTACATGTTTGCCCAATACACTGCATAGCTTAAATATGTCTACTTTCAACTTCTTTTTAATTCCATCGATGATGTGGACTTTCAAAAACAAGGAAACCACTCATGATGTCGCCATTGTGATATTGCTCTGAAGTGGGCAATAATTCTCTACAGCCAATTGTTTACTGTATTTGAATCATCAGGTCCTTTTACAGGAGACAGTCATTTAAAAAATCTAAAACTCTTTCCCTGAAAGAGATTATGCAGTTAGTGATATCCTGAGCTTATTCCTATTATGTATTTTCATTTGAACTATTGTATTTTTTTTTCTAATCATATATTTAAAAAAAAATAATTCAATTTAAAACTCAAAAGATCAAAGCATAAAAAACTCGCTCATTTTGTAGATATTGATGTATTTAGCTTTTTCGTATTGTTGTATATTTCGTCTCTCATGCACTTTAATCCTGTTACTAATAAATGGGGTTTAGAAGCGGTGAGCTAAAATATTGAATTTTAGTTTGATATTGATAGTGCTCCTCGCGTTCATGCATTGTCGAGTCGTCACATTTAATCATCAATACGAGTTTGTTGGTAAATAAGATCTTAATATGGTATTATGTACTTACTTTTGTAGATAGATTTTCATAGTTCAATCATGTATACTGTTTATATGTCGATGAAAACTTCCTATGACTAGAACTATCAATAGTAGGTTAATTCTTTTTATAATGATTGGCAACAACATTTGGTTTGTAATCGAATGAAGTGGTTTCTCAGTTTCAGAAATTTCAAATGAATATTAATGAGTGCTGCATAGTTACCATTTAAATGATTATCGTTTCATACCACACAACACAATCTGCTTTGTATTAAATTGATATGTTTCTTAAATAAATCTGTCATTGAGAACCTTAATTTGTTCTTTGAAATTGTCTTAAAAATAAATTAGATACTCAGTTTTGAACTGTTTTGTTCAAAGTCTTGTACAAAGGTTATCACCTCCAACGATGACATTTGTTTATTTTTATATCATATTGAAGACTTTGATTTGGGATTGAACTTGTTCTGAAGGAAACTGTCCTACCTATAATACTGGTTAAGTTACCAGTTTGAAAGAATAACGACTTTCTATTGTAGGTAAATACCAAAACCTTATGTCCAAATACTATGATTCAATGAAAATTATTGGCCTTTAATGAAATAAATAAATCATTGATTCTGACAAGAAAATTGATGTTGTCTGATGAGAATTGTTTACGACCTATCAGTCAGATGGTCATATGGAAGCCGAAAAGCTTACTCACAATACGTACATTGTTCTAGACAACCCTCACAACCAGACACCGCCCTCACTCTCTACATCGACCTAGTACCTGCTCATGATCGCTTTAATCGTTATTATTTGTCCTTTCTTTGTCTTTGCCTAAGGCTTGAATAAGAGGTATCGATATTGAAAGCAGTGGATGTCAGTTCGCTACCAAAGTGTCATTCGTCATTAGCCTCGAAGCATTGATACATTAGGCTGCATCTCGGGCTCGCCTCTGGGTACGAGATTATGTGTTCGATATATTAGCATTAGGATGCAGTTAACTATTGTGGTGATTTAAAACAATGATCCCTTGTTCTCCAGAGCTGCCGTGGCCCCAGACGATTTACAGAGGTTCATGTAAACATATAATGACTTTGATATGGCAGTTTGGTCCCAGCAGGCAATGATTACTGAATAATATCCAGCACTGCGCTTGTTACATGATTTTAATAGACTTATCACTCTTCCTGGCGCATTTGATGCTCGCCATTTGCGCCCTTGTCAATATTTGCATGGTAAATACACATGAAAGGAACCACGAAGGAAACCTTGTCGGAAATTCAATACAGAAGAAAACAGCGCATTAGCTTTGTTGTTTTATTGTGATTTGAATGATGAACTTGCCGTTTTCACCGTGAATATTATTTCATTAATAATGAATCCGGATTAGCACGTTGATGTTATGTCAAACAGGATATTAATGTTGTCTCGACGAGTGCAACAGGAAATAAGGTGCAGTTATTGCATAAGAACCTCTTAAAATACAAAAGCTGAAATAATCTATTTAAAAAAAAAATACATACAATATTGAGTATATGTGTTACAGAACATTCTGCACAATACATAATGCAGTATACAATGACAAATAACTCTCTTGGTTGAAGAAACATGACAAATTTCTCAAAAAGTATTTGATATGATATGCATATATGGTATGGCAATGAGCAACAAAGAATGCTGGAGTAAGTAAGAGCTATAGGAGAAAATACACAACAAAGAAAAAAACACCCTATAATTTGTTAAATAAGGTATGGAGGGAGGACCAGAATGTGTAGAATCGTTCTGGCATAGCATTTGAGAATGCTGTATATTTTGTTGCATTATAATATTGAATTACTTCTCTTTGGAAAAAAAATCAAATTTTGGCTTTATATCTTTAAGGCTTATTTTATATAATCTATAATTTATTAACTCCTTCTCGACATTATTGTCTAAATTGTAGTTTTACATTCTGATATAGAAGTATAAGATACATGGTTATAAGATATCATTCTTTAGAGGCCCATACACAAAGATTAAGCGCTACGTGTAATATAATAGTCCAATAGACAAGATTGTATGTCATTTATACACGGGGAATGGTCACACAGCTTAGAAGCTTAACATGATCATATGTGAGTATGCATCATATATACGTTATCCTTTTCAAAGCAACCATTCACGCGGCTTAACGGCTCTGCTTCTGGCGCGAGAGCGTGCCATTACCTCCCAACTATGAGAAGCGATCCAACCCTTGTATTACCACCAGCCTACACCAGGCAAGCATTCTAAGCGATTTGTCTCGTGTGATAAGGAATCTTATCTCAATCAGCAGGTTTGTCGGGTCAATCCACCCCTCATTTCAGAATGAAGGCCTGTTATTTTCATTCTCACTTACAATTCTATCTCAGCTGATAATCGTAACAGTTTAACCCCAACTTTGTAGTGAGAGTATAAACCCGACCCGACCAAGGCAGTTGTTACCATATGCTAGCCCAACACAAGAGATTATAAGCTACCCTGCCCTCTAATTTCTCGCCCATGACCATGAATGCGATCTGTAAAACGGTAATGTTTGATTATCATCGCTACTTGTGGAATGTTATGGCTTCGGGTCAAATTCCGATGGCCTTTAATGATTGAAATTAGCCGTTTTAAGGATAATAAAATCCATTGATGGTTTTACAGGGATTTCATGGATGTTTACTCCGAAAAGGCAGATGTCCTCCATGCAGTTATTCACTTAACTTATACCTATTATATTTACCTGAAATAAATACTTACACGCATGAAACTAACCATTGAATCTAAAACATTCTTGTTTGTTCAAGTACTACTTCCTTTCTTTTGCGTATGCATGACCTTTTGCAGTTTACACCTAAGCATTATCTTTACAAAAAATCAATTTGATTCAATAATAATTTAGGTAAAAGATAAATGCGATGCTTTGTAGGGTCTTAACATGAATGTTGGACTTATCATCTGGAGTTGATCTACTTAAAGTACAAAACAATGACTGCAATTTCATATGTAAACATAATACCACTTAGAAATTCGAATTACTTTTTTTCTAAAAATGTCAGAACATTCAGTGAATGAGAAGTCGAGTTGAGCAATATCTGCTGTAGAGATTTGGACAAACTTCAAGCTAACATGGCTGCTTCGGACCTGCTCATCGCTTCCCAAGTGTTTCGTATGGGGGATCGTCTTCTATTGTGCTGTGTTATCTTACATAAGAATTGGAACCTAAGTGTTTGAACTGTGTATTCGTTTCCTTAAGAAACATTTTTCCTTGCATGTAATTTTGATGGTACAAATTCCACTCATTATTTTCTATTTCGTACCTTACGTCTAATTCCTATCAACAATGTGGTAAGTTACGGTAAAGAAACATTTGTAATATTCGTGTACAATTGCGGCGGTACTATCAAATGGAACGAAGCAGTTGTAGTGATGGTGATTCCTACAGAATATAGCTACGATCTCTCTTCTCTCTGACAAGTGCAGCTTACGTTAATGCCGACCAGTCCTGTATTATTAATTGATTACATTAATCATCCCGTTGTCAATGCGACAATAATGCAACAATTGCATCTAAATATTTATTGCATTAGGTGTTTGTTTATTCCTAATTACAAGTCAAGCAGATGAGGCAACGGAAATTATTTTTGGTCATCTAAGTGAATTCTGTGAATGATCAAGCGAACATACGGAATCAACCGGAATCTAGCGTTATTAAAGATACTAATAGTGTAACTTACAATGTAGTTAACTCATCACACGACCGCTATGTCAGTTTTGGTTGTTTAAGTCAGACATTCAGGGAATAGTCTAGAAAACATATGTTATTATTCAGTAAAGGATGGAATCTATCACATATCACTCTCTGAGAATCTGAGAATTATAGAATTTACGTCTCTTTAGATGGTCATAGTTTTTGAATGAGCTTTGCACAATTCAGCAAAACAAAGAAACTAAATAGGTAATATGATTCTAGATGCCTCCCCCTTATCGGTCAATAAACAAGACTGTAATATAAATGCTTCACGAACGAGATATGTCCTTCTGACGTTCAAAATGTCAAGAGAAGCATATTGTGCTAAAACGTATCTGCGAATACTTACATTTAGATAGAAAACATACATTGTACAAGTTTGTTTTATTTGAAATTAATTAAATCCTCTCATACACTGAAATGTAATTTGATTTCTCTTATCATTATACAGTAAACAGTGAAAGATGCGCATATTCTTCTCATTAATGTTGGAATAAGGGAACAACCGTATGGATAATCAAATTCTTCATTCTTTAAATGCGACGTGATCACTTGCTTAACAACCACATTTTGATCTGTGTCGAAACGTCGCTTTTTAAACTACTTGCTTGACAACGATATAAGGATCTATGTCGAAACGTCGATTTTAAAGAACAAAGAAGTTGATTATCCATAACATAATCTCACTTATTGATCACACAAACCAATCAAAGAAACCCTTCCGTATATCAAAATAGATAGATACATTACTGATGAAACATATGGATATGTAAATTGTTCTTATCAATTTAAAATATATTAAATGTACCATAGACTAATAAAATACAAAAAATCTAAAATTTCCCTTAATAGCATTTTGGAAATTTCACTGACATATAATGGATATATCTTTAAAAAATTATAAGTATTGGAGATCAAATTATGAAGGCTTCTACCATATGGTTGACATTACCGAGAACTACTTACACTCGCATTTCACGTAACATATCTAGTAGATATGTAAACAGTTCACGTTCTACTAATGCAATTAGATTGGGGAAAAATCAAACCGCTGACAGGTATCTCTTTGAACTCAACACATGATTTAAAGCTAAGCATTAGGTGTCCTAAAACTACAACGATTTTTTATTCAGGCAACAGCACTGCTCTCCTTAACTTAATCATAGGTTTTCATTAGTATTCACTGATGCGTATGATGGAAGCTATGATGTACTACAAAGAACATCGGCCTCCATTTGTAAAACTTCAACGTCGCAGAATTTATTTGAAAATATATTTTTCCTTCCAAGGGATGATCTTCGTTATTGCAGTACCATCATGATATGCATGGCTGAAGAAGGACATCAAAGATTCAGATATTGATCAATAAAAATAAAACACACGTTGCTCACGTACATATTGTTTCAGTTGTATATTCGTTTAATTTTTCAAATGTGTACTGTGTAGAAAATGAGTCGGTGAAAATCAGAAAGATATTAACATATCCTACTCAAACGGCAACACCCATTTGCAAGAACATTGGATGTATGTAGGTAGGTACAAGATAGGAAGATAAGTGTATAGGTAAATAAGTATGTGTGATAATGTGAGTACTATTTAGTCTCGACAGATATTTTGAAATGTCCAAGGTACAATCCAGTTACATCGAAATATGTGTCGTTGAATGGGGATTTTTGAAGAGAATTCAGCAGAACATATAAAAAATAAAACATTTGACATTTCTCGTCGAATGCTATGCGTATCTCATCGAGTACTTGATACGTCAAATTATAATTTATATATTTGACAACTACAAAGTTCATGAATAAGGTAAAGTTTATGAAATGACTCCCTGGATAGACTTGGCGATCCTATGACGTCACTTATAATGACATGATTTTAATGATGGCGTCATATGATTGATTTCACTTGTTATTTTACTTAGTGATTTTAACTCGTGTTGATATATATGATACAAGAAGACTTTATCCTTTATGAATTTGTATTTTGCATGGAAGATGTTAAGCGTCGTTATTCTTTATTGACAAGATTGTTCATAACAATAAAAACTGTAATATTGGTAAATAATCTGTTTAATTTTAATGGTTTGAAGATAAAAATCCTTTTCTTATTCTCATTCGAAATATCATGAAAGCAAGTTAACTAAACATGCACAGTTTAGACCATTACACGCCTTTCAATTTTTTTTCTAGAAAGCTATTGGGCTCAACATATTTTGTTTTTGAAATGGTGTATGGGATAATAAATAATAATATTTTGGTCGTTTAATTGTTTTAAGAAATACTGTTAATTGAAATATATCTTTATTTTTTAATAGACAAAACAACTATTGCTTTTATAAAAATGAATGATGTAAGTTGCATTATTACCTCTTTGAACATTTTTTGCAAGGATAATGTGCATGTAAAGTGGGATACGGTTAACATATGGGACAAACTGGAGGAATATTTAATCAAGTTTTTATATCTATATTTTAAATAAAATCATTATAATCATAATTCATTCTGATTCAAAGTATACATTAAATAACAAGGATTATACAAGCATTTAATTTATTAAAGATTTATTTAAAGTTTGCGGAAATCATGAGTTAGTTCAACTAAATGCTCCCCCCCCCCTTTTTAATCGAATTCGTGTAGCTAGTTAATTGTCCTTAAAACTTTTATTCATGCAAATTAACATAGGTCAGTTCTATATGTTTTTTCTTCAAATGTCAAGAGCGAAATATACTGGACAAATATATAGAGGATACTAAATGCCATCCTTTAAATTCCTTTTTTTAATTTAACGAGTTAATGATTTTGTACCAAACGAGTTTGATAAAAAATAGTATTAAATGGAAGGGAGTTTAGCATTAGTACATAGAAAACAATATATTTATGACAACATCTTTGTATAAAAAAGTATTAACGTGGTGTCCAACCCTCCTGTCTTGCTAACATCTTTGTCTATTTAATGAAGAAGACACAGGAAGCAACCCAGGAACGTCGTCTGAAATAAATAAAGAAGTTGTCATCGATATATTATCTTGAATTACTACACCAACTTGAAGAATTCCCTTGAAATATTTGACGAGTAGTAAGACTGCTTTAAGGCGAAGAGATGTCGCATCATCATCATCATCATTTCCGACACGACGTCGGTAGGCTCTACACGAGACCTGCAAGAAAACAAGCATGTCCTCATCAGTATGCCGGGGAGCATGTTGCTGTTTAGCTCGCAATCCTCTTAATTGCACACCAGCGTATTGATGTGGGACGGAAGACGAGGATGCGTTGGAATTAGCATAGCATTACGCCGTGATAGACAGTTTCCCTTTTACGATCTCTAACTTCAAAGGGTGAAGTCCAACAAGTGACAGCAGCGCACCCTATGATCGCCATGTCGCACTTGTTCCCTTATGAATTCATAATTCTATCCAGATTTACATAATGATATAGGCGACGGGGATACATTATACATTCTGTACCTGGGCTGTCAGCGGATCAGAGAGGCCATGATGGCAAGCCTGTCATAAGCTGCCTCTCACATGGTCCGCACAAAAAGGCTTTAACGACCGTTTAATTTCTCCTTACGGCCACGTATTATACACCCATATAAATGAATTTGTTTTTGGTTTTAAAAAACATGTCTTTCTTATATGGGGCACTTACTGGGTTAATGGATGTATGGGCATTTTTTAATGAATGAAATAATTGTTGTGAACTGCTCAAAACTAACACCTGTTTATTGTTTTATGTATTCCGAAATCAGAAGCATTGTCTCATTAATGTATTGTAATAATGACATGATTTATACATAAAGGTATAAAATGTCATTTGGGTTCCAGAATGTTATTGCATTACACCTACAATTGAAAATACTTCATTGATGAATTTTGTTATTACTTTCTTTTACGCTTAATGTATTAGGCTTCTTTATCGAAGATTTTAACTTGTTTAACAATGTAAGCCTATTTCCTTGAAGAATATAAACCTTATTCGAGCCTCAGTTCCACCGGATAACTTCTATTATCGGACTCTTTCTCCATTGCCATGAAACTTGTCACGAGTTGTTTCCCTTTGATGTTTATGCGCTCGTCATGGAAGCGTTTGAAGATTGTAGCGTACTTTGTAGAAGGGACATAACTGTCTGTGGCAGTGACACCTAGCGGCCACCGCCGTCACTCGTGACAGAGCAAGGTACATGCTCTAATCACAACGACATTAAACCCTCACCTTCTCGCCGCTCTCTGCAACAAGCCAGTGTTCAACCGGGAAAAATACTCACACGTCCATTGTGACGGCTTCACAATTTTACTGGGTGATTCAAAACGACTCGTCACAAATGCAAAATTTGAAAATTCTCTGATTTACCGAGTGCATGACGCTAACACTTTCATGGTGATGTCTTCACAGCTTCCTTGTGTAACTCAGAACGACTCGTAAATAATAAGAATTAAAAATCTGCAAAACTATTGTACAAAGGGCGCGAAGTAGAAACTCGGTTTGAAAATAGAAATACATTGCTTTAAAAATTGTGACACCACAAAAGACATCTACAATCGACATGACTCGTTATAAAAAGTACTATATTGGGGAGACGATAAACTGACATAAACCTTTAATCTTCCATCGTTATATTAGCATGGGGTTCGTGATGAAATTTAACTATTAAGAAACGAAATACATCACTCATTAAAAAATTATTCGTCTAAACTCTGATATCATATTTACATGTTTTAAATAACAGTAAAATAGTTATATGACGTCAGAAATGCAGTACCCTATGGAATTTGCAGAATATTTTATTAATATTGAACTTCACTACATTTTGAATATGGATCTGTAAACGCAACGGAATCTGAAACTTCAGCGAGGTTTAAAAATTTACATTGAAGTTACTGAACACCTCCAGTGTTGACGTGTTCAGCTTGGACACCATTGGTATTACAGCTTGTCTCCACATTCTATTATAGTTATATAAAAGTTTGTGATTCTTTTTGGCGACTATTTTAGCTTTAAGAGTAGTAATCATAATGAAGTTTGTCTGAAGAAACGAACAATGGACAGAAAAGGGCAATATAATGGTCACGTGAATTCATAAGGTACCATTTACCTGAAGAGGGATGTCCAGAAAGGGTCACACGTGAATCCCGCACCGCATATTGCAAGGTGTATGAAACCTAAGCCGAAGTTAAATCTTCGAGACGCTTTTTAAAATGGTAAAAATATGCTGTGTAATTTCACACTCATCACAATCCTAAAACGACGTTGTACATAATACAACCTTAAACAAATAGTACGGTTGGACCTTCACAAGTAAGTCTCCCGTTTTGGACGTATTGATATCATTAACTTATATCTCCCTCCTGTCTGTATTGGTCCTTCCGCCAATGATGACTGAAATTAGGGGCACTATTTTTTCACAATCGTTTTTGGTGGTTGCATGTATTGTCATAATGGGATCATCTTAACGCCATTTATGACGTATTTATTTCGCATGTGCTCTTAAAGCATAGCTGGGGTATGTAGTTTGATATTAAAGATAATTATTGATACAATACAAAGAAAACGCTTTTGTACAATTACTTACTGTATTCACTGTGTTCATTAAACAATATGAATACAATTCATTGCTCACGTGTCATATCATTTATTGCGAATCGTTGATTCAACTTAAGCAAAATCAATCAAATATCATTAAACTTATTTTACCCAGTATTGAGTTTTCAAAACTTATTATTTCATCAAATGATTT
Organism: Steromphala cineraria; assembly: GCA_916613615.1. Taxonomy (NCBI): domain Eukaryota; kingdom Metazoa; phylum Mollusca; class Gastropoda; order Trochida; family Trochidae; genus Steromphala; species Steromphala cineraria. The sequence continues at coordinate 4,092,368 of OU744729.1, forward strand.
AATTAATTTTTAAACAAATGCGCTATAGTAAATAAGCAAACACTGAAGGTATTGACATAGCCTTCGAACATCACAGCTTGACGTCTGTTGGAGAAAGTTATACAACTTTGATCCAATGCCTTTCAATTATTATGCTATAATTTCACTTTAGAAGTGTAGATCCAAAACAGGTCGGATCAATTGATACTTATAACGTGATATATGGATCATCAGCTGTTTGTAGAAATATGTTACCTAGATTTATGATAAAGGTGACTTTTGTTGATCGTAAAATTTCGTGTTTGTTTACTTGAATCATATTTTTGTTTCAGTTTCGTATTTGTTTTAAATATTTAAAAGTTTTACGTTTTTAATTGTGGCGATGTGTTCATGTTAAGATGAGTGCTTTTCTTAAAATATGTCTAAATTTTCCAGCATATAGCAGTAAAGTAAGCTTATCAATTTAAGAGTTAACTATATTGACTAACGATATGAATATTGTTGTTTTAGTTGCTTGTTCTTTAGATTTCCCAATATTTGATAACTGTAGATAGCGATTATACTAACAGTATTCAGAAGCTAAGTATATGAGATAAGAAAAATAAGAATTCTTCGAATAAGAAATCTCTTTTAAGACAAATACTTGTTAATCAAGTTCAAAATACGAAAAACATATTCAAAAATGCGCTAGTGTCAGAGTAATTCGTTAAATAAAATAATCAAATATATATAGATAACATTATTTTTTTTATTTCGAAATAAGCTATATCACATTTTTGCGTTTGTAATATGCGTTTTATCTACATGGGCAGAACTTCTGCGGTATTCTCAAGTGAATATATATATAGTTTTATTGCAAAATAAAAGTAAAAATTAAATCAGAAAATCATGTGATTTGTTTTTATACTCTCCATAAATTTGATTATTAAAACTTTGTATGCACATTAGAATATATAAATAAAATGTGTGAATACTTTCGTGTATCACTTTGGTGAACCTTGATTCACAAGTTACCAAGGCTACTTTGTAAAACGAAATGTTTAATACAAGTATTTTCAAAAAATGCAAAATTATCTTAGAAATAGGGTATTTATGTTACATGTTACCATATCGGTTTACCTGATTTAATGTTCATTTCTCGAGGAGAAAATAGTCCAAATGAAATAACAATCAACCTCGATGTTATAAGCACGAACAATATTGTAAAACAAATATTTTCAAAAAACACAATAAGCATAATCAAGTTATATTAACTGTGTGTATAGCTTTAGAATATCTTGTCGAAATATCTTAATGTTTTCTTTCAGGACCTGTATTTCACCGTCTTTTGGTTTATCAATAAGCGTTGAACATTGTTTTTGTATCAATTCTCAATTCAAATTAACATAGACAATTTCAGCAATAAGACACGATTGAATTGCATGAAAGTTTATAAAGTAATATAAAGTGTGAATACTCATAACGAAACGAAGGTAATTCCGCATAAAGTTTATGGTACCCTTTTTCGATGAATTAAGATTTAGTCAAAACTATTTTTCTGATATTTTCAATGGGATTTATATTCTAAAATAATAATATACACTTTCGTCATTTATGTAGAGTCAGTTCTGGGTTGGAGGGTTTATTTTCTGGATTCATTTACATTATAAACCTTTGAAATCTGATTTATAAAAGACATAAAGTCCTTCTATTGCTCGTTTGAAAGAACTTAACTCTCCGTAAAAAGAGGCGGAAATTTGACAAGGATGTCAAGATGAAAACAGCGTATTTTATGAAATCATTTTATCATAAATGACGGTTTCCTTCCAAAACAAGTATTTCTTTTTAAAAAATGTGTTATTCAAAAGTAGATATATAGATAAAATAACATAGCATCCTAAACCAAAGAAATCAACATTCTCATTTTAATTAGTTCATTAAACGTTTACTGATTTAAAGATTGATGTAGATGCATGAAGATAAACTATTCAATATATTAAAATCAAAGGTAAGTATACTATATATTGAAGTGAATACAATAATATTCTGATATTCTGGATTTTTTCCTTAGTATTTACAGATCCTTTAAAATAAAAAGTACCGATTGTGGTAATGTTCAAATCATTCAAAATATTTTTATATGTTAAATAGATAAAACCTAACAAAAAGAAAATGCGTATGTAAAACTTCCAGGATGATATATCATAACTCTTTATGGTCAAGCTGCGCAAACTCCGATTTTTTTGGGCGATTTAATGTAATGTCGAATTGAAACATCATATCAACTAAAATTCATCCAATTGATCAAACAACTTCTCAACTCACACTTTCTACGTTTTAGTAAAACAGAGCGAGAGGGAGGGACATTCTGAAATGACGTCATAAGTTCGTAAACACATTTTTGCATGTGCACGTATATATATAATATAATGTTTAGTACCCAAGCCTTCAGCGAATTTCAACCAGGTATTTTGATAATGTTTGAAACATATAATTGAACTAAAATAATACATACAGTTAATGAGTTTATTGTTCATACATACCGGTATATTGTTATTGTTAAGCGATGCTCCTGACAATGTCTATGCATGTATCTGAGTAAATCATTTAAACAAAACTAGGAAGTAAGATATCCATAAAGGTTATTCGTTCTCCAAACCTTAACACGCAAATCGATATGAGATTTCTATTTAACTACTTTCATCATTCTTTGTTGGATTATGTCTCTGTTGAATACTATTGATACGTACTGATCATTTATCACAATTGTAAGTACCGTTGATAAGGACTGATCATTTATTAAAATATCGAGTACCATTGAAACAAATTGACCATTTATCAAATATTGAGTACCATTGAAACAAATCAACAATTTTCAAAATATTGTGTACCATTCATACGTTTGGATCATTCATAAAAATCATAAAATCGATAACAGGTGTTTTAAACATTTTTCTATGGAGAGAAAGGATGCAGCGTCCTGCGCATGCACCGGGTGCACTCTGTGAGACGTGGTGAGTGTGTATGTGTACCCGGTAGTCCACGTCTGTGTATTGTACACAGGGAGAGACCAACTCCCTCAGCACCTTCAGTAAGATCCCACCTCACAATACTCATCATTCCGCCTTACGAGACGTTTTCATGCAATCAATGATGAAGCGGAGGAGGCGCCTAGTGGGAGGAGTTCTTGCCGTTAACGGGGCCATTACGTTTGAAGTTCCGAACACGACGCCTATTTAACCTTTTGTATCCTTGCATGACTATTTAAGGTAATGTCACAGTCAGAGAGACTAGATGAACCCTTACAAATCTCTGACATAATGCTCGTTTCACGCACTATAATGAAATGATGGCGTATTGTCAAGTGACACTGTTGTGAACGCCGATTTAAAGCTTTTCACGGCGATTTGCTTTCAACAAGTGTACAGCCGATATAGTCATCATAAATCTCAGTCCATAAAGGAACTCCGACAAATATAGAACATGGTTATAGGCAGCTTATTGGATTTTGATTAGAATATGATGTCAGGCAAGTGTTCAGAAACATGCATTTTTTGCTTGAACTCAGACAAGGTTTCTGTTTGGACGTACATGTACGCCATTTTCAACAAGACGTACATCTGCTTTGGTTAAACACTAAAGAGCGATCAACTTGAACATTTGGAACGGCGTGGGAAATGTTTACTGTTTCAAATAAAGAATCTGAATAAAATTATCTCCTTCACGAAGAAGGTTTTCATATGGTGCAGAAATAAACGTATTTATTATTGTATTATCACGTGTTAATCCTTCCAAAAATTAGAAAGAATTATTTGACAAGCAATTCTAACTCTGATGCGGTTAAGGATAACAACTCCAGGATAAAAGTCGACTTTAATATTGAAATAAATGCAACGTTGAGCTGCAGGTCCGATATATGATTTATTACTCGCCTTTGTTAGATATTGCAGTGTAATATTATGCGGCAATAGTGCAATGACACAATTGAAGTATGACGTCACAGTAATGTGCGGTTGTGACGTCAAAAGCGTCACAATGGCTGGCGAATGCTAATGCTACGATACAAAACCCAAATTGAGCCGAGATGAAATGAATTAAACGGTCTTATGCAAGAAAATTCCTCTTGCAACACTACAAGAAGTGAAAATGCTTGGAGAAAGTCCTGGATAGTCTTGTGTCTTTGTGTTGTGAAAGAAATGTAAACTGGAATGAGCAAACCATTGAAAATATCAGAAGTTGATCATGGCAAAGACATTTATAACAAGAAATAACAAACCATTTTGTGCCATGTTTTATGAAATTGTCTGGAATTAAATAGCTTAGAAAGTTTCTTTATATCCCTTAACGTCTTGCGTTCTTCTTTCACTTTTGAAACATAATTATTCAGTTGTAAAGCGCCGTGGTTCCTGAAAAATGTTGCATTGCCTTTTCTAAGAAGATAATGTGACCAAAAACAAAACATATTTGGTATAATAGTACAACTCCTGCCATTAGTCCTCAATGATACATAAGAGTCTTCTGAAATGATTTTATGAACACAATTCATTATAGCATTCTCAGCACAGTTTTATGAAGATTACGGTAAAAACTGTTACAGCTCTTGTTTATTGACAGCACTGGTAAATTCAGCTTGGATCTGTGGTGTATACTGCTGATTTATTGATACATAGTGTATTTCTCATACTTCTATAAATTGCAAAATAAACGAGTGTTATTTAAAGGAGTCATTTTTAAAGAATATCTTCTTGATTCATCCTATGAATTCATAGTTGGATGTATACTTTACTTTGTAATTATAAATGCATTTGGTGTCTGCAAATTGAAGAATATCCTATAAACATTTTTACCAAGGACATTTCTTTATACATATGATTATGTTCTACCAGTTTGAGAATAGCTTAATGACATCAAAGTTCATTTCTATTATTAACTCTAAACATTTCATTCTTTTTCTCTGGATAAATGTTTTCCATATATTCTATTACTGGAATAAATGTAGCCCTAAGATTATGTTGCATATCTTTGCACATGCAATATAGTAAAACTGCGATCCGGAAATGATGAAATAATCTTTAGCGGGCTTTACCAGAAAACAGGTAGATACACTGGCAGCTAAGTTAAAAAACGATTATGACAGTCAAAATATAGATGCAAATAACAACACTTTTCCCCATTATTTTATTACAAAAGAGCCCCATATTGTACCAGAATCAAATTAGCAACCATTTCAGCGAAATAATATTCCTTTAAAAATGATTTGTTAAACGGAAAGGGTGGTAGCATGTTTTCCTATTCATAAAGTTGTTTCATGAACAAAACATATAACCAGTTGCAGGACTATGTTTTTTTATCAAAAGATTCAGTTAAAATAACGTACATGTTCAGTTAAAAATGCGTATTGTCCTTCCTCAAATGAATAAAAGGTGTCCACATAAAAATATCGGTTAATTTTGTTTGATTGACACTTGATTATTGATAAACTGATATAATAATTTTGGAAAATGAAAAAATGAAATTTTTAATAAACGTGCTACCTCCCCTTTAGTTCTTAAAAAAAATTGAGTTAAAAAATATTAAAGACAGAAACTATTATTAAACCAAAATGTTAAATGGAAATTAATTTAAATCAAGCTTTTCCTGATACTGAAACCTTCTGTGATAGATTTTATAAAACAATCTTGCATTTGAAAAAGGTCAAATCCAAATCTAGTCAGGCGGGGAGAACTTGGACGTCATTCTATAAAAGTTAATCACTATATGAAAATAATCAAGTATTGGGTCAGACTTTTGTGTCAGGAAAATAACATTATTTTGAAGCATGTATATATGTATGAAAAAGACCTCGCAGATAAAAACATTGGCTGTTGGGTTTTGAATGTAAAATAGTTGCTTTTCTCAAATGGCTTTGGCTCAGCAAATCAGGACACTATAAATATCCAATCTTTCGTCAAATCTTTTAAACAAAGATGTATTGATATTCATAAGCAGATATGGTTTGATAATCTTAACAGGTTTTCCAAATTAACACTCTATAGATCGATTAAAACTTCTGTTACATTTGAGAGATATCTCAATAGTATTCCTGTACAGGCATACAGAAATTCGTTGTGTTATCTTCGGTGCTCTAGTCACCGTCTTATGATTGAATACTGTCGCCAATTAGGACTGCCAAGAGACCAGCGACTTTGTCCTCTTTGTGTCATTCCTGTGATAGAAACTGAATTCCACTTTATATTACAGTGTCCATTTTATAATAATCTCAGAAATAATCTTATTCCAAAATGTTTTTGTGAATTTCCGTCTCTCGATAAGTTCATCCAGCTGCTCATTTCTGATGTCATTATGATAATGAACGATCTTGGAAAATACACATTTCTTGAATTTAAACTGCGGAATAAGTTTCTATCACCATAATCATTGCATTTGACTAGGATTTTTTCTTTCAGTAAGTTATGTTATTTACTGCCTCGTGTCTTCCAGGCGCATCAAGATGTGCTTTATTTTTGTTGAACTCATTGCACTGTATAATGGGCCTGTGGCCCCTTTACCGAATAAACCATTTAAACCACAGAGGTTCGAATCTCGGAGTGGACCCTATAATAAGCTTTTGCACTCATATATCGTTTTCATAAGTTGAGATAAACCTACATTTCAAATTTGAACGAAATCGGTCAAGAAATAAACATTTTAGCGTTATTCCTATCTGTTACATTTCAAATAAGTTTGAAAAAAAATTATAGGGTCCACTCCGAGATTCGAACCCCTGTGATTTAAACCATCTATCTGATGTTTGCAAATAATCGACACTAGCATTATACCACCTTGATTTTAAGGCGAACATAGAAATAACTACTACAGAAACTTCCCCCTCGTCCAGTTGTTGGCTGCTAGCTGCTGAATCAGCTAAACCGCCGGGCAGAATAAAGTACACACCACAATTTGTTTCAATCTACTTGGTATCTAAAGACATGTAATATAGTAGATTATGGCACGTTTACAATAACACGTATTTGGAGTTATTTGTATAAAATGATTAGTTCGTCGTTTACAAAATATCTCTTTGTAATGAAGACAGGAGTAAGAATTTATACTATTATAACCCCTATCGTAACCCCTTTCATGTTTAAAATGTTGTCAATATATATGTGAAAAAATAGGAACGTTTATTGATTTTCGCAGAGTATGTCTTCTTTGGTGACCATTTGTGTTATATCAAAAATATTTTTGGAAAAATATATTTAAATGAAATTTTGAAGAAAACCCCTTAAGACACTTAATAGAATTTCTTGAACAATGATGTTACTCTTGTTCTTATAAGTTATACGACATCAAAATCTCAAAACACTTGTATAAAAGTTTTTTTTTGAAAATCTTACTTATGATGAATTCAACTGAAGTGTGTACTTTCTTCTGTCTGGCAGCCTAGTTCAACTACGAGTGCACTCTCACTGCTTGTGTCGTGCTTCCGTACCAGCAAACTGGGACAAGCACCATGGTGTGTCCAATCTCGACATCAAATAAAGATATTTAATGATAACTTGGAAAATAGCACTACAATGTTTTGTGACTTAATGACTTGAACACAGGATCAAAGTTTGGCCCTCCCTTCTGCCATGGTGGCCAAGTCGGCGTAAGCACGACCTACGTACAGATGAACACAAGCTAGATTTGTCTTCTACAATGCAGACCATGTAGCTTAACAGCGGGACGACAAGAATCAGCTTTTCACATACAACACAGGTATTTGATCATGATGTTTATGATGCTCTCGCATTTCATTGCTTAAACAAGTGACTCCATCTTATTTTCATCAGTATTAAGTATATACAGACATGTACAATGGGTAAAGTGTAAACACAGGGGGCACCCATACATCAAAGGCCCCGGTGTACGAATCCCAATGATCCACGGGGTAGTCAATATTAAGAGGCTTTTGTCTACGTTTTATGACGGCTTGTCACCGCTGAGCTCCCATACTAAATGTTGAGGGATCTCACTGAAAGAGTTGGGCTAACCTGCGAGTGAACGTCAACTGCAGCGGGGGGCGATGAATCACCGTCCTCTTGCTCCTCGTACCCGCTAACTACCTATAAAATCACCCTCCCTATCTTCCGCCACCCTACCCTCCCTCCCTCCATCCCTCTCTCTACCCTACGTTCAGTTTACCTATTCCGCCTGGTTCAAGCCCGTCCTCTCAAGTCACTCTCCTCAACTGGAGGTGCTGAAATTTGCTTCCGGTATGTCACGTGACCCGATCTTTACATATTCATTGGAGCGTGATCTAGGGTTCATTCCGGGTAGTGGTTCCACATTGAAATTGGATTGTGACTGTATTGTAAATAACACATTTTGTATAGCTTTGATCCATTCTTAGTAAAGCGATATTATGATAGCAATTATTTCTGCTATTTTGCGGTGCGTGAGGCTGAATGCAAGGTTGGTAGACGGGGTCTGTTGTGAGTGTGTCGGCGCCTCACAGGCCTCGCCCCATCTGACGTCGCTTTGCACGGAGACATGCATGTGATTTGGCAATCCACCCACAAAAGGGGAACATTGTCCCACAATAAGAAAGATTGTTGTCACTGGACTTCTCCCGACTGTTTAATGCGTGTTTATTCGATTAAATTTCAATTTCGAATCTTTTTCAATAGTGAAATAGTTATTTAAAATTGCTTTGCGACACGTATTAGTTCCGCTGTTTTGCCGTGAATGCTCCGAGGGCGACCAAATATGTCTAGCTAGAAAACAGCTTCAAGTCTGCGTGGTTTGCACCCTTGTATGACAGCCGGGTATATAGCATTTGTCGCTTTGTCGAATGTACTACGTTACTCGTAGTTTTTATTTGAAAACAGAGAGGATATATTGTGTTCTTCAATTGAAGAAATAAGATTTAGCTGATAATGCAAGGTTATGAAGTCATAGACTATATTCCGAAACCTCAATAGTCTTATATAATTCATTTAATTGTTTTGTTTTTGTTTGCTTTCGTTGATAGAAATTCAATAAAGTACACTCAGCTTGAGATTAGATTTGTTTACGATTTGATATTAATATAATTATCATCTTAATGAATAATTATATATAATAATACATCACATACGTTCAATTTTAATTAATATGTTTAATTCATTTACGAAATAATAACTCCTATTTTTTAAACCTCACATTATTAATTATCTATTTATCAGGATATCCAGCGAGTTATAAGGGCGCGGTCTTATTAGAATCAACGTATTTGAATGAAGCACATTAGCGATAGAATTGGTATTTAAAGTAATTTTATGGTGATCATACTTTGGCCTCTAGGACTTACACCATGCTGCTTGCGTAAAGCTTGACTTAATTATTGATGCAAATTGCTCCAGATGAAAGGGTGGCTTGCAGATACTTGCAATAGAAGCCCCGCAACCCCAGATTCCATTTAAAGGATAAAGCCGCGACTTGCTGAGGGTGGGAATATACAGAGAGGGCTTTGTACTGGGACATTACACGTGAGGTGTAGAAATCTACATCGGAGACACTTAACGTCTCTGCTTATCAATCTAAAGCAGCAATATCTCACTACGCGGGGTTTATTTTTGTTCTTTAAAGTTCTGTTTTCAATTATTGTGGACAATGTGATTATTGCAGGAGTCCATATGTTTAAGCTTCAAATCTCAGAACTTAAACTGTATTACTATGATTCATCTGGTGAACATTTCATGTTCCCTCTGAAGTTAAGACACATGCCGCGTTTACATGTTCTTTGAACAAATTATCACAGATTTATTATTGTAAAATAGGCTGTTAAACGTATTTCTTTAAATGATATTTGCTTTGAAATGACGAAGTCGGAGACAGAAATGATGAAATCTTCTGAAAAAGGGATCAGTAATTGAATATCACCCTCTGTAGTGAAGATAGTTTTTGCTGTTTGCCAATAGAATAATGAAGTTTTTATGATTTGTTGAATATCTACCCTATTCTCACAACTTTTTAGTATATTCTCTGAAGTAAATTTAGTGTGCCATTTAAAATGTACCTCAAGAACATATCCTTTAGTAATTGGACTTGAAACTACGATAACACTGCCCGAAAGATGGATTATTATTTTCGTGTTGCCTAATTAAAAGATATTCGACTTAATTGAATTTAAAAAAAAATTGTATTTGAATACAACGTTTACTTAGTTGTTCTTGTATGGTGCTGGATCTGATGAGACAAGTAAATGAAATTTATCTTCATATTAAACATAAAGAAATATATAAACTCTTTAAAAAAACTTCAATAAAGATGGTTGATAAACACAATCATACACTCTATAATTGAATATCACTGTGTGAACAGTATTTGTAATTGAAGTAATTCCCAATCAAATTGTTTTATGTTTATTCCTTATTAGTTATTTATTCATGTTAAATGCATGTAATGAAATAAGATGACATTTTTGATGGTTTTAACTAGTTGTAAAGTATACTTAGTGGGATTGTTAATTAAGATATAAAATATTATCGATTCAATTATACAGCATTATTAAACCGGTTGAGAGTATATTGATTTATTGCTTACGTCCTATTGATAGTAATTCAATTTGATGACAATAACTTGCTGCTGCGCAGTTAATATCTTTCGAGACAACAACAAAATAATTTTTTATTGAATATTGACTTTAATTTGTACGATTTAATCAAACATAAAATGATTATCAATACTATCCTAGGATAACACGGAACACGGAGAAGCGAGGGGAGACGGGGATAAATTGATAATAATTTTGATCAAACTCGTTTTGAAATATACAGCCTTAGAAACTGATGATAATCTACATATTTGTATTTATCTGTGAAACATTATGATTATTTAAACGCATTAAAGGGGCAGTAGCACGTTTTAGGGGGAATATAAGGCGATGTCAGGAAAAAAATAAAAGGTTCCAATTGAAAGACAATGTATTTACACTTCCTGTAGCAGAAACAAATCAAATATATAATGTAACATTCAGCCATGCGATTCCTTTTTCTTACTCAAAATTAATTAAAGGTGTTTACACTCAAATTGCTGCCAGTGGACTTTATGTGAATATTAATAAATTGTTCTCTGACTATGGACGGTTGGTTTGTGTAATGAGATTTTGGACACCATCAAATTAATAAATTTAGCATTAACATACAATTATCAGTGAAAGATATAAATAAAGAATTTGCACGAAAACGTTGTACTGCCCCTTTAATGAGTAGGTTGGTTTGCTCGAGTAGAGATGCTATTCTACATAGAAACCTTGAATAAATGTTACAGAGGTTTAGGCCTTGGTTTTTGTATTATCGATACTGAAACGATGACACCATGATACCTATGTGGTTTTTTAATATGCAAAAGTATTAAAACGTGTATGAAAAATTAAAATTTATTCATCTGGAAACATTCATCGGGCACTGATTATCATATGAAATGTCTATTTTTTTAAAATCTTATATTTCCATATTTTTGCATTTACAGGCATACAGTGGTCAACAAACAGTACATTACATGATATATAGAGAACATAATTGTATACAATATCAGATGATTGTGGTGTAAGTAATACATTGTAAATGTAACTCAATAACAAATATATATATATATAAAAACATATTGACCAAAGTTGGAACGTGTATGTAAAATGAAAAATTATTCACCTTGAAATATTTATCGGATATTGATTATGTATGAAATGTTCTAATTTGTTATACCTATTTGATATGTTCAACTTGTTTGTTTTCTTTCCCTATAATTTGTTTTAATTCTAAAAATTGCTTTCGAATTTTAACAGCGAACTGTACTGTATTTGCATTATAAATAGTTAATATATATACACTATATACTAGAATTAAATAAAAATATAAATAAGGGAATAAGGAATAAATGAATGGTAGATAGGGTTATTATTTTCTTTTTGATGAATTTTAGAAGTTTAATGGAAAATCTACTTCATAATAAAACATATTCCATATTTTAAAACCCGCAATCTTCTTCTTCTCAGCTTGAAAGTTTGATTACCTGTTTCTACATAAAGATATTCGTTACACTCCGATCAAAAGAAGTGAAAAAGATTTAGAATATAAAGCAGTTTAATAATGTTAAGTAAATGACATATTAAACTGATTTTGAAAAATAACAATAGAACAAAACCTACAGACCAAAATGGCCAAAGGTCATACCAAAGCATATTTCCTTACTTTTTCTATAAAATAGTTACTGAATATATTTTAGACAGACGTTTAGGAATAGTAGCTTACATTGTACACTTTTGTGAAAAAATAGGTCCTTTCGCTCAACTATCTCAAAATAATACTTTGAATATAAAATTAATAAAAATGAGATATTGCTTTTTGAACACATAGGACAGTGCCGAAATAATATGCATAATTTAAGAATGTAATAAGAATGTATTTACTCTTAAACCTTAAAGCTTTGTCTACTTATAGTGGAATTAGCCTTACTTAAAGAAATACGAAATTATATCTTACTCTAATTTCTCAAGTAATAAACAAACTTTAGTTCAGAACCAGGAACTGCGCGTGCAACCTTTAGGTTCTGTTCTGTTTTAGGATTTTCATGATTTGTATTTGTCACTACCAACCAGGATTTTACAAGAACAATTGTTATGAACGAAAAAGTTTCAGTCATGCCTGTACCAACTTTACAAAATACTTCTTTTTGTTTTAAAAAACCCCCAGCAATTCATGTAAATTATGTTCAACAGATACATTGATATGACATAAAATTGTACCAAATAACTGATGTCTAGTGTTATGTTTAATATAGTAGACATAAATATTGTTCATAATAAAATCAATTGTTAAGTTATGTGTAAGCCAAACATAAATAAAAGCTATTTTCAATCGGCCATACATTGCATTCATTGTATATTGCCTGATGTGAAAACGAAATGCACTCTGAATATGTTGGTAGGCTAGTGCAAGAAAAGAGTTTTTGTTTAAAAATGATTTCAAAACATAAAAACATTCATATGGTGGAAATAGGCAAGTTAACACTAATTTTCAAGAATTGAGGAAAATTATCAAAATGCAATCATACCCATTATCGCCGACATTGTGCTTAACTGAAGTAATATGAGTTATTGACCAAGTGCTTTCATTAAATAACTCATAGACAACATTTTCACCATTAGCATTGAAGGTAAAATTGTTTAGTAAAATATCATGTTTTTATCTTAACGAGAGGCGTTTTACCGTTCAATTTTGCTGCCTTGCATACTAGGTGACGTTTTAAGTGTAGACAAAGTATGAATTATCAAATGTGATTTCCAATTATTATTTCAGATATTATACCTTTGGAAATTTTTAATATCATAGAGCATAAAACCGTGTTACTTTTACGGATCAATTGTTGTTATCGAGTAAAGATGATATTTGCAATGATGTTTTGAATTGAGAACTGATTATTTGATGACCCGTCACTGATTTACGTAATTACCCCATCACGCAACAAAGCCAATAACTGCAAATGAGAAAAAGGCAATGATGATAACGTACTGCTAGCAACTAGAAATGATATTTCTGTGTCCAAAACAAAGGCAATGGGTGATGAGACCACGCCCTCTAGCGGCGACAGCAGCCATCATTGTACATCTGGGCGGATCAATATCCCAAGAATGTGGAGGCGATCAGAAGTTTAGATCCATCCAGAGAAGTTTATATGTGTTGAAAAGGTAGAATCTAGTATTGATGATTTCGTCACTATCAAATATGTATCAAACGAATTTATTTTTGTGTAATCAAAGAACTTCCGTCAGAGGTATATCACATATACATATCTTTGACTTTCAGATTTTCTTGTAAAATTATCTATCAAAAAGTGTATGTTTTGTTTAGGACAACCAAAATAAATAATTGAACTGATGAAAACCGTTAATGTATTTACTAATCGAAAATGATGAAGTTCAGAGAGGATTGTGACGGATATTGTTTTGCATGAAACTTTAATTATGTGCTTGTTCAAGGAATCAGAAAGCCAATTAACCAAATACGATAAATGAAGCGGAGTTAACATCATGCTTTCCTGTTATTGGATGTTGAGTCGAGTCGAGTCGCTAATAACGCCATCAAGTGTTGTTACACATGACCAACTCACACCATATGTGCAGTATCGAGCTCTTAATTCATAGCTTGCTTTTGATGAGTTATAATGGTTATTACGCCTTTTCTATTTTAAGGTGTGGATTTGGACAATTAGCCATAAACACGCAATTGATAACTACGAGCAGTTGAAGAACAGTGACTGGAGAGAACTGTTGGCGATCTGCAGTGCTCGGGGCTACACCTACAAGGCAATAAAGGTGAATTGGTATATTCAGAGAGAAATAGATTTCTTACTTCTTATGAGAGGAGTCGACTTTACAGCTGTTCGGTCTTCCCTTATACCATCGATCCGTTTGTTCGCGCTGCAGTCTATCATTGAAAGCAACTTGAACTAAATCACGTGCATTACGCTCGATAGTTCGGTGACATCATATGACCGTTTGTGTTATGTAATTGTACCATGAACTATTTATTAATATCAAGATTGATCAAGGCTTGCCTGGTTCTTTTACATTTTTTTCTAGACTTCGATATTACTGTTTGTGCTTTTTTTATGTTTACGAAAAAAATATGATATTAGTCTTAAAGATGTTCTTGCGAAATTTATCGACTTATGCAAACTGAATGTTCTTATAAGTGTATGAGTTCATATATCTGTATATAAATAGCTGCCCTGTTATATGAACTAGTTTATTCACCAATGTCATTTTTAAAAATAGTTTGTAGAAGGTAAATGTGCTATAACAGTCCATGTGTCAAATTGCTTGTGGTGGTCCTCTATCTTTGTCTTTAACACAGTTTTACATTAAAAAAAGTTTAAAAACAGCAATTATTGAATCTTTTCTATTGATAACAACACACGATTTATATTTTTGCAGTAAAGATTAATGAACTTGCTATCATCAACGTTTGACAGGTTCAACGACATATCACAAAAGTCGACATAAATTGAGAATCGGATTTCTTTGCAATGCTGACATTTTTCGTACAATCGTGACATAATATTTTACAATTTGTTCATGCTTGAAAAAACAGATAAGGTGATAAATTATAGTACTAGTGTAAGCTATAATGCGTCTACATCTAATGAAGTGACTGTATCTTTGTGTAACAAATTTCGCATGTTCAATTATCATATTTAACCCATTGATAGCCATTATGATACTATCCTTTCACATCAAAGTTTTATAGTTAACAATCTCCGATCAAATATTGCAATGGAGATCTTCAGTATTGTTTCTCGTAACAATCACAGATAGCATCGAGATGAAAACAGCCGCTCAAACCGTTTGTGCATGGACGAGCGAACAGGGGAATGTACTTATAAGGAGAAGATCCGTCAAAATGTCTATAAAATATATCAGATACCCCACATCAGTCACCAGTTGCCTGTAATTCCCGCTGCCTCTCTTAACTGATAAATCCTACCTTACTTTATATACCCTGGGCTATTGTTACAAAGCGATCAGCAAGTCGAGGCCAGATTTTAAGCCACCCCGGCATATCCGCAAGTTAATCCAAGAGGCGGGTGTTTGTCTGTTAATAGTTCACTTTGAAATAATATAATCTGCAAATTGTTTGAAGTTTGTCGGAGGAAGATCATGAGCAACCAATAACAAAATTGTTCTGATTGCTCATCCTTGGTTCGAATCCTTCCCACGACCAGAGATTTGATACAAAGGTCAGGAATTATCGGTCTGGGCATAATAAAGTACTAACTGTTAAATGGTAAAGAAATGGTGGCGGAAGTTGAAGATGGATTGGAAGTTCCTCAGAAAGAAATTACTTGTACAGCTGCGTATCTTAAGTTTGTTCACTTGCGTATGTATCTTAGTGCAAATAACAGTAATTTGGGTTTCGTCTTGACGTCCATAAAATAACTCAAGGAGCACTGACAAAGGACCATCAATTGTCCATGTGTGAAATAATCATTCCCAAACCATATTTCGGGATCGTCTTGTCACTTGTGCTGAATGTCGATATTTGGCATGGTTAAATAGACAGATGGGGTCATACTTGTGAATTTCGGATTTTCTTAAATTTCGATTAAAGCAACCCATATAAAGATTGTAGGGGGAAAATAAGCACAGTAACATTGCCTAAGTGAAAAGGAACAAATATGAATAAGAATTAAACATGTTGATCACTTATGAAGGATTTTGTGGAGATAAATAGAAAACAGTGTTTTCGAAATTTTTACCCCAGTTCAAATTTGTTGCCAAATGTGTTAGGGTTAACTGTTAGGTATGATTTCCGAATGTGTTAACTGAAACTGAATCTCAACTTATGCAGTGAAATTTCAACATTATCGGTTTGGTTTTCGCAATGCTATAATGCCTCAAATACTTTTACATGATACTTGCACTAGAATACGAAGAAGGTAAGTGAACAAATTTAAATTACGCAGCTGTAAATATTGAGCGACAGAAATAACAGTAAAAAAAGAGTTGAGGAGTTACATACATTTTGAAATATTTCATTCCAGCTTAGAAGAAGCGAAAATAACGTTTTCACAATTAGAACGTCAAACGACTCTGAAAATGAAGATCCTTATCGCCAATTGTTGAAAAATGTATGTATCTTATATGGTTCAACTGTTTTCCAAATTGACATACAAATGTGTATGAATTTGGAGATTAACCCCTTGCGAAATTAAAAAAATCCACATTTTTGAAGTTTTTACCGTATAAAAATCATTTGGGTAATATTAACAAGAGCCAACTTGGGACGGGGAACTAGAGATTGTCTTTCCCTCGTCACATCAATTGTACAACATTAATTTGTTAAACTTTTAAAAATTACAATATTGTTGTGCACTACAAGATGTACAATTGCGTAAAATAAAATCAGCATTCTAAGGATGGTGGTGTTTCTAGGCATTTTCAAAGAGTTTTTTCTTTTTTTATTAGTTTGTTCAGAGACCCTATATACAGAGGGTGTTATATAACGTCTCTGGTTTGTTGAATCGAGTGACGCTAATTGCTTATTTGTTCATGATTTTAAGATCAAAACATATTTAAAAAAATTTGGCATTCACTAACACCTCTCCCTTGATTCACGAAAGTTTATGAATATAAGAGGACGAGAACAAGTGAAATAAGATATATCAGGTGTTTATACCGGATGCATCCCGGAAACTGTAAACCTCCAGTTTGCAATCTGATCCGTGGAGATGGACATAAACACCCTTAGTTCTTTTTGCTTTCTTCCTATGATTTCTCGAGCTTATGTGAATTTATATAGATAAATATTGGATCACAAACATATTTTGTCAAATGAGGTAAATTCGATATAGAAAACTAAGACTTAAAAAGTCAGCCTTTACATCTAGAACTCAGTCATTGTATTGGATGTGTTTGATTCATCGGCAAAGTAAGCAAAATATATCAAACGCCCTAGTGAAATAATTGCATAATTTTAATAAAAAATGAATCAATATCTTCAAGAAGAACAATGCAGTAACCATCAATGATTAAATGAAAAATATTTTCGATGAAAATGATGCAATGACTTTTTGTGATGAAATGTTCAAAAAAATTATTACAAGTGATCAGATTGTCAATATCTTGAAGAATTGCAAAAAGTTTCAATTGTCAAACGTGCAATATTTTGATAATTATTACTGTTGTCAAGCAACCAATTCTCTAGATATTTAAACATGTGATATCATCTATCACACAACCATTATCTTTGGGGGAAATAATGCAGTAACCATGGATGTTCAATTATCTTAAAGAAAACAGGCCGCACTTATCATTAAACAATTTCATCGAGTAAATGATGCAGTAAGCATAAACAATTCGTTATCATATACACAATAGATATATTGGCCTAAAAGTAATTGAAGGGTCGGGGTGTCAAAAAGATCTGCTAAATGCAATCTAGCATTCAAAAAGACTCACCATGGAATTGTCGGAAAAAAGAGGTAATTATCTATACCATGATATATGGAATGACACCATTGAATTTGGTTGCAGATGGATTAATCACCATGAAATCGCGTAATTTGCGTGTATAATAACGTGTATTTTCTTTGAAAAATAGTTTGGTTGCAGTTACCTATAAGGGACTGCAACCAAACTCGAAAATAACTTGATTTCATTGTGATGATACGTTTCGCAACCAAACTATTTCAGCTGTCAGAATATCGTCATTTCAATCATTTTCAAGGAAAAGGTTGCATTTAATTGAAGTTTTAGATACCCCGTCATTCGGACCCTTCAATTACTCTTAGGCCGATATATTGAGTATCTATGACACAAGACCTTGACATCGAAAAACCAATACCTCACCTTGCCCGATCAATTGATTTATTATAACTGAGTTCTTTTATCCTTAGTTACAAAGAAATTAGCAAAGAATAGCTTTCATCTTTCTTCCTTTTGTAAGATATCTAGTTTATGATTTTACACTCATATGTTTATCAAAATGTTCTAAAAACGAACCAACACAAGAATGTAAGATAAACATAAAATACTGGTTGGCCTAAGTTGAAGTTAAGTTGTGGTGGTTTATTCTGTAAACAGGCCATAAGCCCACTTCACAAGTACATTTCATTCAAAATACAGTGTGTAGGGCAAAAAATTTACAACTTCAAAAACATACACCTTTTTTATGCAAGAATTTTTGTTGTTGTCAAAACCCAATTTACGACAGATAAATCATTACTGTTAAGAAGTTGTACGAGTTTCTATTGTGTTGGGTTTACAATATAATACTGTGGTAATACATGTATATGTTGTCTTAAGCTTTGGACATATGGACACTCCATACAGAAATGGTATTCATTTTCAACACATGGAATTTCACACAATGGACAAAGTCGATTCTTTCAATATTTAATATATACAGACGATTATAACCTGAAGTGTTCCTTAAGCTCCAAGACACTTTGGCGTATCTGGCGGAAAAATTCATGTCATTTTTTTTGGTCATGAAATATATTAATATTCCAAGTTGCTCGTTCGTGTATGAAAAATGAGAAATGTAAATCATATCACATGCAAACAGGACATAAGAAATACCTCCTTTTCAAACAAACAACCCGTTGTGAAACATTTATTCGTTAAAAATTGACAAATACTAAGGATTTCGTCTTTTTGCCATTATGAGCATAATTTGATACTAGAATACATCCAGTCTTCACGCTTGGCGGGAGTAATGTCATTATTAACGACAAACAAGTAATAAACTGTCTCAACATGATTTCTTTGCTTTATCCCGGCCCATCTTCATTGCCCGGATCACCCTCGGAGTCGCTTAAACAAAATGGATATAAAGACAAGCAATTAAAGTGTAAAATCACCTCCTTTATTCCCTTCACGTATAAAACAGGCATGTATTCTCATCGTAACATTACATCGACCGAATAATGCTTAAAACATAGGCAGGGAGTCGAAAGCTAATTTTCCTAAAAGCTTGTCGGCGCCCTTTGATGTCTACCTTACAGGTGTGTGGAGATCTACCTGGTTGATTCAGACGCAGGGTGAAGTCCAGCTACTTTGATGTGAGAGCCTCACCTGATCATCTTCACAGCTATTAAACAGTGGACGGAATCATGAACACTTCCCCAGCCTACAGCCCGCCCCTCCCCCCTGCTGGGCTCCATCTGTACAAATGCATAGAGAACATACACATCGCCGGCGTCAACAGGATCTTCGTTGATCTGGTTTTCATTATGCTGCAATTTTTTCTTTCAACATTACGTTAGTGGCTTTTCTTTCAACATAACGTTTTAAGATTTAACAAAAATTTAAAATACTGGCTGAACGTCTCTTCAGCCTCCACAGCAGCCCATTCTTCCGTGAGGTGTGGAGGAAAATTGAAATCTGAACCCTTTCGCAAAGTCCTTCCATTCCCGATAGAGTTGAAGTGGGAAAATGGATTAAATATTATATTAGCTCATTTGACCAAAAGCAGAAACCATAACTTATCAGTTGAAACCTTTAAGGTGTTTCAATGAACAATGAGTTGAAATAAGTGAAAACTTGAAGTCAATAATGTACCTGAATTTCAAGCTCTCATCATTTCCATGCCATCATTAATCACATGTCGGAAGTATGTATGTTCTTCTCTTATACAATGTTCACCTAACAGGTGTCCCGTACTCTGGTGATGAATTCTATTTCACTTCTGTGTCAATGTCATATTTTTGTTGAATCAACGAATAAATCTTTACTTTTAAAGAATGTGAGGTTTTTATATGTTTTATACTGCAAGTGATCCACAGGGTAAACCATCATGTCCTGTTCAGTTGTGTTTTGTTCTGTTTAAAGACCCCCACGCGTGTATGTAATTATCAGAACTACATTTCGTGATAAAAAACATGCATTCTAAATTTTAATGAGATATATGATTAACAGTGTAATGCGCAATTAAATTTCACAAACAACTTTAATGAACATAAATGAGATTAAAACCTTTAATTGTGTTTGAAAACATAAAGACTACCACTGTTAATCGTAGGGTAATTATGACGAACATGTGTAATTAATCTTGATGAACAATGCAGCAAACCGCAGCACAGAACGATAAGATCTAGACAAGCGTTCAGTTCTTGGCGAGCACCTGTCAACTCAAAATGCAGGTTTCATTTCTCATAATCATATGTTTGCAAGTCGTAGAAATGCTATAGAAACCCAGTGAAGAGTGTTGAGATATCAAATGGGTTTGCCCTCAAGTTTGACTCTGAATCCGACAGCGCAATGGCTTATATCTTTACAGTCTAATACTGATCTAATGTCTATCCTTTCAAATTTTAATCTATTAATAGCAAAAATTGTTTATTGCTTTGTGAAAGCCGGAGGCTCCGAGTCGCTACACTGTAATTCAGCTGAGTGTAGAGAATGAGAATATATGTCGGAGCCCATTAGTGAAGTACAGACGATGAATTAGGGTATATTTGAGTCGAACAGTGAGGCTTTAAAGTAATGAACAATAGAGGCACATATCCTATGATAGCTTTGATCTAACATACTGCCAGTTGAACATTGAATTCGTATATAGCAATCGTGTACCCGTTACACTTTAACAACAAAAGATTTCCTTAAAATGAAAACTGCATTACTCTTAACTCATTTAAAGTAATAATCACTTATGCATTTCCAAGGTTGTCGACATATAGACCGGAATCACACATTTCTAAAATCTTCCATTGAAATCGAAAAAAAAGTTAAATTTATATAATATTGGAGCATAACAAGGCTTGTAACTAAACTTATTTCTTACAGTGTCCCGAAACTGTTACGAATGAAATATGAATTTTGTATAACATGTTATATATTTGAATTTCACTAGGGAGTCATACAATACAGTCCTACCATTACACTTCAAAATTCAACCTTTTCTGAATATCATTTGTCCTTTTCAAAGTTGCAAATAATAGAAATTGTAAACTAAACTTCTATTATCCTTTCGGCAAACTATTTCGTGAATTTATTATTCGAATTTACTAGTCATCTGTTCACATAACTTGTCATAAATTTAGAAAAAAACACGGAAGTTTTACATAAAAAAATCTTATTACTTTCACAACTTCATTTGTCATGTGATGTACGGTGTCAGTATGTGTCACAACTGTAGACTAAAGTTCCTATATTATAGCACACATTAGTTCGACATTATGGTGCACATGTTTGGGGTCACTCTTTTATTGTCCTAATCCTCTATTCTCTTTTCCAATAATAATCTTATAACACTATGACACTTTACATAAACTGTGGATAAGTGCCCTACAATTACTTCACCAATAACTATAACTATGCCACACAATGAGAACTGTGTACTAGTTACCTTTAATCATTTCTCTCAAATTTCTTGACTATATCATCATGAGGAGAACTGTGCACTAGTTCGCTTTGCAAGTACATGTAATTATTTCACCAAAAATTCAAAAATATGACACACAATGTGAACTTTGTAGCATTACATGTCATCGTTTCTCCCAAAATGTCTTAACTATACCATCATGATGCATATGGGGAACTGTGCACTAGTTCGCTTTGCAAGTACACGTAATTATTTCACCAAAAATTCAAACATATGACACACAATGAGAACTGTGTACTAGTTACCTTTAATCATTTCTCTCAAATGTCTTGACTATATCATCATGAAGGGAACTGTGCACTAGTTCGCTTTGCAAGTAAATGTTATTATTTCACCAAGAATTCAAACATATGAAACACAATGTGAACTTTGTAGCATTACATGTCATGGTTTCTCTCAAATATCTTGACTATACCATCATGATGCATAAGGGGAACTGTGCACTAGTTCTCTTTGCAAGACTTCATTTCATGAAGAAAAATGCCATCTGACACACTATGTGAACAGTGTTCTTGTTCCATTTTATGATCACCCCAAAACGTCTTAACCATACCACCATGATGCATTCCGTGGACTGTTTATATGTTCGCTGTACATCACCCTAGCATGTCTTAACTAATAAGATGCATTATGTGAACTGAGAACTACATCTGTTCAATACTTATACTACTTAATTACTATTTTATATATGTGTCACTATTTTTCCCTCAAAAGAAAACCTACCTAAACTGTGAACTCTGTACTAGAAACATTTAAATCATGTGACCACGCATTTCTACACTAACACATCATGACACATTATGTTAACTTTGAACTATTTTCCTAATATATATAGATATATATAGATATATAAATATATATATTATTCATTAGACAAAGTTGGAGCATACACCTGGACAATTAAGTTTTTGTGAATATATATAAATATAAGAAAAATACAAAAACCAGTGTGGTACGATGATATAGTAGCAAACTAACTTTGCTTTATACTTATTTATAAATATATAGATATATGTTTCACCATAGCGCGTGTAAAGTGTGGGTCCATTCGGAATTGTGTACTATCTAAATTTATATTCTATTATTATTTAACCTCATGAGGATACCTGTCGTTTTTCAAAAGTGTGTGTTATTTAACGTATTACTGTCATAATTGAGTATATGAAGCTTTATCATTTGTTAAAATGAGACGTGATGCTTTTTATTCACAAAAAGTTAATAATTTGTTGGCATAATTATATAATGGAATTGATGTTAACCCTCTAAATCGTACAAAATACCCGAAATTTGGATAAAATGATTCGTTTTCATATTGCATACATACCAGTGTTGTTTAAGGAAAATACGAATTTAAGATACGATTAGATAATACTTTAATAACCGAAAGAAATTTGGTATGATGTATATTAATTTTGTTACAATGTCATGATTGAGATATCCCTATTTGTAAAGAAGTCGGTGTTTATATCCGGAGAAGTAAAAACCTGATAATTAACATCTCAAAGGACTCGTCAAAATATTTTCTTATCAGGTATTTTGTTATCAAAATATATGGAGATGATAACCATAAAAACAACCATATATGCCGTAGTCACAGCAAAATATAACACAGCAGTTGTTGAAATGTACTTTGTAATTTTTTACAGCAAAAACAAGCTGGAATTTGTTGCATTTGTTTTCAATAGAAGAGTATGTATTTCAATAGTTTATTCGTGCTGTTCATATCCTTTACCACTAGAATGTCAATCACAGAGACGCCTGTATTTCAATAGTTGTCATTGGTTATCATAGGTTATCACTAGAATGTCAATCACAGAAACGTATTCTCGAAGTACTCAACGTCATGTTTTAGAACAGTTTTTGAATACAAAACACAAATAATTGATAATGTAGCACGCATTTATTCATATATGTACACAACATCCATTCACACTTTTCATATGTTTATACCAGCAAACAGTAAGACATGTCCCAGTGAGTTGCCTTAGATTTAGTTGTCCTGACTTACTCGACACGTGTGAGATCATTTCGTATATCTCAGAGACTTAATAAACATGGCAATGACTTGTAGTACAAAATCCATATCATAACAAATATATCACAGATGACAACATGATACGTTACAATGAGTAACAACTTCATGATATCTTGCCTTGCTTACTGAGAGCTCCAACCAAGCCAACATTGCACGCCAACATTTAGTGTCTCGAATAGGCTTATAGTAACAGGTCCAGGGTAACAGTTATTGATTGCAACGTTAACACAAAGACAAAATGTTGGACCTCTGCAGCACACGGACAGACGAACCGTGTTTCACATGTACACCCCTGATGTTGTCAAACACTGACCAGAGATTGCACTATTGCAATTTTAACAGGAACACCACCTTGGGTAGCTTTCACCCTGGCTAGTAATCAATAAGTACATAACATATACATACACACAGACAAGAGCATGGATTGTCAACTATTTACAGTTAAAGCACATATGATGATGGAAGCTAGAGGCCCTATGATAAGTTCACTTCACTCTTCCGGGAGGCTGGAGGGGAGGGGGCGGGGCCTGTCGGGAGACCTGCCATGTGGGCGGAGATGGGGTGGAGTCCGATACTGCTGTGACATGGACACGGTTTCCCTGACAACGACAGAGAGAGCCCGGATGTTAGTAGAGGGTGTTCCGGTCGTCCAGCACTAGTCATGTGACCAAAGTTCAGGGAGTATCCCAGGGAGGAGGTAGCACTTGTTGGGAGTCCCTCAATGAGCGGATGCGGCTTGTGGAAGGCTGTGGACGGTGATGACATCATTTCCGGTCTGTGTACTGCAAGGCCTCCTGGGATTTGGAAGGGAGAGAACCCTGGGTGTCCTGGCAGTGACAAGGCCGGATGCCCCATGTGCGCAGGTCCCGGAAGTGCGTATGGATATGTTGCAGCTGCCGCGGCGAGGTAGGCATAGAGTTGAGGATCTGGTGGTATACCGTAGGGCCAGGCAACTGCCATGCGCTGTCGCTTGTCCTTCATACGACGGTTCTGGAACCATACCTGCAACAAGGGGAGATAATCATGAACAACTTGCATATATTGAGTTATCAAAGCAATAAACAGAAACTTCAATAAAACCTTATATTGTTAATATACAGATTCCAGGATTAGAAATTAGCACTAGCCCGGTAGCCCATGGCTAGTGAAAAAGAGGCTGGGCTAGTAAAGCGCAATGACTGGTAGTCCGAAGGACTAGTTGAATTTTAAGAGAATATGATAATATCAGTGTATTTGGCTAGTTGGAATGTCTTTGGGCTAGTGTTTTCAGGAAGGCACTAGTCCGATGGCCAGTACCCAAATAGGACTAGTTTCTACCCCTGTCAGATGACGTATTCCGTATTGCACTCTTGTATTACTATCCTACTATCCATTACTAGTTTCATGAGTATATATTAAACTATCTGTCTGACTGTGTGTCCACCCACCTTGATGGTGCTCTCAGGAAGGTTCATGGAGGCAGCCAGTTCACATCTCTTGGGTCTGCTGATGTAGTT
Organism: Steromphala cineraria; assembly: GCA_916613615.1. Lineage (NCBI taxonomy): Eukaryota > Metazoa > Mollusca > Gastropoda > Trochida > Trochidae > Steromphala > Steromphala cineraria. The sequence goes on from OU744729.1 coordinate 4,117,744, forward strand.
CTCCTTTGAAAACTCCTTCTCGAGTCTGTTGATCTGCTCCTTGGTGAAGGCCGTCCTGTAGCGCCGCACCTGGTTGTAGTCGCTGTTCCTCTCTGCAATTAGAATAAAATAATTAATAAGTTTGAAAATCAAAAGTACTGGAAAGGCTGACAAAATTGGAAGATCAAGCATCTTGCTTGAAAGATAACATTTTAAATTGTTGTCTCTAGTTGTCGTTACGATTTCATAAACAGCAATTTTCGATATAAAAAAATATGAGTTTAGAAAAATACATTATATAATTTAAAGACTACCTTGTTAAAACATTTTTCCAAATTTAACTACTGCCAAAATTTAGGGTAAGTTTTAAGAGCAGATCTACACCAGGGTTCTAAAGCTGTGAGAGGTTTCTTTTAGAAAAATGTGAGTCATATTTGACGCGAGGAATCATTCCACTTGCCAGGTTTCATTAGTTCATGATTCGCCCCAGAGTGGTCTATGACCTTCGACCAGCACGTTTGACGCAGGGATTCGAACCCGGTGTCCCTTGTCAACCAGCTGACGTTTGACAGAACACAATCAAACACAACCAACCGCGTCGCCCCAACACACAATAAGGACTTCACCGCAAAGCCAATTAGGTAAATCATAACAAAATAATTGGGACTACTTTACACGGCTCATTACATTCAAACGAAATCCGCTTTCATCTCGGAGGGGCGTAAGTATATATTGAGAGTATAATCATCATATTGCCGGCATATGCAACTCGATTGACGTACGTTAATGTAATATTAATACGTGTTATAAACATTTTCAAACATTATCACTTGCTTTAAAAGCGTAATCGTCTTATGAGAATGTTAAAGAGATAGTCACCGATGAATGGCGACATGTTACGCGTTTATCCTCACCATTTAATACAATATGGTATAACATAGCATTATCATACATGGCCATCAAATCTAAAACGACTTCCGATATGATAATCACATGGAGATGTGCAGTGTATAGTTCACAAGTTGGACTAATGTGTTTAAAAGTGAAGATCTTTCAAGATACGGCTTTCCTTCATTGTAAGTTATTAGATACATTTCATCGATTATAACCTCAAGCCACAACCAATCATTGTCTAACATGTAAACTCTTTCTGTCAGCGCCAATATCAACTTGCTTCTGTTCTGTACTCAGTCCACTGGAGCCAGTTTTGAATGAAACGAGATACATACACCGTAAAGATCAACGTGTATTCTCAGTGTATAAACGAAGTTTCCTCGAGATGATTTTCTCATTGTAAAAGTCAAAACTTATGTAATTCCCAAAGTAAGAGGCAGAGACCTGGGTGGAGCACCAAGGACTTCAAAGAGGGGGCGTGTCTGGAGGAGGGGAAGGGTGACATACCGGGCTGGGGGTGGGGGAGAGTGGGAGGGGTAGCAGCAGGGGCACAGGGTGCTGCGATGTGTGAATGAAAGTGGTTGAGTTCACCTAGTGCGCGTACTGTTGTGTGACGGCGACATTTGACGTTGAATAGCCAGGGTTTGTTGTACAAAATAGCGACACATTATAGGCAGGGATTGTTGTACAAATAGCGACACATTATATCCCCCTCATATCCTCCTTTTCCGACTTCTTACAAGGCGATAACAGATTAGCCTTTATAGTGATCCGACAATGACTGGAATCAGGTCTCAATGCACGGAGAGTGTTTGTGGTGCATATTTTAACTAAATCACTGCTATGCGATGTGCATTCGTGAGTTTGTAAAAACTTCAGAGTTTACCAAAGCTGATAATAGAACGATAGGATTGGATCAAAAATTATATTAATTTTAATAACCTACAATGAATTTCAGCGATTGATTTAGCACTAATAGAATGTCTTTAGACGTTTGGTGATAAGATAGTATTTAAAAATATTTCAACACACCTAACCGCAATGAGATGTAAGTGAGCGATAAATACAGTTAAAGCCCTCTGAATGAACGACAGGGTTTAAGTTTAAGATAAATAATTTTGTGAAATTAAGGTATATAATTATGAATAGTACAATACTGTTTATATTTCACCTTATCAAAACTCGTAGGTACATATTGATACTCTTGTCTTAGCGTCACGTTTCTTCTTTCAAATGTTGATATCCAAAGTCAGTTTAATTCATATCTCCTTTGGGTTATGTAGAACTACTTGTCGCCTTGCTAAACATCAAAGCTCATGTTAAACATTATATGTTAATTAATACGTACATAGCATATCTTTAGGCAATTATTACTACAAGCCTAGGCAATAAGGAAGCATGTGAATAATGTTTCAATTATCGTCGTCATATTCTCTCTGTGTTCTATCAATCACGCGTCACCTGGCCTCCATCGTCTCCTCACCAGGGCCCATACCTTTCACAAAGTGATACTGACGGTATTACATATGCTACTTTATTACTAAATTGCATTACCATTGCACTCGACGCGGAGAAATAACAGGTGCAGAGGTCACCAGATTGATCCCTAATTGTAGATTTACCTTGATCGCCACACCTGCCCTAGCCTACCTGAACCTGAGGTCAGAGTTCAAACACGACTGGCAGGTCTGTTCTTAATTAGCATCTACCTGTAAGACACTCAAAATGCATTGTGACGTAACGTTTACCTGAGTGACGGGTGTCTTCAAACGGTTACAAAGATCAAATTTCATAACCTGTCACGTCGTAAACGAAATAAGGGGTCGTAAATAAATAAAAGAGTTTTGATTTGTATCTTACACAAGGAAATGGTTTAACAGGTTACATTTAGACATTTTCAGTTTGAAATCATAGGTATTTATTATTAGTGATGAACGTAAGAAAACCTACGCATAAAAATATATTCTATGATGAATTCTTTTAACTCACAATATAGGAAAACTAAAATAACGAAGTTGAATTCTGTTGTTTGGAAGATATGATTAATGTCTTTATTGCTGTCATTTTATCTGCATTAAAGATGGACTGAAATGCTATATGGCAACTTTCAGGATTCGTGAAATAGTGATTACAATTTGACATTGACTCAACTTTAAATTACTGAAATCGACCTAGAAACGGCTTAATTACGACTGTATACATAACACTGCCTAATTAGGCCGGCGAACAGAATAAAACGCACTGAAGCGTGACTGCCTCGTGACGTGTTAGTAGGCGATGTGATACCCCGTTGTGTGCCCTCGTTATGTGAAACAACACAAGCAAACAGTACAGCTCAATGTTTAACCGTTGATTAAACACCCTAAACAACATCCCAACATCTCAAACCTTCAATAAATCGGTAGTTTATTTAATCAACTGGCAATTTGTATTGATGAAAATGTAAGACCCTCATTAAAAACGAAGTTGTGCGCATAATGCTACAGCATGTAGCTGGTCTCGATTTGCGCATTGTTGTCATAAGACTGCACGTGAGAACCCGGATGTATTTTCGTCATAAACAATTGCTCACGTGTGAACCGTTTTATCTTCGTTCACAGTTGTTTGTTGTTATTGAATATAACTTTAGTAGCACAACAGAAAGGGTGTTATTATACAATACTATTTTTTATACATTTAAACCAATTTTTTTAAATGCCTTTGACTTCATTTTGTAACAGGATAAAAAAAATATGCGTTTTTCTTAGTTATTTCATTTAGTGACGGATAAGTTACATTTCTCAATGAAAGGCATGTATTGGATGATGACTGATGTCTTGTTTAAAACATTATTTTAATAGGGCATTTCACTGACAATCTTAATGTTTTCACTCTTGTACATAGAAGAGATATTGTTCACAACAATACCCGATACATGGCCCAACAGAATGAAGATTATTAAATGAACCTTATTCAAAATAATTATCAGATAGAGCAAAAAAGTATTTCTAATTTCAACAGGTTATAATTTACCAATCGGAGAAAAAAGGGACGTTAAGGAATACAATTGCTATTTGGTGTTACCTAATAAGCTGATGTCATAAAATAGCCAGGTGTTGATGATTGTGCATTATATAACCTACCTTCTATAGTCATCATTTGATAGCTTTTAATTAGGAAACAGACAGGAAATACGATAGACAATAAAGTAATTGTGTAATAGGTGAGTATCTGATCTAAAGAAAGTAAATAACACCTGCAGACCAATGTCATTGTTTATTCAACCTTTTTACACAACGTTCAAATCTAAATGTGAGCATTGTAAATTCGGATTATTACCATAAATCAGCCAAAAACTTTGTGCTATGTTTTATATTTTACTAATCTCTTTTTTCTCTGCATGCCAAACTGTTCATTCAGTGAAAATGCGAGCTCGAAACAGAAAATCGGTGTAGTGATCGGAACACGTGAGTTCGATGTAGATTGTCACATTGCTCTGTTTGACCTTACACAGCGGGTCAATTTGGCGTGAAACGATCAATGTGATGGGAATTTGTCTACGGAAACTTCATCAGGAGATATTCTAGGACAGTTGACAGCAACACAATGATATGACATACTGTTAATCGCTTGGAAAACGCAGAACTACGGATTTCGCCTACCATTTTCCATATAAGCAGACGAACGCTTCGCCTACTGCCACGTCACTTCCGGTATCCCCTGCCCGTGACCTCTCAGCCTTGTTTTGGTTTGTCGCTGGACGGCGACGAGCAGACGCCTTGTTACGCAATGTTTACTTAGCTGTAGCTTAATTGAGAAACTGTGTATCGTTGCTGTTTTGGCCTAATATTTATGTTATATAGTTATTTGACCAATATCTTATGAAAAATATATTTAAAAAAGGTTATACAGCGGCTCTTTAAAATCAAACCACACCTTACATATTTAGGCGTCAAAACAAATACATTTTTATCAATAATAATGTGTACGTGTTGGTTGTTTGTGAGGCAAGACAGACTATGGGTGGGAAAGGGCTATATGTTAATATACAATAGCTAGCTTCATGTATACCTTTGATGAAACGATACAAGCACTGTGCAAGGGCAGTTTTATCTGTGAATTATACCTTTTTCAACCGCTCCCGAAAACATATCAATCAAAAGGCTATAAAGTAAAAACAGACCATTTTTCATGTTAAACCCTTTGTTCAAAAAGCATAAAGTTGATTTTAGAAAATCATTTATTATCCCGTAACATGTTTGGTTTTGCTACCTATACTTATAAAAATTGAAGAATTTTACACGATCGTAATTTATTGTAAGTCATAGAAAATATGTATTTTCAAATTTTGATTTAATATTACTATTACATTTTATAACTTAAATACTCTATGCTATTTGATCACTTTAACATATCTGAAATTTTGACAAACCGTTTATTAGTCCATTTCTCTAAAATGAATTATTTCAATATTTCACATAAATTGGAATTCTCAAATGTGAAATACCCAGGCTACAATGAATTTATTCTAGATTTTTGTTTACCATTTCCCCCCTTAGACAGTTTGATAAGCCATTTATATGAAAGGAAGAGTCCTGGAATAAAGAACTAAACACGTTTGTTTCTTAACACGGTTTGGTAAAGATGTAGATTTAGATGTATTTCATCTGATTGGTTCTTTATATAATTTGCTGTAAAAGTCATGTTTATTGTAAAGCAAAGGGAGACGTTAATTAACTGTAGTTGCCGATAAAATGGAATGAAAGGAACTAATCTTCTAAAAGCATATTTTGTATTTTATCGTTTGATAGTTTTCTCTTATCTCAACACTTGACTCCAGTTACGTCATATCTGTAAAGTGAGCATCGGTGGTTACAGGTTATGCCTCGTTGACGAAACCCTTTAACAGAGGCGAATGGGTTCAAATCGTTTCCCTGACAATTGAGATGTTAACCCCAATTATCTGCAATTGGTTCCCACTTGGTCAATGAGGAGAAACGGACAAAATCGAAAATTGACTATTAGTGGTCAAGTTGGGACACTTTAAGGAACAATGTGGAGCTCGCCGCCTGTCATCATTATCACACGCAAGACGATTATCTCACCTGGTAGCCAGGTAAAGATCGTCGACTTGAAAGATCGGGACAATGAGAGTGTCTTCTCATAAAATAAACATGTCTCCAGCCCTGTGTGTAATTGATCGAGTTGATTACCCCTCTTAGACCTTAAGGCCTGGGAACCTCTTTCATGGATTTCTGTTTTTGCTAATTTTGTCACAATCGATCTCTTAAATAAAATCGGTACAAAATCATCCTCATAAAAATATCTAACTTTCATGTTCAGTGTCGGATTGTAATGTTTGGAGGGATTCGCCAAGTGAATATAATTTTTTATACGCCGCCGATAGAGTTAGTTAGAATATGTCGTACAAAATATTTAAAAAATATGAATTATATTATTATCATATTATATATAATATGGATAATATAGATGGTTCTTAATTCTTAGTATTAAGAATATTGTGTATTTATCTTGTGAGGCGGTGTCCCTTGCTATTTATATTTAGTTCAAGTATACTTTGTTCCCTCGTATGCATATTGTTGTTTTGTTGTGAAGTCAATAATTTAATATTTGTATGCAATATATTTGCAATAGAATTACGTTCGCTAGCTGTTCGTATGTTATCAGATAAATACTTACATTTAGCGATGACATAAATTAAATATATAACCATACATTGGGTCAATTTACAATTTCATACTATATCAACTCGACGGATTAATTCACTATGGCATATTTTTCAAATATTACAACACATATCGGTATATCTAAAATTTAATTCAAACGATGTTTTGACGTAACGGTAGAAAGACTTTAATTTTTTTTTATTTTGTTACCAGCCTTGTTCATTTGTTGAAATTCTAACTTTATTTTGTAAAAGTAATTAAAGTTTGCTTTATCGATACAACAAAGGTAGGGTTTGTTCACGGCTGTTTGCACAGTAGGGACTTTATAACCGTCGTTTTTATGAACAAATAATGTTTCCAATAAGCTGATGAAAGGAAAAATAACGTGTTTCTTTGAAGTCGTTATTACGGCAGGTAACCTATGATGAAGATGGCTCGTCACAGGTATAAAACCCTCGCAACTTTAACCCCGTTTGTGTCGTCTCATAAACATGGTCTTTCATAAGTAGGTGATATGTGTGCATTGAAAACTGCCATACCAGAAAAGTCGTAACAATTTTATTCCTTGTTTACCCGATGGAGTATATAATGGACACGGCCTACGGAGACAGGGTATCAAAGCGAATCAAACGTCGGTTTAGTCACCATAGCAAGCCTCGTTCCGGGACCTCAGCGAAATACACGTGCATTCTGACTTTAATCTTTGAACATTAATGAAATTTGTTTGACCATACCCCTTCAAGAGTCCTCCGTGTTTTCAATCCGTATTAGTATTGCGCTTATCCAGATACTTGAGACGGATATTTGGCAAGTTTTAACTGCTACTCGTTCGTTTATCACAGCCCGTGGACGATATCAAAGGCCGAGACACTACATGATATCAGGCGCTATCTCTCAGACGAAATCATATCTTTCAAAACACAACACGATTCTATCCTTTTTGAAAAAATACAAAACTATTTCTTAAATTAAAGGTATTCGATTTTACCTATATATGTTTTTACGAGTAAGGTTTTTTAGAAAGTTAAAATATTATTTAGACTTGTACAGTCGTTAATAGCCACTTGTAGAGGAATCGAAAAGATTACCCGAAAATTCTTGTTTACATAAAACATATCATTGAAATAGTCCTTTTCAATTTTGTGTTATGAATCCGTAATACATCTGTTCAGTAAATCCAAGCTTAACAAAGCCTTTGCTTCTCTACAATTATTACCCTTGTTCTAAGTCTGGGATTATCAGCGGAAATGCGATCCACACCTCTTGGGGGTTTGTCCAAATTTCCTCCTCTTTCATGTTGAGATATAAAATCTTCAAACCCTACCTGAAGAATACCAGGTTCCTTTGATTCCATTGTGGACGCTGTATTATATGAAGCGGACAGAGACAGTGTGGGTTTTATGTAACGTTTTCATATGGAAAAAAGACATAAAAGTGTTATTGCCGACTTTGTTGGGGTGCCGAGGGAAGGGTATCCATATTTCTACGAGAGCTAATCGCTACTTAGTACGTCTTTCAGTTCATATACCTGCAACACAGGACGGTTGAGAGACACCTTATAAGTCGACAGTAGCGAGTCAGCTGGGTTGAATAACAACAGTTACCGTAGATAGGTGGATGTAGGCTCTTTTAGAAATCTGAGACAGATGAAGTCGATGTATAAATACTGTTTTCGCATTATGGTGATGAAAATAGATACATAGATAATAGATATTGCCGTAGACGAACATAAGTCATAAGCAGGAGTGGGGGACAGGTGAAGAAGCATGTTTCGTCATGATTGTTCTATATATAATGATATTCAAATTTAAATATTTCAGTATACTTGAGATAGAAAACAATATCAAAGAGTTTTATACAAAATGATGCAATTATTTTATCTTAAAAGAGGCTCAAGACGTCGTTAAGGTTTTTTGAATAATACATTTCCTGTCTTACGTCGCTAACCGTTTTCGTAATGTCGGTCTTGTGACAGTCTTGTCTTGACAGATGTTAATGTGTATATATCATGTAACTTTCTTAATGAAATGATAATGAGATTAACATACTTCTAAAAGCGTTTTATTAACAGCGAAGGGATTAACAGTTATGATTAAGCGTATATATTTATTTTGGATATATGAAATACAATAAATGACAAATTATGTTATTTTCGTTTCGAAATTATTTTTAATCGCGGGCATGCAGATCTTCCCTATCAAACGCAAAGCAATGAAGAACTACCCATAAAGCAATCGGACAGTCTGCACAATCTTCACAGGTAAGGGTCATCTGTTAATTAGACAGGTGAAACCCATTACGTCACAGCGGGCAGAGCAGCTATGAAGTTATCACCTGTAGTCGCGTGAAGACCTCTGGGCGAGGGGAGATCTGAGGGGATTGGATGACGAGCCGCGTGGGGACATCGCTCATGTCCAAATGTCTCCCCTCGTTTGTCTCTCGACCCGGTGGTCAGGACCGGACTGCCGAAAAGTGGCACGTTTCCTGTTTACGACACTCAAAATTTATTGGAGGTGTTGGGGTCATGATCTTGTTTCTTGAATGTCATATTTAATTGTCTTTTTCTTCATTTTGAATTTCGATTCTATTTTCTTCATTGTATATGTTAAGTTATTTTTGGAAATGAATTCAATCAAGGATAAGTTATCAACGAAAGGTTATTTCGGATAAGTATATGATACTTGTACCCTATGAATACGAAACCAAAGCGAATTGTCTTTGTATGGATTAAGTGTTGAGTTATATACAATGTATAATTCAGTTGCATGTATCATATTAAATCAATAATATATTATTTTGGTTACATTTCATATTACATATTCAGTCACAAATAAGTCCTTTGTCTAGCTGTTGAAAATGTTAATGTTAATTGTTAAGACTCTTGACGTTCTAGTCGATGCATGAACGAAATGTGAGGGCCGTTTTCCTAACCGGGCATTATGATTTACTGGACGAATTTACTAAATAGTTGATATATGTTGTTGATCACGTGACTACCTCGTTTGTCCATGATGAATTGTTTATGTCACGTGACTTGACGTGAAACGAAAGTTTACGAATGTTGGCTCTGGATGGTAAATAGAAAGGATTTATGGGGGGTCGGGTTAGACATTCGAGGGGGTGATGAAATATGGAACATTAACATCCAACTCTTACTGTTAATCCCCAAGTCAGAGATGTTGAGCTACCAATTTATAGTATATCATACACAAAGAGAAGGAGGGTTGAGCAATGAGACGCCAAAATATTACAAATTGTTGTTTTTAAGCAATTGTAATGTTCAAATATCAGTGCTGTCTTGAAAAAGACGTTATTCTGTAACCTGGTAAAGTGCAATTTCTTTTTAAAATCTACTTATTACAAAGGCATTGAAACTATTGGAGTTCACATTGGCTTAGTATTTATGTTGAGGTTTTTTAATCTTTTTTTATTATTTCATTTCAATTCAAAGAACATTTTCACGATATAATTTGTTCAGAAATAAGACAATTGTTAAAATTCACCAATACTCCCATTTAACTCGTACAGAAAGATGTTATTATATTATGTACTTTAGACATTGTGCAATTTATTATTTTTGGTGTAAGATGTTCAATTTGTAGAAAATTTGTCACCGCTATCATTATTGTTATTGTAGATGAAACTGGAATGCAATAAAAGTCTTTCTGTTTCTTTTTTACAGGACCGTAACCCTCAAATAATCAAATAAAACATGTCACAAACATCCGTATCACTTTCACAGTTTCAACTGCAAGAATCGATGAGAAGGGCCAGATCACTATGACCACAGAAACAGTTGGACCGTCTAACTGGGAGAGTGTAGGTAGCAACATAACAAACACACAATACCTTATATAAATCACCTCTTTTTATATAAATATGGCTTTCAAATGATGATGTCACACTTTGAAATATAATGATAATTGACATAATATATAATGACAATTGATGTGAAATTGTTCATTTAATTTGTTTATTTTTCACATTTTGATAAAATCATTTTCCTTTGCTATAATAGAAAATTACTGACAAATTCAAATTTACCCTTGGTAGGTAACAGCACTTTAATAATTCATATTCCTTTAAAATATATATTTGATAACAAACCATATTTCTTTGTCTGTCTTTTTTAACATTATTATTTGAGGAAAGTTGCGATTCGTTTACAGTTCAAATAAACAACTTTTAGTGGTATATAAAGTCTTGTGGTCTTTCAACAAATAGCTGTATTTACTTTGAAGTTGATATCTATTTGAAATAATCATTTAAATAAAAAAGTAGTAGTTAATATTATTAATTTAATCCATTTCGACCATTTCACACAATGTGTTCTATAAAACACATGTCATATGGACTAGTTGTTCCGCCTCGTTAGTAAGTGCCCTTTGTTCTTCCTTTAAAGAATCGACCATTAGCTTTCTTCAATAATAAATAACCATGATTCACAATTAAAAGATGTTTATCATGCATGGAAGCAGAGAGAAGATTCCGTCAGTAGATATTGAGAATACTAAGAAAGGATATCGTTGTCCCAGTCAAATGATGTCATTGTCCGATGAAATGCTAAATTTGTCCAATGAGTACATGCAGAAGATTGGTTTTCTACTGTTAATCTAAGGGTAGTCGGCATTGTTCTCAGTTAGTAGAGGAAATCAAATATATATTTATTATTAATTTCTTAATCTATTCCTATTTCACCTTTAGAATGTTTTTTTAATTATGATTGTTACAGTTTGTTATTGCATGTCAATTATCTAAAATTTCGCATATTTTGTATAAACAGATTATTTATCTATTTTTATCTTCAAATATTTGGTTTTATTCAATTTACTCAATAATAAAATGGACTTTTCTATTCTTATAATATTTTTATAAGTATGCTCACAATTATTTCGTATATGAATTCCCACAATCAAACACTAGACTTTGCTGTGTTGTGGAAATGAATTAGGGATATCATACCATTTCCTACAATCAAACACTAGACTTTTCTGTGTTGTGGAAATGAATTAGGGATATCATACCATTTCCTACAATCAAACACTAGACTTTTCTGTGTTGTGGAAATGAATTAGGGATATCATACCATTTCCCATTGTCTCCTCATTTCCTACTGTAAGCACTACATAAAACATGCCTAATAACGCCTCTAATTTAATCACTTCAATTTGTCATTAATACATAATATCAGAAGAGTCAATAAATAACGAAATCATATTTTTGAGCCATTGATCATTATTTGTACCATTATACCATGTTTCCACATATAAATTATAATTATTCAACCCTCACAAGATGAAACCATCACGCTTCTCATTGAACCTACGACCAGTTATAATGGTGTGACTGTGTGGAGAGACGGGTGAACTTCAACGCCTGATAAATGTGACGTACATGAAAGAAACGGCAGAAATTCTGTCATTTTATATTTCATAAATTTCATCTTTCAAACTTTAAAACTCATATTTCAGATATATATTTAAGAGTTTAGTAGCCCAATTGGGTTTAAGGGTTTTCATCACATATGTTCATATTCGCTATCCGAGTGTGCCTTTTATGCACTAGTTTAAGTCTTGAATAAATAATATTAATTTTATGTTGAGTGCGGAGCTAAGCTAAATGTCTGTAGGCTGTCATTTTAAATATTAACCAGTCAGGTATAGTTTTATAAGAGCCTATTTTACTCATTTATACGAAAATATCAAGGCCTTGTTAATGTTTGAATTTCAAACTTAATAACCTTAAAGTTCGTAGTCAGTACAGAGTCGAATTCTTTTTAAATAACCCTTACCATAACTAATGATATCTAATTCAAGATTTATTCATATATTAAGTTACTGTCTAAACAAATATTATATAAATATAGAATTTGAAGAGAAATCAACAAAAACGTCCTTTTTGCACGTGTTGTTAACGTTATCATTTAAACATACAATTGAATCCCCTGATTAATTTTGTGTTATCATATATATCAACCAATAGGATAACACGTCAGCCTAAAGGAAACTAGCTCATATCCCGTGGTACAATACAAACCAGATGGTATCTCTATCATTTTGATCACTGTAATCATTTTCTTATTAACAGCATTCATGGCCGACGTACTAATAAGCTTATCACGTTCAAAAATAAAAGCATTTAGGAAACAATTTCCACCAACGTTATTGAACCAAATTTACAAACCCGATTTTGAAGTAAGTGTATGTTATGTTATATTTTATTTAGAATGATATATTAATATGAATCCGTTTTAAAAAAAATAAAAACCAATAACTAAATTTATTTTCAGATACTCATCGGGTTATTATTTGAATAATAAAAAATCAAAACATTTATTTAAATGCATGTTGTTATCAATTGCTTCTAAGACCTATTGGCATTACCGAAACAGTATGTGTTACAGCTATATGACTTCGAATAGCCTATATGTTTGAATAATCGATAGATTAATAAATATTTAAGTCGAGAACGATGTTGTTGGTGTGTACAGTATATTGATACAGGGTATATCTGTACATGTTTACAAGACTCGCTCACCAACCGTACACTCTCTGTACAAACACGTGTGGTGCATCATACCCACTGTACTGTCGAGCAATATCGTACAACGTGTATGTAACAAGAATGGTTTATACGGACACCATGTTTCGTATGGTTACAGCCTCGCCTTCTTTAACGACGTTTCGGAGACAAACGAAGTAATGGTGAAGATAATATTGGTGTGGTTGCTTGAACAACATCGTGGATTTTGTGTTGAAATCAATTTTTGATTAATAATATTGCTATACTTTAACAATTGAACCATCATAATGGATGAGCTGTTTTAAAATTGCAATTTCATAAATTAGCGAGTTCAACTGCTAAAATTAAATAAACTGCATCATTGGCTAATTATTATTGTATTGTCAGTTTCAATATGTTTATCTGTAACCATGTATACACGAAGTAATGAACTCTTGTTACTAATGAAGGCTGTATGGCACTATAGATGAAGATGGGTGACATACCTACTGCACCGAGACGCTACATATATACCACAGTTCATGTACCCACTGTAGACAGACAGACAGACTGTATGAAGTAATGTCTCCCGTACTCACCCCTCATTTCAGCGTCAGATGTCTGGCTGGGACTCAGGGACCCCTCAGGGGTTGGGGTGTCCCTCAGATCGTCGTGCCGCACCCCCGGGCTGGGCGGTTTTGGGGAGAGGAGTCGGTCTCGGGGGGAGGAGGAGGGGGAGGGAACGCTGATGTCCGATCCTGAGTCGTCCACGTCGACATGAGCGTTCTCATCAACATCGCTGCCAACATCGTCAGCCAGGTAGGCCGCACCGCTCATCGACATCATCGGTCCCGGGGAGGTCTTGTTGTGACAATGTTGAATGTTATATCAACTATCGGTAAAGACTCCTTGTTAACGTAATAACGAAGTCAGTGTCGCCTTTTTCATCAATACAGATCCTACAGAATGGGTTCGTTGTCTTATAGGACGACGACAACTCCGTCTTATTGATTACAAGACGTGCACACAAGAATCCAAGATGATCTCAAGACGCGGATCTTGTTAGTCGCATCACAAGCTGATCACAAACAACTACGGAAAAACAAGCCAGCCACAATACTTGTACTCCACTCATTCACCGCAGATTGACAGGTGGGCGGGGCTTATAAACGCGTCCAGCCAGTCGGGGAAAGCCTTCCTCTTGATCTGATTGGCTGAGGTAATCTCGCGAGACTAGGAGGCGTGGCTGATCATTGGAAGGAATTATCGTTTTCCGATGTCTTCAAAGTAGAAATTAGCGGCAATCAAGGCCGGGGATGGTAGTTTAATCAGGTCATAAAGTTGTTATTTCGCAATCGGGCTAGGAATTAAACGGGTCGGGTCTGGTCAGCGCTTAGCCCTGCTGTCTGTCCGTCCAGACCCGCGACTGTTCCTCAAGGATTTTTATAACCTGCTCGCCTCTCACAAAACATTTAGGGCGGATATATTGTAAAGTGGAAATAATTCGCTTTGTATAGAGGGCAATTATAAAGAGTACAAAAAGATTATCATTGTATGCTTGATGCGATTATCTGTGAATCGCACACTATAAAATCTTGAACATTTGTACACAGGCTAATAAATAGTTTGGAATACTTTCCTTTGAAGTGGGCGACATTAGAAAGAATTTATCCATTTATGTGATTATGACAATGTCCCCCTTCCATAGTTATACCTCGCTGTCTCCTGTAGGAATATGTCAGCTAATATACGTTTATTTTATAGATCGTTAATTTCATCATAAATAAACAATGAAATATAGATATTCTTTGAAGTCCACTTATTAGACTCTCAGTAATAGGACGAACTACCCTTATTGATGTCAATTATGTTTATATGAATTTCATCTACAAAATAATTAATGACCCTTCTCATAAGAAACCGTACACAAGTTCTTGCATGCATCGTATTAAATGTATACATGTATTCAACTTTCAGCATATATTTTCATAACCTTTACAGAGTGAGATGTCTTGCGTAAAGTAATGCTACCATTCAAAAATCGCTTCATGTTATTCATACGCTGAACTTTCTATAAAATTTAAACATTATGTTGAATTTATGGCGTATAAAGCTTAACTACTGCAATGTACTTTGTTGCTCTTTTTAAGAATTACATATGGTTTGTATGTATTACATTAACATTCATTTTTTCAATGTAAAAAGTTAGTAAGAATTCATTCATATATTTTCGTTTCTTTTCAAATTTAAATGCGACAGTTTTTGTAACTCTTCATGTCCATTCTGGCAGTTATAGATAGTATATACCTGGAGATATAACCGTTTTAACCAATCATTGCAATTTACAAATTTTAGGAAGCATGTGCTTCAAAATGTTTATGCGTAGAAAGTGGTTTTATGCATAATATTACCTTTATTTTTATTTATAAACAATGAATGTATTCTGCACTATATATATAATTTCAATATCAAACTATTTCTCCACAATATGTGTAATATTAGAATGTCGTATATTACTTTCATATAATTATATTTACATATATTTTATTGCCTACAGTTTTTAATGTCTGTCGTAACCCCTTTTGGGTGGCATTTGTACGCTTCCAGTATAAAGACCGCTATATTTTAACCTATGTTGTACAAATAATGAGACTTTGTTGAACTATATTGTATTGTATATTGTATTTATATATGTTTTATACACGAAAAACTTTGTATTATGACATCAGTTGTTTCAACTTTTACTACTACTATCATATGCGGAAAATGATTTTTAACTGTATAAAATCATTTCATCCTTCTAATGAAATCAGAATTGGAATCAGAAATTCACCAAGTACATTTTAGAACTGATTCCTTTTTTTAAATAAAAGGTTTTAATCTGTCATCCATCCTATATGGACATGATGGATCGATTAAGCATGATAATAATGAATTTTGAGAATCTGTTAATAACTTCGTGATATACTCACCAAGATTTTTCCATTTTTCACAATGTAACCTTTTCTATAACTTCTTACAGAATTTTTTAAAGTTATTAAATTTTAAGTTTAATTAATTTTTTTGATGAAGTTGATGTTAATGTCTTCAACTACTTCTTCAATTTTTCAAATGTTTGAACATTGTTTTTGTTTTTTCAAATGTCAACTGGCGCTACTTAGTTTCATTTTTTATCTATATTTCTTAATTTTGTAGGGAATAAGCCAAGATTTGCTGGACATTTGGGAAAGATCTGCAAGTATCCATGCACCATTTGTGACCAAGAAGGCCATTATCGTCGCTCATGTCCGCGCTTTTAGGGTTATAACAGTGAATACAAGGTTTAAAAATTGTTCTGTATTATATTTAATCATGATAAATGTGGCGTTCTTTTCAAATTCATTCCTGCTGATTGTGAATAAATATGAATAACCCACATGACACAATGCTAATGTTAACACGTGATGCACTGGTATCCTGGTCGACAAGTCATGGGAAATTCATTGAATCAATCATACATTGAAAACTAACGAAGGATGATTTTGTAGCATATAAAATATGAGCTCATCCTATAATCTTAGATTCGTGTCTTCTGTTGCCAAGTGTATCAGAACTTGGTTAAATTCAGTAAAGTATTGCTGTTTCTACACTCTGCATATGAGCTTTAATTATTCAAAAACACTACAGGGTATGTGATAAATTTTTCAAATAATATCAGTGGTGATCTAGATGAACCATAACTTTTCAATGCCTATCACTTCAGATCAGTACAAATAAAAAAAAATAGGGTGTGTCATTTCATTGAATATTTAACAATGTACATCTACTTTGAGAACTCGAGTTTGTCAACCGTAGTGGGCTGGTTTGTTAAATGGTCCTCTTTCGCGCTTACATTCACTCTTTCAAATACATTTAAATCAGACGTTACATCTAAGCTTCTGAGAATGCATAAATGTCTTAAATTTTGTTGAAATAGGCAAGGTGATTGCGAAGAGGTACGTCAAAGGAACAAATGCAGTATTTTGACCTGAATCAATTCATGTGATTTTTTAAAGGGACTCTATGTCGCTGTACCAATGTGAACAATTGCTGTCGTATAAATGCAATCTAACGTCTCGAAGTCAAACATATAAAACTAGAGTAATCTATACATTATAATATAGACACTGTTGGTATTAATAGTTTTAATGTGTTTAAATCATTTAGGATTAAAAGAAAAACAACTTTGTTATATTTTCGACGATACAAAGAATGAAAATCAAGGATTATAAAATATTCAAAAGCTCGATACAGATCGCCCAAATTCGTTACGTTCACTTTTTATGTCTTTTTTTGTGTCGTGAAGAAGAAAACATTTCAAGAAGGTTTGGTATTTCGTGTACATTCGTGTATTTTGATTTGCTTTGTAGTATTTTCTGAAAAGTCTTTCTTATAAATCAAAAGAACGTTTTATAAGAGAGTTTTTTACACGTTAATAAATGAAATAACTCTTCAAAGCAATCTATGAAGCTAAAATAATCTAAAAAAAATCTAAAAAATCTCCTCGCATTGTGTATCCAAGACAGATGTATAGATCCGGTGATTCAACGATAAGCCAAAATGTATTTATTGACCAAATTTAGTAACAAATGGTTTGTTTTTGAATGAAGTTCTATCTTTTTCGGATGACTCAGATTCATGACAAATATGTGATAACATAGATATTGTTATCACAGGATATTTAACTGGCTGTTTTTCGCATCCCCGACCTTTCTGCTAAATAAAATAACAATAGTTATTTCCAGTCCTTCTCACCTTCTTTTACAGACGTCGTGATTATAAACAACGATTTTCTTGGCTCTACTTTGGGGAATCTAACTTGGTCTATACTGAATTGAAAACATATATATAACAAATAACATACATGATATATAAGACAGACAGACTTAAGACGGTCAATATCATGAGTTGTTAAAATATTTTCTAACAATATATCATCAGTGATATCATAATAGTTTGGCTTGAAATTTTGTATATTCTAAACAAATCTAGTTGACTATCAAGCCTTATGAAATTAAATACCATAATCTCAATTATCCCAATTTCATAAATTTGTTTCATGCAACGAAACTTTATTACCAACATTACAGTAGTATTCATCCTATGTTCCACGACGAAGTCATATTTTAACTATTTAAACGTAAGCGCCTTGGCTGCAGCAACCTTTATTGATAATTGTTTAATAGAGTCTGTGTCTGTTCCTTTGTTAACATTCGGTTGGATCCTTGTCATTACTTCCTCAAGTGTCCTTCATATCATACATTAAGACTGCACCTATACTACTTTCAAAATAATGTAAGTTTTAAAGTTATTCTAAGCGGCGACAAATTTTTGTCAAAAAGTAAAACGAATCTGATAATCTGTTAATTATTAATTTTCATGATCAATAATTATCATTTGATCTTTTTTGTGGTTTAACATATTTAATGCATGAAATAATACATTAACTTGATTGGTCAACAAGCTCGTATGAGCTTATGTGAAGACCGCTCCAGCAACATGAATATATGAATTCGAACATGTTGATCCTTTTTAGTTTCTGGAAATATAAATACTGTTTAAATCAATTATAATTCCATTGATATAAGGACTATTCCAAAAATTCAAAGAAATATTTTTCTTCTATTTTTTTAGTGTTTCTGTTAAAAAGATAATGATAACGGTCATGATAAATCACTTAAGCAATTCAGTTCAATTCTTTTATTACCTTTAGCATTGCTGCCAATCGGCGGTTACAAATACAATGCTGCAGGTGAATCATTACATTATTTGTTCATTTCTTTACTCCTAATAACCGTTTACAAAAATCTAAATGCAATCTTTCAATATGAGCGCCCTTATTATTACCCCATATCTCAGCTCCATAAGAAAGGATACTGCCAATATAACAATCAAACAGAGACAAAATTGTTTCAGCTTTAAATGAACAGCACTTGATGTTATTGTTAAGGGCAAACATTGCCTTCCTGGCTTGATCAGACAAATGTTTTTCAGCAAACGAAAACTTATTATTATTAAATACCAATGCCTAAGTAACAAAACTGATTTACTACTTAAACAATGTTACCATTATAAAACCAATGTTCTGTGTTTCTAATTTTACCAACTTTTCTAAAAACAACAAGCTACATTGTCATTGTACATTTATTACCGCATACTAACACTTAATAAAATATTGTATTCATAAATTAAATGCGCCCTTTAAAAGTTAAAGAACCAAAGTGAAAGTGAGTTATGAAACGATTGTCATGTCAATAATCCTTCTAACAATTCTATTTATCCAATGTTTAACCAAGAGTTGTTTCATTTACATAAAGCTTGTTTTTATCTCGATAATGGCACGGCTGTGTCTATCATGTATATTATGGAATGAAGTGAATTTATTTTATGCTTGTAATCAATTTTTTCATATA
Source organism: Steromphala cineraria (assembly GCA_916613615.1). Classification (NCBI taxonomy): domain Eukaryota; kingdom Metazoa; phylum Mollusca; class Gastropoda; order Trochida; family Trochidae; genus Steromphala; species Steromphala cineraria. Next base: position 4,137,215 of record OU744729.1, read on the forward strand.
CAGTATATGTATAACTTTTAACAGCACATTTCTTCTTAATAAAATAATTTTCATCTCCTTTCTTCTTGTTCTGAACGCTTTGATTGTAAATAATTGCTCTTCTTTGCCCCGAGACCATTGGGCCTGTTTGTATTTTACGACTGTGTTGACTATAGTAAATCTGTGATTATCTCCCCTGATCGTGTTCGCATTGCCCTCATCACACCCGATTAACAGATAATCTCAGTGGTTCAAAAGATCAAAGCACCGCCCTTTATCGTTTAAGGCATAATTGATTTTTATTATATCGGGTATGATTTTGGTGAAAGGGAAAAGTTCTCACTCCTGTTCTAAATGGTGTAAATTCGATGTTAAATAAAATAGCAAATGGAACTGAAAGAGAAGAGGAAGAAGAAAAGAGCAAGAAGAAGAAGAAGAAGAAGAAGAAGAAGGAGAAGAAGAAGAAGAAGAAGAAGAAGAAGAAGATGAATTTATTTTTAAAAAAAGTGTCACGCCCTGGTGGAGGGCCCGGCCTACACAGGCCTATGAGACACTAATAAGGATTGATAACAATTCCTTCAAATAAATAAAATACCATACAGCTGTACATACCTATTTACATACATACCTCTACCTATAAACACACTCAACCTACAGACATACAAAACTGCAATCATACATACATGCATACATGCGTTCATACATATAATCTCATAAACTCATACAAAACTACTTACCAAAATACAAACTTTAAGCATGTGCCTGAATACTAGTATGTTGATTATAGTTAGAGGTTTAACAGATTACGATAAAAGTAAATAATCTGTACCAGATTTATTTCGGAGAATATGCAATATATTCATCGAGAATCTTTCATATTGTAATTTCTTGTATACGTTTAGTTAGAAATGTGTCAGTGGCCTTTGTTTCATTAATATATATCTATTTCATTCAGGATTGGATAGGAGAGAGAGAGAGAGAGAGAGAGAGAGAGAGAGAATTTGTTTATTTCTGTCTCATCATATACATTCATAAATATATTCATTATACATGCATAAAAAATGTATAAGCCGCCAAAAAGGCTACAAGAGACAATTCATTAAAATCACATTAAATATTGAAATACATTTCAATAAGACATAATGCATAGAAGATGGGCATACACACAAAACCCATACGTTCACTGTCATACATACATGCATTGGATAGGTCTATAAAGTCAAGTTCTTTATAGCAATAGCTGCGATGTTTGATTGTGATTACAACCACTCTAATGAAGCAATGATCGGTGATCATTTTTAGTATTTACACAGTACAATTACATATTTGACTTTAATTCGTAAAAAACTACAAGGTTTGAACAACTCAACTTTCAGTCAAAACCTATCAGTCTTTGATTTGTACCGCACATCGTAAAATAAAAAAAGGTTCACATAAATATTTTCGTTCAAACAATTATGGACGATTAATGCTTTTGATCCCGATCATTGTAGATTAACCATTTACTGATCCGTTAATCCCTCTGTCTAAACAGAGATTTAATCTGATGAGCACACGGAGTGCTTATACGAGATGGGTAGCCAACCGGAACCATAGGTAAATCTTACCTATATACACGGCTAAAACAATGTTTATGTGGTTAATCACAGGTAGGACAAAGGAACGCCACAGGTAATATTGGGGGAATTACAGGCCATGTCTTACCTTGTGTAAACAACCCTACTTTCCCAGGTAAACACCTGCCTGAGGCTTTAAAGAGATACCTCTTTGAATTCAATTGTTTCAGCTTCTGATTAAATTGTTATTTTATTACCGTACTTTTTTATCCGTGGGAACTATTGTTGAAATAATACACTAATGAAAAGATAGATGTGTTGTTTCTGTGAGATTTATCAACAAAAGAATCTTCTATCATTGTTGATTCCTACCTTTTCATTTGAATTAACCGACAATTGGTGGGGAAATTGCCGCATTGAAAAACATTTTGAAACGAATAGTTTTGGTCAGTCAGTCAACTATATTTCCTCAAAACCCATAAGCACCTCCTGAAGAAGAAATATCTTTTATGGTGTCATGGGCTATCACAGTTATTGCAAATATGGTATGATTAAACTTACATATAATACATGAATTTAAAGAGAACGAGGAATTTAAAAGGCTTATGAATCTCTACAATAAAATGTTGTAAAATAGATATAGATAGATAGATAAATACCTTCTTTGTTTGGCATTCTAGAAGTTCGTGTGATGAACAATAAGGACAATTCTTATTGATGAACAACTTCTTTACTCTGTGTAAGCGACGTTTCATCACTTGCTTGACAACGACATTAGAATCTATGTCGAAACGTCGCTTACACAGAACAAAGAAGTTGTTCATCTATAAGAATTGTTCTTATTGTTGATAGATATATAGATAGAAACCTTATCAACCTCTGTTGTTACATCAAACCCATGAAATTTGGAAAGCTTTGAACACTGAACACGAAGATTTCTTTGCTTTTCATATCACATTTTCTATTTATTTGTAAATAAAAATTCCGTAAAAAGAAATGTTTTGATTCAAACACAAAGAATCATAACGAGTTTTGTTACAACACAGCATTCTGTGACCGACTGTTAGACAAGAAAATTTCCAATTTATTTTTTCCAATACATCGCGATGATCATACCGACGAAATGACTTCTCTTTAAAATATGATTCAAAGAGGATAATGTTTGTACTTTGTCAATCAGAAAATGAAACACTTGAAGATATATTTTTCGTGTGAAAAGGATAACATTTTGCTAAGCGAACTCATTAATTTAGCTGGTATGAAATAAAAGTGTCGAAAACTAGATCTAAATCTTAATAGTTTCCTCCTTGGCGACCCAAAGATGAATTTTCTTGAAGATCACCCTTTTATAATTACAAAACGTTATATAAATTATCAATTAAATACTTTTACGATGAGAACCTGACAAATTGAAACTGATTACTTGTTTTTGTTTTTACGTAAGATAGGTAAATTTGAAAACTTTTGCAACAAAATGGGTTTTATACTTTAAACACGCAACTACAGTCTCTGCAACCAAATTATCATTTGCAAAGGCAGGGACAATGAGGTTGAATTTGCTTGAAGTTGCCTATAGGGACTGCAACCATCTCGAAATGTAATTTCATTGTAAATTGACTTTCTGAACCACAATCAAGAACTCAAAGCAACAAATTATTTATTGTTAATTATCATTGATATCATTATTGATTATGAATATCTTCATTTTAATGATTTTGAAGGAATAGGTTTAATCGATGTTTAAGACACCCTGTCACTCGACACCCCATTACTCTTAGGCCATTTAATTTGATGAATTGTTTATTGGTGTTGGTTTATCATGCAGTGTACTAATTTTGTCTCGTAATAAAAACAAAATGCATGTTGAAAATTAAACGGAAAAAATAAACAAACGGGAAAAAATTGTTTTCGAAATTAAAAAAATGAATAACCTTACCAACCCCACCCTAGAAAAAAGTAGAAAGAAAACCCAAACAATATTCATGCAAACGGTCATGAAATTCTTTAATCTAGATGTATATTTATGTATGTGTCACATAAGCAATCAACTATCTGTGCAATTGATTTATAAAGTGATAGCGTGACATGATACAAAAAAGGTTTCTTCTCCCTTTTCCTTTAATTTTATCCAAAGGAGTTATCAATACAAGCAACTGTTTCCGAAAAAAATGGACAGAGAAATTATTTATGAAAGAAAGCTTCAATTAGCCCTGCCTGTAAGATCACTATACTGCTTAGGTCAGGGATTGTCAGTGGTGATAGTTGATATAAGTACTAAAAATGTATGTTACGTTCTGGGAGAGGTATTTAGATGTAGGCTACTAAACTGAGACGTACACTGAAGCGAACATAACGTTTTCCAAACGAAACATTTATCTTGGATACCCCGAATACAGAAACAGGATATTGAACATGCTAATAACAAATGTGAAATACACCATTTTCAAAGCAAAAAAATTTGGTTTGAAACCAAACTTCAAATACATTCAAAATGATCTGAAGAAAATATATAACATTGACAAATACAACTGTTATTCGAATTGCAACTACTCAAAATATATGAAATTTTGGTCATCCTGCCGTTTACTATTCAAACACTAATCACTTCATCTTTATATGCCTTTGTTACCATTGTAATTGGAAACTTGATGCATGGTGTGCGTACTTGCATGCATGTATGCAAAATTCGCCTATATGTAATGTTGCTATGTAAAATGTCACTTTCTTTGTAGTTTCAACCTAGTTGTACATGTACCTCAAGAAGAAGAAGAAAAAAAGGTTTATTCTTCCTTTTCTTTGAATTTTATGCAAAGGAGTTATTAATACAAGCAACTGCTTCCGAAAACAATGGACAGAGGAATTATTTATGAAAGAAAGCTTCAATTAGCCCTGCCTGTAAGATCACTATGCTGCTTAGATCAGGGATTGTCAGTGGTTATAGTTGATATAAGTACTAAAAATGTATGTTAAGTTCTGGGAGAGGTATTTAGATGTAGGCTACTAAACTGTTAACCACTCCCTTTCATCGAAAATACAATTGTTTAAACTCACCTTTCGCAAAAGATAATAAATTTTAATGAAGTGAAGCTACATTTTCAACGTCTATATTCCAGAGACATGTGACGTTTCATTGTATAACCAAAACGTTCCTTAATCAAGCAAGTTTCTGAAATTCTTCATTATGAAAACATTCTTCATTGTCTTTAAGTCAAAACGTTTCTTCTCTGTTGTAAAATGGATAACCTTGTATTAGTCAAAATTAATTAACTGCGGAAGGTGTTTCTTGAAATAAAAACAGAACTTCCATATGAATTTTTTTTTCAGAATGTAAACTTTGGATAAATTCACAGGGACTTGTGCTACTAAAATACAGTGCCAGTAAGACAAACATAATTACCCTACCCACGTTTATATAAAAGGAGAAGTAGGGTATATATAAGTATATATGTCTTACTTACCCTGTATCCAAGCGACACGTGTGCTGTGTGTAAACTAATACTAATGTTTCACAGTTAGAGCTAGGATTTGTCTACAACACGCTAAGCATTTCTTTTCTCATCTGTCCATTTTTACTTTGTGTGATATATTTCAACCTAAGTGAACTTAAATTAGGCTTAAAAAATCCTGATGTGGATTAAAAAATTTCGGTTTCTATGATCTAAACGTCCATATGTAAGGTAACTTCAGCAGGAGGAAAACTATCTAAAAAATAAACTTCCATATTCAAGAGAATAAAGGCATTCAACTTAAATATATAACCAGATTTAACCATATAGCCTATCACAATAAATGTATACATCTTGATTTTATGAAATTTCAGCCCATTTACCAGATAATCACTGCAAATGGTTCATAATTTATCAAAATAAATAAATATGTGTTTCAATATGAATAAAATAGATAAGAGAAAACTTTGAGAGATGGTGATTGCATCTCCGCTACGATTGTGAAAAGCTACTCCATAACAAGTCATGGTTAATCGTATCAATATTTAGTTGTAGATGTGAGAATATTCTATCAATTATAACAAACCTATTAATATATGATCTGTTTTTTACACTGCGCTACGCATGTAATACCAGATTCAGTTATTTTCAGATTCTCCTTTGACCCAGCCAATCAGCGACTTCGCCCCGTGCGCTTGGCCACTAGTGACGGGTATACGTGTTCTAACTTCAGAACTCGGAAAACGAACATTTCCGACTATTTCCAAATGTCGATTTCAAAAATGTTCTACCACATCTGCCTGAGATGGAGAGGTCAAAGGTTAACCTGGCGACATGAGACACAGGGAGAAGTGTGAGACCTTAAATCTGCGCTACATAAATAGAGGATGTTATATTATTACCGTAGTCGCCAAATGAAAGAAAATGCTCAAAATCTGATTCTCAGCGTAGACAAATAGATCAAATCAAATATTACTAAGAGCGTGTTGTTTCATCATCAAACTGGTATGACGTCCATATTCCATTCTTTGACCTACAGTAAGCATGAATAATGATTATCATTTTCGGGGTTTACTATGTAGAAGTATTGGAGGGCATATTAAAGTGAACAGAAAGATCAGACGAAGAGAAAGCGCACACTCAAAAAAGTCACGACTTAATTTAGATAAATCAAGAGCAACAGATGTTTATATCAGGTTAGAGAGTTTTAACAAATATGAAAATGTCGATTTGAATTTAAAATTGAATAAGCAATCATGACTTCAAGTGGTATTTTAAAAAGTTGTTATCCGGAAAATGCTGTATCAGATTATTCGAGAGATGTCACGTTAGTGTAAGGAGCGGGAGACTAAAGTTATATTTAAAAAGATGTGATTTGTATTTCTAAACATTTATGATAAGTATAGACATTTCGATCGGTCATAGTACACTTATGTAGGTGATGACACTCTCCTTGAATATTGGCTGATTCATTGTCATCAGTTCCGACTTAAAACGGTCTTAGTCTTAAAGGGACAGTAGCACGTTTTTATGGAAAATATGAGATGATATAAGGAAAATGAAAATAAATGGTTCCAATTGAACGACAATATATTCAAACTAATGAAGCAGTAATAAATCAAATACATAATTTAAAGTTAAGCCATGCGGTTCTTTTCTTTTTTATTACACAACACTGGTAGTTCACTAACATTTTTCTCCTTTGCGAAACATAAAGGACTTTCAATTGTAATATTTTTAAAACGTGTTTGTTATTGTTGGTAACCGCTGTAGCAACAGCGTGAAGCTAATCAATGACATTTGATGACAATTGGTTTGATGTGCAAATCTTCATTTTAGTTGATCAATTAAAGGTACAGTTCTACCTGGGCATTTTTTGTGGAACCAAATTACAGGAGAAATTCCAGATCATTCTGTAACTAGTACATGATTATAATAGAAGAAGAAGAAGAAGAAGAAGAAGAAGAAGAAGAAGAAGAAGAAGAAAAAGAAGAAGAATGATATAATACAACCAAGTTGAAATAAGGTACAGGTCGTATATATGTTTTTGGTTATTAATAGACGATTAAAATTGGTAAAATGCAGGAAAAATTAGAAGTAAAGCCATTCATTGGCGCTTAGATTGTGATAAGCCCTGCTAGGGTATAACAAGGCATTTTTGTTAAGTCTCATCATAAATCTTTTGAAAATATGTGGATAGTCTATGTTGTATGGTTTATTAACAAAACTAAAATTGATCAAAGTACACAATTTTATAATGATATTTCCGAGATAATCGCTTAAGTATACTACCTTCCTTCACAGATTCATTGCATATCAACATTGCTATACAGAATTGGTCTTGAGAATAATTAGTCTCTTCTTGATGTTTACAGACAAAACACAGATTCCCGTGACTATGGATATCTTATATAAGAACGATTGATGTTCTCGTCAGTATAAAGCCAATATTTATGTACCATATATTTTAGGGTCATGCATATGAATATTTAAATCATGCCAGAGAGAATCCAAGAAAGAGCATCTAGTTATGTGTGGCTGAACTCCACTTCATAAGCAAACCAGTCAGCTACTTCTGGTTCATTCATATGGAGATTAACCGCAACTCATATGACGAAGATATGGACCAACTTCATTGCTTAACTCTTTCAATGTGTATTTGCACCAGTATCATCAGGGTTTTACATGTTAATCTTTTTACAGATGCAGGAAAGTTTGAAGTGCTCTTTACCCACGTTGATTTAACTCTAGTGTGTGCCAAAGCCTGTTTTAATATTTTACGAAGAAGAAGATAGTGTTGATATAAGTAACCATTTTAAATCTGTATTACCATTTTATAGTTTATATTTTTATCCCAAATGATGTTTACTGATAAGTTTAATAGCATTTTTGTTGTACAATGTTAAACTTTTAATTATTCTTTTTGTCGCTCATAATTTCTATGGAATTGCTTGTGTATGTGTTATTGATATATTAACGTGTATTTATGTTTTGTATACGCAAGGTGAGACGTTAGTAAAATATCTGTCTGTCTGTCTGTCTGTCTGTTAAATCTGAAATTGGATTTGTGTGGATTAGCCAGTGATTGGAGATAGGGAGGATTTGTCAAACGATTACAAGACTGCCTCACTCAGAACTGGTATAGATGCAACTATTATATAAAAAATAAGCCATAGAAAATGCTTTAAAATTCCCATCTCGTCTAAACTTATATAAGATAGATATAACAAGATTTAGCCTTGGCATATTGATTGGCCGACATTCCAACATCTAAAAGTAAGAAAGATTTAACTTTCTTAATTCACCTAAAGATAGTATAGTAATCGGTGATTATCAAAATAATCTTATAATGATAACTGTTTGTAAAACAAAACTTGAATTATAACAAGGCTTCCCTGATAAAAGCTTCAGTCAAAACGTTTTTTACTGAATATAAAATTATAAAACAGTTTTCACAAAATGGAATGTTTCCAGGTTGTGTACGCAACTCCTTTTTCTAATTCTCTCATGTTTACATGCGGAGGTTCATACTGTAAATATATAAATATATATATAGGTGTATGCACGTGTATAGGTCAGAACCGTTAAACTTTGCATACATTCTGCATCTATAATTACGTTTAATTGATGCGCCCTTATAATACATCTTCCAGCTTTCGATCAAATTCATTTTTGTCATTCCAAATTCAACCGACAACCGCAGAACATCATCCTTTAAATGAATAAAGAGTTTCTCGATGAATTACAGCAAAGATGTGGTTTCAGATTCTAACGAAATAATTCAAGGTGGTGTACCCTCACAGCTGAGGTTGATGTTGGATTTTAACACTTCTTCCATGGCACCTCTCAGAGATTTCACCGACGCAGGACCCATCCTTTAATTGTAGCGAAATAAAAGGGATATAGAATTTGGTCATGGGCACCATACTTTTTAATACGAGTTCCAAAGCTACGAACTTGTGAAAACTAATTAAGTGATGCCGGAGGATACCTTAACAAAAATTGAAAAGAGAGGGGTATATAAATGAAAACGATGACAGCAAAAGAGAAAGATATATGATAAAATAAAGTATTCAAGTTGTTTAATTGACGTTCACATCTGATACACATGTGTATTTTTATTAATAAATACTTATACTATTATACTACTATGTTTATTCACAATCTGGTTCTTGTGATGACTCATACAATAACAAATCGAGAAGCGGACAGTTATTTTAGTGTTCAAACGGATGTTTTTCTTCGCACTGTAAATGCTGAGGTCCACTTTATTGTTGTTTTTCGGAGAAGGTGGTGTTTCTGTAAATGATGATATCCTTTAATCACGTTTTTATTTATATTCATCATTTGTTTATCGCATTTCCCTATTTAAGTTATTTGTAGCAATCAATGTTTATATGCGACCTGTAAACAACACACCTGTCGGTCCCCCATCTTGACGTGACGTCATCCATTGCTTTACGGGAGCGTTAATCTTGAAGTATTTAAAGACCCATGATCAAACTGCAAATTTTTACTGTATTCGTGGTATTTTTAGAAATATTTTGCTAAACTCGGACCAAAATTAATTACATTTGAGACAGTTTACCAAAAAGACCGAAACGGAAGCCCCGGCATGTCGACATGAAGGCCAATCTCAATAAATTAAGATCTATATTGCTTCACTTAGCAACGCAGATTATAGTGGAGCAATGAAGATCTTAATTTATTGAGATTGACATGAAGGCGAATCTGTTAATGATCAAAGGTTGTCTTTTGTATTTTGAAAATAAGGTCGTATGTCATGTGGAAGATCATCACACCAATGTATCAACAGTTGTAATCACAATTATTCAGAAGAAATTAACGTGTCATAATTTTGAGAAAAAAACGACACCAAATCCTTGCTGAACAAGATGTTCATTTTGAGAAATGGTGTTGAAATATCTTCGTGTATTTCCAACATCACACCTCAAATTAAGAGTCCACACAAAAAGCCACAATGCTTCAATGACCACTTATGTGTCATAATCTGGATACATCCGACACAAACTAAGTAAACAGCGATACAAATACCACTAAGTGTCGAGATAATTGCGTGTAAACGGCGATTAGATAGTCCCTAAGTGACCATACTATTCCCAGCCTGTGAGAACCAGCGCCCTCTATCGGGAAACCCTCAGGCAGGGGCAATTAATCTCGATGTTATGTACACAAAGTGATTTGGTTATCATTGGAACAAAGAGAAGCGAAGACCCGTATGTACAGTCCATCTTGTACGTGTTAGATGGCAGCAACTATTGACAGCAACTCCATTGTCTCATCCAGTCGTCAGGTGTGTTTACAGGTGTGTTCTGCTCAGGTGTAAAGCGTTCCTCCTTCAGGTGTGTCTCCGTCATCTGTGTCATACATAGAGGATACTAAACGACCTTCCATTTAATACTATTTTTATTAAACGAGTTAATGATTTTGTATAAAACGAGCGAAAGCGAGTTTGATACCAAATCATTCACGAGTTTAATAAAAATAGTATTAAATGGAAGGAAGTTTAGTATTCTGTTTATTACTTGCCCTAAAAATCACGCAAACTTGCCGAAAATGTGCTGAAACTAACAGTTCCGCGACTCAGCACCCATTGTGACGAAGCGCTTACATTGTGACGTCACAACAGCTCACTTCTGTGACGTCATACTTGCATTGTGATATAACACTAGTTTAATAATGCCGTATAAATATTACACTGCGGAATCTTACACGGGCGTGTAATAACTACATTAAAGGGACAGTCATATTGGAGTATTTTTGTGGAAAATATTACCCTCAGAAACATACTACAACATGTAAATAGCATTATATGCATAAACTGAAATGTCCCCTTGAATATCGTTTCCACAAAAATACCTCGATAGGACTGTTCATTTTACTACACAGAGTTTCAAGGGTGGGACTTCCTACCTGTATATTGAAATCTACACTGTCGAAAGCTCGCCGCTAATGTTGGAATTACTGCCCAAGCGGAGTAACTCGAACTCACCCACAGTTGCGAAGCTCTAACAAATATTTCACTGGGACCATTATTTTCTAACCTCTTTTCTTATATTACCTCAATTATGTTTCAATAGACAGAAATACAGACAGACAGACAGACAGACAGATAATTTATTCAAGTCTCACCTCATACATTAAATAGAATAAAAACATTAAAAAATCTTACATAAAATACATGAGCCACCCAATAAGGGTTACGAGAGACTATGGATTGTATATATACAACTATATAAACGGGAAATGTTAATATATATATACACTATATAAAATGATTATGCAATATACTGACGACAGAGTGTAAGCAGTCATTATCTACAGAGTTCTTTATCTAGGTTTTTATGACAATAGGTTGCTGTAAAATAGTTTGCACGTATTTCTGTACCTATAAGTACATTTCCCCTTATTTCATATTTTCATATGAGAATAATGGTTTGCCCTGTTTTAATTATAATCCATTTCCCAATACCAAAAACGTTTGATGTATAAAACAACACTAACACATTTGTACATTATACTATTCTACCAACAGAAACTAGATATAACGAATCCTTTAATTCACTATTTGCCTTCCCCAAATGTTACATGTTCAATCATCATAAACAGAAGACCCCTGTCGATCTTGGCAATCAAATTCCAAAATAAAACAACAAAAACAAACAAAAGCAACATGCCTGAATATTATCAATACAAATTTTAGCGATATCGTGTTAAAGGGGCAGTAGCACCTTTTTTAAAATTTTATATAATATTTTTTTCACTGATAATTGTATGTTAATGCTCAATGTATTATTTTGATAGTGTCAAATTTCTCATTACACAAACCAATGATTCATAGTCAGAAAACAAATTATAAAGATTCACATCAAGTTTTTGGCGGCCATTTTTGTGTGGAAACCTTTTATTCATTTTGTGTAAGAAAAGGGAATTGCATGGCTGAACTTACATTATATATATTTGATTTGATTGACTTCACCTTATATTCCCCCTAAAACGTGCTACTGTCCCCTTAAAGACAATGGGGGTACCGTTACAATACAAGTACAGCTGCCCCGAGCAACAGTTTGTTGCATTTCATGGAAACTTAGAACAAAATTCATGTGTAATTTGGTGTTCCACTTATACAACCTTATGATTTTGTGTGGAGATGAAAAATAATCATATACCCAGAACATACTTGAATATGAAACTCATATTCATACAAAAACACATTGACATGGACTTGATAAACACTGGGGTCCAAAATGCAAGAAATCAATCATTTCAATTTTAAAATTTTCATCTAAACTGTTTCAGTTAGAAACATTTTATATGTTATTACGTGGATTTCTTCAACCGATTTTTCTCTCAAGATTTTGCTCATGTTATTGCCGACATAAGAATACCTGGATTTTTTCAATTTTGACCCATGCTTCTTATGGGTAATGGCAAAATTGTCTACGACATTCAAAAAAAATATATATATGTATTTATCTGTGGATATGAACCCTTGACATATCATCGATCTATAAATTTGACCTGTAAAGTATTCTGTTAAAAATCAGAAAAATTTTCAAAATTTTATACATTTGTTTGACATAGGATATTATGAATTGAATTTTGCTCACCAGGGTGTCTGTTTGCAGTTGAACATTTCTTGAGACGGAACTGGATGTTTTGTTAATTTCCTTTTTTTCTTTCGCAATATCAATATCGGCTATTTATATTCTTCGTAAAAACATGTGACAACTTTGGTCGATTCATAAGTAACATTCCCGGCCATGGTGTTCATGGTTGATTAAGAGACTGTTAAAAAAGTCACGGAAAAAAAGTTACAGACAAAAAGTCATGGAAAAAAAGTCACAGGAAAAAAAGTCACAAATTATTATAAAATGGATATAGGTGACTTATTCTTTCAGTATCTAAGTAAATAATAAATAAACCTTTGTTATTGATGATTGTGTGTAGGTCATGGAGGTCATTCAGACTAAAAAAGGCGAAGAACTGTTTCAGGCTGTGTTGGTAAGATTGAAGAGTTAGGACTTGATGTACTCGTAGCAACTGTTGTGACTGATTTTGAAGATGGTATTTTGCGTTCAGTAGTTGCAGTATTTGGTAGAGACGTAACCACAAGAGGACAATTTTGAAAGACAAAAGTAAATAAATTACCATAAATGTTATTGTTTTAAAGAATAATGCTATGAAAAATATGTAATGTTATTGTTTTTATTGATGGCTAATAAAAAGTTGTGACTTTTTTCCCTATAGAAATTTGTGACTTTTTCCCATGACTTTTTCCCGTGACTTTTTTCCGGTCACAACAAAGACTGAAAAGGATAAAGACTGTTTTCGATTACTGTTTTTAGACTGAACATATTTTCGAAGGGCCGTTTCCCTACACTATTTCTATCTGTGAAATTATCTTTTATAGATCTTGTTGGGTTTGTATAGTCATTTTAAAATGCATGTTATATAATTTCTGTTAGAAATTCAATATTTTGAATGTACAAATCGTTCTTTTTATTTCGAAAGAATATTTTGGCAATAATACAAATCTTATTATACAGTCATTAAATTTACCTTTTTAAAAATGGACATTCCAGTAACACTATGTGAAGCCATTCATCGGCTCTATAATACGAGTGTGAAAACATTTTCTAATGAATTGTTGTTAGGTCTTTTCTTAATTCATAAATCATTTTTAAATGGGAGTACATGTTATCAATACGTATAGCTAGGTTTCATAAAAAAGTTAAAAAAAAAAACTTTTTAGCGTTATAGTTAGACCTTTCTCAGTCGATATGACAGGGTCTTTCAGTGAATATGATATTTTAAAATACATATTCTGTTTTTATTGAATTGTGCATGAAAGTTGTATGAGAGAGATGTTGATGAGCAGTGAAGTGTTCAGATAGAAGATTACAGACGGTATTCTGTAAGTTCATTAAATTTGGATTTATTCAAAATTGGAATGGATACTGACCCTAAGTGCACATATGGTATGAATTTGGCTTGAATGGCCATTATATCAAAACCAGAGAGACAATTTCATGTTAACGCTGAAGCGCACATGTAACTTAAATGTTTTCATCAATCTTAAACCTCTGTTGCAGACCCGGCTTTCATTTTCTCAAAATGTACATGTATTTAAATCAGTTCAATCATCCATTCATGATACCAAACGAGTAATACGGTTATAAGTATAAACAGTTCTCTTGTTATTGTCTTTCTTTTGTACCCCTTCACTGTCCAGTATATGTCATCTTTGGGTATGAACATAGTCAATATTGTAAATACCAAGGATAGGGTGTTCTTAGTTGTTCCCCATCCTATTCTTTGTGAATAAAATATGTAGAAATCAAAATTATAGACCCACCTCAGCGGGAGACTTATTTGCGATCAACACCGAGTGGGTCATTATTTCACAACATTCAAATTAAAGGCAAAGGGGGAAATCGTCGAATATCCCACGCCAAATCTGACATCTGTCTCCATGTTAAGTGCCACAAACAAGTTGGAAGGCGTTGATACCCGGCCCCCTACTACGACCTCCAATGGTGTTTGTTTCACACATTATATTTCAAATAAGCTGTTTTCTAATGATATATACTTTCTTGCAAAATTTGAACAAAATTATAATAAGTGTCAACAGAAATTGTTGAAAACATCAAAGGCAGTTCTACAAAATGCAGTTTCATTTGCATTTGGTTAACACGAGTATGGTTGCAGCTTTTAGATTGTACCGTGATTTCCCAGTGAAAACACCCAAACTGAAATGCACTGTTTTGAATAAACCAAGTTAATTGAACTAGACCTTTTTGTTTCGGAAGCGTTTCATTAGACAGACAAAACTGAAACTTGAGTTCGTTAAAAGAACTGAAAGATTACACTACAATTAATGGTTGTTCCAAAAGCCTTTATATGTTTTCAAGTTCAAGCCGCGACCATCTGACGATGAACGACGCTCATAATAGAATATCTGATATGATCTTCAGTAGGAACTGTATCCAACAGTCGCCATCATGGAAACCGACCGATCTAGCAAACATCCGCGCCATATCCCAATATCATTCCTCAAACAATGAAGGTTACCGCAGTAAATAAGTGGCGCAATCATACTTTCAGACCTTAGTATAGGTTTCATCCCACTGAATTGAGGGCTTATTATCATGTTTGCACCAATGGAAACACCATTTCGAGCTCTCGTTGCGACCTCGCCGAACCTCGCGTAATCTCGTCGCCAACGCCGTCTCGTTGATACGTGACTTGAGCGAGACTTGTTGAACGTTATCCCCTCTCCTCCATCATTATCTCAAAGACATGTTTTGAACAACACTCGAGATTATAGAACACCCGGGTTATCTCACAGAGGGCAAGCTCGACTTCAAAGAGTGGGCCGCGCAAACAGACGACATGGAATGATTGACGTCTGCTTCACTGATAGGTCCAACATGGCGACCAGGGTATCGTGTAACTATTCGAAAAGATGTTCACACACTTGGGCTGCGTTGTGGGGAAATTCCATCAATGATTTGATATTAGAGGCGCTTAATCGTTTACAGTCTAATCTGATGGTAGTTTCATGATAACCTGCTAGAAGTTACGAAATTTAATCTCATCATGCTATGTAAAGCAAAAAAATCCAAACACCCCAAAAACATTACAGCTGTGGTGATTTTAGATTATTGTTGATTTCTTTTTGTTGTTGTTCAGACATGATTGACACATTGTTCACATTTCAATTTACATGGGGCGATGTACAATAACGATCATCTTCTCACCAGTGTTTAGTCACAAAACACCGGTGTAAATGAATAGTTGTTGATACTGTTATTGATCACAAACATTGAAGAAATTAAATCATTAGCAACCTTTTCTACAAGACTTTATGCCTATCTCTCGGAGACGAATGAATCCGAATCGCTGTCGGCATATCTCGATCGTTTCCGGTGAGCTCGATGTGCTGACTCGGAATGGTCAGATCGTTTGTGTCGACTATGACGTGACATAACGCTTCTCAAGTGCTCTCGCGAGACCGGAAGTAGACGTAGAGAACTGGCTCTGGTTGACTGACTGAACTGGCTCTCCGATCCGACCTCCTCGGCGCCGTCAAAGGTCATGGGCGCCATATTTGAGTGAGAAATCAAAGCTCTCCTCGAGGGCGAGGTGTTCGACCTGCGAGGGAGGTTACTATTGTTGTACATTGACGAACGGGAGTTGTGTTTGTGGAAGGTATTCTCCAGGGACGACGGGGCTTGGCTTTTCCGATGCAGGGTCGGCAAAGAGCTGCGCGTCACCTTGACTTGACCTGTAGAACCTGGCACGTGCCGACCTCCGGTGTTCCTGCTCTCACCTATGGCAAGCTTTCGAGACAAATTTCGGAGAGAGCTTCGCCTAATTGATAGGTTGTCCTCCTTTGAAAGTGTCCTCAGCATGCGCTCTATCTCGACCCTCTCCATGTTCCTCTCCTTCTCGCCTGCAACAAATGTAAAGTCTATCATATCGAAATCGTGGTTTTCTTTTCCTATCCAGTATTAAAGATACCCATTACTGTCACGTATATACCATACTTCTTTAAGCATGCTGATGGGACAACCGTCACAATTTCAAACCATATACGAATATACATTTCTATACTTGGCCCCCTTATTATATATACATGTTGTCTACTCACAATGCCGGATGTAATCTTTGATTCTGGTTGTGAACGACTTCCGGCGCTGCGGGTTGTGGCGAAGGTCAAGGTCGTGAAGGAGTTCCTGATAGTCGAGATCAACCTCCCCGTCCCCGTCCCCCTCTTCCTCCACGCCCCCGGGGCAGCAGCAGCAGAAGAACTCGGCACACAGCATGTTGCTCACCCTCAGCCAGCCCGGGGGTCGGGTCCCTCCCCGCTCCCCCCTCTCCAGACTTCTGATATAGAGACGCGTCAGACGGGACCTGCACATTGATTGTAAGAAAAGATTTGCATCAAAGACTAAGACAAAAAGAAGAAGACATAAATTCGACATTTTGACAAGAAACGGAAAAACACCCGAATTACTCAAAAGAAAAAGTTATGCTAAAGGTATAAGAGCTAGTCCGAAAGTTGGTAGCGTCATGCTTGCCTAAAGTTATCAATTATCAATTAGGTGTCAATTAGATATAAAAGTATTGACCTATTGCGACAAAGAAATGTTGTCAAAAATCGGTTTAAGAATTTGATTTAAGATACAGAGTGTTCACTATGTACACATAGGCTTCGGGTTTAGCTTCCGATTGCACCAAGGATAGATGTGCATTAAAAATCAGATTCTTACAGTTGTGACTTATGAATATCTCGAGCGACTCACCGCCTTCTTGAGACTCGAACCCAGTGGATGATGAGTGAGAGGACTAACACGAGCACCACTGTCCCAACTCCGATTATCTCCCATTGGCCCTCACTCACCCCCCGCGAGGATTTGCTCACTGCTCCGTGCTCGATCTCAACAAGGTCTCTTTCTGCGTTATAGGAACATAGCTCATATAACTTGCAGTTTTCATTATCAAAGTGTTACAAAAAGTCAGTACTGTTGAACCAAATGCTAAGACGATGATGTGGAATAAATAGAGGATATTATATGAGTGTCCGTGACATACTATGTTTACGACACGAGGGGCTATTATATATTTTTATTATTATTATTTTTAATATTTTTAATATTATTATTTCCCGAGCGAGATTTCAAATCAATTGAAGATTTAAATGAGAACTAACGACCAAATTTCACAATGGAAAAAGCATTTCACGAAACTCGCTTCACAGTTAGTTATCAGCTAATGTAGCTAGACACAGAAATGCATTTAACCTTCTTCAGCAGCGGTATCAGGGAATCTGTATTTTCACAAGAGCACATTGATACATATCAACAAGAAATTGCTAATCATCATTCAAGTTTCAACTTAAGCTTTTATCAAAGATTCCATCATTATTCACACTAAAAAATTGGTACGGTAAGATGAAGTGAAGCGTACGTAAAATGAAGACGAGGAAGCGTATTCTTCCAATACAGTCGGGGCGAGTGCAGGTCTCCAGGCATTCTCTGACCGGCACACGACTCGACTCGCCGAGGTAGTTCCCGCACAAGCATCTTGTTTTCTGAGGAAAATATACAATTTCAGTTTTCCTGATAAAAAGGAAAAGGTTGAGCGACAAACATTTTGCAACAGGTAAACATCGACAGTAGATTAACTTGGACTCACTAAGATTCTTTAGCACGCTTTTTAGATATTTTATAAAAACGAAACTAATTATATACCATGTTAAGAATATCTTTTTCCAAAAGGTAAATAATCTTATTCGATCATCCGTTGTCGTAGGTGGAAATTACACTATAAGAATGCATTTTAATCACTTGAGTTTTAGTTTAAGAATGTTTCTACTGATTGTAAAAATGTCTCACAGTTTGATAACATTTGTTAGTGATTCTTTTCGGAAAACGCACAATTCCTTTAAAATAAGACTGTGAACATACCAATTTCAGCGAGGTAAAGTATCGTACATTAAATATAGAACTACGCATGGTATGCTATGCAAAAATAGCCTTCATGGCGTTTCTTTCAATAAAGATGTATGTTTAATTTATGTTATGTTATAGTATCTCATCAAAACAGGCAGATCAAGTCATCAAAAGTTTCGTGACTTGATTTGCCTCAGTTGGGAGAGAATGATATTTCAAAGGCCATCCGACCGAATGCTGTTTATTATTATATGTATTCATTATCTTCTTCTTTTAAGCTTCAAACTAAGACGGTATATTTAGTTCGATTGGAAAAGGTTAAATGTGAAGTCAATCATACGAAGAAATACCAGAAAATCTAACAAAACCAAATTTCTATTTCCAATCTCACCGCAGAGCCTGCAAAGGTAAAGTTCCTTTTGATGCAGCTTGTCAAACACCTGTTCAGGTCTGGAGTATCCCCCCGCCCCGTCGCCTCGTGCAGCAGTCCTGTGTTGGTCGCACTGAAGCAGCCCAGCTGACCTATCATAGAAATAATCTATATATGATCAACAATGAAACACTTGGCTTCATCAGTGAAATAAAATGTCTCGGGCTACAGTGATTCATCTTCCTACGCAGAGCCTAAAAGGCCAGTTTCCAAACTGTCATTTTATGCCTTGCTGCAAAACTTTACTTTTCGTGCTGCTATAGTGCCCCTACAGACTAGAGAGCAAGTACAGAAAACTCAAGGCTATGCAGCAAGGCATAAAATGACAGTTTGGAAACTGGCCTTTTAGGCTCTGCGTAGGAAGATGACAGTGATTGTACGTTATATTTTCACTGTGACCAGTAACCACTATATTATCGCTATTTGGACAAATTTGATGAACTGATCTAATTGGATATATCTGTATTTGAGGTTGAAACTTCGATTATATTTGGTATTAAATCTAAATTAATCAGTCAAAATATAATATTATGATATTGATATCGCATTGTCCCTTAATATGTCAAAATAGATTGAAGCGCCTTTAAATCTCCAAGCCGATCAACGACTTCGTTGCAGAATATTGCTTTGTGTAGATTATCGTGTAATCGCACTTGAATGATATTTATTTTTCATCAATGTTAATATAAAACAAAACATAGAATTGTTCTTAATTGCGGATAACGAATCACGGATAATCATGGTATTTGAGTTTAGTTTATGGAGTGTTTAAAGCGCGAGTAAAATATATATTAAATGCGACGTCCTTGTGTACTAATGTTTGTCATTATATATTCTATCATATCATTACTAAAAAACATTATATCATGTTGTTTGTATCAGGAATTATAATGTTATATATGAGATATTACCATGATAACTTTTTTGTCACTCTAGAATTGAATTAACCGTACGAGAGACTCTTAATTTAATTTATCACAATGAAAGAGTTATTTAATATGATAATCTTATCATCAATACTACAACAAAAAAGAGAATAAATTATTTATAGAAGTAGGCCCTTGTAATGTAATTCATTGAAAATCTTTTATTATCAAAGTTTCGATTTATTGTGTAATCTTAATATTTAAGGTGTAACACCCCGTCTAAAACACATTGATTCTACGATAAGCAGTTTTAGGAAAATGCAGGGGTTTCTTTGTCAAAAGCGACATGCATGAGAAAAACCCACTATAATCTGAATGAGCCAACCATTGTAAAAATCATTTATACGTGTGAATATGTTTTCAATAGGTATTCAACATACTTACTGACTTCCTGTTCAAATGCACACAATGAAGGAAGTATAAACAAAAAATGTAAAAATACGGAAACAGCAGAAACCATTTTCGTGTACGTCCATATTGTCACCAAGGAGGAAGTTAATCATCAATGACGTCATCAATAGGAACGATCGATTATGACGTCACAGAGAGCATCGGCAACAACGTTGTGGTTAGAGCTTTGTTAGCCTCAAGAATGTTACTTCCCGCACAAAGCATTGAAGAGGACGTTGCACTTTCACCACGCATTTGCCGCTTAGCAGCAAGGTTTAGTGATAGTTAGTGGCTTGCGCGAGTTATTGAATAGGAATGAAGATGTCGACAACGCTCATAGGGCATTAAAATTAATTCTACAATAAGTTTCGTTTCTGATTGGCTTCTCCGAAATTCATAGATTACAAATTTCGTTAATACTTTATGAATTATTCGATGCGGTTGAAGTTGTTCAGAATTCTCATTGGGCAATTGTTAAAAATAATGTTTGTATAATAGTCTAGTTTTTTAGGGTTTCTTAGATAAAATTATCAAAATACTAGTTTTGAATAAACCTCGAAATTTACGTATTTATTCAATATAAGTTTATCACTTGTTTTTTTTATCAAAGAATGTGTGTAAATTGTGTGAATTTATCGAAGTTTTGGGATGTAAATATAATCAAACCTGCTCAAAAACATCTCAGTTAACATTATTGCTGGTGATTTTGTTGATTGCATCGCTTGAAATGTGTATTGTGAATGATGAATAATTTGAATATGTTTATGCTAAAAATTATTTGCAAATTTTATCACCCTCCTCAAAGTAATCAAAGCTATTAAATTGCACTGCTTTCTTTAGCTGGTAGCGCTTTCAAAATGTAAAGCGCACGTAAAAGACTCTAAAAATCGCATGCAGTTTCAAAATAAGATTGTTTCAATACAAAGTCTAAACTTAACTACGGGGTCAAAATGTAAGTTATAAAGCCTTTTCCATTCTAAGAACACTGAGAGGGGTTTTAACAATGTATTTAGCTACATGACCTTATTTCGTTTGAGAAGAAGATAACAAGTTATATTACCGGATCCAGAAACAATATTTTAATGTTATCGTTTTGCGTATTTTGTCCTTTTTTTTAAACATCTACTTATAGACTTAACTTTGTCAATTTCATTTGTGAATTATTTGGGAGAATCCATTAGATAAACATATTGACCAATAAAGTGTCGTCATTTAGCTCAACGGCATATCTATGCCATGAACATCGTACCACCTGAAGTGAATAAAAAGAAAAAAACGTCGCCAATCGCCTAGAGCCTATAAATCACATCTTCCCACGGCAAGGTGAAAACGTATCAAGCAACTCCTCGTTTAGAGTGGAAAGGTTTAGAAATCAAGGCATACCCAACGGTAACTCATACCGTGTATATAGCAAAAACCTGAAAAAAATGTTTCAAAGGGGCAGTAGCATGTTTTTAGGGGAAATATTAGGTAAAATCAGGAAAATTTTAATAAATGGTACCAATTGAAAGACAATATATTTAAACTAACGAAGCAGTAATAAATAAAATATATAATGTAAAGTTCAGCCATGCGATTCCCTTTTCTTACACAAAATATATAAAAGGTGTTCACATGCACAAACTTGGTCGCCAATGGACGTTATGAGAATCTTAATAATTTGTTCTCTGAATTTAGATGACTGGTTTGTGTAATGAGATTTTTGACACCATCAAAATAATACATTTAGCATTAACATATAATTAACAGTGAAAACAATGAAAATATATTTTTTTCCAAAAACGTGCTACTGACCCTTTAAATATTGATATGTAAGTAATAGTTACTAGCATAGTAAATTGTCTGCTAATGGCAGGGACACGTTATCCGATGCAGACAATTTACTATGCCAGTAACTGACTTACATCTCACTTAATCCGAGTACAATCAACCACAAAATTAATATTTTAAATTAAATTTCAATTTTCGATAACCTTCCAAGGGCCCCTTCACTGTTTTATTGATGAAGTTTGTAGTACTATGAATGGTGTACGAGCACGTGCTTCTTGCTTGTCACAGCGCGAGGCACGTGCTTCTTGCGCGTCAAAGCGCAAGGCAGAAGTAAATGTTTTGGGCTTGCAGACTTCGTGCACTCCATGAATATGAGCCTGTTTCAAAATAAAGTTTCACAGGTTGTCCATTTCTGTTTCGATTTTGAAGATAGAAGACGTGTTATTAGAGTCCTCATAGACAGCTTAATTTTGACAGTGGTTTCTACTTATGAAACGTTTCCCTTGGATTTCTAATAAAAAGGCACTTGAATCATTCCCATAACAAGTTTAGCCAAAAAAATATTATCTTATCTATGAAATAAATTAATTATGTATCATTATAAAATTATTTTGGATATTTCTAGATTTATTAACCTAACATAACAAAAGTTTTGGTGCAACACAAATCATATATAATGTTTATTTCTTTGTATCGTCTTTTTCTAGTGCAAACTAAAATCTACAGCGTTATTAGGTGATTTTAATATTTTGATTCACGCAAAATGTGTAAGTATTATGATTGTTTTCCAGCTTGTTTTATTTGATTATTGATACTTTTAGTTCACTTCTATGTCTATGTTGTTGATTGATTGCTTTAAACCTTGTAGGGAAAGGTTTACAAAAGTGTTCTTGCATCAGATGGCAGGACTCTTTGGCCTAAGAGTTCACGATATCGATAATGAACAGGACACTTTTATGAATGGTTGCCATGGACGACGAGGTCTAAGTGGGATGTAATAACACATTAAATGTTGTCTTTTCACGATTTGCCACACAGCAATGCAGGTTTTTGGGTACATTATTAATGGTATGGATCTTACAAATACTCGCGTCCAAACTTATAGTTTACTGTAGCTGTTCGGCGATAATACTCTTGCAAATTTCTGCCTACCAATTGAGAATACCAGGTGATCTTTGGTGTCACGTTTGCTAACAGATGGCGTAGGCCTACTGTTGAACTTTCACAACAAGACGACAGTGAAAACCTTGAAACAATGAGAAATATTGAAGACAAGACATCCCACTCATCATCACACCAACTCGCTGTATTAGATCTATCTATAGGTCCTACATCAAATAACGGTATAAGAAAAATCGATACAGCGCGTTCACATGACAACATGGCTGAGAGCATTCGGTGTAACATATGAGCTCTCAAGATCCCTTTAACATCCAAATGATGTATCGACACCATGTACAAATTTAGTCCAGTAACTGAACCACCCAGCAATATCTGGTCTTGACATGCATGGCTGAACACTTCGACTCAAGACACACAACTGCGCATGCCGTCTCGTCTAGATTCAGTGACGTCACTGGGATCCTCGATGTTTCTATTTATAGACGAGGAATCCTCTGCCGGTGGTTTGACCTTGAAAGCACCTTGATGGGAGAGAGCGGCTCTGACTGTAGAGAGCTAGGTAGATCAGCTGTATAGCCAGCCACTCTTTGCGATGCGCTCTGTGTTTGAAAGACGTAATAATATGTGTCGACGCGGATGACAGGTTTCTATTCTCTGACAGGGTTGGGAGATTTTCTTATCTACAGTCGTAGATATTTGGGACTTAATGTTTTCTATTGGATAACTGGAGGCGATTAACACTAGATACACGTGAGTATTGAACCTCTTACATTTACAGTTACTTCGATTAAACATTTTCTTTGAATTAGAAACATCGGGAATTGTGTATTAGAAAATTAGAAATATCTTTCCTTCAATTTCCTCAGTTATTTATAATTTATAATCATTTATAGCAGATTCTATAAAAATCTGTATGATGAATTATAGTTGAATCAAATTCAACTCAAAGCTTTTTGATTTAGTTCAATGATATATGATTTTTAATTCAAGAAATGGTCGCATACGATACATATTGTTAGTCATTCACAACCACCTACGTGCAGTGTGAGCGCCTATTCATTCACCCACCCTGTCTTTTGACAGTACTGTTCAATGCACTGTGAGTAGTGTTTAGAGGTAGAACCCACGTAGGCCTACTCATAGCTTATTGATTATGAATGAAAATTTTCAAGACAGTGGTCAGTAGCTGTGTCCATGATGTAGTTCCGGTCAGCGACTCTGATCCAATCTAATAGACGAATGTCCGACTCTCTCATTAAAACTGCTCATAATGGTGAAGCCGTGACCTCCACAGCGTGACCGGTATAGAAACCAAGGTGAAGGTCGGCATGGTATTGAAAGGCGCCTGTTGTAAACGGGAAGCAAGTACGTTCCTATGATATTGAGGCAGTGGAAGGTCATGTGGAAGGGTACAGGCTATCTTGTCCCTGATTGTAGGGGGATCTTGTTGGAATTGATTTGTTGTAATGTCAAGAGAAGGAATTCAGTGAGAAATTGGAATGCAGTTGGCATGTAAACTTATCACGTCGGTCATCTCGTTTGTAGCGGAAGCTACTATAGGACTTACCGTTCTGTGAATACCGATTCCATTATTTACGTTAATAAAATACTTAGCTTGAAAATATGATTCTAAAAGTAAAGGAAAT
The DNA here is from genome assembly GCA_916613615.1 of Steromphala cineraria. Taxonomy (NCBI): domain Eukaryota; kingdom Metazoa; phylum Mollusca; class Gastropoda; order Trochida; family Trochidae; genus Steromphala; species Steromphala cineraria. Next base: position 4,161,961 of record OU744729.1, read on the forward strand.
TAACTCATCAAGTTGTTCAATTATCTGCAAATATCATTTTTCATGAATTTCTATATACGAACGGTCAATTTAAGTTTAGTTTCGATTTCAATCGGGATTGGCTTGTGATATATACTTCATATTTAAACCTACAAATACAATGAATGGTTATTCAATCTCCAGCACATGTTTATCTGGGGATGTTACAAAGAGTATGGCCAAGTCCATTTCAACAGTTCTAAAACGGGTCTTTGAATTTAACAACCTGTGAAGTTGCCGTTTCTCATAAAACCTACGTCGACGAACTAGCGGTTATTTACAGGACTGCAACAGCATGAACTTATTAAAATAAAAAAAACGACTTAACGACTATTCAAAGTTAAATCACACGAGGTGACAGTAAATAAACCAGCATCTGTCGCCGACTCGTCCGGCCTCTGTCTCATCATCCCCCTCTACCCCCCGCGTCGTGAGCTAGCAAATTGTCACCTAAACCGCTTTATGCTATTGATGTTTCTCTCTCCCTTTCTCTCTCTGCTCCGATTAACTCAGACTCGATAAACAACGCGTCCGTAAACAACAACATATAGATAGATATACGTGTATAGTATAAACCCCGCTGAGCACATTTCAAAAAGATCAGTTCACACTCACTGCCCGTATTTATGATGTATCTAGTATTCACTGAATCATGTCTACATTGATCGGTGATCTTAGGCACACCTTAAATTCCACCCAAAACGCTACCCCTTAACAAACAGGGTCTTCTTTCGTTTGTGGATACGTTATCAGCTTTAGGTTGAGGGGGATGAATTGATATATAGTTCTTAGTCGTACGGCCACAACGGAAGAGGTAATGTAGCACTTATAAAGCCTGTAAAGCCCGACTGAGTATACATGTACTGATCAGTCCTGTTGACGGGCTGCACACGGCGTCTACTCTACAGGGTAACTGGGTGCAGATCGAAATGAGAGCTGCCGACCAGCACACTCTGAATGAGCTGTTTGTGAGACTGTCGTGAGACTGCAGGTCCGTGTATGTACGACTGCACGTACGTGTTTGGTAGACTGCAGGTCCGTGTATGGTAGACTGCAGGTACGTGTATGGTAGACTGCAGGTCCGTGTATGGTAGACTGCACGTACGTGTATGGTAGACTGCACGTACGTGTTTGGTAGACTGCTGGTCCGTGTATGGTAGACTGCAGGTACCTGTATGGTAGACTGCAGGTCCGTGTATGGTAGACTGCAGGTACGTGTATGGTAGACTGCAGGTACGTGTATGGTAGACTGCAGGTCCGTGTATGGTGTGGGTGGGAGCTCCGGATTGAGGGAGTGTCGTCTTCTTTATACAGCAGTCATGCAGTGATTCGCCCTGACAGCGTGACATGTCAAGAATTTGTAAAAAACAAAGTACACCAGGCATTGGTAATAGAATTAGGATGTTTTGACTGTTGAAATCAATATATCGAAGTTCTAATATTCGATATTTTAAATTTGGCATTAATCTGGCTATAAATGGAATTAAAGTTTCAGATGTTTCATTTAGTATTTATTGACATGGATTGCAGTCATCAGTCAAATGACAGACAAACTCCATTCAGTCTGCAACTCGATTACTCATGATTCACTGATATTGTTGTGGTTTCCACAAGCAATCAACACAATGGTATTGCTCTTTCTTCCTACAGCACAACTAGCTGCAAGTTAAAATGTCATATTCATCATCCCAACCACAACACTTCTAGTTTAAGCAGTATATTATGAAATAGAATTGGTCTTTTTATCTTTCATTTCAAATATTTAGCAAGAGTCTGTAGAGGTATAATCATTATTCCAGAACTCTGTATGTGTATGATTAATGAGCTTGTGAAGGAAGCGGAGACCCACATCTGACCTTACAGCACCGTGCTAGCTAGCTAGGAGACTGTCACCGGAGACTGCCTGGGTATCGATCTGTCAGTCACGTGACCTGTCATCAGTACATATCATTCCATATGCTCGTTGTATAATTGTATATTATTGTATTGTATTGTATATAATTGTATAATCAAAGCCAAATGGACCATTTTCGTCATCACTTTGTCACTGTCATAAATTCACTCTCTCTTCATGAAAAGACCAGTCATCACAACTATAACTGTCCCAGAGACGGTTTCAATATTCTGCGTGGTATTCTGATGCTCATTAGACACTTGTTACCATTTTGGGACGCGGGGGCAGATGCAGGATTTTCGTTTGGAAGGGGTGCATGCTATGAGTGTCATAAGAACCATTTTTTAGTCTCTCGTGTAAATATTTACTAAAATTAAGTTCTTGTCCTACACCTTATGTATACGTTTATCATATATGAGAAAATACGATTGGAAACATTTACTGTATTTGGAACCTTCATGGGATGGATGAGCATCCCGCACCCCTAATGTGAATTGCCTAAAATGTGATTTTGAAGTTGCTTGTCTGTTCACAAACATAAACTAGTTTCAGAACTTGAACTTTTGAGCTACACATAATTGGTATTTTTTTGCTTATTCGAAAACAATCCGGTTCAATCCCACGGTTTTGCTGATTGGTCCAAACGCGGAGGCCGCATTGACGTATTTTCGTCAAAATCAAAGTTTAAACGAACGTTTTCTACAATTCGTAACGAACACCTCGGGCAATACTGTCTGTGTAGATCGAAACATGCCGGACACGTTTATCTGATTTCCGAAACCAAACTGAGATCGGCAGATTAATTATATAAGACACAAAAAGTATTATAAATCTTAACGGTATTGCTCTATGACATGTGCATGTAGTTGGAAGTCACGTGGCATAAACACATCAGATCGGATCACACTTGGGCACATGTTAATTAAGATGGTAGTGGGAAGATATCACGTGCAGCCACGTGAAGCCATATTCCGCGTGGATGTATAATTATTGATGGTGACATGTCGCGTATCTGTCAGGAGAAGATGTTTTTCAGGAGGATGTAATAAAACAAGATGAGATGTAAGTCAAACGCAAAGAAACGACTGTAATACTAGTATTTGACTTGTAAATGCAATATGAGTTCCCAATTTTAGTTTACAATTTGAAAACAATTTGATATCGCAATAATCAAATGCCAACGGAGGCACTGTTTTGAACAGTGATTTTTTTATTTTTACTAATTCAAAACGAATTGTCAATAATTCTAAGCTTTGACAAACACGGAAAGATCGCATTAATATTTCTCTTCATATATCGCCTCTCTGTGTATACTTTGACGTAGCAACGTAGATGTACCGTTAATATTTAATACCCCAGTGCAATGAAGACTATGAGTGAACGGTAGGGTTATATTTAGAAACGTCCCTTAGCTAAATATCACATTGATACATTAGGCAACGTTCCACATTCAAGGTAAATATGCATTTCAATTACAATTATTTCTGTTGTTCAATATCGTTTTAAGAATAAGGATAATTTGAGGACAATATTTAAACAAAAAAAATCTTTTTTTTTTGAAAAAATATAGATTTTAATCAATATCGTATATTTTGTAATGGTTATTCCTAATTGTTTGTATAGGGAGCAATATCGAAATGACGAAATTACTTACATTATGTGCAAGTAAACCTTTACTAGTAACAATTGTCTGTCACTGTTACAATTGTGGTCTGTGCAATAAATCAGTATGCTGACCCTTACTTTATGATATGAAATGAGGCTAAGTGGTATTTTGACATTAATACACCTCAAAGTGTATCATTATAGCAGCTAAGAAACTTACCACTTTCCATGTAAGCGTACCACATCTAAAGCGAATATGGCGACAGCTACATAAGTAAAACCAAATGGCTACTACCCAAATAAACAAAAACAACACATGATATATTTAAATCAGTTACATAAGCCAACATCTAAGACTCCATAACACTTTAAATTAGAAGGCAACTGTAGTGAGTACAAATCCTAGAGATTTCGGCAGCAAGGAGTTTTGATCTTGCTAAATATGTTCTCTAAAAAATCAAAGTTTACTGCGTACATCACTCTATTAAAACCGGAAAATGCATCTTCTGTACTTTAACAATGCAGTAACGACAAGTTATACCAACATTTTAAAAAGCGAATATGGCGACAGCTACATCAGTAAAACCAAATGGTTACTTCCAAAATAAAAGAAAAAGAAAAACCTGATATATATCCCCTAGATATGTCCACATCTAAGACAACCATAACACTCCATTTTTCCGAATGACGTCGATAAATTAGAAGGCAACTGCAGTGAGTACAAATCCTAGAAAATTTCAACGGCATAGAGTATTGATCTTGCTAGAAGTGTTCTTGATAGAGACCAAGGTTACTGTGTACATCACAATATCAAAATCAGAACATGCATCTTCTGTACTTAAACAATGAAGTAACGACATGTAATACAAAAATCACCCATTGCTTAAACACAACCATGGCATTAAAGGGGCAGTAGCACGTTTTTTGGTAATTTTATATTTAAAATTATTCACTGATAATTGTAAGTTAATGTTAAATGTATTATTTTGACATTGTCAAACATCTTATTACACAAGCCAATCATCCATAGTTAGAGGACAAAATATTTCTAGATATTTCTGGAAAGTATGGATTGACTGAATACACACAATGAAATGAAGTGGAAATTATAAAGAAATGAAATGATATAAATCAATTAAGATACAATAATTATTTTAAATATTTCATAGACACAACCTTTGTCTTAACTTAGAATTATAAAAAACCCGCCAATTTACATTGTTTTTTAAATTCTGTATAATATAATATTATTCATTCGTTTATATATTTAGAGTCTGAACCTATTCTGAATAATCACTATACAACATAGTACAACAAGCATGTAGGAGAAGGCCCCGAGACCTATGTTAAGATCGATAGCATGCATGCTCTATTATCTTCTTAGTGGCACCCTGGGTTCGATCTGTAGTCGGCTAATCAGCTGCTAGAGTTTTTCATTCAAGACGTGACCTTTATCTTCTCAAGGTCTCCCTCAAGGTCGTTCTGAAGGTCAGCCTTTCTCAGTTCCGGTATGCGCTGAGGTTTAAATCTAACAGTCTCTCGGAACTGGTGGTGTGAATGGCAAACCAACTGATCCGGACGCGGGATCTATTTATAAAAACATGATAATGAGCTGAGGTTGCCTTTGCAATACATTTAGTAGGAGTTTCAGGTGTACACTAAATAACACTACATTAATTGCTTACACAACCTGTAATTGTTTGTTACCTATTTTGAAACATTAAGTTACAAATATTGGGAATTGCTTCGCTAATTAAAGAAATCGTGTTTCGCATACCACCCGTAATTTGTTAACTTTTAGGAAACGATGAGATTTTAAAAAATAGAATTTTAGAAATAAATGTATCTATTTGTCAATAAATAAGTGTATAAAACCGAATTACACAGACAGGATTATTTTTATTATATTTTTTCCAGGGTAATCCTAATAGAATCATGGCTTACTCTTCATCGTAGTAATTAACCCATGACATGACGCTCATTATTGTGCGTCGTCAGTCTGACCCCGTGTCGTAACTATAGTGTCACTTGATTATTTTTGATTACGTGGATATTATGGTTTGGGTACATACATTCATTCCTTGAGTGAACAACAATGAATGTTGTGTTCAACTAACGGTACTTTATTCATTATCAATGCAGTAAGCAGATTGTTGATCTCGACTAGCATATCATAGCCAAATGCTACCTTTGAACATTGTGTTTACAGTTCAGTGAACTAGAAACGTTTGTAATGATATACAATAAGCTTGTTTCCCACTGCCCTATCGTTAATTGAATTGTTTATAATGAAGATTTGTTTTACTTCACGAACTTTTGAATTTATTAAGTCATTTCCTGAGAAATCATTTCATAAACATGTATGTACCAAACAGATATTGCGATAAGCCCATTCATCACCGGGCCACAAGGGGTAGTTGTGCGTTGAATTTCTTTACAGGTTTGTACCCCAATATTTTAATGAACAGATTTCGATCTCAGGTTAACGTTTACTGCTCTGGAAAGGGACTCTGTTCACCGAAAAGGCGTTATTTTGTATACGTGAATGGTTATATAATCATGGTATTCGCTTAATCATTCTTCGTCGGCCTCACAAATAGAGCTCATTGTGTGCGTGCTTTCAGTCAACCTTTCACCAGCTTCTACAGCGTGTTACTGCATGCATTATTATGCAACAATCTCACGTGTCACATAATGCATTCTCTACAGCTCAACCGGATAACCTAGTGCTTTACCAACAAAAACTTTGGTCCATAAACCTCTTTCACGATATTTATCATGGAGTTGGCATAACTAAGACAACACATTCATTATTATTATGTCCAATAAACACTAATACTGACATGCGGTATAAGAATGTACACCGAAACGTCGCCACTGTCAAATAAAGAAGTTGTTCATCCATATAATTACTCTTGTCTTCCTTACACCATTAACTTCTAGAATGCCACACAAACAGCTCTAATACTGTCAGTTCGAGTAGCTAAACTAATTGACATGTCTCTGTATATCCATGACAGAAAAACAGAAAAACGTATTATTTTAATCTCACTTCATAAAGAATAAAATATCTAGAGGGAAATTTATTTAACGAAAATGCTAACCAAACTTCTATTTCTATGGTAAGTTTAAATTTGACGGAGGTTACAGTTTGTTAACGTTTAATGATTATCTCATGGTGCTTGATAAAGTGTAGGTGGCTTTGTTTTCTTAGATCAGGCCTGTAGATTGTTCAACTATATCCAGAAAAATGACAAGGTTAGTGTGCTACGGTATGGGAGTAAACCAAGAGACATGTTCATGCAGGGTAATTTTAGTTTGAAATATGCTAATAAAATCTGCTTCCCCTCTGCTTAAGTCATTACTCTTTTCCCTTTCAGAAATGATATTTGTACAGATTATAAACAGTTAAGTAAACCAATGGAACACGTAAAAGTGTTTAATTGTTTTTGTTTAAGCAATAAGGTATTAGTAAATGGGAACTTATCAGTTTTATTCTCTCATCATATTGGAGTTCTCTTTCTTCTTGAAACATAAGGTTTGACATTGAAAGTAATAAACTGATGGTAATGAGCAAAGGCTTTGATTTTTGAAGTTCTATTTATCTTGGCACTTAAATAACAGAATGATAAGTTGTATGCATTGTCAACTTCTTTAATGCTATATATCCGACCTTTCGGTAAAGATACGAATACCATTATTAAAGTAAATGGTGACATTGACTCTCTATAGAACTTGCTCGTTTCTCCTATAACGTGAGATTCTAACATTTCTATCAAAGAAGAAAAGGTAATATCGCAAGTCGATTATAATGCATGGCTTTACTCTAAAGCTTAGACTAACATATAGTCCCTGAAAAAAAATGTTTTCACAAAAATTTTAACTTCAGATATTTGATATTTAAAGCTGAGGCATCTAGACTTGCCAACATTGTCTAGACTTAAGAAGGCTCGTTAAATTATTTTCGCTTTAAGGTCTGGATAACAGACTACTCTAAAGCTCAGCAAAGACAGTTTCCATCTAGTTCGATCTAGCCCTATGTACGCTGTGTGAAACTTAAATAAAAAATATTTTCTTCTTCTTCCTATTGCTATACAGCCTACATGCTTGACATGTGTGTCTGACAGGCATTCAGTCAGCTGTATATGTGTCACAACACATGGGTAACCGACACCACACCAATGGTGATAATGTTAAGTAGGAGACGAGGAGCTAATCGTGTTACTTAATGTAGGTGGTAAATGGTTCTTATCCACATGTTCTATTCTGAATGAATGCTTTGGAATGCAATCGAGCTTATCCATTGTACAAGCGATTTGCGACATTCTATCATATCAGGGATATCACAGTTAATGAACTGCGGTGACTCGTACAAATAATATAATAAAATTACATGGCTTAAGTCTAGAACAAGTCGTGTTTATGTCGATCTCACAATACTCATGATGTAAACGTGACTATTTAAGTTGTATGTGTTTAAATTTGTCATTGAGTTTGTTTTTCCCCGTTTAATACACTGCTAACAGAGGGTCATTTCTGTACAAATGTATCACCCTATCGTTAGTTTGCTGTAAGTATGTCTGTAAAGCTTCAAATGTAGCAAAGAAAAGAAGGACCATGTCAGATCTGACCAATCGCAGAGTTTAACCGCCAATGACAGTCCATCCAAAAATAAAAGCCTATTAATCACTCGACACTAGTTAACCCATTCCCTGGATTGCATTAATTATTTACTTCAAATAAGACAAATGACTTTTATATCAATGCTAAATTGTTAATGCTTGATAAGGCTTGAATTGTTGAAAGTAAAGAACCTGGATTTCATTTGATAATATATACCATGCTTCTTCTAGTCGAAGCATCAATACGGACTACATACTTTGCCCAATGGCTGACGTTGATATTGTAAACTGTTTGTAGTCCTAATCAGGTTGAATACCCCACAGGGAGTTAAGGCTGAATGATGTGCATTTGGTCTAGTCCAGTGAAGGCCGGTTCATCACCCTCTTGAGACAAACGTATGGACACTGTGATCATATTAAATAGTCCGTGTTTGACAGGGCAGTAAAGTGCTATCCATCATTACCACAGAGTCGACACCGGCTTTGGAAATACAGAGGTGGTATTGACGTTGTATTTTGCATTATTGTTTTTATTTCCAGCCGAAGACGCTTAGTCATTGAGGACTCAACCATGGTATAAAGTTTGCCGTGTTTTTTTTTTGCGTTTTGGAATAATATTTTGTGTTGATATATATTTACCACGTGACCGCATCTTGTTGACTATTGACAACTTTACATTTTTTAACACAAGGATCTTCTATATGATATTTATTTAACTTATTAAATAACAGTGTGTCATAATGTCAGATAAGACATGAGATTTAATGAAATTTGCCTATTATATGAATATTAAGTGAATCTTAAACATAAAGCATAAATTATATGTTTTAATCAGATTTAGTTGTTCTTCAAGTCTACAGGTGTTTTTTTTGGTAATCCGTAAATTATTGTTTTTCATTGTTAGCTTTGTAAAATAATGGGGTGATGGGTTGAATGTCTATAAACTCCTATTATCCGTGTCTCTATTTGTGTAAATGGCTCTTTTTCCTTGTCTGCTTCTACCCATATCGTTATAAGGATATCATCTTTGTGCTGCTACGCTTAAACGTCATAATGGTTTGATATACATTGCAAAGGTTAATCAAAACACAGTCGTTGATTCTGTTTTAAGATATGCAAATAATAAATCACCAGTCTATCCTCCAGTAAAATATTATTTTGCTCTTTTGATAATTATTATTTACAATCAAGCTAAAACCAACATAAAAGTTGTTTAATAAAGTAAGCTCCAACTATTTCATCTCGATTAACCTGCAAGGTTTTGATAAAAGGTTTGTGCATGTTTGTTAATGGAAGAGTGGAATGATTAGTCATGATTCGATAGTTTGAAATTGACTCGCTGAATATCTATGTCAGCATATATATCAGCATTATTAAACAGATTCTGATACCTGGCGCCATCTGCAGCCATTGTGATTATCACAGTGAACATAAATGATTTTCTGACTCGACTAAATCACTAATGGCCTACTATACTAAATGTCTGTTTTGAACTGTTTTCTCTGTCTTTTCGTGCAACGCTCGTCAGCAGATATGTTATGCTTTGTCCATAATGATATACAGCTTCTGTTGTCTCAAAATTTCAGCCGCTTAACATCATTGTTTTTGTTTACGTATAGAATTCCCTTTTTTTTAAACACATTGTCGGTTTGTTTGACATAACGAATGATGATACATCCCTCAAACAGTACCTGTGCCCCGGAGGGCAGGTAATCTTACACGACACACCTCCAATTTACAATAGTGTCTGTTTCTCAAATAAAATACCCGATATTTAAGCAATAACGTGAGGTGAATATATTAGATTATTTTGACACGTTATATAAAGGCGTACATTGTGTTCTGGTTGATACGCGTAAAACCATTCTATTGCTTAGAGCAGCATGGTTTAGATATCGAATTCATGAACGTAGCCCCACTACAATATTTAGTAGAAACAAGATCAAAGCTTTTGAAAATTTTGGTTATGTCATATAGCATATCATCCCTTTGTAAAAATTTCCTGATGAAAAGACATATATTGATATAGATTTTTAAAACTTTAACCATGCTTAGAAATATTTTTGTGATCCGAAGTGACGTGGGTAGCGTGAGACAGGTTCATTAAAAAATTTTAAGCTTGTGAAATGTGATATTCTCTATGCAAAATTCATTAAAACAATGTCACCGTGACCTCATCAATTGTACATGTAAATACAAATATAACAAATGGAAAATGTCATGTTTATATTCTTATTCTTGAATAAATTCTACTTAAATCTACTTTTGTTGAAATACTATTTCATTCATATTACGCTTTAAAATGTGTTGTGTTTGTGTTCACTAATCAATTAGAGAGTGTACTAAGTCATTGATTGAACTACTAATATCAAATAATGTTTTCAATATTATTGTTAGATATTTCCTTTTTTATTTCCTTACATATTTGTGTTAAATTTTAACATTGTTCCCGGAAATATTACATTACAGTTAGGGGAACGGTGCATGTTTTTTAAAGGATATGATCTTCCAGTCCATTTAAGAAAATAAATTTATAATGTGTTTTTCCATACGGTTATAACCTGTTTGAAACTTGTTAGTTAAAGATGTATAACTGGCATAGCTTGCGTGTTATCCTCCCTTATACGTGTGCATGTATTCCCTTGAACAGGAAACCCTCTAATTAATCTACTCAAGTTTGTTTGCATGGAAAGCATGGGTAACTATCGTCTTTTCAGACTATTGCAATTCTTGAAGACAATCTGTGAGTTGGGTTTTGTAAGGAGAGTACTTGTTATTTATGGTAACTAGATAATTGATATTTTCATGATATCACTTTGAATGTGTCATTGCCTTCAGAGTTTAGGTTACAACAAATCAAGACGTTTCTTGGAACTCTTTTTTAATTGTCTTATTTGTGATAACCTGGATGAAGTAAAAAAAAATGTTTATGTAAACTAGCAATATTTTTCTGATATTAATTTGCATGATTTCAGGATTTTATTACTTGCTAGATTACTGCATAAATGGATAAGAGCTTTTTGGTTCAGGAATTTTGTGTCTTTTTTGTTGTTGCTGCATAACAAAAATACACGTCTTTCGAATACATCTTCCTGCAATACGGGGGGAGATATCCTTTATTTGACTAAGATTATTTATAAAACAGTATTTGCCATTTGCACGTGTCAGATGATGTTAGAACGCGTGCCAAGTAATAATGATTTGTCTCAATGTAGATAGTTTATTTGTAATCTCTTCTGTCTTGCGCGAGTTGTCAAATACTATTGTAGAACATTATGGAGGATAAAATACGTTTAGATGGGACAGTTTTTAATATGAAAGTGACCCTACATCTATGTAACCATATGTCCGTTAAATCATTGGTGGAACTTTAGATAATTATTTTTTTTGAAATTTACATCGTAAGTTACTATCATTGTCTCGAACCATTTGTATTGTTATATCAATGCTACAGGTTTAGTTTGTTTTATCAATTTGCTATTTTTGAGGGTTGACCCTTTTTTGTGGCGGACATTAATACATGTGTTATGATATCGGTTACAGGATGTCAACGAACCACGTGTCGACGAACCCAGACGGGGGCAGTACCCCGGCTAAACCTCTCGAGAAACAACCGTCCACAGACAGCAAAGAAGAAAAGAATCCCGAAAAACGGGCATATTTAAAACGAGAAACGTCACACGACTCAGGCACTGAAAGTCCAGACCAAAATAAACCGAAAATGCAGAAACAACTTTCTAAAGACAGCGGAACCGGAAGTGTGGGTGGCGGGACCGCGGCGGCTGCGGTGGAACGTCGTGCGGCGTTCAAGAAGCAGCCGTCAGTGGAGCGTCGGACATTCTCCTCCCCAGACAGACGACTCTCGCGGCAAGGGTCCAGGCGGGGCTCCAACTTCCGGCGGATGTCCAGCTTCGACTTTGCTCACACAGACTCGGTCAGCCTCGCTCCCGACCTAGAGAAACTGCAGGAACTTGATCCGACCAAAGGTGGGTCTCGAGTCTGGGTTTTACTTTATAAAGGGTTATACGTTATCAAATGTTAATGAAATGCGTTGTATGTTATTTATCATTGTCAGTCTAAGTAAACCTAGCCTCAATATTACCCGTTTCACTCCTATACTGAGTCTAAAAAGGTCTAGTAGAGGGTCTCGTCAGCCGACCTTTCTGCGACCTATGATCCCCCAACGTTCTACGTGCGAAGGCAGACTATTGAGTCTTGGTAAGCTGAGTTCTGATTGGTCAATTCGATACGTTGGCTGACGCGATCCTCTATTAAGCCTTTTTAGATTCAGTTTAGGAGTGAGACGGATACTATTGCGGCTAGGTTTACTTGGACTGTTATCATTGTATGGTGGGTTGTATTGCGGCTTGCCCTCATGATACATGCAACCTTCTGTCAAATATGGTTGGAGTAATACTCTCCCTCGTAAGCGCTGTAGAAACTCCCAGCAGATTTTTGTGAGACTATGTAAAACCAAGCTACTTTAAACCAAAGCTGGTCAAGACAATATGAGGACACTCAGTGAGATTGACTCGTGCTATATGCCTTGCGATTGAAAATGTCAACTGTAAACATTAAACTGACTTACTTCCCTGTGTTTCAGTGCTCAAACTTACAAATATAGATATAGAGATGTTTTACACTGAGTTCTTGACTCGTACAGTTACAAATTAATCCAGTAATTCATTAATTCAAATTAACAGTACGACGGAGGAAACGATGGTTGGACTTTGAATGATATCATACGTTTTCTAGGGCACTTTGAAATATAGTTTATTTAATGATTCTCGTTCGTTGTTCGATGGAATGAGCATTATTTAGTAACTGGTTTCAATGTGATGAATGTATTCATAATTGCTATAGAAAGTTCATTTGAAAGCCTCATTTCAGGCAATTTGAATCACAATATGAAAATGAATATAAAATAAATGCTGCTAACTCAAACACAGGAAAGTAATTAAAACAAATTGACCTTATTGATGGATTTAGCTGTAACCCCTTTTCCTGTTTCAATAAGGATGATATACGAACTACGAAGAGCAATCTAAATAAATTTAGATCAACAGATTTTTTTATTTTGTCATACAGTATGACTTTATATAAAACTGTTGATCTAAATTTATTTAGATTGTACGAAGAGCGGCATGTTGATCTGTACACATTACAGGAGGAGCATTTAGCATCAGGCATTGGACAGTAGAACTGTAGAACTGTTTAAGGACATACCCTACCCAAAAATAAAAAAATTAAGATTTTTCTGAAAATAAGCATGTTTGTTCAACTGAATGTGCTGATTTCAAAAATCAAAAAGGGGGTCACCGTGCTCGTTTTTGAGTAAAATCGATTTAAAAAATGACATTTTTGTGAAAAAAGCCAAAAAATATCAAATTTTGTATTTGACCACAATTTTTGTGAAAGCATGAAATGAAACAGTTGTACATGTTAAACACAAAAATGTTTGATAAAAAAGTCATTTTAATCAATTTTTCAGATCTATTTGTCACACAAAATCATATTTTTCACCGATTTTCTTAAAAAATAACTTTTCAAAATTTAGATTTTTTTTTAAATTCTCAAAATATGAAAAAAATACGGGGATGACAGAAGCTGACTAATTGAATTATCTACCGGTATATGGTTGATGCCAAATTGAGGGACAATGTCGAGATTGACATACACGTTAAGTTTCTTGCTCTAACCTTTTGTTTTTTATTTCATTTGTAAGTCTAATGTCTCTCATACCTCAGACAGAAGTGGCTCTTTATATAATATGTTATTGTATTAGCATTGTAAGGTTTGGTGACACTTAAATGAAATATCTGTCTTGATGGTTTGACTTAAAGGTCTAAATGCCGATTAAACTTCCGTAAATGAATAAGCGTCGATGCAAGTAATTTGATGTATGACGTGAATATATCTGGAACAGGAATCTAATAATTAAAAACATGATTTTGTGCTATTCTAAACTTACATCAAATTACATATTTAGAACAATTATGGAATTGTACCAGCTTTATTTTTTAAACGAATCAGTCAATAATATTGAGATAGATATGTCCTGATATTTTGAACCATGTTTCATGGAACTAAACATATGATTGGATCCACCATAGAAGTGGATAATCTCCTTTTTCCCTGACCATCATTACAATATATTTGAATTTTGAAATGTTGATGAGTGTTTGTCTTTTTAACCACTTTGTGAATAGCAAATGCAATTTATCCTTATCAACCATTGGTTTGCAAGGGAAATGTTATGTTTTCTACAAAAAGCGTTAAAACATGCGACAATATCTTATGTTGCCATGACAACTATAAGTAGGCGTTCATGAAGAAATAAAAAACGAAAATATCATAAGTGTCTTGTGAACAAGATAGAAGTTATGGTTGAACAGGGATATATGCATAAAGGTACGGTACATGTATGATCCAATGTAATTTTGATTAAAATGGGTTTTCCCCATACCGTTATAAAATCAAGTCATTTTATGTCCTGAAAAACTTCCGTTCACTTATAAGACTTACAAATATAAGATGATTTGAATAGAAGAAATACATTGTTTGTCATTGTTTTAGAAACCTTTTCTTGACCTTCGTTCATATTTTTTTTATCTTTTTTATTTGAATGAATGCTTTATTTTATCAAAATCGGTGATGAATTAAAAATTTGGAATGGAAAATCAACTCAGAGGTTATAGATACTGACTGTACCAGAAAAGTCAATTGATATTCGAATCGAAGCGGAAAAAAACATTGCATCATGTCTCAAGATACCAATTACGATAAATTATGAATAAAATAGTTTCTGTAAGTTTTACTTACAAAACACCGCCTTAAAAATCGTGTACAAAGTTTTTTGCTCCTATTTACTATCAGAAAACTAAATAGATTTATTTTAAACAAGAGGTGAATAGTATATATAATATAAAGTCCATGCAGCTCTTTCAATTTTGTCTTTTGTATCATTATAATCATTTTTTCATAACGCTTGAGAAAGATCAGTGGACTGAGACTATCATACTTAAATTAAACAATCCCTTATAATGAAATTATTTCTTTGGATTTTTGGGTATATTTTCAAAGCAAATTCGATTCCGTTATATATAGAAACGAAGATATTCGTATGCTGAGTCCATCAAAAGGAAACAAGATTGCGCATTTGAATTCCTCAAGACAGATATGTTTGATTTGGCAGTATGTTTGACTATCAGGAGGGGTACAGGTAAGAGGAACATAACACCTTGATTCACTCCGTAATTCTACATAAGCTGATTTTTAGTTGATCCATGCACCGCTTGTTTCGTTAACTGTACACGAGGGATTGATATATTTCCAATTGACTTTCAAGGCATAGACGGTCGAGATACTTTCATTCATTTTAAGGATTGGATGTGAAGATAATTTAAACCCACTGTTATTAAAATCTCTATTTGTCAGAGTTGAGGTTTTGACTTTTCTATTTTATTGAACAATATGGTGACGTTAAATGTGAAGTAATAAATTCCACTTCCAAGATATGTGAATAATGTAGAACAGCATAGATAACGTTTAAGTTTGAAACTACAGATGTTTTTTTCAATGATAATGTGAGATTGAATTAGTTATCAGCACTTGTAAATCTAATACCGTGATTGCTTATTCCTTATCTTTCCAAATCATGACATTGTGTTCTTAACTTTATTTTTAATATATCTTTCAACATAAATGATGTTCAAAATGAGAACAAATGATAACTTTGAATAGAAAACTTTTTAGAGCATGTTTGAAGGAGAAATCTATAGGATATTTAATATCTGACGTCACTATTGTTTCACTCCATAACGCTAGAAAAGGAAGGTGAGATAACGGTATTGTTCTGTGTTCGAACCCAGCTGCTGGCTACCAGAATCGATTCACTTGCTCACAGCCAACTTAGGTCACATCACTTTATTTTTTCTTTATAAGGAAAGCACGTGATTTGAAGGAGAGTTTGAGATATCATGAGTGTATCATAAATCATAAGTGTCACATGAGGTATACTGTTAATTCTTATAGCAATGTTTATAAGTTTTTGAAGTTCAAAGTTTGAAAGCTTTAATACATTTTGCAATATCCTGTGGTTTAAGTGTTTCTTTTGTATTAACATAATACCACAAATTACCAAACAGAAACAAAAAATTAAGCGTAAATACAGATCAGGTTTTCTTGAGACAAATCACGTGCTTCGTTAACCAGTATTTTTAATTAAGTAACGCAGTGCGCTTTAGTAAAGCAGTGCCAATTTTTATCATAAGTAGCAAAAAGAGCATAATATGAAGGTATAAGTTTTTAGATTGTTCCTTGCTTATCAGACCTTTGAGTCAGATAGGCGTATGATCTAGGTTTTTTTAGAACTGTTTAGAAGTGCCATTTTATTTCATCAAATGTTTTAATAAATGTGTGTTTTTTTATGAAAGGTCTTGTTATAATAAAAGTTGGTTTTAAAACATAACATTTATGGTGATAGTTGGAATTCTGAAGTCATGGAAACTGTTTATATTTAAATGCTTATGCAACAGTCTTATATTTGTTATCCGCAGTTCCGCAAACATCTTGAATCTATTATTTGATTTCACTGGTATTGAGTAAAGCATAGAATGGAAGGTGTTGCTGGTCAAATACTCTGTAAGCATCATCTAAGATTTTTATTTTTTTTTAAATAATTTTAATTTTCTCCTAAAAAGTTCTACAATACAAGCTTTGCATGACGATTTTAATGGTTTACTGTAAGGGGGTATGCATATTAGAAGTGTATTCACAAACTGTACACCATGCAGCGGTGTAGCATCAAGGGTGACAATGCTGCGCCAGATCCTCTACAGTTATAAATAATCCATGACAACTTATATTTTATTCTTCAAGTTATTACAAGAATGATTGTCATGTTTTCTTTCCTAAACAACTTGTTATCAACCTCACCCTTATAGCATGTTTGTATCAAGTTTCTCCAATTACTTTGAAAATACCATTTCCAATGAATATTATATTTCAAATGCTCCATATTTATATATTATTTATTATATCTTGACCAAAAACAAAAAGATTTTTAAAGTTTGTTTTAAGCCTTTAAGCTTGTGCATCACGCTTTATACCTTCTTGCCATATGGTTCAAGTCGTTTAAAATGTTCTTGTACTTACCAGCAATCCATGCTAAATAGCACGTGCTTCCTGCATGTTGTCAAGGTTAAACATTCTCCCCACTGTTGCTACTCAAGTCACTTCTTCCCAAATAATCTCTGTCGCAAGTAGATCCCCTACTGGGGAAGGAATACAGAATCCTGATTGGTTGAATTCAAAGTTAGTTGTGCAAAACTGTTTCATAATGAACGTGCCATCGTTTTCCCTTACCGTTGAGAAGAAGACTGAAGTTCATTTATCTGTACGGTGCCCACATGTTTAGGATTGTCACCATCTTGTAAATGTTCCACGGGGGAACCCGAGAGACATACCCCTTGTAACAATCGTTATTCTGGAAGATGTGAGTTGAGTAACCATTATGGGAAGAGAATGCTGTATCATGTACATCAGTAAGAACTTTTAATTATAAGAAATATTTCCTTCAAGTTGTAACTTTATAATTATATCTAGAAAAGTTCTTGAGGTTTTTTTTTGCATGCTGCATGTCTTCTTATTAGGAAATTAATACAATATGTTTATACGCGTTTTAAAGTTAAGTTGTACCATTTTGCATAAGAAGATTTGAAGAACCATGTACATGTATTTCAATCTAAGCGTGTATATATATAAAAGGTAGATACAATGTTAACACTAGATTCTTCTTACCTCCATGCTCGCTAACGCTGTGGACAAACAGAGAAAGGTAACATCATAGGTTTGATTCCCACTCCTAGAGTCTGCAGGGTGTGACTAACACTTCTAATATTGTCATGGAGCTACTAATACATTCAGCTTTGTCATGGATTGACTAACTTAGTTGATAAGCTAATTTCACATAGCTTTCATCAGTCGCTATTCTCTTCACGCGGTCCTACCATCTTAGGAATCTTGATTTGCTTGTTATGCGTACAGCATGGACTCAAAGGGTCATATTCAAATATTTCTCGGTGGCTCTTCACGTGAATTTTTGCCGTTTCTTTAAGTCGCAACTAACACAAGAACATCACGAAAACCAGACAGTTAGTGAGAATGCCATTCAACAAAATCACCATATCATACAACAATCAAGTTATGTCACCATTTAGTTTCTTTTTATCAAATTCTCATACTTTTAATGTTTTTGTTTTTTGCTTATTAACAATTTATATTTTGAGTCTGTTGGGTTGCAAATCGTCATATTCTTCAGATCAGTACATTTGACGTTTCGTCATTAGGACTTCATTTGAGTGGATATGGCACTGAATGTGCGCCGTGCTGATCATTCTATGATATATAACAGCCGTCACATCATATACTCTCATTAACAAAATAAAGCACCCAGAGTTTTCAAAACGTTCGGAAATACTGTACTGTGCAAAAAAGTGTAGGACAAATCTACTTGCAACATAAAAAAAACATTCTTTTTTATTCCTGATCACTTTTTACACCATGTATGAATTGCACTTCAAAAAGATATTGTGCACAACAACCTTCATAGAATCATTTGGCACATAGAGAGTTAATTCTCATTGTTAGTTTTAACCCCAGAGATTTTGCAAAGTACCATTAGGTTAACCATTTTTGTTTTGGATTTACATTCAAGTGATGCTTGCTTATTTGGTCATTTCAACAAACAAATCGTATTAAAAAAATATATTAAGAATAAAAATGCTAGAGCATGATACTTTAAGTAACAAGCATGTCATTATAATTAATTGAATGTAATATTTTACAGTTTTATTAATTTTATTTCATTTCTTAAGATCTTTTGTTTATGTTAATCAAGAAGCTATAAGCATGTAATAATATCTAATGACAAAAAAGATGGCATGTTTTAACAATAATGATTGTCTTGTATGAAAAAAGAATCTTTTCCCTTTTTCAGCATTTTATATCATAATTCAAGTGCTGACATAAAATCCACTAACTGTTGTTGATTCTAGTACCATGGTGGACCTCTAAGCGCTTCGGCATGTCCCTGATGTGGTTCTTTGGCTTCGTCTGTCTGTATGCTCAGAGGGTGAACCTGAGTATAGCTATCGTCTCCATGGTGGACCATTCTCATCACAAGAACGACAGCGCCGTCATCACCAACATCACCAACGTAACGGCCTACAACATCACTAGCCTTGCCAACATGACGGTATGGCCGGTGGATATTGATGAAACCTGCCCTGAGCCGCCGCCAGTTAGAAAAGAGGTGTGTTGTATGAAGAACATGAAGATGAAAGCGAAGTTAGATAGAGCTTTTTAAGGAGCAGTAGCACGTTTTTTGAAAATTTTATTTGTTCAATGTTCACATTTTATTGAACGTAAATGCTAAATGTATTATTTTGATAGTGTCAAAAATCTCATAACACAAACCAATCATCCATAGTCAGAGAACAAAATATAAGAGTTCATATAAAGTCATATAATTTTTGTGTGAACACCTTTAATTTAATATTTGTAAGAAAACGGAATCACATTGATAAACGTTACAGAATTTATTTGATTTATTACTGCTTTACTTAGTTTAGGTACATTGGCTTTCAATTGGAACCATTTATTTTCATTTTCCTTACATCACCTTCTTTGCCCCCTAAAAACGTGCTACTGCCCCTTTAAGCTAGACGTTTTATGATTAATGTGACGATTGTCCTAGGTGTCAAGAATTATTTTATCAATATAAAATGAATATATAAGAGATATATATAAGAGAGGCAATTGTTATTGTAACAAAAGGAAAATAAATCTTACAAGTTATGGTATGGTTTGACAGTCAACGTGTAACAATGTGTAACATGCTTGTATCATTTAAAGATATAAGTTTGCATTAACACCTGTTCATTACCTCATATTTAAAGAATATCCATGTTTGCAATATTTTATAACCCCTATAATCACGTAGAAGTGTGACAATGTTCTTTTAATCTTGTGACATATTGTTTTACTGTCATCATCGGACGCATTTCCAAAATAATTGTTTTTTGTAGAAAATCGCAAAATTTCATATGCATGAAAAAATTTCACAGATATATGATATCATGAATTTATGAATAGTAAACGTAGATCTCACATAACCTGGATTCTGATATGAAAATAACTACGAGACTGTAAACACTTCGTCGCTTTAACCGTTACTACTTATATCTAGATTAAGCTTTTGCAGAGTTGTTTAAGTTGAGTTGCAAATATAGATATCTTTCTACCCAAACATCTCAAACAGTGAAATCCATCTATAAAGTCTTCTGATTAAATCTACCCAAAAATTCGATAGTAGAGTAACATTACGACTAAAAGGTATTCCCATATACGATTGATTTATCAATATAAACAAGGAGCCTCGGGGAATCGTTAGTAGATCTAATATAAAAATTGTACAATGAGATTTTCTTGTTTAGAAGCAAACATGATGTTATAAGAGAATCCAATACATATATGAGTGTCCATTACATACTATCCTTATACGACGTGAGTGCCTAGATTTTATTATTTCCTGAGTTAGAGCGAGGCACTTTAGAAACGATCGTCGTAAATATGTCAAGGGCAAGAATATTATACTTTGTTTTTGACGGAGCTGCAAAATACTCAAGATAATACCCAAAATCTATTTCCTATAAAAAATGCAATGCATCGTCATAGCCGAACCGTGAATTTTAAAAGCTTTCTTTATTTCGAGATGTGAAAGTGAAAGTTTGCCCTAGGGCCTCGAATGATGAATATTAAGCCCTATGTGACTGACCCCGAAGGTGAAGTTATTCACTACAGTTTGTATGTAAGACAACTCGGACGATCAATGAAGGTTCTAAAGGGTCGCATTGAGGAACCAGAGGGGTGGTGTAGGGCTGTGCACCCCTTCCAAGAGATTTCAAGATAACGCAAATAAAGAAAATCGTGGTTCTAATCTAAAATTTTGAAAATGTTCTCTTCTATCCTTTGAGCTAATTTATCTGTGGACACATTTTCTTTGATCTCAATAAGCATTGGCACCCTCCAAAACGAATATCCTGAGTATACATCCGCTCTAGGGTCGAACTCACCCTCACTCTGTTTTCTACCTTCCAGCCGGGTGAGTTCCGGTGGAGCAAGAAGTTGCAGGGTCTCATCCTGGGCTCCTTCTTCTGGGGGTACCTTGTCCTGCAGGTGCCCGGGGGGTGGCTCAGCGAGAAGTTCGGGTCCAAAAAGATCGTTGCCATGGCAATGTTTCCTGTCGCCATCTTTAATCTGCTGTCCCCGATCTGTGCACGGACAAGTCCGTATTTGTTCCTCGTGGTCCGAGTTATAGTCGGACTTGGAGAGGTCAGTATTGGTTGAGTTCGTGTGTAGCCATTTTCTATATCTTGTGTGCCCTTCCTTTTCTTGTCTGATCCTTTTCGATTGCTAAATTGTAAATTGAAATTACCTCACATGCTTTGCGCACAGTACCTTGTCAAGTTTGTATCAATTCCCTGTATAGTAAGTAGCCAAAGAAGGTATCGAATCTACGGCCAAATGATACTATATCGCAAAGATACCTTGCAAATGCAACTAGACAAGGTAACGAACATTATCAAGCACTTCTAGGTAGGTCGTCATGCTTTTAACGGTACTGGAACGTCAAAATTTCGTAATAGAAGGAACTAGAAGTTTTCGGTAAGATTTCTATTTCTGATACCATTTTGTCCTGTGCTCATCACATACGCTGCACCAATTCGATATGAAAACCTATTCCAAATTTTCTGGGTTACATTTAATGAACTGATCCTGTTTGATTTCAGGGAGTCCTATACCCGGCCGCCCAGGCCTTCTGGTCGAAATGGGCGCCCCCTAACGAGAGGAGTCGACTTATAGGCTTCTCTTATGCAGGTGCGTGATCCAGTGGTCTAAAGTTACTTGACTCAATAACAGTACCACTTTTAGATAATAGTAATTTGTCATATCGCATGTAAAGACTTCTCCTGTAAAGTGCAGCGACAACCATCTTTCCACGACAAGCTCAAAACTAATCGAGTTAAACTTTTCGTTTAGGAACCTTTTCGTTTCGCCTGTGACGTTGTGAAGATGTGACAACACTGAATAGGTGGAATAAAGTTCAAAGCGCTAAGTTATCTAGGATAAGATTTGATTCAACGGAGGCTTACATAGGACATAACACTGACACTATATACCTTTAAAATTCATAGAATCTTTTGAAGAAGAGGTGTACAGGAAACATGTGAGAAGGTTATCTATTATGTTTAATCCACAAACTGAACTGCTCCGTATTGCAGGGGGACAATTCGGTAACGCCATCATCTTCCCTATCGGCGGCTTCCTGTGCGCCTACGGCTTCGATGGTGGTTGGCCCTCTGTTTTCTACGTTATAGGTGAGGTGATATTATCAACAGGGACTGGTCATGGGTCAAGATCCCTCGAAGTTTGGAGTTGTTTATACAATCACCTATTGTTTAATGTAGATTGGGTTAAATTGGAAAGGGGTTACCGTTCGCACGAAGACGAAAACGAAATGCGCTCAATGTTTATACACGCCAAAAAAATTCGTCTTTATGCGACTGAACCGAGCTCCTTCTGTTTGCCGACCCGCCACTAATGGCTGAAATATTGCCCAAGCGGCGTTAAGCACTAACTCACTCACTGGGTATATTCTTCTCCTTCCGTCTTAACGATTGTGTAGACTTGACTTTCAATTGGTGATCAAGGAAAGCTTTATCACTGCAAATAACAATGTTCGTGGATAGTTTGACAGTGCTTTTGGACGATAAAGAAGGCCTGGATTCAATTTTCATTACTAATGTTTTGCGATAATTTATCATATTATGACATGTATTTCTAACAAAAACTTAATCTTCTTACATGACTTTATCTAAATTTCTTTCTTTATCTAATTTCATTGTTGAATAAAGGGTTTTGCTTGACATAGCACTCTGACGCGCTTAAAACATGTAACTTCGAACGAAAACTACTGTAATTCTTTAAAAACCTTGTAAAGCAATCCCACGTGATTATATTTGGAGATGAAAATCTAAAAATGATACTATTCTTATAATTTTTGTGGCGGACGTAACCTTTGATACAAAAAATAATATTTGCAGGTTCAGTGGGCTTCATATGGTGCATATTTTGGTGTATATTCGCTGCGGACACCCCGGCAGATTGCCCAAAAATATCAGATATAGAGAAAAAGTTTATAGAATACTCACTGGGTAATCGGACTAAAGGGAGAAAGGTGAGTCAATCATACATGGTTGAAATATGGTAAAGTAAATACAAACCTTAAGGCTTTAGAGAAGGTGGTAGCAATAACCTATTTTGAAGGAAGTAAGTAACGGATAAAGATGATCTTTTTTACTAGAATGGTTGTTTTGGGGTTCTTAAACAATTCTCATTAAAGGATAAATAATGCTTATTTATATAAATGACTTGAATTCATCTCTTCGAATATCCTAAATGAAGAATAGGACTACAAATATTTTCTTCCATTAGACAAAAAGTATTATTTAGTACAGCAGGCGAAATGATAAAGGATGATGACGGTAACATGCCTGAGACAAAACGGAAATTCTAATAATTTGATAAACAAGATATATTTGTTGGACTATTTCAGTCGACGCCCTGGAAAGCAATCTTCACGTCCCGGGCTGTGTGGGCCATCATCATAGCTCACATGTGCGGGAACTACGGGGCGTACATGTTACTTACACAGATACCTACATACATGAAGGACGTACTCAAGTTCGACATCAAGGCGGTAAGGGCAATCCAACAAGACTGGATTGTTTTATACAGACAGACATATTCATTCAGTTTTGATTAAAGCTTCAGGACTACAATACAAAACAGTTTTAAAAAGTGAAATTTGTACATGCTTGTGATTTTGTTTTATGCTAATGAACCCTATCGGTTATATTTTTGGTAAGTTTGACAACAGGCCTCTATCTATTTCTAGAACTAAGTCTTTGGTGTATTCGAGATCGCCTCCATTTAGAGATTCGGAGTTAATTGGAGGAAAAACGGCGATTAAAAACTCTGATATCGTTGTACAGTCGAAACTATGTATATGCTTTTGGCTTACACGTCCTTTTTCAGTTTCCTTGACGGCAATGCAGTTGAGCGACAGGAGTTATCTCCCTTCGACTATTACTTGGACATGTTCATATTTAAGCAAGTGACACGAAGATTCAATTGAATCAACGACACACATTCATTATCCGGGATTATTCATTACCGGGGGATATAGTATTGGGCAGCGTCCGTCCGTCCGTACGTACGTCCCGTACATCCGTACGTACGAAATCAAATAACTCAAAATCTACTCACTGGATTCTTTACATTTTAGCTCATCTGGCCTGTAAGGGCCACGTTTAAAACCTATTTTCACCTTCTCCTCAAGAAGCATAAGGCCTAAAGAGCTGAAACTTTGTGTACAGGCTCCTTGACTAGTTAGGAAACAAATGTAGCTTCGGTGGCCCTGTGGCCCCTAATAAGGGCTACGCACTAAAAACCTATTTCAATCTTTTTTTCTCAAGAAACAGAAGGCCTAGAAAGCTGAAACCTTGGGTACATAGTCCTTGACTAGTAAGGAATATAATTTATAGCTTTCGTGGCCGTGTGACCCTTAATAAGGGCCACATCCTTAAAACCTATTTTCATCTTTTTCTCCGCCAGAAGCGTAAGGCCTAGAAAGCTGAAACCTTGTGTACATACTACTTGACTAGATGGAATAATTCATAACTTTGGTGACCCTTTGGCCACCTTGAAACCTATTTTCATCTTTTTTTCCCAGAAGATTAAAAGGCCTAGGAAGCTGAAGCCTTGTCTACAGACTCCTGAAGTTAGACAAGGAGGATTCTAAATTGTACATTTGGTGACCCTGTGGACCCTACTAAGGGGAGAACCACATTTGCCACACCCTAAAGCAAACTTGACATGACGCCTGATTAGCTACAGAGCCAATGGCTCTATTTTTTGTATATGGCTTCATCACCATGATAGTAAGGTCCCTATAGAGGTTCATGACCTTGACCGTAATTTCAAGGTCACTACGAGACATAGAAATTTTACCCTTGTCAGCGAGATATCTCAAGAACAATTCACTGGATTCTCTTCATGATTTACACATAGCATCTTATTGGGAAGGCGCCGGGCGGAGTCGATTTTGGTGACCTTCAAAAAAAAATTCAAGGTCATAGCGGGCTTTGAAAATTTCAGCACTGAAACCTGCATTTTAGGCTTGTCAGCGGGATATCTCAGGAACCATTCACTGGATTCCTTTTATAATCTACACATAGCATCTTGTTTGGAAGGCGCCGGGCCCAGTCGATTTTGGTGACCTTCACATTATTTTCAAGGTCAAAGCAAGGCTTTGAAATTTTCAGCATTGAAACCTGCATTTTAAGCTTGTAAGCGGGATATCTCAAACACCGTTCATTAGATTCTCTTCATAAGTTACGCAAAGCATCTTATTGGGAAGGTGCCGGGTCCAGTCGATTTTGATGACCTTCACATTATTTCAAGGTCACAGCAGAACGTTTGATTTATCAGCATTATTACCTGCATGTTAAGCTTGTAAGTGTGATATTGCAAGAGTCGTTACCTGGATTCTTTTTATAAATCCATTTTACGAAGACACCAGGTCAATTTGATTTTGGTGACCTTCACATTATTTTGAAGGTCACAGTGAAGCCAACATGCATTTTAAGCTTATATGGGTGATATGTTCGGAACTGTTCTCTAGATTCTCTTCACATTATGCACAACGTTTCGCTTTTGGAAGACGCAGGGACCAATTGATTAGGATGGTCTAAATGACATCTAGTAACATGACAAGTGTAGACAAGAGTCTCTATACATTATTCTTGTTGTTAACATCAATTTTCAGCGGGGGATCTTGTCAACTTTGTGACAATTACTTGTTTCTTAAAGCGTTATATGTCATGAACCATTGCACGCAATGCCTTTAGCAAATTAATTTACATTTAATGATTACGCAGACCTTAGTTACCATGGTAAAGTTGTTTTGTTTGTTCAGAACGGCGTGTTCTCCATGCTGCCCTACCTGTGCTTCTGGATGTTCATCACCATCTCGGGCACCCTGGCGGACCTCCTCATCTCTCGGGAAATCCTCAGTGTCGCCTGGACCCGCAAACTCATGTCCGCCATCGGTAGGTCCGCTTATGCAGCCTTCTTCTATACAAACTAATGCCCGCCATCTTTAGGTCTGCTTAAACAGCCTTGATCTGTACATTATTGACGACAATTTGTCTTTTTTTAACATGACTAAATTAGTGATAACTTTGTAAGTAACTTACGTACCAGCTTAACCTGATCCAAACACAATCGACTTCGATCTGTGATATTAACCGAGGCGCAGTCGAGGTAAATGTTATTTTAACAGCTTGAAGGTATTGAATTATATTTAATGTTATTGAATTGGTTGGTACGGGAATTATGTTTTGTTATATGTCGTATATATTTTCTTTATCTTTTCTTTAACCAGTTTTTTATTGTCCTGTAAACGTAAATTATTTTACTTCCTTCTTTGACTTACAATATTTATGTACTCGCAATTTTATTACCCTTCGGAGAAGGCTTGCGTCAATACACTTTTGTCTAATTTTTTTATAAAACAGCTTCTGTTAAGCCATAAGAACGAGCAAATACCAATTGAATTTATCACGAATGTACTTCAGGCACAATTGGGCCCGGGACGTTTCTGATCGCCACTGGCTTCATGACGTGCAGTCAACAGACTGGTGCTGTGGTGATGTTGACGGCAGCGGTCGGGTTGTGCGGCTTCCACTTCAGTGGCTACTTCATCAACCACGGCGATGTCGCTCCGCCCTATGCCGGAACTATTTTCGGGATGACCAACACGGCAGCTACTATTCCGGGAATTATAGCCCCTTACGTTGTTGGCGCTATGACAGTAGACGTGAGTATGAAACATATCTCAGCAACTTATTATTATTATAAATTTGAGATGATACAATCAGTACTTTCTCCTTATGACGGACCCCTAGAATACTCAATTTTCTAAAGCATGAATTTTTAACACTACTGACAAATTAGTGACAATTACACTTACGCTGACTTCAGGGGACCCGTCAACAATGGCAGTCCGCGTTCTACGTGGCCGCAGCCATCTACTACTTCGGGGCGATCTACTACATGTTTATGGGGATGGGGGAGGTGCAGCCGTGGGCCGAGATGGAGGAGGAGGATGACGTGTTTGACGAGGGGGAGGACGAGGCAAACCAGGAGAAGTTCAACCTTCACCCTGTCATCGAGGACAACGAGGCCGACGACGAGGTCAAGGCCACGGACAAGCTCATTGAAGGTCAGAACCAGAACAACAGCTCCAATGGTCCCGTGGACGTTTGATGACGGTGCGATGACGTTGCTTAGGCGTTATATGACGTTTTATGTCGGTTGATGATGACGTTGTTATGAGGTGTGCTAAAGTATGATAACTTTGTTGAAGATTGATGACGTTGTGATTAAGTTGTTATGACGTTGGTTAAGATGCAGAAACGGAATAAGTTTGTGTCATTTGACGTTAAGTGAGCAAGTGTGAAATGAATTAAGTCTGTCGAAAATATTAATCAGATAAAATATGATTTTTTCTTTCATACTTAGCTTAATTAAGCCAATTGGTTCGTTGTTAATACAATTGGCAGTTCAACAGGTAACCTTTATTGTCATTATTGTGGTAACTCCTACGAATGAAATTCAATGACTTTAAATTTAAAATGTATTTTTGAAAATTGGATGATGGTTTGTTTTTCCCTGTTGTGTACATTTCTTTATGTTATATCTTAACTATTCAATGCCACGGTCTTTATGTTATATCTGAACTATTCATTTCCACGGAACCGATTTGTCGTTCCGAAGTTTACGAATGCTCAAGGTGTATGTAACTTACTGCATGGAGTGGGACTGGTGCTGTGTTGTTAGGGGCTGAAGAGTAGAAATGTGAGGGCAGACATTATACATGAACAAAATCAACTCAAAAGTTTCATTTACAATTTAGAGACCCAGTACGTTATGTTAGGATGTTATGAAATAATTAAAAACTGCCAAAAGTCAAGGTGGAAACTGAGATTGTGAATTTACGGAGAAATGTGTGTATATAGAGTGTTATCTTGCATTATCAACAATATCGTTTCACAGAAATTCAAAGTGGGTGATAAGTTGAGGTGATCTGTGATTTTGCATGTACTTTTGATACGCTTATATTCATGTAGCAGTAAAAATGACATTTAATCGAACTTCCTTCTTACATTCTCTTAATTCCTAAAGTATAATACATATAAACAGTTTAAGTATCACCACAACAATTTTCCTTAAAAATCACTGTTGAAGCTATTTTGTTTGCTTGTCGTTCAAGATATCTATTGGAATATATTTTAATTCAATGGCTTTCAGAAAAATGGTTGGTTATAAAAAAAATTCTTAGCAATGATTTAAATAGTGAAAGGGTATGTTTTGCTTACAAAAATTGCGCTATGATGTCAAAAAAGTTGTTTGTCATGTATGCTCCAATTTTTTAAATTTATTAATAAGGAAACATTTTTTGGTGTTTTCGATCATGGACTGTAAATCATATGTTATATCAGTCCAAAGAATGAAGACAAATTTCGGACCACTGCAAGGAGCGTGTAGGTTTGTTACATATGCGGGACATGTTCAGAGAGTGTGATCTTTGTCGACATTCTAGTAGATCGATTTTTGGAGACTGTCAATGGATATAATACTGAACCACAAAAGAAACGTCGAACATATAGCAAATGGAAATTGATTTTTTACAGATAGGCGTGGCATTCATTAGAAAGTGGTGTTTTGATTTGATAAACAGTCTTGTACGGAACAAGTTTGGCGTCAGTTGATGAAATAATATCATTGACCTTGAAAGTGGTATTTTGATCTGATAAAACTTCTTGTACGGAACAAGTTTGGCGTCAGTTGATGAAATAATGTCCTTGACCTTGAAAGTGGAATTTTGATCTGATAAACAGTCTTGTACGGAACAAGTTAGGCGTCAGTTGATGCAATAATGTCCTTGACCTTGAAAGTGAACCTCAATACCTAATGTGACCGCCATTTGCGCCATTTATTTTGAGTTTCCACAACGTGTCATGTTTATTTTGTGGTGCAGTGTACAACTTCTTATATATAGAATGAATTTTTATATATTGACAGAAGTAGTCATCAGGTTATTCATGTAGTTGTTTGTTAGTTGTTATTTATTCTCATGTTGTTATATACTGTAATGCTGAATATCATCTTATATTAACTCGCCCAGGTGATACTTCTTTGTGATACACTTACCACTTACCCATAACGAGGCTGAAACATGTATTTATATATCATTTCTGTCAGCACTGTACATGTGATTGCACAAATTTATGAGAGAAAATGAAGGTGTTTAAAAGAATGACAATTTTACTTAAAATTTTTAACATATTTTTGTACCCTGGTGGTTATATAATGAAAAGTAAAAAAGACTTGATTACAGTGCCGTGCCAAAAGTATTGCAACAAACGTCATTTTTCCATAGGCTCCCATGTTATTTCAGTGTAGCATAGATAATTTTATTTGACACATTCTAAGATATTTTTGACTGAAAATTGACATGAAAACAGAAAATCTACTCTGCAAGACGTACATAATTTCAGAGTGTGGATACAAGGTTTTATAAAGAAATGGTTAAAAGATTACTGGGGTATGTATAATTTTTCGACCGTTTTCGGCTGCTGCCAACATGGTGGCAATGGGAAAGTGACGTCACGGTAGAAATACCAAGTCATAATTTTGCTGTTTTCCAACACACTTCTTAAAATTAATGAATATTGAAAATTATTTACATGATCTCAAGTTGTAAGACAACAAACTTACCAGATTTTATGACTTTTCTTTCACTATCATGATCATGATAATTATTTATTCTACACTGAAATAACATTGGATCCTATGGGAAAATGACGTTTGTTGCAATACATTTGGCACGTTACTGTAGTTTCTCTATATTTCCGAACAGCATCCGCCTATCTTGCCGAAATGTATGGCGTACCTGTCGAAATAATCAGAAACGATCTAACGATTGTTCTTCAGATGTTTACCAAACAGAAGTAAGCGCTTGTCATTCATAAATATTGAACTGATAGCGTTGTTTTGTTTTTTGGTAACTTGAGTTGATAAATATTGCTTATGAGAAGTTCTTGTGATCATTGTTTCAATTATAAACCGTTGTAAAATCCATACATGAATTTATTTTTATGTTGACTTATTTGTATGTATATTTTCGAATTTTATCCTTTAGAATTAACTATTATATGCTATCGTACATGTTGACAAACCCTCCATGCATTGTTGTTGCGACATTGACCAGACAAAATCGAGATGAAGTTCACTTCCGGTCAACCTAGATGCCTGTAGCCTACAGAGCGACAGACAAACGGACACCTGGAAACAAGGGGTTACTTTTTCTTTGATTCCGAATGCATTTTTGAATACATGTATATGTAAATTTCAGTTATTCTTGAAAATATAGTAAAAGGATGAAGTCCAATCAACACTTCCCCGTGAAGAAAAATGGTATATGCTAGAGTTGTCTCCCTTTACGGGTTTATCTACCTCAAGCAATTAAACAGAATGATAAACATTTTCTGTTTTGAAATTTGATTTTATTAAACTTCTCTTTGGGTTCACTGATTGTATTTCCGACGCTTAGTTGATTCCATGATATCTAAGAAATACCTGTGTTCCCGTTTGAGCGTTTAGTATCGTTAGTATCACAGTTTATATACTTCCTATTCAAAGAAAGAAATTCAAAAGCATTAGTTCGAAGTTTCAGGGATAAACAATAGTTACTTTGGACCAAATTCTAGATGAAATAGAACCAAAGAATTAGAACACTCAGGTTGGATAATACTTTAGTTACGTTTTTGTGTTTTAATTATTAGTTAATCTTGTCATTTAATCTTGCCTCTATCCTTCTATTCCAATGGGAACATCTATATTCACGGACCACAGGGTTATTAAAGAAAACCTTTTTTTTTGCTATTTCCAGATGTATAAATCTGTTGAAAACGATACTGGGCAATTAGGACATATCTATTTTGACTGTCAGTTTTTGCATTTTCAAAATAAAATAAAAATCACATTTGGAAATTTGGAAATGAGGTTTACGTTTCACCATGATATATGATCGTATATGGCCCAAAATGATTAAACACAAAAACTTGTAGGAAATTATATACCTCTGTCTTTAAATGTATTTTGAAAAATATCGATATATGCGTCTGTGTGAAAATATCAGTGAGATTTATATCGTTCATGCTATTAAATGAACGTGCCCAATTATCACATTTAATGTCATGTACCACATGTACGCGACCTTATATTGAACAAATGTGGTGATGAAATTACTATTTCAAAATTAGTTTCTTTCTGAAACATACGAAATATATAATTAATATTTAATAGGTTCAGCAATGTGAGATATCTAGGCTACTGTGATGAGACGGTTGTTGATAATTGAGGAGTTTAATCTATAGTGTTGACTAACTTATTTGTACATTGTCACATGCTGTTTTGAGTGAAAAGTTTTATTAAAGTGTTTGAAGGTATTTGTTGTTTATTATTATGGCTGATTTGGATACAATTTGAGATTAAATTCAAACTTATCATTACGAACTGAAGTAATAGAAGAAATAAGAGAAAGCTCTGTGGATATTTACAACTTGTTTATTGCATTATTGGGACCTTAAAGGCGTTAGGTGCTCACAGCGTAATAAAACAAGTGTCACTTGCATGATAACAGTATGTTTGTTATATCAATTGTTCTGACCTAAATAATAAACTCACGGATATAAACACATAAAGAAAGTACAAATAATACTTACTTACAAACAGTCGTGTGGTATGCCAACAATTTAACCAACGTGTTAAATAGATATTAGTAATGACTATCAAACAATTTTTACTTATCGTTCATGTTATAGTTCAACACCACACCAGTTTAAAGGGGCAGTAGCACGTATTTGAGGGGAATATAAATTGATGTCAGAGAAATGAAAATTAATGGTTCCAATTGAAAGACAATGTATTCAAACTAAATGGAGCAGTAATAATTCAAATATATAACGTAAAGTTTAGCCATGCGATTCCTTTTTCTTACACAAAATGGATTAAAGGTGTTCACACAAAATGGCAAGAATTGCCATACTTTGTCTTCTGACTATGGATGATTGGCTTGTGTAATGAGATTTTTGGCACTGTCAAAATAATTCATTTAGCATTAACTTACAATTATCAGTGAAAAATTGAAAATATAAAATTATCAAAAAACGTGCTACTGCCCCTTTAAAAATATTTCAAAATATCTGCCTTACTAACGCGTGACGTGAAGAATTGATTAAAGAAGAAGAAGAAGAAAACTATTTTATTAAGTGTCACACAGCAAATGACGCACATGGCATGAACGACAACAAATACATATGCTGTCCGGCCAATAATGGCCTATATGAGACAAATTAAAAAACACTAAAATATTATAAGTTAAAATATATAGAGAGAGGATGGATACATTATTTCAAGTTAATTAAGTTCATAGAAATGACATACGTCTTAAATACATTTTTTGATTTATATTTATAAAATCTTTATTTGTCATAAGGTATATTAATTGGTCTACCGGTGATAACCAGAGAAAAGATGGATCTGAAACAGTTACAGTGTGCCACAAATTAACATTTTGAAATACCCAGCTGTGGCTGTGAAAGACGGGAGCATGTTATTACTCACTCCTTTTGTGACGTTTGAGGTGAGGAGCGGAACATCATGGTATGATCAGGTCACCTCATCTAACTCAGGTGTGGCGAGGTTAAGAGGTATCAAATACCTCAGGTATGATGTCACAAAAACACCAACGAGGAACCAATTAGTCACATGTTAAAATTAAAAATCTAAAGATGAATTCCAAATTTTGAAACTTATTATTTCTGTATATAAGAAGTATATATTAGTTTATGTCCACTAAGCCAGTCCCTCGACGAAGCCTCAGTTTAAGCGATTATAATGTTTGTCGTTATTATTACTATGAAGCAATAATCATTTGAGAATCATGACTCTCCTGTATAAAGAAAGACGAGATCATTGAAGCAGCACACGGAACATGCATTAGTTACCTGTGGTAATTTAGACCGGTGAAAATATGAGTAGTCACCGAGGGAATGTACAAAAGCGGTTATCTCCCTTTCTACGCAAATACACAGCAATAATAGCCTTAAGCTGTTTACATTGTTTGTACTGGCGGACTGGACGTGTTCAGGCCGTCACGGATGTAAGAATGTAGTGGGCCGGTCGAGACTTGGGGTCAGGTTGTAAATCACATTGTAGGATACCTGGCTTGAGATTACCCGTTATTTGAATGTCTTAAGTTGAGGATGTTGAACCCAAGACATCTTAGGATAATCAAGCGCGTCATCGATGTCTTGTGTGTCGTTGCGGGTAAGTCTCTTTTCGCTTTACACTCTATGAACACTTTACAGGTTCGTTTGTATTCACTGTTTTCTGTTATGGTTGGGCATTGTGAGTGTTAGTTTGGTTATATCCTATAACGAATAATTATAATGAGTAACGAAACGGACTACAATAACAACAAGGACAGAAATACATATATAATTTCGGTAACCATGTAACATTGTTATACTTGGGATATTTTCGGTAATAAGTTTGAATATTAAGATAGGTTTTCCGTTGGTCGGCAGACAGCGTAGGTTTACATCTACAGGTATATAGCTTAGTTTCTTATATTACAGACTTCTTCAAAACGTTGTATGCCCAGTCACGCCCATGTAGATAATTATGTGTGTGATTAACAACGTTGGCAAGAAGAGAATATATGTCTTGAAATATGTCACAAGTATCACATTCATCTACTAATCCTAGCAAGGATTTTATAGCGTGCCATAAAAGTCGTTGCTTCTAGTAATTCAGTTGTAGACTGGCAACTTCTTATTGATTACTACTATACAGCTTGATAAATATACGCACGTACGTTATAAGAAAACCCCTTGACGACAAGAATAAATCATTTTAACATTAACACCAGGGTGTGTAACTGCAAGTAGATAGAGGATACACTTCTACACGTGTGTCAAAATACTCGCTCTAAGAAATGCAAACTGGTTTCGGTGTGATCCCGCAGGGGACATTTCTGAATAACGACAGGTACGGTTAGTAAACTAATCCGCCGGTCTGACCAACACGGGGGCCGTATCAAAGAATAGTTGTGTTTGTAAAGAAAACTTAAAAACAGCAAGAGAGAATAAAATGGTATTTGTAAAAAAAAAAAAAATAAAAAAAAAATTCATTAATTATAAACAAAAGTGACATATAGATTAAACACTAAAGTCGTGATCTTTGAGAGTAAGAGAAGAGAACACACTGGGGCAAGTCGTTCCGGTCGACTGATTCTTAACAATTGACAGGGAATGTTTCACAAGGATTTGGTTAATGCTAAATTGTGTGACAGTGTGTAAATGAACCGCTGTACATGTCTGGCCGTAATGTGTCACTATCTGTTGACCATATGGCCATGTTATGTGAATCACAACCATATCAACGCATGACAGAGAAAACGCTTACATTCAAGTTGGATGCAATGATACAGAAGATTGATTTTATGAACTTGTAACAGTTTCATAGGGACGCGTATTTCTAATGTATTCATGCACATGAAAGTCCTTTGGCTTACGTCGAATGCATTTGTCCTGTAGACACGTATACTAAATCGGTGAGATGAATCTCGTTATACTTTATTTGACCAATCATGTACATGTATATACAGAGAAATCACGTAAAAGGTATATACTGAACATTTGTCAATAGAAATCCAGTGAACATATTAACAAAGGAATGTATTCAACATTTAGCAGAGGAATTAACTAAACAGTTCTGTCGAATGTACAATGTCTACCGGTATTTATCAAGGATACATGCCAACACCCACACTTAATTAATGTTAAAGGGATAGTCCTATTTGGTAGTTTTGGAGACAAAATTGAAGAGTACTTACACTCATTTATGATTTTTGCAAGATTATTTCGAACATATTTTCAAATGTGTAACTGAAGGTAACAATTTAGTTGTTCTAAACTTAACAATTTGACAAAGAATAGAATGCATCACTGCGTCTTATTGACTTTCTTTTTAAAAAATACAGTGATCATGTAGAAGGCTTAAACGAATGTTTTTGAACAAAAAGATCTCATAAACCAGATTATTGGATATTTTGACAGAGGAATAAGGAATAATCTTAACGGAAGATTCATCTAAACACAAACATTTGGGGTAAAGAAATCCTGAAATATCAAATATGATGACGTTATGATCTTGCCAAAACGTTTTAACAGTTTGAAAGAGCGAAAGAGGTTTACTTAAATTCATATATATATATGATAAACATTATTTTAAGTAACTGTTATATAATTAACGACATTAATACCATTGTGTTTAAAGCCATTGAAATGCATATGGTTGCTGTGTTCATGTACTTTGTATTAATGTAAATTGGAAAACGGCCGTGACAGATGTACATGACATGAGCTTTATGTAAATATTCTTTATGTTTGTTTTGAATTATCTATTCACAAATAAGCTAGA
This sequence comes from Steromphala cineraria, assembly GCA_916613615.1. Taxonomy (NCBI): domain Eukaryota; kingdom Metazoa; phylum Mollusca; class Gastropoda; order Trochida; family Trochidae; genus Steromphala; species Steromphala cineraria. The sequence goes on from OU744729.1 coordinate 4,197,841, forward strand.
AGATACAGGTTCAAAGAGACCAGGTACCTCCATCTTCTGTCTAGACCATCTAAATCGATGATTATAACACAGTCCTTGGGCGTGTCGTGATCATGGAGAAGAACAGTGATGTGATAGCAGTGTACTTATAGAGATGGTTGCTAATGGATATGGCACTGCATTTTAGAAATAAAGGGCTGCATAGGTAAACTCAAGGTACATATACGTTGAGCGTGACAAACATGTGATAAAAATGAAATATATATACATGGAAATGAAACTGGAGTTCGAAGTCCATTGTAGACTATTCATTATGTATTTATGCGCATTGGTCAAACCTGAAGTGGTATATTTAAAGTTTTGGTCTTTTAAGCGCTAAAATAAAAGAATATATGTTTGTGCTAAAATTCGCATTGTATCTATTTAACAATTTAGAGAATATGTTCGGTTCATATCAACAATATTACATCAACGATTTAGTAAGAAATAATTCTTAGTGCTGAATCTTAACCTTCACTTGCAATTGTACATGTGTCTTGTTACTTCTTATGAAAAATGGGTATTCTCAACAACTTAAACACTACAAATAATCTGTATAAAGTCGTGTAATATCCAATACAATGTAAACCCTTCTCCGGTTGTAGTTGTGGGTAACTCAATTTTCTTAGGAGCAAAGGGGTTTGGTTATGTGATGAACAAGTAAAGCTTGTTTTGTATTCACCTAAGTTTGGGAATATGTGCGGATTAAGAGTCGATTGTTTATCCGGAACAAATATCTCGTGTATGCATTTTAGCTTAACATTTTATGAACGGTTTACGAACCTTCGTATGTTTTGTATTCTTATGTTGTCTGACATTTATATGAATGAAGTCGTATTTAAATAGGACCAAACTGACCCAAATAATACCACAAATGATAACGCAAGTTGACTTGATATTATCACTGTGTATAATTATTCATCCAGTCATTAGTTTAGTTAACATATGTTCAATCACTAGTGAATGTTGAAGCTGTAGTAAAAGTCCACCAAACACTTTGATATTTTCATTCTAAATCCTATATTTCAAAATATCATAACACAGGAACGGTAAATGTTCATTGACATTAGCTGAATATATTAAGATCAACAGGTGTTATATAAGGCCATATTGTTGTATTTAGATTCTCATATACAGTACTTTTTATTAAATAGAAAACATTTAAACATTTGTAATAATATTTTATGATTTTTTATTACAGTGTATTATTACTTTCAAAACCTTCACAGCTCTGTTTGAATCGCTTTAGTTTTCATTGACATTACGTAAGTAACGGAATATCTATCTATCAACAATTCTCCGTTATAAAACTAAATTATCAAATGTCGAACCTTTATGAAATTGCAGTATTAAACTTCGAGAACAATATGTATTCACAAGGGCAGTATTCCAGCCTTGCAACGATTGTATACCTACAGTAGCTGAGTCAGACACATAAACTATACATGCATGTGCTTAGTTGCTAATCAAGGATCAGGCGTTACGTATGCAGGTATGTAATACCAGTGAGATTACATGTGCACCGACCAGTCTAGATTCAGAGTCTTATGATGTAAGGGAGAAAGTTAACTATTTGTAAACCTACGAGTACCTTGACCATATTGAGATTACAGCTCATCTACATTATATAGCTCGCATCAGAAACATTCATTTTGACCTAAAATATTTTTGAGGCGTAAAAATGACAGGTATGTAATACCAGTGAGATTACATGTGCACCACCCAGTCTAGATTCAGAGTCTTATGATGTAAGGGAGAAAGTACGTTTATTTAAGATATAACTGTATGGTGACCATCGATAGTTAACTGACTAATATGACTTTCGAATAGTGGTTTGAGGTACTATGTATGCAGAACAGAAAGCTTCCTTCATAATCCCGGTATCACGGTACACATTGAACTGAAAACTTGTACAATTCATAGCACGTTGAATTATGCTCGTTTCAATTTCGTAAAGGGGCAACAGATCCATTATACATTGCAATGGTGATTGATTGAGTGAGTGATGCATTGGTAACGAATAACAGTTTGAGCAAACTTAGCAAGGTTATTCACAATTATTTCATTTTGTGAGATAAGTAAGTTGATGAATTTAAAGTTTCAAATTATCATTAACTGAATATTGAGATAGATAGAATAAAATAAAATAAAATACCAAATCATAGTAAAATGGACATTCACTACAGAGATAGTTTTCACATTCGAGAAAAATATACCTTACATAGTAGACACAATCGCTTCATGTTCCTTATGTTTACATAAACCAACATTAGAGGGCGGTCTGAACATAAATGTAAAACATACATTATTGTAAACGGGAAACGTTTTCCTTTGCAGGTGATTGATACTCTACAAACCATCACACTGTTTGGATTCAACATTAACCATACATCTGTGTTAAGATTGTTGAATGAAATATAGTCAACAAAATTACCCCCTGATCAAGCCAAACTTGCCCAAACCAATATCTAATCGATATCAACCCATATTTTAACAATAAGGTGTTGTCATCTAACGTTTATGATAAGTATAAACATAGTTTGACAATACGTTTTTCCTTTTATAATATGCTTTTTCAGTTTTTCTATTAATTTCAATATCACTGAAAGTATGAACACTTGAGGATCTTATCAGACCGTATTGAGATTACAGCTAGAAAAACTGTCTGAAAGAAAAGTTGGGAAAAACCTTTTTGAATGAATATCTCGAATTAAAATTTCAAGTTATTCCAAATAAAGAAAAAATAGCCAAAAGGTATCTTATTTCTATTTCCGTGAGTACTATAATTACCTCTTTTCAAGTATTTGGAGATTTTTGGACAGACATACATTTGAGGCTGATCGACTTAGGCCTAGGATGACTATCTGAATCAATATACATATTCAAACAGAAATGCAGAGCATGAATAAAGTTATTACAAGTCGCACAGGTATGCTCTATATCAACTTTAACTTGTATGTACACGTTTAACAGAATAACAGAATAATAGAGGAATAGACGAGTGACACATGCTGAACATGACAAATTTTTATAGAAAGCCAAGCATTATACATAATGGTGAAGACGACAGTCGTTGCATCAAGTCGCCAAATGGATATTAAATGTTGAGTACAACAGAGAATAGGCTCTATGCATATCTACTTCATAACTACTTGTATAACGAGACAGACTCATGACATGGTCACGCCACTTCACACTCAACAAGTGGTCCAAGTTTTTGAAGAGCGCAGAGTTACTCTCCTCGTTGCTATCCCAACCAACCCCAACAAATGAAGCCTCACCCTGGTATAACGAACATGTGACATCCTGTGACTTTGCACCCTGTGCACGAGTGTTGCGCTTTCCGGTTGACTTGGTGATCACGGAAGCCATATCCACCAAGTTTCGGCGAGTGTGGCTATCCTGAGTGTGTGTATGCAGTGTAAACTGTGCAGTATCGTGGTCCTCGTGTAGACGACAGTATCGCATTGATCGAGGTAATACCCCAGTCTCACGTGACCGTCAAAAGGTGGCGGCAGGACTCGTGACTGAGCGACCACGGCCCGCTGATTTCAGGCAAGGAGCGGTATTTCTAGCACCTTGACTTGCCTGCAACAGGTCCAAGACTAAAGTAACCTTCCTACAACTCTCATCTACACCACAGCGACACACTGGACCAGGAATACGCGAGAAGAAGCCCAGAAAGTCTGGTCGAGTGGGTGACACAGTGACATAATTTCCACTTCCTCCCTGTTCTATTGTGTGTCTTCGTGCGGTGTCGGCTCGCTGATGTTTGATGATCGGACTTTGGTCAGGATGATAATGATCGTGTAGAGGGATAGGAGAGAGACACAGAGAGAGAGAGAGAGATCATGCCTGGAGAGAGGTATCAGTAACTACCGTGGTGTGATGGTCGACTTACCCAAGCCGTTATGGATCTGTTCATCTCGCTCTACAATTACTTCAGACAAAGCTATGGAATGCCTGTCGACCTTGTCACCGTCGGCGCAAGTAAGATGTTACCTTAATTGAGAGAGTAATTTCATCTATTTGCATAGCCTAGTTAGTCACCACTTACACAATGCGTTTATCTGTGTTATCTGTCAAGGGGGTGAACTGAAGTTGATACATAGACATTTCAATACACGCGATACATGCATGAGCTTTTGTTTACCATATTCATAAAGGAGAAAATACATGTATGAAGTATTCATTCAGCGTCTATTATGTTTGTATCTATTCTCCGAAATGAAGATAAAAAAATTCAAATATACATTGTATTAAATTTATGAAAAGGACGCCCTGGGATCTAGTTACTAAGAGCTTTCTAGATTTTCCAAATTACTATCGGTAATATGATTGATGTAATGGGGAGGCATGGGCATAAATCATGATTATTTATTTTGTTTACATTCCGACTCCGAATATTAAATTATTTATATTGTACCTTGATTACCATTCATCCAGCATTGTTTAACACTGGCAGTATCAAACTAGTTGTTGTGTAAGGGTATTTAAAGAGCCACTCCGTGAGTTGATGATAATTATCTTAAAGCTGAGACGAGTCAAATTCCTAAGGGAAGAACAGAGATAATGGATTTACTTTCTTTCAACGAAATCAGCTTTCTTTGATAAACATCTAAACATTATGGTTTGTGTAACATGACGTCATAAACAAGTATGTAATGTCCGTATCGACACTTCTACCAAATCATAATACTGCAAGGGGTTATAGTCCTGTTTCATGAATGTGATGTAGCTATAGGCTGTGATATTGTCTAGGACTTCTAAGAGCAAATGATTGGAGAACTTTCCGTATACACAAGACAAAGGAAATGATATTCATATTTTAAAGAAATAGACTTGATTTTGAAGGACGAGTTATTCAATTAGCAATAGGTGAGGACAGATGAGGGAATGTAACAATAACATTACATATCAAAATGTTCCACTATTAGGCCTGTAAGAATCATTCTTTATTATCCTTTAAGGGAATATGTTTACACCAGTTGTTGCTAAAAACATTAAAAAGATAAGGTAAAAATTGAGTAAAAGTTATCAGCACATAAAACAAGAAACATAGCACCGAATACATTACTTATTATAGTACAATGTATAACAATTTTAACATGTCAAAATTACTATGCAACGACTTGATATAGCATATCAATACCAACACAAAAGAACGTTTAAATGATATGAACTTTTATAATTCGATATACCGGTTTAAACTTAAATAAAAAATTATAAAAATGAGTTAATATAGAAAAATAAATGAACAAATAAGTAAGCAAGTGAATAAATTACTGATTGATTGAATTAATCAATAAATGACCAATGCATATTGGGATAAATGCTTCTGGCGTTGTAATAGTTCTGATTGGTGGAGTGAGTATATTTGTTCAACCCTACTGGTTAGATGGCAATCTTGCTTCCGTTATGACTGTGATGTTTGCCTTTACACCAGACCGGATAATAACGTTAGTGTGCGTCTTGCCACTTAAGAGTGTGAAATATAGCGAGGTTTATGTATCTTAACCATTGTATACATAGAGCTGATAGTATCTACCGGCAATTTCATATAGCGCTCCGAAGAATGTAAACAGGAAATTGAATATGAGTTCGATTCATGTCAAAAGAAAAAGATAAGTGCACATGTAGTGGTATGTTTCAATGAAGTCACATATATTTTTAGCTCATCAGCCCTGTAAGGCCCGATGGGCATATGGCATGGCATGGTGTCCGACGTCCGTCCTTCCATCCACAAAACCTATTTTGTTCTTCTTCTCCAGAAGCATAAGGCCTACAAAGCTGAAAGTTTGTGAACAGACTCTTTAAACAGTGAGGACTATTATTTATAGGTTTGGTGCCCATGTGGCCCCTAATGAGGGCAACAGGGGCCACGGCTTAAAACCAATTTTCATCTTCTTCTACAGAAGCCTTAGGAAGATGAAATCATGTAAATAGACTCCATAGTTAGATAACATATCAGGATTCTAAATTGTACATTTGGTGACCCTACTAAAGGGCTTATCACTTTTACCACACCCTAAAGCAAAATTGATATGAAGCCTGATGAGCTACAGAGCCAATGGCTATTTTTTTCACACGTTCATATATTTAACATTTTTGTCTCTACAGCAATTGAATCTTAAGTAAATAGTGACATTATCACTCTGCAATCTATAAAAAACACTCGTGCTTATGTAAGAGGTATTTGTGACGTGATCGAGTCATATCATGTAGGGAAAGGCTCTCTTTGATAACGTATAATGCACAGGGACTTGTATTGCTAATAAAAACTGTTCCTAGTAAGAATACTTGAATACGATAATCGCCTATTACTAATAATACTATTATTAGTAATTGGCGATTATCGACTATTATTAGTAATAGGCGATTATCGTATTCAAGTATTCTTACTAGGAACAGTTTTTATTAGCAATACAAGTCCCTGTGGTATAATGCATATTATCTATATTTATCAATACACATTTTGTATTTCGATGCGCTATTATACAGCATGGTTAGCTTCTATATTTCCCAGGAAACTTTTCTTATGCTTGTCCACTATACAGCAAACATCGTTACGTGAGTAGACTTGATCAGGAGTGGCTATATCGAAACTATGTTTATGTTGTTCTCTAAATACAATTTTCACTTGTGTGAAGACTTACAGCCTCTGATCTTTTTCGAAGAGCTGCTGAAATAAACTCGTCAAAAGAATTTGAATATTGACATGTGAATACTATATGCAAGCGCGCATTGTTAAAAAATTATATTTATGTTAAACAAACATGATCGTATAGACATAGGAATCAAATACCGAAGCTATGCAGTTATGTATTGAGCCTTCATATGGTAGGAACACAGATTGGGTCAAACATGTTAAAATGACAATATTAGATAGTTTTCGGTGATTTTATTCTTCGGAAGTAATGTTTCCGGTAGTGAATAGCTTGATAAAGACATTTTCTTGAATGAACATTCAAAGTTTTATTTTTATATTTTATTTTTACAAAAAAAATGGTTTTCCTTTAAGATACGAACATTTAAGGTTGTTGCAAATGATAAGTACTACCAGAGTGTTCCTGGAATGATTTTGAGAAGCATGTTTGATAGGCACGTGTTGATTCCATTTGTGAGAAGTGCTGAATAATTCGATTGAATATTTGTTTATATTTGCTTTAAAATCTGTTGATCACCTTTTCTATTGAAATCCTTTTTAATTATAAATGGACGACAGTTGACACTTTAAATCTTCATATTTACGGACTACCTTAATGTACATTGGTCGTATAAACAACGAATACATCATCTTTACATGTCTACCTGTGTTTAGACCCCTTAAGCTTGAAATGTTTGCATACGACCTTAAAATGCAAACAACCTGATCAAACAGCCTCCGGTAATCATTTCCATGTTTATGGGAGGGTACGTGTAACAGTTGGATCGTTTGATTGCCTGGAGAAACAGGAATAACATTCATAGTTGTCATATACTAAATGATGGACATATCTTTCACATATATGGACTTTTAAAATGCAGTCATACAGTTGGCTGATTTTACAATTTGTATACTCATCGCTTTTAAAGATAATTGATATTACTTCATTCAATCACTGGAATAAACATTTTCAAAACATTTGTAGAATAACCAAAGTAAAATAAACCCAAAGCTGTAAAGCTGTCGTCTAATATTAGCAGTGCACCATCTTGTAAAAGTGTTGAACTAAATTAGTTAGTGTGCTTCTATATGCCAGTTATGGTTATAAAGTTAATCAAGTTTTCTCCCATTAAATGTATGTTAGCAAACCATATTCTGATATGATGGACGATAGATTCGGCGTTTGTAAGTTGTGCATGTATTCGAAGTTTAACTTTTAATGAGTACATGTTGACCATTTGTTATGATAAGTATTAACAAAGCCGCAGCAACATGTAAAGGAAATAAGTTTTCAAACTGATAAGTACTATCCGATTTCGGTTACTTGATTCAATACAAAGAAATTCTTGAGCATTGATAATCATTTCACTGTGATGAGTTATCAAGTACGATCACTTCACCATCGGATCTTTCATGGCAGATGGATGGATGGATGGAAGGATACGCATGTAATTCGCTACATGTATCAAAGCTACCTATATTTGACTTCACTTGCGATGATTTACAGTTCAAATCAATATGGATAAGCTTGTTCTTTAGTCATCAAGGTACAATATATTACAACTGCTGCCATTTTCATACGTAGTATATAGGATTTGTTCAGAAAACGTTATGGTACCATATAGACAGTCTGATTCAATCGACCCTTCTCCGAGCAGTAAAAATTTCAAATATTCAGTCTTGGTATTCCAACTCATTCTTACCAGGATTTCCTCTCCGTGACGAAGCTCTCTGATAGAGCCCTTTTGATCCCCGGTAGCTTAATTATTTAGAAACTTTTAATTCCAGGAACAAGGTCGATTTTAAAGACTGACCATGATAAAACCACCTCATTAATATATGGATTATTCTCGGCTTTAATTACGTTCGATGTTTCAGTTTCATTGCATTGTCACTGTTGATGTGTTCTGATCAATTATCGATCTATAACGGCAGGTGGAGGACACAATAAACTGTAACATTCGCGTTGACCTATGATGGAGTTGTGTAGTCGAGCAGATTACATTCAGCAATACCGCATTCGACATATTAAGCGCCCTCTCCCTATAAGCGCCTCCTAACGGTGCCTTTAACTCAAAATACATTAAGCGCCCCTCTCCTGGGATCCCATACATGACATAAAAATGGTTTTTGAGACTTGATTTCAGTCCTCCTCTTTAATCACGGTAATTCGATTAACTTTTCGCCAAAAAATATATATGCTGTTCGAGAATATACAAACATTTTTATCACTTGACTGAATGATTAAGACATTTCAACGAGCGCCCCTTCTTTCCAATAGGTCGAATACGGTAACGGATGTGCTCAAGGGTAATGCGGCAAAAGACGAAGGTTGATCTCCCATCGATAAGGGGCTGTTAGTCTAACACCTAGACTGTATTTTATAAGATTTTCTCCTAAACATAACCTCTAGAAGAGCAAGACTAGATCTACAATGACATTATGACATGCTTGAGGCTCCTTTTCTATTTTAAATATAATAACCGATTTATAGATTTATTATTTCAGAGACTGAATATCAGTCTAAGGGGATATATCAATGGGTATTCTCTATGATGTATCTGAAGTAAACATTTCAGAATCCTTGGCCAAAGTAGATAATTTGCTAAGCAAAAATATGACAATTTACATCACCTCGTTGATGTTTACCTTGTGATTTATCGAAATTTTAACATACATTTAGAGGATATAGGGATTCGTTAAAGAAAAAATGTGTTGAACGCTTTCGTTTTTACAGAGATCGAAGATACAACGATTTCGATAAAAGAGTGAAGGTAAATATTGTTTTGGGTACGGCATCTTTAAAAAATAGGTGTTTCTGAATAAGAAAAAGGCATATTCTCAATCGAAATTTTGGCAAGAGGTCAACTTCTTAAAAATAAATAAAGCATTGTTGGGGAGTAATCGGTACGAATTCAATGTTGAACTTCTTCATTAGCAATAAGCTAATACTTTGTAGGACTGATTGACCTTTAAGTTATTGTTATATTCCATAAAAATTTATACTATGACATTGGGAAGATGCCCATGACATCCTAAGTCAAAATACAAATCAAATGAGGTACATACAATGGGATAGTATCTCCACAGTAAAAAAAAAGTGTAGGGCTGTAGGGTTTCTTTGTTTCTTGTGCCTTTAAAACTTACAATAGTATTATCCCTGATTGTGTAGTCGTTTTATGCTTTAATGTAACTGATAAACAATTCCTTTATATATATCAACGAATATATATTAATAATTCAACGAGAGGTCGATATATGAGAATATTTGGGTCTCATGTCCCTATTGGTTTGGCGCTTCGCACGTCGTCTTCCAATATTGCCTAACAGAATATATTTCAATCCAACTCTTAAGTACAAAAACCCAAATCAAATAAATAGGGTCACCTTCATGAGAGTTGACCTCCCCTTATGTCAGCCCACTTATGCCCTATCGTTGTGAGATAACCGTTAGGTAACCAAATTGTTGTTTTATCAATGACAAGGTTAATCCCGCAGCTTATAAAATCGGTGACAAAGCAAAAATTCTGCTTATTTCATCTACAATCTTGATATCTTGAAAAAAGGCCATGGCTTGCAACCTTTGAGTTATACCTGGGGTTATATATACAGCATGTCTGGGCGAACTATATCAACCCCAGCACGGTAAGAGTTAAGTTCACGGTCTATGCTGTGCGATCCTGAGTGCAGTGGGGGCTGGGGACCTCAGCAACCGAGCCTTGCATAGTATCTTAATGGTTGTTGAGTTCTACAAGGGTCTTCAGGGAGATTTAGATTCCAACAAACTCAGCCTAGAAAAAACATAGCCAGAGTCCTCGTCATTACAAGATACGATTGGCGAACGAAGATATTGAAATCGTTCTCTTGGATGGTACAAACCTATAACAGACTTGAAATATTTTTTAGAAAATGATTGATGGAAACGTAAGCCAAGGAAGCTGAAATCAATAGAAGAGGTGTTGAGCTGCAAGTGTGAGAATCAAGCTGTGTATGAATATCAGGGATGTTTAATTTGAATGAAGATGACATGTAAGCCTCAAAGAAAGACACACCTCGAAGACCGAGTAGTCGGGAATCGTCGAAGTCATTGTCAACATAGACCACATTGCATCGTATATTCGATACGATCTTGAGATTTGTCCTTTTTCAACTGGTCGGCTTTCAGGATACCACTGTTTATTTAATCAAATGGTTAAAAAGTCAACCGACATACTAACTTTGCGAGATGAACTGAACAAACTGGAAGTAACCTATGGTGAAAATATTCAGGAAGACGTGAAACATTGGATTAAAACAAGGAAAGGACGAGGACATTAGTTGCATATGTATTGCTGAAGGACACGCCTTTTTAGAAGAAGTAATTTCAAGTCCAGAAGTTCAAGCCTTGTTGTACGACGCTAACTTAACTACATGAGTGTAAACTGTCCCTGGAAATTCTCAAAACGCTGTAACAGGTTCATCACAAGAAAAGGACAAGACTTTACCTGTAATATATGCATGCTGATCAAGCTGAACATTGATGGAAGATACAGCTGAATGCGAAATATTCATTCGGTAGTACCTTCAAACGTGACAAAGAAAAACGTACAGATCCAGATGAAGGTAACCCATTGTTGAAACTGAAGGACGTGTAACGCTGAATATTACAAGAAGACAATCGTCACCTGTGTTTAAGGACGGTATTTACCTGGAGTTGAAGGATGGTTCCAGGTGGGTACGAGCTGGACGGGACACGCCCGTCTGTGCTGAGTGTGGAGGATGCCCCGATGGTGGAGAGAGAGGGACCTGCTAGAAGCAGACAGAACACCTCCAGATGTGTCCTCGTCCAGCGGATCCTTAACTTTGTTGTCTGGCTCACTGGTACGTTCGTATTCGTCACATGTTCAGCCAAGCTCATGAAGAAATCACTAAATTTTTGTACATTATAATTTCGCTCTATAGCTCATCAGGCCTGAAAGAGCTGAACTCTTGTGTACAGACCCCTTGACTGGTGAGGATTATATATTGTAACTTTGATGACCCTGTGACCTCTAATAAGAGCCACAGGGGCCACGCTTAAAAACCAATTTTCATCTTATTCTCCAGAACCAAAAGGCTTCAAAACTGAATCATGTGTACATACTTCTTGTTACTTAACCCAGTGGCCTCACTAAAACCTGTTTTTTTATTTTCTCCTCAATATACTCAATGCATAGAATGATGAAATGATGTGTAGAGAATCTCCAGGTAATAGGGATTCTGTCGAAATGGTACATTTGGTGACCCTGTGGCCCCGTTGTATGGGAACCACATTCGCCACACCCTTAAGAAAAATTAGATATGTAGCCTGATGAGCTACAGAGCCAATGGCTCTATTTTTGCATTTTTAGAACATCTTTGCAGCCTGGCTCAATACGAAATTACCAAATCATTGTAAATAATAATTCGCTTTTTGTTGTTGTTTGGATATTAGAGACTTACTAAAGATTGCTTACATAGGGTTCAACCAATTTAATAATTGCTTAAGGGCAGTGTAGTAGATTACGCTAGTTTCAAATGGTTCTGCAGGGAACATTCTTGTGGTACGTGGTTGTTCCTATCCATTAGCCTTGTTCCGAACTCATTGTTAAAGGAAGGTTTATGTTGTATCAATGAAGGCAAAATGTCTCAACAACTGATTCGTTTATCAATGTATTTAGTAAGAGTACAATTGCTAAACTTGTTTGTCATCGAGTGAAGGTGACACCTGTGTCATAGATTATCCAATACCTACGCTACATCTGAAGGTTATCGAATTACGAACTCATTTTCTGATCACGTTCATCAAAATCGCCCTGCTTTAATGACAAAGGTTATCTAGTTTTAGTTAGGTCAGTGGTTCGTCAAGCTAAGGGATGCATTCTTGATATGCCAGTTTCTCCAGTTGATATGTCCGTATATTCTCTCCTGTTGCATATCTCATGACCGTTATCACCACGCTATTAGGTATGATATATGGATGAGATTGTATTGATCATCCGAAATCATGTTTTAATAGGAGATGTACGGATGAATGAGTACTATCATTTCCATTGCCTATTCTGTGACTGTCGCAATTGAATAGCATCATGACATTTAGGTAATATTATCTGTTTTCCTGGACAATTAGCCTGTTTATCTCACCATTAGGTATAGCATACACACTCATTGTACGTATCAGCGTGAGTCATGGACGTATAGTACGGCAAAGCGTTGATTTTGACATGTAATTTGTGATACAAATAATTCAGAACCATGTCAATGGCCGACATGGATTCATATCAGATAATCAATATCCCCAAGAGACGCGGAGTTGGATGTTACGTCATTATCGTATCGCCCTGTTACGTATGTCGTAATGGCCATTAGTAGAGGTTATCTGGGCACTTTATTTATCTCCATTACGTAGAGCATTGTTGATCGACCCATCGCACATCTGGAATGTAAAGTTACCTAATAAATACAGTCGAAACATACTTAACTACTTGAAAAGCTTTTATTGTTATTCAATTAGAAAACACTACATTTTGTTGAATATGTAAATATAATAAAAGAAGTGTTCACCCCCCATCTAATTTTTTTCAAATACTACACATGGCCTGTGATAAATGAATGAAATAAGTAAATCTCCCACTGCTATCTTGGAGGAGTTACGATGACCCTTTAAAGGGACATTGAGTATGTTAATGTTTCTGATACAACATTTTATTCAAAACACCTATAAATTATATCAAACTGTAGATATTTTTTTAAACTATAAATAGGTATATGAGAGTATGCTCACAAATCACTATAAATCGATGTTATTATGCTCAAAAGAAATTTATTGTAACCGGAAGCGCGCGCTAGTGAATTGTGATGTCATTGAGCAGATTTCCAATATTTGCGTACTACGTCAGCTCGCCTATTATCATCCGCAATATCAATATATTACTAACAAATAACAACATTTTGTTAACCAGAGAACAATAAATTATTTAAAGATTATGTTAATAATGAATAACCAATTAACATAACCATCTCCTAAACATTCCATGTAGCTTTCCTTTTCCTTTTCACTCGTTGTCATCTGTGTTTACATTCAGTGTGTAAGCAGACTACGACATGGATATAGTAAATTCGTAACCAAACGAACTCGTACCGGAAACGTTTCCTAATTTTATTTATAGGTTTCGATAATTCAACATTAATTTCGTCTAAATATGTAACCATAACTATGTTGCCACTAAGATAATACTAAACGTGAACAAAAAACTACAAATAGCTTTCTTGTCGATATCATATTAGACATATTTGAAATTTCTATGCAAATTAGGCAGTTCTTCATTCCGTTAAGGACTGAGTTATTATAACTAAATTCGTCGTCGTGTGGTATTTTAATCAACTTATGTAAATTACTTCAACTTGTTCTTTCAGAATTCGAAAGATTATAAACCATATCAGGAATATTCGTTCACGTGACTCTACAGTCAGCCATATACGAAAGAGCGACTGCAAAACTCGACTTATCGAACCTTTTGAGGTCTGAAATCCTCGTGTTTTTTTACTCTGAATTTTAATTTCATATCCATAAAATTATTTTGGAAGCTAAATATTTATTGACAATATATTGAGGGTAAATATAGAATACTTTTACACAAAATCAGAACGTGCGATGTATGTTATAATGAGTGTAATTAGCTTAAATAGCCTTTATTGTTAAGAAAGAATGCTAAAATGATAAACATATCACTAATGACTAATAAACCATCAAATGGACTGCGGATACGTGTTCGTCGTTTTGTTATAGGCACGAATTTCTTTTCGGTACGAATTCCCGATGGGGAAATCTTCGTTTTTGGTACGAATTCACCCACAGCAACAATGACCACAATGCTTTGCGAGAGAAAGTTATAAACTCGATCTATTTATATCCTGGGGAAACACCTCTTCTAATTATTTCGGTTTCTAAGCTTATTTCAGGTCAAACTAAATGGTGATAATTTGTGTGTATATGTTTCAATGATATAGACTTTTAGCAGTGTTCTTAAATTTGTATCAAAACACTCAATGTCCCTTTAAGGAAGTAGGAAGGACAAGACGATCAACGCGAGGATGTGTTCCTGCCACTTACGTGTTACCTGTTCCATGCTACTGTAAACTCGCACCTGTCATCACACGACATACCTCAGGTGTAAAGAACGTCGAGTCTGCTGTTACCTTGATGTGTTATGTTGCACCAAATATTGTACCTTTATATTATATGTCAGATCTTTTTTCATTCACTATGTATGACTGCCGTGTAAAAGTCTAATATTTAATCATTGAAATTGAGTAAGGGTCATGAGTAAGATCGTTTGGATGAATAGTTTAAAATTTGCAAAAGAATTATATTTGGGGAAAAAAGAATAGAAAACAATTAAATGAACAAGACAAGATAGGAAAAAAAAACAAGATAAAAGCTTTTGAATATGTGTCGTAAAGGTTCTAGATCTTCTTTTCCTGCCATCTTCAAATCATCTGTAAGGTAGACAATGTAGGAGCACTTGTGTAAACTTTGCCTATATGACCGATAACATCAGTACTCGGACCCATCATCTGGACAATCCATTCAAGACCGTCTATAGATGATAGTTGAGCCCTAGTGAAGTCAAAGAGGCCACGCCGTCAAAAAAACACTTTCTCCAGAACGAAACGGTGTTCTATATATTATTATCCCACCGCTTTGGAATTTTCCGCTATTAGCGGCGTAAAACATTAACTCACTATTATCCCAGCGGTATGTCCGTTTGTCCGTTCGTCCGTCCCAAGTATTTTCGTTTCCGGAGCATAACTCCATATATAATTTGGACTGATGACTTTGTCCTCTATATAATCTAACATAGTTTTGAGAAAGATTCTTATTTCTTGGGGACCGGTTGGATAAATATGTCATCATCTGATGACTGTTGTTTGACTTCCATACATCTAATACAATACCGTTAATATGATTAACTAGGGCATTCATATATGCCTATAAATTAGTCAATCTAACGAGATGTTTTTCTTTTCCAGTGTTCGTGGCGGCCATCGCCATCTTCAAGGTTGACGTCACACCCTTCGGTCGCGGCTTCTTCTGCGACGACCAGTCGCTCATGCACCCCTACCACGACGATACGGTCAGCATGCTGGACGCCGCGTTTATCGGGATCCTACCCATGGTCCTGACGGTAAGACCTCTTCGACTTCTAACTTTTGGGCAGTTCGAACTGAGCTAATTTTTTAAACAAATGTATAAAGTAAAGTCCTTTTTGTGTAGATAGGCGATATGTTCAGCGGAATAACATTCAAAGCATCTATGTATACAAATACCATGCTGTATATCTCGTCATCAGTCACCTGAAGATGGGACAAGTGGTTTTCCAGAAAGGTCGTTAGAAATCAACAAAGAAGCCGTTGTCCATAAGATTTGTGTCGTAAATACAGCGCATTGTTTAATTTATGGACACGATATTGTTTTGATCCTACAATAACAGCCAAAAAAATGCAATGCAATGTTTTTCTAAAATTGTATTAAGTTGAATAATCGCGTTCGTACCAAGTCTTCTATCAAATTGTGCCATGGACACTGTCTGTGCGTTTGTAAATTTGATATATATTGTCACGTTTCGATTGCAGATAATTGTGATCGAGGCCCTGGATGCTTACTTCATCTCTGGGATCAGCTGTATGAAGGCTTTCTTCAACACTTACGGCCGACTTCTGTTTGCTCAACTTGGGGTCGCTTCTTTCGGGGGCGGAATCTGCTACTTGACCACCGAGGTCGTCAAGATCGCCATTGGTCGCCTCCGACCTCATTTCTTCGATGTATGTAAGCCGGACTTCAGTAAGATCAACTGCAGCACTGGTTATATAGTAGACTACACGTGTCTTGGCACGGACGAGTCCCTCATCATAGATGCAAAGTGAGTTGCTACCGTGGTTGGCTTGAGTTCAATCATTGCGTTTTGGGGTGAATTTCTTAATTATTCTATGAGTCAAGGTCAATGTGAATATATGTAGTACACGGAAAAGCATGATTTTCATTGCATTATGTAGTACTTTATTAATAATCTTTAGAGGGTACTTAATGTAGTTTTCCAAATACCAGGTTTATTTCATCGAGTGTCATGGGTAAAGTTGATATTTCAAAATTGGCGCAGCAACCTTACCCATGTCACGAGATGAAATTAACTTGGTATGTGGAAAACTACATTAAGTATTTTATTGAAATATATGATTTTGCTCACATGGGTGAAAGTAGTTCCGGCACCTGACCAGTGACAATAAAAAATATCAATTTTTTTTCACTTATAAAACCAAGTATTTCATCGCTAAATATAATAAAATCAAATCGGTTATTAAAACTGTAACTTCTGATAACTGTAAATCAATAGTTTTAACAGTTGTGGTGTTATTTAAAAGAAGGATTGATTTAACACGATGACAATGTTATTGATATGGCAACACTATTTAAATGAGCAGTTTGTTAAATGGTTTAATCTCTTTTTCAGAAAATCTTTTCCGTCCGGCCATTCGTCTTTCATATCTTTCATCATGACGTATATAATAGTAAGTATCCCTTAATGAATAACAATATGACTTTAAAACATCCCGTTTTCAACTACAAAGATAAGAGACGGTAATTTGACGTTCTTTGGGTCCTGTCACATTTTTCTTATATTTCTTAATATTTAAGTCTAATCGTCAATCTCGCTAATTTTACACTACATATTCCTTCTCCGAACTTGTTTCGCGAAAGAGAAACGAGTGATAAGTTACATGGTTGTCTCCCTTACATCTCATTCTATCTCTTATTGGTCTTCTATCTTTAATAATATAACACCTAAAACATTTTCGAATGCCGGTAACTCATTAAAGGGGCAGTCCTATCATGGTATTTATAGTGGAAACAAAATTCAAGAGTCTTTCACTGTGTATACTTTTACATGATTATTACAAATTAGTTCACACTTTTTTCAAATATGTTAATGAGGGTATCATTTTAGTTGTTGTTGATTCAACAACTTAACAAAGAATAGAATGCATCTTCTTGAATTTCGTTTCCACAAACATACCTCGATAGGACTGTCCCTTTAAGTTATGATATGAAGTCTTCCGTTTACACCTAATTTAGCATATATCCAATTTGATTTGTTAGAGAAGAAAACATTTAACATTTTAATCATCAGAATTCACAAATGTTTTCTGGAATTCATATAAATGTGCTCCTGTGTTTCAGATGTACACCCAGATCAGGCTCCACTGGAACAACTGCAGGATGTTGCGGGCTCTCCTCCAGTTCGGAGCAGCGCTGGGCGGTCTGTACGTCTGTGTGTCCCGTATCTCCGACTATAAGCACCACTGGAGCGACGTGTTGGGCGGAGTTATACTCGGCATCGTCACTAGTGCTTTAACGGTGAGTGTCAGAAAGTATTATAAATCTTATTTCGTTTTTGCCCATACCCCCAAATAAGTATTGTTTTCGTTTCGCTCCGCGATCCAACTTTTGTAAGTGACTGCCATGCCATGCCTGCCTGTCGAATGTGACAAACTGCGTGTACTGAATGTACTATGAATATGCAGCCGCCAGCAAATAAATGCCTGAAAATTATTGAACCGTAAGCTTCTTTTCAGTGAGGATGTATTACTTCTTATATATATTCATATATTTATAGGGCACTGGAGAGGAATTTGAGGAGGAAATTTATACTATGCATTTACAACTTCATTAAAAATAATGGTGTTGACATCTTTAACGAAATGCTGCGTCTCTTTACAAACAAAGAAGCTGTAAATATATGGAATTTATCATACAATGGATAGTGTTCTCGGCATAATAAAGCCAACGGATATTTTCGATATCCGTTGGGCGTGGCTAAGGGTCATATACGGATACCGATGCAAATTTCAAAGGTCAAGGTCGGAACTTCTTTCGAAAATTCCGATGACGTCACAAGCGTTAACATTTTGAACGCCTTTAGTACGGAGAGAGGCATTACAATATGAAAGATACATTGCATAAACATTAATCTAAGAAATAACAACAAAACTGTATGGGTCTTTAGCCATATGTATGACTTAGCAGTGCTAAAACACTGTCATCACGATTTGAATGAAACCGACCGAACAATTTTACTCACAGGTACCAAAGGCAGTTCAAGTCTCATGTTCAAACAAGTCATTTACACATCTTCGGTGTTCTTTACTTTAATATTGTTTAGTTTGGATTCGGAAATCCACAGGCTATCATCTAGTTTAGCTCTCGGGCCATCAATGTTCGTTCAATCGCTGTCTCAACACAAGCTGCCATTGTCACGTAGGCGAAGGGAAGCAACTCTTGCCCCTTGGTGAGATTGACTCGTCCTCTCGATGACGTCGGATTAACGAACGTTAGTTCGATCCCGCCAAAGACCATTTAAAATGTGTCTAACTTTTAAATCATCGTATTTTATAGATTTTTAAAATTTCAAAACTTTGGAGTCGTGACAAAATAACTCAAACGGAAATAAAAAGCATATATAAGGAGGAATTATATCTTGTCAATTCACTGTCAGAGTCATTGCTCTATTCATTTGCATATATCAATGCGCGAATCTTAAAACAATTTCAACTATCAAAATAGTATTATCAGGCATTTTTTCGAATTAAATTTTAGAATGACATTGTATGATAAAGAAGTTATCATGCTCGTGTGTTTTGGGATCGTAAATATCCTGCATTAGGAATAAACACTATGTATTTAGCTCGCCAAGGCTCGCAAAATACAATGTTTATTCCTAATGCAGGATATTAACGATCCCAAAACACACTCGCATGATAACCTCTATTTATATGTTTTGGTGTTTACTTAATATTGGGTTCTCATATTTGGGTATGTTTGCTATAACAACAGCTCAGAAAGTGGACTCCTAATATAAATGATAATACATATGTACTTATTTAATAAGTAAGTAAATGTGTACTTATTTAAAAAGTAAGTAAATATGTACTTATTTAATAAGTAAGTAAATATGTACTTATTTAAAAAGTAAGTAAATATGTACTTATTTAATAAGTAAGTAAATATGTACTTATTTAATAAGTAAAAAAGGTACAAAAGATTCGGGTCTGCAATAATTTGAGGGCAATAATCAAGATGGTTTCCTGGCTCCTTAACGATTTATAAATTTCGTAGACTGTTCCAAGTTTCCATTTGCAAACCCAGTCGTTAATGTATATCGGTAATATCTTATATAGATACTGTGAATATGTGTGTATATATAGGGTCTGGTAACTGCGAAAGTGGATAAAACAGCAATTCGAAAGAAGAAACGTGCTTGATCATGCATTGAAAGCATAAATGCACCATCATTTGATTCAAATACATTTATATATCATCATTAAAGCTTCAACTTTTTAACGATGTTCACCTTATCTCACAGTAAACATTTGTTAATGTATTTGATATTAGTTCTTTTTCAATTTCCCCTCGTCGCTATATTAATACTGTAAATCACGGATGATGTTTATTGTGTTGAAGGTCCTCTATGTAAACGACCTGAAGAAAATCGAGAGCGGAGATTCAGGGGAGAAGAGTTCGAGGCCTGTGATGACAAAGATGCAACCGGTTGGAGACGCCGGCACGCCATGACAGTCCTAATACAAGAGAGATAATCGGGAGAGCGACCAGGGGAGGCGACTCCGGATAGCCTATGCCTCACTCTGCCTGCAAGCAATGTGATACAATATTTCATCGTTCCGTTATGACTAAGTGATTGGGAACGTTATTATAACATTTCCTATATATTTTAAAGTTTGGTAATTTTGATAACAAATGACAAATTTATGTGAACTTCTAAGGACTGTGCTTGTTGTTTATTTTTTACACGATTTACACACACATGATTATTTGTCTAAATATTATTAAATAGAAAACAATCAGGCGCAAATATATTAAGAATTATGTATTTCATTGAGTTATGTTGCATTTGAGATTATTTCATTTCGCAATGATATGTTATGTTGATGTCTCCTTCATTTCACTTGTACAGATTTACTTCATAGTACAGAAGAATAGTTAAGAAGTGCATAATTACTCAACTTACAAAACCAAAGTCAATCATTGTTTCCCCCTTGTATTGTTTTTATGATCGATGAATTTACAATCATTGAAGATAAGTATAAGAGGCCATATGCACACTAATATAAACGATCTGATTTTTAGAAAGACAATCTAAAAATACCGAATTGCACAAATGATGTGATATCACAATAGTTTGTATATTCTAATTTAAATCTAGTCTCAAGAAAAGGAAATAGCATATTTTGTTGTATTTGATATGCCGATTATAAAAACTAACTTGATTACTCACATGTGTTGTTTTGAAACTAATATCATTTTCTCATGAAATTAACGTTGCTGCCACAAATGAAATGTCTTGTCATATTTGTTTATCTAAAGCTGAAGGTCATAAGTCTATTTCTGCCTGCAACTGGTGGTGGCTTGTTGTATGAGAGGAGAGGAGTTGCCTCCCTTGAATACAAAGCAACGAGTATTTTGAAATGTTCTTTGTGAAAGGTTTAGTTAGTAAACAATTACAAACGATTAAGACATACTGGGTCTTGTACCACATATGCATCAAACGGAAGTTATGAAAGTTCGCTCAAATCTGCCACAAGGCTGTAAGCTCAATATTTAGAGGGAAATTTTGAACTTGTCATAGTTGTCAATAAGTGAATACTTATAATCATTTCACTGTGTATTTATTTTGTTGTTTTGGGTGATGTAAAATGTTGCATTGACAATATTACATTGAACTCGTATGTTGAACTGTTGTTTTGCAGGTACATGTATCTTATAATGATACTTATTATCCTTAGTTGTTTTCACTTCTTATTTTTATACTGTTATCACAAACGGCAGCCTATCACGCTTCCAAAAAACCATGATCGGGACCAGTTATTTGCAAAGCTATCTTTTTTTTAAATTAGAATGTGTTTATAGTTCTAATGACACACCCGGCTCAAATAAAACCTTTAAAATCTTAAGTCATACCAACATATTTACTTGGGAGAAATAAACCCTGAATGTAGTTACACCTAAACACCCTCTCTCTCACAACCCAATTCCGAAGACAAAGGTCTTGATTCGTTGAAACTGATGTAAAAGCTATCATCAAGTCTTGAGGTTGTCGAAGGAAAAGGTTAGACATTTCTAGAATTAGTCATTTCGTTTTTGTAATAATAAGAAATAAGCCTGTGTCTGGCCCAGCGCTCATAACACAACTTTAAGCAAGTTTCTACGCCTTTACTATATAGGAATTTACATATAAGTATAGAGTAGATTAAACTTAGTTATATGTAGTCATTTTGTTGCATAATTAACAAGGCACTGGCCTCAAAAAAATGTGATTTGCGATAAGGGTTTCCATGATACCTGGGCCTCGTGGATCTATTTCTCAAATTGAAACATGTTTGCCTTGCAATATTGTGATTCTGAAGAGTTCCCACGACAGAGTGTTTGCTTTATTAAAGGGACTGTCGTGGTACATGTCATAATACTGTGTCTGATGCTACTGTATAGGCTGGCCATGATGAACATTGTAAAACTGTGTTGACCAATTTACGACATTCCTGACTTTTTGCTTGACCTCACCGAAAATGGAATGCAGAATTACGCGATAATGCGAATGTCATTGAATAAAATGTTTTATATGAATGGTGATTCTGTCTTGTTTATGATCATCTATAGAAATGGTTGATTATAGCTTAGCGGTCCGATTATTACTGCCTGAAAATAAATAAGACAGGACATATTGAAATGAGAAACTTCGTGAAAGAAAGATAAATTACATAAATGGTAAGGACACTATTTATGGATGACAACTTCTTTATTCATAAGGGTTATCCATAAATAGTGTCCTTATTTGACCTTCAACTTCTAAAATGCCACTCAAAGAAGTACATAAATGGTGACAATCATTTTATTTAAATGACATTTTCTCTTCCGTTGAATCATCAGGAGAGTAGTGTCAATTTAAGTCCTTCATCAAATTACATGCGAAGCTCATTGGTACAACGCCGCTAATGGCTGAAATATTGCCCAAGCAGCGTAAAACAATAACTCACTCACCCGCTCATCGGTACAAAGGGGGCGGCATAGCGCAGTGATTAGACTAAAATTTAGTCTATGAAATATATTATTTTTGAAATAATTACATTCTTTTCAACATTTTTATTTCTTGGTCTCCTCATTGTAAATTGCTGTAGCCTAGACTTGCTGAAGGAAGAACCTAGACTGTATTAAAGGCTCCTTTTTATTTACAGTCCTGAAGCTGGACTACGCAGTGATTAGTGCATTTAATTTCGGATCATGAGGTCCTTGGTTCGAATCCCGCCAGGGGCCTCGGCAACTTTATCTGCAGTAGAGAACTGTCCACATGTTGTCAGGTTTGGATGCAATGCTACACTGAATTCCAGCGCAGTTCTACCCATGGTTGGAAGTTCCACAGCAATAGGTTGATGTGGTTTATTTCGGAAGAGACCACCAGCCCACTTCACATGAACATTTCATTTAAAATACAATTCATCTACAATTTGAAGCGCCAGAAAGTTATAACTTCAAAAACATGCGTCTTTTTTGGGATGCAAGAAATACAAATTTTGCCAAAACAATTTAGTTTAGATATATTATTACTATTAAAACTGTACACGTTTCTGTAAAGTTGGGTTTTACAGTACAATGCTGTGGTCATAGTTGCTTTCTTAAGCTGTTGTAAAATGAAAACTCAATACAGAAATGGTACTCATTTTCGACAAATTGAATTACACACCATGGACAAAGTCGATGGGTTCTTTCAATATTTAGCATTCTTCTCTTTTCTATAAAAAGATTATGACCTGAATATCTTAAATTTGACAAAGCCTTTCTATAAATAGATTAGTGACACAAGATATATAAAGTCCGGGACAGAAATTAAGTTTCAATTGCAGAAAGAAATCTTGTTAATAGTTTCATACATCCTACTGACCTATTGACTCTTAAAGGGGCAGTAGCACGTTTTTTGATAATTTCATATTTTAATCTTAAATTAATCTTAAATGTATTATTTTGACAGTGTCAAAAATCTCATTGCACAAGCCAATCATCCATAGTCAAAGGACAAAGTATGAAGATTCCGCCTGCGGTCTATCTACAGGCACCAAGACCGAGTCTGAGTACCTTAACCGGCTTATGAACTGAGGGAAGATTGCATTTAAAAAATAAAACAAAAATATAGCAGTTCAAACATACTCACACCCCTCTATGAAAATGAACTGGTCCAAATGACTTCATAGGTTTGTGACAGGATTTGGAAACCATTAATAACAATCGTTTTAAACACGAATTTTAGTTATGTGTTAAGTAATCAAAAGCTGAAAAAAATATTTTCCTTTAACATTTCAAACAAAAAGTTGACAGTAAATATTAGTGTCATCATCAGGCGACGCAGCCGATCACGTGACATTGTGCCCGTGCATTTCGTGACGCTTGCACACTAAACTGCTCGACCAATGACAACATGATCAAAGTTATCCCAAACACAACACAATTTCAATAGTTACAAGAACTTTTGCACATAAAACATATTGCTACATTAATAATAATAAAAATAAGTAATGCAGAAACTGGCAATTTTACAAGAGGCAATGAAATAGTGTAATCATGAAAAAATCATTCTTACTTCAACTGGCTCCGTAGCCTAATGGTATGCACGTTTGGTTACAAATCGAAAGGCCAGTGGTTCGATCCCCGACTTTCGAGCGATATATTTGGAAAACTCTTGTGTTGGAAATTATATGAATTTTATAATGGGAAATGTTTGAGATTTGAAAAGAAATTAGTTTAAAATCTAATGTTGAGGTCTATAAATCACAGATAGGCCTCATACGAGGTCTTTAAATCCTAGATAGACCTCATATGAAGTCTCTAAACCACAGATAGACCTCAAACGAGGTCCGTAAGTTACAGATAGACCTGACTTGATGTAGCCAAGGTCCTACCTCCAGGTTACGGAACGGTGCTAAACAATGGGATGACGTCACCAGAGGTTTATAATTATGGTTTTAGCTTCAATTAAGTAAAACATTGAATGCTTATATTGTTGGGGATAAAAAGGAAAAGTATCTAACGAAAATTGTCAAATAACAGTCACGACTGCTAGAGAAAACAGCCAATTTGTCTACAGACAACCTACAAACATTCCAGTAATACTACTGGGTAGCTGTTTCATGTGTTACGATGTAAGAATCACTCCCACATAGGGAGACAAGAACACAGGAACAGAGGTTGATGAGGGAAACAAAAACTACACCCTTACACAACAAACTCCTTTCAGTGTAACTTCCGGTGACGTCAGATCCGCTTCCGTTATCCTCTGAAGCTCGTCTGGCTCGACCTCGACGGCCATTTGTCCCGCCTTCTCGCCTCAGTGCCTTCCATAGAGTGGTCGAGCTGCTGAGTCGCATATTTGCCCTCGAGTTGACTAACTTGAAGTTCCCTTGTCCTTAAACTGGATGTGCAACATATTTTTAGGCAATCGTTTATATAAGCTTTATAAGTCATTGGCTAGATCGAGAAGTCTCGCAAGAAATCATGCAAGGACTTCGTTAAGGCCTGAAAAGAATTGAATTTTGAAGATTTTGTGAGAATTTAGTAATGTGCTTAAAATGTTGACTGAGCTATGAACAGCACTTATTTTCTCTATTAATGTGTATCGTATCTTCAATTTGTCAATAACCTTTGTTTCTTCCAGCTTTGTTCCATCCGTCGCATGATTTATACTAATAGAGAATGACGTATATTTTCCAAGCGAAGCAAAAAGTATACAATAAATTGCTCCGACTCAGTAATAGTTACCGACTGAGACCGAGGTGTTCAAGTTAAATGAACCCTCGCGCACGTGAGTCATGAACGCCGAGGCCGTTAGGCCGAGGTGTTCGTGATTCACGTGCGCGAGGGTTCATCTAACTTGAACCCGAGGTCGAGGTCGGTAACTATTTTACACACTAGCTCCACGCTATATTAATCCATTATCAACATAACATCAGTTTTGATAATATTGAAATGCATAACTTTATTATATATAATGAGAAGATAAAACATTGACTCTAATTGGAGAAACAATGTCTATTTACATTGACATGAGCCTCTCGTGCTGCACGTGCAATCTGTACGGGACCGTACTAGCTACCACAATTGATTTATATGACAACAAATAACAAAAAAACTTAATTTAATATGAATATAAATATTTGGTACCAATGAAATGAATTATCAAATATATAAACAATCATTCACGGTGATGTTTAATCTCAGGAAAAATTTGACATTTAATCATGAGGTCATGAAAAACGTCCTGTATTTTCAACCGGCCTCCGTGGTCTAATGGATAAGTCACTGGGCTTGAAATCAAGAGGTCACACGTTCGAACCCATGCTTTGAGTGCACAGTTTGTAAATGTCTTGTATTGGTAAATTGCAATTTTAGTGAGTGTCTTTGATTTGTAAAGCAAACTTTGAATTTGAATAAATTTCGGAAATCAAATTATCATCGATTCACATCAGGTGTTCATGGCAATACCGGGTGTTCATAATGAACAGCCGCTTTGTCTGATGAACACCTCGGCACGTGCATTTTACAGACAATATGAGTAAGTATGAAAAATGAATACTCGAACAAAACAAAGGAGCCAGTGTGTAAATTTGGGTACGTGCTATATCCACGGTCATCTCAACACTACCTTACTACACACTGACTTGAAGAGATTCGGCACAGTCACTCTGACCATTAACTAGCAAGCCTTGGCTTCAGTTCCAGTGTCCGTCTTTTAACTCCACTCAATAGATTATGATGGAAAAGCAATATGGAATTCCAAGTTCTTTAGTATGTCTTTAACTGGCTTTTCTTAAATTGTATACACCTTGCAAACATCTCACTTTCAACATGTATGATCATATTCTTACGACAGTTATTAGTGTTTCATTCAATTACTGTTTATATATATAAACCTTAGATATAAATCAACTTAACGCTCATCTTTTCTACAACGCAATTTTGTTTCGAAGCGCCCTTAATATATCAAATTCGTCAAGTTATCGATTTATCCAATAGTTTAACGATGATAATCCAAACAGGTTACAAATATGTTTTACGGATAGCGTATAAAATTTCATTTCATATTGTCAATATCTGGAAAATTCTATCGTGTGGTTGTACTAATGTGATCACCTAGTGAAACATCGTTCGATATTGATCGCCAGTTTTGGATGGTCATAATGCAAAGATGTGGAGTCAGCAAGACATTAGTTTCTAGTTCTAGTAAGACTATGCACCTGGATAGATTACTTAAGTATAGTATAATATGTTACCACTTTAAGTTGTCTAACAAGAAAGAAGACAATGACAAAAAAAAAGAAGAAATCTTTATCTAACAGTTGACAGGAAAAAAATCAATCAGATAACGTTTAACTTCTTTAGAAATTTCTTCCTATTAATGGCAACAATATATGATGTGTTTTTTCTATTTGAAACAAAAGTTTATTGAGCAGTTTCGTCACAATAATAAAACATTTAATAAGAACATTCAAACAGCATCATATTGTAATTACAACGGTCCGTTCAGTTGAATTGTTTCTGTACAGGCGATTGTTAATTAACTATCAATGATATGACAAAAAATACAATCTATACGGCCTACACTATATACGATTCTGCAACTGGGTCAATACAGGTAAGCTGGGCCAATACGGGAAAAAATGGGCCAATACGAGCATGCTGGCCAATACAGCTCTGAGCTGTTAGCCTCGAACAGATGCAGCAGACCTCTGACCTATAACTGCACCATACGGAAACCATTATATGACATACGTTTCATCCTTACTATGAGTGCCGGATGAACAAACTTAAAATAAATTGTGTTAATGATTTTGTTTCCCGAAAGAAACCTCTGAAGTATCTCTATAGTTCAATTCAATTCTTTTTGTTATTCGGTATAAAGGCCAATCTCTATAGTTATAACCAGGGACACCAACATCTATGCAAATTCATTGCTTAGAAGATGCCAGAAAACCTGCATAGGAATATCCCTAAAAGTATTATTACGAGACCTGCCAACGTTTTAATAGAGAATTTTACAGAATTAAAACACAGACGAAAAAGAAAACCTATTTTTCACACAAATAAACATACTCGGTAAAAAATCCCTTTTGTTATTATGACGACAACGAGTTCATCTTCCTTTAACTGGACACAGTCTATAAAAAAGATGCTCAGTAAAGTTCATATTAAACCTAACGTTTTATGCTCCAGTCTGGATCTGTTGAGTTGGTTTGAAAAGCGCAGTCTTGTCTTTCTAAAAGCACGGTGTCATATGTCCAGAAGAAGACTCGTTCTGATTGGTCGAGCGGTCTGGAGTTGGACCAATGATTGAGCGTGTTGTGAGCCAGTGGTAGCGAGCATATGCCAGTACTGTTAGAGCGACCCTGAGTTACAGCCACGCTAGAGATCTATATAGATTCTTGGAAGTCCATAGAACCCTGAGTGGGATGTTACTGAATGTTTAGTGCTATCATACTGAAGGCTGGCTTTCTGTAACTACACCGTAGCATATTTATTGTAAAAGTACCTAAATGCCAATTACTTAAAATTTCTCTCACCAAATCACTGGATGTTTCACCCTGTCTCTACCCAAAGGTATAATAAAAAGTTAAAAGTACCTAAATTCCAATAACTTATCATTTCTTTAACAAAAATCTCTGTTCTTGAATGTTTCACCCTGTGTCTACCAAAAGATATAATAGGGAAACAAAACGTTGAATCCAATCCCAAGTACAATCTTCTGAATCGAGCCCGCGTCAACGCTTCTTCCTTAATGAAGGAATGTATTTTGAATCCAATATGGTTTTCAATCATAAAGTTTACAATCATTTTCATCTGAAAACGTGAAGGGTGTATCTGCCTTATGAAATAAGCAATATGTCAAAGTTTAGTTATCTGTATAATTCCATTTATCAATCGTATAGCTTCAATTACATGCGTCCATTGCATTTGTACGACGATACATAACACAGCACTGACAATATAAATAGCAATGCTATTCTGCCAGAATCTTTCAAATTTAGTTTGTAACAGGTTGTATTAAAAACGACTTCCTCTGTTGGTTTACTGAATACACTCATAATACTTATCACTATACCAGCTTTTAACGAAGTTCACAATACGTATAAAAATAGATTTTGAAAAAAGATTTAAGATTCAAGATTTCAAGGTTTATAATTTATAAATCGCAAAACAAGTCGTCAATTAAACAGAACACATCAACAGTAGAGGAGGAGGATACAGACAAATACAGATCGTAACTGGGTGCCCATACTAACACCAAGTAGGCGTATTTATTCATGCAATGGAGGTATACAAGTAACGACCCTGTACTTTACCCTGCTACGCCTCTCTTTCTCGTAACATTTGTGACCGGAGTGAACGACGTCGACGAGGGGCGATGAAGGCAACGTTAACCTGAATTAGCCTCTGTTCTAATACGGCTAATACACGGGAGAGAAAGGTAGAAATCTGATTGGAGGCAATCGAAGTTAGTTGTGCAATCAGCGACGCCGTTTCAAAAGTGGCCATACGCAAAATCTCGGCCATCTCCGTGTGGTTCGTAAAAGCTTTCGTTGAAATTTAACATCCAGGGGAGGTAACTCTTCCTGTTACAAACCATCGCTTTTTACCGTCTCATTAGTTATTATTTGGTTGATTAGGAAAGTAAAATCTATCATAAAACAAATGATAATTGACACAATTATAAAACAGTTTCTATCTATTGAAAAACTCTATCCATATCTGATTTTCAAATTGTTTCCCTCTCACGCTGTTAATGAAAAATAAACATAAAAACATAATATTTTCCATGTCACTATACGACCGTTAAGAACTCCCCAAGTCATGGATATCCAAAAGGTGTTTTCATTGGCTGCAAATAAGGGAGATATTTTAAGGTACAACTTTTGCCGCTAGGGCAATCTGCCGGAACCCCAGGATCTAGGCGTAATAGAACAGAGGCTTACTCAGGTATGAATGTGTAGCCTCTGTGGGGAGAGAATGTTGAGACCCAAGACGATTTTGAAAGTAGTCTATTTTCTTGTAAAGCAGCATACTCGAGTCGGCTATGATCAACCCTTATCTATCTTCTGTAATAGTTAAACATGTTTGAAAATGGTGTTATTGATATTGGGTAAAGTCCAAGTTCGCTAAGTCATCCAATGTTACAGGTGCATTTTGGTACTTCTAGGATTGACTTGGCAATCTTAATGGTTTTAACATTTCACGTCAACTTACTTTAACTTTGGAAGAGATCCGATGAATATGTAAACATATCGCTGCCCCACACTTTTCTGTGTCGTCATGAACTGGGTCTGTATTTACTTAAATATGATGGTAAATACAAGGTTTGGGTCAAAACGGTTCGGTTGTGTAACTTCAAATATTGCATTATTAACTAATTTAATGATAAAACACTATACATCGTAAAGCAAAAGGAAATGTGGATAACATCATATATACGCGAGTTAGACTTTTTGCTTTAACCGATGATGGTTGTATTCACTCACATTCAGGTAGATATTGTCGACGGATTATACAATTCTAAGTAGCTTGAGAATTATCTCGATGAACATTAGAATTTGTATTGTCTAGAGGGCTTTTTTCCCTCTAGATACCTTTAGGGGAACTGGACGAAGAAAAATACACTTTTGATGTCACCATATGTTATTTAAACCATGATTCGATTAATGTAGCCAACAAAGTTCGTTCGAAAATATAGCAGTTATTGCGATGGCGTTTGCTGTTAAGAATCACGTACTACATATACATATACGTCATGGTATTTCCAAATAGCAATTTGTAGCATCTGAATTCGTTCTCTTACTTGCTCAATTCGGGATCTCGTATATACAAAGACTCAACATGTTCAACCTTATTTAAGTAACCCTTTTGTAAAAACCGGAAATACTTAATGGAAAATCCACCATAATAATATTTCAGTTAAAGAAGAATACAAATGGGAAAAGTACTTTTGTAATCATAATCTGATAAATAATTCAGACATATTCCCTTATAAATAAAAGCATGCCTGCAGAGATATATATATCAATTTCCTTCTATATGTTATTTTTGGAGAATCTTATTTCAGTACGCTTATGATAAGAAGTACATGCCTTTAAAGTATCATCGATATATCGCTGTATAGGGGCCAGAGTGAGCGATGATATTATAACAATATCCCTCTCTGAGCGTAATATTGCAGCGAAGATTTTAATCTCAAGTCATGATTGTATGTATGTGCTTAAGTATATGTGCAAAGCAAGTCCTTTTAATTCAATATTAGATATTCAATAAAGTTGTTATATACTTTTTAAACCTCAATTTCACATTGACTATTTACCATTATTTTTTACAATAATTCCATTGTCATAAAGTTCATTATATTGGAGGAGTTGGCAAAAGTTGATTTGGAGCCATACTTACAGAATGATACTCAACCATATTGAAATACATATTATTTAGATAGTTGTCACATATCTAACTTGCAATAGAGCAACATGTGTTCTAATACAAACACTAAATGTGATATTATTTTGAAAAAAACCCCAGTTATTCCATGAGTGGATATACGAAGAAGAGAAGGAGCCAATGAGATATATTTGAGAAGTCAAACAACTTTTTCTCTCTGCTATTCTATTTCTTCTGAAGTTCCGATCCGACCACCAATCTGGTCTAGACTAGTCGCCGGAACTACTCGGGCGTTAGGAAAATGAGTGGGGAACAATAAACACCAATTATACTTATCAGCATTACGCTTCGAGAAACCTCCACCGGACGTCACTTCTGATTGGTCGAAATTTGATCAAGACTTTATAGCTGCGAGTTGACACTCGTAAGGAGGTTTATTTATTGTAGCGCAACTTGACAGCCTTGTTGAGCGGAAGATTGATGTTGTTAGTCTCGTTAGTTAACCAAGGCACGACATTCCATGGAGGAACTACTTTCTGGGGTTTTCAGGATGTCTGTTTGTTAAATACAAGTTATTGTTAACTGCGTTACTTCTCTAACAGTTTTGAATATACGTTTAGTCATATAAAGTGAACATAAAACCCCATTCGTCCTTTAGGTATTACTGAAAATAATTCTCAAGAAGATGTAAACTGAAGAAGATAAGAAAGTTTTCACATGTTAATATAAACGTTTAAAACTAATTTAAGTCTTGCAAATTTAAGTATGTTTCTTTTGTATTCAAAAGTTTAAATGTATGTCCCTATACACCCAAATACTGTCTGACTGAAAGTGAAAGGAATGAATAGGTTTCTCGACAGCTGTTTCAATCTCAATGCTTAACGTGCATGTTTATATGCAAGAACGCAAGAACCTATTCAATTTGTGACGAACCTTGATATCATAACAATGACTGTAAAGTTCAAAAGTTGATTTCAAATCGTCACATGTTTTACCAATTTCTAAATGATTATTTGTCAGTATTAGTCCACACACATGTAGTGTCCTACAAGTTCTGATTTATCTTCTGTGTGTAAGTATCAGTTGTCAATATTAGTTGTACCGTCACTCAAAGGAGTATTATTGTTTGCAATTTGAAAGCTTTCATGAGGCAAAAAATCGATTGTTTGTTCCTTTTCTTCTAAGTGTCTTCTGATTGTCTTCTATCCTAACGGAAAAGTATGCACTGTCAATTGATAGCTTCTTCAAAATATATATATAACATGATATAACATTCAAGAATAATATAAAACGTTTAGTTTTATTATGTGAAGTCAACATAAAAGTTAAAACTCAGTTAAGTCAAAATTACCATTTTATTATTCAATTAAGCCTCAAATAATATTTAATTAATTAATTAAACTTCGAATAATAGCATTTCATTAGAGTGCATTTTGGAAGGAAAACATTTTTGCAAAGTTAACAATTATTCTTTCTATTTAAAGAAAGTTGCATTTTCCGCTAGAAGTACTTTCGTTGGACTAAGATATACCTAACGATGCAAGGGATCGTTTATGAGACTTTTATTACACTACTCATCAGCCAATTTGTCCAGTGACCGGCCTGTTTACGTCCGGTTTTCTTTTCCTGGTAGAAGTTACAGCTAAGGAGTTGAAACAACTTGGTTTGAAACTTTTCGTATTGTTTAGACCATACCAGTTTGATCTTGATAGGGCTGATAAATTTGGAAAACCCTCTCTTATCCTCGTATTTCAAGTCAGGAAGATCTGTACACTACAAATACATTTTACATCATATACAAAAATGATTTTAAGATATTTGCTTTCCGTGACGATTAATCGAAAATTTTGAATAATTTTCCGGGGAAAAATCATTCTTTTAAAGTTAGATTAGGAGAATGATATTAAGTAATATAAGTTGACGTGAAATTAAGTAACAAATTTCTTCGAATGAAGATATAAGTTTGTGAGTTTGTTCATTCGTCTTAATAACGTGGTTTACTACAGCAATTCCTGAATTAAAAAACAAATCTGAATCATTATGAATGTTCAAAATGTAGAATTTCTTATTCTTATATGGTAGTTTCAGTCAACCCAGTGGTAAATGGGTTCCCCAGAAGGATTGTAGGTGGCAGAGTCTCGGAGTGTTGCAAAGTTTCATGTGCTGTATGATCCCAATTGAGTTAAGTGATATAAATAAATGTCATTGAAACATATATCCGATGATCGAGGAAGAACCAAAGCTCTCTGAGCTGGATATTTGCTCTATACAAATATACTCTCCCAAAAAAGAAACGCATATGTAATTTTTCAAAGAAATTATTACTTCAAATTTCAAACCAAAAATGTCAAATAATTGCAATGCCATCAAAGCGGAAATTTACATGTTTATAGACAATTATATAAGCCAACACGAGAACACCAGTTTTAGTTATGTTTCCGTATTCTGTTAACCACAAGATGGCGTTGAAGTCAGTCTTATGAAGTCCTGCCATTTGCAAGAATTCTGGCTTGACATTCCTTTGGAAGTAAATGGACAAATTGATGGAGTCCCTATAATGCAATTCCTCCCTACTCTTTCTGCAATGCAATGACCAGTCGCTGTTGTGTCGTTGACACTATGATGTTTTATTTCGCTTGGAATCTAGTGTTTGAGAAGTCGTAAACAACTTCTTTACTTTAAAAAGGCAGGGTTATGAGCCATCGGGCGTTCTGCAAGTGAATTCAAGTTATCATGCTTGAAGCACTCCCTTTGTCGGTCAAAAATATGATGCATGTGACGTCCATGAACGTTGTTGAAGTTGTTGTTTGCTTCTCAAATTATTCCGAAACACCAATTAATCACATCATCGTGTGATAAATATTGTATACCACACCATTACATTGTCTCAACTGAATCTGTTGACTTGTGGCATAAACTAAGGGCAAACCTTTCCTTTTTCCAACTGTAAACAATGAGAAATAACGTTATTTATTAACTGTTGTTAATGACGAATTTGTGAGTTTTCGTGAATCAAAGATCTTGAGTTTTAAACGCCACTTCATACGATTGAGTTATTTGAAGCCTCCAAAAACAGGGGTGATAACTTGCCTTTATGGTCGAATATCCACTTCGTGCAAACGCTTTCGTAAAATTTGGTGGACTTTTTAACCCAAATCAAGTTTATTGTGAATTAACTGTATAATTATGGCAAGAGAATGAAGAAACAATGTGACCCGGATGAAGAGATTTCGGGATTTGGTAGCAACTCTTTGACATACACATCTTAAGCTTTTTTGGCCTGTACGAACGAGCCAAAAATGCGCAATAAGGCGATAATGAATATTCTGATGCCAGACTTCTGTGAATAATGAATCTTGCATTGGTTTCAATTTCACGATCGACAACTTTTTCATTTCCGACACTTTGTTGATGGATAATAGTAACCTTCGTTCCATGCAAAATTGAAAAAATTTGAAACAATGAGTGCATTCGGTTGGTTCAAGGTACCACATGATTTTACTTTATGCTTTATATTGTTTCCGTTTTACCAAAAATGTCTGCAAATGAGTCTCAATTAAACAAAAGGTATACATATGTCGATTTTGAGCACTGTAAGCTGTAAACGATCAGATAAAAAGGTTTTTGAAGGAAATAAAAAATCACATTTGTATTGTTTTAAAATTTTTTACACTTGTCAAAAATTCTCAAAATCACCTTTGCGTTTCTTTCTTGTTTGGAAGTTATATATGTAGAATAGTATAGTTAAAATCATCAGTTTTTGTGGTGAGTGGTATTGGGTGGTGGCAGTATCCGCAATATGGTATAATGAAATACTGTCATTACTTTCTCCACCCACCTATTAATCATATCCCAAAACGAAACGTAATAGTGGCATTTATACAGTAGGAATGATTGCATTTAAAAAACATTGACTATTACAGAAGGTAGACCATACTATTGAGTTTTCATTAAGCGACACCCATCCCCCACCCCTCATCTACAGGTTTAAACGTTTGATACCCATTTTTGTCTTTGGGAATTTCTTTATTTGTAATAGTAGTATTCCTTTAACAGCTGTACAATCAAGCAACATTACCAGCATGTCAGGGCAAGTAACCAACATTCACGATCACCAAGGGCTGGATTCTCTAAAACATTTAACAATGTTGGAGTGTTGCAAACTTTTATTACATATGATTGGTTGATTCATAGATGAAAACTTTTACTTGTTAAACTTTTCTGTTCTGTATAATCTCCTGCACGAAGGGACGCCATCGATGTTTCCATGACAATACAAACAGCAGTTCGTTCCATTGATCACCAATGATGCCGAGCCATGTAAACTTTCTAGAATTATGTTCCAACGATTTGCTTCAAATTCAAAAGATTGATAAACTTGATAACATTTACGAACTGCATTCTGCCATTTTGGGAAACAATCACTACTATGCATCGTTTAACATATCGAGCATGCCAGTAAAATCTAAATTCGATGTTTTATGACGATATTAATCTGCAAACCACACTTCTCCTTATGCCGTACATAACCACAAGACATGACCGTAACAAACTTGCAACATGCTTCTTCAATTGTACAGGAACAAACCATTCAAGCCAAGCATACAATGAATGAGGTGATATCACATTAAAAAGGGAATAATTCAAAACTAGAATAGTAAAAAAAAATAACGTGTTTCTCAAAGATCACCTATTCTCTACCAAAGGTCAAAACTATTCATGCAATACAATTAAAACCCCAAAGCCCAACTACCAAAATATTATTTTAACCAATGAAATCGAAGAGGAATGAAGCAGTTTGGACGGAGCTGATGTCACGTGACCACATCTTGTGCCAGGAGCAGGTATCTCAGCGGGAGAGTTAATTGACACCCTCTGTGAACTAATGCAAATCCTCCCACACCAAACAAACTTCGTCAGAAGCTAGAGAACATCTATTCACTGACAAATTAAAGACCTTCTGGTTTTATGTTTTATTGGCTTGCATGATACGTTCTTGATTGAGGGAGACTGATTGCAGGCGTGGGGAACAGCTCCGAGCCGGAAGTAACGCTTGTAAACCTATTGTCCAAATTTACCCTCAAGTAATTAAATCCGCCAGCTAAAATCTTTATCTTGCCTCCAAATACAAATTTACAGCCTTTTCATTGATATTTTAGAAAACAGGAAGACGAACCATAATGAGTGAATGGTTTCCGTCTTGACATTTTCTGGTGGTAATGCAAGGCGCTATATTTAGACCAATTCTCTTATCTTTAAAAAGGAACGGGAGCTTCTGATCTGTCCCTTGTAAGACTTGGCCCCGTGTGCGCAGGATACCACCGAGACACATCATGTGGAAGGTTGGTACCACTTTATATCTCTCTAGAGTCCGGGATTAACTTATGATTAACTCATATTTAATGTGCAACATGAACCAATAGTTCAATCATAACGTTACGCTATGATAAATTGGCGTATATAACGTCATTATCATCTAATCTTCTTACAAATAACAATGATTCATGTTATTGTCATGCCTAATTTGAAATATTTGGCAACTAGTTATTATTACCTTGAATGCATAATTTGTTCAGGAAGGTAAATAGTTATTACCAAGTAAATTAGATATTATTGACAGGTATTTGATATCATAATCAACCAGTTGATATGTTTTTGATGGTAAAGATCGAGTTATAATAAGTTATGTTTTACATATATCAAAGTCAATATATTGTGGAAGAATAATGTATTCTAAATTTGGTTCAAATCTTAGTTATGACTATTGACGTTAAAATCATCTAATATAATGTTCTAAAATATTAAAACAATCTTAAATAGTCTAAAATAGCTACAGTCCGAGAAAAATATAACAGCCTCAGATGTATTTGAATTTATTGATATTCATCATTTTGGTTTGAAAAGTCATGCTGTTAATGTGTGTTCCTAATGAATCCAAAGCTTCTTGTTGTTACTGAGTTCATGTTCCTTTATTTGTCTACAGGGGATATGACAGTTCACATTATTTACAATAGTTCCTCTGTCTGCCAACTTTGGTTTCGTTTGTTCAATTGTGGAGTTATTCACCAGTGAGTCATAGGCGTAAAACAGCTTTTGAAGTTGAGCTGGGAGGGGGGTGGTGGGTGTTGTGGTTGTGGGTAATTTGCTTTTACCCCTTTCACAGTAGTTGATGAAAAGACAAGATCTATGTAATCGCTTCACAGTCTCGGAATATGGATTTCACTTATTGGGTTTTCTAAAATGTATTATATTTTATAAGCGAATCATGGTAACTTAAATTTCAATGGAACGTAAAGTAGTATACTTTTACTTCTAGGAGGAAACATACTCTTAGGAGTAGTTATACTCCAATGTGTAAAGTGCGTATGTAGAAAGGGCATTATTCATTCTGTTCACACAACTAAGGTTAGTGGTCCGGTTCACCCTGTACAGTGTTCACACAACTAAGGTTAGTGGTACATGGTCCGGTTCACCCTGTTCAGTGTTCACACAACCAAGGTTAGTGGTCTGATTCACCCTCTTCTTCTGTCAGTCTCATCGTCGGTTTTTAATATTCAGTCGGTCCTCATGCAAGGGTTCTCGTTGGAGTTCACAGTGTCTCTCGAAAGGCAAAAAAAACATTATGTACTTGTTAAACGACACAACTGCTCCTGCCTGATAGATTCTTTTCAATATCTGCAATGTCATGAATTTTTAAAATACCTATCTAGCAAAACAGTATGTATACATAATAACCCATCAGGCTATTACAAATGTATTATTTATCATTAGGTACACCGAACTAACAATTCAAAATGGATTTTCCAATTTACAATCGTCCTGTAAGTTTATAAACGATGTGTGACATCATTAAACAGAAAAGGTCCGATTTCACTTTGTTCCTCTTGCCAAGGAACTCAAACAGACGATTGATAAAGGTATTCAGTTAACAGATGTGAACAGGCAATATTCGAGTATTCATGAATAACTTAAATCGACTTCTAGATATTTGAATTTGAACAGCGTGTTATTCGTTTTATTACTCGTCGATTTCAACGTTGTTGCCGACTTTTTCTTAACCAAAGAATATGAATTTTTTTTTATAGAAACAGTGAGTATGCGAAAGACAACATATGTTATATGAATTCGATTATGACTGATCAAACTTTCAAATTTGTAAAACGAGAATGCAATATAAAGTGAGAAGAGAATATTTATCACATGTCCTCGTTGTGAGAAAACCGTATGTCTCTAGTCTCGTGTAGTAGCTTGTCAGTCAGATTGGGCACGGTGCTTGTACGCCACTCTTAATGATGAATTTAACAGTAGTCTCTGATAAAATGCTTATCCAAGATTAACGAGTATGATTTCTTTATTGTCTTTTATTCCCTTATGATGATTGTGAAACAAGCGAAATTTATGTAACTGTTTTGCCATATCATTTGTTGTTATGTACCAAACACTGCTGAATGTAGCTGGAAAAATTTTAATTTTATTTTTTATTTTTTTTGTTTGAGTTCAATATTTTATTCATACCTTCATTTATAATTATACAAAGAGTTAATCTTAAGAGACAGAATCCAAATATAAATCTAGCGTTGATTTGAATTATTGCTGGAAAAAATTATACCCTCTGTGTTTCGTGTGAACGCATTACAGGTCTATCACTTTCTAGAAATGGCTGGTGGAATTGTCCAATCATGCTTCAAACAATGGATATGTTTCGTCTTCTACTAGCAGTATTACTCTCGTTTTTGTCACATTCTCTTTTAATCATCGTAAATTGCCAATCTCCATTGACCACAACCATGACCCTCTTCATGTTATATGAAGTTGAATTGCAATTTTCTTATATTAGAATCATTTCAAGAACTTACTATTCTTTTTAAATGAAGATGTCTTAATAATTGTAAAAAAAACAATCCGATATTAAAATGGACATTTCCACAAATTCCACAGACTTTTACTTCCCTATAATTACATACATTCATATAGATATGTACATCAACTAGCTGTAGAGTACCGTTGACCCAACCTTATATTAGGCAGATATTGAGGAATCAATAAAGACCCTACATAAAGACAAAGATGTACAGGTTATATCAATATCTCGCCCCTTTCAAATACTTCGTCTATAATTCATACCATAATTTAGCGCCGTGGTCACTATGCGAGATATCATTGGTTGGTAATGAAGACTTGACGTACCACAGGGAGCTCAGTCGAGCTTATATATTATGGATGGCGATAGGGCTACTCTCGGAGAGAAGAAAGGGCGCTTGTTGTACATTTCTGAGATTATATACATTTCATCATGATATTAGCTGTAGGTTAGACGGGCGTGTATCCTGTTTCATATATACCTTCAGAGGGACGTATGTATGTTGTTGCCATGGCTACGGTGTATATTTCAATTATGAATATTGAATTATAAAAGGAA
Organism: Steromphala cineraria; assembly: GCA_916613615.1. NCBI lineage: Eukaryota > Metazoa > Mollusca > Gastropoda > Trochida > Trochidae > Steromphala > Steromphala cineraria. Next base: position 4,237,450 of record OU744729.1, read on the forward strand.
TATACAACTTTGGTTCTTAGGAACGAGTAGCAAGGCAACAATTTCTGCATTATGTTGCATCATATGTTAGACGGAGATGTTTTGGTAGAAAAAACTAAAGTATCACTTGCTTGAGAACGGCAAAAACTTGAATAAAGAGGTTGTTTATCCATAATATTGCCTTCATCTTCTTCTAATGTTAAGTATATAAATCAATTTGCGGCTGTGCGGCTGGGCGGCTGTCCGAACGCTTCATGAAATCTCGCATCCTTTTTTATCATTTACCATGAACTACTGACGTCAATTAAAATGTTTGATTTATGATATAAAAATGTTAACATTTAATTGTTTATTTGGCATAAAGGGTTGTTCTATTCGTTCATCGACCGTATTTGTATTTAATCAAATCTATTAGAATTAAAAAAGACTTGACATACTTTTTAATACATTAATATCCTTTATCTTCAAACCAAGCACATCAACTCAAAGCATATGAAGCAATGCGTCTTGGTATTTGAATTAAGATTGTAAAGGCAAATTATTTTATATCTGGCTTTGAAATCAAATTAAGAGTTTCGACTGTAAAAATATTAAATCAATGTTGAATGATGCGATATGTGAAAGGAAAACGTACATTAAATTCAGACGCATTGGTGTATGCCTTATCTTGATTGTGAAGAATTAAACTTGAAAATGAAGCAGAGTTAATAAATAAAGTTATTTCCTTAATTTTGGTTACACAAGCAATAACGAGAGCAGAGAGCAAGTTTTTTTTTAAAGTTTTGCGTTTAGGAAGGGCCAATTAGAAGCCAAGAAGCTTTGCGATAGTTTTATATGGTTTAGAAGCTTTTGTGATTGTGGGTGTGAGCAACGTTGAGTTAAAGAGCTTTTGTGAAAAAAGAATTGAATTTAAAGAATAAAGTTTGATATTCAGATTGACTTCAGAAGCCTTTCTCCACACCGGAAACAAGGTTTGTAACTTTCCCTGATTTGCATTTATCAACTGTGTCCATTTTGGTCAATGTTCAGAAGTAGTATCTCTAAGGATAGGTAAGTAAGTAGGTAAGTAAGTTCACCACGCTTTACACTCCTCTGAGACATCATGTTACCATCCCATTATGCTGACCAATCAAACCTGCTATCTGATAGCGAACTAGTGTGTAACATTTCACCTTCAAAACCTTGCGATTCTTTGCGATTATGATCGATACTTTTTTCTGAAACCTAAGTCCCATCTCTTTCATCTTTTGATATCAATTCTAGTAGTTAAGAATGTATATCTTCAGCGACGTTCTGAGTATTATCCTAGTTGAGCGCGGCCAGGGCTGTTCAACTTCTTGGTTACTAATTTTCTAGTTGTGTATGTCATTAAAGCCAGTTAGCATTCAAATAATATCAAAAGGACAGTTAATGTCATGTAGAATCAAAATCACGTATGATTTGAATTTACATAAAGGTTAAAATGCTGTGTTATTGATGAGAAAGAATTAACTTTAATTGAGCACAGATCTATTGCAGAAAAATGTCCATTTTAGAAAGATTCATTTGGAGTGTCCGGCGATGGGCTATTACTTGTGTTAACGATTACAGGCATAAAAGTAGATGATCTTGTATTTCAAGAGACAATATTTGACTGGGTGTGTTTTAACTGAGAACTTCTGTTAACACGATTGACTTGCGACTTGAAATGGATAATCTCGCCCTGTTGTGACAGATAGCCAAGCTTGTTTGGCCAATAGATCTTCACTTTGAACCTAAGCGTTGTGGACAGGGGAGTACGCAAATGAAGTTTTACAGCTGATGACAGTCTAAGATCAAACGACTCCCAAGAAGTGTGCAAATACGCACTTTCATTCACAAACGCGCGGAGTAATACGAGGGCGTGATGCGACAGGCATACTAATCGATAAATCCAAAAAGCGGAAAGGACTCGTGTGTCAAAGTGTACACAGGTTGTAAATCACCCATGCGCAATCTAGAGTTTCGGGAATTAATGATTCTGATCTTTTTATTTTGTTGAATCTGCCCGTTGCTAAGTTAATATCAACCAGGGAATGTTTCGTTTGACGAAGAAGTTGGGCCTGCTTTGCATAGGCGTTATCTCCTTATCTAACGGGAGCGTTTAACGTTGGTGTACGAAATGTAGATGCACACATCTTTCCTAGGGGTTGAAAGAGAACATATGATGAACTTATTTTGTAATAGTTAAATAGTCTAATATATGTTATTTAAACAAACCTGAATTTCTAATATAGTCATCTTCCAATCGGCGTCGTTTACTTGCTCACTGATAATATCTCGCAAAGCAAACATTTTAGATACAAGATTTGTTAGAAAAAAGATGATGTTTCCTTCTCATACCATCATCACACATTTTACTCATTACAATGCTTCGGCGTAATGTATGTGTCAACTTTCTTAACGTTCCCAATAGGATTTAAGCCCAATATGTACAAGTAAGTACAAATGCGCGTTAATGCTGTTGATTAAGATAAAGATCAAAAGCTGTTTAAGGATTGTTAATACTTTCATTTACTCGCATAAGCAAGAAAAGTTACGAAGGATAACATATGTATGAATAATACCGCAAGTAGCAATCTCAGTTGACAGTTGAATCTCTGCTGAAATGTCAAGTGCTGCAACCTGCCCCAGACAGCGAGCAAGGTCTATTTATCATTATTTGACACCTAGCAATAGAAAATCGTGTATATCATACACAAGAAGTCATCTTTCCCAGTCTTGCTCAAGTCCACGTAAATTTTGTATGTCTCACTTGTGCGACAAACCCGATAGGTTCTGAAACGAGGCTCGTGGGAGGTGGGACTGGTGAGTTTTCCCCCTTCACGTTGGAGAGTTGAGCGTCCAGCTTCATCGATAATATGATTTGCCTAGACCAACTCCCCACTGCTCCCTCGACTTGTCAGAGGACCAGCTGATTAATGAACTCCCGCTAGCCTTACCTCTTTAAAAGGACTGATCGCTCCAAGCTCGTCCGTTGCACGGTTACTGGCGTAGAAGGTTGCAGGCCTTTTGGAACTCTTCATGTTGTAAGACTAAGAAGTACACTGAACCGGAAACTCCCTCTTCTTTCTTCTCTTCATAAGCGACCACACAGAATCACTTTGTAAGTTTTTTCCTTTTTCTTTTCTTTTTGTAACCTTTCATATTGGACAGATTTTTTGAATATTGTATTATGAATGTCGAACTTTTTTAGATAACAGAAAGTATCATGCGTACCATACATTTATGGAACTCTTTCTTCTTTAGTATTTACTATGCATTTATGAAAGAAAGTTTTTCTCAGCGAAATTCTTGTCATAGAGATAGGTTCTCGTAGCAAGATTTACTAAGACCTTTTAATTGAACTGAAACTTTTCGACCTTTCATTCATTTTAAAAAGCTGCAATCACCACAATATGCTGATATGACCTCAAGGTTTTTTTTGTCATAAAGAAAAAAAACTTAACTTTTATTGAAAAAAAATATTTTACTGAAATCACAAATGCTTCTCCCATGATGATAAATATTCGTTTTCATGATTTAATTTGTTTGACTTTGCATTGAACTAGCTTTTAGATTCAACTCATATTTCAAGATTTCATTATATGAATTTAATCATCCGAGCAATTGCATTTTATGAAAAATTTCAATACATCTTGATGAAAGTTTTTAGGGCGATTTTATTCTATTCCAAGATATAAAAATGAAATCATTTAAAAGAAAAAAATACACGTCGCTTTGTTGAATCATAATAGCATCTGTCAAGGGAGTTGATTTCTACAGAACATCAACAAAAGTAAAAATATGAGTTTTTCTCGATTGATTTACGATATATAATTTCAGGTCAAAGATTCTTCAATGACAAATAACACGCTTTAACTTTCTAATTCGTCTCTAAAAAAATGTTTACTTATGGAATTGTAGTGCTTCCCGATTTGATGAAATTAGTAATGTAGACCTTTTTTGTTATGTGAATCCTTTTACGTTTAAAATCATATCGAGTCGTGCGTTCATTTCAAGTTGTATTATGATTTTAACTTCACTGAACACAAATAAGGCGTCTTGACTACAGAGTGAAGCAACGTGGTTTCAATGCAAACAAATTGGTCAAAACAGTCACACTGGGCTACGGTCCTCGAAATACATCTTAACAACAGTCTGGTATGAACGATTTCCAATTCGTTTTTTCCGATTCTTTCAGTTATTAGAATATGAATAAAATATGAATAGCTAGTCTGATTTTATTATATAACCATAGCAACTTGATCATGTTTTCTTCTTCGCAAAAGGGAATACTTTTCAAATAATTGCTTCTTTTATCATCGATCATAAACGCTTGTAATGATAGTTGATGCTTTAAATAACTGAATAAAATATGAACAATTATTACTTCATCGAAAAACCAATTTCGCAATATTTGTTTTAGCTCCTTTCTTTGTTACTTTGGTATTTATTTCGAAAACTGCTTGTTATCTTTTATCATTCACCATCAATACGATTTTCTCACTACCTCTATTACTAATATCAGGGAGTGGAAACATGAATAAATCATACACTCTCAACTGTCGTTGTGTTCCCCTTTGATGATTGTTTTTGTAACTGATGTTCAATATTTTAAATATTTGACTGAAAAAATGGTTTTCCGTATTAATGATATAAGCCATTGATATTATCGTAATTGATGATTTTTCGTTTAGTTATAAAATTTGGGATAGTATTAAGATGTTTATCATTCAACCATCTAAAGGTTGTCGCTGTCAGAAGTTTGCTTGCTTCCAAGGAAGTATGATAGTGTACGATAGGTAGGGCAATGACACTCGCCAGAGAAGTTTATTTGAATTTTTGTTTAGCTAAAATCCATGAAATGATTATAATAAATATCTAAAATAGTTTAAAATATTAAAACAGTGAATGGTTTTACCACACAACCATAAGTGCTAAAGTAATGATCATACAATGATTATGTCTTAACATGCAAACAGCTTCCAATTCTTGACATTGGCTTTACATTATTTAACCTTTTTTAAGCGATTTTCCAGTAGCCATTGCCTTAACGCTTCAGAAATGATTAATTCATATTTTAGTACAGACTCCCCGTGTAGTGAATATGTTCAAGATTGATTCAAACTGTTTCATCCGTTGACCGGGGCCTTATTGGCCAGTTTTCAAATGTAGTCCGTCGTTCGTTTTTTGCGTCAATTCATCATTATATGTGTCCCCTCTTTACAGTAAGTAGTTTACACATAGGGAAAGTTTTATCTACATTGTATTTAGTTTTGTTTGCTCGAGTAAACTGAAAGGCGAAAAAGAGTACACACTTCAGTTGACTTTATCATATGTAATATTTTCAAGTGTTTATGAAATTAATTTCGATATAATATAAATGCTCACCAACAAAGAATGCATGCTGTATGTGAAAATCAATAAACGTGCCTATTTCTATATTGACAACAATTTAAACATGGTAGCGGTCATGATAGTGTAAATTCTGTATTTACCCCTGCTTGCATTAAACAAATATATCTTAACAAATCATTAATCAGACGCAACTTATTTATTCAAACTTCTGCAAATATATTTTATTATCAACGTGACATAACCTAAAATACACATGGCTCTAAAATGTTAAGAAAATTTAAACAAACTGTGGTGTGTACCTTCTTTTGCCTGGCTGTTCGTATATTTCACTATATGTTGCTTTCAAATACATAGAGGTTATTATTAAATTGTGTTTGTCATAATTGTGCAACTTGATTAAGGTTAAAATAGTTTAACAATTTGACCTTGTCACTCCGGAACCATTTCATCTTCTTGGATTTGATTTAGTTACGTCTTAATTGCTTTCCCAAACTTTACATTTGAAAACATAATAAAATCCTGATTAAGCAAACCCCTTAATTCCAATCTTCGTGCTTAAATGAGTAGTAAAAGGAATGGCTGATGTTGAATTTACAATGCATACCCTTGATTTGGTTGAGGAAGTCGTGTTGGATTGAAAGTTGATAGTCCCCGTCTTTAAATTTTTCATTGATTTATTGATTTCGTTCAGTATGTGATGAGGCGCTTTTGCATAACCACTCTGTAAAAAGATCATGTTTAAGTGTTAATGTAATTCATGACTTGAAATAAGATATGTTAAAATTTGATCTTTCACTCGGATTGAAAAAAGATATTTTAAAGAAAGTAAAGATGAAGGTTATTCAAAAACAAATTAAAAAATATGTTAAAGCTTTTATCAAACCTGAACTTGTACTTGCTTACAACCAAATGGTTTTAGCACAAGATTAGATTTAAAGGCAAATGACATTCGTATTTTGAAATTTGATAGATCAAATCAACACGCACTTGCTTCCCATGTTGACTTTCCGGGGAAAACGCTCTTATCAATTGAAGTTTCGATACATCATTTTGTACATACCCCTTGATTGAGTTGTCAAGGAAATGGTAAAGAGTCGATTCGTTCCATCGAATGAGCTAAAGGAATTTTTGAATACGATTTCAAGAGAAGCTTCTATAGGTCGTCTTATCGTGGTCTCTGAATGGTTTAGACAAGTCCACTTCTTATTGAAACACTTGAATTCCTTTTTCGAAAATATGTTTTAGAAGTATGGTGACCAAACTGCAACAAAAAAACCCGTTTCAGCAATTTATCAAAAGCATAGATGTCTATGTATAAAATGTACGTCATTGAAATGTATTTTAATACAGTGTCTTCTCTTAGTACCTCCGATACGTATCACGATTCTTAGGTCACGATACGATGCATATCGCGATATGCTAAATGCGATTATAACGGTGAGATACAAATTCACTGATCTTAACTTAATATTTCTAACGAGAATTATCTGATTAGCCAGCATTCAAACATAAGAATAGGCCAACTTCCTATACAAAAGCTATTTTAACAAGGATTTTCTTTACCCTGGATTTCTTGATTCGATATTCAGTAAAACAGTTGAACGATATTCACACAAAAAAGTTAACGATATTCACTAAAATTTGTATAAGATACAGTCAACTGTATCTTGTATTGTATCGTGAACTGTACCACAATGATGCATCGATGCATCGGTGTATCGTGACATCCATATTTGTACTAAGAGTTTTATCATATACAACTAAACAAAATTAATAATCCGTAACTACATTTCACAGGTTACGTCATAGGGTAACTCAATTACAAAAAGGCGAGGAAATACTAAATGAATCCCAGTGGAGTAGTGACAACATCAGCTGTTTGTCAGAATGAAAATCCCGCCCTGCTTTTTGCAATTAACCACGGAAGCACAAGTTCAAGTAGAATCATACCCTTAGACTTTCTTGATTACCCTTCGGGTAATTTAGTTACCAATTCTTTCTACTCAAACCTTTCCCGAATCACATTGAGGCATTTATCTTTAAAAGACAGTAATAAATTCGACGAAGGCTTATAATTGTTAGTGAAAGCTTACAAGTTTACAGCACCAATATTTCATTCTGATATGTTGCCAGCCTTTCTTGAACAATGAGCATTAAAGACCTAATGATGAACCATTGTGACATTCATTTTGATCCTCATTGATATCCAACACGATTTAAAATAAAATAAATGATTTTATCAAATTCTTAATTCTAATCTCAATTGATTCATATATCTATCTTTTTAAACATTACAATAACTTTATTCGATACCAAAATATTTTCTTAATTAAAAGTCGTGATGTTTCATATCCTGAATCCTGTTTCAGTAACGATTGCTTTTCGTTGATTAAAAAAAACACTTACAGGTAAAGATAATCTTTCATAATTGATAATCGGTTTTGTTTGTCGATTTATTAGAAGTACTTCCAATATGTTGTGCATTAAAATAGATAATCGCAATCGTTGAACACATATGTAATACTGATTGTTGTACCATCCCAATGTTGTATGTATCCAAGCAACCGTGTACCTTATTGGATACCTCATGTTAGGCTATAGTGCAAGGCGTGTACCTACAAATGGTTTAAGCACCCCTTTCCGGAAGTTACCCAACCGTGACAATCGTTTCCTGATAACAACCTGTGTTGCAATGTAACAATTAGTATATCTAATCGATAATTACTCATTTGAAACAATGTAAGCCCTGTTTATTGTTCATTTTGTTTTGTTTAAACAATGCTTAATAGATGTTTGATGTAGCACGTATTTGTAGCTATTTGAAATTATGGATTTATCTGAAATTATTTATTGAGGCTATTTTTGGATAATTTACACTACAATTTACAAGTGATGTCAATTTGATTTGAAATGTTCCTGCAGGACCGCCTCTCTCATCCAGATCAAGTCATAACATCCTCTCTAACCTCTGTTGAAATAAGATAACTTCTCGAATTATAATCAGAAGATCAGAATCTCATGACGCGAGCTGTAGAAGAAGGGTTTGCAGGAGGCCCTTCGCTTAACAAACTCCTACCTCAAGTTCTTGTTTTCTTCTTAACTCATTTGCAAACATAGAATGTCCAAAATAACAGAAAGAGATTAACAAATTGATAGTGGTTAATAAGCATTTAATAACGCTAACGTTATAAAAAAAATCAAATTAGTACAAGACACCTATTCTATGACAATTGAATAATTCAAATTCACGTACATATGGACATTAACAACTTGATAGTGATAAAAAAGCATTTGATTGATTACGCTAACATTATATAATTTATCAAATTAGTACAAGACACTTATTCTATGACAATTGAATAATTCAAATTCACGTACATATGGACCTTCAGATAACAATCTGAAATGCAGCTTTTCTGTCTTCATACTGAACATCGTGGACGACTGAGCGTGGTATCGATACCTTGAGGCTATGGTACTGACACCAGACACCTAGACACACGAGCCTGGCCTGCTTGATGGGGTTCACCAGCGTGTAGGCAACTCATATTGCTGCTGAAAGTCAACAAGCACCTGAGTTACACGGGCACTGCACTACTTGATTGGATGTCCAGAATATCATACTTCTCAGAGTGCACTACCTTCAACACCATATTTCTCGAATCCAAAATCCTCGAACAATTGATCACATATTAATTTTTGGCATTATGATTATCTTTCCCCCACTAGGGCATGTTGATAAGATAGTCGATTACATGTCATGATAAATACTTCCCTTTTACCTCTCCTAAAATACGACCCTGGTAAATATTTTTCATATACATGACGTTATGTTTGCTTCCAAAATATTTTCTTTTTCGAAAGTAATAAATCTGCTCCCTTTAATCGGACATCCCCTTATTGGACATCCACAAACGGCACGTTTTGTTAAGAGCAAGTTCATCATAAGTGTCTGGCGTGACATCATTGCCAATTTCACTTTAAACATTGATGACATGTATCTTAAACCTCCATGTTTCTGAAAGTAATTCTATCTGACGTGATTAATCAAATTATATATTAACTTTATATCCTTTACATGCGTTCTAAATCTGGTCTTACCTTACGTTTGACACATGTCAGACATAAATCTGATTGAGAGAAAATCCATATAAATGTTTTTGGTTTCAATGTGAATTTCGTAAAACATATTCTTACTATCAAATTTTAATTAAAGTCGAAAGTGTCTGATTTGAAGAGGTGACAAGGTCCAATTCGAGCCGTGTTGAATATAGTCCAATCCTACTGGCGCCAAACATTCACATGGTATTGGCAAAACGCACGTCGCATGTCACATTAACTGAGGCCATTCATGGTGCATAATGTGACTTAAGGTGTTTAAAAAATACCCGTAGGAGTTTTGATAGGCACTATTCCATGTCTTATAAACCTCAACACAGAGAATTTAACAGTTTAGGGGGAAACAACTTGAGGAGTTTGTGAAATTTCTGGCAGCATGGCAAACATTACCAAGGTAATTGTTACGGTTTTTTATTATTCATAAGTAACTGCTGGCAAGTGATCTCGTCTTTATATTTACATCGGAAAGCCATGACGCTTGTCGCTGGTGATTACCAATATTTTTGTGAGGAAATCTAACACGTTGTCAATGGCCGAGATGTTGGTGTTGTTCATCAATCTAGATACCTCCACAGCTCCCTGTATCATACCACAGGGCTTACTGAGATGGTATAAATGTTTCCTTGTTTCAAGCACCATGTTTTGCAAACAGTCAGAGTGAGATAATGCTGTGCTGGTAGAATCGTTTACAATTACGTTTTTAGAAAATGGTTAAAGATGCTATATCATAGTGCAATAATTTTAAAAGTATTTTTAATGTATACGTTGTATTTTTAGAGAAATTTAGCGACCAACCTTGATAAAATCGGACCAAAATTCATCAAATAGGAGATAATTTACCAAATAATACCGAAACGGCAGTCGACATAAGGGCGAATCAAGTGTGGCCATTTCACAACTTCCGGTTTCTAAATGTACGCTTGAAAACCGTCTTTGTCGCGCTCAACTAGATTTTATATTCTTTTTCTCCGAATAAGGTATTCGTTGCTGTCAAAGTTGATACCCATCGAACGCAATTACGGTAGTTGAGACACGGTGTAAATCCTACAAGCATAATGATTACGTCACCGAAAGCGGGTTCACAAAATGACATGCCCTTTCTAAGAGGGGTACTGTGCTTGAAGCGTCGAAATAAGTATGTTATTGTTGATTAAACAATCTAAATATGATATCAAAATTTCGACGAAAGATTGTTCTACAAAGTGATGTATTTTATTTCTCAATAGCTAAGTTTCATCCTGAACCGCTTGCAAGTATGATACAGCATCTTTAACAAAAGCTTTATTGTTATGTCTTTTGAGAATCAAGTAAAAAGATAAGATGTTCAATGTTTCCGAGCACGTTATTGTGAGAAAATTTGCAACAGACAATGTAAGATCGTTTTGAATTAACATGACGTTAAAATATTATACCAAAAGTAAAGGATATTTGCACAAGGAGGACAGAGAAGTGAACAAACTTTAGGTAAGCGGCTGGGCGGCATATTTAAATGTTTCCATTTTAATTTAAAAAACTAAGTCTCTCTTTTTTAATTTAAAAATGTGATTAAGAAATTGTTCTTCACTTATTCGTCAGTAACCTTTATGTTTTTTTCGTCAATATTGTAATATTAATCTTAAAGAGGCAGTAATATATGCTGAAGACGTCATTCATTCATTCATCTTCGTTACTGATTGAATCATTAAATCATTCAATACATGGCATTTGCAAACCGAACTCAAAGTATTAAGAAACAGCTTTGTCACATTTTCAATTTCAACTATAAGCATATTTATGAGAAGTGTGCTCGTTATATTTAACAACTTCATCTGTTTTTCTGTTTGGTACATGTCATGATGATTGATTAATGTACAAAAAATTAGTTTCTTCTCTCTCAAATCGTTGGTTGGAGGGCTCCTTTAAAGGTTTCAGGTTAATGGGCTAAGTATACTCTTTGCTTTTAAACAAGACACAATTGGTATTTAGGTTAAGGAATGCGTAGCTCTGTACATATGGGAGATGGTCCCAAGACCTAAATGAAGTTAAAGACCAAACTTGGCCTGGACCGACTATTACTAATCGATAGATGTGAAACACATTTGGCTAAAGCTTTCTATGCTTCCAAAGTCAGAGAGTCTTAAAATTTTGGCACAAAAGATATTGTCTCAGTCATTCACATTGGATGATTCATTATCATGTATGTTAACTTTTCTAGATGTTTGCTCTTTGAGAAGCATTTAGAACTTGGTAAGACTTTAGTGTTACGAGTTTTTGAAAGAGTGCAAGGTATCGATGACTCCTACTGCACAATTAACTTCTAGTGAAGACTATTCGTACCGTTCACTCTAGACTGTAGAGGATGATCGGTGACGGTGCTGACAACCTAGTTAAGAAAATACTTCTGTAGCTTATTTTAGGGACAACGCATACAAGATTGTGGTAACAAAGTTGGTGAGGGTTTAAGTGTCAGATATTTTACTGAAAAGACTTACAATCTGTTAAATGGGGAGAATGATGTTCTAGAGGTTGTAATTAGTTTAACAAGCTATGATCACCTTGAGGCAAGCAACAGCACTGAATAAAATGTTTCGGTAACATTCATTTAAGTTGTAGTAAACTCGTGGTTTAAAGGGGCAGTAGCACGTTTTTTTGATAATTTTATATTTTAAAATTTTCTCTGATAATTGTAAGTTCATGTTAAATGTATTATATTGACAGGGTCAAAAATCTCATTACACAAGTCAATCATCCATAGTCGGAGGACAAAGTATGAAGATTCACATAAAATCCATTGGTGGCCATTTTTTGTGAACACCTTTAATTCATTTTGTGTAAGAGAAAGGAATGGCATTGCTAAACTGAACGTTACATATTTGAATTATTACTGCTCCATTTAGTTTAAATACATTGTCTTTGAGTTGGAACCATTAATTTTCATTTTCCTGACATCACCTTATATTCCCCCTAAAAACGTGCTACTGCCCCTTTAATAGATGATTATTAATTGTAGACAAACATTATTCAATGATGAGATTAGTAAGGCATTCTTGGAAGTAAAGTTAAAGTTAAATCTGTGCAATAGACATCTTAATTGTGCCATCTCTTTGACGAGAACATTCTGTTCTCTTAAACAAAACGTTGTATTTTATTCGTTATCAAATCCAATCTGAGACTAATCACTATGATTCACTAGAATCTGCTGAGTATTTTCCTACAGTTCGTTGTAAAGAATGGAGAGGAAGAGTTTTTTACAATAATTTCGTTTGTATGGTGAATTCTGAAGATAATTTGTATATCTTAACTGAAAGCGTCTTTTTTGTTTGATTTGTACGCGTTTGTCATATGCTTGACAAAAAACACAACAGGTTAATGAAAGGGGTAAAAACTGGTATTTTTATAATTCTATGAATACATTGTTACCATTATCTTCAAGCGTATGTTGGAATGACACGAACAGGTTGTTATCATATTACAAATTGAAAGCATTTATCTTTCCATAACGTATTTTCATAACTGTATTGTCAGTTTCTAGACTGCTATAGATCTATAGATGGTTTTCTAAAGTAAGTTTATTTATTATATGATATGAAATACTACTTCTCAATTTTAAATGGTGATTATTTGTTAATCTACCGTTTCAAATGTATTATATAACTTAGTGTAAGTGATTTACAGCGAGTTTGGACAGCAACCAGCAAGTATTTACAACCATAACAATTCAGCACTAATAGTCGAATTTATCGCTTCTCATACTTAAACGTAAAGTTAAAGTAAAATATTTTCAGATACCTTTACAATATATTTTTTCAAAAGTTAAACGTCATGTACTTTTTGGATCACACAGCGGAAGATAAACATATTGATGTTTAAATCTCGTTTAATGTAACTCATTGCAATAAGATGTCATAGCATTATTTTTTTTAATTTGTCACCATGTCATGTCCACCTTCAGATGACTCAGATGATCTGTCTGTTTATGTTTAACATCTATAACATATATAATGGCACTTAGGGAGGTCAGAGGTAAAGATAGTATGACGACTAATTGGGCTATTAAAATGATATTTAATATGAAAGCATGCCAAATTGAGATTAAACGGGTTTTAAATTTAAAGAATTAAAAAAAAGATCCTTGTAAAACAGGTTTAATTTAGAATAAGTTTAATTCAGATATTCATTATTCGGTAAAAATACTTAATATTCCTTATTACACCTTGAAGTTTCATGATTGATAATACCGTCTTCGTTGTCACATGATCTTGTATATAATAAGAACTATGAAAGGACGATGTCAAATGTGATGCATTAGGCCAATTATATGTACCATCCCAGAGTTGCTCCAGTCGGCATCATTGTCAGTAGTAGAGAACTCTTCTAGGATAAATTTACGGAATTTTGTCAAATCTTGTACAGTGTAGTACCATTCAAGTGTCTTCAGTCGGTACATCGCAAAGACAACTTAAAGCATTATAGCTTGTCAAATTTCTCCCGACACTACAATATTGTACCAGTACCAGCAATATGTTTAGTTGAACTATTCATTGTTGGTTCCAACTCTTCTACTAGTATCGTAACTAATTATAGTTTTTATTCATGTTTATTTCAGATAATGAAGCTGGCAGAAATCGTCCTGTGTATCACAACAGTCCTCCTTCTAACCTTCACAACCGGAAATGGAGCTCCCCAGTGGCGCCCCCAAGGGCGTTTCGGAAAGAGAGAACCAAGTAACCTCCCCCTGCTTATGAATTCCGGTAGGTGGCGCTTGTCTATACAGTTTAATTTTTAAAATTGTACGACTTCCTGGCGGCGCCATTCGTCTTACACTCGATCTGTATGGTTCCTTGTTAATTTAGCTCTGTGGGAACTGTACAGAAGTTCGATACTGCTAGGCATCTATTTATACAAGTCTCATCTCGTAAATAGACTAAGGATATGTGTAAGATACAGTTATCGTAAAGTTTGGTTTCGTGACAGCCTGACACACAGATGCATGGAAGCAGTTCAGCGTTTACTTGTCCAATGTCACCCAGAGCAGTAATTTCAAGAGCCTCTCAGTGTTTTTTTCGGGGTCACATATGAAATACCTATCAATATTTTCATTTGATCAATCCTCAATAATCCAGAGTCAACGTGCTATAATTCTTGTTAAATATTGTGGGAATCATCGGACCGTTGACTCTGGATTATCGAGGATGAATTTGATTAAGAAGTATCGAATGTTGCAATAAAGTATACTTTTGAAAAACACCAACGTTGTGTAGTGTCAATTGCAAGCCATAGGCGTAGAAATACGTATGAAGTTGAGAAGAAGATTTGGTTGAAATAACTAGCCTTCTCTCAAATAGGCATTATACATACACACTGGAAGACAACGGGATCATGTTTTGCAAATAAAAATTGATATCATCTTATTCAGAACTCGTGAAGGAAATACGATACATAAATAATGTACATACACTTGTAGCATTTTCCGTGACGGTAATGTGATTACAAGGCTACTATAGTTTGCATAGGAAACATGGCTTTGGACTTACAAATAATTTGAAGGTGTAAAAATATTTCCTCTCCATAAAACGCACATTTATCAGGTGATTTTTTAAAAACTGTCTCAAATGTTAGAAAAAACGATTGTAAATGCATTTGTATCATTAAAAAGTTTGCATCATCTTCGAAAAAGAAAAAGCATTGTATTCATATCCGTTAGTGATTGGACTTATTGCTTACTGGTCAAATGATTCAGGGTTCCATCAACTGTTGAAGTATGTATATAGGAAGATTTTGTTTAATAGACTATCAACTTAGGGGTGAAAAGGCATTTGCACATTACGTCTTTCATTGAAACCATACCCAAACTTCGTAATTTTGGGCTTCTGGGTGAATTACGAGAAAACAAATCCCTAGTAGTTACAATGACATTCAAGCAAGTCACTTTGCTTTTGAAACCATTTTACGCTTAACATGAACTCTACCGTGCAATTTTGTGAAGTTGGAATACACAATGAATTAAACGCAATACTTTGGTTGATTGAGACAGTCTGACAAATCATGTTGCCCATAATCTACGAAAATGTTTCAAGTTTTGAACACCTAACAGCATATTTTGTTAAAAGACAATACAGAATGAATTTGTCTGAGTTTGGTCTGAATTTGGTACCTGGATGGTAAGTTCATATTTCTTGATGTTTTACGTTTTAAAATGACAATTTTTTATTTCAAAGAAGAATTTGCATCTTGTGAACGGTAGATTACAGCAACTTATACCTTGTATCAACAGACCTGGAAGTACCATATCTGCTAGAACATTCCGTCTGATGACGACGACCCTTGTTCATTACATTATGACCACCCAGACAGTTTTCTCTACACAATCTAATTAGTAAGACTATATCTCTATGTATGGAATATATAATTACCCGTATCGCCGTGTAGTACATACATTGACTGTTACTTAAGGTTGGTTAATTAGACAGTTAATTGATATTTCCATAAAAATGCATTTCATCAATATTATAAGTACACTGATATATTGGAGCCGCCCCCAACTGTTAACCTGATGAGGAGTCCTGGGGTTGAGCCTGTCATCATCTCTCCGACTAGTGTAATAAGTTGATGACAATCAAACAGAGTTCAGCAACAATGGTAGTGGTGAAGTGACCATGTGGGTGACACGCATTAATCAGAGCCTTTTAAAGGGACAGTTCTATCGGTGTATTCTTTATCAAGTTGCCAACTATAAATCATCAAAAATATTGCCCCCAATAACATGTTTAAACTTGGTGGTGTTATAATAAAGGGACAGTTCTATCGGGGTATTCTTTATCAAGTTGGCAACTATAAATCATAAAAAATATTGCCCCCAGTAACATGTTACAACTTGGTGGTGTTATAATCATTTAATAATAGAGTTATATGCATAAACTGAAATATCCCTTTGAGTTTCGTTTCCCCAAAATATCCCGATAGAACTGACCCTTTAAGAGTATCTTTATCTTAGTTGTTCAGTTCTAATGCTTATTTGTTGAATCAATGATGAAAGCGTGCATATGTACACGGCATCAATTTATATCTGTAAACAGTTGAATAACATGTATGATCGAAATCAGACCAACTTGACCGGCACATTGTATGTTTGAGTTGCTATACCACAGCTTCTAAGGTATATCTTATCTATGTGTTTATATGTATTTCGCTCCAGTGCTGTGCTTGAATTTTCAATCAATGATAAAATTGCAGTTCGTTTTAAGCATTTCGCTATGGGATTTTCTTTGAGCATTTACACATTATTTCACCAGCTAAAATATATAATAACTTTTTATAGATACCTTCTTTGAGATGCATTTCAGAAGTTTGGTCGACAAAATGCAGAGAAAGATATGGATGACATACAATGAACAATGAACAATGAAGTTGTCGGCATACAATGAACATAAAAGTTGTCTTCCATATATTCCTCTGCATTATCTATATAGAAAAGATCGAAGAAATCGTACATTGGGGGTAGGAGGTTATTTCATGCTTTTATGTATATGTAAATTTAGATCTGTTATTTTTTTTGATATTTGATCAAACACACAGACCAGCCTAACTGACACATTTCCCATTTCCATTGCTATATACCGACATTATTGGTTATATAACAATGACACTTGTGATTCATTTTACGGTACAGAGCTATGTTAGGATTGAAATGTCACCAAAAAAATCATATATCATCATTTGTTATAAATATCGATGCAGTGTCTATTTGGGGTTGCCATCAAAATAATTCTGATATATCTCACTATAAGGGCCAATTTTGGGTAAACATGACATCTAAGTTATGATAGAATTAAAGGAGTGATTTTCTTTGCTAATATTCATTGATTCGTTTCAACATTGTTGTAAATGCGTTTAACATTTCAGTGAGCACATGGAATTAAAGATCCAGTTGGGGAAAATATCTTGGCACAAGTTTAATCAAATTCGATTTTGAGAACATTTGATACCGTTAAATAAACTCTAACTCAATTACAGTTTATAATTCCCTCTTTCAATTGAGAACAGAGAATAATTACATCACACAGCAAAAAGGTTTCATTTGTCCTTGTGATTTTAAATACAGAAAATGTTATTGTTCTTTCTAATGATCCGGGCTTTTCTTGAATGGCTTAATATGGTTTCGGATCATCTCTCAATGGGCCCAAAACAGAAATGTTGAATCAATGTCGAGTATAAAGATTAAGCGTATGTCAATAAGATGTACGAAGCATTAGTCGCCAGCGTTTTTACTACTCGCGTTCACGTAAAGGCCTCTTGTTCATACATGGTAACGCATTGAGTCGTGAAATTCAAAATGGCGGAGACATGCTCAGTTTTTGACCCAGTGGAGCAGGAATCCGGACTGGAGCGAAATTGATGTTTTGATTGACAGAATAGCGATAAAAGAGTGAAATAGACTCATGTCCCTCCGCGCATGACAATTTTGATTACTGAAAAGCGTGTAGGATTCCCGGAGAGATAGAACTGAAGAACAAAAATACCTCAATGACGTCATTGGAAAATGTAAAATTTTGAACCAACGGAAACGAATTATGTTTCTTTTTGAGTGCGAGAGTTGTTATCGGTGTTGAAGACGTTCTTAACATTTGTATACGCCAGTGACAGTTCGAAATTCAATTAATCAACAACGTTCATCGTTAAGCAGATAGGACATCAATGAACGGTACCAGTGTACTTTATGCATTGGTTACGTTGACTGTTCATCAATTTATAACCATTGGTTTTCTTCACACAAAAATATGACTTAAAACCAACTATATTTCAATAATATATTGAATTAAAAATATAAAAACAAAATGAACTGTCATGATGTCTTTTCCCAATTCCCTCAAACCCATTTACAGTATTTACTGTATATGGTATAGAATCTTATTGTATAGATGAATGGTTCAGCGAGCCCCTTCTTCTATGTTACAGTAACTGCTTCAGACTTTCTCCCCTCAGCCTCAGTCAAGGTGGTCCCGTACTGTAGAAATAATTGCCATGATTTCACGATATCAAGCAGTGAAGGAACAGCTTTGATGTCAAGTTCAACTCCTCTGTTCACAGATTACCCTTTTATACTGAGACCAAAATAAAAGTTAAATCTAGAAAAAAATACAAAAAGTGTTTAAAAGGAACATCAACTAATAAAGTCAATACTTGTTTCCATGGCAATGAACTTTTCCTGACACACTATCAACTGGTGAATGTTAATTAATTACCCAAATGTTAAGATGGTTTATCTGGTGATTTTAACTATGCTTCTATTTGATTGACACTGTTTGAAATCTATAAAAGTTGGATTTGGTAACTTTAACCGGTTGCAACCGGAATTATTGCTAGGTCGGTAGAGTATCCGGTCACCACATAGAAGACCGAGGTTCGATTCCCGAGACGTTAAAAGATGAGAGTTGTTGCTTCTTAGCCTCCTCAGCTTTATAAAGAGAGAACACTGCATTGACTGGCACTGTGGTGTAGCTGCCGGGAATACAAAACACAAATGAATAAGGAAGAGTTGTTCTTCCAATACAAGAACCGGGTTCTTAGTAGAACGTAATTCCACGGATTTGTCAACTTTTCAATTTATTGCAAGGGATACGACCTTTCAGCGTAAAAACTTACAACGCATTTGCTTTAAAGCTGTTTTAATATCTTCGCTGAAATGTCGCATTCCATGATTCAATAAAACAAAATCAAAGAACTCTTTCTTATTCATCTAGACAACTTCTAAATGCCTTAATACTAAAAACTCTTGATAACAGTGTCAGTATCTACGCCGAAACGATGCATTCCCTGAAAATAAAAACTTGATGAATCAACAGAACTTTCATCTAGACAACTAACATATGTTTCGTTAAGAAGTAACACATTACCAAAACCATGCATCAATGTATGAAGGACAATAAAGAAACCCCTTCCTGTATTCCAGATACCCAGAGTCACCCTGGAGAACCAGCAGGGGCGCCCGTGGAGATCCCTATAGAGAAGTTGGACAGCCACGCTGATGTCAGTCTTCTTAGACTCTTCGACAGACTGTGCACAGAGACAAACGTCCCCGGCTTCAGGAAATGCTTATGGTAGGTAGACAATATCATGTCAACAGTGTAGTTAACGCTTTACGTCAGCGTTCGAGAGATGTGTATAGAATATATTACACAACTGTTAATGATATACAATGTTTACGACACGAGTGCCTAAATATTAGTATTTCCCGAGCGAAAGCGGAGATAAAATACTATTTAGGCACTAGTTTCTTGATTGAACATTGTATGCCATTCACACGAATGTTTTATTCTGTTTATTACCGTAGTCGCGAAATTAAATGAAATACTAAAAAATCCTACTTCTCAGTGACGCAGGACTAGCCATAACCGCCGGCCCATTTAGAACGCAACCTCATAGACGAGCCGTCACGCCAAAGCATTGTTTAAAACATGACGTCACAATGAAAAAGTGATATGTTGCCTAGAAAATCCTATTAAATATATGAACCCAGATATGACTGCCCTCGTTGGTATTAAATTCCCATAGACCCTACCCTACTGCTACATAGGTATGGTCTATGAGTATATATGATTTTATAACGCTGTTTTTAAGGATAACATGTCCATTAGGTCATGTATTTATTTCACATATATATATGTAAAATTTCCATATCAGGGATGATATATACAAATCCACAAAGAGAGTGTACTTTTGCAGAAGTATAATCCTTACTATAACGTTGTTACATATGTCAATCATAAAGCTATGAAACGTTATAAACGTTTGACAATATTCGCCTTTCTTCACTGCGATTCCCGTTCAAAAAGCCTTCAATCTTGTTTTGAGCCTAGTTTCATCTTAAACAATATAATTTTCCAATAAGAGAGTGTGCTGATGAAAAATTGTAAGAACCTTTAATTGATAAAATCGTGTGTAACATATTTAACTTAAAAGCAGTTTACTTACCTTTCATTATACTACAAAAAGGCAGCAAAATAGCTGAAAAAAATATTTTAGGTTTACATTGATGATTTGTAGGCCTCTGGACGTTTCACAAATACGTAAGGGATAAAACGTGAGGATATCGCTTACACAATATAGAAACAAGAGTTTAATTTCTCAAAAATGATTACAAACAAAGTACTTGTACAGAACATGATTAGCCTACATGTATTTGTGAAATTCTTCACAGTATTTTGTATAAAGATGACTCGAATGCAAGTTAAATATCTTGTAGACGTCACTGAGACGAACGGTAGTTTGTGAATACGTTTCATTGGTTTTGATGTGAATACGTTTCATTGGTTTTGATGTTCTGATCACTTCCCAATTATACAAAGCAAATTGTTTTTGATTAGCCATTCTTTGAACAAGGTATTCTACATCATATAGATTAAGGGTTCTGTCATCTCAACATTCAAATAGGACGGTACAGATGAAACCCGTAACATATGTCAAGCAGCTTTAAGAGCTTATGGACTTTGTCAAACTCACTTTGACATCAGTTGTCAAGGGAACATTTCAGTTAGCAAATTACATTACACAAGAAAATGGGATAACTTTTATATTCATGCGCATGTCGGGGGAGCATTAGTTGTCGTCATCGTTGGTAGGCAGGTTTTGTATTAGACGTGCTATGAATAATAACTGCCCCCTGACGTATCATCATACGTGTCGGCACACATACGATCAGCTTGTCCAGCTATTTAATAGTCCGCCCGATGTATAGACGGCCAGGCCTGTCAACTCAATTTGGTGACAATTAAATAATGACTTCTCCCTCCAGAGTAATGGCTGACCCTTTGAGGCTCTTGTGAGACGTTCTGCGCTGTATGTTCACTCTTTATGGCAATATTTGCTCGTGTTTAAATTCTTTCTTGATCTTTTGATACTCCTGCGACTGATGTAATTATTTTATGACATCAAAAGATTTCTTAATCGGGAAATCAAGAAGAAGATTGAACTATGTCCACTCTGCCATGTTATTTGATTAAGAAAACAGTCGTGTAATTAAGAAAGTTACATTTCATTTGAAACTTTAAACATATTTTGATAGATTTTCATTATTTGAAGAAGATCGTGATAGTTTTTTGTTGTATTGTCTAATCTCATTAACTATCTGTGCATTGGAAGCATAAACTATTTCATATATCAAATCAAGCTTCTAATTTATTGTATTATGAATAACATTTTTCACAAAGTTCAAAATGTTTACAAAGGATTTTCTCTAGTACATCTGAAAAATATTATTACTAATTCTAATGACTTTCATCCTTCAGATATGTCTTTGTGTTTACAAATTGGTATTTGATGAAAAATTACAAAGTATAAAGAGAAACCATTTCGTCTTACAGGAGCTCGACCAACTAATGGGACCAGACTCGGCTGATTTCATGACGACGAAGAAGAAAACAAAGATGTCACAGTATCACGTCAATTAGCTGACGTCAGTTTCACTGATATTTAAGCCAGCCAAGTTCTAATGAGAGCTGTTTCCTTATTTCTTGGACTTTTTCTTTCGTTGAATCTTATATTAAAATATATATTTTATACCATCGAATTGATGTAGAACACGACAATAAGACGTTCAACTCCATGACACTTAATACTGATCATATCCAAAAAACGTTTTCCGAAATAAAAATTTCTTAGAGGCGAAATATTGTCCTTTTTCATTGCCACAGCCCTGACCCCGTCGATTGAAATCAAAACCCTTTTTCTATATGATGAAGTCTAATCAAAGTTATCTTTTTAAGATCAGTATCAAATGTCACAAATACTAACCAATACCTGTCCATTGCTGCCAGTCTACGAGTAACCAACCAGGCAGGATCTATAAGTAACCTCCAGACACGTGTATCAACTGTATCTGTAACCCCATGCCAGAGAGCCAGAAAGTCAAGTGCCCGGATATTGAAGAGCTCAGCCTCCCTTGTAGCAAGGCGAGAAATAAACATGTGATAGATCAAACCTTCTTGTCGTACTTCCTCATATTCAATGTCTGTCCAGAGTCATTCTCTCCCCACAGAGGCAGCTCAGTCATACCCGAGCTGCCTCTGTGGGGAGAGAATGGTCCAAAAATGGACGACGCTTTTACAGAAGTGCTACACTATAAGCATGTGACACAACACGTGTCGTGCAGGTATGTCTCCTACTTTCAACAACCATAATCATCTGTTTTGAGAAGACATTTCTGACTTACGTTATAAATTACGTTAATACTATACAATAATAGACTAGTCATGAGGTCAATACCTGTTTTTATTGAACCGAGGAAAACAATATTGGCCGACGACGTAAGCTATTACTGCACTGGTGGTGGGGGAAAAGGAATTCGTATTCATTCTATCGGGGATTTCGTCTATTGTTTTGGAGGTCTCTCGTTTCTCGTAATAACCTCCCATTGGGAAGTCAGGGCATGATATTCGCATGTAAGACCTACTCGTAGGTTGGAATTGACTGTTTTTATGATCGAAATGAACGACTCAACCCTAAAGTCGGCAGTCTTCTGAAAAATATCTTCAAAGCTGAATGCTTCCAAGGTGGATTCGGACTCTTAACCCCCTGAAGCGTAAACAAGCGCACTCAACACTAGCTACAGACTAACAGGTCAGACAGAAGTGAAGGCTATGTTATTATTATTTTTCGGTCTTAAAGCAATTTGTTATCCAATTGCCCTTTATTTCCATTTTCAAATGCATCCAAACATTCATTTCAACACTTTTTAACACTTATATTAGCCTAAAAAACACGAGAGTGAGGTTGTGCTTGTGATTACAAAACTTTGTGATAGCTTCGTGTTGAAATCCCAAGCATAACCTCACTCTCGTGTTAAACCTTAACATAGTCACCATGCGTAAAAGCTCAGTGGTCGAGCGTGAACAGAAACAAGAGTCGCTCACATTTTCCTTTATATCCTTTGGTATGGCATAACAGAGATTCGAACCTCGAGCCTCTTGACTTTTCAAGGAAATTCCACTATGATATAGAAAAAATCATATGTGGCAAAGACTATGAAGAATTTTTATAAAATGGACTGGCTGCTTCAAAACATAAATCCTCCCCCTCTCTCTTTCTCTCTCTTACTTATTTTCAACTATACTTGTTTTTTCCCTCTCATTTAAAAAAAACAAAACTTTAATATACTGACACAGTTTTAAGAGGCCACAATATTTGTTACTTATTGTCAAAAATATGTAATGCGATTCCGCACCACGCAGGATCGTATTCACTGTTAAAATCGTGGTAACTTCTGTGTAATAAAAAGGTTTATCTGTAAAAAAAACAAAAAAAAACGTTTTAACGAAGCACTTGTCAAAGAGTTGACAAAAGATCTCAGAAAAGACACGTGCAGAATCTTTGAAGATTTTAACAATTAATCATTTTCTTGGACGATAAATCTAAACTAGACGGTCTTTGACTACTAAAGCAAATGTGAAAAACGTTATATCTTTATCAAATTTGAAGATGATGACAAGACTTTCTTTTGATTTAGTAATACTTGCTTGATGGGTGACGTAGTCGGTAATAAGAATTTTTGCGATGTAAGCTTAGAAACATTACTTGCTTAATTTAGCATCTCCATTGTTATGAAGTTAGGAAACATCAATTGTTAAAATGCCTCTTCACTTATTCTAAAACTAAAAGCCTAACTGTTAGGAATTTGTGAAAAATAAAATAGGCACGCCTTGCCCTGTGCTTGAACACCAAACCGTTTAATTAGGGTTAAAGAATAAGAATATAGCGTTAGAGAAGGACGGGCTTACATGTTTGAATACCGTGGACATCGTGCATTATGGGGCTCTATTGAATAACACACATTCCTAAATCAAACATTGAACGACAGTATATGCTCTAAATATATAATGGTTTAAGGAATAAATGACCAACTTCTTCATTGTGTATGTCACTTTCTAACTATCTATCCACACGTGCAGTTGTCCTAAAAACCTTGCTGTCTTCGTTTTATCTTAAACAAGATGTATTTACCTGTTTGGGGTACCATGTAGTGAGATGCTGTTGATTGTCAAGCTCTTCTCTTAGTTGATTTGATGGTGTAAACTTAAAAACTCTTACAACCATAAAGAAATATCAAAACAACTAAAAAAATATGTTATTGACTCTTTTCACCAATTTAGCAATATGAATAAAATATTCTTTTCATTCATGAAAAGCAAAATAATTCTTATAACGCAAACAAAACATTGAATTCTCACGTCAAATCTCAGCATCTAGCATTCACAAACTGTAACGTTTATTTGAGCCCACGTCTCTCAACATGTAGATGTACAACCTCAACACAAAAACTCGTGCCAGTGCTGATGTAGGCGGAAGTGCTAGTAACGGTCCAGATGAGCTGGTGAATAGAGCTATGTGGCTGGAGGACCGGAGTTGTCAGGTCGAGGAGACGAGAGGAGATGTTAAAGATCTCCCTCTCTGGAGACCGATACAGTGAGCAACCTGCTCCTCACACCGACACAGCTGGCCCGACACTGCTCCGGAGTCTGGAGAGAGGGTAACTCTTGGACGAACATCTAGTTAAAGGGGCAGTCTTACCGGGGAAATTTTTTTTACACTGGATACAAGGCGAAAGGGTAGGGCTGAAAGGGCATCATGTCTCCCGTACCCTAGTGGTTAGTCTAACACTTAGACTCTGAACGTAAATTATCCATAAATATTTATCTAAAAAAATAATTTAAATTAAAAGCTGACTAAGTATTCTTTATTTCCTAATTTGAGGTCTCAAGTCTACTGTTAGACTTGTTTGAGCTTTATCTTACGTTAGAGTACGACTGACAGACTTCGTGGTGATGTTAGCAATACGCTCAGATTATAGCTGATAACATTTTGATATTATTAAAACTGCTTGAAAAGTCAGCATAAATATATTCTCTTAGGCGCCTTTCTTATATGTAATAAAATGATCATTTATGAAAATAATTAGTTTTCAGAGACTGAATTTCAGTCCTACTGGTGATGTCTGTTTTCAGAGACTGAATTTCAGTCTACTGGTGATGTCTGTATCCCTGCTCGGGCACTCTTTGCCAAGAAATTCTCAAATCAAAGTGAGGTCGTCATTGGGTTTTGCTTTAAGATTTGATAGTGACTTCATACAACTGATTTGCCAAGAAAAAGTAACATTAACTTTTATTTGAAGATATCAAAAATACATGTAAATGCAACTCTTTTATGGTTTCATTAAATCCATTATCAAAGAGGAAGAGTATACAAATACACTCTCCCAAAATAGAAACGCTTAGGGGATCTTGAGACTTTTTTGATGGTGTAAAAAAATAAAACATTATAAATATGATATTTCCTTTTCCTCATTGTTATTTCTTCAAAAACGTCATTGTTATTTTATTGTTAACTGCTTCGGTGCACAAAAGCGTAATTGTAAACTTTGTATTGATTTGAGATGCATGTGAAGACGTTTTTTGAAAAACGTCATTTAAAAAATATCTAAAGCACAATTAATAAGAGTAAGGACTAGATCATGTGGTACCATTAACCAGCCAAAGTCACACATTGTTTCAAATTTTGTAACGAAATTTGACATGGGATAACTGTGTTCATTATGCAACGACAATGTATCAATAATGAAAACGTCGTCGTACGTCAAAGTGAAACTGAAAATTCATGATTCGCAGATGTCTGGCATGAGAATGTTCATTATCACACACATTGTGCCATTTTGGTTGATTCCATCCTGCTACATCTGGGGATATGTCTCTGCGTTATGCTACAACTTATCCCCTGATATCATTCTACCGTATTCTGCCGTATCGCTGACGGGGTGTTACTCAGCGCTATTTATAGCCTGTCTGTTTTCAGTCAAACTATTTCGAACTCCGTACACTGATGTCTAGCGATGCCTCTCGTTGAAATCTTATAGAACGCAGTTTGGAGCTAAGCCGGTGCCTGCAGCGAGACATCAGTTATATTATCTACTAGCACTCCCATTGGTTAATTTGAATCACGCGGTGAGCATGCGGAACAAAGCCCAGGAACCAGTTTGCTGCTATCGCTGAAAGGGCATCATTTGATTGGCTTGCTATATATAGCGATACGGCAGAATACGGTAGAACGATATCAGGGGATAGGTTGTAGCATAACGCGGAGACTTATCCCCTGATGTAGCAGGATAGGTTGATTCCTGCAAGCCACTTCCGTCCAAAAGAGCCAAAGAAGAGTGTATCAAAGAGTTGCCACCAAAACCAAAATCCTCCACATCCGGGTCACAAACTTGTTTCATTCTCTTATCAAAGTTATACAGATTATTAAAACATCCTTGGTTTGAGTACAAAAGTCGACCAAACTTTAAGGAACCGTTTCGACCACAAAGGCCAGTTATTGCAATTGTTTTGGGTGGCTTTAAAGTACACAATCGTATAAAGTGGCGTTTTAAATCCAAATTCGTGACCCTAAGAATATTTAGGGATGTTTAACTCAGTAACAAAATACCTAATTCGTCATTACTAACAATTTAACATAACGTATCTTAAAGGGGCAGTAGCACGTTTTTTGATAATTTTAAAAGTTTCACTGATAATTGTAAGTTAATGCTAAATGTATTATTTTGACATTGCCCAAAATCTAATTACACAAGCCAATCATCCATAGTCAGAGGACAAAGTATGAAGATTCTCATAAAATCCATTGGAACACCTTTAATTCATTTTATGTAAGAAAAAGGAATGGCATGGCTAAACTTTATGTTATATATTTGAATTATTACTGCTCCGTTAAGTTTAAATACATTGTCTTTCAATTGAAACCAATTATTTTCATTTTTTTGACATCACCTTATATTCCCCCTAAAAACGTGCTACTGCCCCTTTAAGATTGATTTCCGTTGGGAAAATAGTTTATTGTTAATTGGTGGTTTTGAGAAATTTAAGCAGCAAACCACAACTTCAACAATGTCCATGAACTTCACCTACATAAGATTGTGGATCGACAGAGGAAGTATTTCAAGCATGATAACTTGATTACAGAACGTCAGACGGCTTATTACCCTACCTTTTTAAAGCCATAAAGCTGTTAATGATTTCTCAAATACTTCAGTTTAAGCCAAATAGAATATCAAAGGTGTAAACTCAATCAACGTGTACGTCAACGTGCACAAACATACTAACGACTGGTTATTACGTATACATTGCAGTAAGAGTAGGGACGAATTGCATTAATGGGACACCATCAAATTGTCCATTTGTTACCATATAGATGCCACACAAGAATTCTTGCAAATCATGCCACATAGTGACTTACTTCAGCGCCATCTTGCTGATTACAAAGCACTGAAACATACCTAAAACTAATTTCAACGTTTTCTATAGACATGTAAATTTTCGCTTCGTTAGCATAGAAATTAAATGATTTATTTTCTTTTAAGGTGAAGCAATATGTAGTCTTTCGAAAAAATACATATGCGTTTCTTTTTTGGGAGAGCATATAAAAGAATATTTTTTTGCAGATCGATTCAAATCTTTGTAAAACCAATCTAAGTCTCATAACATGTAGCCAGCGGGAATCTTAACTTAATCATCTTTATCTTCTAAAACATAGCATCTGTCATCAATAATCCTAATTCAGATCATTAAGGTACAAGTTGTCACTTAAAAGAATTACGGACCTTTGAAACATCCTTAATAAGATCGTTTTTTTTTAAGTTTAAATTTTCATTATCTTGGAAAACAATCGTACCAGTAAACTGTGCAGTAGTATCAACAACATTCCGGTATTTGTACTTCTATTGTATCGTTGTTTTCTCATAATACTCTTGCTTCTTTTCAATTGCAGGGATTAAATATAGAAACCAGTCTATTGTGAAATCATACATAAACGCATTGTTTTACAGTCTTGATTGATTAAATTTTCATGCAAAACTGAGGCAAATAGGAGAGAGTATAAGTATTTTTCTTAACGATCGACAGATGGCTCGATTTGTCATTATCACCAATGAAAGCATTGTGATCCAAGTTTGCATCGTTAGCGACGCAACATTAATTTCTTGAGCACCTATTACACAAAAATATATCACAAATTCATTGAATAAGGAAATTTATAGTTAATTGGTTGAATTATTGTCCATGATGCACAGAACGCATGATAACCTCAAAGGGGCAAAGCACTTTGCCCCGAGTGATCTTAAATATTTCTTTAGTGTAAGAGTTATCAATTAGTCTTCATGAGCAAATATCGTAAAATAGAATTGTAATTGTCATTCTATTTTTCTAGTATTTTTTAAATTTTAAAAGTGAACTTTAAAATTATATCATAAGATTTGTGTTTCATTTAGAAACACATATACATGTTTTTTCTTTGATATTTTAACATTAGTTTGATATTCATCATAGTTTTTATTTTATCCTTAAACAAGCCCGACAAAGATAAGATGTTTGTAAAATGTTAAATTTTATCTTTAACACCAATCAATTTCTTTAATTCTTTCATATATTTAATGATTTCTGATAGTAATGACAGATAGTTCTTGGAAATTCGTATATAATAATCATGGAATTTTTTGGATAAGAACTTCGACAATATAGATTCATGACATATAAAACATATTTTCCTCCTTTGCATACTGAGCCAAGGTGTTTATTATTTGTTTAGTTTTCATAAGGGTGCCTGTGAGCTGCATGACACTTTTAAAAAACTTTTTGTATTGTATACGTAATGGCTTATTATAGGTGTTACATATCACATTTGTGTGTCTTTTCGCATGGGGCGCTTTGTCCCAAACTACAGGGAAAAGTGCACCGTCTTTGTAGAAATACATTTTCGTTAAAATCTCTTTATGCTGGCATGGTAGGTTAAAAATCACTTGTCATACAATAGTTTATCTAATGAGAATTAGACACATGCTGCAAGTTGCATTCTAAACATGTCAATATGCACAGAAAACAAACTGATAATTTAGGGGGCGCGCTTTGCCCTGGTCTCCCCTACTGACGATTGATGTCCACGGGTTGAACAAATAGCGAAAACAATATCAATAAACACATGTGTAACCTCAGACTGAAATTATAGAAAAATCTATAATATTATTAGAACTATTATTTAAACGGCCAGTTCGAGCAGGTATTTTTTGTTCCACAAATATTCGGGAGGGAATTCCCTTTTGCACACGACACGTCAAATTTTATATATTCGATTTGTTTTCAATTTTTTATGTTAATAACTATGTCAAGTTTGGTAATTAGTTCTAATCCGCCCTTCAAAACAAAAAAATAGCGAAAATAACCAAAGCTACTGACAAGCACTTCGAGCGGTTTATTTTTTGTGGAAACGAAATTCAGGACTTTCCTGTTAACTAATATATACGATTTTTACATGATTAATTCACACTTAATTTCAAATATGTTCATGAGGTTATCATTTCAGTTGTTCATGATTTAACAATTTGACAAAGAATAAAGTGTATCGCCTAAAAAAAGAAAAACATCGGGAAATGAAGCCAATCATCGGAGCTACGAGCGTGAGATGCATCACTGGCATTTACTGCCACAAAAAATTGTCTTTACTGATAACTTTTATTATGAATCACGTGTAAACATGTCCCTCTTCTATCAATCAATTATATTTTCTTGATTTACTCAATGATTTAGCATGAAATAGTACATTTGTTTTCTCGAAATGCTAACAATTCAAAATGGCGGAGGAAAGCCGATCGAACTCGAAGCCTTGATCATGGCGGCCACTAGGATTATTGTCAGCTGATTGTTTGGTCGGTGTTGTAGTTACTTGAATGTTTAAATTGTAGGAGATTTGTTAATAATGTTTGCATAAGAAAATATCACAGACAGACAGATTGTTTATTGAAATCTACATATGACACCTAAAATGGCTAGGCTCAATCAATATGACAGTTGATTCGCATTGGCTTTCGAATTTTAAAAACATTCGTCAGCGCTACCGCTCTCCCAATTATACACAGTACGTTTTGCACTTTTCCGAACATAAAAACTTCATGTGAATTTAAGTGACTAAGAAATATTTCTGAAGAAAAAAATGTTTTACTATAAGTGAGGTTGTGCGTACTGCGAAGTCGAGGGCGACCGCGAAAGTTCGACGGAAATTCGCATGCGAGTAGACAAGAGAGAAATGTCAAGCAGATTTATTTGAGAGACATTGCCCCAAAATTAACCTGAAATCTAAAATAATTTTACGGATTTTAACTGGATAACCATTCTAAAAATTTGCTTTACAATCATGAGTTGACATGTCACTGCAATAGGCAACTGATTTTACTGTTGTTCACACGACAAATATTCTTCTAAGGATGATATGACCCTTTTACACATATAACCATGTAAATTCCATGATATTAACGTAGTGACTGTTTTTAAAAAGCGAAGGGCCATTGTCGAATTTTGATGGGCACTGAAAACATAGGTCCCACCCAGAATTATCCCTGCACACTACATTGCATTTTGGGAAGGGACATTTCTCGTTCTATTTATAGACTGCTAAACAAATGACGCGCTGTGTCTAAAAATAAGTTCGTTAGCAGTTTAAGCTAATCGGTGAAAACCTGCTCGAACTGGCCGTTTAAAGAGCGAGTTTAAATTAAACAATAATCCATTTCGTTTCCTCAAAGCTACGATACTCCAAGACTTCACCAATTCGACGGTGGTATTTGTACTTGGAAACAAAGTTATGTGAATAAAGTTTTTAAATGCAGTTGTAAAACTGAAATCTTTATTAGTCTTGTTTTTAAAATGTTATTGTTAGTCATGAATGAACAAATCTGACACGGTTCAACACAACGTTGTAGGGTCCCGCCATATCCTGTCGTTAATAAATAACGTATTTGATGTTGAGAACTACAAAGATTAAACATACAAATATAGTATATATAGTATAGTAAACCAGTATTGTCATAAATAAAGGGAGAAGCAGTTGTATTTACCATTTCGAACGTTTCATTAGTCATTACAATCGGTTGGAATATTTGAAAATAATTCATGTCTTTTAATGAACATATCTTACGCATCATATACCTTATATCATTTGAAAAAAATGCATTTTCACTATTTCCTTTAGGCAATTAGATATTGATGATGCTAATTTCAGCATTTTTTACTTTCTCTTTTGCCAATCTCAAAACAATCGACTATTATGTGTATCGCCTGATATTGCTTATATAGATTAGAGGGAATTGAGACTAATATATCTGGAAATTCACTCCGAAATTCACATATCAAATGGGGGCATTAATTCTGATATATACATGTTTTTAATCCTTGAAATTATAAGGTGTACCCCTTGAACTCCAATAACTGTTTACAATGCATTACACAAATATAAACGTGAGAATCGGGCAATATTTATTCAGATCAGATACAATTGATTAACTTGTAATCATTTAAAAGACCATTCTAATGTTTCAGATGTGCATGACGATAAATAAAACATTTTCTGTATTCTATTTTGTTTATTTTGTTAAGGTATTACCATCAATACTTTTGTCTTTCGAAACAATGATTGTTCACAAAATGTTTTTGTGTTTTCTTTATGCTTGAATCAACGGGTAAAAGTAGACTCAAACCTTACAATACCTCAAGGGCATTTAGTTAGTGTTTTATTGATGACAATATATTTATCAAATCGCCGATCAATATCCGTTTTAGATTTAATCTACAAAGATCTCACAATAAAACCAACCGGAAGTGACCTGTATGGCGTGACGGCAGCCATTATTGAGTCCCGTCTCCGCGCCACCGACCAATCGGAAAGAGCGGTGAGAGCTATGCAAGCACTGTCAAAATTGAAACCGGAAAGAAACGAAAGATGAGCGCCCTTTTCGGTCAAGCATCGTGAACATAAAACTGCCAAATTGGCTTTCATTGAGGGGGATTTCCGCCAGGAGAGTGCAAGGACTCGGGCAGTAATTTCTTTTGACCCCTCGTAATCGAGCAAAGGTCAAATATGACGTCAGAGATGATAGCGACTGAACACTGATAAAGCCGCCCCTGGAACATAATAAGATTCGAAATATGTGGCTCTTTTGCCTCCTTTAAATATATTTGAAATCAATGTATATTGAGGTGTCCCAATGTATCATAGTCAATGTGAATATTGATTTTAATTAACTTTTTGTAAATTTCAAGTGTTATTATGGTTCATGTGATCACGTACCAAGTAATAAAGTTATAACTTTGCGTTAATTCTTTCATAAAAGTATTAAACAAAAGAATTCCTATTCTACAGATGTCGTCGTCATTAAGTTGTATTAATATTCAAAAATCATATATTCATATGATCAGTATTTGTTTCAATATGTATATGAATATTATTTTGTGTAAACTTGGAATGATACTCAATATCATCCATATACAAAGTGGATAGTATTTCGATAACTGTTACAGTCGCGATATAATTCACATAAATTTCCCATTTACCACTTGTCAATGTCATTTGAATAAACCTGCTTAGATTATTTCTTCATGTTGAATTAATGCAGACTGTCAACTTGTCAAAGTGTCATCGTGTTTCAATCGTTTGTTTTTTCATTCCAAAGTTGGTGTACACACCCCGTGCCAGCCTCGGAGCCAGATCATCAAATCTGACACGTGTGGGTGTACTGTCTTGTCACCGCTTGATTATCATATTGAAGGTTAGCTCCATCAACACAACACTGTCTTATCAATGTAGTTACATGACGTAATCCACTTACGTTAGCCGAACGGGGTCTTTGCTTTCCTTTCTCATAGCATATGATTTAGTTCCTTTTAATACATAATTCAGAAAACTGTTTGATTCGCCAACCATAATCATAAATTCACTGATTAGTTAAATCGCCGTTTTGATTTTTTGCAATTAAGGTTTCATTAAAATCATCATATTGACTTAATGTTTAAATGTTTTCGAACACCGTTGTAACTGCAAAATGTAGGCCTATTCCTTAATAAAATACGATTGTCGTACAATATCATATGATATGCACTGACTCCTAGCTATGTATTAATTAAAACGCCAGTCTAACATTTCATTCATAGTTTTGTATCAAAATGTTAAATACATTTAGATGCCACTGATTATAATAAAGCGAACCCTCGGGGTGATTGCAAAATTCTCAATCGCCCGTTATTTTTACTTGATGTCTCATTGACTTTATAATCAGGACGGTACTTAAAATGTCGTTCATTCGCTTCCTGGTATAAAATTAGAGAAAAACACAAAATGGCGTATCCATGTCCCCAATCCCATGTGGCTGACGGAGCTTCGCAGGGTAGGTAGGTGGCTTTCTCTGGTCTCTTCATACAGGGTACAGCTGGTGAATCATTTACCTAGCAGGAAACTTACATGAAACCTTTCTGATATGTATCTCGATCTAATCGTTTTTGATTTTTATACTTTTCACCTATGATGATAAATTCACATGGTAAATCAATCAATCTAGATCTGAATTCTTAAAGGCTTTTAGATGTTTTAAAGGGGCAGTAGCACGTTTTTTGATAATT
The DNA here is from genome assembly GCA_916613615.1 of Steromphala cineraria. Classification (NCBI taxonomy): domain Eukaryota; kingdom Metazoa; phylum Mollusca; class Gastropoda; order Trochida; family Trochidae; genus Steromphala; species Steromphala cineraria. The sequence goes on from OU744729.1 coordinate 4,271,361, forward strand.
TTATATTTCAAATATTTCACTGATAATTGTTATTGCTAAATGTATTATGTTGACAGTGTCAACAATCTCATTACACAAGCCAATCCCCCATAGTCAGAGGACAAAGTATGAGGATTCACATAAAATCCACTGGCGGCCATTTTTTGTTAACACCTTTAATTCATGTTGTGTAACAAAAAGGAATCGCAGGGCTAAACTTTACGTTATATATTTGAATTATTACTGCTTCGTTTAGTTTAAATACATTGTCTTTCAATTGGAACCATTTATTTTCATTTTCCTGACATCACCTTATATTACCCCTAAAAACGTCCTACTGCCCCTTTAACGTTCAGGAATGAAACGTGTATCTAACCTATATCTTGAAATTTATTTGTGGTTAGAATAAGTATCAAAGTAAATAGTGAACAAGGCATCTACAATCAGTGCATGAAGTCTGTCCCATAACCCGGAGGTAGCACGCTTGAATAGCAATTCCAACATAATCCTCTAAAATGTAATTTTCGTACCACAAATGTCACGTTACAGGATCGCAAATAAAATGTTATTACGATTAAGATGAAATGTAATTAAATCATCGTTCAAACTGTTATTAGATTCTTTATGAAAATGAGAAATCTTGTTTAAATAATGATTAAATGTGTTTGGTTTAAACAAGTTCTTCCTCCTGGATCTTATATATTTATGTTTGAAATCCTATCTTGGAATTTGCTTGTATAACATATTTTTTATTTGAATAACATTACATAATCCAAAAAAGTAGTTTCATTGTGTACAAACTATTTTATTGTTTAGAATCAGCACGGTTATACAGTGACCGTCATACACATAACACATGGTGCAACATCTGCAATATAATTGAAATATGTGTAAGAAGTCTTGTCTCATCTTCCTCTCCCCACACATAACTGACGAGGTCATGTACATCTGTGAGCCTTGTTGTAGTTCCACCTAGAGTCGCGTCACAATGAGTGATGGTCCTGTCTACCTCAGTAGGTAATTAAGCAGGTAATATTACCTCTCACCAGGTTACCTGTATTCTCTGTATGTAACTACCCACCGGATCAATAGATGATACACATCTTTTCCGATATATACAAACGAGAACGAGTGGGGGAGATGGAGAGAGAGAGAGATGGGGAGAGAGTGAGAGAGAGGGAGAGGGGTAGAGAGAGGTAGAGAGAGAGTGAGAGGGAGGGGAGAGAGAGAGATAGAGAGAGAGAGGGAGGGGAGAGAGACAGATGAAGAGAGAGAGTGAGAGGGAGGGGAGATGGAGATGGAGAGAGAGTAAGAGGGGGAGAGGGAGGGGTAGAGAGAGATGGAGAGAGAGAAAGATAGAGAGAGATGGAGAGAGAGAGTAAGAGGGAGGGGAGAGAGAAAGATGGAGAGAGAGAGTGAGAGGGTGGGGAGAGAGAGAGAGAGAGTGAGAGGGTGGGGAGAGAGAGGGTGAGAGGGAGGGGAGAGAGAGAGAAAGAGAGAAAGAGAGAGAGAGGAACAGGGAGGGAGAGGGAGAGGGTGAGGGAGAGAGAGAGAGAAAGAGAGAGAGAGAGTGAGAGGGAGGGGAGAGAGAAAGATGGAGAGAGAGAGAGAGACAAAGAGGTAAAGGGTGAGACAGAAATATTGGTAGTACTACGCATGAGACTAGTGTTCCAAGGCTAGATTGTAATAAGATATAGCATGTAAGAAGCAATGGCAAAACAACATGGACATCCCATATAAGACATATTTTGTTCCCCCATGGTTTTGGCTTTATTTGGATGAATTATGGAAATATTGATGTTTTCTTATATACTTTTAAGAGGCAAGCTATTTATATGTTTTATCAAGATTATCATTCTTCTCGTGATAGTTCGTGAATGGTTGTTATTATAACTTCAGCCAGAATTTGTTTGTCTATTCAGACTATATAATTAAGATTTAACAAATATTTTCATCAAATTAAGACTTGTTTGCTGAATCTAATGATAAATAAGGTATTAACATGCATATCGGAAAAATTAAAAGATTGTGTCCGATTTGTAAATCAGCATTTGAAAATGAAATACATTTATGATTGTGTGTCAGTCATATTCCGACATCAGACGAATAAACTAAAATCCAAAAGAAACGATCCCGATAGATCTCGATAGAACAAAAAATATAACAAAACTATATTTTTGCACATTAACCACTGCATTTTGCGCATTTAAGCGATGTGTTTCTTCAGATAGTGCCTTAGCATATATAAGAATGGTGTCATTTTTTAATTATTTTTCGTGATTTTGGATGTGTGCGAAAAAACAAAAGGGGACGTTTCTTTTGGATTTTAGTTTATATTCCTGCGTTGTATATATTTTAAAAAACACCTTCTGTGTTGATGGTTGTTTTGAGCTCTAGAAAAAATATCTTGGTATGCAATCTGTTTATCATAATCGTTGTAATTATATGTTAGAAATAACGATGATTTGGATGGAACATATTTAACATATGTATTGAGCTTAAACAGTTTTAGGAGATCATGATTCCAAAAGAAACTTTATTACAGTGATTTAAATTTGTTGAAAACCTCACTGTGCTATCCAAAATACAGATGTTTTTAAGTAAACATATAAGTTGGTAAAACGTTTCTCTTTAAATTAGGAAGTCTTATTGTCTATGAATACATATAATCTGTGAACATGCTGAAACAGTAGATAAAGCAAGCTTCCAAACGCAAACTAATAGTCCTTTTTGGGGGGATTTTGTATAAGATACGTTAAAACCACGCAAAAAAATTAGGAAGACTTTCGTTGTCGAAGGCTCGGAGGTAGGAACATAGAGTGAGTGGGGTTTTGTTAGTCTAAAAAAACATACACTTAGTTCGTAGCTAATATATTGAATCATGTCAATTCTATGAACTCTTATGCTCTAGAACTGCCATGGTCTTTCACGAAATCTTTATCAAAATTGATTGATCAATTGTGAAGAATTGGTAGATGTGGAAAGCGATTGATAAACCATCCATTTTTTTGAACATTTTATGACTGATTCTTTCAGTTTGTTCCGTCTTGGTTGATTTTATTCTTGTCTATATTGTTATTTTTTCCTAATCTAACAGCATGGAAAACGGTTGTTTAGCTGCCCTCATAGAACTCATTTCTACCTTAACTTAATGTTGCTCTTCAATATTGCTCTAGACAGTGAAGAAAGAAGATGGCTGCCACTGGGATTGTCCGCCTGATGGTCACGTGTTGCTTCCTGCTAATGGACCTTCAGATTATTTTCGGATTTGTAAGTATGTAAAGTTAAGTCATTTCAATATATATTTAGAAATATCATCGTAATATATATTTACAAGTTGTCACCAAGTCACTGAAAGAAACCTAAATAGACTCTCTTGTGTTTATTAAAGGAGTAGTGGTTCGTTTAAGGGGAAATATAAGATGATATCAATAAAATGAAAGTAATTGGTTCCAATTGAAAGACAATGTATTTAAACTAAAGGAAGCAGTAATAAATCAAATATATAATTGAAAGTTCAGCCATGCGATTCCTTTTTCTTACACAAAATAATTAAAGGTGTTCAAACAAATATGGCCGTCTATGGACTTTATGTGAATCTTTATAAATTGTTCTCTGACTATGGATCACTGTTTTGTGTAATGAGAATGTTGACACTATCAAAATAATACATTTGGCATTAACGCACAATCATCAGTGAAAATTTGAGAATATTAAAAAGTGCTACTGCCCCTTTAAACTTAAAGAGACACAATGTGACGTACGTGCACCAAATGTTATCGATGGTGTTATTACGTCACTCGTAGTGTAAAGTATCAACATAAACTTCTCTTATAAGAATGTGATTAATATCAGCGCGGGCCAAATCTTCCATTGTAATTTTGAAATGTTATCAAAAGCGGAAAAGAAAGATTGAGGTGACAGTGCTCGACACATTGCTGTAGATTCATGTAAATGAGAAGTGGTTTCGACATATTCACGATCACACAGCTATGGTTTGATTTTCATGGAAAACTATATAGCAATATATTTGGCGTTAAAGATATATATGTGAGAGATTTTCAGTATTTCATAGCACTTTTGATCCTCATCAAAACAAATCAAACTATAACCCATTAAAATCACGTAGAACCCTGTGTAGAATTTAAGGACTTAAAGAATGACAATGCTTTTAACTTATTTAAACTAGTTTCGAACACGTTGCTCTACAAAGCTAATGACAAACTTGTATTCAAAAAGAACAGCAGTATACGTGGGTTTTTTTTTTCTGTTCACCTTTATTTGCATATTTAGCCAACAAGATCAAATTTATTTTCAAAGAATACTTTATTCTATATTTTATTTTTTCAGTCTGGATTGGTCCATCCTTCCCCAAGAAGATCCCCCGTCCCCTTCCCCTCCTCTCCAAGAGACGCTAGAGGATTAGCTAGGACTTCCTCACTCAACACAGTAGCATTTGATAAGATATCTGACAGAGTATTCCCGATAGAGCCAGCCAGACCATCTGCTTCAGCTGCCAGTGCTGCCAGGGCCAGTTCTTCAGCAGGACAGGACCCCACCAACCCTTTTCGTCAGGCTCCTCGTGGCTTCTCACAGGTCGAACTGAATCCAACTGGGGCCATTTTAGAAACCGGCTCTGATATTGGTTCAACATTGAGCAATGAATTAATCAGTTTGCAGCAAGAGTTCACAAGAATGACCTCAGGTTTAGATAGTTTCTTGATTGGTGTGGAAAACAAGGCCTCCGCTGGAGCCGCGTCTCGAGTGTCGAATTTTGAAAGTTCAAATACACTTTTATCTAACAGTCGAGCCGTAGGTCGATCAGCAGGTGCCAATATGGGGCAATCTACTTTTGGAGAAAGAACAAGGATAAATGGAGCAGGAACAATGAACAATGGATTTGGACCAAGAGACAATGGAGCAGGAGCACTGGACAATGGATTTGGATCAAGAGACAATGGAGAAGGAGCATTGGACAATGGATTTGGATCAAGAGACAATGGAGCAGGAGCATTGGACAATGGATTTGGATCAAGAGACAATGGAGGAGGAGCATTGGACAATGGATTTGGATCAAGAGACAATGGAGCAGGAGCATTGGACAATGGATTTGGATCAAGAGACAATGGAGCAGGAGCATTGGACAATGGATTTGGATCAAGAGACAATGGAGCAGGAGCACTGGACAATGGATTTGGACCAAGAGACAATGGAGCAGGAGCATTGGACAATGGATTTGGATCAAGAGACAATGGAGCAGGAGCATTGGACAATGGATTTGGATCAAGAGACAATGGAGCAGGAGCATTGGACAATGGATTTGGATCAAGAGACAATGGAGCAGGAGCATTGAACAATGGATTTGGATCAAGAGACAATGGAGCAGGAGCATTGGACAATGGATTTGGATCAAGAGACAATGGAGCAGGAGCATTGGACAATGGATTTGGATCAAGAGACAATGGAGCAGGAGCATTGGACAATGGATTTGGATCAAGAGACAATGGAGCAGGAGCATTGAACAATGGATTTGGATCAAGAGACAATGGAGGAGGAGCATTGAACAATGGATTTGGATCAAGAGACAATGGAGCAGGAGCATTGGACAATGGATTTGGATCAAGAGACAATGGAGGAGGAGCATTGGACAATGGATTTGGATCAAGAGACAATGGAGGAGGAGCATTGGACAATGGATTTGGACCAAGAGACAATGGAGCAGGAGCATTGGACAATAGATTTGGATCAAGAGACAATGGAGCAGGAGCATTGGACAATGGATTTGGATCAAGAGACAATGGAGCAGGAGCATTGAACAATGGATTTGGATCAAGAGACAATGGAGCAGGAGCATTGGACAATGGATTTGGATCAAGAGACAATGGAGCAGGAGCATTGAACAATGGATTTGGACCAAGAGACAATGGAGCAGGAGCATTGGACAATAGATTTGGATCAAGAGACAATGGAGCAGGAGCATTGAACAATGGATTTGGATCAAGAGACAATGGAGCAGGAGCATTGAACAATGGATTTGGATCAAGAGACAATGGAGCAGGAGCATTGGACAATGGATTTGGATCAAGAGACAATGGAGCAGGAGCATTGGACAATGGATTTGGATCAAGAGACAATGGAGCAGGAGCATTGGACAATGGATTTGGATCAAGAGACAATGGAGCAGGAGCATTGAACAATGGATTTGGATCAAGAGACAATGGAGGAGGAGCATTGAACAATGGATTTGGATCAAGAGACAATGGAGCAGGAGCATTGGACAATGGATTTGGATCAAGAGACAATGGAGGAGGAGCATTGGACAATGGATTTGGATCAAGAGACAATGGAGCAGGAGCATTGGACAATGGATTTGGATCAAGAGACAATGGAGGAGGAGCATTGGACAATGGATTTGGACCAAGAGACAATGGAGCAGGAGCATTGGACAATAGATTTGGATCAAGAGACAATGGAGCAGGAGCATTGAACAATGGATTTGGATCAAGAGACAATGGAGCAGGAGCATTGAACAATGGATTTGGATCAAGAGACAATGGAGCAGGAGCATTGGACAATGGATTTGGATCAAGAGACAATGGAGCAGGAGCATTGGACAATGGATTTGGATCAAGAGACAATGGAGCAGGAGCATTGGACAATGGATTTGGATCAAGAGACAATGGAGCAGGAGCATTGAACAATGGATTTGGATCAAGAGACAATGGAGGAGGAGCATTGAACAATGGATTTGGATCAAGAGACAATGGAGCAGGAGCATTGGACAATGGATTTGGATCAAGAGACAATGGAGGAGGAGCATTGGACAATGGATTTGGATCAAGAGACAATGGAGGAGGAGCATTGGACAATGGATTTGGACCAAGAGACAATGGAGCAGGAGCATTGGACAATAGATTTGGATCAAGAGACAATGGAGCAGGAGCATTGAACAATGGATTTGGATCAAGAGACAATGGAGCAGGAGCATTGGACAATGGATTTGGATCAAGAGACAATGGAGCAGGAGCATTGGACAATGGATTTGGATCAAGAGACAATGGAGCAGGAGCATTGAACAATGGATTTGGACCAAGAGACAATGGAGCAGGAGCATTGGACAATAGATTTGGATCAAGAGACAATGGAGCAGGAGCATTGAACAATGGATTTGGATCAAGAGACAATGGAGCAGGAGCATTGAACAATGGATTTGGATCAAGAGACAATGGAGCAGGAGCATTGGACAATAGATTTGGATCAAGAGACAATGGAGCAGGAGCATTGGACAATGGATTTGGATCAAGAGACAATGGAGCAGGAGCACTGGACAATGGATTTGGATCAAGAGACAATGGAGCAGGAGCATTGAACAATGGATTTGGATCAAGAGACAATGGAGCAGGAGCAATGGACAATGGATTTGGATCAAGAGACAATGGAGCAGGAGCACTGGACAATGGATTTGGATCAAGAGACAATGGAGCAGGAGCATTGGACAATGGATTTGGATCAAGAGACAATGGAGCAGGAGCATTGGACAATGGATTTGGACCAAGAGACAATGGAGCAGGAACAATGGACAATGGATTTGGATCAAGAGACAATGGAGCAGGAGCATTGGACAATAGATTTGGATCAAGAGACAATGGAGCAGGAGCATTGGACAATGGATTTGGACCAAGAGACAATGGAGCAGGAACAATGGACAATGGATTTGGATCAAGAGACAATGGAGCAGGAGCACTGGACAATAGATTTGGATCAAGAGACAATGGAGCAGGAGCATTGGACAATGGATTTGGATCAAGAGACAATGGAGCAGGAGCACTGGACAATGGATTTGGACCAAGAGACAATGGAGCAGGAGCATTGGACAATGGAGCAGGAGCATTGGATAATGGATTTGGATCAAGAGACAATGGAGCAGGAACAAGGAATATTGGAATTGTTACACGCCACAATGGTGTAGGAACAATGCACAATGCAATCTCTCCGAACGTTCAGGTTGGTGGTGGAGGACAAGATCGCTCTCTCCACATGGCTTCCTTCAAACTCACACCAGGAACTCACACCATCATGACTAGCAACACCGAAAATGCATTCCGAATCCAATCATCGAACACCGTCCACAGTGGTCTCACAGGTCCCGGAGAAGGTCCTGGAATAGATATGATGACTACAGGTGGCGCCACTGAATCAGCTGCAATTGGCTTCACAAACACTGTGAGTCAAATAGATCAGCTTGTCTCGACCTTGATGGATAGATTTTTAAAGGTACTATCTATGATTAATGCATCTCCACTGTCCATCCCTGTCGAACAAAACATTGGTTCTATTGGACAAACATTTGGATCCGCATCAGGTCAAAATTTTGGGTCTGCTGGGCAAACATTTGGACCCGAATCAGGTCAAAACATAGGGTCTGCTGGACAAACATTTGGATCTCAATCAGGTCAAAACATAGGGTCTGCTGGGCAAACATTTGGACCCGAATCAGGTCAAAACATAGGGTCTGCTGGACAAACATTTGGATCTCAATCAGGTCAAAACATAGGGTCTGCTGGGCAAACATTTGGACCCGAATCAGGTCAAAACATAGGGTCTGCTGGACAAACATTTGGATCTCAATCAGGTCAAAACATAGGGTCTGCTGGGCAAACATTTGGACCCGAATCAGGTCAAAACTTAGGGTCTGCTGGACAAACATTTGGATCCGAATCAGGTCAAAACTTAGGGTCTGCTGGACAAACATTTGGATTTGAATTAGGTCAAAACATAGGGTCTGCTGGACAAACATTTGGATCCGAATCAGGTCAAAACATAGGGTCCGCTGGACAAATATTTGAATCCCAATCTGGTCAAAACTTAGGGTCTGCTGGACAAACAATTGAATCACCTGCCGCACAAAAAATTGTATCTGTCATAGACCAGAATTCAATCAGTTCACAAAATATTGGAACCCTAGACGAAACATTTGGGTCCTCTTTGACTCAATCCGCTGACCAAACAGGTGAACCACGTTTAACATTTGATTTTGGCCCTGTGGGTGAGAGATTCACGCCTACCTTGACAAGAAATACTGACACTGGCGGGCAACCGTTTGCACCAATGAACGATAATACCCTAACAGACGACCATGCTCTTGCACCATCCATGCAAAACGTGGGTGAAACGTTTGGAAACCCAACTGCCAATGCAATTGACACCACATTGGAATCTATCATGACAGAAAGCTTAGGACCAATTGGTGAATCACCTATATCTCTTGCGTCAAATGACATTGCATCCAACCAACAAATTGGATCATCTTCAACATCAAATGCCAACCATCAAACGGCCGGGTCAGCCCCTGCTGACCTAACCTCCGGGACAGGCACGGCACTTGAACAACAACTTCCAACCGGAACCATACATGAAGTCACAGGACACACGGGCACTGAAAATGGTGCAGGGCCAGACGGAACCGGAAACGATGGGTTTATGAAGAGGATGTTCGGAGCGGAAGCACCAAGTCCGTTTGAGCCTGGGAGTCATCCACCACCGGCTAGTAACGCGGCTACTTCCGGCCATGGAAGTCATTCACCGGATAGTAACACGGCTACTTCCGGCCATGGAAATCATTCACCGGCAAGTAACACGGCTACTTCCGGCCATGGAAATCATTCACCGGCTAGTAACACGGATATTATGAGGCAATGAAGCCAACTTCCAACCAATCACTCCAATATTACAGGACAGGGCGACAGCAACGTATATATAAACCTATAAAGTGGTCTTGTGTGCAGAGAACTCTTTGAAAATATTGTTCGAATTTTGTATAAAGATACGCTTTAAGTCGTTTTAAACATCAAATACAAATTTGTAATAAAACCTTACAATATTCACCACTTTAGTTCACACATGATGAGGGTTGACATGAAAGATTACACTGTAAAGACCTCCTACTGGAACGACAAGTTTAACATTTTACGAACGCTTCAATTTCAACATCACGTTTTTAAACACACATACGCTACTGCTGAGAAAACGGATTCGGTTTGAGCCGAATTTGGCCATTTTTATCAAATTCTCGTAAAAAGGTAGGAATTTTGGGAAAGTCCTGGATCACTCGAAATAACTTCAGATCAGGTTTTATGTTAGACCATAGCTTGGTCCTGGATATCCCACTAGTTGGTAAATTGGTTAATTGCTATTGAATGTTCATTAAAACCCTGGTCTAACATTTCTGCAACTCTATTTAATTTTACAAAATCATTGTTAATTGGGCTTGTCTTTAATAAATTCATGAGAATTTTTTTTATTCTGAACATAGTTTCAGAATATAACATGAAAGTACAATCATAAGTCATCTTCGCTGCATTTGATTTTATTATCAAAATGTATGTTCATAGATTTAGCATACAAACATTTTAATTCAGGGAATTTTGCACCACTTAGATGAAATAAATAAACTTTGGTCAATAAATCACAAATAAATAAAAGTAAAGGACATGAAATAAATACTAATGTATTACAATATACATGAGACATTGTACCGGCCAATAAATGTGACTAGCACAGATTTTAAAAGATGTACTTTTAAGGTAATTAAGGTTTTATTGTTTTCCTATGACAAGGCATTCTCTCCCCACAGAGGCAACTCAGTCATACCTGAATTAGCCTCTGTTCTATTACGCCTAGATCATGGGGTTCCGGCAGATTACCCTAGCGGCAAAAAGTTGTAACTTAAAATATCTCCTTTATTTGCAGCCAATTAAAACACCTTTTGGATATCCATGACTTGGGGAGTTCTTAACGGTCGTATAGTGACAAAGAAAAATATTATGTCTTTTTGTTTATTTTTCATAAACAGTGTCGGAGGGAAACTATTTGAAAATCTGATTTGGATAGGGTTTTTCATTAGATAGAAACTGTTTTAAAATTGTGTAAATATAATTTGTTTTATGATAGATTTTATTGTACTAATCAACCAAAAATAATTAATAAGAAGGCAAAAAGCGATGGTTTGCAATAGGAAGAATTACCACCCCTGGATGTGAAATTTCAACGTAAGCTTTGACGAACCACACGGAGATGGACGAGGTTTTGCGAATGACCACTTTTGAAACGGCGTCGCTGATTGCACAACTAACTTCGATTGCCTCCAATCAGATTTCTACCTTTCTGTCCCGTGTATTAGCCGTAATAGAACAGAGACTTATTCAGGTATGACTGAGTTGCCTCTGTGGGGAGAGAATGATGACAAGGATATGTACTAAGAATTTTGACACTATCAATATAGTGCATTTAGCATTAACGTACAATTATCAGTGAAAAAGTTAAATTGTAAAATTTTCAAAAAACCTGCTACTGCCCATTTAATAACATGATTTATCTTTCATCTGATTGTCATGTTCGTCTTGTTATTCCCATTATAACAAGGCAATTATATGTTTATATGAACACAGAAGCAGTGATCTGCCAATAAACTGAAACATGCACATTCAAATAAAACTTCCAAATATTCTGTTACTGACTAGGAACTGTAAAGTAACCCATATTCAGTTATCGGTTTTCAGCAGGCAAGTATACTATCAAGATGATTCAGGGCCTTGAAATTAACATAACTTGCATTCTACGTTACTGTATTCTGGAAACTATACAGATCATTTTCTTTCCGCATTCTCTAAATTTACTTTTTTCAACACAATGAACTGAATATAAAAATACATGTATTTATGTTTAAGGAATGAACATAATTTTCAATAAATTAAGGTTTTTGAAATAATGAGTACTGCTATGTATTCATTACCACCATGATACACATCAATCAGATAGTTTGACCCAATGTTTATTTTTCGTTTTTATGAACATCAAATAATTTCTCGGTATGCTAGAATTGTAAATGTCACTTAGAAACTACGTAGACTCAACTATTGTAAATTTGAGATCTATAGCTCCACACATCATAATGCGAATCAATGTTGCTAACCATCTCTCAACGTATGTCACTGAGGACGCTTTGAGTTTATGTCAGTAACATATACCATTGAGATACGATGCGGCAACAAGTTTCAGTAACACGTTAAAACATTTCCATACATCATGAACAAGTGTCATCAAGTTAAGTTACTAGCCATAAGCGATTCACAAACGTGAGTCAAACCTTATGTACACATAATGGACGGTTGCGTAGATAGACGTGCCGTATAGCTTATAAAATATACGACATCGGTGAAACACATCAAGTGTTCTATTGCGATGGTGTGTCTATTGGTCTGTGACGTTGCACACATGTCTGTGACGTGCCACACATGTCTGTGACGTGCCACACATGTGACTTAAAGCATGACTAGCGACATCTGATTCATAACATCCCAACATGTCTCTTAAACTCATCCTTGAATTTCTCCCATACTACACGCACAAGCACCTTTAAAGTTCTCTGGTTTGAAGTCCTGGTCTGAAGTAGTGCACCACCTGCTTCTAGCAGAGTCTATTTGTTGTGGAGACCGCTGGTCGTCACTCACTTCACCTCTGATCGTCACTCACTTCACCTCTGATCGTCACTCACTGCACCCCTGATTGTCACTCACTTCACCTCTGATCGTCACTCACTGCACCCCTGATTGTCACCTCTGATTGTCACTTGAAGGTGTGTTCAGATAGAGGCACAGCCAGGTCAAGAGAAGGTAACTGTTTGGTGAAGCCGATCTTGCCTCTCAACCAGTACGTCACTATTGTTCCCTTCCCCTGGAGATAAACACAACATGTCAGTGACGATTATATATATAATATGATTTTTAAATATAAAGGTAAAATACTTAATTGCTTGCCGTACTATTGATAATCAAATATAACGATTTCAATACGAAGAATATATATATTTAAGACTACTGTTTTGCTTCAAGCATACATTCCCTGAGGAAGCTTCGAATCAAGAAGCAGAAATATGCATATTGGAAAAAAGATAAAGTCATGATTTTGAAAGTTGATTTACATCTTTTCTGCATTTTTTAAAACTTTCATATATGCTTCTCCACGTTTGATAGTTTTTACCTTTTATATATATATCGTCACTGTATCAAATATTCAGTCACTAGAAATGTATAGAGTTATAAAGTATATGATCGTTTTGTTTCGATTTTTCTATTGTTTGGCTTTTGAAAGATTTAACAAATATTTCATATCGTATTTTGATTAAAACAAGATGTGTTTGTGAAACACGAATGCCCCCGGATGCATCCTGGTCGCTGTGACAAGGTCAAGGTCACAAGGTCAAATGTCATGGTGTCATCTGAAAGGTCTCATCACAAGGGATCCATATGTCAAGTATCAAAGACCTAGCTCTGACCAATCAAAAGTTATGACCAAGGTTAAAGTTTTTGTGGACAAACGGACAGACGGACGGACGAACAGACGGACAGGTAAAAAGCAATATACCCCCGGAATCTCCGATTCGGGGGCATAAAAATTGTTGCCGATTTGATAATAATGTTGTAAAATGGATACAGTCAAATAAGATATTCCGCAATATATTCTGGCTACGATTAAAATAAGATCATTTATTAATAGTTACACTTTGTCTTGTATCTTTAAAGGGGCAGTATATAAGGTGACGTCAGGAAAATTAAAATAAATGGTTCCAATTGATAGACAATATATTTTAACCAAATGAAGCAGTGATATATTATAATCAAATATATTATGTAAAATTCAGCCATGCGATTTCTTTTCTTACTCAAAATGAATTAAAGGTGTTCACACAAAAATTGCCGCTAATGGACTTTATGTGAATCTTTATAAAAAAAAATTCTGAGTATGATTGGTTGGTATAATGAGATTTTTGGAACTATCAACATAATATATCTGGCATTTACGTACAATTATAAGTGGAAAATTCAAAATTAGATTTAAATTTAAAACTTTAAATAAAAACGCGCTACTGCCCCTTTAAGAAATGAAATATTTCTAGACGGTGCCCACCTTCATGGCGACCTCCCCCCTCTCCTCCAGCTGGAAGCCTCCTAGATCATCAAGCACTGTCTTGCACTCCGGACTCACGTGTATCTGTAACGCTGTTATGGGAATAAGAATACAACTATGATTGACATAAACTACAACATCAACATTGTGTTGTGGCGTAGAGATATTTGTTGTATTCAAATATTATCTAAATGCCTTTAATTTCTTAGGATCCAAGGGAGACAACTGTTTATATCTTTAGGTTTATGTTATAATTATCTTCCTTGGTGGCGGATTGCCTCATATTGCTTAGATATTAGAGTTATTTCCCCTTAGAAGAAGGTCAATAAAAGGGCGTCAACGTCGACAATGTTATGTCCTCTATGAAGAATATTAGTTTGTTTATAACCCTTTATTGGGCCAGTAACACCCACGCCACAGTGTGCATTTCAGTAACGCTAATTGTAACGATAAATAATGTTAAGTAACACTCATTCTCAATGAAAGTGCACAATTTGTCAAAAACGACGTCGTCTTGATAAATAGTTTAAAATGTCATAAATACAACGTAACTTTGTCGTCATTTTGTATCAATACCATCGATTATTGATTTTTGTTTTTCACTAGAAAATCAAGAATAATATAAATATTCTACTTCATATTTATACAGAAGCCTTAATTGCTATGGAACATGCCAAATTGGTAATGTCGCCCACAAGAGATATTACGTTGACAAAGCAGCTGAAATGCAGGTATAAGTTTTGAAAGCTATAAAAATGCTCAAGATGTAGAAAAATATGTTCTCTTGAATTTTTTAAGTGATCATAAAAGAATAGCTTACTAAACTTTTCCAAAAATGAAATTTGGTAAATGTCGCTGTTTTTATGTAATTTACGATATGGTTCTTTAAAATCAGCTTGAAAACAAAGTTATTCGCAGTGAACATGAGTTGATATAATTTTCCCGTAAGTTGTATAGTGATTTAAAAGAAAAAACAAACAAATTTCACTGTTAACATATTTGCTGGTGTTATTAACATTAATATGCTCTAAGGAGCAGGCGTATGGTTAAGGCTGTAATCTACGTTATGGGTTTCTTGTAAATATTGAAAATAGTAATGTCCTTAAAAAGGATTTGTAAGATGTAAAATGTTCTGAAGTTTGCTAATATGTAAACAAAATCGCTCCACCGCAGCCATAATATTTTTTCGACTCGAAGAAAACCCGCTTTGTATTTTACGTTATGTAATTTACGTTATGTTTTCATACGTTATCTGTACACAATTACCAAATACGGGGGAGTATTGCAGAGATCGAAACGTGTGTTTGACCAGAAATGTCAGAAAAAAAATACTTTTGTAGTTAAAGTCACTTTTTTTCTGAAAAAAATGTTTTATGAAATTCACGTGTGATTAAGGTTTTAATCTACGCTTTAGGCCTTCTAAATATGAAGTAAGGCCTACTATTGTCCGAAAACTAATAGTTAAACTACATGAATACTATTCAAAGTTCTGTCTGTTTCTCAAGTTTGATTGTAAATTTGTAAACAGACAAACACAAACTTGCGTGAACTTAATACCACCTTATTTGATTACGCGAAGCGATCTTGTATTTTACGTTATGAGCCAGCGATGGTCGACCTCTTCGATCACGGGCCCGATCAAAAACACCAGTTCATCAAAGTCATTCAAAAAAAATCTAATTTATTGAACTAATATCATTAATATGTGTAAAGATGGTATTGTTACACGTAATAAAGATCAAAAGGCTTACATCAGGCCTTATATAGCGGTTGAAGACATGTGTACTACGCCATTATTATTTCAGACTACCGGTACTAAGACGGGTAATATTCGTTTATAGATAATAAATACTGTAAATCAAAAGTTAAAACAGTTTAATTTTAAGTTTTACTGAAAAATAATGTCTAGTTCTTGCGAAAGAGGTTTGTTTTGAAAGGGTCAAAAACTCTTCAGCTTGTAAAAGTGTACATAGAAACTGAATATTTCCTTTCAAAGTGACTTTGTATATTGGTAATGTATTTTACGTTATGGACAGATATTTTCTAGCTTATGACAATTGAGTATTACACATACATAATGTTACTTTTTGGTCAATTTCGGAAATAAACTATTGATTTGTTTAACATAATAACTTTACCTTTGTTGTTGACACATTTTCGAGTTTTTTGTTTGTTTTTCACAAATTCCTTCATTATAAAAGGCGGTAAATTGATAAATAAATACATAGTCTATAATTTGAATTTGTCAAAATGTATTATCGCTTTAACACTAAACTTTAACTTATTATATTGATAGCTACAGTGCTACCTGTTAAATCTTATGGACATTAATTACATTCGAACCGTTTGTTAGTAGGAGGTTGATTGATGTGGTATCAGAGTCCGTTACAAATAGCATGACAACGTTAAATTCTGAGACATTGACATGTCATGTTTGGACAGCGATAACAATAAATCTGGTTGGAATAATTTGGTGAAACTTAAGAATCATATTCTATGATTACAAGACGTTCAAACAACATCAATAAAAGAGTCTGATATTGACTTTCGATTTTTGCGAAAAACACATATTCAATTGTGCACTTTCATTGAGAATGAGTGGTAATGGTGGGCGGTAAACTAGATTTGAGCGATAAAATATAATTTGAGACGGATCAAAGTAATGTTGAACAAATTTTCTTCTTTTATTAACAAAAATCGGGATCAGCAATTTATCAGGAAAACATATTGTTCAAAAGGTTACAATATGTTATATTTAATTTTGGCAACTGAAATCATGATACACCGAGACTAAGTTTACACCAAAGAGTATTAAAATCCGAGCGGAGCTACTACAATCCCCTACACATAACCAGCTAATGGAATAACTTCAAATAGACGATGCCGCCAGTGCCCGGATGCGGCAACAGATGACGAGCTATAAATAGCCCTGAGTATCTGACTGGTAGGGATACGAGGTATTCCGAGGAAACAATCAGTGTATTGCATGAGCTTTGTGGATCAATATACTCTGAGTTCAGTCGATGGCAGGTTTTAGTCAGCATGATATTACAAGTTATATACTTGATAGAGTTCATTATGATGCAATGATGCAATGGTAGTTGGAATGTTCACGATGCGGCAGTAATATATACTCTGTATACAGCTGCATATCATAAGTTTGTTCACCTGCTTGTTATCTTAGTGCAAATATCATGTAATTTGGGTTTCGTTTTGATCTTCATAGAATAACTCCAGGACCACTTACAGAAGATCATCAACTGTCTATGTGCAAAATAACCATTCCGAAACCATATTTCGGGATCGTCTTGTCAGTGGTGCTTAATGTCGAAATTCGGCATTGTTAAATAGATAGATGGGGTCATATTTGTGAAATTCGGATTTTCTTAAATTTCGATTAATATCAACAATGTAAACTTTGTAGGAAAACAATAAGCACAGTTACGTTGCATTAGCGCAAAGGAAGACATATGAATAAGATCTAAAGCTGTTGATCACTTCTGAAAGATTTTGTAGGGCAAAATAGAAATCGGTGTTTTCGAAATTTTGACCCCTGGCCAAATGACCTGCCAAATTTGTTACAGCTATCTGCTAGGTATGACATGCGAATATGTCAATGCAAACTGAATCTTAACTTATGCAGTGCAATTTCATCATTACCTGTTTCGTTTTCACAATGATATGATGTCTCAAAGACGTTACAAATTACATGATATTTGCACTAGAATACGAAGGTAGGTGAACAAACTTAAGATACGCAGCTGTAGTCTTTGTTCCAAAGAAGATCAGTTTCATATAGTGGTTGTATTTATGAGACTCAAACTTTGGGCGCACGCCTCCCAAACAAAAATCCTGTATCAACCCCTGCCCAAATAATGGAACACTGTAACCATTACAAGGATGTCACAATAACGTTAAAAACACACATTTTCAATGATGTCCATAGGTATTCCCTTAGTAATTGCGCTTATTTTTTATGATGAACTTCATATTTATCGATTTCCAATAATGTCAGATCCATGACCCTTGAGGATCAAGATAAGGCCTGAGCAAGCATGATTCAGCTTTCCCATGGCCGCCAAAGCTACATGTTTTACTCTAACTTGGTAGTGAGTCCAAATGTTTGTCTTCTACGCACCGAAGCCTGAAGATTCCATCCGTGAAGCGTAGTTGACCGTGTCACCAAACAGACAGTAGCGGGGCATCTTCAACCCCACCACACCAGCCACAACCGGTCCTGCAAACAGTCGCATGAAGTACATGTATAGTCAGTAATATTAAAGATGCTGTATCATACTTGCAAGCGGTTCAGGATGAAACTTAGCTATTGAGAAATGAAATACATCACTTTGTAGAAAAATCTTTCGTCGAAATTTTGATATCATATTTAGATTGTTAAATCAACAATAACATACTTATTTCGACGCTTCAAGCACAGTACCCCTCGTAGAAAGGGCATGTCATTTAACGAACCCGCTTTCGGTGACGTAATCATTATGCTTGTAGGATTTTACACCGTGTCTCAACTACCGTAATTGCGTTCGTTGGGTATCAAATTTGACAGCAACGAATACCTAATTTGGAGAAAAAGAATATAAAATCTAGTAGAGCGCGACAAAGACGGTTTTCAGGCGTACATTTAGAAACCGGAAGTTGTGAAATGGCCACACTTGATTCGCCCTTATGTCGACAGCCGTTTCGGTATTTATTGGTAAATTATCTCCTATTTGATGAATTTTGGTCCGATTTCCTCAAGGTTGGTCGCTAAATTTTTCTAAAAATACAACGTATACGTTAAAAATACTTTTTAAAATATTGCAAGTATGATATAGCATCTTTAAAACTGCATTTGAAAAGTGGTTGTTCTTAAATTGAGTGGTTGACATCTAACAAGATAGTAAGGTTTGTCAAAGTGACATTTATGGTCCATTACATGGTATACAGGATCACCAGACCAACGAGTTGAGCTTCAGGTCTGCGTTTTATCTGAGGCCATTCCTATAATTCGGGAGCTGTACACACCGAGGAACTGTAATAAGTTATCGAATCTTTGTTCAGAAAACAGAAACAGAAGCACCTATGTACCACTGTGTAAGCCTACCATATCCTAGAATACCTACCACTGTGTATGCCTATCCGCAACTGCAGCTGTTTGTCGGGCACGTGCCTGATTGAGAATGTGCGCACCCCACTGAGCAGATGCAGCGCCATGGTACAGATCTCTCCCGCATGGCGCATCCCGTTCTTCACCGGAAGTCCGCTCACCACCATGTACGCATCTCCTATCGTCTCCACCTGAAGAACAGATTCTGTGTGAAAGTTAACACTACTCTTGCTCTTGAAGCCTGTAATTCTTTAAAGGGGTTTGATTGGTTGAAGTCCTTCTATCGCCATTCGCATGATAGAACAGTTTTTACTCTAGGGCCTTCGTTTGGGGTCAAAGTAGCACATAGATAACAACTGACTTTAAAAACAAGAGCAAGGCCCAATATATTTTTGTTAAAAACACACCTTCAAGGGTGGTAAACTGGTTGACAAAGCTACTTTTGAAAGGGAATAATGATTCATTTTAACAATTTCTGCGCATTTCTTCTCAATAACTTTAAAAGTACTACAACGTTCATAAAATACAATCTGCCCGTTTATGGAAACCCAAAATCCTTGTTAGATTAACTAATTGACAATTTACACAACATAAAGGACATGAGTAAAAGTAGCAATGTTAATGTCTTGTCGATAGAATTACACTGCATTTCCCTGTTATACCCAAGCACTGTTTATTCAGCTTACACACAACTACTCAGTGCCACTTATAACTGTTTTGATCGATTAGGAACAAACTAAATTAATTTTGTTTACATGAACATTGCTAAAGGAGTTGATAACAATATATCCGCTACCAGGTTCTAGCCATTCAAAGTCATTTCGTCTCATCTTTAGATTCTCAAATTGGTTATTACTAAAACTGATGTATTTTACTGAATACTTTCTGTAAGAATGTGTGAACCTTTAAAATTCCCATTCAAAAAAATATTAATATTATTAATATATTATTATGTACCGTGAAAAATTTGACGGCAAAATATCTGTTTCGAGTATAATGGCAATGTACCCTTTGAGGAGATCGCCATAGTAGTATAAAAGATCAATCTTGATGGCCTCTTAAAGGCTGTTATCTGATATCCTACAGAGAGCAACGTACGTTCTGCAGTGCAACCCCGTTCTTCCTACAGAGAGCAACGTACGTTCTGCAGTGCAAACCCGTTCTTCCTACAGAGAGCAACGTGCGTTCTGCAGTGCAAACCCGTTCTTCCTACAGAGAGCAACGTACGTTCTGCAGTGCAACCCTGTTCTTCCTACAGAGAGCAACGTACGTTCTGCAGTGCAACCCCGTTCTTTCTACAGAGAGCAACGTACGTTCTGCAGTGCAACCCCGTTCTTCCTACAGAGAGCAACGTACGTTCTGCAGTGCAACCCTGTTCTTCCTACAGAGAGCAACGTACGTTCTGCAGTGCAACCCCGTTCTTTCTACAGAGAGCAACGTACGTTCTGCAGTGCAACCCCGTTCTTCCTACAGAGAGCAACGTACGTTCTGCAGTGCAACCCTGTTCTTCCTACAGAGAGCAA
Organism: Steromphala cineraria; assembly: GCA_916613615.1. Taxonomy (NCBI): domain Eukaryota; kingdom Metazoa; phylum Mollusca; class Gastropoda; order Trochida; family Trochidae; genus Steromphala; species Steromphala cineraria. The sequence continues at coordinate 4,291,932 of OU744729.1, forward strand.
CGTACGTTCTGCAGTGCAACCCCGTTCTTCCTACAGAGAGCAACGTGCGTTCTGCAGTGCAAACCCGTTCTTCCTACAGAGAGCAACGTACGTTCTGCAGTGCAACTCCGTTCTTCCTACTGAGAGCAACGTACGTTCTGCAGTGCAATCCCGTTCTTCCTACAGAGAGCAACGTGCGTTCTGCAGTGCAACTCCGTTCTTCCTACAGAGAGCAACGTGTGTTCTGCAGTGCAACCCCGTTCTTCCTACAGAGAGCAACGTGCGTTCTGCAGTGAAACCCCGTTCTTCGTAATCAAATAAAGATTTGATTGTATACTCATTGTTTCAAGTGAAGTACCCTAATAGCCTGTGAAAGCCTTAAATTCAGGACATTTACATGTTTGTATTTCCACTGTAACCTAACAATATCACACACAAGAAAACTAAGTATCACTTAAAAAAATTGCATGTTAATGATGACATAAGGATAATACAAGTATTGACCAAGGGTAATGAATAAGATTTTCTTAATCCCCATACGTAAACAGTGACTTCTGTCTATGGTGTGTAGATGATATTCATCGAAGGCATGTATTTGATATGGATCCCTGGATTGTTTTTGACCTCGATAGCAACCTACCTACACTCGCAGGGCAACGATCGTTCTGCAGTGCAGTTCTGTCATATCGGGGATCTATATCATATACACGGGGACGCCTTATCAATTAGATTTCTAATTAAAATTTGTGTGTTTCTAAAGGAATCACCTGGCAGTGGTTCAAGAATGTATAAGCTCAGAGATCATCCGGAACCATAACATTAGACTTGCTAAGACTCTTAGCTAACAATATATGGAACGTTCAAGATCGTCACCTTGTTATCACCAGTACGTAACGCATAAATACTAATAGTGCAGGTACCATTGTGATACATTGTAAGATTAACGATGATAATAACATCTACATAATGCATGTTAATCCAGGCTAATCCACTAAGGAGGAGCTATCATATTCCCCCATCAGTACAACGACCGTTCCACATTGCAACTCTTGAGATATCAGTGACCATCAGACCCTTGTGACACGTTCTAAACCATGTTCGTGATTGGTGTTTTTCTAAAGGAAGGTTTGATCAATTGGCACCCGTTCAAGAATTTGTGAAGGGGCAGGTCACATACACACCACGTGAGAAGAAAAAACAAATATTTTTATTGACATCAAAGACTTCAAAGATATCTTTGTAAATCAAGTCACGATTCCATACCGTGGTCAAATCTCTCCAAGTCCCAGGGGGAGGTTATTCCACTCAGAGTAACTCAAATGACCTCAGTCAAAGGTCAAAGGGTCATTGTCTCGACTATTATAAGAAAAACGTTGAGGGGAACTTTTTTATACAACATATTATTATGTTACATCTTAAACCTACTCATGTCATGTGAAATTTATGTGGATATCGCGCAGGAAAAGGAACCTAATCTCCTCAAAGATAACGTTTACAGAAATGCTTGAAACACGTTGTTTATTTCATATTCACTTTCACTGAAATTAATCAGAACCCCGTACTTCTAGCTTACAAACTGATCCACTTTCCACAGAGGTTACATCGGAACATTTTAAGGCACCTCTATTTACATATCATGACAGAAGATAGTACGGTTCAGCTGATAGATTCAGAATCAAATCTTATTTCCATGATAATCATGATTTTCTATGACAGTAGAATTTTGATTACGTTGTTTCAAAATTAGCTTAATGCCTTGTGTTGACCTACCTTGTACACGTCATATATATCGATGATGTTGTCGAATGATGTATACAGATCATTCAGGAAATTTACAACCTGAAAACAACAAAATATGTATACGAATATTTTCGTCTATGAAAAATATACGCTAATTACCTTTCAAAATTGTAGTTGGAATTGAAGAATTTTTTTAATTTTACACTCTCTCAGGCGGCTACAACATTCAATCCTTCATATAAAATGTCATATCATCCAGAGGTCGGTGTAGAAAAAATGTTGTATTTGATCATACGCCGATATTGAATTAGCCACAGCGTTTATAAAGTCGCGAATATATCATTTCATGTGAAAAGTCAGTAAAATCACATTAAAATCACAAGAACTTACCATTCGTACATGGGTTCGTTTCTGTTTTGAGAACTGTCCCATACGGGTTTTGTAAAGTGGCTTGGTTCCCAAAGATAAGTTAAATCGGGCTCCTGAGTGTTGAAATTTGAGGAAGGCAAAAGGACCTAGACAAAACCACCTGACACTTCATATACGAAGCAGTATTCAGAACAGAAACACAACGGTGTGCGAGTGTTCCTGATGTCAGTGAGGACCTACCTGGTAGGGAGTGCTAGCTGCAGCCAGAGCGGTGAAGCCCACGATGTCGGAGAAGAAGATGGTGACGGAACTGAAGGACTCGGGCTCGATGTTCCTCCCCGTCTTCAGATCCTCCGCTACAGACCTGGGTCAAAGGTCACGGTTAATGATAACATGTACAATCACAAAATTGCATTAACGCCTATAGCATCATAACGGTCAGATGCGTGCACAGTTGAAACACTTCGAAAATTGCCAATTTTAGTCAATGTTATCAAAGCGAACATCAATGATGAAAGGATTTACCTTCAGCAGTTGCTGAGCAAAAACAAATTCTCACTAAAATGAAGCATCTACATCTCGGACTCTGCGACCCATAACAACCAAGTTATAGGCATAACCCTTAATGTGTTGCCTTAAGCTATAAGCTACACGACATTGCGTCTCTGGATCATGTTTACAACTATCCATATGGTCATACCTTGGCCTTATCCTACAGAGCAGATCAAGTAAGCATCGATAAGTTATCGAGATATGCGTTATTGTACTCATGAAGCAATATCGCCCTTAATGTTGATACCTAGGCAGAATCCAAAAGAGATTTGTTTATCAACGATTATGTTTTAGGACAATTGTTGTCGTACAAATAAACGACTAAAATGTCGATACAGTTTCCAATTTTGGCAGCATTCTCCAAAAATACATGCAAGGTCATCTTTCCATCGATAATGTTTTCGGCATATGAGCTATCTTACTTATGAACCGATAAACGCTGTATCGCACTTGTGAGCTGACAAAAATGCCCTCCTAAAGTCCCCACCATGGCAGCACCCTACAGTGCGATCATTTTCTATCGATAATATTCTTAGGGAATGGTTCATTGTACAAACTGAACCGACATGAACTTGGTCATTTTATTTTTTACCTGGGCAGCACCCTACAAACCTCGCCTTGTTTCCACGATAATGTACTCGGAGCATGGACTCCCTATGAACCGATACACGCACTATGAAGCGACAACAAGGTGACCAGTACAGTCCCCCACCTGGGCAGCATCCTACAAACCTCGTCATGTTTCCACGATAATGTACTCGGAGCATGGACTCCCTATGAACCGATACACGCACTATGAAGCGACAACAAGGTGACCAGTACAGTCCCCCACCTGGGCAGCATCCTACAAACCTCACCATGTTTCTACGAAATGTACTAGGAGCATGGACTCCTTATGAACCGATAAACGCACTATGAAGCGACAACAAGGTGACCAGTACAGTCCCCCACCTGGGCAGCATCCTACAAACCTCACCATGTTTCTACGAAATGTACTCGGAGCATGGACTCCTTATGAACCGATAAACGCACTATGAATCGACAAGGTGACCAGTACAGTCCCCCACCTGGGCAGCATCCTACAAACCTCACCATGTTTCTACGAAATGTACTCGGAGCATGGACTCCTTATGAACCGATAAACGCACTATGAAGCGACAACAAGGTGACCAGTACAGTCCCCCACCTGGGCAGCATCCTACAAACCTCGTCATGTTTCTACGAAATGTACTCGGAGCATGGACTCCTTATGAACCGATAAACGCACTATGAAGCGACAACAAGGTGACCAGTACAGTCCCCCACCTGGGCAGCATCCTACAAACCTCGTCATGTTTCTACGAAATGTACTCGGAGCATGGACTCCTTATGAACCGATAAACGCACTATGAAGCGACAACAAGGTGACCAGTACAGTCCCCCACCTGGGCAGCATCCTACAAACCTCACCATGTTTCTACGAAATGTACTCGGAGCATGGACTCCTTATGAACCGATAAACGCACTATGAAGCGACAACAAGGTGACCAGTACAGTCCCCCACCTGGGCAGCATCCTACAAACCTCACCATGTTTCTACGAAATGTACTCGGAGCATGGACTCCTTATGAACCGATAAACGCACTATGAAGCGACAACAAGGTGACCAGTACAGTCCCCCACCTGGGCAGCATCCTACAAACCTCACCATGTTTCTACGAAATGTACTCGGAGCATGGACTCCTTATGAACCGATAAACGCACTATGAATCGACAAGGTGACCAGTACAGTCCCCAACCTGGGCAGCATCCTACAAACCTCACCATGTTTCTACGAAATGTACTCGGAGCATGGACTCCTTATGAACCGATAAACGCACTATGAAGCGACAACAAGGTGACCAGTACAGTCCCCCACCTGGGCAGCATCCTACAAACCTCGTCATGTTTCTACGAAATGTACTCGGAGCATGGACTCCTTATGAACCGATAAACGCACTATGAAGCGACAACAAGGTGACCAGTACAGTCCCCACCTGGGCAGCATCCTGCAGAGTAGGTCCTCCGTCTTCTTCTTCTCCTCCTCCAGCTGGACGGTCCGCTCGTCCACCAGCTCCTCCAGATGGTCCGCGTACTTGGTCAGCATGTGCACCATCTGGTCCACCAGATTCACGATCCTAGGCAGAGGTCGGTGGAGGATTTACCTTAGTAGAGTACTATATAAAGTATACTACACAGGGGCTATTTATGGTTCACGATCCTAGGCAGAGGTCGGTGGAGGATTTACCTTAGTAGAGTACTATATAAAGTATACTACACAGGGGCTATTTATGGTTCACGATCCTAGGCAGAGGTCGGTGGAGGATTAACCTTAGTTGAGTACTATATAAAGTATACTACACAGGGGCTATTTATGGTTCACGATCCTAGGCAGAGGTCGGTGGAGGATTTACCTTAGTAGAGTACTATATAAAGTATACTACACAGGGGCTATTTATGGTTCACGATCCTAGGCAGAGGTCGGTGGAGGATTAACCTTAGTTGAGTACTATATAAAGTATACTACACAGGGGCTATTTATGGTTCACGATCCTAGGCAGAGGTCGGTGGAGGATTAACCTTAGTTGAGTACTATATAAAGTATACTACACAGGGGCTATTTATGGTTCACGATCCTAGGCAGAGGTCGGTGGAGGATTAACCTTAGTTGAGTACTATATAAAGTATACTACACAGGGGCTATTTATGGTTCACGATCCTAGGCAGAGGTCGGTGGAGGATTAACCTTAGTTGAGTACTATATAAAGTATACTACACAGGGGCTATTTATGGTTCACGATCCTAGGCAGAGGGCAGTGGAGGAATAACCTTAGTTGAGTACTATATAAAGTATACTACACAGGGGCTATTTATGGTTCACGATTCTAGGCAGAGGGCAGTGGAGGAATAACCTTAGTTGAGTACTATATAAAGTATACTACACAGGGGCTATTTATGGTTCACGATTCTAGGCAGAGGGCAGTGGAAGATTAACCTTAGTAGAGTACTATATAAAGTATACTACACAGGGGCTATTTTTTGCTCAAAAGCTTAATCGCTTTATCATCCAGGAAAGGGAACAGACCTTCCATTGGTACCTAACGTTGAAGGTAGAAACCATTTAGTCTATTGAGAAGGAACAAGGGATAGGGGTAGAGAGTGTCACTGCTCACTGCAGAACAATGTGGTCCTTCAGGTTTACAGTCATGTGGCTAGGGGGAAGAAACCGTACATCTGTGTCTAGCGTTGAAGGTAACGACCATTAGTCCAGAGAGAAGGAACAAGGGATAGGAGTAGAGAGTGTCACAGCTAACTGCAGAACAATGTGGTCCTTCAGGCTTAGCATCATGTAGCTAGAGGAATAAACCTTACATCTGTGTCTAGCGTTGGGGTAGAATACCTGACATGTAGAGATTTGCAGAGGGAGAACTCACGTCAGAGTGACTTTACATATTTATCTAGCTTGGATGGAAGATATATTTCATCTGGAGAGAGCGGGATGGAACAAAACACCTTTAAGTGACATTGTAATACTCGTTAAATAAATTGTTCAACTGATGTGCCAAGAGAAATAGAACATGTCAACTTTGTCACAGGAATACTATAGACAGTGAATTTCATTTCCTCCTTATATGCCCTGTCCATATACGAAACAAATACATTATTAAACCATACTACTAATGAAATCCAAGTGAACGAAAGTTAATTTCATTGTTAACACGTTATTATTACAGAATCGTACAAAGTACATATATTTTGCTATAGCTTTAAAAAGAAAGGATCGTAATAGAATATAACTTATAAGTGACTTACTACTCATGTGAAAATCAATATACAACAAGCCTGTGGACTCTTAAGAACTGAATAAAGATTGATTGATTGACAATGAATATGTACAAAACAAGGTCCACCATGTTCACGGCCCTGTAGTGAGCACAGGAAGAAAACTTACATTTGTATCTAGCATTGAGGGAAGAGACCTAACGCAACCGAGACATTGCTGCAATTTGACATACATATATTTGACTCTACAACATATACTTTATGTCACTCCAGACCTAATCGATATGTGTATTTTAGATAATTACATTACCAAAGCATCCTAACCGTTTACTCTTCCTTAAACAATCTATTAGTCCTATCATTGGTAATTTCGCAAAGAATATTGCAAGATATAGGTTTCAGATAATCAATGCGAACAGCCTCCCTTGTCGTTGTTACCTGTGCAATCTCATTATCTGAACATAATTGTTAGATTCCTATTATTTTAAACATAAAAGATTTTAATAGCATCAATGTGAATAGGGTAAGTCATTATTTGCTTACTTGTGTGCCCATCTTATCCACAATTTTACTTTGTCTGTGACCTGATGAAAGCCATAACAACATAGCATGTCAGCGGACATCACCTTGTAATTGAACTAAGTTTGTAAATGGGCATTGTCTACGCATTGTTCACTTATAATTAGCTATGTCGTCTATTCATTATTTCAACTGCCACCAAAACGATGTATAAGTCATACAGACTTTCTTCTCGGGGTTTTAAAGGGAACAGTAGCGCTTTTTAGGGAAACATGGTTTATCCACGAAGAGCATAACAATAGTTAGCAAATACAAAACAACAAATTTCAACGAAAAAATGAATCCTTAAAAGGCAATAAACTTGGAAACGTGAATCCATCTCCAAACTCAAATGATTAAATGAGTTAATGTTAAGCTCGACCTTTTGTAACAGTCAATCTTTATATCGGTTCTCAGCCTAAAGTACGTTGCATATACATTGTTTCTAATTTACATAGTCATAACATTCATGAGACAATGTCGTTTCTATATACAGATGCGTAGATTATGTACAGTTACAGGCTTTCACTATGATTTCTTTATTATTCAAACTGTTAGCAGGTTTGTAAACTTAAGCATATTTGGATGATATTAACATATTTCTTTCGCATGTTACTTAAGCTAGGATATACAAGTAAGAAATGGAATTCGTTTTCAATTTGACATATCTTCAATGACATATCTGATATGACAGATCTTAAAGTGTTCACAAATTGGTCGCCAACAGTTTTGACAAGGCCGGTTATTTATGACTCTACAATAGATAATAGGTTTGAGAATAGAGATGTTTCCTCTCCCAAATGATAATACGTTCGACATGATTTATTCATCTTTTGAAGAAATGAAATTGCAAAAAGCGTGCTACTGCTCCTTTAAACCTATTCTAACTTTCAAACTGTCAATTTAAAAAAGTGTCTTCTGTACTTATTCTGCTTACTTCCCCTTGTTGACTTTCTTCAAGGACGCCTCTATTGTGATGAAGTTCGGACGGAAAGCAGGGATCTCTTCCCAACATATCCTCATGAGATCCAAGATGGCGGACGGAACTGTCTCTGACGTCACTTTCGGTCTGTACGGTGGGTGTTCAACCTTCATTAATCGAGTCAGGATCGCTGAAAGAACACATGTTTGTGTTTAGATATTACTAAAAAATTTACTCGTACGTTTTTATGGTCAATATTTCAAATTGTTCCATATCTTCCTTAAGTTCAAAATGGGCTACCGAAGTATATTTTGAGTATAGAGAGATTATGTTGAATACGTCATTCTTTAGACTGTCTTCTATACAATACGGGAAACAAATTTCAACATCTGCATTATTTTAATTACGTGCTGTCATATAACCAATTTCGATTACCAGATTGCATCGTTAATTTTCCATGAGAAGTTAGTGTACATTTGTTTGGGTTAACTAAACTATAATAATATTCATTGTGATAGATTATAAGTATCTTATTTAACACACAACAGTTATCCCGAATTCACATTCATATTAGATATTTTCATTTTTACCCAACTATGTGCTCCTATACCATAATTTTTCGGAAGGTTTAGCAGAAAATGCAAGTCTGACCTAGGGGCTTTAATCCATGGTCATGACGCTACTCTATTGTGTTAAAAGTGGATTTGTTTTTAAAGAATCCACTACTCTTTGACTGTCCCGACTATGAGGGGTGTTAGGGTTTTATATTTCTTTTAGAAACTTAGTTTCTATTCAAATACGTCAAGGACGATAAATCTAAAACCTTAATTCTTGAAAATAAAATTTTAAAAGGACGTGAGTCAAGAATCAAACCGTCCGAATGATAGCTCGGCGCCTTTACCCACTCAACTATAGAGGGCACACACATTTTGAGCGTTTGTTTGTCAGTATGAAACCTGTGGCGGATGGAGCGGCGAGTGCACGTGGCCTAGCACGTGCAATGCACCCCGCATGAGTTGTCAATTGCATCGCACTGGGGAATCAATTGCAATACACGGGGTCGGATGAACTCATTAGTAGCACGGCCAAAGGTTGTGTCCCAAATCCGATGAATGACCACGGAAAATTGTTTTGTTTTCATAGTAAAATGTGGGAAATATATGTTAAATGTGAAAAAAGAAAAAAAGTTTTTAGCTTTGTGAAGTCATTCATTGATTAAGATGGAGAATAGATTCGGTGTCGTGGATTCGTGAAAATAATGAACCAGCCCATTCAGGGCACGTTTCACAAATCAACTCCACCTCATGCATTCTCAATAAGTTTTCGAGTTACGCTTCCGTGAATAAGTCTTATCGAACGCCTAAGTATTGTTAACAGATTACTTTGTGTGACAGTACTTATACTTTACGACGTTATTAAAACAATCATTACCTATATATACGTATGCAACGAAAATAACGACTTGTTCGCGTTGTGAACCCGTCTCTCAATAGTTTTCCACTTAAAGCATCGCGTGAGCGTAGAAATAGTTTGTGCTATCGATGAATAGTGAGTTAATATAGCTAATCGTCGAAAGGTTGATTGACCGCTTTATCTTCGTATTCTATTCACTATTGATTATACAGAAACAGAATTGCGGATTCCATATCACATAAGTGATCACGTTCTAGTTTCCTACAATGTCAAATCTAAGCAGAAGACCTTCAGAAAAAAATATGGATATAAAAAAAAGATGACATGATTTTGAATTTCCGACAACCTGAAATAATAGTTTTCTAGCAATAATAATAACATTGTGAACTGTTACAATGAAAGAACTGAAAGAACTTAAAATCGTGTACTTTTTATTACAATGTGTTCGACAATATCTAAAATTAGTTTGAATGAAGTTGAATAATCTCAATATATACAATCGTAGCATATTATAGCGGACCAGACCTTAAATGCACACACTCACGTGCCCAGAATGTAGACTCTGTGTGATGCTGTCCTGTGTTATTGTGTGAACTGTATTAACTGTGCAGAAATATCAATAACGCTTCATCAAACTCACGGAGATCCAACATTAAGTTTTGAATAGCAGACATGAGTAATCATAGATTAACAGAATCAGGTATTTATGAAAGTAGCCAGGGTGTTTGAATGCTTCAGCAATCCTAATCAAAGTCTTGTCTTATGTTGATACAGCTACAATAACAAGGTTGGGAATGTCAATAGTATCTACTGGTGAAACGGGGATTCTTAGTTGACTCTGAAAAGATCTTATGCCTTAAACCCATATGGAAAGGCGTCATTATCTTAACATCATCTTCCTAAGAAGAGCCTAAAAGGCCAGTTTCCAAACTGTCATTTTATGCCTTGCTGCATAGCCTTGAGTTTTCTGTGCTTGCTCTCTAGTCTGTAGGGGCACTATAGCAGCAGAGAAAAGTAAAGTCTCTGCAGCAAGGCATAAAATGACAGTTTGGAAACTGGCCTTTTAGGCTCTGCGTAGGAAGATGCTGCTACATAGGCTCAATGGCGTCCGAATTCATCAACCACTGGATAAGTTCATGATTTGGAAAGGTTCTTGCTTTTAGAATAGTATAAACGGACTGTTGATTCACACTCCAATGCTATATGATCTCATGTGCTATAGGTTAAGTAGTATTTGTTCACGTAAATGAATACAGTTCTTGCGTCATAAGTTATAACTTTATAACTATCAACGGGTTTTATATTTAGTTCTGTGGTTACCAACCCATTTTCCTACGCAAAGCCTAAAACTACCATTTTATGCCTTGCTGCTGACCCTTTACTTTTCTGTGCTGCTATAGTGCCCCTGCAGACAAGAGAGCAAAACATAAAACTTAAGGGTCAGCAGCAAGGCATAAAACTGACAGCTCGGCAACCGGCGTTTTAGGCTTTGCGTAGGAATATATTACCAACCATGCTTACCATCCGGTTCTTCAGTACTCTCCCCCCACGGGCCAGTCCTGAGAACTATTTCTTGGATAATGATAGCGAAAGAATAGACATCCCCCTTTTTACTTCCCTTTGGAAAGTCTTCCGGGTTCCTCAATGTTTCTGGAGCTGTCCACAGTTGATCTACAAAAACAATGTACAGTGGTTTGTAAATTGTAACATGTTTTGCCATATCACACAAGCACTTGAACAGAGGGGGAATCAAATTTAATCCTTATAGTCATCGAAAATCAAGTTAACTAAATACATATATAAAACAATATGGATCTAACTAATGGTAGGTGTTGGGTGATTGACAAAACTGGCCTCAAATCTAAACAATGTCATTAATTTTAAATCATTTCTGGCACGTGCAGTTTCGTGTCCCAGTTTAATCCCACGAAATCCTGAAGGTAATATTTTAATGAGATTAGAGAAAGTCGCTCCCTATTCGCAACAGTCGGTAAGCTGAATTCAAGCGTCCCGCCAACATTGAACAAAACTCTTAAAACGTCGACAAGTGCTAGAGATAGATTTAGCATCCCTTTATTTGAATGACCAGTAAATTAGGCTAGATGTCCCCACTCTTAAACTGATTGAGAGTGAGATAATCTTATCCCCACACGTGTGACGTCAAGTTTAAGAGTTTGACATCATGTTACGATGGTCCCTTTTTGTCATATGCATAAAGAATTTACCATTACTCGTGAATATATGAACTTTCTACCTCACTCGATGAGATGTACATGGTACAAGTCAAGAAAAGACATATCCCCTCTGAGTACTCACGGTAGAACGTTGACCGGTCCCCCTCAATCACCGACCGCTCCCCCGCCCGGAAGTTGGGCATGGACATGTCGGCAATCCGACACGACCAGTGACCGTCAACCAGCACGTTACTGGACTTGAGTCGGCCATGAAACCCCACAGTGGAGTGATGCAGGTAGATCATGCCCTGGCAGAGAACAGGGTGTTGTTATTGGTTAAACAATGGTTAATGAAGGGATAAGCAATTTACAGAGAACAATGTAATTGCTGTTTTGATGATTGGGGTTAAGTCAATGGCACCGTGAAATAGTTTGTTATTTTAATGCAAGAAGATTGGTGCTACCGGAAGTGCATGACCTGTCTACCATTTTTGCAATACATACCTATGTCATTTTTAAACAAGTCTATTGTCCATTCGGCATATTGTTATTTCATTTTACAGTAAAGCATGAGTTTCGTTGGAAGGTTGACAGTGGCAGTTGGCATTTCAATAATGACGTGCTATTCTTATTCCATGTGACATTTGTTCTTATTTGGCAGTAACATTGCATTATTCAAAGTTCAAGTGTGAATAACATGCAAGCTCTTCAATGACATCTAGTTCGTTTACATTTAATAATTAACTTAAAAAATATTTCAAAGGCCACTACTAACCACAATATTATAACATTTCATTATTACAACATGACAAGTGATTTGTGAACACAACCAGAAATCAAGTACAACTTCTTTGAGGGTAAATTAAGAAGTTGAAATGATGATAAGGAACATGATTATATGGACGACAACTTTATTCATGGTATCGACACCCCTCCTTACTTGACAACGACACAAGGAGGTGTGTCAACACGTCACATACCATGGATGAAGAAGTTGTCATCCTTTATTCCTCTTCCTTACAATATATTCTCATCTGAGCCCCCTACCTTGACTATATCTGAAGCGAACGAGAACTTGAAGATCCAGTCGAGCTTGATGTGGTCGTTCTGCAGCACATCCTGAAGACTACCCTTGGGGCAGTAGGTCCAGATGAGGCACAGACGGTCCGGCTCAACACACACCCCCACCAGGTGGTTCACGTTGGGGTGCTTCAGGTTCCGGATCTGGGGACATAGTTGGTCATTGTGGGTAGTTTAGTGTGATAGAAGTTGAAATGCTGGGACACGATAGTAAAAGCTGGACTCCTTAGGGACACAGGCAGTTCGGCTCCACACACACCCCCACCAGGTGGTTCACGTTGGGGTGCTTCAGGTTCCGGATCTGGGGACATTGTGGGTGGGTTGTGGTTAATAATATTCATTCAGGGACGAGTTGGTTCAAGAAGGGGTTTTACTATTGTTAAATCTAGACTCGCTAGGGACATATTGGGTGCTTCAGGTTCCAATCAATCAAGAACATGCTATACCATTGAATTTACCTTGAACGAAGTGCATTAGGTTATAATAAAATGCAGGTAAAATACTTTTCATTACGGAAAATGGCCAAAAAGCTCCCATTGACCAAAATATATCACAATATCCTCCGTAGGTGGTCATAATGGCATGCCAAGTTGGAACTTACAAAAAGAATAACGATTTTAACATGATAATGTAACAAATAACAGCCATGACATAAGAACAGGAAACATTCTTGTACATCCACAGCTTCTGCTTAAGGTTATGCACTCCTGGGTGAACAAAAAGATTAATGGTTTCGATGTATGAGTCTTGGCTGTCGCTGAGCACCAAACGTATCTTAATCTTATGTAGAAGATGTTGTCTTAAACTTATGTAGAATGTGTGTAGTAAAGAGGAAAGGATTCTGTGAAGTCTGTCCCTGGTTTTACACCATTCCAGACAGAACAACACTCCAACAGAACATATTCATTTTAGCAATTTTGAGCAAAGCTTAAATCATTAAAACATCTTTTTATAATTTTGTTATTATCAAAAACATATTGTCTGAATAGTATATTTCACTTTTATATTGGTAGTACATGGGCCAATGGCCTTCCTACTGAAATAAACCTATTACTACTACCACATTTATTTTGATAGATCTAGGTGTCATATAAAAAATATTTGATGTAAAAGTTATTGACGGTCCGAGCATAACACAAACTTCCCATCATCATCAACACCATCACCATCACCATCACCATCATCATCATCATCATCCGCATGCTAAAAACTTAACAAGAAATCACTAACGGTCATAGATCTGTACATCGCAACAGAGCAATATACATATGATGAAGAGACAAGAATGTATGTGATCATTGTATGCTACCTTATTTATTTCTTGTATGACGTCTTTAGTGAGGACGATGGAGACTTTATGGATGGGCCTCACTGCAACCATCTGTCCGTCATAAAATGCTATTTTGGCAAATATTTGACCAGATTTGGAATCAGCTGTAGTGCCGCTGTCCACGGAGGGAACTGATAGACGGGATCCCATCGTTCCAAACGTTATCTGGATTAGAGAAAATAATTTCATAATCAGTGAATATGATAGAATATGTACAATGTAATTAAAAATTGGGACAAAATATTGGGTTATATTGGCAATTAAAACTACAAGACTATTTGCAGATGGAGTAAAACACATTTGCCGAAAAATAGTTTAAAATCAGAAAACCATCAATTGTATTCCCTTGCGGAGTGATCAAAATGTCTTTTTTTCAGTATCAATATTTCTTTAAATTTTCACAAATTTCGAAATCTTATAGATCAAACATACACAGACCGAATTCATTTTCGAACCTTGATTATCTTTACAGTGACCTATGGTATTAAAATTCGTTAGTAAATCTTTTAAAATTTGATACTTTATACATATACCCGAATACACACTCTTTATTGATAAAGTCACATACCTAGATTTAGATAACAAGATATGTCGTCTCCTGTAGGCACGTGTTGTTGAAACGTTGCATGATTACAGCAGACTGTCGTTACTTGTCAAACTTACCAATAATATCAGCAAACATCTCTCATTTGAAGTGCTTTAGAAATTTGATATCACTCAACTCAACATTATGTATATGTTTTTGGTGTTTGATTTAGATGTTTTAATTATGTATGTTGCAACTAGTTTTTCCCAGAGAATAAAGCATATAAATAATCATCTTCCTACGCAGAGCCTAAAAGGCAAGTTTCCAAACTGTCATTTTATGCCTTGCTGCAGAGACTTTACTTTTCTGTGCTGCTATAGTGCCCCAACAGACTAGAGAGCAAGCACAGAAAACTCAAGGCTATGCAGCAAGGCATAAAACTGACAGTTTGGAAACTGGCCTTTTAGGCTCTGCGTAGGAAGATGATAAATAATAAACAGCTTAGATTTCTTCGTGATATTTAAGTTAGATTTAGTTGAAATATTGTTGGTTCAACAAGGTTTTGAAACAGGTTGGTTGTGGGTCACTTAATGTTTTTATACATGTTGGGGGCTGCTATTTTTGACAATGGTTTCTGTGAATACAAAAATCTGAATTCGATAATGAATTTAGCATTCTCTTAATGAAACATAACCTGTTGAAACGAATTGGATCTCCAGAAAAAACGGCTTTTAGCGAACAAATAGATCAATAACACGTGTGTCGCAATAAACCATTTGAGACATTAAAAGCGTTTCATTTTCGTTTGATTATATACAGGTTTTTAAGATGAATCAAATACTGCATATTAATTTTGAATCGTACAGGAAGCCTTTGGTTTAAACATATTTATTTCTTTTGAAGAACTGGATTGGTAAACAAGCAATAGCTTATCTGAATACCGCTCCAGAATACATGTATGGCAAATGACATAGTGAATTTACAGTTGATTAGAGTATTTACACAAGCCATTAATAGTACAGTAAAAATTGAAAGTTGCAAAATAGCATGCGTACAATGATAAGTACAATATTCAAAAGAAGATGGATAAATGCCAATATGTTTTATGAATAGATACATAATCCATCAGCTCAGTGGTCAATAATCAAATCTGCCTGTTAAATCTATAAACGAGTGTACTGAGATTAAAAGTTCCTTATTTCTGCATGGGGAAGAATTTTAGTTTCCAAATAAAACAGACTTAAGATCATATCTGTTTTTGTAGAAGAGCATGTTTTCCCTTATATCACTGTAAAGAGGACATAAAAAGAAGTAGTGGTATGAATCTTCATAATTGAAGCCGCACGAACAGTCGGGTGTTTGAGAAATAAATCTTTCGTATTTATGAGCATTTAGGTCACTGCATTCAAGCCTGAGTCGAGAGTGTGAAATTTGACAAGATCGTGTACCGTAATTAAAATCAAAATGGCTGTATGTGTCGGTATCCTTTAGAAGTTCATTTTTAAAGCTCGATGATGATGGCGAGTCTCTGAGTTCGGGCGTTAAGGAGTTCCATAATTTGACTGTGTCCGGTAAGAACGATCTAGCATTATTTGTAGTTTTACAGTTTATGGTCCGAAGTTTTGAGATATCACGAAGATTGTTAGTAACAACATCGGACAATTTTGGAGGTACAAGATTGCTGAGATAGTTTGGTGTAAGTTTGTTGATCATTTTGTAAAAGAAAGTCAATTTATGAATGAATCTTCTGTGGCATAATGATTTACAATTGGTTTCCTTGTATATCTTATTATGGCTGGTGCCGCGAACGGCGCCACATATGGTTCTCAGAGCATCAAGATTAAGCTTTTCAAGTGCATCTGCTTGCTGTTTTGAGCAATTATCCCAAATGTGACTACCATAGTCAAAAAGGAGGAGACTGAACTGTTTGTACATGGTTTCCAATGTTTTTCTATTTAAACGGTATTTAAGACTTCTATATATAAGACAGTTTACCATTGGTGCAACTTTGTTGATAGTGTCGTTTATTTGTTCATTCCAAGAGCAATCATGCTGAAGAGTTAGACCCAACTGTTTGTGACTTTGTACTTAATCTATGATGTTATCGTGCATAATTAGGTCAGGCATAGCTATAGGCAGTGGGTGCATCTTTCGGGTAAAGCGAATAGATTCGGTCTTATTCGGGTTAAATGCCACTTGCCATTTATCTGCCCATTCTGTAATGTATTTATGTCGGTCGCCGTTTCAACGGGGTCACCAATTATCGCGTATAGCAATGTATCATCAGCGAAAAGGCGTATGTTACTGTTTATACCTTCGATAATATCATTTATGTATACAATGAAGCCTTTAGTAACCACCCCTTAACATTTCCAATCTGTAATATATTTTCTTGTCGAAACTTGATCAGTAGTTATCTACTATGCAATCGGAATCATTTTAATCGTGATTTCACTCTTTAGTTTTTACCCTCAAATCTAAGGCTTCATTGGCCAACAAAGTGTCACAAATGAACTGATCCAATCTCAGAGTGATGCCAACGTGTCCAAACTGATCACATCTCATCACATAGTGATGCCAAAGTGTCCTACATGAACTGATATCATCACATAGTGATGCCAAAAGTATTCAACTGATAGCATCTCATATCATGGTGATGTCAATGTGTACTGCGGATATAATCTCAAAGTGATGCCAAAGTGACCAAAGCGAACTGTTATAATCTCAAAGTGAAGCCAATGTATCAAAAACGAACTGAAATAATTTTAAAGTGATGCCGAAGTGTCCCAAAAAGAACTTATATAATCTCAAAGTGATGCCGAAGTGACCAAAACGAACTGTTATAATCTCAAAGTGGTGTAAAGTGTCCAAAACGAACTAATCTCATCTCAAAGTGATGCAAAAGTGTCAAAACGAACTGATCTGGTTTAATAGTGATGTCAAGGTGTCCTACATGACTGGTTCTCACCTTGCTCGCCATGCTCCCGTTCATGGAGCGGATACCCAGTTTGGTGGTGAGGTTCTCGTAGGGGATCTTCCACTCCAGACTCTCCAGGTTCATTCTCTCCATCTGACGTCTACACATAAACACGCATATCTATAGTTGTAGCTGTGTGGAATACTTTTTACTAAAGGCAACGAACCAATGAACTATTCTTCAAGAAAAGAACTTTTGTTAAAATATTAGATTTTCAAAGAAAACAGCACATAAACCAGTATAGTCTTAATTGATTTAATTTGAAATTTCACCCTTTTTTTAAATATTTACCCTTCACGATGAATTTGTTTCACAATTCAAAAACTTATTTTAGAAGTCCTATATAAAGAAACGGTAAAAGTTGTCGGTAAAATGATACCCTGTTGTGTCTAATTACTTCTGCTTTAAACCAAGAATGCAGATAGTTTTATCAAGTTGTCATTAAAGTAAAAGCGAAAAAAATCATGAAGTTGTATATTTTGCAATAAGAAATGGTGACGACTCACTTCCTGATGATGCAAGCGACGACCATGACGACCGTGAGGGTGACGATGATGCCGACAGCTGTCCCCAGGGCGATCAGGAGGGCTGCACATTGGGAGAGGTTATCAAGACTATAGTCAGCATTACTTACATACCACAGAAACCCCGTAAGCCCATAAAATGATATTTCTGAAGTTACTTTCGAATTCGATCAATTACACAACCATGGCTTACGGCCATCATTTGCCTGGATGTAATAAATTCTACGAAAACTAAGGTCACAGTTGGTATACGGATCGTTTACCCATTTCATTCACACATTCAAGGTCAAGCACTCATTGATATTTGTTCTAAGATTAACAGGAAGGTGACGAAGCTTTTGGGATGCGTTTGTAAGTGCGAGTATCTTGTGTGCGCATACATGTGAAATTAAAGTGTCTTAGTTCTTGTTTTATTTGGGTAGATTGCCAACCAATACAGCATAAACTTAATGGAAATACACGTCATGGCGCTGTTGATGACGTAAGATCGACGTCGAAAATGCCACTTAGCAATTCATACGTTAACTCGTTGTATTTCTTTATATACTTATTTATTCGTATTGATGTTGGTCAATCTAACTAGCACCAAATACGCTATCTGCTCCCTTCACTATTCTTGTTGCATTCTTAGTGATTCTCTTTGTGCCAAGATTTAATGGATGTGGCGTTCGTCGGGACACAATCACGGCATGCACTTAATGACTTAATCGGCAGGTGGATGGAAGTAATCTAAAGCCATACATTGTGTCTGTCTTCATATTTCGCTGTTCAATGTTATCTATTTGAGAATCATATAAGGATCTTGATAGAATTACAGGTACTTAGTGATAAATTATTTATGATTTCTATCAGTCTTCTATTTACGTTATCTTCTGAACAAAATGAGAATGAACAATGGTAAAGTATTCCATGTCTTGTTTATCAATGTTTCAGCAGTTTTGATATACTGAAAATCTTGAACAAAATAATGTTGCAGTATCTAAGTCATAATCATAAAATCGTTAGCATAATATGCTTGCTTAATGCGATTTTGATACATGAAATAAACTTGCTTCAATAAACTTATCATTAAGAAGCAGTAACTTCTCAAAATAACCTTAATGTTCATATACTGAATAAAACTGGAATCTGATGCCTAGCAATAAACATTTAAGTACGCAAACATGTTATAGGTTCGGAAAATATTTCGCCAAGTACAGGGAAAACTATCATGTGACAGTAGGAAAAAGGGTTATTCTATAAACACACGATCAATGTTCCACGTTCACGTTTCTACAATGTTTTTTATATTTATCAGAACTTTTTGATTACACAAGTGATGTTTCAAGATTTTAACTACTGTACCGTGAAAAATGATGACGTTTTGGGGTATATGCCACTCCTGAATTAGTTGGATAATTGAAGGAGTAAGTTTATACCCTAAAACAGCATACGTGCATTTTTAATAATTTATTTTTTATCAAGAAACCCTCCTTTCTTATGGTGTCTAATTTTTTTCAAAAGAAGATCATGATCAGAAACTACATTGGTAAAAATCAGACACCGTGTCTTCAATGTTCGTAAAGAAGCAAATGTGTTTACGAGAACGCACTGGATGACACTGATGATTGTTTTGTCCATGTAGCAATAAGCAACCTCAGTGTTTCAATGAGATAAAACCATGTATTCCCCTCTAAGGAGGCGCTACGAGACAAGCTGATCTTCTTCTGTGGATCAGTCCTAATGGAGTACGCGCCACGGATCATGCATGTACAGGGATCAATTGGGAGACTAATTTCTCTCTGATTGACAGCTAGTACGTTTGTAACCTTGACCGGTTGATAGGCAATATATCCACTTACCCGAGAATATAACGTTCAATTACCCCATCGATTTTTGTCGTATATTGTCCAAACTGCATTCAACAAATGTACATAGCATTATCACTTATTGTCAGCTACAAATTGAGTCAAGGGAGCCAGAGTGAAATGGACAATTACTGCTAACTGCAAATCTGTAAATGCATCAATGTCCTGTACGAGTAATGAAAGGATTAAATAAAGATGATTGTTATCGATGAGTGAATATTGTCAACTGTCCGTTTTCTCGTGACAATAACGTATATGGAAGCAAGGACATCTAATCGTGAACCGTAAATTGAGATGTGAACCTAGAAGATTCTGTAAAAAGGCTTATTACTTTTTATGGTTCTTGGTCACGAGATAAGTTATTATACTCATATTACCAAATTCGGATCATAATAGAATCGCTGTATATTAGTTAAGTTAATTAAGTTAGATTTAAATGAAGCAGTTCTCTTGATATGAAATAATTAAAACTCAAACTTAAAACTACAAAATGTCTAACGTTGTTGTAGATTGTCGCCTAATTGGGTGCTAGACACATAAATACAAAATAATTATTTTCCCTGTAATGCATTATGTAACAACCATCCTTGATACGAGGTCATATATGCATCCTGTCTCAGGGAATGAAGGTTACGCTAACTCCACTAATCTGTACCCTGGGCTCATAAGCTAGATTCGCTCGCGGATGAAGCCAATCAAATCATTTTCTCGCCACCTTCTCTATAAAATTTGAACGAGAAAATGATTTGATTGGCCATATCCCAAGTCGGTCCGCGCGAGCGAATCTAGCTTCTGAGCCCAGGGTACAGATTAGTGGAGTTAGCGTAACGTTCGTTCCCTGAGACAGGATGGATACGAGGTATGCATGGTACTCAAAGTTGTCGACATTTATCCTTCCTCCAGCCACAGGGTAACTAAAAATTGCTAAACAAAATCCGTGTACCTGTTATCGTATGGTAGTTAAAGTGATAAGTCCAAAAAGACGTTTTCAGACAAATAATACTACATGAGCTATTTCTTAATGTTATGTATTATTACAACCATTCGTGATATGAGGAATGATGGGTACTCACGGTTGTGTTAGACACAGGGCTACTTTAAATTGTTTTAAATATCAATATATTTAATGTACCTGTTATCCTTATGGTAAATACTTAGTCTCAGGAGACATTCTCCTACCAGATAACCTTTTTCTCATGTTTTGTACTTCGTTACAACCTACTTTAGATGAGGTATGATTGGTAAATAAGGAAGACTATATCTTATAGATAATCAACTTCTTTATTCTATGAAAGCAACGTTTCGACATAAATTCTTATGTCGTCATCATATATGTCGAAATGTCAGTTTTCTTTTACAGATTAAATAAGTTGATAATCCATAAAATAATGTTCCTTATTTATCATCACACCAACAAGGAGGAATAATGGGTACTCACCGTTGTCCGGACATTTCTCGTTGTCCCAGCCACAGTCCGGGTGACCAGTGGGCACCTCGGTTGACCCGCCCGGCCACACCACCGTGTCAGACAGCACATGGTACCCGTGTCCACTGAGAACACCATCAATATGAGGAGGAGGTATACATTGATGACAACTTCTTTATTCATGGTGCTGCTGATGGTTACTATGTTCATTTATCGTTCATACCTTGTAAATTGCATCACTTGATTGAGAACGACACATGGAGCTGTGTCAAATCTTCTCATAGTTAACGATTAATAAAGAAGTTGTTACCTATATAATACTCTTTATTATCTCGATTCTGACTTCTAGAATCTCTCAAGGAAGCATGCCGATCAAAGGAATTACGAAATAGAAATGTGTATCCAAACAATGTATGGGGTTTGCAACCGGATATGTGACCCGCCGCATATCTAGGTAATCTGAACGTTTGAAATTGAGAAGTAGATTAAAAAGAGCGAAGAAGTATTCGTCTATTCAGAAACGTATTGTCTGTTAACAATAAGAAAATGCTATAACTTTACTTGGTATGATATCCTATGAACAGTGCCCTTCAAGTACCTAATCATAAACCCTTTAAAATTCATTCATGGTGTTAATTGGAGAGCGTGTGTCTCTTCAGTGTACGTTTAGCTAGGTATAAAAGCTGAAATCAGAATGTAAGGTAAGTAGAACTGTGCACAGTATAAACCTGTTTAAAATTCATATGTTATGTCAAATTTAAAGCGTTTGTTTTTAAGTGTGATGTTAGATAGATGTAGAAGCTGAGAGCTGAGTGCACGGTAGATACTGACCCGAGGTCACTCCTGGCTACTGGCGTGTACTGACCGTCCAGCAGGTTGTGGAGCATGTAGCCGGCAAACCGGCTCCCGTCCGGCAGAATGTGGATATCACCTGTTATACCTGCAGATGGAATATAGACATTCACTTGTTATACCTTCAGATGGAATATAAACAATATGTAGTCACTTGTTATACCTTCAGATGGAATATAGACAATATGTAGTCACTTGTTATACCTTCAGAATGAATTTAGACAATATGTATTCACTTGTTATACCTTCAGAATGAATTTAGACAATATGTATTCACTTGTTATACCTTCAGAATGAATTTAGACAATATGTAGTCACTTGTTATATACCTTCAGATTGAATCTAGACAATATGTATTCACTTGTTATACCTTCAGATTGAATTTAGACAATATGTATTCGTTGTTATATACCTTCAGTAGAGATGGGTTTATACGGTCATTATCTTGTAAATTGATTGAAATTTATGTTACACAGATTTTTTAACATCTACATAAATTCACCTGTAATATGAAAATACTACATGAAAATGTATTTATCAATACATAGAGGTTTCATGGGTTAATACAACAATAATCAATTAATCATGTGAAATGAATAGTGGACAGGCTTTATAACACCTAAACATGAATACACCTGTAATATCAAAATACTAAATGAGAAATGAGAGAAAATTAGAAAAGAATATTTCATATACAATAAATACAGGGTGCAAATTCTCTAGGCTTAGACTTCTCTTATATACCAGATTAACAGAATGGTGTGTGAACATTTTGTTTGTTATCAAATGTTTCAAGAGGTCCATTTATCTCCACGGAGTTACTTACGTCACGGAGTTACTTACGTCATGTATCCCCCCACTTACTCATAGCTCTGTTTCTTAGCTTCATAGCTTTGTGCCGTCAAAATATATTGTTACATAAATATACAAGTGCATGAGGTACCTTTGACCTTCTGGTTGTACACGTGGTCGGCTACATTGACACCGTCGGTAAGGTTGAAGCCGTCACTGACGGTCAGGTTGAGCGCTACAGCGTACAGGTAGATCGAGTCAACCAACAGGGCCAGGTGAATTCCGTGCTGGACACCAGACGGACAGACGGACAGACTTAAGTAAACAATATATATTTCCAAGGAAATGAATCGGTATATCGGCTGTCTGCATACTTTTCCCAACAGATATACATACAGATAGATGGGTGGACATGACTTGTGATAGCGTGATTGGATGTTTACGATACAAGCTATTGCATAAAACACTCAACAAAATAGGAAAATCTGAATGTTTGGATATCGAAAATTGATTGGTGATTTTTACTTTCACTTCGCATGGTTTATGTAGTGACTTTTTCAACACTGATCTGATAAAAGATCAAATATTTAGGACAAAGATATTGCAAATAAACTCGTGTTTGCGAGTACCCCATCTGCACGTATGCTGGTCTTAATTACATTTCAAAACATATAACTGCACGATATACACAGGAGCATCTTGTCGTATAACCACAGAACTACAGAATTTTACAGAAAAGGGGGATCGCATTAATGGGTCAAAATATTATGACAACAGTCAATTTCTTAAAATCGAAACCTTTTTTTCAAAAATCCAAAATATAATTTTTAATCAGGTTCACATTATCAAATCTGTTCTGTTACCTACTTCATAATGTCCGCCGTCGGCGTCGATGTAGGTGTCGGCCAGGGAGGACATCTCGTGCAGGAAGTCCGTGTAGATCTCGCTCCTCGGGCTCACATCCATCGTGATGTCCAGCAAACCTGCTCACAACACAGAGGTTATAAACATCTAAATCAGTCAGGTAAATTTGCAGGTTGAGATTCAATGACTTCCAGCATTACTCCAGGGAAATGTCGCCATATATGCGTGGATGAAAGCATTAAATCTATTCAGTGCAGTACAGTTGGGACAACATGAGATGATTAAAGAAATTCAAGAACATTTTTCAAACATCCCAATGCGGCAGTTGAACTTGCGAGTGCTGATTTGAATTAACTAATCATAGATGGGCCTGCTTTAAGTTCATTGTAGTATTCTACCCTTCCGTAAGGGCATAGAACACTTCTCCATCACTTCACTGGAACCAACCTTCCGAAGGTCGCTATACACTAGTTCATTGCAGGTTTTCACCCTACCCTTGCGTATATAGAACATTTTTTCATAACATTGTTTGTTCAGAACAGAAATAGAAACCATAAAATCAACGGTAGGAAATTATATCTGGAACAGAGAGTTCACACTGCAATCGGGATTTAAACTCCCAAATTCTAATCTTAAATTCCAGAAGTGGACAGAGAAAATCTTCATCTTTCGCTAAAAGATGTTTAAGAAATTCAAATTACATACTAGATCAACCTCTCTAGGTACATTATCAATCAATAATACTTTACATATGTCACAGGTCAAAAGCATTCCTACTGGCTTCGGCTGGAGGGATATCTCTTTGACCGAACAGGTAGAGTGTAGAATTCTCAACCCGGAGGTCCCGGGTTCGAATCCCACTGGACATGATGATATTGGATTTTCTTCCCTGCTACACATACATACATTAATACATGAAAAAAAGGAATTTCTCAAGACAGGCTCACCATTAAGCGCAGTATCATCGACCTCAGTGAGTCCAAGCCCCTTCTTCCTGGCCATGTTGCTGTAGTCTATAGACAGGAACACGTTCTCCCCGTTGTTCAGCTCGGCCTCGTATGCTGCCGTCATTACCCGGATGATGTCCTCTCCATAGGCGCACAGAATGAACACTAGCAATAGGAGTTATGACAGTCTAAGTAAACCTAGCCTCAATAGAATCCGTTTCACTCCTATACTGAGTCTAGAAAGGCCTAGTAGAGGGTCGCGTCAGAACTCAGCTTACCAAGTCACAATAGTCTGCCTTCGCACGTATAACGTTGGAGGGTCATAGGTCGCAGAAAGGTCAGCTGGCGCGACCCTCTACTAGACCTTTCTAGACTCAGTATAGGAGTGAAACGAATAATATTGAGGCTAGGTTTACTTATACTGGGATTTATGAAAGATGAGAACAATATTTGACAAATTTCATGGTTATGTCGATCTGAAATGCTTGATAGCTAGGTTGATATGTAAGTTGTTTAAGAGGCATGATAGAAGTTTGAAATATGAAGAAGAGAAGGAGTTTATGGATGATCAACATCTTTATTGTTGACAGTAGCGACGTTTCGGTTTAGATCCGTATACGGTTTTCCAGCATATGAAGCAATGAGGGTACAGAAGGTTGTTCAGCATGAAGTCCTTTCAACTAAATGGAGAGGGGAAGAACAGCAAACAGTTTTGAATGTGATGATTCATCTAAATGTTGCAAAATACTCATCCTAAAAATGACGGATAATTCGGTTGCAATGCCACCAATGAACCTGTTTTCATTGTAAATTTAACGTTTATTGTAAAGGTGCCTGGTAATTTATTTAAATGCAGCTTTGATAGAGAGGTTTAGAATTAAAATAATTGATCAAATGATTAAATGATTAATTGCTAGACGAGGTCCCATGCCATAAGCGATTGAAAGTAGTGACTTATTCTGTAATTTTCATTCTTTAAAGTTGATTCATATCGAGCATTTTCAAGCATTTTGCTCGGATTTTCTTCGCTGCTTTCTTTGTGAAGTGCTGACTGTAAGTATCCTACCTCTTGTTTTCTTGGCCTCCTCCAGTATCCTGGCCACCAGGGTATCACTCGTGTTCTCGTACACGATCCAGTGCTGCACGTCGAAACTGTGGTCCCCCAACTCGTGCTGTAACAGGCAGATAAAACTTACAGTTGCGCAATAAAGAAAGTACACCTTTTTTAGCTGTTTGAGTGGCATTCTAAAAGTTGATGGTATAAGGAAGACAAGAGTAAGTCTATGGATGAACAACTTCTTTAGTGGACAGTGGCGACGTTTCGGTATAACTTCTTATACCGTTTTTAAGCTTGTAGTTTTCCATTATCTTTTGTTTTATTGACCGAGACATAATAAAACAATTATCGACTGGTGAGTTCGGTCAATACCTGTTTTTATAGACCCGAGGAAAACAATATTGACCGAGGAAAACAATATCGACCTCGGACTTCGTCCTCGGTCAATATTGTTTTCCTCGGGTCCATAAAAACAGGTATTGACCTCATCACCAGTCTATAATTGTATAATCTTATCTTATCTTATCCGACTTGAATTACATATTTACACTTGCGAGTATGATTACCTCCGGTTTTATTGCTGTGCAACTCCCTATAGTAAGTATGTCATGAAGTACTTTAACGAGACAAGATGTTTCTGTCGATATCTATTTTAGATTTTATTTCTTTACAACATTGATCAAAGCGTAAACAAGTTTCTGTGCTTCTCTCCCGTGTTGATAATGAATCATAGCTTTTTATAGAATTTTTTGTTTTAATAACCATAACCTGTAAAGATCACTGTAATAAAACTCACATAACGTCCCATACATCAAATGTTGTTTTACTTGGTATAGAGTAGATGATTCGTCTATTCTTGTGATGTTCTTTGGAAATCATCTTGTTAACATCCATGTCCGTGTTTACTTTTGACGTTCGTCGGAATTGCCCATATGTCACAGATTACATAATTACAGGTATGGATGATAGTCGATACATTGATTTAAATCAAACATTGACGTCATTCGCTTGTAAAACGCGTGTCGGATTTTGTTCCAAAGACGTCGGTGATCAAGTCTGTCCTATAAAACCTTTCCATATTAAATCTTGTGAACTTAAAACACAGTCCTAGATGAGACATTGTAAATAATTAGCTAGAATGGTAGAAGGAATGCAGTTTAAATAGCAATTACGCTTATACAAGCATGTTCACGATCAGTAAAGATGTATTGAATTATCACCAAGGTTACCGATACTGATGTTGCATTTTCAAATACAGAAATATAATGATGTTTGTTTTGATTTCCCTTAATGATAATTGCTACTATTTCAATGACAGTATGAAAATAAATATGTTGAATTGAGCAAGCACGCCAGCACTATGTGTATTGTGTAATGACTGTCACAATATTGAGTGTACTCTAGCCTCCATATCTATGGTAGCATAGTCTCGCCTGTGTCGCGTCTCGAATACCACGCTGGTTCTGGGATTAGTTTTTACAGTAAGATTTGGTTTTAGGATTGTAAAAATGTAAACGTGATGCGATCGAGACGACTTGTATCTTCCTCCTTCTGTGCAGCTTTGACAAAGTTTTAGAGGATGTTATACGAGAGTCAATGACATACAATGCTTAAAGCGTCATATGATAAATATGCTTAATATGGTAGTAGTAATATGCTTACACAGCTGCTCTCGTATAAGTAATAATAAGGGTGAGATATCATTTGATGCGAGCATAATACATATTGCGCCTGCGTTTAAAGATGATGGGGAAAATAAGCTATGGAAACCTTAAACATTTAAGGCGTAATATTGTAACAGAATATAAATAGATTTGCTTTAATCATCGCTAAGAACACTATATTTGAATAAAGAAATAACTAATAATCCAATATTTCAATGACATTAGCTCCAAGTTTTCATAGGAAATCTGTCAGTATTCAGCTAATGGTAAATGGTTATTTCTGGAAATATTCATGTTTGTAGTGGGTGAAAGACTTGTGTGTTCATTTAGTAAGTCAATATAGATTTGGCTTTTAATCCATTTTCAAAAGAATTGTATTTCATGGCCGCCTATGTTATTACAGAGAGACGGCTAAAAAAAATTCTAATGGAGTAAACACTGCACGTGTTGGTAGCCATATGTGTTTGGGGACAACACTGACCGAGAAACCATTTTACAGCACACATAATTTGACATGTTTTATTTATATTAAGTAGCTTTTTTTCTTAGATATTGAAATTTCCACAGAAAATATCAATAAGTTCATCCACAATTTGGTTAAACATATATTTATTCAACCTGATAGTCCATAGTCGAGGCAAATAATTAACGTACCAAGCAAAAGGTGCATACGGCCATTTAAGTTTATTCTCCATTTGATCGTTCGACTTTTGAATTTTGAATCGCGCAGCATAACGGAACTCCGTATGTTCATATACAAACCATTGTATTTCAGTTTCAGTTTTCATTAGATTTGTCTATTTCAAGATGCAAAAACATGACTTAGAATATAAGGAAATAATGTTATTCCACATACTGATACCAGTTACAACTTCGAATTATTCGTTTCTTCAAGCCAACAAGTTTATTATCGTGAATAAATTAATGATTTAAATGAATTAAATGAATTTAATGAATTTAAAAAAACGAAAATACTTTTACACACAGAGAGTTCTTTTTGAAACGGCTGAGATTGAGATAAGTGTATCAAAAACATTTCATTAAACTAGCATGACTAAATATGACATTAAATAACATTCCAAACGTTTCTTAGAAATAGCTGTAAAACAAAACAAAGTTGTCAAATGGACAGTAGTATTCTCTGTGTTGTAGCACTTGTCCGTTTCATTGTGCAACTATTAACACTCCTTTGATTGGCATTGCAGAAGTTGCGAGGATGAAGCAGATGAAGGCAATATTATGGATATTAACACTCCTTGGCTTATATATTGGATGATGTAAACGAATGACAAGATCTACTTTTGAATTGGATTTGAAAACTGCCTTTGTCCACTATTGACACATAAGGTATGATGAAAGAGTCAAATCTGACAAACATTATCAGTGGTTCCGTTAGTAATGAATCATGCTCAGCATAGGGGCAACGTGAATCTCCAAATCGTTATTTTCACAAAAATGAAAGCTGCAATGTTTATACCGAATGGTCATGGAAACTGTACGGAAGACCGCCACTTTCCCACACAATTCCACAAACAACCCCCCCCCCCCCCTCTCTCTCTCTCTCTACAACTTAGCTAAAATACATTCTATCACTTGGTCCCTCTTAAGTGAATAAGATCATTCATAAAAGAAAAACTCTTTCAACTAATACATTCTGAAAACCCTAACTTAGGCACAAAAATGTTTCATTCATTACAATGTGCCAGTTTGAAAAAGTAACTTTGACCACGTCGCCTTGTTACTTCCGATCGATGTTATCATTTATGAGCAAGTAGGATGCAAAACGTCTAGTCTTCCTTGTGTCAAGTTGACCTGGCTTTTACTCCACTTCTTGGATGATTTCCTGGTTCATATAATATCTCATCATTAATTGAATAAATATGTCAAATAACTATAGAGAAAATAGCAATATATGTCATATAAATAACATGACGCCAAAGTCTGATGTAAGCCTCAGCCAAACGGTTTTCATTACAATTTATATATGTACAAGCAGGGCTTAGATTACAAAACATCTCTGTAAGTTATCACTGGTTAATGCAGAGAGGACCAATAAACGCCACCACAAAGACAATAAGGTCTGATGTACGAGACATTTGCGTTTACCAGTATAACATTGTGACGTTTACAGGCACAAAGTGTAAACAATACGATAATTACAGTGATCCTCTCTCGTGTAGAGATGTTGTAACTTAAAAACGGATACACTTTAAAGTGTAATCTGATTTCTCGTCAACCCTAAAATATTGTGCATGGCTATTAAAAGACAAAATATAGGGTATAGAGAACGTTTCAGTAAGTGAGAAAATGCAATCAAGCACAATTAATACAAATCACTAATCCAGGTAAGGCTAAATGATAAAATGACCTGAGAAACGCATGAAGGAGCCAATCAGTAGTCTCCATGTACAGTGGCTGTAGAAGACCCATACATCTAGGGAATCTGTGTCGATGCTATATTCAACCAGCAAATGATATCTACTCTTTATGGTTTTTTTGACTGTCATAACAGCAATTACGTAATAAAGAATGAATGAGGAGGAGTGGATTAATGAAAATATTTATTGATTATGTTTAATAATACCATCCTGTCTCAGGGTACGAACGTTACGCGGAGTTAACGTAATGTTCGTACCCTAAGACAGGATGTAATAATACTGTACTAACATGTACACGACTTCGTATGCATTCTCCGTCTTCATCCATACATGACTTCACCACATATATAAGTGACTGTCCATTTTTCAATTTAAAAATTATTCCCTTATTCTGCTGTAAATATAATGAAAATTTCGTAGCTCACTCATCGAATATGGGATACATAATTAGGAGGTCCATGAACTTGAATCGCCAATCTTTCACGTGGCGTTGTGTAATTGACAGCGAATACCCTACACGTCACGTGCGTACCATGCTTTACCGTTACATTAAATTCTGTCAACTCACCATAACCGAATGGATAAATTTTTCTGATTTCACAATCGGAGGGTTGCACATTCGACTCTTGGCTCACACACTTCCAAAATAAAATGTTCAATTTTGAGATGTTTTACTATTATATCAGGCCAATATCAAAACACAAAAAAAAGAAGTAAAAAGCAGTGGATTCTTAAAGATAAACCACTGTCTACGCTATACAGATACGTCATTACAATGGATTAATCAATACAAAACATCAATTTCGATATGCTTTAAATGATTTAAAATGGGACGAAAGAAAAAATGGGATTTATAACATATTTTAGATTAGGACTGGAAAACTTAATTCGAAATGATTTGATAAATGGTAAAAGTGAGACAAAAACCTTTTGCAAATGAGTTACAACGCATTTTAACTGACAGTTGAGTTAGAATGTATTGCAACTAACTAACAGTAAGTAACAACTTCACTACTTAATGAGTTTCATGGAGACACCTTGAAGTTCAACATCTAAGCGCTAACAGGGAAATCGATGAGTAATAAAGAAGAGTGGATTAAAGGATAAGGACGTCACGTCACCAACAGATAGGACTGATCTATCGTCTTTCCGTCGTTTCTTCGCTCTGTCGACTCGGGCGATCATTGAGTAATGAAATGTGATGATTTAATCTTAATTCAGATTCAGATGTTTTTCATTATTGTTCAATTTGGGTCAATTTCAGTTTCAACATACACAGATTCATTATCCTGTCATTTTTTGCATCAAATACATATGTACTTAGCATTATTCGCTCATTGTCTTTTGACATTTCCCTTTCAGGCGGTATTGTGCAAAACTCAGGTGGCCGCTATCAGTGAAGTTCAGCAAGATCGGGCGCGGCTCGTCGAACAGATGGATCAATACCGTCATTGCTTGATAAACTGAGAACCAACGAGCTGAAAGACTTTATTCAAAACGTTGCGTCTCATCCAGCAGGAAATGGTTACCTGGTAAGGAGTTGTGATGGTGGTGACCTTCTAGAGACAAATATGTCACGTTGTCAGGTTATACAGATGACTACAATGAAGCGAAGTTACTCATATCACCAGCAGGTTGACTCAAACAATCAGCGGGTTGTACTACTTCCTGTACACGACTGACCGTCCACTGTGTTATAACGAAGATGCAGATAGCAAGGTCTCGAACCCCCTACTGACCTTTAGAAGTCTTTAATGTCTTTGGTTACGACTTCAATACCAACTAACTCATCAGACCCGTATCTAGTACATATTAAGTTTCAACAAGTTTAAATATATTAGAACCGTATAATGATAACTTCCTTTTTCTTAATTGGAGAAAACATTTCTAAATCAAATGACATAATCAACATACCGGGGTCTATGTTCAGTAGACTTCATTGTATATATGTCAAGTTACTTTCTACAAAATCAAAGCACAGGGATCGATGTTCATAACAGTGTCACGATATCAGGTCCGTAGAAGTAGAAAAAGTTAATGATAATGATTATGTTCACACAACCAACCCCTGTCATATAACTTAAGACAATAGACGATCATTGATAATATATGATTATCACAAGCCTATATTTTGAGATGCTGTACTAATGAAGTTATGATCAAGGATGTTTGTACTACAGCTGCGTATCTTAAGTTTGTTCACTTACCTTCGTATTCTAGTGCAAATATCATGTAATTTGTAATGTCTTTGAGACATCATATCATTGTGAAAACAAAACCGATAACGATGAATTTTCACTGCATAAGTTAAGAATATTCGTATGTCATACCTAGCAGATAGCTGTAACAGATTTGGCAGGTCCTTGAAATGACCAGGGGTCAAAATTTCGAAAACACTGATTTTTATTTTGCTCTACAAAATCCTTCATAAGTGATCAACAGCTTTAGATCTTATTCATATGTGTTCCTTTGCTTTAAGGCAACATAACTGTGCTAAAAAATTTCCTACAAAGTTTACATGGATGATTTTAATCAAAATTTAAGAAAATCCGAATTTCACAAATATGACCCCATCTGTCCATTTAACAATGCCAAATATCGACATTCAGCACAAAACGATCCCGAAATATGGTTTGGGAATGGTTATTTTACACATGGACAATTGATGATCTTCTGTAAGTGGTCCTGGAGTTATTTTATGAACATCAAAACGAAACCCAAATTACATGATATTTGCACTAAGATCTTAAGCAGGTGAACAAACTTTTGATATGCAGCTGTATATAACGTTCAGGTGACTTGGTAGAGCATCCAGATGGTTGGGTTCCACCGACGACACCGAAGGCATTCTCCATCTTAATTAATGTTTGGCTTCAAAAAACTAATTATTCCCCTTTTCTAACATTTTATATATCTTTTTCACCTTATATTATCAAAACAACGTAATTTTCGGTGCTCACTTATCGGATATTGGTCACAACCTTAGGCCCCGCGACAATGCACGTGTATTGTCATTTTTTCCCTACGGCAATGCAATTGTCAACTCATGCGGGATGCATTGCACGTGCAAGACATTTTCTCTACGTGCACTCTGCGCTTCACCCGTAAAATGAACAACACAGGTTTTATATTAACAAACAATCTGTCGATGTCTGTGTTCTCTCCGTAGCCGAGTTGATTCTATTTCCATGTTCACGTCCTTCCAAAAGATTCTTTACGAAGTTGAGAAGTTTTGTCATTCTTTACGAATTTGAGTAGACTCTATATACCTAAAAGTAAAAAAACCTTGACATTCCCATAGGCGGGATAGTCAAAGAGAAGTGGATTCTTAAAAAAATATCAATTGTTAACATAAAAGAGAGACGTCATCGCCGTGGATTAATTCAGGTTAATTGGTTTTATAAGAACAGAACAGAACAGCTATTGTCAAGGTTAAGGCTTGTATCCAGTAGGTAATATTTACCTGTATAGAAACACCTGAACCAGGGGTCAATATCTGGGGGAAGGTACACATACCTTACACATCAAACAATACCATATTAACTTGTTGGCTTGGAAACGGGAATAAATTAAAGTATATAATTAGAAAAACTTCGATCAACTTTAAATTTTTTTACATGACAAACTGGAAAGGAGGACGTTCTCGTCGATTTTTAGAAGCAATCCAATGGATGTGAAATGAAAGAGAGGTGGATCATAGATATTATACATGTTTGGTTTGTAAATACGTTAACAATGGCATGTCCATTGATTTCATAATCGATTTTGATTACTACAGTTGAAAAAAAATCGAAAGTTGTTTCATTAAGTTCTGATTGTTGAAATCATCGCAATGATGTAAGGTATCTTCAGTATACAGATCCGCGTGATATATCGAATCTCTACTCATTTCTTTATAATGATTTAAGAAAAACAATATAGAAGGTAAGTAATAACCTGTCTTCTAATCAAGAGTCAAATACAGGTATCGAGGAAACGAAAGTGGTAAATTATTAGGCTGTTAGACTTGAATGAAGCATTTCATATTATGGATGACCTCAGAATATGATAATCCCGTTGAACTCTTTTGAATGTATCTCCTGCCATTTAAAACTTTAAAAAATAATGCAATAGTTTGACTTTACACTGTCGTCAAGGACACGTATCAGATTGACGGTTGTGTATATTTTAACTACCGGTATTACATCCTTTAGATGATCTTGTTTGTATTGTTATGTACGGTGTATCTGCACGAACGTTAGAGATGCCATACAGATGAACGATTTATCTTGAGTTAAAATCTCCCTGACAAGAGATGAAACACATATACATATATAAAAATTGCATTACCTACTTAATGCTATTAACCAAACGTTATATTTTCGTTTTGACTTTTCAAACGTTAGATTTATTAGCGCATTACTTTTTCTTCCACCAAAATGTATGCCTTGCAAATCACTTAACAAAACCGATTAGCAATAGAATGCTGTTTTCATCAGTAACAGTAGTTTTCGAAAACTCAACAAAATCTATCACCTGATTAGTTGACCTCTGACCTGACCAATTTTTTCCTATAATGCTTTGTAGAACGAAAGGACCGATAATGCATTTCCGACCTACATGAATCATTTCCGGTAGATTTCATTGATTATATCCGGGAGACCTTTCTGCCTTATGAGTGATTGGACTGACGTTTAATTACAACGGCCAAGTTTGTATTGTCTGTTTTCAGAAATCTTTAAATAGACACATTGATTTGTGTGCAATACGGCTGTTCAAATGAGTCTTACACAAAATGCTTACCATCGAGACAAAAACAGAACCAATGACTTCCTGTCTAGGGCAAGCAATTATTCCTTCACAAAGACTGTTCGATATGTTCATATCTTTGAATAAAACAGACGGTTCGGAAGTTTAATGGTTTAAACCGATGTTCGTTTTCCTTATGTTCCTGTTAATATTTCTTTTCAACAATATTTTGAAACGCATGAATGGAGATCGTAAACCTTTGGCAATATATCATTTGTTGTTAAGGCGAGTAGGTGACGATTGACTTTGGCAAGAACAAATAACAGTGATGTCTGTATTGTCAATTGCATGTAAGATAGTTTCACTCGAAGACAAGTGAGGGTCTTTTTTACTTACTGTGATGGCAATATTTGTTAATTTATTCATTGCTGACAGAACTCACTGTTCATGGAGATGAAGCAACATGAAAATGGTATATCTAATACATTTGGATTTGACAATTATAGAATCTATTATGACAAGAAGTAACGTTCTTGTTTTAATATTTGCATGCCTACAATGCGTATGTGTTTTATATAAAAACCCAGCGTGATATAGCAATACGCTTTTGGTTTGATATAACGAATTGTCTTTCTGTATGCTCCTGTTCTCCACAAAATGCAATAAATGCTATCATGTGTGTGAAATGACAGAGTATTGATGTTGTCTTTTAACGGTTAAACATCGGTTTATAAGTCGGTTCAGATACTTCATAAAGGTTACAGGCTAGACAAGGAATATGGTGATTTAACCATCAACCTTCTTAGTCCATCACCCGCCAACTAAAAAGAACATTATGCTCACCCATATAAAACAGGTAGTCACAAAGGAAAACCCTGTTTACCATGACAACAGTTCAAACGTCCTACCTCGAACTCTGCTACAGTCTCGACCCAGACACTCTGCTGTCCGCTGACCAGGGTGACCCGGTTCCACCCGTAGTGATTGAGCGTCTCCTCCAGGAAGGCGGACATCTCCGTGAAGGTTCCCGTGCTCCGGATGAAGGTCGGGTACTTCTCCTTGTCCGACAGCAGGTCGCTCTCACACCCGTAACTCACCAGGGGGATCCCCCATCTACCCGCTAGCAGACCCACGGACAGGCACACGTC
The DNA here is from genome assembly GCA_916613615.1 of Steromphala cineraria. Lineage (NCBI taxonomy): Eukaryota > Metazoa > Mollusca > Gastropoda > Trochida > Trochidae > Steromphala > Steromphala cineraria. Next base: position 4,327,580 of record OU744729.1, read on the forward strand.
GTTGCACGAGGGACCTGGCCGGGGGAGGGTTAATGTATTGGATGGACATCATCAACGTTGGAGCCGATTATTTAAATAAAGTGTTTTCCTTTTAAATGAACCACTTTGAACTATCTATATGATTAACATATCAGGGCCTCCTTTCACAAAGCAACCTTTACTAAGGTTGACCTTAACTCAAGTTCGTTAACATTGCACTAAGGTTACCTTAAGGACTTAAAGTCACCTTAGTGTTAAATGAAAGGGGCCCCTGAGCAGTTTACACCTACAATATAACATCGGAACGAGTGAAAAATGAATCAATGAATGTCTTTATTTATGTTTCCTCCAATGACATTTGGAGATTGCAAAAAAGTTCTACATTAGGTTGAGAAAGGCGTGTATCTGCTCCGTGTTGATGGTCTTGTATATAATTAACAATTCAGAAAGGTTGAGACCTACCTATAAAGGCGTGTATCTGCTCTGTGTTGATGGTCTTGTATATAATTAACAATTCAGAAAGGTTGAGACCTACCTATAAAGGCGTGTATCTGCTCTGTGTTGATGGTCTTGTATATACTTAACAATTCAGAAAGGTTGAGACTTACCTATAAAGGCGTGTATCTGCTCTGTGTTGATGGTCTTGTGTGTCACCATGTCCACGAACTCGTATAACCCCAGCCCCACGTCACAGCCCGTGTCGGCCACCATGTACGAGAAGGTGTAGTTCAGCTTCCGGAATATCTCGAAGCCGGGGTCATTGTTGATGCGGTCTATGGAGATGTTGACGGCGGCGAAAACTTCACTGCCCAGTTTCTTGGATCCCGAGATCGGGGCCAATATTCCAAGATTAACGGTCTCCGTTTTAACACAAGAAAAACTCAAAATAAAAACTACCGGTGCATTAAGAATTAGTGCAATGTAACCCATGATGGGAAAGCTGTGAGACCTTGAAGACATATAGTCCATGTCAGGTCCACGTTAAGTCTTTTGGGGAACTTCCATTCCGCCTAGATGTCTTTGAGCACAAGTACATGTCTGTGGTATTGTTCACATCATGGTGCTTATCGATGTCTTACTTCCAACAAGACAATTTTCATGAAATTGTCCATTTTGTGAGTTACAATTCCTCAAGTTCAACCCATCAGGTAGCAGGGAGGTAGAAGTAGTCCGAGGTTCATGATGGTGGCAGCATTATGAAGATGCTGGAGACATCACTACCAGCTGAGTGTGTGGAGAAATACATGTCAGTCTCCACAATGTTGAAACAACCATTCTTTTTAAACTCCTTTGATCTTCATGGCGTCGTTTTAATTAAGTGTCACATTACCTAGAAACCCCGTATGTTCAATTCAAACCATTAAATAAAACAAATGTAATCAATTCCAAATGTTAATGCTTATAATTTCGATATATACTTCTTATGTTCTTTTATCTTTTATTGGTTTCATCGATGACTTTAATATGAAGTCGCCAGTATGGCGGCCATGTGTATAACTTTTTACACTACCAATCTACTTCAAAGATGTCTTAATTAATAATTCTAAAATTATTTATTAAGTTCAATCATAATGGAAGATGTGAACATCTCGTTCTATAAACCTTTGTTTTGGAAAAAAAACCATTTTGATTCATCAATAAGAATAGTCTAATTTGATTAATTTTCATTCAGATAAATGATCTTGTTTTATGTTTTATCATTTGACGTCCACAATGTTTTCTCCAGTCGTTCAGAATGTGCTCTTACTGGAAGTAATTCAGTATCAACTCAGTTGAACGAAACTTCACTTATAAAGTGTAGGAGCAGGAATATTCAGTCAGTGCACCTTTTATCAAATCACCCTTGTTAACATCACATTCAGATCCTCAAGCTTTATATTGCTTTAAAGCAGGTTATTATGAATTGAGTGAAGTTCAATACATCAAATATTTCCTCAATGTTTATATGGTAACAATATAAGTTCTTGATATGATTGTATCTAGTGATTTTATTTTGTAAAAGCGTCATTAACTGCTGATCTTGATTTGGCACCAATTAACACACGAAATCACAGTCTAACATTTGATTACACACAAACCGTCTCTCAACACCTGCATATGCTGTCCACGACCAGTCGATTTTAAACATTTCTCTGAAATCTCAAAATTATTCCTTTGACAAGACTCAGAGGGACGCTGACCACGAAGGTGAGACCAGATTAATTATCAAAGTGTGTACCTGCCCCAGGTGAGCGACAGGTGACCTCCTCTCCGGGATATCGATTAAACACACCTGTCCTGGCCCTGCTTCACCTGGCTGGAAGAAGCAATGAAGTCATCCAAGCGTGACACAAACCATGATCTCCGCAAGTACCTGTAATTAAAGAAAACCACTCCCAGTCTTTGAACAACATCTACAGTTGGTAAACATCAGAACAGCAAGTTTTTCTGAATATCTTCTGCATTGTGAAAATTATCAGCTGAAGAAGTCATCATATACTCAAAAACTAAGTGCTTTTAGCAATTCAAATTTTTTTGCTGTTCTTTAATTTCATATTGTAAAAATATATTAGTCAGCGTTTTAAAAATATAAAAGTACGACCTTCCATATAGACAGGTCCCGAAGTCTTTCACTTGTTCCAACGTATGTGCTTCATGAAATTTATTTTTTGTTGAAAGAGGAGGTTTTATTGACTCAAATAAATCGACAATCTACGTTGCAATTACATTCATATCAACATTTAAAATGTCCGTCTAATTTCTAACTATATTTATACGCACGCAGAGAAACAAACAAAGAAATAAACATGCCGTAATTTAGATATCGATGTCCGACCTGTCACATTAGTGAAGTATCATGAATATGCTCTTAATCTCGCAACTAAAATGGGATCATTATGATCTTATATACAAATTAAGTAGGAGCTTAGCAAATATACTCTACCAATTATCTGTCCTCTAATCACTATAATATTAAAACATTAATGTTGGGTTCTCGGTACACAACTAATCGCTGATAATAATTCATGAATGTAATGTCATTAACCAGTAATTCACACATATCACAATGTCTTTTACACCACATTGTCACGGATGTCCATTCTGAGTGAAAAAAGAGGCCGTTTTGATTATTGTGTTGATTTCTCATTGACTATATTGACTATCATTTGATGAGGGTTGAAGTGATGGTGGTCGTTTTGACAATCAAATGCACCTAACTTATTTCTTATTCATCTCAAACTGCATTGTCAATCAAACCGAAATTTCATTCTCCGAAAGTGATAAATAAATATGTATCATTTGATGAGGGTTGAAGTGATGATGATGATGATGATGATGATGATGATGATGATGATGATGATGAGGATGAGGATGATGATGATGATGATTATGATTATGATTATGATTATGATTATGATTATGATTATGATTATGATTATGATTATGATGATGATGATGGTGATGGTGGTGATGATGATGATGATGATGAAAATGATGGAGATGATGATGATGATGATTTGCATTGGCCGATCCTAAAAAGAGTATGCGATTGTAGTCCGCATCACACAATAGTGTAGTTTTGACAATCAAATACACCTAACTTATTTCTTATTCATCTCAAACTGCATTGTCAATCAAACCGAAATTTCATTCTCCGAAAGTGATATATATAAATAGTGCATCATCAATGAAGTAGTTTCCATTCAATAGTCGTTGAAATCACTTTTGGAATGAGAGTTTCCTAATAGTTGATACTCACCGTGTTTTAGGGCAGTCTCATTTTAACATTCAATTTAGTTATTTGATTATTTGGTTTGAACAGAGCGAGATTCTGTTATTAGTGCAGTGATATCGCGGATAATGTCCTGACCTCGCTGGGCACAATATTCACTAATCTCAGACAACTATCAATGCAGCGATACATCATCTGTATAACGTCATGACCTTATATCGTGTACGTTGACAGCGTCTTCATGAACGAATAATACGCTAAAAAGTTTATTATATAGTTATTATGTTAATAAGCTTCTTAAAATGATGAAAAGGTTTTACTGCCTCTGTATATATTCATTTTTGGTTTTTGCATTTTCGCTTCACCACTCGCCAGTCATAGTTCAGCGCAAACAATACTGTTCCTTCTTAATGCTGAATGTCAATCAAGGAAACCTCTATTTGCGTTTGCTGGTATAACGCGACCAGGGAGCTGATACTCTACCAACTGAGCTTCTTTCCAGTCGAGGTTCTCACGTTTCACTACAATGCCATCCGGTTTGTCGGGACTTTCTTTTCCCATGGTATGTATATGTACTAGCCTCGGTCAAGAAACAATATCAAAAGCTATGAGTTGAGCGGAACTGCGCAGGACATCTTTAACGATTTCATCAACCTCTGATGTCGTTCACTCTTATATCCAAGGATTTTTTAAAACCCTTTTTTGTTTATCTTTATCATACATATTCAGTATACTTTTTTCAATTCTTGTCTCTTGTAATCTAGTATCTTGTCAATGGTATAAACCGCTTTGGCACAGGAGTACAACTATTTGATTTCCATTGAACAGTAGCGTGTAATTATTTAAGTTAAATGTGAAAAAGCGTAACTTCATATAAAATATGATCTGTAATTGTTTATGACGACATATGTTAATGTGGTGACGGAATATTTTAGTAATTACAAGGATCAAATGTTGCCCTTAAAAAAAACATTTTAAAAAGTGAAATATTTTGTTCATTGCTGCACTACAAGTGATCTCACTCTCTCGATGAAATGAAGGATATTATCATAAGAATTGTAAGAAGCCACGGCATCTTGTTCATCTAAGTGTTCATCCATCACGACCATGCGATGTGTGATGTATTTAATGCATCTTGGCAAGCGAAACATGAGCTGATTTGTTGATGATTTCTCATCAGGGGGAAAGGATTTCTTGTGATGTAACGTAGTCGTTAAATCCTTAATCAGCAGTTTATACCTTTGAGTGTGCGTTGGTAACCATTTAACAAACTCGTTTTGATATTTCTACTGTTTATCTCGGAAGAATGTATTTTCCTCCCTTGACCATCAACGTTATTACAACCATTTTTGTTTAACATGCCTTGTGTTTTCTTTAACGTAACTGTGAAATAATTGTTCTTGTAACATTGGCAACCTCCTTCTGCCTCTTTCATCACGTCCAAGTTAAATGAATTACGCCACAGACGTGACATCGAATCGAGGCAGGTACTTTCCATCAAAATACTTCCTGTAAGAATAAAGTGATTTATTCCAAGGTATGAATTCGACTCCGGATGAAGGGAAATGTGATTTCAAGGAAACAATGTCATTATCGATCAGGTATGGATGTAAAATTGGACACTGCACACGACAAGGAAATGTTCCCAGTCCACTATTCTTGTATAGAAGAGCAGATTATCCAGTGGTCGGATAAATAAGTACTTGAGTGGTCCAGGTCTGGCTCTACACTATCATTACACTGCTTCATCGATGCCTCTAGATACTGGCTTCCGATAGAGATGATAAAGGCTGAGAAGAGAACTACGTGATAAGTCTATCGTTGTTAACATTATTGCTGAGATTGATGATACTATAGTAAACGTCGAGGAACATTGTTGCAAACGTTAGTATTTAGATAGAGAAATATAACACGATGATAAGCATATACAGCTGCGTACCTTAAATTTGTTCACTTGCTTATGTATCTTAGTGCAAATAAAATTGAGTTTTTTGGTTTCGTTTTGACGCCCATAAAGTATCTCCAGGGGCACCTAGAAATGATCACCAAATGTCCATGTGTACAACAAGCACTGTCAAACCATATTTCGGGATGGTCTCGTCACTATTTCGTCGATATTTGGCATGGTTAAATAGGCAGATCGGGTCATATTTCTGAAATGCGGATTTTATAATATTTCGTTTTAAATGATCCGTATGAATTTTGTAAGAAAACAATCAGCAAACTCACATTGTCTTAGTACAAAGGAACAATATGATCTAAAGCTATTGATCCCTTATGAAGGATTTTGTAGATAAAAATAAAAAGATATATATATATATATATAGTGTTTTTGTATTGTTTCCCTGTTCACTTGAATTCCCTGCGATATTTGTTACCGTTATATGTTAGGTAGGACATACGGACATGTTAACGCAAACTGAATCTTAACTAATGTAGACAACCGTATCCGTTTTGTGTACGTAATGCGAGGATGCCTCAAAGACGTTCCAGGCTACATGATATTTTCACTAGGATACGCAGGTAAGTGAACAAACTTAAGGTACACAGCTGTAGGCTGAATAGACTTGGACTGTTATGAATAGATGGATATAGCTATCAATGCAGTTGATTATTGTGGACATCATTGTTTGGATAAATATGTTTGCTAACTCAAGTAAACGTTGAAGAACATTTTTCAAAACCTATTTTTTAAATAGATAAATTTATTATATAATTAGCAATGAAATATAGGGTTATACAGTGAAAATATAATCCATATTTTAAGAAAAGCAGTAGAAAGTCATATTTTCACTGCGGTGAGAAAAGTAGGACAGAACATATTTACTCCCCTTGAAACACGATTATCTCCCTTTGAGGAAATCGAACGCACGCCTCGCGTCACGGCGTTGTTTAGGATTGAAGAAAAACGACTCTTTACGATGTTTTCGGTATGTTATTGTTAACATTTTGCAGTGATAATGTATCCTTCGATATCGGAATACAACCAGAAGTTCATATCCTGTTGTTGTAGTTAATAAATGTTCATTTTATCGCCAAATAAATTTACGAAGCGAGAGATCTGACGCACCGACATAGCGTTTCCCTCACTGTATCCGTTCGCGTCAAAACTGACTTTCCAAAATAGATAAGAAGCCTTTGTTTCACCTAATTATAACCAAAAACAATGTCATATTGTAGATCTGAGATCTGATATCATTTAACAATCACACAATTATATCACACAATATATATTTTTCGAAAAACTATTTCCGGTTAAATATCGCATTATTTCTATCGAACTTCTTAGCTAGACTCTCATTCATCACAACAGGAAAAGTTTGCCTTTCGATGTCCGTCAACTCTGTTTTATGATCTTTAAATTTTATAATAAATAGACTATTTCATTGTTTTTGCCGAATATCATTTCCATCTCATTTCGTGAAGTGAGAAAGTGTAATTTTCACTCGTGGCTGCGCCACTCGTGAAAATATCACTTTCTCACTCCACTCGATGAGATAGAAATGATATTCGGCAAAAACAATGAAATAGTCTCTATAAACCGTGGTAAATTTAATCATAGCGGTCGAATATATCGGAGCTACAGATGAAGACCTTCTAATGCAGACAGTGGGACTGAGTGGTTTATTGTAAACAGTGTTGCTTAGATAAGTATATTACAAACTCTATTGCTGTTGAATTTATTTATTGAACACGTAAAATATTAGATTGAATACAAATGTTTACTTGATGAGAACTACATTAGCCGACTCGATAACTGATCATGAGAGCTTAATATATTGATGCAATTGATTATGAAAGACATATTGTATTTAAATGAAGTGCAGTAGACTATTGTAAAGCTTATTGTTAAGAGAGATAGTGTTGGTACCTCTGTTCTCTTTATCTTGCTCTCTATTTGAACTTCATAAAAACGAAACACATTCTGATAGATAGATAGATAGATAGATAGATAGATACTAGATACATAGATAGATAGATACAATTGATGACTTGATGACCAGTAAATCGCTGGACCAGATTATACTATTCATATTCTTACTCTTTGATAAGTAGATTAGCTATTGGTGCGGTTGATAGTTTAGAAGAGTTGTGTAGTATATAATTACACGATACCAAGGGGTTATGTAAAAAAACCTCTCGAGGGCGTAGCTTATTAAAATATAGAGTTATAGAGGCACACGGTTATTATTTGGCTTACACTCCCGTGGAACACTCCTGCAACTTAATTTGTTTATATACAATTAATTTAAAAAGGTTTTAGTGATATTATTCGCGGGTTTAACATATCTTGATAAGAATAAATATTTAGACTACCTAAAATACCCCGAGATTAGGCTTGTTGAACTAAACGCCTGATTTCTTACGTTTACTATTTTATTACGGTGTTTCAACTAAATAAGTTTTTCATACAAAAATGTGTACACGTTTTAGTGATATATTTTGCGGGATTGATATCTCTTGATAAGAATACATATTTAGACGACTTACCATACCCCCCTGCTTAGGGTTTTAGAACTAGAACTTGATTCCTTTTATTAAAAACTATTGTATTGCAATATTGTTATATATTTATAGGGAAACATAAAAATCCAAACATGACAAAACAAAATTTACATCAATTGGCATGGATCCTCGGTAGCTCAATAGGGAAAGGCGCTGCTTTACAACATAGAGGTCTGTGGTTCCAATCAGTATGGTGAACATTCTTCGATTACTTTATATAATGTTTATTTATCAGTACAGCGGACTCCTCAAGTGCAGAGCATGTCGTTAATTAGTTGATTGCAGTTAGAGCTTACTACGTGTAAATACTTTGGTCTGCATTTTAGGTCACGGTTAACACGGTAAATAGTAGGTAGTAGTAGTATAGTTTTTATTAAAGTGTCACACGCATCATTACATTTATATACAAAACATGATACACATTATAAAACAATGCGTCGAGCCACAAATGGCTTATGAGACACTAAAAGAACACCTTTTACTGTTAATAAATAAATGTTTTTGAATATAAAATATCTAACCCAATCAGATCAATAACAGCTCTCTTCTATTAAACATATTAAAATCGAAGAAGCTAAAATATTTTGCGAAGTGCTTTCATTCATTAGAAAAATAAACTTTTCAATATCATTTAAATCATAAAAATACATTACGTTTAAAAGCAGCTTCAAACAGAATAAAACGCAAATCATCATAAAGATTACAACTCATTAAAGGGGCAGTAGCACGTTTTTTGATAATTTTATATTTCAAATATTTCACTTATAATTGTAAGTAAATGTTAAATGTATTATATTGACAGTGTCAACAATCTCATTACACAAGCCAATCACCCATAGTCAGAGGACAAAGTATGAGGATTCACATAAAATCCATTGGCGGCCATTTTTTTGTGAACACCTTTAATTCATTTTTGTAAGAAAAAGGAATCGCATGGCTGAACTTTAAGTTATATATTTGAATAATAACTGCTTCATTTAGTTTAAATACATTGTCTTTCAATTGGAACCATTTATTTTCATTTTCCTGACATCACCTTATATTCCCCCTAAAAACGTGCTACTGCCCCTTTAAGAAATGGAATTCATCTTCAACCATATGTACATTTTAGCACAATATTTACAATGCCTTTGTAAAAGAGGAACCTGAGGCTTGGCATATCTGCCGGTTTCAATAAACAAGGGTAAACTACCACATCTAAATTTGGATAAAATACGACGATGATAGTTATCCTGCCAATTGAGGTAATCATGTGCCCTATTGATAATGCCAAGGTGTGGGTGTCACGATTAGAAAACTCATACAAAATATGTTTATCCTATGCGAGAGCGTCTATGTATGTCATATGACATATGTCTTCTTTACATCAACAATAGGTACGCTCTATTGGCCGTCACACCTAATGAAGCACATTGTTTGTGCGTGTATCATAATTTCATGACATATCACATATGGTCGACTGTCACTTCATTAGCTGTCTACGGGTGTTAATTGCCAATATACATTTCCGCTCTACAATGTAGATAATTACATACAAGGTCAGAAAGGTAGTTCAGAAATTTATTTTGTATCAAAATCTGTTAAAGACGATATTAACGGTAAAGTAGTCTAACCCTAGGAATCTTAAATGAAAATAAGCCTAAAATTTAAACAATTTTTTTCAAATAAAATAAAAAGAAGATTGAGTTTTGTTAATTGTCAGTAAACTAAAATTAAGCTCTCAAGTCTTCTTATAGACTTGCTTAGGGTTTTATCTTATTTAAGGTCTGACTGACAGACTAACGGTAAAACAACATGAGCAATACTTCAGTTATTGCCGATAAGATAACGTGCCTCTAAAATCTTTGTCAATTATGTAAACAGGTTAGTTTAGTTTTATTGCTTATGATAAGACTTGTTTATAGTCGAAAAATGTAAAGAATTTGTAGATTCTTCACGACAATATCACCAATAGAGTGAAAACCATTATGGTGATCTATCAGCTCACTGAGTCGAACCCAGACCTTTACAGTTGGGCATCATTGACCACCTGGCTTCATAACCATCCACCACTTTTATAATATCGTATAGAACAAAAGCGGTTCAATGAATATTCTAGTTAAAAGTATATATGGATAAAAATCATTTTGTTTAGACAGGGAAAATATTTTTCACGATTAGGAAGCAATATATCAATGTCTGTATTTATGTTCAATAGCCACACAGTACACACCCATAAACAAAGGTAAAAGACTTATATAAACTACACCTGTCTTTCAATGTATGTCTTGACATATAAAATATTGGTAAATGAATCCTAGGTCACTGCATGACGCTCAGTGTATTTAGGAGATAACCCTACTGTGGTGTTTAATTTTCGTGGTCTAACGTAGATTCGATACCTGTTGATGTCATTCGGAGTCGAATTCATGGTTGAATTCTATTTATCTAACCATTTACGGTATTAATCATCTATTTATTCATATTCCCCCTAGTAAACAAGGATTCCTTTAATTTATATTTTACACACGACATCATGTTTTGATAACGACATAACTCATTTTGGATTTTTTTCTGTAAATGTGTTTTCTATATCAATCTTAAATTGTCTCTGTTCACTCTCGCTTGATGATTGTATGAACGTTGGAAGTGTCTCTCGTGGATATGTTTTACGTCTTAATGATTGATGGTTTAATCAAAACGTTTGAAAGATTGGAACTTGTTCCAGAGAATAATAGGCATGTTAAATCAACTACAAGACTGAAGACATCCCTTATCCAGACGGACATGACGTGTGGAAATTAATTTATAACTTTTTTTATCAATTTTATATTTGGATAACTTGTGAAACTCTTTAAACGATTTTTTGTCTTAGATGAAAATCAAGTATTTTGACCTGTTAGTTGTGTTTATTTTAAACATAATTGTCAAAAGATGGACATTTATTTCTTCTTGTTCTTTCCACATTTAATTATGATATTGGCAAAACTGTCAATGAAAATAACTTAAATTGTTTATGCAAGCAGTGAATATAATTGCTTAATCATGTTCACATCTATCTGTGTAAATGTAAATATATAGACACATGATTCAAGTTTATCGTTCTTTTTTTTATGTTCAAAATACAGTATCATGTTGTAAAACGTTTGGTGAAATACATAAATGAATGTCATTAGTACATATACATCGCACACCTACCTTTCATCGTTGTAAACAATCTCCAATCACCAAGACACATGAACGTCTCGGCGAGTACATGTCATGTCGTAATATCCATTGTGAATCTTTTTTCAATTTTTAAGCACTTAAAGCACCAGTAAGCCAAGAACCTATCTCCCCAACAAGCGCTGGTAGCACAGAGAGTGCGGGCGCAATGTTACCGATGCTTGACGCTCTGTCGCTCTCTTAGTTAGCTGGTGCTGTGGACTGTCACACACGTCGCCTGATCAATAGTCTGGAATCAGCTGGGAGGGGCGAGGGGGAGGGAGGGGGGGACACTCAACACACACCAAAGACGGGGTATCCGATACCAATGCCTGACAATCGCCTAGATAAATCAAGATCATTATCGTCATTAGCAATATAAATAAATATCCACATGTTACATAGGTAGCTGTATCACATAGCATTGTTCTCTAACCATGCGAGGGCATGTGAAGCCAGGTTTTGTTAATGTCAATGCCCGATGGAGTTCTACGTGTGTCTGAACCAACACCCGCAAGTCACATTCATTTACGATTTGCTCTATTGTCGCGATAAACACCCTCCGTGATCCAAGCATATTGCATTCATGAATTATCGTTCCGTGTCAATTACACAACATCAACCAAGTACTAATACCGATAATCTCTTATTCAGTCACCGAGATTAAGGTTAGCCGTGGTCTATGCTCAAAACATATAATATAAATAAGATTAACGGAATCAACACTTAATAACAATTGCCGTTGCTAGATGTCAAGTTTTAAGTTGAAATAATAGTATTGTATACAGGAAGTAATGTGAAATAATTCTTTAATCATGTGAGAAAAAGTGTGGCGAGCATACACCGTGTTTTGAAAACATTTGGCCAGATAATGATAGCTCTCAATAAATACCTTTATATTAGCTGGAGTAAAATTATTGTTCTCATTTTAATGAGCCAATGACAAATCCGATTTTGAAATATTTCGTGCTTGACATCAGCTTAGAAAATTCAGAAAACAAAAAACTTTATAGACAGTCTTTTTTATCAATCTGTCAAGAAGGGATTTTCCACTGCATAAGGAACGGACAGTCATACTATAAACCACTCATTGATTTTCATCAACTATTGTTTTGCTTTGATACGAACGCATATTGCATAACTCATTGTATAAATTCATAAAATATCACACTTTCATAAAAAAAATTGTTTTCAATGAACATATTTATATAGGAAGACAAATTCACATGTCTATTCACATAGATGCTAGTTATATAACCTAACAAAGAGCATGTACCTATAACTGCCATTCTGACTGCTTTCGATGTTTTCCAAACTACGTGATGCACGTCATTGTCCGGTTTTCGATCATAATCGCGACTTCAAACAGTCCTATAGTCACTTTACAACATCGATTAGCTTTATAAGGATTATTTCTTACAACAATCAATATTTCTTTATTAAATGACACTATTTATAAAGTTGTGACTCCAAAAACTCCCAGAGCGGCTCAAGGAAACAAGGAAAGGTAGTGGATCAATCTTGATCAAAGAGAGTTTGATTAAATTGCTCATAGAATTTTACTTTAACTTATTAGTGTATATTTCTACAGTAATGTTAAATAAAGTGTAGTAAACTGATAGTTTACGTTGTTTTCCAAACACAATCAAAATATTATTAGATACTTCTGAAATTAAGGTTATTGCATTTTGGACCCCAGTGTGCGAACGGAGCATAACAAAATGCTATAACATTAATGTCAGGTTTATATTTATCTTCTCAAAAATTACTCGTAGCTTATGGTGGAATTGTTTTCGATTTATATTTTGTATGTATATATCAGATTCAAACATATTACAAGGATATCCAGACATTCAAACTTGAATTTTACAGAAAAAGTTAAATCACATTTAAAGTAATCTTTTTTTTTGTAAAGAAAGGATGATACATGGTTAAGTTGGAACAAGAATTGCTTTGTAATGTTCTTGAAACTTTTTAAATGTTCTCTTTCTTCTTGAAGTTTTAACCGGAAGAAACCAAACCGCATTGAATGTTTCCTGAGAAAACGAATGATCCATAGCTAAGAAGTTAACGTTACGACAAACAGCAAGTCAGCTTGAACCACCTGTTGTCGTTACTGTGAATGTGACCTCACCCGGTCACGTGGTGAAGTTATAGCGGGATTAAGAAAGGTGAGGTAATTTGGTGATTATTTCCAATATAAGATTCTTATTTGGTACATCACGGATATATCACAGTAGGGCACATTGTGTTACTAATGTGGCAATATGGATATGAATGTTTTGATGAAACCTGCAGGTATTGACTGGAAGTAGCTCATCAAAGTGGCACCGGACTTTAACAGACACATCTCTCTAATGTACAGTAGACATACAGCAATTCAATTCTATATTTAAACGACGCTGTCCTTTTTGGCTTTTATATAAACCTAGCTTATGCACATATACCGTATTGCCAGTCTGATTAAAATCGACTGTGATTCGAGGAATAAAAGTGTAAAAATAATATCTCTAGTGGGGTTCGAACCACACCCAGCCCGGCTTTCCTCTCATTCACAGTCTGAAGGCACCCTTCTTACCCGCATGTTCTGACGCAAGCTCATCTAGCCAATCGCAAGGAGCGCAGTAAAAGCTTTCGATATCATGCTAGGGGCAGGTAACTCCAGTGTACCATTCGTTATACATAATCGCCGTATTGCATAAGTTTTGGCTCGAGAATCTTTGGAAGACAAGCAGATAAACAGAAGTCTCGCTCTAACTGCGTGGGCGGAGCCAGTCACGCTCCCTCTAAACGGGATATAAAATATCAAAAAAAGTCTAATTAAGATGCACATTTTCTCATTTATACGCTTATTACAATCCAATAATGTTTATGGAGATAATCATCTGTAATTATAAACAAAGAACGCATTATATAATCTCTTTAAGCATTACACCAATCGGCGATCACATATACAAGTGTTGATATTGATGAAGTAAACCTTTTCAGGAAACAAGCTCCATATACATTACTGATTCACCAATTTCTTAATGTACATGCTTCATAGATATATCATCCTAAATCATTTAAAAGCTTTACGTTGTTGATACTAAATAACTGGATTAGTTAAAAATAAGATGGAGATCATTATACATAGGACATTTAAAATGAAAATAAAAATACAATTCATCTTCAATGTCATTATTAGTTGCTTTCATATACATTCACATTATGGTATCCATCGTTTCAAAAAACAAAGAATAACTTAAACTGTATACCTTTTATGGATTGTTGAGGTAGTTTTTTTTGGTAGAAAATGCTGTAATAACATTTTATATATAATACATTTCAAATGGGTTTGCAACTTTGTCGAAGCACACAAAGACTATGTCAAGCCTACCCAACGAGGACAAGATAAACTTACATTCAGTAAACCAAGCCTCATTAATACTCGCTTCACTCCGATATTGAGTCTAGCAAGATGTAGTAGCAGGCCTTGCTATAGGTCGCGTTAGATCGGCACCGCGACCCGCCACTACATCTTGCTAGAATCAATATCGGGAGAGTAGCGAGTATAATTACGGCTAAATTGACTTAGACTCATTGTTAATTTCTTATAGATGAAATTGAAAATAATTTTATTGGCACAGTAAACAAATGTCCTCATAATTTGGCATATTAACCATAGATTATTTTGTAACATTCCAGAAACCATTTAAACATCTTAAAAACTTTATTGAACGAACACATGGGCAAACCCGCCTTACTTCGAGTAAAAGAAGTTAATTTGATAACCAAGTATAAACGTACACATCATACAAGAAACCAGTCGAAAAGTATGGATTTGAAATGACATTATGTTGACATAAACGTGGAGGAAACAGTTTTTTAAAGATTTCAGAAATTAAAAATGATTTCCGTAGCGCTTTATAAGAATATCTCATTACAGTTTGAAAATTACATTCATTAGTTGTAATTGGTACTTGTTGAACAACGCAGACAACAGAATTTCCCGATTTTTGTGAGATCAGTTGACGACATGACAATGACTCCATAACAAGGTAAAGTACACCTAGGTGAAAACACTAAACATCTAATTATTGCATATTGGTTCTGTATTATATCGGGCTTACCGTTATGTAAAAAATACAAGTTTTATAACTTTTGATCGTTTTCAGGTATTAGCTCAGTCTACATCTGCGTATCTTAAGTTTGTTCACTTTCTTTCATATTCTAGTGCAAATATCATGTAATTTGTAACGTCTTAGAGACATCATATCATTGTGAAACGAAACCGATAATGATGACATTTCACTGCATAAGTTAAGATTCAATTTGCCTTGACATATTCGTATGTCATACCTAGCAGATAGCTGTAACAATTTTGGCAGGTCATTGAAGTGACCAGGGATCAAAATTTCAAAAACACTGATTTCTGTTTTGCTCTACAAATTCCTTCATAAGTGATCAACAGCTTTAGACCTTATTCATATGTGTTCCTTTGCGTTAAGGCAACGTAACTGTGCTGAATCTTTTCCTACAAAGTTTACATAGATGATTTTAATCGAAATTTAAGAAAATCCAAATTTCACAAAAAAGACCTCATCCGTGTATTTAACAATGCCAAATATCGACATTAAGCACCAGTGGCAAGACGATCCCGAAATATAGTTTGGGAATGGTTATTTTACACTTGGGCAATTGATGATCTTCTATAAGTGGTCCTGGAGTTATTTTATGAATGTCAAAACGACACCCAAATTTCATGATATTTGCACTAAGATCACAAGCAAGTGAACAAACTTTTGGTATGCAGCTGTACTAATCGAAATCAATCGCTCATAAAGTTATATCTTTCAACTTTCTTTGTATGGAATAGAGAGGTCAAACGTTCAGGTCGGGAGCACTGAAAAACAATGATTTACTGGAGCAAATCGTTGACCAAACTTTTGATCGAAATAAAAAGAAGTTTATAAAGGAAAGTATCTTTTTAAAGGTGTCCAACTGAATCACTTCCTATTTGATCTTCTGGTAAATAGACAAGACAGGATGAGCTTGCAACGCCAAAGGGGCAAAGGAAGATTGCTGGAGAGTGACTAGTTTCGTCCTTGGATTGGGACTCTTCAGACTGAGGAAGCATTGATGTCGTTTCTCCTTATATACTCTTTTGGTGGGTCACGTGACTGTTGGTCCCGGCGGCGGTCCGACCGGATCTTCTGATAAGGAATTCCATTCTCTAGCAACAGAGGGCAAGAAAGACGCAGCGTGTTTAACATTATAACACGAAATAGTTTATAGAGAGTTTCCATTTCTCAGATTGTATGGATTATTTTCAGAGATAGGATGGAGATAATCTAAAAACGATTTTGTAGAACGAACTCAATTTCTGTGTCTTCTACACCTTTCACTAAATGAGGTGAACTTTGTTTCCTTGTATAACTTATTATGACGTGTAAGTTAAAGGGACAGTAGCACGTTTTTAAAAAAATAATTAGTTTCTATTTTCACTGATAATTGTATGTTAATGCTTAATGTGTTAGTTTGATAGTGCAAAAAATCTCATTACACAAACCAACCATCCATAGTCAGGAACAAATTATAAAGATTCACATATAAAGTTCATTGGCAACGATTTTTGTGTGAATACCTTTAATTCATTTTGTGTAAGAACACGAAATCGCATGGTTGAACTTTACATTCAGGATATTTGATTCAGTTCTGCTTCATTTAGTTTAAATACATTGTATTTCAATTGGAACCATTTATTTTCATTTTCCTGACATCACCTAATATTTCCCCTAAAACGTGCTACTGTCCCTTTAAGGTTAAAACACGACAGCGAGGTAATGCTTAAGATTTCAAAACCAAAGGAATAAAGCTGAGCGGAAAGTAAAACCGAAAGCGAGATTTTCTTTCCGGATGTTCTGAAATCCAAAACTTACACGACACAAACAGCTGCTTACATTTTGAATCATTTCTATGAAATTGAAACGCCTCTTGACCGTTATCAGATACTTATTAACAGTTCTCGACCATTTATGCCTGCTGTAGTATTTGTGTAGACTGATATATTGTATATTAATAAACCGATCAGACAAAAATGAAAAATAATTCTTAATTAAATGCGATTAAAATGAGTTTCCTTCAAATAAGCAGTGTATTCAACCGACTCTTTGTAAATGACATAGCACTAAATGCAAGTGCAAAGCATTCTTTGAAGCGTAAGATTTTACAAATGACAAAGGCCATGTCACGTGGTTGATGCCATATTTGGATCCTTAAAGTTCATCGCAAGTATAAAGATGTAGCACTATAAATATCCATTATGAATGTCTGTATGCATTTAAATATGGGAATTAAAAAAGTTACCGAAAAAGTTACTGCAAACTTAACCTCAATCGATAGCTTGTTACCACAGCCTACAGTTCTGTGTAGCCCGTTAGACAAGTGGTTAGAGTGCTTACTTACTGTTCAGAGGGTTGTGGACTAGGGGTTCGAATTTATATTGGAAGCATGCAACTTTGGAGATATTTCAAAAGAATGTCGACTTTTGGTTGAGTCGTACATGAAGATATAAAAAAATTCGACTTTTAAATATAACATCATTAGATTCCAACCTCCAAGGAGGTCTTACATATGAATAATTATGATTCTTTAACTTCCCAATGTAAAACCTCCTGGGAGGTTATTACGAGACAACAAGAGACCTCCAAAACAATAGACGAAATCCCCGACACTAGCGATTGGTTTCTAAACATAGACAGGGCAGAGTTTGATTAACTTCATGACACAGGGCAAACATGATATTCCTTATAATCAAAGTCCACATGATGGTAATGTTGTTCACCTGTATGATGGATGCACTCACCTGTCAATGACGTCATTCGACTCTTGTTTTGTGCAGGGGTGATAAGTAATTTGTTTTCACTGATGCCAGCTCTATATCGGAATACGCACCAGGGTATTACATTTGTTCATATCATTTTTCATTCTGTGAGTCATTATAGATACTTATTGGGACTGTTAATGTAAGTAGAAAGATATTTTTAAATATTCTCTCTTTATCTTGTCAAAAATACATTATGTATTATACTTGAAAAATTGCGTAAAATTTATTTTAGTTACTGTGATAGTTCATATTGATTTTTCTTATTTGGTCGTATTATTTCAAAGCTAAATCCTTCCGGGGCATTTACAGTTTGCTGTGCTAATATAAAAATGACTTCATGCTGACATCGCCAAAAGCACTAGTTGAACAAATCCCTTCTTGACATGCTTTTATCATGAAGTAATTAGATGCAGGTAATTTATTCAACAAAATGTACCAGGTTAAAACTTTTCGTCTGTGTTTGTATTTCATATTCAACCTCCTTAATGACCTAGAGAAGATATTTCTTACATAACTTATTGATTTGTGATTATACGCTTGGCAGCTAAAAAAAACCAACCATTGCATCAACATCATCATCCCTCCCCCCCCCCCCCTCCCCACCCCCACCTCAATCGGTTTTAAGAATAATAACAGTATATTTACTAACTACTGATATTTTTCTCTTTTTTTTTTTTTTAATCAATATTTTATTTCTGAATCCCTGTTACAATTCCGAACAAGGAACCAGGGGGATTCCTTGTCCTCAGATTCAATAAAGTTGACAGAAGAGAGGATTCAGGTTTTTCACACACAAAGAAAAACACACATAACACAACTTTCACACACACATGCACACAAATTGATATTTATTTATATAAATCCTTGTTTCTCTAACATGTTCTCTATTAATATAAGACCTATGAAACCGGTTACGTCAATTTACCTGTACTTATCTGTACCTGTTGTTAACTCCATCAGTTCGTACTCAATGCCTGCCAGCAGAGTGCACGAACCTTCATAGGTCAATGTCATCCAATGCCAGGTGTAATTGTTGTGTTTACCTACTTCCGCCTTATCCGGTAAATGAGTTACATTAATATCAAAGATGGATGTTTTCCTGTCAGACAGAAGCAATGGAAGTTGACGGTACTCTAAGTATTCTGCTCTTGTAATTAGTAGAGCTAATCAAAGATAGATGCCAGCAGATGTGAACAAAGATGTACGAGGAGAGACAATCCGCTTTATATCCTCATTCCATTAAGAAGGGCCCAGTTCGACTACAACGATTGATAACGATTGCTTACCAGCGAATTGGCCGATCGCTTAACATTGGCCTACGTATAGTAAATATAACCCGGTATCGAGGGTTGTGGCAAATAAACTCACGCGAGAGCGTAGCCCGAGCTAAACTTTTTGCCATAACCCCACGGTACCAGGTCATTATTTTGCTTACACTACCTTGGCACAGTCGTTCCTGTTTGATAAATATTCAAAATTTTACAAGTTCATGATCGGCGTATGTTGATCATTTCCTTAACCGACAGAGGTGGATATGAGATAACCAACTTACGCAGATGTTGGTAACGTCACATTGCCTTCAATTTAAACAAAGGTAATAACTCCCAAAGGGGTGTAAAGAATAAACGTCTAAACGAGTTTATACCTATTAAAAAAGAAGAGATGCATGTAACCATCCAAAGGAAGGAAGCTAAATAATCACCCGATTGCCAAGGGTTATGGTTATAAACTCTGTTGGGTCTACGCATTCGTGAGTTTATTTGTCATAATCCCTCGGTGCCGAATTATTATTTATCATCCAAAACTGTGTTTCACAGGAGATATCGCTTGTGGAAGATCAAGCGATATCTCCTAGGAGATATCGCTTTGACAGTAGATTTTGAACAATGCCCTGTAATCAGAAAATACATGACATCACAAACGTTTTACATCATCAGTAATGACGTCTAAATACTATGACGTCATTAACATAACGACGTCACAATGCTATGTCGTCATTAACACGATGACGTCACAATGCTATCACTGGTTTAACAGTTTTAGGACTTTGCAGTGATCAAAGATGTACATTTTTCATGCTTATGTGATGAAAAATGATTTTTGATGATAAATAGAATCTCACCCTCGTGTCTTCTGATATCAAATATATCAACACTCGTTGATAAAAGTAAAATATCCTCGGCAAGCCTCGGATATATGTTACTTTTATCAACTTGTGTTGATATATTTGATATCAGAAGACACTTGGGTGAGATTCTCTATATACTGCGTATCCCGTATTACAACAGTTATTGGTCCTTCGTTGACAAAATACAATGCTTGACATTTATTAATCTTACTGGCAGTTTATTTAATCTCTCAGGAGGCATATTTGCCATTGTAGTTAATATAGAACTTACTTGTGTTTTGAAGACTTTCATACGTAAACGTGTTGGTAACGAGGCTCAATGTCGATATAAAAAGTCCAAGGAGTGGTATATATAGAATATAAAGAACAGTAGTCGACCGAGGATGAACCCTTGCGTGACCCTTGTCAAATAACCCTGGAGCGATGAAGACCGGTCACAAGTCCCTTAAACAGTGGTAAATGGGTAACAAAGATTTTAATTGCAGGCTGATTTTAATTATTTTGGAAGAAGTAGACTAAGTTTAAGTACCTTTGTTGGACATTTTTGTTCGCTTTAAAAATATATATAGCATATTTTCAATATATTATAATACTAATATTAATAATACTATAATACTAATAATTAGTCATAGCAAGTCCATAGAATTTGTACGGTATCTGCACGTATAAAATAGTTTAATATGTATATTTAGTGTTCTTCAACTACCAAGTGACGACGTATAAGCATCGAGACATCCATCGTTAACAGTCATGGACCAAGCGAACTTGCCCGTAATGTATGATGAATCGGTTAAATCATGTTTGTCTCTGGCAAGGTATATCTCATCTCATCATATTGAAGGGAGTGTCTTGATATACGACTCTATCATGACCTTTGAAAAAAACCACCTGTAAATCAAGTTCCAAAAGTCGATTATTTGTGTTAGTACTCAGTATTTAAGAGTTTAAGTGAAAATATTGGCAAACCATCATAACAATTTATGGTACCATAAGGAAATTGTCAGCAAAGACAATTTACAGAGGTTCATGTCCAAAACAATTCAATGCGTATGGTTTATTGTGATTGCCCCACACTCATCCTACCACAAAAAAAACTCGTAAAATTGAGGTTAAATATGAAAAATACCGAAAACTAAGAAATTGCAATAGATCCTGCATTTCGATTTTCATTATATCATTATGATTATTATAATATAAACATTACAGATAAGTTGGGTTAGGTTTTTGACAACTCCGAAAACAGTAAAATGTCTTTGAAGTACATAAAAGCGTTTGGTTCGAGAAATGTCACTTTGTCTAAGTGACGTCATCAACGTCAAAAGATTTTTGCTTTTTGTACATACGCATCGGTTGATCATTGACAGGCAGAGTCAGGACTATATATATATATATATATATATATATATATCCGATTCCTAAATCAACCATCACTGAATTAAAAATCAATAAACGTCACATTCGGGAATCAACTTTTACCGTTAACGTTTTGTACTGCTTGTAAAGCTCATAAGGCTTGTCACCGATTTAACAATGACTAACTTTAATGCGAGCCATTATAGAGTAAAAACGCACCCTGTCAATAATGTAAAAGCGACGATGTACATTAAGCATGAAAACCGAATCTGACTGTTCACATTGTTGCTAGATATTGTCTTTTATTATATCGACAATCGACTTGAATAAATTGACTCTTAGGTTTTACAGTTTAGAAAGTGTTCATAATTGGTTGGAAAAGTTTCAATTAAATATTGTTTTGTGATACCCCTGATTACTTTCCATTTCGGAGATGGAAAAAGCGTTATGTACTCAAAAGTGACCTGTTTTCATTGGTCATCTGTTTCCGTGGTAATTACAAATGTTGTCATATCTCACTATTTGGTCCATGTTCCTATCAGGTAAGGACTTATTTTGTTGATCAGTTGATATGCATGAATCCAAGCAGGAAATTGTCACTATTTTAGTTAACTCACTTGAGTGATGAAACCCGAACGATATACGGTTTTTGGACAACATTCGATGAGTTTTAAAAACGGTTACGTAACCCATATCCTTCAGCAAATGACTTTAGAGGTCGAGGATAATACCTGTGTTATTGAAAATATTTTGAATCAAAGATTATTTCTTCGCTATTTTGCAGGACTGTCCAGTGCAAAGAAAGTGTTGTATCGTTGAAACAATCATACTTTGCTCGGATTGCTCATACAGAATTTTAGTTATCATATCATTTTTTTAGTTACTTTTAACACACATTTAATGAAGACAGTAAGAAGATGTCCGTAGACATATAAGATGCAGACACGAAGACCTGGAAGTTATTTATGTTATGAAAGTTGTTAATGATTTTTATGAACAAGAGTTTGTGGACTCAGAGAATCAACACTATGGGAATCCTTGCAATATAGGAGGATTATGTTTGGACAGATTAAATGGGACTTTCTTATCTTTTGTTAGCCTTGACATCCTTTCTTTAACCTTCATATTGACCTTGATCTGTATCAAGAACATCAACAGTAAAGCTACAAATGTTATTGCATAAAATATTATTGTTGCTTTTCTTCAAAACGATTGTTATTTTGATGTTTTAGAAAGGACAGTGTAGCTGAAGGCATATCGCAGAAGTTTGATTTCTCACGTATTCAAAACTTGTTTATTTTTTCTATGCTTTCAAAAAGTATTACTATATTTATCCTGGGAACTAATAATGACAAATGATTATTGTTTTTGTAAATAACATCATTTTGTCTTGAATATTTCCCCGAGTCATTCATAAGATGAAATGACCACATCAAAGGTTTGACATATTATATGGAAAACGACATTTTGTTTATTGACATTTAAAATCAAGAATTTTTGTTTTTGTAAAACATTTCCTGGATGTACCAAATAAGACCACTCTGTGGCATACTGATTGACATAAATCGATTTTTAAAGTTTTGACCTTGTCCTCTGTCAATTGCCCAGAAGAATCAGGAAACTGAAAATATGAATAGAAATATATCCAAAGGAAGTTTCGATAATTAGTCCCTTTGCAAGAGATGAACTTCGTCTTCGGCAATGTCAATACAGATAAACTTTCATTTTTCCCAATGTCCTCCTTTACGAACCACAATACAATTATTGATTTTCATAATAAGAGAAAACATTATGTAAGTAAATAGGTGTATTCTGTTCGTGGTCTTTAAGTCGTTCACCTGAGTGCAAATATGCCACTACTGTAGACATTATATAACTTCATGTTTTATTTACGACGCCGACAGTTGCAATAAAACTATGTCCAAAAACAAACACATCAAAGGGTAAACATGTAATCGATAAGTCAGAACCTCTCGCAATGTGGAAGGAGTTCCTCGTCTTATTGAATAGCATTATGCATAGGCGTAGGAACCGGGGGGGCAGGGGGGGCAGATTTTCCAAACCTAATTTTTTTTACAGCCCTAAATTCCAATTGTAAAGGAAACTTTATAATATTAAATACAAAACGTGCAAAAGAAATGAATTTTATTGTGATTTCAAGGTACAAATTTAACTAATTCCTCGGTTCCTTGATAAATATAACAATAAAAAGCCAAAATTACGAAAATAACGCCATGACAGCACGTAAGAAGAGCTATTATGCTGTAATTAATGCCCCCTTACGCCCCTATATTCGGTACACCACCATCACCTATATAATCTATGTAATGTAATAACAGGGGACCGCCCCCCCCCCCCCCCCCCCCCCCCCCCCCCGCTCACAAAAACCTTGCCCCTACGCCTATGTTATGGCGTATTTGTCAAACAGACAGCCGGACAGACGGATTTATAAGGCCAAATGGTACAACTACCAATATCTGGTATACTTTGATTACAGCGCTTTCATGGAAAAGCTTTCAGTACATGTCACGTTCACTAAACCTTGCGGGCAGGTAGCATGGGGACATTGTCCTAATTGAATCAGTTAATCCACCTTACACCTCATCATAACGTATTAGCAATGCCATTACATATCTGTAATTAATTAATCAAATACAGTATTCATATGTATCCCTGATATAAAAGGTATCTATCCAATTGAATTACCAATTAATCAAATTCACAAATCACCTTTATGATAGATGCATCATTGTTCGTGTCGTGTCCCACTCATCAGCGGGTTACAAAAAGTAACCCATCCATTGCGGTGATTGAGTGCACTCCTTGTTTATATTCTTAGGATAAACAGAATGATAATAGGCAGACCGCTAACAGAGGGTAATCGATCCTTGAAGAGAAATAGGTAATGGACACTGAAACAACAGAGGAAACGATTTGTAGTCAAGCTCTCGAGATTTTAGGTAAAATGTTAAATGCAAGCTAAGAAGGGAAATGTTTTTGAACTTATCATGTATTTAGGCCTAGTGTTTACTTTAAATTATATTATTTACTATTTGGGTTAATCTTTTTTTTAAGGATGACTGGTTTATTTGTTGCCCTGAACAGATACTGAAAAACATCTACCTTATAAAGATTGTACCAATTTAATACTTGCAAAATTACATATTGATACGCACGTAAAATATATGGCGAGCTTTGGTTGTCGCTGTTTGTAGGGAGTTGTTGTTTTCACACTCACCGTACATGCTTCCTTTTAACAAACCGTTGAAGCGTGGAGGTTAAACAATATAACCGTCGCATTTTATGGCGTTTACACGAATGTTGCCTGATGATTGGACGAAACGAGGTCATGTGAACATAAGGACTTTTTCTGTAGCAACAAATTACAATAAGTTTAAATAAAGTTCAGTTCAGTTCAGCATTGCGCTGTGATGAAACAACCATTAGATACTGTTTTCACAGATATCTTTCGAATGAAAGAACGGTAGTTAAATTACACCTAAGTAAATACATAGCTTTGAGAAGGAACCAACGGAGTTTGCAATGATATCTGAAACCACCTCTAGATCGATATGCCAAAGTTTTCCAGTATGCCGTTGTATGCACGTACATGGAGAGTTAATGGACCATATCACCTGATAGGGAAACACTATGTTTGGGTAACAACCACTAACAGTTCTGCCAATGTTACCGTCAGTTCCCCGGTAAACTTCTCCTAGATAAACACCGGTAATGGCGGCAGTCTGGGAACTAACAGCGGAGAGTGTATATACATGGATCAAACATTATCAACCTGAGAGCTGAATATATCCTTAGATAAATATTCCTTTATTGAAACAAATGTCTCGCATGTCAAATGAACATGTATACCTCTGTTTTATTAAAAACACGTTTACACAGCTTATCTTACTCAGATTTATACTAATATTATACGAATTATGCAAATATTACAATGGAGACCGTATTTACTCTTTTAGAGGCCGGTCTGAAATACCTTTTTTAGTTAATAATGCATGCCAAATAAATAGTGAATAAATGTAGAATTTATTTTTTTTTGGAACAAACAATCTGTTCTAGTACAAGATCTTGTACTTTTCACGAGGACGAGGTATGGTGGTCGGGAGGTAAGCCGTCGGTATAAACAGTGCTGGTGGTGACGGCTTTACTCTGAAGGTATGGAGCCGAATCCAGACATGTAATGCTATAAATTGAAATTACACCGATTTGATTGTTACTGACCATTTGTTTTTCAAAGACATAAAAAGAATTCCAAATATGTAATTAGATAATAAAACATATTTTATTGAATATTTGTGAAAATCTATCAAGTCGCTCTAATCGATATTTGGAATACATTTTGTTTAGAATTTAATTGAGCCTCTCATCCGTTCCTCATACATTGTTGTTTGGTCATTAATATATGACATCATGGCAATCACGAGTCTTCAAAAGTCATCATTGGTACTTAATCGTTGGTGATAATGAAAGTAATTAAATGCTTAATGTTCCATCTGAACACATTTTCTTCATGCTTTAGTTCTTTCCTCATATTGATAGCTAACGTTTTTTCAAATAATGCGAATCCATAATGAGTTTTAAAGACCACTGTTTGACACTATGTTGTCATAGGGAAAGACGATACAGTATTTTAAATCAAAACTCGGAATATCTGTTCGCACTTGAACTTTACTTCATGGGCTTTGCGTATATATTATCTTTGCTTGCAGGAACATCATATGTACTGGAACTATCGCTCCGTTCCCTCTTCTCATCATTCGGTAGAATCACTACAACAACCCCACTATCCGGAGCTTTACTGTCGTCCATGTTTCGCGGAACGTCATAACGACCTAGCTCCCATTTGGTTGCTGCTTTTGGGGAACCATTTCTTTCAGCTACCACCTTAGTTGTCGTTCTTTTCAAATGAGGAGTGGAGTACCCGGATGTATTGACAGTTTCGTTGTATGTTGGTTCTTGGTCTGGTATTACGTTTTCTTGTTTACCAATCGTTGGAAAATCGTAATGGCTTTCTTGAAAAGTTTGTTTAACTCTCACAGATTTCAGTGTATTAGAAGTACCGTCCTCTGCACACGGCTCGCTGTAAACGCCTTCATCCGTGACGACATCCGGAAGGGAGATAACTCCGCCTATCATGGTGTCTTGAACAGAAGAGTACTCCACCTCAAGTTCTCTGTGCTGGGTTGTGTCTTTCTTCTTGTCATCTCTGCTTCTACGTTGCCTACATTTACAGATAAAGTCATTGTAAAAAAATTCAGTTAATCACAAATTTCCAAAGTAATAATACAAAATCAAGTGCAGATTTTGGATAATATAAGAAATAAGCTGTACTTGAATGGAAGACATTAAAACAGTGAATAGTCAATGATGTAAAAGCAAAGGGTATACTACTGTATCGTTCGTAATGTATCGTTCGTAAGCAAACCAATTAGCACATCGTCTCGCTCTTAACGCTCTATGCATATCTATTCAATAGCTTCAATCAGCCTTTACGTTTTCAGTCAAAGAAAAGGTCACTGTTCCGAAAATATGCACTTGTCATGAGAATTAGGATTTATTTCAGACTATCGGCTCAATCATAGGGACCTGACAGAAACGAAGCTCGTGATCCTGTAAATGACCAATCAAAAGCTTACCTCCTAACGAGTATGCAAATAGCAGCCAGAAGAACTATCATAGCCACGCCCACTCCTACACCGACAGCCAACCAGATCCTCCAATATAGCGGTGCGTCCCTCTCTGGAGTAGGGGACACGCCTACAATGCAAGTGCCATGGTTTATGCAAGTATCTCCCTTTCTGATCGATCAACTATATATTATAAAAGTATTATATTAATGGGGGAGTCGGTCGGACACAAGTTCCAACACACGAGAGCGCTTTAATGGCAACTGAAATGATGTACCCCTTGTTTTATATCAAACAATATCATTAACTAGTATTCCAATGGACCTGCACTGTTGCATCCTCGATACCCAAGATAAACGTTCCGATTATTCTTCTCATACTCTTCGGGCGGAGACAGCAACTGATTGGATAAAAGCCAAACAAAGGGAGGTTATTAAATAATCGGGTCGCGCCTGATGTGGACCCAGATTATAGAGGAGAACTATCGGACCGTCATCTCCGGAATATCGTTGTTTCACTGTTGCCGGTGATTGACGTACCTGGTGCGGTTGAGCGACGAGCTATACAGATATACTTCCTCTTGTCTCCACACTTGAAGTCGTGCGTCGATGTCTTGTCTTGTGTCTTTCTAAGACCCAAGCACTGCCCACGATTGTCCCGCACTGGCAAGTGAGTAACATCCACAACGTCACCTAAAATGACGCCGAATTCTCAATTGGATTAATCGTTGACTGAAACTTGTCCATAACTTTACCGTATTCACCATATGATTAGACATAATAAAAGTGCAATATGCTCATGTGCACAAAAGTTAAATATGAAACTGCCTATGTTCACCAGCATACTGGTACTTAAAACATTTTAATACTCGAACTTGGGCAATATGATCTTCACGACATATTATTTCTTTACAGATATATACACGTGATGGTATCAGCTTGATAACAAACTTTGTATTTACCGTTTATCCAGCGCCATGTGTAGCTTCTCTTCAGCCCGATCCAATACTCCCCGGGGATGAGAGAAGGGAGAGCTCTGTCTGTACGAACCGTGTATAGACCCTGCACACCACACGCTTCTGATGCCTCGTCTCTTGTGAAGTTCATCAATATGCGATCTGTGAGGGTAAAGAGTTCACTTGATATAAGAACAGTTTGGTGCTGAATTGTACTTGCGGCTAGTTACAGTCTGATTAAAATCGACTGTGATTCGAGGAAAAAGTGTAAAAAAAAGTATCTCTAGCGGGGTTCGAACCTCACCCAGCCCGGCTTTCCTCTCATTCACAGTCTGAAGGCACCCCTATTGCCCGCATGTTCTGACACAAGCTCATCTAGCCAATCGAAAGGAGCGCAGTGAAAGCTTCGGTATCCCTCAGGGGCAGGTAACTCCAGTTTACCATTCGTTATACATAATCGCCGCTAAACGCTATTTAAAAACGAGGATGTGATTGGATAGCTTACGACTGGGTCTGTCTGGGGTAAACTGGTTACAGAAACACGCGATAGAGGTGGGTGCATTCAGACCGAGACGGAGAGGATATCCCGAATGGTTCGAGTCCCGTTAGAGACAATATTTGATATTTTATTCCTCGGAGCACGGTCGATTTCAATCAGACTGGGCTAGTTAAAGAGTGAGGTCTAAATGGCGTTGTGATTAAACGATGCGTTGAAACCTGTAGGCACCTACCGTAGCTGTCAATGATCTGTATCAAAGAACAAGGTGCTAAGAGAAATGGTATCTCCAGCAAGAGACGTTATATGCTGAATAGAGGAAAGTGCTAAAACGTTTTAACATTATAGACCAGAAGACCAAACAGATCAATTAGTGGCCACCCAGGGCATAGCCGAATTCAAGCCACAATTAGCAAATCTGAGAAGGAAACTGGGCAGTTACTGTTGAGTTAACTTTTTGCGCTACAACCCGTCTGTGCGTAGTACGACAACAACCATGGATGTGGTTTTCGAAAATAACTTGTTTGCTTTGTTTGAACTAAATCAAAATTGTTCAACAGTTTATGAAAATGAGGAAATCGGTTGTTCAAAACGTAGTTATATTTAATAAAGTCTTCGCCCAGTGATGAATATTGCAAGATGAAATATCCCTGATCATTATTGATAAATTTTCTACGGTTATGTTTATAGAATGAAAAGCACACCACAGCCAGTGAATATGTCATTGCCATAAAATTTAAATTAAACATCAAGATTCAGGGACCATTAAAGACATATACATATCTTATATGACCCCTGGATTAATCAAATAGCGATCAAATTCACCAAAATACATTAATAGAGGAAGTATAAGAAGATCAATGGGTTCATTATAACTGTTGAAGGATAATGGAATTATGGATGAATTAGACGTATGTTTACATCGTTAAAAAATTATTTGCTTACCTTGTCCATCGTATCGATCGCAAAGAACGCCTTTCTCATAAGAACGTGAATTTGAAGTGGCAATCGTTAAAATGTTTTTAACAACTGACAGGTACGCAAACGTGAAGTCATATGCGTTGTTACCACTGATTCTGAACTTGGGTAACGTGTTGCCGAAATTGGCTATAAGATCTGGAAGATAAGAAGAACACAGTCAGCGAAGCGTTGTGACATCCATTGCTCGGGACAGTTAAGATGAAGTTTATCACAAAATTGGAGACTTTTAGGTAGCTACAGACTCATCATAGATTTAAATTAAAGAAATTAAAATAACACAATCGGATAAGGTACTTTTACACAACATTTCAACACTCTAACATATTGTATTGATTTTTTAAATTCATTAATTTATTTTAAAGAGTTAAAAAAACAACCAATGAACATCACTTTTATTGAAATCAATCTCCACGAGGTATTGCTCAAACTTCCTTCAATATTAACGTCAACCCCAAATGGCAGATAAGTCAATACCGTACCGTCGTTGTAGATGTCGTACCCGGTAACGTTCCCACAACTCTCCTCAATGTTGCCCGGACAGACTGCTAACCTGGAGGCCACCTTCCTTATTTCTGACGGCTTGTTTAGCAAACATCCACAAAAGGTGCCCTGAGTATGTGATGAAATATAAACATCTGATATTGAAAGGGTTGACATATTGCTACAATGTCTTCAACACCTATGGAAAGCTCGACGTTTGCCCCCTTTTTGCACCACCTTGGTACAATATAATGTATTTTAGTGAATTTACATCTTTGTTCCAAAACATACACTCTCTCAAAAAAGAAACGCAACCTCTCCCTCAATATCTGACATGATCCTCTGAACAAAAATGGCGAATGTAAATTGAATGTTTTTGTACGAATGTATTCTTAACATTTTTTCGTATGATAAGTAAAAGCTCCCAAAGGCAGCCTTATTAACGCACGCTGACATTTTATCCGATTTTGTTCGAGAATCTGAGAAACAGTCATGTGCATAATGCTAAAAGTGAACTGCACGTGCAAATTAAGGTAATCACAGTGTAAGCCGAGGTCAATAATAGGACGCGTAGTTTGGCAATATATTCAATTCGTTTTCAAATTCAATTCGAAAATCAAGGTCGAAAATACCCCGATTGAATAAAGCAGATCGAAATATTGCCATTGGTCGGATTCAGGCCGGGCAAAGTTTTGGAACAGTTGCCGCCATCTTTATGTCCATAAAACAACGATTAGACAGTTCCTTGCAAACCGATGACCGTCTTCGGAGTGGTAGACCAAAGATCACCACACCGGTTCAGGATCGTTTCATCCAGGTCACCCACCGTAATTGGCAAGCCACACCAACCGTCACTGCAACGTACATAAGTGCCTGGTTTGAGTAGATTGTCGGCCCATTTCCGTTTCCTACTTCACAGACGTGACGGCAGGTAACATGTATACAGACGATGAAATGAACGTTTTTCACCGAACTGCGTTCGACAGGTCGACAGATTTGGAGGAGGGACTTCATGGTGTGGGGAGCCATGTCTTACAACGGACGATCACACCTGGTCATCATTCCCGGCAATTCGACGACTCGACGCTACATCAATGACGTTTTACAGCCACACTTCCTTCCGATAATCGACTAACAGAGGGAGCTGTTTCAACAGGACAATGCCCGCCCTCACACCGTTTGTGCAATAGTGGATTTTCTATGGAATTCCAATGTCAACACCTTGCCATGGCCCTCCAGGTCGTCCGACATCAACCCCATCGAACATCTTTGGGACTATCTTACACCACCACCACAGGCGTAAGATGCACTGGCCACAGAATGAGTGGAGAGCAATACCACAGGAAAGGATTCGTCTTCTGATCCGTTTTGTTCCAAGGAGGTGCAATGCTGTGATTACTGCTTGTGTCGTTCATACTAGATATTGAAGAAAGCGCCTCCTAGTTTCCATCGAATGTATGATAAAGACCTATGAGATTGCGACCTTATACTACACATACATTTGTTTCACCATGTAAAATTTCATTGTGATATATTTGATATTCTGTGTAATTATAAGTTATACCTCAATAATTACATTTACTATAAACGATGAATATTAAACGTTCTGATTTCGATAATGTTTTACCTTGAGTGCAACATACGATGTGGAACAAAAGGCGAAACAGGTGAACACCTGGTTGTCATGGACAACCTGGTGTCTCTCCACTTCCACGGCAACGTCGGGTGAGAAGCCAAGGTATGTGTATAGGGACGCTGTAGGAACAAAACACATTTGATCATTACCAACATTTAGTTTGAGAGGCATCAGTTGCATCAATAAGTAGAGAAATTATCACAATGAGGTTCGGGCAGTAGGAATGTGATATCGAAATTATCTAGCATGGCAAGTTGTTACATATGAAAGCATTAGAGACAATGGTTTGTGTAGTTCATCGGGCTTATATTTTCATGTCATATTTGATTAAACAATTTGCATATAGAAGGAACCTCCATGATGCTGTCTGCCCATACCATTGTTATTCTCCCAGACCCAAGGAGTAGAGAGAACTCTCGCACCCAACCAGATCTCTTCGTTGGTGACGAGTTGGTTAATGGTCTGCGGGATTTGAACACCTAGAGAGGCATCATCATGCAAGAGTTGTCCGCCCCTTCTCCGACAAGCCTCGACTGCTTCCGTCCAGTTCACCGCCTCGTCTGACATCAACACTCGGAAAGGTTCGTTTCCTTGCTCCGGTACAGAAGCACCTGGAGGACGAGAGGACCTTTAGATGAGCAACTAGGTGGAACGAAATTCTCATAAGAATATCATCCTAAGACTATATTTCAGTATTTTTGAGACCCCCTTAGCAAAACTTTACACTGGATTGTTTCTCAATAGAAGTTGCGCAATCCACACTAAAATGAATGCTTCTCATTGTTTGGGGACGTTTTTAACTTGTTTTCGTTCGTTACATACTAGTAGCCATTTTCTACCCACCGAGGCAGCTCTGTCATACTCGAGTTAGCCTCTGTTCTATACAGCCAAAAACATGGTGTAGAAAGGTAGAAATCTGATTTGAGGCAATCCAAGTTAGTTGTGCAATCAGCGACGCCGTTACGCAGTTGGTCATTCGTAAAGCCTCGGTCGTTTCCGTAAGCTTCGGCATAGCTAACGAATGTACAATCCATGAGGTAACTCTTCCCTTCACAAAACATCGCTTTTTACTTTCTCCAGATATTTATCATAAAACAGTAATATTTTACACAGTTATAAAACAGTTACTTTCTCATAAAAAAAAACAATTCATGTTTCAAATATTTCCCCCTCACACTGTAAATGAAAATTTACATAAAGGCATGATATTCTCCAGATCACTATACGACCGTTAAGAATGCTCCCAGTAAAAAGTATCCAAGACGTGTTTTCATTGGTTGCAAATAAGGGAGATATCTTGAATTGCAACTTTTTGCCGCTAGGGCAATCTGCCGGAACTCCAGAATTTTAGCTTATAAGAACAGAGGCTTGCTCGCACTTAGCTACCTCTGTGGGGAGAGAGTGACTAGTCCCCGCAATATATGTCTCGATTCAGTAAATTATCGAACCACAGTGAACAAAGCGGAAGGCGATGTACAGACCCCTAAACCATCAACATGATTTTAACAATTAATATAGTTGTTAAGTTTCAATTAACAATGTTCTGGTTGAATTCTTCAGTAAATCAATATTTTAAGATATATTCCAATATAAGTATATCAAAATAATGTTAACTTTTATGATATGTGAACCATTGATCCTTTAAACTTTTGTTTTATGAAATGTTTACGTTTGGAATATAACACAGTTTTCCGCCTCTTGTCTTATATTGTTACTCAGAAATCAAAAAAGCCCAAGCGGCGTTAAGCATTAACTCACTCTCTCAGAAATCAAAATAAATTTTCAGTGAGTTAGTGTTTAGCTCCGCTTGGGCAATATTGTATCTATTATAACGGCGGGAAAGTAGCTTTTTGCCCCCTGTCTTTATAAAGCTACTGAGAAATAAAAGTTGAAATAGTCTTATAACAAAAGAATTGTCTAATAAAAACCTACCGTTGATTACCCTGGTAATAAAGAAGATAACACAGACGAGTTCAGGCCGCATTATCCTCATACTCATTACTTCAGAACAGACAGACAGTTTCGTGTTGAAATGTTTCCGTGTGTATTCTCATTTAGTCGTGTTTACGGAAGGCTCGTCGATATATAGAGGCTACAAACAGGACTCTTCGTCGTGACGTTCTCAGAATAGGAAGTGTCTTAACTTCCCTGGTCGATTCAACTTATGCTTAGTCAAAGATGTTTCCAATAAACACTCATAAACAATTCTCGTGCTGGATTTAAAATAATATTGTGATAATGAAGGTGTGGCGGTTGTCAGAATGTTTGCTTATGATTTTACGTCAACTTAACTCCCCATGCACCATAACCTTGATTAATGTAAAAAAATTCATGAATTACTATATTTTTATGTTTGTATGTTGATTTAATGCACAACTACATATTTTAGATCATAATTTAAAGGGGCAGTAGCACGTTTTTTTAAATTTTAGATTTAAATTTTTCACTAGAATGTGTACGTAAATGCTACATATATTACTTTGATAGTGTCAAAAATTTCATTACACAAACCAATCATCCATAGTCAGAGAACAAATTATAAAGAATCACATAAAGCCCATTGGCAGCCATTTTTGTGTAAACACCTTTAATTCATTTTGTGCAACAAAATGAATAGCATGGCTGAATATTTATTTGATTTATCACTGCTTCATTTAGTTTTAATGTATTGTCTTTCAATTGGAACTATTTATATTAATTTGTCTGGCATCACCTTATAGTCCCCCTAAAAACGTGTTACTGCCCCTTTGAAAGGCAACTACCTCATTTCTCAGGTTTTATATCTGCACATTATTGCTTAATGTCCAATTTCTATTTGACGGATTTTACTTGATATCTATGCCTACGTCATTAATAGACTTTGATTTCTGTTTGACTGTTTAGTAGAAATTCATGCTTTCGCGGTTTCGGTTTAACGACATCTTACTCTTATTGATAATTATAGATATATCGACATGTCGTTTTGAATAGAATAGAGATCATTAATGTAGTTAAGCACTCTTCATATGACATTGAAAGCCCCTACCACACGGTGTAAGGATGATATTGACGTGACTGATGTCCGTTCCTCATTGGTTTGTTTCCGGACCATTGTAAGCTGTAGGAGGATGTTACCATGACATGGAATACGTGTCAAGAGGTCGAGTGAGACCCTTTATACTTTTAATTTTGGAAAATGAAATAAACATTTTTTGAAAAGTCATTGTTAAACTGTTGTCACTTTTTAAAGCGGGATTAATTTTAACGTTGAAATAAATTTGCAAATGGTGTTATATTTTGAGAAGTACTGACTGTTATTGAAAGTAAGCATTTTTATAATCAAATGAGTGAAGATATAGCCGAAAGGTTAAAGTCGTGCTTTATTATTAAAAAGAATAATATAGTGGCTGTGATTTTAGTTATTTATCAAAAGCAGACAGATTGACAAATTTGTGGTATTGTTTAAATGGCTACTGATGAACATGTGAAATAATTTCATACTTTTGGCTCCTGTGTAAGAGCTAGACCTCTTTTCGACTTGTAGATCAATTATTAGACGTTACAAGATTGACATTTTGAATGAATAACCAAGCGAAGTGAGACGACGTTTATTTGAAACACAAAACGATAGTGTGACACGAAGTCCATAAATTGAATGGCTTTGAATCACTGTGTGTCTTCATGGCTGTTCATCCATCTCTGAAAGTTACAATGCGTAAGATCAAAGTTAAAAGCTTATCTATTGTTTCGTTGTAAGTAAAAACAAGGACCTCGAAACAATATGAGTTCCTTCCCTCCCTTGTTTTGAGTTAACGGCGGTTACGGAAGATCACTATCTGTCGGAAACACCAGTCAATGCCGCATTACAGCTTCAGAGAATGCAGTTTCGTATCCGGGCTTTGTTTTGGTGTCCATAGAATGATAGACATGAAAAGATAAAGCCACTGGCTCTGTAGCTCATCAGGCTTCATAGCAATGTTGCCTAAGGGTGTGACAGTTGTGGTTCCTCCCACAGGGTCACCAAATGTAAAATTTAGAATCCTCAGTCTGTATAAAATGTTTCAGCTTTTTCGACCTTATGCATCTGGAGAAGACAGAAACGGGTTTTATCAGGGGCCACAAGGTCACCAAAGCTATAAGTTATAATCCTCACTAGCTTTCTAGGTCTTATGCTTCTGGAGTAAAAGCAAAAAGTTTATGGACGGACGGATGCCAGACACCATGCCATGGTATAAGCCCATCGGGCCTTACAGGCCAGATGAGCTAAAAATTTATATTGAATAAACTTTGGAATAAAATCGTTAAAAGTATTTCTGAGACAGGGCTTCGTATAGGGCCTAGTTGAAATTTGAACATTTACAAAGCTCCGTCACAACAGGTCTATTTTATCTTGTTTCGGGGAAGGACCATATCTCATTTCATAATCCCAAATGTAAAATATTCTTTATACAACAATTCAATTTACTTAGACTTTCATTTCTTGAAGATATATCGTATATCGTTTTTCAGAAGAGGGACTCTTGTTACTAACATTTTGACCAGATGGTTTGCCAATTTAGAACGGAAATCTCTTGAGGAAATATTTCCGAGGTCAAATCTTAAATCCAAACATTGTTATTTTGAAGAAGACTTATTAGTTGGTGCCTTTCATATAAAGTGATTGAAGAAAAAAATGATAAGACTTTTTTTATTAATCTAGGATTATATGAAAAGAACAAATTGATGTTACAGTGTCAAAAGACTCAAAAACATATATGAGATAACCTAACACCAAGTGATAAAGTCTATAATCTACGAATTCATAATAGATGAAAAGAATAGTAGTTCTAAGATATGGCCATATTTCCAGATATAACCATACACCATCAATTACATTTTTTCCCTGACATCACATATGATAATTCCAAAATAAATGACATACTTGATCTGTAAATGATATTATGACATCATCTCTTCATAAAAAATTCACATGGTGAATAACACAATAAAAACTTAACTCAATGAATCATATCCTCTCACAGTTACATTTTGGGAAACTTAACGTCTTTCAAGATGCTTAATCTTTTACATAAATTCTGTGATTACACGAGAAGGCTAAATATTGCATAAGGTTATTGTCATCGTATGTAAGCTAGTTAATCCAGTAACAAGTCAACATTTATATTTTGAAATTATAACTTGAAAAATAGTTACAAAGAAGTGTATGATCAGATTAAAATCACAAAGCTTGCAATTTATATACTTTGAATGGAAATAAGTCTGTGATTAATGGATACAATAATTTGTTGAGAGAGTTAGGCAGGGTTGACTGATACTGCCATAAAATATATAAGAATGCCTCATAACAAGAGATGAAATGGATTCCTTGAGATAAGTTTGAAAAAGTAAATTTGGTATATTACAAATGGCAGGCTTCCTGAACCACGAGACAAGAGAGATGACATCAGTTTTATCTGGATTCAAAATCATATTTTTACAAACTCCTTACTGCCATACTGAATTCCACTTGAAAGTGTTTCTTTATCGATTCAACAATTTGCTTCTCTCCATGATCATGATGTTCAAACTGCTTAAGTATTTTCTGAACATAAAACAAGACATACACACTAGGTTACTGTTAAGTGTTACCAACATATATATAATATATTTCTACATTTTTAGTTTCATTGTAAAAGCAGCTAGAATTATCTTAGCAGTATCAACGCCACATTGAATATGAAAATACTTTTTAAAAAACAAACTTCATAAGATATTTAACAAGTTTCATATCTGATCACAAACACAATTTTGAAGGCACTTTAAACAGATAATATCACATGTATTTGAATAACTTCCCATGAAAGGCATGATTATTACCAATTTCGATTCAGTTTAACTTAATCTTTGATGAATTTTACCCTTCCATATAAGCATACGGCTCCTAACTCTGAAACAAAACACAGGAGTGACAAGTGAGAGGGATACACATTTTTAGTGCCAATGGTTCAACCATTGAAAGTAATGGTGAATTAAATGGTTTGCATTAAAAAATATGTATTTATAAGAAAATTATCTCATTTACTGAATTTGGGCTCCCTGCCAAACACTTTTTCTGTAAATTTTAAAGAGGCAGTAGCACGTTTTTTGAAAATTTCATTTTTCAAATTTTTCAACGTTAATTTTACGTTAATGATAAATGTATTATTTTGATAGTGTCAAAAATCTCATAACACAAATCAATCATCCATAGTCAGGGGACAAAGTATAAAGATTCACATAAATTCCATTGGCGGCCATTTTATGTGAACACCTTTAATTCAGTTTGTGTTAGAAAAATGAATTGCATTGCTGAACTTTACATTATATATTTGAATTATAACTGCTTTAAACATTGTGTTTCAATTGGAACCATTAGTTTTCATTTTCCTGACATCACCTTATATACTCCCTAAAAACGTGCTACTGCCCCTTTAAAATGTTTGAGAAATTTGGAACTCCCCTGGTAGAGTGTACCAATCCCCCTTCTTGATCAAGCTAAAAATATTCAACAAAGAGAATTTATACAGACTCAATGCTTATTTACAAATTAAGTATTTACTCCCTTCAAGTAAGTATTGCAAATCCCCATTGAATCTCATTCTCAGGTGGTATGAAATCTATCTGAATAATTTTCCTCCCTATTGTTGTCATTCTCTCCCCACAGAGGCAACTCAGTCATACCTGAATTAGCCTCTGTTCTATTACGCCTAGATCCTGGGGTTCCGGCAAAAAGTTGTAACTTAAAATATCTCCTTTATTTGCAGCCAATGAAAACACCTTTTGGATATCCATGACTTGCGGCGTTCTTAACGGTCGTATAGTGACAAAGAAAAATATTATGTCTTTATGTTTATTTTTCATTAACAGTGTGAGAGAGAAACTATTTGAAAATCAGATATGGATAGGGTTTTTCATTAGATAGAAACTGTTTTATAATTGTGTAAATTATTATTTGTTTTATGATAGATTTTATTGTACTAATCAACCAAAAAATAACTAATAAGAAGGCGAAAGCAATGGTTTGTAATAGGAAGAATTACCTCCCCTGGATGTGAAATTTCAACGAAAGCTTTGACGAACCACACGGAGATGGACGAGGTTTTGCGAATGACCACTTTTGAAACGGCGTCACTGATTGCACAACTAACTTCGATTGCCTCCAATCAGATTTCTACCTTTCTGTCCCGTGTATTAGCCGTAATAGAACAGAGGCTAATTCAGGTATGACTGAGTTGCCTCTGTGGGGAGAGAATGTATTGTTTCACTTTTGATTCTTTCCTTTGCATTAAGGTATAGGATTTCATTTTGTTATTTCCCATTTTCCATGTGGCGATGGACTAATGAAGTATTTACTGTGAATATTTGGTATAGAGAAGAAAACTTTCCATCAACCTCTTTGACAATTATATGATTTCTGTCATGTACAACTGAATGATTAAATCATACATACTTCTAAACATACCTAAATAATGTTTGTTAAAGACACAGATTTGAATATTATTGTCCCATGAATAAATTGTTAAAAGTATGCAACTTACATATTAATAAAAACCTGAGCTTTCAAGATCTGGTAACATCCATAGGGTTTGATATTGCTTAACATAACAATTTTTAAAATGTAGAAATTTCACTGCTTGAGCATCTGTCATAACATTCAATAAACAAGCTTAAGATTTTGGCATTTAAAGAACCATTAAAATAATTTGATTCTAAATAAATCAAGATTTTGACCTGATATGTCTAGTAATAGTTTGGCAAAGTTTTGACATCTACGACAAAGAACCACTATATAAAAGTGCCTTCCCCAACACATATAAACAAGAAACATTTCCCATATTATTGAATTACATGAAGGAAAACATAAAACTAATGAAAGCTAAGCTTTGGTATCGTCAGGTATCTGACACAGAGAACTCTCGGGATTATCCAGGTCTATTTGGTCCCACAGCGGAAACTTGAACACCACCCCGGATGTAAGCTGGTCAATGATTGGCTGTAACAGGGAAAACAGGAATTCCGATCCTTTCTGAGAAAGGTGAAGGCCATCAGAGAGGTAATCTTCCCAACCCTGCAAACAGAGTTATCAATGACTGTTAGTTACATATCATAATCATACTCAGAAAATGCCTGAAAGGGACAACTACGATACATTGGGATCCTCTGAAAGATCCATAATCACAATGTAGTGAAGTTCAATATCTTAAAAAGCTTCCGCACATTTCTGACGTCAAAATAAGTATTTAATTGTTATCTAAAACACATAAATATGATTTCAGAGTTTAGACAAATGATTTTTCTACTGTGTGGTGTATTTCTTTTCACAATAACTAATATTTATCACAAACTTCATACAAATATGACAATGAATCCTTAAGGATGCAGAGACGAGACCAAATGAAGTCAGCCACCAGAATCAGTCTAAGTAAACCTAGCCTCAATAACACTCGCTAAACTCCCATATTGAGTCTAGCTAGATGTAATAAGGGCTCGCGTCAGCTGACTTTTCGAATTGACGAATCAGGGCTCGGCTTACCATGCCGCAATAGTCTGCTTTCGCATAAATAACGCTGGAGGGTCATAGGTCGTCGAAAGATCGGCTGACGCGATCTCTAACTGTATCTCGCTAGACTCAGTATGGGAGTATAGCGAGTATTATTGAGACTAGGTTTACTTAGACTGCCACTAGAATTAGAATGAGGAGCAGAATTAGTTACATGTTTCAGGAGTAAGCCAGTCTGATGAAGAGGATCTTCCCCCCCTGAAACATGTAACTACAATTTTGCTACTCCTCTGCAGTTGACTTCTTGCATTGATGATGGATGTTTTTCTCCTCTTCTACAAAACATCACTCTTAGTCTCTAAAAGACAGTGCTCAATGATTGGCTATAATGGCTCATGCTTAGCTTATCTGCAAAATGAACATTATTTGTGTGTGTATAGCACTATTAACATTCCCCTAATGAATGGATGGAGTCAAGGCACCATAACGCAACTACTTATTCTATAGTCTGCTTCTACATATACTCCCCAATCAAGGGAGTTAATAGCCTCTAAGTCCAAAATTATCTGCAGCACTGATGGCTCAAGTAAAAGCATAAAATAAACCATATCTTTTACTAATATTAGGGATGTCACGATACAGGTACCTTGCGATACGATACGTATCACGATACTGAGGTCACGATATGATACATATCACGATACACTAAATGCGACATTATTACGGTGAGATACAAAATCAGGGATCAAAATTTAGTATTAGAAACAAGACTTATCTGAGTAACAAGCATTTAAGGGGCCAGTTCGAGCGGGTATTTTTTGTGTATCTTGACATCCCTAATTGCTATATCTGCTTCAAGGAAGAGTCTCCAACCTACCTCAGCCTTGATCATGGAGGAGTAGAGATCGATGTATTTAGTGCCGCAGTCGACCGCGGCCTCCACACACGCCTTGGCGTACTCCTCCGTCAGCTTGTTGGACTTGGACATTGGTTTGTCTACAAGGCAAATATCACTTTCATTCTCTCCCATCAGAAAGCTTCAGTCAAATCCGAATGCTTAATTTGTTTTCGCTAAAGACTTTGTGCTTAAATACCCTTAACAGTTTGAGTCTTCTTTAACGGACTACTGCTGCATAATGTGTTTGCTGATTTATGGCATAGACATATCAATTTTACCAAATCATTCTTAATCTGAAATTTTTTTTGCATGTATTAGTAGTCATTCGTCTTTCATGATAAGTTTCAAAAGTTAAAGTACCAAAGTGATTCTGGGGAAGCTGCATAAATTTGTGGTGCACGTAGTAGTTTCTAATAACTTAAACTAAATTTTATATTCACTCCAATTCTTGAAAAACTATACCAAAGTGACTTATACCCATCTCATTGCTTTGTAGAAGGAGCCTGTGGACCTATATAGTATCAATTAAGCAAATACAAGGCAAGCTAACCTTTCTTCTTGCACTCCTCGCCCCAAGCCTTGACGTCACAGGGGGGCGGGGCAATGAGGATAATCTTCTCCCTCTCTACACCAATAGTCTGGAAACAAAACTCTGCTTACAAATGCTTCTATCTTTCGTTGAAAAACTAGGGTTGGAACGGGTAACCCGGATGAGTAATGAGTTGGACCCGGGTACCCATTATACTATTCTGGTAACCGGAACGGTGGGTAATGAGTTGGACCCGGGTACCCATCACATTACCCGCACCACTTTTTGATCATGTGACATAAATTGAAATAAGTAAAGAATTACTTAAAAATGAGTCAGTGTTTATTATAGTTTTTAATCACAACAAATTGTAGTTCTAGCAACTTAAGAAGTATTTATATTGTGTAAAGTTTTGTTCTGATCCAACCCGTTGACAATCTATCATAAGTAGTTGACTAGTTGGTGAAAACTAATTACTAGTTTTCATGTGTTTGATGTTTCATACCAAATTTCTTAACGATGTAACGCAAAATTAAAATCTGATGTCAATCTGATTCTATCAAACTTTTAGCATGAAGGTAACATTTTTGTTACCATAATTTTCCTAATTTACAATTTGAACAGATCATTATATAATCTGCAAACGTCTTAAACAGGTTAGGAGTACAATAGAAAGACACATTGCAAATTAATTTTGATGTGTTGTGAAAGGAGTATTTTTTATTCAAATGATTATTTATAGGTAATTTACCCCTCCTTTGTGGCTGAGATGAGTTGGAAACTCAATATATTTTGTTCTGGCTGGATAATTAACTTAAAACAGTGTTATGAAGGGTACCCGGGTTGGGTAGGGCAATAGGGTGTCGATTAGCCGGGTAGGATATTTAGACTCGTCCCAGCCCTATGAAAAACATCTTGATCTCTAAATGGTAAATTAACGCCTTGTATCTCAATTGCTATTCAATCTGGCTAAATGGCAGTGACTTTTTGATGAGTAAGACAAAGATATTTGAACTCCCATTGTGAATGTAACCCAGTGAAAATGTGGTTGGCATATCCTTTTTTGTAATATTTCAATGTTTAAGGATACTGACCCAGCATGAGGGAATCAATACCGAGGTCTTCTCAACGATGCACATATCCACACCAAATGCATGTTGCAAGCGCTGTTTGATCTAATCATCCTATAACTAATCCTTTCCTTAAGATCAAATGGAAATGTTGATTGGCCAAGATATCCCAATTCACTGTTAAAAACATTTTTCACTCAATAAAGCACATCTCCAGGAATTGAGGGATAGCTTATACTTAGCCAGTTGATAAATTGAAGTAATTATTATCTTAAATATTATCAAGTTGTGAATCTTGAATTGTTTTAATTGTTCTTGATAGAGGCATTTCAAAATTCATATTAAGTTTTTATTTCATTTCTTGTCCTGACAACACTGTTTCTTCTTCATCTAACAAATAACAATAAACATGGTCTAAGACAAAGGGAGGTAACTCAGTAAGACCTGAAAGTAATCCACCATCTCCATGAGGTCTTCTTGATAATCCTCCAATGGCACATGCTGTCTTTGATTCAGCTCACCGTCGTTGGAGTCATTGGCGCCTAGGAAAATGGTAACGGCAGCAATGTTCTCAGCATCATTCTCATCAATAATTTGAGGCAGAACAATCTTGCAGAAAGTCGTGTTGTAGCCCGAGAACCCTCTGTTTACGATGTCGCATTTTCTGAAAATCATGAAATGTTCATTTTTTTAAAAATTATTATTTCATCTTACATATTCATTACAAGAGTTTGTCCTCCATGAAATGTTTTGTATGAAAAATCATACAATCTTCTTAGGAACGATAAAAAGCTTAAAATTTACAAGTATTTTCTTTATTCTAACATTACTGAAATCACATGATGTTGTAATGAAGACAGGTTGTTTTGTAACTAAACAATTGTCTGTTTTTGTTCATTGTGTTGACAATATAAAGATATTTTGAAACAATTTTTATACAATATCCTTCACATTTGAAATGTTAAAATTATCATTATTCTTATTTTGATAACTGGGGCTAGGTCAGTCAGTTATTATAATACTGCAAAATTGCTAAAATATAAAACACATTATAAGAAACTTGACATAATGCATAGGAACTTGGTTGTGAGTTGTTTCTTAAAAGTCCTTGTAATGATTCAAAGCATATCTCTCAAAAGCAAATGTTGATTTTAATTGAACTGGTACACAAATTCTCAACCATATGGTCGGTCGGTGTACCTTTGTAGATGATCTGAAAGTAGTGATCCCCATTGCCCAGTAGAAAAACATTGCTGCAAACAGAAAATGTATCATGCATAAACCTAGCAATCAAGTTATGATGAACTGAATGAAAATGAACAAGAAGACCAAGCACATAGGAATTGATTAATCAGACTTATCATTGTGATTAGACAATAAACATGAGTTTGGGTATAATTTTATTGTTTGATGTTAATTTATAATGCACAAAAACTTGTAAAATTTATGGTCTTTTGAAATGTTGTTGTTTTTAATTTTTAACAATTTATATGATGTGCATGTGAAAACAATGAATCTATAAAATAGTGAACCAATGATCGACTGCTTAAACAAACGGTTGCTTTTTACATTCTTGTCATTTTTCATTTTCAAAGTGAGTAAATTGAGCCTTAGGATAAAACTAAGTCTAAAAAATGCAACAGTAGTTTTCGCTTTCATATCTTCCAAAAAATATGAATAAGTAATCTACAAATAATCTACAAATA
Source organism: Steromphala cineraria (assembly GCA_916613615.1). NCBI lineage: Eukaryota > Metazoa > Mollusca > Gastropoda > Trochida > Trochidae > Steromphala > Steromphala cineraria. Next base: position 4,372,202 of record OU744729.1, read on the forward strand.
TTGCTATTTACTCTTCGATCATGAAGCCTTGGGTCAAGCAAAGCAGTGTTGACTGTACGCACAGTACAGTTAACTTATGACAACGTCGTCTGTACCTGGGTGAGTGAATCCCCAAACAGAAAAATCTTCGGCCAGGTCACCTTATCTTCTGGTTTTGCCATTTCAACGGATATTGTTCGTAAAAGACAACGAAATATAAGCTTACACTTCTAAACAAACGACAGGGTTGTTGAAAACAAGTTACCGACGCTAACGAGAAGAATTTAGAGTTACCCGCCCTTGCCTATTATCAATCGGATAATTGAATAGGAGCTTGTTGCCTCGAAACTAACGAAAGAGAGATGACTTTTTTAGAATGAATTTATGTCGATGCTGTTTATCATTTAGTTCATGCAATGTTGAGTTTCGTATCAGAACGTAGAACTTGTTGTAAATCTAGATCATGCTCATCTTCTTATTCTTATCAACTTATATTGTCTTTGTTATTTGGACTGCTTGCAAATTGTAATAATTGTTATATATTTTCATTTTCTCAGTTAGAAAATGATCTGAATTTATTTTATTTATACTCGACTCTATTTTACTTGTTCCTTAATATTACCATATAAACTATGTCTGATATTCGGAATAAGTCTGTGTTATGCCTTGTGTCCATATTTCTCTAAATATAAATTATATAAGATAAGAAAAACTTTATTATTCCCGCGGGGAAACTTGTTTTACATTTAAAGAGCTTTGCATAAATAATAAAAATCACAATTAAATAGATATATAAAATATATGTATAACAAATACAAAATTGCTCTACATTTATGATTACAGTGCGAAGGTTACAAATTTGTATGTAAATTTAAAATCTTGTTACTGTATGGGACAAATGATTTTGTACTTCTATTTGTTTTTCATTTAGAAAGTGGGATGGGTAACTTTGATCGAATGGCTAGAGCTTTCTTTTGAACTTTTGAATCAAACTGAAAGGAAAAGTGTTCAAGATTGATGCCAATAATTTTGCTGGCTATATTTACAATTTGTCGATTTTATTTTTCTGTGATAGGGGAAGATTGCCATACCATGCATGACAACTGAAATATGTTATAATAGTATAAGGTTCCTCGGAAACTGATTGTCTCTCAAAACTGTTTACCTTAGTTTCATACCTTGTTCTCAACTACGAGGAGAACACGAAGATCAGATGTTTGAAATACTGGGTGTAATTCGTTCGCTAGGACGTTCGTACATTACTGATTTGTCACGTGACGTTTAATGTGGGAAGCGTACAATTTGTTGTCAATTTCATATAATTTTGAAAATTTTATGAATACATGTGATTACTGTGATTAACAATCATTAAGAACCTCAATTTTAATTTAATTCTGAGTTTAGAGCGATCAAAAAAATCCCTCGACAAAAATATGTATTCAACAAACTGTTTGAATTTGAAAAGGACACAATGCACGTGCAAAGCATTTAAAGAACTTTAAAGTTTCTAAAAATGACAACAAGACAGATTGTTGTCATCTTATTTGTATCCTTAGAGAAGACGGTTTATCACTTGGAAAATCCACGATATATTGCTTTTCCGTTTGAAATGTACACAGGTGTTAGTTGATATACAAATGCATTCTCTCCCCACAGAGGCAGCGCAGTGCGAGCAAGCCTCTGTTTTATTGCGCCAAGATCCTGGGGTTCCGGCAAATTGCCCTAGAGGCAAACAGTTGTAACTTCAGATATCTCCCTTATTTGCAGCCAATGAAAATACCTTTTGGATATCAACGACTTAAGGAATTCTTAACTGTCGTATAGTGACATGGAAAGTACCATGCTTTTATGTTTATTTTTCATTAACAGTGTGAGAGGGAAAATATTTGAAAATCAGATATGAATAAGGTTTTTCATTAGAAAGAAACTGCTTTATAATTAATAATTTACTAATTTACCAAAAAAAAACTAATGAAAAGGTAAAAAGCGATGTTTTGTAGAAGGAAGATTTATCTCCCCTGGATGTTAAATTTCAACGAAGCGGCTTTGCCGAACGAAACGGAAATAGCCGAGGTTTTGCGAATGACCACGTTTGAAAAGGCGTCGCTGATTGCACAACTAACTTCGATTGCCTCCAATCAGACTTCTACCTTTCTACTACATGTATTAGCCGTAATAGAACAGAGGCTAACTCGGGTATGACTGAGCTGTCTCTGTGGAGAGAGAATGTAGCAAATGCTGAAAAACTACTTAAATCTGAACCGTAATCAAATACATGTAGTTTGTATTTTTCATAACCTGATCTCCTGCCTGGGCCATTAAAAATGTCCGAGTTCTTGCTTAGGTTACTTGTTGAAGGCTAGTATCCCTTTTGCAAGTAGAAAATGTACATTGCCATACACGTAATCGACTTTAAAGGGGTAGTCGCACGTTTAAAGGGGAAATATAAGGTTTTTGCAAAAAATGAATTAAAAGTGTTCACATAAAAATGGCAGCCAATGAACTTTGTGTGAAACCTCATTATTTGTTCTCTGACTATGGATGATTGGTTTGTGTAATGTGATTTTTTACACTATCGAAATTAACATACAATCATCAGTGAAAAAAATCAAAATATATATTTTTTTTTAAAACTTGCTACTTAATTCCCCTTTAAGGTTCAGGCCCCGCATTTGACATAAAAAGTCTTGTTGATTCTAACTTTCACTTACACTAATTAACATACACTAACTGTATCAGATTTACATTTGAAAATAATGCCATAACTTCTCATGGTTATGGCTTCTAGTGGGTATTGGGGGGAACAACACATCATACCTTCAAAACAATAGGCAAAATTCCTCATAGGCTTTTAAAAGTTTGAAGGTAAAGTTACATATGAACTGAACTATATGTGAAACCAACCAACATAAAATTGTTATAAACCTGTATTGTTATCCTCCCATTTCAAATTATCCATTGTTTACACATGAAAGATACAACCGTTCCCGTTATAAGATTTGTTCAACAGTTAAACATATTAATCAAAGTCCCTACAAAGCTCATTCCAGAATAATTCACATATAATATATTGACGTATGTTTCATCAGACATATTTATGGGGGAGAATTTGGCTATAAAGAGGAAAATCTGCTATATATATATATAGCCGCTGTGCCTTGTTGTGCACGTGCTTTTAACACGGGTCATTTGCTTTGTTCATGTTAATATTTGATTCAACTTAGCAATAACTGCACCAAGGGATAATATGGAAGTTGATTTCAAATATATGGAATAGCGGATAATTTAATGAAGGGAGTGGACCCCGATGACTTTTCGATAACGGTAAATAACTGTTGAGTTATGCATCTTAACTAATGAAGCATTTACCATGATAGTAAAATAAACAATGGTATACATAATGAAATTGTAATGATGTGATACCATCAGTTATTCATCAATGTAACACATGTATTTCATATCTAACGGAGGTTCACATACACTGTTGGGATGTTATGAGGCAGTATGTACCAGAGACCCGGACCTAATTCAGCAAAATATTTCCCGGCTACAGGTAAGCAGATACTTTGTTTCTTTATTGCAAGAAACCTTACCCAATCAATACTTCTCAAATGAGTTCATTAACCAGCAATTTTACATTTTAAGAATCCGGAAGCATTTGGGAATAGTGTGTTTCATGTTCAAAAGGGTATGAGAGGCCGACCAGACGGTACTCATGCAGTAAGTTCACCCAATTTGTTTAGTTAGTCCTTTTAACAATGTCAATTTTGATTGTACGTAATTTTATCATTATTAGCGTTTCGTCAATGTAAATTTATTGCCTTATTGGTTATGGCTCATTCTCTCCCCACAGAGGCAACTCAGTCATACCTGAATTAGCCTCTGTTCTATTACGGCTAATACACGGGATAGAAAGGTAGAAATCTGATTGGAGGCAATCGAAGTTAGTTGTGCAATCAGCGACGCCGTTTCAAAAGTGGTCATTCGCACAACTTCGGCCATCTCCGTGTGGTTCGTCAAAGCTTTCGTTGTAATTCTTCCTATTACAAACCATCGCTTTTTACCTTCTCGTTAGTTATTATTTGGTTGATTAGTAAAATAAAATCTATCATAAAACAAATAATAATTTACACAATTATAAACTGTTTCTATCTAATGAAAAAAACTATCCATATCGGATTTTCAAATTGTTTCCCTCTCACACTGTTAATGAAAAAAAAACATAAAGACATAATATTTTCAATGTGACTATACGACCGTTAAGAACTCCCCAAGTCATGAATATCCAAAAGATGTTTTCATTGGCTGCAAATAAGGGAGATATTTTAAGTTACAAGTTTTTGCCGCTAGGGCAATCTGCCGGAACCCCAGGATCTAGTCGTAATAGAACAGAGGCTTATTTAGGTATGACTGAGTTGCCTCTGTGGGGAGAGAATGGTTATGGCTCTATGACCTGAAAACTGCATATGAAAAGTCATAGTATACGACATAAATCATATGCATCTCTATAGTCATAGACTTCATGGCTCAACAAAGCCATAATGTCAAGTGTGGGCTGGTGAACTGACAGGTAGTAGCCTCTTTCTCCAAGTTTGTAATTCGTTTTGAGTGCAATTTAATTAAAAAATAACAAGCATGATATCCTTCCAAGACTACATAAAGCTTTATTAAACATTGTCTTACCATTTCTGTGAGAATACCTATTTATATCTGGATCGTAAGAAAGGTAGTTTAATAACTTAAAACGTGTTCGAGAGACTTGCTGTCAGTCTATGAGAGGTCAGAGCGCCCTGTAATAAATCATCAGGGTTGAATAACTATCTTACACAACGGGCAGTGCTGACCAGGTAAGTTGCACGAGAAGTGTATGTAGGTTATTGGAAGCGTCTAGATTACAATGAACGGGTTCAGAGGGGAATTCATTTGAAATTTAGTCTATGAATCTTCTGATAGGCGGGACCTACTGTATCTTCATCCAAACACAAGGCAAGTTTAGCGCAAATGTTTTGCGCAACGGAGATATAGATAGTGAATTTCACCAAGAAATAACCAGTTATACACCAAGAAATAATCAAGACATTACCATTGAACTCCTTTAGTCTCTCCTGCGTTAATCAGTAAGATCTAGATTTCCTAAATGAGGACCCAGACCATAACAAATTGTGTATACAGTCATAATTCAGGACTGCCAGGTTATTGTGACCCTGGTCATAGCATTTACATTGCAAAGTTTGCATTCATGCACAGGGACATGTATCGCTTAAATACAGCGTTAGAAAGACATACATATACTCATAGATCCGTATGTCTTTCTAACGCTGTATTTAAGCGATACATGACACTGTGCATTCATGTATCCGTCTGATTACACGACAGCTTGTATGATGACGTGGGTGTATTTGGGCATACATGTCATTTGACAAAAGCGCATATTTGCAAAAACAATGCTCATTTGAGTGACATAAACTTTATGCAGTGGTTCATATTAAATATAAAAAATTAATTGGTTAATTAGTAGAGATGTCGATTCGAGAAAATCTCGAACAATAAGCCAACGCCTCCAACCTGTTTAAAATGAATATATATATGAGCTCATCCATGTATTCAATTATTTTCATGGAAATCGACTTTTCTGTTGCAGCTGAATTAAGAATAGATTAATTGCTGAATCTGTGATCAATAAAGCATGTCAGTATGGACCGAGATAACCTACACGTCTTTGGTCCGGTCAATTTGCACAAGTAAACGTTTCTGATACTGAATTTTGGTACTATTGAATAACATTAAAGCGATGTTTCCTCATGTCTCGCCATCGTTGAACATAATGAACTGTGGAATTCACTGATTTATGGTATGGTGTTTCCTAATTAATTTGAAATGCAATTTGCCATACAATATATTAATGAAATGTAGTAACAACTGTTGAAAGTTACAGTTTATTTACTAAATGAACATTTTTGTTACGGGAATAATATCAAATTGGATGACCATTTGAATTTGTTGACATAAATGTCCTTCCCCAGAAGCACTATAGGTCTTGTTGTTACTCTAACTCGATAAGTTAAATAATTGTTGATATCTATGTTATTTCAAGAAAGCTTCATAAAACGGTCCAGGGTGTGGAAACAATTTTGAATGTTAGAATTACACAATCATTCCCGTATGTGACTTGTTGGGCTATAGAGCTAGGTTTTCTTGTGAGTGTACTGCATGTCAGCTATATTTCTGTTAAAATCATGATCGTTTCATGTAAAGGTTGTAGAGAGTTGTACTCTCTTTATTTATGGTTAAAGACGATTCCTTCCACCGTGGTATAGAGTGTGTGTGGACCAACTCGTTTCAGTTTGATCTGGTTAAAGACGATTCCTTCCACCGTGGTATAGAGTGTGTGGACCAACTCGTTTCAGTTTGATCTGGTTAAGACGAGTCCTTCCACCGTGGTATAGAGTGTGTGGACCAACTCGTTTCAGTTTGATCTGGTTAAAGACGATTCCTTCCACCGTGGTATAGAGTGTGTGGACCAACTCGTTTCAGTTTGAACTGGTTAAGACGAGTCCTTCCACCGTGGTATAGAGTGTGTGGACCAACTCGTTTCAGTTTGATCTGGTTAAAGACGATTCCTTCCACCGTGGTATAGAGTGTGTGGACCAACTCGTTTCAGTTTGATCTGGTTAAAGACGATTCCTTCCACCGTGGTATAGAGTGTGTGGACCAACTCGTTTCAGTTTGAACTGGTTAAAGACGATTCCTTCCACCGTGGTATAGAGTGTGTGGACCAACTCGTTTCAGTTTGATCTGGTTAAAGACGATTCCTTCCACCGTGGTATAGAGTGTGTGGACCAACTCGTTTCAGTTTGATCTGGTTAAAGACGATTCCTTCCACCGTGGTATAGAGTGTGTGTGGACCAACTCGTTTCAGTTTGATCTGGTTAAAGACGATTCCTTCCACCGTGGTATAGAGTGTGTGTGGACCAACTCGTTTCAGTTTGATCTGGTTAAAGACGATTCCTTCCACCGTGGTATAGAGTGTGTGGACCAACTCGTTTCAGTTTGATCTGGTTAAAGACGATTCCTTCCACCGTGGTATAGAGTGTGTGTGGACCAACACGTTTCAGTTTGATCTGGTTAAAGACGATTCCTTCCACCGTGGTATAGAGTGTGTGGACCAACACGTTTCAGTTTGATCTGGTTAAAGACGATTCCTTCCACCGTGGTATAGAGTGTGTGGACCAACTCGTTTCAGTTTGATCTGGTTAAAGACGATTCCTTCCACCGTGGTATAGAGTGTGTGGACCAACTCGTTTCAGTTTGATCTGGTTAAAGACGATTCCTTCCACCGTGGTATAGAGTGTGTGGACCAACTCGTTTCAGTTTGATCTGGTTAAAGACGATTCCTTCCACCGTGGTATAGAGTGTGTGGACCAACTCGTTTCAGTTTGAACTGGTTAAAGACGAGTCCTTCCACCGTGGTATAGAGTGTGTGGACCAACTCGTTTCAGTTTGATCTGGTTAAAGACGATTCCTTCCACCGTGGTATAGAGTGTGTGGACCAACACGTTTCAGTTTGATCTGGTTAAAGACGATTCCTTCCACCGTGGTATAGAGTGTGTGGACCAACTCGTTTCAGTTTGATCTGGTTAAAGACGATTCCTTCCACCGTGGTATAGAGTGTGTGGACCAACTCGTTTCAGTTTGATCTGGTTAAAGACGATTCCTTCCACCGTGGTATAGAGTGTGTGGACCAACTCGTTTCAGTTTGATCGGGTTAAAGACGATTCCTTCCACCGTGGTATAGAGTGTGTGGACCAACTCGTTTCAGTTTGAACTGGTTAAAGACGATTCCTTCCACCGTGGTATAGAGTGTGTGTGGACCAACTCGTTTCAGTTTGAACTGGTTAAGGCGAGTCCTTCCACCGTGGTATAGAGTGTGTGGACCAACTCATTTCAGTTTGATCTGGTTAAAGACGAGTCCTTCCACCGTGGTATAGAGTGTGTGGACAAACTCGTTTCAGTTTGATCTGGTTAAAGACGATTCCTTCCACCGTGGTATAGAGTGTGTGGACCAACTCGTTTCAGTTTGATCTGGTTAAAGACGATTCCTTCCACCGTGGTATAGAGTGTGTGTGGACCAACTCGTTTCAGTTTGATCTGGTTAAAGACGATTCCTTCCACCGTGGTATAGAGTGTGTGGACCAACTCGTTTCAGTTTGATCTGGTTAAAGACGATTCCTTCCACCGTGGTATAGAGTGTGTGGACCAACTCGTTTCAGTTTGATCTGGTTAAAGACGATTCCTTCCACCGTGGTATAGAGTGTGTGGACCAACTCGTTTCAGTTTGAACTGGTTAAAGACGATTCCTTCCACCGTGGTATAGAGTGTGTGTGGACCAACTCGTTTCAGTTTGATCTGGTTAAAGACGATTCCTTCCACCGTGGTATAGAGTGTGTGGACCAACTCGTTTCAGTTTGAACTGGTTAAAGACGATTCCTTCCACCGTGGTATAGAGTGTGTGGACCAACTCGTTTCAGTTTGATCTGGTTAAAGACGATTCCTTCCACCGTGGTATAGAGTGTGTGTGGACCAACTCGTTTCAGTTTGATCTGGTTAAAGACGATTCCTTCCACCGTGGTATAGAGTGTGTGTGGACCAACTCGTTTCAGTTTGATCTGGTTAAAGACGATTCCTTCCACCGTGGTATAGAGTGTGTGGACCAACTCGTTTCAGTTTGATCTGGTTAAAGACGATTCCTTCCACCGTGGTATAGAGTGTGTGGACCAACTCGTTTCAGTTTGAACTGGTTAAGACGAGTCCTTCCACCGTGGTATAGAGTGTGTGTGGACCAACTCGTTTCAGTTTGATCTGGTTAAAGACGATTCCTTCCACCGTGGTATAGAGTGTGTGGACCAACTCGTTTCAGTTTGATCTGGTTAAAGACGATTCCTTCCACCGTGGTATAGAGTGTGTGGACCAACTCGTTTCAGTTTGAACTGGTTAAGACGAGTCCTTCCACCGTGGTATAGAGTGTGTGTGGACCAACTCGTTTCAGTTTGATCTGGTTAAAGACGATTCCTTCCACCGTGGTATAGAGTGTGTGGACCAACTCGTTTCAGTTTGATCTGGTTAAAGACGATTCCTTCCACCGTGGTATAGAGTGTGTGGACCAACTCGTTTCAGTTTGAACTGGTTAAGACGATTCCTTCCACCGTGGTATAGAGTGTGTGGACCAACTCGTTTCAGTTTGATCTGGTTAAAGACGATTCCTTCCACCGTGGTATAGAGTGTGTGGACCAACTCGTTTCAGTTTGAACTGGTTAAGGCGAGTCCTTCCACCGTGGTATAGAGTGTGTGTGGACCAACTCGTTTCAGTTTGATCTGGTTAAAGACGATTCCTTCCACCGTGGTATAGAGTGTGTGGACCAACTCGTTTCAGTTTGATCTGGTTAAAGACGATTCCTTCCACCGTGGTATAGAGTGTGTGGACCAACTCGTTTCAGTTTGATCTGGTTAAAGACGATTCCTTCCACCGTGGTATAGAGTGTGTGGACCAACTCGTTTCAGTTTGATCTGGTTAAAGACGATTCCTTCCACCGTGGTATAGAGTGTGTGTGGACCAACTCGTTTCAGTTTGATCTGGTTAAAGACGATTCCTTCCACCGTGGTATAGAGTGTGTGGACCAACTCGTTTCAGTTTGATCTGGTTAAAGACGATTCCTTCCACCGTGGTATAGAGTGTGTGGACCAACTCGTTTCAGTTTGAACTGGTTAAAGACGATTCCTTCCACCGTGGTATAGAGTGTGTGGACCAACTCGTTTCAGTTTGAACTGGTTAAGACGAGTCCTTCCACCGTGGTATAGAGTGTGTGTGGACCAACTCGTTTCAGTTTGATCTGGTTAAAGACGATTCCTTCCACCGTGGTATAGAGTGTGTGTGGACCAACTCGTTTCAGTTTGATCTGGTTAAAGACGATTCCTTCCACCGTGGTATAGAGTGTGTGTGGACCAACTCGTTTCAGTTTGATCTGGTTAAAGACGATTCCTTCCACCGTGGTATAGAGTGTGTGTGGACCAACTCGTTTCAGTTTGATCTGGTTAAAGACGATTCCTTCCACCGTGGTATAGAGTGTGTGGACCAACTCGTTTCAGTTTGATCTGGTTAAAGACGATTCCTTCCACCGTGGTATAGAGTGTGTGGACCAACTCGTTTCAGTTTGATCTGGTTAAAGACGATTCCTTCCACCGTGGTATAGAGTGTGTGTGGACCAACTCGTTTCAGTTTAATCTGGTTAAAGACGATTCCTTCCACCGTGGTATAGAGTGTGTGGACCAACTCGTTTCAGTTTGATCTGGTTAAGACGAGTCCTTCCACCGTGGTATAGAGTGTGTGTGGACCAACTCGTTTCAGTTTGATCTGGTTAAAGACGATTCCTTCCACCGTGGTATAGTGTGTGTGGACCAACTCGTTTCAGTTTGATCTGGTTAAAGACGATTCCTTCCACCGTGGTATAGAGTGTGTGGACCAACTCGTTTCAGTTTGATCTGGTTAAAGACGATTCCTTCCACCGTGGTATAGAGTGTGTGTGGACCAACTCGTTTCAGTTTGAACTGGTTAAAGACGATTCCTTCCACCGTGGTATAGAGTGTGTGGACCAACTCGTTTCAGTTTGATCTGGTTAAAGACGATTCCTTCCACCGTGGTATAGAGTGTGTGGACCAACTCGTTTCAGTTTGAACTGGTTAAGACGAGTCCTTCCACCGTGGTATAGAGTGTGTGTGGACCAACTCGTTTCAGTTTGATCTGGTTAAAGACGATTCCTTCCACCGTGGTATAGAGTGTGTGGACCAACTCGTTTCAGTTTGATCTGGTTAAAGACGATTCCTTCCACCGTGGTATAGAGTGTGTGGACCAACTCGTTTCAGTTTGAACTGGTTAAGACGAGTCCTTCCACCGTGGTATAGAGTGTGTGTGGACCAACTCGTTTCAGTTTGATCTGGTTAAAGACGATTCCTTCCACCGTGGTATAGAGTGTGTGGACCAACTCGTTTCAGTTTGATCTGGTTAAAGACGATTCCTTCCACCGTGGTATAGAGTGTGTGGACCAACTCGTTTCAGTTTGAACTGGTTAAGACGATTCCTTCCACCGTGGTATAGAGTGTGTGGACCAACTCGTTTCAGTTTGATCTGGTTAAAGACGATTCCTTCCACCGTGGTATAGAGTGTGTGGACCAACTCGTTTCAGTTTGAACTGGTTAAGGCGAGTCCTTCCACCGTGGTATAGAGTGTGTGTGGACCAACTCGTTTCAGTTTGATCTGGTTAAAGACGATTCCTTCCACCGTGGTATAGAGTGTGTGGACCAACTCGTTTCAGTTTGATCTGGTTAAAGACGATTCCTTCCACCGTGGTATAGAGTGTGTGGACCAACTCGTTTCAGTTTGATCTGGTTAAAGACGATTCCTTCCACCGTGGTATAGAGTGTGTGGACCAACTCGTTTCAGTTTGATCTGGTTAAAGACGATTCCTTCCACCGTGGTATAGAGTGTGTGTGGACCAACTCGTTTCAGTTTGATCTGGTTAAAGACGATTCCTTCCACCGTGGTATAGAGTGTGTGGACCAACTCGTTTCAGTTTGATCTGGTTAAAGACGATTCCTTCCACCGTGGTATAGAGTGTGTGGACCAACTCGTTTCAGTTTGAACTGGTTAAAGACGATTCCTTCCACCGTGGTATAGAGTGTGTGGACCAACTCGTTTCAGTTTGAACTGGTTAAGACGAGTCCTTCCACCGTGGTTTAGAGTGTGTGTGGACCAACTCGTTTCAGTTTGATCTGGTTAAAGACGATTCCTTCCACCGTGGTATAGAGTGTGTGGACCAACTCGTTTCAGTTTGAACTGGTTAAGACGAGTCCTTCCACCGTGGTATAGAGTGTGTGTGGACCAACTCGTTTCAGTTTGATCTGGTTAAAGACGATTCCTTCCACCGTGGTATAGAGTGTGTGGACCAACTCGTTTCAGTTTGATCTGGTTAAAGACGATTCCTTCCACCGTGGTATAGAGTGTGTGGACCAACTCGTTTCAGTTTGATCTGGTTAAAGACGATTCCTTCCACCGTGGTATAGAGTGTGTGTGGACCAACTCGTTTCAGTTTGATCTGGTTAAAGACGATTCCTTCCACCGTGGTATAGAGTGTGTGGACCAACTCGTTTCAGTTTGATCTGGTTAAAGACGATTCCTTCCACCGTGGTATAGAGTGTGTGGACCAACTCGTTTCAGTTTGAACTGGTTAAAGACGATTCCTTCCACCGTGGTATAGAGTGTGTGGACCAACTCGTTTCAGTTTGAACTGGTTAAGACGAGTCCTTCCACCGTGGTATAGAGTGTGTGTGGACCAACTCGTTTCAGTTTGATCTGGTTAAAGACGATTCCTTCCACCGTGGTATAGAGTGTGTGGACCAACTCGTTTCAGTTTGAACTGGTTAAGACGAGTCCTTCCACCGTGGTATAGAGTGTGTGTGGACCAACTCGTTTCAGTTTGATCTGGTTAAAGACGATTCCTTCCACCGTGGTATAGAGTGTGTGGACCAACTCGTTTCAGTTTGATCTGGTTAAAGACGATTCCTTCCACCGTGGTATAGAGTGTGTGGACCAACTCGTTTCAGTTTGAACTGGTTAAGACGATTCCTTCCACCGTGGTATAGAGTGTGTGGACCAACTCGTTTCAGTTTGATCTGGTTAAAGACGATTCCTTCCACCGTGGTATAGAGTGTGTGGACCAACTCGTTTCAGTTTGAACTGGTTAAGGCGAGTCCTTCCACCGTGGTATAGAGTGTGTGTGGACCAACTCGTTTCAGTTTGATCTGGTTAAAGACGATTCCTTCCACCGTGGTATAGAGTGTGTGGACCAACTCGTTTCAGTTTGATCTGGTTAAAGACGATTCCTTCCACCGTGGTATAGAGTGTGTGGACCAACTCGTTTCAGTTTGATCTGGTTAAAGACGATTCCTTCCACCGTGGTATAGAGTGTGTGGACCAACTCGTTTCAGTTTGATCTGGTTAAAGACGATTCCTTCCACCGTGGTATAGAGTGTGTGTGGACCAACTCGTTTCAGTTTGATCTGGTTAAAGACGATTCCTTCCACCGTGGTATAGAGTGTGTGGACCAACTCGTTTCAGTTTGATCTGGTTAAAGACGATTCCTTCCACCGTGGTATAGAGTGTGTGGACCAACTCGTTTCAGTTTGAACTGGTTAAAGACGATTCCTTCCACCGTGGTATAGAGTGTGTGGACCAACTCGTTTCAGTTTGAACTGGTTAAGACGAGTCCTTCCACCGTGGTATAGAGTGTGTGTGGACCAACTCGTTTCAGTTTGATCTGGTTAAAGACGATTCCTTCCACCGTGGTATAGAGTGTGTGTGGACCAACTCGTTTCAGTTTGATCTGGTTAAAGACGATTCCTTCCACCGTGGTATAGAGTGTGTGTGGACCAACTCGTTTCAGTTTGATCTGGTTAAAGACGATTCCTTCCACCGTGGTATAGAGTGTGTGTGGACCAACTCGTTTCAGTTTGATCTGGTTAAAGACGATTCCTTCCACCGTGGTATAGAGTGTGTGGACCAACTCGTTTCAGTTTGATCTGGTTAAAGACGATTCCTTCCACCGTGGTATAGAGTGTGTGGACCAACTCGTTTCAGTTTGATCTGGTTAAAGACGATTCCTTCCACCGTGGTATAGAGTGTGTGTGGACCAACTCGTTTCAGTTTAATCTGGTTAAAGACGATTCCTTCCACCGTGGTATAGAGTGTGTGGACCAACTCGTTTCAGTTTGATCTGGTTAAGACGAGTCCTTCCACCGTGGTATAGAGTGTGTGTGGACCAACTCGTTTCAGTTTGATCTGGTTAAAGACGATTCCTTCCACCGTGGTATAGTGTGTGTGGACCAACTCGTTTCAGTTTGATCTGGTTAAAGACGATTCCTTCCACCGTGGTATAGAGTGTGTGGACCAACTCGTTTCAGTTTGATCTGGTTAAAGACGATTCCTTCCACCGTGGTATAGAGTGTGTGTGGACCAACTCGTTTCAGTTTGATCTGGTTAAAGACGATTCCTTCCACCGTGGTATAGAGTGTGTGGACCAACTCGTTTCAGTTTGATCTGGTTAAAGACGATTCCTTCCACCGTGGTATAGAGTGTGTGGACCAACTCGTTTCAGTTTGATCTGGTTAAGACGAGTCCTTCCACCGTGGTATAGAGTGTGTGGACCAACTCGTTTCAGTTTGATCTGGTTAAAGACGATTCCTTTCCCCGTGGTATAGAGTGTGTGGACCAACTCGTTTCAGTTTGATCTGGTTAAGACGAGTCCTTCCACCGTGGTATAGAGTGTGTGTGGACCAACTCGTTTCAGTTTGATCTGGTTAAAGACGATTCCTTCCACCGTGGTATAGAGTGTGTGGACCAACTCGTTTCAGTTTGATCTGGTTAAGACGAGTCCTTCCACCGTGGTATAGAGTGTGTGGACCAACTCGTTTCAGTTTGATCTGGTTAAAGACGATTCCTTCCACCGTGGTATAGAGTGTGTGTGGACCAACTCGTTTCAGTTTGATCTGGTTAAAGACGATTCCTTCCACCGTGGTATAGAGTATGTGGACCAACTCGTTTCAGTTTGATCTGGTTAAGACGAGTCCTTCCACCGTGGTATAGAGTGTGTGGACCAACTCGTTTCAGTTTGATCTGGTTAAAGACGATTCCTTCCACCGTGGTATAGAGTGTGTGGACCAACTCGTTTCAGTTTGATCTGGTTAAGACGAGTCCTTCCACCGTGGTATAGAGTGTGTGTGGACCAACTCGTTTCAGTTTGATCTGGTTAAAGACGATTCCTTCCACCGTGGTATAGTGTGTGTGGACCAACTCGTTTCAGTTTGATCTGGTTAAAGACGATTCCTTCCACCGTGGTATAGAGTGTGTGTGGACCAACTCGTTTCAGTTTGAACTGGTTAAAGACGATTCCTTCCACCGTGGTATAGTGTGTGTGGACCAACTCGTTTCAGTTTGATCTGGTTAAAGACGATTCCTTCCACCGTGGTATAGAGTGTGTGTGGACCAACTCGTTTCAGTTTGAACTGGTTAAAGACGATTCCTTCCACCGTGGTATAGAGTGTGTGTGGACCAACTCGTTTCAGTTTGAACTGGTTAAAGACGAGTCCTTCCACCGTGGTATAGAGTGTGTGTGGACCAACTCGTTTCAGTTTGATCTGGTTAAAGACGATTCCTTCCACCGTGGTATAGTGTGTGTGGACCAACTCGTTTCAGTTTGATCTGGTTAAAGACGATTCCTTCCACCGTGGTATAGAGTGTGTGGACCAACTCGTTTCAGTTTGAACTGGTTAAAGACGATTCCTTCCACCGTGGTATAGAGTGTGTGGACCAACTCGTTTCAGTTTGATCTGGTTAAAGACGATTCCTTCCACCGTGGTATAGAGTGTGTGGACCAACTCGTTTCAGTTTGATCTGGTTAAAGACGATTCCTTCCACCGTGGTATAGAGTGTGTGGACCAACTCGTTTCAGTTTGATCTGGTTAAAGACGATTCCTTCCACCGTGGTATAGAGTGTGTGGACCAACTCGTTTCAGTTTGATCTGGTTAAAGACGAGTCCTTCCACCGTGGTATAGAGTGTGTGGACCAACTCGTTTCAGTTTGATCTGGTTAAAGACGATTCCTTCCACCGTGGTATAGAGTGTGTGGACCAACTCGTTTCAGTTTGAACTGGTTAAGACGAGTCCTTCCACCGTGGTATAGAGTGTGTGGACCAACTCGTTTCAGTTTGATCTGGTTAAAGACGATTCCTTCCACCGTGGTATGGAGTGTGTGGACCAACTCGTTTCAGTTTGATCTGGTTAAAGACGATTCCTTCCACCGTGGTATAGAGTGTGTGGACCAACTCGTTTCAGTTTGATCTGGTTAAAGACGATTCCTTCCACCGTGGTATAGAGTGTGTGGACCAACTCGTTTCAGTTTGATCTGGTTAAAGACGATTCCTTCCACCGTGGTATAGAGTGTGTGTGGACCAACTCGTTTCAGTTTGATCTGGTTAAAGACGATTCCTTCCACCGTGGTATAGAGTGTGTGGACCAACTCGTTTCAGTTTGATCTGGTTAAAGACGATTCCTTCCACCGTGGTATAGAGTGTGTGGACCAACTCGTTTCAGTTTGATCTGGTTAAAGACGATTCCTTCCACCGTGGTATAGAGTGTGTGTGGACCAACTCGTTTCAGTTTGATCTGGTTAAAGACGATTCCTTCCACCGTGGTATAGAGTGTGTGGACCAACTCGTTTCAGTTTGATCTGGTTAAAGACGATTCCTTCCACCGTGGTATAGAGTGTGTGTGGACCAACTCGTTTCAGTTTGATCTGGTTAAAGACGATTCCTTCCACCGTGGTATAGAGTGTGTGTGGACCAACTCGTTTCAGTTTGATCTGGTTAAAGACGATTCCTTCCACCGTGGTATAGAGTGTGTGTGGACCAACTCGTTTCAGTTTGATCTGGTTAAAGACGATTCCTTCCACCGTGGTATAGAGTGTGTGTGGACCAACTCGTTTCAGTTTGATCTGGTTAAAGACGATTCCTTCCACCGTGGTATAGAGTGTGTGGACCAACTCGTTTCAGTTTGATCTGGTTAAAGACGATTCCTTCCACCGTGGTATAGAGTGTGTGTGGACCAACTCGTTTCAGTTTGATCTGGTTAAAGACGATTCCTTCCACCGTGGTATAGAGTGTGTGTGGACCAACTCGTTTCAGTTTGATCTGGTTAAAGACGATTCCTTCCACCGTGGTATAGAGTGTGTGTGGACCAACTCGTTTCAGTTTGATCTGGTTAAAGACGATTCCTTCCACCGTGGTATAGAGTGTGTGTGGACCAACTCGTTTCAGTTTGATCTGGTTAAAGACGATTCCTTCCACCGTGGTATAGAGTGTGTGTGGACCAACTCGTTTCAGTTTGATCTGGTTAAAGACGATTCCTTCCACCGTGGTATAGAGTGTGTGTGGACCAACTCGTTTCAGTTTGAACTGGTTAAGACGAGTCCTTCCACCGTGGTATAGAGTGTGTGGACCAACTCGTTTCAGTTTGATCTGGTTAAAGACGATTCCTTCCACCGTGGTATAGAGTGTGTGGACCAACTCGTTTCAGTTTGAACTGGTTAAAGACGATTCCTTCCACCGTGGTATAGAGTGTGTGGACCAACTCGTTTCAGTTTGATCTGGTTAAAGACGATTCCTTCCACCGTGGTATAGAGTGTGTGGACCAACTCGTTTCAGTTTGAACTGGTTAAGACGAGTCCTTCCACCGTGGTATAGAGTGTGTGGACCAACTCGTTTCAGTTTGATCTGGTTAAAGACGATTCCTTCCACCGTGGTATGGAGTGTGTGGACCAACTCGTTTCAGTTTGAACTGGTTAAAGACGATTCCTTCCACCGTGGTATAGAGTGTGTGGACCAACTCGTTTCAGTTTGATCTGGTTAAAGACGATTCCTTCCACCGTGGTATAGAGTGTGTGGACCAACTCGTTTCAGTTTGAACTGGTTAAGACGAGTCCTTCCACCGTGGTATAGAGTGTGTGGACCAACTCGTTTCAGTTTGATCTGGTTAAAGACGATTCCTTCCACCGTGGTATAGAGTGTGTGGACCAACTCGTTTCAGTTTGATCTGGTTAAAGACGAGTCCTTCCACCGTGGTATAGAGTGTGTGTGGACCAACTCGTTTCAGTTTGAACTGGTTAAGACGAGTCCTTCCACCGTGGTATAGAGTGTGTGGACCAACTCGTTTCAGTTTGATCTGGTTAAAGACGATTCCTTCCACCGTGGTATAGAGTGTGTGGACCAACTCGTTTCAGTTTGAACTGGTTAACGACGATTCCTTCCACCGTGGTATAGAGTGTGTGGACCAACTCGTTTCAGTTTGATCTGGTTAAAGACGATTCCTTCCACCGTGGTATAGAGTGTGTGGACCAACTCGTTTCAGTTTGAACTGGTTAAGACGAGTCCTTCCACCGTGGTATAGAGTGTGTGGACCAACTCGTTTCAGTTTGATCTGGTTAAAGACGATTCCTTCCACCGTGGTATAGAGTGTGTGGACCAACTCGTTTCAGTTTGATCTGGTTAAAGACGAGTCCTTCCACCGTGGTATAGAGTGTGTGTGGACCAACTCGTTTCAGTTTGAACTGGTTAAGACGAGTCCTTCCACCGTGGTATAGAGTGTGTGGACCAACTCGTTTCAGTTTGATCTGGTTAAAGACGATTCCTTCCACCGTGGTATAGAGTGTGTAGACCAACTCGTTTCAGTTTGATCTGGTTAAAGACGATTCCTTCCACCGTGGTATAGAGTGTGTGGACCAACTCGTTTCAGTTTGATCTGGTTAAAGACGATTCCTTCCACCGTGGTATAGAGTGTGTGTGGACCAACTCGTTTCAGTTTGATCTGGTTAAAGACGATTCCTTCCACCGTGGTATAGAGTGTGTGTGGACCAACACGTTTCAGTTTGATCTGGTTAAAGACGATTCCTTCCACCGTGGTATAGAGTGTGTGTGGACCAACTCGTTTCAGTTTGATCTGGTTAAAGACGATTCCTTCCACCGTGGTATAGAGTGTGTGTGGACCAACTCGTTTCAGTTTGATCTGGTTAAAGACGATTCCTTCCACCGTGGTATAGAGTGTGTGGACCAACTCGTTTCAGTTTGATCTGGTTAAAGACGATTCCTTCCACCGTGGTATAGAGTGTGTGGACCAACACGTTTCAGTTTGAACTGGTTAAAGACGATTCCTTCCACCGTGGTATAGAGTGTGTGGACCAACTCGTTTCAGTTTGATCTGGTTAAAGACGATTCCTTCCACCGTGGTATAGAGTGTGTGTGGACCAACTCGTTTCAGTTTGAACTGGTTAAAGACGATTCCTTCCACCGTGGTATAGAGTGTGTGGACCAACTCGTTTCAGTTTGATCTGGTTAAAGACGATTCCTTCCACCGTGGTATAGAGTGTGTGGACCAACTCGTTTCAGTTTGATCTGGTTAAAGACGATTCCTTCCACCGTGGTATAGAGTGTGTGGACCAACTCGTTTCAGTTTGATCTGGTTAAAGACGATTCCTTCCACCGTGGTATAGAGTGTGTGGACCAACTCGTTTCAGTTTGATCTGGTTAAAGACGATTCCTTCCACCGTGGTATAGAGTGTGTGTGGACCAACTCGTTTCAGTTTGAACTGGTTAAGACGAGTCCTTCCACCGTGGTATAGAGTGTGTGTGGACCAACTCGTTTCAGTTTGATCTGGTTAAAGACGATTCCTTCCACCGTGGTATAGAGTGTGTGGACCAACTCGTTTCAGTTTGATCTGGTTAAAGACGATTCCTTCCACAGTGGTATAGAGTGTGTGGACCAACTCGTTTCAGTTTGAACTGGTTAAGACGAGTCCTTCCACCGTGGTATAGAGTGTGTGTGGACCAACTCGTTTCAGTTTGATCTGGTTAAAGACGATTCCTTCCACCGTGGTATAGAGTGTGTGGACCAACTCGTTTCAGTTTGATCTGGTTAAAGACGATTCCTTCCACCGTGGTATAGAGTGTGTGGACCAACTCGTTTCAGTTTGAACTGGTTAAGACGATTCCTTCCACCGTGGTATAGAGTGTGTGGACCAACTCGTTTCAGTTTGATCTGGTTAAAGACGATTCCTTCCACCGTGGTATAGAGTGTGTGGACCAACTCGTTTCAGTTTGAACTGGTTAAGGCGAGTCCTTCCACCGTGGTATAGAGTGTGTGTGGACCAACTCGTTTCAGTTTGATCTGGTTAAAGACGATTCCTTCCACCGTGGTATAGAGTGTGTGGACCAACTCGTTTCAGTTTGATCTGGTTAAAGACGATTCCTTCCACCGTGGTATAGAGTGTGTGGACCAACTCGTTTCAGTTTGATCTGGTTAAAGACGATTCCTTCCACCGTGGTATAGAGTGTGTGGACCAACTCGTTTCAGTTTGATCTGGTTAAAGACGATTCCTTCCACCGTGGTATAGAGTGTGTGTGGACCAACTCGTTTCAGTTTGATCTGGTTAAAGACGATTCCTTCCACCGTGGTATAGAGTGTGTGGACCAACTCGTTTCAGTTTGATCTGGTTAAAGACGATTCCTTCCACCGTGGTATAGAGTGTGTGGACCAACTCGTTTCAGTTTGAACTGGTTAAAGACGATTCCTTCCACCGTGGTATAGAGTGTGTGGACCAACTCGTTTCAGTTTGAACTGGTTAAGACGAGTCCTTCCACCGTGGTATAGAGTGTGTGTGGACCAACTCGTTTCAGTTTGATCTGGTTAAAGACGATTCCTTCCACCGTGGTATAGAGTGTGTGTGGACCAACTCGTTTCAGTTTGATCTGGTTAAAGACGATTCCTTCCACCGTGGTATAGAGTGTGTGTGGACCAACTCGTTTCAGTTTGATCTGGTTAAAGACGATTCCTTCCACCGTGGTATAGAGTGTGTGTGGACCAACTCGTTTCAGTTTGATCTGGTTAAAGACGATTCCTTCCACCGTGGTATAGAGTGTGTGGACCAACTCGTTTCAGTTTGATCTGGTTAAAGACGATTCCTTCCACCGTGGTATAGAGTGTGTGGACCAACTCGTTTCAGTTTGATCTGGTTAAAGACGATTCCTTCCACCGTGGTATAGAGTGTGTGTGGACCAACTCGTTTCAGTTTAATCTGGTTAAAGACGATTCCTTCCACCGTGGTATAGAGTGTGTGGACCAACTCGTTTCAGTTTGATCTGGTTAAGACGAGTCCTTCCACCGTGGTATAGAGTGTGTGTGGACCAACTCGTTTCAGTTTGATCTGGTTAAAGACGATTCCTTCCACCGTGGTATAGTGTGTGTGGACCAACTCGTTTCAGTTTGATCTGGTTAAAGACGATTCCTTCCACCGTGGTATAGAGTGTGTGGACCAACTCGTTTCAGTTTGATCTGGTTAAAGACGATTCCTTCCACCGTGGTATAGAGTGTGTGTGGACCAACTCGTTTCAGTTTGATCTGGTTAAAGACGATTCCTTCCACCGTGGTATAGAGTGTGTGGACCAACTCGTTTCAGTTTGATCTGGTTAAAGACGATTCCTTCCACCGTGGTATAGAGTGTGTGGACCAACTCGTTTCAGTTTGATCTGGTTAAGACGAGTCCTTCCACCGTGGTATAGAGTGTGTGGACCAACTCGTTTCAGTTTGATCTGGTTAAAGACGATTCCTTTCCCCGTGGTATAGAGTGTGTGGACCAACTCGTTTCAGTTTGATCTGGTTAAGACGAGTCCTTCCACCGTGGTATAGAGTGTGTGTGGACCAACTCGTTTCAGTTTGATCTGGTTAAAGACGATTCCTTCCACCGTGGTATAGAGTGTGTGGACCAACTCGTTTCAGTTTGATCTGGTTAAGACGAGTCCTTCCACCGTGGTATAGAGTGTGTGGACCAACTCGTTTCAGTTTGATCTGGTTAAAGACGATTCCTTCCACCGTGGTATAGAGTGTGTGTGGACCAACTCGTTTCAGTTTGATCTGGTTAAAGACGATTCCTTCCACCGTGGTATAGAGTATGTGGACCAACTCGTTTCAGTTTGATCTGGTTAAGACGAGTCCTTCCACCGTGGTATAGAGTGTGTGGACCAACTCGTTTCAGTTTGATCTGGTTAAAGACGATTCCTTCCACCGTGGTATAGAGTGTGTGGACCAACTCGTTTCAGTTTGATCTGGTTAAGACGAGTCCTTCCACCGTGGTATAGAGTGTGTGTGGACCAACTCGTTTCAGTTTGATCTGGTTAAAGACGATTCCTTCCACCGTGGTATAGTGTGTGTGGACCAACTCGTTTCAGTTTGATCTGGTTAAAGACGATTCCTTCCACCGTGGTATAGAGTGTGTGTGGACCAACTCGTTTCAGTTTGAACTGGTTAAAGACGATTCCTTCCACCGTGGTATAGTGTGTGTGGACCAACTCGTTTCAGTTTGATCTGGTTAAAGACGATTCCTTCCACCGTGGTATAGAGTGTGTGTGGACCAACTCGTTTCAGTTTGAACTGGTTAAAGACGATTCCTTCCACCGTGGTATAGAGTGTGTGTGGACCAACTCGTTTCAGTTTGAACTGGTTAAAGACGAGTCCTTCCACCGTGGTATAGAGTGTGTGTGGACCAACTCGTTTCAGTTTGATCTGGTTAAAGACGATTCCTTCCACCGTGGTATAGTGTGTGTGGACCAACTCGTTTCAGTTTGATCTGGTTAAAGACGATTCCTTCCACCGTGGTATAGAGTGTGTGGACCAACTCGTTTCAGTTTGAACTGGTTAAAGACGATTCCTTCCACCGTGGTATAGAGTGTGTGGACCAACTCGTTTCAGTTTGATCTGGTTAAAGACGATTCCTTCCACCGTGGTATAGAGTGTGTGGACCAACTCGTTTCAGTTTGATCTGGTTAAAGACGATTCCTTCCACCGTGGTATAGAGTGTGTGGACCAACTCGTTTCAGTTTGATCTGGTTAAAGACGATTCCTTCCACCGTGGTATAGAGTGTGTGGACCAACTCGTTTCAGTTTGATCTGGTTAAAGACGAGTCCTTCCACCGTGGTATAGAGTGTGTGGACCAACTCGTTTCAGTTTGATCTGGTTAAAGACGATTCCTTCCACCGTGGTATAGAGTGTGTGGACCAACTCGTTTCAGTTTGAACTGGTTAAGACGAGTCCTTCCACCGTGGTATAGAGTGTGTGGACCAACTCGTTTCAGTTTGATCTGGTTAAAGACGATTCCTTCCACCGTGGTATAGAGTGTGTGGACCAACTCGTTTCAGTTTGATCTGGTTAAAGACGATTCCTTCCACCGTGGTATAGAGTGTGTGGACCAACTCGTTTCAGTTTGATCTGGTTAAAGACGATTCCTTCCACCGTGGTATAGAGTGTGTGGACCAACTCGTTTCAGTTTGATCTGGTTAAAGACGATTCCTTCCACCGTGGTATAGAGTGTGTGGACCAACTCGTTTCAGTTTGATCTGGTTAAAGACGATTCCTTCCACCGTGGTATAGAGTGTGTGGACCAACTCGTTTCAGTTTGATCTGGTTAAAGACGATTCCTTCCACCGTGGTATAGAGTGTGTGTGGACCAACTCGTTTCAGTTTGATCTGGTTAAAGACGATTCCTTCCACCGTGGTATAGAGTGTGTGGACCAACTCGTTTCAGTTTGATCTGGTTAAAGACGATTCCTTCCACCGTGGTATAGAGTGTGTGTGGACCAACTCGTTTCAGTTTGATCTGGTTAAAGACGATTCCTTCCACCGTGGTATAGAGTGTGTGTGGACCAACTCGTTTCAGTTTGATCTGGTTAAAGACGATTCCTTCCACCGTGGTATAGAGTGTGTGTGGACCAACTCGTTTCAGTTTGATCTGGTTAAAGACGATTCCTTCCACCGTGGTATAGAGTGTGTGTGGACCAACTCGTTTCAGTTTGATCTGGTTAAAGACGATTCCTTCCACCGTGGTATAGAGTGTGTGGACCAACTCGTTTCAGTTTGATCTGGTTAAAGACGATTCCTTCCACCGTGGTATAGAGTGTGTGTGGACCAACTCGTTTCAGTTTGATCTGGTTAAAGACGATTCCTTCCACCGTGGTATAGAGTGTGTGTGGACCAACTCGTTTCAGTTTGATCTGGTTAAAGACGATTCCTTCCACCGTGGTATAGAGTGTGTGTGGACCAACTCGTTTCAGTTTGATCTGGTTAAAGACGATTCCTTCCACCGTGGTATAGAGTGTGTGTGGACCAACTCGTTTCAGTTTGATCTGGTTAAAGACGATTCCTTCCACCGTGGTATAGAGTGTGTGTGGACCAACTCGTTTCAGTTTGATCTGGTTAAAGACGATTCCTTCCACCGTGGTATAGAGTGTGTGTGGACCAACTCGTTTCAGTTTGAACTGGTTAAGACGAGTCCTTCCACCGTGGTATAGAGTGTGTGGACCAACTCGTTTCAGTTTGATCTGGTTAAAGACGATTCCTTCCACCGTGGTATAGAGTGTGTGGACCAACTCGTTTCAGTTTGAACTGGTTAAAGACGATTCCTTCCACCGTGGTATAGAGTGTGTGGACCAACTCGTTTCAGTTTGATCTGGTTAAAGACGATTCCTTCCACCGTGGTATAGAGTGTGTGGACCAACTCGTTTCAGTTTGAACTGGTTAAGACGAGTCCTTCCACCGTGGTATAGAGTGTGTGGACCAACTCGTTTCAGTTTGATCTGGTTAAAGACGATTCCTTCCACCGTGGTTTGGAGTGTGTGGACCAACTCGTTTCAGTTTGAACTGGTTAAAGACGATTCCTTCCACCGTGGTATAGAGTGTGTGGACCAACTCGTTTCAGTTTGATCTGGTTAAAGACGATTCCTTCCACCGTGGTATAGAGTGTGTGGACCAACTCGTTTCAGTTTGAACTGGTTAAGACGAGTCCTTCCACCGTGGTATAGAGTGTGTGGACCAACTCGTTTCAGTTTGATCTGGTTAAAGACGATTCCTTCCACCGTGGTATAGAGTGTGTGGACCAACTCGTTTCAGTTTGATCTGGTTAAAGACGAGTCCTTCCACCGTGGTATAGAGTGTGTGTGGACCAACTCGTTTCAGTTTGAACTGGTTAAGACGAGTCCTTCCACCGTGGTATAGAGTGTGTGGACCAACTCGTTTCAGTTTGATCTGGTTAAAGACGATTCCTTCCACCGTGGTATAGAGTGTGTGGACCAACTCGTTTCAGTTTGAACTGGTTAACGACGATTCCTTCCACCGTGGTATAGAGTGTGTGGACCAACTCGTTTCAGTTTGATCTGGTTAAAGACGATTCCTTCCACCGTGGTATAGAGTGTGTGGACCAACTCGTTTCAGTTTGAACTGGTTAAGACGAGTCCTTCCACCGTGGTATAGAGTGTGTGGACCAACTCGTTTCAGTTTGATCTGGTTAAAGACGATTCCTTCCACCGTGGTATAGAGTGTGTGGACCAACTCGTTTCAGTTTGATCTGGTTAAAGACGAGTCCTTCCACCGTGGTATAGAGTGTGTGTGGACCAACTCGTTTCAGTTTGAACTGGTTAAGACGAGTCCTTCCACCGTGGTATAGAGTGTGTGGACCAACTCGTTTCAGTTTGATCTGGTTAAAGACGATTCCTTCCACCGTGGTATAGAGTGTGTAGACCAACTCGTTTCAGTTTGATCTGGTTAAAGACGATTCCTTCCACCGTGGTATAGAGTGTGTGGACCAACTCGTTTCAGTTTGATCTGGTTAAAGACGATTCCTTCCACCGTGGTATAGAGTGTGTGTGGACCAACTCGTTTCAGTTTGATCTGGTTAAAGACGATTCCTTCCACCGTGGTATAGAGTGTGTGTGGACCAACTCGTTTCAGTTTGATCTGGTTAAAGACGATTCCTTCCACCGTGGTATAGAGTGTGTGTGGACCAACTCGTTTCAGTTTGATCTGGTTAAAGACGATTCCTTCCACCGTGGTATAGAGTGTGTGGACCAACTCGTTTCAGTTTGATCTGGTTAAAGACGATTCCTTCCACCGTGGTATAGAGTGTGTGTGGACCAACACGTTTCAGTTTGATCTGGTTAAAGACGATTCCTTCCACCGTGGTATAGAGTGTGTGTGGACCAACTCGTTTCAGTTTGATCTGGTTAAAGACGATTCCTTCCACCGTGGTATAGAGTGTGTGTGGACCAACTCGTTTCAGTTTGATCTGGTTAAAGACGATTCCTTCCACCGTGGTATAGAGTGTGTGGACCAACTCGTTTCAGTTTGATCTGGTTAAAGACGATTCCTTCCACCGTGGTATAGAGTGTGTGGACCAACACGTTTCAGTTTGAACTGGTTAAAGACGATTCCTTCCACCGTGGTATAGAGTGTGTGGACCAACTCGTTTCAGTTTGATCTGGTTAAAGACGATTCCTTCCACCGTGGTATAGAGTGTGTGTGGACCAACTCGTTTCAGTTTGAACTGGTTAAAGACGATTCCTTCCACCGTGGTATAGAGTGTGTGGACCAACTCGTTTCAGTTTGATCTGGTTAAAGACGATTCCTTCCACCGTGGTATAGAGTGTGTGGACCAACTCGTTTCAGTTTGATCTGGTTAAAGACGATTCCTTCCACCGTGGTATAGAGTGTGTGGACCAACTCGTTTCAGTTTGATCTGGTTAAAGACGATTCCTTCCACCGTGGTATAGAGTGTGTGGACCAACTCGTTTCAGTTTGATCTGGTTAAAGACGATTCCTTCCACCGTGGTATAGAGTGTGTGTGGACCAACTCGTTTCAGTTTGAACTGGTTAAAGACGATTCCTTCCACCGTGGTATAGAGTGTGTGGACCAACTCGTTTCAGTTTGAACTGGTTAAGACGAGTCCTTCCACCGTGGTATAGAGTGTGTGGACCAACTCGTTTCAGTTTGATCTGGTTAAAGACGATTCCTTCCACCGTGGTATAGAGTGTGTGTGGACCAACTCGTTTCAGTTTGATCTGGTTAAAGACGATTCCTTCCACCGTGGTATAGAGTGTGTGGACCAACTCGTTTCAGTTTGATCTGGTTAAAGACGATTCCTTCCACCGTGGTATAGAGTGTGTGGACCAACTCGTTTCAGTTTGATCTGGTTATAGACGATTCCTTCCACCGTGGTATAGAGTGTGTGTGGACCAACTCGTTTCAGTTTAATCTGGTTAAAGACGATTCCTTCCACCGTGGTATAGAGTGTGTGTGGACCAACTCGTTTCAGTTTAATCTGGTTAAAGACGATTCCTTCCACCGTGGTATAGAGTGTGTGGACCAACTCGTTTCAGTTTGATCTGGTTAAAGACGAGTCCTTCCACCGTGGTATAGAGTGTGTGGACCAACTCGTTTCAGTTTGATCTGGTTAAAGACGATTCCTTCCACCGTGGTATAGAGTGTGTGGACCAACTCGTTTCAGTTTGATCTGGTTAAAGACGATTCCTTCCACCGTGGTATAGAGTGTGTGGACCAACTCGTTTCAGTTTGATCTGGTTAAAGACGATTCCTTCCACCGTGGTATAGAGTGTGTGGACCAACTCGTTTCAGTTTGATCTGGTTAAAGACGATTCCTTCCACCGTGGTATAGAGTGTGTGGACCAACTCGTTTCAGTTTGATCTGGTTAAAGACGATTCCTTCCACCGTGGTATAGAGTGTGTGGACCAACTCGTTTCAGTTTGATCTGGTTAAAGACGATTCCTTCCACCGTGGTATAGAGTGTGTGTGGACCAACTCGTTTCAGTTTGATCTGGTTAAAGACGATTCCTTCCACCGTGGTATGGAGTGTGTGTGGACCAACACGTTTCAGTTTGATCTGGTTAAAGACGATTCCTTCCACCGTGGTATAGAGTGTGTGTGGACCAACTCGTTTCAGTTTGATCTGGTTAAAGACGATTCCTTCCACCGTGGTATAGAGTGTGTGTGGACCAACTCGTTTCAGTTTGATCTGGTTAAAGACGATTCCTTCCACCGTGGTATAGAGTGTGTGGACCAACTCGTTTCAGTTTGATCTGGTTAAAGACGATTCCTTCCACCGTGGTATAGAGTGTGTGGACCAACACGTTTCAGTTTGATCGGGTTAAAGACGATTCCTTCCACCGTGGTATAGAGTGTGTGTGGACCAACACGTTTCAGTTTGATCTGGTTAAAGACGATTCCTTCCACCGTGGTATAGAGTGTGTGTGGACCAACTCGTTTCAGTTTGAACTGGTTAAAGACGATTCCTTCCACCGTGGTATAGAGTGTGTGTGGACCAACTCGTTTCAGTTTGATCTGGTTAAAGACGATTCCTTCCACCGTGGTATAGAGTGTGTGGACCAACACGTTTCAGTTTGATCTGGTTAAAGACGATTCCTTCCATGGTGGTATAGAGTGTGTGTGGACCAACTCGTTTCAGTTTGATCTGGTTAAAGACGATTCCTTCCACCGTGGTATAGAGTGTGTGTGGACCAACACGTTTCAGTTTGATCTGGTTAAAGACGATTCCTTCCACCGTGGTATAGAGTGTGTGGACCAACTCGTTTCAGTTTGATCTGGTTAAAGACGATTCCTTCCACCGTGGTATAGAGTGTGTGGACCAACTCGTTTCAGTTTGAACTGGTTAAAGACGATTCCTTCCACCGTGGTATAGAGTGTGTGTGGACCAACTCGTTTCAGTTGGATCTGGTTAAAGACGATTCCTTCCACCGTGGTATAGAGTGTGTGGACCAACTCGTTTCAGTTTGATCTGGTTAAAGACGATTCCTTCCACCGTGGTATAGAGTGTGTGTGGACCAACTCGTTTCAGTTTGATCTGGTTAAAGACGATTCCTTCCACCGTGGTATAGAGTGTGTGGACCAACACGTTTCAGTTTGATCTGGTTAAAGACGATTCCTTCCACCGTGGTATAGAGTGTGTGTGGACCAACTCGTTTCAGTTTGATCTGGTTAAAGACGATTCCTTCCACCGTGGTATAGAGTGTGTGGACCAACACGTTTCAGTTTGATCTGGTTAAAGACGATTCCTTCCACCGTGGTATAGAGTGTGTGTGGACCAACTCGTTTCAGTTTGATCTGGTTAAAGACGATTCCTTCCACCGTGGTATAGAGTGTGTGTGGACCAACTCGTTTCAGTTTGATCTGGTTAAAGACGATTCCTTCCACCGTGGTATAGAGTGTGTGTGGACCAACACGTTTCAGTTTGATCTGGTTAAAGACGATTCCTTCCACCGTGGTATAGAGTGTGTGGACCAACTCGTTTCAGTTTGATCTGGTTAAGGCGAGTCCTTCCACCGTGGTATAGAGTGTGTGGACCAACTCGTTTCAGTTTGATCTGGTTAAAGACGATTCCTTCCACCGTGGTATAGAGTGTGTGGACCAACTCGTTTCAGTTTGATCTGGTTAAAGACGATTCCTTCCACCGTGGTATAGAGTGTGTGGACCAACTCGTTTCAGTTTGAACTGGTTAAAGACGAGTCCTTCCACCGTGGTATAGAGTGTGTGGACCAACTCGTTTCAGTTTGATCTGGTTAAAGACGATTCCTTCCACCGTGGTATAGAGTGTGTGGACCAACTCGTTTCAGTTTGATCTGGTTAAAGACGATTCCTTCCACCGTGGTATAGAGTGTGTGTGGACCAACTCGTTTCAGTTTGATCTGGTTAAAGACGATTCCTTCCACCGTGGTATAGAGTGTGTGGACCAACTCGTTTCAGTTTGATCTGGTTAAAGACGATTCCTTCCACCGTGGTATAGAGTGTGTGTGGACCAACTCGTTTCAGTTTGATCTGGTTAAAGACGATTCCTTCCACCGTGGTATAGAGTGTGTGGACCAACTCGTTTCAGTTTGAACTGGTTAAAGACGATTCCTTCCACCGTGGTATAGAGTGTGTGGACCAACTCGTTTCAGTTTGATCTGGTTAAAGACGATTCCTTCCACCGTGGTATAGAGTGTGTGTGGACCAACTCGTTTCAGTTTGATCTGGTTAAAGACGATTCCTTCCACCGTGGTATAGAGTGTGTGGACCAACTCGTTTCAGTTTGATCTGGTTAAAGACGATTCCTTCCACCGTGGTATAGAGTGTGTGTGGACCAACACGTTTCAGTTTGATCTGGTTAAAGACGATTCCTTCCACCGTGGTATAGAGTGTGTGTGGACCAACTCGTTTCAGTTTGATCTGGTTAAGACGAGTCCTTCCACCGTGGTATAGAGTGTGTGTGGACCAACTCGTTTCAGTTTGATCTGGTTAAAGACGATTCCTTCCACCGTGGTATAGAGTGTGTGTGGACCAACACGTTTCAGTTTGATCTGGTTAAAGACGATTCCTTCCACCGTGGTATAGAGTGTGTGTGGACCAACTCGTTTCAGTTTGATCTGGTTAAAGACGATTCCTTCCACCGTGGTATAGAGTGTGTGGACCAACTCGTTTCAGTTTGATCTGGTTAAAGACGATTCCTTCCACCGTGGTATAGAGTGTGTGGACCAACTCGTTTCAGTTTGATCTGGTTAAAGACGATTCCTTCCACCGTGGTATAGAGTGTGTGTGGACCAACTCGTTTCAGTTTGATCTGGTTAAAGACGATTCCTTCCACCGTGGTATAGAGTGTGTGGACCAACTCGTTTCAGTTTGATCTGGTTAAAGACGATTCCTTCCACCGTGGTATAGAGTGTGTGTGGACCAACACGTTTCAGTTTGATCTGGTTAAAGACGATTCCTTCCACCGTGGTATAGAGTGTGTGTGGACCAACTCGTTTCAGTTTGATCTGGTTAAAGACGATTCCTTCCACCGTGGTATAGAGTGTGTGGACCAACTCGTTTCAGTTTGATCTGGTTAAAGACGATTCCTTCCACCGTGGTATAGAGTGTGTGGACCAACACGTTTCAGTTTGATCTGGTTAAAGACGATTCCTTCCACCGTGGTATAGAGTGTGTGTGGACCAACTCGTTTCAGTTTGATCTGGTTAAGACGATTCCTTCCACCGTGGTATAGAGTGTGTGTGGACCAACTCGTTTCAGTTTGATCTGGTTAAAGACGATTCCTTCCACCGTGGTATAGAGTGTGTGTGGACCAACACGTTTCAGTTTGATCTGGTTAAAGACGATTCCTTCCACCGTGGTATAGAGTGTGTGTGGACCAACTCGTTTCAGTTTGATCTGGTTAAAGACGATTCCTTCCACCGTGGTATAGAGTGTGTGTGGACCAACACGTTTCAGTTTGATCTGGTTAAAGACGATTCCTTCCACCGTGGTATAGAGTGTGTGGACCAACTCGTTTCAGTTTGATCTGGTTAAAGACGATTCCTTCCACCGTGGTATAGAGTGTGTGTGGACCAACTCGTTTCAGTTTGATCTGGTTAAAGACGATTCCTTCCACCGTGGTATAGAGTGTGTGGACCAACTCGTTTCAGTTGGATCTGGTTAAAGACGATTCCTTCCACCGTGGTATAGAGTGTGTGTGGACCAACTCGTTTCAGTTTGATCTGGTTAAAGACGATTCCTTCCACCGTGGTATAGAGTGTGTGTGGACCAACTCGTTTCAGTTTGATCTGGTTAAAGACGATTCCTTCCACCGTGGTATAGAGTGTGTGTGGACCAACTCGTTTCAGTTTGATCTGGTTAAAGACGATTCCTTCCACCGTGGTATAGAGTGTGTGTGGACCAACTCGTTTCAGTTTGAACTGGTTAAAGACGTTTCCTTCCACCGTGGTATAGAGTGTGTGGACCAACTCGTTTCAGTTTGAACTGGTTAAAGACGATTCCTTCCACCGTGGTATAGAGTGTGTGGACCAACTCGTTTCAGTTTGAACTGGTTAAAAACGATTCCTTCCACCGTGGTATAGAGTGTGTGGACCAACTCGTTTCAGTTTGAACTGGTTAAAGACGATTCCTTCCACCGTGGTATAGAGTGTGTGGACCAACTCGTTTCAGTTTGAACTGGTTAAAGACGATTCCTTCCACCGTGGTATAGAGTGTGTGTGGACCAACTCGTTTCAGTTTGAACTGGTTAAAGACGATTCCTTCCACCGTGGTATAGAGTGTGTGGACCAACTCGTTTCAGTTTGATCTGGTTAAAGACGATTCCTTCCACCGTGGTATAGAGTGTGTGGACCAACTCGTTTCAGTTTGAACTGGTTAAAGACGATTCCTTCCACCGTGGTATAGAGTGTGTGTGGACCAACTCGTTTCAGTTTGATCGGGTTAAAGACGATTCCTTCCACCGTGGTATAGAGTGTGTGTGGACCAACTCGTTTCAGTTTGAACTGGTTAAAGACGATTCCTTCCACCGTGGTATAGAGTGTGTGGACCAACTCGTTTCAGTTTGATCTGGTTAAAGACGATTCCTTCCACCGTGGTATAGAGTGTTCGTGGACCAACACGTTTCATTTTGAACTGGAAGAGGCTATTGCCTTTCTTCTTAACATTATATATATGCTTACATATCATTGTCTCATAGAGAAATTACCATACATAGTATAGTGTATATTATCTTATTAATCACCTCTGTCTCCCTTCGTGATTTTCATTATATCATATATAACATGTTTAAACAAACACATATAATGAATTCATTCCAATATGCTCAAAAATGTCAAATACAAGACTGATACATTAACGTCATTGTCCGGGTTTCGATAAGAATGCTACTTTATGTATGTACACATCTTCCCACGGCAAGGTGAAAACGTATCGAGCAACTCCTCGTTTAGACCTTGCCATCACAAGGTAGAAAACGGGATCATACGCCTCTTATCAGCTCTTCCAACAATAGCCAATGAAATCGCCGTTTTCATTCGGAACATATTCAAAATACTCTTTTTGAAAACTATCCGAGTGAAATTTAATTTTAAACTTTAGT
This sequence comes from Steromphala cineraria, assembly GCA_916613615.1. Classification (NCBI taxonomy): domain Eukaryota; kingdom Metazoa; phylum Mollusca; class Gastropoda; order Trochida; family Trochidae; genus Steromphala; species Steromphala cineraria. Next base: position 4,404,577 of record OU744729.1, read on the forward strand.
TTGCATGGTTGTTTTCATGTTTTTGATGAGCACTGAGAATGCAGAGAAGACAAACATTAATGTATCACTCAAATAAAGTGTTTCTCTCCCTTGTTAAACGCATACAAAAGTATTTTTTTCAAATCGGGTCATTTAACATGCTGTATTCTGATTGGACTATTCTACTTCCGTGCAGCGGGTTGAAATGCTAGCACAGAAATTACGGCCAATGATGTCAAGGGAGGAATGGGAAAATTTAGAAACTTTTTCGTTTCGCCCGTGACGTTGTGAAGATGATATGTACACTGAAATTTAATTTAACAGATTAGCATTACATTGAATCTCAAAGGGGCAGTAACACGTTTTTATGGGGAATATAAGGTGATGCAGGGGAACGAAAATAAATAGTTACAATTGAAAGACAATGTATTCAAACTAAATGAAGCAGTAATAAATATAATATATAATGTTAAGTTCAGCAATGCGATTCCTTTTTCTTACAACAAATGAATTAAAGGTGTACACAAAAAAAATGCCCGCCAATGGACTTTATGTGAATCTTTATAAGTTGTTCTCTGACTAAAGATGATTCGTTTGTGTAATGAGATTTTTGACACTATCAAAATAATACATTTAGCATTAACGTACAATTATCAGTGAAGAATTGAAAATACAAGCTTTTCAAAAAACGTGTTACTGCCCCTTTAAGTCAGTAATTCTCGATAAATGACATAATTGAGTAGGTTTGGCCTAAGTGACTACTTTTCTCATTGAGTGTCTCGTGTGATTCTGAGAAAGTACGGCTGTCGTGTCGGCTACTATCTCTGGAAGTCTCTGTTGTTTAAGAAATCGTTGTTTTATGCAGGTTGACAGTTTTCAATATATGTCTAATTTTGATCACAGGGCATAAGTTTATATCATCTCTACTCTCACTTGTCATTGTTTACATTAGGGTGCAGTTTAGACCGAAACTTCTGTCGCCGAATGCTGTATCCTCGCATAGCGAGCAGCATACTAACCAATGGGTTGCAGGTAGAGCCTCTCAACCTAGTACAAATACACCTGCATGGTCGATGTGACCCATTTAAAGTTCCACTTTACTGAACATCATAGCATCAAAACGATACTATCAGCAACATCCAGTATTTCTCGATGAATTGAGATCATTCTTTAGGTTAGGAATGTTTTTACTACAAAACTATTGTAGTGTCTCTTTAATGAACGTGTATGTGCGACTGTCATGGTATTTTATCATCTCTGACAGTTTACCGTTTCATGTTATGTATTTAGGTTGACTTTTTTTAAACATATGTCTAATCTTGATCACGTGATTTCACATTTTTCTTTTTATCTCATAACACGCGTCCTGTTACTGTTTATATCCGGGTATAATAACACGCGGTCGCTGCGTTCAGTATGACGGGGGAATCTTTAAGGACCTACCTATATATAATTGCGAGGATTAACATGTTTTGCACTTTAAGAACACCGGAACAATTACCATCCGTTCTTGTCTCCGGAATAAAATATGTCTCATATTATTTGAGCATCAGACATGAATAACTGTATTCAAATCGGTCCATGCTGAACATGACACGTTTTGTTTGTTGTTCAAGTTTGTCGCATGTTACGACGTGACCTTTGACCTCGGGCTGTCAGAGAGAGGTTGTTTACATACATGTGCATTCGCTTTATGTTTAGCGCCTGCAATACAACAGAGTATAGTTGTGTAAGTCGGAGTGAGAAGCAATACTACTGCAGACCTCAACTGGATATAGGTCTACAGCTTTGAAGGTGAGACAGATTGTATCGCTGAAAAGATTTGTCTTTATCAAAATGATTAAATTTACTGAGAAGGATACATGTTTTCTACGATAAGTTTCATATATGCCATCGCGTATGGCTGCGGTTTTAAATTTAGCTCATTTAATTGTGAAGGGTGACTAACTTTGTACCTGATTACAATGACGGTAAACCATAAACATAAGCCAGTCTATACTGGTGTGTAGCTTATCGGGCAACGCTCCTGTTATAAGCTTTAGAACCCGTATAAAGCCATTATAGGCGTATCTCTATTTTAAAGACCCTCACAAGTCTATATTAATGTAGCAAGTCTAGATCAATGCAGTTTCAGGAATGAACAGCTTCAGTGGGCTCCTTTCAATTTCAATGATAGAAAGCTGCATTTGAATGTATATTTTCATTTCAGAGACTGAAATTTTGTTAACCCCATGCTATATATCTATCTATCTATATACTAATATATCTAATATAATAGTAATATACTAGTTCACTATGGAGGTGATCTTTCTCGTTATAGTTTAGTGTTTAATATCAACCCAACGAACTCTTATATCCGTATATGATTTATACATATAGGCCTACCCTTAACATCAATATAAATATGATTTTAAAATGATTTAATCAACGGTCTAAATGATGATAGGTTAAAGAAAATATGCGCATATTGAATGCAATCAACCAGTTGCAATATCTCCATATACCATTATTGATTAAAATATATCTAATATGTAAATTATAATGTTTTTTCTCTTTATTCTATGTTGTTTAGTGACCTTTCGTATGTTGTTTGAGTCGCACATGTTGAACGATATCAGTGTTGTCAATTTATCGACAAGTAGTGACTGTTCTTAGCTGCTGATGTTAGTTCGATGCTTATCAGTTCAGTTTGAGACGAAATAGAGGTGCTTGAGGCCGCTTGTAGGATTCTAGCGCTACAATTAGCCAAATATATTATGAAACTTGTATTAAGCAGACAAAAAGAAAAAAATATGGGTGGGTAATTTATAGCAGACAAAAAGAGATTATGGTATGATAATTTAGTAGCAGACAAAAAAGAGATTATTGGTCGATAATGTAGCAGCAATATATATAAGACTAACACGGAAATAGGACGTTGAATTTTCGAAATTTGAATATTGATCATTGCAACCCTCTACTAGGCCTTTCTAGACTCAGTATAGGAGTGAAACGGATAATATTGAGGCTAGGTTTACTTAGACTGAGTCTACATTTCAGATTCACAGAGAGGTACATGTATAAAATCTATAAGATATAATAAACAAAGCTCAAAGCTGTAAACGCAGAACACTTTCAAAGAATCTAAATCAAATACTCAATTTGACAATGTAATCTATCATTTCCTCGTAGAGTATTGAGCTCGGTCCACCATGACAATCCGGGAGCTTCTTGGAGAGACCAAGCTGTTGGTCCACCTCCTGGTCATCTGTTTCGGTATCGCCTCCTGGGTGGACATCAATGGGATGTGGGTGGAACTACCCATCCTGGTTACCAACCTACCCGAGGGCTGGACCCTCCCATCCTATATCATCATTGTCAGTCAGATCGCCAACATCGGACCAATCGTCTTTGCGCTGCTTGTTTACTTCTGCAAAGGCAGACGACTTGAGAAGCCAACTTCCGCTTTCATTATCGGTACGTGCATGTTTTATTGTATACGTTTTCTCTCTGTTGAGTATCTTTGCTCCCTAAAAATTGGTTGAAAATAAGTGCCTCATCGGCTTTAATTCGTTCATGATTTATCAAAACTTGACAGATCATTTGACTTCTACATCTGCAAACCATCACAATATTCCTCCTCTCCACTCCTACGACTACTTGCACTGACACCTCTAGCTAAAGAACCCATGTCTATTTCAGTTATTGGAATATTTGCCTGTCTCCTTCTGGCGTTCTTCTGGCAGCAGACGACTCCTCTGTTCGGGGAGACACACTCCACGGCTTTGTTGGCGCTGAGCCTCGCTCTGGCTCTGGTGGACTGCACTTCCTCCATGGCCTTCCTGGCCTTCATGGCCTCCCTCAAACCTCTCTACATGTCCTCGTACTTCATCGGGGAGGGGCTCAGTGGGATGCTCCCCAGTCTCGTCGCTCTTTCCCAGGGCGCCGGAAGTGTCGTCTGCGTCAACACCAGCTCCTCTTCTGCTAATCTGACAGACGGCGTCTGGTACAACGAGACTCTGTACTCAGTAAACCCGCGCTACGAGACGCCCAGGTTCTCCGTACAAATCTTCTTCTTTATCATCTCAGGACTCATGATGGTCTCATTTGTGTCTTTCCTCTTCCTCAACTTCCATCCATATTGCAAGAGAGAGCATGTGAAGAAAGTGTCGTACGATGTGACCCCAAAACCTTCAAAAGCTGAGACAGAATCTCTCTCGCCCTCCACATACGGGTACCTCCTTGTTCTGACCGCCTTCATCAACATGCAGATCGTCAGCTTCCTCCTGTCTATACAGACGTACACGACATTGCCGTACAGCCTGGACACGTACCATCTGTCGACCATCATCCTCAACATAGCCAACCCAGTAGCCTGCTTCGTGAACCTGGTCCTCCCCGCTGTGGAGGTGCTGTGGATCACGGTGCTCACCCTCCTAGGTTCGGGCTTCAGTGCTTACCTCATCTCCATCGCTGTGTACAGTCCTCACTCCCCTCTCGTTGCTACTGACGCAGGGGGGCCACTCGCGGTGAGTCTCAAAACGTCTCCCCTTTGCCCATCAAAGTATAGAAGAAGAAATACAAATATATAGTTTATAACTTCTTTATTGCAAAGAGATGCAAATACAAATATATGGATTAACAACTTCTTTATTGCAAAGAGATGAATCTCTTTGCAATAAAGAAGTTGTATATCCATATATTTGCATTTCTTCATAAAATCAGCTTCTAAAATGCCACTGAATGAAATGTAAAGACGCCCAGTTGAAGGCTTAAATGTCCACTCTCAGTGAGTCTCTTCTTGGTTCTATCTTTGGTGTCTAACACTTGGAGCCAAACAAAGCCAATGTACTCCATGAAAGTAAAGAAGGTTTAAAATATTCACTCAAAAGCCTAAAAGAGACATAATTTGCGTTAGTCTCCATCCCTTACTTCTTATTTACTTTGCTCCATTTCGTACACTATTGTATACTAGCTCTTCAGTGTTCTGCGAATTGACCTTATTAATAAATCAAAAATCACTTGGTTACCATGAACTAATCAATGTTAAGAGCGCCGCATGCTTAAAGGGAATCTACAACCTAGCTTTTGAAACCCAATTGACCATCGTCAATGAGAGCATCCAGACGGGTAAGGGGGGGTCACATGACACAAACTTGATACTGGCTGTCAGCTGTAAGCAATTCGTAACCAAATGATTTCTTCCCTACCAAGCATTTACGACTCTTTCGGGGCCCTGCTAATAAAACTCTGGAAGTTAAAAATTCGGGTTGCAGACCCCCTTTAACACTGAGTGTGTTGTAGTGCAGCAAGGCGGTGTAAGCGAGAGATGGAGACTGGTGTAAGATGGAGACCTTGTTGGAAGACTATAATGTTAACTATCAGATACACAACATTAATAATCTTTTCAATCTAATACTCTGAATATTTGGATCGGAAATTTTTTTTGGATTTTGTGTGTATTTGTACTATTTGAAACCATCATAGGCAGACAGACAGACAGGACAGACAGACAGTCAGATGATTTACCAAAGTATCACCTACGTATACGTTCATGATATCACTGAACTTAAACCGAGTATTTTTACAATGCTATTCCGCAGCAGCGTTATTTCTCGATATATGACACCGTACGCCATATTTCATTCGATTAATTTAAGGAGCGTCCTTTTATTGTAATAGTACCTCAATAACAAGTCAAATCTTTGTTCTACGTAAGCATGTCTTAACACGCCATCATGCATAAACAATGACCATCACCATTACGTATGTTAGAAGACTGAAAGAATGTGAAGCCTATATCATAAAAATAATCTGATTTATGTGCATCAAGTCCCGGGTACATATAAGATTTCAGCGAGATAGATAAAGATTATGTTCTTGTTCCACTGACATAACAAGTGTGTCAAGGCTTTGCTGTTGTTAACAAAAATATGTCAAGTCGACTCATCAAAGGACGATAGAATATAGTTTACATAATTCACTTTGCAGGTACTCAAATGTAAGCGTTGAATAGAGAAACATTTTAGCTTTACTGTATCTTGGCCTCTTTACGTGAAACCTCCTTATAGCCCACCAGTCATAGTAGTGGTATTGTAGTCTTTAGGCAGTATGTCATATGTTTCCAATGGTAATGTTTCTATAAATTTGTAGATCGGCAAGTAAAGCGTTATTTCCTAAAGTTCACGGACTGAACAATCTCATTCAAATCAGATCGAAACTACTCCTACGTCGCTACGTTTCTTGTTTAAACGTAGCGACGTAGGAGTAGTTTCGATCTGATTTGAATGAGATTGCGGACTGAATTGATATCCCGAGAGAGGCCCGTGACGATAAATCATATCGAAGTGTAGATAAGATATCGTCACTGTGGTTCGATAGCCATTTATTTCACCCAAACATATCAAAGGATTTCATTGGTCATGATATATAGAGATGTAATGCGAGTGTCATTGATATTTAATGAATCCCACTCACGTGTCTGTTGATATGAGATATACTAACACATGCATATAGATTTACTTATATCTACGAATGTTAGGTTATTTGATATCAGAAAACACGAGGCCAAATGATGTAAACCAATTGTGATGTCATGTAGTTGGCTTTGTTCAAAATCAACTGACAAATAGTCTTCAAGAAGCGAAACAGTTTTGGATGATCAATTATATATTTGTATGACACGAGTGCTAAAAGATTAGTATTTACCGAGCGAGAGCGAGGGAGATACTCGTATTTAGACACTCGTATCGTAAACATAGTATGCAATGGACACAAATGTTATATTCTGTATATTACTGAAGAAAATACTCAAAATCTAACTCCAAGTGGGGCGGATTATCTGCCGCTGATACTATTTAGATGCGACATCATAGGTAAACTGTGACGTCAAAGTATTGTTCATTCCGTGAATCACAAGTGAATTCACAAGTTTCATCGTATGAAAAATTGACATATGAAATCATGTTATTCCTCCAGGTGACGTCATGGGCACTGGTATCGTTCCTGCTGACGTACGCTAAAGTGGGTATCGCAGGGAGGTTGCGCAGAGGAGGCCGGAAGCCGCTACTGTGGTGTGGTGCCTTTACACAGGTGGGGGCGCTCATCGGATCTGTGATAGCCTTTCTATTGGTCAACGTGTACAAGGTGTTTAAAGATGCGCCATCCTGCTGAAGAACTATATCAAGAAAACTTTTATCAAGCATATCATTTCGAGACACATTCCTTTTTTCATCAAATATACATTTTTTTAAAGATGAAACTTTTTTCCGGATGTATTGATTCAACATCCATTGTAGTATCTACATAAAATAGGTTACTGGCACTTACTAGCCTTTGTTTCAAGTGAAATACTACTAGAATACAGTCTCCTGTGGTGTCAAATGATAGGATGCACTCAACGATGAAATTTCAAACTAACCATCCGATCTGTTCCCGTGAATCAAGACTTGAGTTCCTTCACCTTTGCGGTACGGACATGTTACAAGACAGTAGGTAGCCTCTGTAAGGATAGAATACATCAACGTCTAACACATTTTCTTCCCTAGATAATTTACTGAGCAAAGTCTCTCATGCTAGAGCTTAAAGGGAGTCGATAACTTAAGTTTTTGCTTGGCAACGTTTTATTAGCTGTTGCGCAAGTCAGAATCGCTGAGTACTCGCTACGTACGCGACTTAAATATGTAATAATGTTCGAGCCAAAAGGAGGAGGAAACCAGGCTTATGTATGCACCAGTCCAAGCGGGGCATTTTAGTGTAGACGAAATATAAGAGGGGGGCCCCTATTGTGTATTTATGATGCTAATGGTCGTCTTATTACATTTACTCACTCGCCAAACTATTCATACTGACCTTGAGGACTACTTAAATAATCAAGATAAGCGAAGGAAATAATTATCTATTTATCAAGGCTTTTTTTCTAGGCGAAACCTGGTGTAAAAAATACTTATCTTGTTATGTAGTCTTCACTCGCATTATTCAGTACTCAAAACCAAAACAACGAAAAGCAATGTGTTTGCAAGCATCTGATATAAATTATGACATATTTACATGAAAACATATTTACACAGATCTATCATAACATAGTTTTCATTACACCCAGATAGTCCGTCAAACAACAAGTCGTCGGTATACGGAGGGTTCACCGAGGTCGGCTGATGCTTCAAAATATAGTCAGTCATCCAGACCCTAAATCAACAATATTTATTTGATGACCAACCCAGTCTAGAAAAGTATAGCAAGTCTAGATTTCTCAGCTGAAGTTGAAGCATCTTCGGGGCTCCATTTTGTTATAATACATGATTTGTTTAAAAATATTGTCAATATTGAAAAAAAATACTTCTGAGACTCAATGTTAGTCTACAAAAAATACTGCATGCCTTCAGCGGTTGTGAATTGATTCCCTTTACCAGAACCTAATATATACTTTATGGCTCATTTGATCTTATTTTTCATATTATATACTACTCAAAAGAAGCTACGGGTCAAACCTTTATTTATTTATGACATCTCCATAGACGAAGAACCATTGCATGGTTGCGACCAAAGAGTGAAAAACTTCTCTATTAGACCACCCTGAAGCCACAAATGATTTCTTCCTGCATCAAGATTGGTTTGCGTACGTCAGGCATTTTCGAAATTTCAGTTAAAATCAGCATCATCGTGGTAGTGATTTTTGTGCTTTAGCAGTTCATGGAAAATGCATTTGTCACGTTTAGAGACATAACCATCGACAACCTTACTTTTGTGTGAAGCAAACAGTTTAAAATGACCCTTGTTTTAAAAATGAACAGGAGACTTTGTACTAGTTGTTTTTTAATAATGGAATTTGCTTTGTACGCAGGTTTTCTCCTCAGGACATACTGAATGAATTTCAACAAGATTTCTAATTAGATCTTTGAATTCATGAATATTCTTTGCATAGAAACATGTAAGGTAGAAAATAAGTTTGACCTTTAACAACTTCTGAGTAGCGTACACTGACAATTGTTAGTTTTTAACAAACATCGTAGCTGTTGGTGTATATACATGTCTTAACGATTGGTGTTTGTAACAGTTGGTTTGTGTGTTAAACTTGAAACTACTTTGTCAGACTTATTCAGGTCAAACTTACACCTTAAAAAGAAAATAATCTCTTTTGAACCTCGAAGTTTGTGATAATGATATTGTCGTTTTGAAACAAGTTATTGATTTTTTTCTGAATTGGCTTTCCACTTCTACCATAGTCTTAAAGTCCACACGAATTGTCCAACTGCAATGAACGGGGAAACAGAAGTTTATCTTAGGTTCTAATTCTAGTAATTAACCTACAAGGGGAAAGAGTTTTACTAAAGACATGTCTTTCTGATGTGGGAAATTATCAACATAATAGTACTCGCTCCATGCCGTATGAAGTTATGTTGAATATTCCTTAACCAATATTAAAACATCCTGTTTCAGGGTACGAACGTTACGCTAACTCCACTAATCTGTACCCTGGGCTCAGAAGCTAGATTCGCTCACGCGGCCCGACTTGGGATAGAGCCAATCAAATCATGAAATTTTATCGAGAAGGTGGCGAGAAAATGATTTTATTGGCTATTGGTCATGGTATGAAGTGCTACCAGCTGGGATGGAGATACTGTTCTGCATGTCCTTAAATATAGCACCATGACTGGTCTTCTCAAGACGGATGAAATATTGCATGTCTATGTCAAACCTCCACCGAAGTTATCGTGAGGAACTTCATCTTTAAAGGGACAGTCCTATCAGGTGGAAACCAAATACAAGTGGGCGCAGTGATGCATTTTTTTCTCGAAAAATTAAAATGTTACCTTTTGTAACGTATTGAAAATAAGCGTGAAATCATCATGTAATAATATTGTATATTGTATAGATATATACCCAGAACAAGAAGTTAAGCGCCACCAGAGTTTAAACTAAAGTTTAACATAAACACATGTCGCCGACAGCCTTCTATTTCCCTTTGATTTCATTAGAAGGCTGCTTCTCCGCTGTCTATATGTAGAGAGTTGTACGTGCTACCCGTATTTGGTTACACGCCAGATCACGTGCATTTCATGCCTGTGACGTGTGACACTTTCATGTCACCCACCGACCATGTCGGATGTGTACAACATCTTTCTCATGTTGTTCTATATTTCACAGGCAATAAACTGGTTTCAATTTTCGACGACGTTCCCCGTCTTTTACTTCATTGTCCAAGGACACCTATGACCTGAACCCGTGACAATTGGCGCCCGAACAGGGACGGGGATCATCACAACAACATCGTCGTCAACCAGTGCCATCGAACCATGACCATCCCCTCATACCATCACGACACCATCACATCACCAAGCTCATCACGCTCATCATACTCATCATGCTCATCATATTCATCTTCATGGATCGATTCATGTGAGAAAAACTGTGATATGTGATATTGTGAATGTGTACATAATCATTGTATATACGTACTCAGCTTGACTGTGATAAGACAATTTACATCTTTTATATTTTAACCATCTGTGATCTGTGATATCCATAAATACATGTGACACTTTAAACAAGACTGTGATAACCGTGATATGCGATAACAGATCTGTGATCATCATTGAGACATTGGGAGACATTCATCAGTAATAATATGACATATAATTCATCCATGGACCCTCTATATTCATAATATTGAACTGACAATTGTGAATTCTTTCATGGATCAGCTATTCATGTAAAAGACATTTGTTGAAATGCCATTGACAGACATTGTTTACATGCCATTGACATTGATTACATGCCATTGACATTATTTACATGCTATTGATATTTGATTTCATGCCATTACCATTTGTTTGCATGTCATAATATTTATTGATATGTAATTTGTGTGTGAATTGAATTCATTGAATTGATTACAACATTGCAATGTTTACATAAAATTAGCACAAAACATGCTTGCTTAAGTTTTACTTAGTTTAGTAAGATTAAATTACAGCCATATTCAAAACAATAAGCTATTGATATTGTCTGTAAAAACGACAATGCATACCTAGGTATTTCATTACATTTTAGTGTTTTGACTTAGTGCAATAGGTGTTTATTTAAATTTTTTATGTTTGATTGTGTGTTTGAGTCAGTCATTTTCACTTATACTAATTATATAGCCATGCACTCGCGTTATTAATTCTCGCGTTTGATATGTCCGCGTCCGCGTTCGCGTTTGTTTAAATATATTGTTAGGATAATAAATCTATAGGGTCTTTTCATTTTTCCCTATACTATACTGCTTTCTTCGTTCTATCCTATTGGCGATTACCTCCCTTTGTTTCACATAAACTTGTGTTGTGTTTGCTTCTTTATCATGGTGTTGTTTGCTCTTTGACTTTGGTACGTTTCTTGCTTTTGGGTGATCAAGTTTCCAATATATAGACAAATATTCTGAATATTTGCATATATATAATGTTGTAATATCTTAGTTTGCATATTCACACTTATGTAAATTTTATGCCCTATGCATACCCTTAGCATTTAATTACCTTAGTCACTCTAGAGTTGCGCTTGCGTTTAGCTTTAATAGCATCACACCTTGTATATCAAACACTGCATCACACACTCTGCAAAATCAGAGCATAGCATATCCCATCACAGCTACATTCATGTTTCACATCATGTTTGCATTTTCCTTGTTTACTTTTGTGCACTGTACTAACATTACTTAATGTAATAAACACAGTTTATACCACACTACCGTAGCTCATCTATTATGCTAACACGTAGTTATATAAACTAATAGACACTGCACATCTTTGCTGTTTACGTTTCACCACTTGCATTGTTTGTGTTTTGTTTGTGTTTATCATCCACTTGTGATTTCACGGATCGTGGACATCATGGCTCAAGGAGGTGAAGATTGGGAGGTCAAGTCAGAGGTCATTTCCGATGAAGACGAAGCCAGGATGTTGAATTATCTCCAGAAGACAGGGAAATACAGCATTCACTCACTACCCAATTCATCCACACCACACCATAAGCACATCCCTTCTTCATATTTCACTCACACACCTAGTTTTCCACCATATGTTCCTACCCCAGGTTCGTTTCCTTTCCCTCCTCCCTTATATCCACCTGCACCTTGGACTACACTTCAACAGCCACCAAGGATATCAAGCTTCTCAGGAGAAGAGCCAGTGCCAAAAGGGGAGACAACCTTCGAGAATTGGAAGTTTGAGGTGCGTTGCTTGATGAGGGATGACAACATTACATCGTCTGCATTTATGCAAGCTGTGAGGAAGTCCCTTAGAGGAAGTGCTGCTCGTGTTTTGATTTCTTTGGGAGAGTTCGCTACAGTGACAGACATTCTTCAGCGTCTGGAAGGCCCCTATGGAACCATTATCACAGCGGAGCAACTTCTTCAACAGTTTCATCAAGCATCTCAGAAGGAATCAGAGACAGTAGCATCATGGGGAATAAGGCTAGAGGACATACTACAGAGTGTGCGCGATAGAGGATCCTACATGGATGAACAGTCAAGCCAGGCTATGCTACGGAATCGTTTCTGGACAGGGTTGAGGAATCCAACATTGAAGGATGCAACACGCCATGCCTTCTACTCGGCGATGGATTTCCACTCACTGCTACAGACCGTTCGACTGATAGAGCAGGAAATCAGCAACAACCAACCTGTCAAGCCAAAGCCAAGTCGTAGCCAGCATCAGCCTCAGACCTTGGGATTCACTCAGCCTCAAGTAGGATCTGCTACATCTCATCAGGACCAAACTGTTCAACAGCTGTCTGATATCACTAAGAGACTCGAGAAGTTGGAAGTGGCATCACGGAAACCATCCACAGACAGTCATCTTCTCCAGCAGATCTTGGACAGACTGAAAGCATTGGAATCCAAGGAGACCCAACCTCAACAGTACTCCCTTCCACCACAACGGACTCGAGGTAGAGGAAGAAGAGGACAAGGTCGAGGCCGAGGATTCTCAAACAAGAAGGAAGAAGAGGATTCTTTAAACTAAGCCAGCCTACTGCTGCGGGGCATGCACAGGCTGAGGGAACTACTAGCCCCAGATCAGACTTACACCAACGGATGGTAGGCAAGGCGAACGAAGCAGACATCAATATTGAAGGACTGGACTGTCATGCCTTGATTGATCCTGGGTCAATGGTCTCAACTGTATCGGAGGGATTCCACGCTTCAAGCCTCTCTCATCTCCCACTGCGACATCTTGAGGACTTTGAGATTGAAGTTATGGGAGCAGGCGACAACATCCTTCCATACTCAGGATATTTGGAGGCCAAGGTCAACATTCCATTTATCAACAGGGAGTTGGACATCATACTTCTAGTCACAGGAGACACAGAGTACAACAGACGTGTACCACTAGTGATTGGCACCAACGTGATTGACCTTGTTGAGCGATTCATGGAACCTGTAGATAGCGCCATACCAGCCTCTTGGGTGACAGCTTTACGATCACAAGCCAATGGAATCATCGGACAAGTGAGATCTTCCAACAAGACACCGATCCATATTCAACCAAACCAGATGATGACCATTGATGGACTTGTGCGCCACCAGCCTGGAAGAGCCACAGCTATCACAGAACACCATGACTTGGACTCAGACCTTCGGACAGGACTCTCAGTTTGCCCACGACTTGTCGAGATTGGTAAGCGAGGTAACTCCTCCAGAGTGCCTGTTCGGATTTGCAACATGTCAGCCAGGACCATTACTATACCTGCCAAGACCAGACTCTGTCAGCTTCACGAGGTTCGCGTGGTCAGTGAAGTACCTGTTGATGCTCTGCCAACCAAGACCAGCACCAGCCAGGAGACTTCAACCTCACCAGTAAACATGGATCTCTCCGACAGTTGTCTCACCGATGGACAGAAGGATGAAGCCTTGACTATGCTTTCTAGATGGAACTGCATCATGTCCAAGAGCCTCATCGACCTGGGACATACTACAGCTGTTCAACATGAAATCAACCTCATGAATGACACTCCCTTCAAGGAACCTCACCGACGTATCCCACCAGGAATGTTTGAGGAAGTCAGAGAACACCTTCATGAGATGTTGACATGTGGAGCCATTCGTGAGTCTCATAGTCCTTTTTCGTCTAACATCGTGCTTGTGAGGAAGAAAGACAAGTCTCTGAGACTGTGCTTGGATTTTCGTCGGATAAATCGACAAACGGTTAAAGACGCCTACGCCATCCCCAGAATTGATGAAACTTTGGATTGTCTGTCAGGATCATCAATATTTTCAAAGTTAGACCTGCGCTCAGGCTATTGGCAAGTGGAACTCAAAGAGGAGGACAAGCATAAAACAGCCTTTTCAGCTGGACCTCTTGGATTCTACGAGTGCAATAGAATGCCATTTGGACTTACCAACGCACCTGCCACATTTCAGCGTCTAATGGAGAAATGCATGGAAGATCTCAACCTCAAGGAGTGTCTCATTTACCTGGATGACATCATTATCTTCTCGACAACATTTGAGGAACACTTGAAACGTCTTGAAGCAGTATTCCAGCGCCTCAAGGACAACGGACTCAAGCTCAAACCTTCCAAGTGTGAGTTATTCAGGGATCGTGTGACATACCTTGGGCATGTTGTATCTTGCAACGGGATAGAGACAGACCCAGAGAAGGTCTCAGCACTCAAGAACTGGCCAATTCCGACAAATGTGCATGAAGTCCGAAGATTCCTTGGATTCACAGGATATTACCGCCGTTTTGTGAAAGACTTCTCCCGTATTGCAAGACCTCTCAACGATCTCTTGACTGACCAACCAAAGAGGAAAAGACGTAGCTCAAAACCAGATCCCAATTGGAAGTGGAGTGACGAGCAACAAGAAGCTTTTGATGCCCTGATCCAGCACCTCACCTCACCACCAATCTTGGCATATGCTGATTATTCTCTCCCCTTCGAGGTCCACACGGATGCCAGCGCTGATGGACTGGGAGCTGTTCTCTACCAGAAGCAAGACAACAAGATGAGAGTGATCGCATATGCAAGTAGAGGACTCAGGAAGAGTGAGAGGAACTATCCTGCACACAAGCTGGAGTTTTTAGCACTCAAATGGGCAGTAACAGACAAGTTTCACGAGTACCTGTATGGAAACAAGTTCGAGGTCAAGACTGATAACAACCCTCTTACCTACGTCTTGACATCTGCCAAGCTCGACGCAACAGGACACAGGTGGCTCGCTGCTCTCTCAGCTTATGACTTTATCATCACCTATCGTGCAGGCAAAACCAACATGGACGCCGATGGACTATCAAGGAGACCAGATTTTGCTAACAGCAAGGAGTGCCATATTGAACCACCCTCAATCAAAGCTATCTGCCAAGTCCATCGCACCAACTGCATTGCTGCCGAAAGCTTGTCTTGTGATGAGAAAGTTGTTTGCCAAGATGATGTCCTTCCATTGACCCCTACATCATTGTCCTGGAAGAAGGAACAACTCAGTGATCAACATCTTGGACGTGTAATCAATCTCATCAGCAAAGGAGTTCGACTCACAGCACGTCAACGGTCACTTGAGGATCCCACTGTGAGGAGACTACTGCAGGACTGGGACAAGTTATTTATCAAGAACGGGATATTGTTCAGGCGCGTCAGCAACACCGAAGGCATAGAACAGCAGCTAGTTCTGCCCAAGAACAAGATACAGGACGTACTCCAACATCTCCATGACAACTCAGGACACCAAGGACGCGACAGGACTATTCACCTTGTGAGATCACGGTTCTTCTGGCCTGGAATGTCTGAGGATGTGGAGAAATACATCAAGAACTGTGGAAATTGTGTCCGACGCAAGTCAAAGACCTCTGTGAAAGCTGCATCACTTGTGAGCATCCACACATCACAGCCCATGGAACTTGTCTGTCTGGACTATCTAAAGCTTGAGGAATCCAAAGGTGGCTACGAAAACATCCTTGTGATCACAGATCATTTCACCCGCTATGCCATTGCTATTCCAACTCGGAACCAATCAGCCAAGACTACAGCAAGAGTGTTATTTGACAACTTCCTTGTGCATTATGGATTCCCAGCTAAGCTCCACAGCGACCAAGGGAGAAACTTCGAGGGTAACATCATCAGAGAACTGTGCCAACTTACTGGAATAAAGAAGACAAGAACGACGCCATATCACCCTCAAGGTAATGGTATGACGGAACGTTTCAACCAGACTCTGATGAACATGTTGGGTACCCTGGATGAAGATAAGAAGAGTGACTGGAAAACCTACGTTCCTGCTCTCGTCCATTCCTACAACGCTACGAGGCATGAAAGTACAGGATTCACTCCCTTCTATCTCATGTTTGGAAGACACCCTCGACTCCCAGTTGATGCCTTTCTAGGATTCGACCTTGGACAAGGACAAGCTACTTGCACACAGTACGCCAACAATCTGAAGAAGCGGCTACAGTTTGCTTACAACATAGCTTCCAAGGAATCCCGGAAGGCAGGACAACGCCACAAACAACAATATGACAAGAAAGTGAGAGAGTCCTTTCTACAACCAAATGATCGTGTTCTTGTGCGCCTTGTGGGACTAACAGGAAGGAACAAGCTTGCCAACAAGAAGGGAAAGGACGTCTACATCGTTGCCAAGCAACCCAACAAGGACATTCCCGTCTACACTTTGAGGCAAGAAAGTGGTCAGGGGCCAGTGAAGACTCTCCACCGGAACATGCTCCTGCCACTGGAATCTGTTTCCCTGCATCAAGACACACCCAGGACAGAACGACGGCAATCTGGAAGAAGCAAGAAGTCTGTGTCACTCCGAGTGAAGGAATTTCAAGCTTCTGACAGATCCGAAGAGGACAGCCAGGATGAAGACGAAGTGATACTGTTGCCCAGACTGAGGAGTCAAGCCAGACAAACGCATCACATTCCAAGTGCCGGATCTGGACCTCCCACTCTGCGCTCAGGATCTTCTGCAAGCCAGCCAGAGACCACGGAGTCAGCAGCAGTTATCTCCCCTGTAAGCACTTCAGTCCTAGGAAGGTCGACTTCAACGTCGCCCACAGGTACCCCTGAGGAGCCAGAAGATGCTACAGTCTCTCCTACCGTCAACCTGGAATCCACATCACCTACCCAGCTTGATTATCTGCAGTCGGGGAGGCCTACCCGACTCAGAGCCCGTCCAGCCTGGATGCAGAGTGACCAGTGGGTTACAAACTTCGGCGCCATCGTTTCACATCATCCAGAAGAGGAAGAGGTTTTTGTATGATTTCGTGTATATAGTGTTTGTCATTTGTTTGGGTTTGGTTAGTTTGGTTTTTGTTTGCTCCTCGGTGATTTCATAATCATTGAACTTTTGAGGTTTTCATTTGAGTACCATGTTGCTGTGTTTGGTGTTCCTTTCAAGGCATACCTGTTTGTGCTATTTTCCTTGTCCCAGTGATTCTCATCACTGGCCTGTTCCTTTGTTCTTTTAATGTTGAGGACAACATTTTCCAAAGGGGGGGGAAGATGTCGCCGACAGCCTTCTATTTCCCTTTGATTTCATTAGAAGGCTGCTTCTCCGCTGTCTATATGTAGAGAGTTGTACGTGCTACCCGTATTTGGTTACACGCCAGATCACATGCATTTCATGCCTGTGACGTGTGACACTTTCATGTCACCCACCGACCATGTCGGATGTGTACAACATCTTTCTCATGTTGTTCTATATTTCACAGGCAATAAACTGGTTTCAATTTTCGACGACGTTCCCCGTCTTTTACTTCATTGTCCAAGGACACCTATGACCTGAACCCGTGACACACATTTTATACACATGTATCCTTGATTATAGAGATATATAAATTTTTATCCAGTGGTAATAAGGATGAGTCGACGTGACAAAATTGACAACAATAAGTGGTTGGCTTTACATTTTACTGACTCCGTAGACTGAATTCCAAACAGTGTACCGTTTTCCCGCAATTTTAATTGAAAACAACTATTGCCATAGCTGTTATATCGGTCGATAAAACAGAATGAGACTGTCTTAAAAGGAAACATTGCAGCCTTAAGAATATTGTAAACTAGTGTTAAGTCAATGGCGAGTGACCCTTGTGAATTGATGACTTGATTGACCCTCCTCGACATGGTACGCATCAGTCTCTGTATGGTTAAAAGCTTGTGGATGAATCTGCTGCCACCCCTGATGCAGTACTACATCCAACTGTGCCTAAGATTGAACAGAAGGGTCTCTTCTACGTACACGGTGACCAATAATATGCCATAGATGTTCTACCGGGTTTAAAGTCGGGACTACAAGCAGGCCACGGTAGCAATGTCATGGCTTCCCGCTGTAGAATCTGTGTTCCCACTCTAGCTCTGCGGGGTCTAACATTGTCATCCATGTAAACTGGTTTTAGTACGAAGAGGTCAGTTGTCGAAATATGGAGTTACCAAAGGGAGAAGGATGTTAATGCGATATTTCTGAGCATTAAGTGTACCTGGAACTTTCACAAGTTGTTTACAACCGTAGGAGATACAAACCCATATCATCACAGGGCCACCACCACACTGATAGGTAGGTCTTGGTGCAAACCAGGTGTTGGCTTGCCGCCAAACACAAATTCGGCCATCCACAATATGCAATGGCATCCTACACTCAAAAGACTAATGGATCCAGCGCCATGATGCCAAATTCCAACCCATCCTCGCTCTATAGCACCTTAGACGTTATGTTAATTAACCATGTGCCCTATAACCTGCCGCTCGAAGGTGCTTCCTAACGGATGAAATGGAAACCCTAATCCAGTTATCCCTCAGAATCAAAAACCGAATGAAAACTCTGCCTTCAAATCCAGATCTCACACGGTCTTTCATGTCATTGGTTTGAAAGTGTTTTTGTACCAATATTTGTGTTGATACCTAGATAACTGACCAGCAATAGCTCTTCATGACATTCCGCTATCCCGTATGCCAATTATTCGCCATCTCTCCCCTATTGAATCTCAAAATCATATGCAATCATTTGTTCGAGATAACAGACAATATTGTTGCCAGTTATCTTCAAACATGAGTTATGCTTTCACGTCACACGAGTTTAGCCTGAGTTTCACGAGCATTTGCGATTGTCAATGTATTGGGAATTGTTAATGCCATAAAACATTTTCGATATTTTTATAAAAAAAACTTGTTGAAAAGATATACTCAACTGAAATAAGTGGCGCTTAACTTATTGATCTGAGTATATATGGCAAGATTGTTTGATATCCGCTTGGTTTCTGATCTACACTTCTATTAACAGACAAATGACAAGTCATAATAAAAGGGAGCTGTGAAATTGTAGAGAAAGTTCTATACATATTGTTTTCATGTAAGAAGGGTTAGCTCCTTAGTAGTCCTTACCATAATTGTTTCTTTACAAAACAAACAAGTACACGACAGATTAACCAAATTTAATTATACCAGTAAGAAAACAAAAGTAACCACAAAAGTTAACAAAATTAACAAAGCATATGACAACACAGGTTACAACATCCTCTTCATATGACTGATCCCATTCACAAATCATTAGTCAACATAATGTCAATTGACAATCATTCTCTTAAGGTTCTTTAAAAACAAATCTTTACATGGAAGACTAGACAACAGCCACAATCAAAGGCGCAACTGGTCATTACAAGTAGAAGTATCAAAATTGGTCGCTGTGTCTTTGGAGCTTGGAGAAGTTGATCAAGAATAAATGTGCAGTGCTAAATCCTTCTGTTCCACAGTTTTGCAACTCCATATGTATTCTCAATTTCCATCGACATTTGTTGACATAAATGTTCTAAATTTTAATTATTTTTTAATTCATTTTGTACACATGCAAAAAAACTTGTTTCTTTGTATTGTACTTTACAGAGCACCACTGAAGTATAGTCAAATGCATATCTGTTTTCATTTGATATAAAAGACATCTACACACACATTCATGCTAAATATGAAACTACAAGCTGAAGAGATTTCCACAGTGGCTGTCAAATGCTGTTTTCCTTTCTTAAATGCTTCTCTCACTTATTAAGTAATCTTTCACAATTCACTGACAGACAATATCAATGATAAATGAACAAATTGGGATACACAATAACAGTTTATTATTCATACGTATCAATGCATAAAATAAAGACCAACATACATGTTCCAGTTTCAGGCCTTAGTTTACCTAGATTGGCAGTCAAAACAGTAACTAATGGTAAATACTACAACAAACAATTAAACCTTAGTGTCCCCAGCTTCTGTCGTACCAAACAAAGATTTCAGAGAAGAAACAAAGTTATATTTTACCAATAGGCATTCCTTATATCAATATTTACATACTGACAAATTTAAAAAAAATTATTTTCAAGTTTTATGACTTTGGTACATCCAGGTACATTCAAGTTCAGACAACATACACTGTCTGTACATCATATTTTTTTCTGAAGGCAAATGGCACAATTTACATCTTGGCATTACACAAAGAATATAAAACAATGTTAATAGATATCTGCTGTCTCTGATTGCTACTCATTCTAGAAATGTTTTGATTTTTTCCAAGTTTTAATCATTCTGTCACAGTACTTAATCAGCAGGGAGGAATGTTATTAGACACGTGACTTGTCCTCGGTGACTCGTCTTCTGTTATACACATCCAGACAGTACAAGAAACAATCATCTAGCTTTCACAGTAATCCTGCACAGTAGTGAATGCCACAATTAACCAAAGAATCAGGGAATATTACAGGTTTTCCTGGGACACATTAACCAAAGAATCAGGGAATATTACGAGTTTACCTTGATCATATTAACCAAAGGATCAGGGAATATAACGAGTTTTCCTTGAACATATTAACCAAAGAATCAGGGAATATTACGAGTTTTCCTTGAACATATTAACCAAAGAATCAGGGAATATTACGGGTTTGCCTGGGAGATATTAACCAAAGAATCAGGGAATATTACGGGTTTGCCTGGGAGATATTAACCAAAGAATCAGGGAATATTACAAGTTTTCCTTGAACATAATAACCAAAGATTCAGGGAATTTTACGGGTTTGCCTGGGAGATATTAACCAAAGGATCAGGGTATATTACGGGTTTGCCTGGGAGATATTAACCAAAGGATCAGGGAATATTACGGGTTTGCCTGGGAGATATTAACCAAAGGATCAGGGAATATTACAGGTTTGCCTGGGAGATATTAACCAAAGGTTTCGGGAATATTACGGGTTTGCCTGGGAGATATTAACCAAAGAATCAGGGAATATTACGGGTTTGCCTGGGAGATATTAACCAAAGGATCAGGGACAACCAGTCCTTGGTGGCTGAACAACAGGAACCTCAACTCATTGATACAGAGAATATTGCCGGTTTGGCTGGGACATATAAATGAAAATCATGCGGGGGTTCGCACCCCTTCCAAGAGGGTTCCAGATATAGTGAAGGCTGGACATCTTATTTCTCATACATTTTAAAGTTTATTAAGAAGAGTGTAAGAAAATCAACTTAAAGTCTTAAAACAAGCTAAATGCCCCTTGGACAAATATTCTTCGTTTCAAAGTTATCATTGCAATAGTTGTTATTATGACACCCTTCCGGTGCACACATCCCAAATGTAAATCCTGTATCCAATTAATATGATAATAATCTGATAAATTGATCATATTGGAAATTATGGTTCGCAATTCACCTCATCAGGCACAGCCTACGGTTCAAACTTTTCATCTTGGGTCATGATTACCATAAATGTTTCATGATCTAATCTACAACTTTCAAAATAAACGCTTTTTGATGAATGAATAAATGCATTTTCTAAATCTACACATTTTGTTGCATTTCTCTAATTTTACACAACGATTCTCTCAACTCATATGGCAAGACTGAAGAGGTTTTTAACCATGATAACTTAAATGTCATCAAAAGTCATTTTGATACAAATATGTTTTACCTTTGCAATATGAACCTTTGAGAAATATGTGTTGGTTAGTTATTGTTAAGTGTTGTTTTGGTTAAATTTCAGAAATAAGATGTGCTCACATACGATAAAGTCGAGGCTTCACATAACTTCACTCACAATCTCTGGCACACCAAATATCAGAATGACAGTTAATGAGAGTGATAAAATGAAATAATTCCTAATCAAATTGCATCATTTGCAAAAGTACGGTTTAAAGGAAAATATCTTGGGATGACAGTGATAGTAATTTACTAACCAAAGGGAGTGAATCTGGTGTATCCTTCTAGTCTTGCAGCAAACCGATTCAAATTCAGTCTAAGTAAACCTAGCCTCAATACTATCCGTTTCACTCCTATACTGAATCTAGAAAGGTCTCGTAGAGGGTCACGTCAGCCCCATATCAAATTGACCAATCAGAACTCGGCTTACCAAGCCACAATAGTCTGCCTTTGCACGTATAACATTGGAGGGTCATAGGTCGCAGAAAGGTCAGCTAATGCGACCCTCTACCAGACCTTTCTAGACTCAGAAAAGGAGTGAAACGGATATTATTATATACTCATGTAATCTTATGATAGTAATACAAGGGTGCAATACGGAAAACGTCTTCAAATTCCGTATTGCACTCCAGTATCCGTATTGCACCCCTGCATGTTCTACTTTTTTTAAGCTTCGGCAATTCACGGAATTTTCCGTACGTAACAATCATTTTCCTAATTAGAACACCGGATTTGACGTATCTCAATGCATTGGTAACAAATCTACTTTTTAATATGACATTGAAGAATAATATAGTGAGAAACTAGTGTTATCGTTAGTAAAGAAACTGCAAAACACTATAAAAAAGGAAATCCTAAACAAAACTCAGAGAACATCGCCAGCGACACTTGGCCCTATGACGTCATAGCCTACACTGATTATGACGTCATTTCCATGGTGACGTCGTTTGAAAGGATCCCGTCGCTCGGAATCCTGAACTTACGTTTATCATATTCTGACTTTATAAATAATAACTAAGGATAAACTTTTATCGCTGTATTTAGTTTTCACACTTGAGAAAATTGCCTCTTACGTTTAACTACGCAAAGTAAAGAGAAAATAAACAGATAATTGAGGTATCAAGTCATCAGTCGAGCGTGTCATAGGTAATCGCCTTCTTTGCATTATGTATCAATGCGCAGTGCGACGTCTCGGATTATTTAAGCAATTCAAAATTACTTTTAAAAAGGTTACAAAGAGAGTATATAATAAATACAGAACGTCATACGTGTGCATTTGGGTCGTTTGTATTGAACTCGAAGATGTCATGGACGCGGAGAAACAACTCGTTCTTCGAACTCGTTGTTCCTCCGCGTCCATGACATCTACTCGTTCAATACAAACGACCCAAATGCACACGTATGACGTTCTGTATATATATTGAGACTACGTTTTCTTAGACTGATTCAAATTTTGCACTGTGAAACTTTTACTTGGCTCGATATGAGTTGATTGCCAGGGCCTAGATTTTCTAAGCTCTCTTAGTGCTAAGATAGTCGTAACTCAATGTTACTGTATGGTACTTACGACTATCTTAGCACTAAGAGAGCTTCGAAAATCTAGGCCCAGAAGTTTAATACTGAACAGAGAATGGGAAGAAACAGATAATGGGAAACAAGGGAACGAATGAATTTGGGTTCATCACCAATCACACATGACAGAGATTGAACAGTTTCAAAAAGTTCTTAATCTCCAAGAAAATGGTTGATTTATTCATGAGTTCAACATGGATCTGTATAATTAAAGTTAATGTAATGAAGGGAACAAGTGAAATGAAGACTTTAGGTTTCAGGACCTAGCACACATGACAGAGATTGAACAGTTTCAAAATGATCTATATCTGATAGTTTAATTATTGATTAGTTCAACATGGCCTGTATATGTAAAATATTCTAGTATTATTCCCTATTCCTGCATAACAATTGACTTAGTTACATTTTGATCTTCTAGTTAAATTCGTGGAGTATTTCCTGTGATAAGCACGATGAGATTGGATCACAACTCCTGTAGGGAGGTGACATTTAGTCTACTGAGCAGAGAACTCTCATACGTTGTTACATTACTGCCTGAACCTGAACCATAAACATTCACCCGCACGCGCACACCTCGTACAACAACCACTGCCATATCAGATACAAATCATAGGTACACCGTACGCTGTCGGGGACTTCACTCCGCCCACTTCAGCGTCCTGGAGACAAACATATACACAAGCTGACTCTATGTCTTCTTACTGGATTTCTTCACACCCTTCTTGATTGACGGCTTGTTTTTAATCGACCCTGGCCTTTTCTTATTTGTCTGTGGAGAGAAGACGGATTGTAATTATGAGTGTTTGTTAAAGTAAAAAATATATCACTTTTTAACTAGTTTTTTTTTTATATACAGTATTTGAGTAATGAGGGTCATACTGTATTTCAATCTGATTGAAATGAGCAAATCCAAGGGCAGGGACTTCAGAAGAGGGAAGGAGCTACAGTAGAACACGGACATAGCGAACACTCGGATATAGCGTACAAATTTTCAAGTCCCTTGGAGTTCGTTATATCCGAGTTCTACTGTATTTGGTTATTGACCTATCAAAAAGAAGGCAACAAGCTATGACTGGATAATGTTCTTCAAGTCAATTTATTACTAGCATTTTGAAGATATTGCAGATCTGCAAGTAGTTACACATTGTGTAATAACATGGCATGCCTCCCGAATAATGTTAATGCATGATGTCACAATGTTAGCGCAGCAGTCGCGGTGCTTGTATCCGTAAATCTTAAATTTTGTCATAATAATGTCAATTATATCAGCCTACTTTTCTCATTCCTGTTCAAAAACATTTTTAAGAAACTCGTTTAATACCAAATCCCTCACTCAGTTCATAACATTTTAATTAAACGGGATATCCCTAATATTCATTATGTTAAATTCATGTGTCACAAGCAACTCACTTTTCTACTCTTCTTCCTGGACGTCTTCTTGACAGGTTTGTGCGGCTTCTTGATGATTTCCCTGTTGCCGAGTTCCTTGACGCGGTAGATCCGCACCAGCCAGTGTTCAGTGGTGTACGCTTCCTCCAGGTGGGTAAGGTCAAACTCCTTGTTGCCGATCTCTACACCGCGGGTTCTGTCAAATCCGGCCGGGTTGCGGAAGTCGAGCTAAAAAGAGAATTTAGAACTTCCTTTCAGGATTCTAAAACTGTTATGTCTTATATCATCTCCATAACACTGCTCTTGTGTATGCTTTCACTATTATGTTTGAGACACTATTGTGCTTTGTAAAGATTGAAGTAGGCTTGTTTCTGTTGTGTGGCCTGGATTATTGTTGGTGTAACTTTGGGAGATCTTATCTTTTAATAGAAGGTAGTTGTATCATTTTGAAAGAATTTGAGTCAGTTTCAAGTCTGATATTCAGATTTGAAATTTGCGTTCTCATTTGAGGAATGTGCCATCTCATATTATTATCATAGAAATTTTTTAATATTTTTTTTATTTCATCATTTTTTAAATAAAAGCCTGAGATATTGGCCTACCTGAAGTTGTCCGAAGCGATAGTAGGAGAGTTTGTACATGAGACAGTTGAGGAGGGTGGAGGAGCCGGCGGAGTCAACTCGGAACTCTCCTTGGGGGGTGAAGTAGTCAGACTCCTGCAAATATAAACACTCTCAGATTGAATGGTGGTCAAAAATTCATTTTTAAACTTAATTTCACACCAACAAACCTGAAAATACCCTTTTAACAAAACCCAGACTGAGTGATGAGCAAAATTCATTTTCAAACTTTATTTCTAATCAAGAAAACCTGAAAATACCCTTTCAACAAAACTGACAAAAACATAAATTTAACTAAACCTGTAAAAAACGTTTAAATATATATAAATGATTTGTCATTAATCACACAGGATAATTCGGCAATTTGAACCATACTATGTTTAGTTTAGTCAGCAGCCCAGCATTTTCATCACAAGAGCATTTTTATAAAAACAAATTTGGATAAAAGGGCTTTTGATATTTTTTTCAATCATCATTATAGTTCTAAAATTCATTCATAAATGTTATTATCAAAATTATGTAAATAAAGAAACTGTACACATTTAGGGATCATGGTTGCATCATTGGTGAAGAAAGCATGAATAGTTTAGGAGATATTCTCAGGACGGACAGAATGAAGATTTTATATTCCCACTTACGCTGTAAGGCAGAAGCATAATAAAGAAGCTGTAGATGCTACACAAAACGTACCCTGATATCCTTGGGATGTTCTCCTTCAGCAATCCTCACCATCCAGAGAAACTTGTTGATGTCGTCACCAGAGTAGCCGATCACCCCGCCAAATATGACCAGCACGTAGTTGACATTCAGGGAGCGCATGATTTCGTACGCCGCTGTCTCGTTGGAGGACATAGCCTTGCCAACCTGTGGGAATTTGAATAAGAAGTAATGTTGAAAATATTTCTTATGCATAACCAATACAATGACTTAAAAGTTGAAAGAAAGATATCAATAACTTTTGTTCTTTTAATTCAATACAGCTCGTGCTTACAGTAAATCTTGCAAATCACTTCTGTGTGTTTATTAATAACCCACTATCACTGTAAATTTTTAAAAATATGTTAAGGAACACAAGTCCAACCTTGAAAACATTTGTCTTGATGAAACACTCTTATTGCTACTCTTTCCTTCAATGAAGACTAAATGGACCAGGTCATCAAACTGCTCAATTAAGTCAGTCCTATTTACAAGATGATGTATTAGGAACTTCAAAAGCAAGAAATCTAAATCATGGGGCAAAGAAAACTATGGGAACAATATTAACAGGTGTCCAGCTACTGAGAGGATGATCCCTACCAAGGCTATATGACTGTTGTTCCAAGTATTGTTGTCTACGAGAGTCGTCCGATTGCCCATTCCTGCTATCTGATATCCGTAATCCCACCATGACATCACACGCGCCTTGTCATCCGTGTTCTGCCGCAGCCAATAGTATGCTTCTCGGAAATCATCAAGTATAGTTCGGCTCCTGCAATTGTAGAACTATTTTTATGAAGAACACTAAATAATAATAATACACGCAGCACTTGACAGTATTAAAAACAATAATAATATAACTTTGTTACTGTAGACTTTTACCTCAAAGCCTGAAAGCGTTAATGAGGCTTATGATACGTTGCCATCAGTATTTTTCGGTGATTCAACATTTTCTCAAGAAGTACTCTATCTTGTGTACTGGTACTCTGGCCAATATGGATTTAGTGGCCTAGTTTAAGAGAGATTACTTGATCGACAATTTAGATTTTTTAAGTTAACAACACTACAGTGAAATCAAGGCTTTTTCCAGTCTTTTGTTATTTTCCAGGCTTTTCAATATGGACAGATAAAAGGGTTAAGATATACGACATATCATTTGTATGATGTTAGTCATTAAGTCTTCATACAAAGATTAGCACTCTATACACGAGAACTCACCCTCCCTGTCCATACGAGGCGAGTACGACACTGGGGCTGGAGTACGCACTGCTTGTGACCCATGTACAGTGGACGGCAAACAGCATCAGCATCATCAGTAGAGCGATCACGATCACACTCTTGATGTTCATCCCCACCGACTCCTCGTCCTTTGGCTTGTCCTCCTTCACCTTCTTCGTCTTCCCAACCTGAAATATGTGTCCACAGTTTTATAAAGAAGCCAATGCATTCAGTCTCTTATCAAAAGAGGCTGAACTTTCTTCGTCCTCGCAGTCTGAAATATGTGTCCTCAGTTTTACAAAGAAGCTAATGCATTCAGTCTTTTATCAAAAGAGGCTGAACTTTCTTCGTCTTCGCAGCCTGAAATATGTGTCCTCAGTTTTACAAAGAAGCTAATGCATTCAGCCTCTTATCAAAAAGGGCTGAACTTTTTTCTTCCAAACCTGAAATATCTGTCCCTGTTTTTAAACAAGCTTGACTCAGATAAGAAACACAGAGAGCTTCGAGTGTAACTTCCGATATGCTTTGAGATAGATATTTTAAAGGTAGAATGTTCACCTTATCGTAGAGACGATCATTCTTGTTCTCCTGACCCTCTTCTGTAGCGTTTTTATGGGACTTTGGCGAGTCATCTTTCAGATAAATCTCAAATGTTTTAGAGAAGGCAATGGCCGCCAGCACACAGACTATAGGGGTCAAGGTCAGCATCAATCTCACCATCACACCCGCGAAGTAACTGGCAAATATGGCATACAGAACCACTGAAAGAAAAAAAAAGAAAATCATAAATAACATGAAAATTCTAATGAATATCAAATACAAGTCTTATTCAACTAAGGTAAGTTTATATAAGTTCCATACTTAGTACTATTTGCAACTTCTAGAGTTACCTCCCTTGGTTCCAGTTTTCATTTGAACACATATCAGGTAAACTTTTCATGCAAATTTCACAAAGGATGAACATTACATCACATACCCTTTTGAGATCCTAAAACAACATAGATATTTTCTCAATTTTCAGGCAATGATACCTGACGTTGTTATATGAATACAACAATAGTGAAAGCTAGCTGAGTAACATACGGGCCTAAAAGTAATTTTTTCATATGTAGTTAAGTTAGAAATAGGTAGTATTTCTTTTCAAAATCAGCTAGAATGAGAAGTGGAACTGTGCAACATAGATACTAAGTTTGATTTTACAAAATAGAAACCATCTGAATCTCTCAGTGCATATCACCCAGCCTTATTGAGAATAACAGACCTAATGCTCAGCTTAAATCAACACTTCAGTCAGCACACCATCTATTGATTGAAATTAATCCAGGATATGTTCAGTAAAGATGACATGAGAAGAGACGAGATGAAGGACTGACTTACCGAAGACGCGTTCATCGTTGATGTCCTTAATGCAGTACCAGGCTCCAGCGGGGAAGGCACACACGAGGATGTGAAGATCGAAGAAGAATGAAACCCACGTGGTCGGCTGATGCTCGGACACGGAGGCGATGATTGGAATGTGAATCTTGGCGTACCCGGTGTCCCATAACGAGTAGAAACGCCCGCTCCAGGGAGCAATATAACCTGCAGCAGAAACATGTCTTTATATTAGCAGGCAAAACCAGAACAACTACACACTTACCTAACAACCTTTATGACAAGGAATACTAGAGGATTGCATTTCCAATGAAGGTGACAAATCACACAAGGCCGTCACAAGGAACACAGACCCTTTTGAGGATCTTTAAAGAATTTATTATACTTGGAAGTGTTCCAAATGCCAAACTGAAACATTATTGTATAAGCCTTGCTCTATTTCAAGCAATGCACAAACTCGTCTTGTATAAGTAATATGACACATCTCAAAGACTAAAAATCTCTTTGAGCAGCAGAGATGATCTTACTGGTATGGCTCTAGAATAGTTTTTAAATGAAACGAACTGAAATGAAGTAGTTGGTCGACACTGCAGTAAAGAAAAAAACTTTCTATAAAACGGAGAAATGGAACCCTACCTGCCCATGTGAGTCCGACAACTGTGATGAAGACAAAGCCTGCCGCAGCGGAAGCCGCGATGATGAAGAAATACTTGAACTCTGCCTTCGTTAATACAGACTGGAGATACTTCAGGATAGCATAAGCGTTCAGGAGAGCAAAAACACCTGCAAAGTCAAAAAGAAATTCCATCAACAGGTCAAAATAAAGGTGCCTTTAGTAATATAGATCAGTAGAGCAGAAGATATGAGTTATTCTCAAAAGTTTGTGAAATTCCTGTCCGCCACTTTCTACCGTCTTTATTTAATAAATAACATTTAAATTTGATAAGATTTCACTTTCAGATTGAAGCTTATATATTTGATACACAAAAGAACACTTTCAAATATAAATTAATGCTCAATCTATTTTTTTATTTGATTTTTACAAAATCAGAAGACGTAATTTCCCATGTCCCAGCAAAGGAATTTAGACCTACAAGAGTCTGTCATTTGGTGAATGAGTTTGGGATGTACTTTTTTCCACTGGTTGTTGATAGAAACATCTATTATGATATTCCCTACATTAATCAAACCTTATATAGAGTAAATTTTCATATTAATTTTCACTTTTTATGTCTGTCACAGAAAATTATGTCTTTCCTGTAACAGTACCATATTATCATGAAATAATTGATGATCTCTTGATTTCTGGAAAATATATTTCTTGTCATGCTCAATGTTAGTTTCTGATTGACAAAGCAAACACTTTAATCTGGGCTTCAGACAATATACTTTTTATAAAAAAATCAGTTGAAGTTCAGATTTTAGAGAGTAGAAATTGCCGATGTCTTTACTGTAACACATATTTCAAAACTGCTGTTATGTTTGTGTAACTTATCACCAGTTCATTAAATCTAGGTTGTCGAAAGCAACACAAGCCTTAAGTCTGGCTCGCTTGAGGGATCAGTCATTATCTTTAATTGTAGTGTCAAAGAGATATTGTCTTTAATGTAACAGTCTATCCTGTAACAAAAGTATGTTACAGGAAAGATAACATTGTTACAGTAATCACATTTCATCACTATTTGTTTTATTTAATGAATAAAAGAACTTAACATTTATTTTTTCATCACATATTTCAAAAACATTAAGTATTAGTTTAATGTTCATTATTTCATATTGTAAGATAGAAGGCATATATTTAAACAACATGGACTTATATCAGAACTTGTTATTGCAAAGACTTGACTCCGTTACAGTAAAGAATGTTTGCATGATTACTGGTGTCAAAATACAAAGAGGAGAAATCTTGAAGTTAATAAGCTGATAATTAATAGTCGAAATACCCCAAAAAGATAAGGAGCATAATTATTTATTATTTGTCAGTGTCTAAGGGTCATAAATAATAATTGATTTTAGTTACTGCAAAGACTTTATTGTTACGGTAAAGACTTAACATTATTTCTGCATATATTGTAAATACTGAGAGTTGCAATTTACCATATTTACCATCAAACAAGATACAAACTGATTACAAACTGTTTTCTGAATTGGTTCTTCGATATATTATGGTAGTCTTACATGTCATTATCAATGCAGTCACTTTGAAAATGGATAAACTTAATTAATCATATCTTTCGTAACATTTGATGTCTTTCCTGTAACAATTATTGGCGACATAACTTTTTTTCAAAATCACACTCTATTGATAACTAAAGGATATCATGAGAAATTTGTGCAATAATCAAATGTTCTCAACTAATACAACTACACAATATTTTGAAATATCAGTACACTTCATAAATATTTTGGTTTTTTTGCCTTTCCAGTCACATAAAGTGTCTTTCACATAACATGAATGTCTTTCCTGTAACTCCATTAATTCTTTTAAATAGGCCCTAATTAATAATGATAACATGTTGACAATATCCTGAAATGGAATTTAACTAAGTAGATGTCCAATTCAGTTGAAATAATTTTCTTTAAATCATTTATTTTGACATTTATAGGTTTTGAAAGTGTAAACTGGTCCTCTGTTTACATATGAACACAGTTGTTCCCTTAATCTAAACCTTAAAGTAGTTTAATGTTAAGTTTTATTATTTGCAAGTGGTGTAAAAGAATAAAATAAATTGACCTAAATAGAAAAATTTAAGATATAACATTAATTTCAGATTTCTTGGTCAAAACAGTATTGTTACAGGAAAGACACTCATGATCACATACACTAATTAATTAATCAGCAACAGACTTACTGAACATCATTAAGCATTAATTTTGTATTTTTCACATGTCTTTGATATACACTTACCCATTTGCGAAAATTAATTACCAAAATGTTTCATTATTTTTTTTAAAATTTTGTGTCCAGAATTGCACCTTTTTTTGAGAATGACTCATATAACATAAACTAGATAAGCGTTTGCGGGATACCGCAAAAGCAGAGCAGCCCCTGAACTTGGGGTTTCGCCTTACCCTGTTCCGCCTTTTACAGGCCTCACCAAATTGGGAATTTTCTCGTGAACTTGACCTTTGACACTCAAGGTCACACAATCAATGAACACATTTCATTGAGTATAACATTATTGTAATGAAATAAAGTATTACAAATTAAATTAACCCATTTTCTCCATATATGTTGACCTTGCTGTGACCTTGACCTTCGACAGTTCGTACCCAAAACTTTTTGAAAATGTTGTACTTCTCAAGTTATTGTGTTTACAAGGTATTGCAATAACTCATATCTCATGACCTTGACCTTTGACCTTCAAGGTCACACAATAATTGAACACTTTTTATTGAGTATAGCAATCATGTATTGATTAAAAGTGATCATAGTTAAAATTAAGCATTTTCGCTAAACCATGCTTAAGTCATGACCTTGCTGTGACCTTGACCTTTGACGGATTGTAGCCGAAACCTTTTCAAAATTTTTTACTTTTCCAAGGATGATATATACAAGTTAGAGCTTCATAGCACAAAAACTTTTCAAGTTATCGCGTTTACAAGGAATTTTGCGGTGATTTTATAACTCGTGACCTTGACCTTTGAACTTGAAAGTGAACATGTCATAATGATTCCCTGGAAGTATTAACATTTAGACATGTTCAAGAGTTCTGAAAAGCTAAATGGGATAAAGTTATACCCAAATTTAGTGCATTTTGAAATACCTCATATCTCATGACCTTGACCTTTGACCTTCAAGGTCACACAATCATTGAACACTTTTTATTGAGTATAACAATCATGTATTGATTAAAAGTGTTCATAGTTAAAATTAAGCATTTTCGCTAAAACATGCTTACGTCATGACCTTGCTGTGACCTTGACCTTTGACGGATTGTAGCCAAAACCTTTTCAAAATTTTTTACTTTTCCAAGGATGATATATTCCAAGTTAGAGCTTCATAGCACAAAAACTTTTCAAGTTATCGCGTTTACAAGGAATTCTTAGAGTGAATACATATCTCGTGACCTTGACCTTTGACCTTGAAAGTGAACGTGTCAAAATCGTTCCCCCGAGGTATGAGTAATAAGGTATGAATAAGAGTTCTGGAAAGCTTAGTGGAAAAAAGTTATAGCTAGTAGTACGAGTGCGGCGGCGGCGATGGAAACTTCACAAAAACTGATAGCAGCCCCGTCCTTAGACGGGGCTGCTAATGATCTAGGTCTATGTAACATCACTAATTGACCTTAAATTACACTTGTGATGTCAACCTATTGTTGTCTCGCTCCATTATTTTTCAGTTATGGAGCGTTATATTTTACATCTAGTTTTTCACTTGAATTTTCAATTATTTGAGATGTTTTAGGTTATGTTTTTGAATAGGCATTAAAGCCACAAAAGCACAAAGTCAAGCTCTCATAAGATATCATAACCTGATATAAATGTAAAGATTTAAACGAAGAATGAACGGTACCTGCAGCTGCCATATGTTCGCTTGTTCTGATTGGCTGGAAACCGACAAACGGAATTTGCATGGAGAATATGAGGCCCACGATGTAGAAACTAGTGTATGCTGTCAACAGAGAGGAGAATGAAATGAGTAAAATGAAGGACAGTGATTGGGAAAGGCAGGGGCCATGGGCCATTTTGCACATTGAATGAAAAAATGGCCCATTAAAATTTTGAAGTTTACTAATGATATAACATGCAATTGCCCATTTGAAATTCAGAAAATTACCAAAAAAGCCTATAAATGGCCCATTGTCAAAGACGTCTTTCCCAATCCCTGGAAGGATGAATGTCCTCATTCATAAGAGCCTCATATACTATTTACACTTTGTTAAAATCATAAACAAATGACTATATAGCACATACCTACCTGAGTTTACATCAACTACAAGAAACTTTAACAACATATTGTTTCTGATGATCTCTTACTCAAACAGTATTTGAAACACTTTTGAAAAGAGCTTTTATAACACTCCTTTTCAAACAGCTATTACATAAAATGAATCAGTTTAGCTGTGACGATAAATTGTAGTCAATGATAATTTGAATTAAAAGATTTTCATTATTCAAAATCCCAGTTGTGTAGAATGACTGACCTGTATAAATGTGTGTGTACTGTAGAATGACTGACCTGTATAAATGCGTGTGTACTGTAGAATGACTGACCTGTATAAATGCGTGTAGAGTATCTGCCCATTAGCAGCAGCACAAAGACGTGGAGAGGAATCAGGTTGATGATAAAAACGTAGCCTCCCCACGCGGACACCTACAAGATGATTATACCAGCATGTCAGATAGGTGAGATTCAACTTAGCATTGCTTCATGGCAAGATGAGATTGACCGATCCTCAAACAGCAACAGCACTGTCATGTACCCGGTAGGGAGTGGACATACAAAGACGACAGCCGGATCACATAAACAAAGGTAGGTGTCTGCTCAGTCTAAGTAAACCTAGACTCAAATATTATTTGTTTCACTCCGATACTGAGTCTAGAAAGGCCTAGTAGAGGGTCGCGTCAGCCGACCTTTCTGCGACCTATGAGCCTTCAACGTTATATGTGCGAAGACAGACTATTGTGGCTTGGTAAGATGAGTTCTGATTGGTCAATTCAATACGTGGGCTGACGCGACCCTCTACTAGGCCTTTCTAGACTCTGTATAGGAGTGAAACGGATAATATTGAGTCTAGATTTACTTAGACTGGGAAATGTATTTGATGATGTCAGCATTTAGGAAGCATTCTGTAAATTTAGTGCTCATTTCTCCTAATCACCAAGGTGTAAAGCACAAAGCAGACACCTAACTTTGTTTATGTGATCCTTGCCCTCTTAGTTTGTACACTCCCTACCGGGTACATGACAGTGAACAGTGAGAGGTAACAAACTTCTTTTCAGGAAAAATATTTGTGAAGAAAAGAGGTGAGAAAAGGTCATACAAAATTAATCATTTCTAAACTTGGGGAAGTTCAAAATAAACACCATTTTAATTTCCTCCTAATTTTAATTTATGTTCTTAAACACTGCCAAAATGTCTTTCATTATATCTCTGTAAGATAGAATTGATAAACACTTGAATAAGGAGATAAGAAATTGGTGCATCCTTTATGTTAGAATGAAACAGTAGGTTTATGAATCCTCATCAGAAACATCACAAGAAATTTTAAGACCGTTCACGTATCTTTAACAATAGTTTTTACTTACCATATAAAAATAAGACAGGGCTGTACAAATACCCCAAAATAAAGTTCCAGTTTTTACTGCTTTTATCTGAAAAACAAATTAAGGTCAATTAATGGTTATTTTATCTGTTCAATAAGTTACAAATTATAAACTTCAATAAATTATTTAAAACTATTAATATTTGAAAACAGTGGAGGTTCATGAAGATAAGAAATGGAAAATGACATAACTAGTGTGTCATTAATGATTTGAATATATTTTCAAAATCTTGATTAACAACAAGTGTAACTAATGACGTACCCATAAATAATACGTGAACATGAGAGCGAATATGGCTATGCCCTCGTTGTCGTAACTGCCGGCAACAGACCTGCTGATGTAACCAGGAACTGGAACACAAAACAAAATATCAATTAGTATAATTAATTGCAGAAATGTTATGATTATTTCTTTTGCTAAAATAAACATGAATATATAGGATCAATGTTTGTTGCAATACATTGACAGCTTTTCAAATGTTTCAATGCTTCACAACCAGACAGATATACTCCTAATATTAATGTTTTACTGTAAACATTGGGGAGAACCTCTGGAAATAATTTATCACTCATCCCTCTGCAGGTGGAAAAGTTCTTTACAGAAGATGATGGGATTTGAACCACATAACCAAAGCATAAGAAAGTACTACATTTCCAAGATGATAAGGCATCTTTTGAGTAGTTTGTTTAACCCAAACTCAGACGCCCTTTACCACATGTTGAAGAGTTCTTACAGCAGATTGTATGTGAGCCTTAGACAAACAAACTTCAAGTTCAAAAGCCGAACAAGAACTTACATCGCAAGCATGATTCTAAGTAGTCTGTAGGACCTACCAAGAGGTTAAAAGCAGGCTGCAAACAATCAGAAAAAGTTACCAAGCCTAAATTTGGCTTCCAGTGAGAAAGTTGCAGTTTAACAGCAGTTAGACAATATTTTAGCCATCATTTCCTATGACGCAAAGTCTGACAAGCATTGTATCTCCCATACCTAGTTTGTGTATCTCTTGTATGTTGAAGACATCTCTTCAGCTGATGGTGTGCAAGTCTTAGATCAAAGTTCTCATTTACTGATTGCCTAAATATATCTCCTAGGTTTACCATTCAACTATGATTCACATTGTAAGTGGACCCACCTATAGCTATGAAGCAGGCTGCAAACAGACCGGCCCCCGCGCTCCATACCTCCTTGGTGAAGAAATACACAGCCAGCGCTGTAAGGCCACTGCAACACAAACTCTAACTGTTAGCTTCATACAAGTGCAGTCTAAGTAACCAAGCTTCAATAATACCCGTTTCACTCCGATATCGAGTCTAGCGAGATGTAGTAGCGAGTGACGTCAGCCAACCTTTCGCCGGCCTATGACCCTCTAACGTTATCTGTTAACGTTATCCCAACTCAGTGTTAAAATTCTAAGCACCAAAGACAAAGATGTTATTTAGCGACATTTTATAATAGTTTTACTTATGAAGATAGCGCCTAGTCTAAGTCTCAATAAACTTTCTCGTAACTTACCTTGCATATTGTGAAGATGAACATGTAATGAATTAAGGGAAAGTAAATTGCCATGAAAATGATACATTTTTTTTAAAAATAAAGAAACGTAAAAGGTAACTGCGTAACACTGACATGGTTAAGTTGTTAGCATCAAATGGTAAATGATGAATATGCTGTGCACAAAACAAAGACATACAGAGCGAAGAGGTTATTGAGCGTTATCAGTGTCTTCACCGGAAAATGCAGACAGACAGAATGACGTACCTAAAAATGGGTGCAAGGAACACGCAGATGTCCTTGATGTGTACTGGGATGTTGAGGGCGTTGAGAACCCAGTGAATGGAGCCGGACGTCACCATCAGCCCGGGGTAAACCTGCATAGCACCAACATCATACATAGGTAAATAATAATTATAAGGTAGAAGAGCTAGCCATATTTGGAAAGAAACTACAATGAACTATGACTTCTTTTTTTTTTTACATATTTATTTCCCAAAATGAAGAAACCGATTGATTGTATGATTTTTTATATATCTATCCTCATCACTCAAATTGATTGTGCTAATTAATATGGCTGTGTATTGCCCTGATTATTTAATTTTGTATTTTGCAATAGATTAGCACTGTATATATATACACAGTGTATCGGGATATGTATTGCAATATTTTGCAAATGGAAAAGAAACACATCAAATTGAAGACATACGATAGACATGCTGAACTAGTTTAATGAAAAGTTTAGATTGTTCTCATATGGAAGTTTCCCATTAATTCAATACAAGACTCAATTTACTCAATTGATAATGTGGTTATTGGTCATTTTATTGAACTGTTAAAGATAGGACTACAGTTGTGTAGTTAAATGTAGTTTAGTTAATATCAAATATTTACAGTAGGCTACTAGGCTGTATAATGAAACTCTGCCTTCATCCAAGCACCTGCCACCACAAGCTGTTTGATACAATGCAGTATATCCTTTAACGTATCACTAACGGATGTAGCACATAGATGCATGAATAGTGCTAGATAACCTCTACTGGACTTCCAATTGCCTCATTAATATCTGGTATAAAACCTGCATAATTGATATTTTTTACATAATCATCATAATGTCAGCATTAGGGCTGTAACGATTCATCGATACCTACGATACAATCGTAGCTTGGGAAATCTTGATTATTGTATCGTGAGCTTCCTGTATTGTGATACACTAAAAATAGATTTCACTTACTTAAGAATGAAAAGAAAAACTATGTGAACACTAAAAACCAGCTAGTGTTGTCATTGTTGTGCAGTAACTGTAACTACAGTAAGCATGAAGCAATCTGATTCATAAATAACTGTTTTTGAAGAAAAAAATCGTTTTAATCTTTGATTTTTGATCATATCATAATACAAAATTTCCACCATCTTGAATATTTCACAAAATATGCACAAAGTTATACTTAAACAATGTATCGTGATACATTCTGTATTGCCTGTCTGTATCGTGATACATATCGAATCGAGAGATTTCCCATGATACTCAGCCCTAGTCAGCATTGCAATTACCGGTATATTCAATTAATTGCTACACCAAATGGAAATTTTACAAAAACAATTTAAAACTGCACTTTCCCTATTTCACACATTATCTGATTTGCCCCCTTGATAGTTAAGAAATGTGTAAGTAAAGTTCACTAGCAAAAGTGCAAAGAATTAGTCAACATTGGATCTTGAACAATTCCTGTGTTGATAAAGATCAACAGGCATTCCACGCACTACTAAAGGACAAAGAGCAATCAAAGTTTTTACTTTATTCTTTCTCCTCTGTTTCCTCAATATGATGGATGGCCTTATATCGACGAGAAATAAAAACAGCATCAAATTGGCTCTTTAGGTTCTTTTTGTTGGATTGATATTCTAAATTACAAATGTAATTATTGCAAGCTGTCAGAGTCATCAATTACATCTGCAATTGGGAATATTTTGCAAAAAATAAACCATGACCATGAATAATAAGTACCTCCCATTAAGGTGTTGTAAATTGTTGAATACTACCAATACAAATCATGGCTAAAAATTAATGTATTCTTCATATTTTAATTGTCTCACAATGTCAGTTTTATTGCTTTTCAATAGCACTGCTTGAAATAAAAATCACAAGAAGAAAAAGGCACAACTTCACATAATGATTGATCAGTATACAAAGTTCATGCTCAAAAACCAAATATTGAGGTTCCATTTCTTTGGAAACTGACCAAACCTCATAAAGCAAAGAACTTTTAATCCCAAAAAGGCACATCTATACATAATGATCGATCCATTTACCGGTACCAAATTTCATAGAGCTTTGTTCTACAGTTTGTGACTTCTGTGCCAGAAACGATATAAGAACAATGAGACGGACGGAGACCATTTCATAATCGACTGTTGTTTCGATTGTTGTTTGAGTACATGATTTGATATCACAAGAACACCTGTATATGTTCTGAAAATTCCTACTGATTATTTCATTCATGATGAAATATAATCATTTAAAGTCAGGAAACCATAAGCATCACAAATATGAGGAAACACCCCATTACGAATACCATGGATCTGAATGTAAAAATGTATGAGAAGAGCAAGAATGTATGAAGCGTACCGTTCCTCCGACAATACGACCAAGTGGGTACCAGGCTCGGTCATCAAACCAGTTGAGGAAGTTGTAGAAGCCATTGGTAACCATGTAATGGGTGGACCGGTAGTTGAACCTGAAACACACATGGTCAATGAGTCTGTGAGATACACGTAGGCGTTGAGGTAGGTTTGGGTTAGGTGAGGTAATGTGAGGTTAACAGAGGTTAGGTTTGGGTTAGGTGAGGTAATGTGAGCTTAACAGAGGTTAGGTTTGGGTTAGGTGAGGTAATGTGAGGTGAACAGCGGTTAGGTTTGGGTTAGGTGAGGTAATGTGAGGTTAACAGAGGTTAGGTTTGGGTTAGGTGAGGTAATGTGAGGTTAACAGAGGTTAGGTTTGGATTGGTGAGGTAATGTGAGGTTAACAGAGGTTAGGTTTGGGTTAGGTGAGGTAATGTGAGGTTAACAGCGGTAAGGTTTGGGTTAGGTGAAGTAATGTGAGGTGAACAGAGGTTAGGTTTGGATTGGTGAGGTAATGTGAGGTTAACAGAGGTTAGGTTTGGGTTAGGTGAGGTAATGTGAGGTTAACAGCGGTAAGGTTTGGGTTAGGTGAAGTAATGTGAGGTTAACAGAGGTAGGTTTGGGTTAGGTGAGGTAATGTGAGGTTAACAGAGGTTAGGTTTGGATTGGTGAGGTTAGGTAATTTGAGGCAAGTTGAGATTAGGTGAGATAATGTGAGGTGAGGCGAGATGAAGTAAGGTGAGCAGAGGTGGAATGAGGGAAGCAGAGGCTAGATTGAGGTGAGCAGAGGTGAGGTGAGGTTAGGTAATGTGAGATGAGGTTAGCCTGGTTAGGTCAGGTCAGGCGGGCAGAGGGGAGGTGAAGACAAAAGAGGTTAGGAGAGGTAAGGGTTGGCGAGGTTTGGTAATGTGAGGTCAGGTGAGGTGAGATGAGCAAAGGTGAGGTGAGGTGAGGTGAGGAATAGAGGGTTGGCAAAGTTAGGAAAAGTGAGGAGAGGAGAGATTTGGTAAGGTTAGGTATTGTGAGGTGAGATGAGGTTAGGTGAGAGTTAGGTAAAGTGGGGTGAGGTAGGGGTTGGCTAGTGACGCAAAAAAGAATATATTTTGAATAATCAATGACTTCAACAGTGCGATTCGCATTTTTTCAACTTTCTTGAGTTTTCTTGTTTTGATGATAAAAATCCTCAGCTGTCTAACCTTGTTATACTGCTTTGTCTTGGTTCGATTTAAAGAGAGCAGTGATGCACAAGCACTTGCCTCAATGAAATAACACTATCAACTGATGTAAAGTGACTCAAAAACATGCTCATGATTTGTAAACCTAGAGCAAACATTGTAACAGATCAGAAATGTTTTTTTTTTAAATTTTAGCTGCATTAAAATTTAAATAGAAAACAACATCTGGTTCTATGTTCAGCATGCTCTTTTCAGACAAATGGCAAATCATTTAGAAACTTAGCTTGCCATCAATCACTGTCTGAACTGTTATTGGTTTTGATTCTCTACTGGGAATAACAACATAAAGAGAACAACTCGACCATTAACCTTTCTTTACCACCACTAAATCAGGTCAAAGATCTTGATTGATAAGATAAGCCATTCTTATAATAAATAATGAAAAGTAACTGGAACAATCTTTGCAGATCTTAAACTTAATGAACAATGTATATAGTATTAGTGAATCAGACAGGATTTCTAACATATTCATCACTTTTACCTAAAAAAATATTTATTTTTATATAATATTTTAAACATCTTGAGTTGTGACAAACCGTAACAATTTTGTGGGTTCTCCAATCTCCATGTTAAATATTATAAAATTCATCAATATCTTAATCCAACTGCAACTCTACATATAACCAATAGTTGACAAGAAATCAGCAATGAATTGATATTGTGACATTTGAAAATGACTCCTAGATCAATATAATAAATCCTAACGAGATTAGCGGCCTTCCCTTAGACACTGCTAGCCCCATGGGATAGATGGCATTGACCGGTTAACGACTAGAATACTGTGGAATACAGGTGAACATTCACTGGAAAGTACTTTTTCATTGTCAATACCATGATTGATCACTAGAAACCCAACAACGCATAGAGTTAATTCACTTCCCATTCAACCATAGTTCCAATCAGTCAAGTGACTCTTCACATCATGCATAATGTATTGTAGTCTTTGTTGCTTAAATTCATAGGTTCAATGACATAATTCATCTATTGTGTTTATCAAGTAATCAATGACTGACATCAATATGCATCATATTCAGTCATAAATTTACCCCAGAGTCTGCTTCAAATACTTGCAAACTTTTGAAAGGACTCATAAAAACTTAAGCTGTGAGTCACAGGATGCAAGGTTTTTTATGACACATTGAAGGGCTCGTTTATAAACGGCAAGGACTAGCAAGACATTATGCTTGCAAGTTCCTGAACTCAGCAGGTCATACTTGTAGATTGATCACTGTATTCAATACTAACATTATTGATATTGTCTCACATTAGTTTCTGCAATATTTGAATTCTTTGTTGAAAATATTACCCAGTTTTACGAGCATTGAGATGAATCAGTACAGTTTATTCCTGTGCTCTGAGATCTTTACTTAGTTTGATGAAATAGGACTAATATTATCTTGAAATATTTTCAAAGCATAACAATCCTTACATTACCGTGAAGGAACAGAGACTTTTTCTTACAGGCAACATTATTTCATGAATAGATATTGGTGCGCTCCTTCTGATTATAACTACAAAATCTACATTGAGTTCAGATTTACAATAAGACCATTGACACAAAAGTATAAATATATCAATTATTACAATTAACATTGCAATTTACATAACATCTTATTTGTTATAATAAAATAGACCATAATTCTACAACTCTTTAGCCTGATTGTAACTAAAATAAATGCAAATATTTCAAAATTGCAATGTAATAAATTGTTGCCATAAGTATTCTTCATTTGGCCGAGAAATTGCATTGGCAATACATCTAGATAAAGGTCACAAAGTCAGCACAATACGGTTGTGAAATCAGGGATCGAAATTAGACCTATTGGGGGTACTAGCCATTCGGACTAGTGATTTCCGGAGAGCAC
This sequence comes from Steromphala cineraria, assembly GCA_916613615.1. Taxonomy (NCBI): domain Eukaryota; kingdom Metazoa; phylum Mollusca; class Gastropoda; order Trochida; family Trochidae; genus Steromphala; species Steromphala cineraria. The sequence goes on from OU744729.1 coordinate 4,446,805, forward strand.
AGTTCAACGGCATTCTGACTAGCCAAATACACCCATATAATCGTATTTTCTGTAAATTCAACTAGTCCTTCAGGCTACCAGTCATTGCACATTACTAGCCCAGCATCTTTTGCACTAGCCATGGGCTACCAGGCTAGTGCTTATTTCAAACCCTGGAAATGCCTGGGAAAATTCATTCATTAAATCTATTTTAGAAGTGACAAACACCTCTCCTGAACAGGGATTGGGAAAGAAGTTAACAGTGGACCATGTTTAGACTTTTCTGTATTTTCGGCATTTTTAAAGAGGCCATTGCTTTTATATCAATAGAAAACTTTAAAACCTAATAGGGCAATTTTTTCATTCAATGTGCCAAATGGCCAATGGCATCTGCCTTTCCGAATTCCTGCCTGAAATCTATCAATAGTTTATGTCTGATATCCAGTGCATGTTCTAACATTTTAGTTAACATAACATGCATGAATCACTGGGCAACTTTGCTGAAACAAGGGGAAGTAACTCTTAATGAAACTGCTTTTCTAAGGCTGTTATTCCAGTTGAAATCCTTAGACCCAGACTGAACGGCAATTGTTTGCGAAGGTAGAGTTAATGAATTTGGTATCAAAATATGAAAACGTATTCTATCGATTAAACATTTATTTTAATGATAAATGGGTCACACTATGTCAAAGTGGTTCATTTTATGCAGGGAAATTGAAGTAAATTTGGTACAATAATCCATGTACAATAATTGTTTGCTGCATATAGCGCATATGGTACTTTTTAGTCGAAACACATGATGAAAACAATTCGACAAACTTCAAATACCAACGCATTGTTGAAATATAACTGTAATAGATTTAACCGCTGTTGTGTTGTGAACAAATTTTCCATCGGGCTCTTTAAACATACGACGACTTTATCAATGATTGGCAAATGATCTAGGATTTGCTTGAAATGTATGGAGTTAAAAGACAATAGTTCCTCTTTATATCTTATGTGGATTGATTTGGATGCCAAGTTAATTTGATAGCTTTGTTGCATCTATAAAACCCCCCATTATTATGATAAAAGCATATATATATTGTTGCATATGATAGTTCGTAAAGATGTTTTGAAAAAATATCTCACTGATGCATATTAGCAAATGCAAATAAAAAAACAACCTATAAGCTCTTATTGTAAATATTTGTTTATGAAAAATAACATTCAAAGAGAACAACAGATACTGAAGATATGCAACAAAACTTATAACACAAAACACGCCATAATTAAGTGGCACATTTCAAAATGATATATTTTTTAAATGCAAAAGTGTTATTAATCACAGAAAACATGTGACGGATATATTTGGAATTTGCATTACAATTATGTATAACAATGAGTGAAAACGGAAGTTGTCTTCAGAAAAACATTGAACATTTGTGCTCCTTGCGAGTTGGGAAGCATCACTTCCCTGACTTACCATGGATCGAATTCATGGATTATGCTTTCAAATCGAATGACAGCGAACAGTCTAGAACTAAATCCACCGAGCCATGCAAGGGCTAGAATAAAGAATGTAAGTAAACTTTTCCAGCCACCGGGGTTCCACATGTCTGTTTTGCCGGTGTCCGCCATCTTGCAATTTTCCAACACGTCACATGCTCGCCGACCAATCAAAACACGGCACGCAGATGGCCTATGTAATATACAGAGATTTGCAAACGAAGTTTGGATTAATTATTACTCCCGCGGCGAAAATACCAAGTTAATTGACGATTTCACACTAATTAACCCTCTGTGTATTTTCTCAGATGAGTAATTCATCAAATGTTATCTATAAATAGCATTCCTTATTTTGAACGACTATGTTTAATCGCACACAAAAACGCAAACATGTTTCTATATCCTTAGGCCTATATAGTAATTAACAATATCAAATTATTTTGGATTATTATTTATGTGTTTATATTGAACATATTTATCGAGATACCTAAGCAAAGTCGTGATCATGAGATGTATAACTTAATGCTGTCATTTTACTAAGCTTTGAACCTTTTTTATAGCACTCTGATAGATATATAGGCCTATACCTATGCTATAGGCGAGTGTTTAACACCGAATTCGTGTTTATCTAAATTATCAGGTTATTGATAAGTGTTTTCATTATTACATCTGTGTTCATCTTTCGGGTGATCTTTCTACATGCATACGTTGATCAACAGAATGAAGGTTGAAGAATACTAAATGGACAATTTCATGCTTCTTCATGCCAAAGGTTTTCAACGGTGCTATTTGATATTGAATATTTTATTTCATTCAATACTCTGTATTACTTTTGAGGGGAAGCGTTGTGTAATCTATAACATAAGTTATTTGAAAAATGTGAACGTTTTCAGGGTAACTCAGAAAGTGCTCAATGCAACACCGCATTAATCCGCATGAACTACAATATCGGCAATATTTGGCATATATGGACTTCCGAATCTGCATGCATGAAGACCGAAAACGGTGGCCGCTCTGCTTAACGCAGCAATGTTCATAGTGGAGGCCTACTGCATGCATGAACATTTGATCGAGAAATTGGCTTGGATAGGCCAATAGGCGAATATAGTTTCTTTCGTTCTAAAGGAAGGATATGCAATATGTTTTTTTTAATTAAAAGACCTCCTGACTGGTGGAAGAGAGCCCATCGTGCAAATGACCCATCCGAAGTTTACCATTTTTCATATATGCTATCATATGCTAATACAAAGTTTCTTCGAGTAAAAAATCAATTCTCATATGTTCATTTATACGATATTGCGTTTTGAGAAGAATGATGGATTTGTATTGATATATTTACTGTTATGTTCGTTTCGTAAGCTTGTGTTACAACAGGCCATATAAATATATATAGAGACGAAAGCAATTTGTCCTCCCGTCACGAAATGTCTCTTTCCTTTTTTAATCTGTCTAACGTTATACACTGATTTCTCGCGAACACTTATGATAAAATTTGTTTATTTTTTTTGTTTATAAACATTCCTCTTTCGTTTATTCGGTTTTATGTTTCAAATGGTTTGCGCTGTAGTGACAAGTTGACCTTAATAAGCAAACATAAATTGAGAATCTCTCAATTAATAATAAGTATAAGACCATCTATGATTTACAAAAAATAGAGACATTGGCCCTGTAGCTCATCTAGCTTCATATCAATTTGCTCAGGGTGTGGCAAATGTGGTTCCCCCCTTAGAATAGGCCACAGGGTCACCGATTTCTTATCTAACTTAGGAGTCTGTAGACAAGGTTTCAGCTTTCTAGGCCTTAAGATTCTGGGGGAAAACATGAGAAATGTTTGTTTAAGGTTGGCCCTTATAAGGGGGCCACAGGGTCACCAAAAGTATAAATTATATTCCTCACTAGTCAAGGAGTATGTACACAAGGTTTCTGCTTTTGGGCCTTCATCTGCTTGAGAGAAAAATGAAAATATGTTTTAAGGACGTGGCCCCTGTGGCTCTTATTAGGGGCCAAAGGGCCACCAAAACTGCAATTTATAATCCTCACTAGGCAGGGAGTCTGTACAGCTTTCTAGGCCTTATGATTCTGGAGAAGAAGATGAAAATATTTTTTTCGGGCGTGGCCCTGTGGTCCTTTCTAGCGGTCGCAGGCCCACCAAAGCTACATTTTTAATCCTCACTAGTCAAGGAGTATGTACACAAAGTTTCAGCTTTCTAGGCCTTATGCTTCTGGAGATGAAGTCGAAAATGCACAAAGTTTACTGACGGACGGACGGACGGACAGACGCCGGAACCATGTCATGCCATCCGCCCATCGGGCCTTGATGAGCTGGTTTGATTGATAATGGGAAGAGTGATGGACGTTCCATCTTCCTTCATAAACCATTAAAAGGAATAATGCATGATATATATATATATACTCATAAAAGACATTACATATATGTCAGAAAAATGTCCACTGGTTGTTATAAGTTTAGAATACACATGAATGAATCTCAACGAAAACCGATAACAGATGTTCGTTCCAAATTGCTTTCTTTTTATAACCTATTGTGTTCGATTGATATTGATATGAATGTATAGGCTTCCGGTTGTTTATATAAAGACATGTAGGTTGCAACAAATATGCTCATTGCCTTGTAGAAAAAATAGATCTCTTAATTTTTTTAAGAAATCTGCATTTTCACTGACTATTTATTGGCAAGTTTATTTTTTAAACGCCACTGTTGAAGATGATAGCAATGGAAAAGATGAAAGATAATTTTACTAGTTTATTTCATGATTGCGACCTTCGGAGATTTTAAAGATATCATTCTGCGTTTAAACACAATATCCTTTAGCGATGTCGCTTTGTCGCTTATTTCCTCTTTTTGAAATATCTTGTTCAGATGCTTTAATGTTTAGCGTTGTTTATCATTTTAATATAAAGAAACAGAAAACCTAAACGTACGCATGCAGGGTTTCTGAATCACTCAACTCGAACTTAGTTTTAAAAAATGTCACTGAACGAATATAGATAAACATAATTGTCATCGGCCCATATACATGTATAACTTACTTAATTGTAGGATCGATCAGGACAATTATTTTATAGATAATCAACTTCTTTTTCCAACCCTAGGATTCCAATTAAATAAGTTAATTACAGTAATCAATCAACATTGATAATGTCATACCATGAAATAACAGTGATATAGGACCTTGATTAAGTATTGGTTAGATCTGTCTTGTTTCCTTTAGGGCTACATCCACGTTTGCCTGTATACAGACTACAGGTCAATGTAAAAAAGTTGTTGTTCTTTGTTTAATGGTATAACCAGCTTACAATACTAGAATTTAACGGCTAGTTATATGTACATGTGCATGGAAACAAAAATGGACAAGGGGGAACATGTCTCGCATAGTTTAAATAGTCGAGTGACAAAGGTTGGATATATCTTGAAAATTATTCTTCCACAAACTCTTACTTTTGATATGCGTACCACCTTGGCGAGGTTTGTTGATAAATTTGTCACATATCTGCTAGGAAAAATATTTAGCAAAAGTAAAAAAGTGTGTACACAGCAAGAAACGTTCAAAGTGTACAACCAAATTGTATATTTATCTTTTTGCATTTACTAACGGAAATAAATCTTGGGCTTCAAACATATTTCAATAATCGATTTCAAGTAGTAGGAAAGCCCTGTAACCCCCATCCTGTGAACCAGGGGACTATTTCGAAGCGAAGCGAGAGAAATACAGTCGCCTGGTTTACAGGATGTGTAACCCCAAAACCACAATCTAACCAAGAAACTGCACTTCATTATTTTGATTTAACTTAACCTCTTGATAAAGTCTAGTTTGGGATTACATTTTACAACCCATTCTCTCTGAAGCTCCCTATTAAAATTGTTTCAGAGAATGAGAGTCTATAAAACCTCGCCATGTTTGTTAAGCTGTTGATACACCGAATGTCCCACTTCTTTACCGCCAGTATATTGAACTAGGCCCTCAACCGAACCAAGGCTATCTCAGCAGTCCACATATACCAATATATATTAATTCATTAATATAATAAAAATTGATAGTAAAAGTATAAATATATTTATAAATATCATATTTCCAATATTTACATTGCCGTTATAATCCTAAATAACATTTGTTAAACAAACTGTTTCATTTTATTCGTTTTAATTAAAGTCTCTTTACAGCCTTTTAAAATATGTTTTCTAATTCTTTGTATTTGCGTATCGTAGGACAGGAAAATACACGTTTTGTCACTTGTAACAATACTTCAAATCTCTTGTACTTGAATACAATTTAAATGATTGAAAAAAAAACAAGGACGTTCAATTTGAGATTTTGAATTTATTTGTTAATTAATAACAATGCAATAAATACTACGTTCATATCATTTTATGTTTTTGATGATATTATATCATGCAAGAAAACATTCATGATGAACAAGCCAATGATATGTGCACCCAACACCGACATTTTTGTTAAACATGAATTGTTCTTTTTTTGTATTAACAATCAAACAGTTGTTTTCTTCCATTAATCAAATAGTTGTTTTCTTTAAGCTAAAACAACAAACAACAGCAATATTGCCCTCACTGGGATACCGCTTGTTGTTTGACTAGTTTACTACTTGCACTAAAACAAGTCATAAATTATAACTCGGTGAGGATGTGGGTAAACGGTTAAAAGGAGACAATTGCCCTAGTAGCTCTTGATTTTGTTGGATGCCTTGTGATTAGCTAACTGAATTGATAGAACATGCGATTGTGCGGGCTATGATTAGACCGTTGTGCGAGTTTTTATCCGCGAGGAGAGAAAATATTTTTAAAGTTTTATTCACCGAAAGACGATCGATATCGAGACTGTTTTTGTAGTAAAATTTGTATTAAAGCTCCATTATTCCCTTCTGTGACTCAGGCAAAAATACGTAATAATGAAGAATCTGCAGTGATTTGGTTCTTTCATTGGAAAGATCAGACAGATCAGCATAGCATTTAACAACCATCAAGCCAAATTCTAGATTAATCATTAAAGGCTCAATTGCACACCCCTTTCCCTTATAATGAAAATACGCTGTCATAACCGAAAGTCTTAAGAGCAACAACCTCTTGGGAAGCTTAGTAACAAAGTCTCTTTGGAAGCTATCATAGCTGTTATTGAAAATATCGATCCATGTAGTTCCCAAAATCTAATTGAAGCGCAAATCTGAAATAATGAAACTTTATATAAAAATCTGCATGAACTAAAGTTCCCAGTGTCAAATACCAAGGCAAAAATTAATAAAGTATTATACCATTATTGACCATCAGTCTATTTATTTTATGCTCACAGATGATGTTTACACTTTATTTGTTTCTTTTTCTTCCTACTCTGAAAACATTTACTAACACACATATTCCAATGCTTTGGACATTCTGAAGGTAAAAAGCTATCAGTGTTGTTGGGCTGATAATTCCCTACTGACAAATCTTGAGGTGACGAAGGCTTAGAAAGCTTTTAAAGCCCAATTACTAAATCATCAATATCACATCAGCCACTTAGACAAAATCCACGGATACAAGGTCGATGTTCAGAGGAACACAGTATGCTGTGTGATGGGTTCAGAATGGTTGCTTATGAGGTGAGAAAATTCCCGGGAAGATATGAGCCAGAGAGCCGACCATGAGTTTCCGGTCAGGCTCAGAGTTGTTGTTGTTGAGGCTTGTTGAGGAACCTATCCTGGCTCTCCTAGCAGCAATGGCTGCCTTCAAGGCGTCTCCGTGACTCAACTGGCGGGCTGGAGCTTTGTTCCGTGGTGTGGCTTTGAGGACAGCTCGAGGTGCAGGGGAGACGCCGACTGACGGCGGGGGAGGGGGAGGAGGAAGTCCCGTCGGTGGAGGAGGAGGAGGTGGTGGGTTGATCGGAGGTGGAGGGGCAAACCTTGGTTGTGGGAGTACTGGTGGGGCTAGCGTGGGTTGTGGAGGGATTGGTGGGGCTAGCGTAGGTTGTGGAGAGATTTGTGGGACTTGTGTGGGTTGTGGAGGGACGGGTGGGGCTAACGCGTGTAGTGGAGGTACTGGTGGGGCTAGCGTGGGATTTGGGGGGACGGGTGGTGCTTGCGTGGGTTGTGTAGGGACTGAAGAGATGAGAGGTGGTGGAGGTGCTCCTGTAGTCACTAATGGAGGAGGTTGTGGTTGTGCTGGCGCCATCGGAGCCGATAGTGGAGGTGGGGCAGGTGGTGCTGAATTCAATGGCGGTGGTGCTGAGATAGGGTGGGGTTGGCCTTGCGTAAACGGAGACGATACCGGAGGTTGGGTAGGTGGAGCTAAATTCAAAGATGGTGGTAGGCCTGGAGCGTTTGGCACTAACTGGGGTGGAGCAGGTGGGGCTGATGATACCAGTGGAGGTGGTGCTGATATATGTTCTGGTAGCCTAAATGAAGTCGTTGACTGAGGTGGAGCATGTTGCGCTATTGAAAGTGATTGTGGAGGTGGAGCATTTAACGCGTGTTCTGCATGTTCAGGGTGACGAATTTGGGATTGTTTGTGGTAGCCTATTGGCGCATGTACAGGCTGACCCGGAACGGGTGGAGCGGGTGCCGGAATTATAGGAGGTGGGCTGAGCGGTAGCACCTTGACGGAGATCTTATGAGATGGATTCTTGCTCGGAGAGGGACGAAACATATTGTCAGAATGTACCGAAGAAGATAAAAGTCTCGTTCGAGATGTTGGGAGTATTCTAGCTGTGGGTCTAGATGACTTATGTTTCGGACTTTTTGATCGAGTTGACTCCTTGTTAAAACCGTCGCGTCTTCGATCATTGAAAAGTTCTTCATGAGTTGCCGCTCTATTACTATCAACTGGCAACTCTCGGCTCCCTCTACTGTCAGGGTGTTTTCTAGACTTCCTATGATGACGTCTCTCAGAGTTCTGTTCACATTTAGTCTTATTCCTCTCAGCCTTCGACTCGTCTCGCACCAATACACGCCCTGATAAGGACCTCCGTCTCCTCTGGGCTAACTCACTGATCACGCTGTCATTGTCGCTATCTTGGAGCAGGTTTCGCTTCAGGTCGCTGCCACTGGAGGTTTTACTCTGGAAAGACACCATTTTTAAAGTCAATTACTGTTTGTCGTTATTTTTAACAATCATTAAAAGTCGACCAAAACATTACTTTTAGACTGTAAAAAAATTGCATTGCATAAATCGTAATACACCCTCGAGGAATGACATTTGACTGGTTCTTGTTTGTATCTTTTTTATGATTCTCAAAAGTGTACATTTTTAATATACAGAAAGACCTTTTTCTCTAAATATAATGCGTAATGATTGTCAAGTCCCACCTTGCTACTTCGTCTTCGTTTCAAAAACTTGGTTCTCCTGCATACACTGTGAGAAAATGAAGCATTTTGAAAATAATTATATGAGTTTTTCCACATAATATTAAACCCATCTCAAGTATAAATGCAAACGTTATTTTAAATGAATGATATAAGACACGAGTATCATTTCTTTTCGACGACGTGCACGTCATGGCTGATTATTGCATTTGAGAAGAAATTTGCAAGAGGCATCGTTTGTCAGTTATTCAAATTATTGCAAGAAAGATTCCAAATAAAAATGCCCGCAAATACCATACAAATACTGACTTGGACGCCATCTTTTGGACATAAGAAAACACCTCTCTTCGTCTATCATCATACCAATTCCTTACCATTGAAAATGAGTCTTGCATTTCTTTTTTTTTATAAACATAATTTTGGAAAGTCAATTATGAGAGTAGACTTGAACTACACAAATTATTTTCAGAACTAGAATCATCCTAAGTTACTAACATTTCTGGTGTTGGAAATTGTCAATCAAAAGCTTTAGAAATTATTCATTTTACATAACTCAACACGATAAGCTTGTTCCAAATGGTACATTTCTTTTCCTCTAAAAATAACCAAAATAAAAAAGCCATGATGTTGAAAAACGAGAAAGTCATGAATATTTATTATAGTTTCATTTAGCCAATTCCAACAACTTTTAGGCGTTCTGGTCTCATGACGATATTTTACGAACGTTTTACTCACATGATAAAGACTGCGATGTGTAGGGCTAGAAAAAGCACAATCGCCCCAAGTCCTCCAAACACCAACAAAGCCAGGTGGTCCTTAACAAATGCTTCAACACCTGCCAACAAAATTAAATGCTTACACAAAAATCTATAACCAAAGTGTTAACACGATACTCAAATAAAACATAATAACATACAGTAAATCCTTCAATAATCGCCCGGCGATTATCAATTTCCATCACCTATTTGACCCGGCGATTATTCAAGGCAAGCCTTGATTATTTTAACGGCCATACTATGTGTCTTGTAGATGTATTTGGAGTCTAAAATGAAACAAACCCATCATCATCAGCATTTTTTGTTGTTGTGAACATTGAAATAAAGTCTCATTTATTGTTATGCATTTCATCAATATGTATATATGCCAGAAGTACTTAGAAAAGCTGATCTCAAAAGTTTGTTCACATTGCTAAATCTAACCCGGCGATTAATCAAGGCAGGCGATAACTTATTTCAATGAGGCCTTAGACCCGGCGTTGCTTCAATGCAGGCGATTGTTTAAGGCGGGCGATTGTGCAATGATTTACGGTATGTGTAACCAGAACTATGTGCATGTGATGAACTGTGATGTCCCCCGCCCGAACTTTTAATCAAATAAACATCAATCATCATGGAAAGACGTATGTTATAACTTTTGAGTTGTGAACATTTGAATATATAAATCGAAGGGTTTGATATGATCATTATGATGATTCAGGCCTAAAGAACAAGCAAAAATACTGATTCATTAGTAACCAAACTGCCAATGATTTGATGTTTTAAATGTCTATACCGGAAGATTGTGAAGATTCTGTTGCTTGGTTTTGGTCAAGGCTCATCACAGAGCTACTCCTGATAAATCTGGGTCTTGATCAGATCATGATTGATGAAAAACTTGGATTTCATCATTGGGTTTCCGAGGTATCCTAAAAACATGTGTACATTTTAGGGATGTTTTCACAATGAGTAAATGTATATGATTAAGGCTTAAATTAAACAACTTCATACACTAAACTGTAAAATGTACGAGACATTTTCAAATAAACACAGAACGTACAAAGCTACGTCAGTCTGGCGGCCATATTAGCAACAGGAGAAGCGCCACCTGTTATTAGAAAAAGGGAGATAACTCTGCTGCATTCTTCCTTTGCTCCAAAGGCCTATAATTTGGTTACAAGATCGAAACACATTCATGCTTAAATTTCCTTTGTTGTACACTCCTCTTTTCCCCTTCAATATTTGTATTTTCTAAAGGGATGTGGTATTTAAAGTTTTATTTTCTTGTCTTAAAATCATTAAACATACCGATTTCCTCGAATAGACGCCGGGTCTCGAATAGATGCCGGGGTCTCGAATAGAGGCCGGGGGTATGGCTGTTTTAGGTAAATGCACGCGGGGTCTCGAAAAGACGCCGGGTCTCGAATAAACGCCAGGTGATAAGTTGATTAATTAATGCTCCCGTAATCAGTTTTTGTGAAGTTTCCACCGCCGCCGCCGCACTCGTATTACTAGCTATAACTTTTTTCCACTATATAACACCCCGTGTGAACGTGTACGCCTTAGCATAATAATTATAATAATAATAATAACACTTTATTGTCCTCAGTAAATACATACATTGGAAATTTTGTTTGTGCCGAAGCACCCGGCAGCCACAGTGCAGCGCCAGTTAAATCGTTGTTCTGCCTTTACAATGCTGAGTGTCAAGCAAGACAGCAACAACTCCCAACTTTTAACGTCTTCTGGTATGACGCGACCGGGAATCGAACCCCGGTCTTCCGGGTGACGAGCGGACACTCTACCACTGAGCTACGCCCCCGGTAGTAAGAGCATGCTTGTAAGAGCGGAAGTGTATGCTTGTCAATGGCATAGCTGAGTTTTGTTTACGTTTTGAGTGTAGCTTTCTTCCAAATATCTCAAGAAATATGAAGATTTGGAAATAACTGTTCTATACTGTAAAAGAATATATGTTAAGTCAACTGTAAGCCAAAAATGGGATTTGAAGTGTCATGAATAAGTTAGCCGCGTTCAAAAACAGACGATAGAAAAAGATTTCTTCCGACAGTACAGTATTCATATACTGTTCTCTAAAAAAAACCCGAAGATTTATACAATCAATAAACATGAATGGAAACTATAATCATTTATGTTTATATTGTCAAAGCTTTAGTTACTTTCATCGTGTTGACTACGAGAAATTAGCCAATTGTCATCAGTACTAGCTCTGGTGCACATGTTGTTTGTGTACGCTTGTAAAGTAAGCAAAATTCATTGGCTCTTACAAGCGGAATTTAACTTTTCATCTTGATGGACTTGCATACGTTGTAACTGTAAATCTATGTGACAAAATTGAATGAAATTTGGCAATTACCTTCTTAAAGGATTAGGAAGTCATGTCCTAAAATGTGAACTTGTAATTATTTCTAGTTTCTATGTAAACAAACATTTTTCAACAGATTTGTGATATCTATCACGGCTAGTAACGATCATCACTGAACTGTTCAGCTATAAAAGCACATTTATTTCCATCACTTGGCCTGTGCATCGAGTAAGGCCTATTCTTTTACTAAATAAAGTATAACTACCCAATTCTCAGATTGAAGATAGCAAATTAGAAAAAAGTGTTGAACACATGGCCTCTGACAAAGCACTTTGCCAATGACAAGCGTACATTTTCGCTCTTACAAGCAGGCTGAGGCGTACACGTTCACACGGGGTGTATAAGCTTTCCTGAACTCTTATTCATAACTTACTACTCATATCTTGGGGGAACGATTTTGACACGTTCACTTTCAAGGTCAAGATCTATGTAATAACTCTAAGAATTCCTTGTAAACGCGATAACTTGAACAGTTTTTGTGCTATGAAGCTCTAACTTGGTAGGCTATATATCATCCTTAATTGGAAAGGTAATTTTTTTTTAAAGGTTTCGACTACAATCCGTCAAAGGTCAAGGTCACAGCAAGGTCATGACTTTAGCATGGTTTAGCGAAAATGCTTTATTCTAACTATGAACACTTTTAATCAATACATGATTGTTATACTCAATAAAAAGTGTTCAATGATTGTGTGACCTTGAAGGTCAATGGTCAAGGTCATGAGATATGAGTTATTGCAATATGCACCAAATTTGGGTATTACTTTATCCAATTTAGCTTTTCAGAACTCATGAACATTATAAATTGTTTGCTTTTCACGAGGGTAATACGGTCTGATGTACCATCTTTGTAGAAATGTTGCCCGAGCCGTAAGGCGAGGGCTGACATTTCTACAAAGATGGTACATTTGTGGAATTTCGACTTCTTCTCCAGAACCATAAGGCCTAGAAAGCTGAAACTTTGTGTACAGACTCCTTGGCTAGTGATGATTATAAATTGTAGCTTCGGTAGCCCTGTGACCCCAAATAAAGGCCACAGGGGTCACGCCTTAAAAACCTATTTTCATCTTCTTCTCCAGAACCATAAGGCCTAGAAAGCTGAAACTTTGTGTACAGACTCCTTGGCTAGTGAGGATTATAAATTGTAGCTTTGGTAGCCCTGTGAACCCAAATAAGGGCCACAGGGGTCAAGCCCTAACAACCTATTTTCATCTTCTTCTCCAGAACCATAAGGCCTAGAAAGCTGAAACTTTGTGTACAGACTCCTTGGCTAGTGAGGATTATAAATTGTAGCTTTGGTAGCCCTGTGAACCCACATAAGGGCCACAGGGGTCAAGCCCTAAAAACCAATGTTCATTTCCTTCTCCAGAACCATGAGGCCTAGAAAGCTGAAACTTTGTGTATAGCCTCTTTGAAGAGTGAGGATTATAAATTGTAGCTTTGGTGGCCCTGTGACCCCTAATAAGGGCCACAGGGGCCACACCTTAAAAACCTATTTTCATATTCTTCTCCAGAACCATGAGGCCTAGAAAGCTGAAACTTTGTATGCAGACTCCTTGACTGGTGAAGATTATAAATTGTAGCTTTGGTGGCCCTGTGACCCCTAATAAGGGTCACAGATGCCATGCCCTAAAAACCTATTTTCATCTTCTTCTCCAGAACAATGAGGCCTAGAAAGCTGAAACTTTTTGTATAGCCTCTTTGAAGAGTGAGGATTATAAATTGTAGCTTTGGTAGCCCTGTTGCCCCAAATAAGGGCCACAGGGGTCAAGCCCTAAAGACCAATGTTCATCTCCTTCTCCAGAACCATGAGGCCTAGAAAGCTGGAACTTTGTGTATAGCCTCTTTGAAGAGTGAGGATTATAAATTGTAGCTTTGGTGGCCCTGTGACCCCTAATAAGGGCCACAGGGGCCACACCTTAAACACCTATTTTCATCTTCTTCTCCAGAACCATGAGGCCTAGAAAGCTGAAACTTTGTATGCAGACTCCTTGACTGGTGAAGATTATAAATTGTAGCTTTGGTGGCCCTGTTGCCCCTAATAAAGGCAACAGGAACGTCCTTCAAATCTTTTTTCATATTCTTCTCCTGAAGTATAAGGCCTAGAAAACTTGTCGCCTATATACTTAATTTTATGATTGGTGCCCATGTGGCCTCTACAAAGGGGGAATCACATTGGCCACACTCTACAGCATAATTGATGATGAAGCCTGATGAGCTACAGAGCCAATGGCTCTATTTTTTAACTTGACCTCGTTTTCAAGGTCACTACGGGTCTTTGACCAGTTATACACGATATCTCATGAACCCCTTGCGTGAAGAGCCTTCAAATTAGGTATCAACGTCAAGGGCGGATACATGATGTTCGTTTGGTAGGAGTACCATTAGGCATTAGTGTAAAAGTACAAATATTGAAGTTATATATTTGCTTAAAAGCATATGTGAGTTAATATTTACAGAATTTAGGTTAGTGACATACACCTTTCTGTTTACTTTTATTATGAATGAGAAATACGAGTCTCAACATTTACCATATTTGGAAATCTCTTTGGAGGGTTGCGCAACCCCGCGTCCTCAGAATTCAAGGGAAATTACCCAGCCTCCAGTCGGTTTGATTGACCTTGATCTCATGTTCATGGTCACTACGATACTTGGGCCAGCTTTTAATTGCTCCCTCCATATATCGTCACCGTGTACCTTTAAAGGTGGTATCAGTCTAGTAGACACCAGAATTAACCTTATTCATAACTTCTAGGTTCATCAGTTAAGTTCATTCTAGAGTGCGTGTGAGGACGTGGCTACGTTTGTGACAACTACTTGTATTTGTATTATTCTGATATTGTTTCTTTGTTTTACTATTAATGTTACTATTTTCACTCTTCTAGCATGACTATTATACGTGATTAAATCTTCCCTTTCAAAAATTCATATATATTTTTTGTCAAGGCGAGTTGCTGAGTAAGCAGCTTGCATGACCATTGCTGCTAGCGTTGGGGGCGTTGGGGAGAATATACAAGAATTTCTCTCATTGCAGATAGTGTATTAAAAACCATGACAATGTTCCATTTGATCACTGGCTTAATGACATATTTATCATTGTGTGTAATGTGTAGAATGTTAAACATGGGTTTCATTGTGTGCAATGTATAGAATGCTTTACTGTGAGTCCGTTTCCCATACAAA
Organism: Steromphala cineraria; assembly: GCA_916613615.1. Lineage (NCBI taxonomy): Eukaryota > Metazoa > Mollusca > Gastropoda > Trochida > Trochidae > Steromphala > Steromphala cineraria. The sequence continues at coordinate 4,461,901 of OU744729.1, forward strand.
CACCACAAACTACTGATGAGGAAGATGCAATTTTATTGCCAATATGCTCCACTTGTGGCAAAGCAAAGCAACAAGCTCTGAGGTGGACAAGCACAGATGCTGACTCTGGTAACCATGGCGACACTGCTTCCGGTCTGAGCACCAGGGGGAGCATCTCAAAGATCATCAGTCAAATATACAGAGTTCGTATTCGCACAAGCAGCAAGCAGTCAGTGAAGGTTCTGCCTGATGAGTGCAAGGGAAGTCCTGGACTTCAAGTTCTGTTTGCAATCAGATATGATGAAATTTGAGATGTTACCCATTTCTTTGAAATAAAAAACGCAAAATTGATAACATATAAATACTATCTACGATTGTGGGCTCCATTCTAACACATGAGATTTATATATCACATAAGAGCAGTTCCATCTCCCTCCTGTTCCTCTGAAATAAACGTTCTTAAACAGTTAAACTACCCACCCTCGATGCAGATGTGTCATTTCTGTGATATTCTATTTGTTGCACTGGAAATATATGGCTATTTTTACCTGAAGTGGTAACACAATATTAGTTCAATATCAGTAAGTAATGGACTTTGAAAACTTTTTGTTGCTGATTTTTTAAACAAGTCAGTCTTCATACTAGGTAGGAGTTTTTGGCCAGTAAAGATGAAATATGTAACGTTTTTGCCCTCTGACTTTACTGTTTTTTTTATCCCTGACGGGATGGTTGATTCAAATAAATATATGCAAATTCTCAAATCCATTGCCATCCAGCAATCAAAGGCTTACAATGATGTTCCTTGCAGAGTCTATGTAAGTTATCAATGCATACACAGAAGAAAAAGCCAAGAACACTGAAACAAAGCAGTGGAAACGAACACCTTTAGGGTAGAAATAATCATGCCATAAAATTTACACTGCTGAAAATAAATCACAGTTTCAGTTTTAATACAGCCATAATCATTGGTTTACATATCACTACAGAGGCTGAATCACTTGTTTTATACAGAAAACAAAATTAAATGCTAGTTTGACTTCAAATCCAGGCAATATTACTTACATATGATATATTTGTACAAATAATGCTATTGGCAAAATAGCTCACCTTTGGTAGAATTCAGATAGCCTGATAATGTGTACTATTTGGTGAAGAGACAATAAGAAGTGGGGGAAATTGTTCAATTTACAGTACAAAAATGCTTTTATTGTCATTTAGTGAACACTACATTAACAGGGATGCCCAATGATATTTTGTCTCCACCAAAGAACCTTGCTCTTCTTTCTGTTTTAAAGGGTTTCAAAAAAACTCTTATATAGTGTCATGTTTACCATATGTGTCAAAACAGTGTTCCAAATTGTACTTATAAGCATTCTTTTTAAAACCAACGAGAACATTTCCAAACAGGGATACATTTCGATTCCCTACTTTATTGAAAATTATTAAAATTATTCATTGCAATGTCCAAACCCGTTTTACTGTAATCTTGAGTTAGGAATAATATTATCATATCAGGCTATGGTATATTTTAAACAAACGTTCAAGTAACAGAATGCAGATCTTTGATCATGACAAAAGGGACCCTTCCAGATAATAATAATAATAATAATTTTGGGAATTTACCTGAAATCAACACAAAATCATCAGCAAATCTTAATTGTAGGAAAGGTGAGCTAAAAACCATTATAGCCTGTTATTTCATTTTAAAGGTTTCTGTAAGAAAGATTTAACCATTTACATATTCATTTAATGATAAAATATGGTATCATTCCAAAAATGATTTAAATCATTCCAACACCTTGATAATTCTTACTCAATGAAAATCATCAACATGTTGTAATAATTTTACCATAATCCTTGACAAAGCAAATGAAAGTAAATAACAGTTTGGCCATAGCCACATTTTCTGACAACTTTTACAAATTTTGGACTCAATGAAGAAGAGAAATTACTGTTCTACTAATCTGGTTGAAATTGAATATTTAGATTTGAAATAGACAACAGTGCATCAATGGTCAATGCAAAGATATTATTCTAACTCAGCCTTGTTTTCATACAAAGATTCTCGCAAGTCTTTATAAGCATCATACTTTTTCACAGAACCGATTTGCAAATTCTCACATTTTTAAAATTCAAAGGCAAAACAATCAACATCAATAGCACTTTTATCACAATAAATGATCCTCAACATTTGCGTAAACAATTAAAACAACAGATCTTTTGCACTTATAAATTGTAAAGGAACCTTTGAACCACGCCAATCTCATAGATTCTTGGGTGTATCTCAGAAATCAATCATGTATAAAAATTTAAAAACATTAACAAAGGCAGATAACTTTCCATCTGCCATTCCCTAATACTTAAGCTAGGACTTGTATTAAAAAGATGAGGCCAATCCTTCGATAAAGTTAGTCTAAAAACTCGCACTTAAATTTGTATTGAGAAATCGGGGCCAGATGTGTAACATTTTGAGCTTATTATCACTAGATTTCATTTATATTACTTATACTTATCTCTATTGTTTCAAAATTTCCTGAATTTAAAAAATAAAATCAATGTATACTAGTTACCAAATGGAAGACACTAATTATTTTGAGATCATAAATTTTGAAGAACAGAAAATAGGTATTTATGAAAAACATTGATAAAAAAACTCATTAACTTTCATAAGAAAAAAGAAATATTGGCTGCTGTTAATGAAATTGACAACTAACTTATTCAACCATTGTCATTGGGCAAAAGCTTTAAAACAGTTGCTCCATTGACCAATGTTATGATTCTTAACATATGTTATGAAGCATATAATTAATAAAGTAAAGACAAAGTTTTACAGCACATTAAATAGAAATAGGAGATTTGACAGGCTTGGAGAGAAACCTACAGTAAAATATTTTTCAAGCAATAACAAAATTGTCAATTGACAAGCATTTTGACATCATTAAAAGTAAACTGCCATGCACAAACCAATACCTTGACAAATTAATTCCCTTCAACAAAGGGGGAGTGAAGCTTATGTCCTATTTGAATACTTTGTTTTTCTTTTACTACAATGTAATATATTCAGCCCTGTCTACCTTGTCAATACTTGGTACCTTGGAGCGAAGTCTTGATGCATGATGGTGAAAGAGCTTATAATGGGAGATATAATGCACAAAGTTCATACATACAACACATGGTAAGATGCATATGGAATTATGAAATAAACAATAAACATGTACATTACGATGCATAGACAAAAGTAATATACAGCACATATCGCACTCAACTGAAAGCAGTACGGAGGCATTACAGATAATGATGAAAGTAACGTGTTAATGACCATATTACCGCTTAGCAGTGGCTGTCAACAACAAAACATTGTTCCACAAACGTGACTAGTCTAATATTCATGCTTGCTGCATTAAGCATAATTCCCTAAAACTGTTCTTATGTGGTGCAATCATGTCACAATGTATCCCAGTAAATAGCATTAGATGCAGTAATAAATAACATTGATACAAAATACATAATTGCCCTTTATCGTTTTCTCCTTTGTGTCATGCGGTTTTTTTGTACCTTAAGAAATGTTCTCACAAATGGAATGTTATTTCCCCCCAAACAAAGTATAAAATATTGCAAAATGGAAAAAATATCACCTTAAATCAAACAGGATAAAAACAAGACATTACGAATATCAAGTGATTTTGTTAACCCATTTGGATTCTTTCTGAATAGTGGTTCTCAAAATTTCTTTTTACAACATTCTTGAACAATTCAACTGTTGTTAATATACATGAAAATAAACCAGTATATAGTCCTACACAACAGAAAATCTGTCAACTCAACATATTTGAAAAATATCAAACTTGATAAATTTCAAAATTAAAATCTCAATCATTAAAAGTTTCTTTAATAATGGTACATGGAATATTATGACAACTTCCTATTCTGTTAAATTTTTCTTATTTTTCAAATAATTTTTTTTTTAAATAACATAAAAATTCATTACAGATCTTTAAACAAAACCAGAAGTTTGACAAAAACAAAATAAAACAGATCATTATCTTTTTCTCATGGACTATTGTATAAGACCGCCTAGCATGCTAATAAGATTTCAGTGACGTACCCTTGATTCTATGCAAGACATTAAAATGGCTTTCAAGGTAAGACGTTAAAATTGTCATGCATACCATGATTAAATAAGATTATTCTAGTTTTTAACTTATATTTTTGTGTGAAAATTAAACACCAATCCTAAAGCCAAGAAACCTGCCAGAGTCTCCTTATTACCGGTAGTGGTTTGATGTGCAGGGATACTGGCATGCCGTGGTGAAAAGTCAAGTAACAAATTAAAAAACAGTGGTTGTATTCATATGACAATAATTGGATATAAAACTTAATTTAACAATAGAAATATTGTACCTTAAATAAGGTAAGTGTCATGCTTTTTCTTAAAAATTGATTACATACACGAACACAAAATATGTATATACCGTACTCAACATTTGAATTTTACACCTTCAAACACAAAACAAGATTCATAAGAACGCTTTTAAGCAAATATGCTCAAACATTTGCACAAAAACAGCTTGCAGTTGTCCCACAACATCAATTTGTGAAGCTCTATTGATTCATTTGGTTCAACATCATTTTAAACTAGTCTGCAAATTTTGAAATAGAAAATCTTGAATTGGAGATAATCTTTACAAAGGGAGATAATCTTTACAAAGGGAGATAACCAATCACACAAACTGAGGCTCGGCCCCTGCAACCTGCACTAGTTCAGCCTGCTTCAGCTGATGGAGACTGAGACTGGTTTTCTTCAGACCGACGCCTGCATTGTTCTTCACACACTCATCCATACTGTGACACATCAGTCTGTCGTCGTACAGGGAGAAACGTCCCTTCTTCATGTTCACTGGCGTCTTCACACGCTTCTTAATCTTCTCACTTGGGTCCGAGTGTTCATCTGGGGGTTTCAATGCTACATTTGGCGCAGAACTGCCGATAACTGTCTGACCTACAATATACGTGTTTGTCTGGCTACCATAATTATGTCCCCTTAACGACAGTGAAGTTGGACGCCTCTTGCGTCCGTCTGCTATGTCTATGAGTCTGGTCTCCTGCCAACCACCTTTGCTGGTGTGAGCAGGACTTAAGTCTGATGTGCTTTTTGATTGACCTGTGCCCTTCAGTCTCACCACTGACTGTTGGCTTGAATTTGTGTTTTTCAACTTAGCCACCCCAACTTCAGCAAAACCGAGACGATTTTCAGGGTAATTAAAAGTTTGGGAAGTGTCCCCACCAACACTGTTCTGCCTTTGTTCAAGGGGCATTTCCTGAATAGCAAGGTTACTGGGGCGCACAAAGGCATGGCCGTTCTGCAGACATATTTCTGTCTGCACAGGCTGGACAACTGTCTTAGGCAATGTGTTTGCTTGATTCAGGAAACTTGAATGATCTTCATTCACATTCAGGTTTGATTGGCTCTCATGCTGTTCTAAATTTGATGTACTTTGATTCCTGGAGCTATTTTTCAATCCAAAAAAGTTCCATGAACTCAACTTCAAGCCAAGCTCTTTGGGCTTAATGAATTTACCAATTTTCTCCCGAAGTGATTTCCCCTCATTAAGATGCCTGTATGGAACTCCATTGCCAGGCACGTTTGCAACCTTGGGTCTCACTGCGGGGACCTGCACCTGGTTCTGCAGGTATGGGATTGGTGGATTTCTGTGCTGACTCAGTGCATCATTCTGCACCAGCGAGGTCTCAAGGTTGTCCCCGACAGAGTCAAATGTGTTCTCATTCATCTGGTTCACAGAACTCACATCCATCCCCGGACAGAGAAGCGTGTTCCCGGAGACTGTGAGCTCCTCGTCGCTCCTCTTGTGAGTGTTCCTGGCCACAGTCGGGTTCCTGCCCTGGTGCGGCTGCAGGATCAGGTTGTTCCTGGCCATTGTGATGTTGTTTGATTTGGGAGGAGGATCAGAGTCGCTCGGGGTGATGGGGATCACAGTCTCAGTGGTGGAGCCCGACAGACTGCGGTCTTGGTACCAGCCCCTATTGGTCTGGCTGTGGCTCTGAATGTCTCCGTTCCTCAACACACCGTTGCCCAGCAGCGGTGCACTACTGTTCTCTGTTGGGGAGCTGACACTGGATCGGTAGTCCGCCATATTGGCCACATACATGTCCACATTATGACTCTGGTCCTGACTCAGCCCTTGAGAAGATTTGCTCAGGTAGTCCTGGGAAGTGATGTTCACCGTAGGATTGATGGTTGGAGTCACACCTGCAACACACGGAACCAAGAAAACTTTAATCCAAAATTGTGACTATTACTACTTGAGATTTGATATCATGTCAAAGATATACTTATGAAAGCTTTCATTGAATATATTGGGTATTGAGAGTAGGGTCCGAGTCTTTTAATCCTGAATAGCTTAATCACAGAATTTACTCACAAAGATTTACTCACAATCAAAACTAAATTAGATTGATGTGCACCAAGTAGAGGATGCTTTGATCATATTGGAATGAGGAGACAAAGGGTAAAGTAAACATGACAAGTGCTTAGTGAGATATAACGAAGCAGTAGGAAGGATCTTGATCAACAGCCCAGCTGGTGTAGAGTACCTCTGTGCTTGGTGTCCTGTGTCCAGGTGTTCATGAGGTCCGAGATCCGCTCCTCTACACAGAGGGACGTGAGACGAGCCTCCGCGTCGGGGTCCCAGCAGTCCTCAATAGTCTCCTTCAGGCACCGCACAGCCTGCAGACAGTGCAATAGCATTTAGTTTCAATTCAATTTTGAGCGTAATATCAGTACAGCTATTGTAATGTTCTATTGTTATAATGATAAGCGTCAACCAAGGAAGCAACAAATCCCATCTTCAATGTCTTTGAATGAATAACACAACTTGGATTGATCCCTAGTCTTCCAGATGATGAGTTGAGACTTCACCAACTGAGCTTTGTCCCAAGACATCTAACAGTAGTTTTCAATTTTTTTTTATCCTTATGAAGAAGCAAAGATTGAAGGTTGAAAGCACAATACATAGCCTGATTAGTTTAAACATATTTTATTCATGAAGAAAAGGATCAGGAACATGTTATCCAACTTAGAATACCTTCTCCTATGTATTTACAAAGTTGATTTACAATTTTTACAAACAGATGACAGATAGTTAACAGGAGAGCAACATAGAAAACAGAATGGTAGCCTGATATTGAAGACATAAACTGACCATGGCTCATACGTCACATTATTACCTGGTTAGTATCCTTCCAGACATCAGGGAAGAGTGGTCTCCTCTTGCGGCGTGTGACGAGGAGCTGCATGTCCTCGAAGGAGGGGTGGGGCCCTGCCTCCGCCTGGTACGGCAGCAGGTACTCCGGCATTGGCGTGCCTGGAATAGGAGGGCAGTGTGAATGATAATGTCATCTTCAAGTCTTTGTTACTTACAAACAATGTCCCTGTCAAAAGAGGGGTCATACAGTTACTGATTTTTGTTCCTTGATTGCATTTTCTCCCTGGAGATATTAGGTGCAATAGTTTATGCGATTTTGTGTTAGTAAAGTTTGAAAGTGGTTATGTTGCCAGCTTGGTAATAAGGCCTCTAAATCAGCATTCAATTGATGACAATGAAGTGATTGTTTTTTTGCTTTTATATGTAACATTTAAAGTGTCCATCATTATGAACAATTACAAAATAATTAAAAATTGTGATTAGCATTTTTTGTCCAATACAAAACATGAAATACTCCATTCATAATTGAATGAGTGTTGAATGGTACAAGTTTCATAACATGACACAACAAAGCAAGAGTTATCCCCCTTGCACTCACCTTGATAGAGATCTGTACACCTGGTGGCGATCTCCCAGAGCACGAGACCCAGAGCGTAGATATCGATCTGTTTGAGTGAGGCTTCACAGTCTCGTAGGTTGACCGCGCCGTCCAGCAGCTCCGGAGCCATGTAGCGTATCGTACCAACCTGCAACCAGCAGCAGACTCATCAGGGTATTATAATTTTTCAAGACCCCAATTTAGGGCATTATGTAAGAAAGTAAGAATATTCTATGATTTCCGGCAGTTTTTACACAATCTATGTTACATATCGGACAGAACTGCAACATCAACATCTTCCTACTCAAAGCCTAAAACGTCTGTTTCCGAACTGTCAGTTTTATGCCTTGATGCTGACCCTTGAGTATTCTGTGCTTGCTCACTCGCCTGTAGGGGCACTATAACAGCACAGAAAAGTAAAACTTCTGCAGCAAGGCCTAAAATGACAGTCCTGGCCTTATAGGGTTTGAGTAGGATGATGCAACATAAAGTGTTCTCTTCTTTAACATAAATTCAGCTGCAACATCAAGTATTCTCTCCTTTAATATAAATTCAGCTACGATTTAAGCTGTGCCAGTGAGTCCTCAACCTTTAAACCTGCTTGATTATCACAAATGTCATACAATCAAACAAAACCCACTGAACCTTTGAAATGCCCACCAAGAATCTTATCACAAATAACTTAAGAACAACAGAAAGGAACCTAAAGAATGCTGGACTGTTAACTGTTAGAAAATTTGGAGGGGAAGGATATAAAGCACAGTACGTCAGCTAGTGTGGATTTCCCTGGTTCAACAAAGGGTCGTCAACGTTCAGGAAGGATGGAAACTGTCATCATCTAATGTATCTAAACTACTAACAAACCACCAAGGCAAGCCATATAAGAGCTTGATTTATTGAGATTGCGGAATGCTTCAATAGCTTGTATAAAGAAGATTTGGCACAGTTTACTGAATTATCTTAGTTACTTACATCTGTTAGTGTTGATTGCTCTGCATTTTCGGCATGTCCATTCTTGATGACCTTTGACCCCATGATAGGCATGCAGAAACCGAGGTCAGACACAACACACGTCAAGTCACTCTTCACAAGGATGTTTCTTGTATTGAAGTCTCGGTGAGCCAGGGCTGGCTTGAACTTATCTGCACATGAAGAAATGGAACTTTGATTTTACATGCACTATATCTAAAATGTCATATATCTTAACTCATCCAACACTCTGCAAACAGGTCTAACTTTTTGGATCAACTTGCAATCAATCATTGTAGACACGCTGGCATTCCTCGAGATGTTTCGTTCAACTAAACAAGTTTTTAAAAATTTTGATACAAATGTCCATTTTGAATAACCTTTTTGATTATGATTGAAAATTGGAAGGAATAAATGGATGTGTATACAAAAAAAGTAGCCTGTGATATTGACATAAACAGAAAAACTAGCAGACCCCAGATCACACCAGTCTAGGTAAACCTAGCCTCAATAATACTCGCTCTACTCCCATATTGAGTCTAGCTAGGTGCAGTAAGAGATTGCGTCAGTCGACTTATGGAATTGATCAATCAGGGCTCGGCTTACCATGCCACAATAGTCTGCTTTCGCATATATAACGTTGCAGGGTCATAGGTAGCCGCAAGGCCCGCTGACGCAACCTCTTACTGTATCTCTTACTAGACTCAGAATATATCAGACTACAGGCTTGCTGATATGTTGGAGCCACTTTGTTTTGGTAATTTGATTTATTAAATTAAATTTGACTAATGGTTTGAACATTTTCATTTGCAATTATCTCCCCTTACATCATAAGCACTGTTAGGCATTTTGTAAAAAGTATATAAGAGTAACCTCCCCTTGTCCTTGATTGGCACGTTGTTATGTGGCAGACTGGCATAGCAATATTCAGAAAACACTATTTGTATAGATTTCATTTATCCTTGTCCAGATTAACCCTTGGTAGAAAAAGTTCCAGTGTATGTTTCACGCTTACCTCCCTTGGTGATGTCAGTGTGCATGTGGGCCAAACCCCTGCACACGGAGTACGACATCTTGCAGAGAGTCGGCCAGTCCAGGGTGTTGTTCTTCAGGTAATTAGTTAACGAGCCTAATTGGATATAGTCCAGGACTAGGAGGTACTGCATGAGCCCGTCCTGCGACAGTCGTTCATCAGCCCCGAAAAACTTGAGCAAGTTGTCGTGATCCATGAACGGCAGCCTGTAGATGTTGTTTTCGTTCTGGTAATACTGTCTGTAGTGAGGAGTGTAAATCTTCACGGCGATCTCCTGGTCATTGAGCAGTCCTCTCCAGACCTCGCTGTACCGCCCCTTGCTCACGATGCAGCACATTTTCAGATCCTCAATCTCGAAGCCCGGTGGCGGCTGAGCCTCGATGTGTTGCAGTGGATCCAGATGGACCCGCTTGTTGGTGACGAACATCCGGTACAACCAGAATAGGAGGAGGATGATGACGGCCACGGAGCAGACGGACACCAGGGATATGATGATTGTCTTCATCCGGTAGTTCGGGTCGGGGGTCGGCCGGGCTGCAAGTGGAACCAATCTCAACTGAATGTTGTTACATAATGTGTCAGACATTTTGGACTGAACTCATACAATATAAGTTGCTTGTACAATAGCATCAGCACCAAGGGGAATAACTACGACGAGACTTCCTGCTCAATCCCACAAGCTTTGTCTACACAGCATTCCCTGTCACTGTCCATCTTCCTACGCATAGGCTAAAACGTCAGTTACCGAACTGTCAGTTTTATGCCTTGCTGCATACCCTTGAGTTTTCTGTGCTTGCTCTCTTGCCTGTAGGGTCACTATAGCAGCACAGAAAAGTAAAGTGTCTGCAGCAAGGCATAAAATGACAGTTCGGAAACTGGCGTTTTAGCCTATGCGTAGGAAGATGGTCACTGTCCTGAGTACACAAGCTTTGTCATGAGAAGCTATGTTTGTCAAAATATTACAGTTACAAGAAGAGCTGAACATTTGATTACACATATACATGAGAAGAGGTTGTTGTAAATTTCATATATTAAACATCATGTAAGAAAATCGATTAATATATGTTTGTCAAATTGACAGAATTCAGTTTCATTAATTACACATAGTTTTGAATTATACATGTGAGATAAATAACAATAAAGTCATTAAAATTTTCCAAATGCAACTATTCTCACTTGATTCATTATAACACAAAATTATATTAAAAAAATGAAAACTTAAACCTCTTCATGATCCACAATCATCTTCAACTTCAGGTTTTCTAACATGACACCCTGATAATCTTTCACCATTCTCTATGTCTGAGAAGCATACAGTAAATAAATTTTAAAATCACCAAAATTATGGTTTGATATTCATTAACTCAATTATGATAAACAATGGAGGATACCCACTGAAACAATACGTACTCAACCTACTTTTAATGACAGGCAGCTCCGTTGTGTGCAGATCGGGGACGTAAACATCCGTCACATTCTCGTTGCATCGCTCGCCATAGCAACAGCAGAACTTGTTGTAGGTCTCCGAGACGAGTTTGGGCGGGGTGTTTGAGAGACAGAGCTTCGAGCGACACTCCTTCAGTTCTCCGATCCAACAACCTACAACAAAGATGGTGTCATAAGTATCGTGAAATTATCATGGTAACAAAAATTGTGACATAGTACTCATCATTGTGCCCAGTGTTTGAAATAAGCGTAGGCCCTTAGGCCTGACACCGAGAGTTATTCACAAGGGCCCTCACTTTTCAATATCTTCAGGTTCACATTTTTTAATATGATACTGTTCCTTTCTAACAATACCTGCTGTAAGACATATTTCCCTGCCAAACCTTCATAACTATCACGCTAAACTGACAACAGTGTTGTGTATTCATAACATACTGATACCAAGAACATTATTATTTTAGAATAAGTCAAATCACTACTGATAATGAATGCAGACAGTTTTGAAGCTGAGCCCACAGATTTCCTATTTGCAGGTCCTTATTGAAAAGCAGTTTTTGGATGCTTATTTCAAACACTGAATTTGTGCCTCATTAAATGTTGTTGTTAGTAAGGAAGTTGGTAGGCTAAGTGGCAAATTGTTAAAATGTTGTTACGGCCATTGCTTGCATTGTTGTCTGGTTATTTATTTTTTTCAACGTGAGATCTCACAAATATGACAATGTTACCGGTCTATAACAATTATTCATAAATTTCTGTTCACTTTCTATAGGCATAATGAGTACATCATGATTAAATTATCATCTAAATTTTTAACCTTTTACCAACTGCCATCAATTTTTCAGAAAGGCAATATGAAATACACAAAGGTACCCACAAAATGACTCATCCTCAATGAAGGTCGTCTTGCTTATGTTTCGACAAGACAATATTTCAGTTGAAAGCATCATCAGCGATTTTTGTGATTAAATTGTTCTTGGAAAAAGGATGTAACACGTTGAAAGACCTAATTACCTCAATAAGGCCTAACTACATTGTGTTTGGGCGATGTACACTGTTTCATTGACCGATATTTTCAGCATGAATTTGTGGCTTGCAGAGACTGTCATACTCCTGGTTTTGGAAGATGTTTCGGACAAATCTTGATTCAGGCTACCAAACTTGACATGAATGATCTGATTTTGTGTATATCAACTTCCACCCTCTTAACATTTCATATATTTATTTCAAATGACTAAATTGATGAACATAATTGATCAGACGGCCTTATATGTCTAGAGAATAGATTTATAGTATTCATCATACACGCAATACATCATCAATTAAGACTTCCTTAAAGGCACCACTCGATCGACTTTCATTCTCCATCTTGAAATGTTAGCATTGTGAGAAAACTAATGTGCTGTATTATGCTTATTATCATTAACAAATTTAAGAAATAACTACTTGATTGATAGAAGAGAGGCATATTTACAAATTATTTATAATAAAAGTTATCAATTACGACAGCTTCGTAGTAATGCATTCCATGATCGTAGCTTCGATGATTGGCTTCATTTCACAATGTTCATAGTTTTTTAGCAATACACTTTATTCTTGGTCAAATTGTTAAACAACTTGAACAACTGAAATGCTAACCTCACAAACATATTTGACATCAAGTGTGAAATTATCATGTAAAAATCATATATAATTGTAAACAAGAAAGTCCTTCTGAATTTTGTTTCACACAAAAAATACCCCACTCAAATGGTCCCTTTAAAAATAGGACTTGATCTTTAAAGTATTAGAACCCAGAGGGGAAAGACTTTATCTTAATTTTGGGAGTAAAAGCAAACAATATGGATTGAACTCGAGAAACATATAGTAAATTTGTATAATTGAAAATACAGGAATAACCATTGTGCTAATTAGAATGATTGCTTGAAAGGCAAAAGAAAATTTTAAATCATTTCTGACCATATTGATAACGAGGATACAGATTCAGAACATGCCATGTTAGATGGAAGTGTTCAAGCGACAACGTATCCATTCAAATCAAGTTGCCAGAGACAATTCCTCCAACTCCTAACACATCTTACAAAGCATAACATCCTTTTCTTCAATATTAATCCCTTGTCACCATTTCTTCTTTGAACAGGGTGTCATTATTTCTCTTTGCTGGAGAAAACCACATCTCTGTTCCAGGAGGATGAAATATTAAATGCATTAGGTGAGAAAAGCGTGCACCGAGGACTTGGTTCAGCCCAGTTGTCTGACAAGTCCGAATCAATACGGAATGATCACGGAACACGGCCTGCACCGGAGACTGTCTGTGAGGGATCTAGTTATACTCCCAATCAGCTCAATAAGCTAGGGCTGCTCCATCGAGGGGCGGCGCCGTGTCTCCGACTCACATACAGTTTTTCCGGCTTCATAATGGTTACAGACCTCTGTTTTTCTCCAAGCAGTGATTGTGATTCTCCATAACTGGCTTCTGTGAGGTTCATTTTCTGATTATAGGTAAAAAAGTCCTCGGTAAAAAAGTCCTCGGAAAAAAAGTATCAGTAAAAAAGTATTTGGAAAAAAAGTCCTTATTTTTGTAAAAACAGATTAAAATGATCTTAACATAAATTTTAAGGTAAAGAAAACATAAGATTTAGTTAGAGTATTTAGTGCCAATTTAATTGTGAATTTAACACAGTGGTTATACTCCAGGAAGTAGTCAGAGTACTGTTTGCCAATTACAATGTTATTTTAACATTAGGTATAATCCGGGAAGTAGTGAGAGTACTGTTTGCTAATAACAATGTGATTTTAACACAGTGGGTATAATCCAGGATGTAGTGAGAGTACTGTTTGCCAATTACAATGTGAGTTTAGCCGATTGAATCTAAGCATTTTGAGCTGATTAAATCAACTCATAAATTGAAAATTGGCTTCTGATGAAGATATAAAAGATATAAAATCTCATCATGGAAGTCATTCCTACCAACAAGGGTGGTTTGAAGCTAGTGTTAGATGGCCACATGTACACTAAACATGCAACCCGCAAAACAAAGATTGTTTGGAAATGCAGCCGCAAGTCAAGTATTAACTGTCAGGGCCTGGTTTGGACTGACTTGCAGAATGAAAACCCGGTAGTAAGCAAGACTCATAACCACTATGGTGATGATGTTCAAGTATCACTGACCAAACTCCGTATGTCAATGAAAAGAAGAGCAGCCCAGACCAAAGATAAACCAGGCCAAATCTACGCGGAAGCGACATTAGCTTTTAATGATGACGTGATAGCTCTACTTCCCGATCCAGAGACCTGCAAGAGAACCATGAGAAATCAAAGACCCTGTCCACCAGCACCATCTCACCGCCGTGATCTTGGTGAGATCCCAGAAGAGTTCCGGACAACTGTCGGAGATGCTCCAGAAAGCTTCCTCATCTATGACAACGGACCACAACATCCCGACAGACTCCTTGCTTTTGCCACAAAGAAAGGATTGGAGCTCTTGGCAAACGCCGAGACCATATATATGGACGGCAATTTCAAGATGGCACCAAAGATCTTCAGCCACGTATTTCAAATTTTTAATACTAATTATTATAATATAATAGACATTATAATAGTTATTTATATCAAATGATAATAATAGTTATTTATATAAAGTTTATATAATATTTATATTTATATATTATTCATAAATCCATTTTTTTATTTCTAGGTATACTGTATCCGGGTACCATTCAACGACAACACTATCACAGCAGTGTACGCCCTCCTGCCGAACAAGACCCGAGCCTGCTACGAGGAGCTCCTGCAGGCTGTCGTAGACAAGTGTGAGGAGATGCACTTAGAGTTAAACATCACCACTGTGGTCAGCGACTTTGAGGATGCTGTCCTCAGAGCCATTCTGGCTGTGTTTGGCCGTGATGTCAGCTCCCGTGGCTGCTTCTACCATTTCACCCAGGCAACTTGGCGACACATCCAAGGTTTGGGACTAGCAGCTCACTACAACCAGAGTGAGGAGTTCCGTCTCTTCTGTGGGATGCTGGATGGACTAGCGTTCCTGCCAATTGACGATGTTGCAGAGGGCATGGAGTATGTCAAATCAAGAGTAGCTGACCACCCAGAAGGAGAGGAGCTTGTCGAGTACTTCGACAGGACCTATGTGAGCGGCACCTTCAGACGTCGACAAGGAGAAGGACTCTCCTTGACTGTGAGGAGAGTTGCTCCTATGTTCCCATCAGACTGAATAAAACATCTTAGGGAGTTGTATTGTGTCAAAATGTTGTACATTGTTGTGATTAAGGATGAATAATCTGTGTCCATAATGTGGTTTTTAAAAACGTTTTTATTGTTATACAAATGTGATATTTGTAGTTGAATAAAAGATTACAAAACCAAGTTGTAAGTGCTTAGTACTTAGTAAAATACATTTTTGTATGATACAAATAAAAATGTCTTGTCTATTAGATTGTATTATGTGAATAAATGAGTTTATAACCAAAAACTAAGTTTTTAGTACTTTTTTTCCGAATACTTTTTTTCCTAGGTAAATTTGATACTTTTTTACCGATACTTTTTTACCGAGGACTTTTTTTCCGAACACCCATTTTCTGGGGCGTTTTACACAGCAATATTACCTAAATGATCTATCGTATCCAAATCTATGACAAACCTACAGCTGAACTTGGCAAATTTCAAAGACAAACCTTTACAGCTGAATTTTGCAAATTCTTAAAGACAAGCCTACAGTTGAAGATAGAATAAGGACAATTGAATTGTATTTACATCGACCTAAAAAGACTGAAATTGACCAACTGAAAATATTTGGAACTTATGCTAAGAAGACGAATGCTTGCAAAGAAAACCAAGCCTTGACATGGATAGATTCTCACACTTTTGCTATAACATGTAATTTTAATCATAATTTTTTATATCCAAAAATATTAGATTGTGTAAAACATCATGTATTTAGTTGTCAACACCCAAATATATAGATATAGGTAAACAGATAAAGAGGGCATTACGTGAAGTAAATGTAAAAATATAAATACTTCAGACAACAGTTGCTGTAGGTACCATTTAAATGACTAGATGCGTCTCATTTCAACTTGTTAACAGATTATGATATCTTTCGAAATATTAGTGAACATCGAATCCAATAGGTATCGTATCATGAGGTACATTATAAATCATTGTCCACAGACATATCCCATTTATCTGAGAAATCTTTCAGTGTATAAATGTCAGCTTCTCAGTCTGTCTAGATTTCAATAGATGAGTGTTGTTGTATGACATTCTCTTTTAAATTATGGCTTTTCTTTATATTATGGTTTTTCTTTTTGTGTTTTCAATGCAAACAGACTATGGTAAATGTTAAATGTTAATCATTTCTCCTGCAAACAGATCAATTATACAGTATTTTGTCCTTTGATTCTTTAAAGGAGATCACAAAGAGAATATATATATATATGGATATAAGAAACATAAAATATTTCAGACGACACTTGCTGCAGGTATAATTTTAATGATGACTGGATGCGTCGCATTTAGACTTGTGAACAAGCCTTTTCAACGGTCTGTTCTGTATTCACAAAAAATTGCATAACAATTTTACATTTGCTTAGTGTATCGAATTGTGAATTGAACCATGACGATCGTGACATCCCTAATTTTCTTTCCAAAATATACAAATATCTAGGCACAAGTATTGTACAAACATTGAGCTACAGTTAGTTTTTTTTTTTTAAAGTCACGACAAAACAGCAACGTTGTACACAATATTTTGTCAAACTTTAAGAAAACACATTGCAAAACAAGTTCTTTTGGATGCCAAAATTTCAGTTAAATAATTTTATGCAATATCAGCAAGCTGAAATTTTTTTAAATATGTTTCTTCAAAGATATTTTCATTTTAAGTGTAGAAAGTCTCCTATTTCCCATTTTGTATGTTCTTTTATTACAGCCATAAGAAAGATAATTAATTTGAATAGCTACTTTTGAATAGGAAGCACTTCAATGTTTAGAGATATGTAAAAGTTTACTTCAAATATCACACATTCAAAAAAAATTTTGATAACTCAATTACCGAAATTAGATTCTTGTCAAATGAAAATTGTTTTGGGTGATAAGGGATTGTCATCAAAGGGGCAGTGGCACGTTTTTAAGGGGAATATAAGGTGCTGTCGGGAAAATGAAAATAGATAGTTCCAATTGAAATAAAGTAAATGAAGCAGTAATAAATCAAATCTATAATGTATAGTCCGTCCATGCTATTCCCTTTTCTTACACAAAATGAATATTCACACAAAAATGGCCGCCAATTGACTTAATGTGAATCTTTTTTATTTTTTTTCTAACTATGGATGATTGGTTTGTGTCATGAGATTTTTGACACTATCA
The DNA here is from genome assembly GCA_916613615.1 of Steromphala cineraria. Classification (NCBI taxonomy): domain Eukaryota; kingdom Metazoa; phylum Mollusca; class Gastropoda; order Trochida; family Trochidae; genus Steromphala; species Steromphala cineraria. Next base: position 4,479,528 of record OU744729.1, read on the forward strand.
AAATAATACATTTAGCATTAACTTACAATTATCAATGAAAAAAAAGAAAATATAAAATTTTCAAATAACATGCTACTGCCCCTTTAAAATACCTCATCTCAACTAAAGAAAACTCTTTACTTCCGTAGCATTTATAATCTCAATTTGCAAAAATATTAATCAACAAAATGCTGCTACAGTTGTTCCCATCAAAAGAAGCAGTTTCAAGAAAAGTCTATTCTGTGTATAAAACGATTCAGAATTTGTTTTAGTGATACAAATCATAAAATGACAATTGAAAGCAACAACATGGCCAGAGTTGAAATTGTGTTTTCCCTTTATCATCTTCAGGATCAGCAATTTCAAGCCTATCACACCATTTCACTCGGAGTCTCTCATAAAGGCTGATGTGTTTACAATCAAGCACATATAAACCCAAACAAAGTTGAGCCCACTCTAGTGGAACTCTCTAGTTTTTGGAGGAGGGAAACTAAAGACTCTTTGTACACATTATGGCAAGCTTGGAAACTCTGCATGATAAGCTGCAATTTTAGACCTAATGTCACTGCCCCCAGTCAGCCGAAACATCTCGCTGTCAACGCTAACGCTGAAAAAGTAAAATTTTGTACGCAGAATCAATTAAATAATATTTTCCTGCAGTCGGAGTAGGCTGATAAGCCCTCAATGCATAGAGCAGGTTTGTCATAAGGGCACAAAGCCAGCCCTTGATAAAATGTTTTTATGCCGTGTTGGTACTGTTTCTTATCAGGTTATAAACTCTATCAGAAGGGGTGACATGTTATACGTTGCAGGGGCTGATGGGGGACTAGATGGGGTGGGGAGTAATAACGTCTAACCACTTGTAGCTATTTATTACGTATTTATTCCCCTTAGATGTTTTCACAACTTCTGGGTTCCAGGCTAAAGGACGCCAGGGGCAAAAGACTTCATGAGAATTGTTTTCAATCTTATTTTGAAGAAAAACAAATATATTTATTATGCCAATGATCAAATGTTATTGTATTTGAAATATTGTTAAAACATATATATAATTATATGACATGGAGCTGCAATTTGCTAAAGTTCAGAAATGAAAACTTAGATAAACTGACAAATTTCAATTTAAATTAATAACTTCAAATAAATGTTTTCAGGAAAAGTGTTTCTTGACTTATTCTTGTACCAGGCAAAACAGGACACTGAGTTTGGTGGTCAATTTGTCAAATTGTCTTTTGTTTTATGAACGAGAAATGTCATATTCAGTTGATTTTACTCACACCATTGTATATCAATTATCAAGATGACAGCTTTTAGGTTTAACGAGCAGATGACTCTTGCCTAATGATGCATTCTTAAATTAATCTCAACATCAGATAAACTCTTAATACTTCCAACCAATGCAAATAACACATGCATTAAAATAATTCAACACTATGTAGAATTAGAATATTCGTCACACTTATAAACACTCATGTTTAAAACATGTTTTTAAAAAATCTAACTTCTTATTTGTTCATCAAAATTGAACACATCTTGTCTGATAAGGAATCAATAACTTGAGAAACATTTTATCTGAACCACTAAACCATTGAAAGATTGGCCTTTTGAATAAAAAATGTCGGAGACGAAAATACAGAGAAAATAGCTGAGCACTCGCCAGTAGGTAATGAGGGAAAGGACCATCTCCATAGCTATCTCGGACCCAGACTTATTGATTTTAGAATTCTAAAGGCTTGTTTAGGAAATTTGTCTCTAATCCAATCCCACAAGATGTCTGGCGGAGACAATGCAGTGTCAGCGGCAAGCTTAACACTTAACCTGCCGAAATCAAACATTCCTGCTGAAATTTTGTGACTTATTCTAGTATTGTTCCTGTAAGGATAAAAGGTGCCCTTTAATCCTCAATAAAGTATAGTTTTTGAGTGACGTCACAAAACAGTGGCCCATCCAAGCTGCTCCGTCTTACACAAGAAATTTTGGGACTTATTCTGGTATTGTTCCTGTAAGGATAAAAGGTGCCCTTTAATCCGCAATAAAGTATAGTTTTTGAGTGATGTCACAAAACAGTGGCCCATCCAAGCTGCTTTGTCTTACACAAGAAATTTTGCGACCTATTCTAGTATTGTTCCTGTAAGGATAAAAGGTGCTTCCCACCCTTTAATCCGCAATAAAGTATAGTTTTTGAGTGACGTCACAAAACAGTGGCCCATCCAAGCTGCTCCGTCTTACACAAGAAATTTTGGGACTTATTCTAGTATTGTTCCTGTGAGGATAAAAGGTGCTGCCCACCCTTTAATCCGCAATAAAGTATAGTTTTTGAGTGATGTCACAAAACAGTGGCCCATTCAAGCTGCTCTGTCTTACACAAGAAATTTTGGGACTAAATACTCTACAAAATAAACGATAAAATCAAGTTCTTTGAAACTTGGTATAAGGAACAATCATCATGTGAAGTGATGATTTTTTTAGGTTTTCAACTTCTTCCAATAAATTCATTTTCCTGTTGACGTAACTTAAAATTTGATTTAAAATATTTCTTATTTCATAAGCTTTCATGACATTCATTCGGAATTTATAAAATGAACTCTATAAGTTATTTAACCTTTTTTAATATTTCATTCCCTTTCACATACAGTCAAATTTCTTATAGGTTGATGAAAAACTTGTGTTAAAGTAGTGTCTCTTTATTCTTTTCGAAAGTTTTGCCTAATTAGTGTAAGATTCTGTCTAGACGATTTTCAAAGAATACAAAAAGAAACTGATACGTTGATTAAATTGAAAAAGAAGAAATTATACAGTAGGCTATACATTGGAATTGAATTGACAAGTCCTTCAAAAAATAAAGATGATCTTTTCTCACTCAGTTTTCTGAATCAATAAAAACATTTTCATTGCCTCAAGACATAAAAATTACTTCTTTTAATTTAGAAGTTGTTATATATAAAAGCTGTCGCTAAGTTGAATTGCAAACCAGATAAAGGAGATGCTTGCTGTAAGATGAGACAAACTAAAACTACTGCTTGCTTTAGGGGGGAATCAAAATTATGAAGTATATTTCTTACTATTTATATTTTTATGAAACAACATCGGTAATATTGATTTTAAACCCTTCTAAACCCTTCTATAGTCATATTCTGGGTTAACTTCTCTTTGGCTAGGAAACTATCTTGGATTATTCCCCTTGATAAAAATTCAAAATTTAACAAGTAATTGTCACAAACGTGACCATGTCCCCCGCGTATTCCCCAGATGAAGACTGGTACCAAGTTTGAAGATTCTAGGTTGAGCGGTTCATTAGATATCGCGCTAACAAGAAGCGGAACAGACGTATGGACGTAAGGAGCTGAATACTATGTCCCCCGCTCCGCGCTTCGCGGCGGCGGGGAACAATAAACTGGTCATGTGGTATGGCATTGTTTGAATAGAATTCATTCTGAATCTTTAAGTATGAAATCACTAAAGTTGATTTAAGATGCAAAAATCTATTTCCATAACCCAAAGATTTAAAGGTGTTAACACTAAACAGCAATTTTTTAACTTCTTTGCAATGATTACGGATAATAGGGTTGAATAAAGAGATGTTGGAAGATAACAAGTTTAGCATGCACTAATGATTATAAGTTAAAATCTTAAAAACAAAATAAAAAAAGACATGCAAATGGCCCTTTAAACAAAGTCATTCAATGGCAGCACTATTACATGATTCCCAGTCCTCTGTACAGTTCGTGAATACCGTATTTCCTCTAATAAACGCCCGGGCGCTTATTTTTTTCAGCACCTCTTTACCCTCAGGCACTTATTAGAGGTTCGGCGCTTATTGGACACCCAGCACTTATTTCTTTCATTGAAAATTGAAGTTTGTTTAAGACATATTTTACAATGAATACCTGTAAAATGTCAACTGAGGGAGCATTTATCTAATGGTTAGGACCCTGCACTTATTGGAGACCCAGCGCTTATTGGAGACCCAGCGCTTATTGGAAGCCCGGCACTTATTGGAAGCCCGGCACTTATAAGACGCTTGGCACTTATTGGAGACCCAGCGCTTATTGGAGACCCTGTGCTTATTCGAGACCCAGCGCTTATTGGAGACCCGGCGCTTATTGGAGACCCAGCGCTTATTGGAGACCCAGCGCTTATTGGAAGCCCGGCACTTATTGGAAGCCCGGCACTTGTAAGACGCTTGGCACTTATTGGAGACCCAGCGCTTATTGGAGACCCTGTGCTTATTGGAGACCCAGCGCTTATTGGAGACCCGGCGCTTATTGGAGACCCAGCGCTTATTGGAGACCCGGCGCTTATTGGAGACCCGGCACTTATAAGACGCTTGGCACTTATTGGAGACCCAGCGCTTATTGGAGACCCTGTGCTTATTGGAAACCCAGCGCTTATTGGAGACCCGGCGCTTATTGGAGACCCAGCGCTTATTGGAGACCCGGCGCTTATTGGAGACCCGGCACTTATTGGAGACCCGGCACTTACTGGAGACCCGGCACTTATTGGAGACCCAGCGCTTATTGGAGACCCGGCGCTTATTGGAGACCCAGCGCTTATTGGAGACCCGGCACTTACTGGAGACCCAGCACTTACTGGAGACCCGGCACTTATTTGACTATTAGAGACCCAGCACTTATTGGAGACCCAGCACTTATTGGAGACCCGGCACTTATTGGAGACCCGGCGTATTGGAGACCCGGCACTTATTGGACTATTAGAGACCCAGCACTTATTGGAGACCCGGCGCTTATTGGAGACCCAGCACTTATTGGAATCCCGGCACTTATTGGAGACCCGGCACTTATTGGAGACCCAGCGCTTATTAGAGACCCAGCACTTATTGGAGACCCGGCACTTATTAGAGACCCAGCACTTATTGGAGACCCGGCACTTATTAGAGACCCAGCACTTATTGGAGACCCAGCGCTTATTGGAATCCCGGCACTTATTAGAGACCCAGCACTTATTGGAGACCCGGCACTTATTAGAGACCCAGCACTTATTGGAGACCCAGCGCTTATTGGAGACCCAGCACTTATTGGAGACCCAGCACTTATTGGAGACCCAGCACTTATTGGAGACCCAGCACTTATTGGAGACCCAGCACTTATTGGAGACCCAGCGCTTATTGGAGACCTGGCACTTATTGGAGACCCGGCACTTATTAGAGACCCAGCACTTATTAGAGACCCAGCACTTATTGGAGACCCGGCGCTTATTGGAGACCCGGCACTTATTGGAGACCCGGCACTTATTAGAGACCCAGCACTTATTGGAGACCCAGCACTTATTGGAATCCCGGCACTTATTAGAGACCCAGCACTTATTGGAGACCCGGCACTTATTAGAGACCCAGCACTTATTGGAGACCCAGCGCTTATTGGAGACCCAGCACTTATTGGAGACCCAGCACTTATTGGAGACCCAGCACTTATTGGAGACCCAGCACTTATTGGAGACCCAGCACTTATTGGAGACCCAGCACTTATTGGAGACCCAGCGCTTATTGGAGACCTGGCACTTATTGGAGACCCGGCACTTATTAGAGACCCAGCACTTATTGGAGACCCAGCACTTATTGGAGACCCGGCGCTTATTGGAGACCCGGCACTTATTGGAGACCCGGCGCTTATTGGAGACCCGGCGCTTATTGGAGACCCAGCGCTTATTGGAGACCCAGCACTTACTGGAGACCCGGCACTTATTAGACTATTAGAGACCCAGCACTTATTGGAGACCCGGCACTTATTGGAAACTCGGCACTTATTGGAGACCCGGCGTATTGGAGACTCGGCACTTATTGGAGACCGACTTATTCGAGACCCGGCACTTATTGGAGACCGACTTATTGGAGACCCGGCACTTATTGGAGACCCGGCACTTATTGGAGACCCAGCACTTACTGCAGACCCAGCACTTATTGGAGACCCGGCACTTACTAGAGGAAATACGGTACTCTCTGTCTGACAGCTGGGCTACCTGCATGTGAAGCAGGGCAAGTCGGGTACATTAGCACATTAACTCCAGGATGTGCAGCATATGGTCTGTATGTTATGTGTATGATAAATCTGATGAAATTTGCTCTGCATCTTGGAGAGTTGATATGGAGAATAGATCGAAGCCCTCCTGTGCACGTGCACGAAAAGATTCACTGAGCATGTGCAAAAGCATCATCTCAACAGGAAGCTATATATTTAATAAGTTTATGCTATTTTCTCTTTAATTAGTCCCTCTCTCCATTACTCATTCAAGCATGTGGAGTTTAAGCTTAAAACCATGTTCAAGTTTGTCCACATGCCAAAGGCAATATTATGGCACACAGCTTCTAATGAAGCCCTTCCAAATGTGTAACTATGAAGATGATAAGCTCAGCTCAGTCGATGATCATTGCATATGCCTAAATTTGACTTTTAAAAAAAGACTTGAGTTACAGAGAAAATAGATTTTATGATATAGCTACAAGCCAACACTTTTATTTGTTTATCATAGTATGCAGTTATGATAAAAAAAAATTACAACTTAAAAACAATCATTTCTATAAAAATATGCTTTTGAATAAAGTATAATATAGATTTTTGTTCTCATTTGAATTTAAGCTTATTGAATATTCGCATATAAGATTCAAAATTCACCAAAACCTAGTATGTACCCTAAATAAAAAATTTTGTTGTGGCAAAGCAGTGAATAAAACCAACATAAATGAATTATGTCGACAAGTGGAATTATTGATATATCAATTGGTAAACCACCTTAACATGAGTGGTGTTGACCAATCGATATGAGAGATTACCGCATGCTTTGACAGACTAACGCTGCAGTCAACACGTGGTGCATGCACTGCACAGCTGCTAGTAACTACTAGCATCGATTCACTCAGATTACCATAGTGACATTATACTGTTTGTTTATTGTTGAGCAAATGTTAGACTTGGAGCTCCACAAAACACAGTTTACAATCGATCATAAGGCTACAATCGATTGTAATCAATGTTCAAAGAATGGGCCACAATCAATTGTAACTTTACAACTGCTTTTTGGAACAGCACCAAGGTCCTAAAACAAAATTCCAACGTGCATTTCCATGAAGCTATTGGTAGGAAGACGTTTAAATCCAGAAGGCATATTCTATGTTCCACATGTAACAGAAATGATTTTGAGACCACCTCCACTGGGAGCTCTGGGTTGAGAGTCCTACACTCTACCTGTTCGGCCAAAGAGATATCCCTCTAGCCGAAGCCAGTAGGAATGCTTATATCTCACCCTGTAACACATATTCCAAGTTTTAATGAGCTCGGCTTTTCTGTTTTTGAGTTCTGGTCAGGGATAGAACAGTCTGGACACAGATCATTTGTATATCCCCCGAAAACTTTTTGTGTGCATAATAACACCTTTACGTGCATTTGTACACACAACATATAGAGGATATCTTTTGTTTTGAGTGTGATATTCAGGTGACGGGGTAGAGACAGTATTTTAATGAGTGGCGCAGCCACGAGTGAAAATATAGCCTTTACCCCGTCATGAGATGAGAGATAATTCTTTTTAATATATGCCTCTGTGGTCGAAAATGTGGTTATTTGTGTCCAAAAGGTCACATTATTATGCAGCTTCAGCAAAGTGGGCTGGTGTTTGAATTCTACCAGGGGCTCAGCAACTTTTTCTGCAGTAGAAAACTGTTCTTCACACAGTAAGGTTTGGAAGCAATGCTACACTGAATTTCAGCACCGTACCATCCATGGTTTGCTAGTACCAGTCAATGTTCGCAAGTTTCACTGCAATGCATAGCCTCTACAGATTTGCGAGCTTTCTCCCTGCAAAAATACTGCAGCCATGACATAGCTGAGATATTCTTAAAAACAGAGTAAAAACTCATATTTCTCAAATTTTTCTTGTTTTCTATTTTCAATCAAAATTTAATTCATTTCTGGTATGTTAAAAAACTGACTTCTCATATATCATCCTATTGATAAATATGTCAAAGGTGTGTCTGCAAAATTAAAAAAAGTTTATCTCTAAAGAACATGTACTAATACATAACAATTTTCAATTTTGGACAACAAGGAGTATTCTATCTTTTATTGATTATGTTTTTAAATCATCTTCTCGTAAGATTCTCCAAGAAATAATAATTTGCAAAAAATGATATCGCCAACTATTGTTTGAGTAACACATCTCATGGATTTGTCCTTATAACGAGAATGTCCCTCCCTATAAGAACAATTTGCAGTGAACCCCAAGAGCTGGCTTAATGGTTTACTTGAACAAACGTTCTGTGGTAGTAAAAGTATTGAACATGAAGCAGCCTCTCTTTGATCTTATTCTAATTACAGCAGAACATCAAACACGAAGGATCACTCGGCAATATCTGGGCATCGTAATATTGGGAAAGACAAAGTGGATAGTGGTCTACATGACTATGAAAGTCTAATTAACACATGGTGACTGACTTGAGCAACAAGGAATGATCTGACCAGGGACATTTTGAAACCTATTCAAGCTGAATATTATTCTAGTAAAATAAACTTTGTGGTTGTAACCGACTTACCGTATTCTTTTACCCTACTGGTTATGTTAAGTCTCAACTTCAACTCTGAAATTTGTCTCTCCTTGGTACCGTTAAGTCTCAACACTTCTACCCCGCCGGATAATGTCCAGTCTCAACTTCTACCCCGCTGGATAATGTCCAGTCTCAACGTCTACCCCGCTGGATAATGTCCAGTCTTAATGTCTACCCCGCTGGATAATGTCCAGTCTCAACTTCTACTGCGCTGGATAATGTTCAGTCTCAACTTCTACTCTGCTGGATAATGTCTAGTCTCAACTTCTACCCGGCTGGATAATGTCCAGTCTCAACTTCTACTGCGCTGGATAATGTCCAGTCTCAACGTCTACCCCGCTGGATAATGTCCAGTCTCAACGTCTACCCGGCTGGATAATGTCCAGTCTCAACTTCTACTGCGCTGGATAATGTCCAGTCTCAACTTCTACCTCGCTGGATAATGTTCAGTCTCAACTTCTACCCCTCTGGATAATGTCCAGTCTCAACTTCTACCCTGCTGGATAATGTCCAGTCTCAACTTCTACCCTGCTGGATAATGTCCAGTCTCAACTTCTACCCTGCTGGATAATGTCCAGTCTCAACTTCTACCCCGCTGGATAATGTCCAGTCTCAACTTCTACCCCCCTGGATAATGTCCAGTCTCAACTTCTACCCAGCTGGATAATGTCCAGTCTCAACTTCTACCCTGCTGGATAATGTCCAGTCTCAACGTCTACCCTGCTGGATAATGTCCAGTCTCAACTTCTACCCCGCTAGATAATGTCCAGTCTCAACTTCTACCCTGCTGGATAATGTCCAGTTTCAACTTCTACCCCCCCCTGGATAATGTCCAGTCTCAACTTCTACCCAGCTGGATAATGTCCAGTCTCAACGTCTACCCCCCTGGATAATGTCCAGTCTCAACTTCTACCCAGCTGGATAATGTCCAGTCTCAACTTCTACCCTGCTGGATAATGTCCAGTCTCAACTTCTACCCAGCTGGATAATGTCCAGTCTCAACTTCTACCCAGCTGGATAATGTCCAGTCTCAACTTCTACCCTGCTGGATAATGTCCAGTCTCAACTTCTACCCAGCTGGATAATGTCCAGTCTCAACTTCTACCCAGCTGGATAATGTCCAGTCTCAACTTCTACCCAGCTGGATAATGTCCAGTCTCAACTTCTACCCTGCTGGATAATGTCCAGTCTCAACTTCTACCCCCCTGGATAATGTCCAGTCTCAACTTCTACCCTGCTGGATAATGTCCAGTCTCAACTTCTACCCAGCTGGATAATGTCCAGTCTCAACTTCTACCCAGCTGGATAATGTCCAGTCTCAACTTCTACCCCGCTGGATAATGTCCAGTCTCAACGTCTACCCCCCTGGATAATGTCCAGTCTCAACTTCTACCCAGCTGGATAATGTCCAGTCTCAACTTCTACCCTGCTGGATAATGTCCAGTCTCAACGTCTACCCTGCTGGATAATGTCCAGTCTCAACTTCTACCCCGCTAGATAATGTCCAGTCTCAACGTCTACCCCGCTAGATAATGTCCAGTCTCAACTTCTAAACTCTATTGTATTGTTCAGTCTCAGTTGGCTCTTGACACAAAAGCATCACCACAGCAGATGTAGTAATTTGATGATAGATTCCCTTACATCATAGCAGCTTGTATTTGACTGACAAGCTACCTTTGACATTTAGGTAGATAGACTAAAACCTGAAAGTGGAGTTATACAAGCCAAACACAACAACAAGACTACAATTATCCTCATCATGACTTTCATTTATCAAGTGAAATGTAACTTTGGTATTTGTGCAACGACTTTAATTTGCCTGAGATTTGATAATTGTTTTGAAAATTATATAACCTATTTTACAAAATCATGTCATAGCGAAGAAAATAAATGTTTGGGAAGAAATTTCCTTAAAATTTCTTCTTCACAGACCACAGGTTTTGAAGAGGATAAATTTAGTCTAAGAGGAGACCTTAAAATTATAAAAACAGTAATTTAAGCAAGATGTGTGAAATATTCACATTTCATAAATATTCCTCAAACCATGTTAATTTTGACTATCATCAGATTGTCACATATAAAATGAACTGTTGGAGTTTGAAGTTACTCAAGATGGTTCAAGAAATTAAGATCATGCAATAATGCCTTAGCCATCATATATACATGTATCCTGAGTTGAGGATTATCTGGTCCATTGTTGTACATAATAAGAAGACAACAGCAATGGAGTTCAGCCGGGGGAGAGACAAGAGTCCTTTGAAGTGACAGAGGGTTGGAACCAGACAGTGATTCAAATGGGTATAAATGGACAGGAGACGGTCCACTATTGATTTCTACAAGGTCTAGCAACAAGGGAACAAATTCACTCACGACTCATACTGAACTCTCTTCTGGCTGCTGGCGGATTCAACACATGGAGGGCAAGACTACTTGCGATAATGTACCATGATTACAAGCCCATAAAACTTATGGGTTACAAAACAGAAAATGGATTTCAGATTAAAGAAATATCTGAATAGAGACATCACATAAAAGGATAGACATTTTGCTGTAATGAGGCACAATCACAAACCAATAAAACTTGTAGGTTTTCAAAAAGGAGAAATATGAGAGACTCTTTGGAACAAAATTGAAATATTTCTCAATGTATATCTTGATAATAAAAAATAGATTAACAATAGTTACGGTGTCTTTTAAAATCTTTTTGTAGTATGGTCATACCCCCCCAAAAAATTGTGGGTAATCCACTGACATCACATCTTGAGCCACAAATTATTACTTTAAGTTATCTGTGTCCTCCATTAGTTGAGTACAATCTGTATGAAATGTGCAAGCATCTATGTTTCTGTTCTTCATTTAACGATCAGGTGAGCAATATTGTTGAGGCTCATTCTACAATAATAATGTGCATACTCATATTGCGCCTTTTCCACGTCCTAAGACATGCTCAAATTGCTACATTATTACCCAGAAGCAGTGTACTTTCACAGCTGCTACTACCAGGTAAGCGCTTATCACGACCATGAAGGTCAGTACATCCAGTTTTCAGGTACCCCTTTTAACAGCTGGGTGAACTGAGTGCAATGTGGATGAAGTGCCTTCTTTAGGGATACACCACAGGATGAGACCCAAATCACAAATTTTTGGTGTCTCCACTTGGATTCGAACCCAGGTCTCTGGCATGAGAGGCCAGCATGCTAACCACTACACCACTGTGCATGGGGAGGATGCTTGTCAAAATAGCTGACACTGAACTCAAAGTGATCTCAAATTTTTAAATAATTGTCACATCTTACTTGTGCATGAGAAATAAAGACCATCATCCAACCATGGCAATATCTGTTTCATTCTACCATCCATGTTTAAATCAGCTAGTGTCTTTTAAACTGTTGAATATTCAAAGGATTCATCACCCAATGGACGAAAGTGAAACGGACACACAGACTGACAGACACATTTACAGCTTAGCAGGCAGACACCACTACAAAGTGAAACGTGTTAATACGTTTACATTATTAGGCACCACATTACCATCACCAACACTCGTGGATGCCACAAAGCACGGAATCGATGCCGAACAGACAGACAGACAGACAGACAGACAGACAGACAGACAGACAGACAGACAGACAGACAGACAGACGGAGTCTGTGGCCTGCAGGAGAGATATAAGAGCTGATTCCAGCATACAGTGTGTCTGAGTAGATAATGGAAGCTCATGGCCACTTCCTACAACTGAGTCTCCGTGGTTCCGTAATGTTCTATCAATCAGTTCCCACCCTCGTCTCTCATTCCCGTACACGTCTGTGTGATACATACATTTATCCTATTCTCTTAGGCATTATATGCTGGCCTTATTACAATATTCTCAATACAACTTTCTTGTCACCAATGAACCAACTGTAATAAAACTACGACGCTTATGGCTGAAATATTGCCCAAGCTCTGTATAACAGTGGCTCACTCTAATCAATTAGTAATTATCTCATTGTTTTAATAATGCTTAACCCTTTACAAATCATCCAACAATTGGCTAATTACATTGCAACTCAGGTGCTTCCCTTGAAATATTCCCAAAATGGTCACGTTTCGATGACGGTCATATGAAATCCTTTTGAGTCAATGTAAAAAAATGCCATGAATAAACAAACCCTATGCTGATCCTACGGTGTCTCTCTCTAACACTTTGAACCAAACCTTTCCTTAATGGCTAATTGTTTTGTATTATGAGTGGAGTAAGGAATAATCTGGAATAAAACTGAATGGGTAGTATAATAAGATAATCAACATCTAAAAAAAAATGCTTCTTAAAGCTCATCTGTGAAAATGTTATGGCTTTAAAAAATCAATATAAAAGGTAAGAAAAAACGTAGGTTCAAATATTTTATTGACAAATACCATTGAAAATGAACTTGGATAAAGGAGCCCAAATTTCATTATCTGACAATCTTTAAATGACATCATGACAACATAGCATGTCATCATAACAAAATAATGTCTTTGTGTCTAATTCTTTTACCCTAGTTAAAACTTCTTTTGACAGACTTAAAGAGATTAAATTTCTTCCGTTATCATGGTAACCTGAGCAGCTTCAAACAAAAATACAAATTGCTAGAGGGATCATTCTTCTAATTAAGTCCTTAATGACCAACTGTCTATTGGCATCGTATCACTATCAGTGGCAACTCTCACTTTTCATGTTATTAGATATATGAATTAATGTTCCTCAAAATATTTTATGCTTTATTCTCGAAACCATCCATATCAACAGCGGGACTTGACTTAATGGTAAATCTGTAGTGGTCAATGTTAAATAAATATATGTGACAAGTGAACAGTCGTTTATTCTATCTGGTTCACCATACTTCAACAATTGATTTAAAGGGGCAGTAGCGTGTTATTAGGGGGAATATAAGGTGATGTCAGGAAAATGGAGATAAATGGTTCAATTGAAATGCAATGTACTTAAATTAAATGTACTTTATGTGAATCTTCATAATTTGTTCTCTGACTATGGATGATTGGTTGTTTGATAAGATTTTTGACACTATCAAAATAATACATTTAGCATTAACTTACAATTATCAGTGAAAATTATCAGTTTTCAAAAAACAACAACTTTCAATTTAAAGCTAACAAGTATTTTTCATCAAACGGTTGCCGATTTCCCTAGCAACACAGTTATCTCCCTTGAAATATCCCAAAACAAGTCTGAAATACAACTCCATTTTGAGTCAATGTCAAGGAAATGTAAACACACTGAAAGTATCCGTGTAAATCTGAAAACATGTCGTCTGCACATTCTACAGTACCTCTTCCTTCGTGATGAAGAAACAAGATAACCAGCGAACACAATTGGGCTCTGTCCTCTAAAATAATTCTCCCTACTCGTGTAAACATTGCAGGATATGTGATATGAAGCAGAGCTGATATCAATCTGAAATGGCCAGGCCTAAAGTTATGTATTCTTCAGAATTCCACTTTGGGAGTGTAGTTGCTGTTTTATTTCTGTAAAGAAGATGGCCGTCCTACCTCTTCTGTCAGACAGGGCAATAAACTGGATAATGTATTTATGAAATAATACAGAATAGTACTAAATTGGATTCACATTCTTATTGAGTCATGTCCGTTATAGTACCAGAATAAACCTAGCTTAAGTTTGTATCCAACTTTGTCTTTCACTGGCAGGAGGAAATTACATTGAATGCTAATAATTCATAAGATGTTTTTTCATTTTCATTCTGAAGGAGAATTGCCTCATATATCACCAGCCTTGTCATGAAGCAGGTATTGAGAAAGATTAACCTGGTGACTTCCGCATGATTGCGAGGATTCCCCGTCTGAACAGTACCCTCTTTCATGATTGCACTCCCAGCACCCTTTCATTGGGTGACTCAAACCAAGATTTGGTGGATCTGAAAGTGGTCTTAGAGCACCACTTTGGTGGATCTGAAAGCTGTTTTAGAATACCACTTTGTGGATATGAAAGCTGTCTTAGAGCACCACTTTGGTGGATCTGAAAGCTGTTTTAGGATACCACTTTGTGGATCTGAAAGCTGTTTTAGGATACCACCTTGTGGATCTGAAAGCTGTCTTAGAGTACCACTTTGGTGTGAAACTGTTTTAGAGTACCACTTATGTGGATCTGAAAGCTGTCTTAGAGTACCACTTTGGTGTGAAACTGTTTTAGAGTACCAATTTGTGGATCTGAAAGCTGTTATAGAGTACCAATTTGTGGATCTGAAAGCGGTCTTAAAACACCACTTTGGTGGATCTGAGAGCGGTCTTAGAGCACCACTTTGTGGATCTGAAAGCGGTCTTAGAGCACCACTTTTGTGGATCTGAAAGCTGTTTTAGAGCACCACTTTTGTGGATCTAAAAGCTGTTTTAGAGTACCACTTTGGTGGCTGTATTAGAGCACCACTTTGGTGGATCTAAAAGTTGTATAAGAGCACCATTGCTTTGTATTTATTAGACCCCAAAACATTATTGGTTTAACTTTATGTACAAAACCTTTGGTGACCCTGCTCTTTGTTTTGATAAAACTTCAATGCACTTCAAGGCTGTCAGTCATCACGGAAGACTGTCAGTTATCTATTACATAAGTATGTTGTAAACCCCTCAGGAGTTCAAACCTTGATCTTCTCTTACAATAAAGGATAAGCTCGTCGCAAGAATTATCACCTAGCCCATGCTCACAGGTTTCACTGAAATGCATAGCCACAAGTGTTGCAGCTTTCTCCCTGCAAACATATTAGCAGCCATGATACAAGGGAAATACTCTTAAAAGGAACGTTTAACCCCATATCAAATCACCTCACCAAGAATGATTTGAAATGTGTCAGTTATATGTCACTATATAAGTATGTCCCAACCCACGCCAGGCTTCAAACCTAGACCTTTTACAACATGGGGTAAACTTGCTCCAAGAATGATTTGAAATGTAAGTTTACCTACTCCTCGGGTCTCAAAACCATCCTCAGTCTGGGTGCATGTCTTGACAAGCTTCCAACACAGAAGAGAAAACATAGCACAAATCTATGGAGCTTAGTTCTGACTGCTGCCATGGAACAGGTGCTTGCTGGAACCCTCTTACCATTGGAATTGCATGCTGGGTAAAAATCTAACAAAGCTTGCCAACAAAGCTGCACAAAAACAACACAACAGCAGGTAGGAAGGCAGTAATTGTAAACGCACATAGACCTCAGCCTTGAATTAAGACACCTCAGTTACAAATCATTTTGACCAAGAACTCTGATGCAACAGTTTCTTATTTCTCATCCATCGTGTCATGATGATTGATAAACAATGAACTAAATAGAATTCATAACATAGTTCTGGAGTTTATGGCGTTAGCCCTCACTCAAAATTGCCCAAAAATCTTTACACATAAAAAAGTTTTTAATTAAAATCCTGGAAATCTCTCACTTCTTAGAGATTTTAAAGTTATGTATGACAAAAAAAATGATCCTTCATGACACCAAATAAGACTCAATCAACAAAACCCCTGATTGACAATAAAATACATATATCAAACATGGAGCCCAATATATTTCCTGTATATAGACAGACAGACAGACAGATATTTTATTCAGTAAAAGGCCATTGGCCCATAATACATACAAAAATGATTATTTGCATGAGCTTACATAAACAATTTGGATTTCTAATTTTCCTTACTTGATGTAAAAATAGACATACAATTTTGATAATTTCTATATTTGTTGAAGACATAAGATTTGCAAAAGCATATTGTGACAATGTTTTTTTTAAATATCTATCAAGAAATATATTATATATATCTGTATATAATATCTATATAATAGATGTATATCTAGTTCTGACCTGCCTGCAACAATTACATGACGAGGCATGTGCGTGTGGTATTCTAACACAATATCTACTAAGCTAGAGTAATTGTTTGCCAGCAAGAGCTGGTGAAGTAAGGTAACACTCAAACTAAGGAGTTGTTCTTCCTATTTCCCCTGTAGAACTGTTGATACCAATTAACTGTAGCGTCCGCAGGCTGCAAACCCTGCAGTTACATCCTCCACACACAAAGCCTTGTAAACCTTATCATATTTCTGTAATGGCTTCAGTTATATTTTCTGTCTAATGGATGCTGATTTCTTTGAAAGTGTTAAATGATTGAAATGATATCTATCAAATTTTCTATTTAACAAATGTAACACAATTTCACAAAGTATTAATGAGAAATCATTTTATAAATCTTATACAAAATTTTGTCAATATGTATGTTATAGATGATGTAAATGATATCAAAATAAAATAAATGGTGAAATTTCTTGTTTTCTGTAATGCATGGAAGATGTTGTATAAAATTAGAATAAAAGTAAACAGTCAAAAGTCATATGCTACTTGAACAAACTGGCATTGCAAAGTCAACACAGATTACGACACTCAAACCAACAAATCCTTCTCATAAAAGAAATTGAACGGAATCTTCCCATTTTCCTTACAAACAGGAAGCATTTAAATTCGTCTTCTAGTAGGCAGATTGATATAACTATGGAGCAATGAAGCCGAGAGGACATTTCAGTTCAATATAGAAATATTTCTTTCTCTGAAATGGAATCTATATTTCTTGATCAGAAAAACAGGTTCTTGATAGCTTTTCATACTTCTAGGATTTATATCCCCATCACATCAAGTCTTACATTCCCACTACACTAGCAAAACCTTAATTAAAATCTATGTCAACTTTTTATTACTTATTTTTATCCAAACAGTTATATTGATCCAGAATTTTGTCAAATTTATAGAAACTAAGTTATTCTAATTGAAGCAATAAAAATTAAATGCTGAAGCGCCATTTCAAAATAGAGAAAGAGCTACAAATAGAATTATTACATTATATTTCCACTTAATTTGACTCCCAAAAATTCATCAATTCAACTTAACAAGAGCCTCAAGGAATGTTTCAATTTAAATAATTTTACACAAAATGGGCTGAGATAATTTCAAAGAAAATTAATTTGGGATTTAAACAAATTTATAAAAAATCAATTTTAAGCTTCATTCATAAACTTTTCTTGACAAAGTTAGAATTTGAAAAAGAACGAACTAAACTAATTGACAGTATGGAAAGGAATTATTTCAAATACTTTAAAACAAAATGTCAGAACTGAAATCAAACTTGTTGCTATCTAAAAAGTAAAAACATCATAAATGGAAATTATAAGCAATCACTGACATTTCATAAATGGAAAACAATGTCAGAAATTAAACAAACTTGTTGCAATCTAAAAATTAAAAACATTATAAATGGAAATATAAGCAATCACTGACATTTCATAAATGGAAAACAATATCAGAAATTAAACAAACTTGTTTGCAATCTAAAAAGTAAATACTTTATAAATGGAAATTATATGCAATCATTGACATTTCATAAATGGAAAATAAATGTCAGAAATTAAACAAACTTGTTGCAATCTAAAACTTAAAAACATCATAAATGAAAATTATAAGCAATCATTGACATTTCATAATTGGAAAAATGTCAGAACTGAAAAGTTGTGCATTATACATGTATTTAACTAAAACTTGAGCTCTGGCGCAGATTCTATTGAAGCGTCTCCTGTTACATGGAGCAACCCGATTCCAACTTCTCCACAACATATTCACATGTTATTGGAAAGTGTGACCTATATCTCGCCTCCTTCCTGCTTTGTTATGTTACATGGTGGTTACAAGATGGCCCCCTCCAACAAATTAGCTAAATGGCCTTCTAATGACAACAGAAATTACCAACACTTTCATTACCGTTGTAAATTTGTGTAAAAGGTTGTACATATAACATTACATTACATAATGAATGACAGGACATAAGAGTTGTATTTCTCAACAACACGAGTTGACAGCTCCTTGAAAACATAAATACATATCAATCTTTAATCTCAAGAACAGTTCGAGAACTGGTACACTGGTGTTGGTGACTGTTGTTATTTTGATTGCAATTTATTCTTTAGTTTTCCAATTAAATCTGATTTTCTTTGTGTCTTGATATCTAGTCAAATCATAGCCTAAATATTATAACCAATATGACATCCCTTGACAAACATGGCATCCCGCTGAAGATGACAAGAATGTGAGGCTCAAAGTTTCTGTGAATATCATAATCATAATTAGGGAGTGGTTCAATATTCTAGTTTGGCAACATTAAAACCGATGATGGTTTAATAGACACTGTTAAACTTTGACAATTAGTTTTTTACTTTATTTGTTTTGTGAAGGCTACCTTATATAGAAAGTATCTTTAAATAGAGGATTGGATGGGTAAATGATGAAAAGAGGCAGATCATGGAGAAGAAGAAATCTAAGCCATATTGCAGTGTATAAAATAGATTGGAAACCTAGCCTGTCCTGAAAATTAATTGGTCAATTCCTTAGGGAAAATAAAGATTTTTTTTTTAAAGTTGCCAGACCTGATAAAAAAAAACCCAGCCCTGGCAAAAAGTAGCCAGCCAAGGACTGGCGGACGGGCTATATTTTTAACACTGCATATTGGCAACATGACATAAGAAGAATTAATATTGAGGGAAGGCTTCAAGGCATATACTGGTACTCTCATTAGAGGCTCCTAATGAGTAACGTTTTCAATTCATAGACAAATTTACTCTACATGTTGCTATGGCAACTGAGATGAGATAAATATTTAAATCTTTGTCTGTCACTTGTAGCATTATGAAACATACATCTTGGTGTCAAACAAAACGTGTTGCAAAACAAAGTTATGAATTCAAAAATTTACATTTTTGTTGTCCGTTATATAGAATTAAGCATAAATACTTTTTCACAATAACATAAGCAACAAAGGAAATGCAAATTTAAACATTCAATATGCAAATTAGGATTACAATTAGAGAGACATGAAATGCAAATAGGAAAACACAGACTGCAAACAAAAACATGATCAAGGCAATAATGGTTAAAGAAAATTGGAATGCTGAAAGCTTTTCACGCTGACAGAAAGAGAACTTGTAAGATCTGATATTCTCTCCTCTTGTGAAACTGGTTTTTATCAATGGCTCCTTGTTTTCAAGTGAATATATACATATATATATCTCTGGTCACATGGCTGGTGAGGGAGATAAAGAATTTCTCTGATTGGTCTCTCACAGCCTTCATCATTATTCAGACGCCATGGCATTCCTAGAAAGTCTTGCCATTCCGAAAAGTGTCTCGGTTTTTTTTAGAGCAGTTTCTGACTTGAGTCATAAAGTGATACCAGATTATTACAAATTGGCACTTGAGTTTCATTGCTTTTTGCCATCACAACAGTATCATTATCCAGTCTAGACTTGTTTTATATTCTTCTTTCAGAGAAGAAATTCTCTGATTCTTTCCTTGTTTATTACTTTGATGATTAATCCCGTACATAATTGATTGATAGCAGGGAAAATAGCCTTAATGTTCCTAACCAACCAGTGTCCAACCAATGACTGAAAATTCTTGAATAAATTTGTGGTCACCAATATGCTAAAAAACATTCTTCAGAAACATTTGAAAAAGATTCTCTTATCATAATGAGAGTAGCCTATTCATATTTCAAAAGATATCATGACTACAACAATCTTGACATCTTGGACCGTGTGACACAACCAAAAACAGTTCTTGCAGAAAAAAATGTCTGTTGACTTTGAGTTTGATTGCACCAGAAAACTTGGTTTCAAACGAAGAAATGAGCAATATTGATCGAGCACTCTATATTTATACTGCAACCAGGAAGATAGATGTGAGGCCTCTTCCCGTTTCAGGTCTGACTTTGTTACTGGGAATAGGAATCCGAGACTAGAATATCACACTTAGTCATTGAGTCATTAATTCTTTATACAATCATATATTCCAACTTACATTTAGTTTTTCCTATAAATATATCCAGCTTGAAAGATTTTATAGAACAATAATTCAATTGCAAGATATGTATAAAATAAGTTGTTTATTTAGAAAGGAAAGCTAGAATTGGTGAAAGGACCTTGATTCTTCATGATGCAGACATAAACAAACCTTTGTAGTCTAATTTAAAAAACATTGAAGATTGGACCGATATCTGTTTTAGACACAAGTGACAAATAAAGATAAAACTGTGGGAACATATGTGAAGTTTTTTTGTTTTTTTTTAATAATCTTTTTATTTCAGAAACCCTGTTACAAATAGGAACATCAACCTAGGGTAGTAGATATCCCATTGAAATAAAAGTATAGAATATTTAAGATTTCTGTTTCTTTGTTATTACATATGTGAAGTAAACGATTGTTCACGTTGGTGTCAACATAACCAAAAAGTGATGAAGGGAAAGAAACTGTTACATAAAAAGTTTTATTTTCAAATTTGATATTTATCAAAAAGATTAGGACAATAACACATACTTTCTCAAATTCTTTTCCAATTCTTTTTCAATTCTTTTCCAAAAAGGAATGGTTTTTGCCCTAGGGCAAAATATCACTTTTTCATTTTGACGTCAAGTTACAAACAGTGCTTTGACGTCACGGTTCACCTATGACGTCACAATCTATACGGGTCAGTGGCAGCTAGTCCGCCTATGCTGAAAAGTTGGTTTTGAGTATTTTCTTTAATTTTTGGACTACGGTAATAAACAGAATATTATATTCTCTATGAATTACCTTGCTTCATGATGACCTCCTTCTCGGTGCCGTTGGTCATCCAGAGGGTGTAGCAGAAGTTGTTGTTCTCCAGGCAGCGGATGGTGTGGTTGTCGGGCATCACCTCGCCCCCCTGCTTGGCCGTGTCCACACCCTCCCCCTTGCTGCCCCCGTCGTAGTACGCACAGTAGCTGTTCTGTCCATCTGCAAACTCTGCAAGAATAATAATAAGTGTTATTCACTTTCAAATGTTATCTTTATGGTAAAACAGAATTCATAACAATTTTTTCTTTTTTTTCTTGTGGCTTATGGCTGAATACTCCCCAAGAAGCAATTAACAACAATAACTCACCCTTTTAATCTTTAAATTAATAATTCCTATCCACTAAAGATAAATTAAGTTTCTTAGGGTGTGGCTTCTGGGGTCCTTTAATCCCAAGGTAAGGAGTCTGTACACAAGGTTTAAAATTAAAAGACTTATGATTATGAAGGTAAAGTTTTTACAGTGTAGCCCCAGTGGCCCTTATTTTTGGTGACAGGATCATCCAAACCAAAGGTTATAATTATTGCTAGTCAAAGAGTATGACACAGAATTAAAAATTCTAACGTTATTCTAACGTTGTTATGGAGAAGAACATAAAAATGCCATGTTTTGACAAAAGAACAATCCAGCCCATTATGTCTGAGGAAGTAAAACAACCTGATTTCTATTTATTCATTAGATGTTTTTTTATTTGTTCTTTAATAGCAGTGATAAATATTGTATGTGTTTGAAGCAGTAAGAATACATGTATATCAATAAGCTCACTAAAATATACCCTCGAGTTTCTTAAGCCTTTTTGACATTATATTATTATTATGGTGCTTATTTGAAAAAATTCATTAAAACGGATAAAAAGTGTAGGGCTTCCACGCATCGGAAATATTCGGATTGAGTACTCAAGGGGTCAGGCTCTACTCGGACCCTAGTACCTGAAATGTATCTTTACTAAAGAAAGAAATATTTTTATGTTTATTTGTATGTACCCTAAAGTAACTAATAATGCGCAGGGATTTGTTAACCCTGAATTTTGTGTATTTTGGGCCTAAGGCCTTATACTGAATAAAATCTGTCTGTCTGTCTGAAATAATGCATTCATTGTTCAGCCTAGATAATACAAACACATATTTCGACTTATAAATGGTCATATACATATTTTGACATCAATGTCTTGAAGTGGTAATGCAGAAAACCAGACTGAAGTAACTCAAATGATTCACAATGACTTCACTTTTGTGTCCTTGTGTCCAAGAAAATGGACTCAAGTCCAGCTCAACTGGACTCAGGCTCGAGTACCCAAGGAAGCCCTAAGTCCAGCTCAACTTGACTCAGGCTGGAGTACCCGAGGAAGCCCTAAAAGCATGAGCCTAGGAACTCACTGTACGGTAAGTAAATAGATTGCCAGCCCCCAATAGATACGAGCAGCCTTGTTCATTTCAGGCAGACAGTTTCCTAAACAGAAAGTTTCATGAACTGACATTGAACAGTTTTTAAATTCTGGTTCTGTAGTGAAAGCTTTTGTTAAAAGATGGAACTCATTACTATTCAACCTGCCATAAAGAAGAAATAAACTTAAACCTATTCCAAATTGTCACAAATAACAAAGAATTTATTCCAAATCTATGAATTTCAGCTGTGAATCCACCGTAGCTCTCTGGCTGCAAGTATTCAAAAAAGCTTCATAAAGATTTTTCTAGAGCTTACAGTCAAGTATGTTTGGTCTTATCTCTCGAAAACACATTCCCCTGTATAAACATTTCTTCCATGTTGATACTTTTTTTCAAAATCTGGATTAATTCGGTCATAAACAAGGTCAAACAGCAACCCCTCATTTCATAGCAAAAGTTTCTTCACACTCTGTGCAAGTATTCAAGACTTTGGCATTTCATTGCCCATAAACCTCTGTATTAACATTTCATTTAATGTCTTTTCCTAAGAATTTTCTTTTGTCAATTGCTGAAAACAGGCTTTTAATGTTTAACAACTCTGTTTTATAAGGTTTATACAAGTGAACGTTTACTATTTATTACTTTGTATCAAGGTTACAACATTTGAAAACAATGTTTCAGTAACTGACTTGTAAATCATTGACCACTCAGTACAGTCTACTGACAAAAAAGGTATATATGAAATTAGAGCCTCTTGCTCTCTAGTTCATCAGATTTTATGTTTTTGATGTTGAAGACTAAAGCCCATCTTGGCTCTTCCAGCAGACTGTAGAAGTCAAAGAGAGATGAAGCCCAACTTTTGCCGGACATCAGGCCATGTCCTGCTCACATGATCTTTAAGGCCTGATAAACTAAAAGTTTGATTTATGAATAATGAACACTTTCTTCTTTTCCACTGCTAAAATATTAATCGTAAACGCATGACATCCCTAATGTCTTTTCTCTACCAATCATGGAAGTCCATACATCTACACAAGATGCAATACATCATTAGAGCCATTAGCATGACTAATTTATTGTATGTTGAATTGATTTCAGGAGTTTCTGAAGTATCAAGACACTGTAGGGTACTTTGCAACAGGATCAGAGGTGGACACTTCCTGGTGTTTCCTAGTTTGGATCAAGAGGTCCGGGTATGAATCCTGCCTTGGTATGGGGATATACTATACAAGGGGGTTAGGTCCAGGGTATGAATCGTGCCTTGGTGTGGAGATATACAATACAAGGGGGTTAGGTCCAGGGTATGAATTGTGCCTTGGTATGGGGATATACTTATCAAGGGGTTTAGGTCCAGGGTTTGATCAACCCTGCCTATAGACGTTGTGTTCTGTATGCAAGATCTGGGTGATATGACTGGTGTTCTGGTTTTGATTGAAAGGTTTTATCAATGTCCTTATTTAGAATGATGTAAGTGCAGTGCTTAGTGTAAATTCTAGTCTTACATTCAGACTGTAGTTAATATTATTTTGACCTAACAAAACCTCCATAAAAGCAAGTCTAGATCTGCAGTGAACTACACTGAAATTTCCAATTCTCCGAGGCTCCTTTCTTATTTTTAATAAAATAGTTGTTTTTGAGAATTATTATTTTTCAGAGACTGAATATAAGTCTATGTACATTTATATAAGCCACGAGTTCACAAGTACCAGGCTAAGGAAGCATAACTTATAAAACAGTGATGTTGGAAGTTTTCTTTCTTTCATAATGCATAAATGAGCTATCTTCCTGTGTTGAGAATTGTGTACTTCAGTCAAGCATACACATGTCACAGGGAATTTTGCAACTATTTTTAAAACTTGGCAAGTGTCGTATGATTAATAGTAAGAGAATACATTTATAAAGACAATTAAATTTATTTCAAAATCTTGCTGAACAGTTCAGATGTCAATTAATTCACTGAATATCTTTCTGTAAATTTATACAATAAGAACATAAAAATCAGATATTTTTTTAATTTGTAAGCTGACATAAAGTTAAACATTTTTACATACAAAAAGATACCTGTTTTTTGTTTTTTCCTCAACAATGAAATTAATAAGGTCAAAATGTAGACCTACGCACACAAAGGCTGGATCCAGGGAATCATAATTTTATCATATAAATCTGACATCAGATACCGGTACATTTTCAAAGTTCAATTGTAAAACTAGACAAATTTATATGACAAAAGTAACAAAACCCACTGAGAAAATCTGACAACCGATATCAGAGAAATTCAAAGTTCAAAAGTGAAACGTTCAATGTCAAAAGAAAAAAAAAAATGTTTCAACATTCACATATCTGTTCCTTCAAAATAATTCATTTCCACATTGTTCCACTTGTGTCAAAGCAAAACGACTGTGACCCAGAATGCACCTGAACAGGGAGGTCAGACCTCAGCATCCAGAAACATAAACATTGTCACGATGTATCATGTGTATCATGTCTCCGATTAAATGTCATGTCAACAAAAACTGTCCAACCATCCATCTAACGTAAATACAAAAATATACAAGATCTAATTAAATCTGGCACACAGCCCCGCCCCATTTTGAGAAACTGTTTCCTATAGACAAGAAAGACAATACTAGTTGGCAGGGAAATAGGATGCTACTGGGAGGCTAACTACTTCCATAAGTTAAACAACTTCAGATGACCTTGCTGTGACTTCACGCTGCTTTTGCTTTCAATAGGTGTATTCATTTTCTACCCTATTGTTTTCCCCCACTGAGTATTCTTCCATTCCTTCAAGATCAGAAGAATAGCTGAAACTATCAGATGTTTGTTCATCCAACACATTCTCCCATGTCCATAATCATGCAGAATTCAAATGGGTGACAGGTTGAGGTCAAAAGTGTTCTACAAAGAAAATACTGTGTTCTACATTAAAACCTGAGGTCCAAGGTTAGATTCCACTTCTGTTAAAATGCTTTTAGTCAATTTGAGGATCATCATTGGCGGATCCAAGAGAGTTCCAAAAAGATCAAAATCATTTTAAGAGATGTGCTTGCAACATCAAATGGGCACAACCCCACTGAATCCACCCCTGATCATTGTATTCAACTGATTCACCAGGCACTCCCAGGAATCCCTCCTCTGTCATTGACGCAGCCAGACACCTTCCTGCTCCCCCACTCGTAATACTAGCGTACTCAGGTGCTCAAAATAACTAATAGTTGAGGGCAAAAGTGTTCTATAAAGAAAATACTGTGTTCTACATTTAACCTGAGGTCCAAGGTTAGATTCCACTTCTGTTAAAATGCTTTTAGTCATTTTTAGGATTGTCATTGGCGGATTAAAGAGAGTTCCAGATATAAATTTAAAAAAATCATTTCAAAAGTTGCGCTTGCGACACCCAAAAAGCAACACCCATCCCGAACGAAAATCCTGGATTCACCCCTGCATCATATTCAACTGATTCACCAGGCACTC
This sequence comes from Steromphala cineraria, assembly GCA_916613615.1. Classification (NCBI taxonomy): domain Eukaryota; kingdom Metazoa; phylum Mollusca; class Gastropoda; order Trochida; family Trochidae; genus Steromphala; species Steromphala cineraria. The sequence goes on from OU744729.1 coordinate 4,505,587, forward strand.
CCAGGGTTCACTCCTCTGTCATTGACTCAGCCAGACACCTTCCTGCTGTTCACTCGGACTAGCGTGCTCAGGTGCTCAATATACTGTAGGGACAGATTGATCAAGGAGATTGAACCATATTGTCAGTTCCTGGCTTTCATGACTGACACTCTCATCATTTGTTGTATCTAAATCAGTCTTGTTCAATTGTGTTCGAACCCTAGTACTCAAGTACTCATGATGGCTTCAGGGTCATTGTGATACATGTATGTTTATTTCATTCCTCCCCCCCCGAACCAAAAAGCCCTGCTTCAATATTGAGGCTAGACTCATTTGCCAGTTACTACTTTTACTATCATACAAGACCTCAAATATTCATGATAGCATTGTACCATAATGATTCTAATTACAAATCTCAAATCTGAACATATTGATTCAAATGCTTGAGGTAGACTGTTACTTTAAGGAGTTCACGACAGTGACACTTGTTGCTGACCCAGCGTGGTATAGAACAACTATCGAGTCAAACCGTCATAAATCTGGCCCCAGACATCCTGAGACTCGTATACTCCATCACACCAAGCACTCTCAGACTAGACTACAGTATTGATACTTCACTGTCTTCTACACCATGAACTAGTGTCTTCTAACACATCTTGACTTGCATGCTCCATCAACCGAGCACTATAAGACTAGACTACAGTGCTTGATACTTCACTGTCTTCTACACCATGAACTCGTGTCTTCTAACACATCTTGACTTGCATGACATTGACAAAATGTGTATGGAGACATTTTACACAGATACATGATTTTTTAAACATATGTGCTATTGTTCAATATGTAAATTTTTTAACGAAGTTCACGGGGCTGATGGCTGAAGTTTTGGCCAAGCGGCATAAATATACAGAACGTCATACGTGTGCATTTGGGTCGTTTGTATTGAACGAGTAGATGTCATGGACGAGGAGGAACAACGAGTTCGAAGAACGAGCTGTTTCTCCGCGTCCATGACATCTTCGAGTTCAATACAAGCGACCCAAATGCACACGTATGACGTTCTGTATTTATTATACACTCTCTTTTTAACCTTTTTAAACGTAATTTTGAATTGCTTAAATAATCCGAGACGTCGCACTGCGCATTGATACATAATGCAAAGAAGGCGATTACCTATGACACGCTCGACTGATGATTTGATACCTCAATTATCTGTTTATTTTCTCATTACTTTGCGTAGTTAAACGTAAGAGGCAATTTTCTCAAGTGTGAAAACTAAATACAGTGATAAAAGTTTATCCTTAGTAATTATTTATAAAGTTCTGAATATGATAAACGTAAGTTCAGGATTCCGAGCGACGGGATCATTTCAAATGACGTCACCATGGAAATGACGTCATAATCGTTGTAGGCTATGTACGGAAAGTTGCGAGAATTACCGAAGCTTGAAAAAATTAGAACCGGCAATCGTGCAATACGGAATTTACCGTGCAAGACGGAATTTGAAGACGTATTCCGTATTGCACCCTTGTATTACTATCATAAGATTACATGAGTATATAATAAAACAATATCTCACTCACTTTTTACGAAGTAACCACTTAGTTTGGGCGCTTGACTTTGACATTGATATTTTTACGAAGTTACATCCCTTTCAAATCTTTTGACATTGGCATTTCATTTATTGACGTAATTTCTCTGAAATAAAACAAGCATCCTGAAAAATTAATGATATGATATATGAACGGTAAAAAATATAATTTTTATAGGTATGTCATACAATATATTTTTTAAACAATGCTCGTTTTGATTAAAATATTTGTTCCATACATCATTTCTGCAGTAAGTTTCTTTCAACAAAACTGCTACCAATTGAAATGACTGTCCATAGCGTAATCCCCCACTGGGAAGACAATAGTGAATGCAGCAGTATGGCTAAGGGAAACATGAGACAGTAATCCAGTGTGCAATACACGAAATCTGATAACATCTAAAAACACAAACAAAAGACCTATTATCAATACACTATATATACATCTGATCGCCTTCTTGTTTTTCCCTTGGATATTTCTAAGAAATTACAAAAGACAAATGTTCATCATTTATTCTACATATTTTTTTTGATTATCAATACACTATATATACATCTGATCGCCATCTTGTTTTTTCTTTGGATATTTTGAAGAAATTACAAGAGACAAACGTTCATCATTTATTCTACATATTATTTATGATTATGCATACTGGTCAACGAAGATGACTATACTCTGTGTGCTGTTGTCTTATATGCAAAAGATGGATAAATGTTATATCATCAAGATCTGACTGTTCCTTACAAGAAGAATGTCACCTTGAATTTCATTATCCACGGAAATTTCCAGATAGGACTGTCTATTTAAGAAAAACATCCTTATCAAGGCAGACATGTTAATCTGGTCAACTCAGATGACTTAACTCTGTGTTGTTGTCGTCATATATGCAAGATAGGAAAATGTTGTCATTTTTAAAAGAGAAGTATTCTAAGTTGGGGAACTTGTTCCTCTTCCTTTTCTTCATGAATAAAATATGTTTAGATTTTTTTTTTTTAAATTGTCTGTTACGATAGTAAATATCAACATGTATACATCTCCGCATCTTCTGATTGCGTCACATTGAAGTGTGTGTATGACGTCACTGTAGAGAGCTGAAGCAATACAGACTTGAACCTCACCTCTATCTGATCTCTAGTTACAAGTGCCCTGATAACAAACAAGTAACAAAACATTGTCATTTGTCCCCTTGAATTTCATTTCCCCAAAAATTAGGATAGGACTGTCCCTTTAAGAAAACACCCTCAGTGAGGCAGACATGAGTGCTAGCCTTGCCACACAACCTTCAAAGGAGTATTGCAGTGAATGAGTGAAGAAATGAGAATAATATGGAAAACAAAGTAGGCCCGAGGCCTCCACTGCACCAACACTGGTTATAAGCTGAATGGACTGATCCAAAAAACAGAGGACTGCAAGGCAGTAGTGAGAAATAAATGGACTGATCCAAATTTGGAGGCTGCCAAGTCAGGCATGGATGATTTGCACTTTGATGTATAGCCTGCTTGTGTAATTTAAGCATTAATAGTTATCATTCCCAGCTTAAATGTCTCTCTACTTTACCGATTTACATTCTAAATGCACACCCTGTTAATTTCATATAAACTTTGACAGATATCATTTCCAAGTTTGAAAGACTTTTCTTTTTATTTGCTAAAGGATTCACACTATAATGTATAGCCTGTAATTTGATACATTACCCCATTACAAACTCCATTTCCGAATGAATAGTTTTAAAACAGATACCAGCAATAGATTTTATCATTAAAGGAGTGATCATGTTAGCAAAGGATAGAGCTAGTGGCTCTGCAGCTCATCAGGCTTCATATCAATTTTGCTTTAAGGTGTTGAAAATTTGGTGCCCCCCTCACTTGGGGCCACATGGACACCAAAGCTATAAATTATAACCCTCACTAGTCAAGGAATCTGCACGCAAAGTTTCAGCTCTCTGAGCCTTTTGCTTCTGGAGAAGAAAATGAAAATAGGTTTTATGGGCTTGGCCCTTATTAGTTGTCACAGGGCCACCAAGGCTACAATTTATAATCCTCAATAGTCAAGGAGTCTGTACACAAGGTTTCAGCTTTCTAGGCCTCATGGTTCTGGAGAAGAAGTGAACATAGGTTTTTAAGGGCGTGGTCACTGTGGCAAAGGGGCCACACAGACAACAAAGCTATAAATTATAACCCTCACCAGTCAAGGAATCTGCTAGCAAAGTTTCAGCTTTCTGGACCTTTTGCTTCTGGAGAAGAAGATGAAAATAGGTTTTTAGGGTGTGGCCCCTGTGGCCCTTATTTGGGGTCACAGGGCCACCAAAGCTACAATTCATAATAATCCTCACTGGTCAAGGAGTCTGAACACAAGGTTTCAGCTTTCTGTGCCTTTTGCTTCTGGAGAAGAAGATGATAAAGCAGAAAATTTACGGACAGACGGACAGATGGACGGATTATTATTAATCTATTTACAAGATATGCTTTTAAGAAAAAGGAGCCTAGATCTTCAACCATGAATGGTATCAAAGACCTTATTGACTGATTGATCAGAACATATAAGCATTCTATTTTGAAAAAGGATTTCCAAAAAGCCAGCAAACATTTCCCCAATGCTGTAAGGGCTGTAGCCTGTTAACAGAACCCTTAAGCCGAAAACATTATAGCAATCTTCTCTAGTCTAGAAGATGTTGGCTAGTTGCCTCATCTGAAATTAAGTTATATTCAGAACTCATTTTCATTTTTTTTTTTTTAAAACTCATAATAAATTCAGACATAAACTCTCAGGGCAATATGTAAGTCTATCCGGGCAGTTGATGCTATCAATTTAAAAGGCTACCTCAACGTACAACAATGGCAATAGTACCTGTACTCTGACCCAGACGGCTCCGAACCAGAACCGCTAGTATCAAGCAATTTGTTGACAAGACGAGATGAGGCAGCTCGGATCAATAATACTAATAGCGACAAATGATATCATTTCTCCAACATTATTTTCTTATGAGCCAGACAGTTTCTGAGATGCCTATTATCTGAAATTCATCATCTCCTCATTTTGTTGGAAAGAATTATTTTTAATCAGCCGGTGAAATACACCAATGAGAAGTTCTAAGATGATACTATCTATGCTCAAGATTTGAATATAATAAGATTAAATATCCAAGCAATTACTAGTGCACAGACAGTTTAGAGGATAGATCATTAAAAGTAATATGCCTTGAGCACTAAAGGGACAGTAGCACGTTTTTAGGGGGAATATAAGGTGATGTCAGGAAACTGAAAATAAATGGTTGCAATTGAAAGACAATGTATTTAACTAAATGAAGCAGTAATAAATCAAATATATGATGTAATGAAAATGTATAAAAGGTGTCCACACAAAAATTGACGTCAATGGACTTTATGTTAATCTTCATAATTTGTTCTCTGACTGTGGATGATTGGTTTTGTAATGAGATTTTTAAAACTATCAAACTAATACATTTAGCATGAACATACAATTATCAGTGAAAAATGAAAAATATAAAATGTTCAAGAAACATACTGCCCCTTTAAGAGAACTCTTGTTCTCAAAGTTTCATGTGTCAGTTACAGGAAGATCACAATCCATATCAAATTTTAAGGTGCTTATAAGCAAAGTCGAGTCAAAGGAACATAACATATTCCACTGGTCGCTGATATATCAGATTATTTACTAAAATTACTAACCATAAGGTTGACATATATACTGATGTAGCAGGATATAGATTAACAAGAAGATAGAGTTGGCTATCCCAACCATTTGGAAAATTGTGAAATATATAGGATGATGAAGTAAACATTGTGAATATACAACATTTTCAAGGTTGGGACATTACGACATGAACACTAGTGTCATTTTCAAGGAAAAATTAATTTTGCAGACAAAACTGACAGAAAATGACAAAATAAAAATTGAATTCTTAATCATTGGATCTCTACTTGTGAGAAGAGGTGGGGGATGATTTGAGCTTTAACTCCGAGTATTTCACTTACATCACGCCTGCTAGTATTTTTGAAGGGAGAAAGCCTGCAACATTATCATGACTATGAAACCAACGAAACTAGCAAACAATGGGTTGAATTGCCCTGAAATTCAGTGTAGTATTGTACCCTATACTGACTGTGGGAAGAACACTTCTCTAGTGCATACAAAGTTGTGGAGGGATTCAAACCACGGACCTTTTGATCCATAGCTGAACACGCTAACCACTGTGCTATACTGCCATTCAAGAAAGAGCAGAAGTGACACCAAACTATATTGGTTGGTACTAAGAACTACCTTCAGACTGTTCGGTGGTAAGAAGGCTAGAAATTAAAATTAGTTTGATTGCAGTACTGGCAAATTGGACCGTATTTTTGAAAATACAAACAAAGTCCAACTAGCCAAATATCTCTACATGATCATATTTTCTCCTACAATTCAACTAGTCCGTCATTTCTTTAGACAAGCCCAGTATCTTTCACACTAGCCATGAGATACTGGACTAGATCTAATTCTTAATCCTGATATGATAGGAAAATCAGGTAATTGGTCTGAATGATTTGATCATGACCCAGACAGAACGTCCATCTGGCTGTCCGTCTGTCTGTCCGTCCGTCCGTCTACGAGTCCAGTGCAAGAGAAGGAGAGGAGAGAGTATTGATTGTGGAGGGAGCAGCTTGTTTGTCTGTTGCAGTCACTCATGTGTGTAGGAAATGATGAATTAATGACAAATCAATACGGGCAACAAACTAAATTGACAGACCCTTCAATGAAATATGGTGCAGAACCGGGCAACAGTCCTGCAGTGACTTCCAACAGACTGCTTTCGACCTACTTGTCTTAAAGTCTAGTTCAATGGCAATTGATGGTACTCGATATTTTTTATTTAATTATATATTTTTGTTTAATTGCCAAACAATCTAGTTCAGTGGCAATTGATGTTTCTAGATATTTTTAATTTAATTACAGTAGAACACGGATATAGCGAACTCGGATATAACGAACACTCGGATATAGCGAAGAAATTGCCGTCCCTATATAATATCATTTAAATTATATGCGTATAGCGAACACCGGATATTTTTGTTGAATTGCCACACAAACATTTATGAACCACCAAGCTTTGAAAGTGAATTACAAAGGAAAGGGCAACCTATAAAATTGAAAGTTTTTTAATAGGGCCCCTGATATTGAAATTTTTATGGATCTAAAATAACATAAATTACAAGCTTATAGTTTCATCTAAGTATCTTTGCTTTTTATCTATGTTTTTCTAACTTTATTACCTACGAGGGCAGTCATATCGAGGTTCATATTTTTCATATGTTGCTCTAGGGCACAATATCACTTTTTTCATTGTGACGTCACATTATTAACAATGCTTTGACGTCACGGTTCACCTTTGACGTCACAATCTATACGGGTTGGCAGCGGCTAGTCCCCCTATGCTGAGAAGTAGATTTTTTAGTATTTTCTTTGATTTTTGGATTACGGTAATAAAAAGAATATTACATTTGTGCCCATGACGTACTCTCACTCGGGGAAATACTAAATCTAGTATTTCCCGAGTGAGAGTATGTCATCGGCACAAATGTCGTACTCGTGTCGTAAACATAGTATGTCATCGACACTCATATAATATCCTCTATATATGCGCTTGATGGTTTGAATAAATACGACAAACCATAAGACTTTAAAGTTTGGGTTTGGTTTAAAACTACTTCTAGCATTGTTTGAAATAAGCATCAGCCCGTAGATCAAACACGAACAGTTAGTCACAAGGGCTTAAACTAAAATAGTATCTTTTGGTCCTTTAACTCTCAATTTTTTAACACGATTGTACATTATTCTCACGAAACTTGCAGTAAGACATTTTTCTCAGTTGAACCTGCCTTATTACAACTCTTAACTGACTACGGTGTGATCTATCAATAACACTCTTCATACCAAACATATTGATATTATTTGAGAATCAAACCAATACTGATTAAGAATCCCATAATTTCTAAGTTGCACCAACTGTTATAAGCATGTGTGGGTTCCAATTGCTTACTTTAAGATTTCTTTTAACATATATATTCTTGGTTCACACTCGATATTGCAGGAATAGCAACTGGTAAAGGCTGGAAATAAAAAAATTTATGAAGATCAACGAATAATATCATCTTAGCTTTTGAGAAATGAAACTGTCGACAGACTCAAATGTCAGTGATTTAATTCTTGATAGCAAAATATTAATACCCAGTTTCAATACTTGAACATAATGGAAAGGTCAACAAGACACACATATATTTTTTCATAAATATAATACAGCAATAAATTTGCACAAATATTTTCTCACTAATATTTTCTTTAAAACCCAAAAGAATCAAATGGCTTGCAGCAATTTGTAAACGCTAGTACAGTCGAACCTAAAACTATCACAAATGGATATCACAACTCTTCAAAATATCAAAATCCACTGCTTTAAGCATGTTTATCACCGGTAGTATCATTACATTTTAAAGATAATGTTTATATGCAGAGTACGATCTCATTTCTCATATGAAATACCCAATTGTCCGAAATCGGGAGTACAATTTCACTGATGTAAAATCGACAATACTCAATTGTAAAATCGACAATACACAATTGTAAACAAAACAGGGAGTAAATACCCAATAGGTTCAAAAATTATTTGGAGCACTGTGTTCCTGTTTAGCAATATACTGATATATCAACAATACTGTGCATTCCTAATAGCAAATATTTTACGATGAGTAGTTTAGTCAGCTCAGTTTGAACAACAGTTCAAAGCATTCGCTCTTAGTCTGTCATCCAGACCCTAAAGCAAATATATTTAATTGATGACCAACCAAAAGTATAGCAAGTCTAGATTGCTCAGTTCTGAAGTTAAAGCATCTTCTGGGCTCCATTTTGTTATAATACATGATTTGTTTAAAAATATTGTCAATATTGAAAAAAATACTTCTGAGACTAAATGTTAGTCTACGTTCGCTCTCTATGCTGGCTACCAATCATGCAGGAAGTTGTAACCAAATATCAGCATATCATAACACTTATGAGATCATCATGATTCTTCAAGTTCATTCAATTTCATGGAAAATAGAACTTTACACATGTATACCAGGTACTATTTACCAAATGACAGAGATACATGCGTGAGGTCGGGGGCGGTTAGGGTTAGGATTTAGCACGTTTTCAAGATTATTTCCCTTTTATCAATTATAAAAGCATCATTGCTTGTGTTATTGCAGGGAAGAAGCTAGTCTGTCAGCCAGACCCTAAAATAAAATGCAAGCCTAAGCAAGTCTATAATAAGACTTGAGAGCTCAATTTTAGGAAGTCTCCTTTTCATCCTTTTCTTCCAAATTTCAGATTTATTGAAAAAAATTCATTTCAGAGTCTTATTGTTAGACTAGGAAGAAGCCCGAAACACTTTTGTGGCTCAAGTATTTCGGTGAAACCTATGTGCCTGGAACTAGCAAACCATAGGTGGTACTGCACTGAAATTTCAGTGAAGCATTGCTCCAAAACCTTACTGCATGTAGAACAAACTTGCTGAGGCCCTGGCGGGATTAGAACCACAGACCTCTTGATCCAGAGCTAATCACGCTAACCACTATGGTTTTCAGTCCCCAGAGTAACATGCATGCTATTTATCCTTTACCTATCAAAGTATATATCACTTGCATGTCTCTGTCCAATGAGCACGTTCCAATTTCTTTAAAATGAGCTTTTATTTTAATTATTCCAGTAGATTGGTCATTGATCATTAAGAATTGTTTGACATTAATCAATAAAGGTTATTTTTACCTTACAAATTGTTTTAATCAATTTCCTTATCTGGCCAAAATTAAATCTTAAAACTTTCGCTGACAATATGCATGCAGCACGCCACCTGATTTGACATCCCAAGTCACTGTTAAAGGGACACAGAGTATCTTTCTTAAAATTTTATTTGGTTTTGATAAGCTACAAAATATCTAATATGCTGATTGAAGCTCATATCTCATCACTGGACTTGCAAATATATCCATTTATGCATAATATCTCTAAAATGCTTGATTTTATAGAAAAATCAAGAAAACATCTCAAATATGTTTAATATTCGAAATTATGCATCCAATTAATCTACCTATTAGTTACAATACGGTACCTAATAAACACTTTCGAATCGGATATATCTTCCTGTCAGCTTATGACAAGGTTTCAAAATTACGTTTGGCGAATTTGCGCGCGCCACTCGAGCCACATTGTCCGGTTTTCGATCAAAATCCTGACTTTGAATGGCCGTATTTTCGCTCTAATGTACTGATTGACTTTTAACTTGTTATTTTCAGTAACAGTTAGTGGTTCCCGATGTAATAACATCGATTTCAAAATTTGACATATGTGATCCTATCAACATACTCTGTGTCTCTTTAACAGTTGTGTAATATTTCATTGTGCATTATCACAATCTAACCACGACCTGACATTTCAATGCAGAGTTAGTTCAGTATTTTTGTAGTCACTCCAGATGATAAGTGTTGAGCATTATCACCCAGTATCAAAGGTTGAAAAGATCATTGTCAACGCCTAGATGAGGAACATTTTTCTGAACTAAGGAACTAAATTAAATTTTTGGTTTAAAAGTCAGTGTAGTGATGGGAAATGTTGGGTACTACAGTGAAATAATGCCCGACACGTGACACAACACACAAGTTTTCATTCCATGTTATGAGTGAATTGCAATACCCTGATAGAACTGACCCTATAAGAACATCTATGTACAAAGATTAAAGCTGCATTGTCAAACTTTTCTGATACAATCAATCACAATATATACTGTCAAATGGTTCTTCATAAAATTAAAAATTGCAATATCAATATCAATTGTATAAATAATAAACATAGTAATAGTTAAAATAAATCAATGTTCTTTATTATAATATTTGAAACTTTTAAAGTACCGGTAATAGTTGTACCGTCATTTTGTGAAATATAGACTTGCTGAATGAGGAAAGGTTGTCAATATATATTTTGGTATCCAGCATGGTGAAGCTTATGATAACAATAATTGATTAAGAATTGTCCATTTCCCTACGGCTTGTTGAAAGGACTCCTTTGAAAAAAACCACCAATTGTATATACACAGGAACTATCCCTTGCCTCTAGAGCTATTCAGAGCATCATTGCATGTAATATATGTGTGTGTGTATATATATATATATTTTAGATTGCTGCAAACGTTCATGAATGAGACATGGTAATGAGAACCATAACTCATTATCATTCTCTCAAAAAGGGGGTCGAATAAATGATACCGGTAGTATCTAATAACCGTAGTGCCTTTTGGTAGATGGTCATTAGTGTTCTTATTTTTTTCTCACAATATAAACAACATTCTTAATCTTGCCATTCAAGGGTTAAGATGTTTTTGGCCCCAGTTTAAGATATTATATTGAATTGTGTAGCACATAGATTTCACTGAGGAAATGTCCAGTATATCTCACCATGTATACGAGTGAATACTGATGTCACGATACAGGGACCTCACGATACAATATGTATTACATTACTACGGTCAGGATACGATACATATCGCGATACAGTAAATGCAACATTATTACGGAGGGATACATATTCATTTATATGATTTTTATTTGTATTCATATATAAATTTATTATCTATAACAATAATTATTTGTTTATCAACATTTATCATCCTATTTTTTTCACTTTAACATGAAAAGAAGAGCTTTCTTAACAAGGATTTGAAAAAATTCTGGAATTCTTGATTGGATATTCACAAAAAATTTGAACGTTATTCACCAAAATTGTATGACGATATAGTTAACTGTATTGTATTGTGAAGTGCAACACAATGAAGCACCACTGTATCTGTGTATCATGGCAACCCTAATATATATAGAGAATTCTAAATGACATCCTGTTTCATAACATTTTTATGAAACGAGTGAATGGTTTAGTATTTAACAAGCGAAAGCAAGTTAAATGCTGATACCATTCACAAGTTTCATAAAAAAATTTATTATACGGGACCAAGTTTAGTAATTTATTTATTACTTGCCTAATTACATCGTTGAAAAAGAAAAGATATTCGCCAACATGATCGTGGCGGCTGACTTCATACTTAATTATTATGACGTCATTATTACGTCATGTCATTCGGTCAGCATGCGATGTTATGACACATATGTGTAAAAACATGTACGATTTATTAAACATCAATATCTTCAACAGTATTCTCAAGCTCATCACTACAGGGTTAAGATGTTGCTGGTCCAGTTTATGATAGCTAGTATAATGCAGCACTAAGAGTGCAGTGGGTGAACGTCCTTGGTGCACTGGGGTAGCGGGTTGGTGTGAAACTTGCAGCACACTGCGAGTGTTGCAAGCAAGCACACACCAGATTCGCTTGTATTGAGAAATATGGCTGTCAAATAAGCAAATATTAGTCATACATGCACACACACCTTTTCTAGGCATATAGATTGAATTTCAATGAGTTATGATAAAATTAATCTGGAAAAAAGAACAGATTTTGAAGGTCTCTGCGTAACAATCGTGAGATTGTTTCATAAATGGTTGACATTTATCTGACATCATTGACCAAAATTGCGCGAGTTCTTGATGTGAAATTTTAGTAATCATCATCAACCATGCAATTCATCTTACTGAACAGCAAAAAAAAACTTTGGGTTTCATTTTGTTAGATTTTCCTTTGAATTTGATGTTTAAGCATTGTTGCATATAATAGTGTTATCTGCTAACTTGATATTATAAATTCTCTGTAATATTTTCCAAATTAAGCTGAATAAAATGACACTGTCAACACATTTCAGAATAAACCTGTTGTTTCTATTGTAAAATGAGAGTGTCACTTTGTTTGATATTGAATGTTTAGCTGTTATAGCTCATAATATCAAGGTCAATTCTTCAACAAAAACTGTATTATTCATGATAACATGTCGAGAATTTTAATGTAAATTTTAATGATAAATAGGTTTAAAAAAAACATAACATTGTTTAACCTGTGAAACAGATTGAAACTATGTTGTCACTTTGTCAACTCATTTACATATTTTGCTATAAGGAAAATATGAATTATGTTATACAAAAATTGTACTATGTATTAAATATATATTTATTAGCCATTAATTATCACTTTTATTGTATCCTTGATATAAAACATTCATAAAAAATGATGAATTGAAATAATATCCACCTCCAATTAAATAAAAATATTACCAATATGATAAAAGGTAAGCTGTGACATAATTACATTATGTACATAAAAAAAACATAACATTGTTTAACCTGTGAAACAGATTGAAACTATGTTGTCACTTTGTCAACTCATATACCTATTTTGCTATATATATATATATATATATATATATATATATATATAAGGAAAATATGAATTATGTTATACAAAAATGTACTTTGTATTAAATATATATTTATTAGCCATTAATTATCACTTTTATTGTATCCTTGATAAACAAACAAAAAAAAGTGATGAATTGAAATAATATCCACCTCCTATTAGATAAAAATATAACCAATATGATAAAAGGTAAGCTGTGACATAATTGCATTATGTACATAAAAAAAACATAACATTGTTTAACCTGTGAAACAGATTGAAACTATGTTGTCACTCTGTCAACTCATATACCTATTTTGCTATAAGGAAAATATGAATTATGTTATACAAAAATTGTACTTTGTATTAAATATATATTTTTTAGCCATTAATTATCACTTTTATTGCATCCTTGATATAAAACATTCATAAAAAATGATGAATTGAAATAATATCCACCTCCTATTAAATAAAAATATTACCAATATGATAAAAGGTAAGCTGTGACATAATTACATTATGTACATATGGCAACATTACCGAGATTGTATATAATTGTCTGCGATGTCATAATATCACTTAATTATGGAAGCATTTAGGGAAGCAAATTGTTTTCTTGTAATTTCGATGTGATTCAAAAAGTGAAAACAAATGAAGAAGATAGAACTTTTGAACGTGTGACTTTTATGAAACTCAAATACAAAACTTCATGTTTGTTTTGTTAACATCATATCATCTCTTCCTGGGATAGAATACTATTTTATTCTTAAAATTAAACATAATCCTTCTAACCAATTGTATTCTCCTGTTAACAGGTATTGAATCAATTATTTTATGAGGTCATCAACACATTCACAGAAGTGACAAATCCATAGGAAGGGTAGTAGTGGATACATCTGACTCAGCGTATCTGTATATCAATATTATTGATTTTCTTACATGCTATGTACCAAGGTAATATTTTAATTAGATAAAGTTCTAAAGTACTACTACTTCAAGGACTAGCTGTAGCTTGCAGTGGTTGGGAAAGCCGGGGGCCATCGGGCATTCTGCACATTGGCTGAAAAAGTGTCCCATTAAAATTTACTAATGACATATTATAGGCAATAGCCTTTTTCAAATTTAGAAAATTACTAAAAACCGTCAAAATGGCTCATAGTCAAAGGTGTCTTTCCCAATCCATGAGATTGATTTGCTCTATTTAAACTTACCAAGAATATATCTAAGTACCTATTACCGAAAATAATATTAGATAATGTTAATTCAATGAAAGGTCACAAAATACTTTTTTGACCTTTTACCATAACATGGATATTTGAATTAAAACCTGTTTGTTATTACAGTGGAGAAATAGTAAGCAAGAGAGTTAGTTCACCAGGCGAGAGAGACATTTGGGTAACACTTGAATATAATGTGGGTCGAGCCTGTTTCTCCCGTGTCAAATGGGCAAGTGTCACGTTATACAGCATAACTCCATGTGACAATTAACACCAAATTGAATTCGTCGCCTGTTGGCAAGGTGGCCTGTCTACAATCTTTCTCTCTCACATCAGTGTGAGACTTATTACGCCGGGACTGAAATTACACATTCTTTCTTGGGTCACGGAGCGGACTGATACTAGTGCAACAGCATACATTATCGGAGCATACACGCTCGTATCGTAGTCGAGACATATTACTTCACCGTCCGTGCAATGTTTGTGTTTAGGTAAGATCGTCTGGTGGGTTTTAATGAGAGCAGACAGACGCACTAGGGACAGACGGAGGGACGGACGGACGGGGAGACAGGCGGGTTACCCTGACCCCGGATCGACCCGAGGAGACAGTCAGGACGGGAATAGATCACCTACCCGAGAGGACAGACACCCAGACGGCGAGGAAGGTAATCCCAACAGCAGTCTTCATTCTGAATCTCCTCCCTGCATTACAACAGTCCGATCCTTCGCCTGCTCGACTAAGACGTTAGCAATATGGCGGGTTGCTTCCCTCCAGTTGAACCCAACATCAATCCAGACACGAGATCCCCTCCATGGTCCTCACATGCCGACGTTCACATGCATTTGACAGTCTGAGCGCACAGACAATCGGCACAGACGTCACCGAGATCGAATCGCTCCTCAGACGGCTAGCCGCATATGCACTCTGCTCCGCCGACCGTTCGACTAGCGGATCAGTCTATTTTAGGCGGAGTAGTGACGCCACTCCACCACGCATGACTTAATCGGGCGAGCGCACTATTGCGGGGGGTGTTGACTGTTACATGACCTCGCTGACATAACCGCGGGACTTGATAACAGAACTTGCCTCGTGCGACGCGCCTTCGTACTGTTGGTCACTCGATGCTGGATCGAGGTTGTATTCAGAAGGATACAGTTAATGGGCGGCCAACACTGCCTCAAACAAACCAACTACAATATCCTGCCTTTTAATATGTACGATTAAATCTCGCCCAGTCTGCGGGATACAGCGAAACGTTTGTATCGGGCTTACAGAAACGTTATCAGACGGAACAAAACCGCCGTTGTTTGCTCGAAGGATAAAATTTCCTTTTCATAAATATGTATAAACTTATTTTCTGGACAGCTTGGGTTATGGACTAAGACGGATTTCTAAGACTATTTCAAAAATGCTTACACGCCTATATACATAAAGACCCCAATAATGAACAAGACTTGTATCGGAATTTTATGGAAAATGTCTAAGTTTACATTGCTTTTGAACAAAACTGAAATTGTGAAATAATTTTGATTCTGCTTATCACAATTAAAATAGTTCTATATCAACGTCGTTTAAGGTTTCAATGGGCAATCTATTTTTTATTGTACAAAAAGGTAGACATTTGAAGCTTTACGAGTATCTGTCATCAGAGTCTGAATCTAGAATTGATGAAATTAGTTAGACTTGCTGTATCATATATGTAATCAATCAGTGTTTGTTCGATGTTCCCAGACATTTTAGATTTTCATCTGGCGTTCGGACCCTCTTGCAAATGCAACGATCAGCAATCATACCACAACATAATATTGTTTGTAAGTGGAGCACATTTTGTACTCATGGAATCCCCTCGGATTTATATATGATCAACGATACATGGTCTATAAGGAAGTTGATAAAAACTCATTCATGGACATCAAATACGATTCTGAACGGAACATTATACATGTTGATTTGGTACTGTTTTAAGCCATAAATGTACATTAAGCCAATACAAGTTCTGATGTACTTGACAAAATAATTAGGCATACATGTAATTTTAGTCTTACACACAGACGCTTGAGCATATAATTCACCCATGGAAGCAAGTCTAGATCTGGACTGCTCATTTGTCTGAGGCTCCTTTTAAAGAATTGATAAAATAAGATTTGTACTAAAAAAAGTTTCAGAGACTAAATATAAGTCTAATGTAAGTTAAACATTCTGAATATTGGCGTATCGTCCAGTAGATGATATTGATATTTCAAACTCATGATATAAGTTCAATTCCTCCAGGTGCCATTCTCTGCCCACAGAGGCAGCTCAGTGCGAGCAAGCCTCTGTTCTATTACGACAAGATTCTGGGGTTCCGGCAGATTGCCCTGGCGGCAAAAAGTTGTAACTTGAGATATTTTCCTTATTTGCAGCCAATGAAAACGCCTTTTGGATATCCACTACTTAAGGAATTCTTAACGGTCGTAAAGTGACATGGAAACTATCATGCCTTTATGTTTATTTTTCATTAACATTGTGAGAGGGAAAATATTTGAAAAAGATATGGATAGAGTTTTTCATTAGATGTTTTATAATTGTGTAAATTATTATCTGTTTTATGATAAATTTATTTTACTAATTTACCAAATACAAACTAATGAGAAGGTAAAAAGCGATGTTTTGTAGAAGGAAGAATTATCTCCCCTGGATGTTAAATTTCAACGAAAGCGTTGCCGAACGACACGTAAATAGCCGAGGTTTTGCGAATGACCACTTTTGAAACGGCGTCGCTGATTGCACAACTAATTTCGATTGCCTCCAATCAGATTTCTACCTTTCTATCCCATGTATTAGCCGTAATAGAACAGAGGTTAACTCGGGTATGACTGAGCTGCCTCTTTGCATGGGGAGAGAATGGCAGGTGCGTGTTCAGCTCCAAACTATCCATGGTAAAAAGAAATATATTGCAGATCAGTTACCATTTACTGTAGCGAGATTTATACATCACGTGCACTTGGAATTCTAATAAAATGTTCGCCTACGTTAATAAGTTGATAAAACTAACGTTTGAAATCCAGCGCCAATTTTTTAACTGTCGTTATACCAATTCTTTCTAAACTAAATTCTGATATTGAATTATTACTCAAACAAAATCACCGAGGCTCTCCGCTCTCTGAATAACCATCGTCGAACTATCATTTTTATATGATTTACCTTCCTGCACTTCGTATATTTCTTATAAGATACGATTACTTCTCCAAACATGGCGGTGTTCAACTTTTGTTTAATTGCATATATTCATGTAAAATTTTAAATGTGTGTTCTTCTTTTAACGTTTAAAGCCTTCTTGCAATGTTCCTTCAAGAGCTTGATGGCTAGAAGACTAACGTTTAGTCTCAGAAGTATTATATATTGACAATATTTTAAAACAAATCATGTATTATAACAAAATGGAGCCCAAAAGATGCTTTAACTTCAGAACTGAGCGATCTTGACTTGCTATACTTTTCTAGACTGGATTGGTCATCAATTAAATATTTTTGCTTTAGGGCCTGGATGACAGACTAGATGGCTAGTACCGGGAACTCATCGGATCATGAGTAGACTGGTGTGGTCATCATGCAGTTTTTTAGGGTATTTTTCTTGCGTCATTGGATCTAGCACCGTTGGTTTGAAAGTCAACACGGCTCCAGGGTTGCCGCTGACAGAACATCAATCTCATTGTCTGTCATCCATACCCTAGAGCAAAAATATTCAATTGACGACTAACCCAATAAAGAAAATATAGCCAAATAAAAAATACTTCTGAGACTAAATGTTAGTCTGATCAATCTCATTAAAATCAAATCGTTGATTCGCTCCCTTTTCTTATATTAGGTTGTTGTCGCTCACTTTGATGAGTAACAAGTAACGACATACTATTAGAAAAAGGAACGAGTAAACGATTTGATTTCAATGAGACTGGATGGATGCTCAGGGGATGAAGCTTGATATAGGTTTTATCATCGCTTTGATATATTTTATTAGGCTCATATACACTCATGAAAACACTTTTCTAGAATAATACAACTCTAATACAAATCCTTGAGATTACAACCCTGGAATTGTTTAGCATCTTATTGAAAATATATTTTGTTCTTTGTCATCTGCCAACAATTTGAAAACATGATTCACTGTTTTTAAGAATCAGTGAATTTTGGCAACATTGATTTCGTCTTAAGCCATGTATATTTTCCCACTGTAGTAATCTAAAACAATTGTCAACATCTACAAATGGTTTGTGTTTTGAGATGTCAACATTCGAATAATGTAAATAAATCTCGATGTATGCATTATGCGCTCAAAATGTATTTGTTTGATAAACATTGAAACGTGCGGCCATCTCTGACATGACCTCTACAATGGCGGCAGATAAGGATGGCGCCAGTTCATCAGCTTGCGCCAGACCCGACAGACGAATTAACTGACAACCAAGTTGACAACTTGACCTTTTCCTCACTTACAGATATTGTCTACCTCAAATGGCCGACCACTTGTCGCCATTAGAACCTGGTAGAGCCTCCTGAATAACTCGTGACGCTAATGACCATTAATCATATTCTCACTCACTATCATCAGCTAACGTAATCCTGTTATTTGGAATGTACAAATAAACGTGTATACGACCTCGACCTTGGTCGTTTGTTACAAGATCTAAATGCAGAGTGTCTGGATGAGAGTATTCATTATTCACGTGGGTCGGTCTTGCAGACCACTGGCGCTCATGGCGCGAGGGTGGTTAATGACATTGGCCACATCGACCGAACAGTGTCTGAAGTCGGTCCTGCGGGGAGACTACACAGTGTACGCTTCATGTATTCGCATCAGTGCCGGACAGACTGGTATCATGTCTCTTGAAGTACGGCCCTGATTTCCTCTGAATCAATTGTTATATCTTGTTGACAGTCTGGCAACTTGAGATCGAGCACAGAGTCGTGATCTGAACGGTAATCTGCCGTCAGGCCCTGTCTCAAACATGGTTGATATAATTTTCATCTTTTGCTGAGTATTGTATGTTTTTATTTGTGTTTTCAGAAACGTTCGGACTCTTAGATGTGTCACGAGTGAAGGAAGTCTGATGGATGCCAGTATGGATGGTGTCCTGTTAATGTCGCAGAGACAGTCGTTTTGTATTCACTATCTAAACAAATTGTAACTGTTAAATTAACGAATATCCAACCTTTCAGCTCACTAAATTGGTATTTATCTATACCTTCAGGCAATGGTTATAAGAAAATGGTAGATTTTTACTTAAAAGGTTGTAAAATGGCAAATGTTTAACGTAGATTAAACTTAAAAGTAAACAACATAGTGAATCCGATATAAACGATAATAACATGCTAAGTGTATGCTTTTAAGGTAACAACATATAAGTTTTAATTCAAAAGGCAACAACATAGTAAATTGTTACTAAAGGGCAGTAAAATAGTAAATTTTTAACCTAAAGGTAATATACGATGGCAAGTGTTTCCAAAAGAGGTGACACAACGGTTAGTAGGAAACCGACTTGTAAGTTTTTATAAAAATAAAAAAAATGACAGGCATCGGCTGACAGGTAACAATATGGGTTTTTATTACCTACGAGGGCAGTCACACCGAGGTTAATATTTTCCATATGTTGCCCTAGGGCAAAATATCATTTTTTCAATGTGACGTCACGTTATAAACAGTGCTTTGACGTCACAATCTATAAGGGTCGGCGCCGGCTAGTCCGCCTATGTGAAGAAGTTGGTTTTGAGTATTTTCTTTAATTTTAGGACTACGGTCGTAATAGACAGAATATTATTTTCGTGCCCATGACATACGTTGTTTTACGACACTCGTGCCTAAATATCAGTATATCCCTCACTCTCGCTCGGGAAATACTAATATTTAGGCACTCGTGTCGTAAAAATTGTATGTCATGGAAACTGATAAAAAATCCTCTATTTATTACCTACGAGGGCAGTCATACCGAGGTTCATATTTTTCATATGTTGTCCTAGGGCAAAATATCACTTTTTCATTGTGACGTCACGTAATAAACAATGATTTGACGTCACGGTTCACCTATGACGCCACAATCTATACGGGCCGCCGCCCGCTAGTCTGCCTATGTTGAGAAGTAGGTTTTGAGCATTTTCTTTAATTTGGGGACTAGGGTAATAAACAGAATATTATATTCGTGCCCATGACATTCTATGTTTACGACGCTCGTGCTAAATATCAGTATATCCCTCGCTCTCGCTCGGGAAATACTAATATTTAGCCACTCGTGTCGTAAACATAGTATGTCATGGACACTCATATCATATCCTCTTTATCCTGACAGTTAACAATATAGTAACACTTTATTTAAAATCAACAAAATGGTAAATCTTTACTTAAAAGGAAACAACAATTCCTTACTTTAAGACAAAATGTATGTCTCATCCGCAAGTAGGCCTACATGTATTAAGATCTCAAATTAAAAGTCGTAAAAATAATAACACAATGGTAACTCTTTTCCCAAACGGTAAAATAACGTTAGCGGGTGGGTAAGAATAACACATAAAAACCATGATATTTAAGTTTAATATTTATTGTATATATAATTTTAGAAATAGTGCATAGTTAGCATGTCATAATGTGTGCATTTTAGTTTAAGTACATTCACGCAACTACGCTTTATTTTGTTGGCAAATACCGGTAATAATTTATCAAAGTTTCTTCCATTTAATACTATTTGTATCAAACTAGTGAATGGTTTTCTTTAAACTCGCTTTCACTCAGTTCAGTACTTATACAATCAGTAACTCGTTTAATAGAAATCGTATAGGTTACAAGGTAACAAGTAACAAAATGGTGAATGCCCTACCCTACAAGTAACGAAATGGTGAATGTCCTACCATACAAGTAACAAAATGGTGAATGTCGAACCCTACAAGTAAGATAATGAGAATGTCCTGCCATACGGTTATCTTAATGGTGCATCATCTTTCCTATAAGTAACAAAATGGTGAATGCCCTACTCTACGAGTAACAAAATTATGAATGTTTTACCCTACAAGTAACAAAATGGTCAATGGCCTACCCTACAAGTAACGAAATGGTGAATGGCCTACCTACACGTTACGAAATGATGAATGTCCTACCCTACAAGTAACGAAATGTAGAATGCCCTACCCTACAAGTAACAAAATGGGGAATGTTCTACCCTACGAGGAACGAAATGGGGAATGTTCTACCCTACGAGTAACAAAATTATTAATGATCTACCCTACGAGTAACAAAATTATTAATGATCTACCCTACAAGTAACGAAATGGAGAATGTCCTACCCTACAAGTAACAAAATGGAGAATGTCCTACCCTACAAGTAACGAAATGGTGAATGTTCTACCCTACAAGTAACAAAATGGTGAATGTTCTACCCTACGAGTAACAAAATTATGAATGTTCTACCCTACGAGAAACGAAATGGTGAATGTCCTACCCTACGAGTAACGAAATGGTGAATGTTCTACCCTACAAGTAACAAAATGGTGAATGTCCTACCTTACAAGTAACGAAATGGTGAATGTCCTACCCTACAAGTAACAAAATTATAAATGTAATACCCTACAAGTAACAAAATGGTGAATGTCCTACCTTACAAGTAACGAAATGGTCAATGTTCTACCTTACAAGTAACAAAATGGTGAATGTCCTACCCTACAAGTAACAAAATTATGAATGTCCTACCCTACAAGTAACAAAATTATGAATGTCCTACCCTACAAGTAACGAAGAGTGAATGTTCTACCCTACAAGTAACGAAATGGAGAATGTTCTACCCTACAAGCAACAAAATGGTCAATGTTCTACCTTACAAGTAACGAAATGGTGAATGTTCTACCCTACAAGTAACAAAATGGTCAATGTTCTACCTTACAAGTAACAAAATGGTGAATGTCCTACCCTACAAGTAACAAAATGGTCAATGTTCTACCCTACAAGTAACGAAATGGTCAATGTTCTACCCTACAAGTAACAAAATGGTCAATGTTCTACCTTACAAGTAACGAAATGGTGAATGTTCTACCCTACAAGTAACAAAATGGTCAATGTTCTACCTTACAAGTAACAAAATGGTGAATGCCCTACCCTACAAGTAACGAAATGGTGAATGTCCTACCCTACAAGTAACAAAATGGTGAATGTCGAACCCTAAAAGTAAGATAATGAGAATGTCCTGCCATACGGTTATCTTAATGGTGCATCATCTTTCCTATAAGTAACAAAATGGTGAATGCCCTACTCTACGAGTAACAAAATTATGAATGTTTTACCCTACAAGTAACAAAATGGTCAATGGCCTACCCTACAAGTAACGAAATGGTGAATGGCCTACCTACACGTTACGAAATGATGAATGTCCTACCCTACAAGTAACGAAATGTAGAATGCCCTACCCTACAAGTAACAAAATGGGGAATGTTCTACCCTACGAGTAACAAAATTATTAATGATCTACCCTACGAGTAACAAAATTATTAATGATCTACCCTACAAGTAACGAAATGGAGAATGTCCTACCCTACAAGTAACAAAATGGAGAATGTCCTACCCTACAAGTAACGAAATGGTGAATGTTCTACCCTACAAGTAACAAAATGGTGAATGTTCTACCCTACGAGTAACAAAATTATGAATGTTCTACCCTACGAGAAACGAAATGGTGAATGTCCTACCCTACGAGTAACGAAATGGTGAATGTTCTACCCTACAAGTAACAAAATGGTGAATGTCCTACCTTACAAGTAACGAAATGGTGAATGTCCTACCCTACAAGTAACAAAATTGTAAACGTAATACCCTACAAGTAACAAAATGGTGAATGTCCTACCTTACAAGTAACGAAATGGTGAATGTCCTACCCTACAAGTAACGAAATGATGAATGTTCTACCCTACAAGTAACGAAATGGTGAATGTCCTACCCTACAAGTAACAAAATTATGAATGTCCTACCCTACAAGTAACAAAATTATGAATGTCCTACCCTACAAGTAACAAAATGGTGAATGTCCTACCCTACAAGTAACAAAATGGTGAATGTCCTACCCTACAAGTAACAAAATGGTGAATGTCCTACCCTACAAGTAACAAAATTATGAATGTTCTACCCTACAAGTAACAAAATGGTGAATGTCCTACCCTACAAGTAACACAATTATGAATGTCCTACCCTACAAGTAACAAAATTATGAATGTCCTACCCTACAAGTAACGAAGAATGAATGTTCTACCCTACAAGTAACGAAATGGAGAATGTTCTACCCTACAAGTAACGAAATGGTGAATGTTCTACCCTACAAGTAACAAAATGGTGAATTTCCTACCCTACAAGTAACAAAATGGTCAATGTTCTACCTTACAAGTAACGAAATGGTGAATGTCCTACCCTACAAGTAACAAAATGGTCAATGTTCTACCTTACAAGTAACGAAATGGTGAATGTTCTACCCTACAAGTAACAAAATGGTCAATGTTCTACCTTACAAGTAACAAAATGGTGAATGTCCTACCCTACAAGTAACAAAATGGTCAATGTTCTACCCTACAAGTAACGAAATGGTGAATGTTCTACCCTACAAGTAACAAAATGGTCAATGTTCTACCTTACAAGTAACGAAATGGTGAATGTTCTACCCTACAAGTAACAAAATGGTCAATGTTCTACCTTACAAGTAACAAAATGGTGAATGTCCTACCCTACAAGTAACAAAATGGTCAATGTTCTACCCTACAAGTAACGAAATGGAGAATGTCCTACCCTACAAGTAACAAAATGGTGAATGTCCTACCCTACAAGTAACAAAATGGTGAATGTTCTATCCTTCCAGTAACAAAATGGTGAATGTTCTACCCTACAAGTAACGAAATGGAGAATGTCCTACCCTACAAGTAACAAAATGGAGAATGTCCTACCCTACAAGTAACGAAATGGTGAATGTTCTACCCTACAAGTAACGAAATGGTGAATGTTCTACCCTACAAGTAACAAAATGGTGAATGTCCTACCCTACAAGTAACGAAATGGTGAATGTCCTACCCTACATGTAACACAGTGGTGAATGTTCTACCCTACAAGTAACAAAATGGTGAATGTCCTACCCTACAAGTAACAAAATGGTGAATGTCCTACCCTACAAGTAACAAAATGGTGAATGTTCTACCCTACCAGTAACAAAATGGTGAATGTTCTACCCTACAAGTAACGAAATGGAGAATGTCCTACCCTACAAGTAACAAAATGAAGAATGTTCTACCCTACAAGTAACGAAATGGTGAATGTTCTACCCTACAAGTAACGAAATGGAGAATGTTCTACCCTACAAGTAACGAAATGGTGAATGTTCTACCCTACAAGTAACAAAATGGTGAATGTCCTACCCTACAAGTAACGAAATGGTGAATGTCCTACCCTACAAGTAACAAAATGGTCAATGTTCTACCTTACAAGTAACATAATGGTGAATGTCCTACCCTACAAGTAACAAAATGGTCAATGTTCTACCCTTCAAGTAACGAAATGGTGAATGTTCTACCCTACAAGTAACAAAATGGTCAATGTTCTACCTTACAGGTAACGAAATGGTGAATGTTCTACCCTACAAGTAACAAAATGGTGAATGTCCTACCCTACAAGTAACAAAATGGTGAATGTCCTACCCTACAAGTAACAAAATGGTGAATGTTCTACCCTACCAGTAACAAAATGGTGAATGTTCTACCCTACAAGTAACGAAATGGAGAATGTCCTACCCTACAAGTAACAAAATGGAGAATGTCCTACCCTACAAGTAACGAAATGGTGAATGTTCTACCCTACAAGTAACGAAATGGTGAATGTTCTACCCTACAAGTAACAAAATGGTCAATGTTCTACCTTACAAGTAACAAAATGGTGAATGTCCTACCCTACAAGTAACAAAATGGTCAATGTTCTACCCTACAAGTAACGAAATGGAGAATGTCCTACCCTACAAGTAACAAAATGGTGAATGTCCTACCCTACAAGTAACAAAATGGTGAATGTTCTACCCTTCCAGTAACAAAATGGTGAATGTTCTACCCTACAAGTAACGAAATGGAGAATGTCCTACCCTACAAGTAACAAAATGGAGAATGTCCTACCCTACAAGTAACGAAATGGTGAATGTTCTACCCTACAAGTAACGAAATGGTGAATGTTCTACCCTACAAGTAACAAAATGGTGAATGTCCTACCCTACAAGTAACGAAATGGTGAATGTCCTACCCTACATGTAACACAGTGGTGAATGTTCTACCCTACAAGTAACAAAATGGTGAATGTCCTACCCTACAAGTAACAAAATGGTGAATGTCCTACCCTACAAGTAACAAAATGGTGAATGTTCTACCCTACCAGTAACAAAATGGTGAATGTTCTACCCTACAAGTAACGAAATGGAGAATGTCCTACCCTACAAGTAACAAAATGAAGAATGTCCTACCCTACAAGTAACGAAATGGTGAATGTTCTACCCTACAAGTAACGAAATGGAGAATGTTCTACCCTACAAGTAACGAAATGGTGAATGTTCTACCCTACAAGTAACAAAATGGTGAATGTCCTACCCTACAAGTAACGAAATGGTGAATGTCCTACCCTACAAGTAACAAAATGGTCAATGTTCTACCTTACAAGTAACATAATGGTGAATGTCCTACCCTACAAGTAACAAAATGGTCAATGTTCTACCCTTCAAGTAACGAAATGGTGAATGTTCTACCCTACAAGTAACAAAATGGTCAATGTTCTACCTTACAGGTAACGAAATGGTGAATGTTCTACCCTACAAGTAACAAAATGGTGAATGTCCTACCCTACAAGTAACAAAATGGTGAATGTCCTACCCTACAAGTAACAAAATGGTGAATGTCCTACCCTACAAGTAACAAAATGGTGAATGTCCTACCCTACAAGTAACAAAATGGTGAATGTCCTACCCTACAAGTAACAAAATGGTGAATGTCCTACCCTACAAGTAACAAAATGGTGAATGTCCTACCCTACAAGTAACAAAATGGTCAATGTCCTACCCTACGAGTAACAAAATGGTGAATGTCCTACCCTACAAGTAACGAAATGGTGAATGTCCTACCCTACAAGTAACAAAATGGTCAATGTTCTACCTTACAAGTAACAAAATGGTCAATGTCCTACCCTACAAGTAACAAAATGGTCAATGTTCTACCCTACAAGCAACGAAATGGTGAATGTTCTACCCTACAAGTAACAAAATGGTCAATGTTCTACCTTACAAGTAACGAAATGGTGAATGTTCTACCCTACAAGTAACAAAATGGTCAATGTTCTACCTTACAAGTAACAAAATGGTGAATGTCCTACCCTACAAAAAACAAAATGGTCAATGTTCTACCCTACAAGTAACGAAATGGAGAATGTCCTACCCTACAAGTAACAAAATTATGAATGTCCTACCCTACAAGTAACAAAATGGTGAATGTCCTACCCTACAAGTAACAAAATGGTGAATGTTCTACCCTACCAGTAACAAAATGGTGAATGTTCTACCCTACAAGTAACGAAATGGAGAATGTCCTACCCTACAAGTAACAAAATGGAGAATGTCCTACCCTACAAGTAACGAAATGGTGAATGTTCTACCCTACAAGTAACGAAATGGTGAATGTTCTACCCTACAAGTAACAAAATGGTGAATGTCCTACCCTACAAGTAACGAAATGGTGAATGTCCTACCCTACATGTAACACAGTGGTGAATGTTCTACCCTACAAGTAACAAAATGGTGAATGTCCTACCCTACAAGTAACAAAATGGTGAATGTCCTACCCTACAAGTAACAAAATGGTGAATGTCCTACCCTACAAGTAACAAAATGGTGAATGTCCTACCCTACAAGTGACAAAATGGTGAATGTCCTACCCTACAAGTAACAAAATGGTGAATGTCCTACCCTACAAGTAACAAAATGGTGAATGTCCTACCCTACAAGTAACAAAATGGTGAATGTCCTACCCTACAAGTGACAAAATGGTCAATGTTCTACCTTACAAGTAACGAAATGGTGAATGTCCTACCCTACATGTAACACAGTGGTGAATGTCCTACCCTACATGTAACACAGTGGTGAATGTTCTACCCTACAAGTAACAAAATGGTGAATGTCCTACCCTACAAGTAACGAAATGGTGAATGTCCTACCCTACATGTAACACAGTGGTGAATGTTCTACCCTACAAGTAACAAAGTGGTGAATGTCCTACCCTACAAGTAACGAAATGGTGAATGTCCTACCCTACAAGTAACAAAATGGTGAATGTCCTACCCTACAAGTAACAAAATGGTGAATGTCCTACCCTACAAGTAACAAAATGGTCAATGTCCTACCCTACGAGTAACAAAATGGTCAATGTCCTACCTTACAAGTAACGAAATGGAGAATGTCCTACCCTACAAGTAACGAAATGGTGAATGTTCTACCCTACAAGTAACGAAATGGAGAATGTTCTACCCTACAAGTAACGAAATGGTGAATGTTCTAACCTACGAGTAACAAAATGGTGAATGTCCTACCCTACAAGTATCGAAATGGAGAATGTCCTACCCTACAAGTAACTAAATGGTGAATGTTCTACCCTACAAGTAACTAAATGGTGAATGTCCTACCCTACAAGTAACAAAGTTGTGAATGTCCTACCCTACAAGTAACGAAATGGTGAATGTCCTACCCTACAAGTAACAAAGTTGTGAATGACCTACCCTACGAGTAACGAAATGGTGAATGTCCTACCCTACAAGTAACTAAATGGTGAATGTCCTACCCTACAAGTAACGAAATGGTGAATGTCCTACCCTACAAGTAACAAAGTTGTGAATGTTCTACCCTACAAGTAACTAAATGGTGAATGTCCTACCCTACAAGTAACAAAGTTGTGAATGACCTACCCTACGAGTAACGAAATGGTGAATGTCCTACCCTACAAGTAACAAAATGGGGAATGTTCTACCCTACGAGTAACGAAATGGGGAATGTTCTACCCTACGAGTAACAAAATTATTAATGATCTACCCTACGAGTAACAAAATTATTAATGATCTACCCTACAAGTAACGAAATGGAGAATGTCCTACCCTACAAGTAACGAAATGGTGAATGTTCTACCCTACAAGTAACAAAATGGTGAATGTTCTACCCTACGAGAAACGAAATGGTGAATGTCCTACCCTACGAGTAACGAAATGGTGAATGTTCTACCCTACAAGTAACAAAAAATTTAATGATCTACCCTACAAGTAACGAAATGGTGAATGTCCTACCCTACAAGTAACGAAATGGTGAATGTTCTACCCTACAAGTAACAAAGTTGTGAATGTTCTACTCTACGAGTAACAAAATTATGAATGTTCTACCCTACGAGTAACAAAATGGTGAATGTTCTACCCTACAAGTAACTAAATGGTGAATGTCCTACCCTACAAGTAACTAAATTATGAATGTCCTACCCTACAAGTAACGAAATGGTGAATGTCCTACCTTACAAGTAACAAAATGGTCAATGTTCTACCTTACAAGTAACAAAATTATGAATGTTCTACCCTACGAGAAACGAAATGGTGAATGTCCTACCCTTCAAGTAACGAAATGGTGAATGTCCTACCCTACAAGTAACAAAATTATGAATGTCCTACCCTACAAGTAACAAAATGGTGAATGTCCTACCCTACAAGTAACAAAATGGAGAATGTCCTACCCTACAAGTAACGAAATGGTGAATGTTCTACCCTACAAGTAACGAAATGGAGAATGTTCTACCCTACAAGTAACGAAATGGTGAATGTTCTACCCTACAAGTAACAAAATGGTCAATGTTCTACCCTACAAGTAACGAAATGGAGAATGTCCTACCCTACAAGTAACAAAATTATGAATGTCCTACCCTACAAGTAACAAAATGGTGAATGTCCTACCCTACAAGTAACAAAATGGTGAATGTTCTACCCTACCAGTAACAAAATGGTGAATGTTCTACCCTACAAGTAACAAAATGGTGAATGTCCTACCTAACGAAATGGAGAATGTCCTACCCTACAAGTAACAAAATGGAGAATGTCCTACCCTACAAGTAACGAAATGATGAATGTTCTACCCTACAAGTAACGAAATGGAGAATGTTCTACCCTACAAGTAACGAAATGGTGAATGTCCTACCCTACAAGTAACAAAATGGTGAATGTCCTACCCTACAAGTAACGAAATGGTGAATGTCCTACCCTACATGTAACACAGTGGTGAATGTTCTACCCTACAAGTAACAAAATGGTGAATGTCCTACCCTACAAGTAACAAAATGGTGAATGTCCTACCTTACAAGTAACAAAATGGTGAATGTCCTACCCTACAAGTAACAAAATGGTGAATGTCCTACCCTACAAGTAACGAAATGGTGAATGTCCTACCCTACAAGTAACAAAATGGTCAATGTCCTACCCTACAAGTAACAAAATGGTCAATGTCCTACCCTACAAGTAACAAAATGGTGAATGTTCTACCCTACAAGTAACAAAATGGTGAATGTCCTACCCTACAAGTAACAAAATGGTGAATGTCCTACCCTACAAGTAACGAAATGGAGAATGTCCTACCCTACAAGTAACAAAATGGAGAATGTCCTACCCTACAAGTAACGAAATGGTGAATGTTCTACCCTACAAGTAACGAAATGGAGAATGTTCTACCCTACAAGTAACGAAATGGTGAATGTTCTAACCTACGAGTAACAAAATGGTGAATGTCCTACCCTACAAGTATCGAAATGGAGAATGTTCTACCCTACAAGTAACGAAATGGTGAATGTTCTAACCTACGAGTAACACAATGGTGAATGTCCTACCCTACAAGTATCGAAATGGTGAATGTCCTACCCTACAAGTAACAAAATGGTGAATGTCCTACCCTACAAGTAACGAAATGGTGAATGTCCTACCCTACAAGTAACAAAATGGTCAATGTCCTACCCTACAAGTAACGAAATGGTGAATGTCCTACCCTACAAGTAACGAAATGTTGAATGCCCTACCCTACAAGTAACAAAATGGTGAATGTCCTACCCTACAAGTAACAAAGTTGTGAATGTCCTACCCTACAAGTAACAAAATGGTGAATGTCCTACCCTACAAGTAACGAAATGGAGAATGTTCTACCCTACAAGTAACGAAATGGTGAATGTCCTTCCCTACAAGTAACGAAATGGTGAATGTCCTACCCTACAAGTAACAAAGTTGTGAATGTCCTACCCTACAAGTAACGAAATGATGAATGTTCTACCCTACAAGTAACGAAATGGTGAATGTCCTACCCTACAAGTAACAAAATGGTGAATGTTCTACCCTACAAGTAACAAAATTGTGAATGTCCTACCCTACAAGTAACAAAATGGTGAATGTCCTACCCTACAAGTAACGAAATGGAGAATGTCCTACCCTACAAGTAACAAAATGGAGAATGTCCTACCCTACAAGTAACGAAATGGTAAATGTTCTACCCTACAAGTAACGAAATGGAGAATGTTCTACCCTACAAGTAACGAAATGGTGAATGTTCTAACCTACGAGTAACAAAATGGTGAATGTCCTACCCTACAAGTATCGAAATGGAGAATGTTCTACCCTACAAGTAACGAAATGGTGAATGTTCTAACCTACGAGTAACAAAATGGTGAATGTCCTACCCTACAAGTATCGAAATGGTGAATGTCCTACCCTACAAGTAACAAAATGGTGAATGTCCTACCCTACAAGTAACGAAATGGTGAATGTCCTACCCTACAAGTAACAAAATGGTGAATGTCCTACCCTACAAGTAACGAAATGGTGAATGTCCTACCCTACAAGTAACAAAATGGTCAATGTCCTACCCTACAAGTAACGAAATGGTGAATGTCCTACCCTACAAGTAACGAAATGTTGAATGCCCTACCCTACAAGTAACGAAATGGTGAATGTCCTACCCTACAAGTAACAAAGTTGTGAATGTCCTACCCTACAAGTAACAAAATGGTGAATGTCCTACCCTACAAGTAACGAAATGGAGAATGTTCTACCCTACAAGTAACGAAATGGTGAATGTCCTTCCCTACAAGTAACAAAATGGTGAATGTCCTACCCTACAAGTAACAAAGTTGTGAATGTCCTACCCTACAAGTAACGAAATGATGAATGTTCTACCCTACAAGTAACGAAATGGTGAATGTCCTACCCTACAAGTAACAAAATGGTGAATGTCCTACCCTACAACTAACGAAATGGTGAATGTCCTACCCTACAAGTAACAAAATGGTGAATGTTCTACCCTACAAGTAACGAAATGGAGAATGCCCTACCCTACAAGTAACGAAATGGAGAATGTCCTACCCTACAAGTAACAAAATGGTGAATGTCCTACCCTACAAGTAACAAAATGGTGAATGTCCTACCCTACAAGTAACGAAAAGGAGAATGTCCTACCCTACAAGTAACGAAA
This sequence comes from Steromphala cineraria, assembly GCA_916613615.1. Lineage (NCBI taxonomy): Eukaryota > Metazoa > Mollusca > Gastropoda > Trochida > Trochidae > Steromphala > Steromphala cineraria. The sequence goes on from OU744729.1 coordinate 4,537,280, forward strand.
AGGAGAATGTCCTACTCTACAAGTAACGAAATGGAGAATGTCCTACTCTACAAGTAACGAAATGGAGAATGCCCAACCCTACAAGTAACTAAATGGTGAATGTCCTACCCTACAAGTAACGAAATGGTGAATGTCCTACCCTACAAGTAACGAAATGGTGAATGTCCTACCCTACAAGTAACGAAATGGTGAATGTCCTACCCTATAAATTACAAGATGGTGAATGTCCTACCCTACGCGTAACAATTTGTAAATTTCCTACCCTTCAAATAACAAAATGGTGAATGATCAATTTATAAGTAATAAAATTAATTCGTGTTCAAACTTAAAACTTCTGGTCCAGACCAATCCTCTCATTTGGCTTTAAGTTGTGACTCATGTTCTCTAAAAGTTATTTGGAAATATGTTTTTCCTGATTAAAAAAGACACATCTTTTGTTACGAATGAAATTAAATTAGGAAAATGTTCCCAGTCAAACCATCAAAATAACTTACAATTGTATATCATAATTACAATTTAATTCATCCAATACTAAACTTACAATATCAAACTAATACATGGTAAATTACAATATCAAATGAGTCGAACTACTACGCTAGCTAAGTACTTTCACCAGTCCTGTATATCACTCATTTGATGAATGTAGAAACAGTCACTGTGTCTTGAAAGTAGATAAATGAATCCGACTTGGGTGTCCAAAATCAGTTGCAGGGCAGATGATCGCAAAGTCAATTTTAAAGGGGCAGTAGCACGTGTTTTGGTGGGGTTTTTTTGTTGTTAAGAATTTTATATATTTTAAAATTTTCACTGAAAATTATGCGGTTATGCTAAATTTATTATTTTGATAGTGTCAAAAATCTCATAACACAAATCAATCATCCATAGTCAGAGGACAAAGTATGAAGATTCATATAAAATCCATTGGCGGCCATTTTGTGTGAACACCTTTAATTCAATTTATGTAAGAAAAAGGAATTGCATGGCTAAACTTTACATTGTATATTTGAATTATCACTGTTTTCTTTAGTTTAAATACATTGTCTATCAATTGGAACCATTAATTTCCATTTTCCTGACAACACCTTATATTCCCCCTAAAAACGTGCTACTGCCCCTTTAAGATTGAAACAATATATTGTTTGTCATAGCTAACTTCTTACACAAAATTCAGTGCAAAATTGATGGTTAAAAATGTCTAGGGCATTTTATCTTCCATTTTATCATTCTCATGAAATTTCAACATTACACTTTTACAGCAATTATTGTATTTGGCACTCTTTCTACTTTGCGGCGGATAAAACTAACTTTCCTTTCATATTCTTTCAAAACTGAGACTCCCACAAAAGTATCTACCGGTAACTTATATTCAAAGATACTGAATAACTAGTGTTTGTCAAAAAAATACATATCACGTCAAACACTTGATATCCCGTATTAAACAATTGTTTTGCAAGGTATAAACTGCTGTCTTGCGTTTCTACGATAATAGTCTGTCTGGCTTCCGTGCCGTTCTTGTCTATTATTTGTATGCTATTGTTGTCCAAGTCATGATATAGTGATAACTCATCACAAAAACCTTAGTTTTGTCAAACTGAAAACTTCCATTCAGAGAGATGAATACATGTACTTTTCGCACTTTCTGGTTTATTTTGTATTTCGCTGATATTGGAGTTTTTTTTTTAGATAAGAAGCAGACTAATTAGGATGAAGGGAAAACAGGTTCTTCTAAGGTATAGCTCACATTAAATGCAATCAGAATAAACATTTGACATGAAACTTTGAAATCTTTGGTCTTTTTTGAAGGGATGTTGCAATTTCTAAAAGCAGATAAGACGACCTTTTTTTGTTTCAACCTCACCACCATGACAATAACGTTACACTGCGTTAAGGGCGACGTTTGGAAAATTTTTGTTAAGTTTGAACTGATTTTAATGAGGTTGGTACTACAATGCACAATACACAAATACGACAAAATTCACACAAGTACGCTAGCAAGCATTCTCTCTCCACAGAGGCAGATCACAAGCACTTGAGGCATGGGTATTGCTCATATACAAGTGCTTGTGAGGCAGATAAAGTCATGAAATGTTGATACAGCCTCTGTTCTAACTCGCCGAAATCCGCGTGGGTTCCGGCACTTTCCCCTGGCGGGAACAAAATGCAGCACAATCCATTTTAATTTCTTTATCAAATGACAACGCTTCTCGCAAGGACATAGTGGTTTATATCCCAATGGTTTTGCCATGATTCAGTAGCCAAAATGATGATTTAAGAACAGCGTCGCTGATTCCACAACTAAATTTGATTGCCTCCATCAAGCATCTCCCACTCTATCCCACAACGTCGGCGTAATGGAACAGATGCTGTGTGATCATTTCTTGATCAGACTTGATCTGCCTCTGTGGGGAGAGAATGGCTAGCAAGGAGTGTTTGAACATCTTAACGAAATGGTATTTGTTTTGGAAACGAAATTAAAAATTACTTCCCTTCTGTTTGTACTTCTATATGACCATTAACCTGCATGATTATTTCACACTAAGTTTCATTTATGTCAATGAGGGTAAAGTTAAGTTGTTCTAGATTTAACAATTTGACAAAGAATAGAATGCATTTATTCGTCCTCTTGAATTTCGTTCCCACAAAAATACCCCGATAAGACTGTCCCTTTAAGGTCATCAAAAATGCATTCACAGTATTTGTATATAATAATAACAATGCCGAAAGAAAACATAATAATGATATCATTGCGGACACTGGATTAAAAGTTAAAACAGTTCAAATGGTAAATAATATACCTCGTATTTTTGTCTAGCGTATACTACACACGTAAGTATCAAGCTTCAATGCGACATTAGATGTGTGTGCAATCCCTTTGAGAAGCGAGTAGACTGAAACACATTAGCTGAAGACGGAGGAAGACGCCTGAAAGCATTATTATCCTGGCCAGGTCTGTCACTGGGTGCTTCACAAATGGATGTCTGCGAAGGTAGCGGTCCGGGCCCCCGCGATTGCTTTATTAGGAGACAGACGGATGGCATTGTACGTGGTTACTAATGAACTCCAAGCCACAAACTGAAATTGGGTTGAATGGCCATTTCAAGTCTTACCATTTTATACAGCATACGTTTGATCAAAGATTACCGAAACGCCATTTTAGGTTTCGAAAAATGTAAAGGATGAGAGCGTTGTTGTTTTTTTTCATCTTAAGCTATCCATGTCTATGTTTCATTGATGGTGTTTTCGTCCATCGTCAAGTTGTGGTACTTGGGAGTATTCATACTGACAGAACCAGAGATATATACTGATTTCTGTCATGGGGATTGATTCCATATCTCATTATTTGTTATCAAAATGTGCAATAAGCGAACATCGTATTGAATAAAGTAGGGTTGTAAGTTTAACCCCGCTTGGGCAATATCACAGCAATTAGCGACGGCATATTGAGAAGATTTTCCAGACATATCACCTCGTGCCCGATTGGCTGCAGCCACTCTCATCGGTACACGTGCAGGGCTTCTGAATTGTTGATGAATAGCTGCTGGTCAAGATGTAAGGCCATCTCAAGTATCTTAAGGTTTTGTAAGAACGGGTTCTTCAACCATTATTTCGTCCAATTGGTCCTAGACATGCTCAATGGGATTCAAGCTCCAACCATTTTATCTACGTAATACTACTGCTCTCCTCCACATGTTGAACTATATTTAGGAAAGGATGTGGTCATCAAAATGTCCGATGACGATTCAGATCCAGCATCTCAGAGATATGACGAGCGTCAGTCTATAAGTGTCCCATTTCACAGATTGACTCCAGTTAACAGATGCTGAATGCTGTTTCGGAACTACCTAATCACACACTAAAGCCTGTTTAAAGCCCTCAATCCAGCAGCTTTGGAGCTGCTGAGCACAATGTATCACCTCAAACGATGAATTTGAATCCAGGTGGGTCACAAGACAAGACAATGACAAGAGGTTAACGACTAACAGGACAATAATGCTGGAAATATATGGATGACAACTTCTTTGTTCATTGGATTCGAAGCTTGAGAACAAAAAAAAAAATCTGTGTCGAAACGTCGCATACAATTAACAAAGAAGTTGTCATCCATATATTCCTCAGCATTATTGTCATTATAACTTCTAAAATGCCTCTCAAAGAAGTTGACTAACAGGACGCAATGACGCCTGATCATCTTTGGGTTGTAGAACGGGGTACCATGAATTGTTCGTTCTTGTTTACATATATAAGACGACCGTGTATCCTGTAGTGATACCCAATTCTACCAATTTCTTTGTAGGATAGTCCTTCTGAATGACGCCAAATAATCTGTCATCTCCATTTCTCTGACAATCTCCTTCGCACCTTTGTCTAAGGAAGTCGAATCGAAATAACATGAAATTCCAGAGAGTTGATGATTACACATTTCATACAAACTGAAACCAGGGAGGCATGATTCAAGTGCTTTGTGTAAGACAGCCATTTACTTACATTACTAACAATTGTCCATACAATCTGCACAATAAATTTGTCTTCTTCTACGGAAATTATATTGCCTAAAACCAGTTAGGACACGTGTTTCTTCAGATCGTTTACCATTGCTCTGTGATGATGTAAGCCAAATTCCCATTTACGGTAATAAAAGATTTTTCTTCTTCTTCTTCTTCATTATCACATTGAGTTTGTCTCAATTTGTCTCTCTTTGGTGGAAGTCACATATACAATCAGTTTGGTTGAATTAGAAGATAAATAGTTACGTTTGTAAAAATTCCGGGATTCATTGATCGATTGATGTTTGAATCTGACGATGAAGATTTAAGAACCTTTCATTGGATTAGAATGTAAATTCAAAGAAGACATTCAAAGAACTGCGAGGGCATAAATCTGTTAAGCTAAAGCTAAAACCAATTAATTTGTAAATCAGAGAGGATCTGTCTTCATATTGCATCTGCAGATGGTCCCGATATCAAACTCCGTTCTCAGAACGCTGGCTAATTCTTGATGTTTTATATTCGTATTCGTTGTTTTACTACTGGTGACTCACATTGATTCAGATTTTCTTCTCATTATCAATCCAATCTTAAATTAAAGTCAGCATCATAGCAATTCAGTGTGGATTTTTAAATGCAAACTGTTTCTGTTCTTCGAAACGTATCGTTGTGTTTTATGATTCCTTTCGAATTTTACTTTTTATTTCCAACCAATATAAACCGTATGTTCAGCAACACATCCAAGGCCAGAATATTATACAGAATCACTTTAAAGGGATACACGTTTTTTTGAACATTTTATATTTCACATTTTTCACTGATAATTGTAAGCTAATGCTAAATGTATTATATTGATAGTGTCAAAAATCTCATTACACAAGCCAATCATCCATAGTCAAAGGGCAAAGTATGAAGAGTTACATAAAATCCATTGGCGGCCATTTTGTGTGAACACCTTTAATTCATTTTGTGGGAGAAAAAGGAATCGCATGGCTAAACTTTCCATTATAAATTTGAATAATTTCTGGTCCATTTAGTTTAAATAGATTGTCTTTCAATTAGAACCATTTATTTTCATTTTCCTGACATCACCTTATATTCCCCCTAAAAACGTGCTACTGCCCATTTGAAGGCACCAATTGGCAAATGTGCTGTGGTATCTTAATTCATTAACAAATTAAAAATATAACTACTTGATTGATAGAAGAGGAGCATATTTACAAATAATTAATACTATAAGTTATAAGTTACGACAGCATTTTGTCATAGTAATGCATTCCACGATCGTAGCTTCGATGATTGTCTTCATTTCACGATGTTTTTTTTTTTTGAGCGATACATTTTACTCTTTGTCAAATTGTTAAATCTTGAACAATTGAAATGCTAACCTCACAAACGTATTTGAAATTATGTTTGAAATAATCATGTAAAAATCATATACAATTGTAAACAGGACAGTCCTCCTAAATTTCGTTTCCACAAAAAATACTCCCCTCGAATGGCCCCTTTCATTTGTAAATATGCTCCTCTTCTATCTACCAAGTAGCTATTTCTTAATTTGGTTTATGAATTAGCATAATACAGCACATTTTGTTTTCTCGAAATGCTAACGTTTCAAAATGGCGGATGAATGTCGATCGAGTGGTGCCTTTAAAACAATATCCTCCGATACAACAGTACACTCAAGAGTCCTTCCTAACTATCAGACTTTCCTCCTCCTTGACCCGGAGTGTACACAGAGAGGAGGACGTGCTTTGGTCTGATCCAGACATAGAAGAACAAGTGATTTCTTCACTCGGCCACAAAACAACAGGAAGGGGAGAACAACCTTGTCGCACACCGGCTCACTTATCACATCCGGGTAACCGAGGTAATTAGTGCCCACTTCAGACTGTAACAATATATCGAGGTTGTGTCGCTCTGACCTGGTCCCGTAGTAGATACAACACTTATCAGAGTTTTCTTAATAATATCTTTTACGTTTTTAAAAAAAAATATGTTTAGCTAACAGATCAACAAGTTGTGCAAGTTTCCACATTATTTGCATTCAATTGTGAACTTTCATTTTAAGTTATATAATGCTTTTCAAACAATAATTACAATTGTAACCAAAGAGTTACGTCAGCCATTATGATTTAGTATCTTGTAAAAGTGGAAATAATCGCAATTGTATTATTCCAATTTAGATGAATGAATATGAATTGTAGACTGACCCCTTAACATGTTTACAATATTATCTTACATGCACAACACAATCACGTTTCTAAAAATATCACATTTGTTTAAATCAATAATACCAAGTATGATGAAGAAGTATGCTGAGTGAACATTTAGAATTCAATTTCTTCTGTTTCAAACGTGTGATCTGTGAAACTCCCTCTGTTTGTGTACTTTGGTAGATGAATTTAACAATTTATCTCACGACAGAGACCTCACCCTGCATAATATGGAGATCATAGAACAGTACTTATGATTGATACTATGTTCCTTTCTTACAATTTACAGAGTGCATATCAACTGTAGATTGTGACAAATGTTAAAGCAAAAACACATCTGTGTAGATTCTAAATAAAACATAACACTTTGTCAAAGTAAGATTTATTTTGCTGTTACGAATACATTTTGACTTGACACTGACAGTAAAGACATCTAAAGTATCAAAATACTAATTTTACTGGTACAGAAAATATTGGCACAAAATATTTTTCACATTAAAAAATATTACAATTTGTATGAATTTGAGCTGATACGAAGTTGGTCAGGTTGAGTAATGACATCCAGAATACCTTTCTGAGAGTTATCTCCCCTTGTGATTACCTCCCCTTGTATAAGCAGTATTGATCATGTTCCTAATTGCCTCTCTACCCACTTTCTGTGCTCCGCGTTACCCTTGCTACTGTTCAACAAATATTTGTTTAAAAGCTACAGTTATGCCTCCTAGAATTTGCAAGCCATAATAATTGTAATGGCAACACGCTAAACAAAATTAAAACAGCTATGTTAATGATTCGCTTGGCAGATTCCTTTGACCTTTAAATGGACAGATAGAGCGAGCAAACTGTATATTCTCAAAACTTGTCAACTTACAACCTGACAAGGTTCCTTTGTCACCCCTGATATGAACTTTATTCAGTCGATATTTCAACCCGAATGCCAGTAAAGATTTCTGATATGTAGGAACAAAAGCATGTCAATAAAACTTGGCACTGAAAAAAACCCATATGAAGGAAAAGGATTTAATGAGAACAATGACAAATGGTATGCGCCTAACATGAGGATTTCAGGAAGAATTTTCTTAAAACAAAATGACTGCACAATTCTGGGAGCACTCACATAAATAATTCAAACTTTGGTCAACAAGCGAAAACAAAAAATTAGATATAATTCGGGTAATACAATAATCATCAAAAGAAAGCAAAGAAATATACTTTATGATAAAATATTAATATTAATATCATTTAAAGAAGCAATAATGTAGTTAGATTGAACCCTATTTGTTATCAATGTTACTGTTATCATTTACAATACTTCCTCTAACATAAACTGACTTTGAGGCTAAAAAGTAACACTTAAATTTACAAAATCAATCGAATCATTCACATATCTGTGTTATTTGATCTTCACTCAAAGGACAACCTATAACTTAGTAATGGAAAGAACCAATAATGCATGAAGCTCATCTGCTGAAAAATGTCAATTTAGAAAGCAACTTGATTGCTTAGATCGCTGAACAACCAACTACAACACAAGCATTATTTAAGGAAGGCACCATCATGTCCTGCAGATGTGTACAACTCTACATACAACATAAATTGAGCAATAATAAACCTCCTACCAAGAAGCATTTTGTGCGAACTTACATCAAACATCATATTCATAACTTATGTTCTAAGACTGACTTGAAAAAACATCATATTCATAACTAATGTTCTAAGACTGACTTGAAATGAAAAAGAAATCCCTCATGTATCAGCATAGTCTCTGCTTTGTGCTCCAACAGAACCCCTGATACCCATCATGCTAAAACTCTCATACTGCTGACAGCCGATTATTTAATGCTATTTATAGCCTTTATGTTTTTAGCAAAAAATATTTTAACTCCATAAACTGATTACTTGTGGTGCCTCTCGTGCAAATTTTATAGAACACAGCTACAAGCTTAGCAATGGCAGTGTGACAATAAATAAATAGTCTACTAGCAATAACACTGGTTTATTTTCTTTATCACTTTATTTATTTTTGAACTGGGTACAGGACGCTAAAAAATGTAAGGCAAAAATACACAACATTTCACTGTTTACAATAAAGTTGTGAGGAAGATTATTTCCAAATGAATATAAGTTGTAGTAGAAAAAGGGAAAGTTGACATTTTCAAGAAAATAAGCTGTGGCAGGACGGCCAAAATGTGATAATGGTATCATATTAAAATTATGTGAAGGTGTTTGCTTTATGTATCAGTTAATTCCAATTTAACTTAGGTTTCAGATCTGAAAGAGAAGGTTACCTCTTTGCAAGTTTTCTGGAGTAAATATATTCCTTTGTTAAGATAAATAGAAATTAAGAACATCGCGTTCCTTCTTTCCTTGAATCCCAGAATTATTGTTTGTATATTTAGATAAAAGTGGGTGCCAGTTTCTTTTTCAATCCATTGCAACAAGAAGTAAATAGTCTACTAGCACTTACTTATTTGAATCACACTGATACGAGTTCTAGTCCTTGTTTTTGGTGCAATTGCTAAAATAGATAAAATAACTAAAATAAATAATTTGATAGGCTGCCTATATAAAATGATACAAGGGTTTGGTCCGATGGATATCAGGGATGTTTTGAAGTTCAACACTAAGACATATACGCTAACATAGCAGGACATTACACAGGTTATAATCTGTTTGGAAGAAAACGCAAAGTCAGCATCAGCTTGAAAGACTCGAAATATTGACTGGAATGTGTTTACTTAACATTCTGTAACATTGAAATTCCAAAAGTTTTTATATGACGAAGAAAATTTTGACTATAATATTTCTTTTATTCAAATTAGACATATATGAAATATCATATAAGATTACCACAATTATATGATAATGATAATCATGAAATTATTATTTGATTTTCTGGCAATATGTTTACAGTAGGCAAATATATATTAATATAAGCGGTACAGTCAAATCTGACTACTTACAGCATGTATCAAGGTGATTTGGGTCTTATACATCTAAACCACACTTACAAACATTTCTTAAAAAACAACAAAGCTAATGCAAATTGTTCTGTTTATAAAAAAAACTAACAAACACATGAAAGAAATATGACAAGCTATTCTTAATACTGATTTCAAATACTAGGAATAGGAGCACAAAATGACAAAGAAATGTTGAATGAATTTTTCAGAGCGCTGGCTAATTGGATTGGTGTACCGGTATAACAATAGGGCCAGACCTCTCTTGTTTCGTTGTTTACTTACACAATGAAATTGTCTTTAAATTTTATGTTTTTATGTTCAACTTACAAGCTAAGCAACATAAACAATTATTTCACATGTCTAGTGTAACTAAAAATGGGACTAGTGCTTAAACTAAAGCTAGTGCTAATTTCTAACCAACTCTGCAAAGCAGTAAATGCATCTTTGAGTAACCCAAAAATAATAATCTTGTAAGCAAAGAAAAAAGAAGATATTGCACATAATGACTTGCTCTTAAGCTCATTGCATAGACTAAAGCTGCCTTGGGTTTAGTAACGTGTTGTTCACGGCGGGTATCCATCTTTTAACATTGGCTGATTGTGAGTGATCACGAACATCCCGGTAAATGTTGTATTACTGAACGCAAGGCAGGCGACTTCCTATTGCTTTCCTCCCTAGAAGCATATTCAGTGAAAATTGTTCTTGTATGATATTAAAAAAAAAAAAGATGAAAAATGTGAGATGGGAGGTTAAAGCCAAATTGAGTTTTGTTGAACTGATAAATAAGCAAATATTCAAATAAACAAAGACATAAAAAGATTCTATTTGTATAAAGATAAACCATGGAAATGATACCAATCATTCTAATTTCATTTCCAATCATTTTTATTTAAGCGCAATCAATACTTAAACTAATGCAGATCAGCAAAATGTTTGGTTTGTATCGAAACTGATCAATCCCATACTGAAATGCTCAGCATGTTACTGATCCTTCATCACAACACGTTTGAACTACACTTGAACCACACATACATAGCGGACATACAGGACATCAATATACACACAGATAACGTGTCAGTTTTCAACATTTTGAAATCTAGTATAAAAGGTATGGTATTAGCATACATAAAAACACCAAATGGAGTTTCGTCAAGTCAAACTAAAAATATCGGTTGAAACACTGCAATGCAGTTAATACACCTATTGTGAAGTAATCGAATGAACTTTCATCTTCTGAGAAACACAAATTACGAACCAGTTACTTGTCTTGTAGTCTTAACCTGTCCTGCCTTCATTGTCAACACAATCACCTTACTGGGGTAGGAAGAGAGATTTTATGAACACTTCAACATTTAAACAAATACACTATACACATGTACCTGGACAAAGTCTTTGGCAAATTGGCAAAAAAAGTAGAAAAAAACAACAAGAGATAATGAAAAACCTTGGAAAAAAATGAACTTTGGACAGAATGAACAATCTTCAGGAAACACGGTATCTCAAATATTAGCAAATGATTGTCACAAATGGATACAGGAATAATGTCAACACCGGAAGGTACATCGCCATGTGAGAAAATGATAACAAAATATCGCCATGAGAGAACTAAAAACATCTGTGCGTCCTGCCTTTCTTTCATAAGAAGCTTTAATAATGATAACTTTAATCATAACTTTATCTCTCACATCAATACTACCTTAGAAACAAATGATCACCAATCACAGTGCTGTGGAAATCAGGTCCGAACACTCACCTCAACTACATTCCATGTAACTCCTCAATGAAAGCTCTCCTAATGGTAAGATTGCAGAACTTCATACATGATCAGAGGCTGTCAACAACTAAATTGTATGAATAACTTGAGGATCTTTCATGATCAGAGGCTGTCAACAACTAAATTGTATGAATAACTTGAGGATCTTTCAAAAGATCTGATTTCATTATAACAGAGGTGTTATGGTTTCAGAAGTATTTCTTCCAAGCTTCTGATTTCCATATAACTCTAGCTTTATTTCAAGGATCATCTTCCTACGCAAAGCCTAAAACACCAGTTTCCCAACTGTCAGTTTTATGTCTTGCTGCGGACCCTTGAGTTTTCTGTGGTAATATTTAGCGATTTAGGTGATTGTTAGCAACCTCCAGTTACTTTCTGAGTGCTTTCCTATTGCTTTCTCTCATAGTAAGCTAAAGAGCAAGCACAGAAAACTCAAGGGTATGCAGCAAGGAATAAAACAGACAGTTCGGAAACTGGCGTTCCAGGCTTTGCGTAGGAAGATGATCCAGGAACTGTTGAGTACAATACTATAGATGAATAAAATAGTTCTTGTGTGGGCTGTGTCTATAAGCAGTTGAGAGATCTGGGAATCAATTGAGAAGACACAAATGGATCAGAGATAGTGAAAAGTATGAAAGGTCCCTTACTTGAAAAAACAAGATGTGTCAAAAAATCTAAATCTTAAAAGTGAGGTATAAAGGTACTGTTGGTCCCAACAAAAATTCTTGCGGGTGTCAAAGTAAATCAAAGATATATGAGTTGAGAAAATCATAATCATGTTTAATATGATCTGCTTATATTGTGTTTCCTATAAAATTACATATTCATTTACAATATTGTTTTGCCTTGTTTCAATCAGTTCGAACTATGTCATGTTAACTTCAACAAGAATGTATGAACTCTGATGAAAGATGGGTGAATTGAAGATGACATAAAATGTCTAACAAGGAATCAGAGTTAACAACATTTCAGATTCATGAGGTAAATATTCAACCAACTTTGTCAAAGAGAAAAGAATCTTGTTCGAGTGAGTGACAGTGTTCCGAAACCAATTTGAGCACAACACTGGCCAGAGTTGATAAAGATATGTCAGATTTTCATGAGAAATTTTCAGATTGTGTTATTCTAATATGATTGTTAGTAATAATTTTTAAAGTCTAAAAATGCTGAACTTACTGAATGGAATCATTTATATAATGTGTAGGCAAATGTACTTTTGAATTAACATTGACTAAAGTGCTATTTATGAAACAAATAGCATCTGCGTGCTAAACAACCTTAGCATTTGCACTTCTACCCTTACTGGCCATCTCGAAGCACTCTAAAGCTAATACTGTCAGTGTAAACTATCACATCCCAACATCAGTGGAGGGTCGAGTCGAGTCGACGACAGCTGTACACAACACTTTATCACCATACACACATTCTAGGACACAAACACCACGTCGTACTCCACATTTACCGCTACCTGAACAAGACAGACTCAACGTGAACACTGTTACATAACATAGTTTCAACACACATATATATCTAGTACCTGACATTTCTAGCGTCAACAGTTAAAGAAATACTTGAAGCAACAAATCATACTTAACAAGATATGTTTACAATTAAAAATGGTTACATTTACACATAAGAACAAAAAGAAACAAAATTGTAAGTTTTGGCTGGATAGAAATGCTGAGCTCTGATATGCTAATAAGTTAAGAATATATGTACAGTATTTACACACAACAAGCAAGTCTTCTAGCAGAGTAGTCTCCCTTTGGCTGGAGTTATCTCCCTTACTGACAATTATTCTTCCTTTAAACTGCCGTTGGCAAGAGGAGCAGAGAATGATAAAGACATAGTCCGTTTTTCACGCTTGAAAGCTGTGCTGAGTCTAGCGATGATTTCCCGAAGAACTGTGCCGGTGAACTTGGTGAAGAGACAGAGTGCGGTGGTGACGGCGAAGATGACATTGTAGAGGAAGATGATGTAGAAGTTGCCCAGCCAGTCCATGCTGCCGAAGTTCCCGATCAGGTCAAAGTTTGTGATACCTTGAATGACAGAAAAATCAGTCATCAATTTTAAATCATTTCTTATTCAAGGATTTACCGTCCATAAAAACATGCAATTGGCATGAAGAAACCATTTAATAACATGTTAAATATTATCTAACAAGGGAGTCCTAAAATGAAAAACAAATCTTGAGCATCTGTAGAACATTCAGCAGTAACTTTTACATAACAGCTTTCCAATTTACCTAATAGAAAATCACTATTTGATGCTTTTGACATTATTTGTGACCAACTTATTGAATTATTATTGTTCAACTTACCAAGAGTCTTTGACAGGATTGGAAGAGCTGAACTGAGCACGAGCAGAACAATACAGTTCATGATGACTTTGACCATGGGCGTGTCCTTCACCTTGGGAAGCAGACGGCGGAAGAATGGGAGGCTGTAGAACCCAACAACTGATGCAGACATGAGATATCTTGGGTAGTTAAGGAATACAACATTTTAGGGTTCAGAAAATCAACAACTAATCTCAGGGTAACATTTCTTTTGTGATAAGACTTATGATATGTGTTGACAGAAATTAATCACTTAAATCACGGTTGCTAGTATTATTGCAGGTAGAAAGCCTGCAACACTGCTGTGGCTATGCATAGCAGTGAAACTTGCGAGCATCGGCTAGAGTTAGGAAACCATTGGTGATACCGCACTCATATTCTGTGTAGCATAGCACCCAAACCTTACTGCGTGTAGAACACTCTGCTGCAGACAAAGTTGGTGAGCCCCTGCTAGGATTCAAACCCGGACCTCCTGATCCTCTTGATGTTTTTGGTTGTGAAGGTTTGTCAGGGGAGTCTCATCCTTTTGAAATGGTCATTGATAAATAGTCTGCCTTTTACAATCTTCTACCATGATCACCATTGATGTAACAGTCATAAATAAGTATTATCATTCAAAGGATACAAAATGATGACAATTTGAAGAAAAGCTCCAATTGTTCCAAAAGTTGAAAGTGAAGCCAAACCAAGGACTGTATCCTGTAAAAATACATAACACAAACAATGACAGACATGGATAATTACTAAATTTGTATGATATTGTTTCAAAGCAATTGGCCATGCCTTCTTCGTGTCAAATTCTCTAAACAACACAATAATGTAACACATAAGCTGTTCAAGAATATTAGATAACAAGATAAGCTTCAGTAAAAAGTCCAGGACAAATGGTAAATACATTAAGTATAAAGTATTTCAAGGTCCTCAAGTTTGCAAAAAAATGAGATTTGTTAATTGAAGACACAGAAAAGGCTCTATCTTATCATAAAACTCTATGAGCACGTACCTTGGCTCCTATTGGCAGAGCTTTTATTCCCACTAATAATGACATGGTGTTGTGTGCTACCGTTAAAATAAGGAATACCTGAAATAACAAGGTCATGGATTAGGATGAATCATGAAGGCCAGACTTGCTGTGTTCATCGTGAAGAGCCAAAGTGCAAAATATTAAACGTATCCAGTTATTTACTACATTTCATTTCTTATGTACATACTGAAACTGCAAAATATTACATTGCTACCTATACAGAGAAATGAGAAGCAAATTACATGACTGTTAGATTAGATGCTGAATCAATTTCAAAATCAAAATTACATTTTTGTGCATTATCAATAGGAACTTAATCAACTTCTTTCATATTTTGATTACAATAAACAAGGTTGCATGGACACATTAAACTCCCACGGGCACAGATACATGTAACTCACTGTAAGAATGAGCAACAACAACATGACGATGGGATAGACGTGAAATGTAACTTACTGTAAGAACAAGCAATAACAACATGACGATGGGATAGACGAGATTTCTGCGCAGGGAGGACACCTGTTGTCGTTTTTCTGAAACATACACATGAATATGACATTAATTATGTTTAACATTTGGTGTACATGTATTACTTTGCAGATAAACAAATGTATTTGCTTGTATTTTTTTGTTCGATAGTCATCAAATATCATTAACAGGGTTGTCAGATGTCATATTTTGGCAATTTTGTAATATTAACTTTGGGGAAAAATTTCACTAAAAGAAATATTTTAAGTATCAAAACAAATTTTTAATTATAATATCATACTTAAAGAGACACAGAGTATGTTGATAGGATCACATATGTTAAATTTTGAAATCGATGTTATTACATCGGGAACCACTAACTGTTACTGAAAATAACAAGTTAAAGGTCAATCCGTACATTAGAGCGAAAATACGGCCATTCAAAGACGGGATTTTGATCGAAAACCGGACATTGTGGCTCGAATGGCACACGCAAATATGCCAAAATTGGATGCTTAATTTCGAATATTAAACGTATTTGAGATGTTTTCTTGATTTGTCCATAAAATCAAGCATTTTAGAGATATTATGCATAAATGGACATATTTGCAAGTCCAGTGATGAGATATGAACTACAATCAGCATATTATATATTTTGTAGCTTATCAAAACCAAATAAAATTTTAAGAAGGTACTCTGTGTCACTTTAAAAACTGACCTTTTACCTATATAAGTGTTATCTGTGATTGGTTGATATCTGTGGTAATGACCAGCTATCTTATATCATGTGTTGATAATCTTGTTTACTAACATTCATATCATCTTGCTCCTCTGTGTTACTAACCTAATTTTACTTTTTCTATCTGCGTCTCTTCCAGCCTGCACTCCAGGTCTTCACCGTTTGCGTGACCGTTCGCGATCTGATGTGTTCCTGAAACAATTAGGCTTCAAAGTGTCATAACCAACAAATCATTACCATTTCATTCAATCTGTTCTTCAGTGACATCTTTCAGAGTGAAAAAAAAAGTACTCCATTTGTCCCCCTATGAAGTAGGAAGTATTTCACTCTTATCTAGTATAACAGTCATATTCTAAGGAACAGTTATCATTAACCCCTTGCTAATTAAGAAAAATTCTTTGACAAGCAACAAGTGGGTTTTTCAGTCATAAAGGACATTTTTAAAAGGTCAGAATGAAGGCACACAGTATTGGATTGTATGTAGAATATAAGTAAGTATTGCATGTAAAAGGGTGGTTACAGGTTCATTAATCATATATTTATAATAGGTGAAAGAACTCATAACCAATTGACAATTGAAAAAAACTACTTTTCAACAATATACTTACGATGGTGATTTCTCTGGTGTATTTTTCTGATGAGGTTTTCTTCCTCCAACGTCACAGTATGGAGCTCAACTTCTATATTCCGTAAAAACTGAGAAAAAACAAGATATATATATAAATTTCATCATTTCAATTCATGACATTTCAACAAATGTCCTCATATCTAATGATTCTGGGACAATAAAGTTCATAGTGTGCATTCAAAAGGAAAGCCCTACATATAAGAAATGAATAAGTCTATTCTAATTCAGTTGATGAAATAGAATTAGAAAGGCAGAGATTGTTGCTACACAGAATTTATATATAATAATTACAAAGTATTACATCCATTTACCTGATGAGCTCATTAGCATAATTCAATCCCTTTTCAGAAAGCAATATCTATCTACCCCTATTTTGTTCAAAGAACATGATAGTAGGGCATCAATTTGCTTGGTTAAACAATTGAAACGTGAACACAGCTAAATCTCTGCTGTAACTGATATTAAGGTACCTTATTCAACTGCAATTCTCACCTTTGGTTTGACTATATATTGACCCATGACTGTGAACATTCTGGAGATGCCTACAGGCGTACATACTGAAACATAGATAGAGAGAGCATCAGCTTGTTATTATCTGAACTCTAAACGCTCAAAATATCATGTGTGTAACATAGATCTTTTTCAGGCCTAGCAATTCAATTTAAAAGATGACCAAATTATAATGGCAATGAAAAACATATCATGATCTCTCACACATCTGTCAAGCATAAAAGAACTTCCACTAACCAACATCAGATAAAACCATGGTTCAACTCTTGGAAAATCTCAAAGTCAATACTTTTAACTTCAATTGAATGACGTTGTGACATAAGATAACAGATTTAAATATTTAGGGCCTTTCACTGACTAATAAAGACTTATAGCTAAGGCTAAATATAACACTGAGTGTGGAATGGGAAAGTTCTGCTGCAATCACTGTGCATCACTTAATTCACCTCCTGATTGAATCGTGGATCCTCAGCTTCCCTACGTTATGCCTTGGAGACCCACAATTCAAACAGGAGGTGTATTGGGCAAGTGTGGGTATATCTCTCACTTGTCTTAGACATAGAGAGAAGGATAAACGAAAAATCTGCAGAAGGGGATTTCTTAGCCCGAGTTTGAGCTGCCAGTAATACAGTAAAAAAATGTTTTGTCAATTAATATTTGCTGTATTTAAAACAACAATAAATAATAACAAAATTTGAGAATAAGTTTTGAGTCCTGCATAACTGTAATGCATCAGGTTGATGATAGAATGTTAAGGGGGAAAGCAAAGCTCTCCCAGGTGGCCGAGAGCTGTCAAGTGTCTAACCCGTGCGTGATACAGAGACTCATTGAGAGTACATCAGCATGTTATCAGAAACAATCTCTTGATTAGTGTAGGTGTGAGATAACACGACCAGGTATCTGTAACGCAGTCATACATTCACCCTCCGCAGCAACATTAAAGATAAACAAGGAAGAGTAATAATTGGATAGCCAACTTCTTTATTGTAGGAATGTGACGTTTCTTCATAGATACTAACACCGTTATCATAGAACTCTTTCTTATTCATAAAACAACATCTAAATGCCCCTTTAAAGATGTAAACTTTCATGGATGCTGTGAATAACAGAATAAGGCTAAATTTTGTGTTTATTACCTTGAACCGAGATCTGGCATTTCTTTCAACAGATTGAAAGTCTTTGAATTTATGGAAACATTATCTAAAGATTCCAAAAAGACAATTGGTTTCAGTCCCTGATTAACCTGAAATACTAAGTCCTCCAAATGCAAATTCTTGCAGGTCTTATCATTAGAAGTTATTCTTGTAATTATACTGCATTTATCATTTATGTAATCAAATGTCAAAACTCAACATTCATGTACCAGTAATCAATGTCAAATGATTTTTTATTTTCATAACAGGCTCTGGTCATTAATTAGTACAGCGGGGGCTCGGTGCAGATAGGACAGCTATCAAACAAGCATGATCATGGTTATTAATTCCTACATGATAAAACTTTCCACTCCTTGGTTACAAATTAAGTGATGAAAATGGCATCTGCTGAGAGCACTTAGAGTGATACGAAGTCACACCTGTCAACAGCTCCAGATAACACACTCATATAGTCAGTGATAATACCTTCAACTGCAGGCGTTAACATCATTTATCTCACAGCTCGTACCTCTAGTAGGATATTATCTCCCTGCTGCAAGAGAATATCATTCATTTCTACACAACTTGTGCTATTCTCTAAAGAATTCCCTAAACTCAGGAGTTTACTTTGGTTTTACAGATTTTAGGTTTTTCATATCTGATAATCTTATAAAAAGCTGACATCTTCAATCAATGAAGTTAATCTTAAAATCTATAACCTTTTCAGCAAAAAAATAAGTATTTGTTTTAATGAGATAAACTCTTTTTCAAAGTTATCATTCATTTTATTCTTTGTTCCAAAGAACAAATGCTAATTTTGTCCAAGGTCCAGTGTGATATCAGACAAAATCAAGATCAAACTAGAAAGTGTTTTTACCCGTAAAAACAGATGTCTCCCCCTTCCTCAAATGCTCCAAACCTCTAAACAATACTATCATAAAGCACCATTAATGTTCTCTGTATAATTCAACTTGAATAAATAACCTATTGACTCCACAATTGTAGCAAACAAAAGAGTCAAAATTCTAAATGATTTGATGCTGAAACCCTTGAAAAAATAGAGCCATTGGCTCTGTAGCTCATCAGGCTTCATCATCAATTATGCTGTAGAGTGTGGCCAATAATACCCCCTTTGTAGAGGCCACAGGGGCACCAATAATAAAATTAAGTATATATAGGCTACAAGTTTCAGTTTTCTAGGCCTTATACTTCAGGAGAAGAAGATGAAAATAGATTTGAAGGACGTTCCTGTTGCCTTTATTAGGGGTCACAGGGCAACCAAAGCTACAATTTATAATCCTCACTAGCCAAGGAGTCTGTACACAAAGTTTCAGCTTTCTAGGCCTTATGGTTCTGGAGAAGGCGATGAAAATAGGATTTTAGGGCGTGGCCGCTGTGGCCCTTATTAGGGGTCACAGGGCCACCAAAGATACAATTCATAATCCTCACTAGCCAAGGAGTCTGTACACAAAGTTTCAGCTTTCTAGGCCTTATGGTTCTGGAGAAGAAGATGAAAATAGGTTTTTAGGGCGTGGCCCCTGTGGCCCTTATTAGGGGTCACAGGGCTACCAAAGCTACAATTTATAATCCTCACTAGCCAAGGAGTCTGTACACAAGGTTTCAGCTTTCTAGGCCTTATGGTTCTGGAGAAGATGAAAATAGGTTTTTAGGGTGTGGCCCCTGTGGCCCTTATTAGGGGTCACAGGGCCACCAAAGCTACAATTTATAATCCTCACTAGCCAAGGAGTCTGTACACAAAGTTTCAGCTTTCTAGGCCTTATGCTTCTGGAGAAGAAGATGAAAATAGGTTTTTAGGGTGTGGCCCCTGTGGCCCTTATTAGGGGTCACAGGTCTACCAAAGCTACAATTTATAATCCTCACTAGCCAAGGAGTCTGTACACAAAGTTTCAGCTTTCTAGGCCTTATGGTTCTGGAGAAGAAGATGAAAATAGGTTTTTAGGGTGTGGCCCCTGTGGCCCTTATTAGGGGTCACAGGGCTACCAAAGCTACAATTTATAATCCTCACTAGCCAAGGAGTCTGTACACAAGGTTTCAGCTTTCTAGGCCTTATGGTTCTGGAGAAGAAGATGAAAATAGGTTTTTAGGGTGTGGCCCCTGTGGCCCTTATTAGGGGTCACAGGTCTACCAAAGCTACAATTTATAATCCTCACTAGCCAAGGAGTCTGTACACAAGGTTTCAGCTTTCTAGGCCTTATGGTTCTGGAGAAGAAGATGAAAATAGGTTTTTAGGGTGTGGCCCCTGTGGCCCTTATTAGGGGTCACAGGGCCACCAAAGCTACAATTTATAATCCTCACTAGCTAAGGAGTCTGTACACAAAGTTTCAGCTTTCTAGGCCTTATGGTTCTGGAGAAGAAGATGAAAATAGGTTTTTAGGGCGTGGCCCCTGTGGCCCTTATTAGGGGTCACAGGGCTACCAAAGCTACAATTTATAATCCTCACTAGCCAAGGAGTCTGTACACAAGGTTTCAGCTTTCTAGGCCTTATGGTTCTGGAGAAGAAGATGAAAATAGGTTTTTAGGGTGTGGCCCCTGTGGCCCTTATTAGGGGTCACAGGGCCACCAAAGCTACAATTTATAATCCTCACTAGCCAAGGAGTCTGTACACAAAGTTTCAGCTTTCTAGGCCTTATGCTTCTGGAGAAGAAGATGAAAATAGGTTTTTAGGGCGTGGCCCCTGTGGCCCTTATTAGGGGTCACAGGTCTACCAAAGCTACAATTTATAATCCTCACCAGCCAAGGAGTCTGTACACAAAGTTTCAGCTTTCTAGGCCTTATGGTTCTGGAGAAGAAGATGAAAATAGGTTTTTAGGGCGTGGCCCCTGTGGCCCTTATTAGGGGTCACAGGGCTACCAAAGCTACAATTTATAATCCTCACTAGCCAAGGAGTCTGTACACAAGGTTTCAGCTTTCTAGGCCTTATGGTTCTGGAGAAGAAGATGAAAATAGGTTTTTAGGGTGTGGCCCCTGTGGCCCTTATTAGGGGTCACAGGGCCACCAAAGCTACAATTTATAATCCTCACTAGCCAAGGAGTCTGTACACAAAGTTTCAGCTTTCTAGGCCTTATGCTTCTGGAGAAGAAGATGAAAATAGGTTTTTAGGGCGTGGCCCCTGTGGCCCTTATTAGGGGTCACAGGTCTACCAAAGCTACAATTTATAATCCTCACCAGCCAAGGAGTCTGTACACAAAGTTTCAGCTTTCTAGGCCTTATGGTTCTGGAGAAGAAGATGAAAATAGGTTTTTAGGGTGTGGCCCCTGTGGCCCTTATTAGGGGTCACAGGGCTACCAAAGCTACAATTTATAATCCTCACTAGCCAAGGAGTCTGTACACAAGGTTTCAGCTTTCTAGGCCTTATGGTTCTGGAGAAGAAGATGAAAATAGGTTTTTAGGGTGTGGCCCCTGTGGCCCTTATTAGGGGTCACAGGGCTACCAAAGCTACAATTTATAATCCTCACTAGCCAAGGAGTCTGTACACAAGGTTTCAGCTTTCTAGGCCTTATGGTTCTGGAGAAGAAGATGAAAATAGGTTTTTAGGGTGTGGCCCCTGTGGCCCTTATTAGGGGTCACAGGGCCACCAAAGCTACAATTTATAATCCTCACTAGCTAAGGAGTCTGTACACAAAGTTTCAGCTTTCTAGGCCTTATGGTTCTGGAGAAGAAGTCGAAATTCCACAAAGTTTACGGACGGATGGACGGATGGACGGACGGACGGACGGACGCCGGACACCATGCCATGCCATAAGCCCATCGGGCCTTACAGGCCAGATGAGCTAAAAAGTCCAAATTGTTGCCATGGAAAAAAAAAAAATTTTTTTTTAAGAAATCTATAACCTCCAAAAGGCACATCTACATGATATGGAGAGACAGTATACCAAGTTTGGTGATGATCGGTCACATAGTTTTAGAAATATGCTCCGGAAACGAACACTACCCTTGAAAGTCCAAATTGTTGCCATGGAAATTAAAAAAAAATTTTTTTTAAGAAATCTATAACCTCCAAAAGGCACATCTACATGATATGGAGAGACGTTATACCAAGTTTGGTGATGATCGGTCACATAGTTTTAGAAATATGCACCGGAAACGAACACTACCCTTGAAAAAGACTAAGTCCAAATTGTTGCCATGGAAATAAAAAAAAAAATTTTTAAGAAATCTATAACCTCCAAAAGGCACATCTACATGATATGGAGAGACAGTATACCAAGTTTGGTGATGATCGGTCACATAGTTTTAGAGATATGCTCCGGAAACAAAATGGGAACGCCGACGCCAACGCCGACGCCGACGGGAACTCAGCTAAAACCAATATGTCTCCCGACCCTTTGGGAGGAGACATAATTCAACAGACCAAGGACCTTTAACCTGACCAAAACGGAAATAAATAATTTTTCAATTTCATTTTTACAATTTTACCTATGCTAGCATAAGGAACTGATAAACTTGAAAGTTTTGAATCTCTAGCTACATCATTTTCACCAATTGTGTTTCTGTGCATGTTCAGAGTTATATTGTCTGCATTGACACAGTTTTGGAATTAAACATACGTATGGTGCATCTATTGTGTTAGTGCTATACAACTGGTAGTTACAAATCATACAGATTCTTCTATCTGGTATTTTTTGGAATGTTAAGAGTTTGAGTTGTGGTTTTGGTAGACAACCTTCTTCTTCATACTTTCTAATGTTTATCGTCATTCTTTAGTGGATCCACAAGACCACTTGGCCAACGCCTCTAGACTTTTACTGGGGATAACCGCCACAACATCTGCAATAATATGTTTAAACCATCTGCAGTTTTCATGTCAAGTGGGCTAGCCCCTACAACTGCTAGTAGACAGAGAGTAGTTGGCAGGTACTACTCACGGAGGAGGATGAGGACGCCGATGAAGGAGATGCAGGAGTAGAGATAGGGCAGGTGGATGTGCCACACGTCTGAAACACACCATCAATCATCAGCATTATACAAGCAAACAACATTATCCAGAATTACACACACATGTGTATGAAATAAAGACTGTTTGCCAGGTTGGTACCTGGTTGAGGACATTAACTTTTTGAGATTTCACATTGAAAATCTACAACTTTGGACAGGCTACTCTAGAACTATTTCATACACTGCTAAAGCACTAACACTGTGGTATTTATCATAAATTGGATTTCGTTACAAGAAAGTGACAGTGAATTCTTTACTTATTTTAATTCAAATGCTCATGTTCAAAACGAAAATGAAAACAAGAACCAACAGATCATGTCAGTGTATCCTCAAATAATCTTTGCCATTACTGAATGAATAAGGTTGTAACAGTAAAATCGTAAAATAAACCTTGTAGATAAGCCTTATTTCACAAAGAAAACAAAGTTCCCAAGACAAGGTCTATACCGAAGAGAGTTTGTTTCCTGGCCTGGTCGTCGTTGATGAGGGCGGAGGCGACCCAGGAGAAGCCAACCACGATGATGGCGAGGAGACAGAGGACGGCCAGCGCTTCCTTCACCCGCGCCATGATGCTCTGTGGGAGGGACAAGCATACAATCATGTGGAGGCAGATCCATAGAGAGTAAAGGGGACAAGGTTGCCCTTCCCAACCCTCTTTTGGCCTGATATCGTATGAGATCACATGATATGCACAAGACCCGCAATCTTTATGTGCAGGCAGATAGTTCAGGGGTTTCAGGGACAGTTTCTAATAACTGATTATGGAAAAGAAGGTTGCCCTTCTCAACTTCTTTTGGCCTTATATCTTACGAGATCACATGTCGTTATAATATGTATAAGACAAGCAACCCTACTGTTTCATATTTTCATTACAGGAGCAACCATAATCTAGAGATTAAATAAAGAACTATCATTTATTTTCATGTTGGTAGAAAGAGCTATTTAACCCATCTATTACATCATAAATTGGCTGATATTGGGAAGTGTAAGTGTAACCATAATGTCACCCACCCGTCTAGAGCCGGAGAAGCCCTCGGCCTCAGTGAAGAAGTAGGCAAACGGCATGAGTATGAAGAGGGCCAGGTTAGAGAACCCAAATATGTGGTTCCACAAGCCTGAAAACAGAACACCAACGGATTAATATATCGTTCCATGTGTACGGGATAGATGCATCAACTGATAACCCAGATTCTGTAAAAAAAACTTCAACATGAGATAAAGTTCAAATGATGAACTCAAATTATCTGGTGACAAAATTTTGATTCACTTACAAATCAAACCCTTACAAATCAACATAAACCACACCTTTTACCTCCAGGGTCAACATTAGCCTAATATTCAAGTTGTGATCAACTGGCCACCAGCAGGTTATGTTTCTAGATCTTACCCTGTATGAGAGATGCGTTGAGCCACTTGACGTAGTAACTCTTGGGGTAGAGGTGGAGAACCTCGTTGCTAACGATAGACAGCGGCAGTAACAGCACCGCCCCTCCCGACACCGCCAGGGTGAACGTGCACAGCCATAACCTGGGGAGGAGAACAGGGGCATTGCTAGCTTTTTGTTGTTTTAATGGTACTTTCTAATTTTTCAATAACAACAATCATGAAAAACATAGTCATGAATACAGAATGACTAGTTCTTATCATTCCTTTCTGGTTTCTAGTTAAGAGCATTAATTTTTCAAGAGTCAACAATAACATTTTCCTTTCATTTATTAAGTTTTCTTTTAAATCGTTTCTTGTGAAATATAAACAGTTGAAAGTCATGAAAGATCTCAACATTATTCTGTTACTTGATGAACTGACCACAAAAATGCAAAAAATCATCACATTAAAATAGTCATATCTACCTGACAGTAACATTGAAAGAAATATAAGGGGTTGGTCATAAGGAATCTCTCGTTATTGATAAATCACACACCTTTAAAATAAATAAAACATCTTTCATGAAAAATCTTTATGGACATATTTCTGCTGGAAGGCAAAACCCAAATTGAAGGTCAACATGGCCTAGCAAGAAGAGTAATTAGCAGTATCAAGAGTGAGGGAGGAACTCCATGAACTGATAGAGACATTAGAGGATCACTCACGCTATCCGGTACACCAGGGCGTCTTCATCACCTGCAACAATACAACATCATCTTGAATCAACACACACTAACGTGCTTACCAATGTTCTCTAGAATAGATGTAGACAGTAGCAAATGGTAAAACATACTGATATCCTAAAGTGAAATCTATAAAAGAGCCCATATTTCAAAGTGAAGATATCTAATCAAGAAATACATCAACCTGCCAAAAGTTATAAGTATATTCAAACAGGTGGTAGCCTAAAAGTTAAAAGATATATATTGATATTCTTTTTTTTTAAAGTACAATCTATAGTGAAGCATACATGTTATGTCAATGAATAGTACTTTAACAAACATTGACAAAATGTCTTGCAAAAGCATTAATGAATTAATTAAAGACTAGACACCAGTGATTGAAATGGAGTTTTGGAAAAACACCTGAAATGCATGTACGGTAATTAAGCATCCAGGGCAGTAATCTTTGAATAAAACTTCACTCAGGACCAACCCAACCCAGCTAGAAATTCCAATCCCAAGCAACAGTTCATAAAATGTCTTAAGATCTAGTTATCATCTGACAGTGAATAATGAACTTTGAGTTAACATTTGTAATCCACATAAAAGTGAACATATATACAATGTATATATATATATAGGGCAATAAATGTCTGGCTGAAGGCAAGCAAGGAGAACAAGGGACTCAGAGAAGCCCTTGAGGGGAAATACCAGTTGACAATGGCTGGCCGTAGGGTTCAACATACGGTTTATTACTCGCTGACATTCTCATACAGAAATGTATTCCTAGTATGTGACATGAAGAGTGCATAATAATGAAATATATACATATTGAAGGGGAATCATATACATATTTGAAATATCTCTATGTACTAGTTGTAATATACATAGCTGATAAGGTAAGGTGACAGGAGATAGGTAATTGAAGTTCTTCTGAAGATATATAATCACATTCCTCTAAAGTGGAACAAGGAAGCGTTTTTGCCACTTTGCAAGTTTTGGAAAAGTAAAAAGAATAAACACCTAATGTTGGTCAAGACAATGTTTATCCCATTGTGTGTATAAATCTTAAAGATTGATGAGTCAATGTTTGCCCGAGTTAAGATTTCCAAAAGCTCAAACAAACTTCATGGACCTTAATGGAAATATGTTATGGATTGATATGATAATTGTGATAGTAGGACATATTGACCAATCATCAACCATGACCATATTTGGTAAGGGTAACTATTGCCAGACCGACAGACAGACAGACAGACAGACAGACAGATGGACGGACGGACAGACAGACCTGCGTACATATCCTCAGAGTCAGCCCGCTTCCTGATCTGACAGATGGAGGCGTAGGAGACGACGTACAGCAGCATGAACAGCAGCATCCATATCTGCAACATAGACATTAGAGTTGTTACAGTATATCTATACATTGAGATTCGGGATAATAATTCTGGCAATATACATATTGTAATATGATGACTGTATAATAGTAAAGGTGACTATTGACCCCCAAGGGACTATTGCGAATTTGCGATAGCGATAGTCTATTGCAGGGTACTATTGCGATAGTTTATCAGTAAAAGGAAATAAAAACAATTTTCAAGAAAAACAGTGTTTTATTGACTTTGTAACCGCTTTGTTTGTAACGATTTCAAAATTGGCTGCACTCGTGGAAGTCGTGAAAAGATAACTCGTGTTTTCCTGTTGCTATTTTTAGCTCGCGGCGATCTGTTTGCTGTTAGCCGTTTCCAGTATTTTCCAAATGTAAAAATACGCGTTTGTGTGTGGATTTTACTTTTAACATTCAAGTTAACAACTGATTTGTTCAAATTGTCGATACTATCGATACTATTGATCGTTCTAAAAAAGACTATCGATAAAGTCCTATCGGCAGAGCAACTATCGCGATAAGTCGATAGTTCGTCTATCGTTACACCCCTACTGTATAGTGATAGTAATTTTATCGTTCACTTAAAAAGTGCTTATCATTCGTAACAATTGAGGTGTTTGTCAAAATCAGTGGTGTTTTTTACAAATATGTATCATATCTGGACATGACTCGGCTGTATCATTGCAACTCTAATAGACATACACAGAATCTCGTTATATTAACCATTCTCATCATCTTCCAATCTATTAAAGAATGTCACCCATGCAATGATCTGATCTGTATGTGTAAGTCTTTGAAGGTGGAAGTGACAAATGAAAGACAACACATTGTTCTGAATAACAGACTCGTTATTGTGAAACATTTTCAGAGGATGTGCTTACTCCTGATGCTCTCCCTTATGAAGAGTAGGTACTTCAAACCACTATGTTTTCAGTATAAGTTGTTATAAATCTTATATAAAAGAAAGGAGATCCTCTCACTACCCTGATATTCTTGATACAGTACCGGTAGATATAGGTAGAACATAATGTCGCTATCAGAGGGTAGCTGAAGCAAGATTGGTAGCTGGGTAGCAACTTGTAGGGTTGACCGTATCAGTGTTGTTCCTAGAGGGGGTCCTGGGGACATTTGCCCACCCTTTTGGCTTTGTGTCCCTTAAAATAATTAGATGTAGGATACTTTTACCATTGCAAGGGGACCCATCTGTTAAAACATTACCAAAATGACCCCCTCAGCTGATCAGTGATCAACTAGGAACAACACTGCCTTATGATTCAAGCTTTTGCTGCAGTTACTACCAGAAATCTTGTCATACGAAATTGGCCGATGTCCTCATGTACATCATTAACTTAAAATACTTTATCATGAACCAATAATTCTCAGTAAAGGCTTTTAACTTGTGCAAATTTGAACAATTTTGAAAAATTAGGAAAGAGTGCCAACAGCACTAATCAACAATGCCTTTGATTCACCTGTGGAAAGTTTCTGCTTACATCATCCAATAAATAGCTGTGTAATCTAATCAAGCTAATTAGTAAACCCAATCAAGAATCTGATACCTTGAACTCAAATCAAAGTAAGCACGCAAAGTGTTCAGGAATCTGAACCTCGTTAAAGAGATCTAACAAAATTGGTCTTTGCACCGAAAAAGTTAATCAATACTGGCAATTTTCCAACTTTAAACTGTCTACTGACAATTTTCGAAGCACAAAAAGGATTATGAAACATTAATAATTAACGTTCTTGCAGCAAAGCTAAAAGTCAAATAAGTCTGACTCTGATTTTTAATCACTTCAATGTCAAAGTAAGGCAAAGAAAATAATAGCAGATAGGATTGGCAGTCAGATGGACCTTATTTCACTGTCAATTAGTGCAAAATGAGTCTGAATCTGAGCCATGTTAATAAAACTCTAGAGCCATGACTGGCAGTCTAAAGATTGGTAAAATTTCAATTTTTTTAGTTCTCTCACAGTAAAAGTTAAATCAAACATTTTGATATCATTATCATTGATGTCAGATAGATCTCTGTCTATTATTCTAGGGAACAGTCACTTTTCACAGAATTTTCTGAATAAGAAATCTGAAAAGAACATACTTTCCTACACTAAAAGAGAGGCAAAGAATTAAGCAGAATTGTGTTCAGAATAACCATATAACTGGATGAAAATCTTTCACAATTCAAACAGTTTCCATGACAAGAAAACTTGAATATATCATAAGGGAACAGCATAACAAAAGATAAATTATTCATTAATCAAATTTCTCAGTGACAACATATCTGAGCTATTGCTAAATAAAGATGGCCACTATCTACCTCCATATAACTATTAGGAATCTTATAACCCCATTTTAACCCTGTATCAGCAAACTTCCGGCTAAACCAATCATTATCCAATTGACAAACAATGATATTCCCTCTGATTGCAAGTTATGAAGAGTTCAACTAATTTGAGGAATGAAGGAGCACATTTCACAACAAGAAGAAATCAATATGTTTTCTATCTTATCAGATTTTCAATTATCTAACACTACATCTCATCTATCATCCTTCTGTCAGAGCTGATAATAAACTCTTATCTGCAACTTATCAATAAAAGCACTGACACGGTGACCCGATTACAGGTGACACTGCACTGATTAACTGAGTCGATCTGTGTAACTGATGACCAAACAGGCATTATGCAGTCTATGAGTTGAATGTGTTCCACATAGTAATGTAGACATGTTCTACTAAATCATGTGGATATGTTATGTTGAATACATACTGGTAACTACTAGCAAAGATCAACAAGACGCCTCTGACATAAGTAACAGTGTCTCCACAAGTTGAATTGCTTTTCTACATGGGCAGTGTTAAGATATATTTATTCCATATCATGTAGCTTTTTCATTATTATATCAAACAATTCACAGCGGCGATTGGACATAAATTGTCACATATGAACAAAGCAAAAATACATGGTTGGCAGCTGTTTAATGATAAGCATCCTGATATTTTCTAGTAAAGTGTTGATGCGTACTACTTCTAACTGCGACCCTACAAGCAAGGTGGTAGTCTACACAGTAATGTCAGCCCGGAACAGATGTTAATGTCAACACTATATCATGTTGTGCTGTCTCACAGACCCCAGGTCATGCTGACCTAGTTGTTATACATGTAGTTATACATTGTTATAGTAGTGTCTTCATGTATCCCCAGTGCATTATAGTCTAAATGTGTAATATAGTAGTGTCTTCATGTATCCCCAGTGCATTATAAGTCTAAATGTGTAATATAGTAGTGTCTTCATGTATCCCCAGTGCATTATAAGTCTAAATGTGTATTATAGTAGTTTCTTCATGTATCCCCAGTGCATTATAAGTCTAAATGTGTAATATAGTAGTGTCTTCATGTATCCCCAGTGCATTATAAGTCTAAATGTGTATTATAGTAGTTTCTTCATGTATCCCCAGTGCATTATAAGTCTAAATGTGTTATATAGTAGTGTCTTCATGTATCCCCAGTGCATTATAGTCTAAATGTGTAATATAGTAGTGTCTTCATGTATCCCCAGTGCATTATAGTCTAAATGTGTAATATAGTAGTGTCTTCATGTATCCCCAGTGCATTATAGTCTAAATGTGTAATATAGTAGTGTCTTCATGTATCCCCAGTTCATTATAGTCTAAATGTGTAATATAGTAGTGTCTTCATGTATCCCCAGTGCATTATAGTCTAAATGTGTAATATAGTAGTGTCTTCATGTGTGTTAAAGTGTATTGTATTACTGTATACATATGTCATACATGATGGATATTCGTGTATTACATATGTAACAACTCCTGCAGAACTGTAGCTACAGCAATAAATAAATGAGGGAGTGTTTTAATATTCAGTCACACAACAATTGATTATTTGATAATAAGAATAAGGAGTTATGTTAAAATTTTTACAAGAGAACATACTGAAAATGGAAAGAGATTTGCAGGCATCACCTTTATCAAAGATATTGTGATATAATCGATTGTACAAAATATAATATAAAAGAGCTTAATATACAGCAAAAAGCTGTTAATAAATACCGATATAAGCAAGCCAGATTTGCCTCATTGAAAGACTGTGCTGTGTGTCTTATGAGTACTTATAACAGGAACAACTTGCAGTTATAATTTCAGCAGGAATAACTTGACAACAGAGCATTATCTGTGTGGTGAAGTCAGGATATTTGTTGACAAATTAGCAGTGTTCAATCTACAGATATGACCCTCTGATTCAAGGGACTCGCTACCAAAAAGTCTTGTGAGTCCAAGCTGATTTAAATGAGTCCTTTAATAAGTGAGCACATACCCGTAGTACCAAAACAAACTATGCTTCCCAGGACTCACAGCTCAAATTTCTATGAGTCCTTTCTAAATTTTAAGAGTATTTGAAGCAGGACTCACAGGTAAATATATCCCTGAATTAGTGATTGTTTTGTGCCAATTTGATGATCTATTATGGGTTATAATGAGCACCAGACAATCAAGCCTTGTTTGACCTTATTGTGCCAAGGGTTGATGATCTTGAGTCAACTGCATGTGACTGTCCCCTCTCCCTGTGACGGCCTGGACTCACAGTACACAATGATGGGGATGAGAGCTGGTCCCACACACTGACCTTGACTTATCATAAAGTTATTGTTTAGCTGGACACAATAGCACTGAACAAGCCCACTGGTACTTGTACCTCCCATTAACAGCCTTGTCTCATGATTCACGTTAATCACTTCCATACTGCTCGATTGTGTGGCAAAGGAGATCAGAACCTATGAAAATATTTACTTGTGTAAGAAAAGTCACTGTATATATATACATATTAAAAGGTGTGTATACAAACTTTGACTAACAATTTGGACATGTTGGACTCAAATTAAAAAAAACTCAAATTTATGTGAGAGTGTTAAAATCTGAATAATTCTCTGGTTCATTTTTGATGTAAGGGTGGAAACAACAGCTGACCACAAACAGTAATTGGAGAAGGGTGTACTATGAGAGACTATTAAATGTAGCTGCAGCTGTATTCATGTGCTGGGAAAGAGACAAGTGACCTGAAATGATCTGAACTCTGAACTCTGACCCTTGACACAATAATCACTGTGAAACTTCTACAGCATGAACAGTTGTATTACTGGTGCCCTGTATGTTATACCACGTTTCCTTCACTGAGTAGCACACTTCGAACATCTAGAAGTTTGTGTTATTGCCGATCAAAATAGTGCTTAAGTATCTTCGAAATTAAACACTAATTATTTATGTGAACTGTATCAAACTGTTTGCTGATAATGTATGCCTGTAACTCAAAATGTGAAAAATAAACAAATATTTAAAGAGTGCTTTATTTCTAAAATAAATACAAAATAGAGAATTTTAAATCTGAAATTCATTAATTAGAGTTCAGTTATTTAGCTCTAGATTGAAGGATGTATCATTGTAAAGTATAAACAAATCTGTCACTTCAAATTCTTAGAAATGATATGGCTTTGGATTAAAATATTGGACTTCATTACTGCTTTCACATGTAGTTTCTGATTTCACAGAATTAAAATCAATTATCCATTTAACAAAACAAAACAAAACCATATGTTGAACAGAAGCAAGTATCTATAAACAACTTCAGAATTTATTTAAACTCAAGCAACACATTTACATTATTTTTCACCATACAAAATTATCATGATAATAACATAAAGATCATAAATTGTTGCTCAAATATTTGAAGTACATAATCATGTTGAGAAGCTATTTGCAGCTTGTTGAGATAATGGGTTTGTTGAGGTAATCAATAAGCAGATAATTGTCCGAGAACCAATCATTGTCAATACTGACCCATGTTGATATTGATTTAGTCTACTTGGAATTATTACATAGTAAGATGTGTAGCAACACAGTAGCACAAAGTTGTAAAGTTATATAACACTCATTGATATTTGATGTAATGTTCACCCAATGGGACACCATCATGAGCAGATGCTTGCAATAAGCAGATGATTGGTCTATTGCACGGATGCAGAAATCAGTCTACTTGTCATTGTCCGGACATTTGAAAAGACAATTTACCGATTGAAGAAAATTTAAGCCAGCAGAAAACCTTTTTTTACTATCAAAAGTGTAGATAAAGAAAAACCATAGTCTGTCATAATTCTTATCGACATCCTGGATTCGATAAATAACCACAAACTTGTTTTCAGAATATTGCCATGTACACCTCTTAATGCTTGTTATATGATGAGAAAATATGGATGAAGTGGTATACATATGGTTATGAAGCAAAAACAAATGTCTCATGAATTATTTACCATGTTTTTGTTTATATATTTTAGCTGATAGTACCGATATGATAGATTTTTTGTAAGTTGTACATTACGATCATTCATAATTAAAGAAGGATTCAATCAGTTAAATAACTATTTCAAAATAGATACAAATAAACGAAGGTATATAATTATTAAAGTTGTTTCATAGACTCTATTTTAGTCAATGAGAGAGGCAGCTAGTCCAGTCCATCTGTGGAGGAATGTGACATAACTAGGAATCTAAGCCGATCTCCTGCATCAACTGACACAGTACAAACAGTACCTGGTGTGGACAAATACTCTCACAATCAATACACTCTCTCACTCACTACCAGCTAGTGTGGACATGCCAACAGTCCCTGTACTAGTTACAGCCCCATCAACTGATCAACCTCTTTCTCCTCACAATTACCCTATACGGGGCCTATAGTAATTCCAAAGTAGGTAAATGCCAACACCTACTCACTGTTCAATATACAAAGCCCTTACCTTCATGAAGGGTTTGTGTATTGAAAAATTATCATTCACTTTAGAATAAGAAACACTCCCTATGTTTTACCCCTAACTTATGTAAAAACACAACCTAGACTGGTTGCAAGTTTTGCATCATCTGAAAATTGAATATTTGGCTGACCAGCCCACATATATTTAAAGCACTGACCCAGATGACCTGTAATTACTTCCTATCCTAGCCTACCTCTTATATGGAACTACTATTGCTATGCTAACAGCAACTACAAAACTCTGGCCCTGACAGTAAATCTATCCCTTGTCTCCAATACCTGCTTCTGTAAAATCATTTATTTTCAAGGGGCATAATTTTCGCGCATTTAACAAAAGTGACCAATTCGTGCGGTTAATTTATTTTTCGCGCAATCACATCTTGTCGAATTATAGGGGATTACTAGCATCTGGTATGGCATCTGGCAAATGTGATTTCAACACTTACCTGTCGGTTATCAGACTTGTAATTTCTTTGTGTTTCGTGTCATTATAATTCGCGAGTTTTAATATTCGCGCATTTTACTTTTGAGCGAAATGCGCGAAAATTAAACCCACCCGAAATATAATGATTTTACAGTATTACAATACTCTAGTGCTCACATGCTATTTGTCTTCTCCATGTCACACATTCCTTGTACTCCTGTTGTCCCCATTACATACATCCCTGACCATCAATACAGCTTTGTGTACATTCTTCCTCTGAGGTGCCCTTTTAGGATCAGTGCGTTGTCTTGATTACTTACATCACCAAGCCAATTGACAGCAGTAGATGGGACAGTCACAAGAATATCTATCCTAAATATGCATGGAAAGTATGGATTGATAGATACAAATCTTACACCAATATGGAATTGGAAGATAGTTACAATGTATTCACAGAACTGCATCATTAGTTGTAAAGTCTAGAAAAATATCTTATAGATCTTCTAGTCTTCTTGTCTGTAATAACATCATGCAAGATAATTTTACCTGTTTATCATATTACAAACATTACACGATGTTGCTTTGATTAATGATACATGTCCACTGTCCAGTGTAGATTTACTATGAACTTAATGAATAAATGGATGTATGTAGCTTGACTAGAGTCTACAAGATAAACCCATGCTGACATGCCGCATCACACCACCCTCCTGACTAGATGCAGATTAGTGACACCAGACACGGTCTCGTCTCGCTCAGGTGGTACTGACTTGGACGTGTGTTTATATCATCATACATTATGGGACAACATTCCTTTCTCTCTGTTGGAGAATTTATTAATTCTTCTCAGCCTATCATTTACTAAAAGTCTACATTGTTATATAGGATCTTGTGCTAGAATTTCATTAATAACTTTATTACCTATGAAGGCAGTCAAATTTTCATATGTAATTGAGTGAGTTACTGTTTTACGTCGCTTGGGCAATATTTCAGCCATTTGCGGCGTTATTTTTCATATGATGCCTTGGGAAAAAAATATCTTATCATTGTGATGTCATATATAAACAATGCTTTGACATCATGGTTTGCCAATGATGTTGCGTTCTATGAAGCTAGAGCTGTTTGTTTGCCTATACTGAGAATTTAGTGATTTTAGTGTTTTTTTATTTTCAACTAAGGTAATAACCATATTTTTATTTTTGTGCCCCTGAAATTCTATGTTCTACTTTTTCATTGTGATGTCACGTTATAAACAGTGCTTTGACGTCACTGTTTATCTATGACGTCAACATTTATACAGGCCGGCGGCGGCTTGTCCGCCTATGCTGAGAAGTAGGTTTTGAGTATTTTCTTTATTTTTGGGACTTTGGTAATAAACAGAATATTATATCACTGCTCTCGTAGGTAATAAAGTGTTCTCGCTTTGGAAATGCTAATATTTAGGCACTCAAATCGTAAACATAGTATGTCATGGACACTCATTTAATATCCTCTATATATACATATTGAGCCCTACAAACATTTTCCCCACTACATCATGTCTCCAAGACTCCAACATTATACCTCACAGCTCAATGTACGTCATTTATTTTTACAACAATACAATGAATAGATTATTAAATTTTCTCGCTCTTCAAATGTTAGAGTGGCTATACATGGCCTAGTTTCAGTCAACAATATAAATGGGACACATTAAACTGTTCACACATAAAAAGAAAGAATGCAAAACAGGTATATATAAAAGCTAAAGTGAAAGTATTGTTGTCATCAAATATTTGTCACTTGAGTCACTGTTAACCTTTGCTTCAATCCAGCACCAACAGATGCAAGAGTCAAAATTGACAAACACTGACAGTCTTATTTGCTTTGTGATTCCCCACCCATACATTTCGGTCCTTTAACAATTTGGGATACCCTCCTTTGGCTTGAACCAAGTAAAGGATATTTCTAAGAAAATCTTCTAGTGTAAAGTGGCCTCTCAGAATGATGCAGTATGTTTTTCATATTCACCAACAAATCAAAATAAACAATGTAACAGAAAGGACATAATTTGTTAAGTGGACAGCTCAATAACAAAAAGCTCAATATTTTCAAACAAAACAAAGAGCATTTACACCAAAAATCTTTATCCATTAGAACAAATTTGAGAAAACCGTAGATGCTTTATCTAAAAGACTGTAAACAAAACCTTTTTCAAATACAAAATAATCGAGTTGGAGTTCTCATTGCATTGTTTAGTTTTCATCTCTGACTGCACAGAAACAAAGACTGTATTTTGGTTTGAAAGATATCAGAGCATCAGTAATGGCTTCATGTGTGCCTCCCTCAACTGTACCTGTAGGTAACACAATACACGGACAGACAGACAGACAGACAGACAGACGGCTCCAATGATACGAGCCAGTGACTGCCTGGTATCTCTAACATGTGCCTCCCTTACAATAGAGCTGAGCTTTTCTAGGTGGAATAATCACATTGCCCCACTCAGGACACGGCCAACATTCCTGTCTCAAGGAGATGGGGGAGGGGAGGTTGAGATTGGGGGAGGGGAGGTTGAGATTGGGGGAGGGGGGTTGAGATTGGGGGATGGGGAGGGTAAAGAAGAGGAGAGGGATAATACCACTAAAAGAATGAGGGCAGGCAAACTTGTAAACAAGCACATTGTTGTGTTGTTAAACACTTTAGCCTTTGAAATAAACAGTAAATAACCATTAGAACTGACCAGTACAGGATTATTACTGCATTGGTCAGTGGCTGAAGGTCACATATCACTGTCAGAACTTGTAAACAAGCACCAGGTTATATATCTTCATATTTTGATATTGAGAAGGAGGGGGGTTGGAGCTGAAAAAAAACAAGGAAAGCTTGGTCGTCAGAAAGTAAAGAGTGTCGGTATGTTGGTATGGAGGGCCTATCTTGCTTGGTGAATAACTGTAAATGTAATTTCATACAAAAGGAACAAGGAATGAAAACATGAGTAACGAATGAAGGGGGTAGAAGGGTGAAGGACTGAAGGGGCCATGTAAACAAGAACTGGGTGGTGTTCCGTCTATGTTGACTAACCTTGACCAAATACTTGAATAACCCAGTTTGGCCACTTGTATGACTATTTTATTAAAATGTGTGAATAAGAGAGGGTGCACTAATGTGAACCGCTTCATTGACAAGGTCTTGTAAACTGTATATTTGCTTTGATATCTTTATTGAATTTATAAGAAAGGATAGCACTAGAAGCATCAATTATTGGTATTAAACCACCATTCAGAGATGGAAAAAGATAATATTAGGATGATAGTCAATTAAACAACTTGAACATTAACAGATCTCTAATGATTGAAAAATAATAAAACATTTATAGGACACAAATTACATTTAATAAAAGAAAGTGATTTTACTTAAAAGTTTTTGTATAAAGGAATGAGCCAAGCTAAAATCATCTGCAATTAATTGAACCAATTCACATAATCATTAACATATATATATCTTTGATAAATAAGCCCAAATGCCATTTAAACCAGTCCATAAGCTTCTGGCAGATTTCACAGCCACAGTGAATTATCAGATCCT
Source organism: Steromphala cineraria (assembly GCA_916613615.1). Lineage (NCBI taxonomy): Eukaryota > Metazoa > Mollusca > Gastropoda > Trochida > Trochidae > Steromphala > Steromphala cineraria. The sequence continues at coordinate 4,574,792 of OU744729.1, forward strand.
AATCATTAAATTCTCCTCCCCAAAAATGAGTGGTGATGATTTAACCTTGAGTAACAAAATCAATATTCTCCAGCATATTCTTCAGACTTCTCCGCCCACTGACTTGTAAAGAACGATCTACAAGCTACGTGCAATACAGCTCAGTAAGTCAATATCTGTCAGAATCAACAGAACCAGCTGTCAAAAGTCTTTAATTCTATCGTAAGCAAAACAATGGAAATGCAAGGTTGCCTTTATGTCGGTAAATAATAATAATAGGACAGAACAGAGTGACATAATTTAATTAAAATAAATTTTATAAAAAAAGGTTGACAATCTTTTATTTCAAAATGCTTGGTTGAGGAAATGTACACATTATTTGTTTAATTCTTGCAAAGATACTAACTACTTTAAACCCCCATGATAGGATTTTTCTGGAGTTTTAAATAATATTCAAAATATTTGCAGAGGAATGGTTTTGAAGATTGATTAAACAAGAGATAAGAATTTGTAATTCACATACAAAGATGTCCACTGTCTCAAATCTAAAATTTGATCCCAAAATAAAAGGCCTACACAGTAACATTAATGACTGAATTTACTTTAAATAGTTATGTCAAGAAAGGAAGAAGGTGAATCAAGTATCAAATTCATTGATGTTAAAAAAATATCTAGGTTACCTAAGAACAATTGCAAATAGAAATCATGTATCTTTATTAGCTCATGTAGCCATGTTAAAACAACATGATACTTAATTTCCAGGTTTGATAAATGATGTAAAAACAAGCCGTTTTGCATCCTTTGTTATCAAACTGTACTAATCACAAGTTATCAGAAGCTATCTCCATTGACTCCAATGGATATTTTCTTATTGTGACAAGTTACAACAACTTTGAGCTAATGGCTAGATTGTCGATGCATAAGACTTATTAAGAGGCCAAAATATAGGTATTTTGCACTCTGGCTAATAATTCATTAAGAAAGTTAAGAAAATAAGAATACTAACATTATGCTGCTGACTTCAAGCAAAACACCATTCAGTTAGGATCTGATCGATTTATTTGACAAGCCATTTCTTTTGAAGTTCTTATTCAAATAACGACATTCCAAAGTGGTTTCCCTTTCACTTTTACATTTAGTAAAGTGATAGCCTATTTCTGATATATATTGGTTGTGTGAAGACATAAGAATTTGTAATTTGTAATCAAATCTTGGAATTGACGATGAATAAGTGTAAACATTGTAAAACCCGCAATGAGATTCCTGCAACTGAAAGTTTGTTCGGTTTATACTCTATTTACCTGAGGCTGAATCATGGCATTGGATTATTTTCACCTTATTTGTGACTACCTAACACCATTGGTTATAATAATACATATGACATACATGCGTTATATCGACAATTAATCAGTGATTTTAGACACTTTCATTAAAAAATATCACTGACACGTACGTATCATAAAAGACACGTTTCATGAACTGTCAAACTGCGTCGCATGTACACATCATGTCCAAATAAAGAACTATCTAAAAGTGATGATACTCACGATATTTTCTCGCACATAGTCGTGAAAGATTTGTTCCTGAACCGATACGTCAGGATCTTCCCACATAGTCATGCAATATACTCCACAAGTCTCTGGATATGATGATGTGAATAATATTACTCCCTGCACAAATCATGTGTGCTGTGCACTGCGGCCATTGTTGTCATTTTCTGATTTAAATAAACTCTTTTGACTTTACCCGACAACTACTGTTATAACATTTTAGTGAACGACTGACAGGATTATCTTACATTGTAAAATATTGTACCAGCATCAATCAAAAATCTACAAATGTATCTTTATGAATGAATATAGGTTTTAAAATTACATTCTATGTAATTGTAAATATTTGATCTTTGCGATTTTTTTCATAAGCTAATAAGTTGACACGAAAATACAATATTCTTCCCACAATGCCATTCGTTTACTATTAAAAGCACTGCTTCCGGTTTTCCATCATTTGGATGTAAACATTCTCCGGAGAAGGACGTGCTTCTGGGATTGGAAGTAAAGTTGACTGAAAATTCCGATAGTCACATTGTGACGCTCACGAAAGTATTTGATTGTAGGTAAAAGCGATTATTTATGTAAAGATTGTCACTGAATAAGTTATTAATTCGAATGTATCGAGGATAATTGTCCATTACAATTTACATAACCTGGTGTCTTGACTTAAAACTAAAGATTAAAGTGAACGTTGTAAATAAAGTAAGTAAGCAAATTCTTTTTATCAAGAATGTAAAGTAAATTCATAAGATAATACTTGTCTTAATTTTAAAGTAAATTCTAAAAGAGAAAACACCACTCTGCTGACCAATACATATACTTATTGTTCTACAAAGTGGTTTTACTGGAAATATGCTGGAGTTGCATCAGATTTTCCGAAATAATGCATAGGAAATAAAAACAACCTCATTCCATCATTTTGATAAATTTATCATTTTCATTTAAAGTTATTAGTTATAGCATTTAGCATAACACAAGTAAGAAAATTACAACAACACCTTTCAAATATATTAATCTCACAGACATCAGGAGAATATATAAGTACCGTTAATTAAATGTTGAATGTTACCTATTTTCGTGGTAATAAGATAAAAAAAATTAATGAATTTGAACACTGACAATAGCAAACATTTTGAACAGCATAAATTGATGCTGTTTAGTATTAAATTCTATATAGTTGTATTTTTTTAATGCCATTTTTCAAACAGCTTGAACTTTTTACTTACATAAAGTTGTCACCTATTTTCATGGTATTTTGCTCAGCCCAAATTATGATACCGGTAATACAACACAAGCTACAGCGTTAAGTTTTATTGCTTTTTAAACATTAGGTTGATTGTGTAGAATAGCATATAAATTATAGATGTCCATTGTTTTGATAATTTCTATCATCTTTTCAATTATTTTACTGTCACAAACATTTAGCAAAAATGTTGAAATCCTGGTAAAGTAAAAAAGTCATATGGCAACTAGGTATTTATTTGGCAATAAAAAATATTTCAGAAACCAAATTACTTGCGAATCGTTAATCTAAATGTTCTATATGAACAATCCAAGCAAAGTGTAAAGATGCAAGCAATACACCACTTTCTTTGCACCCGAAAATACTGTAAAATGACCCAAAATATATAAAAAATAGTCTCTCTGTAATTCAAATATTTTTTAGTAGAAGAGGGATAATCCTCTAAAATCATTTATTTTAGGAAACAGGTTTCATGACGTTGCTACAAAACAGTGTTTGAAAAATTAAGATGGAAATTTGTTTTTAAACATCACCCAGAAATGTTGTCCCAAAAAGGTGTTTCACAAAAGCATGGAGTGATGCTTAAATTCAAGCAGAACAGCTTATCATCAAAATAAGTCCTAACTTGATAGAAACAAAGGTGCAGTTGGTGAGATATGACATTATTTGTAAATACCCCGAAAATAGCTGACCCACTAAAAATAGTTACTTTGGTAATGAAATGTTTAGATTACCATTATATAAAATGTATCATTTCACGGAGATTCCCCCTACCCAATTTGCAGGTGTTCATTGCCATTCAACGTAGGGAAATCTTTGTAATCAGTCAATCAGAATCAAGTGTTACCTAAGTCATGTTACAATTAGAGATGTGGCGATATGTTGATCATGGTATTCGTGAATCATGATACTTAATCTGATGATACACGTATCGTGATACATTATCTGTATCATGATATGTATCGTTGAATTTAAAATGGCATATTTGCCTGAAAATCTGAGTTTTGGAGTTGGAGTTTTTATTTTGTCAACAACCTTGAAATAGTGTATCCTCATATTTAATTGTATCGATTCGTTTTGCTATGAGATATCGAGATACGTATCGTATGGTGATAATCTGTATCGTCACATCTCTAGTTACAATACACAATGAATTATATAAAGTGCATGGGATAATAATATTTAAAAATTCTCAATCATTTTGATAAATTTATCATTATCCTTTTTGGTGATACACTTATTTCCAACTTAGTTTTGTTCAAATCCATTGATTCAAAATTTATTTAACTGTTTTCAGACTTCTTTTGGTTATGCCAGGCCATACCAAAAACCGGTTCCTGTTGTTGTACGGGTCTCAAACAGGTCAAGCCAAGGCTATAGCAGAAGAAATAGCTGAGAAATCTGACAAGGAAGGTCTACATGCAGAAATATACTGTCTTAGTCACACAGAGAAGAAGGTACTGTTACATATTCACTGATTGGGAAAGGCAACGGGCCATTTTGCACATTGGATGAAAAAACGGCTCATTAAAGTTTTGAAGTTTACTATTAATATAATGGGCAATGGCCCATCTAAAATTCAATTAATTACTAAAAACCCTGAAAATGACCCATTGTCAAAGATGTCTTTCCCAATCCCTGTTTAATAATTATTCTTTGATAGATGTGTAAATCAAAATTAGTGAACACATTATTAGAAATTGATATAGTATCAATGTAAAATTATCTATTTATGAAATGAATTTTCAGAAAATTTCAATCTCAAAACCTATTGAAATAAATAAAAGCCCAAAAAATACCTAAAATTCAGTGCCATTTACTGAAAGGTTTATAAGTGATGTGAACTCTGTTCAATTTTGTTATCTTTCAGTTTAATATAGAAAAAGAGCGCTGTGTTGTCATAGTAACATCAACTACAGGAGATGGAGAGCCACCGGATACAGCATCCAAGTTTATAAGAAGATTGAAAAAGAAGACTTTGTCATCAGACCATCTCTCAAAACTCAACTACGCTCTCCTCGGTAGGCGTCAAACAGCTGTCTATCACAGTTTGACATGATGCATGCAGTCAATTTTGTTGCTAGTAAAACCTGCCAAAACAATTTTATACATATAAACTGTTTAATTTTATATCAACGATGTGATTTTACAATGTTACTTTTGTTCAATTTAATACTTAAAACAGTTTATACCCTCCAATTTATTATCAATGTTTGTGTTTAAATTTTTGTGTGGCTGTTTCAAGAGCAAAATCATATAAATTGAGTGTACAGAAAAGACAAAGTTTGACATATTTCACCACAATAATTTATATTTCAATTTCAATAATGCAGAATTTTTGGCTCATCTGGCCGGTAAGGCCCGATGGGCGCATGGCATGGTGTCCGGCGTCCCTCCATCATTCCATCCGTCCGTAAACTTTGTGGAATTTTGGCTTCTCCTCCAGAACCATTAGGCCTAGAAAGATGAAACTTTGTGTACAGACTCCTTGCCTAGTGAGGATTATAAATTGTAGGTTTGGTGGCCCTGTGGCCCCTTCTAAGGGGGGAACCACATTGGCCACACCCAAAAGCAAAATCAAATGTAAAGCCCGATGAGCTACATAGCCAATGGCTCTGTTTTTACAAAACCTTAACATCTTGAAAAGATAGATTATGAAAGTGATTGCTGTGACAGGCACAGGGCTTGTGAAAGGCACATTGAATCCATGCAGGCTAAATCTGCAAAGTTATATGTTTAAAGTAATCAGCTCATAATATAGTGATTATCCATGTCAAATGTACATGAACTTTACAAAAAAAATACCCTCAAACTGATCCCAACCAAACCTATCTATTTTTACTAAAACCCTCTCATCTCTAAATAGATTATCTGTATGAAAGTGATTGCTGTGACAGTCATGATAGTTTTCTTTGTTGTGACATAAGAACTGATTCAAGTTATCCTCACAGCTCTCGGAGACTCCAACTACACCAACTTCTGTAACTGCGGCAAGTCTCTGGACCGACGGCTGCAGGAGCTCGGGGCTCACAGGTTCTACAACAGTGGCTTTGCTGATGATGCTGTTGGGTAACAACTCCCTTGTTGAAAGAAATTCTTGAATGTCTAAGCAGGAGAAGAAAGTTTAATTCTAGTTTTTGAAAAATAATTATTAGTGTGTTAACTTTTTATTTGAAACCAATTCAAGAAAATCTTTGCTGTGAAAAGATAATAAAAGAATATCATAAAATATCCTAAATTTATCTCTTGGCATTTAAATCATTGTTCAAAAGGGAATAGGTAAAAAAGGCAGTAAAACAAAGAATGGACACAAAAAGTCAAAATGGCCGCAAACCCCTGGTCAAGTGGGCTGCACCAAAAAGTCATAAAGGCCCACCAAAAAGACCAGATGGCCTCATACCCCTTCTCAAGTTTATTTGATGAAAAACTAAGTTTTTTTCAAACACTGTTTTAAACAAAATTTTAAGTATTTATCTGTGATTGAGCAATATTTGTCTGAGGGAAGTAACTCTTGCCAACCTTTTTTGACTTGTTACATCTTGATGATGACAGGATGAGAAGGGTTGTAATTTAGCCTGAAATATTTTTCTAAGGGAAGTAACTATTGTTAACCCTTAAACAGCTTGTATTGGAATCTTTGATGTACATTTTATTTCTGAAAATGAGGCAATGAGATACCGTAATTTCTCTATTAATTCGACATCTCTGATAATTCGACCACGTACGTTAATCGGAGGTTAAAAAGTTCAAATCACCCCTAACATTTCAACCATGCACCAAATGGTCATTTTCACGTTCCAATAAATCGACCACAGTCGTCAAATTATCAGTTATATATACATATCTATTCTATTTCAGCCCTACAACTTACAAATCAAGAAAGAAATTGTCACTGAAAAAAACAAAAAATCGCGAAACGTATCGACTTTTTTTTCTTTAATCAAGATCAAATATCTACTTTATTTCATGAGTGACTCGGGTTTCATAGCAAATCTCAATTAAAATGAGCAACATATATAAGAAATATGCTTCACAAATTATCGTAACATCTGTCACATCTGTGGACAATCACTCACGTGGTTGCTTAACTTCCCGCCATATTTGTTTACAAATGACCAAACCATTATTTTACAGGGGTTGCAATGATGAACTTGTAAAAACTTGACCTAATAATCCCACATTCACAAAACATTCAATGACAGAAAGATAATCAAATATATAAAGAATTCTGTATCAGCAAAACATCACCCATCACCCCATGCCCTTATAATGGTGGACTCGTCCAAACTGTGCTACAAATAATATTTATTTTGTCTTGTAAAAGTAAGCTTTGAAACCGACACAATTAAATGGTATACAAAACTATTTTTAGTAGAATTGTTGTGAAACAAAATCTAAATCTTTTATTTCATTTGGTTGATTGATTCCATATCTGCGATCCCATCTGTGGAAGTGAAATATTTATCTTGAACATCAGGGCAAAAGTTACAGGCATTCGTCATGACTGACAAATGCTTATCTTTGGTGTCAGACTCTAATGATAACAGCCTTTGTATGAAGTTTATATTTCTCTCTTGAAATACTAATGATATTTAGGTTATATTTCATATGCTGTTTATATTAATGTAACTGTAAAAGATCTGACTTGAATAATTCTTGTCGATGTAAACCTGTGCCTAGTTTTGATTGTGACTTGACGATCGCGCTTCACTCACATCTTGGAATGAAAACATAACGAAATAACATAATGAAAAAAATACTTATAGCGCCAATGTCAATATTATTCCTTATCACTCACAAATTATTTACGTTATTTACGTTGAAATTCTTCAAGCAAGCTATCAGTCGTATTTTCACACTTATGTTTACACTTGTATACAGGTTAAGGGCACAGCTCAAACACTGCGGGCCCCTAAATGGATAATCTAATTAATATCGAAGCTAAGCCGACGATCTCCAGCCTGGTACAAACAATAATATATTTATCATAAAAACAAGTAATTCATCACGATATTAAAATATTTTGGTCTATTAAGGTCTCATATAAGCCCAAAATATCAATGTGACCAGATAAATGTGCAGTTACAGTCTGTAAGCACACCATAGATCTAAAACAATAATAAAATCATTTCTCACAGCGAGAAATTGTCCGATGCATAGCGTGGTTCCATCGTGTCTTAGAATAACAACAAAATGAAACAGGTAATATCATTGGCCCTTACGGGGAAATCCGTGTGTCTTATCCCATCAGAACATGTTATGCAGATAGGTTATGGCGTCACAGTAATGGCTGTCGATCTCTTACAACTTGATCATTCAGATTAAAGATTAGATAAACGAACGGAGTTGTTTTAAAATTATATTTTATTATTCTCAATTTCCTGTGACACCAGTGGCCTACTTGATGCCTCCTAATATAGTCAAGAACACATGTTTTTACATTTTAAATAATCTAAACTTGACTTGATTTTTGCCCACAGAAGAACGTCAGGAATTTTATTTTGATATTTATTTTGAGTATTATCATCATTTATTTTATAACGTATCTCGATTTACTCGGTTTGAAGACATTAAGGTGGTCCCTAGATATACAGCCATTACAGGGTGGGCCCCTAAATCAATAATGAAATTTATATCAAAACTCAAAGCATCATTTTTTCCGACATGAAATCCCCGAAGGCTTTGAAGCGGGTTCTATATTCTGTGCAAGGAGTACAGCAAAACGTGGCTTCTTAATTCGTGAGAATAAAACAAGGAAAAATACTTTGGATGAAAATCAACACGTGCTTCTAGTTTTAGTTATGGGACAACATCTAATCGCCGGAGAAAGGTATTTATGTAAATCCCATCTAATATTTCGACGATCCTACTGAACAAACAAACATTTGGGAGAAATAATTCGACCATGGACATGAACTGAAAATGTTTTGAAATTTTGAGGGTCGAATTGATAGAGAAATTACGGTAATCCTTATTGAACTGGATTTCTTGATGTAGGTACATATTGATGAGAATGACAAAGATTGGCTATTTCCTGTCCTCCATTTGATTCTTTGATGTACATTTGCTGTTTTCTTCTGATGATTAGGTAAGAAACTGGTTTTTATTCCAGCCTGGAGGTTGTGGTTGAACCCTGGATGGACGCTTTGTTCCCTGCGTTGAGACAGTTTCTGGATCTGCCTTTACCCCTTGATAGTGAATCAAACACAGAAACAGCTCCAGCACCTCACAGTGTTATATCTAATCCTGTAGAGCTTATACAAGTAGCAGACTCCAGCAGAATGAGTAACTCTCCTCAAACTACGTCACCAGAGTGTGTTGTGAAGGACCTGGCAGATGGTGTCAAGACATTGACTTGTTCCACTAATTCTCCAGAGAAACTCTCTAAATCAGATTCACAAGCTAAAAGTGAACATCAACCAGTTGATGGTTCAAATAAAGGCACAAATGTTGGATCAAATGAATCTCATACAAGCAATGGAACAAATCAATCTTTGTCAGAGAAAGATGATGTGTCTAAAACTGAAATTACAAATGCGCTATCTGTGACTAATAATGATACCGCCAGTGCCTCTCAAACTAGTGATAAATCTGTGTGTGGACCCTCGTCAAGCACCTCAGAGAATGGAATCAGTATTGATGTTGATGTGCCCAATTTGTGTGTATCTATACCTCCTCTGTGTGATAGTGCTCTAACAATTCCTGCGCTGCCACCGCCATTCCTTGCTTTAGAATATCTCCCATCAGAAACGCTGGTTTGTATTTTATCAAATCCTACTCTTTCTTTTTCCAATTTATTATCTTGGGTAAGAGAAATATTAACCACCTCAGTGGTAAGAATTAAGGATTATCTGTCCCACTTGAATTGTAATCACAATATTTTACATGAGTCCTGTGATGGAAACAATAATCTGTAAAACCTTGCAACTCCATTATTTTACAATTTATTCATTCATAAAGCAGTTTTGCTAATATCAGGGTCAATTGTTTTGTATTGCAGAAAAAAGGAGGAAATTCAAATACTGTTGATTCTTCAATCAATTAGTTAATAAGATTAAAGGTAAAACAAAATAATCAATTTCTAGAAATATAAGAACATGATTTCGTTTCAGAATGTATCTGAGTTTCCAATTCAAAATGGCTGCCTTTTCCCGTCTGCTGCTGGTGAGATCAGATGTGTTGATATAAAAGAAGCCAAGATACTCACACGGGACGATGCCGTCAAAACAACTATGCTGCTTTCTCTCGACACTAAGGTTAGTGGTATTCAAGAATTTGATATGTTTTGTGGAATTGCATGATTTATTATACCCCCGCCTTACAGCATAAGCGGGGGTATATAGCGCTCATTCTGTCCGTCCATCACAAAAGTTTGTCCGGAGCATATCTCCCAAACTATTCATGCTAGCTTCACCAAACTTCATACACTTATCAACCATGATCCCTAGATGTGCCTTTTGGGGGTTAGACCAACAAATTATTTTTATTTTTTGCGGTTTCCATGGAAACATGACTAAAACAGTGACTCTATTACCAAGTCCTTTGTCTGGAGCATATCTCCTAAACTATACATGCTAGTTTCACCAAATTTCATACACTTATCAACCATGATCCCTAGATGTGCCTTTTGAGGGTTAAACCAACAAATTATTTTTAATTTTTGCGGTTTCCATGGAAACATGACTTCAACAGACCAATTCCATAGTCCGGAGCATTTCTCCTAAACTTTTCATGCTAGCTTCACTAAACTTCATACACCTATCAACCATGATTCCTAGATGTGCCTTTTGAAGGTTAAACCAACAAATTATTTTTATTGTTTGCAGTTTCCATGGATAAATGACTAAAAAGTGATTCTATGATAAATTACTTTGTCCCAAACATATTTCCTGAAATATACATCTCAGCTTCACCAAATTTGCTACATATGTCAATCATGGTTGCTGGATATGCCTTGTGAGAGTTAAACGATATATGGATTTTCTTTTCTGCGATTTCTTTGGAAAACATGACTTACAAAGTGACTTGACAAAAATAATCTCAAAAATAATCTCGTAGAATATTTATGATAACTACCTCAAATTTGAAACAAAGATCAACCATTATCCCTAGATTTACCCTTTAATTGTAAAACCTATTAATGAATTTGGTATTGGGGTTTCAGTGGAAAGCAGACTTACACAATGAGTTACTGTATACTCAACTATCAGACAACTTTAACCAATATTAATCAGTTTTACTATTTGAAGTTTTTTTAACAAAGTGGGGAGCGGGGGTATGTGAGCTTTGCTCACTTCTTTACTTGTTAGTGAACTGTAATACAAATAATGAAATATTTGCAGTGGCAGGGAGCTCGTTGGTCTTTTGCATATTTGACTTTTCCTCCAGATTCATTGACTCTGAAGACCACAAAACTTGTGTACAGTTACTTCTGTCAATTAGGGTTGTTATCTATATTTCTGTGGCCTAGAATGCGTGTCTTTTGTCATGTCCCAAAACGTATTTTCCCATCTTGTAAGAACCAATTTGCCAAATCTTGTGAATAGGTACCTCTGCCAATAAGAGATTTTTTGTAGTAGTTTATGTGACCTTTTGCACTTTATGTTATTATAATTTAACCCAATGACAATAGCCCTATTTATGCTAACGCCAGCTTATTACATTGCTTTCAGTAACTGCCTTTATACTCTTTCAAAGCATGGATAACTTCAGCTCAAATGGATATTATACCTTCTTTTTCAGGACAGCGGTCTGCAGTACGAGGCCGGGGACTCGGTGTCCGTCATCTGTCCTAACGACCCCCATGAGGTCAACTTGCTCTTGGACAGGTAACTGTCAACTACTTTCTCTAAACTGCCTTACATTTGGCAAGTATATTACAATCAAAAGTTTTATGGTTTCAATACCTGTGAAAATAAGATCATAATGAACATTATCAAAACTGTATCCATTTCATTACTGTATATGGTTATAACTTAAGCTGCTGTGTACTGACTGTAGCTTCTGTCTTAATTGTTATTGATTTATCTGGCCATTTATCAAGAATATCTAGTCATTGTCAACAGGAACAATAAATATTTAGCCTTTGAGTAAAACACTATTCCTCAATTTCACTGCATTGAAATTAAGTGTAAATAATTGACAGAGAACAGAAACAAACTTTTATGCATTTAATAAGAAATATGAAAAAGATGACAATCAGTATGAATGTGGATAATAAAGAGTTGCTGTACCACAGACTGGGAGTGAATGATGAGGCTAATACTACACTGGAGCTGAGTGTGATCCCGGGGAGTAAGAAGAAGAACGCTGCGGTCCCTCCCCACGTCCCCCCTCGCTCCTCCCTCCGTCACATCCTCCTCACCTGCCTCGACATCCGTGACCAGCCCAAAAAGGTGAGTTCTATCCTTGCCTGCACATACGGCTATTATGAAAGCTATCAGAGGCTATTTACCCCGTTTTGGGATGTTGATTATAGTTAGTTTCTTACTTATGAATAATGGAGTTAACAGTGAGCTTAGATCACAGTGCTTCTCCACAAGTGAATCAAAATTTGTCTCTTATGTGTATCTTAAAATGTTATTTCAAGTTATCCAAAATTTCTGTATGTATGTGTACCAACATTTTGAAAATGTTATTTCTGAACATTAATCATTTTGAAAATAAAAATAGATATATATATATAACTTTATCTGTCACAGGCCTTGCTGCGGTGTCTGGTGGAATACACGAGCGAGGAGAGAGAAAAACGCCGCCTACAGGAGCTATGCAGCAGACAGGGAGGGGGAGACTACTCCAGCTTTATACGGGAGTCTCGTCTCTCGTTGCTCGATGTCCTCAACGCCTTCCCATCATGCACTCCTCCCATTGAGCGAATTTTAGGTGAGATTATACAGGTATTTATGTCAACCTGTATATGATGTGGTCCAACTGAGGCTATTGCACCTTCATAACAAGGGACATGGATGGCTGAAATGAATTGCAATTTATTCAATGTTGAAAAGGATATTGCAAGATGTTGCTTTAGAGGTCTTATCTCAATGAAATAAGATTAGGATGCCAGGCTATGTTGAAATCTTAGTACGATCTAAAGTCATAGAGGTACCAGTAGTGTTTCATGGAGACTCGTCACTTTTCAAAACGGTGCATAGCCGGCTGCTGACATGGTAAAGTATCAGCGATAGTGATTAAAGTGAAATGATATTAAGGGCAGAAATAAAAGCCAAATATTTTTAAGAGCTGTCCTTAGTATAGGCCAGAAGGCAGAGTTCATTTCCTGGTCAAATAGGAGGTAAAATATGAGATTTGTTACCAGTGTTAGAAAATATGTTTTAGCCCTTGTACTTAAATAATTCAACCAGCTCTCCCAGATAGTTGACAAGCCCTGCAATGTAAAAACACTCATCTCAAAAACACACAAGCCAGGCTGACATGCTGACCTTTCGGTAACAAGCCCGATCTGAGAGTAATCAGCAATTGGCAGCCATTTTAAACATTGTTTGTTACTACTTGTTTGACACAAGGCATGACGATAGATAGGCAGCTATTTTGAATACTATTTTGAACTTCCTTGTTAAAAGCATCCTAAGGATAGAGCAATAATTGCATAACTGGCACTGCACTGTTGTTGTCTGGTACAAAGTGTCTGACAACATAGGTTATTAACCATCAAGTCTTGTGTTGCAGAGCACGTGCCACGCCTCCAGCCACGCCCCTACTCTGTATGCAGGTTAGTGATATCTTCCTTACAGCTTTGTTCTGGGTATTTGAAATATACCTTCACTTTTCCTTTCATCGTGTGGGCGCATGGGATGTTCTCTAGCCATATCATTTGTTTATGGTGGCTTCTTGAACTCAGTTGTCAGATTGCCCTGCATCATGACAGTTATTGGAAACATAATTTGAACTTTTCTTTCTTCTTTCTAAAGCTGTCCACTGGCAAGTCCAGATGGACTGGACATTGCCTTCAACTTGGTGACCATCCCTGAGGGTAGTGGAAGATCCTACTTCAGGAGAGGGGTGTGCACTGGATGGCTCCATTCTATTACAGGGGCAGGGGCATTGGAACAAACAGTTAAGGTAGGCAATGTTTCTCATTTCAAAGCTTTGAAGAAAGCTTCAAAGGCTTATAGCAGTGTATAAAATCGATTGGAAACTTAGCCTGTCCTGAAAATTATTTGGTCAATTCCCAAGGGCAAAATAAAGAAAACAATTGAAAAGTTACCAGTCCTGACCAAAAAATCCTTGCAAAAAGTAGCCAGTCAAGGACTGGCGGACGGGCTATGTTTTAAACACTGCTTATGGTTTACATTATTGTACCATAATTACAAACTGAAAGCTCAAATAACATTAATAGGATCTGCAAAGTTAATGAATGCTTATTACACACTGAATTTGAAAAAGAATCAATGATGATTATCATTAATAAATTATGTCCAATGATTTTGATAAAAACACCAAAACTAATGTTAGGAAATTGCTTACCTTATAAGGTTGTTAGTATCTACATAAAATCTAATTTTTTCCACACAGATTCCAATATTTGCGAGGACCAATCAGCATTTCCGATGTCCAGAAGATCCATCTGTGCCGATGATTATGATTGGTCCAGGGACCGGAGTGGCTCCTTTCATCGGTTTCCTGCAGCAACGTGCGTCCCAGAGGAACAAGATGGACGACAAAGAAACATACGGACAGACATGGTTGTTCTATGGCTGCAGACATCAAGAGAGAGACTTCCTTTTCAGGTATGTTCCGAGTAGATAACCTTGCTGGTTTTGGTTTGAAGCATGTCCAGACATAACCTACAGTTTGTATAGATCCTCAAAGAATTACAATCTGATTGAAATTTGAACTGTGTTTCTGATCTGAGTACTTTGGAAGAGTTGTAAAAGTTGACCTCGCCTGTGGCCTTGCATCTGCCATAAATTCAACCAAAAGTATAGAAATTATCGATCAACAAATGACGTGTTCAATTGTAATGACATCATAGACATAAGCGGCTATGACGTTACAGTATCAACAGTGACATCATAGGAATTTCAGTCTGCACCGATTTGTATTTGGTTACTGTAGGACGTCGCCAGTCACTTGAAATGACGACTAGATAAAAAAGAAAATCACAACTTTAAACTTTAATCACAGCTTCATTTAAGTTTAATTTTGTATAACACTTTTCAAGTGATATCTAGCCGTGCGTAGGCATATCAGGAGTAAAGCAATAGCTAACTTGATGAATTGAGATATTGATTCCTTGTGAAATCCTTTATAGACAAAACTTTTTTTTAAAGCATCTCAGTTTTCACCTTATAGAATTATGTGGGTAATATAAACAATAACCAACTCGTGACGGGGAATGACAGATTATCTTTCCCTTGTTATATTAATTGTGTATTCTCACGCCAAGGCTCGAGAATATGAAATTAATATAACTTGGTAAAGATAATCTGTCAATCCCAGTCACTCGTAAGTTATTGTCTAAATAAATATTTGTTGTGTGGAATGACAGGGTGTTGGCCATACAGTAATCAAGGATGATATTCCACACTGAGAGGCAGCACTGGTTACAGATTAAGACATTTCAGTTTAGGCTTAAAAGGTTTCATTTTATTACACAGCCATTGTTGTTATTTTCTTACAGAATGTTATGCTAGTGAAAAACAAATATTCATATTCAGTCATAAAGTTTTACTTGGGTCCAGAATATTCCAGATTATTATGTGAGCGTAATTTCCCGGCAATCCGATTGGTCGAGAACCGGCCACGTGACAGTCGACAGAAAGTGATATTGACTTGACCCCCGTGACCCCGAGTCCGACCAAAAGTGATATTGACTTCAGTTACTAAAAATAGAGCCGATGACGTCAAACCGTTGTTTCATGACGTCATGCTATTGTTATCATGACGTCATCGACCGGTCCTCGCAAACAATCGAGCCGAAATGCCGCTCATACCTGTAGTTTTCTATTTCTTTTTCGTGTTTTAACCGAGACATAATAAAACAATTATAGACTTGTGAATTCGGTCAATACCTGTTTTTATAGACCCGATGAAAACAATATCGACCTCGGACTTCGTCCTCGGTCAATATTGTTTTCATCGGGTCTATAAAAACAGGTATTGACCTCATCACCAGTCTATAATTGTATAATATCCTTATTACTGCCCCTGACCAAACCTTGATGACCTGCATGCACTGTAATATCAGGAGTACTGACATATATCCACACATCAGGAGCTATCTTATTCTAAGTAGATGAGCAAGTCACTATTGATAATCAAGTATTGACCATACACTCCTTCTATTTCCAGGAAGGAGTTGGAAGGGTTCAAGGAGTCCAGAGTTCTGACGGAGCTTCATGTCAGTTTCTCGCGTGATGAACAGCCGGAGGGCGCACCTCGGTATGTCCAGGACAACCTTCGACAACAAGGGGAGATAATCCTCGATCTGATAGAGAAGCAGGGTGCGAGAGTGTATGTGTGCGGGGATGCGAAGAATATGGCTAAAGATGTCACCAATACCTTCATCTCCTTGCTCGGAACTTATAGAGGTACTTCTCCAATCGATATTTTTCTAGAATTTCTAATTTGAATTCTTAAGAGTTTTTTTAAAATCTTGTAATTAAGAACCAATGAAAAGTCGGACAGGGCATATTTGTTTTATCCTATGTAAAGCATGTCATTATCTTGCAACCAAACTTGAATAATAGACTTAGTTATTTGGTAATGATTCCTATTAAATTGCCAGATAATATTGTTTGCACTTCAAAATCATCCGATGATGTCATCAGCTAATCATTGTCAGAAATATCAGTATTGACAATTATTGAAAGGGCTAACTCAACAAGAGATACATTTCCAAAAATATTAAAAATTGTTCTTGTTTTCTGTTTACATAAGAACATACAGCTATACTTCTTTGATTGGCATTCTAGAAGTTGGTGTGATGATCAATAAGGAAGATTATTTTATGGTTAATCAACTTCTTTATTATTTGAAAGCTACGTTTCAACAGATCCTAATGTCGTCAAACAAGTGATGACTCGACAACGACATTAGGATCTATGTCGAAATGTCGCTTTCAAAGAATAAAGAAGTTGATTATCCATAAAATAATCTTCCTTAATGATACACCTATACAATGAAGTAATGAAATCAATAATCTCGATACCAACTAAGAGTCTTTTTCCCCCAGGCCTGAGTGAGCGGGACGCCAGTGGTTACATGATGAAGATGAGGCTACACAAGACCTACCTTGAAGATGTGTGGACGTAATCATTATTATGGAACAGGTTGTTGGTTTTGGGAAGATTTTTTGGGAACAAAGTCTTTTAATAAACTCTTCAGGTGCTAGATTTATTCAGTCTAAGTAAACCTAGCCTCAATATTATCCGTTTCACTCCTATATTGAGTCTAGAAAGGCTTAGTAATGAGTTGCGTCAGCCAACGTATCGAATTGACCAATCAGAACTCATATTTCCAAGCCGCAATAGTGTGCCTTCGCACGTATAACGTTGGAGGGTCATAGGTCGCAGAAAGGTCGGCTGACGTGACCCTCTATTAGAGCTTTCTAGACTCAGTATAGGAGTGAAACGGATAATATTGAGGCTAGGTTTACTTAGACTGAGATGTATTAAGAATATGGTTTTATAATCGCTGCACAAGGAAGTCACTGATTAGATTAATTTTGTTCAAAGATATTAGAAACATTTGTTTATTTTCTTTTTATTTGAATGTGTGTTTTGGACAGTCTTGGACTGTTTGTAGTGTAGAAAAATTAGTATTTTAATACATATTTATTTGTGTTGTGGGAACAGCCGACTTTTTATTTATAAACACAATTGTATATTGAATAGTGATTTGGACAGAAAGAGTTTCATTTTCTAACTTTCTTGAATATGTACTTTTCAATTGTAAGTTTACAAAGAAACTTGAAATGAATTAAGTTTACTCTGTGTATTGAACATATCACAGTACAGACAAATGGTGTTGGTGAATTTGAACACTACCATTTTTTTTTGCTGAAGATGATGGCATGTATAATAAAATATAATGTAAGCAAGATTAAGCACTAAAATAAAGACATATATAATGCAGTTTGTTACAATCTTCACTGATTTCACAAATAATGAATTATTAGGCTATTCATTGCAGTTTTGTTGAACAAAGCAATGAATACCATTTTTGTAGCACAAATAAAAGGCTCAACTGCTCTATCAAATTATCATGTCTCTAGCTTACTAAAAGCATCGGTTACATGTTTCAATTCGATTGTGTTAATAGCCAATGATTGTATATTTTACCACCTATACATTTTGATATCATGATTTAGAATTTTAATCGAAAATTGTTTAGTGAATGAGTTCAATTTAATCATTGATCAAATTCGGGTTGCATGAGCCCTGGATTATTCTTATTTTAGATAAGGTCTGTTAAGTTTTTATCTATTGTATCAATGAATTTTATGGCTGTGAAAGAATTGTTGTTAAATGATACTAAAGAGCAAATAAAATTTATGCATGTAAAGTTGAGTGTTTATCATCATTGATACAAGGTGGCCACAGTTTTGAAGTTTGACAGCCGAATCATAAGGAAGTAAGTGAAAAAAAACCTCAACACAACAGTAACTTTTTTCATGGTTTAATATTATTATTTTTTATTTCTTTTAGTTCTCACTGTATTGTACACTATTATGTCTTGCACACAAATATTTCACATCTATAAATGAGATCAAAGGATAGGCACTTGGTTATAAAAACATAACATTCGAAAACAATGACAATGGAAAAAGATCTGAAAATATCAAACATACAAACAGTCATACCTTTCAATCTATTCAACAACATGAATGACAAACATAATGAAGGATGTTACATGACAGTATCTGTATATCCAATCTACAAATAAATAAGTAATTCCATTACTGAGTAATACTGGGTTGTGAAAACCAAAAGGGATTTACAAAACTAGGTCAAACTGAATTCTCAATGGATAATAACATTATCTTAAACAATCTAAAAAGTTTGCATTCCTGAAGGATTTTTACCATTATGCAATTTCCTGACTTTTTCATTTAAAATTACCACTATTCATACCAATGACAAACATATAACTGTAAACAGACACTAAAAATCTTATAGACTACTCAAATATGGCAGCATTTGATTAAACCTGTATTCCGTTTAAACACTCCGGTCAGTGAAAAGCAATCAGGGCTCTTGAATAAATGTCAAAAACAAGATTGATGATCCAAAAGGTCTTGCTATCTCTATGCTACATTTGCTAACATCCAAAAATCTCCAGTTCTGGTTAATAGTAAGTTACAAATAAAAAAACCTGTAACACGCTAGAGTGGTGTGAAAATTAGCTCATGAACTTGTTATAAAATGATAGATTGAGACAAATTCATTTCTCACAGATAAAGTAATTGGTTCTGTAGCTCCCAAGGCTTCATGAAGTATATAATATGTGGACCCCAGGGTAACCAGACTTACAAATTAGAAACACTGTTACACCAGAGAAGTCTTGTTACAAGATTTCAGTTTTTAAGGCTTTTCATCATGCAGAAGAAGTGGAAAATAGGACAGAAGGGACCCAAAAAAATCAATAATTCTACATTTTAGATTGCTAATGTCAAAGGAGTCCTTACAAAAGATTCAAACTTTCCAAACAAAAGATTTTTGAAATACAAAAGAAAAGTTACATTCTCACAAACTGCTTCCCCAACCCATATTTCAATAAATAAAATCATCAGAAAGAAAAATATTATCGATTTCTTCTCTCTTGATTTTGATAAACCAAAGAGTTGTGAGAAACATTTGGCCCTCTTTAGTTTAGCTCATCAGCTTATGGCATGGCATGATGGTCCGCTTCCGTCCTACAGAGCCAATGGCTCTGTTTTTTATATGGTCTCCTGAGATCTATATTATATTAAAATTCATATTCATACTTTATGAAATATAGTAACTGCATAGGTACACTAACATTCCATACCCTCAAATCTGTTTACATTTGATCTAATTAATGAAATAAAGTATTCAGTAGCAGCCAATATAAGAAAAATATTTTAGTCCAGGGCTTGTGATTTATAAAATCTACCAGCCCTCCTAAACATTTGACAAGCCCTGCAAAATTCAGACAGTTAATATCTTTAAAATCACACAAGCCGGCCAGACTTTCTGACTCTTCTCTGACAAGCCAAATCTGAAAATAACCAGCAGATGGCACTATCTGAACACTGGTGCAGCATCACGTTGGTTTGAAGGGCGTTACATGTTTCTCCCACTCCTGCTGAAAGCCGATGAGAGAGGAGACGACCCCGCACACCGCCCCCACCCCGAGCTCAAGATACCCCAGGCCTGACAGTGGTATGAACATGTCAAAGAAGTCCTTGTAGAAGGTCAGCTGAGCATTATGAAGTTCTGTTTGAAGTCCTGCAGAAACCTGCCCGGCTTCATGTGTCCGTTTTTGTTTTGATTCATTCTCCATCTTGAGCTTGACAATGTTGAGTTTCCTGAGATCGGCGAGAACGGACGCGATGAGAGCCACAAGCCACGCCCTGGAGCTCCATCTTGTCCACCAGCCCTGGTTCAACTGGAAGGATTTGAATAAATGGGTCATCGTTTGATACTCTGTACAAGTTGAAATAATAATGTTCTTTATTGTCAATGAACTTTAAACTGAGCTAAGAAGACAAGTGAGCAAACCTCACATACGCTCAATGTGAGCTTGTCTATCACGGAAGCAAAGAAGCAAAGACATAAAGAATTCAAACTTGAAACCTATGTAATATAGAAGCTTGCTGAAACATTAACTATCCCTTGTTCCTTCACTGTACATTAATCTTGTTAATCCTTTATCCCAGACTATCAGTGCATCATAATGTCACATCTGTGATGAAATCATAGTGTTTAAAGTGACACAGAGTATCTTTCTTAAATGTTATTTGGTTTTGATAAGCTACAAAATATCTAATATGCTGATTGAAGTTCATATCTCATCACTGGACTTGCAAATATATCCATTTTTGCATAATATCTCTAAAATGCTTGATTTTATGGGAAAATCAAGAAAACATCTCAAGGGGGGAGGTTAGCCTACCTGTATCAAACCAACTTTAGAGAACCAGAGCAAGTGATCCATGACGAGCCAGATGCTCTTGAAGGAGTTTCCCGTCACACTGAGCACCATGAGCTGTTGGTCAAGAATACTCATCGAGTCCACCGTCTTGTGGATCAGATCCATGCTGTTGCCCATTCGGAACACTGAAACAACAAGCATTGCTTTAAAATAGTTGAAATAGGGTCTAAAATGAAGGTAGGTCCAGACTCTACCTGAAAATCCATTGAATATTTTGTTTGCAGCTCATTGTGCTAGAAGGGGTATTCTTTAGACAGAGGTTTCTGTCCAAGACGATTTCTTTCGTTCATGCCCATTTCCTCATATATGATGTTTCCAATTTGTTTGCCATTGCTAGCTAAATATTTTTTCTTATACCGGTATTGAAATACATGTAGCAAGAATTGTAACTCGAATTTGAAAGCACCATCAACATAGTGGCTTGTTTTGTGTTTTGTTTATGTTAATGAGAAAATCTAGACCCAAGGTATCAACCTCCACTGTATGCTAAACATATTACGTTTTCTGGAAAGGGAGAGAGCCGCCTCCAGTCTCCGTAGTCTGATGATGAGCTCATTCTTCTCTTCAGTCTCCAGATACCACGCCAGAAGCCTCGACCCATACTGGAACGTTCTAGGGATAGACATGGAGTTAGTAAACAAATTTAAATGAAAACATCATTTGTTAAATTTTATGGTGTTGGAAAACAATTGGACACTAGGCCAACAAACAAGACAGATATAATTAACACGTATAATGATTATTTATACAACACAAATGAAATTTTATGAAGATAATTCTGATTCATTAGCGAGTTTCATAATAATTTTTGACTCGATTGATGCATGCACAGAGCGATGATGGTACTCTTCATTTTTGTTTGCTGTGTAGAATTACTCAGTTATCAATAAAATATAGCAGGTGAATATATACCTATGATGAATTAATTCTGCACTGATAACATTTATCTTTCTTGTTAAGAAAATACTTGATTACAACAGGAATGTACTGTTTTCGTACTGATATTTATATTTTGATCTAAGCATATAAACTATTAATTATTGTATCTAAACTCAAACTCTAACATTCAGTGCAAGGGACGACAGAGGTGCCACGCCCTCTTTGGCAATTCTTTGTACCAAAACGTGAACAGATTATACTACAAACCTGTAGAATTTATCCCTGGCTATTGTGTTGGAGTTAAACTTGATAATTTTCTTTGAAAAGGACATAGCTGACACCACATCTAAATGATATACACTAAAAAGGTAGAAAGTACAAACGTGATTTTATGTTTACAAAGGGGGGCTACTCTATCTGGACTAAAATTATTGTGATACCGCTAATGAAACATGCTCTTGGCTATACGATTTGGTAACCGAAATCCTGTATCGGGAACACAAGGAACAATTTTAAATTTAATTATCTTGGTCTATTTTAATCGATTATATTCTATCAGCAAGTATAAGGAAATTTTCGGGAAACTTTTATCTATCTTGAATATCGTAAGTCTTTAATACTTATAAATAGACAATAATATTAAGCTTTGTTCAACAGAACATATAGGCTTACACTTGGGAGTCACCTATATCATATTAATATTAAGTCTTATTTATTTTCAATACGAACACTACAAAGGACTCCAATTCACCGATTTATCTTCCGTTTCCGATTAGTTTCTTTCGAAGATTTTCAATCTCAGAGTGTTTACATTAAAGTCTCTCATTTTCGTAACGTTTTTAAACTTTTAAAAGGCAGTCGGTTTTTGCTGTAGCTCATCCAGAACCTATTACGTTCCATTAAGAACCTTAATTTTTTATTTTTGTTTTGGAAGAAGCATAGATTAATAGATTAATGAATGAATATTTTTCCTATGACGATCACAAAAAGTGACAAAGAGAAAAATAACAAGACTTTAATTCTCACATATTCTACAGATGTTACTTCAGATAAACCTCTCAACAAAAATCTGATAGTGTATGACCTGCGTCAATATATGGGCAGTGAATGATTATTATAACGAGAATAAAGGTTTTCTCATTGATGATTGATATGTAGAAAATCAAGGTATGGCTCGTTTGGGTGTAAAACAAAATTTGGCGCATAATGTATAAAAAAGTCTCAACTTTCAACATTACCAAACTTTTCTATTGTTAGAAATATTTTGTAATTATGAAGCTTAAAGATTGACATCGCATCCAAAGTGATTGCATTAAAACTCATCCTCGTGCATAACAGTAGTTTGACGGGGGTAATATTTAACGTTATTCGCCTTTTTTTTACAAATTTTCCCTTTATTTACAAATGAATATGTGTTATGTGTATTTGTTAATTTACGAAATTACATTATATATGTACATGAACATACAATTATGAGGCAGTTGTGTTTATTGCTTTGATGGTGGGTTGATAACTTGCCTATGTTCACTTAATGGATAGTTGATAATGTGTCTATTGTTCACTCTTCACACGTTTTATACCTATTATCGAATGAAAGTGCTAGATATTTATTATTTCTGTCCTCAGTGTATGTTTCAATACGAATATTATTACAACATAAGATGATGTAAGCGACGGACAGTCCAATGTGATGCCATACAGCAAGGTAACTCTCCCATCTGGTCGGAGCGTATAGACAGTGTTATCAGTCCCACATCAATACATCGACCGCCCAGTCAACACACGGCAATTATCTGGAGCGTCAACAAAAGTGATTCAGGTAAGTGACAACGTGTGTGATAGCGTCACAGTCGGTTAGATGAGGTAATATGAAGGTTCCGGGTTGATCTGTGACAGAAATAGACAAAACGTGATCTGCACCTTGAGAAGTCAGAGAGGCGGAGACACAGATTGAAGATCAAATCTTTACAGGTTAATTGATCGTTGATGATAACGATAAGAAATGTAATATATGCTAAAGAAATATTTGAGGTTGTGAGCGGACAGAGGGACTCTTGTCTTCAATAATCATAAATTATAACACAAACGACAACTATTGAATAATCAAATAAAAGAAAATACGAACGAAGCATCTTCACAGACCATACAAAATCTTCGAGAATTGTACAGCATGGCCTGCCCAATCGGTAGCTCTCACCACTCTTACACTTATCATCTGCACTCAGCGTGATATGCAAAACTGGACTCCAGTTATTATGCAGAGGAACATTGGATGACAACTTCTTAATTTATGGTATGCGGAGGAACATTGGATGACAACTTCTTAATTTATGGTATGCGCCGGTTCGACACAGGTATTATATCGATGTATTGATGTCGGACTGATAACATCGCATACCATGAATAAAGAAGTTGTCATCCATATATTCCTCTGTATAATTGTCATTCCAACTTCTAAAATGCCTCTCAAAGAAGTGAAATACAGTTGGTCTGTCGACATTATTTTCTCATATAACCCATAAAGATTGCACAAAGTTTCACCCAAAGACGTTCATAGCACTGAGCTATGAAAGTCCTTGGTTCACTTTGTAATCTTTCATCATCACTTTTTGAAAAATATAAATATAAAGGATTGAAATCAATTTCTACATATGAACTGTGTTGTAACTTGTGAGTATGCGTTCCATCCATTGTCTTCCATCTCCAGCACTGTGATCCACAGCCCTATGCATGGTATCAGATTGGTTTCCACCGCACACTTCCGCAATCCAGTGGTCCGTGAATTGTGAGTGTAATAATTCTGAAACTCGAGCCTCCGCTAGTGGTTCCTCCTGAATATTTGAACACGTTTACAAGAGATCCAGCTTCACCTTGCTTTGCGTCAAATATTCATACTCTGTGGAGAATTGTCTATGTGTAGAAAAAGTATGGCATTTTTAAAATCCTTCTGTCTTACTGTTTTATTTATATTAATCATTAATCGTCGAATCGACATTTCAAGGACACCTAGTCGTATTTTCAAGCAATGCAACCTAATGAAAGTTGAAACAGAGAAACATTTTATATTGTCATGTCCTAAATTCCATAAGCAACGTTCGGACCTCATCTCTTCAACAGGCCTGTCAAGGAAAGATCTCCTAACTGCCATATTAAACCCTAAGAGTCACCATGCCTCCAAAACCACCAAATTGTTATATGAATTATATCAATGCAGATTAGGATAAATGGCATGCGGTGTCATTGTGTATATCTGCATATCTCTGTTTATTGTAATGTATATATTATTTATGTCATGAAATTTGTTTATTCCCGTTTGTACACTGCCCAAGAAGGGTGTTCTATGTGTAAATGAAATCATCTTATGATATCTTAACAGTAGTTTTAACTCCTATTTAATTTATCATTCAAATAGCCAATAGATATATACAAGACAAATTTAATTAGGGATATTTGGAAATTTGGAATGTTAATAATATTTTGTCTTGTTTACGTTTGGTATATAATTACGCTTGAGGCGATGAGAGGGCTTTGCATTTGTATCTAGGGCCCTGTTATTTATTGTAAACCATCCCCAAAGCATCAAAGCTATATTCGACTAGAAGTTCATATATCTACACTGTCAGCAACCTTATCAATTTGAAAAAAAGAATACCCGTCGACACAGCCAAAAGTCATCCATATAGCAAAGTAACATTGGTTAATTTGTGATCACACTATCTGCAATAGTGCACATTGGTTTGTGACGTCATGATCGGTATCGCCCGGTAATAGCTTCATATAATCAAAATAGGTTGTAGATAAAAAAAAAATATTGTTAAGTGGTGCACGCAGAATTTATTTCACCTCAAAGGATAAATTAGATTTTATAAATATTTTGAAAGTCGAGGGCACTCCAACTACTTTACATTGATGAAAGTACGTTCATGTCATATAACAAATGGTTCGCATGCAAACTGCATGGTGAATATGATTCGTATCATATAAAGGTAACAAACGTGATATCTTTATGCCGCGTTACTTATTTGCGCTTTGTGCACCTATGTTGGCCTGCACGATACAAACTATTTATAGCTTACTAATGTTATAAGGGGTTTCAATTTTAATTGAAATATGAATGGTCTATTCTCATGAAGATCACGAAATATGACTAAACAATACGAATGTGTGTTTATTGGAGCAAACGCGTTGGCATATTTGCATAATTAACACTAAAGTAGTTTATGCTAACTGGGTATCGGTGATGTAAACTTATCTGAAGATCAAATTACAATAATACTTGGGGGTAAATGATAACCTTACATTGCTTAGGAATGTTGTATCATGAAATGAAACGTTGTCACGATCCAATATGTGCACGTGCAAGCGATGTCATATTTTGAATGATGCAAACGTGCATATATTGTTTCAACAAAGCATTGTTAATGTATTATTATTTCTTTCATCTGATGTTTTTAAAGGTCTCCTTATATGTTTCCTATGCCATGTCTTATTGATGAATTAAGATTTGTTGTAAATATGTATATTTATGTATGGGAGAGGTATTCAATTAAATACAATTTTTTAAGACACGCCCTGCATGGTTCGGTAAAAGGTAGTGAACCAATTGAATGACTTGTCATTAGTTGACAAATTTCGAAAATTAGTCCTTGACATATTGAAATAAAATATTCTTCTTCTTCTTTTTCTTTGTTTTCTTCTTCTTCTTTCTTAATGTAGTCAATTTAAAGTCACCAACAAAGAGCCATGATCCGTTGATACATCGTGATTGAAATGGAGCTAAAGAGGTTATGTAATGTATTCATTTTTAGAATAACAGATAGCTATCTCCATTAACACCATCTATTGAAATGCGAGCATATAATTGAGTCAATATACATCTTAATTAGGCTTTTATTTGACATTGTATGCCCCGTTTTAAAAGAACCGTCGAATCTAACGAGCGAACGCTTTGAAAACTCCCTGGAGCGTGACTGGCTCCACTCAAGCAGAGCTTGTAGGCGTAGAAGCTAGTTCTTGTTTCACTTTGTTTATCTACCAACATTTCTCGAGATGTACGTGGATGTACGTTCATTACACTTTTTGAAAATAAAATCTCTTTATGCATTTAATATTGCAAATTTATCGGATTTTAGATTCTCATGATTTAGTCTGTGTTCGGGTAATACATTTATATAACTTTGAAATCCAATTTGATTTGAAAAATCCACAAAATCGCATTTAGAATTTTGATGTAGTTTCTTTTGCCCGTGACTTTATAAGCCATTCAAAATTTCTAAAGTACACCTCTTTCGACCATGCCTTCCAAATTCCATTCCAAACATTCTGGTGAAGCGCTTGTAAAATCTTCAAGGTAACTTACAAAAAAAACCAGTCCTACTGATAGTAGGGCATTCTTGGCAGACACGCTTCAGTGACCACATATTCTGTTCGCCGGAGCTAATTAGGCAGTGTACGTTAAAAGTCATTTTAGGGCAGGTTACTGTACGATTTAAGAAATACAAAGTCAAATCTATGTCTAATTGCAATACTTTCTTCATGAATCCAGTAAATGTCCATAGACAATTTCCGCCCCTCTTTAATGCTTATTAATGTATATAGATTTATTAAATAACTTTCTATACATCAGTGTTATATATGAGCAAAAGATTAAGTTCGTTATGAAAGGAACGGGGGAATGTTAGTACTCGGCAGCCATGCATAAGCAGAATCGTGACGACCAACACAAAACATCTTTGTAAACGGGTGGTTTCAGCGTTCCTTGCAAGGGTGGAGACTTGAGGTGAAAAAGAGGGGTGGCTGACTGTACAAACAGATTTTTATCTCATCGCATGTCAATATAAATAAACCCAAGTCTCGTTGAATGTAACTATTTGCTCAATTAACATTGAGGAAGTACATACATATGGATCAGAAATAATATTACACCCTATTTCAGATAGTACCGTATAACTTCATAGCAGACACCAAATGCAAAGCATTGATCATATCCTGTTTATATTCTTAATGGGCGAGAACAAATAAAAATGTTACCAATTGCAAGGCAGTACATGTAGATAAAAGAGGCAGTTAACAATGAATGGAACATGTTGGTTCAGCTACATGCATGATTCCATTTTGTTTATCTGAAATGATTAGAGGTTTCCCACAAAAATGGCCGCCGACGGTTTTCGTTTTCTGTTGAATACGAATAATAGTTTCTTCGTCTGAACATATACCTACTACACTTGGCATAAACTAATATTTATTATGAAAACTATGAAGACCCTAAAATCGTCACTTGCCCCAGCGTAATGTTGAACAAGTTAAAATGAACAATAATTCCATTCCACAGACGTTATGAATATGTTTATCATTAAAAAGTTATATAGAAAATAATGTTGTATATGAAATAAAATTGTTTCTTACACAACATAATACAATAAACCATATCATTTAATAGATAATAACATTTAACGTGCTCACCAAAGACAAATAAGACCTAGATTGCCAACAAATCATTGCCCGAGTTGTTTAACCCTGGTTATCATAACCAGGAAGTGGAGGGTGATAATACCAAGCAATTGGATGAAAGGCGGACCTATCAGCTAGGACGATTATTATGCAGGCAGGTAGAATAACGTAATACTGCACGACTGGGACACTCCTGTTGACGATAACCCACTGGACATTTGTCGATACTGTCATTGAGTCGTTCATTTATACATTGGTGTAAATTTAATCATTAAAATAACAACAGTGCTTAGTTGGCTTATAGATAGTTAATCATGTTAAACAGCGCCATTTATTAGTTCAGTCAATTCGACCTGAAAGATATAATGAGCTCAAATAAGGCAAAACAAGACGTACGACGTCCGTCCTTATTCAAAAACATTATAGCTTTAGAGAAGTAAGATCTTTTGTAGCAGAACCTTGCCCAATGGAAATATAATTCATATATATGGATATGTAGAATTAGGGATGTTGTGGCTCTTGAAATGATGACCGGGGCCATGTTCGTTTAGATAAGATTTTCTTTGTTATGATTTTAAACTAGTAAGGAACAGTGTACAAAATTAAAAACACTATTTAATTTTTTGGTAAGGCGACATTTTTATTACGCTTAGGAAGTTCATAAATCTTTAAAGGACATTGAGAAATGCAAATAAATGAATACGAAAGATGGTGTTTTAAGGAAGAAGCTAAAGCACATCCAGCTTGATCAGCGTATTCATCAACATATATGCAACAATAATCACAGGGATCCTTTAACATTGATAATTTATTACGAATCAAACACTAATTTAGTAGACACAGTAACGATGTGAAAAAGAGCGTTTCAAAGTGAAAATTTTAAATTTCCCGTGAATAGCTGGGTGGTCTCTCGAACAACGTTCAAAACGGCGACATTTTACAATGAAATCATTAAAATAACCTTTTATTTAGAACTTCTCTTTCGAACAGGTCGATCATGTTCATTCCTTTAGTATTTTTACGAAACCTTTTAATGTACTCGAGCGTCTGAATGACCAATGCAAGTAACGCTGTAAAACCATGACAAAGATGTATCGTGCTGGTCGAGGGCGGTATGTGCACATACGATATATATGACATTGCTTATCTTTATTTAGATCAGGTTATTAAATATGCTAAATAACTATTCATGAACTCTCTCATGGCGACGATTAAAGAAAACATAACTTGAAAGCATACAGATATATATTGAAACAATACATATGTTTGGTGTAAATGGTTGTTTTGTCAACGTAAGTCATATATTTTTCAAGAGCTCTGTTGTCTCTATCTATAACACTTCCGAAGTTTCTAGTTGGTCAATGCCATCAACTCAAACCGAGTCAAGCCTCCGCGAAGGTGTTCCACCTCATACCTTCATGTCTAACCAGCGATCTTGCGGTGTGAAGGACATATGTTTCGACAAGCACCAACCTCAACGTGTTGCGTGCAGGGGATGTTTTCACGGCCAGACGGACAATATGTTGTCAACCTGAAAATATTCCTTTCTTTGCACTAAGAGACAACTGCCAAAACCCGTTAATGTCGTTTTCCCCCACAAAACAACCAAGCGACAATGATTGGTATATTAATCACCACAGGAACCATATATTCTTCAACAAATGATATTTTCAAAAGGTCAGTCGTAACAACCTTTTCTTCAACTGTCACCATCTTTACTTGAAAAGGTTACCGCTCCTACGTCATATTTCAGCAGCAGAAAGACGGATATCGGGGAGTCGTGTTCAAGTTAAGACCTGTCGTCTGCTGCTGCTCTATCTAGTATTGGCGCCACCGTCAGCGCGCTGTGAACCGGGCGCCGATCAATAGTCGTCATGGTGATTTGACGTCACTACTCGCTCTTACACTAGCAGAACAATGCCTTCCAAACTCTAGTGACGTCAGTAGCCCGATTTGGGACTATCTTGTACCGTTTCCGTATTTTCTGGATACCCATTGTTTGTCTCTGCCATTTTCGTCTCGAAACTCCCTAAAATGAATTTTCAGATTTCGTCAGAAATAGTTCAGGGCCAAAGGTATCAAATTCGAACAATGTCTCCCTGTGAGATCAAGCAGCCTGCAGTAATCAAAGTCAACAGATCTGACACAATCGTTCAAGAAATGGAGATGTGTTAGAAATATACCTGAAGGCAAAATGGTTATTTTCATTCATCGTCACCTCTTGCATCAAACCAGCGAGTCTTGCATCGCCATATCAAGACATGATAAGGAATATAATGATAGTAAGGAATATTAAAAAAAGCAAGAAAGGATATTCTTTATAGGCGTCTACAGTAGGCTAGCATGGGGGGGGGGGGGGGGGGGGGGGGGGGGGGGGGATAGGATAGAGTATATTAACCAAAGTCACCAACCCTATTTGGTATCCTTCTTGGTTTCTCAAAGACATGGTATACTGAAGAGGAACAAACATGGACAGGAATATATTTGAAGACATTAGACGTTTTCCTTCTTTATTCAGTTCCGGTGTTAAAATGTGACCTTCACTTAAACGAACTATAACCATGATATTGATTGAAAAGAATATCACAATGAACTTTATGTTGGCTGCAATCAAACCTGGTATTACAAGAAGTTCAATTCATTTTTTTGAAATCATTATCATATTTCGGATTTGAAAATTGTACCTTCTTGCAATTTTGGAAATTACAATGTAATCGTAACAATGTATCGTCATTCTTCTCCTATCAAATAGTATCCATGGACGGTTGTTTAGAATTTTTATTTTTGTTGTGAACTGTATGTTCTAAAGGCAAGTATTAATGCAATTTCCTATCTATTTGGATGAATGTATTGACCTTCTGCATTCGGTATCTGCCACTGTTATCTAACCCTTATAGTGTCTTGGTTCCAATCCTCTACAGCCTACAGGAAGGTATGTACAAGCAGAAATATAACAATGGTGACCATTATATCAATAGCATATCCTTCTATTTGTTTCTCATGAAAAGCACGTGTAGCATTGTCAACACTACATTAAAACCTAAGAGCTGAGACTCATTCATCTGTGTTTTTCTAATTCATAAAATTAATACTTTCTAAAAATATTTAGTTCGTTCATATAAATCCAGTCATCAAGTCAAGTTTACCCCATTTCCCTTTTAATCCCAACTCTGAAGAACACTGGAAGGTAAACAAGTGTATTAACCGAAGCTCATTAACACATATTCGTGAACCCGATCCATTCATCTGGAGCTGCTTCGTGTTTCCTATTTTGTCGCAGCTTAATGTGTTTGTCTGTCAAATATCGCCCTACGCACGTTCCATCATTGCTAAAAAGAGAAAAGTCAATGGTATCGTCTCTCGTTCAAGGTCTTCCGTTTTGTTTACTATTCCACGTTATTGACAAGAATTTGTGAATGAAGCTATGAAGAATGACGTCATAGAGCCATTGTGACGTCAGTAGGTGAAACATAATTCCGTCGCACGACAATCCAAGAACGATCGCAATGCATATTTGCGTTAGAAGATGGAAATGGCAGATGATGCCCGAGTGACACTGTTCTGTAGGCCTGTCCTTCCTCTCCAAGACCTGCTCGTTAATCCTCACTAGAGTCTGTCTTATACGAGAACAGGAGAACTGCGTGGTGCTAGCGCCATTGCCATATCGCTTTCTTCATCCTGCACACCAGACTGAGGGACTCAGTACAAAAAGCGACAGTGCAGAGGCGGAATGTGCAATGTGCTCGGCTTTCTAGTTTGAGGCTCAATGAGATGTGCACAGTGCCTTGACCAAATAAATATGTTGAATAAAATATATTGAAAATGCGATAATTGAATAACCGATTTCCAAACTGTAGGCAAACAGGTGGGAGTAAGGGGAGAATATGAGGGTCTCGAGGTTGGAGTGAAGGAAGGATATGAGGGTCTCGAGGGTGAAGTGAAGGAAGGATATGAGGGTCTCGAGGGTGGTGTGAGGAGAGGTCATGAGGGTCTCGAGGGTAGAGTGAGGGGAAGTCATGAGGGTCTCGGGGGTAGAGTGAGGGGAGGTCATGAGCACTCGAGGGTAGAGTGAGGGGAGGATATGAGGGTCTTGAAGGTGGAGTGAGGGTAGGTCATGAGGGTCTCGAGGATGGAGTATGGGGAGGTCATGAAAGTCTCGAGGATGGAGTGAGGGGAGGATATGAGGGTCTCGAGGGTGGAGTGAGGGGAGGTCATGAGGTACTCGAGGGTAGAGACAGGGGAGGATATGAGGGTCTCGAGGGTAGAGTCAGGGGAGGTCATGAGGGTCTCGGGGGTAGAGTCAGGGGAGGTCATGAGGGTCTCGAGGGTGAAGTCAGGGGAGGTCATGAGGGTCTCGAGGGTGAAGTGAGGGGAGGATATGAGGGTCTCGAGGATGGACTGAAGGAAGGATATGAGGGTCTCGGGGGTAGAATGAGGGAAGGTCATGAGGGTCTCGACGGTTGAGTGAAGAGACGCACACGCTCGTGGGCGACGCTGACTTGCAACTTGCTAACCTTCTCTGGTTTCAAACTGTTATTGCGTCGTGGGATATTTACCAATTGTTTAATTTGACACCATTCATACTTTTACATGACAATGCCCACGTGTGTTCAATACTCATTAGAGTTCGTATTTCATTATTTAGAAAAATAACTCAGTCATGAAGCATATAGTCAATCTCTTACAGCTATTGAGAAATACTACAGCCTGAACATTGCTGTGGTTTTGGTACATTTGCCAAATGCTTAGTTCCTGTTTAGGAAAAAAGTGACAACATTGCTCCAGAAAGAATATGACAGCGTTTTCTTAGAAAGAATATATCAAACTATTTACGGAAAAATGTGAGAATGCTGCTGAATGCCATGATTACTGTAGGAAAAATAAGACAACAATGCTAGTAAACGCTGCTTTAAAGAATGTGTAAGTGCTGTTTTGAAAAGATAATGACAAACTTTCTATGAGAGAAAACTATGATTAAAAAGATGCCGTACGAAAAATGTGACTTAGTTTCTTTAGAAAAAAAATGCTACGAAGAATGTGAAAACATTGTTGTTTAGAAGACTAAAGAAAGAACGTGACAATATTATTACTGAAGAAAGAACGTAAAAATATTGTTTCAGAAGAAAGAACGTGACAATATTGTAACTGAAGAAAGAATGTGACAATGTTTTTCAGAAGAAAGAACATGACAATATTTTTTTCAGAAGAAAGAACATGACAATATCGGTACTGAAGAACGAACGTGGCAATATTCTTTTAGAAGAAAGAACGTGACAATATTGTTACTGAAGAAAGAACGTAACAATATCGTGAGTGAAGAAAGAACATGATATTATCGTTTCAGAAGAAAGAACGTGACATTTGTGTTACTGAAGAATGGATATGACAGTATTGCTTGAAGAAAGTACGTGACAATATCGTTACAAAAGAAAGAACGTGTCAGTATTGATTCTGAAGAAAGAACGTGACACTATTGTTACTGAAGAAAGAAGGAGACAATATTATCATAGAAAACAATTTCATTAGATGACAACGTTGCTGTGAGAAGAATGTTACAGCTGATAGGAATGAGACAAGGTTGCTAAGAAAGGCCATGACAACGTCACTGCAGGAAGGATGTGACAACGTTCCAAAAATAAGATTCTCGCATTGCTGTAGAAGTAAGTTTAGAAAGGTTATAACGTAATAGTAGAAAGGTTATAACGGTAATGTAGAAAGGTTATAACGTGAATGTAGAAATATACCAGCAGAATTGTAGGAAGGTTATAACGTTATTGTAGGAAGGTTATGACGTTAATGTAGAAAGGTGATAACGTTATTGTAGGAAGGTTATGACGTTAATGTAGAAAGGTTATAACTTAATTGTAGAAAGGTTATGACGTTGTTGTAGAAAGGTTATAACGTTAATGTAGAAAGGTTATAACGTTAATGTAGAAAGGTTATAACGTTATTGTAGAAAGGTTATAACGTTAATGTAGAAAGGCTATAACGTTATTGTAGAAAGGTTATAACGTTAATGTAGAAAGGTTATAACGTTATTGTATGAAGGTTATAACGTAATTGTAGGAAGGTTATAACGTAATTGTAGAAATGTTATAACGTTATTGTAGAAAGGTTATAACATAATTGTAGGAAGGTTATAACGTATTTGTAGGAAAGTTATAACGTTATTGTAGAAAGGTTATAACATAATTGTTGGAAGGTTATAACGTTATTGTAGAAAGGTTATAATGTTATTGTAGAAAGGTTATGACATTGTTGTAGAAAGGTCATATAACGTAATTGAAGGAAGGTTATAAGGTTATTGTAGAAAGGTTTTAACGTTATTGTAGGAAGGTCATAAGGTTATTGTAGAAAGGTTTTAACGTTATTGTAGGAAGGTTATAAGGTTATTGTAGAAAGTTTATAACAGAATTGTAGAAAGGCTATAACGTTATTGTAGGAAGGTTAGAACGTAATTGTAGAAAGGTTATAACGTTATTGTAGGAAGGTGTTTTTCTTCCATATGTATGTTTTTTTAAGAATAGCATTACTTTTTGTTTGAGATCAATATAAGATCTCGTTATAATTGGAATAAAAACACTTCGATATTGATGCTATAATAGTTGATGATTTATTACGATTGTCATGATTACCTTGTCATAATTACCTTTCGGTGTAACATTTATGGATACGTCCTCGTGTAATAATATATTTGAAGGTAGTTTATAATTGTAACTACATGAAGAGTACTCTTAAAATAAGAATATATATATATATTTTTAGAATAATGCTATAGGAAAACGTCACAATCTTGTCTTGTGAGAACACCAATTAAGAATACCAAGGCCGTTTAAGGAATGATTCAAACTGCTACTGAGGAGTGATGTCACGCAGTTCTTGTTGACAGATTTCACAAGGTTGGTGTGCAACTCGACACTTCAGAACGGAGAGGAACCCATGTGTTCCTCTAGGAATCACGTCGCAGCTTTGTCTATCGGAGAATGACAATGTTTGTTAGAATGTCGAGTTACAGCAAAATATGATTTCTCATCCTCAACAAGCTAAAACATAAAAAGTATTTTTTCTTCTACCGAAAAGCATTGCTAGAAGTCCTCGGATACTCAATAATTCAAACAAACTGTAATATAACCAATTTTCCCGTTTTTACGAACGTCATCTGAAGACAATCAATATTATATAGTTACAGAAACTGTTCTGATTTACTTAGTCCGTTCGTTTCCGTGGTAGAAATAATCCCGTCAGAAAGGGTCATGACCTCTTCATTACAGGATAAACGGCACCATCTGCCCGGTCTGCTGCTAAGACAAACTGAAGACTAGAACATAATCAATTTGTAACTTAGAAAGGACAATTAAGACGACGTTGCTCTTATAGCAAAAGAGGGCAATATAACATTCACAAAATCGGTCGTTGCCAAGGCTACAGAACTAAGCACTGCCTTAACGGGTCATTTCCATAGCAACAGAACGGAAGTGGACAAATCGGTAACGTTTTACCATGCAGACGATAGATTTGACATTGGCTGTCTTGAATGTACGATGTTCTAATTACTTGCTATATAATGGAAGTCAGATCTCGTCACTGTTATACAATGTTTAAAGAAAATACACTGGTTGGTGTCCTAACCGTTCATTTGATACGACTTCCGGTTGTTCCAACAAAAACTTCTTGTCCGCATTACTCTTTTATAGGGAGATACTCTTTTTATCAACATTAAACGTTTACACTCTTTATTATTGTAATTCATTTAACATTAAAAAACCCGAATATGTCCAAAACGTCTGTGAACACTTAACGAACATCGGAAGCGTAAATTATGACGTCATATGGCTTAATCGGTTATTTCTGTCTTTTCACAATGGTCATTATTGCCTCTTATGTAGCATTCAAATAGCTCCAGTCCCATTTTAAATCTATTGTATTTATGTACATAATGCACGACCAAATTTGTCGTTCTTTACATTTCTCGGAGATACATCAGCACTAAACACATAAGTATTAGGCTAGGGCCACAAAGTAACAAATCTACAACCTGATCTCTATGAGCCAAGGTTTCTGTTAACTGAACACAAGATCTAAACCCAACAGTAAGCAGTTCTGTATATAGAAGTCGAAAATAAAAAATGTCTCCAGAGTCCATTAGACCTTTGAGGCTTCATGAGGTTGAAAGTCGTTTATCTGGAGTTCAACTAGATTCAGCATATACCGATGCTGTTCGTACCGAAGTTTTCTTAGATTCTCTGAATGACAATTATAGGATATTTCTGTTCCAACTGACATCACAGGCCGTCATAAACATCATAGGAGCAGTGACGTAAGAGCGATTCTCCGATTCTAATGACGAGACTCTGCTTCCCACGTGAGCGGCACCGACACTGAGGTACATGCAGCGAGCTAGCTCACTCCTCGCTTTGAACGCACAAGTCGCGACTATATACGTAACAGCCAAGATCTAGCTATCTAGCGACTCATCTTGGTAGAGCTGCATGATCGATCGATGGCGTCACAATGGATAGACTAGTTCAGTGACGTCACAGTCATTTTAACCTTACTTGGTTCCAGCGGGATTTTTGGACCATGATGGATAAATTGACATGTTTGCGTTTCTTGAAGAAACCTTATTTAGCAAAACCTGTAAATGTAAGAGTTTGGGAAGATATTTATGAGATTACATTATTTAACGATTCCATTTAAACAATTTAAGTGTAAACTCTATAAGCTAGCATGCGGTTAAAGCTAAAGTGCGTGGTATAAGCTGGTCAACATCCTTCGAATTCATCTTATAAAATATCTTTATTTTTTACTTTGTCAAACAACATTCTTGCATTCCTTCTTAAAATATCTGCTGACTCGATATACCAAGTATGAATAGATGTGTGAAGAATTAATGAAGTCATTACCTGTTATTAATTGTGTCACAATTATAAACACGATCAATGCTCCCTCGTGTTATAGGCCTATCATGTTAATTAAAATCGTGAGGAGCGATATCTTATGTTATATCCTTGCAATCTCCTCATTATCACCAGGGTGTTCTAAGCTTTTTCATATAAATGCCCATCAAGGAAAATATTATCAGATATTCAGTTTAGTTGTTAATCAGGTGCGCGCCTGCGCCAGTCAAAACAACCTTCCAAGCTTCCTAACCGTGACCTTGATCTCGATAAGGTCAAAAGCGTGGGAGGGAAATTCCCGAGGGATCACGGAAGAACACGAAAACAACCGAAATCGTACATTGCATCCAGAACTGTATGCACTTAGCGAACCTGCCAGTGGGCCGGCCATATATCACACCGTTAGTTGTCGTGTTGTGTTCTGGAAATACGCGTTAATCGTGTATTAATCAACCCAGAGAATGACTGTCTTTTCAACTATTCCTTGGAAGTAGCGTCGATATGTAAATGTCTAGCTTATTAACCAAATTTCCTATTAATCATGTTGTGATGTTTGCTTAAATAAATTCGTCCACATCTTTAAAGAAGGAACGTTACTTAATTTCATTGGTAACTGAATAAACACATCTATATCTATAGTTACGTTTGTTGAAATTAGGTTAACTAGGTTTTGATATATTTATTTTGTCTCTTTTTGTTTGTAATCAAATGGTTTTCATAACTTTTCAAATAGACATATTTTGTATTTTATTTGATAATTGCAATAGTTTAGCTGTGATCAGTCATTAATTTACACAATCAACTTCATTTCATGTAAAGGAATGTTAAAATAAATGTTACAAATCCGACGTCACTAATTGTTTTTTTCTTAAGCAGAAGCCTTTTAGTTTAATTTCACCGTCATATGAATTTTCATGTTATTTAGTAAAGAGAAAGATTGATAGCAAAAGATGCAAAGATTGAAGCCGCCTGGTTGAAGATGAACATTATCACAGGTATCAGTAGATCACATGTTTGTATGGTTCAGGGCTGATTACATGAGTGCTTTATTTTCATTATTTCATTCGCTTTCGCTCGGATAATACCAACATAGTTTTCGTGTCGTTAACCAAAATTTACACGAACAGTTACATAATATCTATAATGAAAATTAACACCAGCATATTATTTGCTTCTATGCATTTAGATAATTCAACATATCTCTAAAATTACAAATGTTTGACTAAAACAGGCATCATTTGACAAAAAATGAAGTTATTATTTATTCAGCGACTATACGGCTTATCGTTTGGATATATATAGGCCTAATTCATATAACCCCCTGAAGAAAGTTTATTTCTATATTAAACTAACATTTAATTTGGAAAATGTGAACAAACTGAACATGAAACAACAACATTATGCTAGTGTCTGCAGCTGTGAGTGTTATTGACCATTCCGGGTTATTGGCAGAAGCCTTGTAGGAGTCGAACCCGGACCAATTGCACTATATATAAACCGATGGATTCCTCATATTCAAAGTAAATCACATGCATGTAGTATTGGCGGGGGTAATCGTGACATATGTTCATCATTGATTGGTCCACCAGAGGTATTTTTAAAAGGGTTAAGGTGATGAACATTAGAATAACGGAATTGTAATTCATTTTGTTGAACAGAACGTTTTAGTGAAGCCACGTCATTATTTCCTGTCCTCTCCTGATCGCTAGTTCCTCAATGGTTTCCAAGAATTCATCATGGCATGATCGAGATATGAGCGAGATTAGATGTTTACACTTGTTCCTGGGTCCCCGCTATACCCCGGACACAGGCAACAGGGGATTGCATACAATCGATACCCGTTATAATAGGCGTCACTTCAGCAGCAACAAGGGTTTGGGCCTTATCCGTTATCGTTCTGATTCTGATCCACCGATCGCATATATCACGTGACTCGGCGTCCCATTCCAAGAAATAGGTATCGTGCATGCAGTCGCACCTTGAATAAACACGACCCTTCTCGTGTTCAATTACTCATTTCGGGCAAACTTTTATAGTAGATGTCATTGTTATCATTTACCAACAACGTTAGTCAATCAGTACCATGTTTACAAGTATTGTGTTAATTGTGCTAACAAAAGATTGCACGCACGTGTCGATGACCATTAAAACTTATTTCTGCACTGAGGCATAGAAGAAAGTTCACATGCAATTCAGTGATGATATTCAAACACAAACGCCGTATTCTCAAACTGACAAGTACAGGAGATTAATAATGAGCAAGATAATCCTTCAAATACTGTTTTTTGAAGTATTGTTTAAAATAAAAGAATTGTTAAAACTTTACGTGATAAAGCACAACTGTTCATAGCCATAGGCCATATATGATATAATCTATGTTAAATTAATACATTAACTTCGATATCAACACGTTTTAAACACGGTTTTGGTCATGTTGGTGTACATTTTGATTTTACCCCAATCTAAATAAATTTAGATCAACAGGTTATATATTTCGTTATACTGTTGACAAAATAAAAAAATCTGTTGATCTAAATTTATTTAGATTGATTTTACCCGTGCCTACAATAAACAAAGATATTTTGATAAACAAAAACCAGACACCACAAGATTCGTTTAAACGTCTGCAAATATGTGATACTGTGATCGCGATAATCAAATGCATCACATACCGTTTAGATGTTGAATAAAAGGAAAACAAACTGTTGTGCAAATTTCGTTTTAACCTCAGTGTACATCATGAACAAATTCATAATAGATGACAGGACTGAATTATGACTATATCTATCATAAAGCCCCTTTCCATTTTTACTGTCGTACTACTTTTTCAAATAACACTGGTAAGTTCAAATTTCAGTGTCAATTCATTGTGAAGTCATCATATATGACGTCATATGATAGCGACGTGATCGTGATGATGTTAACCCCGCTTGGGCCTATTCAGTCATTAATGGCGGGTTAATTCGACATGACCCATTGACCATGCTTTAGCTTCACGCACTATCAGCAAGTAACCGATAGAGGTAAGAGCCTTCTGATGTCTTGAACTGACCAATCTTCTCCCAGATTTTTAGTTTTTGCTTCATATTCGACTTTATATCCATATTCGACCCAAGTCGAGCATTTTTTGTCATTTTGTTCCATGAAGTTTTTTTTCTTAATATGGAATGGATTTGGAGCAAACTTTGCTGAAATGTACACCAAGAGAAAGGCTTTTGACTGGTGCCAACCAATCTCCCAGATTTTTAGTTTTTGTTTAAGAATAACAAATGAATAATCCATACGTAATGCTAAAGAAGCAGAATTATATTTGTATGGACTTTCATAATAATATTTCAGTGATCAAAGTTTTAATTTTCATGACCTCATGACCTTCTGCCGTTTTCATATTTCGAATTACATTTAATTATTTGAAGCTTATTTAGCTGATAAAGGCGTTCTTTGGTAAGCAGTTGGTGATTTTTTAGCAACTTTTAATATTGTTCAATATATAACATCTTACAAACTTTCTTTCAGAGACTCAATTAGAAATAGGAGTTTTGAATGTCAATGAAAAAAAATGCAACAATCAACGACATTGATCTTATTTCTTTACTAAAAGCTGGCCTTGCAAAAACGAATTTTACTTTTAAAACTCGGAAATATTTCCCCGTAATTCTGCTTTTCTTTCGATGTGAAAACGATGTAAAAGAATACAAAAAAAAAACCCCAATAAAACACAAATGAAATCTTCAACACACTTTCTAGAATTATTTTTCTAACGCAACATAGCGCTATTCTTGGCTTTGTATTAATTATGGAATACTGAAATATCCATAAAAGATCCAAAAGAAAAACTGTTTAATCTTATAGGATAATTTTTTCTTTAAATAATACTAAAGCCATATTTATATGTTCCCCGCAAGATACGAACTACTACCGTCTTCAACTAGCGCCCCCACAGGAAAGCTCATGATGTCACGCGCGTGAACGCTACTTCCTGTGACGTCACAACAGCACTAGGCCTGCCATTTTTCAGTGTGAAAGAGACACATCTATCGTATCATCCAGGTATTCTTCTCTCAGGCCAGGATTTTTGGGCCTTTTGGACCCCATTTTACCATGACAGAAAGTGACAATGTAAACAGAAGCAATGTATCACTGATGTGTAGCTTCTAACACCTTAGTTTCCTGACAGTCATTCTAATTATCTCACCGATTTTTACCGGAGTGCATGCTTCACATTGAAAAGTGTATCATCGGATCACATAAACTTCGTTAATAGGCAAGAATCCAAGGAGGATTACAAAAGGGCAGTTAAAGGTAAATATCAATTGCAATGTAGAACAATCATTTGTCTTCTAACGTTTACAATGAAGGTTTTACCAGCAGGTGAATGCAGCTGAGGAATATTACAAATCAACGGCCAGCGTTGCGAAGATCTCCGTTGTCACATGGTTATTCATTTTCTATGATAACACTGCATTGAAGTGTAATTTTGTCGATATTAGCAATATGTAAACTTAATGAATACATTGTGCATCTCATGGGGTGCCTTTCTTTTAATGTATTTAAACGTTCAAGGTAAGGATCCAGTCGACTGTTATGATTTTATGTTTACTTCACTTCTCATTGTGGGGCAAAGGATTCATTAATGTCTGACACTTGATAGTTACCATTCATATCATATTGATGAATCTATAATGTAATAACATGCCATAAGCTGCATACAAATAGTCATTACCATAATTTAAGTAACAACCTTTACATTTTTCACATGAGTTTGATGATCATTAGATATTCATATATTAAAGCCACAGATAAATTTACCATTTCAATATTAACAAATTAACACTGGAATTAGTCTGGAATGGTATATTTTGTATTGCTCGAATGTTGTATGTTTATGGCATAAAAATAATGTGCACATTGTTATTTGCAGATGTGTTTACATTGAGATGTAACAAATCATGCAAAGAAATGTAATTAAGTAGACCATGTCCTATTACCATTTTAAATTCTATTCTTTCATGAATAATCATAATAGAAATATGATGCAAAATGTATTTGAAAAGGTACAGCTTCAATGTCAAAAGAAAAGAACGATATTCATATATGGATGATTAACTGAAATGCAGATTCATTTGGAATAAATTCTTTTCGAC
This sequence comes from Steromphala cineraria, assembly GCA_916613615.1. Classification (NCBI taxonomy): domain Eukaryota; kingdom Metazoa; phylum Mollusca; class Gastropoda; order Trochida; family Trochidae; genus Steromphala; species Steromphala cineraria. Next base: position 4,617,075 of record OU744729.1, read on the forward strand.
TTAAGAACTCCTCAGAATGTTCCAGTCCCAACCGATGCCTGCTGGCATTTAAACTCCGAATTATGAATTAAAAATCAGTTTGACTCTGCTTTTGATCAAGTCTTTCAGCAACTTTCTGCAGATGGTACGCACTTAATATTTGGGGATATTTTGGCTCATAGCTGAGCAATGATGATCGTTATTGATGCTCATATGTAGACAAGATAGCATGCAAATTCTTGAATTTGAAGAGCATCAATATATTGCAATACACTTTCCTGTATCGGAATATATTGCAATAGAGAAATGAATAACGATACTCGGACCTTATTTTCAAGGAATAAAGGCTTCAAAATATTGATGTTACTGGGAACCAAACATGTTCTAACAGAGAGCTTCCCCTCCACTAGGCCTGAATGCAGTTTACACCTTCTCACATAATGCTGAAACCAGTTAGCACAGACAAAACAGCCATCCAATCCAGGGTTAGTAATTAGCACTAGCCCGGTAGCCCAAAATGACCCCCTGAGCTGATCACCTAGGCACAACACTGCAAACAATACACTGGAGTTACCTGCCCCTAATTACTGATATAGAAAGCATTTGCCAGCGCCATGCAATTGGCTGGATTAGTTAATGCAAGGAGTTTCATAGCAGTGAGCTATGCACATCCTTGGTTAATGTTAGAAACATGCAACAAAAGTGGGCGGGGTCGGACTGTGACGGAGAGGAAATACCGTCTGGGTTGAGTTTGAGCCCCAAAAGATTCAAGACCTTTACAATTTTGTTCCTCAGAGCACGGTCAATTTTAGTCAGACTGTCCCCTGACACAATATTAACAATTTGCACTGTCAAAAAGGATTGAATTAAATAACCAATCATTAGATTTCATCAAGGTTTTTCTGTTTTAATTCAGACATTTTCCCCTAAGATCCATGTGTTAGCCTCTTACACAGTTGAAAATAACCATTTTTATTCTGAAATATTGAATTATTCTATGATTTATTATGGAGAAATGGTTCCCAACCACAGTTGTTTATTCCAGGAGCAAAATGCCAGGTAGCTGAAAGTTTGCATACAGAGTCCTTAGCTGATGAATTTGTGACTCTCCATCAGACCTGACCATGGAATGATAAATTAGCCAATGATTCTATTTTTGATGTGTGAAATCTATTTATTGATTAACATTGTGAAATCGGATATCATAGATCTATTTCCAATGAAGTGCATGTTTGTTTTCTTTTGAATTTATGTTAAACATCTTCTTCGTTGGAACAACAAATCAATCTGTCAGTTGTTATCAGCATATGTATTTGGTACATTTGTAATCAGTTTTCTGTGGTCTCACTCAGCATTTTGAGTCCTATCCTATTGAGGTTCAATATTTATGAAGTCTAAGGTTGAATGTAATGTAATTTAAATGTAATTTCAAAATGTAAACATTTTTTATCTCTACTCCTGAGGGATGGTAGCTTTGTGATCATTTCTGATTATCTTACAAGACTTGTTGTCTACTATATTATAAAGGGATTTTCCTAAAACTGACTGTTCTCTGAAGAATAAATTAGTGTAAATATTGTCTCATGGTGTTTGAACCAGAGGGGATATCCCCTCCGCCAAGGTCTAAATGCACCCACCTTTGTTACATGTTCATATCTGCAGGGATTGGGAAAGACATCTTAGATAATGGGCCATTTTCATGGTTTGGGGTAATTTTTTGAATTTCAAATGGGCCCTTTCCCATTATATTAATAGTAAACTTTAAAATTTTAATGGGCCATTTTTTCATCCAATGTGCAAAATGGCCCCTGCCTTTCCCAATCCCTGTATCTGAATTGATTACTGGTAATCAGTAATCACATCACCCACATACTAAATTTTTACAATAGGTGAACCTGTGTCCCCTTCAAAGAGGGGAAACACATTGGCCACCTCCTAAAGCAAAATTAGTTATGAAGCCTGATGAGCTACGAAGCCAATGGCCTTATCTTTTGAGTGTCTGATAGTTTTCTTTCTCTATAATGACAGTTTTATTAGTGTGTCTGTCTTTGCAGCTGCAAATCCAAGATTATTCTTTTCATTAACAAGTTGTCCATCCTTTGGAATTTGGTTGTTATGATGAATTTTGTAGGAAAAGGTTTAAACTTGATTCAGACTCAATATTTCTCATTGCAATATCATGCCTGTAAGAATTGAAGCTTGCCTCCCTGCCCATTCTCGTTGCTGTAGTATGTTCCGTATCACAGTGATGTATTAGACTGCAGACTGGACTGCAGTTTTATCAATACTCATTAGAGTTCAAATTCATCTGCCTAGCTCTGAATACAGTTGAGTGACTCAGTCTGTCAAAACTTGTCAATTTCATCTCATGGGCATATTATGTTTCTTCGTGTATTTAGAAATTTGATTACTCCTCATAAAATATTTAGCAAATTATTGGATCATCCTTTGTCAAATTATTTTTTAAGCATATAATCAGACATGGAAAATGTAAGTATTGTGGTTGCTTATTCTCATAAACGTTCTCTTGTCGTGATTAGTTTTTTCTTTGATTTATATAATTGTTTTACAATTGACGTCTACGATAAATTAAAATACAAAGCTGTACTTACTACTTACAAGGTAAATGCAATAATGTCATTAGAATCACTTGTAACCTTTACTTTGACTTTTACATTCTGAAAGTGATGAAAATGTTTAACACTTGAGGTGGTAAAGCAGCTTAAAGTGACACAATCTGAATGACAAATTTTAACAATCAGATCTTGTATACAATCATCCTGTCTCAGGGTACGAACGTTACTCTAACTCCACTAATCTCACTCTGTACCCTGGGCTCGGAAGCCAGATTTGCTCGTGCGGCCCAACTTGGGACATAGCCAATCAAATCATTTTCTCGCCACATTCTCGATAAAATTTCAATGAGAAAATGATTTGATTGGCTATATCCCAAGTCGGGCCACGCGAGCTTCTGAGCCCTGGGTACAGATTAGTGGAGTTAGCGTAACGTTCGTAAATAGCCTCGGATATCTTACTTTTTAAGTTTTATCAATAAATGTTGATATATTTGATATCAGAAGACATGAGGGTGAGATTCTATTTATCATCCAAGCATCATAAGCATGAAAAATGTACATCTATGAACACTGCATAGTCCTAAAACTGCTAAACCAGTGATGTCATACCATTGTGATGTCGTCATTGTGATGACGTCATAGCATTGTGACGTTGTTGTGTTTCTGACGTCACAGCATTGTGACGTCATTACTGTTATTATGTGAATGAACTATATCCTTCTTTCTGATTGGCCCACTTGGTCACATGACAGCAATGACGTCAAGCAATGTCAACCTGTGTGAAGCGCGAGAGGTTGATATAACAATCCAAACCACCTCCCGTGGCAAAAAATAGAATTGAGAATTACGTCTCGAACTCCGCACATCACATGTCACGTTTTTAATCAAGCAATAGGCATCGCTTCATGACTGTGCTGAATTAGAGTTATGTCCCTTATAGTTTTAGCCATATTAGAGTGATGTCCCTTATTTGCACAGAAGAAAAGTGATTCAAGAACATTTTTCATATAATAAAACAATTATAGACTTCAGATTCGGTTGATCCAATGATTTGCCTCGGTGAATATCAAGTGTCCAAGGTCGACAAATCATTGGATCAACCTCACTTGAAGTCAATAATTGTTTAATGATATGTAAAACGTTTGTGATGTCATGTATTTTCTGATGACAGGGCATTGTTTAAAATCTACTGTCAAAGCGATATCTCCTGTGGAACACAGTTTTGGATGAAAAATCCTGATACGTATCGTATCGTGAAAAATCTGTATCGTCACACCTCTAGATTATCGCGATATGCATCCTTCAAAATGAAACAATATATCGTGGACCATGTGTTGTGATAAAATACCGTATCACTGTATCGTTACACCTCTAAAATTTTGGTAATATTTTGGAATATACCGATTTGTAAACCCCTACAACATTTTATCTATAGTCTTATAGTGTCAGTGATATTATGATGGCAGGGTTCGAAATTAGCACTAGCCCGGTAGCCAATGGCTAGTGAAAAAGATGCTGGGCTAGTAAAGTGCAATCATTGGTAGTCCGAAGGACTAGTTGAATTTAAAGAAATTATGATTATATATGTGTATTTGGCTAGTCAGAATATCTTTGGGCTGGTGCTCACAGGAATTCACTAGTCCGAATGGCTAGTGCCCCGATAAGACTAATTTCGACCCCTGGATGGTCATTGATCAAGTCATCGAGTAGTTTTGGTAAGTGAAGAAGTTTGATGACTTTCATTTTGTCTCAAGTCATTGCATATAAAATAGTGAATGGCAAATCAATTAGACTAAGACAATACATGTTACATGTCAAATATAGAAAATTTGTCAAGAGATCCATCAAGATGCAGGAAGTTGGCTCACTCCCTGGCCAAGGTTACATAATCAACATACAGAAGCTATAGACAAGTGTTTTTGACTCTGGATGATTGTCAGTCCCAACAGCAATCAGAATATTCTGTGTTTGAGCATCAACTAGCTGTAGTCCTTGCCAGCTAATAAGAGTTTAATGGGGTGTTACATCACATGAACAGGGATAAATGTACCTGTGAGTCCTGATTCAAATACTCATAAAATTTAGAAAGGACTCATAGAAATTTAAGCTGTGAGTCCTGGGATGCAGTTTTTTTTGTGATACCAGTGATTGGGAAGGACACTTTTGACAATGGGCCATTTTCATGGCTTTTAGTAATTTTCTGCATTTTAAAGGGGCCATTGCCCTTATATCAATAGTAAACTTTAAAATTTTAATGGGCCATTTTTTCAGAAAATGTGCAAATGGCCCATGGCCCCTGTCCTTCCTAATCCCTGTGATACTATGTTCTTACTTATTAGAGGACTCATTTAAATCAGTCTAAGTAAACCTAGTCTCAATATTATCCGTTTCACTTCTATACTGAGTCTAGAAAGGCTTGGTTGAGAGTCGCGTCAGCCCACGTGACCAAGTTGACCAATCAGAACTGAGTTTACCAAGCCACAATAGTCTGCCTTCGCACGAATAACGTTGGAAGGTCATAGGTCGTGGAAAGGTCGGCTGACGCGACCCTCTATTAGACCTTTTTAGACTCAGTATAGAAGTGAAACGGATAATATTGAGGCTAGGTTTACTTAGACTGCATTTAAATCAGCTTGGACTCACAAGACTTTTTGGTAGCGAGTCCCTTGACTCAAAGGGTCATATCTGTAGATTGATCACTACATGAAGGTGAAGTTCTATATATGCTAGCACTAGTAATGGTTGATCTGTAAACAGTTCTTTGCTGGTTATTTTAGACTCATTGTTTGGGTTTGACTTCAGTGCCTCGGAGAGATCTCAAGTGTTGCTGAATAGAAAATGCAAGTTTTATAGTTGTAAGATTTTATCATTCTTTTACATCCTTCATAATGGCAATCTAGTTAAACACATAAAGGCAATAAAGTATGGATGTGCGCAATTAAAATGTCTATTTTAAGGTATATGAAAGACTAAAGTTTAGTCTCTGAAATTAAAATACATCTTCAATGCAGCTACCACATTTTCTCTAATAAGCGCTCGACGGGTCATGGGTAGTTGAGAAAATAAAGGGGTAAAGCCGTGCTAAAAATTAACTGCTTATTAGAGGAAATATGCTATTTACTTCTTAAATTGAAAGGAGACCACAGAAGCTGTTTATTTTCATCCTGAAACTGCAGTGATCTAGACTTGCTACAATATCATAGACTTGCATGGGGCTTTATAGATATTTTGTTTTGGGGGGCAGTTTGACAAACTAGGTATATGAGGATAAAGGAACTTAACTTTAGCTTTCAACAGATGCAATAACGTTACCTTTCTATTACTTAGTGCAATAACGTTACCTTTCCAGGGATCGAAATTATTAGTGCCATCGTGCCGAGGGCACAGTTAAAACCATAATGGCACAGTTGCATTCTTACCTGCGTGCCCGTATGGCACACTTAATTTATTATCCAAAGCCTTTAGACTTTTTGAGTTAAGTCCTGAATATCAGTCGATAATTATATATTGTCGAGCTAAAACTACTTTCGTGTATCTAGTCTTTAATCTGAATGATCATTCGGTAAGAGAAGTGACAGCCATTACTGTGACGCGATGACCTGTCTGCATAACACGTTCTGATTGGATAAGACAAACGGATCTCCCCATAATGACCAATCAAATCACCTGTTTAATTTTAAGACATGAGGGAACCACGCAATGCATCGGACAACTTCTCGCTGTGAGAAATTGTTTTATTATTGATTCAAGAGAAGTAATTGTATATTTATTTACTGACAGTGATATTTGGGGATTTGCAAGAATAAACACTTTTGTTATAATTGTCCAACCAAGAAAGACTATAACGGGAATTACGAAATAAATGTCATTGTAGTAGCTTGATCGCCAGGCTGGAAACTTCGATTTTATTTTGTCATTTTGTTAAAACGTTTTGGCTTTTTGTTCATCCTTAATGCTTAAAATACATAAATATGTAAATATCGTGATGAATTAATTTCCTTCATGTGTGGTTTTGACCTACAACACCATTAATTGACAGATGTACATTCATTGCAATCAATGATCTTTTCATGGTGATATTCGTAGTGATATCGCCGATTATAAACTCGTGTTAAATCAAAGTATTTTATTTATTTATAAGAATAATTGAAGAATTGAAATGAATTTCCAGGAAATATATTTATCAAGAAATAACCGTTATTATTATGACATTTCTCATGTCTGATACCATCATTTGGAGAAAGGCCCTAGAACAGCAGTAATGTAAATTTACATGAGGTCGTGTATTGCAGTATACGGCAATGCTTCTTTTTTTTCTTTTATCGTTCTTAACGTTTTATAAATTGTATATTAAAGCAATCATAGTTTAAGGTATACTTGATAGCATTTCAGTGCCTGATTGTTATTTACATGGCTACTTTTATCTGAGTTTTACAGACAATGTAAATTGTTAGATTTTTTTTAAAATCAGATGCACACCTGAAATCAAAATTGCACACTTAAAATATAATCAGAGTGCCCATCGGGCACACTTTGAAAAAAGTTAATTTCGATCCCTGCTTTCTATGAGTGCAGTAAGACTTCTTTTATGTTCTGCATTTTACTGCTGTCAAGATGGTTTAAAAATTCAAGCTTTAAACAAAGTTTTGAAAGCTTTGATGAAATTCAATCTGGCGTGAGATGTTTCATGTCTTTTTCATATGTACAAAAATGATATGTTTGTGTGTGTCAGTGTCTTAACTGTTGACATCAAGCAAGGCAAGGTAGACATCAGGTAATAATCACATAGAGATAGGCCTGAAAAGGCTGAGATCATCTTTGACCTGTAGGTTAAATGTTTAATGAACAACAATCATCTTGAAAAGTTGAAGGGGGAAATCTCCTATGATCCAAACTAAGCTCAACTACTTATGAAACATAAAATCTAAACAACTTGTAAATGAGTTAATTTTGTCAACTTGTAGTTGTACAGAGTTTTTATAAATTTATTTATCCAGTTTTATTGGTATTTGAATTTTATTCTTTAGAAAGCGTTCCCCTGGTCTTATGTCAATGTTTGATATCATAATGCAGTGATTTCTGCAGCTTCATTGCAATGTATGAAACCAAAGATTTTCATTTTTTGCATGACAAGTGTAGATATGTTTGATAACCTAGAATTCTGTTACTTAAAGTGATAAAACTGTAAGTGATCACAGTTTGGCCTTGAATGTTTTGAGTATGTAGGCTGGTGTATAGGAGGATCGGCTTGTTGCAGTTAGAGTGCACATGTTCTTGTGAGGCATTCTGCTATGGCAGGCTTTGGGGCTCTGCTATCATGGGCTAATGGTAATCTTTCAAGCACTGGTCACTTATGCCTGCCTGGACAAAGTGGTATTGACCAAGGTGAGAAGTGGACGCCTGGACGGGAGGAGGGAAGCAGGTTTCCACTGGGTTCTTAGTGTGGTCAGGAGTCTCGTGATGCATTTATTGACCCACTTTTGTCTCCGGTACTATTCCTTGGAAGCAAGTCAAGGTGTGTAGCAGCAGTGTTCTAACGTACTGCCAGTAATTATAGGCTGCTGAGTAGGGAAATGTGTTTCTGGGGTATGGGAGACTGATCATTGATTTTCTCCATGAACTTAGTCATGTTGACTTAGCCAGATCAGTTGTACGTAGGCAGACTGTGTTTTGATCGTGAGTCATGCACCGGTTGTGGATTGTTTGGCCAGGGTAGAGGACTCCAATCCGTGCAGGGAGAGTTGAGAGTTGAGGGAGATTGGGGGAGGGAGCAAGTTCACACGTAGCTGTCAATGTGCCTCTCATCTCATCTCATCTCATCTCGCAGACCTAACCTCAAGCAGGACTGTCTCTCAGTGTGATGAATGATATCTCACATCTTTGTTGAGTAATTAAGCCATAGACACACACAGGACATTTCATGTTGGGCAACTACATTAGAAAGTTTGTGAAGAATCTAAATACCTATTCTATTGTTGATTGATCATCATTACCTAACATGATTATTGAACATATTATTAATGTTCTTTGTTATTGCAGTATGGTATTTGATGAATCAATTATTGTTGGAACACACACAAGCTGCCAAAGATAACCTTTACTAAATCAACAAAGGAAAGACAATTTCTTTCAGTTGCATTTTTTAAATTGCTAATACAAAATGTCAAATTATATTGATCTACAACTTTGCAAGAAAGTTAAGAGAGTGTCATAAAGGCAAAAATATTACCATTCAAAATTCATCTACAACCTTATATGGTATATTTTCTATGGTTTATGTTTTCCATTGTTTTCAATCTTTCATCACATCATTGCCAAACTGTGCCATTGTCATAGCTAAATCCTATTGTTCTAAAATAACTTGAGTCAGGTTAAGGATATGAAATGATTAGAGTATTGTCACATGCTAGAGTACTACATGAGTCAAGTATGATGATGTGAGCGAGAGAGGGGGAGAGAGAGGGAGAGAGAGAGGGGGAGAGCGAGCAGGAGAGCGAGCAGGAAGTGATTGAGGTGTCACACTTAGTGCTGCAGAGGATGCTCCCTACTTGAGACATCGGTATTACACCTACATTCATACAGTAACACAGGCCAGGCGAGCAGGTCACAGTTGAATGACTCTCTTGTTAGCATGTGTTTGCTGTGTGGTAACACACCCTGTCTATAGACTGCATGGGCTCCCCTTGTTGAATTCAGAGAGTAGACTCAATAGGTCTGTGATGTACGACTCGCAGCAAGTCCTAAAGTGAGAAGCTATCATACTCGCACTGGAGATTCAATATCTGGTGTGGGCTGGTGGAAATGGAAACGTTAAATATTTATCTGTTCACTCTTATGCAATTAGAGTCCTCATTCTACCTACTGTGTACTTGTGTTACAATAATGAAGGCTTCAAGTCCCTTGGAAAACTCCCATTATGAGATAAATCTATTCTCCTATTGTTTAAGTTTTAAAGGGAATAATTGGTTCCTACCTAAATAGTTATGTTGATATATGTAACCAGATAAAAAAACATCACAAGAAAGGTATTGTGACTTGAAATTGATTTTGAAATAGATTTATCAAAATAGTTTGATTTAGTTTTGAAGAAAATAATGTATACTTTTAGGCAGAGATGTTTATTTCAAATGGTGTTACAGTGTACTGGTATTCTGTTGTGCTCTTTTGGATGCAGTCTAAGTCCCACATTATGATAAATGAATGATTTGTTTTGAAAATCCTAGCACTATCTTAATGCTCAAGTCAAAGCGTTTACATTTGTATCATTATGTATGAATAGAAAAATCTTCATACAAATGCTTTCTATAGGTAATGTACAATTATTTAATGACTATTATACATTTTAAGGGAATCTTTCAATCTTTGAAATATTAATATTTAATCAAAAGATAATGTGATTGTTCTTCAACCCTCATATGTTGACCTTTACCTAGTCATATAAGAATGTTTTGACACCTATGTCTTCAAAAGGTGATGTTGATCATCTAACTTCTCAGACAAAAAGTGACTTTAAGACAATTTGAATAAGTAATAGTGACCTCCCTTTTTCGAGTGCCCAGGTCCAATGAAATGGATTTGAGTCCATCTGGGCCGACTAGAGGTTGAGTACTAAGTACCCCTGAAGCCCTAGTTGGAAGAGCATCTGCTTATCTCCTTAAACACTGAGGTTCAACACCAGATTGCAGCATACCCAAAACAATATGAATAGTCTTCTTGCTTCATGATTAAACAGTCAGGGTATGTTGATACAAATAGGCCAACTATAACTTTGAATGGTTCCTTTCTATTCATATTTACATGTTGAAAACCCATATGAATAAGGAGGGATTCCGGTGGCTATCTGAGTGTAGTTTTAACTCTGTATAAATATAATAAGACAAGACTTAAGGAGTTGATCTATGCTATCTCTCTTTTACAACATCAATCAATAATTGTTTCTAGTCAGGTAGCAGCTGCAGGAATGGCTCTGATGGAAGACAAGCTTTCTAAATACCTCCACTGCTTGCACTGCTTAGTAATGGAACAAGCCTCAACAACAGAAAGATGATCTCTCATTTCTTCAGCTAAAAAAGCTGCTTAATTTCCTGCAAAACGCTCTTCATTTGATTTCCACCATGAACTTAGATCAGTAGGAGGCAGTTTGAATTGGAGATTGAGCCCAAACGGCAGCTCTTTCACAATGCGACTCCCACACACTGTGTCGGTGCTAGCTCTAGCATAGGTAAGATATTGTGTAGCATTTAGGATGCAGCCCGGCTACCTACCTCTGACCTTTTCTTAAAATCATCTTCACTTCTTACATTCTATTTCAAAGCTTGTAATGTAAGCTCTCAGAGTAAGGTAAGTCACTTGATCTTGGTCACATTGGATCTTAGCCATAGGAAAGGTAAAATGTGCAGTAAGTTCTCAATGGCTGTTGGTGTTTGAAAAACTAAATATCCCTTCAGTGATGGGTTATTTCTTCTGATTGAAACCACTGGTTTGTCTGTTTGCTCTGAATAGCCGGGGCTTCACGTAGAGATACTTGTCCAATGCTTTACAGATGTTTTGATTTTGAAATGTTGACCGGAGATTTTTATTTTGGTGATAATCATTAAGTTTTTTGAAATAATGATGGTTTGGTTTTTTAATTGGTTCACAATGTCTAGATAAGATTTGATTAATGTCAAGGCAAATATTGAAAAATATGACTTTGTACAAAGTTGTCCCTTGTGAGGCTATGATAAGGAATATTGTAATCAGTTGTGATCAATGATTTGCACTGATAAACGGTCACAACTTAAACCTTTGATTCATACTTTGGCTACTTTGATTCACAGTTTGATGACATCAGCCTTTCTGGTATCTAATATAGAATTGTGATACCAGATGGATTGCAGCTATGTCATTATGGTTCCAAGCTTCTGTAACACTATCATTGGTAGCTTTCTTCTTGTGAGAATTGGCACTGCTGTTTTACCTGGATCAGATATGGCTTAATTGTAATCAAGACATCAAGTTTACCTTTAAATCAAATTCTTTACTTGCAGTAGACTAGGTTGATGTAGGAGGAAACAAGGTTTAACAAGGATTATTAAGCTCAAAAATAAACTCTGCTTATGTCATCAATGTGCTAAGCAAGTTTAAATCCTGCTTTTATCTAATGCTGGTAGCTGGAATTGATTTCTTTGAGTGTCAGCTGACAAGACCTTTCTCTGGCTTGTTGGCGCACCTTTGCTGCTGTAAGCAGAGAGACAGGGGCAGGCTTGAGAGTAGTGCAAGTCATAACAATGGTAAGTGATAGGGTCTGTAGCAGCAGCAGTAGCGACAAGAATGAATCTTTGTATTGAACAAGTCTCTTCTTTATACACTAGTAACCTGATCCAATGAATACTGCCGTTGCTCTGGAGTTGTCGGCAGTAGCGCAGTGTTTGCTGCTGCCGCTGTGTGCCGTAGTCTGAATGGAGACAGATGCAGCAGCAGCAGGAGTACTGTGTGGCTGTGTTGCACGGTAGGTCTGTGTGTGTACATACAGTTACACACATACACGTATCACAGGTGTTGCCTCAGTCAGAAGGATCTTTGCTTACATGTTCAGAGTAGGCTTACAGAAGGACCTCTATTGCGTGTATTTCTGCTTGCATATCTCATATATTCAATTGTTTTTACCTGTATTAGGGTAGGGACTTGACAAACCAATGGCAAGGTTTCTTGCTAAATGTTTACTTAACATTTCATATGATAATCGTATTTGAAGTTTGTTATCTTGAAGTCTTTCTGGGAACATACCACTCATGATCTTCGCATTTCAAGTGCAGCAGGTTTTACTCTAATCTGACCAGTGTTGCATTGCAGGCTTTCTTCAATACAAATACCAATACCATAAGTGAAATATCTAAAATGGTTACATCTCCTTAACTATAAATTTGAATATCTGTCTTGGAGAAATGTTGGACACAAGATATTTCTACTAATATGTTAAGGAGCTTTGCTGGCAAGGAAAACTTACATAACCATTTGACATTTAAGGCAGACTGAAAGTGAATTATCTGACATCCTATGTTGTTCAAATCATCTATTTTTCTTATGCGTGTCTTATGTTGAACATAATGAGTATGATTATTGAATGTGATTTTAATTTTCATGATATGTCACTGAATTATTGTAAATGTCAATCATGTTCTAAGATTGTATCAAAAATGTTTCATATTTTCATTGTCTAGGTTGTTGGTCCTCAAAGATATCTAAATGCCCTGTGTACAAATTAATTATATGTTATGTCTCTTTTCAATGAAAAATAACATATGTAGTCTATTATAGATATCATGTGCAGAGGTGTTCTTGTTTTTGTTGTGAAGCTGTCATTAACAATGATAGACAATGGCAAGGTTATATTGAGCCTAACAGCTTAAGTTAATGTCACGATAGCTTGATAGTGACAGCATGAGTGTATCTTTTGATTATTGATGGATGGATTGATTCATTTCATGTAGGTCATGCACAATACATTTTGACACCTTGTAATCGTAAAGATAGCGTGATGTAAAATTTGTCTGGATAAATCCGATATTGAACAGACAACGGGGAAGAGATTGTGGTGTTTTAAGGGAAGTCGTGTGTTAACATCTGAGATGGACTGTTGGCATCTGAGTGGTTAGTGACTTGATGATTATCTCATGATACTGCAGCGGTGATCCTAGGTGATCTGTGTAGGGGGGCATTTTGGCATATTCTGAGTTATTGGGACCCTTCTTAAAAATTTTGGGGACACTAAGCAAAAGGCGTTGGCAAATTTCCCCGGGACCCACTCCAGGAACAACACTGATATAGTGTATCTTTAGTAGAAGAACAGCAAGAGGTTCTGAACCAGATGATTAACACAAAGCCTGGTCTCAAGTCAGTGACCTCCTTCCACTCTCGTCTGTTAATTGGTCCATGAAAATTGAAAGTTGATATTAATATTGATGCACACTAGTATATTGATCAGGTCAGACAGACATTGTCTCCAGCCCTAATTGTATGCTTATTTAGATCAGTAAGGTCAAAGTTACAACACCTGCAAGCATGTTGGACTGTCAGTTGTCCAGGACCAATATGATATGAAGTCAACCAAGGAAAAGTTTGTCAATGATTTACAAGTCATTTAAATAGCATACATGCCAATGGTGGGACTTCTGGTATCTATGTATCTCAATTAGTTTGAATCCACACGTCACTGCTAAAGTGATCATGCTTTGTGACATGTTGGTTGTCCTATGTATGTTTTGTTTTGCTTGGTCCTACTCTTTTGGTTTATGAAGTTTTAGGAGTTGTGGTTCAGAAGTAAAATCAATAGTTTGTGGCCAACCATTGATCAATATTGTCTTTTATCAATTGTACTGTCAATGTATGATAATTTCTAAAGCAGTACTTTAATGCCAATAACATTGGAAACAGAAATTTCCGATGTAGTTGATCATGCTCCCATGGAAACAAACAATTGAGTTTGAAAGTCTTTTGCATAATTTAGACGTTTGGTGAAACTAAATGAAATTATTGTAAAGATGTTTTAAATTTGTCTTTTGTGGTGACCTTTACTATTTAAGCTTTATGCTCTGTCTGAACCCTTATAAATTACATGATTGATTGGCCCAATTGATAACATACCCATTTCAATATTTTAATGATTGACTCCTGTCCCATTGTATGTGTATAAAAACTACTGAGCCCCACTTTTCTCCTTGCAACCACTTGTCTTCAATGATTGAACTTTTTAAAAAAGGTAGTCGGTAATGTTTGATTTGAATGCCTCTCGTAATAAAAACATAGTTACCCGGTACATACTAAACAAAAACCCCTTTTTGAGAAGAAGATTGATACAAGTATTCCTTAACAAAATAAATCCCTTATCCTTTCAGGCACGTTTATGACCTAAAAGATTGAATATAGTTAGCACAAAGAAAGTTAAGGGCGTGACTTGTATTGGATGTATTGAAGGAATACAATCAGAGTGTATGTATGTATGTATGTATATTACAGATTAAATAAGAAAACCAGTCTAGTGTAGCGACTGTAAGTATGGCATTGCATGAAGAAAGAGTGAGCCTGAAGCGGTTGTATGACAATAAATTGACTTGATTAGAGGGTGTAACCCAGTGAATGATATTGCTCAGCCACTTACTGAGAGGACCCCACCCTGTCTCTATACCTGTCTGTCTGTCTGTCCATTCATCCATACCTGAGTACTCTGACTGTCTGTAGACAATCTGCCAAGTGGCTTCATTGTTGTAGATAAGCTCAGGGTGCTTTTCTACAAACCAACATTGTAGCAACAATCAACCATAGCAAATGTTGAAAGATGAGAGTTGAATGATTGTATGCGAGAATTTGGTTGTTGAAAAGACATGTCTGGATGTTTGATAATAAGTTGAAAAATATATTTTTATTGTAAGTTAAAAATAATTTTCATATGGCCATGTTAAAATCATGAAGACGATATGTATACAGACCATGAATAAAAGCAAGCTGATAGTATCCTATATAGGCTTGGGCTATATAAAGTCTACTGTTTCTCAAACTATGTGTCAAATACAAGGGTGCTTGACACTTGAATGTGAATTCTCCATTGATAGAAAACTTGAACCTTTCATTGTAAACATGTGGCTGATTCAGAGGGTATTGGAGCAATTACCGGTAAGCTTTGTAGCATGAGGGGGGTATGTCCTCCTGTTGATGTAATACAAGTCTAAAGTGAAAATGTAGAAAAAAGGAAAATTGTCTAAGAAAAATATCTCAATATGTTATTCATCATATCTAAATGTCAAATGGTCAACATAGTATGTATGAGGGTTTTGCATTAAGAGGAGCAAACCACAACTTTTAATTAAAGCTTTTCTCCCAAGGGAAGGAAACATTTACCTTTTGTCATGCTGATGTATTTGAATTGTATCTGTGCATGCAATGCAAGATTATTTACCACCTTCTTACCCAAGATGCATTGTCTGAAAACATTAAAACATTCCTACATGCCCAGCTGGGATAAGAGTTTCAAAACATTGCAAACACTCCAAGCATCAACTGACTTGACTTGAGGTATGGTATTATGATGCTGGTTTGCTGCAAGAGAGCTAGTTTGTCAGGACAGGCTACTTCGCTTGGCTTACTGGAACTCATCCAAAACTGCTGCCATTCTTAGAAAGTTGTATTGTAGGTGCTTGTGGGACCAACCAAGCTGGGCATCTGTTGGTGTTAGGCGTGGTATCTACTATCTCACTCTGCACTGAACCAGGTCATGCGTGCTTACTACACACTGCAAACTGAACCAGCCAACAGACACTGTCCAATTCCTTTCTTTCGATCATCCCGCAAGGTGCTCATGCATTAGCACATTCTGAATGGTATAATCTCAAAAATAAATACCCAGAATATTTTTCTTGTAGTAGAAAAGAAAACTTATCATTTTGTGTGCAGAATTAGTTAGATCCAAAGCATTTTTGAAAAGGGATTATTGGCAATGGTTAAGGATCACCTAGTGGCTACAATTTTTCAAATAATGTTACTACATAAATAGGTTTTACCTAAGCTTGACCAATATCAGTACAATCATTTTCAACATAAAAACTGAAGTGAAAACCTACTTTGTAAGCATATGGAATTTCAATTGTTAAATATATGATTGTGTTTTGTATATGTTTGTTGAATAGTTACCACTCAGTTAGTGACCCAGAAGATTATTCGGTGGCAAGGAAAACACTAAGAATGTTCCTTTTGTTACGATAATGGCTTGAGTTCTGAGGCTGCTCATTTGCTCGCTGATTGAATCATAAACGCTCAATTAACAGCCCAGAATGTTCTTCACTGATAACAAACTGAAGAAGGATGCTTTTTTTTAGAATTTCCTAATGTCATCATTCATTAATTGAATTCTGATCAACCCAGAATTTGAATCAGGAAGACAAAAATTAGGTCACAATAAAAATAGAAATTTCATATTGCCAAAAAATGGTGAGGTTCCTTCTTGTCTATGAACATTCGAAAATCTTTGTGCGAATTGTCAAGCAATATCAATGACCCATTTCTAGGAATTGAAAATCTTTTTTTTTATATCAATAATAAGATGTAATCTATGAATGTTTATCTTTGGTCGATATGCTCCTCTCACTACATTGATGTGTTAATGATAATATCACTAAACCTTAATTCCTGGATGTTAACTGTTATCATTATAAGGAGCCATTATGGAAGTATCGATACACGATAGTTGACTGAAGGGGGACTGACAGACAGACAGACAGTCTACATGGCTAGCTGCCTCTACCTACTGCGCTGTAGATACTTGACTAGCTACCTGCTTGCCTGGCCCTGCCTCCTTCTACTTGGAATTGCCATCAACATACACTGGAGTCAATGGGACGCTTATTAACCAATAAAACAAGTGCTAAGTATGCTCCCAGATATATTCAACATTTTATCTCAAGGATTTCTTACCTGTCAATCTGCATTCTTGTCGGTAAAAAACGTCTTCCTTGTAGAGTCAAACTAATAGTTGTGTGTCAAGTACAATGTATTGAAATAGGATTTTTCACTTTGGAGCATGAACTTGAATTTATTTGAACTGCCGGTAAATGAACTTGTATAAGTTGAAAACTAATTTGAAACATGGTGATGGTATTTCAACTACTTAGTATTGAAAATAACATCTTGTAATACTTTAGAATAACTACCCTATTTTTTCAGTTTTACTGGTTATTCTGAATTATTTTTTTCCCCCTGGTTTTCATCAAACAAATTTGAACTAAGTACATATGGAGGGTAGGGTCATTTTCTGATTAAAAGTTGGGACGGGGGACATCACAGTGCATCACATGCAGATATTTCTAGTTAAACTAAAACGTGTTTTGAAGCACTTTCTTACCACCACTTACAGACTTCACATATGAGCTCATTGTAGTTGTAAAATCTTAGAATGCTGCTTACATGCACTTTTATGTGGGCATTAAGTTTCCATGTACAATTTGTCAATTTCCTAAAAATTCAATTATCTAACTTTTGATAATTGTTAATTTGCCAAGTATCATGATTTTCAATGAAGCCAACATAACAAGATGGACCCAAAATTGGATAAGTATTTTTCATTGTTGACATTCTGTAAGAGTACAGAACGGTAATTAGCAGCCCCGTCTAAGGACGGGGCTGCTATCAGTTTTTGTGAAGTTTCCATCGCCGCCGCCGCCGCCGCCGCACTCGTACTACTAGCTATAACTTTTTTCCCCTAAGCTTTCCAGAACTCTTATTCATACCTTACTCCTCATACCTCGGGGGAACGATTTTGACACGTTCACTTTCAAGGTCAAAGGTCAAGGTCACGAGCTATGTATTCACACTAAGAATTCCTTGTAAACGCGATAACTTGAAAAGTTTTTGTGCTATGAAGCTCTAACTTGGTATATATCATCCTTGGAACAGTAAAAAAATTTGAAAAGGTTTTGGCTACAATCCGTCAAAGGTCAAGATCACAGCAAGGTCATGACGTAAGCATGTTTTAGCGAAAATGCTTTATTTTAACTATGAACACTTTTAATCAATACATGATTGTTATACTCAAAAAAAAGTGTTCAATGATTGTGTGACCTTGAAGGTCAAAGGTCAAGGTCATGAGATATGAGTTATTACAAAATGCACTAAATTGGGGTATAACTTTATCCCATTTAGCTTTTCAGAACTCATGAACATGTCTAAATGTTAATACTTCCAGGGAATCATTATGACATGTTCACTTTCAAGTTCAAAGGTCAAGGTCACGAGTTATAAAATCACCACAAAATTCTTTGTAAACACGGTAACTTGAAAAGTTTTTGTGCTATGAAGCTCTAACTTGGTATATATCATCCTTGGAAAAGTGAAAAAATTTGAAAAGGTTTCGGCTACAATCTGTCAAAGGTCAAGGTCACAGCAAGGTCATGACTTAAGCATGGTTTAGCGAAAATGCTTAATTTTAACTATGATCACTTTTAATCAATACATGATTGTTATACTCAAAAAAAAGTGTTCAATGATTGTGTGACCTTGAAGGTCAAAGGTCAAGGTCATGAGATATGAGTTATTGCAATTCCTTCTAAACACAATAACTTGAAAAGTTTTTGTGCTATGAAGTTTAGATTTTGTATATATTATCTCTTGAGAAGTTCAACATTTTCAAAAAGTTTTGGGTACTAACTGTCGAAGGTCAAGGTCACAGCAAGGTCAACATATATGGAGAAAATGGATTAATTGTATTTTTAACACTTTATTTCATTACAATAATGTTATACTCAATGAAATGTGTTCATTGATTGTGTGACCTTGAGTGTCAAAGGTCAAGGTCACGAGAAAATTCCCAATTTGGTGAGGCCTGTAAAAGGCGGAACAGGGTAAGGCGAAACCCAAAGTTCCGGGGCTGCTCTGCTTTTGCGGTATCCCGCAAACGCTAATCTAGTTTTAAAAGATACCAAACATATTTCAGTAGAGCAGTGTAAAGATATTTATTTAGTGCTATTGTGTATATATAGTGTCTGCACTTAGTTATGATACTAATCACATGGGATACACATTTCCTTGTAACAATTATGTTACACAGAACCGAGAAACATATCCTCTACCCACAACCATCAACTTGCTATGTATGCACCAAGATTGAAGAAGCTATATCAAAATGTTTTATTGCCTCAACCCAAAGATTTATTAGATCATAACACAATCAAAGATTGTAGATACATGGTTATTTTGGTATATGTGATATGAGCTGATAGATGCAGAGTATTATGATGTATGATTAGTGTATGAACAGTACAACGTGAGCTCTTTACTAGTGTCCTTCATGTTGCAGATCTAGTCATGTTTAAATTTAGAACTCTGATTGTGTTATGATGTTAAGCTTCACCTATAGCTTCAGGCTAAAATGGTTTGTCCAACTTAAGTTCTTTATGTGTTTGTGATTCCTTACCAGGAGATGAAACTAGTTTTGGTCTTGGACTGTCCGTTATCATGATCATACCATCTTAAATGTGTCTTGACTTAAAGTCATATACTAGCCAGTAGGCAAGCATCTCTTCCACTTGCGTTGGGGTAAAATCAACAACTGAACTATTGCTTGTTTCTAATCCCAACTTATAGAAAATCTGGTATTTAGATATCAATAGAAATGATCTACCTGTAAGTTGATATTCAGCTTAAGATGTCAATGGAAATGTTGTTAGTGGGAAACTCCTTGAAATCAAAGATCTAACACTAATCAGGCAAAAGGGACAGTTGGCATTATGGGATATTCATTGTTGTGCTATTAACTCCTCATCTATTAATTATTCATTAATGCAAACAGCCCTAAGCTAGACCATAATCTCAGTTTAGATTAATGATACATCTTGTGGGTGATGTGGATCTACCTGTAGTTTCTGACTTTATCTGCATGAACGACATGAAGCACCCGGCATCACAAAGTAACCTTATCTCACTATCTGTTCTTTAACTTTGAAAATAATACTGATTTTACACGCTGCATCGTATTACCACTGCACCAGTCAAGTAAAAATTATGAAACACAATTTGTCAATAGTTCTATAATTTGGCCTTGATTCAGATGTTACTGTATACAGAGAAAATTTATGTGTTTGGCTTCTATGAAATGTCATATGTTTAACTCGTAAAATATTTAAAATAAACTAACTATAGACAACAGTAATGACATACAACAGTTTTGTTTCAATGTGATCAGATTAGAAGTCAATTTGGTCAATTCTAAACAGATGTGACACTATACAATGGTAAAGAAATCTTGTTTTTAAGGACAGTATAGCCAAGCAAATTGGGCAAATTTCCCGAGGAACAACACTGCACATGTTTTAAATTATGAGTTGATATTTTCAATTGTGGAAAATCAATATCTGCATTGAGGTATTGATAATTGTACGATCTCTTAAAAATATCAATAAATTGATTTAGCAATATGTTGTGCCTCCCTGCCTTATGTTATATTTCTGCTGACTCTTTCAGTGGCCCTAGATGACCATGGCAGAGTCGGACCGGCGGCCAGGGAAACAACTGATCAAACAGACGGAGATCGAGGAGGTGGATGAAGGGGACGGGGAAGTCACCACTAATGGCAGTCCCAACTCGGACAAGTCAGACACAACCATCACACCAGGTAGTCATGATTCAAAGATACATGGGTGCAAAACTTGCTGCTTTTGTAGGCCTAATGAAAAACAGAAATATTTCACTAGTAAATAAGACCTTTAATAGTTGTGTAGGATTCATCCTATGTCCTGTACATCATATTTACTCAGTTTATTAAACATTTTGAAACCTATTGAAAATTACATTTGACTGCCTCTACTTCCTGTTTAGTAAATGTTTGACGCACTACTGATGAAAGTGTTTGATTAGAAAATATTGTCATCACCTACTTCCTGAGTTAGACTATGGTAAAGTAGACTTGTGCATGCGGCTTTGTTCTATTTGAACAGCATTATGATTAATTGATTTTGAACCATTTGCTATTTGCTTATTTTAGAATTGTGACATTCATTCTATTTGAAAGGTTTGTTCTCATAAATAATACTTGTTTTTTTTCCAGAATAATTATCCATTGTGTAATTCTATTGAATTTTCAAGGTTTGAAACATTTTAACATTGTCTCATTTTATAACCATTCAAACGCTTCGATCTTGTGTAACCTCATAGGTAAATATGAGACTGTGATCTGTTATTGCAACAGCACCAAGATGAATTTGAATGTTAAATGGGTTGCAGGACCTATTGGTAGATAATGTCTGTAGGTAGTGTATGTGATGTAAGTGGTTGTTAATGCACCTGCAGGCAATGAGACACCTGTGGCCCAGTCAGCTACGGGCTCACCCGACTCCGAGACAGCCGGAGAAGACTCACCAACACAAGATGGAGCCACCGTCACCGTAGTTAAAACAGAAAACATCCCAGTCAGAACCAATTCTCAGGTAGTTGCTTCTATCTTACATCCTTCATCATAAAATTAAGTTTTCCCCTCGATATATAGTTTGCTTGTTCCAAACATTGCTCACATATTTCCTCAATACAAACCCTCAATATTGCTGTAGACTTTCCTCCTGGAGTGATTTGTTGAGAGAGAAAATTTTGATGAAGTTATACCATTATACTATACGGAAGTTTGT
Organism: Steromphala cineraria; assembly: GCA_916613615.1. Lineage (NCBI taxonomy): Eukaryota > Metazoa > Mollusca > Gastropoda > Trochida > Trochidae > Steromphala > Steromphala cineraria. Next base: position 4,638,772 of record OU744729.1, read on the forward strand.
GATACTTTATCATGAATGGCTAGCCACTGAATTTAAGTATAAACATTTTGTAAGGCAAATGTTATCTCATGTCAATCAATTTCTATGCCTCAAGGAATGAGGAATATTTATAGATCTACAACTTCTTTATTCTTATTCTACATAGATACTAATGTCGTCAGGCAGTGATGGTCTGCTTTACAACATTAGTATCTATGTTGAAACGTGGCCTACATAAGAATAAAGAAGTTGTATATCCATATAATACTTGTCATTTCTTATTGCTTCATTTTCTAAAATGCCTCTCTAAGCCTTAGTGTAGATTGTCGATGATGTAGGCCCAATGTTCATACAGCAGAAGGTTTGAGTTGTTGATGTGTATGTCACAGAGCAAGATGAAGCTGCAGCGAGGGGAGGCACTGTGTGACGAGGACATGTCCCCACCCCCCGAGATCATCACCGTCACCTACTCAGATGTAGACACTGATGGGAAAGAAACAGTACCAGTACGTTTTTCTCCTCCTTTGTAGTCGTCTCCAACAGGCCCTTATAATGTTATATAATGTCTTGGTCTGTTGTTTCATGAAACTTTGTAAGTCAATTTGAAAATCAACTTGTAAGCACGGGATCTGAATAGTGAACACTGACCAGCTGCTGAATTTCTTACTTTACTGAAGTGCAAATTCCTAAGCTAATTGTATAGTAAGTATGACAAGCTCCTGCCATGTGATTATCAATTTCCACTGCTGCTGTCTCCATCGAAGCATGTTCACATTCAATGTAATAGGTCATTGGCACAAAATCAGTGAAATAAGAATTTGAGGCATGATAACTTGAGAATTTCTGTGCTATTGGACAATGGAGAATGAGATTCGAAAGGTTTCCCCTGACTTCAGTCAAAGATCAAAGACACAGAGAGTGAGCTAACTTAGGCTTATTCTACCGATTACTACTTTGAATCATAATATCATTGTGGTATAAATTTAAAAAAAACTTTGTTTGAGGGCTGCTCAGTTTAAGTGGTGTTCCTAAAATCTAATCTACAAAGAAGTTATTTCAGATATATTTTTCGGTAACAGATTTTTCAGCTGAAAGTCCATATCTGTCATTCTCAAGACAAACTTTCAAAATTTAATAACAATGAGGCAACACAACATTATCACGTTTCCATTTTATGAATAAGAGTATATATTATTTATAAACTGAAATATGTCTGTAGTTTTCTCATCTTTTAATGATAAGACCATTATGAAATGTGATAGGGTTCTGTGTATGAGCAGGGTAAGGCAAAACCCTTAGTCTGAGGGCTGCCCTGCTTTCCTGTTCCTGGAGAAAGCCAGGGATTTTGTCACTTGGCCATATACAGTATGCTTTGTGTTGACAATTATGAACCCTGACTTGTATCTCTTATATGTATATGTGTGTGTGCAGGTGAGGAGTAGTGGTCAGCGGCTGGAGAAGTGTGGATCTCAGAGCTCGGAGGCTGGCACCTCGTCCAGTCTCTCCAGAGGTATGTGTCATTATGGGTCATTGTCCTTTACTTACATCTATCTACATCCTGTCCCAGGGTACAAACGTAAAGCTAACTCCACTAATCTGTACCCTGGGCTCAGAAGCTAGATTCGATCGCGCGGCCTGACTTGGGATATAGCCAATCAAATCATTTTCTCGTCACCTTCTCGATAAAATTTCAGGGTACAGATTAGTTGAGTTAGTGTAATGTTCGTTCCCTGGGACAGGATGATCTATCTATATTACTTTTTGCATTTTCCTTGCGTAGTTATTAAACTTGGAAAAGGTGTCTCATTTTCAACTTATCAATATTCACATTTAACAGATTCATATTCTAATGAGTAATCATCACTTCATCAATAATGAATACAGGGTTTTACGGGACTCGACTTTCCTGAGTATTTGACGCAGAAAATGTCAGGAGGACCCATAAAAAATAATCATGTGATAATCTGTGACTCAGTATTATTCTGATACAAATATCTAATCTTTCATAGAAACCCCATTTTTCATGTCAAGATGTTAATAAAACATGAACCAATAACCATCCCATTATAGGCAATTTCTTTATCAACGTCTTTATCAAGTATGAAACTACTATAATGTTTTAAGGACTCCTGAAATAGGAAAAGGACTCCTAAAAATATATACTCTTGAGTCCCCAGGACTCTCAGTTTTCATTGACTGTGTTAAACCCTGTGAATACTTTCTAGAAATGAATTTTTCATGAGCTGATATAAAGAACAGTTATTGTTAAGCCATTACGCTAGTCTATTAAGTATTAACACATGTTTAGAAGAGAGACAGACCGATGATGTTAAAATGATCTGAGTGCAGACTGTGAAATGATTTCAATTTAGCTTGCTGGAATATATTTTAAAATATACTTTTAGAAATACTCACCAGCATCTTATCAATCATTGTCATTCCATCTGTGGTTTTTGTTTCATTTCTTTTAATCCTTAAATCTATTAGTGAAGGTTTTGTGTTTTATTTTCAGAGTCTAGTTTTGATACTCAGTACAAAGATTCGACTGGGATAGACCTGGAGGAGTTCATCAAGAAAACATTAAATAAATCGGTCAAAGATAGGAAAATGATAATGCAGTTAGCTAGAGATCTCAAGAAATTCATCAAGGAACCAAAGTAAGTATATTGATCAACTTGTCATTTTTCTTGATATACCCGTAATAATGATAGATCTTTTCCTTGTCCCAATCCCTTGATATGCAGTTATCGCATGCAAGCTAGATATACAAAGGATGTACAAAACTATACATACTTGTCAACCAGGATCGCAAGAAGTGCTCTTCAGGGTTAGACCAAGAAATTATTTTAGTTTTGTTGCTGTTTCCATTGAACCATGACTTAAAGAGTGACCCTTTATCAAAGTTCCTTGTCCAGAGCATGTCTTCTAAACTAGACATGCTATCTTTACCAAGCTGTACACAGTTATCTAACATGATCCCTAAACATGCCTTTTGAGTAAATCCTATGTATGAATTGTATTTTTGAAGTTCCATTGGGACTGCACTGAGAAAGAGACTCAAAAAAAGTTCTTTATCATATCTTCTTGACTATTCTGAAATCTACATCAAACTTGATACACAGATGAACTATAATCCTAAAACCTTTTGATGAATTTAGAGTTGTGTTTTCAATTGAAACATGACTTACAGTAGTGACGACAAGGAAGTTATTTTCTTGAATCGTAACCTCTGTACTACACATTGTAGATGGTTGCACAATCTAAATAAATTTAGATCAAAATGTTTACCCAGTGTTTTTCACCTTGTAAGAAGTTTGGGTATATGAGCTTTGCTCGCTTCTACGCTTGTTTTCATGGTCATTACAACCTTTACAAGTTATCATATGTTGATGTGTTTAAAATTACTGGATTAACCCATCTTATAAAGTATCTCGTTTATTTCAACATTCGCTAACCTCGACTTTACCACTTCTCGATTTTCGTTCAAAGATTTTTCAAAAAAATAAAAACTGGGCTTGATTTTTTTTAATTTGTCCAATAAACACCTTTAATTAGCCTTTCATTAAGACAGCGTAATTATCGGCTGTGAAAAACCCACCTACAGACTACACAATATTACGTGTTATTATTTGAACTGAAATACTGCCTAAATAATTGTTTAATTACCATTGATGTGGATATCTTTTTTACACCAAATGCTTAGTAGTGTTACATCGTAAAATGATTTCTCTGAGTGCAAAACATTTTCTGAAAATCGTTAATTATTGTTTTTTTTCCTGTGGTATTGTTATGATAGATTATAGATATAACGAGGCTAATTCTGCTTATGATGTCACAAAAAGGTTGTGTGACCATTGACGGGCAGTCATGCATTCACTGGTTTGTGGCCAGATAGGCCATGCGGTCCATCTAAAGTGGCAGTCAAAAATGGCTTTCATTACCAAACTGAACATATTTCAGCAGCGACGTATGACGCATTATACAATATTGTAATCAGACTTTAATATATATTTCAAAGAAAAAGTGAAGTATGTTTGTGGTTATGTGAACTTTTAACATTCCGGTATGTGGTTGGAGACATTAGAGGGGTAGTGGTACGTTTTTAGAGGGAAATATACTAATGGTAATATCAGGAAAATGAAATAAATGGTTCCAATTGAAAGACGATGTATTTAAACTGTAAGAAGCAGTAATAACAAATATATAATGTAAAGTTCAGCCATGCGATTTCTTTTCTTACACAAAATTAATTAAAGGTGTTCACACAAAAATGGCCGTTAATGGACTTTATTTGAATCTTTATGATTTATTCTCTGACTATGGATGACTGGTTTGTGTAATGATTTTTTTGACATTCTCTTTATGATACATTTAGCATTAACATACAATTATCATTGAAAAAATGTAAAACTTTCAATAACGTGCTCCTGCCCCTTTAATGTATAAGTGGCTAACTCTTGTTGTTCACATGCTTTTGCAAAATAAACATGTTCTTTTTTAATTTACCTTTGTCAATTGTTTTGGATTAAATAACCATATGGTGCATTAAATTCAGTCTGAAAATTCTATATTTTGAGTGGACAACAAAGGAATTGTCAATAAAGATTTGTTAGGAACATTGATTTTGACAGCTTGTATGTTTCAGAAATTGACTGATTTGATCTCCGACTGTAAACTCAAAATGATATTCAATATTGTCGTTAAGTTAATTCGACTTGGTTTACATTGCATGTCGTTACAGTTTGAACAATTTGCTTTTGTAATTAACTATTCGCCTGTTGTAAGTTTTGTCCATTGTCCTCTGCCACTTGCCATGTGTAATCATTTTAACTCCTCTAAGCTGTTTCACTTAGTATGTTTTTGTGGAGAAGTCCATTGCAAGAACGAGATCATTTGTTGATCTTTTGGTCCTTGTGCTCTCTCAAATATGGGATTATCTGAAAAGACTTTAGACATCTTGCTGTGTCTGAAATAATTAGAGGTTATAGCAATTTTCATATCATACCTCATATCAGCCCGAGGGCCGCATATGGGGTATGATATGAAAAGTGACATATTGTAAAAGAAAAATTATTGATAAAATGTTTTGAAATAGAAATGTATATAAACATGTATATAAAAACAATCGTGCTTATTTAAATTACTAGAATATTTAATCATTCGATGTTTTTTAAGAATATCTACATTTAAAAGCATTAAAAACATTGATTTTATGAAGAAAACGTACAAATCACTATTTATGCTGCCAATGAAGTTACATGTCAAGGGGAGATAACTCTATATATTGTATATTATTGATAGATATATGATAAGTAATAAAAATTGCTTTCAAATACATACTCAAGCTGGAAATAAACTGTGTGTACGACTGAAACTGGGGGCATTTTTTAATCAGTTCTGATTTGACTTAAATTCTTGATATCAGTGTTTTATTTGTATACAACATATGTTGCTATGTTGCTTACTGCCAGGAACGTGAGAATTGGGAACAGTGAAAACAATATCTTGTTAAAAAACTGAGAGACTGTAAGAATCTGGAGATATTAAAGATTCGGTCCTTGTGAATTACTGTCAGCATTTGGCCTACAGGTTGATGCTTATTTCAAACACTTACATCTTGATATGTGTAGCATAGTATCTTTGTTTTGACATGGAGAGCAGTTGAACAATCCCCCATCAACAGATATATATCTATCTTCCAGCATTGTAAAGACATCTATATGATGGCCACCATTATTGCTCACCTTATATTCTCATCTTTTGCAGACATCAGTTTCTACAGTTTGCTGAAATGTCGTCATATGATCGTATGCTGGTTCATCGAATTGCGGCATTTTTCGGCTTGGACCACAATGTTGACCAGAGTGGCAAAGCAGTTATAGTTAGCAAAACCAAAATCACACGCATGTAAGTACTCTTAGTTTGAACTCTCTTCAGATTCCCTCATCGCCTAAGCATTTGAGTTTAGTTTGGGAAAACTGATGATGAAAAATGTGTAATTTTGTTAAACAATTGACATAACAGAAATATGTTGAATGGAATATTTTGAATACTTGAATGGACAATTCAATAAATTGATAAGAAATCAAATGAAAATCAGTTCACAAACATCACATTGTCATAATGTAAGTTGAATTGTTTTGATGTTCCTCTTGCAGACCTGACTTCAGCTTTGAAGATCATGTACAGAAAGGGGGTGATCTCGCTACTAGGAAGAGAATATTACCTAGAAAAATACCAAGTTTAGAAGAAAAAGAGGTATGTTTTATGTGGCTTGTCAGTTGTAACCACTAACCAGAGAGCTCTTTGTAAAAATATAGTTGAAGTTTTATTTGAATCAGTTTGGTCAGACATCTGTATGTTTTATTAGAAGTTTATGTTGATTATTGTCAGGAATCAGTAGTGAACTGTGATTATCTTTTATCAAATCTTATGACGGCATGTTCTGTTTCACAGAGTAGAAGTTTAGAGAGGAACTTGTTTGGAAGCAACCGAGCCAAGTCTCTGGAGGAAAGACAGAAGAGCTACGAAGAGGCCAAAGCAAGAATATTCCAAAAAGGAGATGTAAGTCAACACTTTCTGCCAAAGCAAGGATGTCATTTCCTAGTTCTATCTGATGAAGCTGTACAAGTTCCCTATTTGTAATTTTTAAGTTCAACATTCATGGAAATTATAACATACAGTTCATTACAGACTTATTTTATTATCTTTTTGTATAAATACTTGCTCTGCTATTTTTCAGGGAACTCCTGATGATTTTCCATGTCCTACTCTAGTAAGGTAAGTCACATCCAATCCTTATCACTTGCTCTTTACAACATGCATTTATATTGATAACATAATCATATCTTAACTCATTAAACTATTACATAAGTTAAATCAATCTCTTTCCTAGAAAAACCTTTCTTTCTGGCACTAGCTTAGAGGCTGCCTTGTTGAGGTTGCTGTCACATTGTTTCTAGTAATAGTCGATCGGGTAAATCCAGCCTTGTGAGCAGTAAGGAAGACCTTGGATCTCGCCAGCCAAGCACGGACTCCAGTGGGTATGGGTCAAGTGAAAACACGGGTAAACATTCACGACTGAGCATCCAGAAGGCCCACAGCTACGGGGGGATGCCAGGACCTCATGGCATCAAGTACCAGGGATCTGCCAGCCTCAACAAAGCAGGTCAGCTTAGCTTCCGTCTACTCAATTGATTCATCTGACAATATCCCTCATTTTGTAGTCTATGTAAGATGTTGTAGAAATACTATTCCACAAAGGTCACCTTGATTAATAAGATTTAAATGCCATATGAAATATATAATTGAGAGGATGTCATGTTTTACATTTTCAGGGTTAACTTTCTCCATACTGAATATTTTTTATTGAAATGTGTCTAAATTTGATCATCTTTGTTAACTACAAAAGATTCTTAAACAATTTATCCTCTTACATTGAGGTACTAGGTTATGATATTGTGCTGCAGATTCAGTAAGCAGTGGAGCATCAGGGAGTTTTGACTGTGGTCCTGGCCGACCGTACCCTGTACCAACCTCACCACCGGGGAGTCACTCGGATCAGTCCCCGCTGTCTCGGAGCAGTTCTACTGGCCCGGTTCCCTCACCTCAAGCTCTCACCGCAGGTACTTGACTCACACAGGCTCTCTCTCCTCTTGCTTCATCAGTCGGGCAGCTACACTAGGCGCTGGCATACTCATCAGTCAAATTTCTAGTTTCAGGGTAGCGAAATCATTTCAACAGATCGGCATTGTGATTTTAACTGTTAATAAGCTTACATAACATTGGAGTATTCTAAAATGAAACAGGTGATCAGACATTATCATTTGATTTATGATTTTTCGATGTTGATTTAAAATTGAACAGACTAGAGCATAATCACTAGGGGTGGTCTCATATACCTCGTTAGATTGAACTGACATATATGGACCTTGGGTGTACACTCTCATTATTCAGAGAGGTCCACTTGATTCTACAGCATAAATGTTTCCAAACTTTTAAGAGAAATTAGGTTTCAAATTGGGCGTAGCTGTTATTCTGTTAAGTTTGTATTTTTTGATTGAAATTATATAACTTCAGTTAAACCAAATAAGGTGTCTAAGCTGTCAAAACTGTACCTTGACACATCAAGATTGTCTTCAACTGGCTAAGAGTTTCTTTGTCTTCATCTTTTTACTAACCCAAGTTTCAGTTCTCTGATTACAATCAAAACAAATCTATGGAGGGATAAAACAAAGTAAATTTATCTGAAAGGCAAGAGAGATAATTTCGGGCCCCAACTTGTGTTTTTCCTGTTTTGGTAGGTGGTGGTGCGGGCCAGAATTCTCAGTATGCCTTCCTGGTAGCAATGGAGCCCACGAACATCCCGCCTGGAAGTATGATAGTCAATCCACAAACATGTGGGTGGGATTTCTCTCTTAACACGCATGACTCCCATTTCTACTCTTTACCATATGCTTTCATTCTCTTTTGAGTTCTTGTAGATCACCACTGTCCAACTGTTTAATCTTTGTGGGTGTTTCTCCTGCCTCTGTTTGCTATGCCTCTGACTACAGATATACATGTACAATGTAACCTCTCACCTCCCTTGATGCAATCAATCGCTGTAGGCAGTAGTCATCATTGGTTCCTTCTTGTGTATCTATCTCGCACATCCCTCTTTGGTTTACAATTAGCTTCAGGTATTGGGTTTATAAGCGCTGTGAAACTTTTCTCCTTTATTGTAGAGTGAAACTTGTGTCAATATGTATCATAGCACCGTTGCATTATATTTATCCTTGGTTATTTGCACATGGTACATTTTCATAATGAAACCTTGATAAGATTATGTATTTATTATAAGGTCTGTTCACAAAATTATTCAACAAATTAATTCCCTGTTATTGCAGAATGTATCTCATCATCTGCAGTTCAATAAGTACTTGTATTAAGTATTTGAGTGTCGTTAACTTAAGATATTGAGTATTTATGTGTATGAATTACAATCTTGCATCTTGTTTCTTTTCAATGGAATTTGACAGCAGTCTTACAATCATTGTGAAAAAGCAATTTGTCTTCTAAGCGATGGAGAAATCAAGCCAAGGACAAGAATTTAACTTAAGCAAGGAGGGAATCTGGAGTTTGTTGCTCCATTATCTAGTTTTTGTCTTGCATGGACACTTTGTGCACATACTCAATGATATAGAAAACCTATTCAGATTCATTATTTATAAGCGGTTAAAAACTTTATCCCTGTTATGATTAATCATGAATTGTCGAATAAAGGATTAATGAAGAAAATTATGTCTATGTCTATGGATTTCATTATTACATGTACACCTTTGTGTCCCTTCAATATTGTCAAGCACTTAATCACATTTTATTATCTTATGCATTTTGTTTGAGCGTTTGGAAGTAGCTTCATGCTTTGAAAGTGCTCACCAATAGATACTTGCAGTTAACCTTGCTCCAAAATGCTATAACAAGCAATCTCCACAATAACTGAGTCAAACTGAACATTGTTTTTTTGTTTTATTTTTGTGTCGAGCATGCAAATATAATCGTGTGTGCAATTATAGGTGACCATATTTGCAGTCAGGTTTGTTTTAATCATGGACATGCTAAGTTTTCATACTGCATGATTTTGGAATTTTTTCCAAAGGGAGGTAATCCATCAAAACTTGATAATCAATGTGCCCAAAGTGTGTGGTTTTCTGCAAGCATGAGACCAGAGCTGGAAGAAGTCGGATAGTCTGAAAGAGAGACTTATTGTTTGTATATTTTGTATTTTCAGTACAACCGCACATGAATCCCGACGGGTCAATATATCGCTACGATCCTGCACAGCCGCCTCCCTGGCTTCTTAACGCTGGATTATCTGTTCATCAATCAGCATCCTCATCATCATCATTCCCTAATCTACAAGCACAATACTCTAGTGTAAGTATACGTCCGATGTCGAGAAGTATCAGTTTCTCTGTGTTAATGTTCCTGGTAACTTTTTGTGTCATGAATAGTGTAAGAATGTCAACATTGAATGATTAAATCATGGTCTATCATAAAACATCTCAGGTTAATTTGAAACTTTAAACTATCTTGATTCATGGTCAGTAAATCATTTAAACAAATGATAACTTAACTATCATTCACATCTATTTTGGGTTTATGAGGATGTCTAGGTTTCTTGATAAAATTTGAGGAAGTTAATGCCCGAACTTAATGTGAAAGTATAAAAATTATCAGAATTTGAGATACAAAAAATTTAAAGCCTTTATTATGCTATTTCATCTCTATGCAACATCTCAAATACTATATCTGAAACGCCTATATTCAACATTTGCTTTCAATATTAAGGATTAAATGAAAATACTACTTCAATGTATTATCTTGGTAATGTCATAATGATGATACTATTGTAAAAATTAAAATATTCTAAACTTCAAAGTATAGATTATCATAGTTGTGTGATATGTATGTTTTCAGGAATTAGATGTAGCTAGTCGGTTATCCAACTTCTCCATATCGCCCCAAGCAGACATAATGGACGCCCAGCAACAACAGCAGCAGACGGCAGGTGGCGCTGTTGCCCAGTCCCAGGGTTCTCACATCATGATGAGCTCCCAGCAGCCATACCCAGCTCAGCAACCCTACATACAGGTCAGTCCATGCATCTCACTGCTAATGGCTGCCAACAACAGTAACACTTGCTTATCAGCACTGCTGCAGTGACAACAATAAGTGCAGCCTGTTAAATATGCTTGAAAAGAGTTGTTCTTATAGGCCAGTAGAAATCTGCCCAAAATTAAGTGAACCCGGACATTTTCGATAACAGACAAATAACTTGAAAAAATTAAAGAATACATGTCCCTTGCCTTCAGAAAAAAACCCAACCAAAATCAACCTCCGGCAGAAAAAGTTATGGCCATTTGAAAATGTACCTGAAAGTTGTGGTGAAGCCTCTTCATATAAGATCAGTTGTATGACTAATATCGTCGGAGTTATCTCCCTTCCTAGCAACAGCCAAAATGGCCGTCAGTGTTGTTGACAACAGAAGTTTGTAAGCGGTAAATTATGAAGTTTGATGTAAAAACCTTGGGTATTTTGTACAGAAATATATTTTGTCATTCAGACAAAAACATTTGTCTATGAAATATAACTTAAAATGATCCGGTTTTTAATGTTGTAGATATCTAAATGTTAGCATTGTAATCTCATAACTTGGACTTCAAATATGCGTCTTCTTTGAGATAATGATGTTGACTAGTAAAGTAATTGATATGTCTTCTGTTCAAGGAGATGAATTACATTCAATATGATGTGAAATAATGTGAAAATAAATTGAAGACCTAAAGTAAAACACCTCTGAAGAGCTAAGCATGCATATCCTACTGATACTACTTTCTCGCTGACTTATTTTTTTAAAGAAAGCCTCTGCTGATCATTATGTGTCCATGGATATTTTATAGTTAATATAATCTAAAATGTACACATTCAGAATTATCTTTTCAATGCAAATATAGTTTTCATACCAGACAAAAGGATTTTTATCATTTATTTAGATTTTTGTGCTTTAGGTCGATTTAAAAAAAATAATTTTAAGAAATGCTTAGTGGTAATAAGTTTTATCTCCTTTGAAAAAAACTCAAAATGTTAATCTTATGATTTGAGAATTCAAAAATGAATAACACCAGAAAAAATTAATTCTTAGGTGTTATATTTTCAAAATCTTTGATAGTCACTAATTGCTTTTTAAAGACAAAAATATCAAGCGTCTACGCCATTGTTCTATATTCCATGTGTAATATAGTACTTTAGGTTATCTTACTATGTCATAAGTCTTGAATAGTTCACAGAATTAATTAATGCTGAAAATGAGTTTAGATATTAGATAAATCTGGCTTTAAAAAATTCTTTACATAAAAAATACATAAATTGATTACTTTTTCAAATATCATTATTTTTCAAATTAGTGCCTTGTACAGAAACATGTTAATGTTTTCCGACCAAACATACTAGAAAACTCTTTAATATTGTATGTGCATGTGGAGCACTTTGATGTCTCCTGCTCAAATGTTTAATCCATAATTTAACCAAACCTCATCACCTCAGCATTATTTGCCAGTTATAAGCCTCAGACTATCCGCAAAGGTAAATATTAAAGAAATACATGATAAAAAAAAGTAGCCCACGGAGTAAAGGGGACCACTCTATCTTTAGGTCTATCCACATTCTAAGTCTTATTAAATTATATTGAATACTTTTGAATTAAGGCTGGAAAAGGGACCCCCACCCATATGTACTAAGTTCAAATAGTTTCCATGGAAACCTGAAAAACAAGGAAAAGAACAATCAAAGTAACAAAAGGCACGACAAAATATTTAACATCATACTACAGGTAAGTTTAGTGAAATGATACACATAGATGTGATGCATAGTGGACCAGTCCAGTACCAGTCAATTAATACAACTTGTGGAGGAAACAGGCAGCCATATGCCATGGAATGTGTAATTACAACCCCTTATAATACTTTATTCTTAAATGATTCAAACTCAGTACAAGCCTTAGAACACCAATCAGGACAGTTGTGTTGGTGATCAACGGCTTGGGAAAATATAAATCACACTTCATGTTATTTATTTGCAAAATCAAGAGCCTTCATCCTGTTTTCATGAAAAATATTTGGTAAGTTATCTACAAGACGCTTAGAGATCACAACTGGTTCATCTTAAGAGTAGATCTCTAGATTATCAGGGGCAATGAATTTAAATACTGATGAAAAGTCTCAGGGATGAAATGTAGATTGTTGGAAAATGGAGCCCTGAATGACTGAGGACATAATAAAATGATGGATGGCAGTGTGGATAATAAATCCTCCTCCTCGAAACCCCTTTTTATTTGAAACCAGCCTTTTAGTCACCCAAATCTGTGTTTCACAGGATATATCACTAGTTTGAGGTCAGTAGGTTTTGAGCAATGCCCTATCATTTACGTCATATTAATCATGACACCACAATGCTAGAGCATCGTGAACACAATGATATAACAAAGCTATGACATCACAGCAATGGCAGTCTAATGACAGTGCAGTATTCAGATTATTGATGTTTTTCATGGAATGCACTGAAATGATAAGTGATAAATATAATGTCTCCTTTGTTTTGTTTGATAACGATGAGTTTCCAAAGAGTTTGAAGAGTGGTTAAAATTTTGTGGATATAAGTTACATATTCAATAATATACAATTAAAAATAAAATTGCCTAAGGTTCCAAAAGTAATTCATTTCTAGAATATGCTAGGAGTTGACAACTTCTTGCAACGCTTTCTAGTAATATTTTTTTAAATTCACTTTTTCCAGGAATATGTTTAATGATCTTGACTGGATTTTCCATCATGAAAAATAAGACAATCCATAGTCATTAGATTAACATTAACTGAATATGTAAGTCAAATGAAGTTTTATTCACCATACAAATATTAAATTCCGCTGCAAAAAGCATGACTTTAATAAAGATTACAATTTCCCTAATACATTTCTAAAGTTTTACAAATTTCCCCATTAAAGAACATTTTTAATATATACTGATTTATGATCTAAAGAGAATGTCAACCAAGTGTCTTCTGATATCAAAAATATCAACACAGGTTCATAAAAGTAACAAAATTTTTTACATTTATCAACGAGTGTTGATATATTTGATATCAGAAGACACGAGGGTGAGATTCTATTTATCATCCAAAATCATTTTTCATCACATTAGCATGAAAAATGTACATCTTTGGCCACTGCATAGCCGTATAACTCCCAAAACAGTGATGTCTTAGCATTGTGACGTCATCGTGTTTATGAGGTCATAACATTCAGACCTCGTTATGTTTTTGACATCATAGCATTGTTAAAAGTCTACTTTCAAAACGATATCTCGTAGGAGATATCGCTTGATCTTCGCAAGCAATATCTCGTGTGGAACACAGTACATGATACTAAATTACTTTATTATATACTCATGTAATCTTAGGATAGTAATACAAGGGTGCAATACGGAATGCGTCTTCAAATTCTGTATTGCACTCCAGAATCCTGCCGGTTCTACTTTTTTTTAAGCTTCGGCAATTCTTCGAACTCGTTGTTCCTCCGCGTCCATGACATCTACTCGTTCAATACAAACGACCCAAATGCACACGTATGACATTCTGTATATGTATTCACTAAAAAGTGCATTTTGCAGCAAATATTCAATCTTTGAAAATATTCCATTTCCCCCAATTTTTATGTTTTATCACCCCAAAACAAACATGAAGTTCAGTCATGATTATAAATGACATGAAATGAATGAAATCTTCCATGATCTTTTGTTCAGCTCACTACAAAATTGTATTTTGCAGCACAGAGTAATTTTACAAAATTATTCCAATTTTCTTTCATTTTCTTTACTTTTTTACCCCAGAACAGGCATGGTGTTCAACATGCAGCAATAATGGATTAAAAAGTTATATTATAATACATGATCTATCATTTTCATCAGTAGCCCTTTGTTTTGTGTAACAGATACTCATTTTAAAAAATAATTCCAATTTTCTTTCATTTTCGAAGGGTTTTTACCCCAAAACAGACATGACGTTCGACCTGCCGTATCAAATGATTATGGGATCATTTAACGTTGCATGGTCTATCATTCAAGTAAATTAAAAAGTCTTTACTTCAAGAAAAAAATTATTTTTAAAAATATTTCCAATTTTCTTTCAGTTTTTTAGGTTTTTGACCCAAAAATGCATTTTGCCAATGGTTGATTTTGGTTGGGTTTTTCATGGTTCATCAGCATGGTTATAAGGACCACTTAAAAACAAAATTTGTCTGTTATCAAAAATGTCCGGGTTTTTCATGATTTCTACTGGACTATTACAGAGATTTTAATGGTTAAACCTGGGAAAAAGTGCATTGTATGAAATAAGCTTGAAAATGGTCACATTTTGTTGAATTTAATAGTTAAACCTTGGAAAAAGCTCTAAAAATTACCAGCCCGGACCATAAGTTGCCAGGTTTCAGACTATATTTCAGGTGTAACTACTCTAACATAAGAGACCATGGATTTTGTAGCTCATCATGCTGATAAATCATATGTTTTGATGGATAAAACAATCATGAATGCAGATTATTGTGAAGAATTGAAAATAAGCCATGGGCCTGTATTTTAAGTACTGAGCCTTATTAGTGTTTGTTTAGACTATTAGTGGCATTTGGGTAAAACATTTTAGTGTGAAGAAGAAACAACACTGTTGTGAGTTTAAAATGACTGATGATAATGAAAAATTGGTTAAGGAATTGTGACTAACACTAAATACATGAGCATAACTCCAAAGATATTGGATAGGCCCTTGCAAAAAACTGTGGATGTTTGCAGATGGGGCAATGCATACTTCCTTTGTTAGATTCAGCACGCTACCCATTGTTTTGATGCAACTTCATAAATATTATTACTGTAACTTATTAGATAGTAATTTATATTGATTTTTAAAAACTTTGTGAATATTGACTCGTTGTTGTGAACATTGAGTGTTTTAGTAACAAAGATGATAGCTAATACTTGGACGTTTGTTGACAGCAAACTTATTACCCTGCTGGGCCACAGGGAGTGACTGGTCAGCCAGTGCGTTACACGTATCAAATGCCGTATCAAGTACAGAGTCAGGGGTCAGTGGAGGGAGCCCAGCCCCAGCAACATTCTGGCAGTGTGCCTCATATAGGACAGTACTCCCAGCCCTGTATGCAGGGTTACCCTGCCACAAACTATCCTAACGTTGTGCTACAGCCTAGTGCTTCTCAGAGTGCCGACATGACCGGCTCTAGTAATGTGTCACAGACTGGCCTCTACACCGGCCCCCACCAAGACAGTAGTGTGCCCACGTACTCTATACAATACAGCCATTATAGCCAGCAACAACAGCAGCAGCAGCAACAGCAGAGTAATTACGGGCAGCAGGCCCAGTCCCCTGTGTTCTATAGTGTATCTTCTAACAACCCTCAGCTAGGCTACAGTTTTGCTGGGCCAACAGGCTCGGCGATCAGGCCCACTACACCACCTAGTCAAGGAAACAACGTACACAACCCTAGCATAGCAATAAACATGGCCCAACCTGTGAACTTTCAGCAACAAGGGAGTGGTTCTGGCGGGGGTCCCACCACCCCGACCTACCCCATGTACACCCAGCTACACCAGCAGGCAGCAGCGGCCATCAGGCCTGTCAACCAGGTAGTGCAAATCCCTGGTGTCCAGCCTCATGCCTCCCAGGGCCCCTCACCACAACAGTTCTCCATCATCAGACCAAGTATGCAAGTAGGCATCCCAACCGGGGGCCTCCCACCTCAAGCAGGCTCCGTCGGGCAGCATGCTATGGGGGGCTTCAAGGGCTATTCTATTAACACTTGCTTTCAAAAGCAGAATATGGGAGGAGATGGGAAGGACATGGGCCCTTCTCCTACAGTGTTGTCTACTAACATGGGGCAATATGCTGGTCACATGGCCACTTCTGCTCCCGCAGTCAGAGGACAACAAATACAAACAGGTAGGACAGAAGATCCTTGCAGTTTTAAGAATCACTTCTTTTATTTTAATGATTGTGTAATTGAATATGATTTGATTGCTTATGCTTCAAGTTTGGATTGTTATGATATATTTCATTTACAGTTTGAACTAATTTGGTTCTTCCATTTATGTTTTTTTTTTTCAGGAGAACCTTTTGTGTGTAAAAGTTGAGATCTTTCTGAAATGTTTTGCATTCAGTCATTATATACCATGTTACAGGCCTGTTTTTTATAAGTTGTCAAAGTAATCAAGATAATTGCTGAGAAAAGAAAATGTTTTAGAAATATTACATGAGTGTATACTTATGTCAATATTTGGGTTATTATGATACAAATATTTGAATTGCAATTGTACATTTTCGGTTTAGATAGAGTTTTAAACCAAAGGCATATTATTACTTGCTGCTAAATTCCACTATTCTACATCCAAACTTTTAGTTATTTATATCTTGTGTAATGTAGTAGTGAATGTTGTTGTGTTTGCCAGGTGACATGAGGTTGCTAGGCACATCGTACCGACCTCAGCTACAGCCTTTACATTTCGGTCCAAGAGCCTCAACCCAGCAGCCCCCTACTCCCCAACAAACTAACAAACCAAGGTGAGAGAATGAGCATTACTCTTCATGAGCAAAATACTCTGGATCATATTCAAAGTTGGTATTAAAAACCTTGGTGTTATAAAGAGTTCTAAGTTGGTAAAAAAAATTCCTAGGCATTAGTATTTCAAGCTGATCTCAAACTATTTGGTCCATTTAGGGTTGTACCTCTATACATATTTATTCAAATGATTCACACAAAAATATTTTAAACCATTGCTCGGAGATAAATATTCACGGACATGATAGCATATACAATATCTGTGTGTTAATATTTTTGCCCTTTATTGTAAAATTGTTGATCTCCTCAAAACTTTTGAAAGATAAGCCTGTTGTGGTAGGTTTACAACATGAATATATATCATGTCATATGACTGTTATAATTGAATCTTGTTTGTGTTTCCAACAGAGAGTGACTTTGTACCGGTGAGTAGGAAGTGCTCACACATCAACTTGAGATCTGATAGAGCAATGTCGTCGTTATCGTTGTTGTCACAGGGTGCCTATCACTAGTTCCACTTCAATCCACTGTCTGCACATCCGGCCGCCAACATACGCATCAGTCAGCATCAACCCACATCAGTCGTCGTCACCACCGCCGTCGTCGTCGAGAAACAACACCAAATCTACCATATCAATGTGTTTAACAATGTCATGATCTAGCACAAGAGTTGCTATTCAGCGAAATGCCACCTGAAATTGACTTGAGAGCCGTGTGAATAAGTCTACGTTGGATTGTGCAGGATCTGGTGGTCAAGGGTGTTCTGAAGGTCAACATGTACGAGACGTGACATCAGATCGAATTATTGGATGATGTACAAAAGTTACTGCTATTTTTATAGGAATTTTTAATTGTTTTATCCCAAAATCAACAGATACAAGGAATTTTCTGACAACTTATTGAAGCCGTATGAAGCCATTGTGTTTAGCTTTCGTATTTCAAGTACTAATCAGTTGTGTGTGTGTCTGGCTCGTGGATTACATGGATTGCATTGTAATAACACATGATAGCAGAGGTGAAGACAGGAGACCGACGAGACCCATCGTCTGTCTGTCCGTCTGTCCGTGATACCCAAAAGTTACAGCTTGCTGTACCTGCACATGTGTTTAGTGTGCATCGTAGAAGTGAAGCCCTGGTACACTTGTTTATGACATAATATATTAATATAGCACTAAGTCATTCCTGTAGTCTGTTGTAAACATTTCCCAGTGAAACTTGCACCAACATACATATGCACCAATAATTAATATTGTAGTTGAAAAGCAACTTCAAGGAAGAGGACTGTGTAAGATAAGATGATCAGGTGAAATATTTTAGATTTGATACTCACGTTGAGTTCTGATGTAATTCAAAGTATTCATTTGTTTTGAATGAAATATGAACCGTTTTAATGAAATGTTTCAAATTCATTTTATCTATGATCTTTTAGTTGAAATGGTTTAAGTTTGGCGCAGAGTATTCCTCACTTTGATGGATGTTTAACCATTTACCTACTAGAGCAGTAATATTATCAGAAAACAAGTGGGGTTCATCCATTTGGAATGTTTGCATCTTATTAGTTCAGTGAGTAAAGGGTTAAGAGATTGACTCTGCACATCGTGTTGTGTTTTATGTGTACCTGTAAAAGTTATTGACAAAGACCGTTGTTTGTTTTGTTGTAAGCAGCGAGCACCCTGTTGTGGAATACACTGACCGTAGTCTATGATGTGTTCTATGCACTCATAGCTAGTTGACACATATTTCTCTAATTTGTTAACGTATTGCTGAAGACTCATCTGTATCAGAACATCTTACACAGTCCTGTTAATTTGTATTGTGTACCTCAATCTGGGGCTAGTTCTTAGTTCTGGAGTTCATTCCTCACTTACCAAATACCCACAACCAGCAAACTGTCCAAGTTTGGGCCAAATGTTACTATTTCATTATTCATTAACATCTGTTTTGATAAAGCATGAATGAGCTGAAATAACCATTTTTAAATTCTAGACCCTGAAGCCTTTTAGGAATCCAACAACAGATTGAGAAGGAAATCAGACTGCTGGTCAAGGGAGACAACTGTGACATTAAGCTTTCCGTTAATCTTATGAACTAGTCTTGATGGTACATCGCATGTGTTCCTTTATTTGTTTTAACAATTATTTATTATTCTTGTTCCGTCAGTCAGCTGTGGAAACCTGAGTTAGATGTAGTCTGTTTGATGCTTTGATCTCTCTACTTACCTGCACTCTTAATTCTGAAGTTAGTAACTACCTTGGTGCAATATTTTCTAGCAATGTTTCTACCATTTACACTTTTGTTCCTCGCTGTCATTGTTACAATGAAATGTCACACTGCTGATCAGTCAAAAAAGAACTTGATATGGACATTTTAGGTTAAAATCTTGTTTTGTTTCTATATTTTATCTCTTCCAAAATACACACAAAGTTGTCAAACAAACACAGAGATTATTTTGTGTGTAAGAGGTTGATCTTTCTTTTAAATATTATTTTATGATCATAGTTGATGAAGGAAATCTGTGGTGCTTGTCACCATATGAAAAAAGGTGCGTACAAATTGTAGAAGATCCATTGTTTTGAGGCAGGATATCTGCTTATTCACCTGTTAATAAAGACAAACAGATTGTTTTATTAAAATATTTTATCACCATTTGCATCATTGCAATATCAGCAATATTTTACATTTACAAAGTTTAGAAAGCATTAGGGCAACAGATGCTGAAAATTATGTGGGTTTCATGATTCACATGATTCAAATTTTAGTATTTAAGTCTGTTTTGAGTTAAATACCTATTTTTCGATTGCTTTTCTTCTATTTCCGAACTGAAACACAGGGACTTATATTGCTGATATTGGGATGCTGTTATGACATGTGATAAAGATATATATTTGTTGAGACTGTTATTATATGGAAGTCATTTGTTACCTGTGACATATTTTAAACCAATTAGAATGTTTTCAAGTGAAGGGGAGTCAGTCATGTCTATAGCTGAGAAAGAAATAGCAAGAGAAATGTATTTGAACTAGACATGTTGATTATCATACGTCAGTAATTGTTTTACTAAAGATCTGATGTTAGACAAAAAGCTATGTTAATTTTGATCTGTTGATTTTTCAATTTTCAAAGTGAAGGATCTCTCAAATATGTATCTCAAAATACTGAATCAAGAGACCTATCCCCACATTTGCCAAATCTTGTAATTCAAGATTGGAGTAAACACCCATCTTAGTGCATGCAAGTCTGTTACAAATTGGTAAGTTTATCCAGCTGTGTATCCAAAGAATATTTATCTTGTCATTTTGATAAATTGAGCTAACATGAAAATTAAGTGAAGTTAAAAATGAAAACTTGCACTTCTTCATTGAATTTTAACTCCATAAGTGGACTATCCACCAGAATTTGTGATATCTGATGAGAGCAGTGATTCCTTGCATAACAATTGACTAGTCCAATTCAATAGGAACTAATGTTAACAATACAGATCCTTCAAGGAACCAACCGCCTGTCACAATGTTCTCATGTAGAGAGATACTTTATAAGCAACAGATACTACCTGCTGCCATGTATGTCCTAGTTATGAACAACTGTTATCAGATATAGGCATGAGAGTGAAATCACTTCTGTCATAGATGCAATCATTTTAATGTGATTGTCAACATTGATAAAGCTATTATCAGAAAAATGTGTTGATATGTAGCTCTAATACGTTCCTTGGGTGTGAACTTGACGGTCGCTAGCAGTGTATCCAAGAATGGGAATGAGTAAGACAAACTATAAGAAGGAATTAATCTTTAACGAGGGGGAAAAAAAGAGAACAGTAACATATTTACCACAAACTTTACTTCTGTAGAATGGAGAAGTATGCTTCAGTACCAAAAGATTGATCTTTAGTATGATACGATGTGTCTAAAGAGTATGACTTCTATAGAACTGGGACCTCTCTTTTCTCTCTGAAATGTCTAGAAATCAGATTCGTTGAAGGGAAGGGAAGGGAATGAAAGTCAAGTCAATAACACACCCAAGCGTGCTGTATTATTGCGTGAGATCTCATGTACAGATAGTCTCCCTGTCCTTCCTCTGTACATAGAAACTAATCTCCTCCTCCTCCTCCTCCTCCTCCTCCTCTCTGCATCCTCCCTTCAACCTGTGTGATGATTGCCAGTGGTCCATTACTTGTGTCCTATCGTCAGTGACAACCTCCATACTTTTGATATGTTTTCTTATCCTAGCATTGTGTGACTGCATTGTGATGTATCTATATCCTGAATCAGGAGCCTCTTCTCACTCACCAGGGAGTCCAGCAACAGCACCAGAATAACTTGGACATCACTGTTATGGCTCCAACACATCAGCTTTTCCCTTCCTCATGACAATTTTTGTTTTACCAGTGACCAATCCGGATTATTCCTTTGTTTTTGAGTTGTGATTCCTGCAGATTGGCCACTCAGAATGTTAAGTAGATAGTTCAAAAGGTTAATTTTTCATCTTTAGATATTCAAATTGATAGGTTCATTTAATGTGCAGGTCCTGAACCAGAAACAGTGGGTACTTGAAGGTTGCACACAGCTTCGTCTTGAAGGAAGCATTCTGTCTGTAGTGTAGTGTGAGTTTTACTTTGTTCCTTTACTGTTACCGGTGGTTTTAGAACTGTTTCTTATATTCACCTATGCATAGACACGATGTTGTGATGGTACCACATCTCTGCCATCGCTGAGAGAAGTTTGGGTTGTCATGATGCTTCAGTGGAGTTGTGGAGGTTCCTGGGCTGTGTTGATGGGAGGTTGTGGTGTAGACTAATGCGAGGGTTCAGATGGCTCCACTACACTGCTCTTCACTTGTTGGCTGTTGTAAGACTGGTAGCTTGTGTCATACATTAAGTAGACAATCAGTGTCTCCACACATAAATATAAGGTGTATATTTATATATATATATACATGTGCCAAAATGAAAAAGTGCTATATATTTCTTAGCTTTTGTAACTGCTTTTCTGATAGTAGGAATGGGTGGAGCTGAGTATGTGTTGTGTGTATGTGGATATGGTTGCCCTTGGCAGAAGGTGCCAATAGTGTCTCTGTTTTAAAGTTGAAGGTCATATGAGAGAGCATTTCCCATCAATGAAGTTAAATTCTTCAGTGAATAGTGTGACCATTGGCAATATGGTGTAGTAGTAAGAACGAATGGTCAGGTTGGACCAGCAGTTTCAGAAGAACAGAAGACAGGACAATCTGTCACATCAGTGTTGTCAAGTAGGTAGTGGTAATCATCATGAAGCTGTGTGCAATCCTTCCACTAGAGGCCCAGTCCCAGATATGTTCAGGGCACCATGCTCTTCTTGGGCACCACTGAGAAAGTAGCTTGGGGCACGATGTGCTCCGTGCCCTGGTGAGTGAATAAGAGGGACAGCCTGGTCCAGCTATTCAACAGTTGAGTCTGGGTTATCTATTTCATGTTGTATTGCGTTGACTCAGTATTGTCAGCCCACTCTCCAACTCCCATGCTCTAGTAAAATTTATTTGCCTGTTTACATGTGTTTGTCTTCATTTGTTTCTGACGAAGATCATATATTTAAGTACCCTGTGAAGGGGCATATATAGTCCTTTTCAATACACAAAAGATTAGATCAGACCTTGCTGACATTTTATTCAGAATTTAGATTACTTGATAGTGCATACCATCATGTATGGTCTTAAGGCTGTAAATATGCCATACGCATTTATATCATATCCTATGGCAGACAAAACGATTACTGTTTTCATCTTGTAAAAATGGCAATCATGGACACCAAAGTTGATTCAACCAGTGAACCAAAACTTGCTAAATGTTTATAATTGGAACGGTTTCAATTTAATGAAGCTGTCATGGTTTTTGTCACTTCCTGGTAAGTGTTTAGTTATGAAGAGAACACAGCAAACGTTTCGCTATGATAGCTTGTGTCTTGTTACGACCTTTCTCCGATTTCGTCATCAATCTGATCTCTCAGGTTTTTAGCTCATCTGGCCTGTAAGGCCCGATGGGCTTATGGCATGGCATGGTGTCCGGCGTCCGTCCGTCCATCCGTCCGTCCATCCGTCCATCCGTCCATCCGTAAACTTTGTGGAATTTCGACTTCTTCTCCAGAACCATAAGGCCTAGTAAGCTGAAACTTTGTGTACAGACTCCTTGGCTAGTGAAGATTACAAATTGTAGCTTTGGTAGCCCTGTGACCCCTAATAAGGGCCACAGGGGCCACGCCCTAAAAACCTATTTTCATCTTCTTCTCCAGAACCATACGGCCTAGAAAGTTGAACCTTTGTGTACAGACTCCTTGGCTAGTGAGGATTACAAATTGTAGCTAAGGTGGCCCTGTGACCCATAATAAGGGCCACAGGGGCCACGCCCTAAAAACCTATTTTCATCTTCTTCTCCAGAACCATAAGGCCTAGAAAGCTGAAACATTCTGTACAGACTCCTTGGCTAGTGAGTATTATAAATTGTAGCTTTGGTGGCCCTGTGACCCCTAATAAGGGCCACAGGGGCCACGCCCTAAAAACCTATTTTCATCTTCTTCTCCAGAACCATAAGGCCTAGAAAGCTGAAACATTCTGTACAGACTCCTTGGCTAGTGAGGATTACAAATTGTAGCTTTGGTGGCCCTGTGACCCCTAATAAGGGCCACAGGGGCCACGCCCTAAAAACCTATTTTCATCTTCTTCTCCAGAACCATAAGGCCTAGAAAGCTGAAACATTCTGTACAGACTCCTTGGCTAGTGAGGATTACAAATTGTAGATTTGGTAGCCCTGTGACCCCTAATAAGGGCCACAGGGGCCACGCTCTAAAAGCCTATTTTCATCTTCTTCTCCAGAACCATAAGGCCTAGAAAGTTGAAACTTTGTGTATTGCCTCTTTGAAGAGTGAGGATTTTAAATTGTAGCTTTGGTTGCCCTTTGACCCCTAATAAGGGCCACAGGGGCCACACCCTAAAAACCTATTTTCATCTTCTTCTCCAGAACCATAAGGCCTAGAAAGCTGAAACTTTGTGTACAGACTCCTTGGCTAGTGAGGATTATTGAATTGTTGCCCCTAATAAAGGCAACAGGAACGTCCTTCAAATCTATTTTCATCATCTTCTCCTGAAGTATAAGGCCTAGAAAACTGAAACTTGTCGCCTAAATACTTAATTTTATGACTGGTGCCCCTGTGGCCTCTACTTAAGGGGAATCACATTGGCCACACTCTACAGCATAATTGATGATGAAGCCTGATGAGCTACAGAGCCAATGGCTCTATTTTTTAAGTTATTCCAACACCTCCCTTAATTCCTGAACTATGCACACTTTGAACATCTGCAGATCCAGTAATTGAAGAGAAATTGTGTACAGAAGAACACAGTTTACACCTTAAAGGGTGCACTTCAAACAAGGAAAATATCAAATATGTAAACAAGCTACAGAATTATTAGGGACAACAGGGCCATCAATGCTTACAATTACAATCCTCTAGTCATGGAGTCAATACAAAAGACTTCAGCGTTACTGAGTCAACGGTCATGAAGAAGTCGAAAATAACCACCAAAGTTTACGGACGGGCACCGGACACAATGCCATGCCATATATAATAAGCCCATATTGTCTTTCAAGTCTGATTAGCTAAAAATTGCAGGTATCAAGTCAAATTCTGCTGCCAAAACTGCACAAAACAATTATTTGCAATACCAAACGAAATTCATCAAAGGTAAAGGAAAGTAGAGCAAAATCCGAACAAAAATAAGATCGATAGATTGGTATAGATCCGTACACCGTTTACAACAAATGGGGAAATGAGAGTACAGCAATTTATACATAAGGGTTTGATAATGCGATTACTATACAAAAAAAAGAAGTTAAGCACCCCCACCCCCAAATAAAAATTGAATTTTCAGTATATGCTGAAACCAAAATTTAAGCCTCATTATGGCAAATCAAGGATTGTCCTATTGGTGATAAAATAAGGAGATCATTTCGATGACCACAGACTTGCCACAAGGCCCTTGTTCATGGACGACAATGCCAGACCCCATCTGAAAAATAATGGTGTTACACGAATTCCATGGCCAGCAATGTCACCTGATTTGAACCCAATCGAACTTGTTTGGGACATTTTAGGATACAAAGAAGGGAGCCTCCTGTACAAAACCTGAGGGAACTGGAGGCCGCTCTTCTCGATGAGTGGCAGCGGATACCGATGGAATAAATAAAGAACCAGGTTAGGGTTATGTCAAGAAGGGTGGCTGCAGTTATTCGCGCACGTGGTGGCACCACAAGTTACTGATGATTTGTGATTCTTGAAACACTGATTCAGTTTATTTAAGCTGTTTTGATCGGGTGGTATACACCAAGAGCTTGTAGTGACAATACTTCAACATCCATGTGTTTTGGATGAAATTCCATGTCCATTTCCCTCCTAATGTTTATGCACTTTTAGTGCCCACACGATTACAAAACTTCTCTTGAAAATGACAAAATGGTTTCAACATATTTATTTTCAAAAAGGAACCGAATTGATAAACAAGCCGTAGATATATAACTAAATTCTTATGACTATCTACAGAGTCGTGCAATACGTACTCGGACGGTGACGTTTTTCCCCCGTAGACTTGCATGTTAAATCAGTGTAGCTTAAATAATTATCATGAAAAAATTGTGTTGAATCATTGTAAAACTCGGCAGGTTGAATTCAAATCATCTCGGCTTGCTGTTCATAATTACTGTTTAATTACCTAATGAATGTTTATGTAATGTCGCCAGATTTTCCGATGTATGTACAAACATTGGAAACGTGTCCCGTAGATCACCATAATAAATTTGTTCACAGCTACTGTAGCGGTAGGCATTTAAGGTTTAAGCTTTAGCGGATAGCCTTACAATTACTTGAATTATCTCCCTTGTAATATAGTGCGTGCGCAGTTTTGTTGTGTTTCAACCACTTCCGAAGAAAGAAGTCTCTTCCGGAAGAGAGCTCCCGCGCGAACAGGCAGAAGAGAAACAAAATGGCTGACAATGGTTTATCAATGTTACTTCATAGCGAGCTATTTGAGGAAAGCGACAGTTCTGACGATTCTGACAGCGATGTTCCTTTTCTATTTGCACTTGCCACATTAGTTACGTAAGTAGCTGTGAAATGTAATTACTTACGTAGTTGAGATTTACCGATGCATGATACATGAAATGATGAATAAGACACTGTCCCGTAGATAACAACATACATTAATAAATTTACTTTGAATTAGCAACCTAAAATAGTTAAATACTTGATTATGGACCTGAAGTTTTTAAAATTTGAATATATTTATGGATACCATACCAAATGTCATTATGAATATAATCTTTTTTTCTGTGTGGATAACTGTATGAAGGTGGTCCCTATTATCGTGGGTTTATTCACATGTATATAATTATTTCCATCTAAAGAAGTACAATCTAAATATTGTTTCTTGTTTTTAAACTATGCACATAAGTCCTTCCAAAATATGTAAATGATGCTTATAATCTATGGAAAATATATTTTTGGACATAGATTTAAAAAATATTATCTGTCCGATGCGTATTTTGATGTGCTTTGCAAATATAAATATTCCTAGTAAAACATTTTGACAGATTGCCCCCCGTTGCAAACAAGAACCTTTAAAGGTGGCAGGGTTCCGGTTTCCCTGGATAAAGACCTTCTCATGCACCTTTGGTATATGGGCTCCCAGGAGTGTGTCAGGTCAATTGCTGACCGCTTTGATGTGTCTGAGTCGACCTTTGTCAGTCACAATAGGAGGATACTTGACGTGATGGACACTCATTTAAAAGAGAGAATGATAACCTGGCCGACACATGCAGAATACAACACTGTAGCAGATGCGTTTGAGGAAAAGAAAGGGTTTCCTGGTGTTTTAGGTGCTGTGGATGGGTCCCACATCAGGATCAAGGCACCTCATAATCATGAGCCGGACTACCTCAATAGAAAGAGGTATCATTCTATAATATTGCAAGCTGTGTGCAGAGAGGACTTGCGGTACACAGATGTTTGCATTGGATGGCCAGGACGAGTTCACGATGCCAGAGTCCTGAGAAACTCTCCCTTGTGGGAACGTGGTCCTCAATTATGCAGACAATTCTACATTATTGGAGATGGTGCCTACCCTTGCAGGAGATGGTTGCTGACACCATACAGAGACAATGGCAACTTAACTAGGCAACAAAGCAAATACAACAAATGTCTATCAGGCACAAGGGTTCTCATAGAAAATTCATTTGGCATTTTGAAAGGAAGATTTAGGCGCTTGCAATTTATCGACATGGCAGATGTGTCTTATATATGCAAAGCAATCTTGTCAGCTTGCATTCTTCACAACATATGTGTCATTGGAGGTGATGAACTGTTGGATGTCTATGAGGAAGATCAACCTGCTCATAACTTTCAACAAGGACTCATAGTTGAAAACGATGCAGAGGGTCCTCTGCGCAGATTGCAGATCACTCGTCAATTGAACCAATGATTGACTACACTATTATGAAAGCTTCTGTATCGTAAATGTGTCTGCATGTGTCACTCAAGATGGTGAAAAGTTGCTTTAATAGTCTATTGTAACAATTGAATACAATCAGTGATTGATTAGTTACTTTTTGATTCACAAATCAAAGTAAGAATGATGTTAAAACCAGGTCAGTGCAATTGTTGTACTAGCCCTTAGGACTAGTTAGGTTCTGTGAGTACTTACTCAAAGACATTCCAACTAGAAAAATACATGTCTATTTTCTGTTCAACTAGTCCTTTCTAGTCACGAGTTACTTGAAGAGATGATCTTGAAAATCATTTGGTATTTATTCAATTGAATAAAATCAGATTGCAATTTTTGCAATTTTTCATTAATTTTTATTTGATTCGTCAATAGAATTACATCTTTGGATTTAAGGTACGAGACCAAACTGGACAAATGAAGCCATGGCCAGTTGGATATTGAATAATTGAAAGACTTCAAATTTTGAAAATAAAATAATCTAAAACTATTTCAGTCCAGAAAACAAAACATAACAAAGAATTTCATTAATTGCCATTGTATTGATATTGTTTCCATGTACAAAGAATATGGGAAAAATATATTTACATCATGCAGCTTCATATGAAAGTTTTGTCAATGTTTGCTGTATACACTTCCGAATATAAGTTTAAAATGTATCCTCCAAACGACATCAACATATAGTACACACTGTATTGGACATGTATAATAGGACTGAATGTTGCACCAAATTGTGTTTTGCAATAAATTCATTGAATGAATTCTACTTACAACTTTTGTCTTTTCTTATTCAATCTATAAATCATAATGTTATGAAGGCCTTTCCGATCTTAAGAAAACAGACCATTTCTCCAAAAGGCGCAAAGTCAAATATATAGCATGTAACTTTTCAGGAAATACAAATGGCAATACTTATTAACATTTTCTAACAAACATAAACATAAGTCAATGATATACTAATAGTGTATATTTTCGAAAGCTTTTTAAAGGGGCATAACACGTTTTAGGTATCAGAAAAAGGAAAATAAATGGTTCAGATTGTAAGACAAACTCACACTAAATGAAAGTGTGAGAAATCAAATGTTACGTATAATGAAAAGTTAAAGGAATATTCCAATGCAAATTGAAATTCGTGCTAATTAAAGAATATTTATTTCATAAGCCTTAATTATTTTCAAATAATTTTTAGGTATTCAGTGAAGCCCGTGTCGAGCGAAAATGGCAATTTCTGAGTCATATCTGCAAGTAACTAATCAACCAAAACGTTTAATAATTTGTGAGAACGATCTTTGATACTCAATCTATTATTAGAAAAAAAACGCACTGGAATATTCCTTTAAGCCATGCGATTCCTTTTTCTTACACAAAATGAATTAAAGCTATTTACACAAAATTGGCTGCCAATAGACAGTATGTGGCTCTTAATAATTTGTTCTAGCTATAGATGATTGTCTTGTGTAATGAGATACATGACACTTTCAAGTTAACACATTGAACATTAACGAACAAATATCAGTAAAAAAAAGTAAAATTATACGATTTAAAAAAAATTTGCTACTGCCCCTTTAAAGAAACCAATGCTGATGAATGGACGGATGTACACACAGAATGTTATTTTACTTTTTCATTGCATCGATCATTAACTTAAACATGGACATCTTTTCCTCGTGCATTTGCCTTGCCTCCTTTCTCTTTTCCTCCTTCATTTTCTTTTGTTCGTCTGTGTAGTCTTTTAAGAACTCCAACACACCCTGTGCTCCACTAGGATTTCTTTTACGTTTCACCCCCTTTGAGGACGAAGGGGATGGTGTTGGGGGTGGTGTAGAGGGCTCGTTAGATGACTGGTCCTCTTCGGACCTCAAAGGCAGTGTGGAAAGAATTCGCATAGGCACAACATCATGCCGGTCACCTAATAGATTGTCCATTTGCGTCTCAAACTCAAACTCCTTTTTGTCGCGACCGGTGGAGTTTTGGTCTTTCTTATGTCTCTTGTAGGCGGCAACAACAGTCTTCCACCTGCCTTCCACCTGGCCAGAATTGTATGCAGTCCCTAGGCGGTTGTTCAGTTCGTTGGCAATCTCCTCCCACAAAACCTTCTTCTTATGAACAGGAGACTCAAATCGCTGCTTCCTGTCACTGTAGAGGTCCAGGAGCATCAGGGTCTGTTGTCTGTTAAACAAATTTCTGCAGCTTTCTGTGAAAAGAAATATATTTTGTTACTAAAGTCAAATAAAACTACAATGTAATGTTGATGCAGTGATATTTATCTATGATGAGAAAAGTCAACAATTAAGTACAAGTGACTTGATTATTAATATCTAAAAAGATTTCATTAAAGAACAATTTTTGGGTGACACTGTTATATTCAATCAAATTGATACCAAAATTGAAAAAATTATTAAATTGAATTAAAATGAAAGTCTATTTCATGATATGACTACCTGTGGAAACATTCTCAACTGAAGCAGACGATGCAGTGGAAGATTGGGTCTGAGAAACTGAAGCTCTTGAGGACTGGCTATCAGAGTTGGCTGAAATCAAGATGGAAAAACATTTTCAAAACTACTATACCACCCTTATCACACGAGTCAATGAAATATTTAATACCTCCTCTGTCTTTTTCCCATTAACAGTGGTAGGCACTTATCTTAAAGCATCAATGAAATTCATTCTTCATCAATTAACTTATGTCAAGTTCAATAAATAGTTTGATATCTATTCGGAATAAATCATTTTATCATGTTCATGGATCAGTATTTGTATAAATGTTGTTGATTGACAATACAAATACATATGTGACTTTCAAAGTATGGTACTTTCATTCATGTATATTGTTTAGGTATAATTAAGTTGAACAGTTTAGTTTTGATAGAAACACACCAGCTGCAGTAGAGGCTGTCATAATTTCCAATGCCCGTACTTTTTCTCGTGGGGTCATCGACTGAGGAGTCAGTTTAGCCAAAGTAAATAGATCGTCATCTTTGACTATACCACGGTTGTACGCTTGAAGTGACTTCTGAGACGTTTCATCAAAGATTGCTGACATACCGAGCGTAATCCCTGTTGGATTCTTGGCCTGTTGAAATAGGTCCCCCAGAAGGTCCATGTCATTTAGCACCTCCAAGGATTCAGTGCAATCTGAAAAATATACAATGTGTTAGAACTTTAAGATGGTTATTATTTACTAAAAAAAATACCACAAAAATAAGCAACATGTAAAGTTTGGGACACCTTTATCATCTTTTCTAAATTGGGTAGTTTTGTTCAAGCCTAAATAATGTTATGTTGTGAGGAGTATAAAAGAAATAAGGAACACTTGAGTAATATAATAGTAACAGAGCATTTGCTTACTATAGTGCATTATCCATTCTCAAAGAGTGTTGAGTATTACTGTAAAATGTAAAGACAGGTAACAAAATTGAAACTGAAAGAGCAAATGATGGAGACAATAATATATAACATAGTATGAACTACAATGTCTACATTTTAATGATGGATCATTCAATTTCATCTGAAGAAGTATTATTAAGTTCTCAATAATTACAACAATCCAAAAATATTTTTTAACAAAGGGTGATTATGAATGTTAACACTAAATGATACTGTTATGGCAAAAAATATACAAACTTAACTATAAAAACCTGGCCACCACCAAATATACTAGAATTGCCACCACCAAGAAGTAATGATGTATTTATTATGGAAAGGAGGAATGTAAGCAATAGAAAATTAGCATTAGCATTGACACATTGCACCAGAGAGAACACAGATGATATGGTTGAAAATACATACCACAACAATCTGCAACAAGTGAAATATTAGTTCTTGAGATCAAATTCAAGGATAGTTTGAAAACGGGTGCTTACCAATGAATTTATTATCAATTTGTTAATTAAAGGAATATGGCACATTATATATGAATATGAATTGTTTAATACATCACATATGTTTCAATTTCATAAAACAATATATCACATAAACACATGAACAGTATTTTATTCCACTAAGGCATTTATAAGTCTGCCTTTTTGCTAGACAAAATCCACTATTTCAAGATTTACCAATACATTTATGTTAAAAAGTTGAAGATCTCTGATCAGGCATAAACTAAGAAGAACTTGTCTAAGACAGCAATGGAAGCAGCCTTTGTTTCAACAGGCCAACCATATGCTGTCCACATGTTAAGCTACCAGGTAGCTACAGGGGGTAAGGGTCGGGGTTATGTTACAAAGCTTAATTGTCTCATTATGACTAATTTATGAGTTAATTACAGATGTTGTAGATCCTTTTCCCCTGTCATTTTAGGTACTTCTAAATTCAAGCACTTATATTTTTATGCTTTCTACTCCTTTTATCCGACATGAGATTGTAAAATGTATTCAGAATCTGCACTTTGTCCAACTGTGAGAGGAAACATTGTATGTTAAGTTTAGACATATTAATTCATAAAAAAATTAAATTGGTTAATTTGGGAAATTCTTATTTATTTCTTACCAAGTTTTCGATGTCCTATCGCTACATGGAACTTGCCAATGCTGTGCACAGTCGTGAACAGCAAATTGATGAAATCTTCATCTGAAAAGCAATATAAATATATTAATAATTATATTATATTCCATAAATGTAATAATTCTTATGTTAGACTAGTGATCACAATCACGTTAAATTACTAAAATTAGTGTAGCTTGAGCCTTGAATAATTTTCATGCAAAAAGTACAGGATCCAAACAAAATTAAAATGCATGACAATTATTTCAACTAATTAATGACTGCAATAATACCACAAACATTGATATCAATTGTAAACTGCGTATATATGACAAATGTTAACTGTTTTCGTTAAGGAATTCATGGCAGGCCTATTTTCTTAACATACAGTTAGATCTATTGATCTGTTGATCCAAGTGGTTCCATCTTTGAAATTTATCTATCAAAATATATCTTCAAATAGACATTCCACACCAAAAAAACAATTTACGATTATTTTTTACCTTCCTGACAACGATCGTGGATCGCAGTTGTTACCCAAACTGTATAAGTAACGTCGTTACGACAAATTGTCAATTCTTTGAGAGTCAAAGAGTTCTGAGACGCCATTTTGTTTAAAAAGCCCGCGCTACTCTTCTACTGGCTGAGTGGAAGAGCTGGAAGATATTCCGAGAAGAGAAGAGCGCAAATCGAACAGTCAGAAGAGCTGTCTTCCGCTTCCGGAATATCCAATCGCACGCGCCTCCGGTTTCCTGTGTTAGGGAAGCGAGTTCGTTTTTTACGTACCAAACCTTATATTTGTGCGACTGTATGTACGTTCGATGGATTTATATAAACTTGAATGGAACTCTCAAGTGTTTGTTGTGGAACTATGAGGAACGGAACAGTAAAAAACGCTATTCCTACACGGAAATTGACAGTGTGTTCGGTCGGTCTTGTGACAGTGTAATGTGAAGCAGACGACAACAACATGGATTTCCCGCCGTAGTACGAATATCAGGAATGGGTTTCATTTCCATAATTGACTGTAAATATTTGGGAATATTGGTAATTTGTGTTGATATTTGAACATTTTAACACATAATGGCATCAGTAATATCTGGATCAAGCGGTAGGAGCCGTACTTCTCAGATTTCATCAAAAGCGGAAGCGGCAGCCGATATTGCAGCACTGAAGATACAAATGCAGTATGCTGACATTGAAGCTAGAAAACAGTGTGAACTTAATAAACTTTCACTTCAGAAAGAACTTGAGATTGCTGAAGCTAGATTTTCTGTGTTATCTGAAGAAGCTGAAAAAACATTTTTGTATGGAAAAGATATTATTGTGCCTGACAGTGATAATCAAGATGATATTGTCTGTTTGAAAAATGTTGATAATGAATATTTCAGTGCAGAAAAATATGTGGCGGACTATATAAAGAACAATCCATTGAATAAGGATAGAAATGAACAAGTTGGAGAGAAAACATTTGTGAAACCAGCTTTACCAACTCCTAAACCTCGAAGGACTGTTTTGTCTGATGTTAGAAAGGCTGATTTGTCAGAAATTACTAAATCACTTTCTGATCACATTAATCTTGGAAGATTACCTTTACCAGAACCAGGCATATTTACAGGTGACTCTATAAGTTATGTCAGTTGGAAGAGCGCATTTGAAACATTGATAGAAAATCGTGGTGTTCCACCTGCTGAACGTATCTATTATCTCAAGAAATATCTTGGTGGGTCAGCAAAGGAGTGTGTTGAGGGATTCTTGTTATTGAACACAAGTGATGCATATCATGAAGCAAAAACACTCTTAGATAAGAGATTTGGTAGTCCCTTTGTCATTGCTAATGCTTTCAGAGATAGACTTGAGTCATGGCCAAAAATTGACAATAGAGATGGACCAGCTCTACGTAAACTCTCTGATTACCTAGGGCAATGTTTAATTGCAATGCAATCTATTGGCAGTCTAAATGTGTGGGACGACGAGAGGGAAAATCAAAAGATACTATCTAAACTTCCGGAATGGTTTGTTTATAGATGGAGTAGGTTTGTCGCCAACTGGCGCATGAACAAACAATCATTTCCTCCATTTAAAGAATTCGTAAACTTCATATCTAATGAAGCTGAAGTGATGTGTGACCCAATTACAGTTTCAAGACTGAAAGGCAACTCCAGTTTCGTGAAGAAGCCAGACTTTTCCCCAGTACCTCAACCTAGGAAGAGAACTGTGTTCAATACTTCCAACATATCTAGTGAGAAGTGTGCCTACTGTAGCAAGGAGAATCATAGTTTGGAATTCTGCAAGCAATTTATTTCATTGCCTCAGCTACAGAAGAAAGATTTCATCAGAGAAGGAAATCTTTGCTTTGCATGTCTCAAGGGAGGACACAGATCAATTGACTGTACCAAGAGAAATAAGTGTAGGTTGTGTTCAAGGTATCACCCAACACCATTGCATGTAGACATGCAAAATGTTCGTTCGAGGGACAATTTTCAGCGTCGTGAAGAAACTGTTTCGAAGAGAAGGGATGAAGGTGTTAGACCAACTATCACTCATGTGAGTGGTAATGCGAACAGTGGAGATCAGTGTTCCATGATCTTACCAGTGTGGGTGTCGCATCGCGATCAACCTAATCGAGAACGTTTAGTGTATGCGTTACTTGACACTCAGTCAGATACGACGTTTATTTCAGACAGTACGTGCGAATCACTTCAAGTTGAAGGTCCACAGGTGAACTTGAGGCTGTCGACCATGACAGCGGAAGACCAACTGATAAACAGTCGAAAGATATCTGGACTTGTAGTTCGTGGGTTTGATCAGTCAGTCCAGATCAACCTGCCAAGTGCGTATACTCGTGACATTATGCCTGCCAACAGGGAGCACATACCAACTCCAAAAACAGTACGAGAATGGCCTCACTTACATGAACTGAAGAATAAACTTATTCCCATGTGTGATGTAGATGTTGGTTTGCTTATTGGGTACAATTGCCCACAAGCTTTGATGCCAAGGGAGATAATCCCACCAGTGCAGGACAATGCCCCTTATGGGCAAAGAACAGACTTGGGATGGGGAGTGGTAGGTACCATCTGTCATAGTGATATTGAAGATATCACCCCGGGAATTAGTCATCGTGTTATGACAGCCTTTGTTCCCAATGACTTGCGTCCTGTCTCATCAACTGACGTCGGCGGCTTTCCTACTAAGGTGTGCGTCTCTTACAGAACGTCGGTAAAGGAAGTGTTATACCCCATGGATATTGCTCACATGATGGAATTAGACTTCCACGAGCAGAAGGGTAACGGAGAACCTATATCGCATGATGACAGAGATTTTCTCAAACAAATGGAAAACTCCATTATGCAACAAACAGACAAACATTATGAGATGCAATTACCTTTCAAGGGAAAAGAACCCAGTTTGCCAAACAACAGAACCATTGCTAAAGACAGATTATTGCAGTTGAAACGTCGCCTGGACAGGAATGAAGATTTCAGAAATGATTACAAATCATTTATGGACAAACTTCTGATGAATGGTCATGCAGAGAAGGTACCAGTCTACGACGCTAGAAATGTGTGGTACATTCCGCATCATGCAGTGTACCATCCGAAGAAGAAAGACAAAATTCGTGTAGTGTTTGACTGCAGCGCAAAACACTTAGGTGTATCTTTAAATGACAATCTTTTGAAGGGACCAGAGTTGACTAACAAATTAGTTGGTGTTTTGTGCAGGTTTCGCAAGGAACCTATCGCCATACAATGTGACATTGAGCAGATGTTCTATCAGTTCAAGGTGGCTGAGACTCATAGAGATTATCTGAGATTTCTGTGGTGGGACTCTGATGACTTTAACGCTGAACCTACAGACTATAGAATGACTGTGCATTTATTCGGAGCGGCATCTTCTCCGGGTTGTGCGAACTATGGACTCAAACAGGTATCTAGAGATTACGAATCTCAGTACGGACCTGAAGTGGCAAAATTTGTTCGTGAAAATTTCTATGTGGATGACGGATTGACATCCGTATCTACAGTGAGTGAAGCTGTTGAACTTATTCAGAAAGGTAAACAGATGTGTAGTGAGGGAGGTATTAGACTCCACAAGTTCATGTCGAACTCTAGAGAAGTGCTAGCCGCAATACCCGAAGAGGACTGCGCCAAAGAGGTTAAAGGGATTGACCTCATGAGAGACCCGTTACCACTTGAACGTGCACTAGGTGTGAATTGGTGCATAGAATCGGACACATTCCAGTTTCGCATCATGTTACAGGATCAACCTCTCAACAGACGAAGTGTTTTGTCAACCATTAACTCAATTTATGATCCTCTTGGTCTCATTGCACCTGTTGTTCTAGTAGGCAAGCAGATAATGCAAGCAGCATGCAGAGATCAACTAGATTGGGACAGTCCCCTACCGGATACCTTGCGATCACGTTGGGAGAAATGGAGAGGTGAACTGTATCATCTCGAGAAGTTAAGAATTCAGCGATGCTACAAACCGCCTGAATTTGTTGAAATCAAATCACAGGAGCTTCATCATTTTGCTGATGCAAGTATGACAGGGTATGGTCAGTGTTCATACCTGAGAAGTATCGACATTGACAACAACGTACATTGTGCATTCGTTATGGGAAAGGCTAGAGTGTGCCCTCTCAAACCTGTTACCATACCACGTTTGGAGCTGACAGCAGCCGTTGTCTCTGTTCATGTGAGTCAATTTCTGCAGAGAGAACTGAGATGTGAAAATGTGCGAGAAATCTTCTGGTCTGATAGTAAAGCTGTGTTAGGATATATAGCTAATGATTCAGTGAGATATCATGTGTTCGTTGCAAACCGTGTTCAGAAGATTAGAGAACACACAGAATCCAGTCAGTGGAAACATGTTAGGGGTATAGATAACCCGGCAGATGAAGCCTCACGAGGCATGAGTGCAGTGAATTTTGCTAATTCTTCATGGCTCAATGGTCCCAAATTCCTATGTGATAATTCTTTGGATCTTGAGAATGATGAAAGTGTGTCATTTGAGATATCAAGTGATGATGTGGAAGTGAAGCGAGTGAAAACCCTCGCATCGACTGTTGTTACTTCCTTCGAAGTCAGTCGTCTTGATCATTGCTCGAGTTGGAGCAGTGCTAAGAAAGCTGTTGCTCATTGTTTGAAATTAAAACAAAAGCTTTTGTCAAGTGCTCGCAGTAGAGTACAAGGTGTGAAACTTGTATCATGTGAAAATGCTAGTGTCAATGAATTATCTGTGAATGATGTGAATGAAGCATCTGTTGAGATAATTAAAGCTGTACAAGCAGAGATGTTTCCAAAAGAGTTGGAAATTCTGAGGAGAAACAGAAATGTGTGTGATAATGTCTGTCCTGATGACAGAGAGAGCGAAAGAAAGTGTAAGCAATCGCTCAAGCAAGTGAAAGGGACTAGCCCTTTATTTAAACTTGATCCATTTGTAGATACAGATGGTGTGATTCGTGTTGGAGGACGTATCCAGCATAGTGACCTTTCAGATAGGATAAAACATCCAGTTATTCTGCCGAGGCGGAGTCACATCACAAAACTCATTGTGAAACACTTTCACGAGAACGTAGCCCATCAAGGACGTGGAATCACTTCGAATGCAATCCGATCACACGGATTCTGGATTCTAGGCTGTTCGTCTTTAGTTGGACATCATATATCTAAATGTGTAAAGTGCAGAAGACTGCGTCACTCTGTTCAAGAACAGAAGATGGCACCTTTACCTAGTGATAGAATGGCTGAAGCACCACCGTTTTCATATTGTGGAATGGACATATTTGGACCCTTCTATATCAAAGAAGGAAGAAAAGAATTAAAGCGCTATGGCGTTTTATTCACATGTCTTGTGTGTCGTGCTGTACACATTGAAGTCGCAAACTCATTGTCAACCGACTCATTCATTAATGCTCTTAGACGTTTTATTGCTGTGAGAGGCTCAGTTAGGCAATTGAGATGTGATCAAGGAACTAACTTTGTTGGTGCAGAGAAAGAGTTGTATGACTCAGTGGAGATAAAGAATTATCTTCTTGACAAAAACTGTGATTTTATTCCCTTTGTAATGAATCCTCCGAGCGCTAGTCATATGGGGGGAGTGTGGGAGCGTCAAATCCGCACTATCCGCAGTGTGTTGTCTAGTCTATTGTCTCAAGTTGGAAAACAGTTGGACGATGAAGGTTTGAGAACTCTGATGGCTGAAGTAATGGCTATTGTAAATAGTAGACCACTAACAGTAGAAAATCTATTTGATCCTATTTCGCCAGAACCTTTGACACCCAATCATCTACTCACAACAAAATCAAGTATCATTTTGCCCCCACCTGGAAAGTTTCAGAAAGCTGACATTTACTCTCGAAAACAATGGCGAAGAGTTCAACACTGTGTGAATGAATTTTGGTATAGGTGGAAACGTGAGTTTATCAAAAACTTGCAAGTACGTCAGAAGTGGTTGAGACCACAAAGTAACCTTAGAAAAGGTGATATCGTGTTGATCAAGGATGATAACTTGCCACGCAATCAGTGGAAAGTTGCCAGAATTTGTGATGTCTATCCTGGAAATGACAAACTTGTACGTAGTGTGAAGCTTGCAATGGCAAGTCGTGACCTTACAAATGATGGGAAAAGACTGTTTCCTATCACCTATCTGAGTAGACCAATCCATAAACTAGTCTTGCTGTTGGAGAGTGAAGAATGAACTATGAGTCCATAAGACGTGAAACTATGAACTGTGAACTATGAGCTGAGAGTTATAACCTATGAACTGTGACCTATGAGTTGAGAGTTATGAACTATGTGAATTTGTGGACTGAAAATCACTGAACGATGATGAACTATGGACAGTGAATTGCATTGAACTGTGAATTACATGTGCAAACTTAACTGTCAACCTCAAAGACATTAATGTATTGACAGTTTGAACATTTCTATTTCATGCAATTAAGCAATTTATTCTATTATCATATGCTATATTTCTTATAATCCCAATGTTTAGGGTTACTGTATTAGTGTAAGAAAGTGTGTAGGAATATTATGCCATTGAATATTATGTAAGTCAGGCATATACTTGGCGTTTCAAGTTTTACTCAGAGTTAATTCATATTTCAGAGTTGTAGTTGTATTTCATACATTGTTAGAGTTCTTTCATTGTTTATGAAATAAGTTTGAGTAACTTCATAACATTTTCTCCATGAGATTATCAATTTCTATAAATTAGTGATAGTTTATAGTTGTGCGATTGTTTGAGAAATTAGCCTAGAGTAGGTCTAATTTGAGGGGAGTGTAGCGGTAGGCATTTAAGGTTTAAGCTTTAGCGGATAGCCTTACAATTACTTGAATTATCTCCCTTGTAATATAGTGCGTGCGCAGTTTTGTTGTGTTTCCCGGTTTCCTGTGTTAGGGAAGCGAGTTCGTTTTTTACGTACCAAACCTTATATTTGTGCGACTGTATGTACGTTCGATGGATTTATATAAACTTGAATGGAACTCTCAAGTGTTTGTTGTGGAACTATGAGGAACGGAACAGCTACGTACATATAATGATTATATTGTTGTCATTCCTAAAGTAATAAACTATGAGGCTGTAGCTGAGATGATTCGTTACAAATATGGCCAAAATGTACAGGATCCGAAGAAAATTAAATGCATGGACATTATTTAAGCTACACAGATTTAACATGGGAAAAACGTCACCGTCCGAATACTTATTGCACGACTCTGTAAATAACCTGTGCATGTCCTCCGATGCGAGACGCTGCACAAATGCCAGCTTCAGAATAACGGATTAACCACGTAACGTTTTCACTAAGCCTTTCAACTGATTTCACTGGAGAGAATACAGCCTGCCTAATACAGGGTATATATAATAACTGATTACCCTACAATATCTAGAAGGTGTTATGTTCACTTGAAGAGAAGCCAGAGTTTTTATACCGTACTTCCTAGGTTAACCTAAACGGGCCGCAGAGGAGAATTGTAAGATGAAACATGATATTTTGTAATGTTTATGCAGAGAAATTATATAACAACATGTTATATAGTGTCCTTGGTTTATGGTATCTTGACAGATGATAATGATCCAATTTGGAAGTCATAACTGATATTTTCAATACTGGGGAACCTTGAAATTACAACGCCACCCTGGTACATCTTAGGTGATGACGTCAAGCTTTTGTTTGTTAGAATGCACTGCTTATTGACTCCTGGGTCACAGGGGGAAGTCAGGTTTTGAAGATGTTTTAAAAGAAAGGTTGCACTTGAGCACAAGCTTCAACGATATGTCTCCATTGGATAGTAAAAGAACTGCACATTTAAAATGTATTTTTGAAATGTTCGTAGTCAGGACTAAAACGTACAACGTACCTCCCGATTGTTAAATCAGCGATTTTATCCACGGGGTTATGGAGGATTGACACACTATCTACCTGTGTTTGTTTTCATTTAACAAGTAATGCGTCGTGCTCACGTGCATTGCGAGTTGTTTGCTATCAATGACAAATATGCGCGTGTAAAAAAAATTCTTAACAATACAACTAGATATAAAGGTTTTGATTACAAATGTGTAGCAATTAGCACTTTCCTCTTTGTTAAGTACTTATATAAGATAATGGTTTGATAACAGGCGGTTATCGACAGTTTATTGTGACAACTGTATAACGGGAATTGAATTATTAAGAATCTATCTGTTGACGTAATCAGAGGAATGAAGCAGGTGTTGAGAATCGCCTTATACTGGGAGGAGGCTGAAGGAGGAGAACGTTCTGGAGAAAAGTTCATGTCCGATTAACACAATATCATAGTTCAGCAAACACCCGTCATGGCCGGTCACATTTTACGAACTGGACGGTAATCCAATCACTCGGGCGGTCAAGCGCTACAATCTTCTTTGGTAAGAAAACATTGTCACAAGATCAAGCGACGTCCTCGAGAATGGTTTCCCCTATATTGTAAGGGAATATTACAGACGGAGTTGAAATCATGTACAAACTGCAAGAAGAAGGTCGGAAAAATTCATGTAAATCGGCAGGTAGGCATATGCATTTACACTTTGCTTGGGTGTAATAAATGTCATTTTTGATAAAGTGTAAAGCTTTTCGTTGTTTATTTTCAAGCGTAATAAAGAAAATGATATATACATAAAATTATAAAGAACAAAATGGGTATTTATATAACACTATCTTTGTTTTCTCCTTGAAAGTGACTTCTTTCACTTTGAGAACATTGAATACGTAAATGAAGTTAAGTTAACTCAAACTTTCTCCCAATCCACAGGCATTAGTCCTCGTCATCACGTGAAGCATCAATCAAGCGAGCCTCGCTCTGGGAGCGGTGATGTTCAGTCCAACACGAGGCACGCAGTTCCACGGCTGCAGGGCAGACGCCGATCTGAACCCGTTGTGATGATGGGTATAGACGTGGAAGACATCAGACGCATGATGGACAAGATCACGGGAGTAAAGGAGGGGCAATACAAGACGTCAGACAAGGACCGTGATCTCTCCCCAGAACCTAAGGACGAGTCAGACTATCAGAGGGACAAACAAGCTTCTGTCGCCAAGATGAACGTTCTGGAAGAAAAACGTCCTGACTCGTCCCTTTTGATGGCGATCCATCCATACGAGATAATGATGCGGAGGGGCAGTGTGGAGGGGTACAGGATACTGAAACCTAAGGAGAGCAGAGCTAAGACGTCCAAACCGAGGTCTTCCAGGGGAACAGATAAGAGCATGCTGGTGGAAGAGCGACGGGTAAGATCCTCGGTACAGAGGTCGCCGCGGGATGCCACTGTCAAGTATCATCTAGATAAACGTGCTAAAACATCAAAGTCAAGATCGTCAGCCCACAACGATCTAAAAGTCGAGGGGGGACAATTTGGTCAAATTGTTCCAAAGAAGCTCAAAAGTCAAAGACCAAAGTCTTTCAAGCGGCCCGAGAGCGTTCAGTCATCCTCAAGGAAAGACCAGAAGGAACCCTACTCAGCCACCCCTACCATAGAAGTGACGGGAGTGGACTTGATGGAAGGAGATGGATCCCAGAGTACGGACGAGGAACTCCAGGAGGTTTGGGATGATGTGAGGAGATGTCGCTACATCCGGGGCTATGACCCTCCTGAGATGCGCCTGCCGTCTGGCGATGCGTCAGAGTTCGTGTTTGGGAGAAGCTACAGTGATGCCCACACCTTCATTAAGACAGGCAAACTTCCCTGATTTTGAGTTTGGTTCCTCTCTCGACTACTTTTCACATCTTTATATACATACTAAACCAAAATGAGTGAAAGACCATCCCAGTTTTCAATATAGAGGTATTTGATTCGATATTTCAGCATTTAATCTCTGACTTTATAGAAGTGAGGAACTACATGTTTTGTTATCCTGTTTTGTTGTTTATTGGTTGTTATGTTTTTTCATTATTGGAAGTTCTGACACTGTGACCAGAAAAGTCAGATTTTCTAACAATCTATAACCTATCCTTAACTAAATTATTACTGTCTTATCAGCGGTCACCCACAATAAATATCAAAAGACATTCGATAATTTAATTGGGATAATTAATTTATCTTAACAAACATGGCAGCGATGACGTCAAGGAAACATACCTGCAAGAATTACTTCGGGCGCCTTTTCCACGTCATTAGACATGCTCAAAGCGCTACAGTATTGCACCCATTAATCCAGTTTGGGTGGACTGAGTGCAATGTGGGTAAAGTACC
This sequence comes from Steromphala cineraria, assembly GCA_916613615.1. NCBI lineage: Eukaryota > Metazoa > Mollusca > Gastropoda > Trochida > Trochidae > Steromphala > Steromphala cineraria. Next base: position 4,681,630 of record OU744729.1, read on the forward strand.
TTGCCCAGGCACAATATTACACCCAAATCACAAGTTGTTGGTGTCTCCACCGGGACTCGAACCCGCCTTAATTTGTACCGAGTATTACATTCAAGTTCCTTCATTTATTTATTCAAACACAGATGGATGTAATGAGGTAACCGTTACATAGAACTTTATGCTGATGCCCTTATGTCACAGTCATTTATTTCTATATAATGAATTCAGCTTTAACACATGGGTGAACATTTTGTCTCAATCTGTTGACGCACATGACAGATCAGGGACAAGGCGAAGGTCTTTGTGAAAGGTTAAGTACCTGGGGTTGTGACATAAAGACGGAAGGTGTTAGGTCGATCAAGTGAATCTTAACACTCGTAGATGAGCTTTTTACTTTAATGTTACGCTTTTTGCTGACAGTAAATTTGTACCAACTACAAGATTGTTTGTTTTATGAAATCTAAAATCTTCCTTGTTCTTGGCCAATTTGCAGTGTATGAGCTTAAACAATTATGATGTACGTATGTAGACTGATAACTACATACCAGTCCACAAGGTCAATTAACCACTGATATAGACTGAAACGTTACCTTATCTTAGGTTTACAGTCGGTGAAATCAATAAGAAGAGATATATCGTTTTAATAGCATCCGTGTAAGTAGGAACTGTCGTAAAGTATGTTGATTCTTCACTGAAACTTCCCTGTTCTTTCATCTAAAACAAACGTTCCAAATCGTCAGCGCTTAGATTGCAGGCTCGGTTCCAACCTAGATTAGAGAGCAATTATTGCCAAGCAGGTGGTGATGGCGACCAAGTGTTCGGTGACCATCGTCTCTTGCCTACCATCGTCTCTTGTCTACCATCGTCTCTCGTCTACCATCGTCTCTCGTCTACCATCATCTTTTGTCTACCATCGTCTCTTGTCTACCATCGTCTCTTGTCTCATCGTCTCTTGTCTACCATCGTCTCTCGTCTACCATCGGCTCTTGTCTCATCGTCTTTTGTCTACCATCGTCTCTTGTCTACCATCGTCTCTCGTCTACCATCGTCTTTTGTCTACCATCGTCTCTTGTCTACCATCGTCTCTCGTCTACCATCATCTTTTTTCTACCATCGTCTCTTGTCTACCATCGTCTCTTGTCTCATCGTCTCTTGTCTATCATCGTCTCTCGTCTACCATCGTCTCGTCTACCATCGTCTTTTGTCTACCATCGTCTCTTGTCTCGTCGTCTCTTGTCTCATCGTCTCTTGTCTACCATTGTCTCTTGTCTCAACGTCTCTTGTCTACCATCATCTCTTGTCTCATCGTCTCTTGTCTCGTCGTCTCTTGTCTACCATCGTCTCTTGTCTCATCGTCTCTTGTCTACCATCGTCTCTTGTCTACCATCGTCTCTTGTCTACCATCGTCTCTTGTCTCATCGTCTCTTGTCTACCATCGTCTCTTGTCTCGTCGTCTCTTGTCTCGTCGTCTCTTGTCTACCATCGTCTTTTTTCTACCAACATCTCTTGTCTCGTCGTCTCTTGTCTACTGTACAGCTGAAGTGAAAAACTTTCAAATCTGAAGCACCAGGTATTGGTTAGCAAGACAATGAAGGAGGATAGTCATGAAAGAATGATGAACTCTCGAGGCAATGTATCTCTGTCTTAGTTCACGTTACTTTCAAAACTATGTTACAGTGTTTTTCTAGAGGGTGTCCTGGGCAAATGTGCCCACTTTTTTCGTTTGGTGTCCCTTAAACTTAGGAGAAGTAGGATGGTTTTACCATTGCAAAGAGGTCCCATCCGTCAGAATAGACCAAAAGACCTCCTCAACTGACCACCTAGGAACAATACTGACTTTATCAATATCACTGGAGCGGATTCTACTTGATAGCGGGCGTCCGTAAAGCAATTGTGGTTATGCGAAACCAGAGAATATACACGAATCCCGAAAGTTTGTTCACCTACTTGTTTCTTATTGCAGATATTTGGTAATTTGGATTTTATCTGGCATCAAATGTTACACAATTACTGCACTGACACAGGGCCATCATTTGTACAGATGTAAAAAGTTCCTAACTGTATCATTTGATCGTCTGAATCTTAACGCTGTTGATAAATTGTAACAATACACTGAAAAGACCATACAGAAGTTTTTTTATGGTTGGTCGCTTCAACAACCAATCAAAACTCACGGTTAACTGTGAGATATGCATTTGCATTATGTAATAGCTTATTGAATCGTGAATTATAAAGTGAAACGACAGCGTGTTTGTTTTCTATCCATCTATCAACTATGCCTCAAAGATATTTCAAATAAAAGGATATTTGCTCTGTGATATGCTGGCAGGTAACAACATATTCATGGAAAGAGTGTATTATTTAGAAAAGAACAACATTTAGTACAGATGTAATTAGGACAAATACAAATCAGCAAACAGGATATGGCGGTCTACATGAATGTTTCTCCTCTCAAACTTTTGGAATGCAGCTGTAGGCTGAGACACTGAATTTGAAACATTCATAGAGCCGGCCATTCTGTGCCTTAAGCACATTAAGCTCTGCTATATCCTTGTATGTTACTTTGTACACTACCCTGTATGTATACCTTAAAAATGAAAAAAAACCCTCAAAACTACAGAAGTAAATGGATTTATTTCATTCAGCATTAATGACATCTATATCGCTCAACGCCGTTTTGTCGGAATAGTTTCCATATATCGCTCAACGCCGTTTTGTCGGAATAGTTTCCATATATTCAGGGCAAAGGTACATTAATGATGTACATGTTTATCAATCGACTCACAATATACATGAATCTTCTAGAGGAGTGGAATAGATCACATCACCAAAGTGTAAACAAGCAATGTGTTATGAAAACCCTGTGTATGAAAATTCGTCTCATCATTATCAAGTCATGTAGGTAAGACACCTGCTAGATCAAACACGGTGTTTACCCAGGCTCTAGTTTCCTGTCTCTATACCTGCCCATATCAGGGTAGCCGAGTGAATCCTGTCTCTATACCCGCCCATATCAGAGTAGCCGGGTGACGAGGACAGCATCCCCACTCGGAGGACTGGACGCTGCAGGTAAGATATGCTGCATCCACATGATAGTCTCCTTGTGCCTGTTACTAATCTCATAATCTTCTAGAGGATAAACTTAGTTAAAGTGAAAGTAACTATTTCTTAAGGTTCGCTATAACTGAAAAAAACACCCTTCTATCAATGCTAGGTAGTACGTTTATAAGTATACGTTATATGTAGATTCTTGTAAATAATAATTTGTTATCATTTTAGCTGCAACCTTCATTGTAATCCCCGTATTCATTACTATAATCCCATAATTATCTCATAGGATAAACTGTGGTTAAGTGAAAGTAATAACTTCACAAGGATCACTGTGACTGAAAAAAGATTACTGCTAAAAGCACTTGTAGGAATTCTTACTTTTACGTTTATGATAAGTTAAGCATACATTATATTCAATCTTCGAAATTGACATATCTTTATCATTTGAACTTATTGCCTTAATTAGAAACCTTTTGGATAAGTATTAAAGATCAAAGGGATACAAAGAACATTTAAATCATTGCATTGGGAATTGTTTTGTGTACCTTGAAAGCTGTTTCTTTAATGATCCAAAACTATTTTCAGGGAATCGTTGTATGCACAAAAACGTCAATATCGCTATGTTTTCTATTTGTCAAGCTGCAGATCTGGACTACACAGCAAACCATGATGTCCTTGAGCACGTGCATCGTCTTGGCGTCTCTAGCAGGTGTTGTTGCTATGGCAACAGATGACACCTGGGTCTTGAGCACAGACAGGTGAATCATGGATCTTTAGAGTTCTTCATTTAATCAGGATATACAACATTTATTCTTCCTGTATTGCCTGGACTCGATTATCCTGCTAAGATTATCTCACAGTTACGACAACATCCCTATGAACAATGAAAAGTAGGATTCGGTGAGATAAACCAGATATACATGGATAAGAGGAAATATAATCTTATCGATTCTTTTTAATGTCAATACAGCTGATATTCGACTGGTGTTCATTACATATTTTTAAGGTTTACATAACACCATGTTACTCGGATAACCATAGCGCATTTATTACCTGCATCGACAAAGGATCAGTGTATGCATATGTGAGGAGTCACCTATTTTGACCCTCGTAAAGGAAACCGATGGAGATATTTGTCCTGGGGCAATGCGCCTCGGTAGAGGGCATCTATCTTGTGAAATCAAAAACGCGATCTGCATCTATCAAGTATGATGGCCGAGAGGGGCCATTTTAATTTCGCGTTAAAGATCAACACGAATTCGCGAAATCGCGAAAAATAAATCTCGAAATCGCGAAAAATAAATCTCGAAATTGCGAAATGGCGAAACGAACACAAAGCGAAATCGCGAAACATGTAAACGAAATCGCGAAACATGTAAACGAAATCGCGAAATTGCGAAAGGTGCGAGAAGCGAAAGAGCGAAATCGCGAAACATGGTAGAAACGAAAAAACGAAATCGCGAAACGTGAACGAAACGAAATTGCGAAAGTGCGAAAGTGCGAAATCGCGAAAGTGCGAAATTGCGAAAGTGCGAAAGTGCGAAATTGCGAAAGTGCGAAAGCGCGAAAGCGCGAAAACGCGAAAGTGCGAAAGTGCGAAAGTGCGAAGATGCGAAGATGCGAAAATGCGAAAATGCGAAAGTGCGAAACCAGGTAAGTGTTTATTGCGCATGTCTATAATGTCTAGAAGTTTGAAAAACTACAAGTCTGTGTGCTTTTTGCTACATCTTTTTTCTGGACGTCTAGTGCTGTTGTCACGTAGCGCATGTACACCATTTTAAAGACAATTTTAAGACCTTTATATCGATACTTTCAGATATAATATAGCATGTCTGTGTAAAAGGTTATGACGCCCGCAAAAAGGGTGGTTAAATCGGCGTAAAGTTTGACATCTTTTGCGGGACGTCTAGAACGTTCACCATGAAGCGCATATATGTGTAACTTACATCAATTTAAAGACAATTTCAATGCCGTTATGGCGATATTTTTGTATTTTATATAACTTATCTGTGAAAAAAACTATGAGGCCCGTTAAAATCATTTACTTTGATACTACTGTGTCGAAATGTATTTGCGACATCTTTTGCGGGACTTCTAGTACGTGTGTCACATAGCGCATGTGTAAGTTAGTGACACCATTTTCAAGACAATTTTAAGGCCCTTACAGCGATAATTTCAGATTTGATATAGCATGTTTGTGTAAAAAGTTGTGAGGCGCGTAAAAATGGTGGTTAAATCGGCGAAAAGTTTGAAGTCCGAATGCGCGCGCTTCACTTTGCACGTTCTTACGGGGCTTCTCCCGTGCTTACCCCTTTCCGCATACATTTCAACATGGTCTCGAATTAAAGACAATCTTTTTACCTACAAAATAAAGTAAAATAAACTGAAATGACGCATGTCGCAAAGGGGCTACAAGGCCCGATACATCGGCAAGTATATAAGATAATCGCTTCCCAAAATGACAAAGTCTGTCTCCTAACCTAACTTTGCAGGTTTCTCCTGTGCATATAACTAAAGTATACATTTGTGTAGAATATATTTATGTAAGAGAATGATCCCCGAAGTTGCGCACACACAAATGGTCACACTGCAGCTTCCGCTTCGAGTCTTATGTCGCTATTTTCAAACTTTGGACTTGCACATATGAAACGACTTTTACTTTGCACCAATTTGTATAGATATTTATTGTCTTAATTTCTACCGTAACATACGTTAAGTTTGCAATATAATATACATATAATTCTCTTACATAAATATATTCTACACAAACGTATACTTACGTAAATGAGTTTAACGGGCCTCATAGTTTTTTTCGCAGATAAGTTATATCAAATACAAAAATATCGCCATAACGGCATTGAAATTGTCTTTAAATAGATGTAAGTTACACGTATATGCGCTTCATGGTGAACGTTCTAGACGTCCCGCAAAAGATGTCGCAAATAGTACACGAACTTGTAGTTTTTCAAACTTTACGCCGATTTAACCACCCTTTTTGCGGGCGTCATAACTTTTTACACAGACATGCTATATTATATCTGAAAGTATCGATATAAAGGTCTTAAAATTGTCTTTAAAATGGTGTAACTAACTTGCACATGCGCTACGTGACAACAGCACTAGACGTCCAGAAAAAAGATGTAGCAAAAAGCACACAGACTTGTAGTTTTTCAAACTTCTATACATTATAGACATGCGCAATAAGCACTTACCTGGTTTCGCAGTTTCGCAGTTTCGCAGTTTCGCACTTTCGCAATTTCGCAATTTCGCAATTTCGCAATTTCGCAATTTCGCACTTTCGCGATTTCGTACTTTCGCACTTTCGTTTCGTTCACGTTTCGCGATTTCGTTTTTTCGTTTCTACCATGTTTCGCGATTTCGCTCTTTCGCTTCTCGCACCTTTCGCAATTTCGCGATTTCGTTTACATGTTTCGCGATTTCGTTTACATGTTTCGCGATTTTGTTTACATGTTTCGCAATTTCGCTTTGTGTTCGTTTCGCCATTTCGCAATTTCGAGGTTTAGTTTTCGCGATTTCGCGATTTCGTGTTGATTTTTAACGCGAAATTAAAATGGCCCCTCTCGCCTCTCGGCCATCATAATCAAGGGCATCTATCTGTCTTGTGAAACGCATATCATGACCTTTCTCTACCAAGAGCACTTGTCTTGCGAAAACAACGTCTCCCACAAAATGTTGAACAATCTATTCTGAAACCAAAACCTCTTGAAATTTTTAGTGACCATAACTTGTAGCCATTGAATACTTGTCTTGTCATCAGACAGTGAAGATGGTAATAACTTGTTAGATGTCTCTCTCTCTCTCTCTCTCTCTCTCTCTCTCTCTCTCTCTCTCTCTCTCTCTCTGTCTTCACATAGGCGTTCAAACAAAATATTCCACCTACATGTGTGGCTTGATCTCAAAATGTCTTTTTGAACATACAATTATTTCACACATACAAACAATACGTGACGGGGCAATGCAATACTGTATTCGAGAGCTTTATCACATATATCGCATAGCTGTATACACCGAAGAACACTAACTAAGAGCTACAAAGATATGTTTATGGCAAGGACCGTCGTCCGTCAAAGTTTCATATCCCTACATCGGTTTTGTCCGGTGATACTTTGTACATAGAGGATCAAAGCTTGTTATTTTGTTCTGATCTCCATCCAATAGACAGACATACTCCCTAAAAGTGACTAAAGAGTTCGCACCAAGGAAAGCTATTTGCTACTTCTTGTTTAAGAATTTAAGGTTTGATAGATATATGCCTTGACAAATTGAAAGTTGGTGTCTGTCTGAACCACAAAGCTTTATATAGAATATGTTTTTTTCTAAAATTTAACATATAAGTCTTCAACCTTTGAATTTTGATGGCTCTAATGTCCAGAATACTTACGGATAACTTAGTTTGTTTCTATATAATTTAGGAAACAGACGTTGAATTTCCTGAAGCACTTAATATAACTTGATTTCCTTATCGTTTTTCTGATTTGTACAGATATTCGACTGAAGCTAAATTATTTTAATCTTATGATGTTGGCCATACTCATGTGATCTTCTACAAAGAGTTTATTTTTGTGTCATGGATCTTGCAGTCTGCCGATGAAGGACGGGAAGCTAGACCTGCGCTACATGGCTTCAGTAGGGAACGGTCACTTGGCTACAGTCATATACGGGCCTACTGTCTACATGAACGGACTGTACAACGGGCCTCAAGGTCGAGCACATTCTCACAATGTAGCACATACCCACAGTGCCTCTTCTGCTGCCACTATTGATTGCAGGACTCTTCACTGCTGCTTTACCACTTGTACTACTGATACCATATGTTGCTTCCACTTCTGTGTTTGTCTCTGCTACTTCTATTATAACATCTTCTACTACCATTCAATTCAGTTCTTGCTGTTGCTAGTTCTCTAACTACTACTATAACTACCCCTGCTGCTGCTACTACTACTGCTACTACTACTACTACTACTACTACTACAACTACTAATACTACAACTACAGCCACAACTTATATTACTATCTCTGCTGCTACTACTACTACTACTACTACTACTACTACTACTACTACTACTACTTCTTTACTTACTACTACTACAACTACTACTACTACGCCCCCCCCCCCCCTCTTTCTCTCCTAACAAACACAGACGCACACACAAACAAACATAAATACCAATACCCACCGATACCCTTATAGTTAAGTTGCTAGAATAGTGATAAATTGCACGTCAAAAGAAAAGTCTTCAAACATGAAGGAAAATATAATAGTCCCGATTGATTTATACAGAACTATAAACTTATCCATTTAATCTGAAGGTTGGAGTCACCGCGCCGCTATCCAGAGCCAGCATGACGTCACACTGATTGTTCCAGGAGAGACCAGGAGAAGACACGCTCTGGACATGTGGCGAGGTGAGAATGGCATTTCTAGCTCACCTGCTTAAAGATGCTGTATCATACTTGCAATGTTTTTTTAAGTATTTTTAATTTATACGTTGTATTTTTAGTAACATTTAGCGACCAACCTTGAGAAAATCGGACCAAAACTCATTAAATAGGAGATTATTTACCAAAAAATACCGAAACGGCAGTCGACATAAGGGTGAATCAAGTGTGGCCATTTCACAACTTCCGGTTTCTAAATGTACGCTTGAAAACCGTCTTTGTCGCGCTCAACTAGATTTTATTTTATTTTTCTCCGAATTAGGTATTCGTTGCTGTCAAAGTTGATACCCATCGAACGCAATTACGGTAGTTGAGACACGGTGTAAATCCTACAAGCATAATGATTACGTCACCAAAAGCGGGTTCGTTAAATGACATGCCCTTTCTAGAGGGGTACTGTGCTTTGAGCGTCGAAATAAGTATGTTATTGTTGATTAAACAATCTAAATATGATATCAAAATTTCGACGCAAGATTTTTCTACAAAGTGATGTATTTCATTTCTCAATAGCTAAGGTTCATCCTGAACCGCTTGCAAGTATGATACAGCATCTTTAATGTCTCTCAGAAAATAAAAGTAAATTCTGACCCTCTAATACTTTATTCTTCATAGCATATGTTGACCTTTTTCGTCATTAGAATTCCAAATAACCACACTTTGTTATCTAACCGTATTCGATAGTATATAGAGAATCTCACCCAAGTGTCTTCTGATATCAAATATATCAACACAAGTTGATAAAAGTAACAAATATCCGAGGCTTGCCGAGGATATTTTTCTTTTATCAACGAGTGTTGATATATTTGATATCAGAAGACACGAGGGTGAGATTCTATTTATCATCCAAAATCATTTTTCATCACATAAGAATGAAAAATGTACATCTTTGAACACTGCATAGTCCTAAAACTGCTAAACCAGTGATATCATACCATTGTGACGTCACCGTGGTGATGACGTCATAGTATTGTGACGTTGTTGTGTTTATGACGTCATAGCATTGTGACGTCATTACTGATGATGTAAAACGTTTGTGATGTCATGTATCTACAGGGCATTGTTCAAAATCTACTGTCAAAGCGATATCTCCTAGGAAATATCGCTTGATCTTCCACAAGCGATATCTCCTGTGGAACACAGTTTTGGATGATAAAACAAATTTCCCTCCTGTGAAATGTTAATAATCAGTGAAAATAAGACCATTTTTTCCAAATACGACTATATTCATCTTCTTTTCTAATAAACAGTCAACATACTTATTTTCATGAATCTTGCATTTAGATGCTACTCGTACCAAATACAAACGATGCGTTCAGATAGTGTTGCCATTATACTGAATAATATAAACCCTTCGACACTTATATCGGGTTCTTATTTCAAGACTTTAAAGCACAAATTATCCTCTACAATAAGGTAGGTAAGACGTTACCTTGATCAGTAGAACTGAGTGCAATGAATATAAAGACTTCTCCCATTTGCTCGCTGGTGTTCTTAACTATATCCTTCAACCAGTTTCATCAAATCCCTTGTCTAATTTTGCAACGACCAATAAACAAATGGTCAACCTTGGTTTTCAGAGCCTGTCAGAACATGTCCTTATCCGCTTTGAATGTTTCATTTGCAAACTCAAATGAGAACAGCAAACACTTTTTCTATTGAGTTAAAACGTATAATTTCAGAGCCCTCTTTCACAAAGAAACCTTAGCAAAGGTTAATCGTAACCCTCATTACATGTATTTGACATTACACTAAGACTCCCTTGAGGACTTAAGATCCCCTCAGTGATTTGTGATAGGGGGACCTGAGCGTTTAATGAAACGTCAGACGAAAACCGGAGGTGTTTTCACATTACATGTTAACGAACAATCAAAATAAATTTAGATCGACAGTTCCATATTTGTAAATACTGTCGATTTAAAATCTAAAATTTCCAACATCCCACATTCTACGTGTGAAAGGAAAAGACGTATGGTATCCTTCGTCCTGTACTCTTTAACAGTGTGTCGACTGATGCGTTCCTAGTTTAACAAATCTCGTTTTTGTTATAGATAAGGAAAATTTCATTCAGCTGAGTATATATTGGTTGTGTGAAATGGTCATGGTTTTATAAAAGAATATTGATTCATTTGTTTAATCCTTTAAATAGATATGAAAGAAATTATTACAAACAATTTTTACTTAAGCAGTTATCTCCCCTTACATGCAGTGTTTCGTAAGTGTTGACATTTAGCATGCTCTATCATTGTGATTAGTATTCATTTTTCGCCACGTTAGTTTATGTGCGATAAGAAATCAGCATTTGTCATTGGCAACTAGAAACTTCGTTAAACTATTTGAAAAGAAATAAATATAATCTTAAAATACATCAAATCAATCAGATTATTCGTTGAGGGGGTTGCTCAACGTTTTCCGAATGAACTCCATACAGCATCAATTTCGGAAACTACGGTTAAGCGGTTGAGCTTCCATCGAGGTAGGACATCTTTTCTGATTGGCCGAGCCGAGCGGCGCCAGAGTTCAGCGAGATGGCCCATCTCATCGGTCAATATTATATCAACTGACAGTATGACTTAAAATAAAAACTTGTTGATCTAAATGTATTCAGATTGGTCAACGATTGCCCCAGTGATTTTCTTCTTATCGAACGCAGGGCCAATGTCAACTTAAGATACGCCTCTGGTATTTCCTTCTAGGTATGTTTATCACAACCATTGAGTCTGCGTCAGTGACGGTGGAACAGCGTACATTCGCCCACCAACACTACACACAGATGCTGGTCACGGAGATAGCTGTAACACGCAGGGAGGGTTCCGGCACAGAGGATGACGTCACAGTCGCAGCCTCCAGGTCGGAGATAAACAGTACCATAGATCTAGTACTCGACGCCATCACTGAGCACACGACAGTAGAGAGGTGATAAGAGTTAAGAGTAGTCATCTGACTGTTCGTCCATTTTGATGATCATATATCTACCGTTTATAAGAGTTTTACAATTATTTGCTAAATGTATATAGAAAAATGATTTCTTGAACATTATCCACTTTGTACGTATTTTATTAAAACATCTATTCTAAAATGATACGTGTCTGTTCGTTTAGATTTGAAGGAGATATCAGTCCTTTTATATACGATAATCATTGATTGTCAAGTTGCCATTCCCTGCGTTGATGAGCTTCAGTGCATGCTGCAGGTGCCCGGGAAGCTGCTACAAGACCCGCGGGATGACCCAGATACAGGAGTCGGACATGGCCCAGCTGCGTGAGGTGTTCATCTACTGGACTCACATACCGGAAACACTCACGCTCCCAGCAGGCACTCAGAGCAAGACTTGGACCTTCTTCACCTGTATGGACTCTGACCGACATCGAGCTGAGGCCGTCTTCCAGGCTGGAGCTGATAGACTCTCCGAGGATGACCCGGGGGTCCTTCTGAACAGTCACGTGGCTGCCTGGGCTGAAAAGTGGAACCAAGGACGGATGGATGTTGGCGGAAATGAAGAGCTGTCTCTGCTGGTTCACGGCAGTCTGTATTACATCCTGAGTTATCTCCCCTCGACGGACCCGAACCAACCTAACGAGCAGTTCTATGGACTGAGTCCCGGAGGTCTGGCTAATGGCGCCAACTGGACTGATTATCAGGGCCACGTCTTCTGGGACATGGAGACGTGGATGTACCCACCGATACTGATGCTCTTCCCGGACCTGGCCAAGTCCATGTTGTCCTATAGGTGAGCTAGAGTTGCAGGTCTTAGACAAATGTTCATCACTTGCATAACTTGCCATAAATCAGAAAGGTCTTATTGAACGGATGACCTTACTAAACATGATCTGAATAGATATTTCTCTCTATAACGAGGAGTGTCACAGTTCCTTTTATTGTCACATAACCTACTCATGCTCATCAATGCAATGATAAATGATTAAATCTATGATCCGTCCTAGGTTTTATCTATCTCCCTGGGAAGGATTCATATTGAAAATAGAAGACATAGGAACACATCAATAGGTAAAATAAGATATTTTCCTCAAACGAATTGTTGCAGGATCTACGGTATGGAGCCAGCGTACGAGCGAGCCCGGTCTGGGGGGTACGAGGGACTGCGGTACCCCTGGGAGAGTGCGGCCACGGGGGTGGAGCAGACCCCCGACATCTGCCCGGCGTGTCGGGACAATCAGCAGCACATCACATCGGACATCGCCCTGGCTGCACGCCAGTATCTCATGGCTACCCGAGACGGCAGCTGGTTGAGGGAGGAGGAAGGATACACATTCATCAGGGACATGGCCAAGTTCTGGAAAACTAGACCCAGTTGGAACTCTCAGAAGGAGGCTTATGAAATCAATGGTAAAATGTTCATCTTGAAACTTTGATAATTAAATCGACGTTTCTTAAGAAGTTTTACTCTCTTGCATCGCTCGCTACTCTAGGTATTTCTAAAGTATCATTTACCGAAGGCTAAGCACCACGATTCATTATTTTGCTATTACCTATTACCTTTTCTCTCCTGTTTATCATATTTCTAATGTACAACCACCTGTCTAAATGACTCGTTTTATGAACGCTTGAAAAAGAACGATGACAATAATGATTGCATTATGATTTATCGCATAAAGTGACTGTCACGCTTGCAGTTTGTAGTTGCTGGTTCACTGAAAGACGTTTCCCCATCTTAGCTCAAATATTACTGCATATTCTGAATATTGAATGACACGGCAAGGAAAATTGACATTAATTAAGGAGATAGATATCATAAAAGTATAATGACATTTGTTGTACAGGAGTTATGCCCCCTGATGAGCACGCAATCTTCATCAACAACTCCATCTACACGAACATCGGGGCTCAACAGAGCATCCAGTTTGCTCGCTATGCGGCCTGTATCACTGGCCTAGAGACGATAGGAGAAGTTGGCTCTGATTGGATGCATGTCGCAGAAAATCTGTATATCCCATATGATGACGTCATTAAATATCACCCTGAGTATGAAGGATATGACTACAGAAACAATGTAGATGGTAAACACCATTCTTCTTGTTCTAAAGTAATTGAAAATCGACTTTAAGACTTCTCTAATTGAAGAGCTCTATATTGTCAATATGGCCCCGATACAAACAAGAGGTCCGATCAAAAAAGTGAAAATAGTAAAACATCACCAAACTAGCTAATGCCACGTTGCTGGGAAAACTTTTAACCGAAAAATATGACATAACAAATGAACCTGTTCATGTTATCGTTCAACTATAGTTCGTTTAAGGATTTAAGCAAACAAATAATTGTTAACAACACAAACTATTAGAAAAGAAATGGTAGCGTCTTGCGCATGCAGATGTCACAATTTCCTCCCTTGATCCTGTGGACAGACGCGAACCTGGTGAAGCAAGCGGACGTGATCCTGCTGGGCTTCCCTCTGATGTATGAGATGCCGGACGAGGTGAGACGGAACGACCTCACCATCTACGAGAACGTGACCAACCCCGAGGGGCCCGCCATGACCTGGAGCATGTTCGCCATCAACTGGCTCGAGCTCGGCGATAAGGTCAAGGCCGCTCAGATGCTGGATAAGTCCCACAGTCTCTACACACGGGAACCCTTCAAGGTAAACTTATCAGTTAGGATTAGGTTATGGAATGGCCCTAAAATAGACCTTGCATAACAGGTAAACTGATGAGTTAGAGTTAGTCCTACAGTCTTTATACACGAGAACGGGAACAAGGTAAGCAGATCAGTGTCGTATCAGGTTGTAGACATGGCTTCGAACGAGGCCTGGCATCAGATAATTCACAGATATCCACGGTTTTTTAGATGATTTGCAAATCGGCCAATGTCTCAGATATATCGTGATGATAGTTCACCATGGTAATGATAGTCTCCCTCAATTCTTCCCGCTAAGATGTCAACACAAACCATTGATACCAGGTGTGGACAGAGGCGAGATCAGGCATCGGAGCAGTCAACTTCATCACGGGGATGGGAGGCTTCCTGCAGGCAGTCATGTTCGGGTACGGGGGAGCTCGACTCCACCCAGAGAAACTAGACTTCGACCCCCAGCTCCCTCCCAACTCGACCAGTCTCCACCTCATCGGCCTCGACTACCTCGGCAACTCCTTCGACCTGAACATCGTCGACTCGTCGGTGGTGCTGACCCTCAGGAACACCACGGAGAGTCTTCACAGGAACCTGCTGCTCAGACTCAGCTCTAATGGAACCGTCTTCTCTCTTGTGAAAGGTAACTCATTGCGATAGGTTAATGCATATCTTGCATTAATTGAAAGTTGCTTTGTGTACATTGACACTGCTTCTATTGAAACACATCTCTCAGACAGATAGACAGACAGACAGACAGACAGACAGACAGACAGACTTTATTTAGAGGTGAAGGCCTTATAGCCCAGATTACACGAAAGAGTTAATAAGATACGGTATCTGATTAACACAACTTTCATCTGCTTTTGGACACTATTTTGTCTTTGAGACGCACGGCTATTGTTGTAGAATGCCAGATGTTGTCTATTTGCTTTGTAAAGGAGTTTTGTTCTTGCCAAAGCATAGATGATGTCAGGGACATCATGTGAAACAAGTTCTGTCGGTTTGCAATAATTAAAAAAAGTAGTATACTATGATTCATTTGAATATTTGTTTTAGATTTTGTTTATTTATTCTAGAGAATTACTAGAAGCTAAGATATTAGTTTTCTTGTACTTAATTTGTTTTTAGAAGATACTACCTGGTTATCCACATCACCTTCCTCATTATGATCTCCATAAGTTGTAGAATGCCAATCAGAAACATTGTACACTTGGATGTTGATGTTCGTTGTGTACCCAGTTGTCTTCTACAAATCTACGTTTGTACGTTATAGATCAAGTCCTGAGGATACCCCGGGAAGCGTTCACCCTATACACAGATGACGTCACGGACTGTCCGCTCCCAACAGGTCTGATCTTATTCGTTAAGGATAGATTCAGATTCAGATTCAGTTTATTCAGTATTTCGGGCTATTGGGCCTATAGTACAAGTACAGAGGCAGATAATATTTTATATCACGTGGTAACAACATTTCGACAATAGAAGACATGTTTTAAGTACACAGCTATTGCAATAATAACATCAATATTTTTGGAATTTAAAAGACTGGACAATATTTGTTTATCTCTTACAGGTGAAGATACAAATGCTAAGTATTTATTGCGAAGATGAGAATATTTTGTGCATTCAAACAATACATGAAATTCGTCTTCAATGTTACCAGAGTTACAATTTTTACATATATATTCACAGAGATCACTAGGCACGTCCTTATTTCTACGAAAAGCGTTAACTTTAAAGTCATGGAAACCAATTCGAAATTTACACAATGACCGAGTTAATGCCTTGTCTTCCAAATGCAAAATATAAAACTCTGGCACCAGTAAAGATTTATGCGTTGAATAGTAATTAAGATATTTAGAATTCTGTATGGACATAGACCATTCTTGTACAGATATATCTTGAAGACGTTGCTTAAAAACTGATAGAAATATATTGTCATTTCCAACTTCTTGGGAGATCCAAACATGAGAAAATCCTGACACAAAAAGTATTTCCCTAACCTCTGAAGCCCAATTTCTCTTCCCCATATCATCCTGCAATTTTGAGAAAAGATAACTTTGTCTAGGGTTCCTATAAAAATCCATTTTCAACAACTTTAGCCAATGTTAACAACTCTTAATCTACTGGCAACATATAAATTACAACGGCCAACTTCTCCGAGAACAGCTTTATTTGAAGCATACTTTCCCAATTTCAGAAAACGTTTAAAAAATGTTGCATGTACTTTTTCAATGCAATTGAAATATTTAGTGCCCCAAATTTCCGACCCATATAAAAGAATTGGCAGGATCTTACAGTCAAAAATGGTCATGCTGTTTTTAATGAAATGAAAGAATTCTTTTTGAATAAATGTTGGACTGATTGTGTGGCCTTTAAGGCTTGAGTAGCTAAACTTTTACAAGCAGTTGACCAATTTAATCGAGATGAAAATATTAATCCTAAGAATGTATAATACGTTACACATAGTGCGCATTTATATACATTTATACCCCCATTCCACCGAGCATACGACCCCACTGCGACCGATTTTTGTCTCCCGGTCGTGCACACTCTCACTCACTCTCTCTTACACCGCACTGGAGTCTTGGGAAGATCCCCATGCTCGCACAAAATATCTTCCACACTCTCCATTGGTCGCATGTTGTCGTAGGGGGGTTTGCGATTTCGATGGTCCGTTTTCAAAAATCGCACAACTTCTGCGATCGATGAAATTGATTACTTACTCTCAAAATTGGTCGTAAAGCGCTCGCATCGGTCTCAATGGGGTCTTGGAACGGTCGTGTGTCAGTCGCATGAACTCGGACCTAGGTCGTGTCCACTCGCAATGCACTCGCGCTAATTTATCACTGGCGATCAAATAATGCGATCATTGGAGAGCGCTTCAAGACCCCATTGCGACCGCACTGCGAGTGCGAATTCCTAACCGTCTTTGAAAGCGACCAATCGAGAGTGTTCCCGCGCTAATTCGCGACCAATGGCGAGCGCTTCTGCGAGCGCAATGCGACCGATTTGAACGACATTGCGACAGGCACCAGGACTATGAAAACCCACAACTGGCGGTCTTTGGTCAGTCGCAGAAACAGTCACCTAGCTGTTAACATCCATCGAAATTCGCTTCCAATAGTACTGCCGTTGAACATCATGGGTCGAACGAAGAGAACAACTCGGAAGAAAGTTATATCAGCCGACTCGTGTGACATCAAAAGAAGGTGACCAGAGGTCAGCTACACCCGTCTTAGAAGAGAGGTCTAATACACAAAAAGACGTGGTCGGGCCGTCTACCTCTCACGTAGACATACAGCCTCCATACCCAAATCGCATGCCGTCGACGCCTCCTTCTCCTTCGTTGATGGTGTCTCATCATAGCTAAGGTGTAGTCGCCGATATACTGAAGTTCTTGTCTGGTTTCAGAAACCAGAGCAACTACCAGGGCCATTTCATTTTCCATCTTATCTGTATGCTAGTCAAACTCGGAATGCCATGATTGCAGTTGGTCGCAGTCCTTTTTATACTTTGGGCCCGATCTGTCGTGAAAAGGTTGTGTCGAGGTCGCATATGTCTTAATGCGGTCTTGTAAAAAGTCGCAATGGTCGTACTGGAGTCATACAAGATTCGCAACTGTCGTAATGTGGTCGCACTCGATTGCAACAGCAATCTCACTTGTCGCAAGTTGGTTGTAAGTCGATCGTATGGAGATCGTATGGCAATCGCCGAAACTGTCGCGGTGATCCTAACCACTCGCATGCAAAATCGCCAATTCGGTCGTATCTCAATACGACTATGTTGAGACCGACATGCGATCTATACTGCAATTCGAATCAGTCTCAACTCTGTCTCAATGTGCTCGCCGGAAAAAAAAAGAAATTAATCACTTTTTGGTCGTAGTGGGGTCGTATAGCCGGCTTGGTGGAACCGCAAAATAATATTTTTTTTAAATTGCTAGTATTTATGTCTGCGACCAGTGCGACCGGCTTGATCGCGGCGATCGTACTCTGTCGCATATCGGTCGCAGTTCGGTGGACGGGGGGCATTAGCAAGCACTTTCAAAACCAGCCTGTGATAAACAAAACATAAAGAAAGCTACTATTTTTCAGGATGAGTGACGTGGATTAAGCTTGTAACTGTTACATGTTAAAGATCAAATCATCTCAGGGGAAGTGAACCCGTTACTCTGATGCAATCAATGGCTGAAACTGAAATAGTAATTGCGAAAATGATTACAGTTATAATAAAAGGAAAATTCGACCGAGGATAGGACACCAAGATGGCCCGAAATTGGGATACTTTTGATACTAAGCTGACGCAATATATTTGCATTTTCTGCGTCCCGATAGATAGTTTTAAAATGTTCGTTTGAAGAATGGTTTGCTATTTATCACTTTTGATTAACAATTCATCATCAGTAATATTGTTCAAGAAACGTGTATGTCATGTGGCGCCACTGTACTGCAGGATCCTCCTGCCCGAGGGTGGTGAGCCGGGGCGAGTGGGGGGCGACTGGGAGCAGCCCGGGGGGTGAGGTACACGAGGAACCGTACGTGGTGGTGTACCAGACTGGGGGAGAGACGTGCACCACTAGGGGGAGCTGTCAACAAGCCGTCTCAGATCTACAAGTGGGCAGATTACGATAATCTTAATATTTGCTCTGATGTATGAAATGTTTGAAGAAAATGTCTTTAAAATGCTGCGAGAAGTAGACAATTAGCAGTTATCTAAATATATTCTCTGATGTACGAAAGGTTGCTTGAAGACATGACATAACATGTCTTAGAAATCCTGCTAGGAATGAGTTTCATAGTTATATCTTTTCATATTTTTCAAAGATCATTACAAGCATCGTGATGTACATACAATGATGCAACGTTTTGGTGTATCTGTCGTTCTTAGTGATATCCTAGAAATTAAAACTCTCTGTTCATAAACGTAAAGTGTGGCTTAAGTTTACTTTTTCGTTCAAAGTTACTTTTTCTTAAAATCTAGTTTCTTGTTATATCAATTATTCAAAACCAATATTCAAATAAAAAATTTTTGCCATTGAGCTAAGCCTATCTTTCATTTAACCATCAACTCAAATTGCATGTTCAGGAGTCTCTGCGCCAGACCGGACACCAGGACGTACGGCACAACTTCATTCTGGGGACGGACGGACGGGTGTATGAGGGGACGGGCTGGGATGGTGTGGGCAACTTCAGTGAGGACTTCAACACACGGGCAATAGGTGGGTGGGCAACTTCAGTGAGGACTTCAACACACGGGCAATAGGTGGGTGAGCAATTTCATTAAAAAATTCAACACACGTGCAATGTGTGAGTGGGCAACTTGACTGAGGACTTCAAAACACGTGCAATAGATGGGTGGGCATGCTGCAAGCAAGGCTACTTTATTCTCTCCCTTCGCTTCAACATAGTCCCCGTAAAATCATCCGATAACAGCACACCCGTCGATGAACGCGTCATCTGTACATATTTTGAAACAACAATAAGACAATAATTGAAATCAAATTTGCACGTGAACAAGAACTTTATTGAAAAAATAGGTCTCAGTAACTGTTGCATATACATCAACAAATGACGAGGTGTCGAAATATTATATGGCACGAACACACAATTTTAACGACCTAGAAGAGGTTGAATAATTCAATTTAAGGATAAATGAAGCTAAAATGTTATCTTAACGAGGGGACTGAAAAATATGCAAGGGCAAGTGAAGTGTTGATTTTAACCTTTACTGTGATTGGTTGCTTCTTATAGAGCTTTGGAGGACACCATGGGTAAATCTGCAGGGAATATTCAAAGCGAAGCGAGAGAAATATATTAGCACGGTGGCATGAAGGTGGACACAGAACTTCTGCCGTTGTAGAGAAAGGTGTTAAATGTCCATGTATCGTTGGTAGTGTTAGCTGTGAGCGGTTATCTCATGATAATCTCAATCTAGGTTTGATTACACAGAAATTCTTCACTTTTTGTATCAGTTACATAATTCTTGAAGGAACAGCTTTGATTTTAAGAATAGTAACGTAAACTTAGAAAAAGTTATTATATGTCATGACCGTCTGACTAACGATCGACATACATTACTTTTCTATAAATTATGAAATATGAAAGAAGAAATAGTTATAAGAAGGTTAAAAAAGTGTTTTTGTGTTGAAGATCTGTTTCATAAATGACTAAAAAAACGTTTGATGTAATAGATCAACATTGCAATGCATAACATTTCGGTAAACCATAATTAAATGCTTAATAACTAAGTGATAATGAACTCGTCGTTATTGTCATTACCAATGAACAAGGAACACAAGATTCAACATTTTCTTGAATATGAAAGACTTCTATGATAATCCAACTTCATTATCAAACAAATTATCGCAATCTTCCTTATTGCAGGATTGTGTCGTTTAGGCGTAGACACTTCCACCGTTATCAAGCAAATAGTAGGCTAACTCTTTCTTATTCATCTAACAACTTCTAAATGCCCCTCAAAGAAGTCAGACTTCTTATTTACCCCACCAAAAATTACATTGCAAATGAGACCTATGTATGTGTATGCTGCAGGTCTGACAGTGATGGGAGATTTCTCTACAGTTCCCCCGCCCCGGGTGGTGCTCACTCAGATGAAGCTTCTCATCAAGTGTGGCATAGAGAGGTGAGTACACCTGTCTCATACATAGAGAGGTGAGTACACTTGTCTCATACACCTGTCTCATACATAGAGAGGTGAGTACACCTGTCTCATACATATAGAGGTGAGTACACCTGTCTCATACATATAGAGGTGAGTACACATGTCTCATACATAGAGAGGTGAGTACACCTGGCTCATACATAGAGAAGTGAGTACACCTGTCTCATACATAGAGAGGTGAGTACACCTGTCTCATACATATAGAGGTGAGTACACCTGTCTCATACATATAGAGGTGAGTACACATGTCTCATACATAGAGAGGTGAGTACACCTCGCTCATACATAGAGAAGTGAATACACCTGTCTCATACATAGAGAGGTGAGAACACCTGTCTCGTACATAGAGAGGTGAGTACACCTGTCTCATACATAGAGAAATGGGTACACCTGTCTCATACATAGAGAAGTGAGTACACCTGTCTCATACATAGAGAAGTGAGTACACCTGTCTCATACCTAGAGAGGTGAGTACACTTGTCTCATACATAGAGAAGTGAGTTCACCTGTCTCATACATAGAGAAGTGAGTACACCTGTCTCATACCTAGAGAGGTGAGTACACCTGTCTCATACATAGAGAAGTGAGTACACCTGTCTCATACATAGAGAAGTGAGTACACCTGTCTCATACCTAGAGAGGTGAGTACACTTGTCTCATACATAGAGAAGTGGGTACACCTGTCTCATACATAGAGAAGTGAGTACACCTGTCTCATACATAGAGAGGTGAGTACACCTGTCTCATACATAGAGAAGTGAGTACGCCTGTCTCATACATAGAGAGGTGAGTACACTTGTCCCATAGATAGAGAAGTGAGTAACCCTGTCTCATACATAGAGAAGTGAGTACACCTGTCTCATACATAGAGAATCTCACCCTAGTGTCTTCTGGTATCAAATAAATCAACACTGCTTGATAAAAGTATCAAATATGCCAGGCTTGTCGCAGGCATACTGAGACTATTGAAAAATAAAGAATGTTTATGTGTGAGAAATTATACAAACAAGTTGTGAAACAAGATGTTGAATCAACTCTTCACTCCAAAGTATCAAAGACGTTTTTAGCATGTCAGGGTGAAATGGTTAATAGTGTCACAAATTTATATTGTGAATCGAGGGTAAGATATACCTCGACAAATTGAAAAACTGTTTATTGTATTTGGGACAATAAGTTCCAAAGTTATGATAAGCTCAAAGTGCTCCTTCATATATTGTATTATCGCCAGTGTATGATTGGTCTCATGGCCAAATATAAGTAATAAACTCTTATAAGCAACCAATGTTCTGTATCCAGAGGTAAGATCGCCGCGGACTACACGCTCCTGTGGGAGAAGCAGGTGCGCGCCTCTTCCTGTACACGCTATGCCGGGGACCAGCTCCTCTGTCGTCTCCTCGCCTTCAGGCACTGGGTCAGTCTGTCTTCTCTTGCACTTCCAGCCTTGCATAAACTCCTAGACTAAATTTGAATCTCTGAAATGAAAAAAAACAACCCATATTAAATGCAGCTATATATTGTATTAAAATTGAAAGGAGCCCACAGAAGTTGAAATTGCGGTGATCTAGACTTGCTACAATAACATAAACTCCCTGCACCCCATCCTGCTACATCAGTGTTTAGGTATCCGTGTAGCCCCTACACATGCCCTGATATCAAAAGGTCCCTATGGTTTTTCATATTGAGCCAATCAAATGATCAATTTGACATCCAGCAATTGGCACTACCCGGGTTTCGGTCAAATAAACCAATCGGAGGGCTTGTGCAAATTCAAGGAGAAGCTTTTGACCCAATTAATACCAGGGTGTATGGTGGAGCTACGCAAGCTGCTGCAACGCATAACTCACACTGATCTCCGCCAACCTCCATCTAAGTTTGATTACCAACATTGCATCAATTTGTCAATATTGTCAATACCTCGACTGCAGCCCCTGTGTTGACAACCCTCAGTAACTTTCGGTTAACTAACTAATTAACTAATTAACTAATTTTCAAAATCCTGCAATCGAATGTTATTTTGTTCCCTGGGTTTAGTCCTGTATAAATATTGTTTGGACAACCATCTCCAGAAACAGCCTGCAGATGATCACACAAAAGGTGTCATAAGTCTTAAATCAGCCAGTGGTGGTGACGTGAGTCAGTTATGCTTTGCTGGAGAATTGAGTCGTTGACGAACTGTCTAAATCACGATCTTCCTTAAAACATCGACCGTGAAACCAAGCAAGTGATGGTTCCTGCTTTTTAAGCAGTAAATGGTTTCAGTTTGTCGATCATTTTCTATTGGTCATTTGGATAATGATAAAAAATGACCATATTTACAAAGCAAAATGATGAAAGAATTGATATATGCAGTAAGATTTTTTTTATTATTGTCTCTTCTCTCTCCAACAGAAAAACGAACAGACCGGCGGAGAGTTCATCCCCCCGAACTGCGACCCTTCCAATGTGACTCCAGCGTCTACGCCCCCCACCTCTGCCTCTCCCCCTCCATCATCCGGGCACCTGTTGTGGACTGTACCCCTCGTGCTTCTTGCTTTACTCACCTGAAGATTGCTACAGCGGTCATTGTAGATTATATACTGAAATAATACTGCACTTTTACAACTTATGAATCACTGCAATATAAAATGTCTTTATTACATATTCCTGAGTAAGGGTGAAGATTTGTTGCTGTTACAATATGCTCCTTTTATCGGGAATGTCATGACCAGGTAAATGTTGTTTAAATATGCCATTTTATTGTAAAATGTCGAATGTGATTCACGGAAACTTACTATTGAAAATATATTTAAAAATGAATCCATTTAAGTTTGTAATAACCAGTAGATCTTCTGAAGAGTTCATGCCCTGTCGTGAATTACTAAAGTATATTAATATATATGCGATGTCACAAATAACGATCAGCTAAAGCAGCATACCTATAAATCTTATCAGTTTGTTCGTAAGATCTGATCACATATTGCTACAGCTTGCAGTGAATGGCCTTTATGTTTGACTAAGCATATGTTCAATGGTTATTTATCCAATAAACTTTGCGTTTTATGATTTAATTTTGAAATTTTCTTTGGTTTTAACTCGTCTATGAGATAACTGAAACACATATGAGGTTAATCTGTATAAAAAAAATAAGAAAATAATATTCTTTACTTTATGAGAGTTTGTTGGTTTACAGGATGCCCCCTACATCTTCAGACATGATTTAACCTGGAATGTGAAATAATTGTCAATTTATGACGTGAACATTTGGTCGCTGTATCACACCGTCTTATTTATCAAATGCAAACTACAACAGCTTTTATATATTCAGTTATATAATTCAAGATTACCAACGATGAATTATTTATTGAGAAATGCTCTAAATATATGAAAAATTAGAGTTAAGAACACCATTGATAAATTGAGAACTGTATTTTTTAAATTTCTAAGATATGGATAAGGATAAATCTTAATACTATTCTAATTTATTTTGTCCAGAATATGTATTTGTCTTCATTGTAGACTTTGCCGATTTTAATATTTGGTGTTACTATATCGATATGTAAACTTTGTTTGAGTTATACCCGCTGTTACTATATCGATATGTAAACTTTGAGCTATACCCGCTGTTATTATATCGATATCTAAACTTTGTTTGAGCTATGCCCGCTTTCAAAGAGTAGCCTATATTAAAGTCGCAAGGTGCAATTTCAGCCTAGTCGTTGAAGCTCTTTCTTATTTAAAACCTGAGTCATGCGAGGATCACAAATCATCAGCAGAACTTTGATCTCATGAGGACAACGTGATAACCAGGTAAATACTCTTCGGGATTTGACAACAATGTAAACACGATCGACTGCTACCTATTCGTAC
Source organism: Steromphala cineraria (assembly GCA_916613615.1). Taxonomy (NCBI): domain Eukaryota; kingdom Metazoa; phylum Mollusca; class Gastropoda; order Trochida; family Trochidae; genus Steromphala; species Steromphala cineraria. The sequence continues at coordinate 4,706,236 of OU744729.1, forward strand.
TCGGGAACGTGCTGCCAAATAAGGCAAAGCGCCCCATGCGAAAAGACACACACATGTGATAATTATGTCAAACACCTTTTAAAAATATAAGCAAATACCACACAAAACAAATTTGTCGTCTTAATAGTGACATGCAGCTTAGGTAACCTTATGAAAATTAAACAAAAACCTAGCACTGTATGCAAAGACAGACAAAATATTCTGTAATGTCATGGACCTAGATTTTCGAAGTTCTTAACCAGAAACATAAATGATTAGTGTATACAAATTTATAAGAACTATGAGAGTTTTTACAATTTAACTTATTTACTATCCGAAATCAGTAAATATATGAAATAAATATAAAAAAATGGATTGGTTTCATAAACACCATTAACATTTGTAAACAAACAACTTTTCCCTGTCGGGCTTGCCAACACGGCCTATCTTTTAACTGTTTAGGAATGAAACAAAATATATAATAGACATCGAAGTCATGTTAAAAAAACCGAAATATCTGTTTCTTTAGGTTTCTTTTCCCTTTAATTATATTAGGAAACAAATTTCTACACATAAACGTGTTGTACAGCCTTCAACAAACAGTGAGAGTTCATTATCTATCACATAAACTAAAGAATGTAAAAGGCAAATGGCGAATGACGAACAATTTTGCTATTTGTCATTCAAAGTTGAATGTAAAAGATAATTGAAAGTCAAACAGGGCGAATTGTCAGTTTTGTACAGATGTTTTGATTCCATGAGGAGGTTAAGTTCTTCTGAGAGAACCCTAGGGGGAATTATTTCCCACTAAAACAGACAGCGTCGAGAGCTAATCCTCGGGACTTTTATTGATGTTACAACCAGAGGTGTTAGGGTGCCTTAATTTCTACACCTAAACTTGTTGTACAGCCCAAAAAAAACAGTGAAAGTTCATTATCTATCACATTAACTAAAAACATTGAAAGGCAAATGACAAAAAGCAAAATATTTGCCATTCGTCATTCAGGCACCACACAATATGAATGGCGAATAGAAAATACATTCACTTATAACGTTATTAGCGAATAACAGTCTAAATTCTGGTTGCCTTAAAAATCTCTTTTCATGATTTTCAGACACTTTAAGAAATAGTTCGTATCAAATTGGCGATTAAACACATAGAAACGTTATGCTTGTACACTGGATACAATGATGTATGTACAACATGTCAGTATCCAAGTTTATGCTATTTAAAAGTAACTTTGTAGGATCAGTTTAAACTACAAGTACAATATGAGAAAAAACAAGTCACCATACAAAAGTGATTTAATCACTGTTACAAGGACAACGGAAACATGGATACGTGTACATGTCTTTAGAAGTTATATCTTTCTCAGTCAATATGAAAATTTCTTTGGAATCTCCTTTACTGGACTAGTTAGGAAGTCAAAAGAACTTTTTCTTGTTTTCTGACATTCTATAATGATGATGCGTTATCAAATAAGGTTACTTGTGTTGATAATATCATCTATGAAATTTCTGTATTTTAAAACTTTTTACATAATTAATTCCTTAACATTTTGCTATATATTCTGATAAGCTATTCCAAGACCCCAAATATACTTGGTATATTTCAGCACCTTCAAAGCTAAACGCATAAAAAGATATAAAAAAATTGAATGTTCTTTAAAGGGGCAGTAGCACGTTTTTTGATAATTTTATATTTTAAAAATTTCACTCATTATTGTAAGTTAATGCTAAATGTATTATATTGACAGTGTCAACAATCTCATTACACAAGCCAATCACCCATAGTCAGAGGACAAAGTATGAGGATTCACATAAAATCCATTGGCGGCCATTTTTTGTGAACACCTTTAATTCATTTTGTGTAAGAAAAAGGAGTCGCATGGCTAAACTTTAGTTATATAGTTGAATTATTACTGCTTCATTTAGTTTAAATACATTGTCTTTCAATTCGAACCATTTATTTCCATTTTCCTGACATCACCTTATATTCCCCCTAAAAACGTGCTACTGCCCCTTTAAGAAAAAACTCGAAACACGTAAATGAACTTGCTCAAAACAAGAGGCCACAACAATTTCCGCCACCTTCAAAACATTCATTTCATGGAACGAAAAGTGGCTAAAACATAAGAATATAAATTTATGGGATGTTCGTTTACATATTTATTTTCAAATTATTATTTTTCAGTTCAATATGGAGTTTTAAGTCTTAGATTTAAGTACAGACAACACCATCAACACAAATCATTAATATTGTACATATGGCACAATCGATATTATTGATAGTCCGTCCTTCCGTCACTAAAATATATACAGCTTATGCACCTTCGATCTTTATGTGAGGTGATTATGTCTCTGAACAAGTCCAAGGCATTTTCCATGAACATTTTGAGCACAAAATTTACTAACATGCTGATGCTGCTTCATGTGAAATTCCGTCATAGTCAGACGTAAGCAAAACCATTTTTGAGAGAGGAAGAAATCATCGTGTGGATACAGGGTGATTCAAAAGAGAAGTGTTTTACTCTTTGGATGCAATAATACAGCTGCATATCTTAAGTTTTTTCACTTACATTCGTATTCTAGTGCAAATACAATGTATCATATATAATTTGTAACGTCTTTGAGACATCTTATCATTGTGAAAACGAAACCAATAATGATGAAATTTCACATTCAGCACCAGTGTCGAGCTGATCCCGAAATATTTTTTGGGAATGATTATTTTATACATGGACAATTGTAATTTCTTTTGAGAGGTATAGCATTCAAAGTGTGATTGTTTCCACAATGTATTGTATGCTGCAGCCTGATACCCGCAGGTTCTTCCTGGAGTGGCATCTGTGTGTCCCAGACACGTGCAATGGGGTCACAGTCGGGAGGAGGATCAACTCATGTGAGTTACGAGTTCATTTTCTCATGAGTCACTGTAGCGTCGTCCTTTTACGAGTATTTAACAACCTAGCTATAGAATAAGTACTCTTATAAATGTTGCTGCAGAGATAAACCTCGAAAAAAAAGGAATTAAAATCACTGTGATGATGGCTAAAACGACCGTAAAAAAGCATTAAATAAGCTATGACAATCAGTACCACCCGATTCGTGCTACGGGCCTGCATTTACAAAATCTGCGATACAGTTCTGATGTAGGACTGATTTGTTTTGATTCTGCAGCTCTAGGCTCTGAGTTAACAAACCCATATTCACTGTTAAAGATCCTTCTGTAGTATAGGTGTGAATTGGTGATAATGATGATGATGATGATGATGATGAATAAACATATACAGATTGTTTTGGAATATCCATTTGAGGGTTACGGAGTATATAGTCAAAAAGTGATCTTTGAATTTACTTTGTAAATTAGACCAACAACTCATAAGTCTAAAGCTAAAATGCGTATATTGTCTATTAGTTTCTTGTTTTTACTTGTTCAACACAGAGATCTAAATTTATATTTGAGTCTTACAACAAACAGAGGAGTTCTACTACTCCAATAGAGATTGTAAATCACTCTTGCAGTGCTTTGATCTAAGAAGATCCCTGAAAAGGTGACAAGCTGGTAAATACTTCCTTACGTACTCTCATGACCGAGCCTTCACCCGTGTGGACTTTGTCACGATCATATTGGGCAACTTCTTACCCATATAGGGTATGTTGAAACATTTATACCGAGGCTCGAAGTCATTCCATATAAAAGCAAGGGTATAAGCTATTAGACGTCCCTCTGAAGTTCTCGGCCACTGTTGTTGGTCGTGCTTGAAGTTGGAAAGTTGCTTCAACATGGGATATAGGACAGTGTTATACCCCCTCGTCTTCGTATTGATGGTGTACAGCGTCAATACTGCTACAACGGTACCGACTGACACAGGCGGCACTCGTGCAGGTAATATCTATTGTTTGAAAATAAATTACAAAATTATTTGAAATTTTGATTTAGATTCACATTTAGAAAGATTTGAATTAAGATTTCGAAAGCCATTGTCATTTATTTAGTTTGCGGTAAAGGCATGATTGTGCTATAACAGGTAATATTTATTCTTAGAAACTGATTAACATAATTATTTGAAATTTTGATAAATATTCAAATTTAGAAAGATTTGAATTAAGATTTAGAAAGCTTATGATTCTCATTGATTTAATTTGCGGTAAAGGCATGATTGTGCTAAAACATTTAATTTACAAGATTACAACGATGGTACATTTGTTTACTCACTTAATAACATGTTATTTGAAAAGAATAATCCGATATTTTGGCTATTTCACTGCAGTTGACTTGTTTCATCGTGCTTTAACATAGACATATTTGGTAATGTTGACTAGCATTTAATTTCTTTAATGTAATTTTACCAGGAACGTCCTTATTATTATTTAAGCATTTCATGGATTTTCACCATTGAAATGATACACGCTGCTTCATCGTCTAACGCCTTAATGTGTTATTAAAACGATTCAAAACTGATCAATTTGAAATTCTTTTAGAAGTAGAAATGAACTCGGGACAAGATAAATATGTCGGTTTATACAGGATGTTTGATATAACTTGTTGGGACAAAGAGAAAACTATCCGCGTGGGACCCAAACTTATGATTTATGAATGCAAGAAATCATTCAATTAATCAAAAATATATCCTCATCCTCTTACGTAACCAACCACATACCAAGTTAGATATTTCAGTGCGTACTAATTATGAGATATACATAAAATAAAATATTTGTTAAAATGTTACAATCATGAAAAGAAAGAAAATAATATTGTTTGATCATGAAAACTTTTTTTATAAAAAAATTGGCGATGAGACACGGTTTATCAGTAAGTATCTAGGTACATAACGTGATCATCACTCGAGTCATGTCAAGTTCAAGATTTTAATTCATCAAACTGACGTAACGAGCAGTATATTATATTTTCAGAGAACAGAGCCCTGGCTACAACACCGACTTCCCCGCCTTTAGTTCCACCCATTCCGTCCTATGGACTCGCAGCCTTGGGTAAGCTTCCCACAGGCTTACAAAATGCCTTGGTATCCCTGTTGCTAGGCAGCGGATCCGTTGACATGACAACCATCACCAAGTTATTCACCAGTATCCCGGCCCTCCTGAACGGAATGGACAAAACCAACAGGACAGGACTCTCAGAGTCGGAGACAATCTGCTACGAGGACACGGACTACTTTGTGGCGGAGGCGGAGAAGGGGCAATACTGGACCATGAGCAGTGAGTTCACGTTAAAGGGGTTTCTAGTCATCGTATTCTAATTTCCATGCTTTATTTGGCACTCTTATATGTTGGTTTATCAAGAATCAGTGTCTTGATTTGGTCCTACAAATGAACGATATTGTATTTTACACCAGTGAAATGAACAGGACTTTGTTCTTGTAAAGTTTGTTAAAGAGAGTGACTGTTTGTGTCAAGAGCGTTTCTTATTTCAAGAATATATCTAAGTTAATTGCGTCAAAGTGCCCGGTCCCTTTTTGCATAGAAAATTGAATTGACAATATTTATTCAAAAGAAAGGATTAGGTACAAGTAGTCAAACTTAGTGAAACGCCCTCCTAGTGAATGTGACAAAATCTTTAGTTAACTGGTTTCCAGAATATTATACGTTCTGTGTTAATCGTTTCATAGTGCTGGACGCGAGTGGTAAACCCGGCCCCTCCATGTTGCGGGGAATGTTCAGGTTTGTGGGGAACTTCGAGCAGTGTTTGAAGACAGAGAGCCACGCCTCCCCCTCCACGGGAAGGGGGGTCCGGGGGGACACCTGCGTCGTCTACATCAACCCTCCCCCACAGGTGCTCTCTACAAGCGCCATTCCTGTAAGTATAGAGAACTATGTAGGCCGGGAGGGGCCATTTCAAGTTCCTAAAAGAGTAAATACAAACTTACCCCTTATAAGCTTCACATTATCTCACTGAATAGAACTTTTATCAATATGTTCTACATTATTGTCTAACACAAGAATGGACTTTCATTTAATTCAAAATAATTTATTCTTAAGCATTAACTAAAATTTTAAGAAAAAACATTTTTGATATTATAACGTTCTTCCTTGATGTCGATATCACACGAATTTCAACCATATATTTTATCGTTGGAATAATATTCAGAAGGAATAATGCTTAAAAAGGATAATTATTATCAAGTATTAGAAAGAATCTTCACAAAATAGGCTTATAGTTCCCTTCGGATTAAGACTTCATCATATGTGAGTGCGGTTTCTCACGTAGATCGTATTTTTAAGTCCACATGCCGGTTAAGACGCCTCTCTTTAACTAACGAGTAACGATACTCAAACGAGTAACAGCGACTTTACAAGAATTCTACCAAGCATACGTTAGACTAACATATATCTTACACGATGTGTTCTCTGAGTTTAGCCCTGGACTCCGGAGTTCTTCTTGGAGTGGCATCTGTGTGTCCCAGACACGTGCAATGGGGTCACACTCGGGAGGAGGATCAACTCATGTGAGTTACAAGTTCAATTTCTCATGTGTCACTGTATGTCATCCCCATCGTTCTAGAATGAGCAGATGTACTCTTATAACTGATGACACCAGGGAGTGGCTCAAACACGTATCCATGGACTATATAATTAAAAAAATCACGGCTAACTACATTAGAAGTAAGTTGTTTGAAATTGGTTTCTGAGATAGTAATATCAAGATTGCTTGTGTATTCATTCATTATATTTGAAATCTTGTAAGAATTATGATTCCGCATGGTTACAGCGTTGTCCCAGTACGGATTGAACATCGACAGAGTGGTATGTCACCGTGACATCAAGGCTGGACCAATCGGAGAGGACTCTGCAGCAGTAGGGGCAGTGTAAGACGGGCTATATATATATATATATATATATATATATATATATATATATATATATATCTGATATTGTTTTGTCTAATATTTCATCTCACATATTCCATCCTTTGGATCTTTCAGAAATTCTAAATTTATAATATAAGCATTATATTACCATATATAAAACAACGTCTTATCTGAAAAAAAAAATCAAATATTAGAACTTTCCATTGCACAAGAATCGTCATATGTCCTCTTAAACTCGACATATATATGATATATAGATCTATCAGAGGTATTATATAAAATGAACATTGGCGATTTAAAAGCTTCGAGCATATTTCGCAGATTACATACTACTGAGATACTACAACATAGGATAGATCAGGATATTCTACATCTCCTGGGGCGAGAACGACTATTCCAATGTAATGTACTGCCTCGATCAGTGTGTGAAGTTAGTGCCTGTCAATTGCAAGTGAATTCATAGTTGGCTTGTTGGAGAAGAGGTTAGCACGAGGCTTGTGTGATTTTAGAGATACCATCTCATTACGTCGAGGTTGATTTTCAGAACACAAGTCTTGTAAATGACCAAAAAAGCATTCCAACATTGGTCTCAATTTGGACTGTTTGTAAAACTAAATCACGTTTGAATAACAGACGCTTTTGTCCTTATACAGAGTTGTGACGGCTATCCTGGGTTCTCTCGTCCTGTTTGGCACGGCTCTAGATCTGTACATCCGGGCCTTCAAAGAGGAGAAGTCCAAACCATCTCTACCACCAGATTCCAGTAAGACTCCCATCACAAGCATCTGTGTGTCAGTAGATGCGGGTATGCTGGACAAACCCCTGAATGGACATATGAATAACTTGAACCACTCTGAGAAGAGTGACGGAGAAGTGAAACTAACAAGCTTCGAAAGTCCAGTAACTGGTAGAATTGTAGAGACCAATGGCATTGCAACAACAAACCACGAGGCAAAACTCATATCTCAGGACAAGAAGTCTCTACAAGACATTGGTATGGTTACTTATTTTATGCTTTTGGCAACATATAGCTAGAATTGTTCGGTCCCTATGACCTATGTTCCAGCTAGATATGACATGTCTGTGTTACCTAATAAGGTAAGGTCTGCATCTTTTGAGAAGCATTTGGAAGAACTTATCTTTTGTCACTGATTTACACTGCGTAACGTTGACAAAATAATAATGAATAGTCGACCAGTATATACAAACACAAAGCGAACAAATCGGTAAATTTGCTTTTAAACTATCGTGTGTCATAAATGATGTAAACATCGATTGAAACTTGACTTGATAAGTTCCAGGAGGTGTTTGGGCGCGAGTGCTGCTGTGTTTCTCTGCGGTGAAGAATGGGGAGAAGATCCTCAGCGTTAAGGACACACCTGGCTCTCTCACCTGTCTCAATGCAATCAGGGTGCTCAGCATGGGCTGGGTCATTCTCGGTCACACCTTTACATTTCCGGCGGCGATATCAGGTAAAATGACCTCAAATAATTAAGATTATATCTACCATTAACATTCGCAGGGAAATATAGGTTGTTTGAAAAAAAAACGTTTTCATCAAATCAAGTTAAACAATAATAGAATTTCTTTTAGAATATGATATTGATAATCAACAGCCTAAATATGCGGGTTGATATACTCGTTTGAGAGTGCGACGTGTCCATTATTTCCTACATTTTGATGTATGTTTCGAGATGACCCGTACTACCTGTTCGACCTGAAAAAGACCTGGGGTTTCCAGATGATCATAAACGGGACACTGTCCGTGGATTCCTTCTTCGTGCTCAGGTAACTTTAATGAGGAATCTCAATATAAGAATAAGGTAAATGACGTCGACCTAGACAACAAACACATGCTTTTGAATCGTACAGCAGTTTTGTTTCTCTCTCCAGAGAGAAAATATTGTTCCCTATTTATCAAAGTAATGCAATCTACTATTTCTTAAAGAGTGCATAAATACCTTTTTTTTAAATTTCATTGAAGCGGTTTGCTGGTGACCTTCCTATTCCTGAAGGAGACGGACAAACAAGGGGGGATAACTCTCAAACAGATGGTACTCTACTATGTGCACAGATACTGGAGGTCAGGGTTGAACATACAATCACTTACAGCTTAATGATAAACATGTATATGACTAGCCATTGAAATGTCTTCTTGTTTTAGAAAATGAATGTCATTTCACATTATGTTTAAACATAGCATGAAATCATGCATTTTTCAAGATGACCATCAAATTTGGGAATTTGAGTTCTTTATATTGAGATATATTGTCTATAACTATTTCTAAAAACTTCTCAAAAGGTCCATATAAGTGATCATTGTTTTGAAGTGAGTATATTAACATCTCAGAAGCCTACCACAACGTTCAGTCTTTTATCAGTGACTATCACAGATACGTTTTTCTTTAAAAAAATGTTTTATTTGACATTATAATTATCACAAACATCAATCAAGTGATTCAGAACATAACGATTGATTAAATGGATCTACCTGATTTCTTTGAGTGCCATTTAGAAGTTGAATTCAAGTTAGGACGAATGTTTATGATTAACAACTTCTTCTTTCAGAGAACATGACGTCTCGATACAGTTTCTTGTATAGTTTAAACCATAAAGTTGTTGAAAAATAAGGACAATTCTTATGGATGAACAAGTTCTTTATTCTGTGTAAGCGACGTTTCGACATAGATTCTAATGTCGTTGTCAAGCAAGTGATGTTCATCACACCAACTTCTAGAATGCCAATCAAAAAAGTCATTGTCATTGCAGTTGTTGTCCATAAACATTCGTCTTACCTACCTGCTATTTGTTCTACAGACTGACCCCCGCCTACATCTACATCATCTACATCAACACGAGCCTGGTCAAGTACTTGACCGATGGTGCTACCTGGACAGGAGCCTTGGACGCCCCCACCTGTGAACAGGACTGGTGGAAAAATATACTGTATATCAACAACCTGTTTAAAGGGGTATGTATATGAAAAATATACTGTATATCAACAACCTGTTTAAAGGGGTATGTATTTGAAAAATAAGCTTACGTCAATACTTTCTTAAAATGTCTACTTCCATTCTTTTATCTTTGTAAATGGTTTTCACAATTCACAAAACAGTAGATGTATACGACATTAAAAATTGCAATCATAACAACTGAAATCAAAACTCAATATACACTGTGTGTTGATAAATGATGAGATCAAAATATTTGTTTCAAAAGAATAAAGTTGTCTTTAATGTTGATGGTAAACGTCATTCTCATTTAAGAATTGTTTTTTTCCTTCAGCCAGCATGTTTCGGAGTATCCTGGTTCCTGGCTAACGACATGCAGTTCTATGTTATCGCTCCTCTAGCCCTCGTCCCTCTAGCTCTCAGGTAGTTATAGATAGCCAAATAATTATGTTGTAGATGTCTAAGTTTATATCAAAAATTGATTTAAAAAAAAATCCATATAGACATGTACCGTTTACCATCAAATACCGGAGATTTTATTCAAATATATTGTATGTATAATGCACAATTACATGCAATGTGAGAGTTGTTTAATGAATTTACCTGTTTTAGTTTGGATAAAATCTTGAGTTGTTTCAATGTTTTGCGTGATCTAATCTTATAGGTTCAGTTGATATGTAAACTGAATTTATAGACAATCGCGACATGGTGAATTGATTGAACAGAACTTTATTGGGTTTGAATATGAAGTGACGAAATATAAGTTCTTATTTTCAGGAACAAGCCAAATTACGGATGGATTATGAAGATGTTGGGCCTGTGTGTTATAGTTGGTCTCGTCATCACCAGTGTCGTCACCACAGCCTACTACGTCTACACCATCGACGAGGATATCACCACGTGAGATAATCAGGCTTTAGTACTTTGTATTTCCCCTTGTGTCTTGGATCCGAGTCCAGATAGTATACAAATGGAGAGTTCTGTTTTCTATGGTCAATTTATCGGATATATATGCCCAATGTATTGCAAGCAAGTTTTAGGACACATTTGTATATGTTATTGGAACAATATTAATGTAGCTTTTAAACTGCACATGCTTTTTTCATGTCACTGAGCCAAAATTGTGAAGGAAAGTGTTCAATATGCCTATTTTACTGTTCATACTTTTCCATGTCGTTTTACGAAAAAATTAAATAACACGTGTTGAATTGAACTATTTCCAGAGATGGTTCCGGGGAATATTTTGCGCAGGTGTACGTCAAGCCATGGTGTCGAGTGGGAACCTTTGCTATCGGAGCTGGAGTAGGCTACATCCTGCACGCCACCAGGAGGCAGATCCAACTTCCGGTGGTGGGTGTCGGGAGTGCAACCATCATTTATGTCTTGAAAGATTGAAATGTTAACCTGGTTAACTAAGTTTAATTACCATATTGATGATGCAATTCGAAGTTCCTCGAACGTTATTTGTTTATTAGAAACACGGGAACAGTTTTGTGATGTGACTTTTAGTTTTCACGACACTTCCAACCAAAATAAACTTGTGCAACTAAATATTTAACTTTGGGGACGAAGGTTTAATTAAAGGTTTTGGGCCGTTGGCATAATCCAAAGGGAGTAATAAATCTACAACTCTTAACACAAAAAAAGTTGTTTCTTACAGTACAGTTACATTTTTTTTTAAATCCTTTCTATAAATGGGATTTTCACAGGAGTATAAAATAAATAATCGGAGTTCAGCCGCAAATTTTCATGGTTTGTAGTAAGGTTTCAGTTCATCTCATGCAACTAATAGATTAGTGTCTTTAGTAACCGGACAAGCACAACCAGGCCTACGTTAAGTGATATGTGTACAAAACAATACATATATTTAACATGAGTACCATGTAACTATAAACACAACACTCATTAAATACCCATTTCACTTCCAGTTCATCCAAGGAGTGATATGGATTGTTGCCATGGTGTCCATGTTGGCCATCACCTTGGTAACCTATGACGAGCACGGACCAGACCGGACTCCGTGGGGCGTGGCAGCCCGGACTGCTCACGAGACCATCTACAGACCTGTGTGGGGTCTCGTGCTGGGATGGGTCATCATCACGTGCTGTGCGGGCAAAGCAGGTATTGGCATGTTATCAACTTTGTTATTGACAAAATGGTGATTTAATAACCTCTGCACATAAAGCGATGGACTCGCTACAGTAAGGAAATTAAATTATTGAGATTGTCATCCTTTGATCCATAATCTTTGCCATGCTTAAAAAAACTTTATTTTACCTTTCTGCCAAAAAGCAATCAAAGCTGTATATTATCATTGTAGATCATTGACAATTATAAGTTAATGATATTTTTGTTGTTGTATGATTTGTAACTCAATGGTAAACTATAAAACTGAACTATTCCTCTGTCTGGAACTCTGTTGTAAGTTGAATTGCTACTATCTAGTAAACTTGTGATGTATGGTTATAGTATACCCTGTTTTTTACTTGTATTCACGTTTCCTACAGGTATCATAGACTGGATGCTGTCCTGGGCGTGGTGGCAGCCTCTAGCTAGACTTACTTACGGCGCCTTTCTAATCCATCCTATCCTGATGACCCTCGATTTGACGGGAACGTTCAAGTTTACCGTGTCGCACTTGGTAGGTCATAGCGTTATTTAAATCTGTTTCTGAACTAAGTAAGCAATTTTTCGTCTGTATCAAAACTGTTTCTGAACTTGGTAGATCATTATTCAGTGATATCAAATCTGAATATATCTACTCCGCAGATGTACATGGTTTTCGACTACATGTGTCTGTATATATCTACTCCGCATATGTACATGTTTTTCGGCTACACGTGTCTGTAAATATCTACTCCGCAGATGCACATGTTTTTCGGCTACACGTGTCTGTAAATATCTACTCCGCAGATGCACATGTTTTTCGGCTACACGTGTCTGTATATATCTACTCCGCAGATGCACATGTTTTTCGGCTACACGTGTCTTTATATATCCACTCCTCAGATGCACATGTTTTTCGGCTACATGTGTCTGTATATATCAACTCCGCAGATGTACATGTTTTTCAGCTACACGTGTCTGTATATATCAACTCCGCAGATGTACATGTTTTTCGGCTACACGTGTCTGTATATATCTACTCCGCAGATGCACATGTTTTTCCGCTACATGTGTCTGTATATATCTACTCCACAGATGCACATGGTTTTCGGCTACACGTGTCTGTATATATCTACTCCGCAGATGCACATGTTTTTCCGCTACATGTGTCTGTATATATCTACTCCGCAGATGTATATGTTTTTCGACTACATGTGCCTGTATATATCTACTCCGCAGATGCACATGTTTTTCGGCTACACGTGTCTGTAAATATCTACTCTGCAGATGTACATGTTTTTCGGCAACACGTGTCTGTATATATCTTCTCCGCAGATGTACATGTTTTTCGGCTACACGTGTCTGTATATATCTACTCCGCAGATGCACATGTTTTTCGGCTACACGTGTCTGTATATATCTTCTCCGCAGATGTACATGTTTTTCGGCTACACGTGTATGTATATATCAACTCCGCAGATGTACATGTTTTTCGGCTACACGTGTCTGTATATATCTACTCCGCAGATGCACATGTTTTTCGGCTACACGTGTCTGTATATATCTACTCCGCAGATGCACATGTTTTTCGGCTACACGTGTCTGTATATATCTTCTCCGCAGATGTACATGTTTTTCGGCTACACGTGTCTGTATATATCTACTCCGCAGATGCACATGTTTTTCGGCTACACGTGTCTGTATATATCTTCTCCGCAGATGTACATGTTTTTCGGCTACACGTGTCTGTATATATCAACTCCGCAGATGTACATGTTTTTCGACTACATGTGCCTGTATATATCTACTCCGCAGATGTACATGTTTTTCGGCTACACGTGTCTGTATATATCTACTCCGCAGATGCACATGTTTTTCGGCTACACGTGTCTGTATATATCTTCCCCGCAGATGCACATGTTTTTTGGCTACATGTGTCTGTATATATCTACTCCGCAGATGCACATGTTTTTCGGCTACACGTGTCTGTAAATATCTACTCTGCAGATGTACATGTTTTTCGGCTACACATGTCTGTATCTATCTTCTCCACAGATGCATATGTTTTTCGGCTACACGTGTCTGTATATATCAACTCCGCAGATGTACATGTTTTTCGACTACATGTGCCTGTATATATCTACTCCGCAGATGTACATGTTTTTCGGCTACACGTGTCTGTATATATCTACTCCGCAGATGCACATGTTTTTCGGCTACACGTGTCTGTATATATCTTCTCCGCAGATGTACATGTTTTTCGGCTACACGTGTCTGTATATATCTTCTCCGCAGATGCACATGTTTTTCGGCTACACGTGTCTGTATATATCTTCTCCGCAGACGTACATGTTTTTCGGCTACACGTGTCTGTATATATCTACTCCGCAGATGCACATGTTTTTCGGCTACACGTGTCTGTATATATCTACTCCGCAGATGCACATGTTTTTCGGCTACACGTGTCTGTATATATCTACTCCGCAGATGCACATGTTTTTCGGCTACACGTGTCTGTATATATCTTCTCCGTAGATGTACATGTTTTTCGGCTACACATGTCTGTATATATCTTCTCCGCAGATGTACATGTTTTTCGGCTACACGTGTCTGTATATATCTTCTCCGCAGATGTACATGTTTTTCGGCTACACGTGTCTGTAAATATCTACTCTGCAGATGTACATGTTTTTCGGCTACACATGTCTGTATCTATCTTCTCCACAGATGCATATGTTTTTCGGCTACACGTGTCTGTATATATCAACTCCGCAGATGTACATGTTTTTTGACTACATGTGCCTGTATATATCTACTCCGCAGATGTACATGTTTTTCGGCTACACGTGTCTGTATATATCTACTCCGCAGATGCACATGTTTTTCGGCTACACGTGTCTGTATAGATCTTCTCCGCAGATGTACATGTTTTTCGGCTACACGTGTCTGTATATATCTTCTCCGCAGATGCACATGTTTTTCGGCTACACGTGTCTGTATATATCTTCTCCGCAGACGTACATGTTTTTCGGCTACACGTGTCTGTATATATCTACTCCGCAGATGCACATGTTTTTCGGCTACACGTGTCTGTATATATCTACTCCGCAGATGCACATGTTTTTCGGCTACACGTGTCTGTATATATCTACTCCGCAGATGCACAAGGTTTCGGCTACACGTGTCTGTATATATCTTCTCCGTAGATGTACATGTTTTTCGGCTACACGTGTCTGTATATATCTTCTCCGCAGATGTACATGTTTTTCGGCTACACGTGTCTGTATATATCTACTCCGCAGATGCACATGTTTTTCGGCTACACGTGTCTGTATATATCTTCTCCGCAGATGTACATGTTTTTCGGCTACACGTGTCTGTATATATCTTCTCCGCAGATGCACATGTTTTTCGGCTACACGTGTCTGTATATATCTTCTCCGCAGACGTACATGTTTTTCGGCTACACGTGTCTGTATATATCTACTCCGCAGATGCACATGTTTTTCGGCTACACGTGTCTGTATATATCTACTCCGCAGATGCACATGTTTTTCGGCTACACGTGTCTGTATATATCTACTCCGCAGATGCACATGTTTTTCGGCTACACGTGTCTGTATATATCTTCTCCGTAGATGTACATGTTTTTCGGCTACACGTGTCTGTATATATCTTCTCCGCAGATGTACATGTTTTTCGGCTACACGTGTCTGTATATATCTACTCCGCAGATGTACATGTTTTTCGGCTACACGTGTCTGTATATATCTTCTCCGCAGATGTACATGTTTTTCGGCTACACGTGTCTGTATATATCTTCTCCGCAGATGCACATGTTTTTCGGCTACACGTGTCTGTATATATCTTCTCCGTAGATGTACATGTTTTTCGGCTACACGTGTCTGTATATATCTACTCCACAGATGTACATGTTTTTCGGCTACACGTGTCTGTATATATCTACTCCACAGTTGTACATGTTTTTCGGCTACACGTGTCTGTATATATCTACTCCACAGGTGTACATGTTTTTCGGCTACACGTGTCTGTCCTACATCTTGTCCTTCCTGCTCGCTGTCCTGGTGGAGGCGCCCATGCTGCAGCTCGAGAGGATCGTCCTCAGGAAGTAGAAGACAGGATCGTACTGATGAAGTAGAGAAGTCGTGTCCCATTGATGAGTAGGATGAATATGGTTGATGTGGGAATGATAAGAAAAGGATAACCAACCTGATATATTCATGAGTTTCAAGAATAAATTGTGTCTTTATTCGTGTCCATCTTTTTTATCAAATCTGATCAAATAATATCCTTCATCTCTGATTAACATCTTGTTGACAATTAATATGGAACCAGAAGGGATAAAGAAACACCAGTCCTCCTAGCTTGTAACTACGACCCGCCGCTTGTTCAGTTTAAAAACAAATCAAACATTAACGAAATGTGTTGTAATTTCGTGCTGAATCCGTCCTACTACTGTAGAAGACGTGCAAAATTTGAAAACCATTGGATGAATTATTTTTTCCGAAAGGGGTCTGAAAAAAACACCTTGAAGATAATTATTTTCTAATTGGTCCAAGAAGAGAAATTTTATAACTGTTGACAACATCTCGTCCGGTTTATTCGATTCCAATAATGCCTAACGTAAAATGGTCGTGCAGAAACCAAGAAGATGAACTGTTATTTTATCAAAAAATAGAGCCATTGACTCTGTAGCTCATCAGGCTTTACATTCGATTTTGCTTTAGGTGTGGCCAATGTGGTTTCCCCCTTAGTAGAGGCCACAGAGTCACAAAACCTACAATTATTAAACCTCACTATAGTCAAGGAGTCTGTACACAAAGTTTCAGCTTTCTAAGCCTTATGCTTCAGGAGAAGATGAAAATATGTTTTTAGAGCGTGGCACCTGTGGCCCTTATTAGGGCCACCAAAGCTACAATTTATAATCCTCACCATCCAAGGAGTCTTGACACAAAGTTTCAGCTTTCTAGGCCTTATGGTACTGGAGAAGAAGTAGAAATTCCACAAAGTTTACGGATGGACGGACAGACAGACAGACGGACGGACGCAAGAAACCATGCCATGCAATAAGCCCATCGTGCCTTACAGGCCAGATGAGCTAAAATGGCTATCAAAGGGTGTCTATGATCACTAAATACTTAACTGAAAACAAGACAAAAATTTACAGAAAAGACACACTAATAACATTTTTGAAAAGAATTGTTTGTTAAGTATGATAGTTTTGAAAAAAGTTAGTGGATTGATATCAACGGTTCTGCGACATCACCAAAACGGAGTGCAACTATATGAGGCAGATTCAGTTGTTATCAAGTGTACCAAATTAAATCGGCTCCTTGGGCAAGGTTTGGTGATAGCTAAAACGGTAACATTTAATTATTATTGAGTTGTAAATAGGGATGATGCGTTTTAGAAATTTATATAATTATTATAAGGTATCCCAAACATTTATGTCTAAATGAGAGTCATCTACTTTATTGTCAAGTTTGCGATACAAGTACATATATAACATTTATTACCCATATGGTTGAAAATAAGTAGTGACATATTTTCAATATGAGCACTAGTGCACATATCACTTTGCCTAGCAACGATTGTTGAAGCGCGGGTTCCCGTATTATTTTGCTTGTGGCCTCATAACACCTTTGTTAGTGACGTCAATATAACCGGCTGTAGCAAGGGAAGCGGCCAGATTCTTGGATATATCTAAGATGGTAAAATGGAATAGAATTGGTACTAAAGAAATTATAAAGTGTGCTCTCGCTCGGGCAATACAAAAATTCACACACGTTTCGTAAAAATCATATGACACACTTACTCGAATAATAATCTCTATTTACGTTCATGGTTAATACAATACGCACACCATTCGGGACAAACTCCAGTTCATAGTTAGAGTAATTTATTGAGGTGAGTATGTCAACAGGGTTAGCCTGATCAAAGAGCGAGAGAGGAGAGGTAGTATTGACACTATTGAATGCGTGAAGATTGCACGTCCATGTTGAGTGCAGCTCCATACTTCAAAGGGGCAGATATTGCTTCATCATGGCGAGCCATAAATTATAGAAACAGAAAAGTCATGGTCAATGTATGGATATATGAAATGGAGCCATCAATGTTCAATCAGTGACTGTTAACTCTATTCTGTTTCTTTTTTATGGAATCAGGAATTTAATATTTATCAAAAAGATATTTTAAAAAAAAGTTTTACGTTAATATAAGCGATTTCAACTTCACCAAGGTCATTTTTTGTATTGATGTTTGTCTTGGAAACTTAGTCACCAACTTACGCGGACACTCCCTGATGAACAACAGAAGCACACAACAGTCATAAATAATCATGAAATATCTTCAAAGAAGCCTCTTATGCCTTAGAAATGTATCTGTTTAAAACCCCGAAGGCCATTTCTTATCGATAAAATGTGTTGATATTTTAAGAAAGGTTATTGTCTATTGATGAAAACACTAAGGATCTGTGGGTTATGGAATCCGACATAAAGATAACTATGGTATACATGCAGGGTTCACGAGTACTCGGCAAACTATGTTGTCCAATCAAATACATTTTATTATCTTTTAAAAGACTCAATGGCATAAATCGAAGCAATAATGTTTACATATCTGGGTTTATGAAGATCACACCTGTCTTACACATAATCAATAAATTCAAGTAGCAAGCTTATGGTATTCAAATGAGAACTGACATCTGTAAAACCTTGCAATATCAAGTATGAAAAGTCCTTTGAAAACACGTCACAAAGCAAGAAATTGTGTTGGTAAATATAAAGAGATAGAAGCTTCAGTAGGTGTATTTAGTTTAAATCCTTTGTCCCTGTGCATCAACTTCATGAATGCATTCCAGTGAACATCTACCTATCTCTTACACTATTATACTTACTTGAATATTTAGAATATTAAACTTTGGAATAAGGAATCAATCAGGGGCTGTTTTGATTGTACTTCATGGGAAACTTTCTGTGATACATCAACTGATTTGGATGAGCTAAACAATATTGTTACTGATTACATCAAATTTTGTATTAATGATATCATCCCGTCCAAAGCGATAAATATTTTTCCAAACAACAAGTATTTGTCACAAAGGTGACAAGATCCCCCGCCGCAAATTGATGTTAACAACAAGAAGCGGGACGGACGGACGTACAGAGATGAATACTATGTCCCCCGTGAAGACTCAAGGTTAATGGGTTCATGAGATATGGCGCTAACAACATTTTCAAAACTGGTCAAAGTCTCGCTGTGACCTTGAAAATGAGGTCAAGGTCACCAAAAGCTTTTCAGGTCTGCGTATTCCTCAGATGAAGACTGGTACCAAGTTTGAAGATTCTAGGTTGAGCGATTCATTAGATATCGCGCTAACAACATTTTCAAAACTGGTCAAAGTCTCGCTGTGACCTTGAAAATGAGGTCAAGGTCACCAAAAGCTTTTCAGGTCTGCGTATTCCTCAGATGAAGACTGGTACAAGTTTGAAGATTCTAGGTTCAGCGATTCATTAGATATCACGCTAACAACATTTTCAAAACTGGTCAAAGTCTCGCTGTGACCTTGAAAATGAGGTCAAGGTCACCAAAAGCTTTTCAGGTCTGCGTATTCCTCAGATGAAGACTGGTACCAAGTTTGAAGATTCTAGGTTGAGCGATTCATTAGATATCGCGCTAACAACATTTTCAAAACTGGTCAAAGTCTCGCTGTGACCTTGAAAATGAGGTCAAGGTCACCAAAAGCTTTTCAGGTCTGCGTATTCCTCAGATGAAGACTGGTACAAGTTTGAAGATTCTAGGTTCAGCGATTCATTAGATATCACGCTAACAACATTTTCAAAACTGGTCAAAGTCTCGCTGTGACCTTGAAAATGAGGTCAAGGTCACCAAAAGCTTTTCAGGTCTGCGTATTCCTCAGATAAAGACTGGTACCAAGTTTGAAGATTCTAGGTTGAGCGGTTCATTAGATATCGCGCTAACAACATTTTCAAAACTGGTCAAAGTCTCGCTGTGACCTTGAAAATGAGGTCAAGGTCACCAAAAGCTTTTCAGCTCTGCGTATACCCGAGATGAAGACTGGTACCAAGTTTGAAGATTCTAGGTTGAGCGGTTCATTAGATATCGCGCTAACAACATTTTCAAAACTGGTCAAAGTCTCGCTGTGACTTTGAAAATGAGGTCAAGGTCACCAAAAGCTTTTCAGCTCTGCGTATACCCGAGATGAAGACTGGTACCAAGTTTAAAGATTCTTGTTTGAGAAGTTCATTAGATATCGCGCTAACAACATTTTCAAAACTGGTCAAAGTCTCGCTGTGACCTTGAAAATGAGGTCAAGGTCACCAAAAGCCTTTCAGGTCTGCGTATTCCCCAGATGAAGACTGGTACCAAGTTTGAAGATTCTAGGTTGAGCGGTTCATTAGATATCGCGCTAACAACGTTTTCAAAACTGGTCAAAGTCTCGCTGTGACCTTGAAAATGAGGTCAAGGTCACCAAAAGCCTTTCAGGTCTGCGTATTCCCCAGATGAAGACTGGTACCAAGTTTGAAGATTCTAGGTTGAGCGGTTCATTAGATATCGCGCTAACAAGAAGCGGGACGGACGTACGGACGGACGTACAGAGCTGAATACTATCTCCCCCGCTTCGCGCTTAACGCGCGGCGGGGGATAACAAACCGTGGATCAGCATTGAACTGAAAGGACTACTCAATGAGAAGAGACATGCTTTCTACTCTGGTGACAGACTAAGATTGAAAGACATACAACGGGATATTAAAGGGGCAGTAGCACGTTTTTTGATAATTTTATATTCTTAATATTTCACTGATAATTGTAAGTTAATGCTAAATGTATTAATTTGACAGTGTCAAAAATCACATTACACAAGCATATCATCCATAGTCAGAGAACAAAGTATGGAGATTCACGTAAAATTCATTGGCGGCCATTTTGTGTGAACACCTTTAATTCATTTTGTGTAAGAAAAAGCAATCGCATGGCTAAACTTTACTTTATATATTTGAATTATTACTGCTTCATTTAGTTTAAATACATTATCTTTCAATTGGAAACATTAATTTTCATTTTCCTGACATCACCTTATATTCCCCACAAAAACGTGCTACTGCCCCTTTAAGCACCTTACACAGAAATGTAAACTTGACTACAATGATAAGATTCAGAAGGAATTCTGATGTAATAATTTGAAAGCAGGATGGAATGGAATTAAAACTATGATTGGTAATGTTAATAGAACTAAGCCGTTAAACAGTCAAAATGATGCCTCATTTGCTTGTGATTTGAATAGTTTCTATGCCAGGTTTGATGTTCATGACTTCACAGAGTCTCGAAACAATAACCTAAGTATCACAGATACTGAGGTTATGTTAGCATTTAGGAAAATTAACAGTAGGAAATCAAGTGGACCCGACGGAGTACCTGGCATTGCCCTTAAGGAATGTTGTGAACAGCTGTGTGGGATTTTTAAAGTGATGTTTCAGATGTCAATTGACACTCATTATATACCATCAATATGGAAGACATCGCATATCATCCCTGTTCCGAAAAAGGTGAAACCCTCCGTCCTCAATGATTACCGTCCAGTGGCCCTTACCCCTATTATCATGAAATGTTTTGAGCGTATTGTCTTGAACCTACCGGGTAATTAGATTGAATACTGGACATCAGTTGGATCCTTAACAGTTTGCTTACAGGGCAGGACGCGGTGTGGAAGATGCACTCATCTCTCATCTTCACAAAGTCTATACTCACCTTGATAACTCAAAAGTCATATGTAAGAATTCTATTTGCAGATTTTTCCTCAGCGTTTAACACCATCCAACCACATCTTATGGTTAAGAAATTGTTCAATATGGGAGTAAACAGTAACCTCATTAAATGGGTGGAAGCTTTTCTAATTAATCGTCCCCAACGTGTTAATTCTCGCTCTCTGAAGTGAATCTCCTGAGTACTGGTGCTCCTCAAGGCTGCGTCCTGTCGCCTGTCCACTTTACTCTCTATACACATGACTGTGTATCTCTATTTTCCTCCTGTTTGAATTTCAAGTTTGCAGATGATGCCGCTTCGGTTGGGTTCATTCATCAATCAGAATTAGACTATAGAGAAAATATTGATTCATTTAACCAATGGTGTAAAGACAATTTTCTATCCCTGAACATTAGTAAAACAAAGAAAATGATTATTGACTTCCGCAGAAAAAAGGAAAACCTGGAGCCTGTTACTATTGACGGACAGGAAGTTGAAGTAGTAGACGAGTATAAATACCTGGGAACCATTATTGATGATAAACTCTTATGGAAATCTAATACACACAGTGTCCATGCTAAAGCTCAACAAAGACTTTTCTTCCTGCGAAAATTAAGATCTTTAAATGTTGACACATGAATTCTAAAATTATTCTATCAAACGTTTATCAATAGCATTCTGGCTTTCAGTTTGCATGCATGGTATGGCAATCTTCCCCTATCACTGAAAAATAAAATCGACAAAATTGTAAATATAGCCAGCAAAATTATCGGCATCAATCTTGAACACCTTTCCTTTCAGTTTGATTCAAATGTTCAAAAGAAAGCTCTAACCATTCAATGTGACCCATCACACTTTCTAAATGAATGTTATGAATTTTTACCTTCTGGACGTCATTTCAATTTGGCATTTCAAAACTAATAGAAGTACAAAATCATTTGTTCCATACAGTATCAAGATCTTAAATTTACATACAAATTGCAAGTCTAACTAACCGTCGCACTGTTATCATAAATGTATTGTTCAATGAAACACCCTTGTTTACAATGCTTACGATTACTGCTGTAGAGCAAAATGTATTTGTTGTATATGTTTTATATATCTATTTCATTGTGATTTTTTATTATTCATGCAAAGTTCTTTGAATGTAAAACAAATTTCCCCGCAGGGATAATAAAGTTTATCTTATCTTCTTTCTAAGACGGTTCATTAGATATCGCGCTAACAAGAAGCGGGACGGACGTACGTACGGACGTACGGAGCTAATCGCGCGGCGGGGGATAAAAATAGAGCCATTGGCTCTGTAGCTCATCAGGCTTCATCATCAATTATGTTGTAGAGTGTGGCCAATGTCATTCCCCTTTGTAGGGGGCCACAGGGTCACCAATCATAAATTAAGTACATAGACGACAAGTTTCAGTTTTCTAGGCTTTATGCTTCTGGAGAAGAAGATGAAAATAGGATTTTAGGGCATGGCCCCTGTGGCCCTTATTAGGGGTCACAGGGCCACTAATGCTACAATTTATAATCCTCACTAGTCAAGGAGTCTGTACACAAAGTTTCAGCTTTCCAGGCCTTATGCTTCTGGAGAAGAAGCTGAAAATAGGTTTTTAGGGCGTGGCCCCGGTCGCCCTTATTAGGGATCACGGGGCCACCTAAGCTACAATTTATAATCTTCACTAGTCAAGGAGTCTGTACACAAAGTTTCAGCTTTCCAGGCCTTATGCTTCTGGAGAAGAAGATGAAAATAGGTTTTTAGGGCGTGGCCCTTGTGGCCCTTATTAGGGGTCACAGGGCCACCAAAGCTACAATTTATAATCTTCACTAGTCAAGGAGTCTGTACACAAAGTTTCAGCTTTCTAGGCCTTATGCTTCCGGAGAAGAAGATGAAAATAGGTTTTTAGGGCGTGGCCCCTGTGGCCATTATTAGGGGTCACATGGCCATCAAAACTACAATTTATAATCCTCACTAGTCAAGGAGTCTGTACACAAAGTTTCAGCTTTCCAGGCCTTATGGTTTTAGAGAAGAAGTCGAAATTCCACAAAGTTTACGGACGGACGGACGGACGCCGGACAACATTCCATGCCATAAGCCCATCGGGCCTTACAGGCCAGATGAGCTAAAAATGAAACAGAACGCATAAATTTTATTATATACAAAT
Organism: Steromphala cineraria; assembly: GCA_916613615.1. Lineage (NCBI taxonomy): Eukaryota > Metazoa > Mollusca > Gastropoda > Trochida > Trochidae > Steromphala > Steromphala cineraria. The sequence goes on from OU744729.1 coordinate 4,730,047, forward strand.
GTATCTTTTATTACAAATAATATTGGTAAAATATTATTAAATTGCAAAGTAAAATAGTTGCAAAGTGAAAAGGTTCAAAGAGTATAAATTGCATGTATTTGAATGTACATGTGTGTGTATTAAGTGTTATTGCACATGAAGTACCGGTAAACAAGGGAGAGTATCAGGTTATCTAATCAACGATCATAAGGCTTAAATCAGTAAAATTATATATTTATACACAAAGCTTCAAAACTAAAGACAAACAAACTGACAGATGAGGCAGTAGCATGTCCCGAGTTTTGAGTAGTGGCAGTGAAGTCCATAATGGTCAACTTTGAAAATTCTAAAAGTACAAGTTGGAAGTCCCTGAACCCTCAGACTGGATCTGCTGATGTGAGGAGATTACCATATAGATAAGGATGTTAAAGATTACCATATCCTAAATTTCACGATAGATAAAGATTACCATATCCTAAATATCATGATAGATAAAGATCACAATATTCAAGATATCACGATAAAGATAACCATATCCTGAATATCATGATAGATAAGGATGATAAAGATTTCCATATCCTAAATATCACAATAGATAAGGATGATAAAGATTTCCATATCCTAAATATCACGATAGATAAGGATGATAAAGATTTCCATATCCTAAATATCACGATAGATAAAGATTACCATATCCTAAATATCACGATAGATAAAGATCACCATATTCAAGATATCACGATAAAGTTACCATATCCTGAATATCATGATAGATAGGATGATAAAGATTTCCATATCCTAAATATCATGATGGATAAGGATGATAAAGATTACCATATCCTAATATCATGATAGATAAAGATGATAAAGATTACCATATCCTAAATATCATGATAATAAGGATGATAAAGGTTACCATATCCTAAACATCATGATAGATAAGGATGATAGATAAGGATGATAAAGATTTCCATATCCTAAATATCATGATAGATAAGGATGATAAAGGTTACCATATCCTAAATATCATGATAGATAAGGATGATAAAGATTACCATATCCTAAATATCATGATAGATAAGGATGATAAAGGTTACCATATCCTAAATATCACGATAGATAAAGATGATAAAGATTACCATATCCTAAATATCATGATAATAAGGATGATAAAGGTTACCATATCCTAAATATCATGATGAATAAGGATGATAAAGATTACCATATCCTAAATATCATGATAATAAGGATGATAAAGGTTACCATATCCTAAATATCATGATAATAAGGATGATAAAGATTACCATATCCTAAATATCATGATAGATAAGGATGATAGATAAAGATGATAAAGATTACCATATCCTAAATATCATGATAATAAGGATGATAAAGGTTACCATATCCTAAATATCATGATAATAAGGATGATAAAGATTACCATATCCTAAACATCATGATAGATAAGGATGATAGATAAAGATGATAAAGATTACCATATCCTAAATATCATGATAATAAGGATGATAAAGGTTACCATGTCCTAAACATCATGATAGATAAGGATGATAAAGGTTACCATATCCTAACTATCATGATAGATAAGGGTGATAAAGGTTACCATATCCTAAATATCATGATAGATAAGGATAATAAAGAATACCATATCCTAAATATCATGATAGATAAAGATGATAAAGATTACTATATCCTAGGTATCACTATAGAAAAAGATGATAAAGGTTATCCTATCCAAGGTTTCATGATATAAAGATGATAAAGTTTAAGATATCCAAGATGATAAAGACGTCAGACGAGGAAGACTTGACCGGACAGCACAGTACTCCTGTCCACCACCAGGTGGGTTACCATGTGTGCTATATCACTGTGGTCCGCTGTGGTCTGCAAGTTATAAACATATAAAATGTGTGAAATATAAGAAGCAGAGGTCGTCTTTATCCCACCTGCAGTATTGTACGACAAATTAACAGAATGCTTCCTAAATGCTGATATCATCAAATACATTTCCCAGTCTATGTAAACCTAGCCTCAATATTATCCGTTTCACTCCTATACTGAGTCTAGAAAAGCCTAGTAGAGTGTCATGTCAGCCCACGTTTCGAATTGACCAATCAGGACTTATCTTACCAAGCCGCAATAGTCTGCCTTCGCACGTATAACGTTGAAGGGTCATAGGTCGCAGAAAGGTCGGCTGACGCGACCCTCTACTAGGGCTTTCTAGACTCAGTATAGGAGTCAAATGGATAATATTGAGGCTAGGTTTACTTAGACTGTTTTGGTAGGAAGTGTCCTGAAAGCTAAAAGTCATATCACATAAAAGAAAACTGTTCCTGTGTTTCTAATTAAAAAATAACGTTCGAGGAACTTCGAATTGCATCATCAATATGGTAATTAAACTTAGTTAACCAGGTTAACATTTGAATCTTGACCAATCAGAACTCATCCTGACAAGCCACAATAGTCTGCCTTCGCACGTATAACGTTGGAGGGTCATAGGTCGCAGAAAGGTCGGCTGACGCAACCCTCTACTACACCTTTCTAGACTCAGTATTGGAGTGAAACTTTGAAGCTAGGTTTACTTAGACTGATATATTTCCTATCATAACTTTATCTCAGGTAAAACACGCCATATGTAAGAATCTTTGCAATATTGTTATCATCAGATATCAATTTCATATCTTTAGCAAAATATATTCTTAAAAGTGATGATATAATTTCATTAGATAACAGAATACTTGTGTCACCTTTGAAAGTAAGGCATACACCAACAAGTGATGACCCTTGACCTTTGTTGCAAGTTGCTTGTAATGAAGACATAGAGAGTGATGTGAGGAGGATAGTGTTTGTGGTTCCGCTACCAGTACATCAATGTGGCAGTGGTCCAGAAGAGTTCTCTCCCTTGGATGGGAGGTCTCCATGTCTTGTTCCTGTTTCTCGGTGAGTGGTAATGTCTTGATGTGTATGAAAGTGTTGGGTTTTCTGTCAAATGTTGAGTCAGCTCCATCTGATATTTCTTGTCTCACCTTTTAAAATAACAATATTTCCTTTTACATTAATAAATCTTAAAGAGCCACTTTGTAAGCAGTTCAGGGTCACATAAGCCGAACTTTATCAATACTGTCATTTGAAAAGTATCATTTTAACATGATTGACATTGCTTAGTTACAATAAGAAGGTTTGAAGTCAAGATTATGATAAGAGAAATAAAATAGACTTCTAACTTATTTACCTGGTCTCGTGACAGTTTTGATGATAGACACTCCTCGATTGAATCTGCTAAGGTCTTGTGCTCTGTGCTTGTTATAGACACTTGCAGTAGATTCTCTATTAAATAAAAAAAGAATAATCAAATTGAAATCTAACAAGAGTTACCTGGAATAGTAGCCAGTCATTACTTCTAAACCTTAAAGCAACATTTTCTGTCATAAAAATCAACAAATGAAAACCTTAGTCCTTGCAAGCATGTAATGGTGACATTATCACTGTTGATCACCTTGATTGATTACCCAATTACATTCTGCCGTTTTCTAGCGAATTGATAAGACAATGTTTGCAGTTGCATTAGGCCTAATGTATCTCAGTATTATCCCGCTAATAGCTGAACTATTACCGAAGCAGCATAAAACAATAACTCACTCGCTCTCAGTATCATCAATTCAATTCAATTCAATATTTTATTCCAACAAACCACCATTGGTGGTACAGAAACAATACAAACAATTCTTTATCATAAGTGAAAAAACATATAGTTATCACTTGGTAACAGCAAACATTTTATCATGTTATATATTTATCTTCTCATGGTAGTATTGATAATTCTAATGAAACGTGACAAATTCTTTACAACTGAAATATTATTCACAGTAAACAGTGGCACTATGCCACTCAAACAGCTCAGTAAACAGCTGCTTAAATTTTAAGAGAGTCAGCCATTTTCTGTAATATGTCGGAATATATAATGACCTTGTATCATCAAAATATGGACATTTTAATAAGTAATGGTACTCATCGGCTATTGCCGGTGAGTTACAAAGATTACAATTTCTGCTCAATCTCGGTATATTTTTCCAGCAATGATGATTCGATGTCTGAAATGACATTATTGGTCGAGAGAAATAGTCTGGTAGCAGGAAGTATTTTTCAAAGAATGGCAGATCTTTGTATAGTTTATAATAGTTACCCTTTGAACTTTTATTCATATCATCTCTCCATTGTTGTATAAAATGATCTTTAAGGGTTGATTCTACCAGAGAGACTAGCCACTGTTTACAGACACAACCAGGATTATCAAATACATTATGTTAAACCATAAGTATTCAGAATACTTTTTATGTGAGATAACCATACATTATTACTATGTTGATGCAGAGTATTATCTAATTTTAGCAATTATAGGACACACGATGAAAGCTTAATTGACGAGGTAGCGGTTTCTAAGTTTTACCAAAATGTGATCATCCTTTTATCATTATGTTAACAGGAAAACAACCCAATTCCCCATAAACCATGAAGTTAGGGGTAGATGATCGTAAACCAGTAGCAAACTTAAGGAATTTGAGTTGAAATTGTTCAATATTTGCTGTATTTTCAAAACCCCAAATTTTGCTCCCTTACAGGGTAATAGGCATCTTCCTACGCAGAGCCTAAAAGGCCAGTTTCCAAACTGTCATTTTATGCCTTGCTGCAGAGACTTTACTTTTCTGTGCTGCTATAGTGCCCCTACAGAGTAGAGAGCAAGCACAGAAAAGTAAAGTCTCTGCAGCAAGGCATAAAATGACAGTTTGGAAACTGGCCTTTTAGGCTCTGCGTAGGAAGATGGGTAATAGGTAAAATCAAAGTATCGAAAAGCTTAATCATAGTATCAAGTGACAGGTTGAGGTTTCTTGCTTTCTTTAGAAGTGCGAATATTGCTTTCTTAGAACTAGCCAATAAATCATTATAAGAATATTAAATCTCCTATTTCGATGAAACTTGATGCCAAGATATGTATACCGTATATTACAATGTATACGCCGACCTCGTACATAGGGCGACCCCCTTTCTCAGCCCCCCAAATTGCTGCCAAAATCATATATCTCATTAATAAGGCGACCCCCCTTCTAGCAGGTCGCTGAAACAGCCGACATGACAGACAACGTGTTGACAAGATTGCGTAAGGGTAAATTTAGGTCGGTAATTTTTAAGTGAAATCATGTGTAATTAAAAAATAAATAAATTACTTACGGTGTTTGTTATTTTATTCAATGATTTATCATTTGCTTCTGATAACAAGCAAGGCTACAGTCAACAAACTCCAATTACTGTGTCATGTTTCGTTTTCATAATTCTCATTCAGAAATCTAAACAAACGTTCAGTCAACGTACTGGTAATGCTATATTTGTTTCAAGCCTTTTCATTCGTTAAAAGAACGGAAGTTGTAATAGTGCACCAATCAGAAAATCTAACACAAATTGCATATTGAAAAAGCCCAACAGGTGTAAAGAATAATTGCTGCCTAGTAAAAACTGAGTTATACATCGCCTTCATAATTGATAAAATAATTTGGGCAGCATAAGTTTTGTTAAATATATGCATAGAGAAAAATATTATCACAATATCAGTCATCAAAACAATGTTAATTGATAAATTAATCATTATAAATTTATTGTTATCTTTAATTATGTCAAGTTATTTTATCACAAGGTTCTATCTCGTATGACACCGACACTAACATAACATGTTATCGGCAAGCAAACACGTGTTGATTATTATACCTCTATTAAATTTGTAAGAATATTATTGGTCAATTGACATCACGTGATTGAAAAATATATCTGCACACTGACCCCGGCTATCCGTGAGGAGGTCAGTTTTGTGACAGAAATTTGTGACACTGACCTGAGATATTGACTCGTCACGTGATTTGTCACATGATTGCATCTGTTACGTGCCGCTTTGTTTTGACGTTACACATGAAACACATGCATAACAAATTTGAGGAAAAGGGAATTTCGGTATAATAAAACACTTAGTTACTCATGGTGAGGTCATTATGTGAAATACAAGGACTCTGGAACCTGACGCCTGTGGCCTTGGTCAGGTCAGACCGCTTCGGGAGTCAGGTCTCGAGTCCTTGTATTTCACATAATGACCTCACCATGAGTAATTAAGTGTATAATGTTTCCTTTGGTCCAGTACATGGATAATTTTTATTGATAAGTTATTTTGAATTTTCATTCTTATTTCTCTCTATATTTTTATTTAAAATGAACAATTAGACAAAGGTATTTTATTTTACAAGATTAAATTTGAGATGACATCGATGATTGTGTAATGGACATCCGGTGTAAATATTGACTCGTTTGACTTGTTGGGTTGGCAGATACCCCTCACTTGGCCTCTAGTTTTTTACCTCGTCTATTAGGTGACCCCCTTCTTTGACCCCCCAATTTCTGGAATAAAAAACTCGCCTTATAGACTGTAATATACGGTAGTTATCTATAATTTCAATGGATTTAGAGTCGAATTGAAAATAATTACAATTTTCGATTTTGCTATGTTAACCTTGAGTTTCCATGTATCACAGTATGTTTTGAATATATTCAGGGAATTCTGAAGATCTTTTGGGTTTTCACTTACAAATATTGCATCATCTGCGTACAATAGAATAAGGAATTTGATACACATGTCCTTCACGGAATGTAAGAACTTATCTACTGTCTTAAATTAGGTAAAGAACAAATTTGTTTGCTTACCTTTAAGCATGCCTTCTGCTGCATAAAGATCTTTCTTGTGTGTAACCTGTATCAAAATTAAACAAACTTGTTCGTTACTTTCAAGCCTCATAAAGATTTAAAATTGCAAGTCATAAAAGATAAAATATGCTTTAAGAAATATCACTTCTTAACAAAATTTAATCTTAAAAACTGAAGTTAAAGGCACCAATTTGCAATAGATCGGCTTTCATCCGCCATCTTGAAATGTTAGCATAACAAGAAAACAAATGTGCTGTAAATATTATGCTAATTCATTAACAAAATTAAGAAATAACTACTTGATTGACTTGATTTTGAGCATATTTACAAATAATTCATAATAAAAGTTATCAGTTACGAAAGCATTTTGTCCTAGTAATGCATTCCACGATCATAGCTTCGATGATTGGCTTCATTTTACTATGTTTTTATGTTTTAAGCGGTACACTATATTCTTTGTCAAATTGTTAAATCTTGAACAACTGAAATTCTAACCTCACAAATATATTTAAAATTAGTGTGAAATCATCATGTAAAAATCATATATAATTGTAAGCAGGAGGTCCTCCAGAATTTCGTTTCCACAAATATACCCTGCTCGAATGGTCCCTTTAAATGATATAATGATTACTTTTGGTCTCCAAGGATGTTTTAATTCTGATTGTTTCATATCAAAGCTTCTACATGATTCTAGTCGATCTTACTTCATTTACACAGAGTTGCTTATTTTGGGGGCATTTTAGAAGATGGAATGAAAATAAGGAAGAGGAATGTATGGATGACAATTTCTTCATTTATGTTATACAACATTTTGTTTATCGCTTGATAATGACACAAGAAGCTGTGTCAAAACATTGTTTAACATCAATAAAGAAGTTGTCATCATATATTCCTCTTCCTTATTTGGAGTTAGGTCAGTTTAACAAGGAAATGATCAATCTGTTGGTCCTTGTCTTTTTAAAAGACGTTGAAAATGGAAGCTATGGCTGTCTTGTCTGATATATGGCACTATCAAAAGAATTAGGAAATGAACAATAGAGTCTAATCAAAATAAGGTTGAGACATATCTGTCATCACTATTTTAATGTGTTAAAATTAGCCTCCATGATTTGGTTATGTCTTACCAGTTTCACTGACATGTAGATGTTGTTGTTTTTTGTATCAATACTTTGTGATCAGATTAAGAGATATTTATTCACTTCTTTTTTTTTTTTTGAAGGATAACCTGATAATATGTAAGATAAAATAACCTACCTTCCATAAATATGGTTTTCCCTCAACAATATGGGCTTTAACGCCACAATGTTTCTTTGCTAACAGCAAGCATTCTGTTCCATAATCAAGATCAAAATCTGTACTCTGAAATATAAATATATAAATCTATAAACCTTGAGGGTGGGTGAGAGTGTGTTACGATATGTGTATCGTCAGAGTAATATTAGGTTTCCCCAATTACCAATACAACGATATATCGTTACATCTCTAGTTTCTAGCATGAAAACTTTGTTGCTAAATAAGTACTAAAAAAGAATGAGGGGGTCGTCATGGAAGTCATCACATTGTTATTATAGATGATTTCACTTGGGCCTTTCTTGAAGTCAGTTTGCTAGACAATGAAATGCAAGTTTACTTCCCGTAATATTCCTTAACTGGTACTTAACTTCAAACGATTTGATGTGGACATGCAAATATTCAATAGATGATAAGAGGTAAGAAAAACATGATATTGTCAATTACAAGTTCTTTATGTGAACCAACAAGATTTTTCTGGGAATAAAATAATATACCTATTTTAGATGGATATAGTGAACATCAAGAAGGGATACATGCATATTTACGGGACTGTATGAAATTAGTTTCAAAAGTGGCCATCCCAAATGTGGCATTTCAAAGATTAAATGGTAAAATTGAAGAACAACCTCAAAAAGTTACCAGTCGAGGTCAAAATAACCAGGTACCGGGCTGCGGGACGGACCTAATTCCATTCCCTGATATCTACGTCAACCAACAGTAAATAAAACTGGACTAACCTTATCATAAGCTTTCCTGATGACCTGGTACCTGAAGCCCTGCGGCATCTCGCTGGCTGCGTACTGACTTCTATCCAGCGACTCGCTCAGTGTGCCCTCGCTGTCTGACGCTATCACCGTGGAAACCAAGGGGCGGGTCACTCCTGACGCCTAGTTAAAAAGTAATGTGACGATTTAACAGTCTAACAATGGGAGGATCCCTCACGACGCCTGGTTGAAACATTATGTAACGATTTATCACTGTAATAATGGGTGGGTCACTCATGGATGGCGAAACAAGTGAGTTGGTTAGCTGTTGGTATGGTCATTGCTGGCGGTGTTGCCTGACTCTGAGTGTGTAGGTTCAAATCGAAAAATACAAGATACTGTACTATTCAAGATAGTGTGATCACAAATTTACATCGTTACAGCTGGAAAATATTTCATCTTCAGAGCGTACACATGAAATAATAAGTTCATATGGAAAGAAACAGAAAGTACTTTACCCCATAATTATGTGCTGCTTCGACAATTTCTTTAACAAGATCTTCTTCAGCAAATAATCGAACTGCATCGTGAATCAACACAATCTCCGGATGGCTACAAGCTGCAACAAATATTCAAGTCAAACTTTTATTAGCACATTGTGATGCAATTATGTGGCTGAACAAAAGGTTCTGCATCAAAATAACTCAAACTTGTACTAGTAACAGTAACAAAATCATAACATTTATGTTAAAATCATCAAATGTTTCATGCGAAAATCATAAACTATAAAGATGTTTTAAAAGAAAACATTTGGATGTCTGATAGCCTTAGAAATTATTGCTCTTAAGATTCTCACTTCTTAAAAATGTTTTTTGTTGCCACATGAACTATCAATTGCTTGTTAAGCTTTTTGTACACTTTGCATTCACAAATCATACCATTTTGAAGAGCTTTTACACCATTATAGATTGACCTATGCCTGGTTGGTCCACCAACAACCACCGTCACCTTGTTGAACCCGTATTCAGCAACCAGGTCTTCTAATAGTTCCTTGTATCCTTCTGACACAGTCACTATGATGTCTGCAATCCAGGGAATTCTGATCAACAAATAGACTTGAGAATGTTCAATATTATCATGTACAGATGATATTTAGAAATAAGGGAAATTATATTATACAGAAAATATCTATGAACAAGTACATGCGGTAAATCAAATCATATTCCCTGAGCATTTTATGAATAATGTTAGCACTATTGATGAAGTGATTTTTTCACCTTATCGAAAATGATACATATTACTATAATTCAGATTATCTGAACTCCACTAGTGTGCTTGACTGATATGGCTGTAGTATCTTCATGGGTTCAGACCTTGGAGTGACAACACAACATGCGAGTAGTTCCAATGACCCGCTTTAATCGGACAGTAGTTTGTTACATGTCACTTGATGCAAGTACAGAAGGATGAACATGTTATGCTTAGTACACTACAATGGCTAATGACTAAGATATTGTCAAAACACCACTAGACAATAACTCACTCACTATAACATAAAATGATATAGGCTAGTCACCTTTTTTTTTTATCATTGTTTAACTTTTTGATTCTCTGTACTGTCAAGTGCTAAGATATATTTGATGATCCTTGGGTTAAGGGTTTGTATTGTATGACAAACATAGCACAACCTAAAGACGCTTACAGCTAAACATCGTATAGTGTTGCTTAGCAGTCACTGTCAGAAATGGTTGTTACAGGGGTATTTTATGTGCACTTCAGTCAATGTAACAGGGGTAGTCTTACATTAACACATTATCATTGGTAATATGGAAATTGACGTGCTCTCTCAACAAGTATTGTGCACATTTATGATTCTTATCTTTATAAAAATATGAGAAAAGAGCAGGCATTTGATTTAGAAGCCTGTCAAACATGGATTGTTCAGTAAGAAAAGCATGAACATAAACGAGTGATTAATATTTGTTTAAAACTTTTTTATATTGGGAACATCAACAATATCAGAAACGAAAGACTACCTGTGAAATGTTGCAATTGTGAATGTAATCAGTGGTCTTCCTAAGACATCACAAAACTGTTTCGGTTTCAATAATCCCATTCGTTCTCCTGTTCCACTCGCAGGCAAAACCAGACTAACTCTAAATCCCTTAAGACGATCCATCTTATTTCAAAGATCAATTGTATTTCAAATCATAACAATGTCGATCATTTTCGACTCTTTAGGTCTGAAAAACAACAACACTAAATATTTCACGTGTTGTATTATTATTAGATGTAACGCAAATAGCCATTGGTCGATCCAATGACTTCCGGTTCCGGTATTTCCAATGAACCAATCGAAAAGGTCGTTAAAGGCGTTGTTGCTTCGTTGAGACATCATGGCGGACAACGAAGGTACTGGCGGAGATATGAAAGATGTTTGCACATTTTCTTTCAAAAAACGTACCAAGAAACAAATATCCAGGAGAAGGAAATCCTCCAGTGAAGAAGGTTTGTTTGTCATCCTAAATTATACATTCCGATGAGCAAGTGTACGAATTTCCTTGTGACCTAAACTTTCTGAAGTGTGTATAACATTTTGCCAGGCACTTGACTAGTTAGACCGAAACTTCTGTCGCCGAATGCTGTATCCTCGCATATCGAGCCGCATACTAACGACAGAAGCAGGCTATGGTTAAAACAGGGTGGATTTCTGAATTTTTATTTTGGAGTGGCAGTCAATTTAAACTGTCGCGAATCATTACCAGTTCATATAATTAACGATTCGGTGACATCGAAAATCTCTATCGGCGTTGTTCAGTATTGTAAATCAAACTTTACATTTCATTCATCGGCACTGAACGAAACGGAATCGGCCGCTGCCATCTTGGAAGCGCCAGCCAATCAGAAACGACCGTGATCACTAGCGAGGTCACCATGAATATAATTAGCGACAGTACAGATAGCATTGTGTCGTTTTCGGGACCAGCTTAGTATTGTTATTTCAAATACTCTTGGATCACTCTGAATTTAACAATATAATTTTACCTCACTTTATTCATCTGGCAGTACAAAATTTCATGATTATTACCGTAATGAATCGTCTGTCATCGTACAGGAGAGAAGACATGAAAGTTGGCAAAAAATAATTACTAGTAAATATTGTCTTCTGGTCGACTTCATGCTGATTAATTTTTATGTTCAAGAAGTATTTGAATACATAGGTCAAATTTCAGTTTTAAAATACATTCAAATGGAAATTATTTGAGTAATTTTCAATTAAGTTATGTTTTCAACGTCAGTGCACAATATTATCAAATATGCATGGGTATATAACTATCGCATATCAAAATCGGCCCACTTTACGGTAGCGGTTTTTAAGCTTAAGCACTGTTACGGCCTGTAAATCAAGAAAATAAAAAACAAACAAAAATACAGCAGGGATATTACTCTAAGAATTAAAATTAAAATGAGATAGTTCTCTTTTCAATCATCACAAAAATTACACAATATTAATTTTCACGTCTACGCAAATTAGTTTGCTCCCCGCTAAACCGCTTGGATGCTGTCCCATCGAGTCGGGTGCTTGTCACGGACAGTCGGCCAGTTGGCCTTTCGCGGGGGAAGACAAATCAAATCAGATTGATAAATATAGATAAAATCTTTTTCAAAATTGTTTGCAACTCCAGTAATCTCACTTCGAGAGAATAAATATGACAGAAAATATTAAAGCCTGGCATTGTCGGTCTCCATGTGAAAAAAACATCAGATAGCGCAATGTCCACTTCTACGCGGCACTGCACGATACTGACTAATTCGTCTTCGGACGTAACATTTATCAGTGTTAGGACATTGTTACTCCAAAATATTGATTATTAAACATTGTACACGTGGGTATGTTTAATCAAAAAATGTTTTGCAATAGAGGGCAAAAAGAAGACACCTCTAAAATAAACCGTCAATGAGAGTTTATTTTAGTCAATTGGTGGGTGAATTTGAGGATTTGAAGCGTATAGTTTTTTTATTTCATGGTGCTCTATTATAACGAGAGGCCTAATTATTTTGAAAATCACAAACTGAATGTGTCCTTTAAATAATCTTGTCTGTAATTTGTGTCTATTTTATATCGTTCATGCCTCATGGTTTTTGTTCACAACATAAAGAATTAACAACCGGATCCGAAACGTTAAAACATGTATGTATTGTGATGCTGTAGGTCTTTCTATAATTAAATTCTGAACATAGTTTTTACGATGAAAGCTGTCTTATCATTTGGTAATAAAAACTAAATCAAATATGGTGTTGAACATTGAATGTCGCTGTTCAGTCTGATGAAAATCGTCCGTTATTATGAAACTTTCTGGGCTAGTAGATTGTTTGCAGGGCTAGTAAAATTATTAACTACTAGCCCTGCTGACTATCAAGCTTTTCAGGTTAATTTCTAGGCCTGAAACTATATTGAATTTACGAAATCTACAGTGAATGATAATTAGGTCTTCAAGACAAAGTCGTGAAGACCTATTGTTTTTATCCGATTTCTTCAAGTTCTTTTTTAGGTCTTCAAGACAAAGTCGTGAAGACCTATTGTTTTTATCCGATTTCTTCAAGTTTTTTTTTTTTATTATTATTTGTACTTTTTTTGTGAACGAGCTGCAGCCCAAACTGCTGCTCCAAATTCACCCAAACTTGGCATGCTGATAGCCCTTACCCTGGAATCGACATGCTAAGCTTTTGGGCAAAATCGGTTCATTCATTAAGGGTCCAGTTCGAATCCAAAATCGAAAATTTAACATTGATTTTTTTTTCAAAATGCACTTAGAGACTTAATTTTTTTTTTTAAAGAAGCGCAATGAAAAATAATGAAAAAAAGGAAATCAGGACAAATTCGTAGGTCACATGCTTTGGCCGCCATTTTGCTTTTAGTGCATTTTCGACCGTTTCCGACCCCACCCGCCTTTGACAATCTTCTCCTCTGAAGATACTTGCACTAGAGAGGTGAAATTCATACTGAATGTAGCTGAGGTATTGGTTTCTTGAATTCCTAAAGTTGTTAGACCTAACCTTAATACTTTTTGTGCTGTGACCTTTCAAAGTTGACCAAAATCTGAAAATCACCAACTTCAAGGGCAGATAACTCAAAAACCAGACCTTAGAACTTCATGATTTTTGTATGAGAGTTAGACATCAGCAAGGTCTTTAGGATAAAAGAATAAAATCGATCGCGAACAGTCACTTCCGGTCAGGAGGAAGGGTCAAACTTTGCATATTAAAAAGTGATGTTTTGGTCGGAATGGTTTAAACCTCTTTAACAAACATCCATGTGAAGGTCAAACATGCATGTGAAGGTCAAACAGTATGTGAAGGTCAAAGAGGAATCTTGAAGACCTAAGTACTGCCGCGGCAGTCCTAGTTTTCTATTATTATTATTATTTGTACTTTTTTTGTGAATCAACTGCAGACCAAACGGCTGCTCCGAAATTTACCAAACTTGGCATGCAGATACCCCTTGCCCTGGAATCGACATGCTAAGCTTTTGGGCAAAATCGACTCGTACATTAAGGGTCCAGTTCGAATCCAAAATCGAAAATTTAACATTGATTTTTTTTTCAAAATGCACTTAGAGACTTGAAATTTTTTTTAAAAGAAGCGTAATAAAAAATAATGAAAAAAAGGAAATCAGGACAAATTCGTAGGTCACGTGCTTTGGCCGCCATTTTGCTTTTAGTGCAGTTTTCACTGTTTCCGACCCCACCCGCCTTTGACAATCTTCTCCTCTGAAGATACTTGCACTACAGAGCTGAAATTCATATTGAATGTAGCTGAGGTACTGTTTTCTTGAATTCCTAATTTTGAAAGACCTAACCTTAATACTTTTTGTACTGTGACCTTTCAAAGTTTACCAAAATCGCAAAATCGACAACTTCAAGGGCACATAGCTCAAAAACCAGACCTTAGAACTTAATGAATGTTGCATGAGAGTTAGACATTAGCAAGGTCTTTCAGATAAAACAATAAAATCGCTCGCGAACAGTCATTTCCGGTCAGGAGGAAGGGTCAAACTTTGCATTTTAAAAAGTGGTGTTTTGCTGGGTATGTTTGAACCCTCTTTAACAAACATTCATGTGAAGGTCAAACATGCATGTGAAGGTCAAACAGTATGTGAAGGTCAAACAGGAATCTTGAAGACCTAAGTACTGCCGCGGCAGTCCTAGTTAGGTCTTCAGGACAAAGTCTGGAAGACCTATTGTTTTTATCCGATTTCTTCAAGTTTATTAGGTCTTCAAGACTACGTCTGGAAGACCTATTGTTATTATCCGGATTTTTATTAGGTCTTCAAGACAAAGTCTGGAAGACCTATTGTTTTTATCCGAGTTCTTCAAGTTCTTATTATTATTATTTATACTTTTTTGTGGATGAGCTACAGCCCAAACGGCTGCTCCAAATTCACCCAAACTTGGCATGCTGATAGCCCTTACCCTGGAATCGACATGCGAAGCTTTTGGGCAAAATCGACTCGTACATTAAAGGTCCAGTTCGAATCCAAAATCGAAAATTTAACATTGATTTTTTTTATAAAATGCACTTAGACACTTGAAATGTTTTTTAAAAGAAGCGCAATGAAAAATAATGAAAAAAAGTAAATCATGGCAAATTCGTAGGTCACGTGGTTCGGCAGCCATCTTGCTTTTAGTGTAATTTTCATCGTTTCCGACCCCACCCACCTTTGACAATCTTCTCCTCTGAAGATACTTGCACTAGAGAGCTGAAATTCATACTGAATGTAGCTGAGGTATTGTTTTCTTCAATTCCTAAAGTTGTAAGACCTAACCTTTAATACTTTTTGTGCTGTGACCTTTCAAAGTTGACCAAAATCGCAAAATCACCAACTTCAAGGGCACATAACTCAAAAACCAGACCTTAGAACTTAATGATTTTTGCATGAGAGTTAGACATCAGCAAGGTCTTTAAGTTAAAAGAATAAAATCGCTCGCGAACAGTCATTTCCGGTCACGAGGAAGGGTCAAACTTTGTATATGGAAAAGTGGTGTTTTGCTTAGTATGTTTGAACCCTCTTTATCAAACATGCATGTGAAGGTCAAACATGCATGTGAAGGTCAAACAGTATGTGAAGGTCAAACAGGAATCTTGAAGACCTAAGTACTGCCGCGGCAGTCCTAGTTATTTATGAGAAATATAAATTAACAAAAGGTAAAAAAAGTTTATTTTATTTCTTTTCTCCGTCTCAATTGTTTCAAAGAAGCAATCATGTTAAAATATGCCGTGGGCTTTCTTGTTCGTCGCGTCGTGTTTGGACGTCAACACTCAAGGTCACTATGCATAAATTAGCGCCACGCTGTATCTATTTTTAGATCATTTGACGCAATCTGATTGGTCGACGGGTACACCCGCTACATACAAGATGGCGGCGTTTGTTGATGTTTCAGTCGGCCGGACGCTTGCAGATTTCGCGAGCGGATAAAGAAATAAAGCAAGTGTTGTCAACATTGAAAATAGGTGAAAACAATTCTTGCAAGGGATTCCAATCGATCAAGCATAATAAGAACCTTTTTGTCACATGGGAAAGTAACGCAACATAGCAAAAACAGCGCATACAGTACTGTATGCGCTTTGCCACCCTGTTTTAACCATAGCCGCTCTCTACCTGCTATCCAGTGGGGTTGCAGGTAGAGCTTCTCGACCTATTGACTAGTATAATTTCACTGACATTAAACAGTATTCAGTTTGGCATACTGATATTTTTATAAACAATGTCAATGGTCAAAGTTCTAGTTCATTATTTTATATATATTGTTTTCAATTTTCACAGATAAAAGTGAAGGTGATGAAGGAAATGTAGCAGTGAAGAGAATCAGAAAAAATACTCATAAGAATCCACTGGTTCAATCAGTAAGTCATTTTGCTAACATATAAGTTGATTTTTTTTTTAAATAGTCCTTTTTTTGCCTCTAACATCATATGAAATGAGTAAACTGTAACCCTACCACAAAAATAAAGCATAACTAGTATAAGGTGTTAAAAGAAACACTATATAAATCATGCTTTCTGAATGTCGATGTGCACAACAGATACTTAATCATATCATGTGTACAAATATTGCAGACTCAAAAAGGCAAGATTAAAGATGACACAAACTACAGCAGTGAAAGTTCTGAAGATGAAGGCAGATCTGCCTTGTCTTACAAGTCAAGTAGAACAGGGGTAAGTCACCTCATACATTCATAAACATATTCTTTTCTTGTCATTGATCTTTACCTCTATTTTTCAATATAGAATTATTGTAGTTTCTTTAGTCTCTTCCAGGATAGATGTTAGTCAAACCATTTCCATTGATATTGCTTGAATCAGCGGTTAAGACATTTCATCCATTCATTTAGCAAGTACTGCTACACAGGAAGATTGGATTATTCAGTAAAGTGTTATTTTTACTGCTTTGTCATGGAGCCTGTTTATGCATTTAAATAGCACTAATTAAATGGACGTTCATTCTTATAATTATATGGTGATATTTTATAATACAAGCAATTATTATGTTACTTGTTTCAGAAACGGGAAGGCCCCGAGGATATGGGAGCTACAGCTATAGTAGAGATTGACACCTCGTTGGAGAAGGACGCGCAGGCCATATTTGAGAAGGCTCAGCTGATCAACAAGGAACTGAAAGGGAAGGAAGATGACAAGGTGTACCGAGGCCTCAACAACTACGCTGTCTACATTGAGAAGAGGGATACCGCAGCAGGAAATGCCTCCAGTGGCAGCGTCAGGTAGTAAAAGGAAATTTGGATATTTTATGACAGCAATATAATAAATCAGTCATAGTTGGTTTGGAGATGCTATTTCTTATACAAGCTGTGATCACTTATAGTATCTATGTTTATTGGTTGCTGTTGTTCATAAATCTGTTTCACCACACCAAACCTGTGAAATTCATCATTGTTAATACACTGTACATGGGCCGTCATACGGAATAAAGTGCTTCTACTTCATAAATCTTAGTTTACTAATAGCACCATAAATGTTAAGCTGAAGTTTAAGAATTCTCAAAGAATTGAGAGATTTTGTAAATATCTGTTTCTTGATTAAAAGCTCTCAATAGTCCCTCACAAAACAAGATTATCATTGACTTAGTTAACAGTTTCTGTACCACATCAGAAGTGGTTTGATGTTATTTTGTCAAGTGGATTCAGGGTGAACTTATTACAAGAGCTTCAAAATACCTCAAATGTTACTCCTTTTGATTGAACACACTGGTGTAGTGGTTAGCATGGTTGCCGCTCACTCTGGAGATCTGTGATCAAGTTCACATAGAGTCACTGAATATTTGTGACATGGATCTTATCCTGTGTTGTGTCCATGGGCAAGGCATTTCATCCACATTGCACTCAGTGTACCCAGCTGTTGAAACAGTATGTACAGACATAAGTACATTCTTATAGGGTAATTATGTACAGGGTTCGAAAATTAGCACTAGTCCAGTAGCTCATGACTAGTGAAGATGATGATGGGCTAGTAAAATGCATGGACTGGTAGTCCGAAGGACCTGTTAGATTTTAAGGAGGTGTGATTATTTAGATGTATTTGGCTAGTTGGAATGTGTTTGGGCTAGTTCTCTCAGAAATGCACTGGTCCGAATGGCTTGTACGGGAAAAGTTCTAATTTCGACCCCTGACATAGGTAGCACTTTGACTTCAAGCATGTTTTAGTATGTCGAAAGGCACTATTTAAGTATCAAAATTATTTCTATTCACTGAAGGAAAGGTCCAATCCGAGCGCCCGCCCACCTGAGAGCGACAGTGAGGTGGGACTACCAGCCGGATATCTGTAAGGACTACAAGGAAACCGGCTTCTGCGGCTTCGGAGGTATGTTGCTCTCAAACTTGATTTGGTTGTTTTACAAGATTAATCCATGGATAGCTCATATTTACTATATTTATTTATTATATTCACAGTTTATATAATTCAAATAATGGAGTTTATATGTGACCGTAAGTCTTGGAGGAATAAAAAGATGTTTAGACAGTTAGAGTGAAATGATTTAAATTGCAAGACTTCCTACATTGAAATTTGTTTGTCATTCACCATAGTTTGTTAAATTCAAAAGACTATGGATATGAAGTAGAAATTTCCTTGTATTAATTTGATAATGCATTTGTTTATGTTTGATATTAATGTATGTACCTGAACCTTTCTTTTGAAAATTATCTTCCTCTTTTGTGACACAACTGAACTATTTTTTGGCACATCATTTACAGAATTTGACAACATGTTTTTGCTCACTATGTAATCATATTGCTGTGTGTACACAGACAGCTGTAAGTTCCTGCACGACCGCGGAGACTACAAGCACGGGTGGCAGCTGGAGCGAGAGGAGCAGCTCAAGGGGCAGGGAGGTGAGGGCTCGTTGACATATAACACTTGCTAATGTATAGAGATTATTACGAGGAAGTGTGTCATATGACATTTACGAAACTAGTGTAAGGGAGGGTTATACATAGATTTGCATGAGTTTTTTTAGATGTGATATGACACACTTCAAGTGTAATAATTTATCTATGACCAATTCAATTCCATTTTATTTGTCACAGTGATGTCAAGAACAATTGATAAAATGGTCAGGCCTCGTTAACATACAGTAAATAACATACAGAGATCATTACCCAAGGAACATCAGGGACATCGCCTAATGGTGAAAGAAGACGTTAAACTCCAACCCAACAACAACATTACCCAAGGAAGTGTGTCATTTGACATTTACGAAATGAGTGAAAACCTTTGTATTACCTGAATAAGAGCGAGGGTTATACACATATACACCACGTGGTGCGGTTATCGGGTCAATATCAGAGGTAGTTATTTTTAGATAACTGACCTCAGATCAACCTGGAGGTTGGTTATCACGAGGTTGGTTATCTGATAACCAACCTCTTGATAACTGACCTCTCGGTTCGATACGATGAACATGTCTCGGCTACGCCTCGCCATCTTCACCGTATCGCACCTCGAAAAAAACTTACCCTCGGCTTACGGGTCTAAATGACCCTTCGCCTCTAATTGTGACTTTTGATATTCTTTAGAATTTGTTGTGATTTTCACCTGTGCATTCAGATATATTATGTCTTTATTTCAATATGCCATTCTAAAGAATATCAAAGGCCGCAAGAACGATAATAAAAGAAAACAAAAGACAGAAACAATACTCTTTATTACAGAGAACTTTTGAAGTCATTTTCATATTACATGTTCATACTGCTTTCAATTCTTTCTATTTGGTTTCCTTGAAACATGAAAACATTTACATTTATCAAACACTCCCACACACAATCTCGTTGGGCCTCATTATCTTTACTAGTGTTCTCTTCAATTAATGTTCCAAATCCTTCATAGGAAGTCAGTTGTCGGGAGGTCACAAGCATTTGAAATGGTCCTTTTGAAACAATGCACAAGAAAGCCGACTTCAGTATCAGCAAACATTTAACTATCCAGCCATCATCCATGCGTAGTTCCTGAAACATTCAAAGGTTTAACGCTACTAACAGTCTGATTTCAAGTGCTGACAAAACCACATTTCCATTTACATACATGCATATTTCATATCATCACGCTTTCCCCGAAATAGTAACTTAAGTTTGGAACTGTCATTTCTAACATCGACTTTTGAATAATTTAGTATCTTATTGTTTAATGGACGATGGATAGTTTCAACGTTCACACGAAATTTATTGAAGATAATATCATACCAAACTGATCTCAAAGTCAGAAATCTAGCTAATACCCATATGTGTCTGCATTTTATATACATATTACAAAACTAAAAAGCATTTCTAAAGCAGAAAATGCGTACACGCTTCTTTTGATTTCTTGTAATGCTTTAAACATATTTCCGAGTCTATTACATGAAACAACAAATAAAGTATACTTTGCAATTAATCTCACCTTAATTGCCTCCGGGAAAGACCTCGAAACACCGGCAAATATATCTGTTTGACACCAGCGGCGGAGAGCACTCCATTGTACCAACCTTCTTGAAACCATGTGCTTTAGGTTGTGTGCTGCACGTGAATTTTGAGGAGTTGCTTAGCAACTTGGCTTACAAGAAGTCCGTGCATCACAACATGAAATAGACGACGTCCGTGCAGCCACACAGTTTTTGACTAGTGACGGATTATTACATTTTACATCATTTGCCACCAAACAAAATTTCATTGACGTCCGTTTAAAATTTGCATCAAAATAATTAAATTATAGTTCAGTTCAGTGTGACATTTTAAGGTTAATAGCTCGGTAAAAGAATGAAAATGCACAGTTGGTAAACGGCTTAGAATTGTTTTACCGACAATTTCGCCAGTATTATCTCCAACTGCACGTGAAATACGCGCAGTGTTAAAATGAAATTGATCCATTCCTCAGGAGTGGAAGTTAACCATGCTAGACACCATTGTCACTTTTGAACTCATTATCAACAAACTTATATTCGGCTAATATTGATATTTTCATTAAAAATGGAAAACAGTTTTAACAATAACCATGTAGTGTATGTGAAATAATAACCTCGACCTCGTGAATATCTGTGATAACCATCTCGCTGATCGCTCGATGGTTATCACAGATATTCACTCAGTCAGCGGTCATTATTTCAACCATATGCACACGTTTTGTAAATGTTGTTTTGTTTTGACACACTTCAAGTGTAATAATTTCTTTATTACCTATTCTTTTCCATTTTAATTGATACAATGATGTCGCAAACAATTGATGAAATTTGTGAGGGTTCCTTAACATACAGAGAAATTCACTGAAGGGTAAAATGATATCTGAACTAGGTTGATAAAAGTAATAAATAATGGAGGCTTGTCTCAGATATTTTACTTTATATCAACAAGGGTTGATATATTTGACATCAGAAGACACACGGTTGAGATTCTATTTATCATCCATAATAATTTGCCATAATGTTTCATAAAATGTAATCTCTGAACACTGCCCTACCCTAAAATCTGATGTCATATTATTGTGATGTCATTGTGTTAATGACCTCATAGCATTGTGTCTATGATGTCATAGTGTAGGGACATCATTACTGATGATGCAAAATGTTTGTGATGTCATGTTCTTCCTGATTGTTAAAAGCCTACTGTCGAAGCTTTAAGATGACACAAGCAATATCTCCTGTTGAACCACATTTTGGATTATAAATAGAGAATATGTAACAAGTCAGTCTTGAATATCAGTGAAATTTAAATGAAATATTTTCACAGCAGTGGAAGTGAGTAAATAAATCGACGTTTTGAAAATATTAATTTGGAATATTTTCGGTATTCAACACTTACCGTATATTACAGTCTATAAGGCGAGTTTTTTATACAAGAAATTGGGGGGTCAAAGAAGGGGGTCGCCTAATAGACAAGGTAAAAAACTAGAGGCCAAGTGAGGGGTATCTGCCAACCCAACAAGTCAAACGAGTCAATGTTTACACCGGATGTCCATTACACAATCATCGATGTCATCTCAAATTTAATCTTGTAAAATAAAATACCTTTGTCTAATTGTTCATTTTAAATGAAAATATAGAGAGAAATAAGAATGAAAATTCAAAATAACTTATCAATAAAAATTATCCATGTACTGGACCAAAGGAAATATTCAACACGTGTTTGCTTGCCGATAAATAGAGGATATCTTTTGTTTTGAGTGTGATATCACTTATCTCTCATCGAGTGACGGGGTAGAGCCAGTATTTTCACGAGTGGCGCAGCCACGAGTGAAAATATAGGCTTTACCCCGTCACGAGATGAGAGATAAGTGATATCACACTCAAAACGAAAGATATTCTGTTTATTATATGCCTCTGTGGTCGAAAATGTGTTAATTTATGTCCAAAAGACTTTGACTCGAGAGTTTTCTGGCGACGTCATACCATTGTTGATCGTAACTTAGCGACGGCGATGACGTCGCGTTGATTGTAGAAGTGACGTCAAACCATTGTACACATGACGTCATCCCCTCTGTGATATTTTCACTGACTTGAAAAAGTGATATCACACTCAGTGGCGAGAACACTTTTCTAGAACTGAGAAAACTCAGTCTCTCACCGCTTAGCATATAATAACATGTTATGTTAGTGTCGGTGTCATACGAGATAGAACCTTGTGATGAAATAACTTGACATAATTAAAGATAACAATAAATTTATAATGATTAACTTATCAATTAACATTGTTTTGATGACTGATATTGTGATAATATTTTTCTCTATGCATATATTTAACAAAACTTGTGCTGCCCAAATTATTTTATCAATTATGAAAGCTATGTATAACTCAGTTTTTACTAGGCAGCAATTATTCTTTACACCGGTTGGGCTTTTTCAATATGCAATTTGTGTTAGATTTTCTGATTGGTGCACTATTACAACTTCCGTTCTTTTAACGAATGAAAAGGCTTGAAACAAATATAGCATTACCAGTACGTTGACTGAACGTTTGTTTAGATTTCTGAATGAGAAATATGAAAACGAAACATGACACAGTAATGGGAGTTTGTTGACTGTAGCTTTGCTTGTTATCAGAAGCAAATGATAAATCATTGAATAAAATAACAAACACCGTAAGTAATTTATTTATTTTTTAATTACACATGACGTTTCACTTAAAAATTACCGACCTAAATTTACCCTTACGCAATCTTGTCAACGAGTTGTCTGTCATGTCGACTGTTTCAGCGACCTGCTAGAAGGGGGGTCGTCTTATTAATGAGATATATGATTTTGGCAGCAATTTGGGGGGCTGAGAAAGGGGGTCGCCCTATGTACGAGGTCGCCGTATACATTGTAATATACGGTACTAGTTTTGTGATATATGAATTTCATAAAAAAGAAATTGCATTAATGAGTAATGATACAGTTGTTGAGTAACTTTGTGATTGCCATTGAAATAAATTGAAGCAATGTACCGAGTAGTTGTACTCAATCAGTTGTAACACAAGTGACCACACAAGCTGTTTTTATGAGTGGCTGAAATATATCTTTGCTTTTGACTGATAAAGTATGCTAAACATGTTTCTCTCAAATTCTGAAATCACAAATCTGCTTGTACGTGCAGACGACAGGAACTACGAGATCAGCTCAGACGAGGACGAGCTGCCCTTCAAGTGCTTCATCTGTCGAGACTCCTTCAAGAACCCAATTGTCACTAGGTAGGTCTTTGGACTTAGTGGCCATCACACGATAAACTTAGTTTGACAGCATATGTTGACCAACTTTTCAAAGTTGTCACACATCAAACACATGTTGTCAAACTCGATACGCAAATGACTTTGGTATCAACATGATGTCACAAAATCACATGCTGTTCGTTGTCTACCTCTGAACAATATGAGCTTGAAAATACTTCAAAAAAATTTGACAACACCGAAAGTTGGTGAGAAAAGAGATCGTTCCAATCTTAAAAACAGTTTGACAACTTTAAACTGGTGTTGGTGATGAGTTGTTGGAACATCACACACCCAAACTTGCCAGGTGAAGACCGCTTTAGACTTTGTAGTTCCAAATTAAAGGATTGGTAATTTGACAATGAGAGAGATAGGTGAGAGAGAAAGCAATGTGAAATAGAATTGGGCTGTTTGTTTCTGTACACACTATGAGTGTTGCTACCCTGTTACCTACTGGTATATCCATGATGTGACTGTTGCAGATGCAAGCACTATTTCTGTGAGAAGTGCGCTCTGAGTCACTACCGGAAGTCCCAGAGATGTTTTGTGTGCAACGAGCAGACCAGCGGAGTCTTCAACCCAGCTAAAGGTGAGGAGGCTATTCACCATGAGTTCAAAATACTTTAGCTGTGTTTCTCACAGGTCCAAGGATCATGCTAATTTGATAGGACATTATTTTCATGCAGAGGCAAGACAGTTTTTGATGAGACAATCGTTAATTTAGGGTAGTCACTGTCCTTGGATTTAAAGATTTTAAACCCTGTAGATAGTTCAACATCAACCTTTTCAGAAAAAGAAATGATTGTCTTCCTTTTTTCAAACAGACTTTTGATATATATACTTATTTCCATACAGAGCTTAAAATAGCATTAAGTTCTACGAACACAAAATAACCAAGTAAATTGTCACGTCTGAATGACACGCAAGCATATATAGGCATATTTTGTATGAAATGAATGTTGATTTTGTCTTGCTATTTTGTGCAGACAGTCCTTTTCATGTGTGTCAGAACTATGATCAATTCATCCGGAAATCGTGTTAAGGTATCAAATGTTCACATTTAAGTTTAATCAAGAGTGTATTAACTGACATCCTTCTCAAGCTCCAAGCAACAGTATGTTGCTACTTGAAAATATTTACATTTTGTTTTATGTCTCCATGACACAAGAATAGGTTTCTTAAAAGATTTGTATAGTTATGTACATTTTGTTTTATCTCTCTAGAATTTGTTGCCACTTGAAAACATTTGTATAGTTATATACCGGTACATTTTGTTTTATCTCTCCCTGCCTGTTCTCTCTTCCAGAACTGATTACGAAGATGAAGAAGTTCGAGGATTCAGACAAGGATTCAGACAAGGATTCAGACAAGGAATCTGACAAGGAAGAGGAGACGACAGAAAGTATATCAGAGGTCGGAGGCTGGAATGTGGTCGAGAAAGGGACATGACACCAGGGGACATAACTCTGGGGATAATTCTATATAAATCTTCAAGAATTATCTTCTTGAGGGTAACTCCGTGCTGGTTCAAGAGAAGATATTCAGAACCCCTGTCTAAGACTTTGAGGAAGAAATCTGTTCTCAATAGTTTCTTAATCATACAAAGATAATTCGAATATAGTTGGAAAGCGACAACAACATGATTCAGCCGTAAATCTAACATACATGTATTCATTGTACAGTTAATAATGTCAACAATCTTTCTTGAAAGTTTCATGAGAATCCCCTGAAGCAATAAGCTACAGCAGCACTGGGAAGGATCAAGGTACCGGTACACTTTCCTGAAGGAACTGACCCTATGTTAGGAAAATGCTTCATGGCTAATGTAATTGAATGTTCGCGAGCAATTTTAGTTTTTTTATCTAAAAAACCTTGGTCATGTCTCAGTCTGATTAAAATCGACTGTGATTCGAGGAAAAAAGTGTAAAAATATTATCTCTAGCGGGATTCGAACCTCACCCAGCCCGGCTTTCCTCTCATTCACAGTCTGAAGGCACCCCTATTGCCTGCATGTTCTGACACAAGCTCATCTAGCCAATCGAAAGAAGCGCAGTGAAAGCTTCGGTATCCCTCAGGGGCAGGTAACTCCAGTGTACCATTCATTATACATAATCGCCGCTAAACGCTATTTAAAAACGAGGATGTGATTGGATAAAGCTTACGACTGGGTCTGTCTATAGCAACATGTGATAGAGGTTGGTGCATTCAGACCGAGACGGAGATAACCCGAATGGTTCGAGCCCCGATAGAAACAATTTTTTTTATATTTTATTCCTCGGAGCACGGTTTTAATCAGACTGGTCATGTCTCATGCAAAAATCATGAAATTTGTCAGTCAGGTCTTTTAGTTTTCTGTCTTCGAAAATTGATATTTTTGAAAATTGTCAAACTTTGAAAGATAACTGCACAAAAAGTATTTTGAATTTACAAATTCTATAACAATATTGTTCTGGGACAATGTCTCAGCTATATAATGTGTAAGTTCTAACTACCTCTATTTGATGAGAAGTGTTTCTTCAAATATGGGTGGGGTCCAATTTTAGTGCAAATAATCAAGATGCCGCCAAAATCACGTTACTTACGAAATTGTCATGATTTATTTTTTGCTGTATTTGTTATTGCGCATCTTTTGAAAAAAGTTTCAGGTCTCAAAGTGCAATTGTTAGAATATGACCAAAGGGTGAGAATTGAACCAGTCAGTGCATTCACAATACATGGATTTCTGCTGTCCAATGCTGTAACACTCATAAAGAAAATGCATTAAAATATTTTTGAATATTAGAAATGACAGTGAGAGATATTAAAGTTTTTTTTTATGTAAATAGATTTAAATGTGTTTGTGTTCAATGAATAGTATCAAAGAAAATATAAAACTGAGAAGCAAAGAAAAATAAAACTCCTTGAATGAAATTGATGTGTTTGAAATTTGCATTGTCAGTTTTATTATCATACATATTATTTTACCCCGCTATAACATACTATGTCCCAGTAAGTAGGGGTGACTTCTGACCCAAAAGGGACTATTGCTTAAGTGATAGTCTGTTGTGTGTAACTATTGCAATATCAATAGTTTCGTTCTTAGAAACGATAGACAGTATCGATAGCAAGTCTAACCTATCGATAGTTTTGACATTTAAGTCAATCCAGTTGTTCAAATTTAAAAGGAAAATTCACACCAGAATATGTAATTTTACGTTTTGAAAATATTGGAACACATTTGCCAGATCGCTGAGAGCTGAAAGTAGCAACTGGGAGATACAACAGAGTGAAATGGAGTGAAATAAGTTTGAGATAACCGTAACTTACTTTTGAAGAGACTTAGATGCTGTGGGACCTAAGGACACCACATGAGCACGTTGAACTTAAAACCTATCAAGAGATGACAATATGCAATTATAGACTGGTGATGAGGTCATTGCTTGTTTTTATAGACCGTAGTAAAACAATATGGGACTTGGATTAACTGAATTCAACAGTCCATAAATGTTTTATGATGTCTTTGTTTTCAAACGATAAAAGAACATAAAACTACAGTCATGAACAGCATTTCAGCTTGATTGTAAACAAGGACGGGTCATCCATTGATGTCCCATACATGTTCCAAGGGATTCATGACTGGACTTACTAGGGCAGATGGCGTTGTTCTTTTTAATTCCCATGTGTATTGTATGGTGAACCAAAAGACTGACCATCTATGAATGCTCTATTTGCGATATTGTTTCATCTTTTTAAAGTGAGATTTACATTGATGCGTTGACTCTAAATGAATGAAGGTCATACCTTTGCTAGAATATAAAATAAGAAAGGATATGGTAACGGGCTGTCTTAGCTAAACGTGCTATATTTTCAGGAACTTGTATATGTCAATTTGGTAAAAACTGATGGAAGGTTTTGTTTTGGGGTCAAAGTACATAAGTATTTTTATAACAAAACTACACTTGTCTTTTTGGAATTTATTTTCAGCAATTACATTTACTGTCAGCATAATAAGATTATGACAATATCTTATTTTAAATTTACATTTACACGTGTGTTCCAGTTTATCATGCAAGAGTAAAAAAATACAGCTCAAACTGTCTATTTAGAGAACCATACAGAGCTTAAAGTAATAGTTAAAACGAAGGGTTAAGCTGTACAACACTGCTTTATCAACTGGAAAGCTTCAAGTCTTCTATGTTAACCGCTTTGTTTACAGATCGAGAACTGTGTTTACATAATTCAGTATGTTGTTTGGCCTTGGTCTCGTCTTGGCAGGTCTGATAAGTGCCTGGCAGTAGAATATAAACTCCTCTTCCGTTTCAGATATGTCCCTTTTACACTCACTTTCTCCGAACATCGGTTATCCATACATGTGTTAAATAAGATACCACTTGTATCATTAGCAGCCCCGTCTAAGGACGGGGCTGCTATCAGTTTTTGTGAAGTTTCCATCGCCGCCGCCGCCGCCGCCGCACTCGTACTACTAGCTATAACTTTTTTCCCCTAAGCTTTCCAGAACTCTTATTCATACCTTATTACTCATACCTCGGGGGAACGATTTTGACATGTTCACTTTCAAGGTCAAAGGTCAAGGTCACGAGCTATGTATTCACTCTAAGAATTCCTTGTAAACGCGATAACTTGAAAAGTTTTTGTGCTATGAAGCTCTCACTTGGTATATATCATCCTTGGAAAAGTAAAAAAAATTGAAAAGGTTTTGGCTACAATCCGTCAAAGGTCAAGGTCACAGCAAGGTCATGACGTAAGCATGTTTTAGCGAAAATGCTTTATTTTAACTATGAACACTTTTAATCAATACATGATTGTTATACTCAATGAAAAGTGTTCAATGATTGTGTGACCTTGAAGGTCAAAGGTCAAGGTCATGAGATATGAGTTATTACAAAATGCACTAAATTGGGGTATAACTTTATCCCATTTAGCTTTTCAGAACTCATGAACATGTCTAAATGTTAATACTTCCAGGGAATCATTATGACATGTTCACTTTCAAGTTCAAAGGTCAAGGTCACGAGTTATAAAATCACCACAAAATTCTTTGTAAACACGGTAACTTGAAAAGTTTTTGTGCTATGAAGCTCTAACTTGGTATATATCATCCTTGGAAAAGTAAAAATTTTTGAAAAGGTTTTGGCTACAATCTGACAAAGGTCAAGGTCACAGCAAGTTCATGACTTAAGCATGGTTTAGCGAAAATGCTTAATTTTAACTATGATCATTTTTAATCAATACATGATTGTTATACTCAATAAAAAGTGTTCAATTATTGTGTGACCTTGAAGGTCAAAGGTCAAGGTCATGAGATTTGAGTTATTGCAATTCCTTGTAAACACAATAACTTGAAAAGTTTTTGTGCTATGAAGTTTAGATTTTGTAGATATTATCTCTTGAGAAGTACAACATTTTAAAAAAGTTTTGGGTACGAACTGTCGAAGGTCAAGGTCACAGCAAGGTCAACATATATGGAGAAAATGGATTAATTTAATTTTTAGCACTTTATTTCATTACAATAATGTTATACTCAATGAAATGTGTTCATTAATTGTGTGACCTTGAGTGTCAAAGGTCAAGGTCACGAGAAAATTCCCAATTTGGTGAGGCCTGTAAAAGGCGGAACAGGGTAAGGCGAAACCCAAAGTTCCGGGGCTGCTCTGCTTTTGTGGTATCCCGCAAACGCTAATCTAGTTTGTAAGGGTTTTCTAAAACTGAAAAATGAATGAGAATCTTTTTAGTTTGGTTTTTTTGAAAACATTTTCAAGTATAAGAAGCATTTTGAAACATGAAATACGAATTTGCTTAGTGTGAAAAAAATGCAATCAATTTATAAATCGAATATTGGCACAACTGTTTGTCTATGAGTATAACACTTCATTGTTTCTCTTGGAAATATGCCACAACGCCTCGGTCCTCTGCCTCTCTCAATGCGGCCTCTAAAGCTGGCATGTAGAACCGGGCATTACGGTCAGACGTTTGCCATGGCTAGACGTGCACATTGTATCGTCCTGTGGGTGTGTTTGTTTCTGATGATTCCTGCTAAGTGTGACGATAGCAATGCTTCTGTCAATGACCAGTTTAACACGGAAGCGAGGAGAATTGAAAAAAAGATGTTTAGGAAGATTAACCGTCTTCGGAATACAATACGGGCGGAGATGAAGAAGACCATAGATGAAAGTATCAAAAGGAAATGTTCTGACACCGGTACAGGTGAGAATGAGGTAGATACGATCACATCTAGGATGATCTCGGAGGTCAGGCACCTGGAGAGAGCCAATCATCAAATGAAGAGGGAAATGCTTCACATGAAACAATCAATGGATCATCTTCGGGATAACAGGAACTGGTACACGGTAGCCATTGGCGAAGGTAAGGGGGAAAGCAAGTTGACTCGTTTAAAATGTCTGGAATGTCAAACGATCGATGTTGGGCTGGTTAATGATGAACAGGGTATGACAGATGACAAGCACATGTTAAACTTCACATGCTTGTGTCGTTTGTTGGAGGAAGCACCGAGTACGCCAACATCAAACACTCCACCATTGAACAGGTCGTCATCGTCAAAAACAAAGTCACTTTCAACAGCCAAATCATCAACAACTACAACGTCTTCTACAGTCACAGCGTCAACATCTACAGCGTCACGATCAGAAACTACAAGATCAGCACCAACCACCACAAAATCACCATTACCTTCTACTATACCAATGAATCTCCGAACTGAAACGGCATTTAAAGCGTCATCTGTAAGGAGGTCAGCGTCCTTTGCAAAAAGTCGAATATTTGTTGCTCCAGTCTATAGGAGAAAACCTCATCCCTTCTTCCAAGTCAACACGGAAACCCACTCAACTGCAGTGTACCCCAATCTCCACATAACGGGTGTGATGTCTATGGCGTACGTGGCCAGTCTCGACTCTCTCTTGCTGGGGGTCAACTGGCCCAGACGAATAGTGTCTTACAGATTTGGAACTTCGAGGACTCAAACGCTTAAATCCGACATATCTGTTGCGGGAATGGCAGCAGATGAAGGAAGGGGCATTTTATTTATTACAACCTATAGTGAACTATGTGACATATGCCGCATGACATTCAACGGAAGACAATTCACTAAGGTTTTTAAATTCAGTGGTTTGCACTCACCTAGAGCTATTGCTTTAAACCCAGAGACAGAGATGATATATTCCTGCATCTTCGACAAGGTGTTCAGTTTAAGATACGATGGTTCGTGGGAAGGGATCCTAGATACAGGATCATTTATTGATGCACTAACACTTGACACCAGTAGCGGTCTTCTCTTCTACAGCAAGGATCAGAAGCTGATGGAGATGACACTGTCCACCAACACGAGCAGTGAAGTGGCCGACCTTGGAGTTCACATGTTGAATCTCGTCTATGTCAGAGACACTGTTTATTATACAGGCAGAAGAGAAGTTCCGGAAAAACAAGCTGTTCTTGGGGCTGTCAATGTTGGACATAAGGCCGGGTCAAATAGAACCCAAATAGTCAGTGTGTCTAAGTCCTATCATTTTGCCATTTGTTTAATACAGTGATGTTCCTTTAAAGAGAAAAATGTTTTTCTATGGCGGCTCACTTTTCCTGTTCACCGACACATTGTTCACTTAAATTGGCCAATGGCTCTTCACAATAACCGTTCTTTACAAATGAAATGAAACACCCACTAAAACCTTATGTTGAATCAATCTGAGCATCTGAGTTAGATAACATTGTGGGCACAATGATTGAGAATACATATACCGACCAGAAACGCTGTGGACGAGTTGATGTTCACTATATAGCAGGGCAGGATTTAGGTTGAGAAGGTTGAGGAACCAAGTAGATTACAGTTTGATTTATCATGGACAATTCATGCGGGTATATATGCTTTTTTGAATATATATAAATGGAACACAAAGTAATATTTCATGCTTCTCTGAGTTTTACGCACACGATGGTGGTGATCTTCAGGCCTAATGACCACCAGATGTCCGTGAAACTTAGAGTAGCATGAACTAGTACTTTGTGTTCAATTTATATATCTGCTGTACTTCATGTATTGAGTCCTCTGCATTACAGAATAATAATCCATGTGTAAAGTTTTTCTTAGTTTACTTAAAATAATAGACATGAATGTACACATTAAGCACCTCCTAAACCCAAACTCAAAAGTGATGCTATGACGAATTTACAATACTTTCAATAAATTTATCGCTCTTAACCTAAAACTGTACATTTTGTAAATAATTCATTTTTAAAAATGACGTTTTATAAATCTATGAATCATTTGGGAAAGTACTGAATTTTCTCACAAAAGAAGTACTACTACAAAACTACGTAATACACATAGCGTTTGAGATATCAAAAACAACATTTGTGTTACGAACTTGACTTTCATACTCTGTAAGCCATGTTTTTTCTTGCAAAATATGGAAGTCACTGATTGTTGAAATATCCCTATAATTATGAAACAGTTCCTGTAAAGTATTGACGATAAGGCTGTAATTGTACGATTTTTTAAAATGAAGTTTGGTATCTTTTGTGTTTAATCAATTAAGTGAAGCATTCTGAACATATGCATACATAAAAATAAATAAAATACCACAAGTTCATGAATGTGAATATTCAAAAGATGCAAAACGTAATCTGTATGAAATGTTTCCCCTAAACGGCTTAATTATTATTTTATCATATCATACCATTATTTCTGCTACCACATTGTCTTCTTTTTTCCCCACAACTTTTGCTGCTGAAAAAAACCCTGTTTCCTTTATGTATATAAACAAAAATAACAGAAGTGTTGTCATTGATCCCGCTTTCCTTCAACTTAGATTGAGGATGTGACATTATCTAGCCATGTCTTTGGTTCATAGTTGTTGACAGGCAGCAATAAATGCACAGATGTGTCGACATCTTGACAAAAAGGCCTAAAATGAAACAACTCTTACACATGTGTGCAATATTGCATACATGTAAATTTATAAATGTATGTAATAGCAAATTTGCTATGCGTTCGTATGAGTTTTTAGCAAGGTTGTGTAAAGGCTCATTTTGTGAAAAGTCAAATGATTGAATGAATATTTCATATTAAGATAAGTTTGGGAATAGTAGTAGGTCTCCAAATTATTCATTAAAATATGGAATTGTTTAGATGTCTTGTCAGAAATCAATACATGTATGACACACCTTCAAAACGCTGAAGGATTACAACAACAATGTTCAAGGTTGACTACACCAGATATTATACACTTACAAGAATCGTCATGTTATTATAGAACGTTCCATGCAAAATACAATATTGTATAATATGCTTTCATTTATTTTTTATTACGATGATAAAGTGTCTTATACTACTGTTTGAAGTATTTTGATTTAAACACTAGTTACGTATTCTAATCCTTCCTGATTCCATAAAAGTGCTTATTCACATGTTCATTGTCCCCCGCCGCATCGCGGAACGGGGGACATTGTATTCAGCGGCGTCCGTCCGTCCGTCCGGATCCTTGTTAACGCGATATCTCAAGAACCGTTGTACCCAAGGTCTTCAAATTTGGTCACAGCCTCACTTTGGGGATTACGCAGACACCAGTCACTTTTGGTGACCTTGTCCTTATTTTCAAGGCACTTTGACCACTCTTGAAACTCTTGTTAACGCGATAGCTCATGAACCGTTGCACCCACGGTCTTGGTCACAGCCTACTTTAGGAAATTACACAGACACAAGTACTTTTGGTGACCTTGACCTTATTTTCAGGGTCACAACGGCACTTTGACCACTCTTGAAACACTTGTTAACGCGATAACTCATGAACCCTTACACCCAATGTCTTCAAATTTTGTCACAGCCGTCCTTGGGGGATTACGCAGACACCAATCACTTCAGGTGACCTTGATATTATTTTCAAGGTCACTACGGCACTTTGGCCACTTCTGTAACTCTTGTTAACGCAATGTCTTATGAACTGCTGTACCTAATGTCTTCAAATTTAGTCACAGCCTACATTGGAGGACTATGAAGACACCAGTCACTTCAGGTGACCGTGACATTATCTTCAAGGTCACTACGCCACTTTTGAAACTCTTGTTTACACCATATCTCTTGAACCATTGCACTAATTGTCAATGGGACTGTAGCAACTCTATCGCAATATCCATGCGGCGGGGGACATTGCCACATTAATGGCAAACACTTGTTCAATCATGTATTTTAAAGTACAATTTATTGAGTGATTTTCAACAATATTCAAACATCCTTGCCAGATTAAATATTTTTTATTATTAGTTTTTGTCTCTGAGAATATACCGGAGTAAACCAGTGTCGAACAGAACCAAATCGCACGATGATTTAATCCATTAGTGATCGATATGACTGAAACATAGTTACATGATGTCCCCGGAAGAAAACGTACCTTGATTTATGATTTGAAAACATTACAAAAGAATTTTTCGATCCTTTCTTGTTTAAAAACATCCTATATCATTGACGCATCAAAGAATCAATATCAAATGAAATGCATGACATCGACAACATCATTTTATAACCTTTTAAACAATTTCAAAAGTAAGTACCGAAAAATCGGTCCAAAACGTTTTCAAATTGCAATTTTGGCACCCAGTGTGTTTGAACAGTAGCAAAAGTATTTGTTCCTAAAGAATGAATATGTGTTTCCTCTTCACAAGACATATGCTTTCCCCTTTTTAGTTGATCTAAATACGAAGGTTCCAAATTCATGTTGTGAGTTTAGATTTTGACGCCAGGGGCCGTATTTATAAAGATACTTAGAATTTTTTAAGGAAAACTCTTAGAATTCCTAAAATCACACTTAGCTATAAGTAAGACCTAGGAGTCTATTTATAAACATTCTAAGAGTGACATTTAGATAAGAATAAAATTTTAACTGTTAACAGAGAAACAGTATGGATTCCTCTAGAGGAACATTCGTTATTAGTAAAATAAGAAAAGTCATGGATTATTTGTAATAACTTTAAAGTGTTTGTCAGATTTTGAGACTTGGCCATCCATTTGAATGAATGTTTCATTTTAGAATGTTTGAGCAATATATAGGAAACGAAAGCTATTTATGCTCTTACAATAGAAACATTATCGAATACATAAGACATAAAAATCCCATCTCATAGATATTTTGGATTTATAAGAGAACGTAGAATCTAACAAATGTGCAATTTGAATGTAAATGAATGTAACCAATATAAACTCTACTACTGTCTACTACTAAATTAACGTGTGATTACTTATTTAGGTCTTACAAGAAAATGAACTGTGTAATTCACATGTGAGTAAATTTGCTATGCGTACGCATGACACTTTTTACACGCAGTGTAGATTTGCGCATGTGTAAAATTACATTTGCACCACCTCCTCGCTAGATGTAAATTTACTCCTTGTGCAAAATTACTCACGTGTGTAATTGTAATTGTGTCGCATGACACGATTTACAAAGGTGTGTTAAGTTTGCATGTGTAACTTTACATAGTATGTATAAGGGTGCATGCGAACAGGGCTTTACACACTGTCTTCTTAATTTTGTTTTGTTTGAGTATTCATTTTCATCTCATATTGTCGGAGGAAGGCACACTCGATACTTGTCACGAACACCTGATAATAACACGATGAGTGTTTGATTTCAACTAATCAATTCAAGGTTAAGATTTTGCTTAACAAATCAAAACATTCTAAAAATTGCAATTTTCCAAAGCATGATATTTACGAATGTTGAAGTCGAAACGTGTTCAAGCCGGTGACTTGTAGCTTTCTGGCCCAATGAGCTAACGAATAAACCACGTTGACCAGTTGGAAATACAAGATGTTTCCATGACCTAATGATTAAGGTTCAATTTCCTGAGTAGTATTATATATTTTAATCATACTTAATATATTGATCTTTAAAAGACCCAAGAACACTGGTACCGAATGATCATATTTCAGTTGAGTTTTCTTGTAAACAAACAATGATCATGCAATCTTTTATGGTCTAGCTTGTATGGTCTCGCTTGTAAATTTCAGCGGATTGCACGTGCAAGGCAGGGTTGCCTTCCAAAAAGTGATAAATTCCCAGTTTCATCATCTAGGATCAGACCAAATCATCTCTCCCTCGTCCGTACGCCTGTACTATTACATATATAAGAGAACGACCCCCTGTCGTCAATAGGAAGCTCGCAGGAATGTCAACAAGACCCCAGATGTCCATGGTGAGTATATACATTGAGGACCGACTCAGCTGTAACGTTCCCTCCCCCTGAGACGTACCCTTTATCTGGATAGGGTCAGCAGTGACGTCATTAATATTCAAAAGGTTACCGCCACGGTTTTATAGGTCAACCCGGTTCTCTTTACAAGGTTAAAGGTCAATATCTAGGACGATATTCACGCAAATAGTAAACATGTACAGTTCGAATTGCGCAATACAGGAAACTATTACAGGGTGATTGAGTCTGCATAATCTAAAACTTTGACACAACTTGCCAGCCATGCAAAAATAGAGGAATTGTGACAGAGTATATTCGGTGCAGAGGTTCTGCATTTTGATAACCTACCGTCATAGATACGAGAAAAGCAAGACGCAGTAATTCTCACACGGGGCTGACAAACATGCTTGTTGATTTATAATTATATGCCTTCTTCCTCAAACCAAAATTGATCATATTTCTGAATTCATTTAAGCAGATATGTGTCACTTTAAAATTAAAAAAGAATCATTGAACGATTAAATCAAATAAGAATACATGATGAGAAGTGGATTCGTGAAAGTGATGGCAACGAACCCCAGGGGCGAGTTAAATATTTCACCGAAAGTTTTCTCCATCCTCATCCATACATGACTTCACAACGTTAAAAGT
This sequence comes from Steromphala cineraria, assembly GCA_916613615.1. NCBI lineage: Eukaryota > Metazoa > Mollusca > Gastropoda > Trochida > Trochidae > Steromphala > Steromphala cineraria. The sequence goes on from OU744729.1 coordinate 4,766,847, forward strand.
TTCATGTTTTACGTTATTTACATTTTTACTGTAACATTAATGCAATTTTCGGTGCACACTTATCGTGGATAGTATACAACCTTAAGACGTCCTTGAAATGGACTCTTCCATACCCGTTGATCTCCTCCTCATCATGTCTCAGGGTATAACGTATACGCTATCGCTCATATGAAAGTGGAGCGTTAGCGTATACGTTATACCCTGAGACAGGATGGAGCGTTAGCGTATACGTTATACCCTGAGACAAGATGATCTCCTACTATTCAGGGGTCGCTTTGTGATAGACATCAGATACCTCCCAATGTACGTGTTCACCACGCTTTGGTCGTGATATGAAAACACAGGCTGCTTGTTTACAAACTTAAAATTGTGTCAATTCTCTATAGCTCAGTGGATGAAATCGCCGATTTAACAATCGTATAATGAAAACAACTTGGACACCTGACATTGCTGGGACAGTCAATTAGCTTTGAACAATTAAAACAATCAAAATAACGTCTTCATTTTGTATGACGTCTTTTCAGTGAAAATATATTGTCTATTATGTGCACATTACCGTCCTAATCTTAAGAATTTATTGACATGTAACCTCTATTCCTAATCTTAACTAACTGCAGGTTGAATTAGAAATGAGAGAAGTTTATTTCAATAACGAATTCAACTCTGCTATATATCATATGATTGTATATCATGCTGTTATTTATCTTGTAAAAGAAATCAATGGGAACAATTTTAAAAAAACACAAAAAACTGTAATTGTTTCCATCTCATGAAACATATTTTGTCATATTTTGTCGCGTTGCCCCGTGATCTCTATTACATTATTAAAACTAACTGCACTCATGTCTGTAGCATTGATTTCTGAAATACAGTAGACGGTGTCATGATGACCTTGATGGAGTATTTGTAAACATGTCTATCACATAATCTACCTGGCGGACTATTACCTGGAACTTAGGGTACAGACCTAAGCATGCTTTATCGGTTTACAATAAGCTACAGGATACATTATGATTTAAAGTTCACATAACCGCAAACATATTCCACTATTTTCTTTGGAATATAGAAAGCCTGATTACAATATTGTATAGTGCGTTAAAGGTAGCTACTCAAATATGTTTAGTTTGGTAATGGAAGTCGTTTTTGAAAGCCACTTTTGATGGGCCGCTTAGACCTATCTGACAACAAACAAGTGAATGCATGACTGGTCACGCCCCCATTTTGTGACGTCATAAACAGAATCAGCCTCGTTATCTATGCATCTATCGTAACCGTGATTACCACAGGAAACAACCCTAATAATTACTGATTTTCAGAAGTTGTTTTCCACTCAGTAAGATAAATCATTTGACGATGTAACACTACTAAGCATTTGGTGTAAAAAGGATATCCACATCAATGGTAATTAAACAAGTATTTAGGCGGTATTTCAGTTGAATAAATGATGCGTTAATCTGTATAGTCTGTCTATATACCCGCGCGAGTTTTATGGCCCCTAACCCAGGTGGGTTTTTCACAGCCGATAATTACGCTGTCTAAATGAAAGGCTAATTAAAGGTGTTGATTGGACAAACTAAAAAAAAATTAGTCCAGCTTTTATTTTTTTGAAAAATCTTTGAACGAAAATCGAGAAGTGGTATGGTCGAGGTTAGTTGATGTTTAACGTGTATCAAGACAAATATAAAATCATCCTGACTAAACAACCCTTGGATGACACGTCATTAGTGTGTACCCGGTCCGGTTTGTGTTGAGGCATCGTCCTATATATTGACCTTTTACATTTGACACCCAAATTGGGTAGGCCGCTAGGCGGCGCTGATGCTTCAACAGTTTCATTTGGTGACTATATATATGTATATATACGAGCAACATTGAAAGCACAGAGAACGTTTCAAGTCGAGATCACAAACACGCCATGGAGATCCTGGGCCTGTTAGACATTCCCCTGAGTCTTGTGTTAGCAATCGGGGTTGTCGTGCTGCTGTATATGTAAGTATCAATAGCGTTGTTGACAATATTAGAAACATAGATATCATTCATGTTTTGAAAGCGTATTTGGAGGAAAAACAAGCACCTTATTTCGATTCCTAATGTGGAAACTGACGTTTTGGAGTACGCGCTTTCTTATATCCACAGGGTTCTTTATCGTCGAAAATAAATTATTTAAAACAGCTTGGGTCGACTTTCAAGTAAATACTATAAAATGATATTTTAGAAATACATTGTTTTAAATAATTTATTTTCGATATAAAGATCCATGTGCTTATATCATCGTCAGATAATCTCTTGAAGAACATATGTACAACTTATCTTTCTTTAAAGGTATAAGGTTTCATAATTGATTATTTTCGACACTGAAACCAGAGCTTGAACCAGCAGAGGCCTTCAAGCGATGATCAGATGATAATGAATAACATTTGACATTTCGGTTCAGTACCAATTGATGTGTGAACGAACTTTTATTGTATTAGAAATAATGGTCAGTTTGTGTCACTCATAAACAACAGCTTTGGAAATAAATATTGTAATGACAATAACACAGTAGATATATATTTACATATATATTTACAATGAATAGTATTAACACATCGCACTCTGCTTCATTAAATTCCCTTTGTGACTATTATTTCTCTTCTGAACACTTATGAATATCAAAATTCAAACACATATGAGGCGAATGTTAATGTTGGTGTTATTCTCTTAAACACTTTTCGATCATATTCTTAAAACCAACTTTAAACAAACTTTAAACAAACATTCCAGAAAATAATAATCCAATTTCTATAACTTGCAAGCAGCTGCGTTTTCAAAATGAAAATCAGTCCATGTCATTTAAACGATAACAGCCTTTAAAACACGTTGAATTCTTAATTCGTTTCCACAATAATCTTTATCTACTTCCATTTCCAAAATATACTTAATCCATAAATACCACAGTGACAAGAGGTAAGTCTATGTATATCAATAGGTATTATAAGTCAGGTGCTCGTCGAGCCGACCCCAAACTGACCCCTCGTGCTCGGCAATCCTGGGCTACTGTTTAGTATTCACCCTCACATAGCCAACCTCTGCTCACACATGTCAATACATAATAGACTATAAAACTCAAACTTAAAGGTGTATATAGGCATTGTGACACACACAGGCTGTGTGTTATCATAACCTGGCATCGGAAATCCAAAATGTAGACAAAATTATTAATACCCGGAGTAGATGAATTGTGTATTGAAAGTTTTAGACCATCATATAATTATTATTCAAAATACAACCTTCATCTTGAAAATGATAAATGTTCGTTTTATATTTCATGAGCTACAGTTTACTTAAAGTCGCTCCATAGTTTCCAGTTGACTGATAATTGTACAGATTTCCTTCCTATGTATTGGTATTGTAATGTCAAGGATGAAAACAAGTTCGTGCATACACACCAAAACAACTAGGTCAACCCATTACCCATATTACATTGCGCAACAACCTTGGCCTATATAAAACACATAGTCATCGTCTGCATATACATTCGATAACAACTTTGAAAGACGTTGTTTGAAATGAAGCTTGCCGTGGTATGCAGCTAGACAAGGGTTTCCGGGAAGACTTATATTTAGTCTCTGAATTTTTGTATAGTAAAAATGTTATTTTATTAAATTTGTAAAAGGAGCCTCAGACAAATGGAGATTTTCAGAGCTAGAGCAGCCCAGATCTAGACTTGCTTCCATGGGGTGAATTATATGCTCAAGTGTCTGTGTGTAAGACTAGGGTTCAGGGTTGCATTGCTATTACATACACAACAATATCTCTCCAGTCGTAGCTCGCATGGACACAGTCTTTACCTCACGTATTTTGCCTCTTGGCCTATAAATTTAAAGAGACACTGACCAACCTTCTTGAAATTTATTTAATTTTGATAAGTTACAAAATATCTAATATTCTGATTGAAGTTCATTTCTGATCACTGGACTTTATCTATCCATTTATGGTTAATATCTCTTAGAATGCTTGATTTTATCAAAAATCGAATAAACATCTAAAATACGTGCAAAATTCGAAATTATGCATCCAATTAACCTACTTATTAGTTATTATATCCCCACGTTACCTGTTTTCGAGCGTCACGTCTTTTCGAGCCCCTACAAAACGGGCCCGGGGTGCATTCTAGACGCTTGTTTATAATAGCGTTCCAACGAAAAGAAGAAGGGAATATCCCGACTTATCGGATATATTCTTTATTTTGTGTATTAGTCTGCATTTCAGATTTTAATACAAGAATAAGTAATCAGTGCAATGAAAACATAGATTTCCATAAACACCGATCACAGTCATATTTCTGAAGCGAGCACAGTTCAATATAAATATTTTGAGAACTGTGAAACTCATTTTGACTGAAGAGCGTAACCTTCCAGTCAACATCATGTAATTGGCATCACGCGACAGACTATTTTTAACTTTCCAGCTGATTGACAGTTGGGGCCATCTCATAAGCGATCAGCAATTTTTTGGCCAAGTTTCGCTGATCGCCAAACGAACGTTAAGCTGCTGATCAATACACAAAACAAAATTCTAATGAAAAAAGGCTCTTATTGATCCAAATATCCTCAACAGTAGTTATCAAAATACCCCTTTACCCATAAAAATACCAAGAATAATGTGAACGACTCATTTAATTTCCATACCGTCGCATTGGCGGTTTCTTAGGTAAGTCAACAACTCGGATTTCTCGCATGCAATATTGGTATCAAATAAAGCAACACTGATAAATGTTTGATGTGCAATAATTGCAATTTTATTTAAAGTTTATGTTTCTTCATCAAATATTATCAAAAGGGGAGTCAATTATATTTTCTAATTAAATATTGTTGTGTTCTCTATCGAGTGAAATTCTACAACCTGCTGTAAAAAGGCCAGGTGCGCGTTGAAATTGACAGGATAATATTTCGGATTTCTGAAGTTCTTTCTTCACATTAAGAAAAAAGATGCAATGCATTATTATTTAAGTAAAAAGTCTAATAAATAAACGATCTCATAAAATCTTGAAAATTTATTTTAAAAAATTCAGGATGCCGGCATGCCGGAATTGTTTACGATATTCATTTGAAATACATATTGTAAATGCATTATGTTTTCTTTGTGATATCTCCAATAACACATTAATTCGCAAAATATGAGATTTTGACACTTTTTATAAGGTCCTGTATGTAAAAGGTGATAAAATATTTTTTACTTTCGAAATCGCCCCTGGAAAGCTTCTGATGTGACGAAAACGTCACAGAATCCAAGGGGCTCGAAAACAGGTGACGTCACATGCGCGATAAAATTGACCTCTTCAAAATAACGAGATTTTGAGGGTAATGATCAAGGCTACATTTGTTTTAATTTGGTATTCAGTTAGCCAAATAAATGTTACTAAAGGTATATATAATTATTTAGAATAAATTATATGTGATTTAAAGCAACTGCTGCCGTTTATCTTAGGGGCTCGAAAACACCGTACGCGAGGTTACCTAATGAATATTGAACGAATATATCTTCCTGTCAGCTTTTGATAAGGTTCAGAATTTCGTTCGAAATTTCGACTTTGAATGGGCGTTTTTTCGCTCAAATGTAGCGATTGACCTTGAACTTGTAATTTTCAGTCACAGTTAGGGGTTCCCGATGTAATAACATCGATTTCAAATTTGACATTTGTGATCCAATTTTGATAACTTGCTCACTAAGCCTCGTTTTGGATTGTTGACCCAATGACCTGCATAAATTTTGAGGAGGGCCTATACTCTGTGTCACATTAAGAACTCTACATCACATACAAACAGTATTTTCGTTCTGCACTTAAAACATCAGAATTCAAAAGATCATATTTAATATATAATACTAAGAAAATCAATAGCAATAACCTTCAATGCATTGATATTAAGTGATCAGCGTTAAAAGCATTAACATTCACAGTAGTTACTATTGATGATTACGGCCTATTCCGTCGAATTTTCAAAATTGAACTGTACCTATCCGTCGAATAACGTTTGAGTGATTTTGTACCGATCGGTCGAATCTTGGCGAGCATGAGACCCTGGGAGAATCTACATGTAAGTTAATTAATGAAGGGGTGTACGGGTTGTTTACAAGCATTACGACTGATCACTTGAAATGAAGTAAATTGCTTACATGATAAAGTCTTATTTCATCGACGGACATATTACTGAGTAAAGGGTTCATACTGTAAAACCCCTTTCTGTTTATCTAAATTTAATACTTTGATGAAGGGTACAAATTAAATGTTTAATTGATCCTTTGTGTCCCTATTCAAATACATGTATGACATATGCATCACTTTCAAATCGTTTTACTTATACTTTGGCATTACTTCCAAGTTTTTACCACTTTCTAACTTCCATTAAATTTGATGATGTCCATGACCTCTTAAAATATTATGCCCATACCATTTGGCTATAATTGAGGCATGGCCCCCACGTTTTATATTGATAATGTAATTAACTCAATCAATCTATCTTTATTTCTTTGTGCACAGTGGAGGCCATAGTTTCAGATTCATAGAGCGATATATGTAGATAATCATACAATCTAAATAAATTTAGATCAACAGGTTTTATATTTGGTCATACATGTTGATCTAAGATTGACCAGTGTGAGAGGTCGTCCCGGTGACCTTTCGTATGCAAATAAGGAATTCGCGATTTGATCAATCAAATTCGACGTTACAAACAGTTCATAGTCGCTCATTCAAGGTGTGAACGGAAGAAACATATAATAGCTTATGGCTGTTCTCAATAATAGTGTGCCTTGAGAAAAATAAATCTTGTTTTTGATACTGATAAGAAAAATATCGGTAGGTTGATTTTATTTTGGTTGTATGAAATATATTTAGTTTTATGGTTGACAAAAAATCAATATTTTTTAATTATTTATATGGAAATGAAAGAAATTAGTACAAACGAGTTTGATCAAAAGGAGTTACCTCCCCTTGCATGAGGATTTTCGTAAATATTGACATTTATCATGCTCTAACTTTTTGATTATTATTCGCCACGTTAGTATCTGTGCGATGTGCAATCATCATTTGTCATTGACAACTAGCAAATACGCTAAATCACTTTAAAACGAAAAAATATAATCTATTAATACATCCAAGCAATCGGATAATTCATCGCTCTACTCCGCTCCAAATGACAGAGCTCCGAACATCATCCATTTCAAAAGATGTGCTGCTGAGTTGTTTTAACTTCCAGCGAGCTAGGGCAACTTTTCTGATTGGCCGAGCGGCTGATTTCAGAGGTCACCGGGATGACCCGCCTTACGGGCCAATCTTAGATCAACATGTATGACCAAATATAAAACCTGTTGATCTAAATTTATTTAGATTGATAATCATAAGATTTTTAATTTACATAAAAAATAATACTATTTACAATTGACGTGTACCATTCTTCTTCATAAGCCTAAACACAAATTCTGACAAGAAACAATTAGTGTCGGGTCTGTGAATTAGACAGTGATGATTTGAAATTGAACAAAAAAAAGTTAAGACCTACGAATTTTTGAAATGCATATAAAGTAAAATTTTATAAATATCTAAGCAGTTTGTTAAAAATCAGTGATATGTTTCATCTTTTGAAAATGACACAAACGTGTACTGTCATTTGTGTTCCATTATTTTCCAGATGGGGAACATGGGGGTTAGACTTCTTCAAGAAACAAGGAATACCCGGACCAAGTCCCTACCCTTTCGTTGGGAACACCTACACAGCGGTGAGTTAAACTGCCCAGTCAATGAAAGAATAATCTTTAGACACTTGTTCGGCTATAAACTAGTAACATGTACGATGCGCAAATCCTACGACCACTCTTACCACTAGCCAGTAATGTGGATACCTCGTCCAATATCCCAACTGAAATCAGCTTTAAAGATCAGTGAATTGCTGTGGTAACTGATCAGTTGACAAGGTTTGTTAGAGTTTCGATAATACATTTAAAGGGTCAGTCGCACGTTTTTTGATAATTTTGATAATATTTTAAAATTTTCACTGTTAATTTTAAGCTAATGCTAAATGTATTTTTTTGACAGTGTCAAAAATCTCATTACAGTAGCCAATCATCCATAGTCAGAGGACAAAGTATGAAGATTCACATAAAATCTTCTGGCAGCCATTTTTTTGTGAACAATTCATTTTGTGTAAGAAAAAGGAATCGCATGGCTACACTTTACGTTATATATTTGAATTATTACTGCTCAATTTAGTTTAAATATGTTGTCTTTCAATTGGGACCATAAATATTCATTTTCCTGACATCACCTTATATTTCCCCTAAAACGTGCTACTGCCCCTTTAAGAGTAGTAAATCGTTTTTAGCTCCTCGGGCCTGTAAGGCCCGGTTGGCTTATGGCATGGCATGGTTTACGGCGTCCGTCCGTAAACTTTGTGCATTTTCGACTTCTTCTCCAGAAGCATAAGACCTAGAAAGCTGAAACTTTGGTGGCCCTCAGGTTGCCCCTAATAAAAACCATAAAAACCTACTTTCGATCTTCTTCTCCAGAAGCATAAGGCCTAGAAAGCTGAAACTTTGTGTACAGACTCCTTGACTAGTGGAGCTAAACGGCTTAGGGAACCTTTTGATCCGTTACCCTAAATTATCAATTAAAATAATTGGGCAATTATCATTTCTGAAACCGGTATCTGAAATAACATCGCCTTTATACTTAATTTTAGGATTTGTGACCCTGTGGCCCCTACAAAGAGGGAACCCCATCGGCCATACTCTACAGTATAATTGAATATGAAGCCTGATGAGCTATAGAGCCATTGGCTCTATTTTTTAAAATAAAAATGAATAGGCCTACCGTTCAAGATAATAATAATAATTTGATCACCATGAAACATCGACTGTTCTGTTCAGTCCTATACAGTTAATCATTAAAAGTTTTATCTAATCAAATGGCAGAAATTCATGTGTTAAAGATATTTTGTATTGATGTACCGAACAACAATTTTCAGGGCTTCATGCTTGACTTCCAGAAGTGGAAGGAGACTTACGGCAATGTATTTGGGTAATTATATAAATTTGTTTCCCATTTGCAAACGTATGTTGTTGTTCGAGATAAACTTTTGCACTTCATCCTGTCATCTCTGCTCAGTCTGCTTTGACTCCCTAAGCAATGAGTGCTAACAATTGAATAAAAGTTTTGCAAATACCATACTAATTATTTTCAGACGACAATTCCTACATTCATATTAAACTGTAATAGATTGGTACTCACTTTAAATAGAACGAAGGAAATAACATTTTTTTAAGCAATTAAGATCAAAATTTCATTGTGCACAAATTTCATGACATGTCGTGTTTAATATCATGCACCAGAAGACAGAGGACACTCAGAACAAGAACTTCAAGCATGAAATATGCAACAATAAATCGTCACTGTAAAACAGGGCAGGAATTTGGAAAACCTTAAACGAACGTGTTAACTAACCTCTTCTATTATACAAGTGGTAGCCTATCTATTGTAATGGATATGTGAGAAGAAAGTATTGAAATATATTATAACATATGGACCAGAACTTTATAATGTCATCGTACTGATATTGTGAAAATGAATTATAGCAGTCAACGAGGTAACTTGATGTCTTTTGTTTTTGTAATATGTGTATGGAATCTTGATTATTCTGTATCCAAGCAAACGATCTATCAAACAATTCGAAATCCTAACCTTAGCTCAGAGTGTTTTCCTTGTCCAGAATATTCATGGGACGAGAGCCAGTGTTCGTCATATCGGACATGGAGATACTGAGAGAGGTATTCGTCAAGAGCTTCAACAACTTCAGGAATCGTCGCGTGAGTTGACCTACACAACCTTCCGATATTCTGAAAAAAAGATTGTTTCATCTATAATAAATTTATAAAATGATAATTGTTTACGTATATGTTTAATACACTAAATTTTACATTGTTTATGAAAGTTAATAACATATGATAATAGAAAAGAATGATTAAGATGAACTGCAAAACGAGAATTTAGCAAACAGACAGCACATGCCTATAGAAATGCTTCTCCTGAATGCGCGAGTGAGTGCAAACTAGTTAAAAGTAGCTGTAATGAACACGTGCCCTAGTAACGTGAGGACTATACATTACAGCTAGTTTTAACTAGATTGATGTGAGTGTCAAACCTAATGGTCGTCTCTTAAAGGCAAATGTATAAAACTGCTACATTCTCTTTGAACATCTTGTACATGTTTATGTTCATGTTCTTGTAAAATATCAGGGACTTTATTTTTGCTTGCATCAAAACAAAGAATGACAATGAGTTGACGATGCCTCAGTGCCATGTTTGATCTCGTGAATGCTTACTTGATTACTGGTGAATCGTTTAAACTCAATTTAGAATGAAAGCCCGTTTTAAAATATTCATTGTCTTTGTAAACACATTAAAATGTACTCGTAATCAAAGATCCTCTTAAATTTGAGTCTTTGTGGTGCAATTCATTGATAGTGTGCATACTTAGGGGGGCAGACAGTCAAACTGTCATAATTTTGCGATCTCTAAGGTTCTGGGCCTCCTTTCACAAAGCAACCTTTACTAGGGTTGACCTTAACTCCTATTCTTTAACATTGCACTAAGGCTACATTAAGGACTTACGATCACCTTAGAGCTTTGTGAAAGGGGACCCTGATGTGTTATAAAATGAACACTGTCCAAAAGGTATGAAAAGAGCATATTTGAATGTAGACCTCGTTCTTCTCCAGAAGCTGCAGCTAGTTTCCCGCCCCTTCAACCTTGGAGTCTTCTTTCTGGAGGACGCGGCCTGGAAGCGAGTCAGGAACATCATCAGTCCCACCTTCAGTGGGGGCAAACTTAGGAAGGTTGGTTAAGCTTCACTACTCGCTACAACATTAATATAATTTTTTTTTCAAATATGACATTTGATCAAACTTAAACTTTTGTCAGATTTAAATGATGCCATAAAGGAAAGCGTTCATGTTTAAGGTGCCTATTTTAGAGACGTTCGTAGCGCTAAGAATTATGTAAAAGAAGGCGTTAGTAGATAAGAATTTTAAGCTCTACGAATGTATTGAGAGTGGGGGTGGGGTTAGATATATATCGTGTACAAGTAAAGCATTAACGTCCCTGCGACAGATGTGCACTCCAATCAACGACTGTGCCTCAACACTGACCAGGAACTTCAGCACCGCTCTTAAGGAAACTGACTCGGTCGACATGAAAGAGTGAGAGCTTTTCGTATATACTCAATAATGCATTGGTATTCTAAACAACTCTCTACAACTCTCTAGCTTTGTCAGATGAATAAAGTACAGTACTGTGTGAGATGTAGTAAAGACTAAGGAGGATAGTTGGGATGGTTTACGAATCTTGTGATCACCGGACGATTTAAAGTTTTCTTATAACAATCAAATATTAATAAATGCAATGGGCGTACCTAAGGATTTTGGGTTTTCTATAAACTAAAATGAAATATCAAAGGTTTGGGACACTCGGTGTGAAACAAATTCGATTAGTTCTACGTATTCGTTTCCGTTTGCACATTACTATTCCATATTTTTTATCCTCATGTCTTTCAGATACTTTGGCGCCTACACAATGGATGTTATCGCCACCACAGCTTTCGGCATCAAGGTGGATTCTCAGACGAACTTTAAAGATCCCTTCGTAGTACATGCCAAGAGGATATTTCAACTGAGCCCATACCGTCGGCCGTTACTGATTCTTGCTAGTAGGTTGATGTTATCAGTCTCTGCTAGCTTCACAGACATACAGATTGTCAGTAGCTTTAAAGTGTCTTACTAGGACTGTTTGGTTAAATATCAAGCTTATTAGTCAGTTTATAGGGTTCCAATGCTTAAATCAAACAGACAAGTATTTTCTTGATAGAATATAAATTTGATCTGATATGTTGATGCACACACGCCACAGTCTTTGCTTTTACCATAAACACATCCTCATTTGCCAATTTGAATCCATTGAAGCCATTAATTAAGCGACTATATATGATATTTCATCTTCAGACGCCTTCCCGTGGTTTGCCAAGTTCCTGCACAAAGTCCAGTTCTCAATTTTTGACCCTGATGTCAGCACTTTCTTTGACAAAATCATCAGAGAAATTCTCAAACAGAGGCGAGCTGACCCAAATGACGTGAGTCATCATATCTTTCTCGTTATGGAGTCGGGATTTCCCGATTGTAATGTTGTTCCATTCATGATTTCTAAATCATGTTTTTGATTTGTCCCTGTTTACTCAAAGGAGACAAGTAAAATGTCAAGACTAACAACCTGTATCCTTTTAAACTTTACAGTTGGTTAGAGTCAGAGGAAGAAATGTTTCAAAATATTTTCTCGGTAGATGATTCCTTTCCACACGGTGTGTTGTGCGGATAATCCACAGGTGATCAAGTCCGTTTTCTTCTATATTTTAAGACTTTTATTCCTAGGGAAAGGCTCACTTCTAATCAGACTGTAAAACTTAATTGTAGAAAAGAACCGACTTCATTCAACTGTTGCTCGAAGCGGAAGTATCAGATAACTCAGATGGCCAAGTGATGAACGGACATGCGCAGAATGGAACCAGCCACCAAACTGTCAGACGTAGGTACATGATAGGAGTCCCAGACATACAATGATAAAAAAAGTTTTATTGCCTATTTTAGCCTGACTTTGCCAAATACTTGATTCTGATTGGCTGATTCGAATGGTATCTCTATGTTGAATGAGAATAACTGCAATATGGAACTTCCCAAAAATATTTCTTTGGTTTATCTTTATTGGTCGTCGAATGATAAATGTTTTCTCCGTCTAAAATTTCACAATGAACATTGTAACACACAATTGTTATGAATGTCATGGTGTCTTGTTACATGAACTCCATTTGTTTTGACCTGCCCATACATCTTTCAAGTTATGAGCTGTCGCAAAATCCTTTCAACTAAGAAATTCCTGACCAAATAAAATCTTCGTTTATAGTTCAAACAATTAACGTTCATTCTACTATATAGAGAAATAAATCGATTGCGTTTGTAAATTTTCCGGATTGAACATCCGTAAGATTTCATCGTTAACAAAACTCCGACAATAACGCATTCCGTTTTAAACTGAATTGAATTTTGAATCACAAAGAATACGGGAAATTTTCCCACTTATCTTATTGTTTTAAAGGGGCAGTAGCATGTTTTTTCATAATTTCATATTTCAAAATGTTTACTGATAATTGTATTATATGTATATATAATTGATAATGCTAAATGTATCCTTTTGATAGTGTCAAAAATCTCAAAACACAAACCAATTATCCACAGTCAGGGGAGAAAGTATGAAGATTCACATAGAAATCCATTGGCGGCCATTTTGTGTGAACACCTTTAATTCATTTTGTGTAAGAAAAAGGAATTGCATGGCTAAAGTTTACATTATATATTTGAATTATTACTGCTTCATTAAATACATTGTATTTCAATTGGGGCCATTAATTTTCAATTTCCTGACATCACCTTATATTACCCCTTAAAACGTGCTACTGCCCCTTTAAAGTGGTGAATAAAATGCTATTATGTCGTAGTTTGTCGTCGCTCATCGCTAAATTGTGATGCGTCTGATGCATGATTTCGTCTGTTAATGTTTACATTTCGCTGCTTTCAATAGCTATTCAATCTTCTCTTTGGTAATCTGTGTGAACAAATTGAATTAATATTTTATTTTCAACTTGTGTTTGATTGTATCCCTTGCCAATCGTTGTCCATACTTGCCTTCCAGATTTGACAGATGATGAAATCGTTGGACAAGGTATTCTGTTTTTCATTGCCGGATACGAAACAACCGCCAGTACGCTTAACTTTGCTTCATTCGCTCTGGCCAATAACCCTGAAGCGCAGGAAAAGGCATACCAGGAGATAAAGGAAGTTATTGGTGACGTAAGTTTCTTCTTTTCTCGTTTCTCCTTCTTCAGGTTCGTTGTCCGTTGTGGACATCATTTCACGAGTATTCAGCTTTTGGTCTGTTCAGTGTGGTTGATGATATTATTTGTCTTGTTTGTCCTTGATATATTCACGAGTTCAGGGCATCTTAATAACCTTGAAGATCTATATTTCGTTATGAATTTTACCGTATTCCTTGTCTCTACAATATATACATGTATGGCATTGTTCATCAATTTCGCCCTCGATCAAACGATCTTGTATTATAGAATGTAAGGTCCCCTTCGAAAGGCACTGATAGTTTATTGGGTGTATTGAATGAAATGTAGTATTTTTGCAGAAAATCTAACAGAATTAGTGTTGCATTGAAACTGAAATAGAAATTATGTTGGTTGTCTCCTTGAGATTCAGACTGGGTATGACAGCAAACCTTCTTTAGAACAATTCATGTCGATATCCGCTGGATAATTCTTTGTCGTTTGCCAACGACGTTATTTCTAATGTGACGTAATTGTCAACTTCTCCAGGCGGAACCTGATTATGAAAACATCGCCAACCTGAAGTATCTGGAAAACGTCGTCACAGAGACGCTGCGTCAATATCCACCAGTTGTCTCGTGAGTGATCTGCCAATATCAATAATTTAACTGTTGCTTTTGCAAGATTGAACTTCCCACACCAGAGAACAGACATACGTAAGTTTACTTCAAGACTTAAAAACACATCAAAGCGTGATACCTCTAACCGGCAATAACTCGATTTTTAGCGCCCAAGTCCCTTTATAGGGGTCCAATATCCCGAGATTTACTGAAATTCCATGAAGAACTTCTCCAGGTTAATTCTTTCGATAACCTTTCCGCAAATCCAAATTGAAACTTAAATGTTCACAGGTAAGTTCCAATTTAACAAAAAGAAAGGTTATTTATTTATTTTCTAAAAGGACTCATTCTTGGCTGCCCGTGTTAGATTGTCCCCGTCGTCAGACTGGTTTGTGTCGAGATGTAACTATAACAACAACATATAGTGTTTAGATAGAAGAGTATGACGTGGAATTTTCATTTCACTGACCATTTTGTATTTACTCTTACTTTAGATTAATCCATGACCAATTTGTATTCTTATGTATCTTTCATGTTATCATCTAAACATATCTTTTCGAATTTACCAATTAACACGAAATATATGAAAATATGAATAAAGGTTGTATGCACGTTTTCTATCTTACTTCTGCATATAAATTGCTAACTTACCTTGACTTTGATAAACTTAGATGTCATTTTGAACATGGTAAAGGTTACACCGCCGGGCTACGGAGGACATCACGATAAAGGGTATCACGATACCCAAGGGGACGACGATATTCATCCCGACACAGGGAGTCCATAAGGACCCAACCCTCTTCCCCGAACCAGAGAAGTTTAAACCTGAGAGGTCAGTACATAATACTGATATTAACCCTTTATTGTCCAAGTAACATTGTAATTTGCGAAATTCTTTTTTGGTCCTCGGCACCCGGCAGCCACAGATGAGCGCCACTTCAAGCGATGTTCTATCCTTGTATCACTGTACGTCAAGCAAGGAAGCGACATCTCTCATTTTGGTATGACGCCAGTCTAAGTAAACCTAGCCTCAATATTACCCGTTTCACACGATAGTGAGTCTAGAAAGGCCTAGTAGATGATCGCGTCAGCCAACGTATCGAATTGTCCAATCAGAACTCATCTTACCAAGCCACAATAGTCTGCCTTCGCATGTGTAACGTTGGAGGGTCACATGTCGCAGAAAGGTCGGCTGATGCGACCCTTTATTAGACCTTTCTAGACTCAATATCGTAGTGAAACGGCTAATATTGAGGCTAGGTTTACTAAGACTGTCTTGATAGAATAATGGAGGACATTTGAATACTCCTTGCTGACTTACACAAAAATGCAAGATCGCCTGTGGAAATAAAATAGCCTGTAATAAATCACTATCAGACAAGGTGTGAGACAAGGTGGAGTTCTTTCTTCTGACTGTAATAAGAGATATATCAACGATCTACTTCAATCAACTGAAGAAATGCAGATCTGGGTTAGGTTACCAAAATTGGAACCTCCCGGGTTAAGAGCGGATCGACGCTTTACCAACTGAGCTACTTTCCTGGTCTAAAATGGTTGGTTTCTGTGAGCTTTCACACTAACGATTGGATGAAGGTTGGAAGATATAGATGGAAGTATTTAGTGCTCTTTTGAACTGATAGTTAGCTCTTGACAGGCAGTTGGAAAAAGATAACACGCTGCCATTTTAGCTACCAGTTTGCTGAATTCAATTTTTTTAATTCATTACAATGGAGGCGATTTAAAACTCGACTGCGTGTTATTATATTTCAGAATGTCGAAATAATAAAAACGTTGTTTGTCTGTTGTTTTCATTAAACAAAACATGTTGTAATGGGTTAAAAATAATTGTAGCTTGTTCGTAGGTGTCATTGTTGTTCAAGTTTCAAAAATGAAAGATAAGTCATAGATTCTTGGAAATAAATAGATGTGGGGGTTCATAAGAATACGACCGATTCCCAGTAAGTTGTAAGTGAAGGAAATATGTAAAACTTTCATGGTTTATTGTGATCGAAAGTCATGCCTCAGATGTGGTCCTGGAAGAAATCTAATGACAAATCGTGACGGCTGATCTTTATCCAATCGGTTCCACGAAGAAAGACCAGTGCTGTTTTTATGTGCAAGAGCGAATTTCAAGTCGACTGAAATATATAATTCTTCTTTGTTCATTTTCAAAGTGTTACATTCAGATTGATTTCTTTTCAATCTAACACTAACTGTTAAAGATAAACTCTTGTTCAAAATGAAAACATTGAGTTTAATTTGATATCAGACTATTGCTGTTGAAGACAACTTTGATACTGACGTTTCACACTCCTGTTCACAGGCATGATGGGAAAACCAACGACCCCTCCTTCTTGTCTTTCGGGTATGGGCCCAGAATATGCATAGGTATGCGTTTGGCCCTGGTCGAGGCTAAGATAGCACTCGTGCACGTGCTGAGGAAGTACAAGTTCGAGAGAGGGCCCGAGTCTTTGGTAAGTGTTCCACTTGCATATCTGAGGCAAATGCCCGATTTAGTAACGTGCGTCCTTTTTAACTTTCTTCTTCTTCTTATGTCATGTGACTTTTGTCCTAGATTTACATACACCTCATGTCGTTCCTTTAAGGAACACTTTAGAAGTTTGAAATGTACAAATTAAGACGAATTTATGGATATCTGCTTGAGAACATAGATGAACCTGTGTCGAAACTTCACATGCCATGTATAAAGAAGACATATTCATCTTCCTCAACATCGTATCATGTTTCTTTGAACATTCAAACACTTACCTCTTTCAGGACGAAATTAGGTTCAAACCGTCCAACATCCTGACACCAGCAGCACCGAACAAACTGAAAGTCGTTCCACGCTGCTAACTGACTGAATATGGAATCGTTACGACTCAGAAGATGCGTCACACCATCCATCACTCTCTACCCCTCTGAGTTCACCAAGGGTCCTTAATTCAAGTATATGTTGTGTGTGCTGCTAAATGAAACCGACAATAGGTAGTCCCATGTTCCATTTGTTCCTTCTGACCTACGGAAGAATCATACAGCAATCCTATGGTACTATATCCCCTGTTTTTAAGCAATATATACAAGAGTCCCATGATCCATTGTTTAGTATCATATAACCTGTAACTCCTGTAACTTCTTCCAATGTCTCTACGGTTGTTTTGAAGCAACAGACAACACCCATATGTCCCATATTAAAGTATGGACTGCTATATTGAAGTTGCAAACAATATTTCATAGCCTTATATGTTCCAATGTCCCTCCTATCACATTGTGAAGCAACCACAAATAACCTTATGTGCATGGTTCCTTATACTAAAGCAATAGAAATGTTACAAAGCCATGGATACCCGATTATATTCGATTACAATGAGCATCCCCTAGCGTCCTCTACTTAATCCCTTGCCAATGATCATCTGTCTTCATTGGTACCTACTCTATCCTGAGGTAAACACGCAAAAGTCAAAAGTCACAAACCATTTTTCTTCAACGTCAAATCAACCAGTTACTGTTTTCCAGCCATATGCTATCCTATCGACACGAAGCAAACAGAAGTACTGCAGTAGTGCAGTGCCGTGCTTATGTTACGTCATCGCTGAGCTAACAGCACTTTCTTGGACTGAAGAACAACGATCACCGTCTCACAAAGGATTTGTTATAAAGACTTCTCTGATTTACATAGCATGTGTAGTGATGGAGCAGAGAAGATGTCTCGCTAACCTGACTATCTAACTACAAACAGGCTTTCATATCTGTAACTTTACGGAGAGATATTATTCAGAATTGTAACCAGTTTGAAGGATCCACCCATTGTTAATTTCGATTTGTGATGTCGAAGTTAAATTCCATTTTCCACACGTATATACAGTTATTTACCTTAAGAATCTATAAATGTTTTGTCTGTTTTTTGTTTTGTTTTTGTGCTTTTTTACATATAGTTGCCAACATTTCAGGTTCCTAGTCCTAAATGACCACTTGTATATTGTACATTCAAAAATTGGGTAATTTTTTTTAAATGCTTTGTTTTTATGTTATATTAAAGGGCTTTTCTAGCTTAAACATCGTTATAATGTTGTTTTTATATTTGTATTTTTAACATTCTTATGATCAATTTCTTAGATACTGCTACCCGTTGGTGAACCGAATTATGGTATTTTACACATTATGAAACTCTTCATTGAGTTTAGAAGCCATTATCAAGTAACATTTAAAAGCCATGATTATCGAAATAACATTAAGGGCATGAAGACAAGTTTTGTGAATTGAATTTTGCTTCTGGGCATACCCGACGAACAGTTGCTACAAATACTGTTGAAAGTGTATAGGAATCAATATGTATATCAACTGTCTTCTTCTTTATACGTGGAATTTAAGCATTCCACATGAAACTGAACCCCAAAATAAAACACAAACTTTATTTATTTAGTTCATTAAAATAGAATACACGGCTGTTTAAAAGAAGAACTTCTGTCTGTTTATATCCTTCACTTACAAGGTTGACAGTTATGGAGACCAGCACCTGACCCCCTTACTGCGCATGTGCGAGGTCTGCTCACGTGCACAGAGGCACACAGTGTTCAGGTGCCCGATCTGCCAGCACAGCTCGTCACAGTGATCCTCGTCCGCTCTACACAGTCGGTTACCTGAATACACGAAACATCTCTGATGACTACAATCTCATTAAAATAAGATCATCTATCAACGCTACGCAGATTGCAGCGTACTGAAGCAATATATATATCATTTTTTAATAAGATTGTGATGAGTCATGCAATACAACTGTTTAGAAATATAATCATACCATTTTATTATATACTTAAGTAATCTTAAGATATTAATACAAGGGTGCAATACGGAATACGTCTTCAATTAAGACGAATTTATGGATATCTGCATGCTTGAGTACATAGATGAACCTGAACATAGATGAACTCGTTGTTCCTCCGTGTCCACGACATCTACTTGTTCAATACAAACGACCCAAATGCACACGTATGACGTTCTGTATATTTATCAAATAGCATGATAACAACAGTAGAAACGAAAAAAACATTTTGAATAAAAAGGAAAGCAGAATTTTATCATTACCGAACATTATCGGTGTTATTTTATCTTTGTATTTGTACTTAATCAGATTCTATTCTATTGAAATAAACCAATTAATTTGTAACGAAGCTTTTTATTAAGCTAGATCGCCTAAATTCGATCAAAGGGAATTCTAAAAACAAGGTATATTATATGGTAAAATATCAAATAACAAACACCGAAGTGGCCATTTAGAGAAAAAAAATAACCCCCTGAATCAAAACTAAGTATAAAAGTATAAAAAATATATATAACATAATGAAAAGTAACGATTCCTTAAAGGGATTTATCGCTCCTAAAAAGAAATTGTAGATCTTGTGAATATTTTCTTCAAAGGAAAGATATTTCATATGGAAAATGGTACTCAAATTTACCAAATAGAAGTTTTGCTCAAGTGACGAAACTACGTAATAGAATTTGGGTTAAGAATTTAAAAACATTTGTGTTACCAACTTGACTAATCGCATATCAAAACATCTTGTAACTTGCAAAATAACAATGTCGCTTAATATTGCCAATCATTAACAGAGAGGTTATAACTACACTATTTTTGAATAAATTTAAGATTCGTCTGAGTTCAACCCATAATCAAACACTTCCACTTGCATAAAAGTACCATCATATTTCAATATAAATATCAAAAAAATGCTAAACGTAATGAAACTTTCTCCACTGCTAAATTGTAGTTTGAATATGTCATGCGATTATTTTCAATAACATTTTTTCTTTCTTATCGAACAACTTTTGCTCGTGTAAAAAACCTTGGGTTTGCTTACATTTTTATCAAAAGTTTATCAAAGCGCCATCGTAACTTACGCCACTGCTGTTGACGACGTGTTGCTACGGAGACACTGTTAGGAGCACTTGGTAGGGACAGGATCCGGGCTGTTGTCCTGCCATCTTTGTTGATACGTACCAGTCTGTAACATGGGGAACTTGTCACTTTATGCTATTTGAAATCACACTTGAAATGTACTCACGAAACCGATGGTTTACGTCAGATGCATCTTCCGCACGCATCGGGCGAGATATGCATTTACAAGAAATTCATATTCACTTCTTGTAAATGCATATCTCGCCCGATGCGTGCGGAAGATGCGTCAGATGATCCATAGAGAAACCTTCTCCAGCATCAGTAACAAAATGAAGGGAAAAGTCGAACGGTATCTTCGGAAAGGTGCAATAAATACAATATGGCGTCAATGTTCAATGTCAAATCTAACAACTTACTGTCAATCAACACTGCAAACTATGTTTCATGAGAGAGTCAGAGAGACCCATCTGAGCGGACGCAATGAAACGGAAGTGCAAGTGACCTTTTATTCACGATACAGACTTTTGATTTGGATACCAAAAATCCATTTCCACTCTTTTTTTCCAACATTTGTTTCAGTCAGTCTTTGAAAATTTCTCGAAGAATATTGGTTTACAAGAGAACAATACGTGTCATTTTACACCTAGAAATAATTTTAAGTCAAAAAGCATGTTTCTAATGCATGCATGAGTATGGAAATGGGATTTAATCCTAAAACGTCACGGAAATCTTATGTACAGTATTAAAATAAATAAGAATGATGAGAAAATTGCGTCGTCTTCCAATGTGTTTAAAATCATTAACACCTGTTCTAAATGCTATTCTTGTCACAATGTTGCTTTGGCAACGCATGTGCAACCTGCAACGGGTAAAAAGTTTTGACAGGTTTGTTTTATCATGCATTGTTGACTGTGACGTTAGTCACAACATGTTTCTCAATTTCCAAAATCTCAAAAAAAAAGAAGAATTATTGATAATATTTATATGACGAGTTTACAAAGCTTAGTTGGGGAAAACTTAGATATTTCAACAATTGTAGGATGTAAAAAAAACCCGCCAAAAAGCATAATTATTTCTGTCATCGTGAGTGTCTGTTTCAATGAGCACTAAATTGAGTAGGTAGCCTTTGGTACATATGCAGCACACACCTGTTCTGGGAGTCGATAAAGAAGCGGTATTCCCCGACCTGCCCGTGATGGACGGTAGCTGCGTGCGCCGTCACCTCCACACCCGGCAGCTCCGTGCAGCTCGTGTACAGCTTACCTCTGGAGAACCAAGACAGTCGGCTCCCTGCACAGACACGTCATTCGGAAAGGTCAAAGGGACGTTCTCAACAACAACAAAATTAATAAAACCACTCCTTTAACTCGACAAAGGAATATTGAATGAAAATACCTTCGTCTTCCAGTCTAAGACCCCAGATTGAGTTTTCATGACTCAAAATGGCGGTTCGCTTACTTCCGCCGAATTTGTACTTCATGATCCGAGTTCCCTCTGACCAGTACATCAAACTGAAACAGGTTTTGGCAAAATGATGAACACGTGAATAAAGAATTACATAGCATTTTGGTTTACATTTCACGGATACTATTAATGTGTCCTTTATGTTGCAATCAAGAAAAGATGACACTGCATGGGTAATAGGCGCTATATTTCTGATACCTGATCTACAAACACACCAAGCTCTTTCTAAAGGAAGATGATCATAGACGTATTTACTATAAAAAAACTTAGTTCAACATTCCCTTATCCTGATTTATAATTCACAAACTATTAGCAAAACAATATATTCATCTTTCCAGGCAAATATTTATCACATATTTACAACTGCTGTTGGTCAATGGCCAGGTCACGTGGTTTGTCAAGCCCATCCAGAACGAGGACATCCTTCTTGAGGTCAGAGGTCAGCGCCCTGAGAGATCCGCTGTAGAGAGTGAAGAACAGGATGTTGGACCTCTCGTCCACCGCCAGTCCCGTCACTTCCTCCGCTGGTTGGAGATCAAGTTAAGCAAATGTTACTGAGGTGGATTTTAATAAGGAAAACAAATAAGAAGGGATTCCCTACAAGTCCATCATCTCGCATTCAAATGTTTTTTGAATATTTTACGAATTACACGTCGTAATTTCGGTGTGTCCACTGGGCTACCAAGCGCTAATGGCAAAGGCACTATTATCAGTTTTGCTCAAATAATTTGGACTTCAGAGGACAATGTTATGTTTCTAAAATTTGTGCAACCTGAACGGTGTTTCTTTCGATTACATTATTCTTTAGGCTTTAGAACAAACAAACGGGAAACAATCGTTTGAGAAACAAAAGGCATTCCTATGACGCCATTAGCACACCTGGGGTTTCAAAACAATCAAAGGTAAATATATTGACACTGATAGAAGAGGTATAAGTGAGTACCATCCAGATTGACAAGAGTCCTGTGTTCAGTTCCGTTCCAGCGGACCCTTCCTATAGTGACTGGGTTCTCCGTGGAGAAGTACAAAAAGTCGTCGCTCGGGTTGTCCACGTGCAGGGCGAGCCTGCCAACCACCTGGGGCAGGGAGAGTGTCTCTTGTTGCAGGGTAACGGCGTTTATCTTGATGATCGTCCCTTTCCCACTTGTCATCAGAAGGAAACTGTCAGACTCGCTCAGGTCTTCACGCATTGTGAAACACAAATATTTTACATTAAATAATAGATTTGGTCACAGTTTCATGGTCACTGTAAATTCTAACTGACCAAGTTTCTTATACCTAAGCATGTGAAATTCAAATTCATACCTTAAATCATACCCCTCATAGACGCTACTCAAATAACAGTAACCGGGAACAGTATATCGTTTACAAGGCTTAATCATTGATCCATATCTCATGGTTAATATGTTTGTGCAATTAACTGACGGCCATCTTGGGACAGTGCCTTCCGCCTGCAGGAGACTGTAGAGGAGGCTCCGAGGAGTGAGGTGGAAAAGAACTTTCTCCTGCAGGAGATCGGAGAGGAGGCCCCGAAGAGTTAACTGGAGGAGAACCTACCCCTGCAGGAGAGTGGAGATCAGGCATCGAGGAGTCAGTTGGAGGAGAACTTACCTCTGCAGGAGATCGGAGAGGAGGCTCCGAGGAGTGAGGTTGAGGAGAACTTACCTCTGCAGGAGATCGGATCTGGCATCAAGGAGTGAGTTGGTGGAAAACTTACCTGTGCAGGAGATCGGAGATCAGGCATCGAGGATTGAGTTGGTGGAAAACTTACCTCTGCAGGAGATCGGAGATCAGGCATCAAGGAGTGAGTTGGTGGAAAACTTACCTTTGCAGGAGATCGGAGATCAGGCATCAAGGAGTGAGTTGGTGGAAAACTTACCTCTGCAGGAGATCGGAGAGGAGGCTCCGAGGAGTGAGGTTGAGGAGAACTTACCTCTGCAGGAGATCGGAGATCAGGCATCAAGGAGTCAGTTTGAGGAGAACTTACCCCTGCAGGAGATCGGAGATCAGGCATCGAGGAGTGAGTTGGTGGAAAACTTACCTCTGCAGGAGATCGGAGAGGAGGCCCCGAGGAGTGAGTTGGTGGAAAACTTACCTTTGCAGGAGATCGGAGATCAGGCATCGAGGAGTTAGTTGGAGAAGAACTTACCTCTGCAGGGTTTTTGGAGAGGAGGCTCCGAGGAGTGAGGTTGAGGAGAACTTACCTCTGCAGGAGATCGGAAAGGAGGCCCCAAGGAGCGAGGTTGAGAACTTACCTCTGCAGGAGATCGGAGAGGAGGCCCCGAGGAGTGAGGTTGAGGAGAACTTACCTCTGCAGGAGATCGGAGAGGAGGCCCCGAGGAGTGAGGTTGAGGAGAACATACCTCTGCAGGAGATCGGAGAGGAGGCCCCGAGGAGTGAGGTTGAGGAGAACATACCTCTGCAGGAGATCGGAGAGGAGGCCCCGAGGAGTGAGGTTGAGGAGAACTTACCCCTGCAGGAGATCGGAGAGGAGGCCCCAAGGAGTCAGTTGGTGGAAAACTTACCTGTGCAGGAGATCGGAGATCAGGCATCGAGGAATCAGTTGGAGAAGAACTTACCCCTGCAGGAGATCGGAGAGGAGGCTCCGAGGAGTGAGGTTGAGGAGAAGCCAGGGCAAGGTTTACACTGGCTCTGCCCTTGTTGGTCCTGGTAGAAGCCCACGGGACACGACTCGCAGATATCCTTGATGTAGCGGGTACCGGGCCGACACTTTACTGAGGGGAGATGAAGGTAACACAGGTAATCAATAAACTTATATGGTTATTTATGTTTTGGCTTACAATAGGCCTACATTCAAATCTCCATAAATACTTATTTACTCTCATCCTAACATTTTTTTTTAAATAAATGTATATGTTTTTCGAAGTGGAAACGCCATATGCAAAAGGATTAGTTGTATCAGTCGTTACCGGTATTATCCTATGCGAAATGTTATGTAAGGTTCCAAAAGGTGCCTGCAATCTGAATTCTCTTCACGTTTAAAGTCAAGCTCAAATCAGGAGTATCAATGTATTGATTATTTGGATAAAAGTTATACTTGATAACGTTATGACATTATTCGTACAACAACTTCTTTCCAAAACATAGAATATGTTGTATACATGTTCTATTTAAACAACACTGCTTCAATGGTCATTCCCGAAAATAGCAATATGGGGCTAAGGATTGTTCCTCTACTAGGACACTATCTAACTAACGATATCCAATTTCAGGACATTTTGAGCCATTTATGTCATCAACAAATGTAAAGGACTGGCATTGACCTTGAACTTTGGAAGTTGAACGTCTATATCTGGAGAAGGGTTATCCCTATTAAACACTAACCACAGAAGAGTCCTCCTGCCACAGAGCCTTCAGGACACGTCACATGCTGCTCAGCCACCATGTAAGGATTTCTTGTATCAGGGAACCGGAAGTTGAATGCAGAGTAGTTGTTCTTCCTGACCTCCCAGTTGGCGTTGTCAAGATCATGCCAGTCTGACATCAGTTCCCCAAACTCTCCACTGACTGCATAATCATAAAATATCATTCTTGAGCAACTAAACTCATATTCTTTATTTCGAATTAATTAGTGCACAATAATTTGTTGTAGTTATGCGGTCTTGGTACATATTCTACATTCAGTATTTTAGTCAATGTAACACCTTAAGACAGTAAAACGTAAAGCACAATTTAATGAATCTCTTCCCAGACTGCTAGCCTGCATCACCGAGACAAACCACTGAAGATGTTAAGGAAAGGGTTAACTTAAGCCATACAGTAAATGTGTTCGAGGAGAAATTAATTAAATTTAAACGGACAACGGAGTTTATAACTCAATGTACAGTTTCAACCAGATGAAACAAATGACTCCTACCCCTGGCCGCCTTGGACCTGTTGTCCCGAGGGAAGATGAGCGACTCGGAGCCCTGAACCTGGACCTGAAGATCTCTATCTCCAGGTCGCCCCGTGTCTGAGTCCGAGTCCCTGGACTCCGTGCTCTCGTGACGCAGGACCTGCCACGGCTTGAACAGCATGTCGTAACTGGCAACTGGAGCAAAATTTTAAATATTGTGAAATTCATTTATGTTGCTGATGTAAAAAGTTGAACATTTATTAGCCGTTGTCTTTAAAAGCTAATGGGTCGGTCAAGGATGAGCTAATAATGTGTCAGAGTAAAATTCATCATACGCCTAGCTTCGTTAACGCTATTAATTGGCAATGTGGACCAACTGTTTTACGCTTCTCTCTGCATTCCAGCAAAATTTCCAGACAAATAAGATTTAGTTCGTCCAACATGCATATATATGTTGTTAGTTAATGAGTGAGTGAGTTTTATAAAGAAGATAAAATCTCACCATTGGGGTTCTGGAGAACCTGGGAGAGATTGAGGGAGCCGGGACGGACATCCTTGAAGAGATTGAGGCTGCCCACCTTCCCACCCCCGTACTTCTCACACATGGCCGTGTCCTTCTCGCACTTCCGCACCCCTACCTGAAAATAGAATCAACCTCATATTGAACGATCTGAGGAATGGAGTGTCTACCATGCAAAATTATGTCGAGGACTTTTAAACAAATCCTTGATTACACTAATGCTTTCTTTAGTACATAAATTATCCAAATTCAAATGTACGAATGCACCATGTTAGCATTGTATTCTAAATGTGAAGCGATAGTATTGTCATCCTGCAGGGGATGGCGTATTCATTGTATGAATGGTCATAACTATTCTCATGTCACGAATGTCGCGACGCTATCTTGTTCAATGTGTAGTCATGTTGCAAATGTTCTAGGACTCCACGACCACAGAACGATCAAAATTCGATCGAAACATCTAGCTTAAAAAAAACCCATTTTCCCACGTAACAGAAAATTATAGATATAACCAATACTTTTGGGAAATGAATCTATTCCCTTGTTTAATAAATCCTGCAAAACATCCTTCTGTCTGTTTGGTGCTATCACTGAAACTGACCTGATGTCTGCAGGTGCCCGCCTTGACACAGGAGAAGTTGGAGCCCACGTGTTGGAGGTGCTGTCTGGCGTCTTGTATAGAGATCTCTGTGTGGAGCAGCACCGAGTACTTGATACCCACCGTCCAGGGAGTGTTCGGGGCTGCAGTGAGGTAACATACATTACGTACTGTCAAACTTACCCTACGTCCAAGGTGTGTCTGTGGGGGGTTGGGGGCTGCAGGGTGGGAAGGTTACGTACATTAGTTGTACCTCATACTGCCAAACTTACCCTACGCCCAAGGTGTGTGTGGGTGGGGGTTGGGGGCTGCAGGGAGGGAGGGAAGGTGACGCACATTAATTGTACCTCATACTGTCAAACTTACCCTACGTCCAGGGAGGGATGACGTATGTTCTTCGTTGTACTATCACGTTTTTTAAGTATGCTTTTTATACCGAATGGATGTAATAAAGTAACCGGAGTGGAATTACTTGACTGTCAATCAAGAGTATGAAACATATTGATAAATGTTGTTAAATGTAGTAGGAATTGTCTTAAGCTGAAACACTTAATTTCTGACATTATTTCCACTATCTATGACAAAGGTAACATTAAATTAGCATCAACAATGTAATTGGGCGTGGGAGTTTCTTTGTTGAAACCATCGTTGTAAGTGGTTCAACACATAAAATGACATTTTGTATGCCAGTGTCTATTGACACGATTTGTATATGCCTTCCAATAGGTTGTGTGTGGTCACTCAACAACTGATACTTGCAGCAAAGAATTTTGTCATGCCATAATATCAGGGTCTCGTGAACTAACACTGGAAAACCATACGTTTTTAAATAGCCAGTGCATTGTTGTAAGATGGCACTGATGTTAGCCTTAGCGTTTAGTTTCTTTTGCAACAACCTCGATGTCTAGAAACAGAAGGAGGCAGTCCTTGATGATTTGACAATTATCACTCGATAAGTTGAGACTAGTTTAAATTATATGTTTCAGGCAGCGTACGGGATAGTTTTGATCGAGAATTATAGAGTATCAACCTACCTTATGTTTTGATGATTTGAAAATGATTCTTAAATTGATGTGTAAATTAAAAAAGTCATTTCATAAAAGACATGTTACTGTTGGTGTTTAAAAAATAACAGAGTAACCCAGGCCCTGTTGACAGTGAGGACCACGTTACCTGTGCAGGACTGAGTGACGGTGTCGGGCGACCACTCCCCCTCGGTGCACGTGTAGTTAGCCGGCTCCTCGGAGAAGACAAGACCCCTGTTACACGTGAGGCTACACGTGATGTTGTGTTCCTCCGTGCTACATGCCACAGACACTCCCTGTCCGGGCACTAGGTCCTCTTGTCGACACTCTACAGACAGTCGGTATAAATATAGATACAGGTAAAATAGTATTGTCCTTTTTAGTGTTTATGATAATAGATTTTATACCCATAATTTTATCGAAGTTATCTAATTCAATTTTCTTTGAGATAATGAAATTAGGAAACCCATACTTTAGACACTTAGTAGGACCACGTTCCATGTGAGCACAAGCTATCTGTATACCTGGACACGAGGCGAGCCTGCAGAGCCGGCTCTGCGCATCCTTCCCAACGCACTTCCGGTCTCCTCCCTGCTGGTTGCAGAACCGTCTCCTGACCTTGAATCCTGACCCACAGGTCTTGGAGCACTCGCCCCAGTCGCTCCACTCCCCCCACACAGGCGGCTCTGTCAGAATAGCACGGAGTGGATACGTCATCGGTTACAATAAGTTGACTAAAACACGGATATTTGGACTAATGTTTTGCCACACCTAATCCTTTATTGCTTGCGAATGGATCACCTGGGATACTATATATTGGTTTTGGATCCAGATCTATACTTTAGTTCTCTTTCTCAGACTATTTTCTATACTACATGAGATAATCTGGATTATGTAGGATTTTATGTTTTATTGAATACTATTCTTCTATATTATCTTTAAACTTTGCAAAAAAGAAATTGATGCTACCAAGATTATCCTCCTCTAATAGAATCTGGCCCAATATGATAACTTCAACACATCGTGCAACCATTTTACCAGTGTCATCGTCGCACAGCATGCCGGTCTTGTTGGCGGGACACAGACACTGATATCGGTCCACAGAGTTGGAGAGACAGGTGGCACCACCAGCGCACTGATTCTCCTTGCAGAAGTCCGGTTCTTCCTGACATTGCTCTCCAGAGTAGCCTCCCTTGCACACACACCGGAAACCAGTGGAAGTCGGGACGCAGAAGTGCTCTCCACATGGCTTTGAGGTACAGGCGTCGGTCTCTATGGTTAGTCACATTCGTTATAACTTATAAGCAACTTATCTGAGACATGTTAAACTGATTAACTGATGTCTTTCACATAAAATGTAGGTCATTTGACAAAAGTATTAAATCCATGTGTACATTTTTAAAGAAAAGGACATATAAAAGCCAAAAGACAACAACATTCTACGTCCTCTGGTTTAATGGTTTTACTGAAAATTTGAGTAAGAACACACGTGCGCATGTCGAGGGCGTGACTTCGAGGACACGGTCTAGACTGCTGATGTTCAGGGCGTTGACGGAGAAGTGACTGGAGTCGAAGACAGCGTCACATGACCTGGCCATGGAGACTACCACAGACCTGTTGGCTGAGGGGAGGACGTTCAGACTCTGGACCAGCGCGTCTGCGGGTGAAGGAGGACGTTGGTTATTATTTAGTGTCGGTTGTTCAGTATTGCAGTCATTAGTGGCCAGACAGATGTGAACGAGTTAGTGGAAAGGAACTCAGACTAAGGCAGGCATAGGTTGAGGGGCAACCTCAAGTTAATGCTAGTAGTGTAACAAATACAAATACATATAGGCCTGCTGAAATTATCCATTAGTCTAATGAATCAAGAGGTTCACTGTGCATCATCCGTCTTGATTCCTCAATTCTACAAATACCTTTCTAAGGAGGAATGTGTAATTGTACACTGCTATTGTACATCAGCGTAGTGTTAAGATGACAGTTATTCCGTCTTACGTGCTTTGTTAGGCAAGCTGATTGACATGCTGGCCTGGCCCGGTATTGGACATTTGGAACCTTTCCGCTTTTGCTTCACCATCCTCTTGCCATCTTTGAAGACCTGGACATATTCTCTGGACACTGTCAGGGCTAGGTGGCTCCATTCCGTCTTTAAACCTTTCTTCAGGTGAATTTTGTTCCTGGGAAACAATGTGACATTTATTTCTTACCTTCTGTGGCTTAATAGATAGATGTAGATAATGAATGATGTTTGAATGACGATAGATAAGGACGATGACGAGAACAGAAATTATGCTGTTGCTCTGAACGAAGGACGAAGCTGCTGCTCATGATGATGTTGGTGGTGATGATGATGATGATGAAACCTTATTTCTGTTTTTCAAAATTCATTGATTCATTTAACATTGTTTATCAGTTACCTGACAACTTAAGCTTTTTTCTGTGGTATAAACGTATTATGTTTGACATACCCGGTTATTTTGATGCTGATAACTGGCCCTAGTTCGAGCACAAGCTGAGTGCCGTGTCGAGGGTGATCAACCTCTATCTTCAACCCGCTCTTCTTTGCAGGAACGACCTTGACCCACAAGGATAAGGTGAAGTCGCAGACGTCCTCGGAGCTCGCAGACGACATTGAGACCGATACGGGCCCTTGGAATAACACGTCAAACGCTGCAGTAAAATAAACGGAAGTAACTGTTATTAATTAATGAAATTAATTTAAGATGGGTCCTCTTATGGCACATTAACATCACAGTATAGAAACCTTTTGCAGTGGCTACTTTCCGGCTGTTAATAGCAAGTTTGATATCTATCAACACACTTGTTGCATTGTTTTCCCTTGGTGTAGTCCACATTTCATTGACATCTTAATACAAGTAAGACTTTTTGTACTACAAGCTTTTTGAGACATTAGTAACATGTTACTTACGCACGCAATCCAGAAGGAACTTGGCCCCCTTCCCTTTGGTGCGCATGCCCCGGGGGCAGGGAGTACAGGCTACGCTCCCCTGCAGGGGCTGGTAGGTGCCCTGGGGACAAGCTGCGCAAGGGATCACTCCATGGGGGCCGGAGGTCCCAGGTTCACACAGCGCTGGGGGTGAGAAGTTGGACTAAAATCTAAGTCTATGAAATATTTAAAATAATTACTTAACCTAATATGTTGTTTCTTTTGGCTTTTCAAAACATTAAGTCAATCTAGAATTGCAGAATTAGAACCTAGACATAATTAAAGGATCCTTTTTATTACACAGTCACTTTGGCGCTTTGGCGTCTCCCTTACCTTGTATCGTGGTACAGGTATATACAGTGTTTAAAATATTGCCCGTCAGCCAGTCCTTGAACTAGTTACTTTTTGCCAGGACTGGTTACTTTTTGGCCGGGACTGGTAACTTTTCAATTTTTTTCTTAAATTTCCCAAAGGAATTGACCAATGAATTTTCAGGACAGGCTAGATTTCCAATCTATTTTATACACTGGTATATATAAAATACGTCTTAAAATCCTAGTAGTGTCTGTGAAGATGAAGACAGCCCGACTCATCCTACTCTTACACACAGACTGTAGTTTATATTATTTGACCTAACAAAACCTCTATAAAAGCAAGTCAGTGAAATTTCCAATTCTCCGAGGCTCCTTTCATAAAATAAAATAGTTGTTTTTTGAGAGACTGAATGTAAGTCTAGACTCACCCTGACACTGCTGTTTGGCGGTGCTACCGGTGTGTAGGGTGATGTGACCCAGGGGACAGGAGACACAGGCTAGGGAGCCGGCTCGATCCTGGAAGGATCCCCGCTCACACAGCTCACACTGTTTGCTTGCGTTGTAGAAGCTTCCGATAGGGCACGGGACTGTCAGGAGTGAATAGAGTAAATCCTTAAAATACACGCATACTCGAGGATCATTCAAGTAAACTGTCATTAGACTGCTGATGTGGGTTATCATCCATCAACCACTCATACCGATTGTATTCACTATCGAAATAATGCCCTGCAACTGATTGCCAAAGGTTGATTGTAAAACGTCACAGTGAAGAGATTTTCAGTTTCAAATTTGCGATAGCCTACGTCTGCATATAGGACCAAAACAGCATAATTTTGATTTGTTTACTGGATATCTATACACCAATATTGAAAATGGCACCCCTTTGGTGTTTCGAATATCTTTTAACGTAACACGATAGGTCATTTTACCATAAGAACATTTTCAATAGTTATGGAAAGATACAAATCAAAAGGGGAGACACATGGTGAGACAATTTGTAAACGCTTCTCTCCAAATTAATCGTTACTGTTATAGAAGATGATATAGTGAGGGAAGCAAGGAATTAACAAGTTTACCACATGAGTTTTTCGACCTTTTCCCCCTCACGTGACCTTCAGGACAAACCGGAAGTGGATCTTTGTTTTTGACGGCGAGGGGGGACACTTTCTGCCCGCAAACAGTGAACACGCCTTTCTTCTCTATCGCCTTGACGAGATCCAGGAGACTCGATAAGGTCCTGTTTGAGATAACATCCGGGTCTTCCGA
The DNA here is from genome assembly GCA_916613615.1 of Steromphala cineraria. Lineage (NCBI taxonomy): Eukaryota > Metazoa > Mollusca > Gastropoda > Trochida > Trochidae > Steromphala > Steromphala cineraria. The sequence continues at coordinate 4,799,260 of OU744729.1, forward strand.
ATCCTTCCGCTGTGACTGTTTGGCTTCCATGGAGATTTTTAAAGTCATCTGGAAAACAATAAAGTTCACGGACATCCCACGTCGGACTCGTCCAAACTCATTCTCAACGTGGCGCTTCTTCCGCTCACTACCACACGTGACCTTCACATTGTCGACCGTGCAATATTGGCCACTGCAGAGATCGTTGGTTGTCAACATCTTGATGAAGTTGGCCTTGACCTCTGCCTTGGCCTTGGAGCACGGCCCCTTGTACAGGTAGGCAGCTGACAGAGTCTGTCCCCAACCGGGGATCGCACCTGCCAAATAGGCGTTACATACTCATGCAACATAGGGAAGCTTGGTACTAAGATTTCGCTTGAAATAATAGTATTAATATATAATTGTCATACAAAGAATTTAGTCATTATTAGAGATACCCTTTCATACTGACAAGAAGATGGAATATATACAAAACTTTTTGAATCGATCTTTCAACGTTCTATTAATTGTTAACATTATTAACGCAAAATCCACTATGCCGTCGTTAAGTCATTATGCTCTTCGCTTTTATTGTCCAGACTGTGCCATCCATTCCTGACAACATCTCGATGCTACTCACTCTGACAGGGCGGCACGTTGAGGGAGTTCCACTTCCCCGTACTGATGGGACACAGGTAGAACTTCTCCGATTCCCCGGGCACATCGAACCCCTCCTGACACAGGAGCTGACACATGCGACCCCCCTGCCACTTGTCACAAGCTATTGCTCCGTGTGCTGGGGCACTCAGCTTCTCGCACTTGGGAACTAGGAGTCAGATTCAACATAGTTACTAAGATACGTGGAAGGGGAAACTTTGATATGTGTTTGGAAAATATAGAAAACTCAGAGCGACTGGTACATGATACATGTACGTTATGATGACTTAAGTATCTAGATAGCATATCATCTATCAACTGTATAATACAAAATGTAGAAACTTAAGAAAATGTTGCTAGACGCAGGTATAAAGTTTCAACTAAGTGCCCTCGCTTGGAAGGAGTATTTATCCGGGCTTAAAAGTACAGATTTCAAGAAATAGTTAAAATCTATAATAAAGCGCTTGTCTCTACCCTGACAGAAAGGTTTCTTCTTGTTGGGGGTGTCATGTTGCCCCCAGTCCCAGTAGGTTCCGTTAGCGCCCCCGGTACACCTGATGTAGTTGCTGCCCACGAGGGGGATGTCCATGCTGCACTGTACCTTGCACCGGCCCCCCTCGGGGAAGGGTGGGATGCAACCCGGCAGCGTCAGATGCGCGTCATTCAGGTTCGGGGGATCGCACTCCCGACCTGTTCACCACACACCAAGGACATGTAATTTCTTAAAGAATTCATGGTTTAGCGTCTTTCAGTTGAAGGCAATACACCAACCCATGTAAATCACGGACGTCACGTAAAGGATTAAAATACCAAAATTCCCAAGTTTGCTAAACCTGTAAAAAATCCCAAACATTTATATGCTGACATGGCACAACTCAACTTTGTAGTAGCATTTTATAAGTTGGAATGATATATGATGAGAAATATCAATTATATGAGTTTTCAACTTCTTTATTGCAAAGAGATGCGACGTTTTAATGACGGTGATAGTATCTGCACCGAAACGTCGCATCCCATTTTTAATAGAGAAGATGTGAATCCATATAATTTGTATGTCTTCTTTACCACACACCTCATCACCGGAAGGTCGTCCTGGAAGATTATAGATGACGTGCAGCGTGTACAGTGTTATTGAGTAATTAAACAAACTTGCGCTATATTCAATGAACAGATTATAATAATAGTTTCCCCAAACTCAGTTTAAACTATACAAGACCAGAAGAGTGGTGTCTCACGTTCAACCTCGACCAGGAAACTGCAGGGTGCAGCAGGGTTGCCTGCTAGGTCCGAGACTTGGATGTGCACCATCATGGTTCCGACTGGGAACCTCCCTCCAGTGCTCGTCACGTTGGTTGGGCCTTCTACCTTCAGCTTTCCGATCTTTCCCGAGTTGTCCTTAACCTTTATCCTCGGCCACACAACGGAAGTGGTATTCTGGGTAGGATCTGCCGACTGGTGGAGAGTCTGTGTCGGGCAGTTCGTGATGCGAGGGGCTTCCACGTCTGAAGAGTTTCACAAATTGCCTTGTTTAAGATTTTATGAGATTCTGAACTGTAAGTTATATATGTGAAAAATGTTTTTGATACAAGCCCAACAAGTTAATATTTAAATTCTACAAAATCATCGCAAGAAATTATACGTCAAGTATCAAATTTACAAGACACCATATATATAATGGTTGCAGGCTTTTCCCTGAAAAGGAACATGAGCAATTCAAAACAAAATGGTTTTGTTCTTCATTACATACATAAAAGAGCTTAGATGTCACCAACATGCAACTACACATGTATACGAATGTGCTACTGGTTGAGTTTTCTCGTGTACTAAGCAAGACGTTACCTTCGAAAGCAGTTTCTTCTTCTTTGCAGACACTGTCCCTACAGATTTTATCAAGATCAATACCAACAAGCAAGGGCTAAACAGTACAGGACGTGTAGAAAGTATTGATGTCACTCTCTTATCAACACTACAGAATAAAATATTGACCTTACCTTTGCATTCGAACTGTGTTACTGACCACTGCTTGTCACCACAACGAGTTACCTGCCCCTTGTCAGCTTCAAACCCTCGCTTGCTGTCACAGTGCAGAATACAAACACTACCGAAGTTGTCTCCCTTGTCGCACTTGAAGGTGACGCCGTTCTCCGGGAGCTTTAAAGGCTTGCAGGGCGTTCCTGTAAGGAAAACATATTTATGATTGAATGAGGACCGAAAATTTGACATTTGTAATGCACATTAAAGATATTACCAAATTTTAGAAAATATTTCTGTTATAAAAGAACCAAATGTTGATACCTTCTTTAATATTATCAATATTGTCTAAATCGCTACCAAATCAAAATTACAATACGCTGTTCAGGCAACATTCAGAATCTCAAAACCTCAATCGTGAGTATCATATATATGTCAAGTTCCCATCAACGTCATCTTTCCATGCGCTTTGAGCATGCACCAGTGTGTGGATAGTAGCGCTTTATAAATGTCAATTTATTATTATTATTATTAAATGTTTGTCGCTAAAATAAGAGAGTGGCACTATAAGAGTGCGAGAAGACTGGGATGTAGACAGGCTGCGAACTTCCCGTACCTTTACAAGAAGGGATATCGCTACTCCATGTCGTCTTTGAAGAGCACGTGGCATGTTTAGAACCAATCAGATGATGGCCCTTGTTGCAGGAGAACTGACAAGTGTCGCCATATTTGTTACCACTGCAGGAGACTTTACCATAAGTTGGGTCCCTCAATGGTGGGCACTTGGTAACTATAACATTAGCAACTTATATTGACTTCAAAACATATTTGTGGTTCTTGCACATTTTGAATAGAACTGAAACAGAAAAGGGAATAGTTTGCATACACGGAGGTAACTGTCCTGGCTAGATTGTTCAATTCGTATTTACTTCTTCGAGATGGTAATATGCCAGGATGATAATAAGAATTGGTGTATATGTATATGACTCTTGGACCTGCAAGTTTGACCTGTATAAGTGCCTGGCCTCTCAAAATGTGAATCAGCCAGTGAATTTGAAAGCTATTTTTAAACTTCCAAACCATTGAAAATAATGAAAAAAAAGTCCTATGTATCGTTATTCGGAGAAGGTCATCCGTCCGTGAATACTTAACGATTCTTGTTTAAGCGGTATCTTTTGAACCAGTGAATATAAGATGACTTACGTGGCGTTATTTCCAAGGAGTATTTAGAAAATTCTTAACAAAATACACATTTTTTCATAATATTTTCTTACCTTTGACTTGGAAGGAGATGTCACAGTGCACCTTCTTGTTAAAAGAATTCTTTGCGAAATATCGTGTTCTGTGAAACCCCTCCTTGAACCAACTGCCTGGTACTTTCCCAAACTCGATCTCACTACAGAATGTAGGATTGGGTTTTATTAAATATGAATTTCATAAAACACCATACATCAAACGTTTAAGCACAATTTAAATACTGGAAGTAAGTCCGAAAACAAACACGTCTGAGGTAAAAGTGAACTTCAACCGAAACAAATACGGTTACAATAGTGTCACTGCTTATCGGTGTGTATTATCTGGGATAAACGACTTCATATACATGTACTAAGTAGTATATTAAGTAGTGACCATCAATCTGTATGATATACGACTCTGTAAACATGATTAAAAAAAACTTTTCATTGTGAATGATGTCTTTCGTAGTTTTTAAAAAAAGACGCCAACACAGTGTAAACAATTCAAACATATTATTTTCTACATAATTTGGATTTGAACACAATGCTTCATATATTGATTGGTGTCAACTAACTATTAAATACCCTTTCCACTACAAATTAGTTTCAGCGATTTAATTGTTCAAATGTTTGGATAATGTTTGTTACGCCTATATTTAAGGAACTTAAAGGGGATCAATAACTTGGCTTGTGAAACCTCATTGACCATCGTTAACAAGAGCATCCAGACGGGTAAGAGGGTCACATAACACAAACTTGGTACCGGCTGTCAGCTGTAAGCGGTTCGCAACCAAACGATTTCGTCCCTACCCAGTATTTACGACTCTTTCGGGGCCCTGCTAATAAAACACTGGAAGTTAAAAATTCAGGTTGCAGACCCCCTTTAAGGACCACATGTTGAACTCAATTAATAAATCAGGGTCAGGGTTATCCCAAACATCCAGCTTATTGGATCGAAATCGAAAATGTTATAAGTTAACAGACGGACGACGGACCGTGACGACGGATGTGTGGCCATCCGGCTATTGTCATTAGCCGGGTTGGTCTCGTAGACCTGATAAAATACATACATTTAGAAATAAAAACGAAACATAATGAGTGAACAAATTTATGTTGTTTCTTTTAATAAGAACAAAGCTGTTTTCATCGACAGTCTTGCAATTAGCTTTTTAACACAATAAACAGTTCATCCGTGAAACGTTTTAGTAAAGCAAATGTTGTAATAATGTTATTGGAGCTATGATTGAGGGGGAAAGTAAGCTGTGAGAATGATAGAGCACGCACCTGCACGATCCCCCGTGAACCCGGGGCTTGGACCAGCGGACCCGCACACTGTCCCTGCCCGGACTGGCCGTGTAGACCGCCTGGACACTCGGACACGTGATGGTCAGTTCGGGCACGTATACGTAGGTAACTGGTAAACATATCAGCACAGACTGGACGGGGTTCTATATGTTCTATTGTGGCAGGGTGAGATATAAGCATTCCTACTGGCCTTAGCCAGGATATACAAAGTATTTTGAATCGAAACGCAAGAGTGTCTGAGTCTCGTCCCGGGTTCGAATCCCGGTGGAGGGGATCTCACAATCACTTGATCTGTTACAGATTTACATCTAGAAATGTTCCGTGTAGGCCTACTGCTACCAGATCCTGTATACGCATATGTTTGGGGCAGTTACATTTTAAGGGACATGAACAACTCTTATAATAAGAGCATTTCATTGAAACAAACCTCATTTATGTACCTCACTTTAGTTATTTGGGTCCTCCCCTCCTGTATCTTTGAATATGACATTCAGCTTAAACATGGCTATATGATCATGGATATGAAGGATATGTAACAAATGCGGTGTATCCATTGTTATAGTTATAGGTCCACTCCTTCAGCGTAACATATATTGACAAGGCAAAGGTCTATAGGTGTGACGACACCCCTGCCTGAAGTAAACCTTTGGTATTTTATCAAGAAATATTTGTTAAACTTTGCTCCAACAATTCTTAGTATTTCGCAATGGGTCATTCTTGTTCATGTACTTGTAATAATAATCAAGTTAGAGCAGATTTATTTAGCGAGTGACATTGGAAGATAGATATTATGATAAAGACCAACATGCGAAGTGTTAACATAAACGTTTTCTTTTATTTAAAAATACATACATCAAAATACAACCGTCAAGAAATTTGATATTTAAAATCATTACAAATATCTAAATTAATAGTTCTTCTTTGTTGGGTGTTATCATCTTTACACGACTAATCACAGAATATATATGAATTATAAATGAAATCTTACATTGTCGACGCCAGTGACAGCCTGTGCATACGGTGACCGCTGAAAACAAAATATGTGGTCAAGCTCAGTCGATTATGTTAACTACAGATAAACAAACGATAAGTAAACTTTTTAACTTATATACAATCATTTTAACACTCATTTTTACGTTTATACATACGATTAATTATCTGTTCAACGTGTATACATCCTATAAGTTTTCTTTTTGACGTATATACATATGATAAGTAATCTTTTTAGCTTATATACATACGATAAGTTATTTTTTCAACGTATATACATGCAATAAGCAAATCAAAAACAAAAGCAATCAAAATAGAAAAAAAGTTTTCTTTTTGGTGTATATACATATGATTAGTTATCTTTTTAACGTATATACATATGATTAGTTATCTTTTTAACGTATATACATATGATTAGTTATCTTTTTAACGTATATACATATGATTAGTTATCTTTTTAACGTATATACATATGATTACACTGCAAAAATGGTGTTTTAATATTAAACACAAAGCCAAACACATAGCTTGTCCTGTTTTTTAAACACATAAATTATCTAAACATGTTTAAATCCTAAACACATAAATTGAAGTGTTTGATATCAAAACATGTTCTGGTTTAGAACATGTTGTGGAAAGTGTTTCAATATAAAACATGTTGTGGAAAGTGTTTTAATCTAAAACGTGTTGTGGAAAGCGTTTTAATCTAAAACGTGTTGTGGAAAGTGTTTTAATCTAAAACGTGTTGTGGAAAGTGTTTTATTGTAAATATGTTGTGGAATATGTTTAGAGTTTGAACATGTTTTTGTAAACGCCTCTTTTAGCACTTGTTGATGCAAAAAAATGTACAAATCAGGCCACAAAAGTACAGTGCCATGTGAGCATACATCATGCATCATTATGTTTTAAAGGGGCAGTAGTACGTGTTTAGGATGATGTCAAGGAAATGAAAATAAATGGTTCATTTTGCATTAACGTACAACTACAGGTAAAATTATACAATTTTCAAAACACGTGCTACTGCCCTTTAACATGCTGGAATATATATCTTTAATCACGCACAAGAAAACGACGAAAGCAGTTCTAAAATAAAACATGTTTATTGCTTTTCAAAAAAACAAGGCATTCCGTAACATAGTCATTTTTTTAAAAATAATCACACATGGAGAAAATAAGGACACGTTACAGTGAATCATTTATGTCAGCTAACATCCATTTATTCATTAATAAGGGCTGATATCACTTATATTGTAAAGGAAGTCCAAAACTGCAAATGCAAATGTTTTGGCTAAATTAGATCCCATAAAATCATGGAAAAACTTCTTGACAGGACGACCTTCTTCTAGTTGACAATGTCATCTGTATGCTTTATGAACATCACAGCAACTTATAACAACTTCTCTTTTGGTCAACACCAGCAGTCTGGGAGCTTCTTTTTCATGGATGAGATGTCCTGGCCCTATTGAGAACAAATTCAGAATGCTTCAGTTACTTATAAAAACACAGCGTTTTAATGCAAGTGAAAGAATGGTCCCTAACTATGTTTCTACTACATACATTAATGTTTAGTAAATAAGCAATAATTGTTTAATAAAAAAGATGACTTAGTGAAAGAGATTTAAGATGTTGCTTGCAGCCTTAAACTTTAAACAGTTGTTGTGCATCATTAAAACATGGCATTTTGTTGGGCAAATCATCTTACCTTTTCTGAGAACCTATATGACCTCTGTTTCTTTGCGAAGTTTCCGAGCGAAAAGACGCAATGGTATCCCGTGACTTGATCGTCCTATACAAAAGAAAATAAATACCATAAATATTAAAAAAGCTTATATTTGTTATGCTATTCAACAAATGATTAAAATAAAACAGAGAGAGACAGAGAGAGAGAGGGGGAGGGAGGGAGGGACAGGGTATCTTTCCTAGGCGAATTAAAATATTTCTAGTAATGTGTTCCAAGATTTATGGTTCGCGTTAAAGAGACGAAAATCTTTTCTTTACAGAAATGTATTCAAATTTACTTCAACACAATTACCTATTGTTCCTGCTAAGTTTGAAAATAGTGAAAAACTGAGGAAATATGTGACATGCTTCGCTGAACACGAGTATCTGCTTAAATGGTGGTAATTCGTAACAATGGGAGGTCTTTAATTATATTTGCATTGTAATATATAAGCTTGAAATGATTCCCTTCATAGCCAAAGTGTTCCCAAATGTATGACTTAGTTGCTATATAAAGCATTACTGATTTAATATTTGCTATTAAGATTAATTCTTTACTAAAATTTGTAAAGGGCGGATCCAAATTGTATTATCTCTGTCAATAAAAGATGTGATTAAAGAGCAATTTCGTGATATTCATCCTATATTTATTTGCCTTGATATGAACATGAAAGTTTCAAAAGTAAACATCGATTCATAATAAAAACACCTCAAATTTACAAAAGAAAGTAATAAATTATACCGTAAAAGTTTTCAACATTACGTTTTACTGATTGACGCGCATATATAACTGTCAGGTTTTCAGTCAAGCCAAGAGTTCAAACCTCCCTATGATCACTATACAACAAAGGTTATCTTGTATTTCCTACGTTTTAAAAAAAAACTGTTCTTTTACTGGCACGGACGAAGAACAAACCAACCTCATAGACGTATTATTTTTATGAAATATTTCTTTAAATAATTGAACGGTTTTCCTACATTTTTTTCTTCATAATTAAGTTGCGTCATTGTAAACTTTAGACTTGCTAATCGAGGAGCTAGACTGAATTAAGGAATCCTGGTTTTTCCATGGCTAAATTTCCGATTCTACTGACCGAAATCAGTAGCTCAGCTTGACCTGTTAAATAGTGATAGCCATGTGGCCTTACTTAATGACGCAACAAGGTCAAAGCTCAGTGTCTTGGACCATAGGTCAGCCGTACGTCACACTCGACTGCTTCACGAGTAATGGCTATCCCAGTTGTTCATTGCTAAAATATGTCATATTCAACAGATTCTTACCTTCAAATGTGTTGCTAAATGGGTCTTTACTTCTGTCGTCGATGTTATACAATAGTATCCTGTCGTGAATAATCTTCTAACCGACTTTGAAGACTCAAATTCAAGGAAACAGGGCGTTTTTATATCAGATCGATGAAACAAAGAGAACGAAGGAATTTTCGCGGGCTTTCGGGACAAGGGCCCGTAACTCTAATTGCACGATTGAACGTGTTTAAATTCAAAACATGTTCACATATAAACATATTTCAAAACACCTTTAGATTTTAAAAACACGAATAGAATTATTTACATGTTTATGTTTATTTGTTTTGCAGTGTAAATCCTGAGATGAATTATTATGCATCTTATCTGTAATTCTCAGCGTAACTATTTAAAACAACACTGTCATAATATTTTTTTTAAGAATAATAAAATGAAATAAAAATATTTAAACTCTATTTTTGCCATGAATCAAAATGATTTAATGAGATCAATAAGCTTAACTATAGTGCACAATATCACTCCCCCACCCCAATTTATATATATGTTTTGTAAGCATATGTTTCATGAATAGGAAGTTTGTTTTCCTTTTGTTAAGATGTTTTCCAATTCAAATTTTGTGAATAATTTTGATTTTTATATTGAGAAATCTTTGCTTGCCAAAATAAAAAGAATTTTTTTAAAACATTTTAAAAAGGAATTCTGAAAATAATAAGTAAAATCAGTTGTAAAATGACAATGACAATAGAACAAAAGTACAATGTACTAGAACTAACCGTCACAGAAACATGTATATGTTCCATATGTATATTGTCATGACTCTAATTAAATGAGGTCGGAATCATGTGTTATAATCACGATATCATAACGCAATTTCTGTAAAATCGAAACATGTTTTGAGTTACAACACATACAAATTCCTGTGTTTAGCATATAAACACATTTCAAAACATGTTGGGAGTCACAACATGTTTTGAGTTACAACACATACACATCCATGTGTTTAGCATATAAACACATTTCAAAACATGTTGCGAGTTACAACATGTTTAGAGTTAAAAGGCGTATTTGGTTACCATAATGCAACATGTTTAAAATCGAAACATGTTTTGAGTTACAACACATATACATTCATGTGTTTGGCATATAAACACTTTTCAAAACATGTTTTGAGTAAAACACGTACGGAACATGTTTAAAGTCAAAACGCCATTTTTGCAGTGTAGTTATCTTTTTAACGTATATACATATGATTAGTTATCTTTTTAACGTATATACATATGATTAGTTATCTTTTTAACGTATATACATATGATTAGTTATCTTTTAAACGTATAAAGAAGGGATAAGTTATCTTTTTAACGTATATACATACGATACGTTGCTTTTTTATGTACATGAATATATGATTATTCATCTGTTAAACGTATCCGTGATGTACTCCGTTTACAAATGTACATATTATCTGTCAATTTTAATCTAATTATATATGTTATATAAGGATGCTTCACTGTAAAAAAAAATCTTAACAATTGAATAAAACAAATATGATGAATGAAAATATATGTTACAGTTATACGTCATTTATGGCATCTGATTTGTTTTTATATTACTTTTTAAATGACGTGTTTAGAAGGAAAAGTGTTGTTAATGTGATAGTAAGAACAATGCTAACACGTACCGGCAGTGAGGAGGAATAAAGTCAATCCAATCATCCTGCGGCGATAGAATTGAAGAAACACGAGCTTTATATATCACATAAATGTGACTTCAATATAAATAATATGGACAAGAGAAGAATAGTATTATTAACGTCTATAACAATGTTACAAACTACCCTGTCTGGTATGGCTGCACGGGTGTTATCATGGATTAAACACACAAAAAAGTTTTATGTTTTTGATGTAAGTAAGGTTCATGATAAATGTCATTAACTCGTAATCAAATCACAAAGACAAAGAGAATAGGTTCGACAAAAGCGTTGCTAAGGGGACGGGAAGGGTAAAGTTACAAGTTTGAAGGCTGTTATTGTGTTGCCTCGTATTTTAGTAGATTTGTGTGCAAGTTAATACAATACGACATTAATTGGAATTTGACATGGAAAATGATTTATACAAAAGATTTAAAAATTTACAATATAAATGGTTATGTGAGTTTTGATATCAAACATCGGAACATTTTCTTGAATTATTGTCGTTTTCTCTCTTAAAGCTTTTTGTCAGTTTGGTCTTAAATTGGTTTAAGCCTAAGACAACATTTGGATAAGAGTTTACTTTAAATAAGGACTAAGTGTACAGAAAAAGTGAAAATGCTAAAGCTTAAGGTTATCATTTAGTAAATAAATAGTGGTAAGAAAAACTAATGATTAAATAGCCTACGGCTTTATAAAACAAGATTGATGACTTATTTACCTTCTAAACTTTGAGTTGCACCGAAAGATTTTTCAGCCTTTGTGTCTCATATCAAACAAAGCAATATCATGAATATGCCATAAAGATGGTGTAGTATGAAACCTTCATTAAGGTATCCTTTAACTACTTTTAGAAATTTTTGTTTATGAAATTACGTTAAAATTTATTTTACATAGGAAATTATGAACATTGTACAAACTGTTGTTCACCAGCTACTATAACACGTATTTGAACAAACCAACCAAATCTCAGGATTATACCTTCATTTGAACAAGCGTTATATAATGTAATAACTAATCTCAGGTTTACCCCTTGAACAAGCGTTATATAATTACATTTTACAACCATGTGACCTCCTCTTGTATATAGGAAACAAGGAACTAAAGAACAGCAATGGCCGGACCTATCTTTATGTAGGAAACAAAGAACTAAAGAACAACAATGGCCGGACCTATCTTGTACATAGGAAACAAGGAACTAAAGAACAACAATGGCCGGACCTCTCTTGTACATAGGAAACAAGGAACTTAAAGAACAACAATGGCCGGACCTCTCTTGTATATAGGAAATAAGGAACTAAAGAACAACAATGGCCGGACCTCTCTTGTACATAGAAAATAAGGAACTAAAGAACAACAATGGCCGGACCTATCTTGTACATAGGAAATAAGGACCTAAAGAACAACAATGGCCGGACCTCTGTTGTATATAGGAAACAAGGAACTAAAGAACAACAATGGCCGGACCTATCTTTATGTAAGAAACAAGGAACTAAAGAACAACAATGGCCGGACCTATCTTGTACATAGGAAACAAGGAACTAAAGAACAACAATGGCCGGACCTCTCTTGTATATTGGAAACAAGGAACTAAAGAACAACAATGGCCGGACCTATCCTGTATATAGGAAACAAGGAACTAAAGAACAACAATGACCGGACCTATCCTGTACGTAGGAAACAAGGAACTAAAGAACAACAATGACCGGACCTATCCTGTATATAGGAAACAAGGAACTAAAGAACAACAATGGCCGGACATATCTTGTATATAGGAAACAAGGAACTAAAGAACAACAATGGCCGGACCTATCTTGTACATAGGAAACAAGGAACTAAAGAACAACAATGGCCGGACCTCTCTTGTACATAGGAAACAAGGAACTAAAAGAACAACAATGGCCGGACCTCTCTTGTATATAGGAAATAAGGAACTAAAGAACAACAATGGCCGGACCTCTCTTGTACATAGAAAATAAGGAACTAAAGAACAACAATGGCCGGACCTATCTTGTACATAGGAAACAAGGAACTAAAGAACAACAATGGCCGGACCTCTCTTGTACATAGGAAACAAGGAACTAAAAGAACAACAATGGCCGGACCTCTCTTGTATATAGGAAATAAGGAACTAAAGAACAACAATGGCCGGACCTCTGTTGTATATAGGAAACAAGGAACTAAAGAACAACAATGGCCGGACCTATCTTTATGTAAGAAACAAGGAACTAAAGAACAACAATGGCCGGACCTATCTTGTACATAGGAAACAAGGAACTAAAGAACAACAATGGCCGGACCTCTCTTGTATATTGGAAACAAGGAACTAAAGAACAACAATGGTCGGACCTATCCTGTATATAGGAAACAAGGAACTAAAGAACAGCACTGGCCGGACCTATCCTGTATATAGGAAACAAGGAACTAAAGAACAGCAATGGCCGGACCTATCTTGTATATAGGAAATAAGGAACTAAAGCATTGGTCGGACCTATCCTGTACATAGGAAACAAGGAACTAAAGAACAACAATGGCCGGACCTATCTTGTATATTGGAAACAAGGAACTAAATAACAACAATGGCCGGACCTATCTTGTATATAGGAAATAAGGAACTAAAGCATTGGTCGGACCTATCCTGTACATAGGAAACACGGAACTAAAGAACAACAATGGCCGGACCTATCTAGTATATTGGAATCAAGGAACTAAAAAACAACAATGGCCGGACCTATCTTGTATATAGGAAATAAGGAACTAAAGCATTGGTCGGACCTATCCTGTACATAGGAAACACGGAACTAAAGAACAACAATGGCCGGACCTATCTTGTATATTGGAAACAAGGAACTAAAGAACAACAATGGCCGGAATTATCTTGTATATAGGAAACAAGGAACTAAAGAACAACAATGGCCGGACCTATCTTGTACATAGGAAACAAGGAACTAAAGAACAACAATGGCCGGACCTCTCTTGTATATTGGAAACAAGGAACTAAAGAACAACAATGGCCGGACCTATCCTGTATATAGGAAACAAGGAACTAAAGAACAACACTGGCCGGACCTATCCTGTATATAGGAAACAAGGAACTAAAGAACAACAATGGCCGGACCTATCTTGTATATAGGAGACAAGGAACTAAAGAACAGCAATGGCCGGACCTATCTTGTATATAGGAAACAAGGAACTAAAGAACAACAATGACCGGACCTATCTTGTATATAGGAAACAAGGAACTAAAGCAATGGTCGGACCTATCCTGTACACAGGAAACACGGAACTAAAGAACAACAATGGCCGGACCTATCTTGTATATAGGAAACAAGGAACTAAAGAACAACAATGGCCGGACCTATCTTGTACATAGGAAATAAGGAACTAAAGCATTGGTCGGACCTATCCTGTACATAGGAAACACGGAACTAAAGAACAACAATGGCCGGACCTATCTTGTATATTGGAAACAAGGAACTAAAGAACAACATTGGCCGGAATTATCTTGTACATAGGAAACAAGGAACTAAAGAACAGCAATGGCCGGACCTATCTTTATGTAGGAAACAAAGAACTAAAGAACAACAATGGCCGGACCTATCTTGTACATAGGAAACAAGGAACTAAAAGAACAACAATGGCCGGACCTCTCTTGTATATAGGAAATAAGGAACTAAAGAACAACAATGGCCGGACCTCTCTTGTACATAGAAAATAAGGAACTAAAGAACAACAATGGCCGGACCTCTCTTGTACATAGGAAACAAGGAACTAAAAGAACAACAATGGCCGGACCTCTCTTGTATATAGGAAATAAGGAACTAAAGAACAACAATGACCGGACCTATCCTGTACGTAGGAAACAAGGAACTAAAGAACAACAATGACCGGACCTATCCTGTATATAGGAAACAAGGAACTAAAGAACAACAATGGCCGGAAATATCTTGTATATAGGAAACAAGGAACTAAAGAACAACAATGGCCGGACCTATCTTGTACATAGGAAACAAGGAACTAAAGAACAACAATGGCCGGACCTATCTTGTACATAGGAAATAAGGAACTAAAGCATTGGTCGGACCTATCCTGTACATAGGAAACACGGAACTAAAGAACAACAATGGCCGGACCTATCTTGTATATTGGAAACAAGGAACTAAAGAACAACATTGGCCGGAATTATCTTGTATATAGGAAACAAGGAACTAAAGAACAACAATGGCCGGACCTATCTTGTACATAGGAAACAAGGAACTAAAAGAACAACAATGGCCGGACCTCTCTTGTATATAGGAAATAAGGAACTAAAGAACAACAATGGCCGGACCTCTCTTGTACATAGAAAATAAGGAACTAAAGAACAACAATGGCCGGACCTCTCTTGTACATAGGAAACAAGGAACTAAAAGAACAACAATGGCCGGACCTCTCTTGTATATAGGAAATAAGGAACTAAAGAACAACAATGACCGGACCTATCCTGTACGTAGGAAACAAGGAACTAAAGAACAACAATGACCGGACCTATCCTGTATATAGGAAACAAGGAACTAAAGAACAACAATGGCCGGAAATATCTTGTATATAGGAAACAAGGAACTAAAGAACAACAATGGCCGGACCTATCTTGTACATAGGAAACAAGGAACTAAAGAACAACAATGGCCGGACCTATCTTGTACATAGGAAATAAGGAACTAAAGCATTGGTCGGACCTATCCTGTACATAGGAAACACGGAACTAAAGAACAACAATGGCCGGACCTATCTTGTATATTGGAAACAAGGAACTAAAGAACAACATTGGCCGGAATTATCTTGTATATAGGAAACAAGGAACTAAAGAACAGCAATGGCCGGACCTATCTTTATGTAGGAAACAAAGAACTAAAGAACAACAATGGCCGGACCTATCCTGTATATAGGAAACAAGGAACTAAAGAACAACAATGGCCGGAAATATCTTGTATATAGGAAACAAGGAACTAAAGAACAACAATGGCCGGACCTATCTTGTACATAGGAAACAAGGAACTAAAGAACAACAATGGCCGGACCTATCTTGTACATAGGAAATAAGGAACTAAAGCATTGGTCGGACCTATCCTGTACATAGGAAACAAGGAACTAAAAGAACAACAATGGCCGGACCTCTCTTGTATATAGGAAATAAGGAACTAAAGAACAACAATGACCGGACCTATCCTGTACGTAGGAAACAAGGAACTAAAGAACAACAATGACCGGACCTATCCTGTATATAGGAAACAAGGAACTAAAGAACAACAATGGCCGGAAATATCTTGTATATAGGAAACAAGGAACTAAAGAACAACAATGGCCGGACCTATCTTGTACATAGGAAACAAGGAACTAAAGAACAACAATGGCCGGACCTATCTTGTACATAGGAAATAAGGAACTAAAGCATTGGTCGGACCTATCCTGTACATAGGAAACACGGAACTAAAGAACAACAATGGCCGGACCTATCTTGTATATTGGAAACAAGGAACTAAAGAACAACATTGGCCGGAATTATCTTGTATATAGGAAACAAGGAACTAAAGAACAGCAATGGCCGGACCTATCTTGTACATAGGAAACAAGGAACTAAAAGAACAACAATGGCCGGACCTCTCTTGTATATAGGAAATAAGGAACTAAAGAACAACAATGGCCGGACCTCTCTTGTACATAGAAAATAAGGAACTAAAGAACAACAATGGCCGGACCTCTCTTGTACATAGGAAACAAGGAACTAAAGAACAACAATGGCCGGACCTCTCTTGTATATAGGAAATAAGGAACTAAAGAACAACAATGACCGGACCTATCCTGTACGTAGGAAACAAGGAACTAAAGAACAACAATGACCGGACCTATCCTGTATATAGGAAACAAGGAACTAAAGAACAACAATGGCCGGAAATATCTTGTATATAGGAAACAAGGAACTAAAGAACAACAATGGCCGGACCTATCTTGTACATAGGAAACAAGGAACTAAAGAACAACAATGGCCGGACCTATCTTGTACATAGGAAATAAGGAACTAAAGCATTGGTCGGACCTATCCTGTACATAGGAAACACGGAACTAAAGAACAACAATGGCCGGACCTATCTTGTATATTGGAAACAAGGAACTAAAGAACAACATTGGCCGGAATTATCTTGTATATAGGAAACAAGGAACTAAAGAACAGCAATGGCCGGACCTATCTTTATGTAGGAAACAAAGAACTAAAGAACAACAATGGCCGGACCTATCTTGTACATAGGAAACAAGGAACTAAAAGAACAACAATGGCCGGACCTCTCTTGTATATAGGAAATAAGGAACTAAAGAACAACAATGGCCGGACCTCTCTTGTACATAGAAAATAAGGAACTAAAGAACAACAATGGCCGGACCTCTCTTGTACATAGGAAACAAGGAACTAAAAGAACAACAATGGCCGGACCTCTCTTGTATATAGGAAATAAGGAACTAAAGAACAACAATGGCCGGACCTCTCTTGTACATAGAAAAAAAGGAACTAAAGAACAACAATGGCCGGACCTATCTTGTACATAGGAAACAAGGAACTAAAGAACAACAATGGCCGGACCTATCTTTATGTAAGAAACAAGGAACTAAAGAACAACAATGGCCGGACCTATCTTGTACATAGGAAACAAGGAACTAAAGAACAACAATGGCCGGACCTCTCTTGTATATTGGAAACAAGGAACTAAAGAACAACAATGACCGGACCTATCCTGTATATAGGAAACAAGGAACTAAAGAACAACAATGGCCGGAAATATCTTGTATATAGGAAACAAGGAACTAAAGAACAACAATGGCCGGACCTATCTTGTACATAGGAAACAAGGAACTAAAGAACAACAATGGCCGGACCTCTCTTGTACATAGGAAACAAGGAACTAAAAGAACAACAATGGCCGGACCTCTCTTGTATATAGGAAATAAGGAACTAAAGAACAACAATGGCCGGACCTCTCTTGTATATTGGAAACAAGGAACTAAAGAACAACAATGGCCGGACCTATCTTGTACATAGGAAACAAGGAACTAAAGAACAACAATGGCCGGACCTATCTTTATGTAAGAAACAAGGAACTAAAGAACAACAATGGCCGGACCTATCTTGTACATAGGAAACAAGGAACTAAAGAACAACAATGGCCGGACCTCTCTTGTATATTGGAAACAAGGAACTAAAGAACAACAATGGCCGGACCTATCGTGTATATAGGAGACAATGAACTAAAGAACAGCAATGGCCGGACCTATCTTGTATATAGGAAACAAGGAACTAAAGAACAACAATGACCGGACCTATCTTGTATATAGGAAACAAGGAACTAAAGCAATGGTCGGACCTATCCTGTACACAGGAAACAAGGAACTAAAGAACAACAATGGCCGGACCTATCTTGTATATAGGAAACAAGGAACTAAAGAACAACAATGGCCGGACCTATCTTGTACATAGGAAATAAGGAACTAAAGCATTGGTCGGACCTATCCTGTACATAGGAAACACGGAACTAAAGAACAACAATGGCCGGACCTATCTTGTATATTGGAAACAAGGAACTAAAGAACAACAATGGCCGGACCTATCTTGTATATAGGAAATAAGGAACTAAAGCATTGGTCGGACCTATCCTGTACATAGGAAACACGGAACTAAAGAACAACAATGGCCGGACCTATCTTGTATATTGGAAACAAGGAACTAAAGAACAACATTGGCCGGAATTATCTTGTATATAGGAAACAAGGAACTAAAGAACAGCAATGGCCGGACCTATCTTTATGTAGGAAACAAAGAACTAAAGAACAACAATGGCCGGACCTATCTTGTACATAGGAAACAAGGAACTAAAAGAACAACAATGGCCGGACCTCTCTTGTATATAGGAAATAAGGAACTAAAGAACAACAATGGCCGGACCTCTCTTGTACATAGAAAATAAGGAACTAAAGAACAACAATGGCCGGACCTCTCTTGTACATAGGAAACAAGGAACTAAAAGAACAACAATGGCCGGACCTCTCTTGTATATAGGAAATAAGGAACTAAAGAACAACAATGGCCGGACCTATCTTGTATATAGAAAAAAAGGAACTAAAGAACAACAATGGCCGGACCTATCTTGTACATAGGAAACAAGGAACTAAAGAACAACAATGGCCGGACCTATCTTTATGTAAGAAACAAGGAACTAAAGAACAACAATGGCCGGACCTATCTTGTACATAGGAAATAAGGAACTAAAGCATTGGTCGGACCTATCCTGTACATAGGAAACACGGAACTAAAGAACAACAATGGCCGGACCTATCTTGTATATTGGAAACAAGGAACTAAAGAACAACAATGGCCGGACCTATCTTGTATATAGGAAATAAGGAACTAAAGCATTGGTCGGACCTATCCTGTACATAGGAAACACGGAACTAAAGAACAACAATGGCCGGACCTATCTTGTATATTGGAAACAAGGAACTAAAGAACAACATTGGCCGGAATTATCTTGTATATAGGAAACAAGGAACTAAAGAACAACAATGGCCGGACCTATCTTGTACATAGGAAACAAGGAACTAAAGAACAACAATGGCCGGACCTCTCTTGTACATAGGAAACAAGGAACTAAAAGAACAACAATGGCCGGACCTCTCTTGTATATAGGAAATAAGGAACTAAAGAACAACAATGGCCGGACCTCTCTTGTACATAGAAAACAAGGAACTAAAGAACAACAATGGCCGGACCTATCTTGTACATAGGAAACAAGGAACTAAAGAACAACAATGGCCGGACCTATCTTTATGTAAGAAACAAGGAACTAAAGAACAACAATGGCCGGACCTATCTTGTACATAGGAAACAAGGAACTAAAGAACAACAATGGCCGGACCTCTCTTGTATATTGGAAACAAGGAACTAAAGAACAACAATGGCCGGACCTATCGTGTATATAGGAGACAATGAACTAAAGAACAGCAATGGCCGGACCTATCTTGTATATAGGAAACAAGGAACTAAAGAACAACAATGACCGGACCTATCTTGTATATAGGAAACAAGGAACTAAAGCAATGGTCGGACCTATCCTGTACACAGGAAACACGGAACTAAAGAACAACAATGGCCGGACCTATCTTGTATATAGGAAACAAGGAACTAAAGAACAACAATGGCCGGACCTATCTTGTATATAGGAAACAAGGAACTAAAGCATTGGTCGGACCTATCCTGTACATAGGAAACACGGAACTAAAGAACAACAATGGCCGGACCTATCTTGTATATTGGAAACAAGGAACTAAAGAACAACAATGGCCGGACCTATCTTGTATATAGGAAATAAGGAACTAAAGCATTGGTCGGACCTATCCTGTACATAGGAAACACGGAACTAAAGAACAACAATGGCCGGACCTATCTTGTATATTGGAAACAAGGAACTAAAGAACAACATTGGCCGGAATTATCTTGTATATAGGAAACAAGGAACTAAAGAACAGCAATGGCCGGACCTATCTTTATGTAGGAAACAAAGAACTAAAGAACAACAATGGCCGGACCTATCTTGTACATAGGAAACAAGGAACTAAAAGAACAACAATGGCCGGACCTCTCTTGTATATAGGAAATAAGGAACTAAAGAACAACAATGGCCGGACCTCTCTTGTACATAGAAAATAAGGAACTAAAGAACAACAATGGCCGGACCTCTCTTGTACATAGGAAACAAGGAACTAAAAGAACAACAATGGCCGGACCTCTCTTGTATATAGGAAATAAGGAACTAAAGAACAACAATGGCCGGACCTCTCTTGTACATAGAAAAAAAGGAACTAAAGAACAACAATGGCCGGACCTATCTTGTACATAGGAAACAAGGAACTAAAGAACAACAATGGCCGGACCTATCTTTATGTAAGAAACAAGGAACTAAAGAACAACAATGGCCGGACCTATCTTGTACATAGGAAATAAGGAACTAAAGCATTGGTCGGACCTATCCTGTACATAGGAAACACGGAACTAAAGAACAACAATGGCCGGACCTATCTTGTATATTGGAAACAAGGAACTAAAGAACAACAATGGCCGGACCTATCTTGTATATAGGAAATAAGGAACTAAAGCATTGGTCGGACCTATCCTGTACATAGGAAACACGGAACTAAAGAACAACAATGGCCGGACCTATCTTGTATATTGGAAACAAGGAACTAAAGAACAACATTGGCCGGAATTATCTTGTATATAGGAAACAAGGAACTAAAGAACAGCAATGGCCGGACCTATCTTTATGTAGGAAACAAAGAACTAAAGAACAACAATGGCCGGACCTATCTTGTACATAGGAAACAAGGAACTAAAAGAACAACAATGGCCGGACCTCTCTTGTATATAGGAAATAAGGAACTAAAGAACAACAATGGCCGGACCTCTCTTGTATATAGGAAATAAGGAACTAAAGAACAACAATGGCCGGACCTCTCTTGTACATAGGAAACAAGGAACTAAAAGAACAACAATGGCCGGACCTCTCTTGTATATAGGAAATAAGGAACTAAAGAACAACAATGGCCGGACCTATCTTGTACATAGGAAACAAGGAACTAAAGAACAACAATGGCCGGACCTATCTTGTATATAGGAAACAAGGAACTAAAGAACAACAATGGCCGGACCTATCTTTATGTAAGAAACAAGGAACTAAAGAACAACAATGGCCGGACCTATCTTGTACATAGGAAACAAGGAACTAAAGAACAACAATGGCCGGACCTCTCTTGTATATTGGAAACAAGGAACTAAAGAACAACAATGGCCGGACCTATCCTGTATATAGGAAACAAGGAACTAAAGAACAACACTGGCCGGACCTATCCTGTATATAGGAAACAAGGAACTAAAGAACAACAATGGCCGGACCTATCGTGTATATAGGAGACAATGAACTAAAGAACAGCAATGGCCGGACCTATCTTGTATATAGGAAACAAGGAACTAAAGAACAACAATGACCGGACCTATCCTGTATATAGGAAACAAGGAACTAAAGAACAACAATGGCCGGAAATATCTTGTATATAGGAAACAAGGAACTAAAGAACAACAATGGCCGGACCTATCTTGTACATAGGAAACAAGGAACTAAAGAACAACAATGGCCGGACCTCTCTTGTACATAGGAAACAAGGAACTAAAAGAACAACAATGGCCGGACCTCTCTTGTATATAGGAAATAAGGAACTAAAGAACAACAATGGCCGGACCTCTCTTGTACATAGAAAATAAGGAACTAAAGAACAACAATGGCCGGACCTATCTTGTATATAGGAAACAAGGAACTAAAGAACAACAATGGCCGGACCTCTGTTGTATATAGGAAACAAGGAACTAAAGAACAACAATGGCCGGACCTATCTTTATGTAAGAAACAAGGAACTAAAGAACAACAATGGCCGGACCTATCCTGTACATAGGAAACAAGGAACTAAAGAACAACAATGGCCGGACCTCTCTTGTATATTGGAAACAAGGAACTAAAGAACAACAATGGCCGGACCTATCCTGTATATAGGAAACAAGGAACTAAAGAACAACACTGGCCGGACCTATCCTGTATATAGGAAACAAGGAACTAAAGAACAACAATGGCCGGACCTATCTTGTATATAGGAAACAAGGAACTAAAGAACAACAATGGCCGGACCTATCTTGTACATAGGAAATAAGGAACTAAAGCATTGGTCGGACCTATCCTGTACATAGGAAACACGGAACTAAAGAACAACAATGGCCGGACCTATCTTGTATATTGGAAACAAGGAACTAAAGAACAACAATGGCCGGACCTATCTTGTATATAGGAAATAAGGAACTAAAGCATTGGTCGGACCTATCCTGTACATAGGAAACACGGAACTAAAGAACAACAATGGCCGGACCTATCTTGTATATTGGAAACAAGGAACTAAAGAACAACATTGGCCGGAATTATCTTGTATATAGGAAACAAGGAACTAAAGAACAGCAATGGCCGGACCTATCTTTATGTAGGAAACAAAGAACTAAAGAACAACAATGGCCGGACCTATTTTGTACATAGGAAACAAGGAACTAAAAGAACAACAATGGCCGGACCTCTCTTGTATATAGGAAATAAGGAACTAAAGAACAACAATGGCCGGACCTCTCTTGTACATAGGAAATAAGGAACTAAAGAACAACAATGGCCGGACCTCTCTTGTACATAGGAAACAAGGAACTAAAAGAACAACAATGGCCGGACCTCTCTTGTATATAGGAAATAAGGAACTAAAGAACAACAATGACCGGACCTATCCTGTACGTAGGAAACAAGGAACTAAAGAACAACAATGACCGGACCTATCCTGTATGTAGGAAACAAGGAACCAAAGAACAACAATGGCCGGAAATATCTTGTATATAGGAAACAAGGAACTAAAGAACAACAATGGCCGGACCTATCTTGTACATAGGAAACAAGGAACTAAAGAACAACAATGGCCGGACCTCTCTTGTACATAGGAAACAAGGAACTAAAAGAACAACAATGGCCGGACCTCTCTTGTATATAGGAAATAAGGAACTAAAGAACAACAATGGCCGGACCTCTCTTGTACATAGAAAATAAGGAACTAAAGAACAACAATGGCCGGACCTATCTTGTACATAGGAAATAAGGACCTAAAGAACAACAATGGCCGGACCTCTGTTGTATATAGGAAACAAGGAACTAAAGAACAACAATGGCCGGACCTATCTTTATGTAAGAAACAAGGAACTAAAGAACAACAATGGCCGGACCTATCTTGTATATAGGAAACAAGGAACTAAAGAACAACAATGGCCGGACCTCTCTTGTATATTGGAAACAAGGAACTAAAGAACAACAATGGCCGGACCTATCCTGTATATAGGAAACAAGGAACTAAAGAACAACACTGGCCGGACCTATCCTGTATATAGGAAACAAGGAACTAAAGAACAACAATGGCCGGACCTATCTTGTATATAGGAAATAAGGAACTAAAGAACAACAATGGCCGGACCTATCTTGTACATAGGAAATAAGGAACTAAAGCATTGGTCGGACCTATCCTGTACATAGGAAACACGGAACTAAAGAACAACAATGGCCGGACCTATCTTGTATATTGGAAACAAGGAACTAAAGAACAACAATGGCCGGACCTATCTTGTATATAGGAAATAAGGAACTAAAGCATTGGTCGGACCTATCCTGTACATAGGAAACACGGAACTAAAGAACAACAATGGCCGGACCTATCATGTATATTGGAAACAAGGAACTAAAGAACATCAATGGCCGGAATTATCTTGTATATAGGAAACAAGGAACTAAAGAACAACAATGGCCGGACCTATCTTGTACATAGGAAACAAGGAACTAAAGGACAACAATGGCCGGACCTCTCTTGTATATTGGAAACAAGGAACTAAAGAACAACAATGGCCGGAATTATCTTGTATATAGGAAACAAGGAACTAAAGAACAACACTGGCCGGACCTATCCTGTATATAGGAAACAAGGAACTAAAGAACAACAATGGCCGGACCTATCTTGTATATAGGAGACAAGGAACTAAAGAACAACAATGGCCGGACCTATCTTGTACATAGGAAATAAGGAACTAAAGCAATGGTCGGACCTATCCTGTACACAGGAAACACGGAACTAAAGAACAACAATGGCCGGACCTATCTTGTATATAGGAAACAAGGAACTAAAGAACAACAATGGCCGGACCTATCTTGTACATAGGAAATAAGGAACTAAAGCATTGGTCGGACCTATCCTGTACATAGGAAACACGGAACTAAAGAACAACAATGGCCGGACCTATCTTGTATATTGGAAACAAGGAACTAAAGAACAACAATGGCCGGACCTATCTTGTATATAGGAAATAAGGAACTAAAGCATTGGTCGGACCTATCCTGTACATAGGAAACACGGAACTAAAGAACAACAATGGCCGGACCTATCTTGTATATTGGAAACAAGGAACTAAAGAACAACATTGGCCGGAATTATCTTGTATATAGGAAACAAGGAACTAAAGAACAGCAATGGCCGGACCTATCTTTATGTAGGAAACAAAGAACTAAAGAACAACAATGGCCGGACCTATCTTGTACATAGGAAACAAGGAACTAAAAGAACAACAATGGCCGGACCTCTCTTGTATATAGGAAATAAGGAACTAAAGAACAACAATGGCCGGACCTCTGTTGTATATAGGAAACAAGGAACTAAAGAACAACAATGGCCGGACCTATCTTTATGTAAGAAACAAGGAACTAAAGAACAACAATGGCCGGACCTATCTTGTACATAGGAAACAAGGAACTAAAGAACAACAATGGCCGGACCTCTCTTGTATATTGGAAACAAGGAACTAAAGAACAACAATGGCCGGACCTATCCTGTATATAGGAAACAAGGAACTAAAGAACAACACTGGCCGGACCTATCCTGTATATAGGAAACAAGGAACTAAAGAACAGCAATGGCCGGACCTATCTTGTATATAGGAAACAAGGAACTAAAGAACAACAATGGCCGGACCTATCTTGTACATAGGAAATAAGGAACTAAAGCATTGGTCGGACCTATCCTGTACATAGGAAACACGGAACTAAAGAACAACAATGGCCGGACCTATCTTGTATATAGGAAACAAGGAACTAAAGAACAACAATGGCCGGACCTATCTTGTATATAGGAAATAAGGAACTAAAGCATTGGTCGGACCTATCCTGTACATAGGAAACACGGAACTAAAGAACAACAATGGCCGGACCTATCTTGTATATTGGAAACAAGGAACTAAAGAACAACAATGGCCGGAATTATCTTGTATATAGGAAACAAGGAACTAAAGAACAACAATGGCCGGACCTATCTTGTACATAGGAAACAAGGAACTAAAGAACAACAATGGCCGGACCTATCTTGTATATTGGAAACAAGGAACTAAAGAACAACAATGGCCGGACCTATCCTGTATATAGGAAACAAGGAACTAAAGAACAACACTGGCCGGACCTATCCTGTATATAGGAAACAAGGAACTAAAGAACAACAATGGCCGGACCTATCTTGTATATAGGAGACAAGGAACTAAAGAACAGCAATGGCCGGACCTATCTTGTATATAGGAAACAAGGAACTAAAGAACAACAATGACCGGACCTATCTTGTATATAGGAAACAAGGAACTAAAGCAATGGTCGGACCTATCCTGTACATAGGAAACACGGAACTAAAGAACAACAATGGCCGGACCTATCTTGTATATTTGAAACAAGGAACTAAAGAACAACAATGGCCGGACCTATCTTGTATATAGGAAATAAGGAACTAAAGCATTGGTCGGACCTATCCTGTACATAGGAAACACGGAACTAAAGAACAACAATGGCCGGACCTATCTTGTATATTGGAAACAAGGAACTAAAGAACAACATTGGCCGGAATTATCTTGTATATAGGAAACAAGGAACTAAAGAACAGCAATGGCCGGACCTATCTCTATGTAGGAAACAAAGAACTAAAGAACAACAATGGCCGGACCTATCTTGTACATAGGAAACAAGGAACTAAAAGAACAACAATGGCCGGACCTCTCTTGTATATAGGAAATAAGGAACTAAAGAACAACAATGGCCGGACCTCTCTTGTACATAGAAAATAAGGAACTAAAGAACAACAATGGCCGGACCTCTCTTGTACATAGGAAACAAGGAACTAAAAGAACAACAATGGCCGGACCTCTCTTGTATATAGGAAATAAGGAACTAAAGAACAACAATGACCGGACCTATCCTGTATGTAGGAAACAAGGAACCAAAGAACAACAATGGCCGGAAATATCTTGTATATAGGAAACAAGGAACTAAAGAACAACAATGGCCGGACCTATCTTGTACATAGGAAACAAGGAACTAAAGAACAACAATGGCCGGACCTCTCTTGTACATAGGAAACAAGGAACTAAAAGAACAACAATGGCCGGACCTCTCTTGTATATAGGAAATAAGGAACTAAAGAACAACAATGGCCGGACCTCTCTTGTATATAGGAAATAAGGAACTAAAGAACAACAATGGCCGGACCTCTCTTGTACATAGAAAATAAGGAACTAAAGAACAACAATGGCCGGACCTCTCTTGTACATAGGAAACAAGGAACTAAAGAACAACAATGGCCGGACCTATCTTTATGTAAGAAACAAGGAACTAAAGAACAACAATGGCCGGACCTATCTTGTACATAGGAAACAAGGAACTAAAGAACAACAATGACCGGACCTATCCTGTATGTAGGAAACAAGGAACCAAAGAACAACAATGGCCGGAAATATCTTGTACATAGGAAACAAGGAACTAAAGAACAACAATGGCCGGACCTCTCTTGTATATTGGAAACAAGGAACTATAAGAACAACATTGGCCGGACCTCTCTTGTATATAGGAAATAAGGAACTAAAGAACAACAATGGCCGGACCTCTCTTGTACATAGAAAATAAGGAACTAAAGAACAACAATGGCCGGACCTATCTTGTACATAGGAAATAAGGACCTAAAGAACAACAATGGCCGGACCTCTGTTGTATATAGGAAACAAGGAACTAAAGAACAACAATGGCCGGACCTATCTTTATGTAAGAAACAAGGAACTAAAGAACAACAATGGCCGGACCTATCTTGTACATAGGAAACAAGGAACTAAAGAACAACAATGGCCGGACCTCTCTTGTATATTGGAAACAAGGAACTAAAGAACAACAATGGCCGGACCTATCCTGTATATAGGAAACAAGGAACTAAAGAACAACACTGGCCGGACCTATCCTGTATATAGGAAACAAGGAACTAAAGAACAGCAATGGCCGGACCTATCTTGTATATAGGAAACAAGGAACTAAAGAACAACAATGGCCGGACCTATCTTGTACATAGGAAATAAGGAACTAAAGCATTGGTCGGACCTATCCTGTACATAGGAAACACGGAACTAAAGAACAACAATGGCCGGACCTATCTTGTATATTGGAAACAAGGAACTAAAGAACAACAATGGCCGGACCTATCTTGTATATAGGAAATAAGGAACTAAAGCATTGGTCGGACCTATCCTGTACATAGGAAACACGGAACTAAAGAACAACAATGGCCGGACCTATCATGTATATTGGAAACAAGGAACTAAAGAACATCAATGGCCGGAATTATCTTGTATATAGGAAACAAGGAACTAAAGAACAACAATGGCCGGACCTATCTTGTACATAGGAAACAAGGAACTAAAGGACAACAATGGCCGGACCTCTCTTGTATATTGGAAACAAGGAACTAAAGAACAACAATGGCCGGACCTATCCTGTATATAGGAAACAAGGAACTAAAGAACAACACTGGCCGGACCTATCCTGTATATAGGAAACAAGGAACTAAAGAACAACAATGGCCGGACCTATCTTGTATATAGGAGACAAGGAACTAAAGAACAGCAATGGCCGGACCTATCTTGTATATAGGAAACAAGGAACTAAAGAACAACAATGGCCGGACCTATCTTGTACATAGGAAATAAGGAACTAAAGCAATGGTCGGACCTATCCTGTACACAGGAAACACGGAACTAAAGAACAACAATGGCCGGACCTATCTTGTATATAGGAAACAAGGAACTAAAGAACAACAATGGCCGGACCTATCTTGTACATAGGAAATAAGGAACTAAAGCATTGGTCGGACCTATCCTGTACATAGGAAACACGGAACTAAAGAACAACAATGGCCGGACCTATCTTGTATATTGGAAACAAGGAACTAAAGAACAACAATGGCCGGACCTATCTTGTATATAGGAAATAAGGAACTAAAGCATTGGTCGGACCTATCCTGTACATAGGAAACACGGAACTAAAGAACAACAATGGCCGGACCTATCTTGTATATTGGAAACAAGGAACTAAAGAACAACATTGGCCGGAATTATCTTGTATATAGGAAACAAGGAACTAAAGAACAGCAATGGCCGGACCTATCTTTATGTAGGAAACAAAGAACTAAAGAACAACAATGGCCGGACCTATCTTGTACATAGGAAACAAGGAACTAAAAGAACAACAATGGCCGGACCTCTCTTGTATATAGGAAATAAGGAACTAAAGAACAACAATGGCCGGACCTCTCTTGTACATAGAAAATAAGGAACTAAAGAACAACAATGGCCGGACCTCTCTTGTACATAGGAAACAAGGAACTAAAAGAACAACAATGGCCGGACCTCTCTTGTATATAGGAAATAAGGAACTTAAGAACAACAATGACCGGACCTATCCTGTACGTAGGAAACAAGGAACTAAAGAACAACAATGACCGGACCTATCCTGTATATAGGAAACAAGGAACTAAAAAACAACAATGGCCGGAAATATCTTGTATATAGGAAACAAGGAACTAAAGAACAACAATGGCCGGACCTATCTTGTACATAGGAAA
The DNA here is from genome assembly GCA_916613615.1 of Steromphala cineraria. Taxonomy (NCBI): domain Eukaryota; kingdom Metazoa; phylum Mollusca; class Gastropoda; order Trochida; family Trochidae; genus Steromphala; species Steromphala cineraria. The sequence goes on from OU744729.1 coordinate 4,828,654, forward strand.
CAAGGAACTAAAGAACAACAATGGCCGGACCTCTCTTGTACATAGGAAACAAGGAACTAAAAGAACAACAATGGCCGGACCTCTCTTGTATATAGGAAATAAGGAACTAAAGAACAACAATGGCCGGACCTATCTTGTACATAGAAAATAAGGAACTAAAGAACAACAATGGCCGGACCTATCTTGTACATAGGAAATAAGGACCTAAAGAACAACAATGGCCGGACCTCTGTTGTATATAGGAAACAAGGAACTAAAGAACAACAATGGCCGGACCTATCTTTATGTAAGAAACAAGGAACTAAAGAACAACAATGGCCGGACCTATCTTGTACATAGGAAACAAGGAACTAAAGAACAACAATGGCCGGACCTCTCTTGTATATTGGAAACAAGGAACTTAAGAACAACAATTGCCGGACCTATCCTGTATATAGGAAACAAGGAACTAAAGAACAACACTGGCCGGACCTATCCTGTATATAGGAAACAAGGAACTAAAGAACAACAATGGCCGGACCTATCGTGTATTTAGGAGACAAGGAACTAAAGAACAGCAATGGCCGGACCTATCTTGTATATAGGAAACAAGGAACTAAAGAACAACAATGACCGGACCTATCTTGTATATAGGAAACAAGGAACTAAAGCAATGGTCGGACCTATCCTGTACACAGGAAACACGGAACTAAAGAACAACAATGGCCGGACCTATCTTGTATATAGGAAACAAGGAACTAAAGAACAACAATGGCCGGACCTATCTTGTACATAGGAAATAAGGAACTAAAGCATTGGTCGGACCTATCCTGTACATAGGAAACACGGAACTAAAGAACAACAATGGCCGGACCTATCTTGTATATTTGAAACAAGGAACTAAAGAACAACAATGGCCGGACCTATCTTGTATATAGGAAATAAGGAACTAAAGCATTGGTCGGACCTATCCTGTACATAGGAAACACGGAACTAAAGAACAACAATGGCCGGACCTATCTTGTATATAGGAAACAAGGAACTAAAGAACAACAATGGCCGGAATTATCTTGTATATAGGAAACAAGGAACTAAAGAACAGCAATGGCCGGACCTATCTTTATGTAGGAAACAAAGAACTAAAGAACAACAATGGCCGGACCTATCTTGTACATAGGAAACAAGGAACTAAAAGAACAACAATGGCCGGACCTCTCTTGTATATAGGAAATAAGGAACTAAAGAACAACAATGGCCGGACCTCTCTTGTACATAGAAAATAAGGAACTAAAGAACAACAATGGCCGGACCTATCCTGTACGTAGGAAACAAGGAACTAAAGAACAACAATGGCCGGACCTCTCTTGTATATAGGAAATAAGGAACTAAAGAACAACAATGACCGGACCTATCCTGTACGTAGGAAACAAGGAACTAAAGAACAACAATGACCGGACCTATCCTGTATATAGGAAACAAGGAACTAAAGAACAACAATGGCCGGAAATATCTTGTACATAGGAAACAAGGAACTAAAGAACAACAATGGCCGGACCTATCTTGTACATAGGAAACAAGGAACTAAAGAACAACAATGGCCGGACCTCTCTTGTACATAGGAAACAAGGAACTAAAAGAACAACAATGGCCGGACCTCTCTTGTATATAGGAAATAAGGAACTAAAGAACAACAATGGCCGGACCTCTCTTGTACATAGAAAATAAGGAACTAAAGAACAACAATGGCCGGACCTATCTTGTACATAGGAAATAAGGACCTAAAGAACAACAATGGCCGGACCTCTGTTGTATATAGGAAACAAGGAACTAAAGAACAACAATGGCCGGACCTATCTTTATGTAAGAAACAAGGAACTAAAGAACAACAATGGCCGGACCTATCTTGTACATAGGAAACAAGGAACTAAAGAACAACAATGGCCGGACCTCTCTTGTATATTGGAAACAAGGAACTAAAGAACAACAATGGCCGGACCTATCCTGTATATAGGAAACAAGGAACTAAAGAACAACACTGGCCGGACCTATCCTGTATATAGGAAACAAGGAACTAAAGAACAGCAATGGCCGGACCTATCTTGTATATAGGAAACAAGGAACTAAAGAACAACAATGGCCGGACCTATCTTGTACATAGGAAATAAGGAACTAAAGCATTGGTCGGACCTATCCTGTACATAGGAAACACGGAACTAAAGAACAACAATGGCCGGACCTATCTTGTATATTGGAAACAAGGAACTAAAGAACAACAATGGCCGGACCTATCTTGTATATAGGAAATAAGGAACTAAAGCATTGGTCGGACCTATCCTGTACATAGGAAACACGGAACTAAAGAACAACAATGGCCGGACCTATCTTGTATATTGGAAACAAGGAACTAAAGAACAACAATGGCCGGAATTATCTTGTATATAGGAAACAAGGAACTAAAGAACAACAATGGCCGGACCTATCTTGTACATAGGAAACAAGGAACTAAAGAACAACAATGGCCGGACCTATCTTGTATATTGGAAACAAGGAACTAAAGAACAACAATGGCCGGACCTATCCTGTATATAGGAAACAAGGAACTAAAGAACAACACTGGCCGGACCTATCCTGTATATAGGAAACAAGGAACTAAAGAACAACAATGGCCGGACCTATCTTGTATATAGGAGACAAGGAACTAAAGAACAGCAATGGCCGGACCTATCTTGTATATAGGAAACAAGGAACTAAAGAACAACAATGACCGGACCTATCTTGTATATAGGAAACAAGGAACTAAAGCAAATGGTCGGACCTATCCTGTACACAGGAAACACGGAACTAAAGAACAACAATGGCCGGACCTATCTTGTATATAGGAAACAAGGAACTAAAGAACAACAATGGCCGGACCTATCTTGTACATAGGAAATAAGGAACTAAAGCATTGGTCGGACCTATCCTGTACATAGGAAACACGGAACTAAAGAACAACAATGGCCGGACCTATCTTGTATATTGGAAACAAGGAACTAAAGAACAACAATGGCCGGACCTATCTTGTATATAGGAAATAAGGAACTAAAGCATTGGTCGGACCTATCCTGTACATAGGAAACACGGAACTAAAGAACAACAATGGCCGGACCTATCTTGTATATTGGAAACAAGGAACTAAAGAACAACATTGGCCGGAATTATCTTGTATATAGGAAACAAGGAACTAAAGAACAGCAATGGCCGGACCTATCTTTATGTAGGAAACAAAGAACTAAAGAACAACAATGGCCGGACCTATCTTGTACATAGGAAACAAGGAACTAAAAGAACAACAATGGCCGGACCTCTCTTGTATATAGGAAATAAGGAACTAAAGAACAACAATGGCCGGACCTCTCTTGTACATAGAAAATAAGGAACTAAAGAACAACAATGGCCGGACCTCTCTTGTACATAGGAAACAAGGAACTAAAAGAACAACAATGGCCGGACCTCTCTTGTATATAGGAAATAAGGAACTAAAGAACAACAATGACCGGACCTATCCTGTACGTAGGAAACAAGGAACTAAAGAACAACAATGACCGGACCTATCCTGTATGTAGGAAACAAGGAACTAAAGAACAACAATGGCCGGAAATATCTTGTATATAGGAAACAAGGAACTAAAGAACAACAATGGCCGGACCTATCTTGTACATAGGAAACAAGGAACTAAAGAACAACAATGGCCGGACCTCTCTTGTACATAGGAAACAAGGAACTAAAAGAACAACAATGGCCGGACCTCTCTTGTATATAGGAAATAAGGAACTAAAGAACAACAATGGCCGGACCTCTCTTGTACATAGAAAATAAGGAACTAAAGAACAACAATGGCCGGACCTATCTTGTACATAGGAAATAAGGACCTAAAGAACAACAATGGCCGGACCTCTGTTGTATATAGGCAACAAGGAACTAAAGAACAACAATGGCCGGACCTATCTTTATGTAAGAAACAAGGAACTAAAGAACAACAATGGCCGGACCTATCTTGTACATAGGAAACAAGGAACTAAAGAACAACAATGGCCGGACCTCTCTTGTACATAGAAAATAAGGAACTAAAGAACAACAATGGCCGGACCTATCTTGTATATAGGAAACAAGGAACTAAAGAACAACAATGGCCGGACCTCTCTTGTATATTGGAAACAAGGAACTAAAGAACAACAATGGCCGGACCTATCCTGTATATAGGAAACAAGGAACTAAAGAACAACACTGGCCGGACCTATCCTGTATATAGGAAACAAGGAACTAAAGAACAGCAATGGCCGGACCTATCTTGTATATAGGAAACAAGGAACTAAAGAACAACAATGGCCGGACCTATCTTGTACATAGGAAATAAGGAACTAAAGCATTGGTCGGACCTATCCTGTACATAGGAAACACGGAACTAAAGAACAACAATGGCCGGACCTATCTTGCATATTGGAAACAAGGAACTAAAGAACAACAATGGCCGGACCTATCTTGTATATAGGAAATAAGGAACTAAAGCATTGGTCGGACCTATCCTGTACATAGGAAACACGGAACTAAAGAACAACAATGGCCGGACCTATCTTGTATATTGGAAACAAGGAACTAAAGAACAACAATGGCCGGAATTATCTTGTATATAGGAAACAAGGAACTAAAGAACAGCAATGGCCGGACCTATCTTTATGTAGGAAACAAAGAACTAAAGAACAACAATGGCCGGACCTATCTTGTATATAGGAAATAAGGAACTAAAGCATTGGTCGGACCTATCCTGTACATAGGAAACACGGAACTAAAGAACAACAATGGCCGGACCTATCTTGTATATTGGAAACAAGGAACTAAAGAACAACAATGGCCGGAATTATCTTGTATATAGGAAACAAGGAACTAAAGAACAGCAATGGCCGGACCTATCTTTATGTAGGAAACAAAGAACTAAAGAACAACAATGGCCGGACCTATCTTGTATATTGGAAACAAGGAACTAAAGAACAACAATGGCCGGACCTCTCTTGTACATAGGAAACAAGGAACTAAAAGAACAACAATGGCCGGACCTCTCTTGTATATAGGAAATACGGAACTAAAGAACAACAATGACCGGACCTATCCTGTACGTAGGAAACAAGGAACTAAAGAACAACAATGACCGGACCTATCCTGTATATAGGAAACAAGGAACTAAAGAACAACAATGGCCGGAAATATCTTGTATATAGGAAACAAGGAACTAAAGAACAACAATGGCCGGACCTATCTTGTACATAGGAAACAAGGAACTAAAGAACAACAATGGCCGGACCTCTCTTGTACATAGGAAACAAGGAACTAAAAGAACAACAATGGCCGGACCTCTCTTGTATATAGGAAATAAGGAACTAAAGAACAACAATGGCCGGACCTATCTTGTACATAGGAAATAAGGACCTAAAGAACAACAATGGCCGGACCTCTCTTGTATATAGGAAATAAGGAACTAAAGAACAACAATGGCCGGACCTCTCTTGTACATAGAAAATAAGGAACTAAAGAACAACAATGGCCGGACCTATCTTGTACATAGGAAATAAGGACCTAAAGAACAACAATGGCCGGACCTCTGTTGTATATAGGAAACAAGGAACTAAAGAACAACAATGGCCGGACCTATCTTTATGTAAGAAACAAGGAACTAAAGAACAACAATGGCCGGACCTATCTTGTACATAGGAAACAAGGAACTAAAGAACAACAATGGCCGGACCTCTCTTGTATATTGGAAACAAGGAACTAAAGAACAACAATGGCCGGACCTATCCTGTATATAGGAGACAAGGAACTAAATGTGGCAGGCAGTTCTGTGCTGTATATAACTTTTAATTGTCAATAAACTTGTTTTAATATAATGATCTTTTCTTTTCTTTCATTACTTAGCTGTGCATTTAAGTATTTTAGTTAGTAATAAGTTTAGCATCTTTAGTGCGTAGGGTTTATATTCATTAAGGGAGGTTGGGCAAGTCTAGATAACTATCGAGTAGTGTCAGGTATTCCTTCCCAAGCCCTTTGATCTCATTGGCTAATTTAAATCACCGCACTTGCCCTTGTACATTTCACGTGCATGCCACATCAGCACTGTTCAACGATCACTGAGCACAGACAGACGACAGAATATATCAGGTTAGTTATAAATAATTGCTAATCTATGTATTTATTCTCGTATGTATGATAGGATAACTTATCTATGATAAGTTAGATCTAATATCATAATAATAATAAATCATAAGCATTATTTAATCTTTGACGATTTGGTGATCATATCGCCATTTTGTAATGGTAATCATAATCAATCTCTAAATAAGTAAACTAAGTATAAATTAACGTTTAAATCATATTGCTTAACATTTCTTCTCTACTTTCTCTGTATGAATGATGTTTGAGTGCGTATCAGTAAGTTGCTAGTGATTTTACATATTTTACTTATTGATGACGTGTGTGAGCGCCATTTTACTTGTTTATATACATCATGCGTATATTATGTTCGCCAAGTACTTAATTGTGTTATTATTCAATTAAGGAATATCTGGGCATACATGAGCGTCCTTGGTGACCAGTTATGACACCTCAGCGCCACACGCAGGGTAAGGCATTTTAAATATGTAAATTATGTTTGTTATATTTTGTAAATATGTTGATCACGCACATAGTGTGATAATCATGTATGTGCGCGTGCATAATATTTGTAATGTTGTGACACTGCGTTATGTAATGTCAGAATTGTATCATTTGTTATAAAGTACAAATGAATGTTTACCTAATGTTTTCATGAGAGATTGTCTCCCTTGTTGAATGTATCGCCATAACTAATTTCCTTTATCAAGTGGTCATTATTGTAATTCCTTATAGGAGTTATCGGTGTAATGATTCATCTATATTTGACATGAAGCCTGAAATGTATTTGCATAATCTGTAATTATGAAGTCAGGGCATATATAACTAGTAATAGTGAGGTTTGCAATTATTGAATAATTGTGAATGTGTTGATATTTGTATGACAGATTTTATATTGTTTTATGTATGCATTTCAGGGTGTAATTGACTGGTTTTTACTGGCAATAAAACCTCGCACCCGTGACCCGTGTTTGGACTCGTCATTCCCCCTTACACACCCGGTTACAAAAATGGAGCCTCCAGTGAGGATTTGCCCTCGGTAATCAACCAGGATCAGCGTCGTGTCCACCAGGGTCATCGTCATCCATCGTTGTACTCGTCTGTCGTTGGATCACACAGGATCTCAGGATCACTCAGGATCTCAGGATCATCGATACAGGCATGTGACCATGTGATTGTTTGACATTCTACAGAATCTACATTGTGACTCTAAATGTGATTTGAAGTAACAGTCTTTCCATATTGACACTTAAATAACTTCTATATATATTCATTCAATATACATCGTCTGCTTTTTCCCGATTGTTATTATCTCCCTTTGTTTTCATAATGTAATTACACTTCCGGAAATAACTGTTTGTGATACAGTATTCAATATTAATTTAACTTTGTGAATTCGCTGCAGCTATGTAATACTTATTTATTTTTATTACACCAGCTTTTATAAAAACAATTTGACTTTGTAACTTTTCTGTGAACTTGTTGTTTACAGTTATCATGTAACTTTTTGTTTACATTTGGTAACATTGGTGATCACCCGGGTTTTTGAAATTGTACTGTTTCATAGTTAGTTACATTATGTAGGCCTACATTTAATACACCGTACTACCTTAAGTATACATAGGAAACAAGGAACTAAAAGAACAACAATGGCCGGACCTCTCTTGTATATAGGAAATAAGGAACTAAAGAACAACAATGGCCGGACCTCTCTTGTACATAGAAAATAAGGAACTAAAGAACAACAATGGCCGGACCTATCTTGTACATAGGAAATAAGGACCTAAAGAACAACAATGGCCGGACCTCTGTTGTATATAGGAAACAAGGAACTAAAGAACAACAATGGCCGGACCTATCTTTATGTAAGAAACAAGGAACTAAAGAACAACAATGGCCGGACCTATCTTGTACATAGGAAACAAGGAACTAAAGAACAACAATGGCCGGACCTCTCTTGTATATTGGAAACAAGGAACTAAAGAACAACAATGGCCGGACCTATCCTGTATATAGGAAACAAGGAACTAAAGAACAACACTGGCCGGACCTATCCTGTATATAGGAAACAAGGAACTAAAGAACAGCAATGGCCGGACCTATCTTGTATATAGGAAACAAGGAACTAAAGAACAACAATGGCCGGACCTATCTTGTACATAGGAAATAAGGAACTAAAGCATTGGTCGGACCTATCCTGTACATAGGAAACACGGAACTAAAGAACAACAATGGCCGGACCTATCTTGTATATTGGAAACAAGGAACTAAAGAACAACAATGGCCGGACCTATCTTGTATATAGGAAATAAGGAACTAAAGCATTGGTCGGACCTATCCTGTACATAGGAAACACGGAACTAAAGAACAACAATGGCCGGACCTATCTTGTATATTGGAAACAAGGAACTAAAGAACAACAATGGCCGGAATTATCTTGTATATAGGAAACAAGGAACTAAAGAACAGCAATGGCCGGACCTATCTTTATGTAGGAAACAAAGAACTAAAGAACAACAATGGCCGGACCTATCTTGTATATAGGAAATAAGGAACTAAAGCATTGGTCGGACCTATCCTGTACATAGGAAACACGGAACTAAAGAACAACAATGGCCGGACCTATCTTGTATATTGGAAACAAGGAACTAAAGAACAACAATGGCCGGAATTATCTTGTATATAGGAAACAAGGAACTAAAGAACAGCAATGGCCGGACCTATCTTTATGTAGGAAACAAAGAACTAAAGAACAACAATGGCCGGACCTATCTTGTATATTGGAAACAAGGAACTAAAGAACAACAATGGCCGGAATTATCTTGTACATAGAAAATAAGGAACTAAAGAACAACAATGGCCGGACCTCTCTTGTACATAGGAAACAAGGAACTAAAAGAACAACAATGGCCGGACCTCTCTTGTATATAGGAAATAAGGAACTAAAGAACAACAATGACCGGACCTATCCTGTACGTAGGAAACAAGGAACTAAAGAACAACAATGACCGGACCTATCCTGTATATAGGAAACAAGGAACTAAAGAACAACAATGGCCGGAAATATCTTGTATATAGGAAACAAGGAACTAAAGAACAACAATGGCCGGACCTATCTTGTACATAGGAAACAAGGAACTAAAGAACAACAATGGCCGGACCTATCTTGTACATAGGAAATAAGGAACTAAAGCAATGGTCGGACCTATCCTGTACACAGGAAACACGGAACTAAAGAACAACAATGGCCGGACCTATCTTGTATATAGGAAACAAGGAACTAAAGAACAACAATGGCCGGACCTATCTTGTACATAGGAAACAAGGAACTAAAGCATTGGTCGGACCTATCCTGTACATAGGAAACACGGAACTAAAGAACAACAATGGCCGGACCTATCTTGTATATTGGAAACAAGGAACTAAAGAACAACAATGGCCGGACCTATCTTGTATATAGGAAATAAGGAACTAAAGCATTGGTCGGACCTATCCTGTACATAGGAAACACGGAACTAAAGAACAACAATGGCCGGACCTATCTTGTATATTGGAAACAAGGAACTAAAGAACAACATTGGCCGGAATTATCTTGTATATAGGAAACAAGGAACTAAAGAACAGCAATGGCCGGACCTATCTTTATGTAGGAAACAAAGAACTAAAGAACAACAATGGCCGGACCTATCTTGTACATAGGAAACAAGGAACTAAAAGAACAACAATGGCCGGACCTCTCTTGTATATAGGAAATAAGGAACTAAAGAACAACAATGGCCGGACCTCTCTTGTACATAGAAAATAAGGAACTAAAGAACAACAATGGCCGGACCTCTCTTGTACATAGGAAACAAGGAACTAAAAGAACAACAATGGCCGGACCTCTCTTGTATATAGGAAATAAGGAACTAAAGAACAACAATGGCCGGACCTATCTTGTACATAGGAAAAAAGGAACTAAAGAACAACAATGGCCGGACCTATCTTGTACATAGGAAACAAGGAACTAAAGAACAACAATGGCCGGACCTATCTTTATGTAAGAAACAAGGAACTAAAGAACAACAATGGCCGGACCTATCTTGTACATAGGAAATAAGGAACTAAAGCATTGGTCGGACCTATCCTGTACATAGGAAACACGGAACTAAAGAACAACAATGGCCGGACCTATCTTGTATATTGGAAACAAGGAACTAAAGAACAACAATGGCCGGACCTATCTTGTATATAGGAAATAAGGAACTAAAGCATTGGTCGGACCTATCCTGTACATAGGAAACACGGAACTAAAGAACAACAATGGCCGGACCTATCTTGTATATTGGAAACAAGGAACTAAAGAACAACATTGGCCGGAATTATCTTGTATATAGGAAACAAGGAACTAAAGAACAACAATGGCCGGACCTATCTTGTACATAGGAAACAAGGAACTAAAGAACAACAATGGCCGGACCTCTCTTGTACATAGGAAACAAGGAACTAAAAGAACAACAATGGCCGGACCTCTCTTGTATATAGGAAATAAGGAACTAAAGAACAACAATGGCCGGACCTCTCTTGTACATAGAAAAAAAGGAACTAAAGAACAACAATGGCCGGACCTATCTTGTACATAGGAAACAAGGAACTAAAGAACAACAATGGCCGGACCTATCTTTATGTAAGAAACAAGGAACTAAAGAACAACAATGGCCGGACCTCTCTTGTACATAGGAAACAAGGAACTAAAGAACAACAATGGCCGGACCTATCCTGTATATAGGAAACAAGGAACTAAAGAACAACAATGGCCGGACCTATCGTGTATATAGGAGACAATGAACTAAAGAACAGCAATGGCCGGACCTATCTTGTATATAGGAAACAAGGAACTAAAGAACAACAATGACCGGACCTATCTTGTATATAGGAAACAAGGAACTAAAGCAATGGTCGGACCTATCCTGTACACAGGAAACACGGAACTAAAGAACAACAATGGCCGGACCTATCTTGTATATAGGAAACAAGGAACTAAAGAACAACAATGGCCGGACCTATCTTGTACATAGGAAATAAGGAACTAAAGCAATGGTCGGACCTATCCTGTACATAGGAAACACGGAACTAAAGAACAACAATGGCCGGACCTATCTTGTATATTGGAAACAAGGAACTAAAGAACAACAATGGCCGGACCTATCTTGTATATAGGAAATAAGGAACTAAAGCATTGGTCGGACCTATCCTGTACATAGGAAACACGGAACTAAAGAACAACAATGGCCGGACCTATCTTGTATATTGGAAACAAGGAACTAAAGAACAACATTGGCCGGAATTATCTTGTATATAGGAAACAAGGAACTAAAGAACAGCAATGGCCGGACCTATCTTTATGTAGGAAACAAAGAACTAAAGAACAACAATGGCCGGACCTATCTTGTACATAGGAAACAAGGAACTAAAAGAACAACAATGGCCGGACCTATCTTGTATATAGGAAACAAGGAACTAAAGAACAACAATGGCCGGACCTCTCTTGTACATAGAAAATAAGGAACTAAAGAACAACAATGGCCGGACCTCTCTTGTACATAGGAAACAAGGAACTAAAAGAACAACAATGGCCGGACCTCTCTTGTATATAGGAAATAAGGAACTAAAGAACAACAATGGCCGGACCTATCTTGTACATAGAAAACAAGGAACTAAAGAACAACAATGGCCGGACCTATCTTGTATATAGGAAACAAGGAACTAAAGAACAACAATGGCCGGACCTATCTTTATGTAAGAAACAAGGAACTAAAGAACAACAATGGCCGGACCTATCTTGTACATAGGAAATAAGGAACTAAAGCATTGGTCGGACCTATCCTGTACATAGGAAACACGGAACTAAAGAACAACAATGGCCGGACCTCTCTTGTATATAGGAAACAAGGAACTAAAGAACAACAATGGCCGGACCTATCTTGTATATAGGAAATAAGGAACTAAAGCATTGGTCGGACCTATCCTGTACATAGGAAACACGGAACTAAAGAACAACAATGGCCGGACCTATCTTGTATATTGGAAACAAGGAACTAAAGAACAACAATGGCCGGAATTATCTTGTATATAGGAAACAAGGAACTAAAGAACAGCAATGGCCGGACCTATCTTTATGTAGGAAACAAAGAACTAAAGAACAACAATGGCCGGACCTATCTTGTACATAGGAAACAAGGAACTAAAAGAACAACAATGGCCGGACCTCTCTTGTATATAGGAAATAAGGAACTAAAGAACAACAATGGCCGGACCTCTCTTGTACATAGAAAATAAGGAACTAAAGAACAACAATGGCCGGACCTCTCTTGTACATAGGAAACAAGGAACTAAAAGAACAACAATGGCCGGACCTCTCTTGTATATAGGAAATAAGGAACTAAAGAACAACAATGGCCGGACCTCTCTTGTACATAGAAAAAAAGGAACTAAAGAACAACAATGGCCGGACCTATCTTGTACATAGGAAACAAGGAACTAAAGAACAACAATGGCCGGACCTATCTTTATGTAAGAAACAAGGAACTAAAGAACAACAATGGCCGGACCTATCTTGTACATAGGAAACAAGGAACTAAAGAACAACAATGGCCGGACCTCTCTTGTATATTGGAAACAAGGAACTAAAGAACAACAATGGCCGGACCTATCCTGTATATAGGAAACAAGGAACTAAAGAACAACACTGGCCGGACCTATCCTGTATATAGGAAACAAGGAACTAAAGAACAACAATGGCCGGACCTATCGTGTATATAGGAGACAATGAACTAAAGAACAGCAATGGCCGGACCTATCTTGTATATAGGAAACAAGGAACTAAAGAACAACAATGACCGGACCTATCCTGTATATAGGAAACAAGGAACTAAAGAACAACAATGGCCGGAAATATCTTGTATATAGGAAACAAGGAACTAAAGAACAACAATGGCCGGACCTATCTTGTACATAGGAAACAAGGAACTAAAGAACAACAATGGCCGGACCTCTCTTGTACATAGGAAACAAGGAACTAAAAGAACAACAATGGCCGGACCTCTCTTGTATATAGGAAATAAGGAACTAAAGAACAACAATGGCCGGACCTCTCTTGTACATAGAAAATAAGGAACTAAAGAACAACAATGGCCGGACCTATCTTGTACATAGGAAATAAGGACCTAAAGAACAACAATGGCCGGACCTCTGTTGTATATAGGAAACAAGGAACTAAAGAACAACAATGGCCGGACCTATCTTTATGTAAGAAACAAGGAACTAAAGAACAACAATGGCCGGACCTATCTTGTACATAGGAAACAAGGAACTAAAGAACAACAATGGCCGGACCTCTCTTGTATATTGGAAACAAGGAACTAAAGAACAACAATGGCCGGACCTATCCTGTATATAGGAAACAAGGAACTAAAGAACAACACTGGCCGGACCTATCCTGTATATAGGAAACAAGGAACTAAAGAACAGCAATGGCCGGACCTATCTTGTATATAGGAAACAAGGAACTAAAGAACAACAATGGCCGGACCTATCTTGTACATAGGAAATAAGGAACTAAAGCATTGGTCGGACCTATCCTGTACATAGGAAACACGGAACTAAAGAACAACAATGGCCGGACCTATCTTGTATATTGGAAACAAGGAACTAAAGAACAACAATGGCCGGACCTATCTTGTATATAGGAAATAAGGAACTAAAGCATTGGTCGGACCTATCCTGTACATAGGAAACACGGAACTAAAGAACAACAATGGCCGGACCTATCTTGTATATTGGAAACAAGGAACTAAAGAACAACATTGGCCGGAATTATCTTGTATATAGGAAACAAGGAACTAAAGAACAGCAATGGCCGGACCTATCTTTATGTAGGAAACAAAGAACTAAAGAACAACAATGGCCGGACCTATTTTGTACATAGGAAACAAGGAACTAAAAGAACAACAATGGCCGGACCTCTCTTGTATATAGGAAACAAGGAACTAAAGAACAACAATGGCCGGACCTCTCTTGTACATAGAAAATAAGGAACTAAAGAACAACAATGGCCGGACCTCTCTTGTACATAGGAAACAAGGAACTAAAAGAACAACAATGGCCGGACCTCTCTTGTATATAGGAAATAAGGAACTAAAGAACAACAATGACCGGACCTATCCTGTACGTAGGAAACAAGGAACTAAAGAACAACAATGACCGGACCTATCCTGTATGTAGGAAACAAGGAACCAAAGAACAACAATGGCCGGAAATATCTTGTATATAGGAAACAAGGAACTAAAGAACAACAATGGCCGGACCTATCTTGTATATAGGAAACAAGGAACTAAAGAACAACAATGGCCGGACCTCTCTTGTACATAGGAAACAAGGAACTAAAAGAACAACAATGGCCGGACCTCTCTTGTATATAGGAAATAAGGAACTAAAGAACAACAATGGCCGGACCTCTCTTGTACATAGGAAATAAGGAACTAAAGAACAACAATGGCCGGACCTATCTTGTACATAGGAAATAAGGACCTAAAGAACAACAATGGCCGGACCTCTGTTGTATATAGGAAACAAGGAACTAAAGAACAACAATGGCCGGACCTATCTTTATGTAAGAAACAAGGAACTAAAGAACAACAATGGCCGGACCTATCTTGTATATAGGAAACAAGGAACTAAAGAACAACAATGGCCGGACCTCTCTTGTATATTGGAAACAAGGAACTAAAGAACAACAATGGCCGGACCTATCCTGTATATAGGAAACAAGGAACTAAAGAACAACACTGGCCGGACCTATCCTGTATATAGGAAACAAGGAACTAAAGAACAACAATGGCCGGACCTATCTTGTATATAGGAAACAAGGAACTAAAGAACAACAATGGCCGGACCTATCTTGTACATAGGAAATAAGGAACTAAAGCATTGGTCGGACCTATCCTGTACATAGGAAACACGGAACTAAAGAACAACAATGGCCGGACCTATCTTGTATATTGGAAACAAGGAACTAAAGAACAACAATGGCCGGACCTATCTTGTATATAGGAAATAAGGAACTAAAGCATTGGTCGGACCTATCCTGTACATAGGAAACACGGAACTAAAGAACAACAATGGCCGGACCTATCATGTATATTGGAAACAAGGAACTAAAGAACATCAATGGCCGGAATTATCTTGTATATAGGAAACAAGGAACTAAAGAACAACAATGGCCGGACCTATCTTGTATATAGGAAACAAGGAACTAAAGAACAACAATGGCCGGACCTCTCTTGTATATTGGAAACAAGGAACTAAAGAACAACAATGGCCGGAATTATCTTGTATATAGGAAACAAGGAACTAAAGAACAACACTGGCCGGACCTATCCTGTATATAGGAAACAAGGAACTAAAGAACAACAATGGCCGGACCTATCTTGTATATAGGAGACAAGGAACTAAAGAACAACAATGGCCGGACCTATCTTGTACATAGGAAATAAGGAACTAAAGCAATGGTCGGACCTATCCTGTACACAGGAAACACGGAACTAAAGAACAACAATGGCCGGACCTATCTTGTATATAGGAAACAAGGAACTAAAGAACAACAATGGCCGGACCTATCTTGTACATAGGAAATAAGGAACTAAAGCATTGGTCGGACCTATCCTGTACATAGGAAACACGGAACTAAAGAACAACAATGGCCGGACCTATCTTGTATATTGGAAACAAGGAACTAAAGAACAACAATGGCCGGACCTATCTTGTATATAGGAAATAAGGAACTAAAGCATTGGTCGGACCTATCCTGTACATAGGAAACACGGAACTAAAGAACAACAATGGCCGGACCTATCTTGTATATTGGAAACAAGGAACTAAAGAACAACATTGGCCGGAATTATCTTGTATATAGGAAACAAGGAACTAAAGAACAGCAATGGCCGGACCTATCTTTATGTAGGAAACAAAGAACTAAAGAACAACAATGGCCGGACCTATCTTGTACATAGGAAACAAGGAACTAAAAGAACAACAATGGCCGGACCTCTCTTGTATATAGGAAATAAGGAACTAAAGAACAACAATGGCCGGACCTCTGTTGTATATAGGAAACAAGGAACTAAAGAACAACAATGGCCGGACCTATCTTTATGTAAGAAACAAGGAACTAAAGAACAACAATGGCCGGACCTATCTTGTACATAGGAAACAAGGAACTAAAGAACAACAATGGCCGGACCTCTCTTGTATATTGGAAACAAGGAACTAAAGAACAACAATGGCCGGACCTATCCTGTATATAGGAAACAAGGAACTAAAGAACAACACTGGCCGGACCTATCCTGTATATAGGAAACAAGGAACTAAAGAACAGCAATGGCCGGACCTATCTTGTATATAGGAAACAAGGAACTAAAGAACAACAATGGCCGGACCTATCTTGTACATAGGAAATAAGGAACTAAAGCATTGGTCGGACCTATCCTGTACATAGGAAACACGGAACTAAAGAACAACAATGGCCGGACCTATCTTGTATATTGGAAACAAGGAACTAAAGAACAACAATGGCCGGACCTATCTTGTATATAGGAAATAAGGAACTAAAGCATTGGTCGGACCTATCCTGTACATAGGAAACACGGAACTAAAGAACAACAATGGCCGGACCTATCTTGTATATTGGAAACAAGGAACTAAAGAACAACAATGGCCGGAATTATCTTGTATATAGGAAACAAGGAACTAAAGAACAACAATGGCCGGACCTATCTTGTACATAGGAAACAAGGAACTAAAGAACAACAATGGCCGGACCTCTCTTGTATATTGGAAACAAGGAACTAAAGAACAACAATGGCCGGACCTATCCTGTATATAGGAAACAAGGAACTAAAGAACAACACTGGCCGGACCTATCCTGTATATAGGAAACAAGGAACTAAAGAACAACAATGGCCGGACCTATCTTGTACATAGGAAATAAGGAACTAAAGCATTGGTCGGACCTATCCTGTACATAGGAAACACGGAACTAAAGAACAACAATGGCCGGACCTATCTTGTATATTGGAAACAAGGAACTAAAGAACAACAATGGCCGGACCTATCTTGTATATAGGAAATAAGGAACTAAAGCATTGGTCGGACCTATCCTGTACATAGGAAACACGGAACTAAAGAACAACAATGGCCGGACCTATCTTGTATATTGGAAACAAGGAACTAAAGAACAACAATGGCCGGAATTATCTTGTATATAGGAAACAAGGAACTAAAGAACAACAATGGCCGGACCTATCTTGTACATAGGAAACAAGGAACTAAAGAACAACAATGGCCGGACCTCTCTTGTATATTGGAAACAAGGAACTAAAGAACAACAATGGCCGGACCTATCCTGTATATAGGAAACAAGGAACTAAAGAACAACACTGGCCGGACCTATCCTGTATATAGGAAACAAGGAACTAAAGAACAACAATGGCCGGACCTATCTTGTATATAGGAGACAAGGAACTAAAGAACAGCAATGGCCGGACCTATCTTGTATATAGGAAACAAGGAACTAAAGAACAACAATGACCGGACCTATCTTGTATATAGGAAACAAGGAACTAAAGCAATGGTCGGACCTATCCTGTACATAGGAAACACGGAACTAAAGAACAACAATGGCCGGACCTATCTTGTATATTTGAAACAAGGAACTAAAGAACAACAATGGCCGGACCTATCTTGTATATAGGAAATAAGGAACTAAAGCATTGGTCGGACCTATCCTGTACATAGGAAACACGGAACTAAAGAACAACAATGGCCGGACCTATCTTGTATATTGGAAACAAGGAACTAAAGAACAACATTGGCCGGAATTATCTTGTATATAGGAAACAAGGAACTAAAGAACAGCAATGGCCGGACCTATCTCTATGTAGGAAACAAAGAACTAAAGAACAACAATGGCCGGACCTATCTTGTACATAGGAAACAAGGAACTAAAAGAACAACAATGGCCGGACCTCTCTTGTATATAGGAAATAAGGAACTAAAGAACAACAATGGCCGGACCTCTCTTGTACATAGAAAATAAGGAACTAAAGAACAACAATGGCCGGACCTCTCTTGTACATAGGAAACAAGGAACTAAAAGAACAACAATGGCCGGACCTCTCTTGTATATAGGAAATAAGGAACTAAAGAACAACAATGACCGGACCTATCCTGTACGTAGGAAACAAGGAACTAAAGAACAACAATGACCGGACCTATCCTGTATGTAGGAAACAAGGAACCAAAGAACAACAATGGCCGGAAATATCTTGTATATAGGAAACAAGGAACTAAAGAACAACAATGGCCGGACCTATCTTGTACATAGGAAACAAGGAACTAAAGAACAACAATGGCCGGACCTCTCTTGTACATAGGAAACAAGGAACTAAAAGAACAACAATGGCCGGACCTCTCTTGTATATAGGAAATAAGGAACTAAAGAACAACAATGGCCGGACCTCTCTTGTATATAGGAAATAAGGAACTAAAGAACAACAATGGCCGGACCTCTCTTGTACATAGAAAATAAGGAACTAAAGAACAACAATGGCCGGACCTCTCTTGTACATAGGAAACAAGGAACTAAAGAACAACAATGGCCGGACCTATCTTTATGTAAGAAACAAGGAACTAAAGAACAACAATGGCCGGACCTATCTTGTACATAGGAAACAAGGAACTAAAGAACAGCAATGACCGGACCTATCCTGTATGTAGGAAACAAGGAACCAAAGAACAACAATGGCCGGAAATATCTTGTATATAGGAAACAAGGAACTAAAGAACAACAATGGCCGGACCTATCTTGTACATAGGAAACAAGGAACTAAAGAACAACAATGGCCGGACCTCTCTTGTATATTGGAAACAAGGAACTATAAGAACAACATTGGCCGGACCTCTCTTGTATATAGGAAATAAGGAACTAAAGAACAACAATGGCCGGACCTCTCTTGTACATAGAAAATAAGGAACTAAAGAACAACAATGGCCGGACCTATCTTGTACATAGGAAATAAGGACCTAAAGAACAACAATGGCCGGACCTCTGTTGTATATAGGAAACAAGGAACTAAAGAACAACAATGGCCGGACCTATCTTTATGTAAGAAACAAGGAACTAAAGAACAACAATGGCCGGACCTATCTTGTACATAGGAAACAAGGAACTAAAGAACAACAATGGCCGGACCTCTCTTGTATATTGGAAACAAGGAACTAAAGAACAACAATGGCCGGACCTATCCTGTATATAGGAAACAAGGAACTAAAGAACAACAATGGCCGGACCTATCCTGTATATAGGAAACAAGGAACTAAAGAACAGCAATGGCCGGACCTATCTTGTATATAGGAAACAAGGAACTAAAGAACAACAATGGCCGGACCTATCTTGTACATAGGAAATAAGGAACTAAAGCATTGGTCGGACCTATCCTGTACATAGGAAACACGGAACTAAAGAACAACAATGGCCGGACCTATCTTGTATATTGGAAACAAGGAACTAAAGAACAACAATGGCCGGACCTATCTTGTATATAGGAAATAAGGAACTAAAGCATTGGTCGGACCTATCCTGTACATAGGAAACACGGAACTAAAGAACAACAATGGCCGGACCTATCATGTATATTGGAAACAAGGAACTAAAGAACATCAATGGCCGGAATTATCTTGTATATAGGAAACAAGGAACTAAAGAACAACAATGGCCGGACCTATCTTGTACATAGGAAACAAGGAACTAAAGGACAACAATGGCCGGACCTCTCTTGTATATTGGAAACAAGGAACTAAAGAACAACAATGGCCGGACCTATCCTGTATATAGGAAACAAGGAACTAAAGAACAACACTGGCCGGACCTATCCTGTATATAGGAAACAAGGAACTAAAGAACAACAATGGCCGGACCTATCTTGTATATAGGAGACAAGGAACTAAAGAACAGCAATGGCCGGACCTATCTTGTATATAGGAAACAAGGAACTAAAGAACAACAATGGCCGGACCTATCTTGTACATAGGAAATAAGGAACTAAAGCAATGGTCGGACCTATCCTGTACACAGGAAACACGGAACTAAAGAACAACAATGGCCGGACCTATCTTGTATATAGGAAACAAGGAACTAAAGAACAACAATGGCCGGACCTATCTTGTACATAGGAAATAAGGAACTAAAGCATTGGTCGGACCTATCCTGTACATAGGAAACACGGAACTAAAGAACAACAATGGCCGGACCTATCTTGTATATTGGAAACAAGGAACTAAAGAACAACAATGGCCGGACCTATCTTGTATATAGGAAATAAGGAACTAAAGCATTGGTCGGACCTATCCTGTACATAGGAAACACGGAACTAAAGAACAACAATGGCCGGACCTATCTTGTATATTGGAAACAAGGAACTAAAGAACAACATTGGCCGGAATTATCTTGTATATAGGAAACAAGGAACTAAAGAACAACAATGGCCGGACCTATCTTTATGTAGGAAACAAAGAACTAAAGAACAACAATGGCCGGACCTATCTTGTACATAGGAAACAAGGAACTAAAAGAACAACAATGGCCGGACCTCTCTTGTATATAGGAAATAAGGAACTAAAGAACAACAATGGCCGGACCTCTCTTGTACATAGAAAATAAGGAACTAAAGAACAACAATGGCCGGACCTCTCTTGTACATAGGAAACAAGGAACTAAAAGAACAACAATGGCCGGACCTCTCTTGTATATAGGAAATAAGGAACTTAAGAACAACAATGACCGGACCTATCCTGTACGTAGGAAACAAGGAACTAAAGAACAACAATGACCGGACCTATCCTGTATATAGGAAACAAGGAACTAAAAAACAACAATGGCCGGAAATATCTTGTATATAGGAAACAAGGAACTAAAGAACAACAATGGCCGGACCTATCTTGTACATAGGAAACAAGGAACTAAAGAACAACAATGGCCGGACCTCTCTTGTACATAGGAAACAAGGAACTAAAAGAACAACAATGGCCGGACCTCTCTTGTATATAGGAAATAAGGAACTAAAGAACAACAATGGCCGGACCTATCTTGTACATAGAAAATAAGGAACTAAAGAACAACAATGGCCGGACCTATCTTGTACATAGGAAATAAGGACCTAAAGAACAACAATGGCCGGACCTCTGTTGTATATAGGAAACAAGGAACTAAAGAACAACAATGGCCGGACCTATCTTTATGTAAGAAACAAGGAACTAAAGAACAACAATGGCCGGACCTATCTTGTACATAGGAAACAAGGAACTAAAGAACAACAATGGCCGGACCTCTCTTGTATATTGGAAACAAGGAACTTAAGAACAACAATTGCCGGACCTATCCTGTATATAGGAAACAAGGAACTAAAGAACAACACTGGCCGGACCTATCCTGTATATAGGAAACAAGGAACTAAAGAACAACAATGGCCGGACCTATCGTGTATTTAGGAGACAAGGAACTAAAGAACAGCAATGGCCGGACCTATCTTGTATATAGGAAACAAGGAACTAAAGAACAACAATGACCGGACCTATCTTGTATATAGGAAACAAGGAACTAAAGCAATGGTCGGACCTATCCTGTACACAGGAAACACGGAACTAAAGAACAACAATGGCCGGACCTATCTTGTATATAGGAAACAAGGAACTAAAGAACAACAATGGCCGGACCTATCTTGTACATAGGAAATAAGGAACTAAAGCATTGGTCGGACCTATCCTGTACATAGGAAACACGGAACTAAAGAACAACAATGGCCGGACCTATCTTGTATATTTGAAACAAGGAACTAAAGAACAACAATGGCCGGACCTATCTTGTATATAGGAAATAAGGAACTAAAGCATTGGTCGGACCTATCCTGTACATAGGAAACACGGAACTAAAGAACAACAATGGCCGGACCTATCTTGTATATTGGAAACAAGGAACTAAAGAACAACATTGGCCGGAATTATCTTGTATATAGGAAACAAGGAACTAAAGAACAGCAATGGCCGGACCTATCTTTATGTAGGAAACAAAGAACTAAAGAACAACAATGGCCGGACCTATCTTGTACATAGGAAACAAGGAACTAAAAGAACAACAATGGCCGGACCTCTCTTGTATATAGGAAATAAGGAACTAAAGAACAACAATGGCCGGACCTCTCTTGTACATAGAAAATAAGGAACTAAAGAACAACAATGGCCGGACCTATCCTGTACGTAGGAAACAAGGAACTAAAGAACAACAATGGCCGGACCTCTCTTGTATATAGGAAATAAGGAACTAAAGAACAACAATGACCGGACCTATCCTGTACGTAGGAAACAAGGAACTAAAGAACAACAATGACCGGACCTATCCTGTATATAGGAAACAAGGAACTAAAGAACAACAATGGCCGGAAATATCTTGTACATAGGAAACAAGGAACTAAAGAACAACAATGGCCGGACCTATCTTGTACATAGGAAACAAGGAACTAAAGAACAACAATGGCCGGACCTCTCTTGTACATAGGAAACAAGGAACTAAAAGAACAACAATGGCCGGACCTCTCTTGTATATAGGAAATAAGGAACTAAAGAACAACAATGGCCGGACCTCTCTTGTACATAGAAAATAAGGAACTAAAGAACAACAATGGCCGGACCTATCTTGTACATAGGAAATAAGGACCTAAAGAACAACAATGGCCGGACCTCTGTTGTATATAGGAAACAAGGAACTAAAGAACAACAATGGCCGGACCTATCTTTATGTAAGAAACAAGGAACTAAAGAACAACAATGGCCGGACCTATCTTGTACATAGGAAACAAGGAACTAAAGAACAACAATGGCCGGACCTCTCTTGTATATTGGAAACAAGGAACTAAAGAACAACAATGGCCGGACCTATCCTGTATATAGGAAACAAGGAACTAAAGAACAACACTGGCCGGACCTATCCTGTATATAGGAAACAAGGAACTAAAGAACAGCAATGGCCGGACCTATCTTGTATATAGGAAACAAGGAACTAAAGAACAACAATGGCCGGACCTATCTTGTACATAGGAAATAAGGAACTAAAGCATTGGTCGGACCTATCCTGTACATAGGAAACACGGAACTAAAGAACAACAATGGCCGGACCTATCTTGTATATTGGAAACAAGGAACTAAAGAACAACAATGGCCGGACCTATCTTGTATATAGGAAATAAGGAACTAAAGCATTGGTCGGACCTATCCTGTACATAGGAAACAAGGAACTAAAGAACAACAATGGCCGGACCTATCTTGTATATTGGAAACAAGGAACTAAAGAACAACAATGGCCGGAATTATCTTGTATATAGGAAACAAGGAACTAAAGAACAACAATGGCCGGACCTATCTTGTATATAGGAAACAAGGAACTAAAGAACAACAATGGCCGGACCTCTCTTGTATATTGGAAACAAGGAACTAAAGAACAACAATGGCCGGACCTATCTTGTATATAGGAAACAAGGAACTAAAGAACAACACTGGCCGGACCTATCCTGTATATAGGAAACAAGGAACTAAAGAACAACAATGGCCGGACCTATCTTGTATATAGGAAACAAGGAACTAAAGAACAACAATGGCCGGACCTATCTTGTATATAGGAAACAAGGAACTAAAGAACAACAATGACCGGACCTATCTTGTATATAGGAAACAAGGAACTAAAGCAAATGGTCGGACCTATCCTGTACACAGGAAACACGGAACTAAAGAACAACAATGGCCGGACCTATCTTGTATATAGGAAACAAGGAACTAAAGAACAACAATGGCCGGACCTATCTTGTACATAGGAAATAAGGAACTAAAGCATTGGTCGGACCTATCCTGTACATAGGAAACACGGAACTAAAGAACAACAATGGCCGGACCTATCTTGTATATTGGAAACAAGGAACTAAAGAACAACAATGGCCGGACCTATCTTGTATATAGGAAATAAGGAACTAAAGCATTGGTCGGACCTATCCTGTACATAGGAAACACGGAACTAAAGAACAACAATGGCCGGACCTATCTTGTATATTGGAAACAAGGAACTAAAGAACAACATTGGCCGGAATTATCTTGTATATAGGAAACAAGGAACTAAAGAACAGCAATGGCCGGACCTATCTTTATGTAGGAAACAAAGAACTAAAGAACAACAATGGCCGGACCTATCTTGTACATAGGAAACAAGGAACTAAAAGAACAACAATGGCCGGACCTCTCTTGTATATAGGAAATAAGGAACTAAAGAACAACAATGGCCGGACCTCTCTTGTACATAGAAAATAAGGAACTAAAGAACAACAATGGCCGGACCTCTCTTGTACATAGGAAACAAGGAACTAAAAGAACAACAATGGCCGGACCTCTCTTGTATATAGGAAATAAGGAACTAAAGAACAACAATGACCGGACCTATCCTGTACGTAGGAAACAAGGAACTAAAGAACAACAATGACCGGACATATCCTGTATGTAGGAAACAAGGAACTAAAGAACAACAATGGCCGGAAATATCTTGTATATAGGAAACAAGGAACTAAAGAACAACAATGGCCGGACCTATCTTGTACATAGGAAACAAGGAACTAAAGAACAACAATGGCCGGACCTCTCTTGTACATAGGAAACAAGGAACTAAAAGAACAACAATGGCCGGACCTCTCTTGTATATAGGAAATAAGGAACTAAAGAACAACAATGGCCGGACCTCTCTTGTACATAGAAAATAAGGAACTAAAGAACAACAATGGCCGGACCTATCTTGTACATAGGAAATAAGGACCTAAAGAACAACAATGGCCGGACCTCTGTTGTATATAGGCAACAAGGAACTAAAGAACAACAATGGCCGGACCTATCTTTATGTAAGAAACAAGGAACTAAAGAACAACAATGGCCGGACCTATCTTGTACATAGGAAACAAGGAACTAAAGAACAACAATGGCCGGACCTCTCTTGTACATAGAAAATAAGGAACTAAAGAACAACAATGGCCGGACCTATCTTGTATATAGGAAACAAGGAACTAAAGAACAACAATGGCCGGACCTCTCTTGTATATTGGAAACAAGGAACTAAAGAACAACAATGGCCGGACCTATCCTGTATATAGGAAACAAGGAACTAAAGAACAACACTGGCCGGACCTATCCTGTATATAGGAAACAAGGAACTAAAGAACAGCAATGGCCGGACCTATCTTGTACATAGGAAACACGGAACTAAAGAACAACAATGGCCGGACCTATCTTGTACATAGGAAATAAGGAACTAAAGCATTGGTCGGACCTATCCTGTACATAGGAAACACGGAACTAAAGAACAACAATGGCCGGACCTATCTTGCATATTGGAAACAAGGAACTAAAGAACAACAATGGCCGGACCTATCTTGTATATAGGAAATAAGGAACTAAAGCATTGGTCGGACCTATCCTGTACATAGGAAACACGGAACTAAAGAACAACAATGGCCGGACCTATCTTGTATATTGGAAACAAGGAACTAAAGAACAACAATGGCCGGAATTATCTTGTATATAGGAAACAAGGAACTAAAGAACAGCAATGGCCGGACCTATCTTTATGTAGGAAACAAAGAACTAAAGAACAACAATGGCCGGACCTATCTTGTATATAGGAAATAAGGAACTAAAGCATTGGTCGGACCTATCCTGTACATAGGAAACACGGAACTAAAGAACAACAATGGCCGGACCTATCTTGTATATTGGAAACAAGGAACTAAAGAACAACAATGGCCGGAATTATCTTGTATATAGGAAACAAGGAACTAAAGAACAGCAATGGCCGGACCTATCTTTATGTAGGAAACAAAGAACTAAAGAACAACAATGGCCGGACCTATCTTGTATATTGGAAACAAGGAACTAAAGAACAACAATGGCCGGACCTCTCTTGTACATAGGAAACAAGGAACTAAAAGAACAACAATGGCCGGACCTCTCTTGTATATAGGAAATACGGAACTAAAGAACAACAATGACCGGACCTATCCTGTACGTAGGAAACAAGGAACTAAAGAACAACAATGACCGGACCTATCCTGTATATAGGAAACAAGGAACTAAAGAACAACAATGGCCGGAAATATCTTGTATATAGGAAACAAGGAACTAAAGAACAACAATGGCCGGACCTATCTTGTACATAGGAAACAAGGAACTAAAGAACAACAATGGCCGGACCTCTCTTGTACATAGGAAACAAGGAACTAAAAGAACAACAATGGCCGGACCTCTCTTGTATATAGGAAATAAGGAACTAAAGAACAACAATGGCCGGACCTATCTTGTACATAGGAAATAAGGACCTAAAGAACAACAATGGCCGGACCTCTCTTGTATATAGGAAACAAGGAACTAAAGAACAACAATGGCCGGACCTCTCTTGTACATAGAAAATAAGGAACTAAAGAACAACAATGGCCGGACCTATCTTGTACATAGGAAATAAGGACCTAAAGAACAACAATGGCCGGACCTCTGTTGTATATAGGAAACAAGGAACTAAAGAACAACAATGGCCGGACCTATCTTTATGTAAGAAACAAGGAACTAAAGAACAACAATGGCCGGACCTATCTTGTACATAGGAAACAATGAACTAAAGAACAACAATGGCCGGACCTCTCTTGTATATTGGAAACAAGGAACTAAAGAACAACAATGGCCGGACCTATCCTGTATATAGGAGACAAGGAACTAAATGTGGCAGGCAGTTCTGTGCTGTATATAACTTTTAATTGTCAATAAACTTGTTTTAATATAATGATCTTTTCTTTTCTTTCATTACTTAGCTGTGCATTTAAGTATTTTAGTTAGTAATAAGTTTAGCATCTTTAGTGCGTAGGGTTTATATTCATTAAGGGAGGTTGGGCAAGTCTAGATAACTATCGAGTAGTGTCAGGTATTCCTTCCCAAGCCCTTTGATCTCATTGGCTAATTTAAATCACCGCACTTGCCCTTGTACATTTCACGTGCATGCCACATCAGCACTGTTCAACGATCACTGAGCACAGACAGACGACAGAATATATCAGGTTAGTTATAAATAATTGCTAATCTATGTATTTATTCTCGTATGTATGATAGGATAACTTATCTATGATAAGTTAGATCTAATATCATAATAATAATAAATCATAAGCATTATTTAATCTTTGACGATTTGGTGATCATATCGCCATTTTGTAATGGTAATCATAATCAATCTCTAAATAAGTAAACTAAGTATAAATTAACGTTTAAATCATATTGCTTAACATTTCTTCTCTACTTTCTCTGTATGAATGATGTTTGAGTGCGTATCAGTAAGTTGCTAGTGATTTTACATATTTTACTTATTGATGACGTGTGTGAGCGCCATTTTACTTGTTTATATACATCATGCGTATATTATGTTCGCCAAGTACTTAATTGTGTTATTATTCAATTAAGGAATATCTGGGCATACATGAGCGTCCTTGGTGACCAGTTATGACACCTCAGCGCCACACGCAGGGTAAGGCATTTTAAATATGTAAATTATGTTTGTTATATTTTGTAAATATGTTGATCACGCACATAGTGTGATAATCATGTATGTGCGCGTGCATAATATTTGTAATGTTGTGACACTGCGTTATGTAATGTCAGAATTGTATCATTTGTTATAAAGTACAAATGAATGTTTACCTAATGTTTTCATGAGAGATTGTCTCCCTTGTTGAATGTATCGCCATAACTAATTTCCTTTATCAAGTGGTCATTATTGTAATTCCTTATAGGAGTTATCGGTGTAATGATTCATCTATATTTGACATGAAGCCTGAAATGTATTTGCATAATCTGTAATTATGAAGTCAGGGCATATATAACTAGTAATAGTGAGGTTTGCAATTATTGAATAATTGTGAATGTGTTGATATTTGTATGACAGATTTTATATTGTTTTATGTATGCATTTCAGGGTGTAATTGACTGGTTTTTACTGGCAATAAAACCTCGCACCCGTGACCCGTGTTTGGACTCGTCATTCCCCCTTACACACCCGGTTACAAAAATGGAGCCTCCAGTGAGGATTTGCCCTCGGTAATCAACCAGGATCAGCGTCGTGTCCACCAGGGTCATCGTCATCCATCGTTGTACTCGTCTGTCGTTGGATCACACAGGATCTCAGGATCACTCAGGATCTCAGGATCATCGATACAGGCATGTGACCATGTGATTGTTTGACATTCTACAGAATCTACATTGTGACTCTAAATGTGATTTGAAGTAACAGTCTTTCCATATTGACACTTAAATAACTTCTATATATATTCATTCAATATACATCGTCTGCTTTTTCCCGATTGTTATTATCTCCCTTTGTTTTCATAATGTAATTACACTTCCGGAAATAACTGTTTGTGATACAGTATTCAATATTAATTTAACTTTGTGAATTCGCTGCAGCTATGTAATACTTATTTATTTTTATTACACCAGCTTTTATAAAAACAATTTGACTTTGTAACTTTTCTGTGAACTTGTTGTTTACAGTTATCATGTAACTTTTTGTTTACATTTGGTAACATTGGTGATCACCCGGGTTTTTGAAATTGTACTGTTTCATAGTTAGTTACATTATGTAGGCCTACATTTAATACACCGTACTACCTTAAGTATACATAGGAAACAAGGAACTAAAAGAACAACAATGGCCGGACCTCTCTTGTATATAGGAAATAAGGAACTAAAGAACAACAATGGCCGGACCTCTCTTGTACATAGAAAATAAGGAACTAAAGAACAACAATGGCCGGACCTATCTTGTACATAGGAAATAAGGACCTAAAGAACAACAATGGCCGGACCTCTGTTGTATATAGGAAACAAGGAACTAAAGAACAACAATGGCCGGACCTATCTTTATGTAAGAAACAAGGAACTAAAGAACAACAATGGCCGGACCTCTCTTGTACATAGGAAACAAGGAACTAAAGAACAACAATGGCCGGACCTCTCTTGTATATTGGAAACAAGGAACTAAAGAACAACAATGGCCGGACCTATCCTGTATATAGGAAACAAGGAACTAAAGAACAACACTGGCCGGACCTATCCTGTATATAGGAAACAAGGAACTAAAGAACAGCAATGGCCGGACCTATCTTGTATATAGGAAACAAGGAACTAAAGAACAACAATGGCCGGACCTATCTTGTACATAGGAAATAAGGAACTAAAGCATTGGTCGGACCTATCCTGTACATAGGAAACACGGAACTAAAGAACAACAATGGCCGGACCTATCCTGTATATAGGAAACAAGGAACTAAAGAACAACAATGGCCGGACCTATCTTGTATATAGGAAATAAGGAACTAAAGCATTGGTCGGACCTATCCTGTACATAGGAAACACGGAACTAAAGAACAACAATGGCCGGACCTATCTTGTATATTGGAAACAAGGAACTAAAGAACAACAATGGCCGGAATTATCTTGTATATAGGAAACAAGGAACTAAAGAACAGCAATGGCCGGACCTATCTTTATGTAGGAAACAAAGAACTAAAGAACAACAATGGCCGGACCTATCTTGTATATAGGAAATAAGGAACTAAAGCATTGGTCGGACCTATCCTGTACATAGGAAACACGGAACTAAAGAACAACAATGGCCGGACCTATCTTGTATATTGGAAACAAGGAACTAAAGAACAACAATGGCCGGAATTATCTTGTATATAGGAAACAAGGAACTAAAGAACAGCAATGGCCGGACCTATCTTTATGTAGGAAACAAAGAACTAAAGAACAACAATGGCCGGACCTATCTTGTATATTGGAAACAAGGAACTAAAGAACAACAATGGCCGGAATTATCTTGTACATAGAAAATAAGG
Organism: Steromphala cineraria; assembly: GCA_916613615.1. NCBI lineage: Eukaryota > Metazoa > Mollusca > Gastropoda > Trochida > Trochidae > Steromphala > Steromphala cineraria. Next base: position 4,858,866 of record OU744729.1, read on the forward strand.
AACTAAAGAACAACAATGGCCGGACCTCTCTTGTACATAGGAAACAAGGAACTAAAAGAACAACAATGGCCGGACCTCTCTTGTATATAGGAAATAAGGAACTAAAGAACAACAATGACCGGACCTATCCTGTACGTAGGAAACAAGGAACTAAAGAACAACAATGACCGGACCTATCCTGTATATAGGAAACAAGGAACTAAAGAACAACAATGGCCGGAAATATCTTGTATATAGGAAACAAGGAACTAAAGAACAACAATGGCCGGACCTATCTTGTACATAGGAAACAAGGAACTAAAGAACAACAATGGCCGGACCTCTCTTGTACATAGGAAACAAGGAACTAAAAGAACAACAATGGCCGGACCTCTCTTGTATATAGGAAATAAGGAACTAAAGAACAACAATGGCCGGACCTATCTTGTACATAGGAAATAAGGACCTAAAGAACAACAATGGCCGGACCTCTGTTGTATATAGGAAACAAGGAACTAAAGAACAACAATGGCCGGACCTCTCTTGTATATAGGAAATAAGGAACTAAAGAACAACAATGGCCGGACCTCTCTTGTACATAGAAAATAAGGAACTAAAGAACAACAATGGCCGGACCTATCTTGTACATAGGAAATAAGGACCTAAAGAACAACAATGGCCGGACCTCTGTTGTATATAGGAAACAAGGAACTAAAGAACAACAATGGCCGGACCTATCTTTATGTAAGAAACAAGGAACTAAAGAACAACAATGGCCGGACCTATCTTGTACATAGGAAACAAGGAACTAAAGAACAACAATGGCCGGACCTCTCTTGTATATTGGAAACAAGGAACTAAAGAACAACAATGGCCGGACCTATCCTGTATATAGGAAACAAGGAACTAAAGAACAACACTGGCCGGACCTATCCTGTATATAGGAAACAAGGAACTAAAGAACAACAATGGCCGTACCTATCTTGTATATAGGAGACAAGGAACTAAATGTGGCAGGCAGTTCTGTGCTGTATATAACTTTTAATTGTCAATAAACTTGTTTTAATATAATGATCTTTTCTTTTATTTCATTACTTAGCTGTGCATTTAAGTATTTTAGTTAGTAATAAGTTTAGCATCTTTAGTGCGTAGGGTTTATATTCATTAAGGGAGGTTGGGCAAGTCTAGATAACTATCGAGTAGTGTCAGGTATTCCTTCCCAAGCCCTTTGATCTCATTGGCTAATTTAAATCACCGCACTTGCCCTTGTACATTTCACGTGCATGCCACATCAGCACTGTTCAACGATCACTGAGCACAGACAGACGACAGAATATATCAGGTTAGTTATAAATAATTGCTAATCTATGTATTTATTCTCGTATGTATGATAGGATAACTTATCTATGATAAGTTAGATCTAATATCGTAATAATAATAAATCATAAGCATTATTTAATCTTTGACGATTTGGTGATCATATCGCCATTTTGTAATGGTAATCATAATCAATCTCTAAATAAGTAAACTAAGTATAAATTAACGTTTAAATCATATTGCTTAACATTTCTTCTCTACTTTCTCTGTATGAATGATGTTTGAGTGCGTATCAGTAAGTTGCTAGTGTTTTTACATATTTTACTTATTGATGACGTGTGTGAGCGCCATTTTACTTGTTTATATACATCATGCGTATATTATGTTCGCCAAGTACTTAATTGTGTTATTATTCAATTAAGGAATATCTGGGCATACATGAGCGTCCTTGGTGACCAGTTATGACACCTCAGCGCCACACGCAGGGTAAGGCATTTTAAATATGTAAATTATGTTTGTTATATTTTGTAAATATGTTGATCACGCACATAGTGTGATAATCATGTATGTGCGCGTGCATAATATTTGTAATGTTGTGACACTGCGTTATGTAATGTCAGAATTGTATCATTTGTTATAAAGTACAAATGAATGTTTACCTAATGTTTTCATGAGAGATTGTCTCCCTTGTTGAATGTATCGCCATAACTAATTTCCTTTATCAAGTGGTCATTATTGTAATTCCTTATAGGAGTTATCGGTGTAATGATTCATCTATATTTGACATGAAGCCTGAAATGTATTTGCATAATCTGTAATTATGAAGTCAGGGCATATATAACTAGTAATAGTGAGGTTTGCAATTATTGAATAATTGTGAATGTGTTGATATTTGTATGACAGATTTTATATTGTTTTATGTATGCATTTCAGGGTGTAATTGACTGGTTTTTACTGGCAATAAAACCTCGCACCCGTGACCCGTGTTTGGACTCGTCATTCCCCCTTACACACCCGGTTACAAAAATGGAGCCTCCAGTGAGGATTTGCCCTCGGTAATCAACCAGGATCAGCGTCGTGTCCACCAGGGTCATCGTCATCCATCGTTGTACTCGTCTGTCGTTGGATCACACAGGATCTCAGGATCACTCAGGATCTCAGGATCATCGATACAGGCATGTGACCATGTGATTGTTTGACATTCTACAGAATCTACATTGTGACTCTAAATGTGATTTGAAGTAACAGTCTTTCCATATTGACACTTAAATAACTTCTATATATATTCATTCAATATACATCGTCTGCTTTTTCACGATTGTTATTATCTCCCTTTGTTTTCATAATATAATTACACTTCCGGAAATAACTGTTTGTGATACAGTATTCAATATTAATTTAACTTTGTGAATTCGCTGCAGCTATGTAATACTTATTTATTTTTATTACACCAGCTTTTATAACAATTTGACTTTGTAACTTTTCTGTGAACTTGTTGTTTACAGTTATCATGTAACTTTTTGTTTACATTTGGTAACATTGGTGATCACCCGGGTTTTTGAAATTGTACTGTTTCATAGTTAGTTACATTATGTAGGCCTACATTTAATACACCGTACTACCTTAAGTATATTAACTACAGTTAGTATATTTATTATATTTACTACCTTTACTACATTAAGTTTAGTTTAGATAAGATTAAGATTTATTAACCTTGCTTTGGTGTGTCATAAATTATTTGAGTTTATTTCACAATAATAACTTAAAATGACTTAATTTATTAATTGTTTGTAATTCATTCCAATTGTGTTTGCAGTTAAGTTAGTTAGCAAGAGTATCTACCAGTACTTCTTTACCAATCATGTGAGAGTGTGTGTGTTTGGCTCTGTCTTGATTCTACTATTCTATTAAATATAAATAGTTAAATTAACTTAAACTTAGTTGTAAATAAAACTTAACCATGTAAGTGTTTATTCCTTGACTGCTTAACGACCGACTGTCTTAGCACTCATTCGCACTTAGGCACCATAATCATAGTATCCCAATTTATATTAGCATGCCTTAACTCATTCCCTTGTCCCTTGTCTTTATTCTATTGGGGTAATTTAATTATTCTGGGATAGCGTATCATTTAGTGGGTTATTTAGGTTAGCATAGTTTAATCTTCATATCTTTATTTATTGCTATTTACCCTAGTTACTTAGTAAAACTTCACACAACTATACATATATTCCCAGCCCATTTGTGTTTTAAATTCACAACATGTCCTGAACAATACATATCCCCTTTGTGTTTCAGATTTGCAACATGTCCTTTAGTAATAGTTAAACTTATTGAATATCATTCTCCTTAGTTAAGGGTTATAGGTTTATTCAACTTATAATATATAAATCAATCTTTGTAAAATTGTCTAGCTTTATCATTAATATAATCTTAACTCCATGTAAATTATATATTATCTGACGTCTACGTTTCTTTGTATTCACCACATTCTACACACATTGCTTATTCTGTGGATCGAGGAGGAATTGGTCATCATGCAGTGTAAGTCTTTCCTTGTGATCTGGTAAAGTGTAAGTTTATATGTGCTCATTGAAGTCCCTTCTGGACTTGTGATTTTGTATTTCATGTAAGTCCCTTCTGGACGAGATGTGTTTAGTCCCTCCTGGACTTTGTGTTTAGTCCCTCCTGAACTGGTGTGAAGTCCCTCCCGGACTTTGTGTCTAGTCCCTCCTGGACTTTGTGTTTAGTCCCTCCTGGACTTAGTGCCTAGTCCCTTCAGGACTTATGAGGTAACTGCTTTCAGGATAGAATTTGTTAAGTCCCTCCTGGACTTCTAGTATCCAGTCCCTCCTGGACTTAGTGTAACGTCCCTCAAGGACTTTGTGTTGTTTAGTCCCTTCTGGACTGAGTGTCTTGTCCCTTCTGGACTAGTGTATTGTGTAAAGTCCCTACTGGACTTATTGTGCATAAGTTAACTAGTCTCTACTAGACTTATTTTTTGTGGTCCCTTCTGGACAGTTGTGCTTGTGATCCCTCTTTAGACCCATTTCCTACTAGACTTGTGTCTGTGCATTGTGTTCCGATCCTTTTCTGTATCGTTCATTCTTAATTCACAATGGAGTTAGGACAAGAGGAAACATTGGAGTTAGGAAAGGAGGAAATGAAGTCTCTTCTGACAGTCTTTGCTAAGATGGGAATAGCACCGGAAGTGGAAACACCAGAAGCATTCAAGGCTTGGATTGGTAAAACTGCAAAAGAGGAACCAGTAGTCAAGAATGAACCAATCCCTAGTCCATCTTCCATCATGTCACCACCAACGTCGTCCACAACTTACAGTCACTTTCCAAAGTTACCATTCTTCAGTGGAGAGACGGGAAAGGATACACCATACGACCTATGGAAGTATGAAGTCGACTGTCTCCTACAGTCGAAGACCCATTCCTCTGACGTTGTGCTCCAAGCAGTTAGGAAATCTCTACGTGGAGAAGCAGCTCTGTGCGCGATGAAGCTTGGACACACTGCTTCGATTGCAGACATTATCCACAAACTTCACAGTGCCTTTGGGACATTGAGACGAAAGGAGACCCTCATGTCTCAATTCTATGGAAGTAGGCAAGGGGATAGTGAAGATGTGTCATCATGGGGATGTAGGTTGGAGAACATGATGTACCAGATCTCCCAGCAGCGCCAAATACCCCATTACGAACAAGATGAGATGCTGAGAAGTAAGATGTGGGAAGGTCTACAGCCAGCATTGAAGAGTCTCGCCGCTCACAAGTTCGATTCCATCTTTAACTTTGATGAGCTCCGACTTTGCTTGAGGGAAGTAGAGTTTGATCAGAGGAAAGGACAGCCCTTGACACCTGGATCAAAGAAAGCAGCTTCAGCAAAGATGGTATCAACGTCTGAGCCTTCTGCACCCAACATCAAAGAGGAAGTTCTAGATCTCAAGGCGATGATGATGGAAATCAAGGCTGAGCTGTCTGAACTTAAGGACCAACGGACTTCGGCTCAAGTACAGCTTCATCAGTCTTCAGCACCAGCCCATCAGGATCAGACTCAGAGGAGATGGAAGAAACAAGGAAAACGAAATGGACCACCCCAGAAGCCTTTCTTCCAGAATCAAGTTCCTCAGCAACCATCTTTTCAACATGTGCCTGCTCAACAACAAGTAGCTCCTCAACCACCAATTCCACCTTTTCAACCTCAAGGACAAGCTGGAGCTACGGGACAAGTCGACAACTCTGAACCCATATACTGCTACAGATGCGGATATCCAGGACACATTGCTGTTGGATGTAGAGTGAGATTAGATCATCTACGACAACCTTTAAACTGGGACAGGCCTTCGGGGAGGGGTCACCCTTAGGCTATAGTGGAAGACCCAGACGGACACATATCCCAGATGGACTGGTAGGAGACTCCACGGAAGTTGATGTTGCCATTGAGGATGTACCAGTGAGAGCCCTACTGGACACTGGAGCGACAGTCTCCATTATGTCAGAGACATTCTATAGGACCAACTTTAGTCTGCTACCACTAGAGCCTATAGTAGATATCCTTGATATAGAGTGTGCGGGCGGGGAACAACTTCCATACTTAGGATTTGTCAAGGTGAATGTCAATGTTATCGGAGGAGGAATCAACAGTGAAGATCCTGTGTCATGCCTCATGCTCGTTGTGCCAGATACGAAGTATAATGCCAAGGTACCTGCACTTCTTGGGACCAACATACTTCGTCCCCTATTGGACAAATGCAAGGTACAGCATGGAGTAAGATTCCTTCAGCGTGCAAACCTTCACACACCTTTCTACCTCGCCTACAGAACTATCACTCTACGAGACAAGGAATTGGAGAAGCGAGACCACTGTCTTGGATTAGTTCGGAGTGTCAACAACAGGAACCTTATTATCCCACCGAACACCTCTACAGTCATCAATGGACAAGTGACTAAGGGATTCAGGCTACCTGTTACATGTGCATTACTTCAACCAACAACCGGAACTTCATTTCCACAGGATCTGGACATAGCACCATCGATCATCTCTTATGACCATGACAATCCGGAAGCTATTGAAGTACATGTATCTAATGTGACCACCAACACTGTTGTCGTCCCTCCTAGAGCTCTCTTGTGTGAGATTCAACCTGTGACCATACCAGAACCACCGCATGGAGAACAACTTGGAACTGATGACATCACTAACTTAGTTGACATTGACAAGTCAGGCTTGACTCAGGAACAGCTTCTTCAGGGTCTTGACGTCATCAACAAGTTCAGCAACATCTTCTCCAAGCATGATGATGACATAGGATGTAGCAACATGGTTCGCCACAGGATTGACATTATAGATGAAATGCCCTTCAAGCAGAGACATCGTCGTATCCCTCCCGCCATGTACGATGAAGTCCGGAATCATCTTCAGACCTTACTATCAGCTGGAGTTATCAGGAAATCACACAGCCCTTGGGCATCCAATGTAGTGTTAGCCAAGAAGAAAGACGGACGCCTGCGTCTATGTGTTGATTTTCGCCAGCTAAACGAACGGACTATCAAAGACTCGTATGCTTTGCCCAGGATTGAAGAACTGTTGGACTGTCTTGGTGGGAATATGTTCTTTTCGGTCCTGGACATGAAATCTGGTTATCACCAAGTGGAGATAGAAGAATCGCATAAACAGAGAACAGCCTTCACCGTTGGACCACTCGGATTTTTCGAATACAACCGAATGCCGTTTGGATTGTCAAATGCACCAGCAACTTACCAACGTTTAATGGAGCAATGTCTGGAAGGTCTGCATCTGAATATCTGCCTCATCTATCTCGATGACCTGATTATTTTCTCAAGGACGTACGAGGAACATTTGGATCGCCTTCAACAAGTCTTTCAACGTATCCAAGAGTCAGGATTGAAGCTTGCTACTCAGAAGTGTAAGTTCTTCAAGAGAAAGGTACGGTATGTAGGCTACATCGTCTCAGAAGATGGCATCGAAGCAGACCCTGACAAGATCGACAAGGTACAGCAATGGCCAACACCAACAACACCTGAGGAAGTACGAAAGTTCCTTGGTTTCGCTGGTTACTACCGGAAATTCATCAAGGACTTTTCCAAGGTTGCCAAGCCACTATCACAGTTGATACCAAAGTCTGCATCGAAAAGATCCAAGCCATCCAAGGACGTCAATTGGATTTGGGGAGAAGAACAGGATCATGCCTTTTCCGAACTTAAACATCGTCTCTCCATGCCACCAATCCTTGGATACGCCGACTGCACTAAGCCCTATGAATTACACACAGACGCCAGTGGACATGGACTAGGAGCGGTCCTCTATCAAGAACAGGGTGGACAGCTACGGGTTGTTGCCTATGCTAGCAGAGGTCTTGGTAGCTCTGAGAGAAACTACTCAGCACACAAGCTTGAATTTTTTTGTCTGAAGTGGGCGATCTCAGAGAAGTTCCATGATTATCTGTGGGGCAATAACTTTGTGGTTGTGACAGACAACAACCCACTGACGTATGTGTTGACAAGTGCCAAGCTTGATGCCACAGGACACCGTTGGCTTGCAGCTCTCTCAAGTTACAACTTCAGCATCAAGTACCGTCCAGGCAAGGCTAACATGGATGCTGATGCTCTGTCAAGGTTACCAGTCGAGGAGGAATCAGACGGCATGGAACAGATTGCTAAGGATTCTGTTGCAGCAATTTGCCAGTCTGTACATGTTGACAACTTAGTGGAAAGCCTCAGTTTTTCTATGGATGTAGTTGAAGATGAGGACCTCGACCTAACTGATGACAGATGTGACCAAAACGCGAGAGACTGGAGGAAAACTCAAGCTAAGGACGATCTACTGTCGGATATCATCACACATTTGAGGAATGGAACACGCCCCGACAGGACTAAGTACCAAAAGGATTCCTCAATGTCAGCCCTATTGAAGAACTACACTCAGTTCAAACTCAAGCGAGGAGTGCTCTACAGAGTTACTAATGTCAATGGAGTGGATAGGGAACAGTTGGTTCTACCTTCTAGAGTAAGGACAGCAGCTTTGAGGAGTCTCCATGACAATGTTGGACATCCCGGCAGGGACAGGACTATCTCATTACTTCGAGACAGATTCTACTGGCCTGGGATGGGAAACGACGTGGAGATTCATCTACAGAACTGTCAGCGCTGTCTGAGGAGGAAAACAGCAACCAATATCAGAGCTCCACTCAATAACATCAAGACATCAGAGCCCCTTGAACTAGTATGCATGGACTTCTTGTCATTAGAACCATCCAAAGGAGGAATTGAGAACGTCTTAGTTATCACGGATCATTTCACTCGGTATGCACAGGCCTATCCCACCAGGAATATGACTGCCAAGACTACAGCCGAGGCGTTCTTCAATAACTTCATTGTCCATTATGGTCTACCCAAAAGGATACACTCCGATCAAGGTGCCAACTTCACAGGAAAGCTCATGGAAGAACTGTGCCAATTGCTCAAGATTGAGAAATCTAGAACAACACCTTACCATCCAATGGGCAACGGAATGACCGAACGGTTCAACCGCACCTTGTGTGATATGCTCGGGACCTTGGATCCAGAACGAAAGAAGAACTGGAAAGCACATGTAGGACCTCTTGTACACGCCTACAACTGTACTCGCCATGAGTCTACATCCCTGGCACCATTCTTCCTTATGTTTGGACGGCATCCAAGACTACCTGTAGATCTCGCCTTTGGACTGGACATTGAGGCAAAGGACAAGAAGTCAACAACAGAGTACGTCACACAACTAAAACAGCGCCTCAAGGAAGCATATGACCTGGCTTCAACAGCAGCAGACAAGTCTCGACAGAAGCAGAAGACGCAGTATGACAAGAGAGCAAGAGCTGCAATGTTGGAAACAGGAGATCGCGTGCTTGTGAAGATCTTGGCCTTCGATGGCAGGCATAAGTTAGCTGACAAGTGGGAAGAGGATTTATATGTAGTGCTTCGCCAACCTAATCCATCCATTCCAGTATTTGAAGTTGGTAAGGAGAGTGGTGAGGGAAGGAAGAGAGTGCTACATCGGAACCTGCTTTTGCCAGTTAGCTCCATGCCTCTTGATGTGCCAGTTCAGGAACAACCCCGACAAAGACAAGTTCTACCACCTGTGCCAAGGCCTAGAAGAAAGAAGCCAGACATAATCATCACAGAGGATCTGTCAGATGATGAGGAATCAGTTGTGGCCTACACCCGTCCTTCAGAATCTTCAGTTTCCGCTGAGAGCTCAGTGGAGCGGCCAACTGAAGAGGAGCCAGCAGAGTCTGTGGTAGGAGATGGGACTCCTACTGAAGAAGGGGAGGAAGAAGAGCCGACTGATGCTGCTGATCAACAAGATGGGCAGAACCAGGACAGACCCGAGGCAGCAGGTGGAGAAGATGGCAGAGATGAGCATCCCGATGTTCAGCCAGTAGAGGACCAGGAGGACACTTCTCAGCCACGGCGGTCGACCAGGACCAGGACACAGCCAAGTTGGATGAGAAGTGGAGAATACGTTCTCTCTGCCAGCACCAGTACAGCTGAAACCGGACAACCAGAGTGGCTCGCCAGAGCAAATTATCTCAGTGCCCTAATTGCTGATGACAGGTTCCGGGATCAGCGACACAGACTGTCTGACGCTATTCTCGACATCGTCAGCGGCAAGAGCAAATGACGAGACGTCATTTGTCGATGGAGGGAAGTATGTGGCAGGCAGTTCTGTGCTGTATATAACTTTTAATTGTCAATAAACTTGTTTTAATATAATGATCTTTTCTTTTATTTCATTACTTAGCTGTGCATTTAAGTATTTTAGTTAGTAATAAGTTTAGCATCTTTAGTGCGTAGGGTTTATATTCATTAAGGGAGGTTGGGCAAGTCTAGATAACTATCGAGTAGTGTCAGGTATTCCTTCCCAAGCCCGTTGATCTCATTGGCTAATTTAAATCACCGCACTTGCCCTTGTACATTTCACGTGCATGCCACATCAGCACTGTTCAACGATCACTGAGCACAGACAGACGACAGAATATATCAGGTTAGTTATAAATAATTGCTAATCTATGTATTTATTCTCGTATGTATGATAGGATAACTTATCTATGATAAGTTAGATCTAATATCGTAATAATAATAAATCATAAGCATTATTTAATCTTTGACGATTTGGTGATCATATCGCCATTTTGTAATGGTAATCATAATCAATCTCTAAATAAGTAAACTAAGTATAAATTAACGTTTAAATCATATTGCTTAACATTTCTTCTCTACTTTCTCTGTATGAATGATGTTTGAGTGCGTATCAGTAAGTTGCTAGTGTTTTTACATATTTTACTTATTGATGACGTGTGTGAGCGCCATTTTACTTGTTTATATACATCATGCGTATATTATGTTCGCCAAGTACTTAATTGTGTTATTATTCAATTAAGGAATATCTGGGCATACATGAGCGTCCTTGGTGACCAGTTATGACACCTCAGCGCCACACACAGGGTAAGGCATTTTAATATGTAAATTATGTTTGTTATATTTTGTAAATATGTTGATCACGCACATAGTGTGATAATCATGTATGTGCGCGTGCATAATATTTGTAATGTTGTGACACTGCGTTATGTAATGTCAGAATTGTATCATTTGTTATAAAGTACAAATGAATGTTTACCTAATGTTTTCATGAGAGATTGTCTCCCTTGTTGAATGTATCGCCATAACTAATTTCCTTTATCAAGTGGTCATTATTGTAATTCCTTATAGGAGTTATCGGTGTAATGATTCATCTATATTTGACATGAAGCCTGAAATGTATTTGCATAATCTGTAATTATGAAGTCAGGGCATATATAACTAGTAATAGTGAGGTTTGCAATTATTGAATAATTGTGAATGTGTTGATATTTGTATGACAGATTTTATATTGTTTTATGTATGCATTTCAGGGTGTAATTGACTGGTTTTTACTGGCAATAAAACCTCGCACCCGTGACCCGTGTTTGGACTCGTCATTCCCCCTTACACACCCGGTTACATAAAGAACAGCAATGGCCGGACCTATCTTGTATATAGGAAACAAGGAACTAAAGAACAACAATGACCGGACCTATCTTGTATATAGGAAACAAGGAACTAAAGCAATGGTCGGACCTATCCTGTACACAGGAAACACGGAACTAAAGAACAACAATGGCCGGACCTATCTTGTATATAGGAAACAAGGAACTAAAGAACAACAATGGCCGGACCTATCTTGTACATAGGAAATAAGGAACTAAAGCATTGGTCGGACCTATCCTGTACATAGGAAACACGGAACTAAAGAACAACAATGGCCGGACCTATCTTGTATATTGGAAACAAGGAACTAAAGAACAACAATGGCCGGACCTATCTTGTATATAGGAAATAAGGAACTAAAGCATTGGTCGGACCTATCCTGTACATAGGAAACACGGAACTAAAGAACAACAATGGCCGGACCTATCTTGTATATTGGAAACAAGGAACTAAAGAACAACATTGGCCGGAATTATCTTGTATATAGGAAACAAGGAACTAAAGAACAGCAATGGCCGGACCTATCTTTATGTAAGAAACAAGGAACTAAAGAACAACAATGGCCGGACCTATCTTATACATAGGAAACAAGGAACTAAAGAACAACAATGGCCGGACCTCTCTTGTATATTGGAAACAAGGAACTAAAGAACAACAATGGCCGGACCTATCCTGTATATAGGAAACAAGGAACTAAAGAACAACACTGGCCGGACCTATCCTGTATATAGGAAACAAGGAACTAAAGAACAACAATGGCCGGACCTATCTTGTATATAGGAGACAAGGAACTAAATCTGGCAGGCAGTTCTGTGCTGTATATAACTTTTAATTGTCAATAAACTTGTTTTAATATAATGATCTTTTCTTTTATTTCATTACTTAGCTGTGCATTTAAGTATTTTAGTTAGTAATAAGTTTAGCATCTTTAGTGCGTAGGGTTTATATTCATTAAGGGAGGTTGGGCAAGTCTAGATAACTATCGAGTAGTGTCAGGTATTCCTTCCCAAGCCCTTTGATCTCATTGGCTAATTTAAATCACCGCACTTGCCCTTGTACATTTCACGTGCATGCCACATCAGCACTGTTCAACGATCACTGAGCACAGACAGACGACAGAATATATCAGGTTAGTTATAAATAATTGCTAATCTATGTATTTATTCTCGTATGTATGATAGGATAACTTATCTATGATAAGTTAGATCTAATATCGTAATAATAATAAATCATAAGCATTATTTAATCTTTGACGATTTGGTGATCATATCGCCATTTTGTAATGGTAATCATAATCAATCTCTAAATAAGTAAACTAAGTATAAATTAACGTTTAAATCATATTGCTTAACATTTCTTCTCTACTTTCTCTGTATGAATGATGTTTGAGTGCGTATCAGTAAGTTGCTAGTGTTTTTACATATTTTACTTATTGATGACGTGTGTGAGCGCCATTTTACTTGTTTATATACATCATGCGTATATTATGTTCGCCAAGTACTTAATTGTGTTATTATTCAATTAAGGAATATCTGGGCATACATGAGCGTCCTTGGTGACCAGTTATGACACCTCAGCGCCACACACAGGGTAAGGCATTTTAATATGTAAATTATGTTTGTTATATTTTGTAAATATGTTGATCACGCACATAGTGTGATAATCATGTATGTGCGCGTGCATAATATTTGTAATGTTGTGACACTGCGTTATGTAATGTCAGAATTGTATCATTTGTTATAAAGTACAAATGAATGTTTACCTAATGTTTTCATGAGAGATTGTCTCCCTTGTTGAATGTATCGCCATAACTAATTTCCTTTATCAAGTGGTCATTATTGTAATTCCTTATAGGAGTTATCGGTGTAATGATTCATCTATATTTGACATGAAGCCTGAAATGTATTTGCATAATCTGTAATTATGAAGTCAGGGCATATATAACTAGTAATAGTGAGGTTTGCAATTATTGAATAATTGTGAATGTGTTGATATTTGTATGACAGATTTTATATTGTTTTATGTATGCATTTCAGGGTGTAATTGACTGGTTTTTACTGGCAATAAAACCTCGCACCCGTGACCCGTGTTTGGACTCGTCATTCCCCCTTACACACCCGGTTACATAAAGAACAGCAATGGCCGGACCTATCTTGTATATAGGAAACAAGGAACTAAAGAACAACAATGACCGGACCTATCTTGTATATAGGAAACAAGGAACTAAAGCAATGGTCGGACCTATCCTGTACACAGGAAACACGGAACTAAAGAACAACAATGGCCGGACCTATCTTGTATATAGGAAACAAGGAACTAAAGAACAACAATGGCCGGACCTATCTTGTACATAGGAAATAAGGAACTAAAGCATTGGTCGGACCTATCCTGTACATAGGAAACACGGAACTAAAGAACAACAATGGCCGGACCTATCTTGTATATTGGAAACAAGGAACTAAAGAACAACAATGGCCGGACCTATCTTGTATATAGGAAATAAGGAACTAAAGCATTGGTCGGACCTATCCTGTACATAGGAAACACGGAACTAAAGAACAACAATGGCCGGACCTATCTTGTATATTGGAAACAAGGAACTAAAGAACAACATTGGCCGGAATTATCTTGTATATAGGAAACAAGGAACTAAAGAACAGCAATGGCCGGACCTATCTTTATGTAGGAAACAAAGAACTAAAGAACAACAATGGCCGGACCTATCTTGTACATAGGAAACAAGGAACTAAAAGAACAACAATGGCCGGACCTCTCTTGTATATAGGAAATAAGGAACTAAAGAACAACAATGGCCGGACCTCTCTTGTACATAGAAAATAAGGAACTAAAGAACAACAATGGCCGGACCTCTCTTGTACATAGGAAACAAGGAACTAAAAGAACAACAATGGCCGGACCTCTCTTGTATATAGGAAATAAGGAACTAAAGAACAACAATGACCGGACCTATCCTGTACGTAGGAAACAAGGAACTAAAGAACAACAATGACCGGACCAATCCTGTATATAGGAAACAAGGAACTAAAGAACAACAATGGCCGGAAATATCTTGTATATAGGAAACAAGGAACTAAAGAACAACAATGGCCGGACCTATCTTGTACATAGGAAACAAGGAACTAAAGAACAACAATGGCCGGACCTCTCTTGTACATAGGAAACAAGGAACTAAAAGAACAACAATGGCCGGACCTCTCTTGTATATAGGAAATAAGGAACTAAAGAACAACAATGGCCGGACCTCTCTTGTACATAGAAAATAAGGAACTAAAGAACAACAATGGCCGGACCTATCTTGTACATAGGAAATAAGGACCTAAAGAACAACAATGGCCGGACCTCGGTTGTATATAGGAAACAAGGAACTAAAGAACAACAATGGCCGGACCTATCTTTATGTAAGAAACAAGGAACTAAAGAACAACAATGGCCGGACCTATCTTGTACATAGGAAACAAGGAACTAAAGAACAACAATGGCCGGACCTCTCTTGTATATTGGAAACAAGGAACTAAAGAACAACAATGGCCGGACCTATCCTGTATATAGGAAACAAGGAACTAAAGAACAACACTGGCCGGACCTATCCTGTATATAGGAAACAAGGAACTAAAGAACAGCAATGGCCGGACCTATCTTGTATATAGGAAACAAGGAACTAAAGAACAACAATGGCCGGACCTATCTTGTACATAGGAAATAAGGAACTAAAGCATTGGTCGGACCTATCCTGTACATAGGAAACACGGAACTAAAGAACAACAATGGCCGGACCTATCTTGTATATTGGAAACAAGGAACTAAAGAACAACAATGGCCGGACCTATCTTGTATATAGGAAATAAGGAACTAAAGCATTGGTCGGACCTATCCTGTACATAGGAAACACGGAACTAAAGAACAACAATGGCCGGACCTATCTTGTATAATGGAAACAAGGAACTAAAGAACAACAATGGCCGGAATTATCTTGTATATAGGAAACAAGGAACTAAAGAACAACAATGGCCGGACCTATCCTGTATATAGGAAACAAGGAACTAAAGAACAACAATGGCCGGACCTATCTTGTATATAGAAAACAGGGAACTAAAGAACAACAATGGCCGGACCTATCTTGTATATAGGAAACAAGGAACTAAAGAACAACAATGGCCGGAATTATCTTGTATATAGGAAACAAGGAACTAAAGAACAACAATGGCCGGACCTATCTTGTATATAGAAAACAAGGAACTAAAGAACAACAATGGCCGGACCTATCTTGTATATAGGAAACAAGGAACTAAAGAACAACAATGGCCGGACCTATCTTGTATATAGAAAACAAGGAACTAAAGAACAACAATGGCCGGAATTATCTTGTATAAAGGAAACAAGGAACTAAAGAACAACAATGGCCGGACCTATCTTGTATATAAGAAACAAGGAACTAAAGAACAACAATGGCCGGACCTATCTTGTATATAGGAAATAAGGAACTAAAGCATTGGTCGGACCTATCCTGTACATATTAAACACGGAACTAAAGAACAACAATGGCCGGACCTATCTTGTATATTGGAAACAAGGAACTAAAGAACAACAATGGCCGGAATTATCTTGTATATAGGAAACAAGGAACTAAAGAACAACAATGACCGGACCTATCCTGCACGTAGGAAACAAGGAACTAAAGAACAACTATGACCGGACCTATCCTGTATATAGGAAACAAGGAACTAAAGAACAACAATGGCCGGAAATATCTTGTATATAGGAAACAAGGAACTAAAGAACAACAATGGCCGGACCTATCTTGTATATAGAAAACAAGGAACTAAAGAACAACAATGGCCGGACCTATCTTGTATATAGGAAACAAGGAACTAAAGAACAACAATGGCCGGACCTATCTTGTATATAGGAAACAAGGAACTAAAGAACAACAATGGCCGGAAATATCTTGTATATAGGAAACAAGGAACTAAAGAACAACAATGGCCGGACCTATCCTGTATATAGGAAACAAGGAACTAAAGAACAACAATGGCCGGACCTATCTTGTATATAGAAAACAGGGAACTAAAGAACAACAATGGCCGGACCTATCTTGTATATAGGAAACAAGGAACTAAAGAACAACAATGGCCGGAATTATCTTGTATATAGGAAACAAGGAACTAAAGAACAACAATGGCCGGACCTATCTTGTATATAGAAAACAAGGAACTAAAGAACAACAATGGCCGGACCTATCTTGTATATAGGAAACAAGGAACTAAAGAACAACAATGGCCGGACCTATCTTGTATATAGAAAACAAGGAACTAAAGAACAACAATGGCCGGAATTATCTTGTATAAAGGAAACAAGGAACTAAAGAACAACAATGGCCGGACCTATCTTGTATATAGGAAACAAGGAACTAAAGAACAACAATGGCCGGACCTATCTTGTATAAAGGAAATAAGGAACTAAAGCATTGGTCGGACCTATCCTGTACATAGGAAACACGGAACTAAAGAACAACAATGGCCGGACCTATCTTGTATATTGGAAACAAGGAACTTAAGAACAACAATGGCCGGAATTATCTTGTATATAGGAAACAAGGAACTAAAGAACAACAATGACCGGACCTATCCTGCACGTAGGAAACAAGGAACTAAAGAACAACTATGACCGGACCTATCCTGTATATAGGAAACAAGGAACTAAAGAACAACAATGGCCGGAAATATCTTGTATATAGGAAACACGGAACTAAAGAACAACAATGGCCGGACCTATCTTGTATATTGGAAACAAGGAACTTAACAACAACAATGGCCGGAATTATCTTGTATATAGGAAACAAGGAACTAAAGAACAACAATGACCGGACCTATCCTGCACGTAGGAAACAAGGAACTAAAGAACAACTATGACCGGACCTATCCTGTATATAGGAAACAAGGAACTAAAGAACAACAATGGCCGGAAATATCTTGTATATAGGAAACAAGGAACTAAAGAACAACAATGGCCGGACCTATCTTGTACATAGGAAATAAGGAACTAAAGAACAACAATGGCCGGACCTATCTTGTATATAGGAAACAAGGAACTAAAGAACAACAATGGCCGGACCTATCTTGTATATAGGAAACAATGAACTAAAGAACAACAATGGCCGGGCCTATCTTTTATATAGGAAACAAGGAACTAAAGAACAACAATGGCCGGACCTATCTTTCTGTAGGAAACAAGGAAAAAAAGAACAACAATGGCCGGACCTATCTTTATGTAGGAAACAAGGAACTAAAGAACAACAATGGCCGGGCCTATCTTGTATAATGGAAACAAGGAACTAAAGAACAACAATGGCCGGACCTATCTTGTATATAGAAAACAAGGAACTAAAGCATTGGTCGGACCTATCTTGTATATTGGAAACAAGGAACTAAAGAACAACAATGGCCGGACCTATATTGTATATAGGAAATAAGGAACTAAAGAACAACACTGGTCGGACCTATCCTGTATATAGGAAACAAGGAACTAAAGAACAACAATGACCGGACCTATATTGTATATAGGAAATAAGGAACTAAAGAACATGTTATAAGATGTCTTAGGTAAACGATCTCTATGCATTTATAAAATCTTCCATCCGACAATTCAAAGTACGCCCAGCAGAATTAATATATAATGGGTATCTACCACATTCACCATACACAATCGCATTAGGTCTTAGTGGACCAACATGTTTTTTTAAACTTACAGACAGATAAGTGATTTTTTACAATATTTTCGTATCTTTTGAAACCCCAAACTTTTGAAGTATACAAAAGCATTGGTTGTATTTCACTATCAACTATTTTAAAGTATACATCAGGCGAATGGATTCCAAGTTTTCTCAGGTTAACACTTATTTCTGTAAGGGCTTGGCTCGTAAGGAAAGATCATCAATTTTTTTTTTATTCTGAAATTACAAGTCAATAGAAATCCCAAATATTTATAGCTATAAAAGATTTTCATTTGTACATCATTTAAAAACCACACACCATTCTTCGATAAACTTGCCAGTGGACCATTCCTAAAGATAACTTTGTTTGATTTTTCCATATTCAAGGGTTGTCCCCATTTCTTATTAGAAGAAGCTAAAATATTTAATTGACACTGAAGGCCACACTGTGTGTCTGAAATTAATATGACATCATCAACAAACAGTTACATCAATATTTGAATCATATCAAGGAACATTATAACATTTTAACACCGTGTTTACCATTCTGTAATATCTCTATAGACAATTCATTAATGATTAATGAAAAGAGAATTGGACTTAGCATACATCCTTGTCTTAAATCAAATGACCACTCGAAGTATTCAGTTGTATTTGAATTAAATTTCATACATGATTAAACCGACTCATAAATATCCATCAAAGCATTAACATTTTACCAGTAAGTCCGTAGTTTGATAATAGAATCCACAATTTAGATCTATCAACAGAGACAATTGAAAGTCTATAAATGCGACATATAATTTTCTTCTTTTTTTACTTAGCCTAATGACCAATAATCGAGTATAATGTTAAACTATGGTCTACAGTGGAATACCCTCTTCTAGACCAAGCTTGGCGTTCTGATACTTTGTTCATTACATTTGCCCATTGCGTAACCGCTGGTGAAAACTTTGCTCAAAATACTTCGAAGAGCTTGCCTCTAGCCTATAGTTATCTGTTTTAAAAAAAAACAAACTTTTCTATATGAAGGGATAAATGTTGCCTTAGTCTCGGCTTAGACCACGAGTCAGGGAATCATCCGTCACCAAAAGTCTATTAAAAAGAGATAAAAGAATTGTAATAACAATATTTTCTGAACATTTCTGTTGTGATACCAGTTTTCATTCCATTAATTTTTTTATTTCAACCTCAGTAATTGAAGATTCTAATATCTGTTTTTCAGTATCATTCATCTCGACACTCGAAAATGTTTGAAACTCTATGTTATCGTCAATTTCAACTTCAGGTCTATAAAAAAAATTGTCTGAAATTGATTATCACACGTTTTACCAGATAAATCAACATATTGTATAAGCCCTCTGTAAGAAATAGTCACATGATCTGGTGACCAACTATCACCATTCGAAACTACGAGAGCCACTTGTGAGCGTAACGGAGAGTAACGGAGAGGGCCGAGGTGTTCCGAATGCAACTATCGCGGGAAAGCACTTCCTTAGACAAACAATCTCGTCGACGGAAACGACTGAGAATTTATTTTGCTGCATCTGACTAAAGTTAGTACACGCGAATATCATGGTTAAGCGTTGAAGCTATGGTCAATGTAAAACTGACGACCGATATCCTGAGCGTATAGAGGGTGGTGTTCGGTTTATACCCTTCCCTAAACCGAAAAGCAACCAAGAAAAATGTCTGCGTTGGATCAAGTTATGTGGCCGTCCACACAGCCAGCTGAATCCATCGAAAATCAACAGCAGCAGATATGTTTGTACGAAGGTAATATTATAATTTTCGTACAACAAATAAACTATCATTATCACTATCGTGCATTATTAGACGTATCATTTCACTTGCCATGATGGCTGCAATATTGCCCAAGCGGCGCTAAACAATAACTCACTCGCTTGCCATGTGGGCACCACATCATGGCAGGTGACATGAATACTGGTTGGCGAACAGTTATCGCCATCACCTCGCTGTCAGACATTTGAGAAATCTTTCACTTTCAATCCTTTTATTTTTCCAAAGTACAGACCTGTGCCAGTTATATTCGGACAGTAACGTTATTTCCATAGACTTGCATATTAAATTGGTGTAGCATAAATAATTTTCACTCATTTAATTTTGGTCGGATTCTGTTAATTTTTTTGCCCATTTGTGACGAATCATCTCAGCTACAACCTCATAATTTCTATTTCATTTTCAATCGATTATCTTAGGAATGACAGTCATTCAATCAAATTTTGTGTACACACATATTTGTGAACAAGTTTATAAATAATGGCCTTTTCGGGGAAAGACATAAAATCAGATTGATACAAAAGTCTCTGTTTAAAGGACATGATCTTTTAGTCCCAGTGATATTGCAAGAATTCAGAAGAGAATATAAATATTGTAAACTGATACCGCATAATGGCAAGCCGATCACTGTTACGATTAGGTGCTATATGAACATCAATCTCATGCATTTTGAAATCAGAAAAATAAACATCTCGAAAAATGGCGATAACTGTTCGCCAGCCAGTAGTGCTTATTTTGAAAGTAAGTGTTTATTTTGCATCATTTGTGTTCCATTTGCAATTGCACCCAAAGCATGCTTAGTGCAGTGATAACTGAAATATGATTCATTTATTATACATACTAGAAGATAAGTTTATAACTATTTCATATCCGTCAAATGCAAATCACTAAATGTGGTTGTTGCTCATTTCTTTAAATCATACTAATAAAATGGCTAAAAGATGTTGTTTCTCTTTAGCACTTTGTAAATGGAATGCCAAGTGAAGAGTTTCCAGATCCCTTGCCTGCTGATACTTCATCCAGAATGCCTCTCACTCGCAATCCCCCTTTGAAAAGAAACGCAGACATGACCTCCTTGCCTGTTGCAGCTCTTGAACAATGGTATGTAAATGCAATTGGCACATTCTACTTATCAACCATGATAGTTTTTTAAAAAATTACCCTGCATTTAAATATTTATTTAATCCATATCATTTCTTGAAAAGATTTCCACTTGACATAAATGAAAACATTGACAAATATTTGACTGTTAGAATATTTTGTTGATTCAGTAGACCCCAATCTGAATCTGTACTACGTCTCTTTTTAGATTGCACGCCACTAATGGCTTAAATACTGCCAAAGCCGCGGCATTAAACAATAACTCGCTCACTATAAAGATTATTTCTTATGCACATTGTTATGTTCTTAACATGGCAGAACAACTTAATCTCATGGATAACAGAACAAATGGCGTCTGCTAAAACATGTGCTACACTGTATTACCTCTCGTACAGAGGAGGGACAAAGGGGAGTAACTCGCATCATTCCGACAGCGGTAGAGCGCCTGGCTTGTACATTAACGTCAATACAATACACACATGAGCATTAAAAAAACAGGGTGCAAGTTGTGAACACCTTTTTTTGGCCAAAAGGCATTATTAAAAGTTATTTTAAGGATTGATAATAAGGAATAAGTAATTCTTAATTCTAAAATAATTTGAACAAATATTTGTCAATTCAAATCAGCATCATGAGATTTTCCTATATTTGGCAGATATGACACGATTAGAGTTATTCAAAATAATCTCTAAGAGTCTTTTTCCTTTCATTGTAAAATCTTTATTAGAAATTACTGGCATACAAATGTTTGTGTTAAATGTAAACGTCATCTCCAAAAGCCCAAAGCAAAATATTACATAATGAAAAATTACACAAGAGTCTGTGACATTTCAAAGATTTGTTGGCAAGGTGAAAGGTAATATTCTATAAGTCAATGACATTGGACTTGCAGATCTAAGGACGGGGCTGCTTTCAGTTTTTGTGCAGTTCCCGCCGCCGCGTCCGCGCCCGCGCCCGGCGGGCTCATACTAATAGCTATAACTTTTTTCTACTAAGCTTTCCAGAACTTGTATTCATAACTTGCTGCTTATACCTCAGGGGAACGATTTTGACGTGTTCACTTTCAAGGTCAAAGGTCAAGGTCACGAGCTATAAAATCACTAAAATATTCCTTGTAAACGCGATAACTTGAAAAGTTTTTGTGCTATGAAGCTTTCACTTAGTATGTATCATCCTTGGAAGAGTAAAAAATTTGGAAAGGTTTTTGCTACAATCTGTCCAAGGTCAAGGTCACAGCAAGGTCACTACTTTAGCATGGTTTTGCGAAAATGCTTTATTTTAACAATGAACACTTTTAATCATTAGATGATTGTTATACTCAATGAAAAGTGTTCATTGATTGAAGGTCAAAGGTCAAGGTCATGAGATTTGTGTTATTGCAATGTGCAACTAATTTTGATATAACTTAATCCCATTAAGCTTTTCAGAACTAATGAACATGTATAAGTGTCTACACCTCTGGGGAATTACAATGACATGTTCACTTTCAAGTTTAAAGGTCAAGGTCACAGCAAGTTCAACATATATTGAGAAAATGGATTATTTTAACTTTTAACACTTTAATTCGTTACATTAATGTTATATTCAATGAAATGTATTCATTGATTTCTTGACCTTGAGTATCAAAAGTCAAGGTCACAAGAAAATGCCCAATATGCTGAGGCTTGTAGAAGGCGGAACAGGGTAAGGCAAAACCCCAAGTTTCGGGGCTGCTCTGCTTTTGCGGTGTCCCGCAAACGCTAATCTAGTTTTTAACAGCATTCATGTAACAGTTTTGTATCTCTTTCATACTTTTTTTTCATTGTTTTTGTGTGTGTGTAAAATAACTGCATGCAATTTTTGACATGGTTTTGTATATATATAATTTTATCTATGTTATATACAGAATACATCATGCTTATATTGAATATGTACAAATATTATGATTGGTGTATATATAGATATTCTGAAGTGATATTTGTCATTTTCCAGTGAGGACATAACATCAAGTGAGCTCACGAAGGGAGAGGCAGTTGAAGAAAGAACAAACCCCTCCTGTGGATCTCAGACTTCCGCAAACTGTAAGTGATGCAAGAAGTTAATGTGTTCACTTCAGATAATGTTTTTGCTAATGTTTTAGTTTTCCTGTTCAAATAAGGTTGCAGATAAAATTAACACAATAAAACTTTTCAACTCATCTAACAACTTCTGCATAAAATCGTGATTTGGAAGTATTCTTTCAATAAGAATATCTTTTATTTATCTAACATAGATATGATATTGATTATCAATACAGTAAGTTAATAATGATTTACAAATTTCAGGGGTGGAGCCAATAGATCTCATGGGTCTTGCTGTAGAGAACGAGATGATGAAGAAGGAATTAGCCAAAAATACACTGGAGAAAGTTGAAACTACAAGACTTTTAGAAGAGAAGAATGTTGAATGCGAAAATCTGAAGAAAATGAAAACTGACACTTTAACTGTTGAATCTATTCTAGAAGAGGACAATTTGATCCATTATTATACAGGATATCCAAAGGAAATGTTTCTAGCCATACTGAAGTTTTTGGTTCCCTGTATTGATCAGTGTCCATTGTCATATATAGGAACTGCCAATTTATCACAAATTAAGAATGTGTCTCTCGAGAATCAGTTATTTCTGACTCTTTGTAGACTGAGAAATAATTTTGACTTAGAATATTTAGCCCTTCGCTTTGGCTTAAATCAACAAGTAATTGGTGTCATCTTCAATTCTTGGATTAATTACATGTTTCTGAGATTTGGAGAAGTTTCCATCTGGCCCCATAGAGATGTATTGTATGAAAATATGCCTGAAGATTTTAAATCTGAATTTCCAAAAACCTTTGTAATTGTTGACTGTACAGAGATAAAGATCCAGAAGCCACCATCATTAAAAGCACAGTCACAAACATTCAGTGATCATAAATCATCCAACACATTGAAGGCTTTAGTTGCTGTAGACCCCAGGGGTTCAGTTCTGTTTAGCTCTATGTTGTTTGCTGGGGCAATTTCAGATACGGAAATATTCAAGAAATCTGGCTTTCAATCAACATTGAGAAATTTTGTAAGCAACGGTTATTTGGAATATGGGGATGGCATTATGGCTGACAAAGATTTTGACATTGTAAAGGAGGTTGAGGAAACAGGTTTGAAATTGAATATTCCCCCATTTGCCAAATCTGGAGTTCAAATGAATCCAAATGATGTATTCTTAAACCAGAAAATTGCAAAACATCTAGTCCTTGTGGAGCGGTCAATCAGGAGAATCAAAAGTTTTAAGATTCTAAGTGGCCGTATACCTTTATCATTAATGTCCTTTATTGATCAAATATGGTTTGTTTGTTCATTCCTAACAAATTTCATGCCTTGTATTAAAAATAAGTAAGAAATGTAAATTGGTCAGTTACTGATAACCAACTAGCTAAGGATACAGATCGAAGATGGGCGTCGTCTGTGAACTGGACACCAGACAGCCTAGGGGACGGTCCTTCAAGGCCTGGAGGTGGTCAAGATCCTCCTTTAGAGCCTTGATTTTCCTTTGAAAAGCAAGATATTGGTGAAAATATTATTCAAACAACCTGTAAACTTTTCATTATTTGTAAATTTATGTTTTTATGTAAATTCATATCTCCACTTACATCATCTTAGATATGTTGACTGACAATTATATTTGTCTTCTAATTGTATCTTTAAAATTAGGAATTGTGATAGCCTTGAATATGGGAATTATCAAAACTGTCTAATACTGTATATAAGATAATTACTACAAGAAAGGTCTTTAATTGTCAGGTTATTCAACACTTTGCCAACTCGTTTGTCTCTGTTCAATAAGATGTAATAATGTAAATAAATGACCTGCAATCTCTGAGTGTTTTCTCTTTTGGTCTCTTCTTTCGATTTGGTTTTTGGTTGACAAAAATGAGGTGAAGAACATGAACCAGCTGTTTCTTGCGACCTCTGGGCATGCTCCACTACTCGGGTAGAGATGTGCAGTCAGCTGGGATGGTACCTCCATGAACCCATCCTGCTACATCAGCGTATATGTCTCCGCGTTATGCTACAACCTATCCCCTGATATCCTCCTATAGTATTCTACCGTATCGCTGACGGGAGCTTACTCAACGCTATTTATAGCCTTTCTGTTTTCAGTCAAACAATTTTGAACTCCATACACTGTTGTCTAGTGATGACGCACATGGAAATCTAAGAGCGCGCAATTTGGAGCTCAGCGAGAGCCTGCAATGAGAATCAGATTTGTTATCTAATAGCACTCCCATTGGTTAATTTGAATCACGAGGTGAGCATGCGGAACGAAGCCAAGAAACCAGTTTGCTGCTATCGCTGAAAGGGTATCATTTGATTGGCTTGCTATATATAGCGATATGGCAGACTACTATAGGATATCGGGGGATAGGTTGTAGCATAACGCATAAGTTGAAGATGTCTTATCCTGACTAAGTGTACAATAAAGAGAAGGATTATTAAAAAAGTAGAGATGTATCGTTCAATACACCTACAGTTTAACAAAATAGAGCCATTGGCTCTGTAGCTCATCAGGGTTCATATCAATATTGATCTAGTGTGTCGCAAATGTGGTTTCCCCTTTAGAAGAGGACACAGAGTCACCAAATAAAGAATCGTTCTAATCCAACCTCTGTAGGAGTCAGTAGACAAGGCTTCAGCTTTCAAGGCCAAAAGCTTCTGGAGAAAAAATTGAAAATAGGTTGTAAGGATGTGGCCGTTCGTAAGGGCTAAAGGGTCACCTTAGTTATATTCCTCACTAGTCCATGAGTCAGTACAAAACGTCTCAGCTTTCTAGGCCTTCTGCTTCTTGAGAAGAAGATGAAATTAAGGCGTGGCCCCTGTGATCCTTATTTGGGGCCACAGGCCGATCAAAGCTACAATTTTTAATCCTCACTAGTCGAGGAGTTTATATGCAAAGTTTCAGCTTTCTAGGCCTAAGCTTTTGGAGAAGTCGAAAATGCACAAAGTTTACGAACGAACGTCGAACAGCATGCCATACCATAAGCCATCGGGCCTTACAAGCCAGATGAGCTAAAAGGGAAACCATAGCAACGAAACGGAAGTGGGGTATGACTGATTATTTCCCCTTGGGCTATGGTCTTTTTTGATTTGAGATTATTCTGTTTTCACAAAGCTTAATTAAACTTTATTCACACTCAAAAACCACTTTTGATATTTGATCACGAGTCAATTGTAGTGCCTTAAAAGTTTGACCAATAGAAATTTCTGAGCGAGGGAGGCAAAAAGGATTTTAAGGGCATAGCCCTAATAAAGGGCCAAAGGGTCACCAAAGCTAGAAATTATAATCCACACTAGTCAAGAAGTATGTACACAAGGTTTCAGCTTTCTTGGCCTTATGCTAGAAGTCGAAAAATATATCAGAATATTCAACCAAAGCCTAATTAATTCAGAGCCAATTACGTCCTCCCTAAACCTTCAAGTTTGCTATCTACTGGTATTATCTGTAGACCATTGGACCAATGAAGGGGCCTATGTGACGGCAGCAGAAAAAAAAATGGTTTTCTGGTCCCAACACAAGGAATCCCCCTAAAATTATGTATTACCGTATTTCCTCTAAGGGCCTGGGCGCTTATTTTTTCAGCACCCCTTAACCCCCCGGCGCTTATTAGAGGCCCGGCGCTTGTTGGAGACCCGGCGCTTATTTCTTTCACAGACACTGAAGATTGTTTTAAGCCGTCTTTTACGATGAATACCTGTAAAATGTTTACTGAGGGAGCATTTATCTAATAGTTAGGACCCGGCGCTTATTAGTGACCCGGCGCTTATAAGAGGCCCGGCGCTTATTTTCTCAACTACCAATGACCCTCCGGCGCTTATTGGAGACCCGGCGCTTATTAGAGGAATTACGGTATATTTTATATTTTTACCATGCTCAACAAGAACAATGAGCATTGGAAACCTCGTCAGCTTTGACGTCCATGTCCAGTAGATGTGACATTTCAGTTTTCTGTTGACTTCTTTAGCGCCGCACACTTGCAGAAATACTCTTTTCTTTGGCCCATCAACACACTAAGCCCTAAATGAAAAAATAAAACCCCTCTGCTTTTCATGGAAAATTCATCGTGTTTAAGAAAACTGACAGAAAAAAATCAGCTTGAAGATATATTCCTCCTATTTATCAGGAGAACCTCCTTGAGCACTTCACGTTTAATATAAAAGAAATAATTTGAGATATGAGAGACTACACAACGATGAATGAGTTTTTGCTCCGAAAGAATGTTTGATATTTTTCTATGGGGAATTTGACACAGAACAAGGGCATTTTTCTCGATAGACCGATAGACATTACGCTTTATTGTTGGTATAAGCACTTTCCATCTGATGATTCCTAACACAAAGGACATCTATGAACTACTTCATTTTGATTGAAGCAGATAACACTGGTCATCGGTTTAGTTTTGATAAAGGCTATTGCTCTATCCTGCGGATTGGTTTGCACTGTGTTCCACATCTGATGACATTCTGCAGAAATATCCTCTTTCAAATGAAGAAGTGGAGAGAACTTCATTGTCCAAGAGCATTGGATGGCTTACTTACTTACTACTTTTTACCGAATATCCTTAGTTAGGGTTTGTTCAGCAAATAATGAATGGAAGGTAAATCATTAACAGCTAGTCTGACTCGGGAATTACTAAACCAGTTCTCTCTTTCTCTTCAGGCCCAGTGAAATTGATCTGAGTAGAGTTGATGCAGGATTTTGAAGTCATGGGGGGTGAATTTTTATTTGTAATTTCCACAGGCGATCTTTGTGTAAGTCAGCAAGGTCCTCCATTATTCCACCAAGACAGTCTAAGTAAACCCGTTTCACTCCGATATAATATTGAGTCTTCGACCTTTCTGCGACCTATGACCCTCCAAAATGCTATTTTTGATTTATTTGATGCTTCTGAAATGAGCCTCGGCTTTTGACTCGTATGTTTGAGGTAGTTTGGCACTTGCTTTTTCAGGTTGGAGAGAATTTTCTATCTTGGGTAGGGTTTGTTACTCATAGTTTACTTATATATTTCTTGTGTTTTTGTTTAGTAGACTCAGGCTGCTTCACATCAGATGAGACATATTTATGAAGATCCATTGTCACCGGAAGGGAGTCCTGAATCTTTGGGGAAGAGGCTTTTGCAAAAATATTCTATGAGGCTATAACATAATCAATCCTGGATTGAGAATCGTTTGGGTAAAACAGTTGTTTTCTTTTCAATGCATTGATGTTTTAAAAGATTGTCGCTTTGCGTGGATTTATGTAAGGCTTTTTTGTGCATATGTAGGTTTTGAGTGTCAATTTCAACATTTCAATCCCAACATAGGATGATGCGTGTTTTGATTAGAAATGACAATTTTTGAGATCTTATCCAGGAGCCCTGTGGATGTTCCATATTCTGCATGGAGCATATGATTCAATTATCATGGCTTGTTCTTCAGTGAAACTGAGAACTAACACTGCCACCTGAGAGTGTTCACACAGTTTGATCAACCGATTTGTCCAATAGTATTGCTATACGACCATACCCTCCTGGTCTGAGTATGGAGGGGTAGGATCATTCTCATCAACAGATGTTTCGACTGAGTTGACTTTATAACTGATGTTGAGTTTTGTTCATGTTCTTGTGTGCATATAATTTTGCTTGAACTCGTAAGGTTTAAAACTGAAAGGGGATTTGTCTTGTTATTTTTTACATAAAAAGTGGAGATTGGTAGGTTGGCATCTTTTGAATGCTTGTGGGCAGCTTTGTTCTGTGAGGTTGCCTTAAATTAGTTTTGGTCTTGATTAACTTGACCACCTCGTTGTTGTTACCTTTTGATATCAAAGTGTGGTTTTCAAATTTGGTATTTGGTTGCTTTTTTATGTACACACAAATGGAGTTTTTTTTTTATAAAGCTCTTCAGGTTCTACGGTATTTGTTGTCTGGGGACAGACAGTTATCAATGATGTTTCTACCATTGTTTGCTGTGACACTTTTTTGAAGTTTCCTTATTCAACAGGTGAAATAATGACAATTACCGGGTACATTCCTCTCAACTTTATCCTCATTGTCTTTTAGACAAAACAAATCTCATTAAGAACATAACTAGCATAATATGAAACACTTTTTATATAATAAAATGTTCAAATAAATCAATCATTATTTTTAAATCCTTGACCCTTGGGGCCCTTTTGACTAGGAGTTTGTGGCCCTTATGTCATGACATTTGTTTCAAGCTAGTTTTTACATATTCATTATCAGATAACTAATAAATAATAGTGCATATAATGTTTTCACCAAAATAGAAGTTTGGATGAATCCACCACCCAATTTGGCTATGATATAATAAAAGTAATAGTTTCTTTTGGTTGAATTAACGGTATCCCAATTCAAAACATCATGGTTATCACTGATGATGGAATCATTTCAATAGATTTCAGAAGACAATTACTGACAGCCCTAAAAGCATCTTCCCCGCAAGGCCTAGATAGCCAAGGTTAATGTTATAAGAGCTATTAAGATGAGCTAGTCCCTAACATGCGCTAGCTTGGCCTTGCGGGGGAAGATACCCTTAAAGGGATTGTCATGTCATTTTCTACATGTAATTGACCTTACACCCCTTGGGCGGTTATATCCCTTCTTTTTTCAATTGGTTTTAACTCGTAACTTCCTTCTTATAGGTATTTACCTTTTACACCCCTTGGGAAGTTATTGCCTTTATTTTAGTTGAATGTTGTATGCCGTATCCGCTCATAACCACCTTGGTCGGTTATTAGATTGTAAACAATCGCAAACATTTGGACTTGTAAAATTTAGATTTTTAATCAAACAAGAAAGTTAAGATTTATGAACAACGAAAGTGGGATTCGAACCGGGGACCTCTATGTTGTTGAGCAGAGCTCTTACCTACCGAGCTACCGAGGATCCATGCCAGTTCATGTAAATCTGTGTGTGTCATGTTTGGTTTTGTATTTTCCCCTATAAATATATATCATTATTGCAATAAAATGGTTTTTAATGTAAGGAATCTAGTTTTTAGTTCTAAAACCCTAAGCAGAGGGTATTGTTAGTAGTCTAAAATAGTATTCTTATCAAGACATATCAAACCCGCAAAATGGATCACTAAAACGTTTTTCAATTGTTTGTATGTAAACCAATTTAGTTGAAACACGGTAATAAAATAGTTTTTATTGTAAGAAATCAAGCGTTTATTTCTAAAAACCCTAATCTGGGGGTATTTTAAATATGTTTTCTTATCAAGAAATGATAAACCCGCGAATGATATCAGTAAAACGTTTTTTAATTAACTGTATATTAACAAATTAAGTTGAAACCATTGCAGGAGTCTTCCGCGGGAGTGTAAGTCAAATAATAACCCGTTTGCCTCGGGTTATGGAAATAACCTCTGCTCGGGCTACGCCCTCGCGAGGTTATTTTCCATAACCCCTCAGTACCGGGTTATTATTTACTACATAACTCTTTTGATATGGTTATTTTGCACATCATAAGACATTAGACCTTTTAGCTACATGTCATTTAGATTATAGTGAAAAAATGTAACTTTGTTAGTTAGGATTATACTATCTACAAAAGAACAAATTCTTGTTCATTCTAGATAAGATCCCACAAGACACCTGACCCTATAGTACAAGAATTTGTACTATTGATGATTGTGAGATCCCAAAATATGTCAAAACTAGTTTTAAGATAAGTTGGGATTTTAATTCACTTTGAGACCCTTAAAACCATTTTTCATCTTTTCATAAAAGCATAAGGTCTTGAGAGCTTGACTAAAGAGGAGGATAATTTATAGCTTTGGTTGCCCTGTGGCCCCTAATAAGGGCTACAGGGGCCACCCCCTTAAAACCTATTTTCATCTTCTTCTCCGGAAACATAAGGTCTAGAAAGCTGAAACTTTGTGTATAGACTTCTTGACTAGTGCAGTCTCAGTAAACCTAGCCTCAGTATTATCTGTTTCACTCCTATACTGAGTCTAACAAGGCCTAGTAGAGGGTAGCGTCAGCCGACCTTTCTGCGACCTATGACCCTCCAATGTTATACGTGTGAAGGCAGACTATTGCCACTTGGTAAGATGAGTTCTGATTGGTCAATTCTATACGTGGGCTGACGCGACTCTCTACTAGGTCTTTCTAGACTCGGTATAGAGTGGAACGGATAATATTGAGGCTAGGTTTATTTAGACTGTGACTAGTGAGGATTATAATTTTTTGTTTTAGTGACCTTATGGCCCCTAAATTAAAAAGGCTTTTTGATCTTGTGGATTGTATACCTTTAATCATCAGTTGCAGATTAGGTAGCCTTCTTACTTCTTTGTTTTCTTAAGGAACATAAGGCCTAGAAATGTTTTGTGGAGACACCTCAGACAATTGTGATTCTAAAAAGAACATTTGCTGACCCTGTTGCCCCTACTTAGGAGGGAACCACATTGACTGAACCCTAAAGCAAAATTGAATTTGAAGTTTTAACCATTACTAAGAACGCAAACAAACAAATCATAACAAAAAGAATACAAAACAATTAAGGAAACTTAATTTAGTTTTAATAGGTTTCAATATTAAACATGTGAACAAACACTCTACTGTTACACACATCACAGATTCCAATTGTCATTTTCACGTGCTAGAAGATGGACTGCACCATTCTCCCAGTCAAAAGTCTTGTCCAAAAATGAATTTGAATTCATTCTTTTTAGTGATCTCCATGATCACTTTCACTTTTGGGCACTAAATTCTGAGCTATTATAGTGAAGACGACAGCCGGAAAAGCCCATCTGAATCCTCGAAACATGCTTGACATAGCTGCTCTTCCTACTCCTCTGAAGTTTGAAGGATGATAGCGCCAAACTTCATTCCTGAAATCATAAAAGACTGCGTGTGAAATTTTGAGCCCAAATCGTTTCTCATTATTTGTTTATTGTATTTTTGAGTAGGTATCTTTTCTCTTCTTTCTTTATAATTTCCTAATTATATTAAAAAAAGAAATCATTTTATTATGTTTGTATAAACAAAAAGCTTATCAGATTGTTTTTTAGATTATTTGGTGATTCATTAGCAAAATGCACGAAATGACTATAGAATTGGTTCGGCACCCTTTTTCATAATAAATTCTGTTACTAAACTACAGTATTCATAGGTTGCACAAAACCATTCACTCCGGGACTGTTACCGGAAGTCAGCCATTTTAGTGGACAAGCAACCCACTCGGCTTAGCCATGATCATATGTAACTGACGATTTAAAACTCAATAAAAGACCGTATATATGTTATTTCTTTCAGGATGAGGTGCATACAGATGGGAAAACTTACGAGGAGTCTTTTTGTGAGCTGTTCTCACTTCATAATTTACTTTGACTCCATGTTTACACTGTTTGAATCGACTGAATTTCCGTGACGAGATTACCTGTAACATATTTCCTGAGATAATGACCCCCTTCGTCATATTTTGTTGTTCTAAGACAGCATATTATATTCGAAAGTAGCCTACTTGATTAGTAAGGAGAAAGAAGTTCTAGATATATGTAAGGTGCTAGCTTCTACCGAGACTAAAGTTGGCCTACTGGTGGAATTACGAAGTCAGTTACTCGCTGCATGCTTTTTTAAGACTGATTAACATCTCACCTTATAATGTAAAAATACTATATAAATGTGCATCAAATTGCCACCAAACAACTACAATGAATGTTGTTACAACTAAATAATCTTCAATGTAAATTCTTACAGGATGTCATTTATTTGAAATGGAAGCCTCTGATCACGAAACTATTAGATTCCACAACATAAAGTTTTTTAGGTAGTAAGAAAACTGTCTGAAGCGTTTTAGGTAATTTCTCATACTGAATTTTATCAATTACGTTTGAAAATTATTATTTTAACATTCGTCGCTTTTAAATGCATTAAAAGAAAATACCATACAAGTGGAACGATAAAACACAACCTAAGCAGTTCAATGTTCACGTGGAAAGCGCATATCATATGGGAATTTATAGATAACAGTTTGAGTATAATCACCTTAATATCTTGATACCAAAGATAAGGGATTTGCACCTCTTGATGCCTAAAATTCTTTCTAAATGACAAATGACACAAGAACAGATGAACAGAGAGAGAGAGAGGAAGAGCGACAAAGAGGTTACTTATGTATAATATATACCAAGCAACGGTGACGATATCTTCTTATTTCACTGTAAAACAATCATATTATTTATTATATCGTCGGTGGTCAGTTACTGCTTGAGGGATACTTTGCTACTTTCAAAGGAATTTCAATCACATTGTATAATTATTGATAAATAGAATACTTAATGGAGATTGCTAAATACCGGGGTTTTTTTTCATGTTGATATTTTAACCCTAGACTCTCAATGAAATTAATCTTGTATCTGTCAAACTCCATAACGTGTCCCTTACTTGTCAGCAGTTTAATAAAAAGTTAATATGTCAAATAACTATCTCCAACACGTCATCCCTCGATTTAAGATATATGACCAGCAACAGAAAAAAACTGTCACGTAATAACCTCTTAATATACTTAATCCACTTTTAACAATTCACTACAGGTTATTATTATAACCTTTATAATTAGGTTAGTAACAAACACCAACAGACGTAGATGAAACAAATTGTACACTTCAACAAAAAAAACATCATTTAAATTGAAAATCTTTTTGGGTATGGGTTGTCCGAGATATTGAAATGAAAAATACAGTAGATCTACAATTGTTCCTTTTACAAAAAAATTGCGTTGTCTTACTATGATTATTTCATTATAATGACTATCATTTGCACCCTTTACATATTAAAAAAATAGAGCCATTGGCTCTGTAGCTCATCAGGCATCATATCAAGTTTTGGGGTCACAGGTTCACCAAAGTTACAAATTAGAATCCCCATTGTCCAAGGAGTCTGCACATATCATTTTTAACTCTCTACTCCTTTTGGAACTGGAGAAGAAGATGAAAATAGGTTTTTAAGGTTGTGACCCCTGTGACCCTATTTGGGGTCACAGGATCACCAAAGTTACAAATTAGAATCCCCATTGGCCAAGGAGTCTGCACATATCATTTTTAACTCTCTAGTCCTTCTGGAACTGGAGAAGAAGATGAAAATAGGTTTTTAAAGTTGTGACCCCTGTGACCCTATTTGGGGTCACAGGTTCACCAAAGTTACAAATTAGAATCCCCATTGTCCAAGGAGTCTGCACATATCATTTTCAACTCTCTAGTCCTTTTAGAACTGGAGAAGAAGATGAAAATAGGTTTTTAAGGTTGTGACCCCTGTGACCCTATTTGGGGTCACAGGTTCACCAAAGTTACAATTTAGAATCCCCATTATTCAAGGAGTCTGCACATATCGTTTTTAACTCTCTAATCCTTTTAGAACCGGAGGTGAAGATGAAAATAGGTATTTAAGGTTGTGACCCCTGTGACCCTATATGGGGTCACAGGGTCACCAAAGTTACAAATTAGAATCTCCACTGTCCAAGGAGTCTACACATATCATTTTTAACTCTCTACTCCTTTTGGAACTGGAGAAGAAGATGAAAATAGGTATTTAAGGTTGTGACCCCTGTGACCCTATTTGGGGTCACAGGATCACCAAAGTTACAAATTAGAATCCCCATTGGCCAAGGAGTCTGCACATATCATTTTTAACTCTCTAGTCCTTCTGGAACTGGAGAAGAAGATGAAAATAGGTTTTTAAAGTTGTGACCCCTGTGACCCTATTTGGGGTCACAGGGTCACCAAAGTTACAAATTAGAATCTCCATATGCTAAGGTACTTGTACACAAAATTTCAGCTCTCTAATGTGTATGGTTCATGAGGAGAAGTCGAAAGTGTCAAAAGTTTACGGACGGACGACGGACGGACGACGGACGACGAACGGACGACGGACGACGGACGGACGCCGGACGACAGGCCATGCCATAAGCCCATCTGGACTTTCAGTCCTGATGAGCTAAAAAAGGTGATTGCTTGTTACTGTTTAATCCTCGTAGTACAGTGACGCATCAAACGTCTATTTATTTGTTATGCAAAAAAATGTATTTTCAAACAGTTTGTTCATGAATATATGTAGATCTAACGAGAGCATATTGAAGTACCAGGTATTGTTGATTGTTGCCAAAATACTATATCTAAACTGACATGCAGTCGTTTTACATAAGAATATGTTACTGTCAAGTAAATACATCGACAAATCGCTCCATGTACATGCATTCTACACACTTCAACGAGGGTTATTCCACACGTTTATGTCAATGCGTCATCATATGTATCGACGTATTATTCAAGCTTTACAAAGACTTCGAAGATATGGAAAAGGCGTATCAAAATGAAGAGAATATGACGATATGGATTTTAAAGATGTTTTGAACTACATTAAGATAGGTAATGTCTCAAAAGTCCGAAAGTTTGTGATGTTTTCGAACAGCCCCAACCAGGACAGAAGATTTACTTCACTGTATGGGGAAATAGCCTTTGCGATGTTGTGTAATTAGGGAAATAAAACCCAATTAAATACAAAATCATGCGAACAATAGCCTGATTTCAATTTTCAAAACCCATCCAACAAAGCATTGACAGGTTATATCGTTCAGTTGCCTTCATATTCCATGTTGTTTTTGAGTAAGTTTGAAGTCTGTTCGATGGTGTAAGCGAGTTCGTATTGACTGCATTATGTCTTCGTTTCGGTCAATTTCATACAAATAACCACATAACAAGACATGAAAGTGTCTGTCAATCATTTTACTTCGCAAAAACTTCAAGTTTCACTTCTTTTGAAGCTTATCCGACCGTAATTTAGCGCATGAAATCTACGGATATTATAGTGAAAAAGCACTAGCCGCTGTGGCCGGCCTGCGCTGTTTGTCCACACAAATGGCTGCCGTACCACGTGACAATGGCTCGTGACGTCATGTGGGAACTATGAATACTTTAGTTCAGGTTTAGGGTTTAGGGTAAAGGAATTGGATCGAGTTAGGTTTGTATTAGGTGTAATGACTAAAGTTTAATATCCTTGGTGGCTAACCAATTCTATTGTTGTTTCAAATGTACACCATGAATGATTTGACATCATTCTTGATATTAAACATAATCACTGACGGTCTAAAAATTAACATGTTTTCAAAAGACATGAGTAAAATCATACCGTATCCATGGGTCCTTTAGACCCCTTGCAGCAAGTAAGCGCCGTAATTCTTCCAATTCCTTGATTCCATCAATTTTATATTGTCTATAATCTGGAACTTCAAATTTTCCACCTCCCCCCATTTCGAAAATTGGCTGACTTGGTGCCTTCAGCAAATTTCACCTTTCCGCTAACCTTGCCACCGGAAGTCAAGAGAGCACGGGTTATACAAAAAGTCACATGATATTTAACGGAATAAGATGAAACCCTTTGATTTGACATCGATTGAAATATATCAACAACCGTAACCATTTGAAAAGAAAACGTATTTATAACGACGATTCGACATAACGCTTTAGGTAATATTCTACATAGAAGGCGCCAATGAGCCATACATTTGAGGTTACACAAAAATGTTCATCGAATTAAACGAACGATGATGTATTTATTTTCACTTAATTCATTGTAGCAATATTGCATTGGTGTGTTTCTATTAAAGTTTACCTTTTTTCAGTATCAATATGAGACTATTAAGTGTGTAGCTTTTTCCTACACCGATGTAATTTATGAAAGAATGATGTTTAGTAGACCTATGACATCAAAAAATAAAATAGAAAAATTAATTTTGAGAAAGAATTTTGGTGAAAGCAATGTTTTGGTAAATGAGTATTGTTTAGATACAAGAACAGAACATTCAACATGTAAAATTTTTAAATTCTAATATACAAAAGTGAATATATTTATTGCCTCTGACACTGTGTTCTCAAATTAAGAAAAAAGCGAGCAATACTACATGGAATAAATTTGTTGTATTATGATGCTGTGAACAAAGTGATGTAGTTACTCAGGGATCTTATAACACGTATTATATTTCATCATTTATTCTTATTCAAGTATTTCATACTAAATCAAACCCTCAGGTGTGAGTGGACATCATTAATAAATCTTGAGCTTTTCGGAGCCGCTTTTCCCAATCGCTTTTGATGTAACTATTTAAAGAGTATATAAGATAAACTTTATTATCCCCACGGAGAAATTTGCTTTACATTCAAAGAGCTTTCAAAATCTCAATTAAATAGATATATAAAATATATACAACAAATACATTTTGCTCTACAAGCAGTAATATTAAACATTGTAAACAATTAAGGGTGTTACATTGAACAATACAATTTATGATTACAGTGCGACGGTTAGTTAGACTTACAATTTTGTATTTAAATTTAAAATCTTGATACTGTATGGAACAAATGATTTTGTACTTCTATTAGTTTTGAAATACCAAATTTTGAAACGACGTCCAGAAGGTAAAAATTCATAACATTCGTTTAGAAAGTGGGATGGGTCACATTGAATGGCTAGAGCTTTCTTTTGAACTTTTGAATCAAACTGAAAGGAAAGGTGTTCAAGATTGATGACGATAATTTTGCTGGCTATATTTACCATTTTGTCGATTTTATTTTTCAGTGATAGGGG
The DNA here is from genome assembly GCA_916613615.1 of Steromphala cineraria. Lineage (NCBI taxonomy): Eukaryota > Metazoa > Mollusca > Gastropoda > Trochida > Trochidae > Steromphala > Steromphala cineraria. The sequence continues at coordinate 4,896,493 of OU744729.1, forward strand.
AAGATTGCCATACCATGCATGAAAACTGAAAGTCAGAATGCTATTGATGAAAGTTTGATAGAACAATTTTAGAATACATGTATCAACATTAAAAGATCTTAATTTTCGCAGGAAGAAAAGTCTTTGTTGAGCTTTAGCCTGGACACGGTGTGTATTAGATTTCCATGAGAGTTTATCATCAATTATGGTTCCCAGGTATTTGTACTCGTCTACTACTTCAACTTCCTGTCCGTCAATAGTAACTGGCTCCAGGTTTTCCTTTTTTTCTGCGGAAGTCAATTATCATTTCCTTTGTTTTACTAATGTTCAGGGATAGAAAATTGTCTTGACACCATTGGTTAAATGAATCAATATTTTCTCTATAGTCTAATTCTGATTGATGAATGAACCCAACCAAAGCGGCATCATCTGCAAACTTGAAATTCAAACAGGAGGAAAATAGAGATACACAGTCATTTGTATAGAGAGTGAAGAGGACAGGCGACATGACGCAGCCTTGAGGAGCACCAGTACTCAGGAGATTCACTTCAGAGAGCGTAGAATTAACTCGAACACTTTGGGGACGATTTATTAAAAAAGCTTCCACCCATTTAATGAGGTTACTGTTTACTCCCATATTGAACAATTTCTTAACCATAAGATGTCGTTGGATGGTGTTAAACGCTGAGGAAAAATCTGCAAATAGAATCTTACATATGACTGAGTTATCAAGGTGAGTATAGACTTTGTGAAGAAGAGAACTGAGTGCATCTTCCACACCGCGTCCTGCCCTGTAAGCAAACTGTAAAGGATCCAACTGATGTCCAGTATTCAATCTAATCAGGTTCAAGACAATACGTTCAACAGATTTCATGATTATAGGGGTAAGGGCCACTGGACGGTAATCATTGAGGACAGAGGGTTTCGCCTTTTTCGGAACGGGGATGATATGCGATGTCTTCCACTATGACAGCATGATATGATATTGACAGTACTATGCTGAACCGGAAGCACTTAACCATCGTGTCTGTGCTTCATTTATAAGTTAAGTGAATTGGGGTATTTTATAATCTTTTTAGTGACTGAGTTGGTGTTTAAGATGTTTTGAACGATATTTCAGTTATTAAACACAAACAAATCTTTTTAAAATGTCTTTTTCACATCGAACCGATGTTTTGCTCCATCATATTTTCTGACAAAATGAACTTAATGTATCTAAAATAACAACATATGCAATTTGATATGCTTATAATATATCACCATATATAAAATTAATTTTTGCTCGTACACATTTTTGAAACTAGAAATGGTTGATGAACTCCTATTAACAGACCTTTGGTTGAAAAATTCAGCATACAGTGATATTAAACAGAAGAGCTTTGTGTGAACAACAGGAGACCGCATCCTATTGTAGTGGTTTTCATTTTCTGGTTTCACTGTCATGAATTATGACACTTGGTGATGAACACCCAAGTTACTAGCGAGAAATCACATCTTAGCATTTAAATGGCTGGATGATGGATCATGGCAAAGTTTCTGTATATAACCTGCCTCTGGTTACCAAGAATACAATGTTTTACCAGGGAACTTGCAACTGGCTAGCCGAGCTTCTGTTAAAACATGTAATACTATATTAAGACCACCCCCAACTAACTTGGCTGCCATGAGACTGTTGTGGAAGAAACTTAGTCTGTCAGCCAGACCCTAAAATAAAATGCAAGCCTAAGCAAGTCTATAATAAGACTTGAGAGCTCAATTTCATCCTTTTTTTTCCAAATTTCAGATTTATTGAAAAAAAATTCATTTCAGAGTCTTATTGTCTCCTTTTCATCCTTTTTTTTCCAAATTTCAGATTTATTGAAAAAAAATTCATTTCAGAGTCTTATTGTTAGACTAGAAGAAACTCTCTAATTGAACAACTTTAAACACCAAAATGAAAATTTAAAAACTTTATTCTTGTAATTTTATCAAACTGTATTATGACTAATTATGAAACGTTTCAAACGCTATAGATTCTAAACCCTGTTAAGAAAGTCACTAGTTTGAACTGAATAGCAGCAAAAAGATACTTTGCATCAATAGTCCATGCTCCTCAATAAAACATTACGTTCGATAACCATTTGTTACATTTAACAAAAAAATGGAGTGTGTGTCTTCATGTAACATATCCGTGATGGTGACACGTCCAGCACTTGAACATTCCAGGTTGAAAAGACAAGACAGATGAAAGATGAATAGTTATTTATTTGACATCTCATAAATTCCATATACATTTATAGCACACACATTTATACTCATTCAGCACTGCCTATGATCACAAACTTGGTTCTTGCTATCTCTACAACAAACGGAACTGATACGTGCAAGAGCTACTCTAGCACATGATTAACAGAGTAACAATATGTCCTTGGACACAGGTTCATGAATGTGGAGAACTTATTTCAATCAGCTGAAGTCCAAAACAACCAAATATTATTGATGTCCAAGTTATGTTTTCATTGAATGTAGGGGCTCCATTTTTTAAAGGTTTTATTGTCATTTGAAATGATTACCACAATCAACTAATCTTAATTTACACGCAGACTAAAACTTATCCATTCACAAAGATCTAAATGCAGTTCGTCGGTATGGTCTAATGGCAGAAGTCTCCATTCTCTTCTTCAATAAGGTTAGATATTCAGTTTGATCTTGACATTGTCACGGTATTATTTCTCCCCGAACTCTCCACACAATGTCGGCCTACTGGGGCAGGGACAAAAGAGTCTGCTGTCCATGGGGGAGGTACACAACGTTCCTCGACCGTGATAGTTGGTAGGCAATGTCTTCAGCTGCCTCGATCTTTCTCAACTCAACCAGACCCTCGCCAGCGTCACCGAAGGCTTTAGCCAATAGGATTGCAGCACTTGAATCTCCCTCCGCTGTTGTGATGGCTGCTTTCTTCTGTTGCTCGGCCTGCAGAACAAAACGTTCGAAAATGTCATCTTGCGGGCTGTGGTTTACAAGATTTTCTGTATCACATTATTTGAGGTACATTCACCAGATGTCACGATATAGGTACCTTGCAATACAATACATATCAAGATTCAGTAATTGCAGCATCATTGCAGAGAGATACCATTCCATTGATCTTAATTCATTATTGAGCATCTTTAAGGTGGACATTAGGCGCTTTATAAATGCATTATTATTATTATTATTTCTAAAGAGAATTATTTGAGCAGTCTGATTAAAATCGACTGTGCTTTGAGGAAAAAGAGTGTAAAAATATTATCTTTGTTGGGGTTCAAACCACACCCAGCCTGGCTTTCCTCTCATTCACAGTCTGAAGGCACCCCCATTACCTGCATGTTCTGATGTAAACCCATCTAGCCAATCACAAGGACAGCGGCAAAAGCTTTCGATATCAGAGCTAGGGGCGTGTGATAATTTGAGAAACACAAAAACAAGCCAATCTCTTCAGGAAAATCTCATAAAATCTTTTTTTTTAAACTTCAGACAAAGAATAAGAATGGGTATTTAAGGCGCACATTTCCATCCACTAGTGCATGCTCAAGGCGCTACCAACATTATTACCCTGTCTAACCGAAAAGAAGAGGATATTCAGAAACTTACGTACCAAAATTTGTATCACGATTTAGTTAACTGTGTCAAGTATTGTATTTATAATTGTGAACTGAAACATGATGATGCATCAGTATATCGTGACATCCCTATTACATACTGCTATATTGCAAAGAATAATACATTTCATATTGGACATGTTATAATAATAAAACAGCTAACTGCCCTTACTTGATTCATTTATCAAAAGACAAAATTTAAATCTTAGGTAAATCTTAATCTTAAATCACAAGTAGGGATTATGTCCTTGTCTATTTTTCCCAAATTCAGTAGCTACATTACAACTAGCAAGAAAACACTGCAAATTACTGAAGGAAAATACTAAAAGTTGACCTCATACGAAAAATCATGATACGGGTACACGTATATCGGTAAACACAATACCTTTTCCACGACATATCTCGCTCTCTCGGCATCCTGCTGTGCAACCTGCTTCATCTCAACAGCTTCTGTGAACTCCCGTCCAAACGTCAAGTGGGTCTGGAATAACATTGAATAGAGTGGTCTAATGGTAGAGAATATAATGTGTTACGCTCATGAGGGAGACACCTGCGCAAATACACTTAGATTAAGTCTATAAAATATTTAGAAAAATGACTGTATTTTTATCTACATTATTTTATTTCTTTAAGCTTTTCACTTCATGTGCATTCAGTCAATATAGACATGAAGAATTATGGTAGTCTCTAAAGTACATTAAAGGCTCCTATTTGATAGACAGTCATGAAGTAGGACAAATGTTGTCAGGTAATGACGAAAAAGTTACATGAAATATAACCTCAGAACCTAGGAATTTGAATTATCAAGTGAAATCTTTGTCTCTTTATTGAAAATCATTTAACTAAAAGAATTCCTCTGGAGCTTTGACATAGGTCTACATTTGGAATATCTGAAACATAAAGATGAAAAGATTGTGTCACAACTGCAAGCCATAGTACTAGTCAATCAAAATAGTAGATGTCCGTAACATACCAGTGAGATATCATCGAGTATGATGCCAAACTGAAGTGCACGCTCCGTGAGTTCCTCGCTGACTCTTTGTGATACCAATTCTCTCTGGGTGATCAACTCACTCGCATCAAATTGGGCCTGCATTCAATACAAGATACACTAAATTCATGACTTTCAGGAATGCTGAAACCTTCCTTCACTTATTATTTTATCCAAAATTTGTTTACCAGCAAGATAAAAGAAAAAAAACATATTCTGACAAAAATTTCAATTATTATAATCACACTCAAATTAGTGTAACATTGAAAAATATCATTTTATCAGCAAATAAATATACTAAAACATAACAAGGCAAGGCTTAGTTGATCTACTTAAATAAGATGAAACCTATCATTTGTATCTCAACCGTTTCGGATACGAATACAGCTTCAAATAGTTCATGTAAATTATGGACATGTTTAATTTCAATGATTGGTCATTTACATATCATGAGTAAGTTTCCTTAATGCTTTTGCTCAATATCCATACAATCTTTGGCACTTTATCAATTGCAAATATACCAAAATATTATAATAATAATAATAATGTGCGTACTTATATTGCGCCTTTTCAACGTCCTAAGACATGCTCAAAGCGCTACATATAGCGCTTTATATGAAATCACTATGGTATTCCATAGCATTGAAACTATTAAGAGAAATTTATATTTGCTGGCACGGCAGATAACAATGAATGTCTTCACAAGTAATTACTAGAATGATTATTTCAATTAAATAACGTCAAAACTCAGCACTTACGACAACAGCCTTAAGAACCTCATTTGTAATGGAAGGCAGAACTCTTTCGTCGTAGTCTACTCCGATGTTTGTGTAAAGTTTGGGTAATGAGTTGACAGCAGGCCGGTACAGAATCCTCAAGGTTATGTTGACATTCTGTAAATCTGAAATAAATGGATTACATAAAGTGTTGGATTGGAAAAGGTGATTGTTGCTTTAACTTGAACATAAACTGTATGCGATAAATATTCTATTAACAATGGCTGCAACATTGCCCAAGCAGTGCCAAAAAACCCACTCACTAACTATTCCTTTGTAATAATGTTTTCTATTGTTCACATCAGTGTTGTTCATGGCACGTTTTATGTTTAATTATGTTTTCCAACATATGATTTGCATGCCTGAATTCATATGAATAAAACATTCACCAGAAAAACAAATTATTAGTAATTTCACATGAATTTCTTGTGTAAAATATGTATACATGCTTGCAAAAATACAAAAATAGAGCCATTGGCTCTGTAGCTCATCAGGCTTTGCACTTGATTTTGCTTTACAGTGTTGCCAATGCGGATCCCCCCTTAGTAGGGGCCACAGGTCACAAAATCTACAATCATTAATCCTCAGTAGTGAAGGAGTCTGTACACAAAGTTTCAGCTTTCTAGGCATATGCTTCTGGAGAAGAAGATGGAAATAGGATTTTAGGGTGTGGCCCCTGTGGCACTTATTAGGGGCCACAGGGCCACCAAAGCAACAATTTATAATCCTCACTAGTCAAGGAGTCTGTACACAAAGTTTCAGCTTTCTAGTCCTTATGGTTCTGGAGAAGATTATGAAAATAGCTTTATGGGTGTGGCCCCTGTGGCACTTATTAGGGTCACAGGGCCACCAAAGCTACAATTTATAATCCTGATTCCTCACTAGTCAGAGAGTCTGTATACAAAGTTTCAGCTTTCTAAGCCTTATGGTTCTTACAGGCCAGATAAGCTAAAATGTGCTGTATAATTGTGCTGTGGCTTATATATTTTTGTCTGTGCTATGGGGACATCTTTGATGAATCATGGATTATAGGGTCTTTAATTACCTTTACTTCCTGTGACCACTGGTATGTTTCTAGGCCTGGACCGGATATCAAAGATAATTGGCTTTTGTACCCACGGAATCATAAAGTGCGTTCCCTCGCCAGACACTGCTTCTTTAATTCCTGCGAACCTGTCAAATATTACAGCTCTGTGTCCTCCATCAACTGCAATAGAATGAAAACAGTATCCATAATATATTTAGCCATGCATAGTTTGATTCAACGGAAGAAAGTGTAATTTTATAAAACAAATTTTCACTGTAACAATGTGATTACATACTACATACCTTCTATCGTTCTTTTATTAACAACCTGTATGTACTTTAGGTCAAAAAGTTGATTATGAAGATACGATCTATGTGCGCCTGGTAAATTGCATTCTATCCAAACTATTTTGAACTTTGATTATCTCGAATATACTGAAGACAATATTTTCAATATTGCATGATGCAGTTTCATAACATTCAATGTCATGGACTCGATTCGGCAGTGAGTCTGATAATAACACGACAAGACTAGTCTACATACCGTTATACAGTGCTGATTGCACAACACCGCCTGCAACTGCTATACCAAGACCAAGTTTACCAAGTGAGCTAAAAAGCCGTTGTGCCATTTTTGTTAACTATAAGTTTGCACCAGTTTTGCATCAACTAAATTGGAAATTTGTGATGAAACCTTGAGCCATGTGAGAAATACCGGATGTAGCAAGTGCGCATGAAGAGTTCACGTAGTACAAATTTGCAGGCCGGAATATAAACGAACAACGGATTATTGATTTGCGTAAGAAACAATATTTGTATGCAAATAAGGTTAGAAAATAATTTTAAAAAAGCTTTTTGCTCATTACAGTCGGACAGATGTAATGATATGACGCGTCATTTTTAAGTTAAAATAATAGAATATTTTAAAATGAATAATGCAAGAATTAACCGATTTATAAAAAACGTTATGAATAACACCTTTTTATCACTTTATTATGGCGACATCTTTGAAGGCCTACAGAACAGTAGCAAGTTGCATTTTTAAAATCCATGTTTCAATTTTTTTTCTAGACTACGGGAATAATTAATATCCTTCGATCGTATGTTTTATGTAACCCTTTTCATTTGCTTATCTTTCAATCCGACATTTGAAATAAAATTTATATGAAATCTTTACTTCAAGATTACTGTATTATTCAAAACGAACACCACAGACAAAACACCACTCATCATAAACTGCCAATAAATACAATCGTGACTTTCTTACAAAGAAGGGCTTAAAACCAGAAAGTATTTTTTTCTGGGCCTAAACAAAAATCAATATTATATTCCATATGGAGTCGAAACTATTTCTTTAAAATGCTCTTTAAAATGTATTTTAAAAACTTTTTTGATTTAAGGGCCGTCCTTTTTTAAAACTAATTATAAAAGTTATTCATGCAGAGACAGTTTATTTCAAGCCATCGGCGCTACATTGGAAAAGTATCTGTAACCATACTGCGAACTGTTCTCAATCTTGTTGTTTTTCTATAGTTTCATGTTAATTAAAACAGGGTTGGGTGCTTGAGACTATTTTACTTTGAATGGTGATGGAATTGTATGAATTTATCACCAACATTCAAGAGCGTATTAGTTTTACGATTCTACATGAGGACAGTGTTCTATTTTGCCCCGTTCGTGGGGAAATTTATGGGATGAACCATGAACCCTATAAAAATGTGAATACTTATATTGCGCCTTTTCCACGTCCTAAGACATGCTCAAAGCGCTACATTATTACCCCGAAGGAGTGTACCGTATTTCCTCTAATAAGCGCCGGGTCTCCAATAAGCGCCGGGCCTCTAATAAGCGCCGGGGGGTCATAGGTAGTTGAGAAAATAAGCGCCGGGTCTCTAATAAGCGCCGGGTCCAAACCATTGAATTAATGTCCATTAGTAAACATTTTACTGATATTCATTGAAAATACTGTTTAACCCAAACTTCAATGTTCTATGAAGGAAATAAGCGCCGGGCCTCCAATAAGCGCCGGGCCTCTAATAAGCGCCGGGGGGTAAAAGGGTGATGAAAAAATAAGCGCCCGGGCGCTTATTAGAGGAAATACGGTACTTTCACAGCTGCTACTAAGCGCTAATCACGACCACGTAGGTCAGTACATCCAGTTTCAGGTACCCATTTTAACATGCAGCTGGGTGGACTGTGTGCAATGTGGATGAAGTGCCTTGCCCAAGGACACAACACAGGATTAGACCCAAGTCACAAATTTTTGGTGTCTCCACCGGGATTCTCTGGCGTGAGAGACAAGGATGCTAACCACTACACCACTGTGCTCCATATACCAAATCTAGCCCATTGTATCCACGTGATTTCTGCTCAAGATCACACATGAACATGTTTAAAGATGTGTTGCAATAATGTATCAAAATCAACTAAACTATTATTATCTTAACATTCTAACATTATTGCAATTGATTAAATCACCTTTACTTAAATGCGTTGAAAAACTATTAAGATGTCTTTTTAAAAAAGTCTCGGAACACCCACATGGTCTATATTGCAATTGTTTATTGTGTTTTTTTGGCAACTGAAATCTGATCCATCCGGCGGCTTTGATAACTGTTTAACAGTAAAATGGTGAAATGATTACAGTTGTACAGAGCAAAATTTAACAGATATCATGGAGTTTATTTCAATAATAAATAATACAATTTAATTACAGACAAAGACAATATAACAAGGATTCACTATTGTCATTTTTGGGAATAAATTACACTGCTTTCTGTTTATGCCAATTATGTTTGTTTTTGTTGTATGTCATAATTATATGAAATATGCACCAGTCCAGCACAGTGACACAACTACTTATCTTCACTATCAGATGTCTTCACAACGACACAAACGTTGACCAAGTAGAATAAAGAAGTTGTCAGCCATAAATAGTGATATTTTTTGTGGTTTATTAAACAAATACTGCGAACTTAAGATAAGTAAGTACTAAACATTGTAGACTGAAATGAAAATTTATTGATTTAGAACCTTTTTTCGTTTGTTAGTCAGGGGAATGTTTTGTATCCTGACCGGCTCACGCATGCGCATATTGATGATGCGAAAACGTGGTTTGCTGTGAAATAAAACCAGGCTGAGGCAACCAACGCGTTCAGTTTGTAAGTACATTTGTCTAGTAAACGTTAACGACATTGTTTGCTGCATTATGGAAACGCCTGACTGGTGAGATAATGCTGCCGTATTGTCACTGGCACCAACTTAGACATTAGGATGTTCAAGTTTATTTTGCTCTTGGAAGTTAGTCTTCCTGTTGTCAGTGTTGAGAGTTTGACTTCATGTGTATAACATGGAATAATAGAATTGTTTAATTAACCAATTTTCGCCTTTGGAAGTAGATAAGAATTACTTAATCACATTACATCCTCTACGATTTGAAGGTAAACAGTTGTCAATTAGTATAATATGTTATTTTTTCCAACTCTCACTCTTTTTAAAAATGAATGTTCAGCATGCATGTTTTCTGGTTCACAGCAACAAGGAAAACATGGCAGGGGAGAACGGAGCTGGCGGTGACATGTCTCCAGTTGAGACTAAAATCATTTCTCAAATAGAGGTACGTGATTATTTACATAATCTTATGTTTAGGATCACCTGTTCCCTTGTATCCACTTCCATGGATAAGTACATACTTATATTAACATATGGTATATCCATGTGGCAGATCCAGGTATAATAAATGAAAGGGGAGGGGTGGGTTCACCCTTGGGTCAGTCCTATAACAAAATTGAAACCCCTTAATTTTCGTTGCATTTAGTATGTTTCCATTATGTTCTATCTTTTTAAAAAAACAAGCCTGATCTAAAATATATATTAATTATCTTGAGTCTTGAAGTTTTGTCTTGGAGTTTCTTGATCACATTCCCATGGTCTGTGACATTACCTGATTTATACTCAATTGTACTCCTGATTGCTTACTTTACCCCTTGGTGAAGTTTGATATAACAGAGAACCCTGACCTGTTTAGTGTGAATCATTTATTATAACATTTATAACTGACTAAACTAAAATATATATTTTCCTTTGCAGTATTATTTTGGAGACATGAACCTGCCACGCGACAGATTTCTACAAGACCAGATAACCCAAGATGATGGATGTATCCTTTTTTACTTTGCTAAAATGTAGTAACATAACTTAAATACAACACGTAATGCTCCCTCACGCAATATGCATGTTGGGATGTTTTGGGCCATGTTCTTCTTCTGCACAAGTTTATAGCTGACAAAACTTGAATAAATGGCACTCACTCCAATATATATATGCTTTGTTAGTTCACAGTTCCACAGTAAAGAAATTTGAACATTTTGATTATCCCCTGCCAAATAATTAATTTTGAAAGGACCTCCATCTGTCAGTTTGTCAGTGCTTGCAGAATGTTCTTTCGTATGAACGCCTAATGACTGCCTCATAGGTAATGTAGAATCCGTATTCCAACTTATTATTATATTAACAACCGAGCCTCGCTCTCATTTACCACCTATGGCCGCAACCTGAGCGCCCCTGTGTTATTGTGATATGTAAACACGAAGCTATATAAATGATTGAACCAACAACCAGTGTCGGTCATGCATCATTTAACAGGTAATTAAGTTACTTTCCTCACTAGGCTTGCTATATAGCTTACTCTGCTTGGTGGACCTGATGTAAATTAGTATCGGATATCAGACATCCCAGTAAACGGTCTTGCTTTTCTTCTTGGTTCACACGAATTTGAATGTAACTTTGACATTGCCATATTTGACATTTTCCAGTGTAAACTCACAAACATTCAGTTCTTAATTACAACCAGTTTGTTTCAACTGTTCTAACTTCCAACAAAAGTTAGAGCCCCAAAAATTTAGTTTGACTTAAATATAATATAATAATCATAATGTTACTTTTATTAAAATCGTTCATATTTAATTAGTTTTTGCCTGTTATTATAAAAACTATCAGAATATTGTTCCTTAACTCTGGCAGGGGTTACTTTGGAAACCATGCTCAAGTTCAACAGACTGAAGCAAATCAGCGATGACGAGGACGTTATTGCCGCCGCTCTCGCAAAATCAACGTCTGGATTAATGGAGGTTGGCAAGAGTCAGTTGCTACAAGTGCAACAAATAACAACAGTGTGTCGATGTAAAAACTATCAGAAAATATGCCATGCATAGACTTATATCAGTGTAAATTCGATCAGCTTGATTGGAGACCCAAGCCAAGTGCATTGATGTAACTGTTAAAAAAAAAAAAGAATGAGATTAACAGCAGCCGACTCAATGTTGTTGAAATAAAGACGAATAGAGATAAATTATTCAAGGAATCTTCATAGTTTGTTAATTTATGTTTTACATTATTCGGAAAGAAACAAATATATACTTCAGTATTTATATCTTTGGTTCGATATTTAGAGGATATTTGTCTTTTCTTAATAAATACCCTATTTATCTCAACGAGGAGGGAAGAAAGTATATATATTATTTTGTACGGGTACATGTGATAATATCAAACTTTACTGCCCCGGGATGAGATAAACATGGTATTTGTTACGAAAAGTCACTACTGATTACATGTTCCATTGTTATTGTCACTAGTGACTGATAAGTTTTTCATTGATAGATCTTTTAATTGGCCCCCACTCGTATAATAAATATGAAATTATTCATAGATCATTGCTCATGTGTTTGCTACTTTTGATAGGTATCGGAAGATAAGAAAAAGATCCGAAGATCCCCGGACAAACCAATTCCAGATAACACAAAAGAGAGGCGAGAGGAAATAGCTTCACGATCTGTATACGCTGTGAGTTTGAACTTTTCAAATTATTGGAGTCATTAAATGCTTGAACAGAAAAACGATAAATATAGATGGCAGGCAAATGATGTACAACTTTGGGTCTGATTTCTTTGAATGAAACCCATCTAAGGAACCTCTGATGCCTTTTACTGAGAGATTTGTGTTTCATCAGTTAAATATCAATGTCTTGTTGTGTCAAACAATAATGAACAGCAGCTGAATGAAAGTTCATGTATGGATCATTACCCTTGAGTTCTTGAGTCTTAACCTGATCTTGCTTTACTCCAGGCCTTGATCTCATTTGTTACGGTTATTGGTCTGTTTGTCTGTGATGTGTGAAGTAAGATGATCATCATGACCATTTCAATACATCGATGACAAGATTTGCTGTATATGACCATTTATGGGCATACATTAGAGTAGTGATAGATTGATACATTAAGAATTGTGATACTTAATCTGATGATATATGCAGCATGATGCAATGGCTGTATCCTGGTACTATCGTAATATGTTAGATTGCTTATTTGATCATCATCTACAAATATGGGTGTTTTTGCAAAGGCATTTGATTTGTTTCCTTAGATACCCTGAAAATCTGAAAATAGTGTATTGTGAGGTGCATCGTATTGAATTGCATTGTTCTTTAACATTGTGATACAAATCGTATTGTGACATTTTGTATCGTCACAACTCGAGTAGACGTGTATTTCTATACTGCTCACTAATTACATGATCTCTTGTGAAAAGATAACAATTTTGCGCACTTTGGTCAGAGTAGAGTCCAAGTTTTTTTACCCTAGATGTTTATTAACTTCTTGAGATTTTTTCTTGACAGTTTCAATTGAAATTTAACTTTATTAACTCATAAACCGTATGATCTTGCCCTCTGTAGTTTGGCATGTGGATCATAACTTGAAATTTTCATCAATGCTTGATATAATGTTGTCAGAAGCAAATGATGTAACAGTTGTACTCTCTGAAGCGTGTGATTGTACCTTCTAAGGAACCTCTGATGCTTCTTGGTAACATTTAAGGATTGTTTTACATGTTTTCTGCCTCTATCGATGTATAACAGCAACAAATTGTATAAAATCCGTCCAATCAGAATCGCGGAAATTAGTGAAACAAAACCGTTTTGTAATTATTAATCTTTATTCTTTTTAGGATTTGATAGATTTTGGTTACAGAGAATAACATTTAATGGACATATGGTCTTAACATGAAATTTAACTTAATTAACTCATAAACCGTATGATCTTGCTCTCTGTAATTTGGCATGTGGATCATAACTTGAAGTTTTGAACAAAAAGTGTTTAATTTTTCATGAATATTTGATTAATGTTGTGAGAAGCAAATGATGTAATAATTGTACTCTGAAGCGTGTGATTGTACTTCTAAGGAACCTCTGATGCTTCTTGCTAACTTTATCTTTATTCTTTTTAAGATACATAACTTTGATTTGATAGATTTTGGTTACAGAGAATAACATTTAATGGACATATGGTCTTAACATGAGTGGTCACATGTGAATAGTTATCCTATACTGTGGTAGCGTTTTGTTTCAGAAAGGATTCCCAATTGAATACACTCTTGATGAGGTGCAAGAATTCTTCTCAAAGCATGGAAAAATTGAAAATGTCCAGATGAGACGAATGCTGGACACAAAAGAATTCAAGGTATGTGAGGCATTTTAGAATTTGAGGACAAGGAGGTTAATGGATGATCAACTTCTTTATTGTAGAATGAAGCGATGTTTCAGTATATATCCTTACAAACGGTATAAGGATTTATACCGAAATGTCGCTACTTTCTACTATAAAGAAGTTGATTGTCCAAAATCTCCTTTTCCTCTAGTCAGCATTGGTTTTCACAATGCATAGTGATGAGCAGGGAAGCTCAGTTTATTAAAGTTATCTCCTAAGATTTTTTTTGTAAAGCCTTATATAATAGCATAACCATAGGGAACATATGCATATTTGAAAATCATACCCCAACCCTGTTCAAGATGGTCAAACTAATTAACTAAACACACAATCACATCATATATTCAGTGAGAATCCCTGGATCTGTTTAAATTGATATTCAACTTGTTTTTGAAGTATAAAGATCTTACAGACCTAACAACAAATTTGTTTGCATAAGACGAGTTAAAAAATTTTCATCAGTTGTCAAATAAACCTTTTAAAAATGTCTCACGGGTAATCAATTCTCTTCATAGGGATCTGTGTTTGCGGTGTTTACTTCCAAGGAGGACGCTGCTAAGTTTGTGAAGGAGGAAACAATCAAATGTGGAGAAGCGGAACTGGTCAGATTGTTCAAGTATGTACACGTTTAATTTGCTAGAGGTCTGATTGAAATATACTTAAATCTTGCTAAATGAGAAAGCAAATTATTGTATTCATCAATAATCAAGATATGAACCTTGTTAGGATTACCCCATATATATTAGAGGATGCTACCTATTGTCTACTTTGACTTGTTCCTCAAAATTAGTATCCACAATGTAAAACTTTATTTACTTTTATATATTTCATCCATCCCAGTTACAGCAAGTGATCAATGCCAATTCATCCATTATCTTGCATGGGAAGAATTCATTACCAGTGAACCGCCCAGGATCTTTTTCTACTAAGTTGTCATTTTAAAGGGGGTCTCCAACTTCTAATTTTTAACTTCCAGTGTTTTATTAGCGAGGCCCTCTCCGACCCTCTCGGGGCCTCGCTAATACACTGGAAGTTAAAAATTAGAAGTTGGAGACCCCCTTTATTGTTTTAACTTCCAGTGTTTTATAAGCGAGGCCCTGAGAGGGTCGGAGAGGGCCTTGCTAATAAAACACTGGAAGTTAAAAATTAGAAGTTGGCGACCCCCTTTAACTATTGTGCAACATGTTTGCCACTTTTCTAAATAGGCCGGGAATGCAGCCAGCTTTATCGTCTTGTTCTGCCTGACATTGGTGCCAATTATGATATTTTTCAGCTGTTTTTGAAGGTTTTGTGTGATTCATTGTAATTATTTTTTCAGGGATGAGTATTTCAAGAAGAAAACAGAGGATAAGAATAAGGTTAAGAAGCAGAAAAGTGAAGAGTAAGTACATATAGTTACCTCAGAGCATTTCGTAACTGGACATTCAGTGCTCCTTCAATATCCTTTTCTTTATGACACTTTCTAGGCACCTTTAGATCCATCAAAGAATTCAAATTAGAATGTAACTTCACAACATCAGTAATATTTCACAGTAAACTTTTCTATTTTCAGATCAAAAGCAAAGGAACAAGAGGATGATGAGGTTAGTTATTTCTCTTTCAGTTCTACGGAATCTGAATCTAAGGAACAGTGAAAGTATAATCGCTTAGATGAGTGAAATGACGACTCAATCAATATTGGTATTTTAAGATTTTGAAAACTGTCGCCCATTTGTTGAACATAATCCTACCATGATAGCAAACCTATTGTTTTGAAGCAGATTGGAACTTACTCTTAAGGCTATTATTATCACCCATCATGAAGTGGAAAGAGAATAAAAGACTTAGCTTTCTGGTAGCCTGTGGCTAGCGAAAAAGATGCTAGGCCATTAAAATGTGTTCACTCAAGTGCTCTCAGATATGCACTAATCCAAATGGCTAGTATTGCAAAAGGAGTAATTTTTGAATTTTCTCTGCAGCCATACAAATGAGCTGTTCTTGACAATGGCAATTTGCATGTGTTACAGAAACTGAAGGAGCGTTACAAGAAGGCCACCATCTTGAAGCTGGAAGGTCTCCCAGGAGACATCTCCCTCGAGGATGTGAAGAACTTCTTCTCCGACTTCGGCAGCGTCGCGTGGGTGGACCATGACAAGGGGGATACAAAGGTGAGGAGCGCTAAAACTTCATTATTATGTTATTAATCAAGTTTTTCCGTATTGGTCCAGTTACAGGTCCAAGGTCTGCTGTATTGGACGAGGCGAAGCCAAGGGCCAATACAGAAGACTGATGACCTGTAACTGGGCCAACACGAAAAACTTGATTAATGACGTTTTTATTAATTAACTTCTTTGTAATTTACTTGCACAACATTAGAGAGTTCATTTTTACCGAAATCAAAATTATCAATGAGATTGATGAACTGTCATATATGTTGAAAGTTTTGAAGCGATAGCTTCGGACTCACGCCATTTGTGTCTATGCGCATGCTCAGACTGTATTGGCCCAGTCTGTTCATATTGGCCCAGTTTTCCTGTATTGGCCCAGTTTTCCTGTATTGGCCCAGTTGTGGATTCGTATAGTGCAGGCCGTATAAATTGTATAAGTGCCATATCATTGATAGTTAATTAATAACAGATAATATATCAAAGAATTTATTTGTTAACATGCCCTTTCTGTTTCCCAAATGGGAATGTTATGATTTAAATTCATACTGACGTTGACTTCAGTACAGCTAGATTTTGCTCTTTCAGTGAATTGAATATGAAAAACTGATTTGTGAGGAAGTTGAAATGAGATGCATATTGCAGGGCTACGTAAGGTTCCGAGAAGAGAACGAGGCCACAACAGCGCTAGCGAAGGCTAAGGAAGACGGCGAGGGAAAGATTGAGATCAACAATAACGAGGTGGAGGCAAAAGTACTTGATGGTTCGTACGCTCATTTCATTCTGTCAAGTTGTCTATTTAAATTTTTGTGACAAGAAAAGTTTAATGTGATAGTCAACATTTCACTGGTTCACTGTAATGTCTTTTACCCTTCAAGTAATGTCTCTCACCCTTCAAGTAATGTCTCTCACCCTTCAAGTAATGTCTCTCACCCTTCAAGTAATGTCTCTCACCTACAGCTAATGTCTCTCACCTACAAGTAATGTCTCTCCCCCCTCAAGTAATGTCTCTCAAACTTCAAGTAATGTCTCTCACCTACAGCTAATGTCTCTCACCTACAAGTAATGTCTCTCACCTACAAGTAATGTCTCTCATCTACAAGTAATGTCTCTTACCCTTCAAATATTGTCTCTTACCCTTCAAGTAATGTCTCTTACCCTTCAAGTAATGTCTCTCACCTACAAGTAATGTCTCTCACCCTTCAAGTAATGTCTCTTACCCTTCAAGTAATGTCTCTCACCCTTCAAGTAATGTCTCTCACCCTTCAAGTAATGTTTCTCCCCCCTCAAGTAATGTCTCTCACCCTTCAAGTAATGTCTCTCACCCTTCAAGTAATGTCTCTCACCCTTCAAGTAATGTCTCTCACCCTTCAAGTAATGTCTCTCACCCCTCAAGTAATGTCTCTCACCTACAAGTAATGTCTCTCACCCTTCAAGTAATGTCTCTCACCCTTCAAGTAATGTCTCTCACCCTTCAAGTAATGTCTCTCACCCTTCAAGTAATGTCTCTCACCCTTCAAGTAATGTCTCTCACCCCTCAAGTAATGTCTCTCACCTACAAGTAATGTCTCTCACCCTTCAAGTAATGTCTCTCACCCTTCAAGTAATGTCTCTCACCCTTCAAGTAATGTCTCTCACCCTTCAAGTAATGTCTCTCACCCCTCAAGTAATGTCTCTCACCTACAAGTAATGTCTCTCACCTACAAGTAATGTCTCTCACCCTTCAAGTAATGTCTCTCACCCTTCAAGTAATGTCTCTCACCCTACAAGTAATGTCTCTCACCCTACAAGTAATGTCTCTCACCCTTCAAGTAATGTCTCTCACCCTTCAAGTAATGTCTCTCACCCTTCAAGTAATGTCTCTCACCCTTCAAGTAATGTCTCTCACCCTTCAAGTAATGTCTCTCACCCTTCAAGTAATGTCTCTCACCCTTCAAGTAATGTCTCTCACCCTACAAGTAATGTCTCTCACCCTTCAAGTAATGTCTCTCCCCCCTCAAGTAATGTCTCTCACCCTACAAGTAATGTCTCTCACCCTTCAAGTAATGTCTCTCCCCCCTCAAGTAATGTCTCTCACCCCTCAAGTCATGTCTCTCACCCTTCAAGTAATGTCTCTCACCCTTCAAGTAATGTCTCTCACCCTTCAAGTAATGTCTCTCACCCTTCAAGTAATGTCTCTCACCCTTCAAGTAATGTCTCTCACCCCTCAAGTAATGTCTCCCCCCCCTCATGTAATGTCTCTCACCCCTCAAGTAATGTCTCTCCCCCCTCATGTAATGTCTCTCCCCCCTCATGTAATGTCTCTCCCCCCTCATGTAATGTCTCTCCCCCCTGATGTAATGTCTCTTCCCCCTCATGTAATGTCTCTCCCCCTTCAAGTAATGTCTCTCGCCCTTCAAGTAATGTCTCTCGCCCTACAAGTAATGTCTCTCGCCCTACAAGTAATGTCTCTCGCCCTACAAGTAATGTCTCTCGCCCTTCAAGTAATGTCTCTCGCCCCTCAAGTAATGTCTCTCACCCCTCATGTAATGTCTCTCGCCCTTCAAGTAATGTCTCTCGCCCTTCAAGTAATGTCTCTCGCCCTTCAAGTAATGTCTCTCACCTACAAGTAATGTCTCTCACCCAGGTGAGGAGGAGCTGAACCACTGGAAGATGATCTTCAGGAACAGAACACAGAACAGGAAACCAAACAACCGACGTCACCAAAGCAACAGAGGAAGCTTCAAGGTATGTTAACCAGTATAAGTCAACGATGTCAGCTGCTTGTTTGCCTTGAGAGTTTGAGGTTGACATGCAAAGTAGTTCTAGAAATGTCAATAAAAGAACTGCCTTTATTCAGATTTATCAGTGATTTACAAATCTCATTGTATGACATTGTCTGGTATTTCTGAACTGTTTCCATGGTATTTGATATTTGTTGTCAATAATGCAATAATAATTTTATGTTTTCAGGGTAGGAAGAGAAGTTTCCGAGGTGGAAAGGGAGGTAAGCAAGACTTTACACTGACACTAACTGTTGGAAACACCTTCTAACCCAAACAAGCGGAAGTAGATGATGCATAAACTTGAAGTCTGAAGTCTGTGACTGAAACCTTCTAAGGAACCTCTGATACTTCCAAATGTTTTCATAAAAAAATGTGGAAATTTTAGGAATATTCTTTATTTTTTTAAGTACAAAACCTTCTCTCAATAATTGCTGCAATTATTTGCAGGAACTTTTGTAATAAGTTTGATAACTTATCATAATCTTTAAATAGCACTGAGAGAGACTAGGAAAATATCACCTCAATGAACCAGATTTCTACAACTGACCCATGTCCATTTTCTGTTTTCTCCAGGCGGTGAACCGAGAGCTAAAAGCGCAAAAGCTTCAAATGACTGAGGAAATACAGAATACCGACTTTGAGATATTGAAGAAACATAACACAGTAACACAACAGACTGGAATGTGAGGATTCTCCCATGTGATGTGTCACCAGCGGTGTATTTAACTGTGAATAGCCTGTATGGATGCGTTGAACAGTTGAACCACCCTGTATAGTCATAGCATCCTTGTGGTTCCTTCTGTTGGGAATTACAGATGGGACTGGATCGGGCTTTAAGGTTTTAATTTATAGAAATAGTTATCGATACTGAATTATGTGACACTTTTAGAAAAAGTACAGGTTGAAATTGTTTCTATATAAATGTGAAAGTCCAAAATTAACAAAGATTGTTGTTTTTAAATATTTGTAATATGCTGTACAAAGTACATTTAGAATAAGATATTTTGTTGAAACTTTGTTTTTTACATGGATATAAGATTAAAAATGTTATTTTAGTGCTATTTGTAAAATGGGTAACTTTAGTAAAGTTTATGAGGTATGCCACTTCAAACCTTTTTTTATGGAGACTATAGGGGTAAGTCAAGCCCAATGTCAGTGTAATGTTTTATCAACTTATTGTTTCTCATGCCGTTTTCATTGTAAATAATTCAAAATAAATACATCAACATTGTGCTCTGCCTTGTTTTTTTCACATTAATGCTTTCGAAAATGTAAATGGATATGTTAAAACACATGTTTTGCTTGAAGGAAGGATATTTAGGTTAATCAAGGTTTGTTAAATTTTTAAAAACTTTGTGTTGAGCAGAATTCGTATCGTCCAGGCAATACTGCAGTAATTAGCAGCCCCGTCTAAGGACGGGGCTGCTATCAGTTTTTGTGAAGTTTCCATCGCCGCCGCCGCCGCCGCCGCCGCATTCGTACTACTAGCTATAACTTTTTTCCCCTAAGCTTTCCAGAACTCTTATTCATACCTTACTACTCATACCTCGGGGGAACGATTTTGACACGTTCACTTTCAAGGTCTAAGGTCAAGGTCACGAGCTATGTATTCACTCTAAGAATTCCTTGTAAACGCGATAACTTGAAAAGTTTTTGTGCTATGAAGCTCTAACTTGGTATATATCATCCTTGGAAAAGTAAAAAATTTTGAAAAGGTTTTGGCTACAATCCGTCAAAGGTCAAGGTCGCAGCAAGGTCATGACGTAAGCATGTTTTAGCGAAAATGCTTTATTTTAACTATGAACACTTTTAATTAATACATGATTGTTATACTCAATGAAAAGTGTTCAATGATTGTGTGACCTTGAAGGTCAAAGGTCAAGGTCATGAGATATGAGTTATTACAAAATGCACTAAATTGGGGTATAACTTTATCCCATTTAGCTTTTCAGAACTCATGAACATGTCTAAATGTTAATACTTCCAGGGAATCATTATGACATGTTCACTTTCAAGTTCAAAGGTCAAGGTCACGAGTTATAAAATCACCACAAAATTCTTTGTAAACACGGTAACTTGAAAAGTTTTTGTGCTATGAAGCTCTAACTTGGTATATATCATCCTTGGAAAAGTAAAAAATTTTGAAAAGGTTTTGGCTACAATCTGACAAAGGTCAAAGTCACAGCAAGGTCATGACTTAAGCATGGTTTAGCGAAAATGCTTAATTTTAACTATGATCACTTTTAATCAATACATGATTGTTATACTCAATAAAAAGTGTTCAATTATTGTGTGACCTTGAAGGTCAAAGGTCAAGGTCATGAGATATGAGTTATTGCAATTCCTTGTAAACACAATAACTTGAAAAGTTTTTGTGCTATGAAGTTTAGATTTTGTATATATTATCTCTTGAGAAGTACAACATTTTCAAAAAGTTTTGGGTACGAACTGTCGAAGGTCAAGGTCACAGCAAGGTCAACATATATGGAGAAAATGGATTAATTTAATTTTTAACACTTTATTTCATTACAATAATGTTATACTCAATGAAATGTGTTCATTGATTGTGTGACCTTGAGTGTCAAAGGTCAAGGTCACGAGAAATTTCCAATTTGGTGAGGCCTGTAAAAGGCGGAACAGGGTAAGGCGAAACCCAAAGTTCCGGGGCTGCTCTGCTTTTGCGGTATCCCGCAAACGCTAATCTAGTTTTAACATAAAACGTATATTGCTTTTTATTTTCTTGTTCTAATCTTAATCATCCCACACTAGATCCCATTATCAGAACGGTACTATTTTCATACTCTGAAATCATAATGTGCAAAAAGTCATCTCAATAAAAAACACACCTTGTAATACGCAACGTTGGGAGAGAGATTGTTACTGGGGTTCCGTAATAAGGGAAGGTTACGGATTGTAATGGGAACTGTTGCACCATGCATGGTATATCTAATGACTGCTGCAGTAGTAATTATTCATGTTTCATCCAAATTATCACTGTTCGTAGGTTCTAACATAATGTCTATTCATCTCTTCATTCATTGTTCATGGAAATCTATATTGAGCTAAGTATACACTGTCGACGTCCTGAATATTGGTCCAAAATACCTACCTTGACATCATAAAGCGCCCTTGTTTTTTTAATTAAACTCTGTTTACGCAAAAACAAGTAATTCCGGGTTTACACAAATGATTGTTTTAAAAGATGGGTCCATCAAATGTGAAATAATGCCCTTGACAAAAAAGTTATTGTAATTTTCCCCGAGAGAGGGGCACAATTTTATTACAACGGATTGTTACATGGTGCTTTTCTGGATAACTACTGAGAAAGCACATTTTTGCTACGGATTATTTTGCCCCGCCACGAAGTGGAAGGGGGATATAGGTTTGAGCTCTGTGCGTGCGTGCGTGCGTGCGTCCGTCCGTCCTAGTTAAAGGAGCCAATTTTTCTCCGAAACCGTTAAAGATAGGATTATCAAATTTTGTGTGTCTCCAGGGTATCAATACCCTGATGGAGTTCGAAAATCAGAACCGCGCAATGATTTTTTCAGGAGTTAATGCCCTTGTTCCGGAGGCGGGGGATGTTGATGACTATGTCTGCTTGTTAAAGAGACACTCCGTGAGTTTCACCAAGTAGTGATTTGCTTTGATACGAACCTAAATGGTAAAATTGGTTATATAAATTCATAACATCTCATGTATTCATTCCCAAATGACAAATATATGACAAATATTGTTTTCAACGAAAATCTTAGAACAGTAACATAAGTTCGCGGAAATCAAAATTACAAGTATAATTTCCACGAATACTTGTTATATAACCTATGAAACAAATCCAACTCGTAACTGTACTTCTGACTGCTTCACATACGTTTGCAAAAATACGTTTGACTGATTAGCGCGCGTCATTGTCTGGTTTTCTATCATAATCACGACTTCAAACCTTCCTCTTGTCACTAGACGACATCGATTAGCTTTAAAATGGTTCTCTCCTGTAAGAATGGAAATTTCTCGATCAGATGACACTATTTGTAGAGTCTGTCATATATGACCCCCAAGAACTCCCGGAGTGTCTCTTTAAGGGATGTTTGGCAAATAACAGCATGGTATTCTGGTATATTCTAAACGAGGAGTTCAAATTAAATCATTCTTTTTTTGCAGAAAAATGCGTTATCGCTGCCACAGATGCACAGATGTGAAACAAAGGATGATAAATTTGAAAAGATAATTTTACACAACTGTTTAGTGCATCCATTTGATGAACTTAAAGTGAGAGTGAAAAAACTCTCTGAAAGCAGTATTACACTTGAATATATCATCACAAATTACAGAGTTACCCCAAATGAAATTGAAATGTAGGGAAACGAATTAGTGTCGTTAATCCAACGCATGGACGGATTCAGATAAAAAAAGAATAACCCTAAAACAGTGAATGGTGTTGAAAATAACAATGAGTAATGGAAAAGAATATTTATTTGATCAAAATCTTGATCGCGAAAACGATTTAATACGCTCCAGCACGCCACTGCTGACAAGACATTTGAGCACATAATTGCTTCCATATATGCCAATTAACAGAAATTAACGTCATCAGAAGATGATATATCCCAATGGTTTCAAAAATTTTTAAATTAAATTTTATAAATACCTATTATGACTGTGTCCCCTATATGTGGGAAACTATGAAAAAATACAGAATTTTTCTATTTAAGTCCACCATTTATTTTCGATCTGTGGAGACATACGAAGAAAAACTATGGACTTCGACTTAAAATACCTCACATTTATTGTTGCTGAATTTATTTGAATTGCATCTTTAAATAATTTTTAATAGATGTGAGAAAATTTGCCATCTATTTTAGATAGAATTGGCATCGTGAAATTCCTGAGAATTTCTGTTCAAGAAACACAATTCTTAGTAAAAACGCTAAAATGTAAATCAAAAGAAGAAATTCCAAAAGGTACATGTATCTACACATCAGGTATGTCCTTAATGTTTGAGAGGTCTGGTCAGCAAGTGAAAAGATTACGGACGACAGGACATATCGACAGACTTTGCGATAGCTATATCCCAATGTGATAAAAAGTAAACATAGATGAAAAATCAACTATTTTGTTGAAGGTTTTTAAGTATATAAATATATATTACACCCGTCTGAATAAACATCAATTGTAAACAATTGAAATAACCCTTTTGATTCTTCGAATATGGAATTGTAAATGTCAATTTAGTGAAGTTTCAATATATTACATTATCCAATTTAGTTTATCTAAGATTTTTAAAAATACAAACTAATGATAGCTAAAATGGTCTTTGAATACATTCATTTAATCATGGTTACCAAATATTGCAATATTCCGACCAAAAAACTAACACCTTTTATAACCAAATTAAATTCTTTCCAAAAGTGAAAATTCCAATGACAATCCGTAACCGTCCCATAACAATCCGGAATCCCAGTAACAATTGCTGAGTTCCACGTTCAGAAAAATAAATGTGCATAAACAGCAATATATTGGTTTAATACGACACCAACATACCTCCAGTTTGATGATTTGTTATTGGGGCCCCCAAAAGGGCGTTTGTTAAAAGTTTACATGTACTTGAATATGACCTATCAATTTCCGTTATCGTCAGATACGTTATACAGGTTATGCTATTAAAACCTCTTATCATACCTTATTGTCAATTCTTAAACTGGAATAATTTGCTAGATCATATCCTTCAATTCGCCGTGTTCATATTGACTGGCTGCCATTACAGAAAAGGAAGAAATGTGATTTTGATTCGAAGTTTATTTTGTCATACGAAAATATTAAATGAACACTTTTCATATCCAAGATGTATCAAATACTTTATCACACATTTAAACAATGTGACCCAATTAAATGTTACTTAAATCAATCTTGTCATTTCAAAGCACTATGTCCCAAAAAGAGCCTAACTTAATTTTCTTCAAATTGCTTGTCCACATGATGGCACATATAATTCACGTATCTGATTTATAAGATACGTTAAACAATAATCAAATA
Organism: Steromphala cineraria; assembly: GCA_916613615.1. Lineage (NCBI taxonomy): Eukaryota > Metazoa > Mollusca > Gastropoda > Trochida > Trochidae > Steromphala > Steromphala cineraria. The sequence continues at coordinate 4,921,365 of OU744729.1, forward strand.
CGTTATATGCTCTACGGGTGTCTAAGTGAGAGACAATATTTGCATAATTATTTTATGAAAATGGGTCTTTGTTTTCAACATTTATGGAATCTTTTACATGTGATATACAATTTCATTTTCCTGAGAACAAGTACGATAACTATGCCATCAGATACGTTAATTAAACATCAGATACGTTGTATGTCTTTTGCAAGAGTTGTTGAAAGAACATACACAAATTAGTTAGTGAGATGTATTCATTGCTGCGACAGCTCTAAAATAAGCCTTTAAATGCATTTGTTCCATGGAAAGTTTGTCATGTAGTTGCAGCTTTTTAACATCAGTTACGTTAACATATCTTCAAATACGTTATATGCAGGATTTCATCATTCATTCGTTACAGAGCAAACGCATCGGTATTGTGTCATATAAATAAGAAATGCACGGATAATTATGATAGGTTTTTATTGCTAAATTTCATTGATTCGAATGCATGAAGGAAATACAATTGTGAAAAGTAACATGTAACCAGTTTTGCGTTCCAATGTTCTACCACGATTCACTTTCACAACAGGTCTTCATTCCCGCCAAAATGTATCTGAACTGAAGTGGCAACGTTCTTACAGTCGGAATCAATCGGATTGCTGTCGAGATAATCAAGGTTTTCTAATAAAACATGAATGGTTTCACTTTAGTTAACGTATCTGACAAAAACGTATTTGATGCATGTAAACGACTTTTGAAGCTTTCTTCAACATAAATTATGCCGTAAAGATATCCCATGAACCAGCGTGTTCCTTTTGTTCTATTCATCAATAGTGCAAGTCTCCGAATCATTTATCTATCTCAGAAATTGCATGAATACTGGCAAAAGGTTAACGTATCTGATGCAATTTAAATGTAACATAGCTCATAAAATATACATTTTAATATATCTGTTGAGCTATGACTTTACTTTACTTAAAGTGCCAATGACAATCAATATTATGGAATTCATGTTACATAATGGTTAAATACGATCTAAAAATCATCTACATTCTTTGAAATGTATGTGGCCTGGAAATTGTTTAACGTATCTAAAAAATATGAATACAAACATTGAATTCAAGTCAATTTTATAGCGTCAGAAAGCTACTTATAAATGTAACATAAGCTTACAATCAGGCTTAAAGCATTGAAATAAATTCATAATTAAATGTCAAGTTATGAGAACAGGTAACGGGACAGCGAAAAGGGCAATTTTTTCGGGTATATAAACCCTGATTTATACAAACGTAATGATTAAATAGGTATTTCATATTAGAATTTAGTTTGACTGATGTCCAAGGTTGTAACTAAGTCGTTTTTAACCTGTGGGGTACATAGGCTTTGTGATAAAATGTGCGGGACACCTGAAAAGTGGAATTTGCCCCTTTATCTGAGAATCAATGATATATTCATATTCATATTCAATACTGAAGTATTGTATGGGTCATTTTTATTGGCTCATCTGGCCTGTAAGGCCCGATGGGCTTATGGCATGGCATGGTGTCCGGCGTCCGTCCGTCCATCCGTCCGTCCGTCCGTCCATCCGTCCGTCCGTAAACTTTGTGGAATTTCGACTTCTTCTCCAGAACCATAAGGCCTAGAAACCTAAAACTTTGTGTACATACTCCTTGGCTAGTAAGGATTAAAAATTGTAGCTTTGGTGACCCTGTGACCCCTAATAAGGGCCACAGGGGCCACGCCCTAAAAACCTATTTTCATCTTCTTCTCCAGAACAATAAGGCCTAGAAACCTAAAACTTTGTGTGCATACTCCTTGGCTAGTGAGGATTAAAAATTGTAGCTTTGGTTGCCCTGTGACCCCTAATAAGGGCCACAGGGGCCACGCCCTAAAAACCTATTTTCATCTTCTTTTCAAGAACCATGAGGCCTAGAAACCTAAAACTTTTTGTGCAGACTCCTTGACTAGTGAGGATTAAAAATTGTAGCTTTTGTGGCACTGTGACCCCTAATAAGGGCAACAGGGGCCTCGCCCTAAAACCTATTTTCATCTTCTTCTCCAGAACCATGAGGCCTAGAAAGCTGAAACTTTGTGTACAGACTCCTTGACTAGTGAGAATTATAAATTGTAGCTTTGGTGGCCCTGTGACCCCCAATAAGGACTACAGGAGCCACGCCATAAAAACCTATTTTCATCTTCTTCTCCAGAACCATGAGGCCTTGAAAGCTGAAACTTTTTGTACAGACTCCTTGACTAGTGAGGATTATAAATTGTAGCTTTGGTGGCCCTGTGACCCCTAATAAGGGCCACAGGGGCCACTCCCTAACAACTTATTTTGATCTTCGTCCCCAGAACCATGAGGCCTAGAAAGCTGAAACTTTGTGTACAGACTCCTTGACTAGTGAGGATTATAAAATGTAGCTTTGGTGGCCCTGTGACCCCTAATAAGGGTCACAGGGGCCACACCCTAAAAACCTATATTGATTTTCTTCCCCAGAACCATGAGCCCTAGAAAGCTGAAACTTTGTGTACAGACTCCTTGACTAGTGAGGATTATAAATTGTAGCTTTGGTGGCCCTCTGACCCCTAATAAGGGCCACATGGGCCACTCCTTAACAACTTATCTTGATCTTCGTCCCCAGAACCATGAGGCCTAGTAACCTGAAACTTTGTGTACAGACTCCTTGACTAGTGAGGATTATAAATTGTAGCTTTGGTGGCCATGTGACCCCTAATAAGGGTCACAGGGGCCACACCCTAAAAACCTATATTGATTTTCTTCCCCGGAACCATGAGGCCTAGAAAGCTGAAATTGTGTTTACAGACTCCTTGATTAGTGAGGATTATAAATTGTAACTTTGATGGTCCAGTGACCCCTAATAAGGGTCACAGGGGCCACACCCTAAAAACCTATTTTCATCTTCTTCTCTAGAACCATAAGGCCTAGAAAGCTGAAACTTTATGTACAGACTCCTTGACTGATGAGGATTATGAATTGTAGCTTTGGTGACCCTGTTGGCCCTAATATATATAAAGCATAATTGATAATGAAGCCTGATGAGCTACAGAGCCAATGGCTCTATTTTTGTAGAATGAGATCTCGTCTCGTCTCTGTTGGCACTGGTCAGCTGTCTTCTAGGGCAATAAGTACAGGAGAACGCTATAACAGATATCCTCTTGAGTTATATGAAACCATTGTTTTATCCTATCTTGTCATCGCCATTCAACCAACTTCCACTTCCGTGCCTTGATTGTCGCCGTGTGAGTTATTTAAAGCGCGAGGAAGCAAAGATGCGGGTTGCGTTGAAGAATTGGGTTCCTCCTACACTGTCTCTGATAGTATCTAGACCATTAATGCTATAACGTGACGGTTACATTGTTAGGTAATTAACAAATTAAGTAAAGGACAATATTGGTTCTTCTCAATCATTGGATAATACATAGGAAAATATTATGGTGATATGCTGAATTTCAACAGGTTCATCCAAGGTATTTTTACATTTAAGACAAACAAACATGAAATGGTCCCTTCATCAGTCACTGCATACGCTGAGATGCCTCAGAGCGCTGACATGCCAAAGAAAGAAATCCTTCAAACATTTTAAAAGTAAATCAGTTACATGAATTGTTCAAAATGAAAATCAAAACTTAAAAGCCATATCGCGGTTTCTCCAAACATCTTTTTCATTTGGAACAGTCGCATGCAGGGGGACATTACATCCATGCATTAAGTCATCTTCACATCGTCGCTGCCAAACGTAAAGTTTTCCAAATCTCCAGAAGATGACGCTCTCCTCTTTTCCAAACAGAACGTTCATGTCATCAAGGTCAGCGAAGATAAAAACCGATGATAAAATGCAAGTCGTAGCCTACAAGTCTTACAACTGAACTGTATATTTAACGTCAGACTATGAATAGGTCCCTGCATATGATCAATAGTCTCATTTATTTGACACACACGGGTTGGAGATATCGAGTTTGTTCATAAACTGAGTATAAACAGCGAGCGAACAGTTGTTACAGAGTCCCCAGAACCCGATACGAAAGTTCAATGTATATGCCTACTTGTACAATTAAAGAGACACAGAGTAGGCCTATCTTGATAGGATGTCAAATTTGAAATCGATGTTATTACATCGGGAACCACTAAAGGTCAATCAGTACATTAGAGCGAAAATACGACCATTCAAAGTCGGGATTTTGATCGAAAACCGGACAATGCGGCTCAGGTGGCTCGCGCAAATTCGCCAACGGAATTTTGAAACCTTGTCATAAGCTGACAGGAAAATATATTCAATTCGATAGTGTTTAATAGTAGCTATTGTAACTAATAGGTAGATTGGATGCATACATAATTTCGAATATTAAACGCATTTGAGACGTTTTCTTGATTTTTCCATAAAATCAAGCATTTAAGAGATATTATGCATAAATGGATATATTTGCAAGTCCAGTGATGAGATATGAAATTCAATCAGCAAATTAGATATTTTGTAGCTTATCAAAACCAAATAAAACAAAGAAAGATACTCGGTGTCACTTTAAGTGTTTTGTAAGTAACGATAAGTCATTATTCTAAAAATCAAGCTTGTGATTGGTTATTGCCTACTTCAAGAAGTTTAGATTGTAGATCTAATGGTCATGGGCCTATGTCTCATATGTAGGCCTATAGATACTTATATCAAAAAAGTAACCGAAGTTGGTTTTCCGTTTCGTCTCTAGGAAAAATAGCGTATTCCTCTTCGAAATGCATTGTTGTGTTTCGTTTAAAAACTCCAGTTACCGTCTCGCGGCGCCCCTTAATCCGAGGCAATATCGTGTTTACAATGTCCAAGTGGATGTCTACAGCATGTGTAGTGAGGTCAGCGACAACAGCTTGGCCACGATATCTTGGAAGGAGGCTTCCATTCAGCTTCTCTAGTATCTGGCCGTCCCGTTTTATTTGCAAAAGTGATGATTTATCGTTGCTCAATATCCACGTGTCTAAGATGTTGTCATCCGTAAGAGTATTTCTCGTTTTAGGTGCATCCTTCAGCACCCATGCTAAATCCATTTCTCCTGTTGGTAATCCAGAATGCTTGTAGATTTTCTTAACCAGAGACCGTATTGTAGCCCTGAGTGACCTTTCTTTTGCTCTATCTGAGTAAACAGCATCAACCCCGTGCCATGTTGCCGTTATCATCTGTAGCCTAGTGGGACTTGTGATGTCTAGGCGATACTGGATATCACCTCTATATTTCCAAAACGTTACTAACCTTTTGTACCTCGCTGCGGTTGAAGATAGTTGAAGTATCCTCGCAGGTACCAAATGATCAAATGCGTCCCCTTCTAAATTAAACTGTTTTAAACAATTAAACGTTTGTTCAAAGTCCTCGCTCATGATCCATATCATTATTGAATTACCCTCTGGTGGGATCACCGTATAATTTGGAATTATTATATTGCATACCCAATTTACTAGCTGTGAATTCAAATTAAAATCCCCTCCTATCATGAGGGGCATGTTTCCACATTCCTTCTTCGTCTTCACGAGAAATCTCAACATTTTTATTAATATCACCAACCTTTCGTTGAAAGAAAGCCCTTTTTTTGGTCCATGCCAACTAGCGCAGAGTAGTTCAAACTCGGGATGAAGTCTGCTCTTAAATTTGCGTAGACAAAGCCGCTGAAGTTCAAAATATGACTCCCAAGGACCTCCCCCCAACTCAGCTGCATCTAGTGTTAAGGCCTGTCTGGCCTCATCATAGAGGAGTCTCACGCGTTCTTGATCCAGTGGCTGACAACCAATAGCCGTCACATCGTAGATAAATCCAGATCTAGATTTCTTATCCTTACTCAGTTGATACTGGTTCCGTAGGTTGGCGTTTCGGGCAACTTTTTCTTCTAAATTGTCCCATGTAAATTCTTGTACAAAGGCCAATGTCGGACGTTCAGATGTAAGAATTTTGCGTATGGTGTCTATCCGAGCCTCAGCACGTTTACCATATTTGTTATACCCTGTATTCATATTGATGACTTTAAAGTCGGGAGCTGGGATCGCCATTTTCGTAGAATTGAGTTTGTAGAATCTGAATTAAATAAAGCAATGAACACTGAAGCAGAATATATACATCAGATATATATATATATATATATGTTCCTGTATAAATATACGTAACCTTCCATTTGTAACCATACTTGACAAGACCCACATAATGGTCGAAATGAATTCATCGTATTAAAGAAGATTATGATCCAGTCTCAACCATCTGATGTTTATTTTTTTTATGATATACAACTTTTCTTCACGTGAGAAACCAACCCTCCTTATTTATATTAAAATATATATATAGCCCCCCCCCCCCCCCCCCCCCCCCCCCCTGTATTTCTACAAAGTAATCCTGATCGTAAATAAATGTAGGTAAAACGTAGATAAGAAAGACGTCTTTCATCTCTACGTTTTACCTAAATAGAGGAGTTGGTCTTTCTTATCTATGTTTTACCTACATTTCATTTACGATATCAGGTTCCTGTGTCCTGTTCACCTGTCAAGTGTCAACACACATCTTCATACACACATAATACACTAGGGATTGTGCACACGATACTCAGCCTGAATAAATGATAATATCTGATTGAGACATTAAAACACTATGCAACCAAATGTAGTTTAAATAACATACGTTTCAGATTAGCTGAGTTAACTTAGCTTGATTACGTTCTCTCTATAGTTTCCACTACATCAGAGCTCCCGCTGTCGCGGGGCTATGTATCTTAGCTAGTTTCAGATGAGACTAGTGCAAATTTGAAACAACTAAATACAATAATCATAATTCTATTTAGACAACCGAGATAGTTTAAATGTTTTAAGTTAAATTTAGAGACATGAACTTACCGGCAATTGTGCGATTGGAAAACGCCTCCCTCAAAAGCAAGTGTCTACCTGGCAGATATCTAGACGTGTACATATAGGTATTGGTTACCACCTTATATATTATAGAGCTGTGCCACAGGATACCCGGCAACAAGTCGGTACTTACTTCAAATACTTCAACTGTCTATTTGTATTGGTTACCACCTTTATACGATACCTGGCTACCTCATTAGAGAATGATCGAACTATGGCACGTTATACCTAGCTACAAGTCGGTACTTGCTTTGAACAAACACCTTTTCTATATCGCCGCCATACAAGGTTAAGTGGCTTTCACTGTGAGCCTTCCTCGGGATCGATGCATGTGTGATATTATCGACACCTGAATATCCAATTGCTTGCTTCAATCGATCATGCTTGTAATAGGAAACTATGTCTCTGGCAAACGATAGTTAGAGATCGAATGTTTAGATCTTTCGTTTACGGATGTGCGCTCCTCAAATCTATAATATTAAACTTTTTTTCTAACTTATATTTTTTAAAAGATAAAAGTATATGATTGGAAATCAGCATTAAAAAATAGGGGTTAGTGGGTTTTTTTCGAGATATGACGCCTGTAAGATAGTGGAGTGATGTACAATTCAAACATGGGAGTCTATGGGAAAATGAGAAAAAAACTGCTAAAAACTTTAAAATACTACATTTCTAGTATTAAACTTTTTTCACTTTTGTGATATGTGACAAAGTTCATGTTTCCCTAACAAAGTCAATGAAAAAATATATATGGTAGTGTGTTTTGTTTAAAGCTTTGACACAAAATGTACTTGAAAACCCCCCTTTTTAGTCAAATTTAGGCCATTTATGCTGTTTAAGCACGTTTTAGAGGTTCTAAAGTCACATCTTCTTTATTTAATTAGTTTTTTAAAAGTATGTAGATGATGTAGAATATAATGAAGTAAATAAAGATGAGAAAATATCTTTACTTAATCATATTCCATTTTTAAAGGTTAACAGTAAGGGGCGGACATCCTTAAGAGCGTTGTCAGCAATTATAATTATAAGAAGTGGAAACAAGCAGCCGCATATCGACATTACACAGTCGAAAAACTGAAGGGCGGGCCCTATTGGATCGGTTTATTGTCACTGTAATTGGTTCTGTACAGTGTTTAAGTCGGTATCTTTTTTTATCGAAAACCGGAACAATCAGTAGTGAAGTAAGTGTTTAATGAAACATATTCAATGCCACTTTTCTTTGTTTCAATAAATGTAATACTGGTACCCAGAGAATGTGGTAAAATCAAGTTCTCTGTCAAAGACGGAGACATCTGGAGAACACGAAACTTATTGCTGAACTGAGTATTTGGTCAACACTTAATAAGATAAAAGCCTAAGAAAGTCTATAAGAAGTCTTGAAAGCTCAATGTTTGAAGATGAATGAAACTCACTCTCGTTTTTTTGTTGGTGAAATTATTAGATTTATTGACCATTTCATTTGAGAGTCTACGTGCCCGGTTGACACTGGGTAGGTAGACTGCACACCGTTATGTGTCGTGAGAAGCGCTATACTGATGCAGTCTCTATTGTGGTCTCTACTCTAACTGTATTGTATGTTATATACCGAGTTGAACAAAGAGACATTTCGACACGGGCTTTCACTCCCGTCTCAAAGTCCTGAAAGAAACTACATGAGTTAAGACACGCAGTTTCAACTGTAATGTCTTTGCATGTGTCGTGTCTGTCGCTCAGTCTATTTCAGTGCTTGTTTAACAGCTGTCAGCTCTAGCGCCTTGTGTGCTGTCTGTGCTTACAAGGAAAGCAATGATCCTGAACGATTATTTCTCTATTGTAAGACACACAAAGTGCAGCTAGCAATATTTGCACATGTTCTTACTGAAGTAACAGTGTAGGTCACTATCACGCTCCTCCATTGCAGGTTATAATCATGTTCATATCAAGACGTATATTTACTTTTTGACTCATGAATGATAATATGCGTGTCCTTCTATCCCATGCGGAAATATAATATGCAAATGAGCAACCTTGTATATATGTGACAGAAATTGCACTGTAAGTTCAGTGGTATGACGTCACAGACCAACATATGACCTTTAACCACTACCACGACATGTTTTTTTTCTGTTTCAGGTGCAAAGTCTCCTAACAACCAACCATGATTACCTGTGTTACCATAGCAACATGCATATTAACGACCATGACTTTTGTTCACTCACAAAGTAAGTAAACATTTCACTGTAAATGTGTTTCATCTTTTGTCATCAGAATACACTCATGGACATAATACGCATGCCAAGAAAGAAAGGCATAAACTTAAATCAACGAGTGGAAATAACGCCAAAACATAGTTTACCCATGTCTTCTGAAGTCAAATAAAGAAACATGTTTGGGAAATGTTTCTAAAATATAATGCCTTATACTCTTTGTTAGGAATCGGCTTGACTAGACGAGGAGACAGAAGTAGAAATTTAGACTTTTTAATGACCTCGCTCCTGCAACATATATAGAGTCATCTAAGAAAGGAATCTCTTGAACAGTTTTATATATACACAAAGAACTTAATTGAGCACCCCCACTTTATCAAACAGGAAAACGCTACTGTTAATAAACAAAACAAATGTACAAATGCAACAAGGGAAATCCCAAAACTGTTCAACCCTGGAGGGGGAACCCCTAACAGTTGCATAAGGAAGAGAAATCCTTGTATAGTTTGACACAGGAACGGGAACCCTTTACGGTAACAAAAAGGGAAATCCCTATACGGGTTAACACAGGAAGGGGAGTCCCTTTACATTTACATAAAAGAAGGGAAATCCCTATACAGTTACATACAGAACGGGAGAACCCTATACAGTTCAACACAGGAAGGGAAAGTCCTATACAGTTCAACACAGGAAGGGAAAGTCCTGTATAGTTTAACACAGGAACGGGAAACCCCTCAACAGTTTTATCCCTACATAGTTACATACAGTAAAGGGAACCCCTTTACAGTTACATACAGGAAAGGGAACCCCTTTACAGTTTAACACATGAATTAAATTCCTATAAAGTTGGTAACAGGAAGGGAAACCCCTATACAGTTACATACAGGAAGGGAAATCTCTGTACAACTAAATTAAGTTTAAACTAAGTTTAGCATGAAGGGAGATGTCTATACAGTAACACAAATAATGGCATATAGGGACCCCCTATACAGTTACACATGGGAAGTCAACCCCTAAACAACTAAACTGACAGGCAAAAGAAACCTAACACCTCATTTTATTTCGATTTAAAAACGTTTTTAAATATTTATGACGCATTTGATTATAGATTCATCAACATTACTCATATCTACAATATTTCATATGAATTGATCGTTGATTGATTCATTTTATTAAAGATATCTTTGTTTAAAGTGACAGTCAGCGAGTTATCAATCCTTAATAAAAATTACCAGAAAATCAACAAATGTATGAAGAGCATTTACAATTTAAAAAAAAAATTCCGATCATCTTTAATGATATTACAGCCAAAAATCTGAAAGCGAATTGACATGTCTAAAAATAGATCGGGTCGAGGATGTTCATAGCTCAATGCATTGTGGGATTGTGGTGAGTTTATACGAACGCGCAAATCCCGAGAACAATCAAGTGGACTTTCGCGTGTCACAGCTAGGTATCGGGGACAAAAAAAGATAGAAATCACCACGAGAATATTAATTTGTTTTAAGTTATTACATTGATGTGTTAATTTAACCTATTATCGATTTAACCTATAAAGCGATATTTATTGCAAAATGATAAAAAGATAAATACTTTCTAGTTTTGAATAACATGTATATTTTTAAGATTTAGTCTCTCGTAATTCCATAAGGAATGGTGCATGTGCTTTTTACTGCTTACGTGTTATATTCTATGTTGTACATGCAGCGAGACGTTAATAAACTGTCTGTCTGTGTCGGTATTACCATATCACCGTGGCAAATCCGTTTAGGTGTCAGTGATTTTTTTTTTCAGAACACTTATCAAATGAAAATATTGGTATACGAGTTTATTCAACAAGTCATACTCATGGCGTGCATAAATAAGCTAAACGAATGTATTCGAAACATGAAAACTTTAATGAACTAAAAAACACTTTGTCCTTTTATATAATAATTAGTCTACATGATATAACGGCAAGTTAAAGTTACATAGTGGAATCTAGTATCATGCTCAATATCTACTTAGACGTCGGTGTTATGTTTAAATGATATACAAACAGGTATCCTTGTGTGTGATTTATATGATTTATATTATTCGAATTTCGGAATTTGCTAGTTTTTGTCATGAAAAAAAACCCCAAATATTTGTTAATGTGCTTTATGTTGTCGTTTAGTTTTTTACCCACAGATTAAAGATTCGAATATCGAGGAGGTTTTGAGCTCATGCTAAAACACTGTACACTCAGTACTGTACTGAAAAAAAACTAGTAACTTGTCTACTTTTTTTAGAATAACAAATCTATCATAATTGTAGATTGCTAAAACAATAACAAGAAATTTAATTGGTCTGATTTAAAATTCTGAGTAAATAATGTTTTTTTTTGTATTGAAATGTATACAAAAAGAACTTAGTTAAGCACCACCCAATGTTTTCAGAAAAAGGCGTCTGCTAATAACCCAGGTAAACAATTAGGGTTTTTCGATAGAACGATCATTTAGCAGAGTAAAAACGAAAACTTCACTCAATTTACGATTCACTGTCTCTGGATATTCTTTTTTACCCGGCTTGGTATTTTTTGAAAATACAAGTTTACTTATAATTGAAAATGAAAGTCAATATTTTTTGCTGCAATGTGGTAATTATCATTCTCTTGACTGACTTGATAATTTTTAGTAAGGACCTCTTAGCAAATGTTAGTCGTTAGAGCAGTATGAGCCTTCAGAATCACAAAATTATCAAATATCAAATTTGAAAAAAGCTTCACTAAGAAAAAACTAGCCACTGTTTAAGATAATGGCTTATCGCTAGGTAGAAGAAGTGTTTGACCAACAAGTCCAACTCAAAGAATCTCTAATTTACTCACAGATTTGAAAGTTTTAGAAATTTTCTCAATTATGGTTGAAATAAGTACTGAAAATTCATTGTCCTGCTAAGCTCTTATCATGCATGATAAAAAATGTTTCTCTAATTGAATGTCAACTAGGGATCAAAAATGTTGTTTTTGATCTAAAAAATCCAAAGTTTCATGCGAAGTCTCTCACCAATGACAATAGTTATATTTAGCCAAAATTCAGTGGTCTCGCTTTTTTATTCATATTTTCAATTATTTTGTATTATAATGATTTTTACGTCAATTAAATAGTCAATAAAACTGCAATTGTAATATCTAGAGTGGTCAATACATCAAATAAATCACAATATTCAAAGAGCTCCCAATTTCATTGTGTATATTTTTTTATAATGGCTAACGTTTCGTCTGTGTACCGATTAATAAGAAACGATGACTTTCTCGATGGTTGCTGTTCGATTGTATGACAAATTATTTGAAATTCCCCACTTTGTTTTAAAATTATTTGGATAATACCCACAACTGAAAATTTGGCTTATTAGAGGTCTAAATATTTTAAAACGCATGGCACGTCACTTGAAAATATTGGTTAAAAAATAAGCGTGTTTGGTTTCTACATTAATTTGTAAATTGGAAATGGGTTAGCTCTAGCTAATGTTTTTTATACTTATTGCCTGCTGTACATATTCACTATCCGAAATAAACCAATCATCAAATATCTGCGTATATCTGTCGCATATATTAGTTTGCAAATAAGATCGAAAAATTGAATAATAAGTCATTTGGTTTGCGATGTTTATTTTTTGCACTCAATTATTGGGAAGGTCTAAAAGAATCATCCCATACACAAGGAAATTTCCTTCCATGGCCAAATATATTTTTACAGATAAGAGTTAAGTTTTAAGATTTTTTCGAGCAAAAAGTACTTATTAAAACCAACGATTATCAATAAGGCATTAATTTAAATATCGCCGCTAATGGCTGCAATTTTGCCCAAGCGGCGCTAAACAATAACTCACTCATTAATTTAAATGATTTAATGTCATTATATGCGCTAAAATCGGTGTCGTCTATTGGATTTCAAATGGAAAATGTTATTTAGAATCATATAAGTTTAACAGTTTATGTAGAAATTGATTGTGCCTATGATACGATTTAGTCAACATCCGAGTCATTAGCAGTGTTCATCAACTCCACGGTAACGTCTATATTCCATTCACATGGCGACCACCTATTTTCCTCGTTTTTATCGATTGGTACGACCTTGCGTATTATTGCATAGCGACTTCTATAAATAGAAATCCCAAAACATGCGTTCAGAAGCTAAAACTATCGCGAGCGCTGACGAAATACGAACGGGAGTGCTGCATTATCATAGTTTCAAGAAGATATACTCAACATAAGCAGTTAGAGTATGTCTATAGCTTGCAGCAACCTTCTAACGGAAAGTAACACACAAATATAAAATCTTTTTTTTTTCAGATAAACAATGGATTTAAAATGTAAACAAGTGGTGTCATTTACATACAGTGGTCAATGTGTGGATGAGATTGAGACGTTGGTTATTCAGGGGTAAAGACGGCGTCTCCTTTAAATCATTAGGCTTATAGACAACGAACCATTACTCAATATTACCCATTTATACATTTTTATACCTCCAAAAAGAAAACTATAGATTATGTTGAAAATTTAATAAGATACAGATGGTACAAAGTGGTCGACGAATGGATGAGATTTCGAAATAGGTTATAAAGGGAAAAGGGAGGTCTTATTCAAATCTTTACAGACAACTAACCGTAATCAATATCACCAAATATAACTATCTGGCCTTAAGTCTACATCCTGATGTACCCCTCCATAAAGAAAGATATAGAATTTGTTGAAAATTAGATAAAATACAGAAGTTAAAAAGTGGTCGACGAATGGATGAGATTTAGACATTGCTCATATAGGGAAAAGGGAGGTCTTATTCAAATGTTTAAAGAAAACTGACCGTTATCAATATCACTATATATAAGTATTTGGCCTTTAGTCTACATCCTGATGTTACCCTCCATAAAGAAAAATATAGAATTTGTTGGAAATGAAATAGAATATTGAAGTTAAGAAGTGGTCGACGAATGGATGAGATTTAGACATTGCTTATATAGGGAAAAGGGAGGTCTTATTGAAATCTTTACAGAAAACTGACCGTTATCAATATCACTATATATAAGTATTTGGCTTTAGTCTACATCCTTATGAAGGCCTCCATAAAGAAAAATATAGAATTTGTTGAAAATCAAATAAAATACAGAATTTACAAAGTGGTCGACGAATGGATGAGATTTAGACATAGGTTATATAGGGAAAAGGGAGGTCTTATTCAAATCATTACAAGCAACTGACCGTTATTAAAATCACAAAATATAAGTATTTGATCTTTAGTCTACATCCTGAAGTACCCCTCCATAAATAAAAATATAGAATTTGTTGAAAATTAAATAAAATACAGAAGTTACAAAGTGGTCGACGAATGGATGAGATTTAGACATTGCTTATATAGAGAAACAGGGGGTCCCCTTTAAATCTTTGCAGGCAACTGACCGTTATCAGTATCACTTAATATAAGTATTTGATCTTTAGCCTACATCCTAAAGTACCCCTCCATGAAGAAAAATATAGAATATGTTGAATATTAAATAAGATACAGCAGTTACAAAGTGGTCGACGAATGGATGAGATTTAGACATTGCTTATATAGAGAAACAGGGGTCCCCTTTAAATCTTTGCAGGCAACTGACCGTTATCAGTATCACTTAATATAAGTATCTGGACTTCAGCTTATATCCAAAGTTACCCCCACATAAAGAAAAATATAGAATATGTCGAAAATTTAATAAGATACAGAAGTTACAAAGTGGTCGACGAATGGATGAGATTTAGACATTGCTTATATAGAGAAACAGGGGGTCCCCTTTAAATCTTTGCAGGCAATTGACCGTTATCAATATCACTATATATAAGTATTTGATCTTAAGCCTACATCCTGAAGTACCCCTCCATAAAGAAAAATATAGAATGTGTTGGAAATAAAATAAAATACAGAAGTTACAAAGTGGTCGACGAATGGATGAGATTTAGACATTGCTTATATAGGGGAAAAGGGAGGTCTCATTCAAATCTTTACAGGCAACTGACCGTTATCAATATTACTAAATATAAGTATTTGGCCTTTAGTCTACATCCTGATGTACCCCTCCATGAAGAAAAATATAGAATGTATTGAAAATTAAATAAAATACAGAAGTTACAAAGTGGTCGACGAATGGATGAGATTTAGACATAGCTTATATAGGGAAAAGGGAGGTCTTATTCAAATCTTTACAGAAAACTGACCGTTATCAATATCACTTAATATAAGACTTAGTATTTGGCCTTGAGTCTACATCCTGACGTTCCCCTCCATAAAGAAAAATATAGAATTTGTTGAAAATTAAATAAAATACAGAAGTTACTAAGTGGTTGACGAATGGATGAGATTTAGACATTACTATTATAGCGGAAAAGAGGGTCCCTTTTCAATCTTTACAGGCATCTGACCATTATCAATATCACTCAATATAAGTATTTGGCCTTTAGTCTACATCCTTATGTACCCCTCCATGCAGAAAAATATAGAATTTGTTGAAAATTAAATAAAATACAGAAGTTACAAAGTGGTCGACGAATGGATGAGATTTAGACATTGCTTATATAGAGAAACAGGGGGTCCCCTTTAAATCTTTGCAGGCAACTAACCGTTATCAGTATCACTTAATATAAGTATTTGATCTTTAGCCTACATCCTAAAGTACCCCTCCATGAAGAAAAATATAGAATATGTTGAATATTAAATAAGATACAGCAGTTACAAAGTGGTCGACGAATGGATGAGATTTAGACATTGCTTATATAGAGAAACAGGGGGTCCCCTTTAAATCTTTGCAGGCAACTGTATTTGGTCTTTAGCCTACATCCTGAAGTACCCCTCCATAAAGAAAAATATAGAACATGTCGAAAATTAACTAATATACAGAAGTTACAAAGTGGTCGACGAATGGATGAGATTTAGACATTGCTTATATAGAGAAACAGGGGGTCCCCTTTAAATTTTTGCAGGCAACTGACCGTTATCAGTATCACTTAATATAAGTATTTGGCCTTTAGTCTACATCCTGATGTTCCCATCCATAAAGAAAAATATAGAATTTGTTGAAAATTAAATAAAATACAGAAGTTACAAAGTGGTCGACGAATGGATGAGATTTAGACATTGTTTATATAGGGGAAAAGGGAGGTCTTATTCAAATCTTTACAAAGAAGTTACAAAGTGGTCGACGAATGGATGAGATTTAGACATTGCTTATATAGAGAAACAGGGGGTCCCCTTTAAATCTTTGCAGGCAACTAACCGTTATCAGTATCACTTAATATAAGTATTTGATCTTTAGCCTACATCCTAAAGTACCCCTCCATGAAGAAAAATATAGAATATGTTGAATATTAAATAAGATACAGCAGTTACAAAGTGGTCGACGAATGGATGAGATTTAGACATTGCTTATATAGAGAAACAGGGGGTCACCTTTAAATCTTTGCAGGCAACTGTATTTGGTCTTTAGCCTACATCCTGAAGTACCCCTCCATAAAGAAAAATATAGAACATGTCGAAAATTAACTAATATACAGAAGTTACAAAGTGGTCGACGAATGGATGAGATATAGACATTGCTTATATAGAGAAACAGGGGGTCCCCTTTAAATTTTTGCAGGCAACTGACCGTTATCAGTATCACTTAATATAAGTATTTGGCCTTTAGTCTACATCCTGATGTTCCCATCCATAAAGAAAAATATAGAATTTGTTGAAAATTAAATAAAATACAGAAGTTACAAAGTGGTCGACGAATGGATGAGATTTAGACATTGTTTATATAGGGGAAAAGGGAGGTCTTATTCAAATCTTTACAGACAACTGACCGTTATCAATGTCACTCAATATAAGTATTTGGCCTTTAGTCTACATCCTGATGTACCCGTCCATAAAGAAAAATGTAGAATTTGTTGAAAATTTAATAAAATACAGAAGTTACAAAGTGGTCGACGAATGGATGAGATTTAGACATAGCTTATATAGGGAAAAGGGAGGTCTTATTCAAATCTTTATAGAAAACTGACTGTTATCAATATCGCTATATATAAGTATTTGGCCTTTAGTCTACATCCTGATGTTCCCATCCATAAAGAAAAATATAAAATTTGTTGAAAATTAAATAAAATACAGAAGTTATAAAGTGGTCGACGAATGGATGAGATTTAGACATTGCTTATATAGGGGGAAAGGGAGGTCTTATTCAAATCTTTACAGAAAACTGACCGTTATCAATATCACTATATATAAGTATTTGGCCTTTAGTCTACATCCTCATGTACCCCTCCATAAAGAAAAATATAGAATTTGTTTAAAATTAAATGAAATACAGAAGTTACAATGTGGTCGACGAATGGATGAGATTTAGACATAGGTTATATAGGGAAAAGGGAGGTCTTATTCAAATCTTTACGGACAACTGACCGTTATCAATATCACTTAATATAAGTATTTGGCCTTTAGTCTACATCCTGATGTACCCCTCCATGAAGAAAAATATCGAATTTGTTGAAAATTAAATAAAATACAGAAGTTACAATGTGGTCGACGAATGGATGAGATTTAGACATTGTTCATATAGGGAAAAGGGAGGTCTTATATAAATGTTTAAAGAAAACTGACCGTTATCAATATCACTTAATATAAGTATTTGGCCTTTAGTCTTCATCCTGATGTACCCCTCCATAAAGAAAAATACAGAATTTGTTCAAAATTAAATAAAATACAGAAGTTACAAAGTGGTCGACGAATGGATGAGATTTAGACATAGGTTATATAGGGAAAAGGGAGGTCTTATTGAAATCTTTACAGAAAACTGACCGTTATCAATATCACTATATATAAGTATTTGGCCTTTAGTCTACATCCTGATGTACCCCTCCATAAAGAAAAATATAGAATGTGTAGAAAATTAAATAAAATACAGAAGTTAAAATGTGGTCGACGAATGGATGAGATTTAGACATAGGTTATATAGGGAAAAGGGAGGTCTTATTGAAATCTTTACAGAAAACTGACCGTTATCAATATCACTTTATATAAGTATTTGTCCTGTAGTCTACATCCTGATGTACCCCTCCATAAAGAAAAATATAGAATTTGTTGAAAATTAAATAAAATACAGAAGTTACAATGTGGTCGACGAATGGATGAGATTTAGACATTGTTCATATAGGGAAAAGGGAGGTCTTATTGAAATCTTTACAGAAAACTGACCGTTATCAATATCACTATATAAAAGTATTTGGCCTTTAGTCTACATCCTGATGTACCCATCCATAAAGAAAAATATAGAATTTGTTGAAAATTAAATAAAATACAGAAGTTATAAAGTGGTCGACGAATGGATGAGATTTAGACATTGCTTATATGGGGGAAAGGGAGGTCTTATTCAAAGCTTTACAGACAACTGACCGTTATCAATATCACTTAATATAAGTATTTGGCCTTTAGTCTACATCCTGATGTACCCATCCATAAAGAAAAATATAGAATTTGTTGAAAATTAAATAAAATACAGAAGTTACAAAGTGATCGACTAATGGATGAGATTTAGACATAGGTTATATAGGGAAAAGGGAGGTCTTTTTGAAATCTTTACAGAAAACTGACCGTTATCAATATCACTATATATAAGTATTTGGCCTTTAGTCTACATGCTGATGTACATCTCGATAAAGAAAAAAATAGAATTTGTTGGAAATGAAATAGAATATTGAAGTTACAAAGTGGTCGACGAATGGATGAGATTTAGTCATAGCTTATATAGGGAAAAGGGAGGTCTTATTCAAATCTTCACAAACAACTGACCGTTATCAATATCACTTAATATAAGTATTTGGCCTTTAGTCTACATCCTGATGTACACTCCATAAAGAAAGATATAGAATTTGTTGAAAATTAAATAAAATACAGAAGTTACAAAGTGGTCGACGAATGGATGAGATTTAGACATAGGTTATATAGGGAAAAGGGAGGTCTTATTCAAATGTTTACAGAAAACTGACCGTTATCAATATCACTATATATAAGTATTTGGCCTTTAGTCTACATCCTGATGTTCCCCTCCATAAAGAAAAATATAGAATTTGTTGGAAATGAAATAGAATATTGAAGTTAAGAAGTGGTCGACGAATGGATGACATTTAGACATTGCTTATATAGGGGGAAAGGAAGGTCTTATTCAAATCTTTACAGACAACTGACCGTTATCAATATCACTATATATAAGTATTTTGCCTTTAGTCTACATCCTGATGTACCCCTCCATAAAGAAAAATATAGAATTTGTTCAAAATTAAATAAAATACAGAAGTTAAAAAGTGGTCGACGAATGGATGAGATTTAGATATAGGTTATATAGGGAAAAGGGAGGTCTTATTCAAATCTTTAAAGACAACTGACCGTTATCAATATCACTTAATATAAGTATTTGTCCTGTAGTCTACATCCTGATGTACCCATCCATAAAGAAAAATATAGAATTTGTTGAAAATTAAATAAAATACAGAAGTTACATTGTGGTCGACGAATGGATGAGATTTAGACATTGCTTATATAGGGGGAAAGGGAGGTCTTATTCAAATATTTACAGAAAACTGACCGTTATCAATATCACTATATATAAGTATTTGGCCTTTAGTCTACATCCTGATGTTCCCCTCCATAAAGAAAAATATAGAATTTGTAGAAAATTAAATAAAATACAGAAGTTACAAAGTGGTCGACGAATGGATGAGATTTAGACATTTAGTCTTTAGCTTACATCCTGAAGTACCTTTTCATAAAGAAAAATATAGAATATGTTGAAAATTAAATAAGATACAGAAATTACAAAAGTGGTCGAGGAATGGATGAGATTCAGACATTTAGTCTTCAGCTTTCATCCTGAAGTACCTTTTCATAAAGAAAAATATAGAATATGTTTAAAATTAAATAAGATACAGAAATTACAAAAGTGGTCGACGAATGGATGAGATTTAGACATTGGTTATATATGAAAAAGGGACGTCTAGACAAAGGAGACATTCCTTCTTGTCCGTCGGCTTGATGGAAGGGGAAATTGATGGCAGTATGAACGTCCTCCCGCGTTTGTTGGCGCTTTGGTTCTCGCAGATATGAAATCTGTTGCAAGACTGTATCAAACCCGTGATCCTTCTTGTGAAGGACGGCAATAATGGCTGCGAGGTTCATGTATGGAAGAGGCCTTAACCCCTCGCAAAATGCCACGTACAACTTACATTTTGCCCGGGGTTGCCGGAAGGTCACCCTGCCAGAACACTGCACTCATTCTGTCACCATGAGGGGTGGTGAATGAACTCTTTTGGCATCCTGATGTGGTGGCCGCAAATCTCCTCCCGAACGTGATCGTTCAAGGCTATCTGAAGAGGTCGGAGATGGAGTCTAGAGCTGACGTCAAGAGCCCTAGGAGGCGTTGCCACTGCCGGAGCATGAGAGACTCGCGAAACGCCTGCGCTAGCAATTTCTTGTAGCGTCCCATCCGTTTTTCCGTGACAAGGGTTGGTCCTGAGCAGTGTCCAGCAAGACGCCTAGGAAGACGAGTGATGTAGTTGGTACAAGATCCGACTTGTCTGAGTTGACGAGCCAACCCAGGCGTCTGAACAGATTGATTACAAAGTCTCCTTGTATCGAAAGAACAGATGGGAAGTGATGATTGCTGAACACGTCGCCCAGATACATTGCAAATTGCATGTCGTGCTTGTGCAAGAACTGAACGACGGCCTGGTCCGAGTGAACAGCCATGGTGCTGTTGAGATTCCGAACGGTAGGACGCTCCATTGGAAGTGACGTCCCGCCAGAACGAAAGGGAGATACTTGCAAACCACGGGGTAGCCCCGTAAGACGGCCTCCTACTGGCCTGTCCCTGCCCATCACAAATTTGCTTTGCTTTGAGATTGATTGGGACCCTTACCTGGACGCCCCCCTTCATGAAAGGAAAAGCCGTCGGTCCTACGACTTGCCGGCGATTCAGGCGAGCTCCGTATAGGTCTTTAGGCATTGCTGTGCCTATGGAGGAGACCCTGCCACCTCCAGGTGTTAAGCGGTTGGTTAGCTCTTGTTGGGTCTCGTGCCTATGTCGCAGCGCTTCTGCGACCTGCCCATCAAAGAGCGTCGCTGACATTCCTGGGGCATTTCTGAAACGAGAGCACATCTTTGCAGGGAGATTGGTGTGCGACAGAAACCAATCTTGTTTCAGATTGGTGATCTCTGCTGACATTTTGGAGGCGCTCAACGTTATCTGGGCCAGGTTCCCTGCCACAGAACCCAAACGCCGATACAATGTCTACGCACCAATCCCATTCCCGCCTCCTTGGCGAAGTCGCTCATGACTTGGCAGGCATGGGCGACTGAGTTTGCCATCCCCAACATGCTTCAGGCTTCCTTGACCAGGTGGGACAAGTGGCCGTCAGACACCAAGTGGGCGATGATGTCCTCATCACTCAGAGAGAAAGATGGGTGGTGAAGCGACTGGGAGTCCCGACCTCTGGCGATCAGTGATCACTAGAGGCGGGAGAAGACAGTCCAGAGCTGCCGAGGAGACATGAGTCTCATGATCCTTGCCTGCTGCCAGGAAGAGACACACTGTGCTGACTCCCTATTTCCTCTTTCCGCACCTTCTTGGTCTGAGAGCATTCCTCACCTGTCTCCTGAAATTTGACCTGACACCAGTCTACAATGGCGCCCATGTGCTCGACCTGGACATGCGCCTCCTCATCCCGTGAGCCGCCAGAGGAGGAAGACAGCAGAGTGAAGACACTACTTGCTTCTGTCCTCCACCTCGGAGCCTGGTGAGGAAGGCTCAAACACTTCAGTAGAAGATGGATGGGGAGGTGATCCCTCCTGTCAGATCCTGTGGAAACAGAGATTGACCCAGTCTCGACCTGCTGTGAAGGGCGAACGCTGATCAGAGACTGTACCATGTCCAGAAACAAAAGCCAGGATGTTGTCCTTGAACGCATCCTGGTTGAAAACCATAGTTGACGGCGCCTTGGCGTGCTTCTCTCTTTTGGACTTTTTGGTCCTCCCGTGGCGACTTGCCTTCTGTTGGGGATCAGCAGGCAGGCGAGTCTGAAATTCCCTAGGGACAAACCCTAGTGGGGGAGCGCCAGCGGATCCTGTGGAGTTGCATCTTGGCGACGCAACCGCCCAGGAACCAGGGAGGAGATTTCCTCAAACTCTGTGGCGTCCTCAGAGATAATGGGGGGGCACCACGGAGGTCGTCATCAAGGAGTTAGCACTCAGCTTCTTTGCCCTAGAGCGCTGGTGGAAGAGCCAGACTCAAGGTGAGCCAAGTCGCACGGGATCAAATCCATCCCAAGTCTTTAAAGATGCTGTATCATACTTGCAAGCGGTTCAGGATGAAACTTAGCTATTGAGAAATGAAATACATCACTTTGTAGAAAAATCTTTCGTCGAAATTTTGATACCATATTTAGATTGTTTAATCAAAAATAACATACTTATTTCGACACTTCAAGCACAACAACGAATACCTAATTTGGAGAAAAAGAATATAAAATCTAGTAGAGCGCGACAAAGACGGTTTTCAAGCGTACAATTAGAAACAGGAAGTTGTGAAATGGTCACACTTGATTCGCCCTAATGTTGACTACCGTTTCGGTATTTTTTGGTAAATTATTTCCTATTCGATTTCCTCAAGGTTGGTCGCTAAATTTTTCTAAAAATACAACGTATACATTAAAAATACTTTTAAAATATTGCAAGTATGATTTAGCATCTTTAAGAGGAGAGCACCTGGAGCGCCTCGACCACTAGCATGATATGCAAGTCCAATGAAACAAGGGGAGCACGTCCAAGACGTCTCCCACAAGTTCCAGTCTAAACAGGAGAGGAGAGAGCGCCTGGAAGGCCTCGTCCTAACCCGAAAGCAAGTCCAATGAAACAAGGGGAGTACGTCCAAGACGACTC
This sequence comes from Steromphala cineraria, assembly GCA_916613615.1. Taxonomy (NCBI): domain Eukaryota; kingdom Metazoa; phylum Mollusca; class Gastropoda; order Trochida; family Trochidae; genus Steromphala; species Steromphala cineraria. The sequence goes on from OU744729.1 coordinate 4,944,353, forward strand.
AACCACTAGTTCCAGTCCAAACAGGAAAGAAGAGAGCGCCTGGAACGCCTCGACCTAACCTGTAAGAGCCTGAAGAGACATGCACAACCCAAGATTAGTGAAGCGGGGAGAGCCTCTTGAGCGACTTGCCCGCTAACCGATCGCCACCTGAAGGGCAGGCACAAATCCAAGGTGGACATGAAGAGTGCGAGCGCCTGGTGCGCCTCACCTTCCGTCCCGAGAGCCTAAGCGTCAGACGCCTACCAATCGACAGGGACGCTCCTCTGAGTTAAGAGAGAGAGACACGAGCCCGAGGGGCGCCCAAGCGCACAGGCACCCGTCCAAGCAAGCACCTACTTTGATAGTAAGTGCCTGAAGCATTCAACAGCACGCAAAGTATGTGGCGACCAAGGAGAGAAACCGGGCCACCGCCCGTCACTTGCCCTGTACGTTTAGCCCGACCGAAGTTGACACAACACGCAGCAAATCTGCCCTAAGTTGACACAGCCGCTGTGTCAACAGAACACCTTCCGAATACACAGTATTCAACCCAAGGATTGAATACTCAATAGGGAAAGAAGATAAAGAGAGAACAGTCAAGAATTCCTGAATATGTTAAATAGCTGAACACAATCAGGGAACAGAAACACGTCTGAAAACCAATGACTCTGTAATGTGAATGAAGCTGATTGGTTGACAGGTCACGCAACCTAGTGGGCTAGTGACGGGCGGGTAACTCTAATTGCTCTGAGTAATGATGTATCATTTCATCTGTGGGAATGAGTCAATTATATGTTATATGGATAACAAGGCTAAGGTCACTTGTTCGAGGTTAGTATCTAAATAATATGTAAAGATAATGTGATGTATATAAAGATATACCGAATTGTTAGTTGTCTATAAAGGTTTAAAGTAGACCAATCTTTTCTATCAATATTAACACTGTCTTAATCTCATCCACTTGTTGGCCACTGTGTAACTTGTGTACCTTTCATTTTCATTTTTCGGTATATTCTACATTTTCCTTTTTGTTGGGGTAGCTCAGCATGTAGGCTAAAGACCAAATACTTATAGTTAGTGCTATCGAAAATGGCCCATGTTTATAAAGATTTAAAGTACACCCCCTTGTTCCCTATATAGCAATGTCAAAATCTCATCCACTCGCCGACCACCTTGTAGCTTCTGTTTCTTGTTTAATTTTTCATCATATTCTATATTTTTCTTTATGGAGAGGTACATCAGGATGTAGACGAAAGATCAAATACATATATTAAGTGATATTGATAACGGTCAGTTGCCTGTAAAGATTTAAAGGGGACCTCCCTGTTTCCCTATATAGCAATTTCTAAATCTCATCCATTCGTCGACCACTTTGTAACCTCTGTATCTTATTTAATTTTCAACATATTCTATATTTTCCTTTATGGAGTTGTGCTTGAGGATGTAGGCTAAAGACCAGATACTTATATTTGGTGACATCGAGAATGGTCAGTTGTCTGTAAACATTTCAAGGAGACCCCCTCTTTTCCCCTATATAAGCAATGTCTAAATCTCATCCACTCGTTGACCACTTTGTAACTATTGTATATTGCTTAATTTTCGTCATATTCTATATTTTCATTTATGGAGGAGTACTTCAGGATGTAGGATAAAGACCAAATACTTAAATTGAGTGACATCGAGAATGGTTAGTTGTCTGTAAAGATTTAATGGGGACCCCCTGTTTCTCTATATAAGCAATCTCTAAATCTCATCCATTCGTCGACCACTTTGTAACTGCTGTATCTTATTTAATATTTAACATATTCTATATTTTTCTTCATGGAAAGGTACTTTAGGATGTAGGCTAAAGATCAAATACTTATATTAAGTGATACTGATAACTGTCATTTGCTTGCAAAGATTTAAAGGGGACCCCTGTTTCTCTATATAAGCAACGTCTAAATCTCATCCATTCGTTGACCACTTAGTATCTTCTGTATTTTATTTAATGTTCAACAAATTCTACATTTTTCTTTATGGAGGGGAACATCAGGATGTAGACTAAAGGCCAAATACTTATATTGAGTGACATTGATAACGGTCAGTTGTCTGTAAAGATTTGAATAAGACCTCCTTTTTCCCCTATATAAGCAATGTCTAAATCTCATCCATTCGTCGACCACTATGTAACTTCTGTATTTTATTTTATTTTCAACAAATTCTATATTTTTCTTCATGGAGGGGTACATCAGGATGTAGACTAAAGGCCAGATAGTTATATTGGGTGATATTGATAACGGTCAGTTGTCTGTAAAGATTTCAATAAGACCTCCCTTTCCCCCTATATAAGCTATGTCTAAATCTCATCCATTCGTCGACCACTTAGTAACTTCTGTATTTTATTTTATTTTCAACAAATTCTATATTTTTCTTCATGGAGGGGTACATAAGGATGTAGACTAAAGGCCAAATACTTATATTGAGTGATATTGATAATGGTCAGGTGCCTGTAAAGATTTAAAAGGGACCCTCTTTTCCGCTATATTAGTAATGTCTAAATTTCATCCATTCGTTGACCACTTAGTATCTTCTGTATTTTATTTAATGTTCAACAAATTCTATATTTTTCTTTATGGAGGGGTACATCAGGATGTAGACTAAAGGCCAGATAGTTATATATAGTGATATTGATAACGGTCAGTTTTCTGTAAAGATTTGAATAAGACCTCCCTTTCCCCCTATATAAGCTATGTCTAAATCTCATCCATTCGTCGACCACTTTGTAACTTCTGTATTTTACATTCTGGGGTACATAAGGATGTAGACTAAAGGCCAAATACTTATTTTTAGTGATACTGATAACGGTCAGTTTTCTGTAAAGATTTGAATAAGACCTCCCTTTTCCCTATATAAGCTATGTCTAAATCTCATCCATTCGTCGACCACTTTGTAACTTCTGTATTTCATTTAATTTTCAATACATTCTATATTTTTCTTCATGGAGGGGTACAACAGGATGTAGACTAAAGGCCAAATACTTATATTTAGTAATATTGATAACGGTCAGTTGCCTGTAAAGATTTGAAGGGGACCTCCCTTCCCCCCTATATAAGCAATGTCTAAATCTCATTCATTCGTCGACCACTTTGTAACTTCTGTATTTTATTTTATTTCCAACAAATTCTACATTTTTCTTTATGGAGGGGTACATGAGGATGTAGACTAAAGGCCAAATACTTATATTGAGTGACATTGATAACGGTCAGTTGTCTGTAAAAATTTGAATAAGACCTCCCTTTTCCCCTATATAAACAATGTCTAAATCTCATCCATTCGTCGAACACTTTGTAACTTCTGTATTTTATTTAATTTTCAACACATTCTATATTTTTCTTTATGGAGGGGTACATCAGGATGTAGACTAAAGGCCAAATACTTATATATAGTGATATTGATAATGGTCAGTTGTCTGTAAAAATTTGAATAAGACCTCCCTTTTCCCCCCATATTAGCTATGTCTAAATCTCATCCATTCGTCGACCACTTTGTAACTTCTGTATTTTATCTAATTTTCAACAAATTCTATATCTTTATTTATGGAGGGGTACTTCAGGATGTAGACTAAAGATCAAATACTTATATTGTGTGATTTTAATAACGGTCAGTTGTCTGTAAAGATTTGAATAAGACCTCCCTTTTCCCTATATAACCTATGTCTAAATCTCATCCATTCGTCGACCACTTTGTAACTTCTGTATTTTATCTAATTTCCAACAATTTCTATATTTTTCTTTATGGAGGGGTACATCAATATGTAGACTAAAACCAAAATACTTATATTAAGTGATATTGATAACGGTCAGTTTTCTGTAAAGATTTGAATAAGACCTTCCTTTTCCCCTATATAAGCAATGTCTAAATTTCATCCATTCGTCGACCACTTTTTAACTTCTGTATTTTATCTAATTTCCAACAATTTCTATATTTTTCTTTATGGAGGGGTACATCAATATGTAGACTAAAACCAAAATACTTATATTAAGTGATATTGATAACGGTCAGTTTTCTGTAAAGATTTGAATAAGACCTTCCTTTTCCCCTATATAAGCAATGTCTAAATTTCATCCATTCGTCGACCACTTTTTAACTTCTGTATTTTATTTAATTTTGAACAAATTCGATATTTTTCTTCATGGAGGGGTACATCAGGATGTAGACTAAAGGCCAAATACTTATATTAAGTGATATTGATAACGGTCAGTTGTCCGTAAAGATTTGAATAAGACCTCCCTTTTCCCTATATAACCTATGTCTAAATCTCATCCATTCGTCGACCACATTGTAACTTCTGTATTTCATTTAATTTTAAACAAATTCTATATTTTTCTTTATGGAGGGGTACATGAGGATGTAGACTAAAGGCCAAATACTTATATATAGTGATATTGATAACGGTCAGTTTTCTGTAAAGATTTGAATAAGACCTCCCTTTCCCCCTATATAAGCAATGTCTAAATCTCATCCATTCGTCGACCACTTTATAACTTCTGTATTTTATTTAATTTTCAACAAATTTTATATTTTTCTTTATGGATGGGAACATCAGGATGTAGACTAAAGGCCAAATACTTATATATAGCGATATTGATAACAGTCAGTTTTCTATAAAGATTTGAATAAGACCTCCCTTTTCCCTATATAAGCTATGTCTAAATCTCATCCATTCGTCGACCACTTTGTAACTTCTGTATTTTATTAAATTTTCAACAAATTCTACATTTTTCTTTATGGACGGGTACATCAGGATGTAGACTAAAGGCCAAATACTTATATTGAGTGACATTGATAACGGTCAGTTGTCTGTAAAGATTTGAATAAGACCTCCCTTTTCCCCTATATAAACAATGTCTAAATCTCATCCATTCGTCGACCACTTTGTAACTTCTGTATTTTATTTAATTTTCAACAAATTCTATATTTTTCTTTATGGATGGGAACATCAGGATGTAGACTAAAGGCCAAATACTTATATTAAGTGATACTGATAACGGTCAGTTGCCTGCAAAAATTTAAAGGGGACCCCCTGTTTCTCTATATAAGCAATGTCTAAATCTCATCCATTCGTCGACCACTTTGTAACTTCTGTATATTAGTTAATTTTCGACATGTTCTATATTTTTCTTTATGGAGGGGTACTTCAGGATGTAGGCTAAAGACCAAATACTTATATTAAGTGATACTGATAACGGTCAGTTGCCTGCAAAGATTTAAAGGGGACCCCCTGTTTCTCTATATAAGCAATGTCTAAATCTCATCCATTCGTCGACCACTTTGTAACTGCTGTATCTTATTTAATATTCAACATATTCTATATTTTTCTTCATGGAGGGGTACTTTAGGATGTAGGCTAAAGATCAAATACTTATATTAAGTGATACTGATAACGGTTAGTTGCCTGCAAAGATTTAAAGGGGACCCCCTGTTTCTCTATATAAGCAATGTCTAAATCTCATCCATTCGTCGACCACTTTGTAACTTCTGTATTTTATTTAATTTTCAACAAATTCTATATTTTTCTGCATGGAGGGGTACATAAGGATGTAGACTAAAGGCCAAATACTTATATTGAGTGATATTGATAATGGTCAGATGCCTGTAAAGATTTAAAAGGGACCCTCTTTTCCGCTATAATAGTAATGTCTAAATCTCATCCATTCGTCAACCACTTAGTAACTTCTGTATTTTATTTAATTTTCAACAAATTCTATATTTTTCTTTATGGAGGGGAACGTCAGGATGTAGACTCAAGGCCAAATACTAAGTCTTATATTAAGTGATATTGATAACGGTCAGTTTTCTGTAAAGATTTGAATAAGACCTCCCTTTTCCCTATATAAGCTATGTCTAAATCTCATCCATTCGTCGACCACTTTGTAACTTCTGTATTTTATTTAATTTTCAATACATTCTATATTTTTCTTCATGGAGGGGTACATCAGGATGTAGACTAAAGGCCAAATACTTATATTTAGTAATATGGATAACGGTCAGTTGCCTGTAAAGATTTGAATGAGACCTCCCTTTTCCCCTATATAAGCAATGTCTAAATCTCATCCATTCGTCGACCACTTTGTAACTTCTGTATTTTATTTTATTTCCAACACATTCTATATTTTTCTTTATGGAGGGGTACTTCAGGATGTAGGCTTAAGATCAAATACTTATATATAGTGATATTGATAACGGTCAATTGCCTGCAAAGATTTAAAGGGGACCCCCTGTTTCTCTATATAAGCAATGTCTAAATCTCATCCATTCGTCGACCACTTTGTAACTTCTGTATCTTATTCAATTTTCGACATATTCTATATTTTTCTTTATGTGGGGGTAACTTTGGATATAAGCTGAAGTCCAGATACTTATATTAAGTGATACTGATAACGGTCAGTTGCCTGCAAAGATTTAAAGGGGACCCCTGTTTCTCTATATAAGCAATGTCTAAATCTCATCCATTCGTCGACCACTTTGTAACTGCTGTATCTTATTTAATATTCAACATATTCTATATTTTTCTTCATGGAGGGGTACTTTAGGATGTAGGCTAAAGATCAAATACTTATATTAAGTGATACTGATAACGGTCAGTTGCCTGCAAAGATTTAAAGGGGACCCCCTGTTTCTCTATATAAGCAATGTCTAAATCTCATCCATTCGTCGACCACTTTGTAACTTCTGTATTTTATTTAATTTTCAACAAATTCTATATTTTTATTTATGGAGGGGTACTTCAGGATGTAGACTAAAGATCAAATACTTATATTTTGTGATTTTAATAACGGTCAGTTGCTTGTAATGATTTGAATAAGACCTCCCTTTTCCCTATATAACCTATGTCTAAATCTCATCCATTCGTCGACCACTTTGTAAATTCTGTATTTTATTTGATTTTCAACAAATTCTATATTTTTCTTTATGGAGGCCTTCATTAGGATGTAGACTAAAGCCAAATACTTACATATAGTGATATTGATAACGGTCAGTTTTCTGTAAAGATTTGAATAAGACCTCCCTTTTCCCTATATAAGCAATGTCTAAATCTCATCCATTCGTCGACCACTTTGTAACTTCTGTATTTCATTTGATTTTCAATACATTCTATATTTTTCTTCATGGAGGGGTACATCAGAATGTAGACTCAAGGCCAAATACTTATATTTAGTAATATTGATAACGGTCAGTTGCCTGTAAAGATTTGAAGGGGACCTCCCTTCCCCCCTATATAAGCAATGTCTAAATCTCATCCATTCGTCGACCACTTTGTAACTTCTGTATTTTATTTTATTTCCAACACATTCTATATTTTTCTTTATGGAGGGGTACTTCAGGATGTAGGCTTAAGATCAAATACTTATATATAGTGATATTGATAACGGTCAATTGCCTGCAAAGATTTAAAGGGGACCCCCTGTTTCTCTATATAAGCAATGTCTAAATCTCATCCATTCGTCGACCACTTTGTAACTTCTGTATCTTATTCAATTTTCGACATATTCTATATTTTTCTTTATGTGGGGGTGACTTTGGATATAAGCTGAAGTCCAGATACTTATATTAAGTGATACTGATAACGGTCAGTTGCCTGCAAAGATTTAAAGGGGACCCCTGTTTCTCTATATAAGCAATGTCTAAATCTCATCCATTCGTCGACCACTTTGTAACTGCTGTATCTTATTTAATATTCAACATATTCTATATTTTTCTTCATGGAGGGGTACTTTAGGATGTAGGCTAAAGATCAAATACTTATATTAAGTGATACTGATAACGGTCAGTTGCCTGCAAAGATTTAAAGGGGACCCCCTGTTTCTCTATATAAGCAATGTCTAAATCTCATCCATTCGTCGACCACTTTGTAACTTCTGTATTTTATTTAATTTTCAACAAATTCTATATTTTTATTTATGGAGGGGTACTTCAGGATGTAGACTAAAGATCAAATACTTATATTTTGTGATTTTAATAACGGTCAGTTGCTTGTAATGATTTGAATAAGACCTCCCTTTTCCCTATATAACCTATGTCTAAATCTCATCCATTCGTCGACCACTTTGTAAATTCTGTATTTTATTTGATTTTCAACAAATTCTATATTTTTCTTTATGGAGGCCTTCATAAGGATGTAGACTAAAGCCAAATACTTACATATAGTGATATTGATAACGGTCAGTTTTCTGTAAAGATTTGAATAAGACCTCCCTTTTCCCTATATATTGTAACTTCTGTATCTTATTTATTTATTTTATTTCCAACACATTCTATATTTTTCTTTATGGAGGGGTACTTCAGGATGTAGGCTAAAGACCAAATACTTATATTGAGTGATATTGAAAACGGTAAGTTGTTTGCAAAGATTCAAAAGAGATCCCTCTTTTTCCCTATATAAGCAATGTCTAAATCTCATCCATTCGTCGACCACTTTGTAACTTCTGTATTTCATTTGATTTTCAATACATTCTATATTTTTCTTCATGGAGGGGTACATCAGAATGTAGACTCAAGGCCAAATACTTATATTTAGTAATATTGATAACGGTCAGTTGCCTGTAAAGATTTGAAGGGGACCTCCCTTCCCCCCTATATAAGCAATGTCTAAATCTCATCCATTCGTCGACCACTTTGTAACTTCTGTATCTTATTTATTTATTTTATTTCCAACACATTCTATATTTTTCTTTATGGAGGGGTACTTCAGGATGTAGGCTAAAGACCAAATACTTATATTGAGTGATATTGAAAACGGTAAGTTGTTTGCAAAGATTCAAAAGAGATCCCTCTTTTTCCCTATATAAGCAATGTCTAAATCTCATCCATTCGTCGACCACTTTGTAACTTCTGTATTTCATTTGATTTTCAATACATTCTATATTTTTCTTCATGGAGGGGTACATCAGAATGTAGACTCAAGGCCAAATACTTATATTTAGTAATATTGATAACGGTCAGTTGCCTGTAAAGATTTGAAGGGGACCTCCCTTCCCCCCTATATAAGCAATGTCTAAATCTCATCCATTCGTCGACCACTTTGTAACTTCTGTATCTTATTTATTTATTTTATTTCCAACACATTCTATATTTTTCTTTATGGAGGGGTACTTCAGGATGTAGGCTAAAGACCAAATACTTATATTGAGTGATATTGAAAACGGTAAGTTGTTTGCAAAGATTCAAAAGAGATCCCTCTTTTTCCCTATATAAGCAATGTCTAAATCTCATCCATTCGTCGACCACTTTGTAACTTCTGTATTTCATTTGATTTTCAATACATTCTATATTTTTCTTCATGGAGGGGTACATCAGAATGTAGACTCAAGGCCAAATACTTATATTTAGTAATATTGATAACGGTCAGTTGCCTGTAAAGATTTGAAGGGGACCTCCCTTCCCCCCTATATAAGCAATGTCTAAATCTCATCCATTCGTCGACCACTTTGTAACTTCTGTATCTTATTTATTTATTTTATTTCCAACACATTCTATATTTTTCTTTATGGAGGGGTACTTCAGGATGTAGGCTAAAGACCAAATACTTATATTGAGTGATATTGAAAACGGTAAGTTGTTTGCAAAGATTCAAAAGAGATCCCTCTTTTTCCCTATATAAGCAATCTCTAAATCTCATCCATTCGTCGATCACTTTGTAACTTCTGTATATTAGTTAATTTTCAACATATTTATTTTAACATCGATATATTCTATATTTTTCTTTTTGGTGGGGTACCTCAGAGTGTAGGCTAACTTCCAAATACGCTGAGTGCTATTGAGAATGGTTTTTTGTCTATTAAGAGTTAAATTACTCCCCGTATCTTATTGGCGTTTCGTGTACGATATCATGTGTTCAGAAAGATTGAGCTCGCGAGCGCTTGAAATCCCGCTATGTTGAATAACATACCAGCGGTCGAACGCCAGCTGTACTGAACGCAGGGCAGGAAACGATACAGGCGCGTGTACAGGGAGTACCAGTCGATAAAAACGAAGAAAAAGGGTGGTCGCCATGTGAATGGAATATAGACTTTACCTCAACTCCACCCGTGTATTGTTCACGCAAACGCAATTTTTGGAAAAACCCAGCTGCTAAATATAGGATTTTCCCCGAGACGCGCTCTAATGATACACCGGGTGCCTTTTTGCACTAATTAGAGGTATTTCTCATGTTTTCCAAGCATGTTTGATAGTGTCAGCGTATAGAGGAAAGATTTTTCTATAAAGTGATGGTATTTTAAAATGTTTGAAGGAAAATTTCTCTTAACCGGACACCAACTCGCTGACTGTCACTTTAACTCCGTAACTCCATTACACCCGGGTAGAGAAATACTCGAAGGCAAGGCGACCTAGCTAGGAGGTTGGATAATTGATATCACAAAGAAAATAATGAAGATATCATCTGTGACACATGCAGTGTTACTGATAACACTAGCTCGATGTTCCATAGTTCCATCGCATCATGGTTCTAGGCTGAACGCTGCCGCGGCACTTGTCGTGTTGCTATAGAAACACTCTGATATCCTTAACGCAGAGCAGCGTCGCAAAGACAGCAAACCAATGATGCAATGAGCGTAATGTCTCTTTGATTGGTCGGTTCTACATTTTTAAAAAACTCTAAAACCTTAAATGTAGTAATGTTATTTAACAGGCTTATGACAAAAGCATTCCTCTTAATTTCGGGATAGGGGGTGATGTCTCCTTAGCCAAACAGGTAGGCCTATAGTTTCTGACTCTCAACCCCGAGGTTGTGGATTCGAATCCTGCTGGGCGTGAAAAGATTGGAATTCACACCTGCTACAATAATTCTCTGAACGCTCCCAGACCAGGAAGCGGTGATGAAGCCTTGAATGGAGTCCTAGCACGATAACAGTTATTATACCCCACTTCCGGTCTCGTTGCTATGGTTTCCTTTGTTCTTACCGTAGGTATATTGACCGATACTCTACAACTTTTCTAATACACCTATTCTTTTTTGCACACCCAAATAAAGTCAAGTGAAGAGATCTACAACTTAGGCAAATTAACCAAGTTGTAAAATTGAGAATGTTTGAGATGGAACCAGGGACCTTAATGTTGCCACGCAACGCCTCTATCGACTGAACTACTGGGGTTCGATACAGGTGGGGTACTTATTGTAGTGCCATGTCCGGATTGTTGTATTTTCCTATATAAGCCATGTATAGGTACTAATGTGTACCAAATTTTAATGTAATGAAGTCAGATTATGTTTTTAAAAACGTAAAAATAGAGTATTGTTAATATTTTGTTGATCTTGTTAGGTTTAAGATAGATATAAAGAGAATGGTGGACAACTCTTTCTTGTCAAATATAACTCTACCAGAGTGGGGTATAAGTCAGATTTATATACCTCAAGGCCCATTTAACACTATTTGAAGCGAGTTTTTGTTCGGGAGAACATCCGTCGGAATGGAATTGAGAGGGCCTTAGACTGTATAACACCCCGCCGGGAGGGCCTTGCACTGTATAACACCCTGCTGGGAGGGCCTTATACGAAATAATAACAACCAAGGAGGTTATTATTTAGTATGAGGCCCTCCATTTCGCACCTCAGAATTTCAAAGACCGGTAAGGTAATCGATCTCAAAAATTTTCAGAAGCGAAACCGAGGGATTCGAACCCACAACCCTTCGCTCTGTAGCCCAAGACTTATACCATTAGACCACAAAGGATTGGTGAATATGAAGGAATTGTTTTGTGAGGTCTTTGCTGCTCTCCTAGAACTTGATGATATTAAATTGCGCTCTACTGTACACTTTATACGTCAGAGATGTGGTGTATCTCGGTAACAAAAAATGATAACGCCCTTCATATGCTTATGCTATAGCGTTCTGGCAAAATGTCCAAGATAAAACATTTCATGGCAGAAAATGGGGGATTCGAACACAGAGACACTCACTTCGTAGTCCAAGATTATACCACTAGACCACAAAGGATTGGTAAGTGTGAAGGGATTGACTGTTGATATCTATTCTGATCTCCTCAAACTTTAAAAGTTTATTTTCACTGTTCACCTTAAATGTTAGAAATGTGATTATATTTTCGGTATATGAAATTTGCAACAACCTAATCCTCTAGCTATAGCGTTCAAGTAAAATTTCTAAATGTAAAATTTTAAAAAGTAGAACATAAGAGATTCGAACCCACAACCTTTCAAACTGTAGTCCAAGACTGTACCACTAGGCCACAGGGGATTGGTTAGTAATAGGTCATTGAGTATTGACGTCTATTCTGCTCTCCTCAAATTTAATGAAATTAATTTGTTGATTTTTTGCGCTTTTAAGTTAAATAAGTGATTAATTCGGTATATAAGATAGATAACACACACATCCTCGGGTGTTATAGCAAACAGAGGCCTTTGCCTACGGGACGACCCTCGTGCGCTGACGCGCACTCGGGTCGTCCCTAGGGCAAAGGCCTCTGTTAGCTATAACACCCTCGTATGCGTGTGTTATCCATAACATACCCACCCTTCCCTCGGTGCATCACTCAATATACCACCTGTTTGAATCGTGATCCTCGGCTCCGTTACGCTACGCCTCGGAGACCCACGATTCAAACAGGAGGTATATTGAGCGATACACCTCGGGAAGTGTGGGTATATCTATTGCATATCATTTTCATCCTTTTACATACAGACTTCAAATCTGTATAGGACTGCTGAGATAGAGAACCCGTATCTTTATAAGAGAGCGTAAGCTAGTCCACTTTGCTAACAAGCGTTTGAACAGGGCCTGTACTCTGTCCGTGGTTTGTAGCCGTTTCACCTCGTCGGAAGATTTGTCGGAAGCGTTCCTGACAGGAGGTACTTTGAAGGCGTAGATGACGGGGTTGACCACGGAGTTGGAGAAGGTGAGGACACTGCTGTACACGATGTAGTCGCCCACTTACGCTGCCGACATGTTGGGGAACCCACCCAGGGTATAGATCAGCGCGATCGTGGCTGAAACGGAAGAGAAGGGTTTGAGCCTTTAATGATTGAAAACTTGACAGAGACACCTACCGTATTTCCTCTAATAAGCGCCCAGGTGCTTATTTTTACAGCACCCCTTTAGAAAACTGAAACTTTGTGCACATAGTCCTTGACTAGTGAAGATTTATAGATTTGATGGCCAAGTGACCCCTAATAAGGGTCACAGGGGCAAGGTGCTAAAATCTATTTTCACTTTCTTTTCCAGAAGCATAAGGCCTAGAAGGCTGAAATCTTGTGTACACCTTGAATAGTGAGGATTATGATTTATAGCTTTGGTGGCCCTGTGGCTTCTAATAAGGGCCACAGGGGCCACACCCTTATTTTCATCTTTTTCTCAGAAGGCAAAAGGCCTAGAAAGCTCAAACCTTGTGTATAGACTTCTTGACTAGTGAGGATTATAATTTATAGCTCTGATGGCCTTGTGACCCCTAATAACGACTTGCGCTGAAAATATAATTTCACCTTCTTTTCCAGAAACATTAGGCCTAGAAGGCTGAAGTCTTGTGTACAGATCCCTTGACTAGTGAGAATTGAGTAAGGCTATAATAAGGGTCACAGGGGCCACGCCCTTAAAATTTCCCGCGTCCGTCCGTCCATCCATCTGTCCAACCCTCTGTAAACTTTGTGGAATTTCGATTTCTTCTCCAGAACCATAAGGCCTAGAAATCTAAAACTTTGTGAACAGACTCCTTGATTAGTGAGGATTAAAATTTGTAGCTTTGGTGGCCCTTTGACCCCTAATAAGGGCCACAGGGGCCATGCCCTAAAAACCTATATATGAGTAATGAGAATAATGAATGGCAATTTTCATATCAATAATTTTAGATTATGACTATTTTGGATAAGGCAATGGACTTAAGAGTTAAGAGCAAATAGCTAAATGTATTTTGTGAGAATTTTTGGTGTTTGCTTTTGAATTAGGAAGAGTGAAAGAGTTTTGAAAATGGCTTACTTTGAAAAAAAATTACTTTAGCACTCAAAATGCCGCTAATGGCTGTAATATTGCCCAATAGCGTACAACAATAACTCACTCACTATTTGTATATTTTTCATAAGAAGCAAATGTTTAGAAGAGTTACAAATAAAACACTATGTACAAATAATTTGTTTTGGATCACACAGTGGAAGATCTTGTTTAGAACAAACCAGTTTTGGCTCGACTGATGGCGTTGTCACAAGGGTAATAGTGTGTTGGATCGAACAAGTGATCAGAAGGTGACATATTCCACCTACCCCAAATAAATCGCAGCATCTTTCTAAAAATTGTCTCAGAAATTATACTACCAAAAATGGTATGAATATTTGCGAGTCATTTGGACACATGTAGCTCAAGTCCTTATCAGCAATGTATGAGATAATAAAACTACAACGCTCTTTTCACTGTATTGCAGTTAGTCATGCGGAACAAGAGAAACTGCAATTGACAACAAAAGTCATGAGTGAACTACACCTATTTAGGTATGCAAACATTAAGTAAAAGCATATCTTTACAATTTCTTTTACGAATTTCGAGGTCGTATAACGTTTAAATATATATATATATATATATATTAGGTAGGTGGAGAGTATACATTACACACACCATTTTACCTGAAAATCCAAAGAAAATGTTTACCAAAAATATTTCACAAAGAAGACATTATGCTTTAATTGGCTTTAAGTGTACATTTACATATTCCTGAACTACATTTTAAGAAAAATATTAATTGTAAAGTACCAAAAACTTTCTAGTTAACATCAGTGGTACTTGCAGATGCTAGAGATTCCAATGGAGTCGGGTCGTGTGGATGGCTTGAGAGACCATTAAATCATTTGTTTTTGTGAGTTTTTTTCATGGGAGGTTAGACAATAAACAGCTCATATTTCTGATGGAACTGCTTTTAGCGTTTGAGTTCCTCCAAGAAACAATTTGATACGCATACAATGACTACAAAGGAATAACCGAGGCATAAAAAGGTAAAAAAGTCTCTGCCGGGGTCGAACCAGCCAGGATACCCCCCCCCCCCCCCCCCCCCCCCCCCCCCCTTCCTTTTTGGAGATGTCGCGTAATATTTCACAAACGATACGTCCTGTGGAACTCAATTTTGGATGCTTAATTCGGAAGATAGAAAGAGGACCAAAGCACTGCTGAAGTTGGGCTGACAAGGATCCTTCTGGAAAATGTACTCTGAAATCTAGTGGACTGTATACGGGTACAGATAGAGAAAGAGATACAATTACAGTCACATATAGCTGAAAATGTTTCAACAGCTTGTTTAACACTTTCCACTTCAAAGCTTTGCGGGAGACATAATGTTTTCGATTCTGTCCGTGGTTTCGTAATTCCTTAATTCCGTAACGCTTTCGTTTCCGAACCATTTTTTTTACACTTTGGTGTCTGGTTAGATGACGTGGTGCCTTTTGGTATTTTGGTTATTCTGATTTATTGATTTTTAGCTCATCTGGCCTGTAAGGCCCGATGGGCTTATGGCATGGCATGGTGTCCGGCGTCCGTCCGTCCATCCGTCCGTAAACTTTGTGGAATTTCGACTTCTTCTCCAGAACCATAAGGCCTAGAAACCTAAAACTTTGTGTACATACTCCTTGGCTAGTGAGGATTATGAATTGTAGCTTTGGTGGTCCTGTGACCCCTAATAAGGGCCACAGAGGCCATGCCCTAAAAACCTATTTTGATCTTCTCCCAGAACCATGAGGCCTAGAAAGCTGAAACTTTGTGTACAGACTCCTTGACTAGTGAGGATTATAAATTGTAGGTTTGGTGGCCCTGTGACCCCTAATAAGGGCCCCAGGGGCCACGCCCTAAAAACCTATTTTCATCTTCTTCTCTAGAACCATAAGGCCTAGAAACCTAAAACTGTGTGTACATACTACTTGGCTAGTGAGGATTAAAAATTGTAGCTTTGGTGGCCCTATGACCCCTAATAAGGGCCACAGGGGCCACGCCCTAAAAACCTATTTTCATCTTCTCCAGAACCATGAGGCCTAGAAACCTAAAACTTTGTGTACAGACTCCTTGACTAGTGAGGATTATAAATTGAAGCTTTGGTGGTCCTGTGACCCCTAATAAGGGCCCCAGGGGCCACACCCTAAAAACCTATTTTCATCTTCTTCCCCAGAACCATGAGGCCTAGAAAGCTGAAACTTTGTGTACAGACTCATTGACTAGTAAGGATTATAAATTGTAGCTTTGGTGGTCCTGTGACCCCTAATAAGGGTCACAGGGGCCACACCCTAAAAACCTATTTTCATCTTCTTCTCTACAACCATATGGCCCTAGACACTTTGTGTACAGACTCATTGACTAATGAGGATTATGAATTGTAGCTTTGGTGACCCTGTTGCCCCTTATATATATAAAGCATAATTGATATTGAAGCCTGATGAGCTACAGAGCCAATGGCTCTATTTTTAAATGAAGTCTTAAATACCTCAGTATTGAATTTGGATAACTTTTTAGATAACAGATTTGCTGTAAAAGGCCTTCAGATTGGGATTTTTTAAATATCTTTTTTTTAAATTCATTTTCGCCCTCTCGCTCCCCACTAGCATCTGTTTGGAGATGAGAAACATAAAAAAAATGTGGATGGCCTTACAGGCTAGGGTGTGAAAAAAATATCTATATTGCTCCTCTACGCTACACAGATTATAGTAAGTGGAGCAATGTAGATCTTAATTTAACATAAAAGCAAATCAAAAATCATATCATATGAGTAATATTTTTCGAGATATTGGTACCTGTGCATGTTGGGACACAATGGTATTGACACACTATTGAATATTTTCATCCCCTGGAACAACAAAGTTGTTTTTAAAATATGCACTGTCCGTCTGTTTGACTCGGTGCCTGGTTCAGAACATTGTAACTGATGAACCATTTCAATTGAAACTCAGTGAAAAAGGCAGAAACATGTTATAATGTGTCATGAGTAACAATTTTGAGAATATCTATGTAAAATATTTGGTTTTTGGAATAAAAGTTGTTAATTTGTAAAACAACTGTTACAAGTCCTGTCCGACTCACAACTTAACTAATCATCACATTTTGATCAAATTTGATATCGAAATATGTAAGCATATGAAAACGTGTCATGATTAACAATTATGAAAATGTTTTTGGAAGATGGGTTTTTATGGCCAGAAATAAGGACTCCTTAGACAACTGTTACAAGTCCCCTCGAGCTCACAACTTCTTAACTACCCTGTAATCACATTTTGACCAAATTTGCTATGGAGATACATAATCATAGTGTTCATAGTTAGAATAAAGCATTTTCGCTACACCATGCTAAAGCTTTAAAATGTTGCTACACGCTTGATTAAAACTCTACACCCTTTACAAAGTAGAGTGGAACCTGGATTTTACTTACATCATTATATCGGAACATTTTCCAATAGGACAATGCACGTTCACATACAGCTCTTCACATACCACAGACATACAATAGCCAGATAGGTCATCATATTTTGCCCCAATAGAACATGTCTGGGATTTCCTTGGGGGGGAAACGCTTGCAGATGAACTACCCTTACATTCTGAATGTCAACAACCTCGACAATGCCCTTCAGTTAGAATGGGAACACCCAACCCTTCACCGGATTAGGTAGCTCATGAGAAATCTTGTCGAAGTCATCACTATTGGAGTTATTTGTGATTGTTCGACGTTTCAATTATTCCCCCCACCAACTGTCCAACGATTCCGTCCGTCCGAGGACATTTTTGTCCGACCTTTTCGGAAAAATTATTCATCTTATTGTTATCAAATTTTGTCTTCTATCCTACTATGAACAGTGTAGTGCTAAACAAGATCCAATTTGGTTTAATTCTTTTTTTTCGTGTGATGGGGTGGGGGCTGGAGGGGAGGTGGTTACATGTTTTGTTTTTAATGGTTGTCATTTTCCAATATCAGAATTTATCTGACTGATTGTGGAAAACTATTTATTCTTATTCGTTTCAAATTCTGCACATTTCTTTTACATCATGGAGAGAAGAAAAGAAAAGATGCAGAGTTACAAGACATAGTTATGTACGTTTTATGAGAAAACACCTTGTCTGACCAATTGCAGAAAAATCATTCATGTTTCTCACTTCCTCTTTGGTGGGGGGGAGGGGCGAATGTTGTACTTTGGAAGTGAATAATGATTCAGTTGGTCAGGTATGCATGGTCGGGGGTGTTAGTGAGCAACGCTCCATTTTCTGCTTGTTGTTGATTAACTTTTGTTGATGAGTATATAATTCAAACAGGACATAACGAAATGCATATGGTTTAAACCTATTTATTTCTAAGAACGGAACCGGATTTGTAACCAAGCCAAAGCTTAAATGAATACCGCTCCGGGATACAAAGAGTTATATACATGACATGATGGATATACAATTTCAATAAAATGAAAGAAAAGAGCACAAATCATTGCAAAATAATGAATACACAACATGAATAATATGTCTGAGAGAAAATCACCAATCATTGCTAAATATCATTATTCATTGTAATACTACTAAGAGTCAAATCTGCCTGTTAAAACTATAAACGAGTGAACGGATGTTAGAAGTTCTTTGTTTTTCATTGACTTCCACAAAGAACTGATTTAAGATCGAATCCTTTCGTATAATAGTACATGGTTTGACGTATAATGCTATATAGAGGACAAAGAAAGAAATAATGCAATGAATCTTCATAGTAATGGCCACAAGGGCAGGTCAGTTCGGCCCAAAACCAGTTCGGCCTAGTGTCGTTTCGGCAAGGTCGGTTCGGCCCAGATATAAATGAAATACGTTTTATATAATAAAGTTTGTATTATGGTAAGTATCAAGCACTCAAATCAAACAAGATATGTTTACAAGAAATACGTAGAAAAAGTATTTATGAAAACTTCAAGGTGTTGTTACTGTTAACGAGTTGAACTCAAGAGTTGCAAGAGGCGCAACATTCGCGACTTTCACAATAATTTACGACTCACATTTGGGTACGCTTCCGGTTTGTTCGCTGTGTAGAATTTCACACAGCAAACAAACCAGAAGCGTACCCAAATGCGAGTCGAAAAGTTATTGTGAAAGTCGCGAATGTCCGACAGCAGGTGCGTCTGGTGCAGGACAACCTTCAGACAAGGGACAACCGTCGTCGCTACCGTGCACAATTGAATATGTGTTTTTTGCAAAAATCGAAGGTCAATATTAGACTCTTTTATTGATGCTGTTTAAACGTCATGTAATCATAGAATATGATTATGAAATTTCACCAAATAATTCCAACCAGATTTATTGTTATCACTGTCCAAACATGACATGTCATTGTCTCACAATTTAACGCTATAATGCTATTTGTAACGGACCCTGATAACATATCGATCAACCTCCTACTAGCAAACGGTTCCAATGTAATTTATTTCCATAAGATTTTAACAGGTAACACTGTAGTTATCAATATAACAAGTTAAAATTTAGTGTACATAAAAATAACTACATATAATGCTTTTTGACAAATTTAAATTATAGACTATGTATATATTTATCAATTTCCCGTCTTTTCTAATGAAGAAATCCGTGAAAAACAAAGGTTTATTTATTATGTTAAACAAATCAATAGTTTAAGTGTACCAAATCTTTACACATATTAATGATATTAGTTCAATGAATTATAATTTAATTTGTCGCTTAATTCTGTCTATTGTCTATTTGATCTATCTTCCAATTCATCACTCTTATGATATATGTTCAGGTTTTATCAAATTGAGATATTAGGAACATATGATTAGAAAAACTGTTGTGATTTTTATCAAATAATTCTAAATCCACCTGCAATTGTAAATGATAACTTCCTGAACATCTATTTATTCAATAAAATTATTAGCAAGGAAATAATGACGTCATATTTTATTGTGAGCGGAATTAAACTACTTCCAATTATCGTCAAAAATAATGGAGCCTTATTCCGCTCACATCAAATTCATATATTTTCATTAAATCCAAAAATTACTGTATGAAAGCCACAACGCAAGGAATATCTTGGAGCTGCTCATTTAAACATTAAGCACCACTCAAGTTGATGTTAATTTGTCAATGAATGCCGACTGGGTTTGACTGACTTCCATCATCCAACGCCCATCAATCTGGTAAGAAATTGCGAAACGGAAAGCGCGTGAAAAAAAAAATTTCGTTTTCTTGAATTATTCAAATCAAAACAATTGAGAATATATTGTTGGATGTCATGAATAACAAACTATTGAAACAGAATTGTGAAATATGCAAAGCATACACAAAAACAAAACAAATTTTATCTTTAATGACAGATTTTAGGCTACGGAGCGGAATTACCCTCATGAGCGGAATTACCCGGACGTACTCTACATGTATTCCCATATGTGTGTATCATATATTAATTGGGCCGAACCGACCTGGGCCGAACCGGTACTGGGCCGAAATGACACTAGGCCGAACTGGTTTTGGACCGAACTGACCCGGAACCGCCACAGAAGGGAATATAAATCGTTCATATTTGTGTGCATGAAGGTCACTACATTCCAGCCGTAGTCGAGTATGTGTAACTTGACAAAATCTACTACCACTGTTAAAATCAAAATGACTCTATATATTAGCATCTTTTTTAATCACACTTTTAAATGCTGTCAGTGACTGTATTTCTCTTAATTCAATTGGCAATGAATTCCATAAATTGACAGAGCTTAGAAGAAAAGATCTTGCATAATTCGCAGTTTTACATTGTAAGGTCTGAAGATTCGAATCATTACGTAGATTATAATCACTTACCTCAGATAACCTAGGCGATACTAGATCACTTAGATAATTTGCATATCAGCTAGCAAGGCTCCTTAGTAGCTTAGAAGGTATCACAACGTAGAGGTTACGGGCTCGAATCCTTAGAATGTATCACAAAGTAGAGGTTCCGGGCTCGAATCCTTAGAATGTATCACAACGTAGAGGTTCCGGGCTCGAATCCTTAGAAGGTATCACAACGTAGAGGTTACGGGCTCGAATCCTTAGAATGTATCACAACGTAGAGGTTCCGGGCTCGAATCCTTAGAATGTATCACAACGTAGAGGTTCCGGGCTCGAATCCTTAGAAGGTATCACAACGTAGAGGTTCCGGGCTCGAATCCTTAGAAGGTATCACAACGTAGAAGTCCATTTGTATGGAATGGTAATATCTATTTACAAAGGTAAAAATGATAAATCTGACCCAAGAAATTACAGGGGTATCACACTAACATCTTGCCTTGGAAAACTGTTTGAAAAACTCTTGCTGATACGAATTGAAAATAAACTACATAAAAATAATCCTGAATTCCCTGACAAATTACAATTCGGATTTCGAAAAGAGCATGGTGCCATAATGTCAGTCTTTACTCTCATGGAGAGTGTCCAATACTACAATCATAGAGACTCCCCTGTTTATGTAGCTTTTCTCGACAATGCAAAAGCCTTTGACAGAATTTGGCACGATGGCCTATTCTATAAACTATATGAACTTGGTATTAGAGGTAATATTTGGAAATTACTTCATCACTGTTATACTAATACACAATCTTTTGTCACATACCATGGGGAGAGGTAAGAAAACTACCAAGTCAAACAAGGTGTAGGGCAAGGTAGAGTTATATCCTCCTGGTTTTTTCTCATCTTCATTAATGACCTAATTACATCTTTAAGACAAGCATGTTGTGGTATCCGTGTCTATGGTATGGACGTTCCATCTGTCTTGCTTGCTGATGATACTACACTCATAAGCACATCCCCCAAGAGTCTACAGGCATCACTTGACATTGTCTCGAATTACGCCTCTAAATGGCGTCTAACTTATAACCCATCGAAAAGCACAATTATTGTTTTCAGTAAAAGAAAAGCACATGATGTTAACTTCAGCTGTAGACTTGGGGACATTTCAATCCCCTTATCAGAATCAACCATATATGGAGGTGTACTTTTTACAAGTAACCTCTCAACAAAAACAAGAACTGAAAAATATTGTCAGAAAGCAAGACAGAATATCAACTCGCTTAGATCTGTAGGATTGAATGATTCTGGCCTACATCCATTTGTATGTGTTAAGATATGGCTCAGAATGATTCTCAAAACAAGCTTGTATGGCTGTGAAGTATTACCAAATATCAAAGGCCAACAAGCCAACTCACTTGAGCAAACACAAAGGTATTTTGCTCGACTTGTACAGGGTCTTGATAAAAGATCATCATCAACATCTACTATTGCAAATTTGGGATTATGGTCACTTATTGGTTATATCGATAAATGTAAACTTCTTTTTCTTGGGCGACTTTGTAACATTGAGGGTAACAACTTTGCAAAGCATATCTTTTGTGCTGCTATTACAACTACAACAAAATCAGACAGCATATGTGATGATCTTCTATCAATATCTAAAAAGTATGTTTTAAATGCATATGTTGACAAATATATTGCTGAAGGTACATTTCCCCAAAAACATGTTTGGAGAAGAATTGTTAACGCTGCTATTCACAGTTATGAAGAACAGTTATGGCGATCACAAATACAATATCGCTCAAGCATGTCATTCTATGCATCAATTCATACTAAACTCTGCTATCACATTCTCTGGCAACTAACATGTAAATATCCAAATTATAAATCTGCCTTGCAGCTTTGTGTCAAAATATCATCAAGGGGTAAAATATCAAGAGAGTGTACACTTTGTAATAAACATACGTTTGATTATGATTTACATATACTTCTCCACTGTGAAAACTTATTAGAACAGCGAAATGATTTCTTTGCATACTTAATTGACAAACTTGATGTTGAAACTTATGTCATGTTTGAAATGCAAGATGAGCAATATATGCTATCATTTCTCTTTGGGGCAGAAAATAATTTCTACAACTCTATTGACTCAATGTTATGGGAAAACATTTTGCTACGCTTTTCAATGTATGTATATGAACTTAAACCTAACTTTGTTAACGTCTACAATGAATAATACATTTCATGCTCAATATTGCTGTATATATTTTTTATCTGTATCTGTGAATTTCTGTTTTGTCATGTACTGTTGTAAAATGATGTAATGTATTGTTCAAATGTAATCTTCGGTGACTACTGGAGGAAATAAAGAATCTCTCTCTCTCTCTCCAAGTCCTGTCACAACATGACATACACGTATCTGCTGTCAGTGAACATGTCCTGGCACAACATGGCATACACGTATCTGCTGTCAGTGAACATGTCCTGTCATAACATGGCATACACGTATCTGCTATTAGTGACCATGTCCTGTCACAACATGACATACACGTATCTGCTGTCAGTGAACATGTCCTGGCACAACATGGCATACACGTATCTGCTGTTAGTGAACATGTCCTGTCATAACATGGCATACACGTATCTGCTGAAAGAGAACATGTCCTGTCATAACATGACATACACGTATC
The DNA here is from genome assembly GCA_916613615.1 of Steromphala cineraria. Taxonomy (NCBI): domain Eukaryota; kingdom Metazoa; phylum Mollusca; class Gastropoda; order Trochida; family Trochidae; genus Steromphala; species Steromphala cineraria. The sequence continues at coordinate 4,967,769 of OU744729.1, forward strand.
TGCTGTCAGTGAACATGTCCTGGCACAACATGGCATACACGTATCTGCTGTTAGTGAACATGTCCTGTCATAACATGGCATACACGTATCTGCTATTAGTGACCATGTCCTGTCACAACATGACATACACGTATCTGCTGTCAGTGAACATGTCCTGGCACAACATGGCATACTCGTATCTGCTATTAGTGACCATGTCCTGTCACTTCATGGCATACACGTATCGGCTGTCAGTGAACAGGTCCTGTCACAACATGGCATACACGTATCTGCTGTCAGTGAACAGGTCCTGTCACAACATGGCGTACATGTATCTGCTGTCAGTGAACATGTCCTGTCACTACATGACATACATGTATTTACTGTCAGTGAACAGGTCCTGTCACTACGCTAGTTCATCCACATCAGTACCATCCTCGGTCACCCAGGGGTTTATGCTCCGATCCTCTACACATTACAGTGGATCGGAGCATAAACCCCTGGGTAACCGAGGATGCACCAGTACGCGTGGAATGTGTACTTACATTATGCTGAATGGTGAGGTTTGGATTTTGTTTGAATATGTTTAGAACGTAACCTGTAAATTACAAACTACATTCATTTAAAAATGAAATTAGCTGATAAATATTCATTTTACCAAAATGCCTTTTTGGATAACGTAATCTCTTCTTTTTAGGATATCAAGGTAAAATAATTGCTTTCTTTTATTGGATTTACAATTGTTTTATTTTCTATCTTTTCACAGATTTATCGCTTAGTAATGATACGAATTTTCTTTTTGAAAACTTACTATTACTTAAAACCTAAATCAAAAATGATATTTATGCTATCTTTAACATAGTTTGTGCAGAGTATTTCATTATCAGTACGTGATTATATAATTTGTTGATAAAAAGTTCCAACTATGTTACTGCAAGATTTAATTACAAAATCACGTATATATGAACATTCAAAATGCATTTATTTCACATGCTTTGAAACCTTTATAATCAATTATGATTTAAACAGTATTTTATTTCCAAAATCAAAATAAGATTACATCATACATTTAAGACGGAATCACAGGAAATAGGATCAGCAAACGGGTTACAAAGACAGAAAAAGAAAGGTTAGATACATTTGAAATTTCGCTCTCAATGTTTGAGTATCAATAATAAGCATTTTGGACCGAAATTGAAAACTAAGGATAAAGTCTGATATCGCCAATAAAATGATAAAATGATTCGTTTTCAAGTAATGTCACAGATTTCTCACAAATGAGAATTGAGATACCAATCAATTATCGATGATTAGACAATGATTGACAGTGACTACAACTCGCTGATCATCACAACATGGCAACCCCTGACTTCACGCTGATCATGTGTCACAGAGCTTAACTGAAACCAGGAACTTTCTATCAACAGAAATCTTATCTGCAGTCACAGGGCCACCAGTTCATAGATCCATCCTGCTTAAATGGTAAGTTTATCATTTGTGATTTACACATATTTATTTATAATCCATCTATGAAAGGATTGGCAAACAAGCTCCGAAGATCTTATTATGGTGAATACTAACTAGTGAGAGATAGTGACACATGTTCGATTTAATACTAAGCTTAAAATATATTGGTTTTGTATGATTTTGATGTTGTTTGCGTTACAGTTACATATTGGTGAATACTAACTAGTGAGAGATAGTGACACATGTTCGATTTAATACTAAGCTTAAAAGATATTGGTTTTGTATGATTTTGATGTTGTTTGCGTGGCAGTGCTTTTGAAATGTCAAATCAATCAGATTTCAGAATATATTTATGAATATAGACTTCAACAAATTGCTTAGATCGTTGTTTGAGAGCGATGTACACGCCCTGAATACTGATACTTAGTCCTGTCCAAAGGAACTTGTTTTATTCTTTTATTTAGTGTTTCAAAGACTGTTTCACTTTTATTTAGCTGTAGAAGACCCGTCTTTGATATGCAAGTCCTAAAGATTTAAGATTGAAACGATCGTAATGATGCTAACACAAGGTTACTAAAAAGATAGAAACCAAAGTACTTAATAAATCTTTTACGTGCGCTTCATTATCCAATAGCTCTCTATCATATCCATATATAATACATGAATGTGCCAAATCTTTACTTATTAATATCGTTAGGTTTCTATATTATCCCTATATATTTGCACCCTTTGTCATGTGCTTCCCACTGTTTTAGATTGTGTGCTTATCAATAAGTGACATTGTCGAGGACATTCCGTGACATTCCGTGCCTGTTGAAAAAATATAGTGTTGTAGTTAATAAATTTAACTTAACATTTCATTCATGCGAAATCTTTTCAGAACACTTCATGCATAAAGGAAATAAACAGATTTCGCAACATCAGATAAACAACAATATTTAAGTGTCGATTGCACTTTTTGCGCGTTTAAAATATTAGTAGTAAAATATTAAGTATTTTCAGAATAAAGGGAGTCAACTCTTGTGACTTTGTCGTTTATCGATGCTATTGAAATAAAAACTGAGAGCATCTCACGATATCGTAAGGGTTATAATTTTTTTTAATTAAAAGATTTTTGTCGTTTCCTTGGAATAGGAATTCAAAGCGTAAACTATCATGTTTACAAACCCGGTTCCTTAATTCTTATGGAAAATAAATCACATGTTTAACTACATGAAACCCATGTGACAGTTAGATGTAAACAGTGTTTAGTCGGTGTCACTTGTGTCATTGTGTTTAATTACCAGGACTGGCGTAATGACATAGTGATTAATTACAAGTGACCGGAGTAATGGCACTTTGATTACCACTGACTGATCTAATTGCAATGTGATTCCAGTCCGTCCAAGATTCGGACGCTATGAACTAATTATCACTGCGTGAGGGATGGCGGAGGATCCTTGCCGTAATGAAGCTCTCTCCTAAAAGCAGAACCGGGATTTGAGGTAAGTTTTCTTAGATTAGATAAAACAACCTAAATTTGCACCAGAGAGGCGAAATTAATTGCTTGTTAATAAATCTGTTTTGTTTTTAAAATAAGGCCGAAAAGCGTTATTGAAAGACAATTATTTCATAATTAAAAAGTACAAATATAAATTCTGGTTTGTCTAACATAGAGCTTGCAACGTTTTGTTGATTGACCGAAAAACTGGAGCATTAAAGAAGTTCAATCCGAAATTTTAAAGACGTGTTTCGGAAAATCTTACTTCATAACCAAAGAAACATAAGAAGTCTCTCATGCCTTCTCAATAGCGTGAGTGACATTTCATACAATTAGAAAAATATAATTGATAAAACCATCTTTTTAGTCAAATCAGTTTATGTTAAAGAATAATGTTGTTGGAGATGCCTATGATATGATATGCTGCAGTGCAGATAACCACGACAGGTTATCACTATTTCACGCTAAGCAGTAACAAATTGGAAGGAAACAAAGTCGAATGGCAGGGCGTCGGAAAATATCGTCTGCGGTTGAAATAGAGTAGAATCGGTGAATGAACAGTGAAACGAATATACAATATTGTATATATATAATGTGATTTAACGAAACTTGCTCACGCTCAGGTAATACAAAATATCCACAACTTTACGGCTTTACTTAAGTTCTGGTCAAAGTGTTTTTTTCTACGTACATGTAAATGGTTATGATGTTCAAACTATATTATTTGGCAACTACTTTTTTTACTGAGGATATCAACCTAAAAATTGTAGAATCTGTTCATAACTATTTTACCGTTACAAACCGCTTTTCTAGTTAAATATTATTACTGGTTTTGTTTAATTGTGTTTTGTCTATACATATGTTGTATATCTATTTATTTTGTATGGGAGAGGTATTCAGATAGGCTTTATAGCATTTTAACACTCCCTTTCTTTTGTAATAAATATTGTTTAAACCAGCTATCCTCCATGATCGCAACATCAAATGCTATTAATTGCTGTCAACCTTAATAAAAACCTTTTATGGTTGATTAAAGTTGCAAATTTTTTTATGTTTGTTTTTAATTTTCGAAAAATTAACTTCGTATCATAAATTGCCTTTTCAATAGAATTTATCTACTAATATTTCTTTTCAATTAGTAAGATAGTATTTTTCATTCATAAGTTAATCTTTTTAACATCTTACGACAATTAATTCTTATTTTTATCAGCGATATTACTGAAGCATTATCGGATATATATATAGCTTCTGACGAATATATTTAGCACTTCAACTTCAACTTCTTTATTTCTCCAACAACCACCCAGCGGTGGTACAAGAGTACAAAGTCATCAAATTACATATATACAATCACAAGATGGGGCAAATTAACTTTTAAAATGTGTAAATATATACTTAATAAACATTGATAGTTTTTTCATTTCTGATGTTTTCTTTGAGCACATTAAATGCTTGAAGGAAGTAAGATTCCTCCAATTAAGATATTGAGGAGGAATATGATAAATTTGATTGTCAGATTTTTCAGCTCAAAGAAAGATCACGGCATGACCCGTCCCGCCTGATTAGCCCGTCATTGTTATCTAATTAGTGTACCTGCCCGCGCTGTCATTAGTACTATTGTGGACAGGTGAACTAGCTCATCTACCGTGATCTGTGTTCAATTGGTTAATTAGATCGATTCTATCGGGTTGTCACCGATGTCGGATCCTTCATGAAATGAAATATACACTATGAATATCTCTCCACAAATACATGTTAAACAGAGGGGGGAAGCACACACCCTTGTCACATTCCTCCGTCTTATGCGATGTGCAGGTCTCGACAGGTGAGCCTTCTCACTTCATACCTGGTATATTATTTTATGTCAACGTATCGTACAGTCGACATTTTTCAAAATAAGTAATTATTTTTTGTCTTCTAATGGAATATGAAGCATATTACTAATCTATTGTGACTCTTAATTCTAATTCAAGTGAAATGAATGTTAAACCAACATTTCAGAAATATCAGAAGAGAAGGAGGTTGTTTATTGGGTAATACATATTTTTTTATCTTTATTTCATTCTTTATATCGGATTTTTTTACTTATCTCTTAAATAGTTATATGTGATAGTTAATACTGTCATTTTCGAATTATTTGCGTCTTACATAGATAGGACAGAAATGACCCAAATGAAAACGATGGTTAAATAGCTAATATTGGCATTCCATTCCATATGTTATGTGTGTCTAATATATGATCTTTGTGATTTGAATTAACTTGAGTGGCTGACAAGACACTCCATAGAATAACATTCTATTTTTATGTGCTGTTAATACTAACGTTCCTGGACAAGATTTCATATAATCAATCCCGAACTCAAATATTCAATGTATCTTTTCTGAACTGTCAGTCGTTTGATTTAATCAAAACAAGATGTCAAGTAATAATCATTGGTTTATTGTCAAAATAAATTAATTTTTATATGTAAATGATATGTACATGAACATAAGTTATTTCCAGATACTGGAATATAATCTAAATATACAAAAATGAAATGTACTTTCATAAATAGCACATCAAGAATGAACAAGACATTTGAAATGACGTAGTATATTAGCACCTTGGTATGAATGAATGGAGCTCCTGACACTGTCACAACAGGAGTGATCGAGAGAGGAGGTAGGTAGGTAAAAAAAACGGAACGAGTTTCAAACGGACTATTGCACTCTGGGGTTCCGAATTTCGCTTTGGTATAACTGTCGTCGGTAATATGCATCTGCCTTTATGTCCTTAAATTTCTCTTCGAGGTATATCAAATATAGAGGTATCCTTTTTAAAACTATTCAAATCGAAAACGATAATGGAATCGAGATAGTTTGAGCGCATCTCTGTCTGAGGTATGTTGTGTATAGGAACGTTGAAGATATCACAAGATGTCTGAAGACAGGCCTCATCTGCTAATGCCATTTGTAGTCGCACCTCCCCGAGAGCGGATCTAGCCGGAAGCTGTCACCCGGAAGGGTTGGGATAAACCTTCCACTTGCGAGCACTCTGTCTGGCCAAAACGCATTGTCAATATTAGCACTTGATGATAAAGCCTCATTGGCTTTGCTTTGGATTCAGAAAATGTTCATCACCGACCCGCCCATCTGCCACGCCCACCTGGTCTTTTACACGTGACCACCCGCTAGCTTCATCTTCTACTTGAACCGCCTTCACCACACACTAACAATAGCACTGAATGTGGTTCTCGGGACTGGATTCATGTGTCATCTTGGCGCGAGGCATCACGTCTAGCACTAGATATGACGTCATATTGGATCTCCATCCGGGAGATTACGTCACCACTTCACTTTGGACACTTCCTTGGGCGGATGCACTTGTTGTTATGAAGGACGGTCCCTTTCTCGCACTGACATCCAGGTCTGCACTTCTTGAAGCAGGCTTCAGACTTGTTCCTGGACTCGCATGTTCGAGGGCAGGCTGAGGCACACATGGTGAAGATAGAACCTTGAGGGCACATCGTGTCAGCTGCAATAGAATAGAGAAACCATTAGTCAATTATCATATTGTATATTGACGAATGTTTTAAAATGCATATTAAATCAATCAATTTTCGAAAATTTCTTGTACTGATTTGAATTTGAAATGTGATCGATTATATTTAATTCACATCGTATTAGTTCATTTCAATTATTAAAGTCTTGTTTGATGATTGAAATCAAGATACATACCTTTGCATGTGGAATCCTTCTCCCAGTTGACCTTGAACCCTGACCTCTTGCACTGCTGGGCGTATGCTCGGAGGGACTCGCAGGCGCACTGATGACCCGGGGGACAGTCGCACATGTCAGTGACGCAGGACTTGACGTAGGGCTGCACATCCACCTGACGACGACACTTGGAGAAGGCTCGACTGTAGAAGGAGCTGCAGTGTCGGTTAGCTCTCATCTTGGCTTGGGGGTCGCTCTCACAGGGGCTCTTGAGTCGTCGGAGCTTGGGCTTCACCTTGCACGCCTTCTTGCTGCCGACTCTCCAGGTGTGGCCGAACTCTTCTCCCTTTGTGAACACCTTGCCTTTCTTCCCGACTAGGTCGTCAGATTCATCCCCGTTGTAGTTGCCACAGAGTCCGCACATGTTGTTCTTGAACTTGCTGCTGACAGTGACCTCGAGATAGCTGTCTCCGTCCCAGACCACCTTGAGACCCAGGTCCGCTTTGAGGGTGACGCTGTGTCCGTCCCGCCTGATGGTGAAGACGTTGGGCTCGGAGTAGGGCAGACTGATGCGCTTCTTGTTGACCTTCACCACCAGGTTCTGGAGTAGACTGATCCTCGTCCTCCCGATTAGCACCACCAGCATCTGGGTCCAGGCGAACCCTGAGGAGAGACGCACGCCGTTCTTGACCTTGATCTGGAAAGATCGCTCCATGCTGCAGTCCTTGGCCAACAGGTACTTGCAGGTGCCCTGGAAGTTGAACATCTTCCCGTCGAAGGTCCGGTAGTGCGGGTCGCCGAATACTGTACACACTGCGTCTTCTGGAACAGAGAGATGTGAGCATTAGTTTTAGGAACAGAAACAGATTACACTGTATTCAAATTAAGGTATGAACAATTAAATATATTCATAAAACGAATGAATGGAGGATTTTTTAAATTCAGTCATTGTTTGATAATTAAGATAAGTTTAATCATTGCGTTTATAAAGATAAAGATAATTTCAACTTACGTTCAACACATTTAGGACAGCATGCGCCAGGTTCGAACTTGAGTCTGTAGCCCTTGGGACACCAGAGGGAGTTGCTGCACCGTTCTCGCTGGCAGTAGGTAACTCCGTCATCGCACATGCAGTGCGTACACAAGCTGGGACGCCATTCCTCGCTGTGCTGTAAACATAAACAATGTTCGTTAGAAAACATGAAATGGTGCATGGAAACTCTCATTGGGAAATTGAAACAAAAAGTTAAAATATAATAAACATTTTCGTTTGAATTGTATTATCTCTTATTTGCAATGTTTTTTTTAAGTTAAGACCTACCTTATATCCCTTTTCTTGGAATCGGCAGTCCCTTTTTGGTGGGCAAGTCTTACAACAACCGTCCTCTTCCGGGACCTGTTCACTTTCCGGGCAATCGAGGGGTGGGCAGGACTTGCGGGTACACACACTTGTTCCCTTCTGAAATGTGTACATGAAACATTAATTTAATAATTTGAGAACGTCAAACATGATTAAGGAGGTCAGTGACCCAGATTTAACGCCACAACAAAGGCGACTCTTCATTGATAAAGTTGTTCTGATTTCGACTTGGGTAAGACTTTGTGCAAATACTGCTGACGGAGTCATTCAAACGTGCTGGGGTGGAGGTTTCCACTTTTCAAGGGTGTAAAAAGTCAACAAACATGCGATTGTTTTGCTGGTAGAAAATTTGAAGGATCACGATCTAATCTCGCTAATGTAGTCTGTGAGAGGGGCGACACATTTATACGTGTTATAGATATCACTCACTTAAGTGTGGATGTTCCAGGCGTCAGGCAAGTGTCTTAACAAAAACATGTTTATAAGTTTGTTTTTAAATGAACGGCACCTTTTTTATGATGCACTGTTCTAATCTTTAAGATGAGTCCATAACCTGGTCTTTGGTCTAAGGACGAAATAATTCAAACCCCCCCTTAGGAGTATTCAACTTAATCAAGAAATATAAGTAAAGCTGTCTAACCTGGCAAGTACAATTGGTGCACTGGTCGGGCTGGAAGAGCGCGCCCTCGCGGTGGACGGACTTGGCGAAGAGACAGCCGATCTTGAGGTCGAAGATCTCCCTCATGCCTCGGCAGCGGGGACAGCACTCTCCCTCGGGGGTGTAGACTGACTCGGATGGACAGTTCAGCACCGGACACGCGCGCTTTGTGCACGTCACGGACCCGCCCTGGATAATAGGAGAAAAGAGGTTTAGAAATGGTTTGGTAATGTGTTCTAATAAACAATAACGATTCTTGAGTTGCTACATTAAAGTGCCATGTTCGTTTTTCTTTGAGAGAAATGAGAATTGCTAAATATTTTGAAAGATAACTGATGTCAATCGAAAGACACAAGGAATCGAAATAGTAATTTAAACATGAAGATGATTACTCACCTGGCAGGTACACTGAACACATGGGTCGTTCTTCAGAGCAAAGGTAGCACCGTTCTTGTATTCCTTGCTGTCGTAGAAACATCCTGGATAAGAATAAGAAAAATGCATTAGTAAGTTATACCTTAAACTATATTTAAGTGATAGTTTCAACATTTTGTGTCAACTGAGAATTGCTGCTAACTTAAATCACAACATGGCCTGCAAAACCGGAAGCAGATCTTGTATTTCCTGCTATTGCGTCAAATGGATGTGTCGCGCATGTCAAGGTGATAGGTTACAGGATTTCAGACATTTTGTGGGTGGTTGGTAAAAACGTGCCTTTGATTGCTCTGAACCCGCTTCTCTCGTGATCACGTTAGAACTTAACTGACACGGAAACGACGAAGAAGTTCATCGCCCGAGGGAAGAGACAGCAGCATGTAGAAGCTAGCACAACGGTAGAAGCATGATCAGTGTTCTGGGCCATTGTATACAGGCTTCACGAGTCAGCCATGTTCCCACTGACATGGGTTATTTATGAAGACGTATTCACCTGTTAATCTCTACTCGCGTTTTGATGACACCTAGATACATTCATGACCTATTATGACACGTGCCTAGCGTTATGTATCATCATTCATATATTTTCATGTACATTTCTAATTTTTTTCACATTAACCGAGACAAATATTGCCTAATCGTTTTGACAGGAGGTATTCTAAGAACGTAAACAATTTTTTCTCCTTTTTTTATAAACTGTTTGTGAATTTTTACCCAGCGGCGTACGTCCATGTTTACAAGGGGAAGCAACTCGTACCACATTCCTGGCAGATGTTCGGCTTGTTTAATTAACATTTGTCAACAGAGAGGGCAAACCTCGCAATACAGACACAAGTGAGCGACAAATGTGAAATGTTTGCAAGTATTTTGTTGTTATGTTTGAAAACGACCAGCGATTGCCGCAATTTGGACAAGGTTTGCACAAAGCTTTAGTGTTAATTTGCGACCATTGCCCTACAGAACGTCAGCTTTCATCATTTAACTGGTACGAATGTAGAACAAGTGAAAGTAGCTTACCTTTGCAGGATGGGCAGCACTGGCCCTTAGTTTTGATGGGGTTCTTGCAGGGCACGTGACATTGCTTCTTGGAGCGGGTGATAATTCCAGCCTGTAACCAAACACACATAGAAATATTAATTATATGAAGAATTATATATGAATGATGGATAGCCGTATCGGTATATTAAAAAATGAATGTTTGTCCCAGTGACTAATATCAAGTAGACCTACATGCATTGACCTTGTGTGGTGATTATATGGAGTGATACATCAAGAACCCACGTCCTACCCCCTGCCCGTCGATAGAGAGCTGATCTTCATGTTGTCAGTTTAATATCTAATATGCTGCATCTGCACGCTCTGTTACAATAGTCAATGTTTTTGTCAACACGGGACTACAATAGGGTTTTGTTTGTACACAATAGGATGAGTCAAGAACCATACGATCTTCCGCTATAAGGTAACCCCTGTCTAGACAATCAGTATAGCTTAACATGGAATATCATTTAAAATCTGCAGCTGCATTATGCAACGATATATTGCGTCACAAGTCGTCACACTTAGCAGACGTGATATACGGTGGTTGGAATCTCCTGGAAGAATAAACGCTTCAACACACTATGAAGTTGACAAACGTTATAATTCAGTTTACAGTCTGCTCACACCTCGACACTTCTATTATTCCTAAGAAGCGATTAGCGTCAATCTAGGAACCAAACACTGCTTGTCGCAGATACTACTTATGTAACGACATATTAGATACATACGACCTATACAGGCCAAACGGTGAAAATGTTTGTTGTAAAAACTGCGTCCTCTAGGGTAAATGTGTGATGTTTGTGGAGTCAACGTGAGTTAATTATTCGACTGTAGTTCTATTGGATGAAGAGTGGCGAGCAAGGGAAGGGACTAGATACCGCCGCTTCTACTGGAAGAACACAGGACCAAAGGTCAAAGGCTATTGACGGAATATTTCCTACGCAAATAACGTTCCGAATGACAACAAACATGACATTCCACCACCGGAGCAAGGACTTCGCATCACATGAAACAGGTCGAAACTAGTGGGGTTTTTTTTCAAATGAAAAATTTGCCTTTCAAATGTTCAGAATTTCAAAAAACTTACCCGACATTCCAGATTGGTGCATGATTTCTTTGGATCGGACCATGTCTTTCCACTCTCGTAGGTTTTACCTCGGTACTGGCAGCCTAGAGAAATATCAATGGTCTTTGTTAGAACAGTGCAATGAGATAATGATGAAAGGATTTAATCATATAGAATACATGGAATCATGTCGGCCTTCATGCGACGAGTTACATCTCGATTGTTACATGAAATCATGAATGGGAACAATAGAAGGATCGCTGGATAAAGGGCCGGGCCAGTTGATATATTTGATATGCTTTTATAGCTTAATGAATTGGATAGTTACACGCTACATAATATTATATATTATCAGACTCGCCTACCTTTACAGACTTCACAGCACTTGACGTTAGGGCCGTCGAAGAGAATGGCGTGGCAGCCCTCCAAGTTTCTGCATTTTGTTTTCTCGCACTCAACCTGTCCGTTCTGTAACATAAAAGAGTACATTTAGAAAATAGAAAGTAGAACGTGTCAATAAGTCTGGTCAGGTCTGAGCTAGAGGCAGGTGCGTGTGCTGGTCTAATGTGCTCTGGAGACAGGACCTGGTATTTCTTATCAAATTATCCGACTATCAGAGTGGACATCGCTTCAATCACTCCCCGGCGCTCCCCGAAAACGATCATTAAGTCTGGTCGTCTGACAGATGAAACACTATCTGAGGGCTAATATTTATCTGCAAGACTAATGAAACAATAACTAAATTCGATAAAGAGGCTATGAAATGTATACTGTTAAACACTCCAAGACATATTGAAGGAGACTGACAGATATTGGCCATTAGTGTATTCCAATAATTCAAGGAGTTCAAGATGGCTCTTACTGTCGTCTGCTAGTCGCTGCCTCCACCAGACGTCCTATCAGAGGCGAGTACGAAAGTAAACATACCCGTCTTTACCTCCATTACACACTCTCGAGAACGATTTCAGCTCCTCAACCCGCCTTATGGAGACGTTTCAAAGTAACAGTTGTAATAAAATATGGAGTGGAATTTGGAGTGGTGGCTTGTCACACGCCTGTGTCAAATCTGTTGATAGGAAGTATGGTAACTGCAGCTCGGTATAGGTGAGGGACAGAATGCTAGGTAATGATGTTTAACTACTGAACAGGGAACTGATGCTTGCTATCGGCCCAAACATGATATTGTTCTTCAGAAGATAGAATCAAGTATACAAGAGCTGTTGAAAAAAATAGGACGTATTCACTTGTAGAAAGAGAAGAGGGCAACAGAATTGATTCGAAATAAATAAACTGGTCTGTTTGCTGACAACGCAACAGTTGTTATTCTTAAGCGTTCAGAAAAGTATATTGCTTCTAAAAGTAGCTTGGATTCCCCGACCCGAGGAGTTTAGTACAGGAACGAGCCTGGTGGACTCTGGGAGCGAAATCCCGGGGTGAAATGTTCCGCGTCCTTTGTCCCAACCCCAGGGGGGACCAGCCGGTATCTCACACAGGACATTAGGCCACAAGGGAACTATAGTACTCAATGAGAAATTTCAAGGCGATTTATATTTTTATGAAAACACGAATAAATAACTGCTTACTTTTCATGTCAAATGGTCTGAATACGATTATTTAAAGCTTAATCGGACTGTCGGAAGCAGAAGGACGTTTCACGTAGTGGAGGAATCTTTCACGATTCTACCATTACGTATATAGCAGGTACCACGCTGCACGTGCACCATATGTTAATTGGACACCTTGCTATCCCACAGCTGACATGCATGTCATAAATGCATGTAGCAGCTAAAACGGTAAAGCAGGATCGTCTTTCATTCGGAACAACACTGTAGACTTTGATATCTCAATTTGCTGAGATTTATAGTAATGTATATATGCCCGAGGGCGATACAGGGGCTGATAGGGACATAATTAGAGCGATGGGTAGGCGAACTGGCTTCCCATAACCCCGTGCTTCCGTTGCTAGGCTAACAGCGGGACCCGTGTTGACGGATACATCGGTTTAGTTAATCTTTTTTAACTAACGTTAAATGTACATTTATGATATGTATTGCCCTGGTATACCAAATTATGACGACAGTTATAAATCGGCTTTGAATCAACAGAAAGAATAAGTTCCACAGTTATCTATTTCTAAACACGGTCCGGTTTTGTAATGTAAATGTTTGCCCGGGGCATCATGCTACATCCGGGCTATCATAACTGGAATTAGGAAGGTGTGAGAATTGTCAATGTGTTTGGTGACCCAAAGACGTAAGATAACGTCTTTCCCTTTACTTAATACCCCAAATTTTGACTTTATGAAAAGAAATGTGTACTTTTCAGATCTATTTCATAGATAGTTATTTTTTGAAGGAATACGAGATAGTAAAATATCATGGTCGGAGAATGTTTAGCTATCATATTTCGAATGAAATTTCATATTTTGTATAAATGCTTTCATTCAGGAGTCACGTGACCAGAAAGTGTAGACTCGAATAAGGAGGGTTCATCTTACAGTTCTAACAGCGCCCCCTATGTGAATGTCGCTACCCCTCTGTTAACGCGGAAAGATCAACACAAGAAACAAAGACCAGCTCTCCACAATGTGCGGGTGGCCAAAATCCGAAAATCGATGAAAGAAAAGAGCGGAGGCCTAATGGAGGGGTACCATCTCCAGTCCTGCGGCGAAAAGAGTTTTTTCCACTCCAGTTCACTCCCCTTAGAGGAGACGTAAAAACGACATTGCGGTGCACTTGCCTTCATATTTGACGTTTGTAATGTGGGAATGAGACATTAAGCATGCTGGTTTCTTGTAAGATAGTGATAGTGAGTTGGAGTGAGATCTTCTATTTAGCGCGGCTTCATACAAGCTGAATTAAGTTGTTAGGGACCCCATGTGACGTTATTCAGGCCAAAGGCTTTTCTGGGACAGGTCTGAAGCAAACTTTTCGGTTTATTTTCAATTTATAGATATGAAAATAAGCCGAGATTTCATTCATCCTGAAGCTTGAGTTATTGTTCGGCTGAATGTGAACAATCTTGCCACGGCTGGACGAAGACAGTTTATATAACTGACAAAGGAGGGGGAGAATATCCTGAATGAAATTAGCCTAGGACCAAGTATTCGTATATTAGAAGCAATGAAGCGATGAAGTAATCTATTACTCCATCTTTGCAGGATGGACGACAAGACCGTAACCGGGACCCCTTTTTCTTTATAAATGTAGCAATATTTATTTATTTATGAAACCCGTCTGTTAATTGAATACGAATGAACGCGAGAGAGTTTGGGCAATAAAATGGTGAGTTATTTAGCTTAGATATCGAGTACTCTGAATTCCTTCCCTACTGAAGTAATGACACGTCTGTCAGTCCGTTCGTCTACAATTGCTATTCCTCTCTTCCAAATAAAGCTACTAAATAAACTGTATATGTAAATATGTAGTGTACATGCAGTATGGACTGACGTTTATATAGATAAGTCTGTGTCACCCGCCTAACCCTACTATATCAATCGTCAGATTGCTAGAGTTTATGGGTTGCGGTATAAATCAGGGAAAAGACAATTACTTTCTAATAAAATATATGGACCTGTATGATTCACGTTAATTGTAGACTTCTCTGATTTTTAATACACATCAGAATGATAAGGGAGATAACTGAAGTAGATGGGTCGGTAGTTACGAGACTTTTGCCAAGATGGCGCCGATGTCGTCTGGACGTGACGAGGCAAAGACAACGTCTGTCGTTTATGCTGTCTATATGCTTATTATTAAACAGTTTGATGAGGTTTCCTTATTTATCACGGCCTATGGATGAATTATTAAACAAATCTGATGGTAAAATTAAATCGTTTCCGAAAGTTACACGTCATGAATTATTCACTGGTTCAAACCCTGCAAAAACGCCAAACCATCTTCTTTTTTATCGTTGAGAAGAAGCCAGAGAACTGATAAGGACCGACTGTAACGGGAATAAGCTAAACCACGAGAAGCATCCGCAGCCCATCTTTATGTTTCTGAATCGACGTTGCCAATCTCAAGTATGCGAGTCGCACTGTTTGTTAGATTGTGTATGATGTTTATTTTATTGTAGAAGCACTAATCAAGGAGCTCTTGATAACCTTTAACTTGTTTCTTTCTTCAGAAGAGTTATGTCCCTTTGTTACCTGTTTCCGTTCAAGAAACCCAAATTGTCGGATTGTTCGACATGGGTTATTCAGGTCTGGATAGCCTGGTATTGTCAAAGGGCAACCTGTTGTATGTTTGATGGCGGGGCCTCGGACCACCCAAAACAAAAGAAAAACTATTTCTGAACAGACCAGCGCATCTGACCCTTTGAAGTAAAAGTTCTGATAAATTTGGTTACACTTACCCTGCAGAAGCATCCAATGCAAGGGTCGTCAGTGATCCCGGTGATGTTGATTTCTTGTCCTTCGTTGGTGCATTTCGTTATCGTACCTGCAAAATACAAACAGATTATACATTAAGTCGATGGTAGATTATCAATTATACACAAAATAAGACTTGATTTGTTAGAAGCATATCTGAAATTATACGCTTAGTGACGATATGAATTAGATAACAATTATGTCTTAAAACCTTCAACGGCAAAGCTTATCACGAGACAATCAAGGCCGTAGATGACATTTTCATTACGTTGTGATAAGAATCGCCTGTAGAGGGATTTATTGCATATGTCGTCGTAACGTCAGCTTCACAAGGAGTCGCTAATCTACCCGACTCTCATTAGCGGCGACTGAGGATGACGGGTGGGAATCGGGTGACGCTGAACCTGGGGGGAGAGGGGCTGAGTTCTGACTGACATGCCTTTTCATAAACCTATGGGGAAGCTGAAAGAGACTGTAGTTC
The DNA here is from genome assembly GCA_916613615.1 of Steromphala cineraria. Taxonomy (NCBI): domain Eukaryota; kingdom Metazoa; phylum Mollusca; class Gastropoda; order Trochida; family Trochidae; genus Steromphala; species Steromphala cineraria. The sequence goes on from OU744729.1 coordinate 4,983,801, forward strand.
TTGACGCTTATCGGATACAAAATCTTGGCGATTTGTGTGTCGTTATTCCGAAAAGAGACGGGACAACAACAGTATGTAACGTAAATTGGAGTTCTTTAAAGGGTGAACGTTTCGCCACGTCAGTTACGCACAGCGACTGTCGGGTCGTGTCGGGTCGGCTTGGCAGGAGGCTGAAGAAGATGCCTCGGGCTGCCTCGCCACAATTAGACTCTTATAACTGGGATAGGCACAAAAGCCATCCCTGACGTACGCCTAGCCGGGGAGGACACCACTTAATACCCCAAATTTAGTGCGGATTAAACTCTGAACCGTGCACAACTGACGAGAGAAAGTTTAATAATGATCTCTAGATCGATAAGAATCGGCTCATCATGTATCGCCTCAATCGAAAACTGCACGTGTATGCATCCTTTTCTTTTAAAAAATTTTGAGAAAATTTCTAAAAGATAAATTGATAATTTTTTAAAGAATGAAATGTTGTTATAAAGCTCTGAGAGTTTGAAATAGTAAAGTGTCTGTGGCAAGTTCCAGATCTGTCTAAGAATGAGTGATGGCGGCTGGAGGGAACGTGACGCGAGTGTCTCAACATCGGGTTTTACTAAAACTTGTCACTCAGGGAACGACGGATACGGGCTATAACTCTATAATCATTCTCTCCATAATTGAATATCTCGGAAATGGGTCTTGCTTAACATAGTATTTTTACAACCATAACACAGGTTTAAGGTAACGTTTATCTTGCATACAATATATAATATAATAGCATTTCTCTTTGATGATAAATGTTTGAAAAAATAACCTTGCCGAGATTTAGTTGACATCGACGATAAATGGTTTAAAATGGATAAAGATTAAGATCTGCCAAAAGTTGACAATAAAATTACTTGCTTGTTAACAGTTTACCATTTAAATATACGTTTTAAGATTAACGTGAAATATCGTAGTTACTGGTTGGATAGTGAAATATTGAAATTGTTTGCATTACTGACTCATAACCAAAACAAATGATAAAAACGTGTTTTGAATAAGATAATATTGGAGAATCCTGGGACTATCCTATCTCGAGATGGTACCCGCGTCTGTTAGCTTCTGTATTTGGGGAACATTTGTGGGTAAACCAATATTAGATACTGGTCAAAGTAAACATGCTTTGCTGAGAAAACTGAGCTTTATTTGTTTGGCAAATGGCACATTCGATAGAATAACCCTAGCTTAGGTTAATTACGGTACTAATCAACTTAACATGTAAGTGGCACCCTCCACCGATCTGAAGATGGCTATACTTGGAGTAAAGCTAGTCTGAAGAACAGCCCAGTCTCTTAGCGCTGGGCTTTATAATTGCGAATGTATTTATTTACACATTTCAAGATGGGTTAATTATTTTTTTCTTACGAATTTAAGCCTGGACTGATCTTATCAAGAATATGAAGTTATGTCGAGACGTACTGATCTTATCAGGGGGTGTTTTAATTTCTGATTAGATATATTACCCGGTAATATTCCCTCCTTCATTTGAAGTCATCCCATCCTACAAGTGAAGGGTCGGCGTACTGACTAAAAGCTTAACGTTCAGTTCATGATGTAATATGAGGGTAATAAAATATTCGCTTAGCTAACAATTTTGACAATAAAGTATTTTATAGTCCAACAAATTCCACATAAATAATTTTATGAGAATGAATTTAGGCATTTAACGGACTAGAATGCGAAAAGCCATTTGAACTTCCTATTAGGGTTGAACGTTATGTCAAATCTGGTTTGTAGACTAAAATTCCAATATAATATCAGTAGCTATTTAAAACACATTTTGTTACAGACATGTCAAATAGTTTGCCTTGTATTTATTTTCATTTCCTTAAAAGGACGTTAAAGGAAATAGTTCATTCTTATTTTTAATTCATATTTTAGAGCCAAAATATTTTATCTACGATGTTGTTTGTTGTCTATACAGTGCAAGGTATTTAAATGGGTCAAAGGGTTTAAACGGCTAATGTTTGAGGTAATAATTAAACAAGACCCGATGTCGCAGAGGCTAATGCCGTTCCTAAAAGTAAACCTCAAGTCGGGAAAGTATGTGGATTTCTTTTTATGTTTGGTTGTTACATAAGTTGTTCTCTCTCCGTTGGTTTTTCGGCTTTCGCATGTTTACAAATAAATTCAAAGGTGTTGAAATATGGAAGCATAAATAAGCACCATATGGTAACAACATGTGAGTCGTTTCTTATTACGGGACACTGACGTAAAACCAAACTCTTTTCTTGCTGCCTTGAATGTCCTGACAGTGTTCTCGATTACTTTACAAGAATAATAAATATCATAATAAATATGATAAATGTCCAAACGCCGATAGTTTTTCTTTCAAAACGACACGATATTTTTCCAAACACGTCTTTATATTTTTGTATGAAAACGACAGTTTCTTTTAAATCTAAATAATGACTTATAAATAATAAATTATTTTTATCGATCTCGCGTTCAAAGATTAACATTAAGAACCGAATTGTAAATTGGTTAACTAATATTTCTAATATAAGTGGGCGTTATTTATTTTGAAGATACTTAATATTTGGAACCGAATAAATACCGTGCCTAGGCGTAAAGGTGTTGATTTATGCAACCTGTTATGGGGTTATCAACTCGTATGCGAGCTGCATAACGTACACGTTACATACTGAGTATACAAACTTTCTCCGTGGCCCAAAATATATCTATGAAAGATCGATTTGTGGTGAACTTTAAATTCGGAATGAAATTTCTGTGGAGTGAGGAAAGAAATAGACATGAACTTTGATATTAACAGTCATATTTCAGGCGAACATGCTTGTGAATGGACTAGGGTCGAATCAAATAAAATTACCTCGTTATAAGGAAAGGTCGGATTTACATGAAAGGGAGGTATCCGATTTTATAAACCAATCGATAATATGGATTGAAGACAGAAGATAGGATTTCAACAAACTTTGCGAGTCGATTGATTTTATCGTGCTAAAGATTTATTTATCGATCGCTGAATAGAGAGATTTAAAGTTAGTATTTATACAGGCGCTAGAGGAATGGAACCAGCGATTGTAATGGTGTTGTCCAACCAAACATTACCTCATTTATATATATTTTCTTACCTAGAAGGGCCGGTGTGCCCGTGTGTGGTTAGTTTAGAGTTCGGGTTCTTGTGGGACAGAGTCAGGGCCACGTACGTCTAGCAATCAAAACAGCTGGCCAAATCATTTACACAAATACAATATTTTGAAACAATATTTTTACGAAAAGTTTTTTTTGTTGAAACACCTTGACGGGAGGGAAGGCAGGGGCTATAAAGGCAGTACATTTAAAATTGGTTCTGCAGGCTGTCGCATGGCCATTTGCCTGCCCTTTAGAGGGAAGATTTTATAAGGGTTATTCCGATTTAAAAGGAATCCCGCTGGGTTCTCGCCTGCCGAAGCCTCGGATCCGCTCGCCTACCTAATGGTGACTTTGTCACCTGAAATACAAGTAGTGGGAATAGGACCCCCCTTGCACAGGGAGAATAGCACATGCCCCTCGTGTATCGGTGCCCCTCGCATCAAACTGTGAGTCCGCTACACCTCAAACTCGTGAGAGACAAGTGGCGAGAGATCCAACACCAGACAGCAAACTTGTAACATAGAGTGAAGATAGCGGGTATTAAAATGCTTACCTTGTAATACGGCTTGAGTTGAGGTAAGGTAGCTGGCCAGCAGTAGTAGTAAGGCACACGTCCAGCCTATGTGTCGTCGTCCTGTCGTGTGGTTAGGTGTCGACACCTTACAAAGCATAGTAGTTTTGAGAAAAATAAATTTCTCAAAAAAATGATTTCAAATAATTAAGAAATATTAAAAAAATATTTCTGTCACTGTTGATATATCTCAATTATATCTCCAATAATGTATCTCCAAATGGTGTTTATCCGATGTATCCTCACGTGTGTTAATGCTCCGTATGTATTACATATACTGATGTGTGGTGATGTTGATAGGAGTAAATCGGGAGACGTATTAGGCTGAAGGTGTAAGTCCCGTCCCCTCATATACAGCCTAGCGGGCTGACATCTCCGTCTCTGTGCCACTCCACTGTAACAACTGCACTAATCATTGTTGCTTATTTAACTCTTCTTTCGTCCTAATGAAATCTCCACTTCATCCATTGCTCTTAATCCGATCAGCTGATTAGTTAATCCGGTGTTGTCTTTGCAGCGTCCATTAATCCGGTGCGTCCCAAGGCGACCGACTGGGCGCGTACCCAGTACAGAGTGAGTGACTGCTGTATGGCTGGCCGAGCGACTCCACGAGACGAGAGCTGCTACCGCAGTGTAAGCCTTCAGTCGTGTTTTCTTTACTTAGAAGATGTGTTAACAGCCAAGTGGGCTCAGCCATTGTAATACCAACTTGATTTAGTCCCACTTATGTTTACTGTAAACAATCTAAGTACCTTGTGTTTTACTGATTTGGGAATTAATTCCTTTCTTACTCAGTTAGGTTGTAAATGTAAACTTGCTTGTATTTCATTGTTTCACCAAGTGTACGTTGATTAAGATCCACCAGTTTCACAAAGCGAACAGCTGATTTAATCGATGTTAGAATATCTGTTCATGAAAGAAGAGTATTGCTGTGACCTTTGTGTGAACATACCATAATTCAAAGGTTTTATCTGTAAAAGTTAAAGTTAAAGTTAAATACAACACAACATACCAAAATGATTTTACTGTAAATGAACGTTTTGTGTGTACATATTACATAACAATTTACTTAAGCTTATCTTAACATCAATAACTTCAATACATGGGTCAAATTGAAGTGGCATTTTACTTGTTTTGTATCCACAGCTTCGATTGAGATTTCAAGATAATTATTAGATTTACGTCTTCTTAATCAATGCTTAATAAATTTAGTCTGTTTGCACCATAGTAGTTTAGAGTTATGTCATAAGTGAAATTTTAAAGGGCCACCCATTTAGGAAATTAAGTTTCTTTTTATAAATTGGAAGTAAACTTCGTATATTGATTGAAAAACAAATTCTATAGTTATTTAACTTAAACTGAATAATCACATTTAAAAATTGTAAATTATGAGAAATTAGCACAAACGAACTTAGCTGAGAAACTCATTAAAACCATGTTCGAAGCTTGATGATTGACAATAGTCAAACATGAATAAATCTCCTGTGCAATTTAGAAAAATAATATTTGATAGTAAGTTTGTCTTGAATTGCACTTGTTATTAAATACCATGTTTAAGTATTTATAAGTACAAAATAGACTATTTTACCACCTTGAATGAGCTTGTAACCTCCTCTTGAAATTTGCTGAAACATGAAACCTATATTGTACTTACTTATTTCATATATAATACGTCTAGGGCAGTTTGCTTTAAACATATTTATTCATGAAAAACTACATAATGGGATTGGCAAAAGAGCTCAAAAGAGTTTATTCTAAGGCCCTTCCAATACAAATACAGGTGTAAATATATACAATCAAATTAAAGTGAGTTACGCATGACAAATCGTAATTCAATTTCGAACACATAAAAAGTGATAGTGCATGTATACCATTTTGTTCATTTGGCAGTCATTATTAATAAATGTGCTTATCAAATTTTAAATCGATTAGATCTATGACAGTTTGTCCTTTATGTCATATAAAAAACATGTATTTATAGTTTTGCACAAGAATCAAAGATAAAGTTATAAATCATAACCTAAGGTGGTGTCTCTTGTCTCATTTTGTGCTGTATACTCTGTATGCGGCATTTATTAGCTATCCGATGATTGATACGTATTCATATTTCTATGATAAAAATTATCTTCTGAAAATTCAAATAAGGAGGTCAATGCCTAACATTGTCTCATTTCTTTATGAATTAGAACTATAGCATTGAAGCTAATCGACTGTTACATACACAGAGTGTATTTGATGGAGATGAACATTTTCAGAAAACGTGCTGACTATAAATCATTTAATTTCCTAATGAATATGTTTTATAAAAATAGTTACCTTATTGATTTACGTGATTGATACTTTATAATGAACAAATTTTAACGCAGATAAAATAATACAGTTATATGGCGTTGTATTTTTTGCGAAGATCTTTATACATTGGACTAAATGCAATTCATCTTCAATATCATTTTTACATAAACCATATTTTCTATCATATCCATTGACAATTTGGCATCTTCCCAAGTATCATAGAACAGTATAAACTTTTATAAAGTGCTAGGAAAGGTTTTTGTAGATGATTTGGTAAACTTTTCTAATAGCTTTGAAAATGACTATTGATAAATTAAATGGCATTATATTTGAATCTTTGTTAGCTTAGAAAATTTAAAACCAATGTTCTGTATTTTAAATGTAACCACCTTTCCTAAATACATCAAATTTAGTCTTTTCAATATGAACTCTTTAAATAAGCAGACTATGTGTTGTGTTGTTTTTTAATCAAGTCAGCTTATGATGTATACTGTAAATATTCCATACAGCCAAATTACTTAATCCTTTATTGATTGGAATTGTTAATAGGCCTTAATTCCTCGTATTGTTGTATAAAGTAGACGTTAATTGAGTCTATACAATCAGCTGTAAATTAATCAGTTGTTTTAGTTAACCGATCAAGATTTTGTATTTGTATTATACCAATAACGTTTTCATTATGTACCAATTATCTGTGTAGATAAAGGTAATGAAGAATCAGAATTGTTGTGAAAGTAAAACTTATTTGTAACATTTCATTCTAACCCTTTTATTGATTTAATCTACACCAACATTACTATTCTTTTTATTCCGCTTGTTCTATTTTAGCCTGTTCGGTTTGGTATTTTCATCAGAATGTGCGAATAATTTTTAAATAGAATTTACAAAACTTTAGGTATATGTATTGATCGTTTTGATTGTCTGTTTTATCTCGAATTAATCCATTTTTGACTCTGCAAGGGCATTGTATTTTGTTTTAAGACCCTTGTTTAAAGGAATCTGTTCGATCTGAAACTTCAAATTCTCAGTTTTCTTCCTAATGCAGTTATCTCTGAAACCCTTGAACTCTTATTTGGATGAACAAAAACGTTTATGTTTATACATATCAACAATTTCTTATTCAAGTTCAGATTCTGTATTACTTTTATCTTTACAGATAATCAGTACATAATAAAGACGGGAATTGGTACAGGTGGATACTGACAATGAATATAATAAATTATTTTGGGGAGAATGTACAGCAATTCATTATTCACTAACAATCAGTTCATTCCTTAAACAACTAGCTTTATACAAATATTTCCCTAGGTTACAGAGTTCTTTTACATTTCTAACACTCAATAGTTGGATAAGCTTAAATACAGATGGACGTCAATAATAATAAGGTTTAATATAAGCTTGCCTATAATCAATGTAACATGGACATACTAATATGAAATGAAATTCATCTTCGACATTATCTTTACAGAATATACATTTTCGTTCATTAGTGCTAACATTATTGTATCTGCCAGTTTCAATAGCAAGGTTATGTGAGCTAAGTCGAAATTTCGCTAGATATTTTCTATATAAGTAGGGAACGCATTTACAAAAATGTGATGTGATGTTTGTCTGGTCCTGTTGATTGTTAGTGTAAATAGCCAGATTAGTGTACCCTGCATTGATTGGACCAATTAACGATGGCTATATATCTTGTTGTTCAAGCCACTCCTTTATTGTTTCCTCAAGTAGACGTTGATTGAGTCTATCCAATCAGCTTCCAACTGTATGGAGATACGTTAAAACAACAGTTTTAATTAGCGTTTGATTAAAAGTATTTTCCTAGAAAATTAAAAATCGTTACTATTGAGTGGATTTTTATAATCCTTTCGCTTATCTAGTCAATTCAATTCTTTATTAACCTTAAGTTAATCAAAGACAACCTCTACATATACAGCATTAATAACAAACCGGTCCTAGGTCAGTATTTGAATATGGATTAAGATGTATGTAGCTTATTGTTTTATGTAAATCTATTTTAGCACTTTCAGTGCTTTTAACTTATATTGAATCTTAAAAGTACATTAGTGTCTAATAGGCCCAAGTTGGCCGGGCGATGACATCATGTATCTACATGTATATTTGACCTGTACCAATCGCTAGACACTTGAAAAAAATATTTTTCTTCTTCTTCTTTTCTTCATTAATAGAAGTGAAGACGGTAGCTGTTCTGGGACTTTGGTGCACAGAATTTAAGGTTTTAGAACCAAACTTTTACTAGCAGCCAGTATAATTTAAATCCACTGAGAAACAAAGAATTCAAGTCTTTATAAATTCGTATGCATTGAATTGACGTCGACAGTTTGATTACGACATGTCGTAACATCGCCTCTACCGGGGAATTTGGTTTAAACATATTTCACTTCCAAAGAAATCTGGTTTGGCAAAACGTATTATAAAGCCTCACCAGTACATACATCAAACAAATAAATGCACAAGAACTGAACAGAACAAATGACGAACCAAGACATAATCTAATGTAATAAAGTCTTTATATACGATTCCTTTGCAGTATCGGATAATTTTGTTAACAATGAATATATGTAAGATTTTATATGGTTTACACATATTTATTCATGTTAATGATACATGAATTAGGACACGCAAACAAGCCACTACACTATCTATGTTTCAAAGTTTTTCACTGTAGTCGGACACCACAAGATAAAACGACAAATCAAAGATCCCAATATACTTTTTCAACCGATTTTATCCTTAAAATTATTGAATTTTGTATCAATACGAGTTTGGGGGACAATGAGTACGGAACGCAGGTGTCTGTACATGTGTTAAAATATTCAACTTGTAGCTGCACGGAGAGGTGGGCCTATCTTTAATATTGAAATGTAGTGAAAATACTCACATTTAAAATGTAACATTCCTAATTCATATTTATATTAGAATAAAGACACAATATATTCCTTTGTTTAAAATATATAGATGTGAAGATATTCATAGTCTCTACCTTTCTATCCTTGTCCTTGTAGTTTTGAGGAAAGAATATTTTAAGCTATGTCACTAGATATGTGGACCTCGTTTCACTTCAAGGTGATTTACGCATCAGACTCTTGATTTTTTTACCAGCGTACTTTTTATCATATATTTGTAATGCTGGGAGTACTTTTTAATATATATTTGTAATATTTATTGTACCCTTTAATACATTTTTCTAATTTTTACTCTACTTTTTAATACATATTTCCAATATTTACTGTACTGTTATGTATATATATTAGTAATATTTACTGTACATTTTAATATTGTTTGTCTCTCGTAACTCCAAAAGGAGTGGCTCTTTTAAAGTTGTATATATTTTTATGTAACATTTTGAGGCGAGACGTTAATAAACAATCTGTCTGTCTGTCTGTCTGTCTTAAGCTGCTGAGGTAAAAAATGTTAAACACGTAGTCTTAAGGTTCACTTCAGTAAAGCCTGCATTTTAAAAGTTACCCCTGAATCAAAACATGGAGTCAGTCTGTTGAAATTTAACCATTTGTGTAGTTTTGCTAGTGATCATATGACCATATCAGCTTTGAGATGTTAAACTCACTAAATGTATATACGATTTGAATAACTAAATCAAATTGATTTTAGGACAGAATATTATGGTTCAAGATAGACATATTGATAAGAACATATCGTAAGCGTCACTAGTCGCTATGTGAAGTCATCTCAGTATAACAGCTTATCAACACCTCTAGTTATTAACCGTTTGAAATGTTCTGTAGTTGTCAGTTAAACATTTCGGTATTAAAAGGAACATTAGCACGTTTTTTTGAAAATTATATATTTTCAATTTTCACTGATAACTGTACGTTAATGCTAAATGTATTATTTTGATAGTGTCAAAAATCTCATAACACAAACCTATCATCAATAGTCAGAAACACATAATAAAGGTTCACATAAAGTCTTTGGCGGCCATAATTGTGTGAACATCTTTAATTCAATTTGTGTAAGAGAAGGAATCGAATGGCTGAACTTGACACTATATATTTGATATATTACTGCTTCATTTAGTTTAAATACATTCTTTCAAACGGAACCATTTATTTTTATTTTCCTCACATCATGTTTTATTCCCCCTAAAAACGTGAAACTGCCCCTTTAATATATTTATGTATAACTAAATTACGACGGCAAACGTTTGCCGGACGATTGATATTTTTATGCATACCATAGATAAAATATCACAAACTAGCATGAGTCATGAACAATTCCTACAGTATCTTACTTTGAGTTGTGCCATCAGTGTGGCTAGCTTTATAAAACGATTCTGTTATCATTATTATTCGATCGTCCATTTTAAGTATTTTCCTTGGTTTACTGACTTCGGTATTTACATTTAACATTGTTATCGTGGCTGAATGTAACTTTTGTCAGCTAATTTAACTTTGTGTAACTTAATGTAACTTTGTGTAACTTTATGTAACTTTATGAAACTTTATTCAACTTTTTTGTAGGTATGTTTGTACGACTCATCTCAAATCTTAGTATATCAATCGTTTTCGCTCCGAGAATAACAATATATATATATATGCACTCAAGATGAGCACATAACTATTTATATCACACGAAACATGAGGTCGACATGAGTTAACAATTGTCTCTGTGTGTATCAAATACATTGTGTACAAATGGTACGACACCCTGACAATTGTCTCTCAAATACTGTGTATCAAATACATCCTGTACCGACTGTACGACACCCTGACAATTGTCTCTCAAATATTGTGTATTAAATACATCCTGTACCGACTGTACGACACCCTGACAATAGTCTCTCAAATATTGTGTATTAAATACATCCTGTACCGACTGTACGACACCCTGACAATTGTCTCTCAAATATTGTGTATTAAATACATCCTGTACCGACTGTACGACACCCTGACAATAGTCTCTCAAATATTGTGTATTAAATACATCCTGTACCGACTGTACGACACCCTGACAATAGTCTCTCAAATACTGTGTATCAAATACATCCTGTACCGACTGTACGACACCCTGACAATTGTCTCTCAAATATTGTGTATTAAATACATCCTGTACCGACTGTACGACACCCTGACAATTGTCTCTCAAATATTGTGTATTAAATACATCCTGTACCGACTGTACGACACCCTGACAATAGTCTCTCAAATATTGTGTATTAAATACATCCTGTACCGACTGTACGACACCCTGACAATTGTCTCTCAAATATTGTGTATCAAATACATCCTGTACCGACTGTACGACACCCTGACAATAGTCTCTCAAATATTGTGTATCAAATACATCCTGTACCGACTGTACGACACCCTGACAATAGTCTCTCAAATATTGTGTATCAAATACATCCTGTACAAACTGTACGGCACCCTGACAATAGTCTCTCAAATATTGTGTATCAAATACATCCTGTACCGACTGTACGACACCCTGACAATAGTCTCTCAAATATTGTGTATCAATACATCCTGTACCGACTGTACGACACCCTGACAATAGTCTCTCAAATATTGTGTATCAAATACATCCTGTACCGACTGTACGACACCCTGACAATAGTCTCTCAAATATTGTGTATCAAATACATCCTGTACAAACTGTACGGCACCCTGACAATAGTCTCTCAAATATTGTGTATCAAATACATCCTGTACCGACTGTACGACACCCTGACTACAAGAAGGCGGTACGGGACGGAGGCCAGAAGGAGCAACTTACTTATTTTTAAATCTGGCATTTTTACTAACAGGAGAAAATTGTAAAATACATTTCAATACGACATGAACTCAACATTCCAAAGATGAAACTCGTAAGAAAGTTTACTTTAGGTTCCAAAAGCTATTGTGTTGAGCGGTTTATATGAAATGTATATGGAGTGGCCGGCATACCACGTAACGATATTACCGGGAAGTGCCCCAGCAATGCCAGGATTTCTAGCGGCACAATGCTGAATAAATGTCAGATTACTGAACTTGAAGAAATCTACACCTTTCAGTGGAAAAATTTCGCAAATTCAGTAAACATGTGAATTTTATTTAAGCAAGGACCCCGTCGATGGTCCTTTATTGTTTTACTTGTATCTGTTTACGAGAAGAACGGGGGCGAATTGTGGCGCTTCCCAGGGTTCATTGCGTGATATGAAATATACACCCGTCATATCAACACATTTGGCTTGCACATGTGTCGTATTTATTCATTTGTCAGGAGCACAAAATTGTCGACATTGTGTTTATTTTTAATACTGTATTTCATATCGAATCTCCTGTTTAGCCTGTTTGATCTAAGATATAAAATCATTAGTAAACCCAATGGCAGTCCTCTCATGTTCTTAGAAGCTCTTTCCATTGTGATCTTCATATAACATGTATGTGGTTGTATGTTCTTAGAAGCTCTTTCCATTGTGATCTTCATATAACATGTATGTGGTTGGGTGTTCTTAGAAGATCTTTCCATTGTGATCTTCATATAACATGTATGTGGTTGTATGTTCTTAGAAGCTCTTTCCATTGTGATCTTCATAAAACATATATGTGGTTGTATGTCCTTAAAAGCTCTTTCCATTGTGATCTTCATGTAACATGTATGTGGTTGTATGTTCTTAGAAGCTCTTTCCATTGTGATCTTCATAAAACATATATGTGGTTGTATGTCCTTAAAAGCTCTTTCCATTGTGATCTTCATATAACATGTATGTGGTTGTATGTTCTTAGAAGATCTTTCCATTGTGATCTTCATATAACATGTATGTGGTTGCATGTTCTTAGAAGCTCTTTCCATTGTGATCTCCATGTAACATGTATGTGGTTGTAGGTTCTTAGAAGCTCTTTCCATTGTGATCTTCATGTCACATGTATGTGGTTGTATCTTCTTAGAAGCTCTTTTCATTTATACATCATATATCCTGCACCCCCCCCCCCCTCCCCCCACCCCCTATTGAATGAACAAGTTACAGCTATATGTCCTTCTGTTACCCAGTGCATCAAGCACGTCGCAACATCCCGTAACACAAGCGTAAACTTCAAATTTGTGGGACACATCATCAAAAAACCGTTAGAATAATCGTTTTTGCAATCAAAATGAATGGTGTTTTAATGATATTATTTTAGGAAGATCCACGCCAACGCCAGAAGGACAGCACGCCAATAAGGGTGAATAGAGGAATACCAACACCAGGCGTGCGTCATGCATGGTGATTTTCACTGAATTTTCAATTAAAACAATGAAACAAGGTTGCAGGAATGGTCTAATTTTCGTTCAAGAATTTGCGTTCTAAAATGGTAACAGATAACATTCTAATCGAATTGAATTAATTGTGAAGACAGATCACCAATATATATCAATTACTTTTCCTCATAGAACCATAAGGTTTATCTTTGAATAAACAGGAATGCCTTCAAATCTATGTTTTTGTGACATATACGTTTACTTATCGGTTTATCCAATCGCTGTTTGACATTAATATTGTTTGACCCTTGATATTCACACATATCTGTACGAAAAGAATTTATGAACCTACAAAGTTTTACTAACATATATGTTCCATCTTTTACTGGAGTGGCGAAATGTATGTTACATGTTACCTTTACTCCCATTACTAATTGTGTTACATGAAGTGTGGCTCATATTTCATGCGTTCTTCAAAAGTAAAATTCATTCATTCATTCATTCATTCATTCATTCATTCATTCATTCATTCATTCATTCATTCATTCATTCATTCATTCATTCATTCATTCATTCATTCATTCATTCATTCAAATATGCATTCATTCATTCAATCAAATATGCATTCATTCATTCAATCAAATATGCATTCGTTCATTAAACTAAAATATGAATTCATTCAATTAAAGCTAAGTTTATCTTCTACGTTTTCCTCTATTTGCATACGTTCTAAATTTTGTTTCGTGTTAGTTAACATTTTTTTTCATCCATTCATTCGTCGCTGATGTTAGATTGGTCAAGTGCGGGTTGACGGAGGGCACTCCGGAGCGTCTCACAGTGAAATATGGGCACTGGTTAAGCCGTAGTGGAGACAGTGTGCTCAGCAAGCAGCCCGATTATTCACTAGTGTTTTGTGACGTATGTGTGTGCACATTCATTATAGAACATGCCATGCTGACTTCACCCGCCTCGCCATTCATCAATGGTCCCAATACTTTCAAAATCTGTTCAGATTTTCGTCTATTTCTTCCTTTTGATGTTTGATTGATTGTTTTAAAATTTGCATTTGTACTACGAGTTTCATTCTTTTTTTTATATATATCTTATATCTCGTGGTAACATTGTACTTGTCATTGGTGTAACATGTATCAATGATTAATGTGGGATTTATAAATGTGTCATGTAGTTCACTTACATGTTTCGTTTTCTGATGTCTTGCGATAAAATGACATTTGATAAAGATATATACTTCATAGCAATAAATCTATATCTTAAAATCTAATATTCATTTTATGTTGTTAAGGAACATATTTGTGCACTTTCACTATATTTAATGATACCATGATGTTTCTGAACGAGTGATTGATTGCTTGAAATCATTGTTATGTATAGTAGTGTTTCTTATATTTTTTAACTTTCCATATTGACGAATGAGCATTTAAAATCCTTTCTTTTTCGAAATAACCTTTAGGCAAGCATTTTCAAACGATATCTTTAAGTATTTAATTGAAACTTCGTAACCAGCTAACAAAGCCTTGCATGGATAAGCCTTATTATTACGTTTAAAGCGGAAATTCAGATGATAATAAAGATTCTTCAAGAACAACATATCTCACATTTTGGCATTTTCACTTTTACCCGTTTAGAAGTGCTGAATATCGAAAAAAGTTACAACGATCGCACCCTTGTCTCTAATTTCAAAGTCATATGGAAACATGCAAAATCTTTCATGCAAGGCATCCCAGGTGTGGAGAAATGAAAGTAAAACATTATTTGTTGATTCTGACCAGATAGTTAGATACAGCAACACCCGGGAGAGAGACGGAGCTGTCCTGGTCCCCGAGGCTATGAGCATACACTGGTCTGTCTACTGGAGCCGTGTGCCGTGACTCCCCGCTACCCCGGCTATCTCTCTGTATCTCACTGGATTAGCGGGCACTGATACGCTGATACCTTGATACCTTGATACTGACAGCCTCGGGCTCACCACACAACGCCTCGCTTTCTCTGTGTGTGTGTGTGTGTCTGTCTGTCTGTCTGTCTCGTGCGTCCGAGACAGATGGTACGTCGTCATCGTCCGTTATAGAAACAGAGCTATAGCAAGCCTCTTGTGTGGAACCAATTCTACTCATTTTAGTAATTCCGTCATTTTTATGAAAATTCCATGTATGTAAGCTAGGCTGATGCATGTATATTAATTCGTCTTAATTATTTTATCTATAACACATCAGGAAAACGAATCTGATATTTTATTTTAAAAAAAATAGTAGCGATATGTTCATGATAATTTTAAAATTATGACGGTTTTTTAATTGTTGATAATTGAAGAAAGTAAATGTAAGTACTCGAGACTGACAGAGCGTTTCCTGAGGTAGTGTTTGTAAAGACTTCTCACCAAAAAAGTTTATTTGTTTTCGTCCTAAATATTTGAGAACCAGTTCCAAACAGGTTAAACAACCAAATAAGTAAATTCAGTATAGATGTATCCATCAGACACTGAATATCCTAAGATTACATTTTTCAAACGTTTTAATTCTAAATTGAACTAATTCATTAGTTTTCAGAATTTTGTGTTTTTGATAAGTTCTTTTATCTATTTAATGATTTCTTTGGTCAAACTGAAGGTGAAAAATGACATTTACTATTTGTATACTGTCGCCATTGAAATTCTTGGACAGACCATGACGTTGTGGGCGTTTAAACGATACGGAAAGTAAACTGCAATACACCCTTGTTTAGATTTTTCCACCCAAACACACAACCATTACCAAATTCGACTTGCTTTGAAAACGGCCATGGAGAGAGTATATACAGTGTGGTTAAGGAGGTTTCAAGGTATCAAAAAGTGCATGAAAAAAAGAGCTAGTTTTTCTAAATCGTTCACCCTAACAAACTGTGAAATGACGTTATTGTAATTATTGTAATAATGCTACATAATTAAAACGTTATATTTAAAGCTGATTCTTTTATATAATTTAGTACTTGTTTAATGTACATTTAATGGACATACATGTATTATCGTTTATGAGTTTATGTTCGCTTGAGTACCGGTCTCTCTTCATTCACTAGCACATATGTTTAACAATAAGGCATTCTAAAAAGGTGACATCATGCTCTCTCTTCTTCCTTAAACACCTGCATCTTTATACATCTTTTGCAAAATACCATTTGTCGGAAGAATTCTTTGTAACAGATTTTTAAATCATATTTCTTGTTCTTACACCATTCGCTTTCATCGATTGATCACAAAACAACTAGTTCCCATTTTTTCTGTCGTAAACGTTTTTATATAATTTTACTGAGTGGTTATATTTTCAATAATATATGGATGAGTGGCATACATAAACTAAAATCCAAAAGAAATGTCCCCTCTATATTTGATTCTCGATTCTCGATGGAACAAAAAATATAACAAAACGATATTTTTGTACCTTAACCACTGCATTTTGTGCGTATTAGCGATGTGTTTCTTCAGATAGTGCCTTGGCATATATCAGTATGATGTCATTTTTTAATTATCTTTCATGATTTTAGATGTGTGTAAAAAAAAGGGGGGGGGGGGGGGCGTTTCTTTTGGATTTTAGTTTATGTGTCGTTATTCTCTATTCTGTTGTTCATCTTGCAACAAATGTCTTGACTGCCTTGTTAATACCAGCGTAATATAGACAAAACTTACACTCGGGCTACTTCTGTGTAATAAAGAACCATTCCCATGGTAAATCACTATTACTTATATCATTTATCAAGAAGATACCACATTTTGAGATACTCGTATTATGTATTTGTAGATTGATTGTAGACTTTTTGTCCCTAAAGTCTTTATGCCATAGATCTTGCATAGATGCAATTTTACTGTCTTCCCCTTTTTGATAAAGCATCCCCGTGCTTTTAAACGTCTTTCAAAAATAGTTTGTTTCTTAAGTAAAGCAATTCTCGTTAGCAAATTCAAATTCATTTTATTCTCAAAATCGCCTCCAACAGTGGTACATGTGCATAGACATATATAACAAAGAAAAACATAGTATCCAAGATGGACACAGGGAAATTTAATGTAAGGAATAATTAGAGACTGTTGATGAATATAAGTATTGAATAAAACAATCATTCAGTTATAGTACAAGCAATGTGAAACAGGATTTGTTTAAGACGATTTTGGTAAAATTCGATAACTTCTTATTTTTTCTACCCAAACACACAACCATAACCAATTTCGAATTGCTTTGAAAACGGTCATGGAAAGAGTATATACAGTGTGGTTAAGGATGTTTCAAGATATCAAAAAGTGCATGAAAAGAAGAGCTAGTTTTTCTAAACCGTTCACCCTAACAAACTGTGAAATGACGTTATTGTAATTATTGTAATAATGTTACATAATTAAAACGTTATATACAGAGAGAATTTGTTTATTTATGTCTCATCTCATACAAACACATTAGCACATGATATATCACAATACAATAAAATATGTATGACTCGCCAAAGGGCTACAAGAGGCAAATACAATATAATGACATAAAATGTTGCAATAAAAATATATTAAAATGTACTAACATACATACTATTACCCCACAACATTCTCCAATCGCCACAAGCACCCTCACCCAGCCACTCACTGTAAAACAAGATTTGTTTAAGACGATTTTGGTAAAGTTCGATAACTTCTTATTTTTTCTGTATCCTTAATGGCCATCAGTTATTTGAATTTGAAAAGGTCTGCCAAAATGAAAAACATAAATGTCAATGAGTTGGACCCGATGGTGGTGGAGAGCCTCACACCTCAGTAGGTAGTGAAACTCATCACCAATAGCGGGCGAGTTACACAGATTGCATGAACGTTCTGTTCGAGGAATTGTTTGCCATCTGCCTGTTTCAATTGGTAGTTTGTGGTTACTAGTTCTCAATTGTAATAGTGGCATATACAGCAACCCTTCACTGGATTGACAGAAACCACAATGTTTTAGTGCTTTTATCATCAAACCTTTTTTGCGAAATGATAATTCTTGAATTTGCCATTCTAATCTAAAACATTCCCTTTGATTTATAAATAATTAATTTAGATGTCGTGAATGTTTTGTGTACAGGGCAAATGACACACATTTCAAGTTGAATAATAATTGAAACTTTTCTTTCGTTTTTGTCGGGATGATAAATGCAGAGACAATGAAACTAGTATGGACAAGTTTTAAAAGGGATTGTAGATACAAACTGTGAACTTGGATGGATCACAGACCGAATTTACTTTACTGCCAATAAAGTTTGATGTAGATGTAGAAAATGAGAGAAAGCATGAAGACAAATTTAACTAAATAAATACGCAGATGAACCTGTGGTCAAACCGAATATTAATTATCACTTAAAGGGGCAGTAGCACGTTTTGAGGGGTAATATAAGGTGATGTCAGGGAAATGAAAATAAATGGTTCCAATTGAAAGACAATTTATGTACACTAAATGGGGCAGTACTAATTCAAATATATAACGTAAAGTTAGCCATGCGATTCCTTTTTCTTACACAAAATGAATTAAAGGTGTTCACACAAAATGGCCGCCAATGGATTTAGTGTGAATTTTCAGACTTTGTCCTCTGACTATGGATGATTGGCTTGTGTAATGAGAATTTTGACACTGTCAAAATAATATATTTATCATAAACTTACAATTATCAGTGAAAATTTTAGAATATAAAATTATCAAAAAACGTGCTACTGCCCCTTTAAATGCTTTAATCTTTTTGACCAAGAAATAATGGACCGGAGCAGTGAAAAATGTTTTACTCAATCGACGTCTTATATCAAAAATGATATCATAAAATATTACAATATAACAAATGCATATACCTATCAACCAAAAATGAAGAAAAAATTAATACAATTTTGATCAACACTTTATCATCTTCTTATAAAAGCTGGCTATGAATGTGATTAATTGGCTTATTCCTGTGTGTAAACAGTAACATTATAACACATACAAGTGGTATATGTCAATGCATCTTTTTTTACACACCTGATAAGCTAAGACAAAGTTAAAATGTTCTATTTTTTTGTCGCATAAGACATGTACAGTGTTTATAAATGAGAGTAAATGGTTTGTTGTCTTAATATCTGTTTTCGACATGCCTTCATACAAATTGGGCAATACTATTTTAGGGAAATATAATAATTTAAGTTTCCACAACACCTTATCCTTCTGCACCTCGATATCCAGGATAAATCTTCATATGTAACATTGAGCAAACCTTTGATTTCATTCCATTTACTAATCGGTCATAAATTATTCATTATCAGAGGTCATGACCCGCCTGTCAAGTACATTGATGCAGCAATAAAGTATCATAAAGGGGAGATGTATATTACAGTGTATAAAGCGCTGAAACAACCACCTTAAAGGGGCAGTAGCACGTTTTTAGGGGGAATATAAGGTGATGTCAGGAAAATGAAAATTAATGGTTCCAATTGAAAGACAATGTATTTAAACTAAATGAAGCAGTAATAATTAAAATATATATTGTAAGGTTTAGCCATGCAATTCCTTTTTCTTACACAAAATGAATTAAAGGTGTTCACACAAAATGGCCGCCAATGGATTTTATGTAAATCTTCATATTTTGTCCTCTGACTATGGATCATTGGCTTGCGTAGTGAGATTTTTGACACTGTAATAATGATACATTTAGCATCAACTTACAATTATCAGTGAAACATTTAATATATAAAATTTAAAAAAAAACGTGCTACTGCCCCTTTAACGTGTGTAATATGGCCTGTTGTTCAGTGGTTGTCGTGCTTAGTGGCGACTTGAGTTGTTCTCTAAAAATTAGGATTGTTCTGAAAACATTTTAGACGTTAACTACCATGTGGTAAATAGAAGTTCGAGAAGATGTGAATTGCGTTGGTATTTTGTGATAAATTTAAAAAAAATGATCGATAAATATTTGATTTATTTAATTATTAATCATCTGTTAGATGATGTATTTTTTCAGAAAGTTGTAATTCACTGACACTTGAGATTAACACGAAAGGCTATTTAGGGATGTAAGTCGCTGATATTTTGCAAGAAATGCGAAGACATTGTTTGCAATATAATTGAAAAGCTCGCTATTACCCCGAGACTGAAGACATGTGGTTGTGCTGTATCGTTGAAACCATCTTAGAAAGGATTTCCATGAGTGTATATATCGATTCTCCTCAAATCAATATTCTTATACATATTTTTCATATTTCATGTGTGTGTGTCGTTTGTGTTTGACAAGACTTGTAATGTAATCTTGTATAGCCCCTCGATTTGGGTTTCAATTTCATGTTCCGACAATCTATAAATCTTTCTGTCATTTCAACGAGTTTATAACATATCGTGAAATATTTTAAAATATAATCACTTGCTGCCAAAGAATGCACTTTAAATCCCCTTTTCTTGACAAATATCTAAAGACTGAAAAGAGAGAAACCATAACGATGCTATCAAACTGGCAATGGATTACTGTAAGAGTTCGTATCAAGTAAACTTCGAACATCACGAAAAAACTCTTTTTGTAATCTATTAAAAGTGTTCTTCTCTGATATTCAACTTCTAAATACCATCATAGGGGTTGTTGTGGTGGTGATGTCGATGACGGCGACGATAACAACGACGATGACGATGATGCTGATGACGATGATGATGATGATGCTGACGACGACGAAGACGACGACGACGACGATGATGATAAAAATGGAATGCGAAGCAAGTTTTCATCAATTCCGACATATCTACATCAATGGCTCTATGAGATTATACAGAGACTATGAATGATTGTATTTATGAGTAATGTGTAAATAAACCTGGAGGGACCCATAACGTATGTACAAAGCCTTGATTAGATTTTAATGAACTTCATATCTAGCTCAACAGCAAAGACAATAATCTTATCATAATCGCCAATAAATAATTGTATCAATCGAGAGGGTTTACCCAGCAGCCAGACACGGTGTACCCACCTGCATAACACAGGTAGGTCGTATAAATCACCTGGGCTATAAAGATCCCTGTCTCCTCGCCTACATAGCTAAATCATCCAGTCTATCTGTGGAAGCTTCAACCCTATAATATATAAGTACTTTAACTGATTTTCTTTTAAATGATGTTTTTGTGCGTTCGGAAATTTAGGATGACTAGTTTTTATCATATTGTATTACTATAAGAATCTAGTTAATGAATTGTGTTCTCTAATGTATACGCAAAGGAAAGGTGGCTGAGTCTTGATACTGAAAGAAATCAGATCGTGAAAGGGAATTTTATATAAGTCCTTTATGATTTTTCATTGTTTTAATCTGTGGGTATAGTTGATAGGTGATGAATGACAACGATCAAACTGGACTCTTAAACAGCATGAACAGGACTTTAGTTCTTTTATCATCGAGTGAACCATGCGTGCTTCATGAAGTAATGTGATGCTCTAAGAGTTGATGTGTTAGTCTACCGACGACATAACATCTAGCCAAGCAGTTTAAATACGGTTGTTCGGTAATATCACCCTTGATAGAAAAGAAGAAGACGAAGAAGAAATGTTTATTAAAGTGTCGCATAATGTATATAAAATCACAGTATCAATTCAGAAAAGAGCGGATCTCACATTTTGCCTGACAATTAGAGGTATTTCAAAAGTTAATTAACACATTTGTTATCCAAACAATCAGGTTTTTCATATTTTAATGAGTTTGTCCCTTAACTAGCTAGTACAGAGTGAGAGCCCAGACCCTTCAAGTTGTCCGCCCCTGTACTGACTACCTGCACATGCCCAGTGGTGGCGTGCACAGAGGCGTGTTTGTTGGACTAATATTCCATTTAAATCAGTCTGCGAGGGGCAAACACAAGTGATTAGAGAGGGAACATCAAACGTTGCTTCAAAAGAAAATTTCTGATGCTGAAACTCAATCTTGGAGTAAATTAATTTTCGGCCCCACAGCCAGCCAGTGGGCATTGGTCAAGTATCTGTGACTGTGGTCACTCTTTAGCCATGTTTACTATCCCATAATTCCCCTCCACACCACCGATTGTATTTCAGCGAGGCACGTGGAGACTATAGGCTGTAAGCCCTCAGTAAACATCACGGACTGGGCTTAATGTTTTCCCCAACATGCCTTTGAAAACAATCTTTCGCTTTTAAACTTAGGGTCTTTAGCCTCCAACTATCTCCGTTGACTTAAACTGCTCTGTGATCAAACCGGCTTCCTGAAGGGCAGTTTGTGCGCATCTTTGTACAAAGGAATCTCTAACTTGGTTTAGAATCACATTTACAATTATGTCATCACATTAAAAACATAATTTCAATGCAAATCTATACAGAAAGAAATCCTTTAAGTGTTTATTTTGGTCCGTCAATCTACACGTTGATTCTCCATCGAATCGTTGCAGAAAACATATAGAATAAACTTGTTAAAAAAAGAAACAATTTAAACACATCTATAACCACTTCATTTTTCAAAACCATAGTCACCAAAAATGATATGAAATTCACGATAACATTTTATTTGATCAACAAAGAGAAGCCACTAATCGTACGTTTACAATTTGCTTTTTTCGCTTTCAATCCTTTGTTAAAAATCATACTCAATGAATGGAAGGTTGATCAAATCACTTCTCCACACTTCCTGCAATATCTTTAAAACCAACGTTCACGTACACATTTTGATTGAATGCTTGGGTGCATGCCATTGATGTTTCTTTGGGCTTGTGATTTGATGAGTGAGGTGGTCTTTGATTGGTTAAGATTTCTACGTAAGAATTGACAATGAAAACTCGCTCTGTAGATCCATAATCTGTGATGTGTCATTGAAAATTGTGCTCATTTCCCATGAACTCCCATTAAGAAGAAGAAGAAGAAGAAAAAGAAGAAGAAGAATAATGCAATTATCGGGAATTTGTTCAACTTTCCAAGGTTAAACAATGCAGAAAAAACAACGCGTTTACGTAGACGAATATGTGATTAATAACTGAACCAGACTTTCCTGAAGTATAGAAGTTCTTGATTTTACAATAGCCTAGTTTAGTCTCTCAAAATATGGTCGATAAAAAATGGGGTTTTATATGCAATTTGGGATATATGATAATCTGAGGTGTGAATAAAATGGACATTTGAGAAGGAAGTGATACTCATCTTCTATACAACCTAATGCACAAAATGTACATGTCCTATCACACCTTGCAATGTCACAACGTCTGCCAGTATTACTCATTAAGTGAAGTTCACCAATGCGTAATAAACATAAGAATCTTCCATATATTCTCTTACTAGGATTACATTTAGATAATATTCAACTGATAACAACGATTTATAGTCTTTATAGCTAGATAAATTACTTGATTCACAAATTCCAGAGAACCAATCTTGATTATTACTGTCTTTAAGTCGTTGTACAAAGGTATTGATAACCAAAGTACCAACATCCTGGGTTTATCCAAACTAAACATAATCCATATAAAAATGATGGCTATGACAAAGGATTGGTACAACTGGATGGCCCGGAAGAAGGCAACCATTACTTCTTCAATGCGATTCTCTCAAATTTCTCAAATATGAGGTATGAGCTTTTGATAA
Source organism: Steromphala cineraria (assembly GCA_916613615.1). Lineage (NCBI taxonomy): Eukaryota > Metazoa > Mollusca > Gastropoda > Trochida > Trochidae > Steromphala > Steromphala cineraria. The sequence continues at coordinate 5,007,559 of OU744729.1, forward strand.
ACCTCAAGTATTGAAGAGAGATCGCACGGCAACAGCCACATAATACAAAGATAAATTTTCTGATGAGATAAGTTTGTGCACAAAAACGATATGTGGAAAAGTTAGTAGCAATACGTTTTCCGTCATTAGCTTGATTATTGGTATTGTAATGCTAATAAAAGTTTTTAAACATTTCACGTCCAGTCTACAGATTTTGTAAAACGCAATGCAATTATAACATGATTAAAGACTGGGCTACGTTATCAGAAATACGAGCTTTTTTTTAAAGGGATACCGTTTTCGGTGATTTTGTTTACATATCAGACGTCGTTCTGAAAAACTTATATACGTATATTAAGAAAAAGACATCTTAAACAATAATAAAAACCAGGTTTATCGAGGATATATATATGGTCCGGTGTACGCCATCGTGAAATGCAGACCTATTCTTATGTCGTTGTTGTTGGGTTGGAGTTTAACGTCTTCTTTCACCATAAGGTTGTGTCGCCGACGTTATTCTTATGTCTACCGGGACTTACTTTATATGGAGACATATATACACGACATATCTACATATAAAAACACAAGACGAGAGAGAACATAAATCAATTGAGTTAATCCACAAGACAAGATCGCTGCAAGCCACATGCCGTACGTGTCTCAACCTTAGATCACATCAGGTATTTACAACTCTCAATTAAACAGCCATTCTCACTGTATACAGTCTCTACTGCCCTATGAGAAGGTACACAAGGACTCACATTGTGTCATATAAGAGCTACATGGGGAGTTACTCAGTAACCAGACAGTGCAGTCAGATAAGAAGCGACCCTCGCACAAATATGCATTACTTTTGTCTTTATATAGTACACATGTTTCTTCTGCCCACTGCAGATTTCGATAGAAAAAATCTATATAATCAGAAATCTCAGCACCAAAGAAATACCCGGTACTTCCCAAGTTGTTGAAAAAGTCCCAAAACATTAAGTCGAAAGCCACTGTAAATCGTTAACAACAACCAATTAAAAAATCTAAGCCAACCAATGTAAAACATGCATGATGGAAAGCTATTTTTATCGTTATTTTAAAGCAATATTAGGCTGATAGATACTCATGGCTAGTAACCATGGCGTTGTTTGGTTGTCAGGATGGACAACTGCCGAAGAAGATGATGCAAGAGATTGAAAACTATATATCGGGATAACCAAATATATACAAAGATAACTTAATTACACTTTTTTGTAAAATGGAATGAAATATTTCCATAAATATGATGTATCGATCACACAAGATATAACAATTGTTTTATTGACTCTTTAATTGAACTTAAATCCCTTGTATGCAAGAATAATGAAAATATGAGGAAAATGTGATAGTACTGAAAGTGGGCCAAAAATAACTATTGTCATTAGGGGGAAACTACACAATAAACTGGATTGTTAAATAAAAAATAACATACTTACAATCATACAGTTTCCATTAGATTTGATGGATGCATAATTTTGCGATTTTAAAGGTTCATTCTATAACCGCTATCTTTAGCTACGAGATTACTTATTAAACGTCATCATTTCAGTCAATAAAAGAATGATAATTATCATATTGCAGCAAAAATATTGACTTTCAAAAGTAACTTAGATTTTGACTCAAAGATAACAAGCCGTTGTAAAAACAGTTACCCAGATCCAGTGAAACGTAAGTCGAGTGAAGTTTCCGTTTATACAAAATCCCTAATTGTTTGCCTGGAAATTTGTTTCGTGTATTATCAGAACCGTTTTTCTGATATTTAGTTTTTGTGTATAGATGTATTGAGGCAGGAGGAATGGTGTTTAGGTGAAGACTTTTTTTTCAAGATTGAATTTAATGTTAAGGGATAGGGGGCGAAGAAGTTGAGTTGTTCTAGGGGGAGAGGACCTGGGAGGGGGGGGGGGGGGGGGGTGCTAGATTGAAGTTGATGGGTGGTGAAGAGATGGTAGGGTGGAATATAATAAAGGTAGGGGAGTCATTTTCAAAGTTGGGAGGGAGGGGGGATGTTGATGGTGGATGTTGGGGTATTTGCCAAGGGGTCAGGTCAGCTGATGGAGGCCCGGTGAACATCTTCTCCCTCCCACTAAGCCGAGAGCAAACAGTACGTGTGTACAGAGTCTCTTCTCTAATCTACACCCCACAAAACACGGGTTAACCTCCGCCGTATTAACTTCTAAATGTGAAAACTGAAAAACACACCGTAGACGTCGCCACATAAACAATACCTATGTCAGGAATGTAAATATTTTAGTTTGCAATCTCAACAATGTATACCTGCCTGGTGTATATGAGCAGGGTCGTTTACCTACACGCCGACTGAAAGGGCTTTGTTGTATACCTATACGCTACCTGTACGAATATTGTTGTATCCCTATATGTTACCTGTACGAATCTAGTTGTATACCTATATGTTACCTGTACGAATATTGTTGTATACCTATATGCTAACTGTGCGAATATTGTTGTATCCCTATATGTTACCTGTACGAATCTAGTTGTATACCTATATGTTACCTGTACGAATATTGTTGTATACCTATATGCTAACTGTGCGAATATTGTTGTATCCCTATATGTTACCTGTACGAATCTAGTTGTATACCTATATGTTACCTGTACGAATATTGTTGTATACCTATATGCTAACTGTGCGAATATTGCTGTATACCTATAAGCTACCTGTACGAATCTAGTTGTATACCTATATGTTACCTGTACGAATATTGTTGTATACCTATATGCTAACTGTGCGAATATTGTTGTATCCCTATATGTTACCTGTACGAATCTAGTTGTATACCTATATGTTACCTGTACGAATATTGTTGTATACCTATATGCTAACTGTGCGAATATTGTTGTATCCCTATATGTTACCTGTACGAATCTAGTTGTATACCTATATGTTACCTGTACGAATATTGTTGTATACCTATATGCTAACTGTGCGAATATTGCTGTATACCTATAAGCTACCTGTACGAATCTAGTTGTATACCTATATGTTACCTGTACGAATATTGTTGTATACCTATATGCTAACTGTGCGAATATTGCTGTATACCTATATGCTACCTGTACGAATCTAGTTGTATACCTATATGTTACCTGTACGAATATTGTTGTATACCTATATGTTACCTGTACGAATCTAGTTGTATACCTATATGTTACCTGTACGAATATTGTTGTATCCCTATATGCTACCTGTGCGAATATTGTTGTATACCTATATGCTACCTGTACGAATATTGTTGTATCCCTATATGTTACCTTAACGAATATTGTTGTATACCTATATGTTACATGTACGAATATTGTTGTATACCTATATGCTACCTGTACGAATATTGTTGTATACCTATATGTTACCTGTACGAATATTGTTGTATACCTATATGCTACCTGTACGAAAATTGATGAATACCTATATGCTACCTGTACGAATATTGATGAATACCTATATGCTACCTGTACGATTATTGTTGTATACCTATATGTTACCTGTACGAATATTGTTGTATACATGTACGCTACCTGTACGAATATTGTTGAATACCTGTATGCTAGCTCTACGAATATTGATGAATACCTATATGCTACCTGTGCGAATATTGTTGTATACCTATATGCTACCTGTGCGAATATTGCTGAATACCTATATGTTACCTGTACGAATATTGATGTATACCTATATGCTACCTGTACGAATATTGTTGTATACCTATATGCTACCTGTACGAATATTGTTGTATACCTATATGTTACCTGTACGAAGATTGTTGTATACCTATATGTTACCTGTACGAATATTGTTGTATACCTATATGCTACCTGTTCGAATCTTGATGTAACTCTATGAAAAAGATATTAGGGTGATGGAAAGTTGTTTTTAACGTAGATGCTCTAATGTACTCAACAGCTAATGAAGAAAAGTGTGTAACATCTAAAATAATTTTTTTGACATTTTGCAATCTGCACCCTTTCTTTACAGAATACATTTTAGATAAAACTTAGGATCAATATGTCAAGGGTTCATTTCAACAAGGTACATGTACCTGGTATACTAGAGTTACTTGTGGCGGTATCAGTCAGATGCATGGGGCCAATATTTAAAAAGTCAGATTCTTATATTTTGCAATACAATGTTGACGTTTTCTGCCTAATTGTGAAAGGAACCACAATCAGTTAAAATAAGTTAACGTTATGTCATATATCATGTTATTTAAAAAGAATTACTTCGAATTACACTTTTCTTATGACTTTACATGTAGTTTTTTTGGTACCGGTATTGCCTTCAAATCTCCACCAAGTGTGTTCTAGTACTAATGTCAGTTTCATGTTTCCGACTGTGATGGAAATATTTTTTTCTTAATTTAACCAAATATCTAAAGTTTTAACAGAAATGTGGTTGTATAAGTCAACATTAAGTGACCACCTATATAAAGAAATGATATCGATATTTTACACTAATGTATATAGGCCTTATCATGGCTTTGTTACACAGCTGTACTAGGTTTGCCAATAGTAGAAAACAGTACAACTGTATTAATCCAACTCTCAATATGGGTCCTTTAAAGGGGCAGTAGCACGTTTTAGGGGGAATATAAGGTGATGTCAGGAAAATGAAAATTAATGGTTCCAATTGAAAGACAATGTATTTAAACTAAATGGAGCAGTAATAATTCAAATATATAACGTAAAGTTAAGCCATGCAATTCATTTTTCTTACACGAAATGAATCAAAGGTGTTCACACAAAATGGCCGCCAATGGATTTTATGTGAATCTTCATACTTTGTCCTCTGACTATGGATGATTGGCCTGTTTAATGAAATTTTTGACACTGTAAAAATAATGCAGGTTATTCTGACAATGTTGTATAATTTTATCCAGGTTGTCAATTTTTGTTAGATGGTTTCTACATTCTCCTTTTAGAATTACATTTAGAATAATCTTCTAATTTGAACTTCATTGAAGTGTATCTAAAACGTCTGCTTGTCACATCTGCGCGTGCTAGGGTATATTCAACCATAGCAGTTATAGGAATATGTAGTGCATTTTTGTGCTCGCTTTACTTACATTGTTGTAATAATTTTGGAGCAGTATTAATATAAGCTTTTAGCTTTTCTACCAATCCAATTCTTTGATAATTATGTTTAAATCATTGTTGTAAAAACATGACATAGACTACAGAAGAGAAAAATTGAACCGTGTTGCATTTAACCAAACATTTTGTGTTGATTTATAAGATAAGAGAAGAATTATAAACAGTTTTGACATATGTATGCAATTAAATATAGTTTTCATATGTTCATGAAATAACAAATATCAATTTGATTAATATAGTTCCGTACAGACAACTATGTCTAGATTGTTTTGTATATTATCAAATTTAGTGTTTTGTGTCGCTGTGTCTAAACAAAGGAAAATATTAGATGAAAAACATCTTTTCTGTATCTGCTTTGAATAGATTAATTTCTACAGTTCAATCATCATGTTTGGGAAAAAATGTAATCCTATTCTTTCCAAAATAACATTTTTGGAATTCCGATTTTAAGATGAATCTCATTTCAATGCATTCAGTCGAACCATGACACAGCATTATGTGATGTAATTGAGGTTTGGCAAACATATCGTAATGTACAAGCCTGGAGGAGCAATAATAAGAACCTGCTCAGACCCAGCCAGGACTCACGCGCGCTAATTGAAGACTTTTAGCAACTCCCAGTCAACCCAGCCTCGTCTCCATATGGGCTCTACAGGCACGATCTGCGGGTCGGTGATCTGTGGGTTTGTAAGAGGTCCATTCATGCATCACTGTGCCTCCAACACTGAGAGAAATATTTAGTACGGATTAAATCCTTTATTATAGGAATGTTGATGAAGTACTTGGATAAGTCAATGGAAAGTTTACGTGTTTTACGAAATTGACATTGAAACGATATTTTTTATAATCCGTCACTTGTGGTGGTTGCAACTTCAACATCACTCGATGAAATAAACAAATTTTGTCAATAACGGAAAGACATCCTTTTGTTCCATGTATAATATTATATATAATATAAATATTCTTGTAATTGTGAATTTATTTGAAAGACAAACTTAATCAATATCGAAATAAAGCAAGTAAAATATTTTGCTGAAGTAGCCTTAAAATAACGTTGTTAGGGTTAATTAGTAATGATAATTATTTGGTTATCAAAATGATTTTATTGACATCACCTTCATTTTTCACACATTACTAAAGTAGATATGCACGTTTTACTTTTCCTATATTGGTACATCTATATGACAAATTCGTTCTACCCGTTCACAATCCATCCTTACCCTAAACGTGAGGCAATACAGGAATTGAACTGGCGGCACTTTGATCCTCAGCAAGGTAAACTCTGACCGGGGCTAGGTGGCCCGAGTCACTAATTACATGACATGAAAGAACGGCTACCTGCCTTTAGTTTGTATTCAGGGGGGTTGTGACAAATCCCCTCCCAGACCCACGTGCGTCTTGACTGTTGGTCTCGTCTCCCCAGTGTCTGAAGGGACTGAGGGCGACACCTCGCGGGGGGTCCACACACCTCACGATGTCGCCATTTTGACTAAGGCCAAAGAGACATTCATTTTGTTTCTTACAAACTTTATATAATGTATATAGTATAATAATATATTATACAATTTTCGTTAAAGATATAGCGTTCAGTGACGAGGTGGGAATGAGAGGATAATAACCCGTTAGGGTATTTATCACACTTATGAATCGAATCTTTAAAGCCCTTTATTTGTAATTTGCTAATTGAGTACAAATTTTGTGCTCTGAAATATCATCATCAGAGAAAAGTAACTTGGTCATTATCTCAGATTTTAAAACACAATGTAAAAAACACCAAGCATTGAATTTGCTTTGGCAATGAGAGGATAAGAATCCGTTTAGTTCTTTATCACTCTTATGAATCGAATCTTTAAAGCCCTTTATTTGAAATTGGCTTATGGAGTACAAACTTAGTGCTTTGAAATATCAACACAGTTTTAAATATGACAATATATTTACCAGTTGATCTTTTGTGAAACTGTTGGATACTGACCATGTGAAATGGATTTTATCAAAAAGAAACTGAGAAGCTTAAGAAAGCACACACTTTAGTTGAATCTATGATATGTAGATTTTCGATTACAAATTAAAAATTGATATTTGGGATGTCGTATTCTCAAACTGATAAGAACAAGAGTTGAACAATCGTTCAAAGTCTATTTTATTTTTAAACTTTCTTTTTTCAAAAATGAAATTATATGTTAATCAATTGTTCCAAAATTGAATTTAGAAAAACACAAATGTCCATCAACAAGGAAGACATATTCTATGTAAAAATCAATAAACGTGCCAATGCTTTTTTAATTCTTTTTCTTAACCCTGCTTACATTAAAGAAAATATTTTACCCAAACATTAACCAGACACCAATTATTTTATTAAAACCACTGCAACTTTGTGTTATTGTTAACGTGCCATAACTAAATACATCACAGGTCTCTTAGATAGTAGGTAAATTTAAACTGTGCAGTAAATTATGCCTGGTGGTTTACTAACTAATTTTCCTAAAAACCTCCGAATTAAATACTCTGTTTTCCGGATTATTGAAGGTCTTTATCTTGTTTAAATTCTGAAACCATGAATTAAAACAAACCTATATAAGACTGACAGACTTTATCAATAAAAGTGAATTCGTCCTCTTAGTTTTATAAGTTATTCTAATAACTGACATGAAATCTTTCGTTATATCGGACAATTACAAACTTGTTTATATGTGGCCTACCCCTGTACAGGTAAGTAAGGCCCGTCAGTCTGGCAGGGGTTTATACTGTGTACAACATGAAGCGCATACACGTCATCAAATACTAGACGTGCTCCCGTACAATACAATCTGTCCATTAAGCTCCACATTGAAGTGACTCTTTAAACGATGACATTTCAATTTTGCATTCATAATGAAAAGTGCTTAGTTAAAGTGAATGACTTTATGGTTGATTTTACATTAAACTGAGAGAACATTTTGCATGTTTTGGATAACTTTACAAAATTCTGGTCTTTTTCTTATCAAATTTGATGTCTTATGATTATATAAGAAATGGATCTATCAGAAAAAATACTACTTAATAATTAAGAGGAATCAAAATTGTTGGTTATTTACTAATGTATTTCAGTATGATTATGATTATATGAATACATTTCAGACATAATTTTCAAATTAATGAAAAGAATACACAATCAAAAGAAAAAAAATCAAGAACTTGTCTGGTTCCTCAAACTAGTGAAATATTAATCATCATTGCAATGTAAAAGGTATTATTTAAATGAACCTATCTTAAAGACATTTTGGTCTTACATAATAATTTAGGTCAAACCACCTTTAAACTATTACCTCAAAGACATAAAATGGTCTTATTGACATATTTTGGTCTCTTCTCAAACCTGACAAAACATCATAAACCCATATCTTCCAGTCAAACTTATTTCACTTTCAAGACATTAACACTTGAATGAACACTTAATTCAATATGGATTGGTATCGTTCCTCATTTCTGTATTGCAATATTTTGCGATACAGAAAAGCGTATTGCAATACATATTGCAAAAGTTTGTCACTTTTCAAACTCAAGACCTTGCATGATATCTAAATATTGCTCAGTTATCAGCATTTTTGGAAAGGGATATTTTTCAATCACTGTAAATGACCTGTAGGCTACACATATTTGAGCCATTTCAACAACACAACTTCACACTTTGTAAGAAACTTCCCATAAAATCATGTATTATTTGTTATTTTTAGATGGAAGTTTCTCATGTTCGAAATATTGTATATTTTTTAGAAGTGCTTACCGATTCGTATCATGTTGTTCCTGTATCGCAATATATACGCATATATCGATAATACTGCGCATTCTTATAATTCAACTTAATTTATTCACATTGACATAACTGATTTGTATTGATTCCAAAACGTTTTCAATATACGGTGGCATAAAAAAATAAATCTATTTCGAATAAAATAAATCAATATCTTGACATTTAATTCTTATAGATAAATGCATTATTGGCAAACAATTGCTATCAGTATACAAGTAAGAGTTTATATTTCACTTTCTAGACCTTGAAGGGGCAGTAGCACGTTTTTTGAAATTTCAAATTTTTACTGTTATATGCAAGTTTATGCTAAATGGATAATTTTGATAGTGTTACAAAAACCAATCAACCCTAGTCAGAGAACAAAATAAAATAATTTTAGAAAGTTCATTGGGGGCCATTTTTGTGTGAACACCTTTAATTCATTTTCAGTAAGAAAAGGGTATCGCGTCACACTATATTTTTGATTTATTACTGCTTCATTTAGTTGAAACACATTGTCTTTCAATTGAAACCATTAATTTTATTTTCCTGACATCACCTTCCATTACCCCTAAAATGTGCTACTGCACCTTTAAGGCAGGTGGTTATCATGAGGCAAATTTATCGTTTTTGACAAAGTCTGAAACATTGAATTTTCTCTAAAAAATCCTTAATTAAGATATAATCGTCACCTTTAAGTATATTGATAACAACACTGTTTGGTTAAAATCAACGACATACAAAACCACCATATTCACTTTATAATTAGGTAGTGACATTAGCTGTTACAATATTGACTCCTATTGAGTAACTATAGTTCGTTCTGTTATCTAACCCATCGTAAACCTCCAAACATCATTACAGAATTTTGATTTCAATAGTGAAATTAATATGTAATTCTAATAAACCTTATTCTTACATACGATAACGCTAATTCAACACTATACAAATCTTCATTTCTCAAGCTTACACTGACGTCAGGTTAGGTTTGGGATGATAAACTCGGACAAACACTGTGTGTAAGCTAACATACAGTACAAACATGGCTGTTACCCCAGCGGTTGCTACAATCTACCCGTCTGAGGAGGAAACACGGGTACACATGATGGGAACTACCCCTATCTTTTCATGTGATCGTCTTGTGAGTCTCTACCCTGCCTCTGGGGCCAGTTTATCTTGTGTGATTTTAGCGTTCAGAAGATTGTGTTTTTGCAATCTTTAAAAATATACACTCAAAATGCGACGATTTTTTTCAAGATTGCATTGTTTTCGATCTATGGTTTCTGACATGTAAATATAATTACTATACTTCTTGTAATTTTGTTTAATCTATCTTTATTTTTAATGGGCTCGTTTACTTTTACTTTTGGTCTAAAATATCAAGATAACTACACTTGTTTTATGGACATTTCCTTGTATCTTTTCTTAAAGCAGATACAAAAGAATGAGAAAAAGAAGATTTTGTTAATGTCACGCCACAACTGAACAATTAATGAAATCATAATTAATGAATGACTAAGGAGACACACAGATGAAACAATATTTACATTTGAATAAACGGATGATTTTCCCTGATTCTTCTATTTATGAAAACATAACTGATTCCAAATAGTATTCTTTATATTCGAATTTTCTTTAACGTAGATTTACCATTTTGTCAGTAATAAACATTCCTGAAAGGATTGACAAACTTAGAGAGTAAAACGTTCATATTTTAGAATTTTAAACATCGGCTATTCAAGGTTCCACTGATGTTGTGGTGACAAATGAATAACGAAGGCTGTATTGACATGGAGTGTGTATTTCTTGCAAGACTGGGAATGGATGCTGAAAATGCATGCATCTGATTTATCAATTAACATATAGCCACATGGATCTATTTAACAAAATATACGATCCCTAAAATGATTTTAAGATAACATCATTCCTTTTTCTTTTTTATCTAGAACCATGAAGCAAGCAAATATTCAGAGAAAGTATATCTGCGTCACTGTGAAATGCCAGTCTTTACGTGCTTTATATAAAATGTACAAACGCAGTCTCTTAAAAATAATATTTTACTCTTCTATATTATAACTTTTTATGTATATATTATGGTTTATATAAATATATGTGTGTGAGTGTGTGTGTGTGTGTGTGCATCTTTCAACTGTCTCAATTACATGTATTTGTAATGTTTTTTTTATTTATATGATGTCTCATAAGCCTTTGTAGGCTGGACTTGGCTTTTTTACTCTTCTGTGATATTTTATGTTATGTAATGTATACTTGCAAAGTGTGACACTTTAATAAACTAATTTTCTTCTTTCTTCTTCTTCTTCTTCATATTGAAAGTATGCCATACTATGCGGTTGTGATATCTTTAATCTCCCATGATCCGCGTTCAGTGACCTGGTGGTTAAACTCAACTGTTCACTTCTCGGGGAGGATGTCATGCGAGCAAGTGTATAATTGCAACCGAATTAGTTTCCATTTAAACGTAGAAATACATTGTCACTTTGAAAACGAAAAATTAGAGTGGTCTTTAAATCGCATTCGTCATGTACGAAACATCTTAATAGTCATTTACATCAAGTAAATATATCATTAAAATGTAACGAGACCGTATAATTAATTCTTTTGAGCTGTTTCATATCTTTTCATCTCTCGACATTGAGCACTCGAATATGATGTACCAGAAATGTATGTCTGTAAATCAAATATACTGGGCTTGTAAATCAAATAAACATATGCAAGCAGTGTATTATATTCTGTAGTACCGGCTACCCCTTCACACCACTACAGCCTGAGTAGGTATACAAAGACTTTAAAAGACAGAAAATATTTTCTTATCCTCAAACATTTCGCAAATTCAATTTACGAATTTGTAAAATTTGTCACATTTTCACCACCCGGGTTAATTTATTATTCTTTCTGAAGTGTGTTTACACTTCAAACCGGTGGAATTATGCATACATAAACATATGCCGAGCTTATTGTAACAAATTTAAGTAATGAATAAATTGACACCAAAATGTTCGCAGGATACACATATGTAAACAACGATCCTGTATCTATTATAATTTTCCTTTCATTCACAAACTAAAGCATTTCCACCTTTCCCCTTTTCCTTCCGCCTTCTTCAGTTATTGAGACACAGACTTCACACAGCGCCGTGATGTCGGGAGTCTGGTATAGGCGTCGCTTACTGACAGCGGCCTCTTTGAAGTACAGTGTGAGGAGCTTGCGTCTCCACTGCTTGCAAACTTGTAACATTCAGAATATGTCAATTACAATAATTTTCTTCAATTCTCTTGTCAGGTTCGAGAAGCAAGTGTGTTCTTTAAGCTGATAAGAGGCCTTGTTGACACATGACTCTTCAGGCTAATTCTAATTCACCCTTTAACATATAGACGAGTACATTTGATATTATCAAAGCATGAGAAAAATGTCCAGTTTCCTCATTCAAACGAAACTTATATTCTACAAAGTATTTTTGATACGTAGATGATTGAAATAGGGCAGAAATACTTTTGAAGTTGTAAATTGTAGAGTAAACACAAGAAGTGTATTAATAAAGGTTGATGAACCCAGACGTGAGTGGGGAATATTTGAAGAATGCCTAAAGCACTAAACGTAAAGCACTGTACATCAGACGTATAATGCCAGTCTCTCGGCTGCCAGACATATCTGCAGCTCGTATCATGTTAATCGATTTCAAACACTTGTAAACATGTTTAAAATTGCGTCTTTTGTTATCAACATACCTACAATGAGATAATCTTTAAGTTGCCATGGCATTATATAATCAGGGTCACGAGTGTCTTTATTTTGGTATTTATCGAGCCAGAGCGAAGGAAACACCTATATTTAGGTACACGTGCCGTAAACTAATCATTCAGTGGTATCAGAGAAGCGTCATATTGCAAATTGTGGAAAATAGTTTTGAAAGCTGGTCTCTGATTTTGATAAGAAAAAGTCATGAAGCGCCACACTACTAAATAGTTTGTTCATGACACCATTTCAGCAAGACATATTACGCTATTTGGTATTGTATAAACATTTCATTAGAGTTGTTTCCAGTCCGTGTGTGCCATATACTATTCTGTCCCTACTATGGCTGTCTGCCGTCAATCCTTCAACAATTTGATATGTTAAAAATGAAGTTTTAAGATATTTTCTTGTCAGCGTTTCAGTTTTAGTCAAATCAAATATGTTTTACGTTGGGTCTCATGTCAATTTTATGACTGTAAGTTACATGTAATATAATTCAACAATTCAATCATTAAATATTTAAAAAAACCTAAAACATTTTAACGGTTTATCTTTTAAGGACATGGTAATACGAGTAACATATTGTTAATGTGTGTTACAGTTTCCGAATGATTACACTATTATCGGAAGAAAGAATTTGTTTAAACGATTTGGTTGGAGCCTTTAAATCTAGTTTTAATCTAGATATACCGAATACTCTCGAATTACGTTTAAACAAAATATATATCATAACCCGCTGTCTCTTGTCCGGTTTTTTGACATACTGCTAGCTGGACGCTTGAAAACTGAATAAATGCAAGTTACGACTCAATCCGATGTGAAAATGCAGCACATGTAAACATTTATAACTTCGAGTTGTATGAATAGCGAAATGTGTTTACAAACGGCGATAAGAAGTCATATTTAAAAAATGCTTTGATCGTCTTGATTTGTTTAAAAAGAAAGATATTTCCACAACTGAGTCCAAAAGTGATAAATGTATGCAGATCTGAACAATGTCATCACCTTATTTCCTGTTCAATGGGTTAAGAATTAGTAGAAAATTTCCAAATAATCATGTATGTAGTTTAGTACTTTATTTAAAATGTAGATGATGATCCATACAATAATTGGTATGAACACGTAATTAATATAGGTTTTGATGAAAAGTCACTAGTCCTTGACAAAATTTCAATTTCATTCCTTAAACATTCGTTCAATAGCAGATTTTAAAAATACTCGAATTTTTTAATAAGCACTTGTATATGTAGCGTTAAGATTTCTCACACCGTAAAGCCCGTTTTCACTACGATCCGAACTATCTCAAATCATCTTCAAAGGGAAATCTTCACATTCGTAAACATCCGTAGAATGTTTCATGAAACTCTCAAATGAGTCTCAGTTCATACTGCAACACTTCACCATAGGGTCATTATGTGGCATTAGTGGGAACATTCCTAAACTTTTGAATTTCATTTTGTGGAAATTCCTGATATATTCGTAACTGTGTCTGATTTATCGTGTAACATAGTGAAGTGGGCTAATTCGGACCAGACAGAGAGACAAACAGACAGACAGATGTTTTATCACCCAAATTTACAAATAAAATGCTATAAAATAACAGTTTATAAAGAGAACCACTCCTAGGCTATTGGAGTCATGAGAGAAATATAAATTTACTTTAGATAAAAATGTGCTAATAAGAGTTGCACAAAGTATACAAAAAAAAGAAGATAAAACAAGAACATTCATGGGTATAACACAGTTTACGCAGCTGTAAAACTGCTAGGGACAACAACAAAACAAACTTGAGGTACAACAAGCCATTCACAACATCAAACGTAACATCAATTTTGTGTATATAATGAATGAAATGTTTATATGGATCATTCATTTCCTCATTTTTAAAATACATCGTCTAAGTGAACATGATATATGTCATATACATCAATGTTGTGTATATAATGAATAAAATGTTAATATGGATCATTCATTTCCTCATTTTTAAAATACATCGTCTAAGTGAACATGATATATATGTCATATACATCAATGTTGTGTATATAATGAATAAAATGTTTATATGGATCATTCATTTCCTCATTTTTAAAATACATCGTCTAAGTGAACATGATATATGTCATATACATCAATGTTGTGTATATAATGAATTAAATGTTTATATGGATAACGTATTTACTCATTAAATGCAACATCGATATGAAGATATGTTCGCATCATCCAAACTTCAAGTGATCAAAATAGAATGAATGAGTCTTTTTACTTATTTTAGAACTATCCAACGTTATCGTAAGCCAATCATAGTTACAACTAAAATCACAGTACCGATCCGTCGAATGGATTTTTCTATCCTAAGATTAGAAATTCGACGAATAGGTATGCGACCAAAACTGCCTTGGACAATGGTGAACAGGGACTTGATGGGGCGCAATAGCGTCACTAATTGATTTTGAAACATATTTATAATTATTATAACATTTGATATTATACATAATTTATATATTCGTGGTCTAAGAGTGGGACATCAGATGATTTCATATGCACGAAATAAAACCTTTCCTTCAATTGATTTCCTTTTCGATGTAAATTTGTGCAAAATCAATGATACTGGCGGTCTGTATACTGTCATATAATTAATTTGTTCGCAATCAATCCAAACCAAACCTGTACAGAAAAGGAAGATAGCTATTGATTAAAATACTTCACATATGCATATAGATATGAGCAAGATATTTGAAAACTGAGACAAATTTTTAACGATCGTTTGCAGTTTTTGTCGAAGATGTGATTTGTCGCATATTTCATTTTTTTAAAAGCGTTTTCTTATTCCGTGACGGAATTCAAATATTCTTTAAATGAGCCACCATTACGATCCTAGCAGAATAAAATATGTTTGCTGTTCATTGCGTCTTCATTATGATTTTATTCTGAATATTTATATTGCTTTCTACATTGCTATAATATACATTTAAATTTATAATTTACCATGAACTGTTTGAGAGGCATTCTAGAAGTTGATGGTATAAGGAAGATGTTTCGGTATAGATTCCTATACCGTTATGCTTAAAAACGGAATAAGAATCTATACCGAAACGTCGCTACTGTCAAATAAAGAAGTTGTCAATCCATAGAATTACTGTTGTCTTCCTTAATTTACCATGAAGAAAATCATTTGGGTTTTGATTAAAAAAAGATGACGACTTTGAAACATATATTAAAAGTTCAGAAAACAAATCTTGAAAGACTAGAGAATAAATCTTTCATTGTGCTAAACTGGAGGCGCTGAGGTGTCGATGTTGTTGGGTTGGAGTTTAGCGTCTTCTTTCACCATACGGTGATGTCGCCGACGTGTTTGAGGTGTCGAAAAGGTACCAATGTTCGTATTTGAACAACGTGTGTGTGCCAATTACAAAACCTACCAACTATATGATCACACTGTTGTTAACATTTGCAGATTAAAACGACAAATTAGAGTTTATGTGATTGTTATTCTCTCCTATGTGACATGTAGACCAATGAGGCGGGACCGTGACGCCTCGATCTATGCGCCTCCCGTACCGTCATGTATAGGTAAACACCGTGTCGTCTCCCGCCCCGTGTACAGACAGGGTACACCAGCCAGACGCGGGCCGTCTTCTCACCTGTATACAACCAACAGGCTCCATGGTCCGTCTGTCTGTCTGGCTTTCATCCGTCTGTTTGTCTTTCCGTCTCTCTGTCCGTCCGACCGTCCGTTTATGGAGCTTCCCGACGCTTGAAAAAAGTTGGAAATCTTGAAAATATTTTGTCTTACATTTCAAACGAAAGCAATGTTCTCGGAACAATTAGATAAACATTTTATTGACAAACTTCATCATGGTTTATGAAAAGAGTTAATGTATTAAGTATTCCTCTTTTCATGATTGAAATATATAGTATTTTATATTTTTTATTGAATTTAGAGTATTGAGCTGCAGTTTTCATCAGATAAGATAGCCACAAGGTGACCACTTTTTTACACAAAACACTTTTCTCGTCATCAGATGAGATAGCATCAAGGTGACCACTTTTTTTACACAAAACACTATTCTCGTCATCAGATATGATAGCCACAAAGCAACCAATTTGTATAATCAAAAAACTATTTTCATAAAAATTCAAAAAAATCATGCATCATGTAAATATTTTAGATAGTTTCGAAATTCTACAATATCTTCATGATATTACATAATAATACTGCCTAGGCAGGATATACACAGACAGATAGTTTTTTTCAGTAGAGAGGCCATCGGCCCATAATACAGGTAATTTTCAAAATACATTTGAGTGCGCACAGTGATCCATTGCAGGTTATTTCCTGTTATTGACAAGTTTTTGAACATGATATAGGTATAAACCAACATCATAAATCAAAATCACATCATAGTTTGAATTTTCCAGAATGTTTACAACAGAGAAATGTATGCTGGGCAATTTAGTGAAATTGTAGAGATATTGAATTCTAAGTTTACCATAGGTTTTACAGACAAATAATATATGATACTTATTTTCTATGAATACAAGATCTTTCAATTTGCAGAAAGGACAAGGTCTTTCTTTATATTCAATTCAATTATACCTACCACTTTTAATAGCAATATTAAACTTACTACATCTGAATATTGATATGGCAATCCTTAGATGAATAGGAATATTACAACACAAATATCTTTCAACATTAAAGGGGCAGTAGCACGTTTTGTCATAATTTTATATTTCAAAAATTGCACTGATAAGTGTATGTTATTGCTAAATATATTAATTTGATTGTGTAATAAATCTCATTACACGAGCCAATCATCCATAGTCAGAGGACAAAGTATGAAGATTCACTTAAAATCCATTGGCGGCCATTTTTTTTGAACACCTTTAATTCATTTTCTGTAATAAAAAGGGACTCGCATGGCTAAACTTGACATTATATATTTAAATTATTACTGCTCCATTTAGTTTAAATACATAGTCTTTCAATTGAAACCATTAATTTTCATTTTCCTGACATCACCTTATATTCCCCCTAAAAACGTGCTACTGCCCCTTTAAAGGGGCAGTAGCACGTTTTTTGATAATTTTATATCTTAAAATTTTCACTGATAACTGTAAGTTAATGCTAAATGTATCATTTTGACAGTGTCAAAAATCTCATTGCACAAGTCAATCATCCATAGTTAGAGGACAAAGTATGAAGATTCACATAAAATTCATTGGCGGCCATTTTATGTGAACACCTTTAATTCATTTTGTGTAAGAAAAAGGAATTGCATGGCTTAGCGTTACGTTATATATTCGAATTACTACTGCTCCATTTAGTTTGAATACATTGTCTTTCAATTGAAATCATTAATTTTCATTTTCCTGACATCAACTTATAATCCCCCTAAAAACGTGCTACTGCCCCTTTAAGCAGGGTCTTGAACTCCTTATAAAATATACATGTAGGAGATTCAATGCCATGATTGAGGAGAACCATGGACGGTCTGTTTTAAGTTATCTCCTAGTCTAATTCTAAATAGAGATACAAAATAATCCACATTTCCAATTTCTTGACTAAGCTCCAATTTCTTGACTAAGCATGATATATATGTAAATACTAAATCTTAATTTTATTTTGATCGATGTCTTCACCATTATCACCGTCCTACATCCGTTCATTGTTTCTCTGAGATTTTTACAACCTTTTAAAAACATGAGTCGCTCGTAAATAAGATGAATGATCTCATTTTGACATATGTGCCATATTTTATAACATTAATGCTTTCTTAATTTTTTCATAAATGCATAACATAGTTTTCAAAAGCCGCAGGCTCATAATATGACAGAAACGCTAATAATTTTTGAAAACATTCAAGTAATCGAAAACAGTTTTTTGTACATTTAATTATGAAGGTTTAGAACCATTTTATTGCTTTAAGTATACATTGACTTAGCGGTTTGTTTGCAATATAATAAGACTAAAAAGCGATTTGTATCATCTGAATATATGTCATCGACATGAATAAGAAGCAAAATCCCATGTACAGATTTTTTTCTTGATAGCAGACACAAAAAGCTATCTAAAAATCTCATTGTTATTACGTTGCTCCAGATAAGCAGCATATCTGCGTATATAACGCAACAAAATCCAATTAGTTAAAACGCTTTTAGTCCAGATACGCAGACATGTTCTTTAAAATTTTAATCAAAATGAATAAAATAGCTTGCGTACTTTACTCAGTGATTTTAAAACGCTATAGAATACCGTAGTCGATCCTAAAATTCCACAAATAGAAATAATAACTCTATCAATATCAATATCAATACCAATATCAATATCAAGTGCTTTAGCATGTTTATTGGTATCTTTATATTTTAAAGAAAATTTTTATATGCAAAGAAATACCTATTATTGTTAAATCATGAGAGTACAATCTCATTTGTCATATTAAATACGCAATCGTTCTAAATCAGGGGAGTACAATTCTACTAAGGTAAACTATCAAAATCGACATTACACATTTGTTACCAAAACAAGCAGTAAATACCCAATAGCTCCTAGAATTATCTGGAACACTGTTTATCGTAATACCATTGTTCCGAGGGGGTATTTTCGTATATATATGTATTTATCATCCAAAAGTGGCTACCACAGTAGATATCGCTTTTCTGAGATCAAGCGATATCTACAAGCGATATCTACATTGTAGATATCGCTACAATCATATCGTCATAATCCTATTATATCATCAGTTAAATGACATCACAAGGCTTTGGCATCACTTAGAACACAGATGACAATACTATGACGTCACAAAGTTCATGGCGTAACAATGCTATGACGTCATAATGCTGATGACGCCACAATGCAATGACCTCACTGTTCAAGAAGTCTTATGGCAGTTTCGTGTTCAGATTTGTTCATTCTTTTGCTAATAACTGTTGAAAAATGATTTGGATGATAAATAAAATCTCACCCTCGTGTCTTCTGATATCAAATATATCAACACTCGTTGATTAAAGTAAAAATATCCTCGGCAAGCCTCGGATATTTGTAACTTTAATCAACTCGTGTTGATATATTTGATATCAGAAGACACTTGGGTGAGATTCTCTATATGTATAACACAAAAACACTACTCCCAGGTTGTATATAAATAAAATAGTATTATGGAATTGGGTACATTGGATTCACATTCGCTAACTAGCGCTTTCAGCCATGTTGGCTTCTTCAGGTAAGTCAGTTGTGATAACACCCAATAATACCCAATTCCATGATACTATTTTATTTATGTACATGTATATATATAAGACTATCAAGGGTATAAGTCTATAAGTCAAAATGATGATTTGAATTTCAAGGTTTAATAAATGGAATATCTGAGAAATAAACACATTTGTTTATCTCTAAATAATAAACATTACATTTTTGGAATTTAGCGTAAGATTGCTATCGCTGCTTGATCTATCCACTAAATGTCTCCTTCTAAATCTTCCTATTCATTTGCTTCCTCGTTTTATTATAAGAGAAACACAGATCGATAATGGTTAAACGTTTCTACAGAGAATTTTTATATCCATTTGAGAGACTTAAAAATGACACAAAGTGTATTTCAAATGTATTTGACAGTACTAGTGAGAGTTTTATTATGCAAATATATGTAACAGTTAAATACTTGATGTAGAACATACTCCCACTGTGTGTTAATTATTTTGTTGCAATTGGCAAGTTCATTTATGGCTATACCAGAATGCATTGCGGAATGAGCAAAAAGGAACCTTATTTTTGAGTATACTTGAGGAGAGGAATGCATAGACACAGAAAGGTTACTATTTATACCAAAAGTTAAGTCGATCAGCCTGAACGTCATCCCTTATATCAATTGAAGGAGGTATCCAACTTCTAATTTTTAACTTCAAGTGTTTTATTAGCGAGGCCCCGAGAGGGTCGGAGAGGGCCTCGCTAATAAAACACTGGACGTTAAAAATAAGAAGTTGGAGACCCCCTTTATTTTTTTAACTTCCAGTGTTTTATTAGCGAGGCCCCGAGAGGGTCGGAGAGGGCCTCGCTAATAAAACACTGGACGTTAAAAATTAGAAGTTGGAGACCCCCTTTATTTTTTTAACTTCCAGTGTTTTATTAGCGAGGCCCCGAGAGGGTCGGAGAGGGCCTCGCTAATAAAACACTGGACGTTAAAAATTAGAAGTTGGAGACCCCTTTTAAGTTATGGAAAGTAGATGTTGATAAACGATCAGGAAGGACGTACGGTCAGTTTTATGGACATGCCTCAGCGGTCTATGGTGTCAGAAGACGCCTCGTATCAGATTCACGTCACTGACAGTACTTACTTAGTTGGCATGCACTGCACAATGTGAACCTTTACCTTACACTATATATATGCTATAGACTTCAGGCTAAGAGTCCAAAAGGGTGGAAACGTGCAGACAAGTAAGCGAATATACCCTGTGCTTCTGTGATGTCACTTTCTGTACGAACTTTGAGTAACAACCCTCAAAGCAATTGGTCGTTTAAATGGCATACGATTATTTACACGATTAAATAGTAGCGTATCAAATGCACGTGTAGAGATCTTATCGCAATTGTATATGAGTTTAAACTTTAAGCGGATGAACTTTCTTTTCATTAAACGTAATGCGAAGTTCTGTTTTGGCGGTGTTTATGCGTGGTAGCTAAGAAAATACGGCTTATCCTGTGGTGGTTGGTTAATACATGGGAGATCATGACACGCCGAGTACTTACAGGGACATGATACCCGGGTTCCTCTATACCCTATACCCGGGGTGAGTGATCTACCCGCTCTTAGCACTTTTATCTTATGACTTGCACTTTCTAAACTAAACGGTTTCAACAAAACATCGACCTGTCGTCAAAGACACTCACGTTGTTGTTTGCATCTCATCCACCTTGCAGATAGGGATATTTTACCTGATATTTTACCCGATATTTTACCCGATATTTTACCTGATATTTTACCAATGACAGCATTACTTGAGTATCGTCCATCAGGTAGTTGTTGAAGTTCATTAACTAGGACAGCAAACATATCATCAACCTGATCGGGATATTTTACCTGGTATATTACCAAGTCTAACACACCTTCAGTATTCAACTTATTTATGGGTGCTAGGAATCAAAACAGGGGTAGCAGCAACAACATGGCACAACGCTGTATTATAACCATCTTTCAATTCTTCTGCAGTGATTAACAAGGAACCTTAAAAGATTATTCCGCCCCTCCTCGTACTGGGTTCAAACCTCCGGGTGCATCGAAGACTTCGCTAACCACAGCACATTCCTTGCAAAGAGTTATTTATGGCAATTTTTTTAGAAAATGCACTTCACATGACACAAAAGACACATAAGAAAAAAGTAAAAGCTTTGTCATCTAGTTATGACATCTGTCAACCATGATTGTACCCTACTATCGTATAAGGAAGTGGCTATTTTATCAAGTGACACTTTTTACCGTTTAATAGTTTTGAAAAACCTCAAAGTAAATAATTCTAAGGTTATTCGAAAAACTGTAATCCCATTGGTAAAATTTAACTCGCAAACGTGTAGCTTCCGTCATATTGCCTTGACATTGTTATGGTGACGTCTTGCATAACATCTGAACCAGGAAATGCCAGCAATTGTCTCGCTTTATTGGGGTCAACTTGTATAGTAATCCAATAAAACGTTAAGAGTAAAAATTTGCTTAGGAGGCCAGCTTAACTTTGGTTTAACATACCCAATCTACGGGATCACTTTAAATTTCGGTGCTCCGATAGATGCATGGTTGATAACATAAATGCATGGTGTATATAGTAATATGGAAGGGACTAGTAGTAATTAACTGTTACCACATAGATGCATGGTGTACGTAGTAGTATGGAAGGGAGTAGTAGTAAATAACGGTTACCACATAGATGCATGATTGATATAGTAGTATGGAAGGGAGTAGTAGTAAATAACGTTTTCCACATAGATGCATGATTGATATAGTAGTATGGAAGGGACTAGTAGTAAATAACTGTTACCACATAGATGCATGGTTGATATAGTAGTATGGAAGGGACTAGTAGTAAATAACTGTTACCACATATATGCATGGTTGATATAGTAGTATGGAAGGGATTAGTAGTAAATAACTGTTACCACATAGATGCATGGTTGATATAGTAGTATGGAAGGGACTAGTAGTAAATGACTGTTACCACATAGATGCATGGTTGATATAGTAGTATGGAAGGGACTAGTAGTATATAACTGTTACCACATATATGCATGGTTGATATAGTAGTATGGAAGGGACTAGTAGTAAATAACTGTTACCACAAATATCATGTATTTTGGGTTTCGTGTTGACGTCCTTAAAATAACTATAGAAGCACTTACAAAGGATCACCAATTGTCCATGTGTAAATTAACCATTCCGACACCATATTTCGGACTCGTCTCGCCACTGGTGCTGAATTGCGGTAATTGGCATGGTAAAATTGTCAGATTGGGTCATATTTGTAAAATTCAGATTTTCTTAAATTTCGATTAAAATATTTCATATAACCTCTGTCAGCACAAAATCAGCAAAATTACATTGCCTTGTGTAAAGGAACACATATGACTTAGAACTTAAGCTGTTAGTCACATATGAAGGATTTTGTCGAGAAAAATATAAAATAGTGTTTTCGAAATTTTGACCCCGGGTCACTTTAATGCTCTGCCAAATTTGTTACGGTTATCTGTTAAGATTGACATACCAATATGTTAACGCAAACTGAATCTAAACTTATGTATCATCATCCATTTAGTTTTCGCAATGCTAGGATGCCCCAAAGATATTCCAAATTACATGATAATTTCACTTGAATACTCAGGTAAGTGAACAAACTTAAGGTACGCAGCTGTACATAACAAATTGTCGATGGACTTCACCAGACAATTATTTTTTTTTATTATTTAGAAATTAGAAAATTGAAATGCAACCATTATTTACTAGTTAACGACACGATAAAGCTGTGTGTGCTGCAGGTGCCACTGTAAAAGCTAGAGAGAAATGACAGACACAGAAGTAGTATGAAACTAGAAGGTAACGGAAGCAAGGTTTGGTCTCGAGCATTACTTCCCAACACCGTTAGAATGAGTTCACATATATCGCATCCTTGAGTCAGTCGATATCTTATCTCATTGTCTAGGTGGAATGATGTCACAAATGTTTGCCATTGACATTATACTTCATACAACTACGGAATGGCGTCGAGGTCATCTGATGGCATCATATTTCATATTGCAATTATAAGAACTAAAGATGAAAAGAATTGGTAAATCAGGTTTTTAAATAAAAGTTTGGCATTATAAAAAAAGCTTGACGTTATTACTTTTTTCTTGAGAACAAGTTATTATAATTTTCAATCGGACTGAAATCAAAACACCTTTCTGCTGAAGATCACGTGAACAGCTTGACCAACCCAACGCCAGAAAGAAATCCTACATTATGAATTCAAGTTACTGTTTTGAAATATTGCCATAAGAATATTTCATTGTATCTTGAAAAAGGGCAATTAATAAACTTATTCATCAACTAAAGTAAACCCATGTGACGTTGATGTCATATCAGGTGAGGTATTTCCAAACCAAACAAGATTATGATAGGTATAAACGAGAAGCAACCTGAAAACAAACACTGAAATACAAGTGATAAATGACTTCCCACCTGTGTGAAAGATAACAGTGAATAACTTAATAGTCAAACAACCTTTTTGAAGCGGAAAATGGAGATAAGCTACTGTTTATGAAAAAAGAAAAAAACTGCATGTTGGCCATGTTTAACGATCAACGAATACACACATCAGAGATTTCACCTGAGATAATTAACTACCTGCACTATCCCAGAGAGAGTGTTACATAAAGCTTTCCCCTGACACAGACATGGGGAAGATATCCTTGTGTACACATAACTCTTGCTATACAAGACTCTCGCCCAGCAACATGGTCGCACCTTGCACCTGCATGTGGTGCCTCGCTTGATAAAACACCCAGCATAATCTGTCCGTGCATACGATTTAGTGCCTGTCTGCACAACATTATCATTCCGTGCATACGATTTAGTACCTGTCAACGCAACATAATCTTCCCGTGCATACGATTTAGTACCTGTTTACGCAACATTATCATTCCATGCATATGTTTTAGTACCAGGCCTGTCTATACGCAACATTATCATTCCGTGAATACGATTTAGTATACCTGTCTACACAACATTATCAATCCGTGCATATGATTATATTTAGTACCTGTCTACGCAACATAATCTTCCCGTGCATACGATTTAGTACCTGTCTACGCAACATAATCTTCCTGTGCATACGATTTAGTACCTGTCTACGCAACATGATCATTCCATGCATATGTTTTAGTACCTGTCTATACGCAACATTATCATTCCGTGCATACGATTTAGTACCTGTCTACGCAACATTATCATTCCGTGCATACGATTTAGTGCCTGTCTACGCAACATTATCATTCCATGCATATATGATTTAGTGCCTGTCTACACAATATTATCATTCCGTGCATACGATTTAGTACCTGTCTGCACAACATTATCATTCCGTATATATGTGCCTGTTGTAAGAACATTATCATGCTATCATGCTTATGATGCTAAAGTCGATGAAACTTTCAATACCACTCATGGTTCTAAATTGGGGTGCCGAATAATTAAACACTATATGAAATTAAATGGATCCGTTCGTTGTTTCCTTCTTTTATTTCAAGTAACGTTGTCTATTATATTTAATTTTATTCATATTTTCTGGGAAGAGTCTAAAGACGCTGAAGAGGAATCAACAATAACGATTGATAATGGTGACGTTCGTAATATTCTACTGAGTCTTGATACATCGGAAATCAACTGGACCAGATGGCATTGAAATAACGTACTGAAGGTAACGGTACCTTATTTAACACTACTGTTAGCCAAGTTATTCAATATTTCACTTCAAGATAAGATAACCCTTCACTCTGGAAAATTATTCCCCTCCAAATGTAAGACGACGTGCATACTGTTCGAATAATAGCCATGTCGCGCTAACGAGTTGTGTCACTTAGGTTTTTGATAAGAGCGTCTTCGGGGATATTTTAAACTCCTTCAGGGATAATGATATCCAATCGGGTTTCATGACTTGCGACTAAATGGACGTATATTTGAAATTTTATTTCGAAGTCAGTGAATAAAGGTAAGGAAATCGGAGAGGTACAAAAGAGAGAGAGAGGGGGGGGGTGACAGAGGGTCTTTTAGAGTGGTTTCAGAAGTGAGCTGGATGGTAGAAAGTAGATAGTATGAATAAATGCTTATGCATGTAGCTCAAGTTCTTACTCCATGGATACTGGTGTACCCCTCGGGTAAGTACTGGAACTTTTTTGGTTCATTATCTATATCAATGACATTGTTGAAGGCATAAACAGTAACATTCGCCTTTTTGCCGATGATACATCAATATATGTTATTATAGGTGAACGTTTTACAGTTGTTGCAACTTGGGCTAGAAAATGGCAAGTAGGTTTCAATCCTAAGTAAGTCTGAGAATATATATATATATATATATATACGACATTTAGTATACAAAAACGCAAAACTAGGTAAAACCGAACTTATCAATGAACGGCGCGCCAATCAAAGAAGCTGAAACTGACTTAACACTTCAAAGCGATTGTTCTTGGAAACTTCATATACGTGAAGGGATAAAGAAAATAAGACGAAGGAAGAGTTGTTTAAGAAGTTTAAAATACCTTTCATTTTATAAACACTAAATTCTATGTAAAATCTTTCATCCCACAATTATTTGATTATTGTTGTCAAATATGGCATAATTGTACGAATGAGCAGGCCAATGCAATGAAAAATCACATGTGGTGCAGTTCGGGGCACCACCACAATTAACTTATCAGAGAAACTAACTATAACACTATAATGGGAGACATGGCTTTAAACTTATTTTAAAATGAACTACGGTATGGCTCCAGACTATCTCAACGAAATGTACCAGGTAGAGAATCGGAGCTAAGTTACTATGTTCTTAGAAACCTTACTGCAATTCAATGAATCAATTGTGAACGCAGAGATATTATATACTTCTTGTTACCTAGCGTCATTGATTCAACTGCTTACCCGTCGCAGTTACGAATGTGACACCCCTATATACCCAAATTGAAAAAGGCGATTATACACCATCTGTATCTCCAAGTTACTTTGATTTAAATTTCGGGGCTCACGTTTGTCAAATAATTCATTGACGCCTCAGTTTCATGTCTTAATCTGGATGCAGATAGATATAGCCGAAATATATCTGAAATAACTACATGTTCTTGTGGCTACTGGTACAAAGACGTCCTTCGCTACCTGTTTGTTTTCGAAATTACAATAATACCATAATA
This sequence comes from Steromphala cineraria, assembly GCA_916613615.1. Taxonomy (NCBI): domain Eukaryota; kingdom Metazoa; phylum Mollusca; class Gastropoda; order Trochida; family Trochidae; genus Steromphala; species Steromphala cineraria. Next base: position 5,034,627 of record OU744729.1, read on the forward strand.
CCATAAATATATGTATTTCTATACACAAGGATTAGTTTTGTACACATTGTGCCTGATTTACACAAGCTGATTCGACTACAAAGATGTTTGCATCAATAACACTTTTCTGGTTTTCTTGTATACTGTGTCAAGCTTTGTGTCGCATTCAGGAGCGGCGTTCATATAAGCCTCGTGGCTTGTTCACCAATCCTGATTTCATTATAGGAAATATTAATACATGTATGTTTAAAATATTCTCCATAACTTAATCACTTAATGCATACACTTAACTAACTGTCTCTAGAACATAATTACTCCATGCATACCATTAACTATCTGTCTGTAGAACATTATCACTCAATGCATACAACAATTATCTACCTGTCTCTGCATACTATTAACTACCTGTCTCTAGAACATAATCACTCCATGCATACAATTAACTATCTGTCTGTAGAACATTATCACTCAATGCATACAACAATTATCTACCCGTCTCTGCATACTATTAACTACTTGTCTCTAGAACATAATCACTCCATGCATACGCCTATAACTACCTATCTCAAGCGCCGACAATAATATATCTACCAATCTTCGTCGACATTACCCTTTGCACGAACTTGTTAATTTATTTTAAACTGTGGTTGAACAACCTTTTTGGATGCAACTGTACGATTTATTACCTCCCTCAAGAAAAGTTTTTCTCTCTTTTGTTTATTTTCCCAGATGCACATCTGCAAAATGCATTTGTTTCGTCTTTGCCCTTTACCCCTTACGTAATAGTGCTTAACCCGTTGTTTGTTCTTGAAATATGTGAAAGCATGTTAAGCCTAGTTTATAGCTATTGCAAGATTAAAGGTCCCCCGCAAAGGTGATTTGATATCGTAATGTTCTAATGTTGTGTACTTCAGGTGGTATCTGTGTTTTAATACTTCTGATATTTGCGATAACAATGTAATAAAAGTGGGTAATCATTTACCCAACATGACAGAAACTAAATCAGATGTTATCGGATAATGATTTAGAGAGGGTATTTTTTCATGTTAATTACTGTAAATGTTTGTTTTGCGATGAAATCATTTAAATTGATTTGCCCATATATGTTCCTTTGAACTTTCATATTGATGCATGATCAAAAGTGAATACATTGGAAAAGCGAAGAAAATATTTACTAAATGTAAGTCAACAAAATCGAAAGGATATTTAAATTCAGATAAAAACAAATGAAAAAGATTGAAAAAAATTGAATGAGTCACAAATCTGTTGAAAATGCTACCCACACGTGGTAAGCACAGTCTCTGAATGATAGTAAAGCGACTTAAATTTCAAAAAAGGTAAACAAGTAACATTTTTATTTCATTACGAATCGGGCTAACATCATAAAAAGAAGAAATGTGACAAATTTCATAAAAGAAAGTACGTTGACAGTGATGAGTCACTCGTCCCTAATGCTCCCATGAAAAGTCTCATAAAAGGTGTCTTATAATATGTAGATGTAACTGGATAGACAGTATGATGCAAGGCGATAAAGAGAAAGGATAGAAGAAAATAATACATGATGCAAACAGAAAGGATAGATAGAATATCATGAAGGTACGGAAATATAGGAGGAAGGTTAGTAAATAAGCACATATTCATTGATAGATTAATACAAATAGACCTTCAAAAAAGAAAAAAACTCCAACGGACATACGATCAAAAAGGGTAGATGTAACGACAGTTGTAAAAATACAGGTAAACAGCTACATGTGCAAGATATAGGTGAAAGAATGAATGAAAGAAAAATTGAATTAATTTTAGACGGAAACACAAAAGCGTTAAAAATGTCCAATATGAAGAAACCTACCATTGGTTTATACAAGTTTGACAATGGATCGATGCGAGATTACCTGATACACAACTGCTTTGTAAATGATGAAGATATTTCGCGAAGCCATGGCATGTCTTGCTTTTGTAAACGTTTGTAATTTCACCCAAATAGTTCAGAAATGAGTTATAAATCCTCTTAATCTTTTAACAATTTAACAATACTAAAAAATACAAATCTCATTGGTAACATAAAGTTATAAACTACTATTCAGTTCACCTAGCTTAGAATTTATGTGCAATCCTAAAGAGAAAAAAATGAACAAACGATCACTGTTCAAGGTGCAAAAATATAGGAGGGAGTTAAGCAACACATAATTGATTCGGAATGTAAAAGCGTTATGAGCAATAGACATTGAGATTTAAAAAAGACACGATCACTGTTAGGCCAGAGATCGTATATCAATCTGACACATGAGAGAGGACTTATGTTTGAAGAGTATGGCGGGGAATTAACCTTTACCTGGAAATCCGTTCAATTGAATATAAATTTGTCTAACTGCAGATATTAAGTCTGTGAATGTGAAAGCCCTTTTAAATATCATATAAGTTTATTGTAACGGGCTCTTCAAAATATGGACTCTCAGTCGTTGGAGTGTACGAAAGAATTATTGGCAGGACAGGCGTGTAAATCCGGGTTGAGTGGAGGGTGGGTTGCAGCAAGGATCAGAATACGCCCTTCTCTGTTGTGGGAACAAAATGGTGCTTCGTCTGTTTAGAGAGATAAATGGACATGTTTAGAATAAAAAGTACATCAGATAACAATAAGTTTTACAAGTTTGTTTTAAATTCTAGATTAATTCTGGAAAATTTTCGATAGAAAAACGCCAAAAACATACATAGAATTTTCTATGTACGTCTTTAAAAACGCTTATGAAGATATGTAGGGATGAGACATAAACTTACGAGGATTTCAGAAAATCTATCAACGTAATCTACAGATTTTGGAAATTGGTTTTCGGATATAGACGATCGCGAGAGGCAATTATATTATACAGCATGTTCAAGTATATCATGAATGTACGGAAAATCAAAACCAAGGGCGCCTTTCCAATTGCTGATCTTAACCCCTAATTGTGAGGGAATGTTAAAACAGTGACTGATATTGAACAGATCTGTTACTGGGACAATACCGTGGTCCTTTAGCTACATGGCCAGGAGGCTCAGAGTGTTGGAGTTGGTATTTGGGAATGAATGTGTGAGTATTTTGAATCAATGTCATTAATTATGCCATTTACTTTCGTATCAAGTTAAAACAGTATTTGATGAAAATCACGGAGTCTGTATGCTGTAAGTGTTTTCTATAACTTTCAAGTCCATGAACTTAACAATAAAGGTACCCATTTATTGTGGAATATGCACTTACAATGCTAAATGTGCATAATTGTTGAGATATTTTATAAAAACTAAAAAGTATATGAAATGTGAATACGAATAAAACCTTTTGGCATGAAAAGGACATAATTTGTTACTTTGAGCGATATAAGGTGGGGACTGCTTTTCAATTTAGCGGACACAATTGAAATAAAAAAACAGCAAACCCCATTACATATTTTCACTAAAGGATACGCCCAGTGTATTGATATCAGCACGAGGCGATGGTAAATCAAATCGTTTCACGACAAAGGGTATTTGAAGTGTTCATTGAAATATGAGGTTATAATGAGAAAGTGGTATAACTTGTCATATAGCACAAAGATTACATTTAGTTAAAGAAGATGAGTGGGTCTAATTATATAATCAAAAGTCAAAGAAGCATTTTTAGTTTTGATGAGTAATTAAGCTTTATAGATTTGAAAAACATATCTCAACTTCTATTACGTAAAAGAAAACTAGATTTGATTTAATCAGTATTTTATTTTCAGAACAAAACAAGATTACATAAACCAACTTTTATGACGTATACGTTGTAAAAAGGATCAGAAAAACAAGCTGAACAACCTTATAAAACTTGGATTTAATTAAGCGAAAACTAGTTTAATCATTTGGAAAACTTGAAACGCCCAAATATTGAATTTAAAACCGACATGGAAGGGAGACGAATTAATTAAGAAATATAACATACTTTAAAAATACTTTATTTCTGATTAAAACATTCCACAAGTAATAAAGTTATTTGGAATCTGAATTCGTTTTTGATTTTATCTGTGTTTGAACTGAAAATGGCTACTTCAAAAGAAGATGTTAAGAAATTTATCCGGCGATACATATTGTAAATTGCATTTGCGGTAGTTGATGCATAGTAGAGAAAGACACCTTAAACTGTTGCCGTAATAGGGTTTCATATCCCCTATTGGGAAGTATAAGAATTTTGAGATTACAAAATAAGAAGAAGAAACGTATAAGAGGATCACAAGTTCTTCAACCATGACTAAATTCTTTAAGCTTTCTTTCTTCCGGTCTGTACACTGCAGACTGTTCAACATATGCAAGAGCTTGCGTATTGTGTTTTATTGCCAATTTAACTAAACATGTTTTCCTAAATGCGTTTTTAATGTACTAGAGGTATGCGACGGACATAGAATTTTATTCAGTTTCATTTAAGGGATGCGCAGCGGTGGGTAAATTCCTTAATTGTAATTTTCGTTTGTGACTGTGAGCCGAGGACCGTCGCGTACACACCCGCCCATTTATCTTCGTCTACGGCAATTTATAAAGTACCCAGCTTACTGCTCCCTGGCGACTAGATCATTGCAACAACTCCCGTAGGGACGACGGTCCTATTAGGGTTCAACCGCTGTGTACGATTACTGTTCTCCGAATTCAAGATTTGCTCTATGAAGGCTGTACACAGTTGAGAGCGGCGCTTGATGATCCATGAGTATGAGATAGGTAGTTCTAAAAAGTATTATTGCTATTATCCAACTCGTCCAGTGGACATAACGTAGTCAGCGCCCTATGGTAGGCTTACAGGCTTATTATGATCATTGTTTATCCTTCAAGCAGATTATGCCACGAACGCTATTTCAAACCATTAATCTTCTCTTCTACCGGAGAAGTTTCAAGTGCAATGAACTTCAATTTCTAAAATCATTTGTGAATGTTTTGAATAACGGACATAATCCGATTATTCTTAAACAAACAAAAAGGCATATTGATTTTACAATCCTTTTAAAAGTAAGAAGAAAATAGTCAGGCTAAATCTGCTTATAAATTCAGATATAATGCTTTCAACAAGGGATTTTCCTTCTCCATGCCTCTTAAAGCCCTTAAGTTCATTTTTATGACATAACTGTACAACATAATTTCTAAACTTGAAACTTGAGGAATCTGAGTCATAAAATATGCGTTTATTTAACCACTGAAATTGTTGTTATTTGCCTAATAACTAATAAAACTTTGGAATCTGAACGACTTTGTGTCAACATTCGAGGTGCTTAAGCAAAACATTCAAATATATAAAAATAAAAGATTTTTGTTGGAATTCAACAAATAGAATATATTAAAATACATCTCACTCGAAAACAAATAAGGAAATTGTTAATATGTATTCTGAAATATCGTTGTGGTGAGTGAACGAATACGTTAAAGAAATGCTCTATCAGAATGCAACAATGGCGGACAATCAAGCGTACAATGTCTGACTCCTGTCATGATTCCTACATCAGCAAGTCCTATCGCCTTCCACTTAAGATAGTTTGTCATTTGGACGAAGGTGGTCAGCAATATTAGGCGATCAAGCGGAAGCAAGTGCAAGATACGGCACTTGAATAGCCATTCCGATCCCGTTTGCATATTCGTACGAAACCTGCGTTGTCCGGTAATGAATGGAGTGTGTGAAACCTGGATTATCTCCCCTGACAGCAACACAAGGGAGAGGACTCTAATTGCAGGCAGATAAGCCAAGCATACCGCTAGTGGGTTTCAGTTGGCGTGTACCGACCACTCGCAGTAAACACTAGTTAAGAGTCAACTCAGCAAATTCTCACTGCAACATGACGTCATGCAGAGCAAAGCGCGTGCCGTCATGGAGCCCCCAGCCTTCGCTTTGGAGTTGGCCTATAGAACGCGGTCTTGTGAATATGAATGACCAATCACGTTTATCCACTCTACACGAATTTGTAGCTTATGTTTTGGCTGTGGCCACATGAAAATTCTCGTTTTGTTGACAGGTACTCGACACTTTGAGAACAGTGGCTTTGGTTGAACACAATATAACTTAAACGTTTCAGTCGTTAAGAAAACAAAACAGACAGAACCATAGGTAGTTACTATTAATAAGAGATATCCCTTAAATTGACATTCTAGAAGTCGGTGTGATGATCAATAAGGAATTTTCAGAAAGACATTTCACCATTGTATTACTTGCTTGACAACGACATTACGATCTATGTGAAACATTGCTTCACAATATACAGAAGTTTATTATCCATAAAATAATCTTTCTTATGATTTGAAAAGACGTGTCGCGTTTCGGAGTAATCCATATCAGTCTTGTTGATGAGACGGTGATTAATCAATTGACCAACTCTTTGGAGCTGCAAGTAAAATCGACCCCTCGTGTGTATTGATCACAATTCAAATTTACCAAGCCAAAAGCTTACGCTAGAGAATTAAACTGCACTTTCGGCTTGTTTTGAAACCATCATTTGCCAAGTAGCCTAGGGACATGTGACAATAAATATGGATTTTACTTATACATTACTTTGAAGATATCTTCAAAAAGTAGTTTTTTTCCCAAGTGCATAACGTCACACAACGCACCTGCTAGCTGTGGTTTGAGGTTGGAGAGTACAGGAAAGATAGTCTCCTAATTGTGACAACTCCACAAAGGGTTGAAATGTACATTGAAGGTAAATTTCACATGATGACAACTTCACAAATGATGTGATGTACAAGGAAGGTACTTTGCTTATGATGACAAGATGAGTATCCTGAAGTCATAGAATATTTTCATTATAGGTTTCATCAAATGCTGTAAAAAATGATTTATAGATCCCCCCCCCCCCCCCCCCCCCCCCCCCCCCGGCCAAAAAAAAAAAGCAGAACAATTGTTTTCCACTTACATGGAAATAATTGATCTCTAGTTCTGATTGTATTTTATGTATATATTTTAATCAGAAGTTGTCTACCAAAATGTGCATTAACTTAGTTCAAAAATATTAAACGAACGATTAACTATTGGTTTATTCCATAATAGGTGGGTTATTCATGTATTAACTTGAAGCATATTTAAAAAGACAGCTTTGTCCGTAAATGTTATTTAGAATTTTTTCCCCTAAAGGTTCAAGTTGTTATTCATATACATTCTACACTTCGGTTGACAATGGTCTTCCGTAGCTATAGGTGCCTTCATTCCTCAACGGTGCGCATTATAGGATGTGACTGTGTAGCACGTCCAGGAGTCTGATTCCCACAAACAATCTCCATAGTTAGAATGTCTCTATATGATACATTCATATGAACGAAGATGTCAGATATTACACGAATGATAAAGATATAAATCACAAAAATATATTATATACAGGTAAATTCGCATATGTGTATTTCCAGATTGGCGTGTAAATATAAATTGATGTATGGTATATGTATGTTTGTGGGCTCGACGGCCATCACGCTGAAATAAGAACTGATTGGTTTACCAAACGTGACAACATGTTCTATATATTAAAATGTTATGGTAAAAGATGGAACTCTCTATTCTGTATAAGGAGACGTCACAAATCTCCTTGATGTAAAGTTAATTCCAAATCATTTCTGTTATCTTCAAACGAAGTACTTTATTTTAACCCCACCTGGTCTCAAAGTCTGGTGAGGCTAATTGGTCAGATAGTCAGATACCGTGGTTGTGTGTAAGCGTGGGTTTTGTTCCTATAATGGAACTAAAGGCGCAGGTTACTTACCAACCTTGTGTCAGGTATTTGCACCTTTTACAAGCAGGTGAAACACACGCAATTCGTACTGTCATATCTGACAACTTCCGGGTTTATTTTGCAGTGAGCATGCTTGTCTGAAGCAGTTATACAATGGACTGAATTCATTATCAGTGACCCAATGACCTCATATGCAAGTTAAATGAAGGAGGAAGTCGTTATAATGTGAGCGAAAATAAAAAAATATTAAATATTTCAGCCATATAAAACTTGTACCATGTTTAGGTACATGATGGTATTCATGGTATTCAGATTGATATAAGCTAAGTTGAAGTTCTGCCATTTAGATGACAACATGAGTTCGGATCATAAACATGTAGCAATAGGAATTAACAGTGTAAATATTTTAACCGATGCCTTCAATGTCACCATTTTTGCCAGATCCTTAACAAATCCATTAGGAGTTTCTGCAACGAAAGATATATGATTGAAAATTTATATTTTTTGTATCACATTTCACATTGATTATAAAATTAAGTTACTTTGCATATACATTTATTCAAAATATCATTAATATTTCAACAGATTCTTGTTACTTTAAGTCTAAAATGTCTCCTTCGTGTATGATATATTTACTGAAAGTGTTTTATGGTAGCACGTGACAGATGTTTTTTTCTTAAAGACGAATGATATGAAGGAGAGACTATGTATTGTCTAGTTTGCATATGACGTTTAAGCCATGTGTCCAATTTGCAGTGAGGTATTATGGCTTTGACTATAAAACTCTGAACAGATTAACCTTCAGCCATTGCCTGCATTATTTTTTACTTTTTGTTTTACGTAAGTTTCAGCTCCAAGAGTCATGGATGTTCAGCATTCTGAAGTTGGGACCTTTATGGTCGGATGGGGTGGAGGACAATTGCCACCCGGACAATTCCCACCCGCCAATTGCCATCCGGACAATTCCCACCTAGGACAATTACCACCCTAATAATAAAAAATATTGAGACCCTGTCCGAGAACCTGTCCGAAGAACTCCAGCCATCTGGAAGTAGAACCGGTCGGATGAAGCCCCTCCATTATTGGAGAACTAATTCGATTGGCATTTTGTTGTTCTGTCATTTACCATAACACTTTAAACGCTAAGCGAACATGTAATCTTTGCCTAACGAAGCAATCTCTCCCAGTAAGTATTGTTAGAAACATATAGATATGGTCAGAGGTCATCAGAAATCTTGACATGACCTCGTATCATGATTTGAAAATTATTAGAGATAATGTTTATTCAACACCTATAGACGTAAATCTAGCAGCAGGTTTACAAGGCGATCGTATTGCACCGAGGTTAATGAGATTTCTGATGAATCATCTTATGCTTTAAAGAGTTTATCCATCATGTATTAACGGATTTTATTATCAATATTATGGGAAGTGTAACAAAAGTGATAACAAATTAATACATATCTGAATTTTACAAATATGACCCCATCTGTCAATTTCACCATGCCAAATACCGCAATTCAGCACCAGTGGCGAGACGAGCCCGAAATATGGTGTCCGAATGGTTAATTTTTTTACACATGGACAATTGGTGATCCTTTGTGCTTCTATGGTTATTTTAAGGACGTCAAAACGAAACCCAAAATACATGATATTCGCAAAACAAAGATTGTTTGGAAATGCAGCCGCAAGTCAAGTATTAACTGTCAGGGCCTGGTTTGGACTGACTTGCAGAATGAAAACCCGGTAGTAAGCAAGACTCATAACCACTCTGGTGATGATGTTCAAGTATCACTGACCAAACTCCGTATGTCAATGAAAAGAAGAGCAGCCCAGACCAAAGATAAACCAGGCCAAATCTACGCGGAAGCGACATCAGCTTTTAATGATGACGTGATAGCTCTACTTCCCGATCCAGAGACCTGCAAGAGAACCATGAGAAATCAAAGACCCTGTCCACCAGCACCATCTCACCAGAAAACCAAGTCCATCTTCGTCAAGATGCAGAGACGTCTGCATAGACTGTGCACAGACATTGCATCAGGGAGGAAATCTGTTCCAGAGTTTCTCAATGGTGTGGCCAAAAACATCAGACTGAATAAAACATCTTAGGGAGTTGTATTGTGTCAAAATGTTGTACATTGTTGTGATTAAGGATGAATAATCTGTGTCCATAATGTGGTTTTTAAAAACGTTTTTATTGTTATACAAATGTGATATTTGTAGTTGAATAAAAGATTACAAAACCAAGTTGTAAGTGCTTAGTACTTAGTAAAATACATTGTTGTATGATACAAATAAAAATGTCTTGTCTATTACATTGTATTATGTGAATAAATGAGTTTATAACCAAAAACTAAGTTTTTAGTACTTTTTTTCCGAATACTTTTTTTCCTAGGTAAATTTGATACTTTTTTACCGATACTTTTTTACCGAGGACTTTTTTTCCGAACACCTATACAAAGGGCTTGTACATCGAATGTACATATGTAACTGGTAGTTATATCTCAGACAATCAATAGTGTCAGATAAAGTTAGTTATGGATAACGAACTTCTCTACACAAGACCACATGCATGTTCAACACGAAATGGACAAATGCAGGCAGATGGGGGTCGCTGTGGTGAGGAGACATAAGCTTAGTGGACCTTTCATCAGCGTAACGGAAGAGTGTCTGTCTCCGAGCTGGCGTTTGAAGATTCATCGCCGTCTGGACGCACTATATTTCCTCCTTTTGGAATGTTACATACGGCGACACGGTGGCACTTCGTCTGATTTACACTTCGCAGGGAAATTTATGTCAAAAAGTCCGTTGGCGTTTTAGTATTTGATTTGATTTTGAGAGAGAGAGAGAGAGAGAGAGAGAGAGAGAGAGACACACACACACACATAGAGACACAGAGATACACAGAGGTAGAGAGACAGAGAAAGGCACACACAGAGAGACACAGATAGACGTAAAGAGAGACAGAGAGAATAATGTTTTGGTTTAACAAACGAAATATTGCTTATATCTATTTGAAACAAATTGTGGTTTTCTTCGGTTGAAATTTATCTGGGTGGCTTTTGCTTTTAAGTTTGATTATATAAGACTTATGTTCCTAAGCCTAGTCTCTAAATAGCATACGTAAAAAAAACATTTCGACAGATATGCATGCAATGTAGAAGTTTCATGATCAATTAGATGTTATGGAATCTTGAATGGACAAACCCACAGTGGACAATGAAACAAACAGAAAAGTATCCCCCTGTGACCGGGGCAAAACGTACGGGCCTAAGAAAGGGAGGATTCGGACAGCCTGGTTGTCGCGTGTGGCTTCACGACTTGGCTTGGGATTAAACTGACCACTTGAGGGCACTTACCTACGTGTCAAGTGGCCAGATGACTTGTGGGCGGACTGCCCACTCCACCCTGACCGTAGATGTTCGTCTCTCGCTTGTACAAACATACACTTAATGCCAAAATCACTTCTACCTACAGTGGACTCGTCACTACGTTAGCACAGTACATCAACAGCAACATTGCTGAACGGGGAGGCAGTTGATGCAGCTTTCATCACACACATGATCCATTTGCTCTGAGTTGTATTTAGTAACGGTTCAAGTCTCCACCAGTATCGACTTAGCACTATCCTGTAAACCAGGCGACTTAATTTCTTTCGCTTTGCTTCGAAATAGTCTCCTGTAGTCATTGTCGTTATATCCGTCAATTCAGCAAAATTGTAAGTCCATTTTCTATTAATTGTACACTAATCAAGAAACGCGTCTCATTTAGACAGACAGAAATAATTTATTATTTAGATGCAAGAAGCTACTAACTTGCAATGATTAATGATTAATAAATGCAATGATTTATTAAAACAAGATGTCGACATATTAATTTATGGTAAAACAATACATTAACAACGAGCGGGAAAAGGTTGATTAATGAGTAATGAGAGTAAGTTTAATTTAATACAAGGAAAGCGTTGATTGGATCTATGAATAAGCCACAGACTTTACTGCGATTGGTAGCTGCCGTGTCGGGGAAAATAAAGGCTATGGTTACTGGGGACTATTTCGAAGCGAAGCGAAAGAAAAGAAGTCGCCTGGTGTACAGGATGACTAAGTACAAGAAGAGGTGACTCTCAATGCAAGTTGAAGCAAAGACTACTTCGTACTTGCTCTCTATCAAACAGATCCTCTGCGTGACCTGGGCGTCAACAATCCGGAGATGCACTCCGCCCTAATCTGTCATCGAAGAGGAAACATGAATGCTAAGTGTTTAGATATTCTATGTAGAGAATCGTCTTCCCCAGCAGTAAAGTGGTTTGCTTGTTGACATTCCTCCGCTGATTGGCCACCAGGTCAATATTTAGTGGTCAACAGCGATTAAAGGATTGTATTTACTAGAACCGTTTTATTCGAGGAGGTTAATCCTTTGAATAATTCATAAATCAAGGTAATGCTGATGACATGCAAGTCTCATACAGCTTAGTCAGTAATCCCGTGTCACGAGCAGTCTTAACATATTAAATATTATATTTCTCTTTATGGATTTATAGACAAGATAATTTATACAGAGAGAATCACTCTCACCACCAAAGGACTGTCGGTAATGTATTACCAAAAAGGTTTTAAAACCTCTAAAAAGAAATATATTCCAAAATATTAACTTTAAAATTACTGCGTGGAATTATGACGATGATATTAATGAAATATTAAAAAAAGTTCAGGAAAAGAAAAGTCATGAAAAAACCTTTATTCGAAATGTGACCATTCTATTCCTATGTTCAGTAAATTTTGCACCTGCTCCCAAAATAGATAAATAACGTGTAAACTGTATATTCAATAGAAAAAACAAATCAAATGTATCTCCGTGGAGGGTGGAGGACAATTGCCACCCGGACAATTCCCACCCGCCAATTGCCACCCGGACAATTGCCACCCGGACAATTGCCACCTAGGACAATTACCACCTAGGACAATTACCACCAGGACAATTCCCACCCTAATAATATGAGAGAGAGAGAGAGAGAGAGAAATTGTTTATTCGTGTCTCATCTCGTACATACAGAAGGTCATACATAAATTTGATAAAATATAAAATGCACAAGCCGCCATAAGGCTATAAGAGACAATTCAATAAAATAACATAAATTTGTTACAACATATATGTTGGGATAAAAAATAAAATAAAATAAAATTACATAATATTATATGAAAGATACACACTAATACATACACACTGTTATAAAAATAGATTTTTATATATACAGATATAAGTATTTATCCATCCATCCATACACATACATACATACATACATACATACATACTTGCATACAAACTTTCTTACACACATGAATACATTTCGTACAAACATACATATCTTGCAAACAAACATTGATTTTCGTGCATATATGCATGTACATTTCATATATTTGTTCGTTCATTTCATCCATTCATACATACAATTCATTTGTTCATAAATTTCATACCTTTCACATACATTCGTACATACATTTCATTTGACACGCATATCATGCATTCCTACATTTCTGTGATTCATTCATACAATTTTTCATTTTTCATACATTTCATACATACGTCTTAATACAAGACATATATTATAATATACAATATATACACGCGTTGACACACATTCATACACAAAGAAATAAAGCAATAATTAGATGTGTAAATGATATTATATATGAAAATATATATGTATATATTATTTAAGATGTAAAATAATATTATCATTTTAAAATCAGTTAAAGTTTTTTCTTCTCTGGAACATCTTGTCAATACAGCTAGCTAGGTTTCCGGGACACTGCATCACAGTTATTAGCTTTTGGGTAGAAGTGAAGTTTATGAAATTATCAGGTAAAAGGTCATTGTTTAAAAGTTGGTATCTAATGTCAGCGTACATGGAGCAGTCTATCAGAAAATGTTCTTCGTCTTCGACGATATGTTCACAGAATGGGCAAACGCGGGATTCTAGAGATATATGCAAAGGATATTTTGAGATAAACATTATTATTTTTTTAGGGTGGGAATTTTCCTAGGTGGGAATTGTCCTGGGTGGCAATTGTCCTAGGTGGGAATTGTCCTAGGTGGGAATTGTCCGGTTGGCAATTGGCGGGTGGGAATTGTCCGGGTGGCAATTGTCCTAGATCCCTAAGTGGATTGGTAAGATAAATCAAAACTCAAAACGAAATACACATCCTTATTCCTATCCCTCATGTATTCAGATAGTATCAGGTTTAATGTTTTAAGTTCATTTTCAAGCATGGTTACTGCAAAGAACTAACCAGTTAGAGTATTGTGTTGATATCTGTGAGCACCGGCTGCACATTTTACATGTTTTGGCTATTTCAGTAGTATGGGTATTTCTAACACTACATAGAGGAGGTAAATGGTGAATAGGTGCATGACAGAGTAATGACTTGAGTGATTTGTAATAATATAATTGCCTTGAACTACTTATTTTGCTGAAAATTTTCAACAAAATTTCCAACAAATAATCATTAGTTGAACATTTGATTTTAAAATAAAGTTTTCAACAAGTTTTTACAAATTCCATTTTATCAATTTAAAATTCTCACAAAATGATATCATAGATATTTGATTAATTTGATACCATAAAAGGATGAAACCATAATCCATAATTCTTGATTGCATTGTCACGATTTTTTCCAATGTAATGCTTATGAGTTATTACATATATATCATTATGTCACCATGCATCATCTACAAAATCAAATATAAATCATTTCGTGGATCTCCGACAGTCATGACCTGTCTCGTTATTAAAGGTTGATATACATAGGACAATTTAGTAGTTCTTGATTCGTGCCTAAATACCAATAATCCCAGTGACATAGGTTTTAAGTAACCGAAGAATAGACATTTACAGTTGTCAATGAAAAGTAAGATGCCGAAGTCATACGCCCATTTACATGATTAATTATGACAATAATAAGTCTACACTCTCTGACAACATCATATTCTTTCTGTATAATTCAGAGAATTTCAAAAGAAACTATTGATAAATCCATAGTGATGACGTCACTCTATTGTGTATTCTAGGGCTTAGTCTTTATTATGTTTTGATAATTTGATGTCGAAGTTGAATGGATGTTTTGATTCCCTTTCGTAAAATGAAAAAACAACATATTTACGTACCCATATCCTTTTTTATCTTATGTTTAATCATATATGACCATATACATTAGCCATATATAACAAATAAACATAATTATATACAATAAAATGTTGCCACACCATCAATTTCTATTTTGATGATAAATTTCACAGTATTTGAACTTGATTTGATTTTCCCTCTTAAACTACCGTTAAATACCGCGTAGGTTGTATAAATATCCTACATGGTAAGCTTTTCTGGAACTGGTAAAATATATGTTTTCAAAATTGTTCAAACCTACATAAGTCAAACAAAAGGTTCCTTTAATTATTGTATCAGTTTTGTATTTTTATCTGTTCTTTTCTGTCCATCTTGTTAAATGGATGTAAATAATAATTAATGTACATATTAGGGAGACGGTTTTCTAAGTTATACAACTTGTACTCAATCTTTTTCTGATGAATAAGATATGTTTTTAAAAAATAATAAAAACCGGTAGAAATGCGAGGAAACTGTAGATGAACCGCAGTCCAAATATGACGGGATAGATGATAACATAACGATATTTAAAATCAATTCACATTTACTGGTACAGTAACTCAATGTTCCATCACTAAATTCTACTAAAACAGAAGAGATATTATTCCGTAACGCGCTGTCCGAGGTACCTGTAACATAACTCTTTATTTACTTGTATTATAACTATGCGTTTTGCTGCTTTCACTTTGATGATCAAGATGATATAATATTCTGTGTCTAATGAATGTATTTCAAACCTTTTTCAATTTAAAAAACGAGAAATGTCATTGATATGATTTTATTAAAGAATGAAAACAGATTATGTATTAAGAGTGACCAAATGTTGTGAATGTACCACAAACAGTTTGTTCATTGACGCATTGTTTCAGAAAGCATGTCATGTTTGTGTACTATCCCGACGCATTTGTTTCTATTTCAAAACATATTGCTTTACATTCAGAGCAAAATATCATTTTATTTCATTGGTATAAAGATGTGTGATAACCAATTGCAGCAATTCTTAAGAAAAACGAAGAGAAGAAGTCCACAAAGTTTACGGACGGATAAACGGACGGACGGACGGACGCCGTACACCATACCCTGCCATAAGCCCATCGGGCCTTACAGGCCAGATGAGCTAAAAATGTAGGCAAAAAGCTATCAAGACTCATTTACGTTGTTTTTCCCAGTTCGTTTTTGCAATGCGATAACCAATAAACGTATTGTATGTTTACCACAATTAGTTCTCTAATGGGATTAAAGGGGCACTAGCACGTTTTTAGGGGGAATATAGGGTGATGTCAGGAAGATGTAAATTAATGGTTCCATTTGAAAGACAATGTATTTAAACGAAACGGAACAGTAATAATTCAAATTTATAACGTAAAGTTTAGCCATGCGATTCCTTTTTCTTACACAAAATGAATTAAAGGTGTTCACACAAAATGGCCGCCAATGGATTGTATGTGAATCTACATACTTTGTCCTCTAACTATGGATGATTGGCTTGTGTAATGAGATTTTTGACACTGTCAAAATAATACATATAACATAAACTTACAAATATCAGTGAAAATTTTGAAATATAAAATTATCAAAAAACGTGCTACTGCCCCTTTAAAATCTAGCGTTGAGTACACCTTTACAAGAATTTGACGTTAGAAATGGTATTGAAGGTGACTATCTCTGTTTTCTGTAAGTGAGTGAAAGCTATCATGCATGAAACGAATCCTCAGAAGGTCCATCATTTGATGCAAGTGACGTTCTTGGACATCGTGTTTGTACCGATTTGCTTCTTTAGATTTTGCTGTAGCATACAACGTTTGATTCATTGAGAAACCAGACTTTCCTACAGTTTCTAATGTTTTAGTTTTGAATTTTACAATGCCACAGTAGCCGACTGTGTAGTGTGAAGTCTCACAAAACAGGGACGATGATAAGCCTCCATATAATAAGATAAGAGTTTCCTCTTCACGCAAACGTGTCGGTAAAGTTTGGTAGGATTTTTATTTTAAAACAAGGATGAGTTGCATAGTCTCTATCGCTATGACTAGGCGATTGATGACGCAGATGACAGACCTATATGTAGAGACTATTGGCTTCAGTAGCAATTATTTGATGCACAATTATTGGGTTGTTTCAAACATGATTGCTGGAGTCAGGACAGAAAGCGACCAAAAGGAAACTTACACTTGGTTTACTGATGAACATTAGTCGATCTATATTTGCAATCCACGGTACCACACAGTTTCCATTGTCGACACTTAGTCGCTGCAAACTATGACATGTATTCATACAAAACGAAATACGAAATTCAAAACGATTATTGCATTTTGTTGATGGTCGGTTTTATATACTTTTCAGTGTTCAGCCTAATTTCAAATGATTTTGCCTTACATGGCAGCCAAATGATTTCCCCGAAAACGTCTTAAATGCTTCTTTACACACAAAAGGGTAAACATTTCACGTTTATGCTTTGAAACTTTTAAGAAATATTTAGGAAGAAAATATCATAGTTGTATTGTTTTTTCGTTTTTTTACAACAGTCTAAAATTCTAAAAATAACCAATAAGTTTCATTTTCTTGATACTATATGTAGAATACTAGTACTTTAAAGGGGCAGTAGCACGGTTTTTGATAATTTTAAATTTCAAATATTTAATTGATAATTGTAAGTTAATGCTAAATGTATTATATTGACATTGTCAACAATCTCATTACACAAGCCAATCATCCATAGTCGGAGAACAAAGTGTGAAGATTCACATAAAATCCATTGGCGGCCATTTTTTGTGAACACCTTTAATTCATTTTGTGAAAGAAAAATGAATCGCATGGCTAAACTTTATGTTATATGTTTATATTATGACTGCTCAATTTAGTTTGAATACATTGTCTTTCCACTGGAGCCATTTATTTTCATTTTCCTGACATCACCATATATTCCCCCTAAAAACGTGCTACTGCCCCTTTAACAATCTGGGTACCCCTTCATTAATTAAATCAGCTTCCCCAAGGTTCGACCGATCGGTCCAAAACCACTCATGCGTTTTTCGACGGATCGGTACAGTCAAGTTTTTAACTTTCTATGGATTATGCCGTAATCGTTGCATGTGTCCCATATCACATAAGTGCAGGACCAAAAATGGAATTGTTATGTTAGTAAAATGTAGTACAAATATGTAAATGAAAAACGACAATTTTTAGTTCATGAAGTCATTCGTGTATGAAGATTGAGAGTGCATTCAAAGCACTTCGAAATCGAATTTTAGATCCAAATGCGTTTCATATATTTGCCAGCAAAAGTCGGTTATTTTCGATGTAATGACATCATGGAAAAAGTTTAACAAGTGACTTCAACAGCTCAATGAGTGTCTCTTTAAGAAAATGCTAAGAAAAGTCCCTTAAATTTACATCAACATACTGCATACATGTACAATCTTTCTGATGTCATTCGCAAACCATATAAAGCGAGAACACACAGTACTTATATAGAGATAGGTACATAATGTACTCGCGTGTTAAGACTTTTAATGGAATCGTTATATATCATTTTCGCGGATCTTTGACAGTGAGTAGTCATTCAGTAATCTGCTGGGGAACATCAAACGGGTTTGGAAGTTTAATGTGATTGACAACACCGTTATTGGCCTCACCTAGTTTTTTTTATGAAGAACGATGAAGAAATAATATGTTTTTTTATGCATATATCAAATTGAAGAAGACTAGTGATGTTAACTGTAGAGATATATTGTGATACATTTGGTTTGGATGAACTCATGTAACCCAATTATGTTATGTTCACACTTGATTTTTCAACTTCGAGCACATTTTGTATAAATGAATTTTCAATATATATATGGCCTCACATGTTAATCATACCGACGTTGTGTTGACAAAAAACACCCTCACACAACAATATTGCATTTTAACTAGTGGAGATATCGCAGTTTAACAAATCTACAAAGTTATTACACATTGTGAAGTAACACCGCGAGGAAAATGACGTGACGTCATAATGACGCAATAATCATTGGGTAAGACGTCACAACCGCGATGGTGATGTTGGTGAATTTATTAATATTCTTGACGATGGAATTAGGCCAATAATGGATCAAATACTACATTGGACCCCTTTTGATACTTTTAAAAAATAAAACTTGTGAATGTTATCGGTATTTAACTCGCTTTCGCTCGTTTGATACGAAACAAAATCATCCATTTCATAAAATGTTATTAACGGGACCTCGTTTAGTGTTCTTTATAAAGATAAGGCATCTTTTGATATATACAAACTGTTCATCTATCACTTTTGTTATTTCAAAACAAATATCGTATTCCTGCCATTGATATAATTCTAAAAGACCAGAAAGATCACGCAGTCCTAGTTCAGTAAACAATATTTGTGAATTTATGAATAACTGATTTTTATTTTCTAATTAATTTCAGCAATTAAAACTGTCATTTGTTAATTAATTATAGAAAATGAAAAATTACTTTATTAAAGCAATATAATGCTCAGGTATGTGCTTATATCGGAACTTTTCCTATTGTGGCTTTGCAGGGTTTTTTTCATAAGTTTTAATCAATTTCTACATTTACCCCTAAATACATAATACTGCTTTTGGGGGATAATAAAAGCTATATTTAATTATTCATAAATTCAGCCAAATAAAATGTCCCTATCTTCATGACTGGCATGGTTTTTGAATCGTCACGACTTCACAATTCACATACAATTCAAGTCGATACGATGAAATTAAATCATTGACATAACAAGCTTAGTTCCCCTTCACATAAAGGGATGCCGTGTGCCCTCTAGGTCCCAAGTGTTCACTGCATTTATATAATTTCCAGACTGGTGTTGTTACACAGCCGACACTAAGAAGAATATTTTTGATGTGTCACATGCTGTACAACGTATGAAACGTTGTTATAACTCAGCACCCAACCACAAGGCTTACGAGACACAAACATATAATTACAATTACAAATTCATAACAATACAACAATAAATATGCATCCACCAAATTTCGTGTTACCTCCCACCACACATCAATCCCAACTCCAACATACAGTCTCTTTCACTAATAGTACACACATTAGGAATTACAACACAAAGCACAAAATAACACACAATCATTCAATCGTTTAGTTTCTCAATCAAAAGTCAAACTCACAAAATACCCCTCGTCCACGCACATACCCTAACCCCACCAACACCCACAAACGCTTACCAACACCTACCAACACCTACCAACGCCTACCAACACCTACCAACGCTTACCGACACCTACCAACGCTTACCAACACCTACCAACGCTTATCAACACCTACAAACACCTACCAACAACTACCAACGCTTACCAACACCTACCAACGCTTACCAGGACCTACCAACACCTACCAACGCTTACCAGCACATAGCAACACCTGCCAACGCTTACCAACACCTACCAACGCTTACCAACACCTACCAACACTTACCAATACCCACCAACACCTACCAACACATACAAACGCCTACGAACACCTACCAAACCCTACCAACGACTACCAACGCTTACCAACATCCAATAACGCCCACCAAAACCTACCAACACCAACCAACGCCTACCAACACCTACGACATGTAAGTGAGATATACACATTACTTCATTGAGAGGCATTTTAGAAGTTGAAATGACAATATTGCAGAGGAATATATGGATGACAACTTCTTTGGTCACTGTATGCGACGTTTCGACACAGATTCTTGTGTCGTGCTTGTTTCTACCCATATATTCCTCTGTATTATAGATAAACACATGCTAGCAGAAGAAGAGTCTCAAGCTGAAACCCAACTGTCGCCTTCACCTGACTCGGGGTGCACAGAGTTGATCTATTAAGGATAAAGAGTCATAATATTTAATCACTGTTGTCAGTGTAAAGTTTATAATGACTGATTTTGGATTTCGGGTGCCAGAGCCTGAGGGAGAAATATGTTGTCACCACGCGTTGGTATCATTCAACTGTCATCATGTTGGCTCTGGGGCACCTTTGATAGATTCATAATTATCTCTTTCTTCTTATCGTGCAACGTCTATGACGCCAGGTGGTAGGTACGATCTCGGCTTCCAAGACACAGGTCTACACCGAAAGTGTGTCGTCCCATCTTTAGACTAATTGATCAAAACCAAACCTAAAACTACCATAAATAGTTTTAAAGCGATAAAACATTCGATTATTGAGGTTTCGAACATTTTAAATATTTATCAAATGAACATTGATTAAAAAAACCTTTACGAAAGTTCTGATGCCCTTTACAGGCATATTGTATAAAAATTTTGATTTCCATTATACATAATGCCAAGTTTCTAGCATTCGGTAACGAAGTTATAAGTTGAATAATTTCTAATTTTATTAAGAGAAAAAAATAGTTGAAATGTATAGCTTCTTAATATCATATATCATATCAATATACAAAGTATTTATATTTTCCATCCCTCCAAAGTCAAAGCATCTATTGATACAAAGACCAGATATTTTACTTAGGATGACTGTTAACCTGGTAGTTTTTTAAAATCAAAACAAGTAAGGGTTGTAAGATGCATATATGCTGATTAAAGGACAATCTTAATACATTTAGATCAACAGGTTTTCGAATATAGTGACAGTATTAAGAAATATGCCAATATATATTTGCCTTTATTAAAGGAGACAGTAAACATTCATGGCTTATGGGGGATAAGAATAAAAAGTAAATGGATAGCCAATGATCAGAGGTAAATACACCTCCAAGAAACATCAGCTGTACTCTAAATGCTTTTAATCGTACAGTTCATCGTTTATACGACCATTTTCTCTTGACTGATAATATGTTGATGACGTCACTCTATTGTGTTAACAGTGGATTATTTCTTAAGAATGCACTCTTTTTGACTGTCCCGGCTATGGAGGTGTTAGGATTTCGTCATCTATTCAAATGCTTCAAGAACGACAAATTTAAACATTTTATTTTAAAAAAAAAACTATTGAAGGGACGTGAGGCAGAAATCGAACATGCAACCCTCCGAATGATAATTCAGAGCTTTTATCCACAATGGAGGGCCACAGAGCTTGTTTGTCGGTAAGAAACCTGTTTGTTCATTTGACGGATGAAGCGGCGAGTGCACGTGGGGAAATGTCTTACACGTGCAATGCACCCCGCACGAGTCTGCATCGACGTTGGGAATGAATTGCAATACAAGTGCACGGATAAACCAGTTTGTGTCCTAAATCCGATGAGTGAACATCTTAAATTATTTTGTTTTCATAGTTAAATGTTGGAATAATGGGAGAAAATACAGTTCTTGGTTTTCACGAATCCACGGGGCGAGTTGATTATTTTCACGAATCCACGACACCGAATTCATCCTCAATTACATAATGCCCTAGAGTCAGGTCAACTCAAGTCTTGGCAATCTGGCAACACGTGCACCCTAGATGCGCACAAACTTACACGTTGGTCTTTATCGTGCAAGCTAACTTTCAACCGAAGATAGACAGTTTACTAGTAATGCATTGTCAACATATTTTTCTTAAAACTCTTACTTTACTCTTGAGTGCTCTTGGTTGTTTCAATGTTTCAATGTTCCCAATCTGATACTAAAATACCTCCTTATCCTTAAGCCCCTTTTCAAATGTAAAATCTTAAACGTGAAGTTAGCAGTCCTGATCTAACTGCAGCATGCGCTTTAAATACTATTTTCATTACGACCAATTATGTTTCCCCTCTTGCTGCAGAGCTGACCACGTCTACGTTAAGACGTCGCCTTTAGGGAAGTGACATCTGCAGATTCTTTCGTGTCCTTAGCGGTTTACATTAGGAATCTTAAAGAGAATTTAATGGCTCTTCTTTTCGGCAACTAGGGTGGTGTATGGTGCGGATTCATTCTCGTGTCGTTGGAGGGATGACATATCGGGGGTGGTAATGAGCGGACGTCTGCTTCTATCAACTGACGGCCAGTCCTAGCGACATCCCTCGACTTGGCGCTCGTATCAAACAACGAGGCAGGTCGGGACCCGTTTTCTTGTTTGCTCTGTCTACGTCGCAGATCTATCATGAATACTCTGACTTTAATAACCCCAGTCCGTCGCTAGAGGTCGCCCGGGAGGCGCCGAACGTCGCCGATATTGTTCGATTGGTATTGTCGTCTGCCCAGACGCCATTTTGTGTTTGTAGACTTTTAACTGCCCATGCGCAGAGCTGGCGCGCTAGGGATTAACGAATATGGGTAAAGGTACAGGACGTCGATAAATGGTGAAATATAAGAATAACCTTTTAGCAGTGGCATTAACACCCGCATTGTATTTAGGTCTGTCACATAGGGACCGTATCTTCGAACAATCTGCTGTCTGCCTCTATGTTTTATCAATGGTACATTAATGTTTTTATCACGGTAATTATTTCAGCTAGTCGCAATATATCTTGTACAGTTTTACAGATGATATCAGGTTTGTTATTGCAACGTATTTAACAGTCAACATTCCTTTGATGGTAACTTCCTTTCTCATGAACAAATATGAATTATGTTTTTACACTAAATGGGCGTTTAGATACATCATGTAAGATGATATCTAGTTATATGCAGAACAGAAGAGACTTGTCTCTCTCAAAGATGATATCAGTTCAATAATGACAACCACATATATGACATAATTTGGGTTTGGTCATAACGCAGACGATGTCTGTTTACACTAATCCGGGCAGGTTTAACACAAGAGGCGAGTCTCGTTCATATTTCACTTCTTAGTCAGTGAACTTGACCTTAGGCGGTGATGCACTTGCAGCAGTCGTTTACCCGTTGACTTTGTGACAGTTGTGGCCTAAAAAGCATGCTAATGAGTCGTTCGACTATATGTCTTCTCACTTAATATGGACATCATACATCTATAAAGACATGTTTACGAGGTTCACCGGAAGTTCTCCTTTTGTCACATCGGAAACCACAGCATTGATTGAGATATGATACATGAAAGAACCCGGATTCTATACAGCATCTTATCAAATCGATCTCTGTGTACAAGAGGTAAAAGAGCGCACATCCCATTACGAATTTAAAATTTATGCAGGGGCCGATTCTACATGAGGTTGAGTTTTCGTCTGTGTATTTGAGTCCAGATCGAAAAAGAGTCTTTGCGTTGTTGTACCGTATTACTTTACAAGGATATAGTGTGAGGAAGAAGCTGACGACTAATTTGCCAGTTATTTCAAAAGTAAATGCATCAATAGAGGATACTAAACGACCTTCCATTTAATACTATTTTTATTAAACGAGTTAATGATTTTGTATAAAACGAGCGAAAGCGAGTTTGATACCAAATCATTCACGAGTTTAATAAAAATAGTATTAAATGGAAGGGAGTTTAGTATTCTGTTTATTACTTGCCCTAAAAATCAAACATAATTGCCGATAAGTTGCCGAAACTAACATTTTCGCGACTCAGCAACCATTGTGACGGCGCGCTTACACTGTGACGTCACAACAACACACTTCTATGACGTCATCCTTGCATTGTGTTATTACACTAGTTTAATATTGTCGTATAAATAATACACTGCGGTATCTTACACGGGCGAGTAATAAATGTTATTTTTAACCTACAGTCTTGTTCATTGTCCAGTCAGTCGCTGTATCTGACGTGTCCATTTTTTTTCTATTTGATGTGTCCATTGTCCAGTATGTCGTTTAATCTAATGTGTCCATTGTCCAGTCTGTATCTCTATCAGATGTGTCCATTTTTGCTCTATCTGATGTGTCCATTGTCCAGTCAGTCGCTGTATCAGATGTGTCCATTTTTGCTCTATCTGATGTGTCCATTGTCCAGTCTGTATCTCTATAAGATGTGTCCATTTTCGCTCTATCTGATGTGTCCATTGTCCAGTCTGTATCTCTATCAGATGTGTCCATTTTCGCTTTATCTGATGTGTCCATTGTCCAGTCTGTATCTCTATCAGATGTGTCCATTGTCCAGTCTGTATCTCTTTCAGATGTGTCCATTTTTGCTTTATCTGATGTGTCCATTGTCCAGTCTGTATCTCTATCAGATGTGTTCATTGTCCAGTCTGTATCTCTATCAGATGTGTCCATTTTTGCTCTATCTGATGTGTCCATTGTCCAGTCTGTTTCTCTATAAGATGTGTCCATTTTCGCTCTATCTGATGTGTCCATTGTCCAGTCTGTATCTCTATCAGATGTGTCCATTGTCCAGTCTGTATCTATATCTGATGTGTCCATTGTCCAGTCTGTATCTCTATCAGATGTGTCCATTGTCCAGTCTGTATCTCTATAAGATGTGTCCATTTTTGCTCTATCTGATGTGTCCATTGTCCAGTCTGTATCTCTATAAGATGTGTCCATTTTCGCTCTATCCGATGTGTCCATTGTCCATTCACTCACTTAATCTGATGTGTCCATTGTCCATTCACTCACTTAATCTGATGTGTCCATTTTCAAGTCAGACGATCTATCTGATGAGTCCATTGCCGATACAATGAAGTCCGCGGAGAAGAACTTTAACCAATATCATCTCTGTATCTACATTTTGCACAATTATGTACTTTGGGCTAGATTGCCTTGCATTCACGAATAAAAATATCTACTATCTACTAATCTGATGTGTCCATTGTCCATTTACTCACTTAATCTGATGTGTCCATTGTCCATTCACTCACGTAACCTGATGTGTCCATTGTCCATTCACTCACTTAATCTGATGTGTCCTTTGTCCATTCACTCACTTAATCTAATGTGTCCATTGTCCAGTGTTTGGCTTCACTCTGGAAAATTTACCAACTAACAAAGCTGTTTATCACAAATGCCGAAAAGGTTACACTATATTAGTTGATTATAATATTGATAACCGGAAGTCTTCAGTTAAGGTTATTCATATAACAAGTCCTTATGATTAACTTTCGTCGAAACTGGCAATGAAATCCAGCGAATAAACTGGTAAGTTATCATGACAAGAAAAGGGTTACACGTACTGATGATTTTCAGTTAGAGAGGAAAGTGGGTGAAAAATATATGGTCTTTTATTATTGTATGTCACGAAATTATTACTACTAAAAGAGCCATGTGATCTGTAGCTCTTTAGTCTTTGACATTGAAATGTCTGGTTATTAGATATTGTCCTGTAATTTTAACCCTCTTTACAATTCGCCAAAGATTTATCTTCAGAAGGAGTCAGGCCAATTTATAGATAGGATGTGAACACCGGTTGTCTGATGCAGTTATTAATCAAATTGAATATGTCCGCAACTGTAACTTTTTTCTCTCCATATTTTGAGTTACAGGCATACAGTTGGATACAGTTCATTTGAACAACTTAACAGATAATTTCTTTCTAACTTAACAATAAGTGTAACTAAGTGTAACGTTGACTAATATTTAACGAACTTTGCTCAGTACAATTTGATAGGTTGATACATTTGGTAATATCACAGTATTTAATAATTTCCCGTTTAATAAAATCAATATGAGGCACAAAGTTTCCATGAGCACATTTGAATATGTATTGTTTTATTAGGAGGTTGATTACATTTACAGGATTATCATTAGCACTTATAAATCCAAATGATACATTTTCACAAGAAAAATGTGTCATTACTTCTACAGATTTAAACCATTGTCTCTTTTCCAAAAGAGGTGCTCTACAGTTTCCAGCTCCTGTTTACACAAAGAGCACAAGGGGTGAATCTTAGTATTTCATTCTGTAACTTCGGATCTAGTCTCGAGCATTCCACATGACTTATGAAGACATTTCTTAATCAGACAGTGCGATGTGAAATTCAATGCTGAGGGAAAGAATGCACTTAAGAATCTGAAATTTGTTGGATTGCATTGGAAAGATTTCGCCCGAGATACGTTCCATTTGCCATGCAAAATAGTCTAAAACTGTAAGTTTCTCAAACAATATGTATCCTCTAGACTGGGTCCATACGACATACATTAACGGCAACAGTGGAAATAAATTATCCCCGTAAACAGAATAATATATATACGAATATAAAGTAAGGAACGTAGGAATGGCTAGATGGAAAGATGGATAAATGGATGGACGGTAGATGGATGTATCGATGGATGTATGGATGAATGGAAGGATGGATGGATGGATGGACGGATGGATGGATGGATGGACGGATTGGTGGATTGATGGACGGAAGAAAAGATGTTAGATTGATGGTTTGACCGAAGCATTTGAGCAGATTCAGAAGAAACGTGTTTCCTTTTCATACATTTCATAGGCTAATAACAAAGTTTGGGGTTAACTAGTCTAGTTTTTCAAGCCACCAAGAATAGTCACTGTTCAAAGGCGGTGACAAAATACCTTGTTTCTCGACTTTAATTAATTGCTGTAGAACTCTGAGAGTAGACCACGTTGCGACTGTCGGGATTACGAGGAAAGACTCTGAGGAATCGCTACACTTGTCGTAATGGTAATGACATGTATCGGGTATTGTAAATAATACCAAAAATAAACAAAAGGCAGCAAATAAACGTGGGCATCCTCTTTAACGTCACGTGAGAATCCAACTGCACGTGTAGCGGCGTTACACAATTAGTAGACGTCTTCAGCAGACGGGTTGGAGTAAGTAATCACCCTACCGTATTTACCGTAAACAAGTTTCATGTTGTCACAATGATTGATATATTAATTCAGTTCAAGTACCTTAAATATTACTTTACTTCTGTAATATCTTGTAATTTGGAAGGCATCTAAGCATTGCAAAAACGAAATAAATCAGTGTGATATTTTACTACATCATTATGAATATGTATTTGCGTAAACATATTCGTATGTCATATCTAACAATTAACGTTTTAAGAGGTGAAAAATTCGAAATCACTATTTTTTATTTTTCTTAAAAAATCCTTCGTAAGTGATCAACAGCTTTGGGCCTAAGTCATTTTCGTTCCTTTGCATAATGCCATGAAATGGTACCGTTTGTTTTCTCTTGCTTGACGTCCAGACGACACCAAAATAATATGATATTTGCAGTAACAAGTGAACAATCGTAAGGCATGCAACTGTAAAGAATCAAAGAAGAACCTAGTGGATGCAACTTAGACAATTATTGTTCTAGGAATCCGTATTTCTGTTAGTGAATCCCGTGACGAACTATAAAAATACTCTGTGGGGTTCTTGTACGTATTGTCATGTCATAGTCTTACATTTTGTGCTCAGTAATATCACTTCCTACTTTGTTTAAGTGAATGAGTCTATTAAAATCACAATAAAGGGTTAAATACAAAGAAATAACTAGTTCATCGCGTCCTACAAGGGTACAACTACGGTATCGATGTAACTCGTGTAAGTTTCTCTCCGCCAGTGGGAAGGTGTGTTGTTGTTTTGACTGCTCCGTGGTTTATGAGTCTAGAGTCGGCGTCCTCCTAACTAGACTCCCCCCTCTGCTGCGCCCGCGGGTTAACGCAATACTTCAGGAAACATTGGCACAGCATAAAAAGACAATTAGCTGTAGATTTGCCTTGCAAAAACAATAGAGAAATGACTGCACCCCCCGACACGGGCTGATATGGTCGCTCTTCTGTTCTGGTATGTGGCAAATGCGCTGACTTGAGCGTTTAGATAGCTGTTGAGTTTATTATGGAATCGAAACCTTAAGTGTGTGTTTTGGTAATGATACATCTTTTCTCTTCTTCCGCCTGATTATAGACTACACTTCATCGCTATCACAGCTGTCAGGGAGAAAACAAGTTTCATAGTGCGCGCTTTATTACCTTCTAGGAATTTAAAGAGATGTTTTCTTTAAAACATAAATAACAATCAAACAAGGTTATCGTATTTGAAGTTTTTTTTAAAGAAATAGTAAATTTTATGTCGAATCGAACAAGTTAACAGCCTTTTGTTATTGTTGAAGTGACAAATGTCACGAAGTTTGGAGCCAACGAAACGAATTTTAAGGCCTCGGTGCGATGCTGCCTAAAGCCTATTAAGTCTCTACACACATCAATGGATGATCTCATGAACTTGCAAATAAAGAGCTTTAACAATATGATGAAGAGAAACACATGTACATTGAAAACTTATCTGAATGGATATCTAGTAATTGAGGAGTATGTTCTGGTAATAATATACAACTTCTTTATTCAATATTATTCCGAAATAATTTGCTTGACAACGACATTACAATATATATGCGGAAATGTCGCATCCATAAATATTCGCCATTCAACTGATGAAAATGAAAATGTTCAGTAACTGTGCTCTATTTCTTATTCAATGGAAAAGGCATTGAATTACCAAAGCATATTGTGCACGGTGGAGCACAGTGGTGTCGTGGTTAGCATGTTGGTCTCGTTTCGAATCCCGGTGGAGGCACCAAACATTTGTGACCTGGGTCTCAGGATGTGTTGTGTCTCGGGGCAAGGCATCTCATCCACACTCAGTCTACCCGGCTGTACAGATGGGAACCTTGACACGGGAATGTATGGACCTATACGGTCGCGCTCAGAGCTGAATATCGGCATAGTTTCTGTGAGTTTTGAGCATGTCCCGCAAGGAAAAGCACAAATATAAATGGATTACCATTAGTTATTTTTCATTATTACCGCGAGGCGGGACTGGTGCCTGGTTCAGTGTTATGGGGCGACACCTGGTGGGTGTGGTATCACTCTGCTTAAATCAACGCTTCCTTAGTTTTCATGTTCCGATAAGATACGACTGTTTTTGTTTACGAGTGCTAGTATATGAAATTAATTTTGTTTAACGTATCTTCTCATTAGTCACAAGAAGCCTTTCTTCGATGAAGCCCTGATCAGAATTTTAAAAACTTAACTAAAACAACTTTGAATTAAGAATCTGCCATACACTGCTATTGCTAAGTAGAAGGATACACCTTGAACAGGAAAAGTGGAAATGCTTATATTTCAACAAAACAGTGACGTCCTAGAAGGAATCTGTAGCTACACTGTATGTGTCTGTAACATAACAAGAAGATCCTTGACCAAATCAAGATCCAAAGACTAAAGACGTTGACTATTTACATATTTCTTATAATCAACTTTAACTATTTAATTACCATGGTGCTCGAATCTACCAGGATTGTTATTTACCAAACATAACCACTCCTTAGCTTCTGTGGGAGACCACACTGGGAGTAAGGCACTGTGCGAAGTGGGGAAATGAAGTTAATGATAGAGCAATAACATGTGCGCTTGCTTATATCCTACTTCACTCTGATAGACAAATCTCATTGGACAAGGGTCAGAACGCTAGAGTGACAGATTTAATATTTGACATAAAATGACAATATGGGAGTCAATAGTTTAAATTAACTCTATTCGGGTGGGTGCGATGTATGGACTTATATGAGTGGATCTCGGTTGGATCCACATATTGCGGGTATAAGATCGCACCCGGTACCCTCGCCCCATTTGGAGGGTACATTCACAAATCTGCCCCAGTATCGGGTAACCATCCGCCTGGAAAATAACAATTTGACATAAACCAGCGTTAAGAAGAGACCAAGGATGTTTCAATGGGCAGATGGTAACACGACTGGTAAGGACAACAGTTGTGTGAGGTGGGCCAGTCTTGTCTCCACCAGCCGCGGGGGTCCGAATCTTCCAATGGGATCTGTCTTAATCACGTGACCCCCGTACAAGTGTCGCTTTGATTCAGGAACATGATCCTTGGGTTTAACTCGGGGGTTTGAGACTGTAAGTTTTCATAGATTTGGAATGCTTACTTTAGCTGATGGGTACATTTAAAACCTGGAATCCTAAATGAAGGTGTTAGCATTGTGTATAATTTATACGAAACGAACTCAGGGGCATCATAGCGTGGCTGTCACGCGTACTCGGTTTCCTAAGAGCGCTCCTACCGCGAATATTCAGCGGGACGACCACAATAGTCATATGTTATCATTCAAAACGAAAGGGTGCAAAAAAATCCGTTTGCTTAATATATGACATGATTGGAATTAATCGGTATAGAAGGCTGCTCGTTTGTTACGGAGGATAATAATCATGACAGGGTTTTACACGCTCGGCTAGCTAACACAGCTTCCTCACGGAGGTCATATAAAAATATACCTAAAGAGGTTTCTGTAAACAAATTAGAAGCTCAAATAGTTTTTAAGAAATTGAAGACCGACAAACTCTAGTTCATGCATAAGAATTCAGTAATCTGCATTAAATCCAGCAACTCTATACCAGCATACAAGCTGAAACGGAATGGTGCTTCTTGATATTAAATATTACCATAAAGAATTTAGAAGTGTCATCCCTTGTTCACGCCCTTGAGGTTTTAATCTATATGTAAATGTCTGAATAGACTCTTTCGTGGTAATATATTATCGACACTCTCAAAAGGGATTAACACGCAGATAAAACATATATGTAAGATGCACTTATAATCAAATACCCAAGGATCGACAGACCAACGAGAACCTAGATTGAAAGTTGATATAACACGGTTTGGACACGGTTCGAGATTACAGTGAGTGAAGTCATGAAAAAGTTGCTCTCAAGCTTTTGGCAAATATCAATGCTTTAAACACAAAGAACCTACTGAAAATGGTATGTGCCTGAAACTCCTGACTTTAACTTCATGATGGGCAATAATTGCGTGAATATTTGCAAATATTCATGTATTTATGAGTCATTTTAACATAAACAATGACAATATTTTGAAAGAGACTTGCTGTATAAAGCTTGGTCACTAATTGATCAGTGTACCTTACTATTGTGTTATGGAGAGCAGCTGATTGGTACACAATGGACGGAGCAGAGAGTGACCCAGAGGAGAGGTACCTTACACAACAGGTGGAGGAAATAGACAATGACATTTTCAATGAAGTACATAGAAAACTGGGTCAACTTGACCGGGTGTCCTTTGAAAATGAACTACTAACAACATATGAAGATGATGAAGAGAAAATGAATTATGTTAGACAAAGTCTCTATGATGTTGCCAAGGAAAGATGTGACGACGTTCCTATTGGATATTTGATTAAGAGAGTACAAAGAGGGACTTCTAAGAAAAGTGTTATTGAAAAATATGCAGGTGATATATACCATTTATATGGTTATATAACAGGCAACGTCTCGGCAGAGATAATCCAGCGAGAAGTGCTAAGTAAACAGAGGGTCACCAACACAGATAACCAACAGTGTGAGACAGATAGAATCGACAGAACAACACACAGGACTGGGGATACCTTAACGTTGCTCCTGGCTAAAGTGATGGAAATCCAGGACTGTATGAATGAACAATCAGCTTGTCTCGACAAGAAAGTAGAAGCTCTACATGATAAGTACGACGCTGACATGAAGAGACTTTCCAGAAGCTTAGAAACAAAAAGTACAGAACTTGCTTGTGCATTGAGAGAAATAGAAAGGTATCAAAACATGGAATTAAAACTACAAAGTGACATTAGAATTCTTGTTTTTCAACTACGTGACAAAGACTCACAAATAAGTTTGCTGAAAGATGAACTGAAAAACAGCGTGGACATCATCTCAAAGAAGACAAATGATATTGCTAATAACATGGAGTGTGTTAACAGGAGATCACGACAGCAGCTTCTAGACTCTCCATATAGTAAAACAGAATACATTCTGAATCCTGACACACATGCTGAGGACTGCCTGGAACCACGAGCAGAGATTGATATTCCTAGTGTTGTAACATCACAAAAGGAAACAGTGCCAGGAGATCAACCCTCGCCAAGAAGAAAGACCGACGTCCAGTCTACACAGAATACCACGGTGACGGGGGCAGCACAATCAAACAACACTGGCGTCCAATGTACAGCACAACCGATTGTGAGATTTGACAATGAATGGGACAGGTCTTTTAAGGGCGCCTCACCAAGATTTAAGAGGAAAAGACTTGTACTGTCGAATATTAGAGCTGACAAATCATTTGAGATTATACATGATGCAATTGTTGAGTATGGCAAGAAAAGAGATGTGAACGTATCTCTTGTAAAACTCTTAAGACGATGGGATGGTTCAAACCCTACCTACACTGTGCGTGTAAATATAGACAGTAGATCAGCTGAACGAGTGATTGGGGATGAGAACTTTTGGCCTCCAAATGTGAGATGCAGGGAATGGGTTCCATACTCTAACAGAGGTCACAATGGTGCATATCTTAGTTAAAATGGATATGCTGGTCTATCTTTATCTTATACACATGTTGATTTTAGGAACATGGAACGTCAGAGGAGCAATGCATTGTGGGCAATACCTTAAGACATTAGCTAATGAGTGTGATGTCCTTGCTGTGTGTGAACATTGGCTTAATGACAAAACTCTGGGTTGGTTTGACTGTTTACATGATTCTTTTGATATTGCATATAGGGTTAAAGGAGAACAGAGAGGATATAAAGGAGAAGGAGGTGTGGCACTTTTAGTGAAGAAAAGCATGTACAGAGAGGTTTATGAATGTGAATGTGAGTATGATAATGTTGTAGCTGTGCGACTGTCACACCCTCAGTGTACCGACCTATATGTAATCTGTGCTCTTATACCTTCTACTAATCACAATATTGCAGTGTATGAAGAGAGTGTCAAAGAGGTATTTGATGTTGTAGATGAGCTATCAGAAAGTGGCTATGTTGCGCTATGCGGAGATTTCAATACAGACCTCGTCCATAACCCAAGATCTAGAAGATCATATTTCCTCCAGGCATACCTAGACTCACGAAATATGCTTTCGTCATTTGAATGTGGTCACACCGAGGGAAATATGAGAACTTGGTACAATAAAACTAGAACACAGTCATCACTGATTGACTATATCTTTCTACCAGTGTCTCTAAAGTCCTCAGTTCTTGTGACAACCATACTTAACAATGTTACATACGACATTTCAGACCATTCTCCAGTTGTGATGAAACTTGTGAGTGACATGTTCCTGACAGGACAAAAAGAATGGAACCCAAAATCCTTTAAATGGACAAAGGCAGATGGTTCAGACCTGAACATGTACTCCTCAGAAGTCGACAAGATGTTAGGGAACACAATGCCATGCCTAAGAGATTGTAATAAAGATATGGTTGAACAGTACTATGATACCATTGTCAGTGCTATCCACACATCAACAGCGATGCACATACCCAGAGGACACTACAGACCATACCTGAGACCGTACTGGAGAGGTTCGAGTCTGGATTATTACCATTTCCAGATGCGACAGACTAGACGACAATGGATATCTGAAGACAAGCCTAGAGGTAATTCACATGAGTCTTACAGAGAGTATAAGAAAGCTAAATGTACCTTCCGACGTTTGAAGAGAAAAGCTGAAAGAGATTGGGACAGAGAGAAATTCACGGAACTCAACTCTGCTTGCGAGGTAGACATTGGTGAATTCTATCGCACTGTTAGAAAACAGAGAAGATGCAGTGTGACATGTACGTCTCTTCAGTTCAATGAGAAGACGGCTAGTACCCCCAAGGACATATGCACTATGTGGGCGGACTATTATGGCGATTTGCTCTCCATACTTACCAGACCTGAGTTCGATTCAGACTTTTATGAAGAAACCAAAGAAATAGTAATGGAAATAGCTGACAAACAGACTTCTTTGCACGACCCTATTCTAGCCACACCAATGACAGCTGATGAAGTGAAAGAAACAGTGAGAACTCTGAAAAAGAATAAATCTCCAGGTCCGGACTATGTAACAGCAGAACACTTGTGTAATGCTGGAGAATTGTTGTACAAACACCTTGCCCACTTATACAACATGATGGTAAGCACCTGCCATACCCCACAAATAATGAGAACTGGAACCATTATTCCCATATACAAGGGGAATAACAAAGACAAAACCAATCCAGGCAATTACCGTGGAATCACTTTGACATCTATAATTGGTAAGATATTTGAGAGACTACTGCTGAACAAAATGGAAATATATCTAAGAAGGGCAAATCCAACATTTCCAAACCGGTTGCAGTGTGGATTCCGCAAAGAACATGGAGCTAATATTGCCACATTCGTCTTAAAGGAAGTTATCTCCTATTACCAAGACAGAAATTCACTTGTTCATGCTGCCTTCCTTGACAACGAGAAGGCTTTCGACAGGATATGGCATGACGGACTGCTTCTGAAACTGCACAATATTGGTGTTAGGGATCGTGCCTGGCATCTTATTCATCAATCATATAAAGAAGCACAAGCATGTGTCAAATACAACGGGCAGATAAGTGAGACGTTTTGCATCCATCAAGGAGTAGGACAAGGTCGAGTGCTATCTGCATGGATGTTCTTAGTTTACATAGACGACCTGATATCAGAACTTGACAAACTTAAATGTGGACTTATTATTGGAACTAATCACATCCCAACTGTTCTTCTAGCTGACGACACCACTGTTGTTAGTACAACCGTGCATGGACTCAATATGTCGCTGAACAAAATCCACCAATATGCTTGCCAATGGAGGATGACATACAACGCCAGTAAGAGTTGTGTTCTATCTTTTCCAAAAAGTACTAATCATACCAAGAAAGCTGTATTCAAAATCGG
Source organism: Steromphala cineraria (assembly GCA_916613615.1). Taxonomy (NCBI): domain Eukaryota; kingdom Metazoa; phylum Mollusca; class Gastropoda; order Trochida; family Trochidae; genus Steromphala; species Steromphala cineraria. The sequence goes on from OU744729.1 coordinate 5,069,960, forward strand.
AGATGTCAAACTACCTACTAAGTCCAGTACTGTGTACGCTGGATCAATCATGCATACAGAGAAGGCAAAAGAACGGACAAGTCGTGCATGTGCCAAGGCAAGGAAAACCATCAACTCACTCAGAGATGTAGGACTTCGTGCTGGAGGATTAAACCCTGTTTCCTCCTCCAATATATGGCAAAGAGTTATCTTCCCCTCCGCTTTCTATGCCTGTGAGCTATGGGTTAATATAAGTTCTACAGAAATAAAGGAAATGGAAGCCTTACAGAGGTATTTTGCAAGACGAGTGCAAAACCTCCACAAGAGATCATCCACAGTTGCTACAACTCAAGTGCTAGGACTTTGGTCCATGCAAGGCAACATTAACAAATTGAAACTTTTATTCCTTGGCCGACTATGTTGCTCAGCAAGTACAAATATTGTGAAACCCATACTGTTCATGAGAGCTGCAGAATATGTGTCAACGGTGGTTAAGAGTTCAAAATCGATAGTCCACGATATCCTGACTGTGGCTAAGAAATATGGATTCTCTGATGTCATTGAAACATTTTTGCGAACAGGAACATTTCCTAGCAAAAATGTGTGGAAATCCATGGTGCAGAAGGCTATAGCCAAGATTGAACTAAACCAATGGAGAACAGATCTTCAACAGCGCCCAAATATGCACAGATTTGGTGCTATCCACACGCGCCTCTGCCCTCATCGTCTGTGGAACCTATGTGTGTGGTATGACATGGACAATCCCCCTGTCTATGCTGTCATTAAGCTAGGCATATTGCCGGTCACACCAGGGCAATGTCTGATATGTGAGAGCGACAGCGAAGACATAGTGAAACATCAACTCCTGTACTGCGAAAAACTATCAGGTAAAAGGAATGCACTGAGCGAGATCCTCTTTGACAACATGAGCCTTGACAGATACGTCAGGCTTGAAGATGCTGCAGACGAGGTTAAAATCCTCACATACCTCGGAGCCCTTACCCCAGTTGTGGAGGACATGCCTCTTGATAGATGGGCCTGGTTAATGAACGTTATTGCCAAACACATCAGTGCATGGAATCTTGCTAGCATGCTATACCTGTGAATGAAAGTGTAATACATTAATTTGTACATACTGTCCAGTTTCCTTATTGCTTTTGTTCGTTTCGTTTGTTTCAATTTCACTTAACATGTGACTTTGCCTAAATATATGTTCTGTTCCTAACCTTACATGTAACTGAATGTACAACTCTCCTAATCATTGGTGGAAATAAAGAACATTCATTCATTCATTCATTCATTCATTCATTCATTCATTCATTCATTCATTCATTCATTCATTCATGTACATTGAAAACTTATCTGAATGGATATCTAGTAATTGAGGAGTATGTTCTGGTAATAATATACAACTTCTTTATTCAATATTATTCCGAAATAATTTGCTTGACAACGACATTACAATATATATGCGGAAATGTCGCATCCATAAATATTCGCCATTCAACTGATGAAAATGAAAATGTTCAGTAACTGTGCTCTATTTCTTATTCAATGGAAAAGGCATTGAATTACCAAAGCATATTGTGCACGGTGGAGCACAGTGGTGTCGTGGTTAGCATGTTGGTCTCGTTTCGAATCCCGGTGGAGGCACCAAACATTTGTGACCTGGGTCTCAGGATGTGTTGTGTCTCGGGGCAAGGCATCTCATCCACACTCAGTCTACCCGGCTGTACAGATGGGAACCTTGACACGGGAATGTATGGACCTATACGGTCGCGCTCAGAGCTGAATATCGGCATAGTTTCTGTGAGTTTTGAGCATGTCCCGCAAGGAAAAGCACAAATATAAATGGATTACCATTAGTTATTTTTCATTATTACCGCGAGGCGGGACTGGTGCCTGGTTCAGTGTTATGGGGCGACACCTGGTGGGTGTGGTATCACTCTGCTTAAATCAACGCTTCCTTAGTTTTCATGTTCCGATAAGATACGACTGTTTTTGTTTACGAGTGCTAGTATATGAAATTAATTTTGTTTAACGTATCTTCTCATTAGTCACAAGAAGCCTTTCTTCGATGAAGCCCTGATCAGAATTTTAAAAACTTAACTAAAACAACTTTGAATTAAGAATCTGCCATACACTGCTATTGCTAAGTAGAAGGATACACCTTGAACAGGAAAAGTGGAAATGCTTATATTTCAACAAAACAGTGACGTCCTAGAAGGAATCTGTAGCTACACTGTATGTGTCTGTAACATAACAAGAAGATCCTTGACCAAATCAAGATCCAAAGACTAAAGACGTTGACTATTTACATATTTCTTATAATCAACTTTAACTATTTAATTACCATGGTGCTCGAATCTACCAGGATTGTTATTTACCAAACATAACCACTCCTTAGCTTCTGTGGGAGACCACACTGGGAGTAAGGCACTGTGCGAAGTGGGGAAATGAAGTTAATGATAGAGCAATAACATGTGCGCTTGCTTATATCCTACTTCACTCTGATAGACAAATCTCATTGGACAAGGGTCAGAACGCTAGAGTGACAGATTTAATATTTGACATAAAATGACAATATGGGAGTCAATAGTTTAAATTAACTCTATTCGGGTGGGTGCGATGTATGGACTTATATGAGTGGATCTCGGTTGGATCCACATATTGCGGGTATAAGATCGCACCCGGTACCCTCGCCCCATTTGGAGGGTACATTCACAAATCTGCCCCAGTATCGGGTAACCATCCGCCTGGAAAATAACAATTTGACATAAACCAGCGTTAAGAAGAGACCAAGGATGTTTCAATGGGCAGATGGTAACACGACTGGTAAGGACAACAGTTGTGTGAGGTGGGCCAGTCTTGTCTCCACCAGCCGCGGGGGTCCGAATCTTCCAATGGGATCTGTCTTAATCACGTGACCCCCGTACAAGTGTCGCTTTGATTCAGGAACATGATCCTTGGGTTTAACTAGGGGGTTTGAGACTGTAAGTTTTCATAGATTTGGAATGCTTACTTTAGCTGATGGGTACATTTAAAACCTGGAATCCTAAATGAAGGTGTTAGCATTGTGTATAATTTATACGAAACGAACTCAGGGGCATCATAGCGTGGCTGTCACGCGTACTCGGTTTCCTAAGAGCGCTCCTACCGCGAATATTCAGCGGGACGACCACAATAGTCATATGTTATCATTCAAAACGAAAGGGTGCAAAAAAATCCGTTTGCTTAATATATGACATGATTGGAATTAATCGGTATAGAAGGCTGCTCGTTTGTTACGGAGGATAATAATCATGACAGGGTTTTACACGCTCGGCTAGCTAACACAGCTTCCTCACGGAGGTCATATAAAAATATACCTAAAGAGGTTTCTGTAAACAAATTAGAAGCTCAAATAGTTTTTAAGAAATTGAAGACCGACAAACTCTAGTTCATGCATAAGAATTCAGTAATCTGCATTAAATCCAGCAACTCTATACCAGCATACAAGCTGAAACGGAATGGTGCTTCTTGATATTAAATATTACCATAAAGAATTTAGAAGTGTCATCCCTTGTTCACGCCCTTGAGGTTTTAATCTATATGTAAATGTCTGAATAGACTCTTTCGTGGTAATATATTATCGACACTCTCAAAAGGGATTAACACGCAGATAAAACATATATGTAAGATGCACTTATAATCAAATACCCAAGGATCGACAGACCAACGAGAACCTAGATTTCTCAGGTTCGGACAGAGTTGTGGTTCTGAAGACCACAAGCATTCCGTTTGTCTGTAAAATGATTAACATTTCAGAAACAGTACCAATCCGTTTAACAATGGATTCATATGATGTCGCCTGCAGTAGATTGGATGGATGATTTAAATACCTTTGTCCACAATGAGTTAATAATAATTCATAACAAACAATACCGGGGAAGCCGATTAAACATTGAATTCATATGATGTCGGATACGATGCCGGATCGGCTATAATTCTTTTTTCATGATGATTTATTTTTTTCGATCACGTTGCGGCTAGTTAGATAATGATCATAGAATACCTTTAATTAGTTATTGATGTTTAAATTAGTAGCGTAAGGGGGGATGTAATTTCAGCTTCAATGATCGCACTGGGCAAGAGTATATAAATTGTTCGGGCATTTAATGCTGCAAGGGACAATAAAGAGTAACACTGTCATTTCTACTGGTATTTCAAAAAGTTCCTGAGTTTGCGTCATCCTCACTGCTATGGAGACCGCCTTCACGATATTGAACTCAATAGTTTGACATTTCTATGGTGATCTGCAGACTTCGAGCGATACACCTGTAGCTTCAATCAACTGCACGAAGATTAGCGCTGTGGCTGATTATGACGAATGCTGACATGTAAGGAGAAGACCTATCCAGTTTCTCCGGGTCCCGAGGATCAATCGAATGACCGGCGAGTCTAGGGCTGATAACATTCATCCGCAAATTATGATAACTGAAATATGGAGACGAAGTTTGGCCTTATCTGTTTTCGGCATCGCTTAATCTTGAGATGAAATGATGCAGACAAATTGAGAGGCTTGAACGTCTAACTGCCTCTGACTCGGCCACTTCATGCAGGATTCGAACCCGGTCTACTGTACATACCTGTCTTCACACAATAAAGGATCCGAACTCGGTCTATGGTACATACCTGTCTTCACACAATAAAGGATCCGAACTCGGTCTATGGTACATACCTGTCTTCACTCAATAAAGGATTCGAACCCGGTCTATGGTACATACCTGTCTTCACACAATACAGGATTCGAGCTCGGTCTATGGTACATACCTGTCTTCACACAATACAGGATTCGAGCTCGGTCTACAGTACATACCTGTCTTCACACAATAAAGGATCCGAACTCGGTCTATGGTACATACCTGTCTTCACTCAATAAAGGATTCGAACCCGGTCTATGGTACATACCTGTCTTCACACAATACAGGATTCGAGCTCGGTCTATGGTACATACCTGTCTTCACACAATACAGGATTCGAGCTCGGTCTATGGTACATACCTGTCTTCACACAATACAGGATTCGAGCTCGGTCTATGGTACATACCTGTCTTCACACAATACAGGATTCGAGCTCGGTCTATGGTACATACCTGTCTTCACACAATACAGGATTCGAGCTCGGTCTATGGTACATACCTGTCTCCATTCAATACAGGATTCGAACTCGGTCTATGGTACAAACCTGTCTCTATTCAATACAGGATTCGGGCCGGTCTATGGTACAAACCTGTCTCCACACAAAACAGGATTCGAACCCGGTCTACAGTACATACCTGTCTCCATTCAATACAGGATTCGAACTCGGTCTATGGTACAAACCTGTCTCCACTCAATAAAGGATACGAACCCGGTCTATGGTACATACCTGTCTCCACACAATACAGGATTCGAACCCGGTCTATGGTAGAAACCTGTCTCCACTCAATACAGGATTCGAACCCGGTCTATGGTACAAACCTGTCTCCACACAATACAGGATTCGAACTCGGTCTATGGTACAATCCTGTCTCCACACAATACAGAATTCGAACCCGGTCTATGGTACAAACCTGTCTCCACTCAATACAGGATTCGAACCCGGTCTATCGTACATACCTGTCTCCACACAATACAGGATTCGAACCTGGTCTATGGTACATATATCTGTCTCGACTCAATACATGTTTGGACACCCGGTCTACAGTTCATAACTGTCTCCACTCAATACAAGATTCGAACCCAGTCTACTGTACATACCTGTCTCCACTCAATACTAGATTCGAATCCGGTCTATGGTACAAACCTGTCTCCACTCAATACAGGATTCGAACTCGGTCTATGGTACAAACATGTCTCCACACAATACAGGATTCTTACCCGGTCTATGGTACAAACCTGTCTCTACTCAATACAAGTTTGGAAACCCGGCCTACAGTTCATACCTGTCTCCACACAATACAAGATTCGAGCCCAGTCTACTGTACATACCTGTCTCCACTCAATACTAGATTCGAACCCGGTCTATGGTACAAACCTGTCTCCACTCAATACAGGATTCGAACTCGGTCTATGGTACAAACATGTCTCCACACAATACAGGATTCTTACCCGGTCTATGGTACAAACCTGTCTCTACTCAATACAGGATTCGAACTCGGTCTATGGTACAAACATGTCTCCACACAATACAGGATTCTTACCCGGTCTATGGTACAAACCTGTCTCTACTCAATACAAGTTTGGAAACCCGGCCTACAGTTCATACCTGTCTCCACACAATACAAGATTCGAGCCCAGTCTACTGTACATACCTGTCTCCACACAATACAAGATTCGAGCCCAGTCTACTGTACATACCTGTCTCCACTCAATAGAAGATTCGAGCCCAGTCTACCGTACATATCGGTCTCCACGCAAAACATGATTCGAACTCGGTCTATGGTACATACCCGTCTCCTCTCAATACAGGATTTGAAAATGGTCTATGATACATACTCGTAAGAAAAAAGTATTTTATAACACGTGGTTAGAACGGTAAACTAAAGAGGAAAAACACGTCGTTTTGACAGTTTTTGTGGACCTTAATTTCACATATGGATATCAAGTATAGGACATAAAAGGATTTTTTGTAAAAGATACAATTTTGTGACTTATTGAGATTACATCTCATTTACATTATATAGCTTGCAATGGAAACATATGTTTTACTTCAAAATTAAAGTGCATTCTTTGCATAAACTTTACTCACTCACACAAGGGAAAACGACCATGTAAGTATTGTCGATTTCTGAAAGAAAAGTGTGATATTCCAACGTACTCGCTCTGCAAAGTTAACAATTAACAAGACATTGGAAAAGTCTTAGTAGCTTAAGTTTGTATATTTAGTATAATATACATTGCGAAACGGTCGTACAACGACAGAGCATGAACCTATTATTCTACAACGCGGTTTAGTTCGCTATTGGCGTTTCTATGAAGTTATTATAGGTAATAATAACGCGTATGTACGTTATAGTAATACAGTAATACGTTACGTACATTCATGAGATGTTTACATCATGTGTCTTCTGAAGCTTATCTTTCACTATATTCTAAGTTCAAATTAAACACTGCGGGTTTGGACTGGTCATTAGACTGATAACATATACATCTTATGACTAATGAGCAGCCTACAAATGTAAAAGAGTACTTCTAATTTATTAACATACAAAATATATTTTGATCCTTGATGATGAGGGCAGATAGCGAGTATTGTAGTTTATCTTAGATTTTAGGTTTTATGTGTTGCTCATTTGTTTGTCATTCAATTAAAAGCTTCAATCATGACAGACTACGAACCAAGCAATCCAGTGCAGGAAAAGAACTCCACACTAAATATGCATATGAACTTTTCTCAGTTGGAGACTGGGAAGGTAAGACCCGGGTATCTGGAGGTTCACTCCGTACGGGGTGGAGATCGGCTAGTTTGTCAACCTGTCGTCTATCTCTCTCTTCATCTGAAGTGTCGGGATAATTCCTCACGGGACAGTGCACCCCGACAATCTCTCAAGCTATACCTACTGCTACTGTGGACGATCCAAGGACGTGCCTTCATGAAGCCATGCCAGTTTCCGGTATCAAGTTGTGAAATGCAAACTTTAGAAACATATTTTTTCTATTATTTTGATGGCTACCAACTATATATACGACATAAGACCTGCATTTTCCTTGTAATGTCTACTTAGGTATTAGTATTTTGACCATTGCATTCTAAGGAAGAAGTATCAATTAGATTTTTAGATTATGGCCACTTCCCTGAAATGCAAACTTTCAAAGTTGAACACAACCATCTCCCAATGAACAAAGGTTCTTAATGGCCTTGAAATAAAACAGCCAATTAGGAGAGATGTCTGATCCCCCTATTTTGGAATGAATTTCATATTGCATTTCCATGGAAAACGGAAAAATAACAAATTCCAAAAAGTTGAAATTCCAAAAGGCACAACTACATGTCATGATAAGTCAATATACTAAGTTTCATTGAGCTAGCCCTAATGGTTTTCAAATTCAGCTCCGGTGACCCAATTCTAATTTGCGTTTCCATGGAAACGGGAAACTTAAAACTTCCATTAAGTTGAAAATCCCAAAAGGCACTTCATGTGATGATTGGTCAATAAACCACATTTCATTAAGCTAGGCCAAACTGTTTTTGAGTTCTGCTCCAGAAGGATAATAATGAGCAATAAAATTATACTTTGAAACCATTACAATAATTATTGCGAAAATTTATCTCTGCATCTTTTGATTAAAAAGTCACTTGAAATAGAACAGAAGTTGTTTTCATATCCAGAAGTTTTATTCATATATATATTCAAACCTTTCAGTGAAAGGACTGGACGGATCAATCTGAACAGACAGATTTTGATGGATGAAATAAAACGGTTCTTATTATCATGTACACACACACTGGACATTGCAGCTTTCTTGAAAGAAAAATAACAAAACTATCAAAATATGACAAACAAGTAAAAAAATATCTAATGAATCAAATGCTTCAGTAATAATGGATCAGTCTTTTGGGTATTAATCAAAAGATCAATCTTGACATAAGTATTCATGGGTCACTGTTTCAGGAATAATGGATCAATGATCTTTTTCCAGGTCTACCAGATACAACTGAAAGGGAATCAACAACCTCGCTTGTGAAACCTCGTTAATAAGAGCGTCCAGATGGGTAAGGGAGATCATGTGACCCAAACTTGGTACTGGCTGTCAGCTGTAAGCGGTTCGTAACCAAACGATTTCTTCCCTATCGCGCATTTACGACTCTTTCAGGGCCCAGCTAATAAATTCTGAAAGTTAAAAATTCGGGTTGCAGACACCCTTTAACATAGTACAAGCAATAGCACATAGGAAAACCATGACCACTGACTTTGTCATCTTCACTTAGTGAGTTTGACCTTTATTCTTTGTTTTCCCTTGATTGCCTCCCAGGCAGGGATGCAGAAATCAGATGCAGAGTCTCAGTAATGCAAGTTTATGTGTTTTAGATTTCTTTGATTTTCTAAAGAGTTTAATCAAGTTTTCTTTTAAATGTTCTACTTTTGAACATTAAAGCATAAAGTGTAAAGTTGTGACTTTCACATGTGGTAAAGACAATCAAAGAAAGGTGAAAGTTCTCCAAAGATTATGCTAAATTGTATCTTGTTAAGAGATTTGAAACAAACACTGCCTCATACCTTCATTATCATTATGTTTACATATTTGAGGATGACATTGAATAAATACCCTTAATCCTCCCGTTAATGGAATGTTTAACACTTTGACACTGCTCCCATTCCAGAAGTGTAATGAATCATAATACTGGCAATCAAAATCAAACAAATATGTGATATGTAATTTCATCTTCCATCATATTCATTTTCAGACTCATAGACATCATAACTGAGGAACAGTCTTCAAGTTACATAACAAAATACTAACATCAGAAATCTCAAAGCTAATTAATGTTCATAATGTGACTAATTATCTCAACTACCGACAAACATATTGAACAACTTTTGAATAAATTTGCAAAGATTTTAACAACATAGGATAACAATGTACTATGAAAAAAATTATTCTTTTTATTAAATATCGATAATTTTTTTGTTATGAAATGTTCTTTCATATTTGAATGATACAAGAATTTACCTTTGTCATTTTCAATATAATTTCCTACAAATAAGGAAATAAATAATTCTGCTTCAAATGCAATTATGCAAACGTTAATGTTAACTTTAACTATTAATCACTGAAGTGTTCACTATTTTCAGGAATCAGAAAGTATCACAACTGTCAACTTGACAATATACGCACCATTTAGATACCGGTATATTACCTACATACAATTAACCAAACAAAACAAGACACCAAGAATTATTATACAAATAAATACCATTGAAATTATTTGTCAAAGAAAGTATTGACGAAATAAACTTCAGGCAAAGTCTAAAAAAATATTGTCTAAATATTTCAGACAATAAGTCAGATTCCAATTCATTGCAACTAATAAGGGGAGATAAAACATGAATCAAGCAACATTCAAACCTTCATACAGTTATTCTCAGTTTCAGTAGTGAAGCGAGACCAGTTAGGATTGGCTTCAGTTCAGTTAGTTCTTGAAAATCTTGATCAGTAGATACAAATTTATTAATTTTTGCACAGATGTGTATTGAATGTGAGGCCTCAGGAACATATACATTGAACTCACATGCATGACGTAGGATTCAACAAATAAATCATAAAGTATTTACATACACCAATGGTTTTAACAGTTTTATCTCTATGAGACAAAGGTTAACATATTGTCAAGGCTTAAGAATGATTGAACAATCATCAGATAAAAAAGAATTTGTCTAAATGCCAATAGGAGCCGTTATGAGGGTAATGCTGTTTATGCAAATATTCAAGTTGTCGACAACAAATTAAAAGTTCAAATTTATTAAACCACAAATGTTGATGATAATACCAAGAGATGAAAAATACAAAAATTATGTTTAAATACAGTATTATGCAAATACCCCATAATAATGACACCCCTTAAAATGATGCCAATCTGCTCTTGACTGATGGATATCAGATAAACTAAGTGTGTGTAGCATAAAGGACAGTTGTCATTTGAGAAGGTAATGGTGATTATAAAACCAGAGAGAACCCTTAAAGTGAGGACAAAACGTGAATACACACTGAACATGAGGGCAGAACTATACAAGTTCCTTAAATCATATTTACACATTCAATGACCGGAACACTGAACTTTCTAATGATCTATCAAATGATATATTTATTATTGCAAACATATACTGAAGAAATATCTTGTTATATAGATATCAAAGGCGTATTTCTTCATGTCACTTTGGCCTTGAAAGCACTTTTTTTTAACATTAGTTCTCACATTGTGCTGTGATGTATCAAACAGTTTATCTTGATGTTACAGGGGGCGGGATATCACCTCACCTTGGTGTTACAGGGGGGCGGGATATCACCTCACCTTGGTGTTACAGGGGGGCGGGATATCACCTCACCTTGATGTTACAGCTAACAGTTTATCTAAGATGCTGCTAAAAGTTAGCGTTCTACCTATTCTTTCACAATTGAAATAAAAAATGTCTGGTAAATACTTAAATTTATTATGCAAAGCAACATCTTCAGATCTATTCCAGTCAGACCATATTGACACATAGAGACTCAACTCATTTGAGTTTGCTGTTCATCAATGAAAAAATAGATAACAATATTGGTAACCACGTTTCTCACATAACATGATATGGTAGTGATGAGATTATCATAGAAAACATCATGGTAATCATATATATCTTAGAAAATATACAAATATTGACATATGTACAAACAAATATAGAGTCAGGTATACACAATGTGTAGATCTGCTCTACACTGGACGGTAACAAATCATTGACAAAGTCAACCCTGTAATGGACAAAATATAAAAGCAATAATCATGTGATTATTCTCATGCACCAGCTTCTTGTTGTTTGTAAACTAAACTGAAATTGGAACACTACACAAGAAATATTCAATGTGGAGACGGAATGATAGTTTTAGTGCTTTCTTGCCACATATTCAGGACATGATTTAAACATGGTCCATTTGAAAATTGCTTGACAAACTAAAATTATCTGCACTGTGATGACAATAACTATTTTTGACATCGAACTCCTCACTGACTGATTACAAGCCACTCCCTGTGTGTTGTTTGAGGTCCATATGCAAAACCTCTATAAGCCGTGCTGCAGTTTGTTGTTTTCAGGACAGGTCTTCGGCAGGCTGCAGCTGAACTTCAAATCATGGACCAACTCAACATAGCATTTTATATATCTGTGCTATCAATTGTTAAAGATTTTACAGAATTCATCATAAAAATAGATGATCATTATCTGTGTGTAACGATGATTATAATCAGCATGAAAAGTGCTGCAATGTTTCAGAGGGACTATGGACCTCTCATATGTTCAATCTTGTAATATAGAACACCTCTTACAATGGAGTGTATTTAACAAAATATTGATTATGATATCTAATAATTGACAAAGAAAGGCAATTTCAAAACAACAATGTTTAAAATAAAAACAATTCAGACCATGAGTTAATTAAGATGTTTGCCCGAGATGATTGTGATGCTGATGAAATCTTCCTTCTCCCAAAATGGTGGTGACTCTCAGTCATGGCTCATTGCTTCTTCAACCTGCAAGATACATCATTCAATAAGTCTTTTTAATATCATTTTACATATTAGTATATTCATTGTATCTATCTGTTCACATTTTTGCTTGTTATTAAAATGTTTTGTTTATACAATGTTGTCATATACTGAATTGACTCTGTGATTTGTCTTGTCTTGTGTGGAGATTCAAAAATAAAAATTTAGTAAATAAATGTGTTAAGGAGAAACATATTACTAAAAGAAGCTTAAATTCACATTCTGTAATGTTGACCCCTAACCCCTGCTATGCAATAAAGTTTAATTTTGCCCTGAACTATAATAGTTTATCTGCAAGTCCGAGGTCACTGACGTACGAGATTGAAGCTTTGACGTACCATAAAAAATAAAGAAAAGTCCGATGACTTGCCTGTTTTTTAAATGACTTATACAGGATAAATCTGGGTCTTAATAAAACTGTATGATAAAAGAAATTACGGCTCACTTACGGTGTTTGTTGTTTGTTTTAATCATATAACATATCATTCTCGACAAATTGTTAACGAACGACAGTCAACAACCTTTGGTGCATGAAGTGTTTACCGGATAAGAGATATTTGTTACAAGCCTTTTCATTGGCTAAATTATGTAGGTCAACCAATCAGCAAGTCGGTTTAAAAAAGATCTACACGTGGTCGTAATAATCTCATGAAAACATTTTGTCGATACAATATTAAATGTGTAAATATACCAAATTTTCTTACACCTTTTCTATATTTTATTTTTTCAAAATTAACATGCAGTTAATTGAAATATTTGTGTATATAAAAATCAAAGAAAAACGATCAGAAATATAACTTTTAGCAAAGAATTATATATGGAATGTTATTTGTCGTCACGGAATTACGATTGAAATTCAAAGCAATGTAAAACATCGTGCTTTCACGAGTGTTTCTTGACAAAGATTTGATTGAATTTCGTTAAAATATGATAGATAAGTTTGGAAATATGTCTTATTAATACTTTAAAATGAACAACAAGCCTTTCGAAGTGATATCTCTTGATAATATTTGAAAAACCGGGTTTCAATTGCTGATCGTGGATGCGAGTGAAGCCACATCGATCTGGCGAAATCTAACAGTACGTGAAGGTTGCTTGAATATTTCATATTAATATTGTATATACCTTTATATATTTGTCAACTTCTCTTTGTATATTTTCATTAAAAACAACAACACAACAAAAGTATTTTTATTTTACAAGTTCAATATAGAAATGACCTCGGTGATTGTGCATGTTGCTTCCTCGTGTAAACATCGACTCGCTAACTCGCTGGGCTGACTGATACTCGTGCTTGGTCTCTTGATTTTTTTATCTGCATCATAATTATATCTCAGGTATAGGCCGACCCCCCTCTTTGACCCCCTCATTTCAGGTGTCAAATTCTCGGCTTATACCCGGTCATATACGGTAAATATAGAAATTAATCATTTCCAAAAAGACCGTTTACAATTAACAATGACACTTTATAGATAGCACGGTATATTAACGAAAGGAATATGTTTATTTCAATTGTAAGTCAAGCTGGTCAATAAATGTTTGAATAGATTCGATCCAAATATGAACAAATTAACCATTTGAACACAGCAAGGGGACCATACACAGTCAGGTCACAAATGCAGTACTACCAGCAAGTCAGATGAAGATGATCTCTTTGAGATTTGTTGAAAATAGGACTAAGGTGGACTGTAACCTGTACTGATAATTAAGTCAGATGATTGAACACACACATACATTCATTGTTGATAATGTGTTGAGAGAAATTAAAGAGATTCAATGAAAACTGATTTTTTTTGGGACTTATTGCAAAATTTGTTTGACTTACACACTAAGGTCTGTGACTTACTGAAAAAAATTGCTGTAAGTCCATGACTTATGGACACTGAAAAGATTTTTTAACCCCTGAAAGCTTTTGCATCATCATCATCATAGATAATAATGATACAATTATTTCATGCTGAATTTAACTCGACTATTTCAACTCTTTTCTCAATAAAAACTTTTCAATTTCATAACAGATAACTTGTTCCTGATTCTTTTCTTCATGAATAAAATATGTTTAAACTAACAGATTAGTTTAATAAAATTTAGCTTATATTTGTTCAAATACTTAAATAACAATCTTTCCATATGAATCATTTCATTTGAAACAAGTTGTTCACAAAATGATTTGAAGATTTTGGTCTACAAGTTAATAAAAAATATGAAATTTAATTTATTTGGTGTAATTAATTTAGGTACATCCATTAAACCTAAAAAATCCATTACTATGGTTATTTGAAAATCATAACCATAAATTGAGTTTTAAATGATAAATTAATAGCTTTTTGAATACATCAACAAATTAGAAGATATGTATTCATGCTGAGATAAGCAAAAAAAATCTTAAAATGACATCTTCATAAATAGATTTTGATTTTAATTTGAAATTTATGATTCTTTTTAATATGTATGCAACCAAACAAAAACGTCTCTTCTCACACTTAGATGAACAGAGTAATGTGACAGTAAATTAATAATGTCTGCAAGTTGAACTTTATCTTCGAGATTGTAAGCTTGAAATCATGGAGAGATACCGGTACAACCAAGTTGAAGATGATGAGCATTCAGCATCATCGTATTCATTGACAGATGAATGATCTATTTGTGCAATGACATTATCTGCATGGATGAAGGATACTTTTTTAATAAAATTTTGACTTGTTTAGTCACAAATCTCTTAAAACTAAATTAAACATTTCACCACTCGGGCCGTGATGAAATGTTGGCATTATCATTCTTCATAAGTGCTTTAATAATATGATGACATGTTCATTTTCATGAGGGAGTCATGAAAGGGACAGAAATATGACACAACTAAAGGCTGTGTGAATCACTATTTCCCATCAGTGAATATCTGACATCATAATAGCAGTGAATAAGAAGCTGATGCATCATTTCTCATCATATAGCCCAATCACTGGAGGAGGAAGAGCAGGTTTCTAAGTTAAGGATCAAAACCGAGCCGGAGGTGTTGTTTGATAATGTAAGCCCGCGGCAGAGGGAAATTGGAAAGGGCCGACAGGCCCGCCCCAATTTCCCGAGGCTGAGGGCTTACATTATCAAACGACACCGAGGGGGAGGTTTTGATTTAACTTATGAACCGAGACAGTAGTTACAAAATAATAAGTAATAATAAGTATTAAAGTGGATTCATTGATTTTTACTGGTAGGGAATCATCATGAGCAAACGGAGAGCACATCCGCGCCCTGCACGTGCTTTGCGTTCGCTACCAAGGCCGTGAACGTGAGCTGCATGCGCTATCTGCCTCGTGAAGTTCACATGATTGTCACTGGAAATACATCATTGTTCTCGTGGGCCTTTATAGCCGAGTTGTCAAAGGCGCCAGTTTAGTAAGCGAATGGTGCAGAGTTCGAAACCAGGCATGCGAACCTTATATTTGTGATTTGTCAAAAATGTGAAATTTTGTGATGGTATTTATTCGAAGAAGGACTTTGAATCAAAGTATTTCAAAACGTGTATAATTCCCAATCAAAATAAATTTCCGATTAATTCTACAGTAAGCCCCGGGCATTCCTAGAGTAAACCCGGCAAACTGACAATAGAGGTAAAAGTAGAACCTAATAGAACAATAGAGTGACGTCACTGGAGGTTTTTAAGGGGAAGAATTATATGCGACGAGAGTGGAGGGGATGGGATGAGGGGGTGGGGATATATTACGGAAAGAAGGGTTAGGGTGAGGGAGAGTGGAGGGGTTGGGATCAGGGGGAAGCGGGTATATCAGGAGAAGAAAGGGTGAGGGCGAGGGGTAGGGATGAGGGGGAAAATGGGTAAATTTGGGAAAGAAGGGGTGAGGGCAAGGAGGGTTGAGAGGTAGGAATAAGGGGGAAGCGGGTTTATTAGGGGAAGAAGGAGTGAGGGCGAGGGGGAATGGAGAGGTAGGGATATGGGGAAAGCGGGTATATTAGGGGAAGAAGGTATTAGGGTGAGGGTGAGGGGGAGTGGAGGGGAGGGGATGGCGGGAAGTAGTTTTCTTGGGGGAAAACAGGGTTTTAGGGAGGGGGAGTGGAGGGAGAGGTGTCAGGGGGGACAGATAAAGAACTGATACATCACTTCAGGTCTAATTTGTTAATAACAGGCCTATGAAAAGAAATGAAGAGAAGATTAAGAAAAGAGGCGGGGAAGATAGAAAGTGAAGAGTTTATTGAGAAGATAGAAGGGGTGTGTCCCAGGGGGAACGTAGAACCGGAGGTGTCAGAGGATCCTTAGAGAGGGAGGACTGCAAGGGGCAGCAGCTCATTAATGTCTCAACTGTCTGCTGTTGGTCTGGAGGGTGACAGATAACAGGGGACGGGGTTGATAAACGCGAGTAATGAAAGGGATAGGGTTTGCGTGATTGGGTACAGTTAGTGTATGGACTTGAGAGCATGGGAGCGGAGAGACTGAAAGTGGTAGGTTCGTAACAAGCTCTCACCCCTCAAGTCTCATCATCAAGAGTGAGTGATCATCTTGAATACACCTCATCATCAACCGATACACGCAAGCGAGGAGGGAAACATGTCTTTGCTACTTGAAATTTTCCAACCAACTTGTTTCATTCAGAGGAAAACAGAAGCTTGAATGGTGTTGCTCATATGTTGTGTTTGACTTTTGAGGAGGGTTGTGGGATGTTGAGAAGGGTGAATAACTTGCAGGCACTGTGCCTGACACTTAACTATCATCGAGGCAGTCGAGCGGAAACACCTGCATTCATCGGGACTCTCCCCTGATCTTCTCTCACAAATTATCACCAGTAATCTCCCACATAAATCCACTCATACAAGATTGTCACTCCATTCATATTCACTACTTTTGCAAGCCCTGTAATGACAGTCAACAATAACTACTTAATTGGACTTATATTGAAAGTGTCTGTGGCTGGTTGGGGTCCACGTTATGACTGTACTGTCTGCACTGCATTGATGTGATCTCGTTAGTCTGAACCTGATCTCATCTCTCGAGATTGTTTTACGCCAACAGTTTAACATGACCTCATCATACACATATACAACACCAATTTGTTCCTCATTGTTAGCTAGTTTTATTCTTATTAAGAGAATATTTCTTACAATATTACAGTCATTTTAAATGTTATTTTTGAACTTTACAAAGATTTTTATTATCCTTGGGAAACTCACAAGTTCTCTCAACACTGATTCCGGTATGTTTGAAATGTTACCCCAATCGATGACCAGCGAGATAAGACAGAGTGTGTGATTGGTCGAGGAGGCAAAGCATACATCTGAGGGCGTAAGTACATGTCAAGGATGACCCCAACCCATCTGTCTGAAGTAAGGGGAGATAACTCTCTGGGTGGCTGCACAAAAAACATCAACACCAACCCCCACTATTACTCAAGATTTCACATCAGATTAGAATCTTTGCAAAAGGACTTGACTTTGTTCTGTGTTAACAATACCAGGAGACAAATGTCGATTTGTCAGGCTATTCTGGGTGACTTGCACAACATGAGAGTTTACATTACACGAAAGAAAAAATGGACAGCAAACATTGATGGTTGTTTCTGATGTGATGATGTATCGGGTTGCGGTCTGGAACCACTCGTTAATGTGTGACCACACACAGCATTATAACAATTTGGAGTGTTTAGGACATTGTTGTATCTCCAGTCATCAGTGGATGGTTGTCTTGTTCATCATCAAATTCCACTAACTTAGTGCAATAACCCTCTACATGATCAAATATCATTCATTCAACAAGGAAAGCCTTGTCAAATGGTAGTTACATGAGAAATGCATTATATCATTAGACAATAACAATGGCTCCAGTGTAGAGGTAGAGGTCCAGAGTTGAGTTCCTTTGTTTTGTCTGATAAACTGGAGGATGTAACCATGTTGCTATAATGCTCCTCATTATTGCTATGTACACCTGACAGACACCATATCATTCCCACATATCAACAGGCATTGCACATGTTCAGGTACAGAGAAACATACTCTGACATTAAATTTATGTTATCTTAAATAAAAGCTCAAATATAGGTGATATCGATACAAACGTCTATCTATTATCAAAAATATTTGAAAGAATGCTTTGCCTATTAACTGTTAAATTAAAAAAACTTCTTAAAAAGTAAACAGGACATCTAAGAAATGGAAATCGTCCACCAATGTTTTGATGAATATAATAATAGATTATGGCAGTGCAGAATACAGACATCTGTCAGTAGTGCTAGTGAGCTTGCTTCCAGTCAGTTGAAGTTGAACATTGCTTTGATCATCTTTGGTATACATTGTTACATTTGAAGTCTAAGTTACTTTAGAAGGTTAAGGTCTTGCATTTGAAAAGTGAAAATTTGACATAATAATGTGAACTGGTTAGATCTTCCATTTTAACATAAAACCTTTTTGTAAACCTCTTTTAAAAACCTCCTGAAAACGCAAAAGAATGTCGTCCATGAATAGTGCTTTCTGATTTCCTTACCAAAGAAGAATTGAAATGGATTACAACGATTCAACAGTCAAACCAAGATAAATATGTATAACACAAATGTGGAAATAAACTCAGTACTTCAGATTTATAAAAATTCTTTTGGGTCACAGGGGCACCTCACTCAGAAATTTGAGGGGTCAATTTCTTTTTGCAGGGGGCAAAGGAAAATAACATAACATTTCCTGGTTACAGGGATGAACTTATGATTACAAATACATGTTGCATTATCTTACAATTGTTATATAAACATACATAATGTCATAGATTTTCCTTTACATAATTTTATGATCACATATATTTTCTTAAAAAAAATTAGTAGCATGTATCCTAAAATCATGGCATGGGTCTGTAGGAACCCAGCACTTAAAAAATGATGGGTCATTGATAAAATTTATGGGGAAATGGCCCGGGCCCACCGTCAATCTGAAGCTCTGTAAACAGTCTGCTCTTTAAAATGTTCCCTTTGTTGTATCATGTCTTTTTCTACTTGTTGCAAGATTGATATCACACAAGATTAACCGTCTGAATGATAAAGGCAATTAGATATTTCACTGTTTATTCTTAAAGTATGATAAATTCGACAAAATCTACCATTGGAATATACATAAAAATTTAAACATTGATTCCTTATCTTGATTACATATCTTAGTTAAATAAAAACATACAATTGATAAATCACATTGTCCAAAGTAACATGTTTCAGCTAATATCATGCCAAATTAATGATTTCTGATTATGGTAGATAAAAAAACATATATATATTATATACCAGTGGGATAAAGAAATACATATATTATAAACTAGTGGGATAAAGAAATGTATTTAGATAATATATCCAGATATTATAGTCTTTAAAGGGGCAGTAGCACGTTTTTAGGGGGAATATAAGGTGATGTCAGGAAAATGAAAATAAATGGTTCCAATCTAAAGACAATGTATTTAAACTAAATGAAGCAGTAATAAATCAAAAATGTAATGTAAAGTTAAGTCATGCTATTCCTTTTCTTACACAAAAAGAATTAAAGGTGTTCACACAAAAATGGCTGCCAATGGATTTAAGTGAATCTTAATAATTTGTTCTGGGAGTATGGATTATTGGTTTGTGTAATGAGATTTTTGACACTATCAAAGTAAAACATTTAGCATTAACGTACAATAATCAGTGAAAATTTGAAAATATAAAATTGTCAAAAAACGTGCTACTGCCCCTTTAAGTTCCAATAACATGCTTGATATATCCACAATTCATTGAGGTGAATTACACAAGTACAAAATCTTGAAATGTGTAACGGTCTAAGGGGGTAAAAGGAGTTAATAATTTACAAGGTTAGAAGACGTACACGTATAGCTAGTGAAGGTATTTTGAGACTGATCAAAGACGGTTCATTAATTTGATTTGTTATCTTGATTAATATGAACTATGACAATGAATGGATTATCATATCCATTGCCACAAGCAACAACAGAAGTACTTCCTGAGAGCAAGTCTTGAGCAAATAATGAATAATGTATACATAATTCTATTAAGAAGAAGAACATCAAAAATCGTGTTGAAAAGTTCAGGACTATGAGGGGAAAATAAATAACATCCAGAATGTGCAGCTATTCTAGAATTGGAAAATCTGGGTCCCTCCAAGCAAGTTGCCGAGGGGATAATTCCAAGAATAGCTAGTATGTTCAGGTGGGAATAAATCCAAATAAAGCCATTATGTTCAGGCGAGCATAAATCCATGTGAAGCCATTCAGGTATAAATCCATGTGAATCCACTAAGTTCAGGCGGGTATAAATCTGTTTGAAGCCACTATGTTCAGGCGGGTATAAATCTGTTTGAAGCCACTATGTTCAGGCGGGTATAAATCTGTTTGAAGCCACTATGTTCAGGCGGGTATAAATCCGTGTGCAGCCACTATGGTGCCTGTAGGCAAAAGCTCAATGTAAAGCCAGCAATATTAACAATCCTCCTGCAAAGTATGGATCATAGCTTGGTTCTTGTGGACACGGAACTGGTATCTTCTCAAGATCTGCCTCTTGCAAGTCTTGGCAAAGTGGTTTTTCTTCTTACAGAGGAAGCAGACAATACCATAGGCAGGGCATTGCTCATACCTCCGGTGTTGGCCATTACAGTTGTGACAGAGCGTCTTGCGTTCAACCTGTTCCTCAGCCTGTTCACTCTCCTCATCTTCTGACTTACAGCTTCCGGAGATTGAAGTTTGGGCAAAGAGGTTGTCCGAGGACATGGATGCATAGAGGCGGAAGCTGCGTCTGCTCACCGACTGCTCAAGCAGAAGGTCTGTGACTGACATTGACCGAGGTCGGGCAGCTGTCACACTTTCACCATAGCGACAGATTTCAACAGCTTTGTCAAGATGAAGATCCTCTTCTTTCAACAGATTGCTTCTTACGTTGTCATCAAGAATACCGGAGATGACTCGATCACGGATCAGATCCTCAGTTTGGGTTCCATACTCACAATGTCTGGCAATATTTCTGAGTTCCACAACATAGTTATCAATGCATTCCCCTTCATTCTGACTCCGCATGTTGAAGAGATATCGCTCATAGATGACGCTGGTGTGGGGGTAGAAGAAACTGTCAAACTTCTCAAGAATCTTGCTCATTACTTGTTGATCGTCCTCATTGTCCCACTGGAAGGTGTTGTAGATATCCAAGGCCTCATCACCAATATTCTTGAGGAATGCTGTGACCTTTGCATCTTCATCCTTCTCTGGTAAAGTCTCCAGATACAACAGGAAGTGACCTTTCCACTTCCTCCACGTGTCTGCGGGGTCACCTTTCAGCGAGAGAACCCTTGGAGGATCCATCACATGATTCCCTGTCTGTGTCATCTCCAGGGGTACTTCAATGTTCAGTCAAGAGAATTTTCCCTATTTAGATAGATACTTGCTTTTAGTGGAATTGAGATTGCTAGACTCATACAGGAATCCAGAAAATGCAGAAATTCAGAATCTGATATTGAAATCGTTCTTAGTTTGTCAATTAAAGAAGTAATCAGAGTCAATGGATTGTCCAGGCACTAAGTAACACTGTTTACCTTTATCACCAACTATCAATTATCCACAGACACATCTTCACTGTACAAGGTCTTGTAGATAAATAACAGTTTACTCTAGTTATGAGTATTTTATGTATAACCTGCTATAATTACTTGTCTTGGGAAGGTCATGAGAAAACGTAGCAAGAGAGTATTTTATAGGTGTAATTAGACGTTTTCATCATAAAGGGCAGGCTAATAAAATCCAGTAACAGAGAAATGTCAAGACACAGGACGAGATTGTGACGTATACAAGACCATTACACAGCTCTCAGACATCAAAGCTTGTAGAGGCTCTGTTACCCTGACATCTTGATGTAAAACATTCATAATTGCAATGTATCTTTATGTCAAGGACAAAAACATCTTGGGAGTGTTTACAAAGACACATCACTGGATGGGATGACGGCAGTCCAAGTACAACAGGTATTTGTGAAATTCTATTCATCGTGTTTGACGTTATTTATATCATATTGCTATTTCAAGTTTGAAGAAATGTATAAAAATTCTGTCAAGGTCAATGTCACATCTTTGTATGCAGTTCATGGTTTTTTTTCAATAGCTATTATTTGTTAGAGTTTTGGTTGAATATCCCTAACCTACCCACAACTTGATATATCTTTGTGTGGGGTCAATATTTTTAGTACTATTTATCATAATGGTGTGAAAAAACATGTTGTGAAAGATAGTTGATGAACAGGACACATTGTATATAACTTGATTTATTCAGGCCCCCCTAACGCACGGAAATAAAAATGTCCTTTTGGAAATAATCTCCTCCTGTTTTGTACAAAAATCAACAAAAACAGAAAAAATCTCCTCTACTATGGAAAAAATGCGTAAATTTTACATGCACGAGCGTTAATTTCGGCAGCGATAATGTAAATTGCAGTGACAATACTACAAAGTGTCAGACGGGTAATAAACATAGCGGGTGATAGTTTTGTTTATCACCCATCTGACACTTTGTAGCTCGTTTTAACAGCAATCTATAGACATTCGAGAATAAAAGGTAAAATTCTTTGAAAGCTAATGATTGTTCTTGATCAACGCAATCATTAAATTAAATAAAGATAATTTTTGTAGCTGATAAAACGGATAAATATTCGCAATCTCAGCAATGTTTTCCACCGTGAATGAACCGGAAAGAACAGTTTCGCCTCCATTTACGCCGATTGGTCACCAAGAAAACCGAATCAGTAGCCTTTCCGAGCCGTTATATTTCCCTAAAGGCCGCTTTTGCGACCGTAATGGCAGGTATCGTCACTGCAATTTACATTATCGCTGCCGAAATTAACGCTCGTGCATGTAAAATTGACTCATTTTTTCCATAGTAGAGGAGATTTTTTCTGTTTTTGTTGTTTTTTGTACAAAACAGGAGGGGATTATTTCCAAAAGGACATTTTTATTTCCGTGCGTTAGGGGGGCCTGTTATTCAAAGATTCAAAGAATTGCTTTGTTATTTTAATAAGTAAGATTGGAATTAAGGCAATAATGAGGTAAGAATGAGTCTATTTTCCTGATAAGCAAGGGACACAAAACATTTACAAATTCAAACCGATAACAAACCAAGTTTTACTGCCATTTAAGATCAGAACAATTTGACATGATTTAAAATAATTAAGTATATGACCAAGTATAAGACGAACCCCATTTCTCAACCCCTCAAATTCTAGTCAAAACCAAGTATCTAATGTATTGGCCGACCCCCCTACGCGCAGCTCTATATTGCTGTAAGTTGACTGTAAGTCGATATGATGCAAGTTGCATTGAAACTGGAAGCTCATGAATCATCAAATGACATGTTAATTTTTAGACGTATACTATTAAAAAAGAATGAAAAGAAATTACAAGTATACACTTACAGCTAGTGTTTGTTCTTTGTTTTAATCATATTACATATTATTCTGGACAAATTATTAATGAACGGCAGTCAACAACTTTTGGTGCAGGAAGTGTCTACTGGAAATGAATTATTTGTTAAAAGACTTTTCATTGGCTAAATTAATAAGGTCAACCAATCAGCAAGTCGGTTCAAAATCGATGTACAAACCATGAAACGTGGTCGTAATTATTTCATGACAACATTTTCTCGATACAAAATTAAATGTGTAAATATACAGAATTTCTTAAACGTTTTCTTATATTTTACTTTTTCAAAATGTTTGAAAATAGCAAGCTGTTTTGGTTGTTGGTATGTAACACTGCATATAATAGTCAGATATACTCCCTCCCCTGCTCCAACCATTATTGTGTCCCCAGGCTTTCTTGTAAAGTTTCCACTCATTTGACCTCTAATCAGTATGGGAACTGGATAATCTGATTATAGGCTTTTTAAAGATTTTAATTATAAAAAGATTTTTATTCACTTTTACATTTTATACCTAAACCCAAAAAACCCTATCTATTCACTTCCAAAGAGAGAGCTGTGAATCTATTACTAGAGAAAAAAGGTTCCACTCTGAAAACCGTTTGAAGACTGTTCTCTGATAGTAACTCTAGCAGAACAGAACCCACAGCACATTACATGTTGACGGCAGGGAACAACACATTGAAACGTGATAATCTATTTAAATCAAGTTAATGCCCGTGTTTACACAATCCATCGGACAATGACTTAAAATGTGGAAGAAACCTACAAGCAGATAGCAGGGCTGATAGGAACCTGACCGGCCGTCAAAAACCACAATGGACATGAAGACGTTTTTCTGAGGTGAGCAGTCTCTCATATTTCGTGGGAGAAGAATGGTGGTTACCGTGCACTGGTAGTGTACAATGGGGGAGAAGGTTTGACATGAAGCACCCGATAGCAGCAGGTCCGACAGAAGGGACATTATACCTACCTCACCACACTGAACAGATCATATCTACACACACCATCACGAGCACCCTTATCAGAGCTATCAACAATCAGATGCTTTATCAACAAAATGTTCCAGGTTTTAACGATGTCATGCAAAAAAATTTGTGGGTAACCATACCCCAGCATTAGCAAGATTTAGTGGGCGTCTGGGCCCGCTTCAACACAATAGTGCTCTCCCTTGACTGTCTGAAAGGGGCCAGCACGTCAGAGAGCTGTTATTAACTCCCCTCGACTGCCGTATCGGCTTACCATCAATGCAATACGAGAGCTGGGAATCTGGAAACTTAAGTAACTAAGTGTTGGTTGGAGTTATGACAAATGTAGAACAGGAAGAAAGCCTTCAATTGTGGCTCAAATTAACAGTATCAACTTCACTTCTATCCCTCTCTGATTCTGTCACAGAGCCTGCTATAACTTTTATCTGAGCTGTTTAAGAGCTCCTGCAGTCCATTCATCTCCTCTCCTAATGGAGGATTACCTTAATTCGGGTTAGCAGAGCCCCAGCTATTGCTGGAATTCTAATTGATTATGCTCACAATGAATAATGAGCACCAACAGCAGCTTAGTGCCCATCATGAATGGAGCCTGCACTCGGCTGGCCCTCAGTCTCAGTCCTGTACTACCCCAGGGTGAGAGATCATATAAAGATAGCCGCCCGGTGCCCTTGGGATACCTTTATCTCCGCCCGCTTTTCTTTCACAAATCCCCACAATGACTCTGTGACTTAAGGCTTTAAATATTATGATTATGTCAACAGTTGATATTTACAAAGAACAAGATAGCGACCTGTTTGTGGCTATAACAAGTGTTCTCAGTTCAAGAACCTGTTTAAGTCTGAAGATATATCGATATCCCAAGCCTAATTCTTGTAATCTCCAAGTCTAAAAATGTGTACAAAATATGCCCTATTACTCTTAACAATCTGTTCAAGCCCACAAACCACAAAGAAGAGTTCAGATCACATTCTTTAAGATTAGGAGTTGAATTGGTATGAACAATGGAAAGAGATGATATATAAGTAATAACATTCTATCAATGGTGCTTTGGTATATATTAACCCATTGCCTGCTTTCATTCAACTTGCTTTTGGCTCATGACATAAAAGGAATGTTATGACAAATTCATCTTATCAGACTTTTAAATAATTGCATAAAATATGCAATCAAAATAGTAAAAACAGAGAAAACGCTTTAAAAGATGTTATAGGTTATGTCTGAAGTCAGCCCTACAAGATCATGCACGGATCAGAGTGACAAGAAGGAAGTGTTGTTTTGAAGACATTCATCATCAGTTGTGCCTGATTCCTGCCTGGAGAACAGTCAGTGAATTCTATTATTTTGAATAAATGCCAGCACATTGTCAGATATAATTTGAATCCAGCTACAAATTGTAAATTGATATGCTTAGAACGTGGAAGATAGACATGTCAAACACCAAAGCTGAGATCAATGGCGAAAATATAAATATAAAGCACATAAGTTATTTGCAGTATAGTTTGCAATTAGTTTGCTTAGTTTGTTAATAACTGGAAAACAATCATAATACTGACACATTTTGCGTGAATCAAAATATTAAAATCACCCAATAACACTGTAGATTTTAGTTTGCACTAGAAATAATAAAACCAAAAAAACCACATTGTATGATTTATGTTGCACCAAAACTTTTGTTATGTTAGGAAAATAAGTCTAGAAATATCCAAAATAATTTAATCTTAAATGATACGTTATTAATTTTTTTCATAGATGAGCTAAATTTTTTGGGCTTAACTTAATTGTTATGGGAATGATTAAAGTACCTTTTTATTGGAAATCCAAGGGAAACGTTACATACCGGTAAGTAGAAACCACTGTCAAAATTCAACTGTCTATGAGGACTCTGATAACGAGTCTTATTCCTTCAAAATCGAAACCAAAATGAATAACCTGTGACACTTTATCTGTAAACAGGCTCATTTTCATGGAGTGCAAGAAGTCTGCAAGCCCAAAACATTTACTTTGTGCCTTTCACTTTGACACCCAAGAAGCACGTGCTCATACACCATTCATAGTACTACACACTTCATTCAAAAAACAGTGAAGGGGCCCTTGGAAGGTTATAAAAAATTGAAATATTATTTAAAAATACATTTTTTGTGGTTGTTTGTACTTCATACTGGCCTCTCGGACAAAGTGTCCCTGCCATTATCAAATGCATGCCATTTACTATGTTAGTAACTATGACATGGCAAAAAGGGTTACTTACAATTCTTACAAGTTGCAAACCCCATAAATAAATGGCCCATAAATATGCTAAAGTTTCAGTGAAATTTCTATCACACAGGGAACCATTTCAATATTGAAAGTAAACTTGTCTTCAATCTGACCACCATTACTCAATAGATTGTGAGCACGCATGCGACATATAACTTAAACTACAGTACTAATCTTGTAATATACCTCTTCACAACCACAAATTTGAAAACATATTTACAACGGTCTAAAAATTGTCTTCATTTCAACCCTTATAAACAATTTAAATACGGTGCACACATATGAAAATAATATACTGGAATGAAGCAAAACTATCACTTTTATGGTGATATATCTTTTCATCCAAAAATCTGTCCTTAACAAAAGATATTTGTTGCCAAAGTAAGTAAGCGATATAGCCAGACAATCTTCTGACACATGCAGTTTTAAAAGAGAAGCAATTCTCCCGGGGCCATCAAGTGGCTCTAGCGCATAAAGGCAAATGTATTAGATTCGCTGTAAAATTCACTGTTCAAGATTTGAAAATTGTCTTTATTTCCAACTTAATGAAATTATAAAATCAAATTGGAAAGTGCAAAATTTTTACATGGAATAAAAGTCTTTCTCTTTATGATGTATAAATTGTCAAAATGCACTAAGCATTTCATGAGTACCAATATAAATGTGAAGTTATGCTAAGGAGTATCAACGGTTAAACCACTGTAAAGTAAAATCACTTCCATCCCGCTAGCCTTTAGTTTTGGAGTGGGACAATGCAAAGTCTACATCCAACACAGATTGTTTTTTGAAATTAACAATCTTAACATCAATGTTTAGTGTCCTACAGTTTTACAGTCCTTTGCTAATATTTGATGAGGGATTGGGGGAGATTTGAGAAGCTTGCCCATCAGATCAGAAGGTGGTTTAGGCTATTTTAGACCAGGGTTAGGGCAAACCAGCTTTGAACTTACCGATCATGGTTTAACTCTTAAATTAAACCCGGACTATCTTAAACCACCTTACAACTACTACAACAACTTACTACTGTTGACAAACCATTGATTCACCAAATATTTCTGAAGTGGCTGAAGGAAGGATCTGATGTTAAAAAGATCCCTTTGATGACTATGGCAAATGAACATGAATAAAGGGGGGCAACTCTTGTTGGTCAATCGGATTTGCTACTTCAGTAAAATCTCCTGTTCAGTTATGTCAGTGAAACTAGTTTTTTGTGTCAGTCTTTTCCCTCTTGTTTTGATTGAAACATATTCTATTCATTCAAGAAAAGGATTGCGCACAAGTTGTTGAACTTAAAAAATCCCTCACTCTTATTATTTACATTTGTTTGATACAACATTTTCAGAGTTCTAGCTAATTTACCACCATGCTTTTGGTGGAGTAACATATAAATCAAACTTAAGTACAACTGAGTACTGACTGGTTATTCAGAAGACTCTGTTTATGCTGATCAATAAAGTCTTGCCTTTTTATCAAAACATGATAGTGATGATGGTGGGTTTTGGAAAGTGTAAAAATAGACATAAAGATGGATTTAGTTAGATAGCCTCCCTCTGATGTTCCCCTTAATATGACTTCCAAATCTAGATTAGTTACTTTGTGTTTACATTCGCTGGGTTTGCATTTTTCGTTGCCTATTTTCATGTTTTGGTGTTGAGTGATTACATTTATGTTGCATATTCCACGTTAAATGTGGACTTTTCCATGATTTTTTTTGGCAGTGGAGATCTTTTGTTTGGTAGGCCTGAAACAAAGGTCCAGTTTGTTTTCATTTAAACAACATATTTTCTTGTTGTGATTGTTGACATGTGGTTGCCATGTTGCCAATAATTTCCAAAGAAGTGTAAAAAACAAGCATACCTTGATAAACTTGTGAAGAACTTAAATATCAAACTCAAGTTTGTTTCTAAACATGTTGCTAAAACTCTAATTATCTGATGAATAATTGATTATGATTAGTGATGATTAATTCTTTACACGAAAACAAACCTTAAGCTTATATCATTATCGAGAGCTACTCTCCATCACTGCATGACACCATTACATTCAAATTGTTTTCAAAAGAAGCCTGCAATAGTTACGTGACAGTCTAAGTCTGTATGCTTTTCTTGATACAATGCGTTTCTGTACCTGAGCTGATGCAAATGTAAATTTGCCATTTTGATAGAACTGGAAAAGTGAATCTTAAAGGGAGCATACAGCCTAGGACATCAATACGTCTGTGCTGTGTTGAATCACTTGTACTCTTTTGCATGCTACATAGTTTTCAAAACTTTTGTAAAATCTTCAAAATGAAATATCTTTCATTTAAATTGACAACACAGAAATTGTCAGCTGATTAGAGCAAGCGATTGTCAAAGCAAAATAAATTGCTTGAGCAAATCTCTTTCATAGTAGAGTAAACTGACTTGTTTATTATGCACACATAACTTTATTAAACATAAACCATAATGAACTTATTCCTACATACTGTTTCAAATTTCTTTTCTTCCAAATTAATGCATTCCATCTGTATCAAATGCCCGCCTTACAAGAAACGAAAGAAGTAGAGAGCAACTCACTGAATCACTATCATAATGAGTAGACAACCTCCGTGCTGTCCTCGGTGCCGTTAACAAGATTAGGTCCGTCTGCCAGCGCTGGTCCCCCGATATCGTCCAGGTCCGGGACCATGCTCTCGATGTGCTCCTGCTTGTGGGCGTCTCTCAGACCTGACAGTTATACACAGAATATTACATTATCAGCATCAGGATATCTAAACAAGAAGCACCAAACACTAGACAATTATTATTGAAATCAAACCATATGATGTTTTAAAGAGACACAGAGTATGTTGATAGGATCACATATGTCAAATTTTGAAATCGATGTTATTACATCGGTGACCACTTACTGTTACTGAAAATAACAAGTTAAAGGTCAATCAGTACACTAGAGCGAAAATACAGCCATTCAAAGTCGGGATTTTGATCGAAAACCGGACAATGTGGCTCGAGTGGCGTGCGCAAATTCGCTCAACGTAATGTTGAAAACTTGTCATAAGCTGACAGGAAGAAAAATTCAATTTCATAGTGTTTATTAGGTATTGTAACTAATAGGTAGATTAATTGGATGCTTAATTTCCAATATTAAACGTATTTGAGATGTTTTCTTGATTTTTCCATAAAATCAAGCATTTTAGAGATATTATGCATAAATGGATATATTTGCAAGTATATATCTTGTAGCTTATCAAAACCAAATAAAATTTTAAGAAAGTTATCTGTGTCACTTTAATGTATTTGTCATCTTCATAATCATAGCTGTGTGTCATAATAAGACATCTTATCCAAAAAGAGGCTAGTTAAAGCAGATGATAAAACTGTAAGGTATAGCCTACATCGGATCTTGTTATCAGGAGAGAATATGAGAATTTTCTCCTGGATTATCAAGGCTGACGTTTAGAGTGAAGAAATATGATAACTCACCGGCAGTCGGTATATCCATGGCCGGCAGACCGAGAGACTCGTGGTCATCAATAGACTGACCATTCTCCAACACCTTCCTCTGCCTGTGTTTTTTCTTCTTCTTCTTCTCCTTGTACTTGGTGTTGACCACTGAGTCGAGAGCAGACGTGTCTCCAATAAGTGAGTCTGTCTCCCCGTTCTCGCTCACTGGTCTGCTTGACATAGACAGCTTTATCTTTCGCTCGTTGCGATCTGCAGATATAGGTTTTTAATTGGTTAGATGTAAGCGCGTTTTTTTAACTAGGACCAGTCTGTTGGCCATGGCTAGTCAAAAAGATGCTTGGCTAGTTAAATGCAATGACTAATAGACCGAAGGACTAGTTGAATTTAAAGAAGATATCATTATGTATATGTATTTGGCTAGTTGGAATGTCTTTTGGCTAGTACTCAGGAATGCACTGGTCCAAAAGGCTAATATGGCAATACATCCTGCTACATCAGCGTATATGTCTCCGCTAATGCTACAACCTATCCCCTGATATCCTCCTATGGTCTTCTGTCGTATCGCTGACGGGTGGTTGCTCGGCGCTATTTATAGCCTGTCTGTTTTCAGTCAAACTACTACGAACTCCATACACTGTTGTCTAGTGATGTCGCACGTGGAAATCTAAGAGCGTGTGATTTGGAGCTTAGCGGGAGACTGCAGTGAGAATCAGATTTATTATCTAATAGCACTCCTATTGGTTAATTTGAATCACGAGGTGAGCACGCGGAACGAAGCCAAGAAACTAGTTTGCCGCTATCGCTGAAAGGGCATCAATTGATTGGCTTGCTATATATAGCGATACGACAGAAGACCATAGGAGGAGATCAGGGGATAGGTTGTAGCATTAGCGGAGACATATACGCTGATGTAGCAGGATGATGGCAATAGGGCTTAATTTTTATCCCAAGAAAGACATATTCAATGGTTTTGAAGTTTTATTCTTGCAGCGACTGGATATATTTCACTGTTGTAGGAATGAAAATCTATATCTCAATGTACAATAGAAGAAAAGGTTCATGCTTAAACTTAGCCAAAGCAATAGTATGGAAATTGTGACAGAAATAGAAAGTATATATTCCATGTATAATTGTACATTGAAATTACTTCAATACATGTTTGATATGGGGATAGAATAAGATAACAGTCACAAGACTGGCAAACAATTTATGAATAAATATAACATAAACATTAAATGACTCCGGCTTTGACTAGTGCCAAGACCATTGGTTCAGTAACACAGGAATCACAGCTTGGATATTCTTGATTGGTAACCCAGCGTTAAATCAGGTGTACGCTGCAGGAAGTGACGAAAGCTGCATCCGGGATATGATCAAGTTTCACTAACTACTTCCCGTGAATACGCCGATACACTTGATTCAACTTCAGCTTGTTAGAGACCTGCCGTACGCCAGTCACATGACCTCTTAAAGTAATCAAGCACAGCCTATGCCACTCACCTGCGAGTCCATCAAGCAGTCTGGCTCCCTTGCCAAGACGATCACAGAGCAGTGCTAGGTGTTTCTTCACTTTGCTTGTATCAGAGGGGACAGTGAGGGGGGAGGGGTTCACGGTCTGATCCTTGGCTGATTTAGCCAAGGTCGTCCTCAGGAGGTGAGTCACCGCGGCATCCACCATCTCCTGCCAACCCTGCCAACATATTGGTTCTCAGGCTTATCACTGACTTAAGTTTGTTGATAAAAGGGGTATGGATCACTGACTGAGTAGCAAATCATAAGAAGGCCCTTGAAATGGACATAACCAAAGGTTGGCACATAAGTCTTACACTGACACCTGCCTTCTGACACTAAGCAACCGTTACTTAGGTCAATCTTCACCCAATTCTTGCAAGTTGCACTGAGGTTACCTGCTTTACTTCAGGTTATGGAAGGCGGCCCTGACCTTTTAACTTATCAATGATAACACCCCATAGTGTGAAAACACCTTTATCTCATTTAGTTTCGTAATCAAATCTCAATTGGAGAGAAATCATAAGTTGTCTGTCAACAATACTATTTCAGCAATAAGTTCTCTATTTCAAACATTTCAGGTGTGCACCCCTCAACCTACCTGCTGCTCGTTATCATTAACGACAGGTGTGATGGCGGAGGAGAGCACCTGGTACTCCTCGTCTGTCATGTCTGTCCACAGCTTGACCAGGAAGTTGAACAGATGGGTCCCCGAGCTCAGGTTGATGGCCGCCACCTCCTGGGCCCGGCGGTTCTCATCTACACCATCGGCCAGCGCCACTATCTGCATATGTACCAGGGGGGTCAATAAGTAATAAACTTCAATATAAAACAAACTTTCATAAACAATTTCTATTTCATTTTTGAATATATCATCCCTTCATCTCAGTTCACTTATTCACATTCTCTTTAAGGATTTTGTATTTTTGTCTTGAAAGGTTTCAAAGAGAATAGGATTGAGGTTGATACACCATGCATGGGCATTAGGTTTCAAATCAATAGGAAATCCCATCCATAAACCACAGTGACTAACTAACGCAAATGCAGTTTTGCCACTTTTGCAGTTTTGCAATCTTACACTCTAGAACATGATAATGATATAACCACAAACCTGTCTGAACGTTCCCTCCAGCAGGGTGTCGAGGTTCTGGAGCGGGGTGGGGGTCTTGTCCTTGAACTTGGTCAGCAATCTCTTCTGGATCACTCGGAACTGCTGGGCTCGCTGCTCCAACATCTCCTTGCAGTTCTCTGCACTCAGCCGGTACTGCACAGAAACAGGTGAGGTGAAATGGGGTTTAAAGCTGCTTTCAAGGGTATTTCATTTATATCATGGCTGCTAGTATTATTGCAGGGAGAATGCTTGCAACACTACCTCGGCTATGCATTGCAGTGAAACCTGCGAGCAACGGCTAGAACATGCAAACAATGGGTGGTACTGCACTGAAAATCAGTGTAACATTGCACCAAAACCTTCTTCTGCAGACAAAATTGCCGAGCTCATGGCGGGAATTGAACCCTGGACCTCTTGATACGTAGTCATATACGCTAACCATGATGATATCCCGACCCCAAGAAAAAAGCACTAGTCTCAACTTTAACTCACAAACAAATCCTGATAGTTTGATGATGATCTTACAAGGTCTATTGTGCAGTAACTTTTTTTCTAGAAAAAAAAAAAGAGTTACTTTTTAAAATAAATTTAAAGGATTTAAAACAAGACTTTTAACAGGCTATTATTACGTCACTGGTTCTTGTGCTCATTAAAGTTTAGGATTTTCCGGCTCTCGCTCGGGAAAAGTGACACAGCAAGTTTGACAAGAGGGACAAAATTGTTAGCGGGGCGATGTTGCAGGATGAGTATTTTGATCGAAACAATATGTTTTTACCTCAAATATTTCAGAATGGGGTTTTAAAATCCTTTTAATGAACCAACTGCTATAACACACAGGACAATAAATCTGCAAAATGAATAGTAGTTACCTCAAAATGAATATCCAACAGCTCATAATACTCCTGTAATGGCAGAGCACCATCGAAGAAAACTTTAAAGTCTTTGGCACGGTTAAAGTGATTGTTGAGTCTTCCAACGAGGTCTCTCAGTGGTAACCACATTGCTTCGAGACGATCGCTTTGAAGTCGATATCGTTCTGTCAACAGGAGAAGAAAAACATTCTAACAAGAAGAACAAAAGAAGAAAATACTTTAACACAACTTGAGGCTCCCTGAATATTTCCGGATGTCAATACTCTTAAAATATTAAGTGGTAAAAATTTACTCTTTAAATATTAAATCTTATTTCTCTTAATTTGATTTATTTCATGCTAAACTACGGTAATTAAAACATTGCCATCAATTAATAAGTTTGCCAAAAGAAATGTGTCAAATATCATCATCATAAGTTGTTTGAGAGGCATTTTAGAAGTTGGAAACATCAACCATAGTTTTATGGATGACCAACTTCTTTATTGTAGAAAGAAGTGATGTAAAGTTATAGATCCTTAAAGTTGAAAATCCATAAAACTCCTAGTTTTTTTATCATCATGATAAATATTTGTAAAACAAGAGGAAAAACTGACGTGAGGTTTTTGAGGCAAGAATGGTGACAGTTGGCCCGCCGAAGAACTGAAAACCTAAAGCTGCTCCCTGACCTGAGGCATTGTCTCCCAGAAGATCTGCAACACACGAATAACAATTCAAGAAAGGATAAAAAAGGTAATGAATCCTGAGTATTATACATCAATCAATTTAACACCCACATTACATGCAGGGCAGGTGCACAGCTTGTACACAAGTTAATGTGGTGCTTATAATGGTACAACTTATAGGCTTTTAACTGAGAAACTTGCAGCGAAAAAAATAATTTGCCTACAACAGTATTTTTTTCTGAAAAGAAAAAAAGTTTTTTGGAATTTAGTACCATTAAAGATTATACAAAGTATATATATTACAATAACAAATCTGAATAATAATGTTTTACAGTAGAACTCGGATATAACGAACTCCATGGGACCAAAGAATTTATTTCGCTATATCCGGTGTTCACTATACGCATATAATTTTGATATTATAAAGGGACGGGACTTGAAAATCTGTTTGTTATATCCGATTGTTCGCTATATCCGAGTTTGCTATATCCGTGTTCTACTGTATTTTAAGAATTAAAATATCAATATGAGAGGATACTATTTGTAACTTTGAAAATAATTCAAAGGCTCATCTATTTCTGATGTGCCAAATCCCAACATGTGAAGAATGCTACAAAACTTGAGACTGACCAGGAAAGAGATCGTTGAGAGAGACGGGAGGTTTGTTGGTGTCGATGGTCAGTTTGTGAGCCGCCGCCTTCACTGGGAATACTGGCTTGACCACCAACTTGAAGGGCAGTCGGATCGTGGACGTGCTCACTCTCGGGGCTCCTGGTACATGCAGAGAGAGCACAGGTACAAATAGTCTAACATGAAATGATATAGATGAGGTTGACTACATTGTACTTCATTACATAGACAATATAGAAATTCACTACCACATGGATTTAGAAATGACATTTAAAACTAGAAAGTGATTTTACTTGTAAAAACAGATGTCTTCCTTTACACTATTTCAGCTTAATTTTGTATTTGAAGTTTCTTTAAAAAAAATTAAACTCAAAAGAAGGGAAAAATAGAGCCATTGGCTATGTAGCTCATCAGGCATCATATCAAGTTTGCTTTATACAGGCCTAATGAGCTAAAAATGAAACTGATGTCACCTATTGCAAGAAAACCTATAAAAAAAATTACAAACCAAATGTAACGATTTCGGAATAGATTTCCTTACCCAAATGATTTATTATTATTCAACACTTTCTAGATCGCCAATATCAGACAGTGAAAGAAGTCCACACTAAAATATCCAAGGAGAAATAAATTTGCCATAGACTGTCATCTAATGGAGAAAAATAGATTTTTAAGATTGTGACCCCTGTGACCCTATTTGGGGTCATGGGGTCACGAAAGCTACAGTTTAGAATCCCAATTGGCCAAGGAGTCTACATACTGTCTTTCATCTCAATAGACCTTTTGGAACTGAAGATGATGATGAAAATAAGTTTTTAAGGTTGTGACCCCTGTGACCCTAATTGGGGTCATGGGGTCACAAAATCTATAATTTAGAATCCCCATTGGCCAAGGAGTCTGCACATATAATTTCAGCTCTCTAGACCTTTTGGAACTTGAGAAGAAGATGAAAATATGGTTTTAAGGTTGTGACCCCTGTGACCCTATTTGGGGTCATGGGGTCACCAAAGTTACAAATTAGAATCTCCATTGGCCAAGGAGTCTGCACTTATCATTATTAACTCTCTAGACCTTTTGGAACTGGAGAAGAAGATGAAAATAGATTTTTGAGGTTGTGACCCCTGTGACCCTATTTGGGGTCACAGGGTCATCAAAGTTAAAAATTTGAATCCCCATTGTCAAAGGAGACTGCACATATCATTTTTAACTCTCTAGTCCTTTTGGAACTGGAGAAGAAGATGAGAATTGGTTTTTAAGGTTGTGACCCCTGTGACCCTATTTGGGGTCATGGGGTCACGAAATCTACAATTAAGGATCCCCATTGGCCAAGGAGTCTGCACATATCATTTTTAACTCTAGAGTCCTTTTAGAACTGGAGAAGAAGATGAAAATAGGTTTTTAAGGTTGTGACCCCTGTTACCCTATTTGGGGTCACAGGGTCACCAAAGTTACAAATTAGAATCCCCATTGTCCAAGGAGTCTGCACATGTCATTTTTAACTCTCTATTCCTTTTGGAACTGGAGAAGAAGATGAAAATAGGTTTTTAAGGTTGTGACCCCTGTGACCCTATTTGGGGTCATGGGGTCACGGAATCTACAATTAAGGATCCCCATTGGCCAAGGAGTCTGCACATATCATTTTTAACTCTCTAGTCCTTTTGGAACTGGAGAAGAAGATGAAAATAGGTTTTTAAGGTTTTGACCCCTGTGACCCTATTTGGGGTCATGGGGTCACGGAATCTACAATTAAGGATCCCCATTGGCCAAGGAGTCTGCACATATCATTATTAACTCTCTAGACCTTTTGGAACTGGAGAAGAAGATGAAAATAGATTTTTGAGGTTGTGACCCCTGTGACCCTATTTGGGGTCACAGGGTCATCAAAGTTACAAATTTGAATCCCCATTGTCAAAGGAGACTGCACATATCATTTTTAACTCTCTAGTCCTTTTGGAACTGGAGAAGAAGATGAGAATTGGTTTTTAAGGTTGTGACCCCTGTGACCCTATTTGGGGTCATGGGGTCACGAAATCTACAATTAAGGATCCCCATTGGCCAAGGAGTCTGCACATATCATTTTTAACTCTAGAGTCCTTTTAGAACTGGAGAAGAAGATGAAAATAGGTTTTTAAGGTTGTGACCCCTGTTACCCTATTTGGGGTCACAGGGTCACCAAAGTTACAAATTAGAATCCCCATTGTCCAAGGAGTCTGCACATGTCATTTTTAACTCTCTATTCCTTTTGGAACTGGAGAAGAAGATGAAAATAGGTTTTTAAGGTTGTGACCCCTGTGACCCTATTTGGGGTCATGGGGTCACGGAATCTACAATTAAGGATCCCCATTGGCCAAGGAGTCTGCACATATCATTTTTAACTCTATAGTCCTTTTAGAACTGGAGAAGAAGATGAAAATAGGTTTTTAAGGTTTTGACCCCTGTGACCGTGTTTGGGGTCAAGGGGTCACGAAATCTACAATTTAGAATCCCCATTGTCCAAGGAGTCTGCACATATAATTTTTAACTCTTTACTCCTTTTGGAACTGGAGAAGAAGATGAAAATAGGTATTTAAGGTTGTGACCCCTGTGACCCTATTTGGGATCACAGGGTCACCAAAGTTACAAATTAGAATCTCCATATGCTAAGGTACCTGTACACAAAATTTCAGCTCTCTAATGTGTATGGTTCATGAGGAGAAGTCGAAAGTGTCAAAAGTTTACGGACGGACGACGGACGGACGACGGACGACGGACGACGGGCCATGCCATAAGCCCATCTGGACTTTCAGTCCTGATGAGCTAAAAATCAAAGGGATGAAGTCTGGTCTATTAGTTTCAGAGTTATGATCCGGAAACTAATCCTTCCCTTTAAAATGTCAGGGTCCAAACTGTTGCCATGGAAACCCAAAAACATATGACTGAAAGAAGTTGAAAAGGTTTATCTGCTTGGTATGAAGAGGATGTATATACCACATTTGTTGAAGATGATCAAGTAGTTTCAGATTTATGCTCCGAAATGAATGGGAATGAATGCAAATATGTCTCCCAACTCTTCTGGGAAAGATTCCCAATTCAAAACAATGCTAAATAAATGTTATCTACACAAGATACGTGTAACACAATACCACTTTCATTCTTTATCAATAACACTGCTAAATAAATATCCCAAGATATTGCAAACACAAAGGCAGGAGCAAACTCATTCAAAAACAATGTCTCCCAACTCTTCTGAGAAAGACTCCCAATACAAAACATGGCTAAATAAATGTTATCTACACAAGATATGTGTAACACAATGCAAGTTGAAACCCAAAAAGGCGTTTCAAACTGAAAAAGCACTTTCTAAATGCTCTTATCATTATTATAATGAAATGAGGTTGACGGACCTGTAGCACTGGTATATCTGGCTGACACCTCTGAACTCAGGTCCGCTGGTAGGCAGTTCCCTTGCATGAAGAACGAGCAGAAACACTCAACTGACTTGGAGTCTGTGGAGCAAACAAACATTCATCATTCAATCAATACACTTGACTCTGAAACAATCCTAACATAAAAGAACCATTTGTTACATTACAATTTCATGAAAAGGTCTCCTATAGTTTGATTAAGCCATGGTATTGCAAAAGTCAAGATAAAATTCTAGATTGAAAAAGTTACTTTCCACTATCTTTTGATGAAAAGAATTGAAATTTTCTTTTAAACTATTTAATTAACCTAAAACTATCTTGGAATATTTCAAACACATTATTGATATCATCTTTATGAGAACATGTGGGCAGGAAATTTAGTTCCCACTACATTTTTATGTGAAGAATCGAAATTTTCTTCTAAACTGCTATGAGAATTAACCTTAAACTATCTTGGAATATTTAAACACGTTATTGATCTTAACCATTATGACAACATGTGAAACTTACCAACACGAGGTACAGTGAAGGACAATTTGTTACAGCCAAGCGGCCATGATGGATGGATTTCTATTTTCACATTTTCTATCAACAAGCGAGACTTGAGCTGGATCTGCAACAAGAAGATATTGATAATCCTTCTGCTACCTTTCATGTTTAATCCTTGTCTCATTGGATATCTTAGGAAGAAATAATTTACTTACTTAGACAATATGTTATCCAGGTAATTGACAGTATTTTATTCATCCCAGATTACTGGGGTGTCATTATTCTTATGATAAACTATGTTCTGATGGTGTGGGGTGTACTCAGTAATATTCACGGTTTGAGGAAACTGTTAACTAAGAATTCTTACCCTGGCAGTTATGGACGGAATGATATCTTCATTCTCAATTTCAACACCTGTAGCCATCTGAAACAGAAAGAAATCCTTTCAACGTGTGCCATAAAGGATATATTTCTCTAAATCTTCAAATGGAAAAATTTCAATTCTTTAACAAGTGTTTCCATTTACAAGGCAATGAACATAATCATTTACATACATTGCTCCACTCTTATCATTTGGTCATAATAATAATGTGCATACTTATATTGCGCCTTTTCCATGTCCTAAGACATGCTCAAAGCGCTACATTATTACCCCGAAGGAGTGTACTTTCACAGCTGCTACTAAGTGCTAATCACGACCTCGAGGTCAGTACATCCAATTTTCAGGTACCCATTTTACTATAAGTTGCATTGCTTAGCAGAAAGACTTGTAACGGCAGTGAAACTGTATGCAGATAAAGCTCATTTTACTGAACAATAAAGAATATTAATAAAAGAATCTGTATGCTTAACTCAGGTAAAGGTTGTCGTCTAATTTGAAATCATAGGTGTAATAGTTCATGAGAATACACAAGAATAACAAGAACTAGTGATCTATGCCTGTTGCTGATTTCATAGTAGATTTTCCTAAGGCAACAAAGACATGACTTCAAACACTTAAACAACAAAACACAACAAGCTTGATTACTTACTGAAGAATCATCAAAGGACGGGTTTACTTGGACGGTTATTGTCAGGTCATCTTCTGTTTTTAAGTTTGGTGATATAACTGAAGAAAAACAAAAACAGCATAGGTAAGAACTACCAAACCATACCTTTTCTATTACCAATAAAGGTCAGAGACAAATTATGAACACAAGATGAGCATAATGAGTAGTACCATCAGTGTGTATTAAAATGAAATACAATTTGAAAAAAGGATGATATCCATGTTGCAATCTTAAAGTATTGCCATCTCACACTGGCTCCGACGACACAAGAGACTTATATTATGAAGCTCTGTGGGAAGAGCATTCAGAGGTAGACAATAAAGAAGAACGAATTCCTTCAATCTGAACATGGAATACTGTAGCATCTCAATTAAATTGACATCGCCAATAATTCAACCACATTATGTTTTACTGAGGTCACAAATTCAAATCACTTTTATAATTTCAAACAAGCGCCAAAAATGTATGTTCATCTGATTCAATCATTGCTTAAAATAATTAATGTGTTAAAATAAAATAATTGCAAAGGATAATTGTCTCAACTGCAGTATTCAATTAAAAAACATTGACTTTTTATGAAAATCTTTTGAAAATTTTAGAATGGAACTGTTCAAGAAATAAGGTAAAAAAAAAAAAATTGTTGTTTTATTTTCAGAATCTTCCCTTCTGCAAATTAACTGGCCAACACAGAAAGTCAAGCATAAAGAAGAACTTTCGTTTTATCATGGAATAATATATAAAAATAACAAAGTTGTGATTATATTTAAAGGGACCATTCGTGCAGGGTATTTTTTGTGGAAACGAAATTCAGGAGGACTTTCCTGTTTACAATTATATATGATTTTTACATGATAATTTCAGATTTAGTTTTAAATATGTTTGTGAGGTTAGCATTTTAGTTGTTCAAGACTTAACAATTTGACAAAAATAGAGTGTATCGCTCAAAAAATAAAAACATCGTGAAATGAAGCCAATCATCAAAGCTACGATTGTGGAATGCATTACTACGACAAAAATGCTGTCGTAACTGATAACTTTTATTATGAATTATTTGTAAATATGCTCCTCTTCTATCAATCAAGTAGAGATGTCTTAATTTTGTTAATGAATAAGCATATTACAGCACATTTGTTTTCTCGCAATGCTAACCTTTCAAAATGGCGGATGAAAACCGATCGAGTGGTGTCTTTAAGAAATTAACATGTTCCTGTCTGTAAACAAGACTCACAGAGTAACAGCTCTCAAAAGCCAACCTGATTTATGAGCATTTTCCTTGATGCTCTTCTGTAGCCTCCTCATCTCCACATCCATGTTGGAGTAGTTGAGTTCCCGAGCATCGACCGTGGGCGGGACGAAGACAGCGGGGTCGGTGCCCAGATAGCCACACTCCAGTCTCCCGGACTCACTCAGACTCACTATCACACCCTTCAGGTCTCTGTATGGAGCCAAACAGAAACATTCACTTATGGGAAAGATAACACAGTCCTAAATTTTGAGTTTATATGGCATTAATTCCTTAGTAAGTGTGCAACTAGCCCCATTTGAAGTTCTTCTTATTGACCCTTGCTTTGGCTACTT
This sequence comes from Steromphala cineraria, assembly GCA_916613615.1. Taxonomy (NCBI): domain Eukaryota; kingdom Metazoa; phylum Mollusca; class Gastropoda; order Trochida; family Trochidae; genus Steromphala; species Steromphala cineraria. Next base: position 5,111,611 of record OU744729.1, read on the forward strand.
CTTATGAACAGTGATTCACTACATAAGGGATGAAACACCTATCCGTAAAAAGTATTGAAAAGGGGAAAACTTATATCAAACTAAAGAAAGGCTAAGCAAGCTTGATAAGGAGGTCAGAATCCAGTAGCTTCGTCTGACAAAGGCATCTATGGATTCATGTATCATTTCAACAAATTGATAACAGAACAATGCTGACTCACTTAAAGTTGCCTGTGCGGATCTGTACGGGAATGTGCTCCATCTTGGCTGCCCACTTGAGCGTGACGTCCTGGTAGACCATCAGGGATGAGGTGTGGGTCGCCACCATGTAGCTTATTGTCCCTTCACTCACTGCAACATCAACATCATAGTACCTTCAACAACAACATAGTCTACAGGGGTTGAAATTGGTCATTTTGCTGTAGTAGCCATACAGTTTCTGACAGTACTAGTCCAAATACATTCCAACAAGAAGACAGTCAACAACATTACCTGCTAAATTGGTTTTCGTTATAGTTCCAAACATTTCCGTAATCCAAATTAATGGAACAAGGCCAAAACTCCATAAAATATAATTGCATGCTTCTGAATTCAGAACTCCATCAAGGTATTGATACCTAAAAAACACACAGCAAATTCGAACAAACCTGTAGAGGTTTCAGATTCTTTGAAGGGGATCCTCCTTGGGGTACTATTGCATAAAAATCTGTATTTTTTGCTACTATGACAGGTTGTGACTATTTTTGAATAAAAAATATACAAAAAACAACATTTGGAAAATGTGTTGTCGTTTGTCCTACCACCTCGTATAGAGCCCCATCCCTGGCCGTCACTATGACACCAGGGGCAGATAACTCTAATCTCACCACTTATCAATCTAACAAAGCAGACTGAAGAAGGGGAGGAGGGTGGCCGTACCCCAAGGAGGATCCCCTTCAAAGAATCTGAAACCTCTACAGGTTTGTTCGATTCTTTTTCAGAAGGGATCCTCCTTGGGGTACTATTGCATAAGTCAGACTCCCAGAGATGGAGACCCTGGGTGCGGTAGACAGTCTGCTATTAACTATACCCTAATGCCGTAATAAAGCTAAAAGAGTAAATGAGAAAGAAGCGTACACCCACCTGACCAAACACTTGAGATGTCTTGGCTCCGGTGCATGGCTCTGACCCATGGGGACTAATATTCGAAGCAGGAATGAAACCCTGCACAGAAATTAATTTAAAAATTAACCCTCTCCCTCCCTTTTCGTTACCAAAAAGGCTCTACAGGGGAAAGTAACTAAAAAGAGTACCCACTCAAAAAAGGCGATAACCCTCCGGGTGTCCTCCACTAGAGTCCGTATAAACATAAACATGAGATGTTAGTGGGTAAGTATTAATCCTGCTAATAAGATCTCAACTAAAAACTTAAATAACTAAGTCAAATAACGACTTAACTAACCAGGCCCCGAAGATACAATCAATTCGGGGGACCCTGGCTCTGCCCACTGGAAAGAACAGTCCTGCCAAACCGAGCACGCTCACTAGAGTGCTTGTCGAGTTGGTAGTGTTTAATGAACGTGCTCGGTCGGCTCCATATAGCCGCTGAGCAAATCTCCTCAATGGGCAGAGCCGCTGCATATGCCTTAGAGGTTGCCACCGCCCTCACCGAATGAGCCTTTAGGCCCTCCGGGGGCTGGTGACCCTTATAGAAATAACCCATACAGATGGCCGAAACAATCCATCTGGATATCGTTTGCTTAGAAGCGGGAACGCCCGACTTCCCTCCGCCATAGCAACAAAAAAGCTGTTTGTCCTTACGAATGCTTTTTGTTCTTTGGACATACTTCTTTAAGGTCCTACGCACATCCAGGATGTGCGGGATCGTGGACCTAGCCCCAGAGGACGCCGGCTGTGACATAGCCGGGAGCTCTATGGGAGCTGAAACATGAAAGGAGTGGGCTACCTTGGGACGATATGAGTCCGGCAGTCTAATGCTGACTCTGTCCTTATGGAAGACAGTCAGCTCGGGATCAGCAGACATCGCATGGATGTCGCCTACCCGCCTGCCAGACGTAATCGCCACCAAAAAGGCAGCCTTCCAGGTTAACAACTGAAGAGACAAGGAATCAAGGTCCCTAAAAGACGGACCTGACAGCCAGTCCAAGACGTAGGATAGATCCCACGAGGGGCTGATCCGCCGCACAGGGGGGCGGATCCTGTCCACGCCTGCTAGAAAACGCTGCACCAGAGGGTGGCCACCTAGAACGGTACCATCCACCGGAATGTGGAACGCAGAAATGGCCGTAGAGTAACCTCTCACTGTGGACGCGGCCAAGCCGTCATCCAGCCGAGACTGTAAAAACTCGAGAACCGGCACTAGCCCTGCAGAAAAGGGATCGAGAAGCCCTCGACTTCCACACCAGCGCGCATAACAGGCCCATCTATCCTCGTACTGAATGTTCGTCGAATCCCTCCTCGAAGCCAGTATTGTGTCTGCAACTCGTGCAGGAATACCGCTCTCCTGGAGGCGATTCCGGACAGTGGCCAGGCCACCCACTGAATCCTGGGATTCGGGTGGGGCATTCCCTCCTGGGATAGAAGGCCCCGCCGACACGGTAATAGTACAGGAGGCCGTACCAGAAATCTGAGCACCGACGGGAACCAGCTCTGAGCCACCGTTTCCCTGGCCGTCCACAATGGGGTCACCAACACCAGAAGTCTGGGAGGTTGACTGCCCATCTGCGATAGAACTCTGGGAATGAGGGGCAAGGGTGGGAACGCCCACAGCACCCTGTCGGTCCAGTCTATCGCGAAGGCGTCTGAGGCCAGAGCTGCCGGGTCCGGGATTTTGGAGCAAAAGACCGGGGTCTGTCTCGTTGTCACGGACGCAAACAGATCCACCTGGAACGATCCGTACAACTGGGAGATAGTGTCGAATGTCCCCCGGTGGAGCATCCATTCGTGCGGGGCCAGAATGCGACGAGATAGCGCATCTGCCCGGACGTTGTCTATCCCTGGAAGATACTCCGGCATCGCCTTGATGTCGAGGTGATCGCACCACAGTAGAAACTGCCAGGCTTCCTCTAGAAGGGAAGGTGACACTGTCCCTCCTTGCTTGAGAATGTAGGTCATTGCCGTCTGATTGTCCATCTCTAGACGTACGACCTGGCCCTGAATCAGCGGACTGAATCGACTGAACACTCTCCTGACCGCCCGAAGTTCCAACACATTGATGTGCAACTTGGACTCCTCCGCAGACCACAGGCCTGAGGCCAAGTGATCGCCCATGACCCCTCCCCAGCCTGAGAGGGAGGCATCGGTCTGGATCGTAACTGAGGGTCTCGGGACCTCCAAGGGAATGCCCCTGGATAGATTGTCCCTGTTCAGCCACCACTCGAGATGAGCCGGGAGCCACCCTGGAATGGGGACTTGCCGCTCGAGATCGTCCGCATGAGACCACAGACCGGCTAGAGCCTGCTGAACTGGTCTCATCCTGAGGCGGGCTCTCCACACTATGTCTACCGTGGCCGCCATATTCCCCAACAGCCGAAGCCAAGACCTGGCCGGCTGAGACGGAGACTGAAGGAAATGGGAGACGGCCAGGGAAACCTTGATCACCCTGTCCGGAGCCAGGGAAACTAGTCCCTCCGCGGTGCGGAACCTGGCCCCCAGAAAGACAAGGTCTTGTGATGGGGCAAGGTCTGACTTCTTCAGGTTGATGATCCAACCCAGGCGAACAAGAATGTTCATAATCTCCTGGGTGGCTTCCTGGTTCAGCTGACGTGAAAGGGCCCTGATTAGCCAGTCGTCCAGGTACGGGTGGCAACACCTGCCCCTCGATCTGGCCACTTGGGCTGGAACCAGCATCAGTTTGGTGAACACCCTTGGCGCCGTCGAGATGCCGAAGGGGAGCACACGAAACTGGTAGCACACCCCGTCGAAAGCGAAGCGAAGATACTTCTTGAACTGGGGGTGCATCGGGACATGAAGATACGCATCCTTGAGGTCGATTGAGGAGAGCCAATCTCCCGACCCTACTGATGCTATCACAGACCTGAGAGTCTCCATCTTGAACGATGGTATCTCCAGCATTCTGTTCAGATACTTCAAATTGAGGATGGGCCTGAATCCTCCGTCTTTCTTGGTGACCAGGAAGTACGTCGAGTAATACCCGACTTCCTCCTGGCCCACCGGAACGACTTCTATAGCTGCCTTGTCCAGCAGAGCTGTGACCTCGGCGCGTAGAACCTGCGCTTTTTCCGGGGAGGCTGGCACAGGTGTGCTCCTCACTCCGGTAAAAGGCGGTGGCCCATCTTTCCAGAGTGGCAAGTGACCATCCCTGAGTGTGGACAGGACCCAGGGATTCGAAGAAACTACTTCCCACTCCTCCAGGAACCGAGACAGACGGCCCCCGACTGGAACGTCTGGGAGAAGACAGTGGATTCCCGCCTCCGGCGACACTCCGGTCCCCTGGCGGTCCTCCAGAACAACTGGGAGAAGGCAGTGGATTCCCGCCTCCGGCGACACTCCGGTCCCCTGGCGGTCCTCCAGACTGGGCAGGAAGAGGCTTAAGGGCCCTTGTTGGCGCCCTTTTTGCCCCGAAAAGACGACTGCTTGCCCTTGGCACGCTGTCGGTTTTTCCCCTGGCCTTTCCCCTTCCCTTGCTGTTGACCTGAGCGTCCCTCGTATGGCCCGTTCCATGACGAGTAGGACTTGGCCGGTGGCCCAGTGCTCAGGTTGTCAAGGGGGGAGGACTTCCGCTTACCAGATGAGCCAAGGGCGCCTTTGACGTCCCTAACTCGTGAAATCTGGTCCGCGGTGTCCTTGATGATGGTAGCGGACCCGGGAAACAGGGTGGAACCCAGTTCGTACGGGAGCTCCGTCAGCATGTCTCGGGTGGGCTGCGGGAAGGAAGAGAAAGAAAGCCACACCCGGCGCAGCCCCATTACTGCGCACATCACCTGGCTAGAAGCGCTACGGATGGCGTCCCTTGCCAGGTGACCACTCACCTCAGCCAGCTGCCTCTGGAGCATAGCCGGAAGGCTACGGTCCTTTCCCTCGTCCAACGACGTGGCCTGGAGCGAAGCCAGGTACGCCTGATGAACTGCAATACGGAGCGCCTGACAGCCATTCCTGTAGGAGTCTTCCGACGTCCTGAATAGCTTCTTCAGGAACGCATCCTGCTTAAAGGGGGGCACACACCGGCCCTGGGCTCCAAGGGAGTCCAGGCTGACTGAGGCCGACACATCCGAGTCACAGACCGGTACCTCAAATAACCCCGCCTCCCCCAAAGGATAACGCTTATTTAACTCCGGCAGGGAGTAGCGTGTTCTAGTACCCTTCAGAAGAGGCGCGATCATATCAGTGCGGACTGAATCCAAGATGCGGAGGCGCACCTGAGGAGTCTTGCGTTGAGCAAAAGCTCCTCCGGGAAGCCGGAACTCCTCCCCTGCCTCCTTCTCGGGAACGACAACCTGAGGGATGGCCTCTGCCACCTTGGCACGGATCTCCCTCAAGGCAACAGAGATGGGTAAGTCTAGTGGATCAGGATTCCCATCCCCCTCGACGTCCATCTCCGTCTCCGATCGCTCCCCCGACACCTCGGAATCCTCTACCGAGGACAAGGCATCAGAGGGAACGACCGAAGACACAGAAGGAGGAAGACGAGGGATGCGGAACGCCGAGCCACCAGACTCACGCCGTTCGAGAGAAGGGGGCGGAAGGAGAAGTCCAGGTGCGAGCCCCGGCGGCGGAGCGTCGGGACCCAGCCTCTCTGGGGAACCGGCACCGACCGTCACACCAGCGGAGCCGGAGGAAGACGGGGGAGGCCGTATCGTATTGCCCACCATGGCCCGGGAAGTACCGGGCACTTGGGCGTCGGGAACCTGTGCGACACCTGGGCCCCTGCCCAGGCCTGCGTCGGCACCGACGTCGGACGCGGTGCCCGAAGCACCGGCCGACGGAGCATCCAGGCATGGGGGGACCGACGTCCTCAGCTCCTGCCGGAGCTGCGACATCAGGTCTCCCAGCATGCCCTTCATCTGCCCCTTAATAATGGCGTTAATGGTGTCAATAGATTGTGTAATTGGACGGACCCTAGCGGAGGACAGCCGTTCCCCCACCTCCGAATCTGAACTCGGAGAGTCAGAAGGGAGAGCGGGGGTGGCCTGCTTACCCTTACGCTTACGCTTGGAGGGGGGGGTCGCCTTGCGGAGATCCTCGCCCGCGTCCCTGAGGCTCCGGAAGAACGCCGTGTCCAGTGCCCTTCTCTTCTTGGTACGGTTGGAAAACCCCGAGCAGGTAGAACACGCTGAATCATCATGGTCGTCCTCGACCAGGCAGACGATGCACAACTCGTGTGCATCGGCTTGAGGGATGTTAGTCCCGCAGTTGAAACATCGTTTGAACGACTGCAAAATCATCCAAAAAGATATTTCAACCGTGCATGCGTGGAAGAATGTAAACATGTGTATCAAAGTGTACATGCGCCTATTCTAAGCATGACATAAATTGGCAAATTCGGCTGCCAAAGTAATGAAATTGCAACTTATGAAGCAAGCCAAAAACATAGCAGCCTGAAATGGAAAAGAGCATGTCAAAAAAACATGGCTTGCCCGTTCCACAAAAATAAAAATCACAACGAACTTTCGAAGTGAAATTTATTCAAAGGAACGAAAGGTTGCTTAAATATTATGACCTAACATAACAACAAGCACCAAAGAAAGACGAACTCCATACGAAAAGATACAATTTTCCACTAGCAGGAAAAGTCTAATCGGGAAGTCGCCATCTTTGTCGAATTCTCGCCCCACAACGCGAGCACATGGCCGCGCTGGGTTTGAGAAACCTAGTCTACAACGCGAGAAATGCGAGAATGCGAACCTATTCTAAGAATAAAAGGTTACCACACATACAATTTCTTTGTCCATAGTACGTTTTCTTAGGAAACTTCACAAGAAACTTAGCAAAAGTCGACAGAAGAACGAAGACGTCCAGCTGGCTCAATGACAGATTGATAAGTGGTGAGATTAGAGTTATCTGCCCCTGGTGTCATAGTGACGGCCAGGGATGGGGCTCTATACGAGGTGGTAGGACAAACGACAACACATTTTCCAAATGTTGTTTTTTGTATATTTTTTATTCAAAAATAGTCACAACCTGTCATAGTAGCAAAAAATACAGATTTTTATGCAATAGTACCCCAAGGAGGATCCCTTCTGAAAAAGAATTCCTTATCTTATCTTAAATAGTTTCTGAGAAGATTTGTCTCATTTGAAGGTACCCCAGATCAGAGTGCAAAAACAGAGAACAAGGGTAGTAACTCTATCAAGGCATTGATACCCTGAAGACACACTGTGAATTTGGTTTCCATAACGTAAGATCAGCGTTTTACGGGACACAACTTTCCTAAATATTTGACCCCCAGTTTTGATTGACTATGTAAAACCCTACCAAGAAGCTTCTGAAAAAGGTTGTCCCCTTTGAAGACAGTGTTGAACTCTGTTAAATATAATTCCACACTTCTAATTATCCAAACCTATATCCCCTTTTCCACTTCATGGCTGGGTATAACTAGCCAAATGTTTTCATCATCACATCTACCGGTAGTCATGGGTTACAGGACTAGTGCTAATTTTGAACCCTGCTCACATGCTCAGCCCCTCATGTGATACATAGGCAAAGATATGTTATTCTGAGAGATTAATTTCATTTAAGTCCCTTTCAGACTGGATAAAGAAAAGAACCAGTTATGCTAAATTATGCCAAATCTGGGATATTCACTGTGCATATGAATAGAAACGACATGGCTATATAGTCAAACAGTTAGTTATCAACATGTTAACTACATGTCCCATCATATTAACCCTAACCTTTGAAAGGTAAAAAATAGTTCAACAAACAGCTGACATTGCCTAGCTATCACCCACAACTAGAGCAATGATTTTAGAACTTTTGTGGAGGAAAACAATGGAGGCATAAGGTATAAACAAACTTACATGAGGCATAAGGTATAAAACAGGAAGGATCAAACTCAAATTTCTTCATGTAACGTAGCTTTCCTGCCTCCGACAAACAAAACAAGTTCCTTTCTCCTGCAACATCAATCATTTATTACATCAAGAACAAAATTCATGAAAATATGTTATCACAGACATATACACAGACAGATACAGATATATACAGCAATACAATATTTGTTTACCTTGTGTCCTAAACAGGTAGAAACACTTTGAAGTTCTTTTCATATTAATTTCATACTTTAGATTTCAGAGGCACGTGTCCACATGAAAGATGAAGTTTGAGTACTTGGCCGCAAACAGGATGCATTAAAGGATACATGTCAGGGCCTCCTTTCACAAAGCAACCGTTACTAAGGGTGACCTTAACTCCCATTCTTTTACATTGCACTAAGAATACCTTAAAGACTTACGATCACCCTAGTGTATGGGAAAGGGCACCCAGTATGCTGTGAAACATTCAGAAAGTTGCTGATTTCCTGCATATTAATTGTGGTCAATGTAGAAGACTAACACAAGCTCACCCAGAACAATGATAGATGGCGGCGCTTGGGGGAACGGAACAGCAGCCATATCCAGAGCCTGTTCTCCGATGTTGAAAGACCAATCAATCTAATCAAAACAACAATGTAAGCATATCAAAGAGAGAAGACATTGTGATCAAGCTTTAATGCTGGTAAATAGATCTTCACAAAGAGACTTCACCTCAAACATTGCAAGAACCTGACTACTGTATACAGCATGGTCCAAATTAAACAATGTAAAATGTGTTTCCTATCCTAAAATATTGTACATTTAACGTAGACAACACATTTTGTTTTAATATTTAATAATTTATTCATTGTTTGATTTAAAAGAAATAGATTGACATAAGTTGAAAAACAATAAAACAGATTTGGTATATCACCAATTGAGTTTGATTAAATACAAGCTTTTCCTCATTCACATAAAAAAATGAAAGTAAGATTTCCTCTATAAGTTGATAAGAATGTTTTATGACTACATACAGCAACACGTTTGCCTGACTTGATGTTCTGAGTCTCCTTGCTGCCGGAGTCTGACGCCACAGCCAGGACCTGATACCTACAAGTAGTCGTGTTCCCATGATCCATTATAATCGATGACTGATCGGTTACCCTCTTCAGATGCGATTATAAATTGCAAAACTTTACAATCAATTATCACTTATGATCAGCTAAGAAAGAGTACTTCTTACTTAATTATTCTAATTGGCTCTTAGAATTGAAGAAAACAACCCCAAATATATGATCTATACTACAGCTAATATCAAACATTGAGCACTAATTTTTACTTATATGACCAGAGCTGGTTATTTTGTTGTCTTTTGTGAGCTATTGATAGATATCATCACGGTTGATGATAGATACAAGAGTATTTTCTTACCGTCTCTGACTTAGCCTGATTATCAAAGGTATGAAACAACAAGCATTGTGGTCTTCCTTAACTAGATTTTGAAGTTCCTCATGAGCTTTGATTTTTCTGATTATTTAACAACGATTGATCGGTTGGGTCAATCCGATTATAACCGATGATCGATTATGAAATCATATTACAAACACTACGTACAAGATGATGAATCACAGAAACATTCAACATAAAACCTTGATAACACATTGGTTATTACAATGAATGTATTACATCCTTGTATGGAATAGAAAAATAACCTAGAAAGTATACACTTTTAAGTGAGGAGAAATTCTCATTCTCAATTGAAAGTTGTTTTCTTCGTAAGCCTTCTTGCATGTGAGTGCTATGTTCAAATTAAATTACATAAATTCCAAAAAATAATACCGTCCTTATTTTAATAAAATTTGCTGCAGAATTAAACAAGATGTGTTTGTGAAACACGAATGCCCCCGGATGCATCCTGCTCGCTGTGTCAAGGTCAAGGTCACAAGGTCAAATGTCATGGTGTCATCTGAAAGGTCTCATCACAAGGGATCCATATGTCAAGTATCAAAGACCTAGCTCTGACCAATCAAAAGTTATGACCAAGGTTAAAGTTTTTGTGGACAAACGGACAGACGGACAGGTGAAAAACAATATACCCCCGGAATCTCCGATTCGGGGGCATAAAAAAAATGTCTTTGGAGTCAAGATATAATTGACTATGATAGAGAAAATCAAATGATGGTACTGACTTGTAGCACTCGACTTGTCTCATGGAGGACACGGTGAGGAAACTGTCGAGTCGAGGAATGTACTTGATGGGACCAGGAAGTAAGGCTCCGGGTAGGAAGCGAGAGAAGGCGAAACTCTCCTGCTCAAACACAGACACTGTCCCGTCCATGGATTGCACGCACAGGAAGTCCTTACCTGGCAACAGAGGACATTTGGTGCATTTCTTGAGGGATAAAGGATAGAGTTAAACAAATAGAGTAATGATGATATGTCAATACATTGACAAATATGGTACTTATTCTTATTCTGATATACAGTAGAACTCGGATATAACAAACTTCAAGGTACCAAAGAATTTAGTTCGCTATATCCAGTGTTCGCTATACGCATATAATTTTAATGATATCATATAGGGACGGGACTTTAAAATTTGTTCGCTAAATCCGAGTTCGCTATATCCGTGTTCTACTGTATATATATTGTGATACGATTACTCGATTATGACACTTATCCTTAGCTAAAAATTGCTTTTTTCACCTAAAAATCAAGTCTTTCGTCAAAGTTACTTGATTTTATTTCCCGATTACCCTGAAAATAGAGTATCATGACATGTATCATGTTGTTCTACTTGTCGTAACAAGACTTGAAAATGTTTGCCACAAATACATTCCACATATATAGGAATAGTCACATTCACTATTACAAAACTAAACCCAAAAAATGAACAGAAGGATGGCTGTTTAAAGAGGTGTTAACAGTTTTTAGTTATTTTGATGACCATGACCTTGATGTTAGGGATTTTATTTAATCCTGAATAATTTTACACTTTCAGTATGCAGAAGTTTTTACATGTGAACCTTGGGTAGATATGCCTACAGAGGCAAGAGCTAACAGCTACATGCCCTCCCTGGGAGGAGCCAGTCACGCTCAAATAAGTTTTCAAAGAATTTGCCTATGAATTATGGTGGTATACTCAAAACGGGATATAAATGTTGAATAAAAGCCTAGTGTATATTGTCTCAATATGATGGATTGCATCCAAATACATAATGTTTATTGATCTGTATTTCTTAAAAAGAATGCATTACATCCCCTCTTTAAGATATCTATTATGAATTTATTTGCAAAATGAAACGATACAAGGCACATCATCCACATTGCACTCAGTCCACCCAGCTGTACAAGTGGATCTGAAAAAGGGAAGCATGGACCTCTATGGTTGCATGAAGAGCTGCTTCGAAAGTACAAATCTTTCAGGGTAGTAATGTATAGCCAATGAGCAGTGCTTGATATTTGGATTAAAAATTGTCATTATTATTATTATCATATTGTTTTACCCCTTTAATAATGCATCAAGCCTTCCCTACCTTTGACTCCCCCAAAAGGCCCATAACAGAAGTTGAAGGCCGTCCTCTGTAGGTTGTGTTCGTACAGGAGATGGATCTGGAAGTGGCTGCCGTGTCCAACACTCCCTGTTATTGCTGCCATCAAATACACAACATTGGGTTATCAAATAATTTATTCTCCTTGAAAATGTCTTCATTGATGCTCTAATTTGGCTCATAAAACAATCTCAATATTAGTACTTCGGCTCAGGATGCAAAATATTTAATCTTTCGAAAATGTTTTTGTCAGCAAGATTTTGAAGTATACTATTGATTTTAATTATCAAATCTGAATAAATATTATCATCATCAATTCTAGATGTTTTAGAGATAATTTTGTATATTACAACAGACCTCAGCAGAGAAAGAAGGAATGGACAGAAGGATTGATAGAAGGAATAGATAGAAGGAATGGATAGAAGGAATGGACAGAAGGATTGATAGAAGGAATAGATAGAAGGAATGGATAGAAGGAATGGACAGAAGGCTTGGATAGAAGGAATGGATTGAAGGATTGGATAGAAGGAATGGATAGAAGGCTTGGATAGAAGGAATGGATTGAAGGATTGGATAGAAGGAATGGATTGAAGGAATGGATAGAAGGAATGGACAGAAGGCTTGGATAGAAGGAATGGATTGAAGGATTGGATAGAAGGAATGGATAGAAGGCTTGGATAGAAGGCTTGGATAGAAGGAATGGATAGAAGGCTTGGATAGAAGGAATGGATTGAAGGATTGGATAGAAGGAATGGATAGAAGGCTTGGATAGAAGGAATGGACAGAAGGATTGATAGAAGGAATGGATTGAAGGAATGGATAGAAGGAATGGACAGAAGGCTTGGATAGAAGGAATGGATTGAAGGATTGGATAGAAGGAATGGATAGAAGGCTTGGATAGAAGGAATGGATTGAAGGATTGGATAGAAGGAATGGATTGAAGGATTGGATAGAAGGAATAGATTGAAGGATTGGATAGAAGGAATAGACAGAAGGAATAGACAGAAGGAATGGATTGAAGGAATAGATAGAAGGTAATGGATTGAAGGATTGGATAGAAGGAATAGATTGAAGGCTTGGATAGAAGGTAATGATAAAAGGAATAGACAGAAGGAATAGACAGAAGGAATAGTTAGAAGGAATAGACAGAAGGAATAGATAGACGAAATAGTTAGAAGGAATAGACAGAAGGAATAGACAGAAGGAATAGACAGAAGGAATAGACAGAAGGAATAGACAGAAGGAATAGACAGAAGGAATAGACAGAAGGAATAGATAAAAGGAATAGATAGAAGGAATAGACAGAAGAAATAGATAGAAGGAATAGACAGAAGGAATAGATAGAAGGAATAGATAGAAGGAAAAGACAGAAGGAATAGACAGAAGGAAAAGACAGAAGGAATAGATAGAAGGAATAGATAGAAGGAATAGATAGAAGGAATAGACAGAAGGAATAGACAGAAGGAATAGACAGAAGGAATAGATAGAAGGAATAGATAGAAGGAATAGACAGAAGGAATAGATAGAAGGAATAGATAGAAGGAATGGATAGAAGGAATAGATAGAAGGAATAGACAGAAGGAATAGACAGAAGGAATAGATAGAAGGAATAGACAGAAGAAATAGACAGAAGGAATAGATAGAAGGAATAGACAGAAGGAATCAGATAGAAGGAATAGATAGAAGGAATAGATAGAAGGAATAGATAGAAGGAATAGACAGAAGGAATAGACAGAAGGAATAGATAGACGAAATAGTTAGAAGGAATAGACAGAAGGAAAAGACAGAAGGAATAGACAGAAGGAATAGATAAAAGGAATAGATAGAAGGAATAGATAGAAGGAAAAGACAGAAGGAATAGATAGACGAAATAGTTAGAAGGAATAGACAGAAGGAATAGATAGAAGGAATAGACAGAAGGAATAGATAGAAGAAATAGACAGAAGGAATTACCCGTTACGCTGAGGATGGAGATCTTTCTTGAATGAAGCACCGCAAGCATCAGATTTTCTGAACCACTGAAATTTAAAAAAGACCCACAATTATAACATAACAAATATCTTTTAACTTGGGTTTGAAAAGAATTAAAAGTTTAATAAGACCAAAACAACAGAAATAGAAACTTACGAGGCAAACTTTCCAGCTTCCACTTGCAGTATAGGATTTGGTAGTGCGTGTTCCAGCATTATATCTTCAGGCTTCAGACCACTAAATCCATTTTCAGTTTTCACAGGGCTCGGGTTGTAAATACGCAGAATTCCATTATAACTGCCGAGAATAATTTTATCTGAAAGGAAATTTAAAAAGATCATTAAAAATAACGAGTATGACAATAAATATTTTTAAAAACCCGGATCAATCAGTGTTTAAAATATAGCCTGTCCACCAGTCCTTAAACCTGTCTACATTTTGATCTTTTAAAAATATTTCTTTATTTTCCCCTAAGGAATCGGCCAATTGATACAGGCTTGGTTTCCAATCTATTTTATACACTGATTCAATATAATAAACTGATACCATTTTTGTACACATGTGTTCATTGCTAACATATTCAATATTCTCTATTTGCCTGTATTGTGAATTAACGTTCTGTATACATGTGATGATTCTTAACTTACCGGTATTCAATGTTCTTTTTTTTTGCCTTAATCACAAAATATGGAAAAATAAAATACAAAAAAACTTTTTAAATGAGAAGCAATATTTGTCTGTTTTGAAAATTTTAGCAAACAAATGTAAGTAGTTTAAGGGACATTTAATATATTTCATGATATTTTAAGGAAAAATAAAGCATGGTTCACATATCCTGCAATCTGCTATATGCCATAGGTTGAAGGTTAATAGAAGACACAGGTTCTGAGATTTCATTCACCTAGGCGTAAAATTATCTTCAGACAAAGTTTGGTTGAACTAGACCTTGATATAACTGACAGTACTCTTGGACGGAGTGACAGCTATATATATATACCCCACGGCCCTGCTTACTTCGAAAGCGAGGCGAATAAACAAAAGTTATAGTCATGGTTGGTGCACAAACAGTTCTGAAAGCCTGGCATTCCAATTTCAGTAACAAGCATTATCACAAACTCACCAAATCCATCCAGGTCGTTGTCAATGTTGGCCACACAGAGACAGCCCAGATAAAACTTGGCTTAATCATTATCACAAACTCACCATATCCATCCAGGTCGTTGTCAATGTTGGCCACACAGAGACAGCCCAGATCAAACTCTTCATCCTCCCCCACAGTGGCCGACCACCAGTCTCGAATCTTGAACAGCGACATCACTAATCTGAAATCAATATTGGCAGAACTTATGAATTTGCTCACATACTGAAACTCATATCTATACATGCTCATTTGTCTGTTATCTTGTAGAGTGGCTCTGTAGCTCATAAAGCTTAATATTCAATTTTTTTCTTCGTGTTACCAATGTGGTTCCCCCTTAGTAGGGGCAACAGGGTCAACAAATGTACAATTTACAATCAGCATTACCTAAGGAGTCTCAATACAACATTTCAGTATTCTATGCTTTGTGCTTCTGGAGAAGAAGATTAAAAATGGTTTTATGCTGAGGCCACAGGATCACCAATCATAAAATTAAGCATTGAGGAGGTATGTTTTCAGATACAAACTAGATTAGCGTTTGCGGGACACCGCAAAAGCAGAGCAGCCCCAAAACTTGGGGTTTCGCCTTACCCTGTTCCGCCTTCTACAAGCCTCAGCATATTGCAGTGTTTCAGATCGTCACTGGTCAGAGGTCTATGACCAGTAAAAATCCTAATTGACTTATTATTTTGATTACTGAATGGTCTTGTGACCATAGATTTCTTCCTAAAACTGGTCTCAATCAAATGTTTTTAAACAATATGATAAAAGAAGTCTATATAGAAAGCAACATTTGAAAAAATACACAATTTCACCATTTATATTGTTCATATCTACAAGTTAGCTTTCATTTGCTTTGGTTCAAATTATCAAAAAATATATAAAACGCAATGCTTTTTTAGCAGATTTATGAAAACTTCAGAATTGAAATTCCACTTACTTCATGTTGCATATAGAAATGTTACAAAGTTTTCTCATATTATGATTTGCTGTTAAAGATATCAGATTAGACTAGTTTTGCAGAGGGATAAAATATTTCTCGAAAGTATTTATTAGTGTCTGAACATCATTTATAAGTATAAAGGACCTCAGGAATTATTGTGGAATAATGTTACAACCAAACCTCAATTGGGCCTTGCAATTAAGATTTCAATATTGTTTAATATTAACTTTTGCATTATGTTTTGGATGAGTATTGATATTTTTCAACGCTTTGAAATTATAACTTGTTGCAAATGCTATTGAATATGCTAAAACTACTAACTGGTTGCAAAAAAAGGCCGGCTTGCTAAACTAGCACTTACTCTTTGAAATTTTTAGACTTCTTGTTACGTGCCAGTGACCGGAAGTTTTATTAAACAACTGGTCAGTGACTTATGAACTCAGTTGAGGCTCAAAATCACTGTATTGGGCATTTTCTTGTGACCTTGACTTTTGACAAAGTGATAAAGTTTGATAAAGTTTGTTTACCTGATAATTCACTCGTCAGGATGGCTGTTGTTATATAGTGATCAAGTAATATAGTGATATAAACATTTTTCAACGATTTTATTATCCAGATCGGGTAGATGATCATGCTCTCCTCGGTTGCTTCCCTATGCCGTGCTATGCTCCGCTGCTACCGGGAATAGGTTCACCGGAGAAAGTTACGGCGAGCATACATTGTCTACCAATTGGTGTGCTAGTTCCCAATTGGGGTCAGTATCTGATCGAGGGTGTTCTGAACCTGTTGATGCCCCTCCCTAATTAATCAGTGTCATAGTAATTGGTTGTAATTAATTAATGACTAGATTAACTACCCGATTACCATTTGAGTTGTTTTAATGAATAAATTACTTACAGCCACGTTGTCCTCTGTCTGGCGGCGGAACAGAACTTTTGAGTCCAAATAAATTGGTTAGGGGATTATATATGATGTTTTCATTGATGACAACTTAACGTTAACATAACGTTTCCTTATAATGATATTATTATTATGTCTACGAAACCACCGCTCAATCCTTCTACGAGTACATCGTAATTTACGTCTACAAACCAGTCTTATCTACAAAATCACTTGCCTACAGTCGTTTATATAGACATGCAATTGTTACAAATTTAAAGCCACGAAAATCGCCTTATTTGAACTGTTCGCCGCTTTTTACGAACCGGTCACTCCTAGGAAAATACCCTCTAGGAACTGAATCCTACTACGAAATAGCTGGTTCCATTTTGGCCACTAACTGTAAAGTACTCGCACTTGCTGTCAAGAAAATGTGCAGAACAAAACTTTTAATTCTTACCTTTAAATAATGCAGTAACACGTTGACTAAATATAACACGCGTGACAGGTTGGCAACATGGCACAAATGGCACTTGAGTTGGTTGTCACATGGTAAAATATCTCATGATCGAGTTTCTCAGACTCGGTTTCCATCAAAACATTTCTACCTGCTATGTGTCGCACTGCGCATGCCTCGGCGGAAGTTAAAGCTTTGTGCATAGGAAAAGACGATTTTGTTATTTGGTTTGAATAGCACGGATGTCCTTGATCTTAAACTTATTTCAATCTACAATGATATTAACTCATTTTTATCAAGGCAAAAACATTTCAACGCACCTCACATCTATGCGAGAGAAAAATATAATACTTGATGAACAACTACTCATGATATAAGTTGATGACTCAGAAGACGACTTGAAATGATATAATCAGTTATGTGTCTTGTTCACATCTAAAGTTACTGCGCTTCAAACATCATTGAACTCAGTCAACAGAATATGTCAGACAAATAATTATCTAAGGTAATCAACAACAAGAGATAGAAATCTTTATGATATTTTATATCAGATCAACACGTGAATCTTTATTACCCTATACACTTTGATCACATGTGAAACATAATATATGTATATGTCAGTCCCATGACTAGTGAGTTGGTTTTATCAATAGATTGCTAAGAGTGAAAGAGGCGTCTTTGGTTTATCTTTGTTGAAATTAATTTGCTATGGTGCGAAGTATATATTCTTTAAGGTAAGCGGAATAACTTATTTAAGAGACATTTTAGAAATTGTAATTAAACAAATATATAAGGAAAAGGAATATATGGATGACAAATTCTTTTAAATACGTCGTTTACCAACAAATAAAGTTATCACCTAAATACCGTAAATCCTGGAATAATCGCCCGGCGATTAATAAACTCACGGGCAAAAGAAATTTAAGGTTTCACCTTAGTTGATTTCATCATATACATAATTTTCAATTACAAATATTTTCATTTTTAGACGTCGTACGCTAAAACAGAACAGTGCAAGCCTTTAGTTATCAATCAAAGAATACTTCAAGACGCGTTTGATTTTTTTGTGTGGAAAATTGAATTTTTTTTGGTTTTTTGAAAATTAAATTTAATAAACAACAAATGGCCATCGATAAATAAGCTATATTTTACTAAAAAATCACAAAAGAAACCTTGTTTTCCACTCATTTACACCCTTTTTAACATGGTAGGGGTCATGTTGGTGTAAATTTCATTTTTAACCCCGGTCTTCTTTAAACAAAGATATCTTTAAAAAAAATGAATCAATCAACGATCAATTCATATGAAATATTGTAGATATGATTAATGTTGATGATTCCATAATCAAATGCGTCATATATATTTCAAATCGTTGTAAAATCGAAACCAACTGAGGTGAAACCTTTCTTTTGCCCGTGAGTTTATATTCCATCACCGATTTGACCCGGCGATTATTCAAAGCTGTGGACTATTCGAGGCAGGCGATTATTATTTTCAGGGCCACATATCTGTATCTTTATTATGAAACAACGGAAACATAAACAAAATCATTATTGGTAATTTGGTAATTTTGAAAACAGTGATAGAGACGCTCATCAATGGTTAAACCTTTCATAACTGATAGAGGTACCAAGAAGAGGGATACTTACGAAGGTTTTCAACGAGGCAATAAAGACCCGGCGTTTATTCAAGGCAGGCGATTATTCAAGAATTTACGGTACGGTCTTCTTAAGTTTAGAGAGTTCAATGTTAAAATTGATAGTTTTTCGTAAAAATAATATCTAGAAGAAGAAGAAAAAGAGGAAGAGGAGATTTCATTTACCTGCCACATGTTGTTATAAAACATTTACAAAGTCGATTAAAAACAAAAACATCCAGCCCTAAAGGGACAGTCCTATCAGGATATTTTTATTTGAAGAAAAATTCAAGAGTACTTCCCTGTTATACTATTGGTATGATTTATCATATGATCATTTCACGCTTATTGCAATATATGTTAGTAAAGAAAACATGTAAATGTTCTACATTTCACAATTTTACAAAGAATAGAATACATCACTGCGTCCTTTTGAAATTTGTTTCCACAAAAATTACCACGATAGGACGGTCCCTTTAAAAGGCTTATGAGACACGTGTGCATAAGTAGGTTTGCATATGTACATAGAAACGTATACTCGGTGGGTTCGTATCTTTAATATATACAAAACTTTTGATTTAAACATATATTCATTAAAAACTCACTACATAAATCGGTGTCAAAGACCTTTTCTTTCAGTTAATTGTTGCCACTATAATGCCAATTTTTCTTTTTAAAAAAAATCCTTAAAAGAAATAATTTCTTTATCATCATCTCACTTTGACCACTGTGCCACCTTAGCACTACTTTGTACAAATGTCCGGGTGTTCCTCTTTCTCTGCCAAAGAAATTGATAGATTTTCAGTTTATATAAGAATCATTTATAAGCCCTAGCTCTGCTTAAAATGTTTCAACCGAGTTGTGTTTTATAATCGTGTGTTGCATAAACATTATATGTAAACTGGAATGCCCACTTGAATTTCGTTTTAAAAAAATATGCCCTGATAGGACTGTCCCTAAAATTGAGATTGTCTGTGCAGATGAGAGATTTAAATTTCGCGCCCTCAAAGACGTTCCGAAGTGGTATTGAAATTGCCTTTAGGGAGATAGTACATCCACGAGATTACACGCACGCAATCGGCCATATTTGTTTGGCATCAGGTGTGGGAAGAGCATCTGCTAGCCGGCCTGAAGGTTCAGTTTCGTCTGCAACCGTTAATCAACAGCAATGAAATCATTAGTACGAGGAAGGAGCACGCATTTATTATGCGCCTTGTTAGCATGGGTACGTACAGTTCAACATATTTATTATTGAAACGCAAAATATGTTTTGGTTGATCTGTCAACAAACTTTGATGGGGAACATCGGCATGCCTCTGTTGTTGACTTCATAAGTCAGGCACGTTCCACACACACAGATTGAAGGAAACTGGGGAGTGTCTAAGTTCAACTCGAAATGTAATTGGTGCCCAAGTGATTTTTGTTGCAGGGTTTTGAATAATGCATTCTTTAAATGAATGATCTGAACAGCAGTCACTGTTATGATTCTAGTGTTCTGTATGACATAAGCAATGATGCATACCTAATATGTCAGTAGGTTGTCATAACTGAATAGAAAACACAGCTCTCTGTTTACAGATCGATTTTCCTGTCTTATGTATCTAAAATATTTATCAAGCATGGATATGAGAATATATTTGAATGAAAAAGAGGAAGTGATTCAATATCCATTTACAAACCTACATATTATGTTTATAAATATGTTTGTTAAGGGAAAACATTAAGGTTGAAATTGGAAGTATAACACATTATTTTTGCCATGATCAGATGACATACCGGTATATTCATTTTCTGCTGTGGTCAAAGATAGGTCATGTGTTTCAACTTGTTGCTTATCAGCTGTACCTTGGCTTCGGTTTAATACTTTGCTAGTATTTTCTGCTGTTGTAAACGTGACGTATTTGAACTGTATTTATATATCTGATTTTTTGCTTAAGTTAATCTAGGCCCTTGACAGTGCATTTATATTATATAAATGCACCTCTAGTTGCTGATAATTTAGTGTGACCGTCGTTGATTGGAAAGTACCAAATGTTTCTGACAATGACATATGTAATTTTTAACCGTAGCAGTTTTGTACAGTGATGTAAGAAGATATTAAGTCATTATGATCATAACTGAATATTGATGCATGCCGATTAGTCAAACATATCTTTACTAACTTCTATATTATAAGGAAGCCTGAGCTAGGACAAAAATTAAATTCAGGGTTCAATTTGATGTGGTGCAAGCTGATAAGTTACTTTGGTTGCACTTTCCAAACATTGGTTGCAACAAAAATTCATGTATCATTTTGAATAATTGGTTCATTTGTATGAGATGTCTTTTGAACTTATAAAATGTTTATTTTAATATGAAATAATTAGTAAAAAGCCCAATTATTTTGCCAAGTTAGGCATTGATTTTTGAAATTTTCATGCATGGGAGAGAAAACATACACATCAGTGCTGTTTTTTTTTAGCTCACCTTTACAAAGTAAAAGTGAGCTTATGTCATGGCGCTTCGTCCGTCGTCCGTCTGTCTGTCCGTCCGTCCGTCCGTCTGTCTGTCTGTCCGTCCGTAAACTTTCAGGAAAAAGACTACTCCTCCTAAACGAATCCAGATATCATTCTGAAATTGTAGTATGTTATACCCATGGTGATTCCTCACAGAAAGGTAGACGTTTCAGTTTTGAGAATCCAAGATGGCCGCCATGGCAGCCATATTGAATTTTCAATTAGATTTCACGAAAAAGACTACTCCTCCTAAACGAATCCAGATATCATTCTGAAATTGTAGTATGTTATACCCATGGTGATTCCTCACAGAAAGGTAGACGTTTCAGTTTTGAGAATCCAAGATGGCCGCTATGGCAGCCATATTGAATTTTCAATTAGATTTCACGAAAAAGACTACTCCTCCTAAACGAATCCAGATATCATTCTGAAATTGTAGTATGTTATACCCATGGTGATTCCTCACAGAAAGGTAGACGTTTCAGTTTTGAGAATCCAAGATGGCCGCCATGGCAGCCATATTGAATTTTCAATTAGATTTCACGAAAAAGACTACTCCTCCTAAACGAATGCAGATATCATTCTGAAAATGTAGTATGTTATACCCATGGTGATTCCTCACAGAAAGGTAGACGTTAAAGTTTTGAGAATCCAAGATGGCCACTATGGCAGCCATATTGAATTTTCAATTAGATTTCATGAAAAGACTACTCTTTCTAAACCAATCTAGATATCATTCTGAAATTGTAGTATGTTATACCCATGGTGATTCCTCACAGAAAGGTAGACGTTTCAGTTTTGAGAATCCAAGATGGCCACTATGGCAGCCATATTGAATTTTCAATTAGATTTCATGAAAAGACTACTCTTTCTAAACCAATCTAGATATCATTCTGAAATTGTAGTATGTTATAACTATGGTGATTCCGCACAGAAAGGTAGACGTTTCAGTTTTGAGAATCCAAGATGGCCGCGATAGCAGCCATATTGAATTTTCAATGAGATTTCATGAAAATTACTACTTCTCCTAAACCAATCTAGATATCATTTTCATATTGTAGTATGTTATACCTATTGTGATTCCTCCCACAAAGGTAGACGTTTCAGTTTTGAGAATCCAAGATGGCTGTGATAGCATCCATATTGACTTTTCAGCTGCAGAAGACACATCATTATTACTAAATTTTAAGCTTTCATCAAGTGATCACTCGCACTATATACATTCTCTAATTTGAACTTACTGATCATAATATTATCTTGAATATGGAATATTTAAGATTGTCATGCAAGTTGTTCTATATTTGTAAGTGTTTCTAAAACATTAAGATGAAAGACAAACATACCCGGTAATTAATTAATTTGTTTAAAATATTTATGGCAACTAGCTGCAAAAACCCAATGACATTAAACATCATGTTAGATTTTGAACCATGGTATCTCCCTTATATTCCTTTAAATACCACACATAAGGGGTCAACCAGAGTTTAGATATTTCTGTTGAGTCCACTATGCTGTCTAATACACATCCCAATACAGGCTGCTAGCATCATAGTGTCAGCTGCTAGTCTGTTGCATAATCAACCTGACCCAATTGATATGGTAGAGCATTATGCTATATGGCCATGTGTATGCAATAAGAGTTATGGAAATTAGACTTGTATTCTCATGACAGTGATATGTTCTTTCTAAGAATAACAACTTACACAAAACTTGTCACTTGTTTTGTGTTTAGCAATCTACATGATAAGTTGATGTGGAAAGAGTTATTTTGCATCAGGTTCCAGTTCCTGTGTTTTACTCATATTTGTACCATTTCTATATCTAAAAGAAGTTCTTCTTGACACAAAATCAATTTAGGACATAAGCTAACTATATTTTGTGAAATTATATTTATTTTTCACAACAATTCATGTTCTCTCCCGTCAAGTCTTTTAATACCACACATAAGGGCTTAGCAAGAGTTCAGGTTTACAAGCTCAGCACACTAGGATGCTTCTCCAAATATACGTACACAAAGCCAAATACACAAATTGCTACACTCTCTGGGGCTAGCAGCCCTGCCTGCTTGTATATTGCATAGTAATCCTGACCTAATTGGTAAATAGAACATAATGGACTTTATGGAAAGTATATAAATTGTCTTTATGAAAAGTGTACTTGTATTCTATCAATAGTAATACTTTTTACAAATAACTTAAACAAGTCAAGAATCAGCTTTTGTGTACAACAATCTGCACGATGAGTTAATATTAACAAGTCAAGAATCTGCTTTTATGTTCAGTAATCTACATGATAAGTTAATAATAGAGGTATTTTGTATCAGGTTCCAGTTCCAATACCATGTGTTTTATAAATACCTGTAAAAATAAATGATAATTGTATCATGCTGAAGGGGTTCTGGGAACAACATGTCATCATAGAAGTCATTATTTTTCAATTAGATTTCAGGCCAAGTACTACTCCTACTAAATCAATTAGATATCATTCTGAAAAGTGAGTATTTTTTTATATAGTGATTCCTGACAAAGACACATTTATTTTATTATCAAGAATCCAAGATGGTCAATATGTCAATTATATATTGAATTTTCAATTAGATTTCATGAAATTCATTGAAAAGAATACATTTCCTGATCAATCAAATCAATGTCATTATATTTGTATTGATACGCTTGTTGTAATATTTATCAACACTATAAATACAGTTACAAAAAACTGTATGAATCATCTTTATCTGCGAACAGCCTGAAGCATGACTGTTTTAATAAATCCTTTCCGTTTTACATAATTCCTGACACTTCATATATGGCAAATAACATAACCAGTGAGGGATAAATATACATTTTATTATCATCTATATCTGATTACGGTCTGAACAATGATTATCTAGATAATTATAATGATCATTCAATTCAAACAAATCCTTTTCAAAAGCATTTAAAATGATTAAATTTGTTCACTCCCAACACTAACTGTTAGGTTTTTAGTCCTTTGTTCCCATGCAATTAATTTATTCCAAATTGAAAATTTTGGTTCATGAACAAACAAATTATCTTTTATTTTGTTTGTCATGCTAATAAAAGATATCATTTAATATTCATCTTCAAAACTAATTGAACAGCTGTCTGAACAATTGTTTTTTTACAAAGTCTTTCTCACCAATTCTCTCTGTTAGTTAAGATACTAAAATAAACATATTACTGAGTTGACCTCCAGATTATTTCAATTGCAAACTTCTCTTCTACCCCCACCCCTTCTATCCCCCCTTTCCCTCCTCCCCTTTTTTCTCCTGTCCTTCCATTGCAAACCTCTCTTCTATCCCACAATCCTTCTATCCCCCCTTATCCCCCCCCCCCCCCCTTTCCCCATCTATCCTTCCAGCCCCTCTCCTGCAACTCTCCTCTAAAGAGTATCTGTATTGCATATTGAAATGAGGGGAGGACACTCACTATTTGGAATAACAGTAACTTACATAAGAGGATAAGTTACATAAGCTACATGCAGGTGCAAGAGGTCATCATAGGTCAGCATATCTAGTAATTAGCATAAACCCCCATGTTGCTAGCCTATTCTGACCAATCAGATTGCACTAACATATGTCAAGATTTAAGATATTCAGAAATCTTCAGTTAGAATTACATGAGACATTGACCTGGACAGTTTACTTTGGCAATTGGACCTATCACTAGCTGAATTTGTGATTTGTGTCAGAGAGATATATTCCAAATGTTTATGTGCATCATCTTTTTAGTTCTTTGGAAGTTGAGAGTGTGACTAAATGAATACTCCTAAACCAATCAAGATATTATAATGAAATTAATACAGATGCCCACATAAAAGTAGCATTTTGAAGATTAAAAAGTCCAAGATGGTCACCAATTTAGCCATAGATATAAAAAAAAGTTATACAAAAACCTACTGCTTGTTAACAAATCATGATTATATCATTCTTGTATTAATGTTTGTTCAAGCTCTAGTGGTTTCCAACAGAAGAATAGCATTTTAAAAGATAAAAAAATCATGATGGCAGCCATAATCAATTATCATATAAAAGATGGTTACACAATTAAACCATATTACCACATCATTCATTTTAAGGTGAGCTTCTGTACCCTCGGTACTTTTATTTGATTTAACATTAGTTTTTGAAACTATCACACTTACAGTTACTTGCACTTGGTGCTACTTGCTTGTAATCTTTACTTCCACATGGTGAAAATTTGCTTGCACAGGTGCTAAATTGAACCCTGAATTAGGAGTTGATAGTGTATTAAAGGTTGTATAACTAGTGTCAATGTTAGTTGGACATGTAAATACAGCCTCAGTACATATCATATGGCAGTTTTTTTAGTTTCCTTGAGAAAAAGGTAGTTTTTATATAGATGTGCATCATATGGGAAATATTAATTGAGATGTTTTAAGTAAAAGTAAAATATTTTAACAAAATATACATATCACTAGTTCTTCTTGTTATTTGTTTTATTGAAATATGTCTAATTATATCATCTTTTTCTTTTTGTAATTACTCAGAAAAATATGTTTTACATTAATGACTCTCAGTGATACACATTCACAATATCTATGTCCCTTTTTAAAGTGTCAATCAAGGAGCACATCCTGACAACTAGCAGAGCCAGAGGCCGCCTGCTATTATTACTGTCACTTAATTACAGCTTGATATAGTTTGGCCTCGGGATACAGTTTTTATGGTGGATATTACAGTGATAGTACCTAGATTTGAACTATTATCTAATTAGCCCTTGGCCTAAACCATTCATTCAACAAAAATAATTATTAATCATCCACATTTCATTATTATATAATTTAGATAATAAATATTAGGTCGTTTCAACATTATGGAATAAGAAGTGAATGGTCAGTTGTTAGCTTGAGGGATATTGGACAGAAGCATGAGATCTATTGTTGATTGATGAAATTGATCTTTGTGAAAAATGTTTACCTGTTTTGAAAAGCATACCTTTGACAAAAAAATAACTTTTAACTGTTCCAGTAATTGAATTTTCTTTGAAATTCTTATTTTGTACATATATATGTTTGAAGATCTGAGAATATTTTTATGCCCCCGGAGATTCCGGGGGTATATTGTTTTTCACCTGTCCGTCTGTCTGTCCGTCTGTCCGTTTGTCCACAAAAACTTTAACCTTGGTCATAACTTTTGATTGGTCAGAGCTAGGTCTTTGATACTTGACATATGAATACAGGGGCATTCGTGTTTCACAAACACATCTTGTTCAATCTGAATATTCATGGAGACAGACTTGTTTTTTATGATGATGTTGCTCATGGTCAAGTAGAATATAAATGAGTACATGACTGAGGTTATGAAGCTTTGTCAGCTGTTATTAAACAATAAATAATTTACGATTATGGTACAAGCTGGCACTATTCAACATCACAAATTTTTGTGTGTCTTTGAACAAGTCTTTGAAGAGCATTTTGAAATTGTATGTATAGGCACAGTGTTGTTCCTAGATGAACAGTTGAGGGCGTCATTTTGGCAATATTTTAGCAGATGGGCCCCTTTGCAGTTGTTAAAGTATCTTACCCGTACATCTAATAGTTAAACGGGTGGGCAAATTGCCCCGGGACCCTCTCTAGGAACAACACTATAGATGCAAAGATGTTAAAAGAAGGAAGTTGTAGCTTTCTTTCTTGACACCCCTGTATCACTAGGAAAGAACAACAATACTTGTATCTGTACTTGTTAAAGTTGTTGAGTACAAAATGCACAAAAAATTTCCAAAGTTCATTGTATTGAGTACAAGTTGAAGAAAGTTATTCATGAGGTAAACTATCCTATCTAATGCCACAGGCACAGATGTGTTTTCAAGGCTTTTGTTATTAGTTGACTGTGAGTGCTTATGAATTTAATATTTATCAACAATGCGCTTCTGTTTCAGCTGGCTGATAGTGTAAGAGCAGAAGTCCAATCTCTAAATGATGGCAATATTAATGGTATTTTAGGTAAGTATCAAGTCTTTGTATTGTTTTTCTTCAGTCTGGGTCTACCCTGAAACTTATACCAAGTGAAGTGTGCCCATAAGATATATTTATCCTCAAATCTTAATATTCTTAACAGCATTGAAAGGTCACCACTGTTAAAATGTCATGTTTGGAAAATACTTAAAAAAGGCAAAGACAGATTCTTAGATATTAACAAACAAGGATCAAGTTTGGTTTAAGTAATAGCTACTTCTGGCAACTTGCTTTTTTGGTGATTTGTTCATTTTTGGGTTTCATCTTGGTCTCAAAAGTGCATGGTCTACATTTTTTATAGCAAAATATTCAATGTTATTTTCATCATTTTAAAATATTTAAAATATTTTCTCCTGGTGCCTTTCAGTGCAGTTCAGTAGTACCAAATGCATAAACTTTTAGTAACTTACTTACTTACTTACTTACTTACTTACTTACTTACCAGTAGTCGTGGTTTGTATCTCAAAATGAATCATGTGATAGATATGAATGATGTTTGCCAAAACTTGAGTTGATTTTCATTAGATGTTTAATTTTAAAGTCGAGTGTCAATGTCATAATTATTCTTCACAATAAATATAGAATATGAAAAGGTTTAATGACAGGAAGCTCATAAGGGAAGAGGAAGTCGTGTTTTAGACTGATAAGTGATTGTTGTTATGAAACGAAAGAACTTATGTTAGAATCTGTGATTAAATGTCGAGTAATCTCACCGTGAAGTTTACACATGCAGGAATGCTTATTAGCCGAGAGCACAGTCATGTGATGTAGCTTTCTTGTTTAGGTAAATTAGATATAACCTTTTAACAAAAAGTTTAGGGATGGAAATTTTCAGCTGATCAGCTGATTTTAGCTGTTTTTGACTGGTTCTAACTGTAGTTTTTATTCATAGATAACAATTCAGCAATGATTGGGAAAGGCAAGTAACAAGGGCCATGGATGAACAAATTGCCCATTGAAACTTTGAAGTTTACTATTGGCCCATTTGAAATTCAGAAAATTACCAAAAAAACGTGAAAATGTCCCATTTTAAAGGTGTCTTTCCCAATCCTTGATCCTGAGACATTATTTCCATGAATTTCATCTATATTTCAAAAATGCAATTATCATCTCATACCCATTGAATCTCCTGATATATTTTTACTTATTTTAATAGCTCCATTACCATCCTTGAAAGATGCCATTGTTCTTATATTATGTGAAACACAAACTGACGTTCAATCCTAAAAGACCTTGGAATTAAGAATGTCAATAATATGTTCAGGAAGTGTGCTTCTTAAAAATTAAAATTGTTTTCTTATCTTTCAGGTACACACGAAATTGTTTTTGTAAATTTCTATGCTGACTGGTAAGATCACATGTTTATTATATTCTTTATCATTTGCACAAGTTTTGAAATTGATTCAATCAAAAAGTCTGGCTCTCAATTAATTTTTCAGTTCATGATATTTGAACATCTTCGGAAACGCTTTTTCACATGGACTATTCAGTATTCACATAACAGATTACAAGGAAGTCAGATTTATAGATTTGTCATTTATGAATATTTCACAAGTCAATGCTCTTTTTATACAGAAAATGTGTCAAAACACATTGAAAAGAATCCAATGTATTTTTGCGCTACTAACTAGTATTTAAAAGCTGAATAAGATATGTCCGATAGTACTGTCAAAACACACTGAAAAGAATCCAATTATTTTTTGCACTACTAAATAGTATTTAAAAGCTGAATAAGATATGTCTGATAGCAAAGAGGTATATTGTATATGAAGCTGTTGTTAGAAGCCGACAGCTGTCCACTAAGTGACAGGTGCTTGTCTATATCAGCACTACTGTAGGTTGTCACACTGATGGAGAGTTGACAAGGGGGTCTGATTTTATCAATACATTGCAGGGTCGAAATTAGACTTATCACAGAACTAGCCATTTTGTCAAGAATTTTTAGAACTGACAGCTGGACTGATTCCATCTAGCCCAAAACATATACAAAATCTTGTTATCATTTATAATTCACTGGTGCTTTGATGTAACAGTTGATACATTTCAGTAGCCAGCATGTTTCCTACAAACCATTGGCTACCTGACTAGTGCTAATTTCGAATATGATGACAATCAAACAGAGCTTGAAATATCTCTTGAATATTTAGTGTTTGAAAGCTTGTTCTTTTGAACACTCAATGCTGACAACCTTTGTTTTGGCTAGTGAATGTTTTTTTTGGGGTAATAAACAGCCTATGATGTAAAGAAGTTCACTTTGAGCCCTGTTATATGTAAAGTGATGATGCAGAACTATATAAATAGTATACATAGTTAAGTCCCTACATCACACATGCTGATATTTATAGGGTGAATATTAGCTTGTATACTTATAATATGGATATACAAAGAATAACCTTTTTAGCTTACAGCAAAATTTCTCAATTTCTGTTTGTTATCAAAGTATAACAAATAATCTCTGAGCACATATTCAGATAACGATATTCTCAATTCAGTTGGTATTCCTAAAATTAACACGATTTCTTTTTTACCCTGAAATAAAATTTGTCTTTGAGCATGTACGAACTTTGATTAAGCAGTTTATTTGATAAAATCAACTATTCTTGATGAAGTTTAAAATTTAATCAATTTAAAAGTGCCTTGAGAAGAGAGTATTGTTATTCCTCCATTCTTGTTAAGTTATGGCTCAGTGATCAAATTCATGCCTTGAAGTTGACAATCGATGCACTTGGTGTTGCTCACCCTTGACAGCTCCTTAGAAATAGATTAAGCTTGCAATTAAAAGATTTAAATGTTTGAAAACTACGATTTTTTAATTGTTCATCAGGTGTCGCTTTAGTCAGATGTTAACGCCAGTGTTTGAAGAGGCATCAAATAAAGTTCGAGAGGATTTCCCGGTAAGTTTTGTTTATTTATTGTCATTGCTCATCAGCTTGTTATTCACAGTAATCTTTATGATTCTTATATGTTATTTGACTTATTTGATTTGAAAAGTAAAGAAACAATTTGTTGTCTTCTACAAAGAGAGTTCAGGTGTCTTCTCCCTTCGCAATAAGACCTGGTTAATCAGTTTTCTCTGACTTTCTCAGCAAAGAATTATGCTAAGATATGTCGTGGATTGTTACTTATGAATTAAGCTAATAATTCTTAAAGAAAGTTTTGAAAAATAAGAAAATTCTTAGGAGTTTGGTTAATCTGGTCCCAGATGTCCATTTTCACTTGCAATAAGAACCTTGTTAAACAGTTTTTCTGACTTCACTTCAGGAGCCCGGTCGAGTTGTGTTTGGAAAAGTAGATTGTGACAAAGAAGGTGAGTTGGACAGTTTCATCGGGGAAGTTGAGATCACAGGAAAAGACAAACAGATGTTGAGATTTATGTCCCTTATGAAAATCAGTAACACATATCTTATCAGTTGAGATGCAGATATAGATCTCATTAAAAGTCAGTTGTAACAGTATGGATTTAAATTGACAGGGGATGAAGATTAAAATTTCTATGAAATTTACTCTTGTGAAAATTACCCTCCCTTTCTTTAATTATTGATAAGTGTTCTTTTAAAGTGCTGTATAATGAATCACTTTTGGACGTCTCATTAATTATCAAGTGCTAATGTTTTTGTTTTGAATTTATGTTTCAGTAACTATTGCTCAAAAATACAGCATCAACAAGTACCCCACATTAAAGCTGTACCGTAACGGCGAGGTGGTGAAGAAAGAGTACCGAGGTCAGAGGAATGCAGAGTCCCTGGCTAAGTTCATCAAAGATCAGCTCACGGAATCGGCAGAGGAGCTTGATGATATCGATAAACTTGAATCTTTAGATGTGAGTCTTCATTAAAGAGCCACTCCGTCATTTCCAACACATATTGTTTTGCTTTAAAATGAATGTAGATTGTATAACTAATTATATAATTTCAAAAGATCTTAAATTATCAATCCCAAACAGCAATAATATGAAAATTCTTGTTTTCAATGAAAATGTTATAACAGTCAAATATGTTTTGTAGAATCCAAATTTACACCTCCAATTTAAATGTTTATTAGTTATATACCCAATCAAACATTATCAACCAAAACAGTCATCCTGGCTGCTTTGGATATGTTTCCAAAATTGCTTTTGACGTGCATAGATGTAAGTAAAGTCGTCATTAATAATCTTCTCATCTCGTTATGATACCTGGTAAGAGTAGTGTTTACAAGGAGTAATATGTATCCTTGTTAACAGATTATCAGTAAGTGGCTACTAAGTGCAAATGGTGTCTTGTTTTATTTCAGAATAAAAAACGACATGTTATCGGATATTTTGAAGCAAAGCAATCAGATACATACAGAGCCTTTTCCCGTGTTGCCAGCACCTTGCGAGATGATTGCAAATTTCATGCTGTCTTCGGGTAGGTTCAATAGTTAAATCATCCTTGTCAGTAAGTTATTCTTGTGAAATGTTAAGCCATCCTAACTTCCTTTTACCATGTGTGTTGTCTACTATCCAAATTATTCCAGTAAAACCGATCTTTATTCTGACCAATACAGCCTTCTATCCGAAGCCGTGTTGCCCTCAGGAGATGAAGTATTTAGTAGTGGCTGAATACTCATTGGAATATCTTGACAGTTATGAATATTCTCATATTTCACCACAGTAGCAATTGATTCCTATACGACCTTTGTTTCTGAGACTGTCCATATCATCCCATGCTTTTATCTTGTTGCCAGGGCAGCATCTGAGTCTGAGCGATCAGCGGGCGACAGTGTTGTCTTCAGACCACCTGGGGTAAGGAGTTTCAATACGGCTTGGAAACACTCTCAATAGTTTTAACTGTTTGCAATGTATGAAATATTTCAGAATACTGCAGGTGTCATTAGCAGCCTTGACCTAGTTCAATGAGAGTTGGTATGTGGATTCGTCAGCATGTGCCTTTTGGTATGTTTAACTGCTTCAGATTTCCATTTTTGGCGATTTCCATGGAAATAAGATTTCAATTTCTCAAGCAAAACTCTAAAATTGTTAGACCTAGCTCAATGAAATTTGATATGTAGTTTAGTCAGCATGTGAAAATGTGCCTTTTGGTATTTTCAATGTCTTTCTGTTAAGGTGGGCAAAAATGACCAGACTTATGTAGGAACAATCGGCGACCACGACAAATTGAAGGCTTGGCTCCAGGAGAGATGTGTGCCGCTTGTCCGAGAAATCACGTTTGAGAACGCCGAGGTAAGTCCCAAGCACCACTCCCAGGATATCTGGACTAGAGTTGCCTGTGCTTCCTCTTTCCTACACTGTCAATTGTGTTAACGTATTGGATACTTAACCATTTAACATAACTAACTGGAAGTGGCATGCGAGATGCATGGTTGTCGAAAGGTACTTCAAGAAATAGATCATTGCCTTTTATATTTTGTCAGATTGAACCTTTGCTGAAAATCTAGCATTTTAAAAACCAGCAGGTTTATTTATTTTTGAAGACACTTCTTGAAAAGGAGCGATAACTTAATCTTGTATTCCTATGCATTGAGTGTCTTGCTTCTTCTTTGCAGGAATTAACAGAGGAAGGGTTACCATTCTTGATATTGTTCCACAAACCTGACGACCAAGCGATTGTGGAAAAGTTTGGCCAAGAGGTGGCTAAACAGTTGATGCATGAAAAAAGTAAGGAAATAAAGAACTAAGAGATTCATATTAATATTTTGAAATTGAAAGAACAGTTGAGCACAAGAGATCGATGTAATTATCATCAACAGTTGCCTTCATTTAGTAAAGTTCTTTTAGTTTCTTGCTTTGATATCACAGTATTCTTTGAATCCATTCTGATGAAGCAATATTGATATTGCAGCAAATGTGAATTTCCTGACGGCGGATGGTAGCAAGTTCACACACCCCCTGCACCACATCGGGAAAACCTTGGATGACCTGCCAGTACTGGCGATAGACAGCTTCAGACACATGTACCTCTTTCCCCACAATGTCAAGAACGATATGGAGTAAGTTTGTCTTGCCCATTATACAAACACATTTTGACAAAAATATTTACTCTGTGATAGTCTTTTGTTCAGGTGTAAAGGAGCAGAGATATTTTACTATAATCTATATGTATGAAAGGACCTTAACTATTTTTTTAAAATGCTAGCAGTAACGACACCTTTGAAAACTGAAGATGGTACAGCTTCCTACTGTCAATTAATTTACACTTGTATAGATCTTTGCTATTTTGAAATACTTTGACTTCAATGGGAAGCAGAGTTATATGTGCTCTGCTCCCTTCTACACTACATAATTCTATAACCAAGAACGTCAAGAGGTATCTCCCTGTTCAAACAAATGGTGTTTACTCTGTATGATTTTACACATGCAAACAAAAGTCAGTGAACAAAACCATCATTAATCAATGAAGTTTGAAAACTCATGGAATAAAAAAATTAAGGATATGTCATAATGACTTCATTGCTTGAATGAAATGGTTCATGCCATTTCTTCTGAATACTACTGAATAATATTTTTCAAGTCATATTCCAAGAAATTTTATTCTTGATAGCCTTACACACTATGAGTTAATTCTTACTCTACTAGCAAATTATGGTTATAACTGACTCGCTTATAGCTTGGTCCAAGTGAAATAGAACATGTGAAGAAGTTGGGATTGTTTATTTTTACAATCCTTCTTGGGCTTAATCACAAATGTATGAATGAAGAATGTACTACAACCGATGATTTGACTGATCAATAACTAATTGGGTACAATGTATTCTTACATCAGTTATCAGGACACTTTGCAAGACAACAGACCTGATACTGATAATGAACAGGACACTTTTATGAATGGTTTCTCCAGGCAATGAGGTGCAAGTGGTATGATATCCTACTTGATGATTGTTACAGCAAACCAGGCATACTAAAAACCTTTATTGAGGATCTGCATTCTGGGAAACTTCACCGAGAATTCCACCACGGCCCGGACCCCGTCACTAAAGCTCAGGAGCCGCCAGCACCTGTGAGTACACTAAGAATAAGTAGTAATGTATTTTCAATTTGAGCACATGTGTACATATCAATTTTGCCTAGCAACGATTGTTGTAGAATGACCTACTGAAAGTTGACCTCTATGTTGTCATCAGACTATTGTTTGTGACATCACTCTAGTTCCTGTTGCACTGGAAGCAGGCTGTTTTCTTGATATCTCTAAGAGAATGAAATGGAATAGAATCAGTAATGAATTAATTATTACCCTAGGAAGTGTGTCATACAAAGTCTTTCAAATTTGTGTAATAACCCAAGTTAAAGGGGACAGATTTTCTCAAAAAACATTTAAGAAAGGATAACCAAATTTGCTGTGTATCTTCAAGGTATCAATACCTTGATGGAGTTCAGAAATCAGATCCGTGCAATTATTTTGTACTGAGTTATTGCCCTTGTTCTGTGGTTTTGGACTCTGTTGAGATTTATGCAATTACATATCACAGAGTTATGGCCCATGTAAGAAAATGGTGGGAGCTTTAATTAAAACTAATTTGGCGGGGGATGTTGATGACCATGTCTTCTTGTTGGAATTATGTATTAGTACAGTCACTGCAGGACTACCTTAGCCATAAAACTTAACATTACCTGCCCAAATTTATTTTGTAATTGAAACTGAAATGTTTTTGAGAAACAGACAAAAAAATGAAGGAAAAACAATCAGAATTTTAGATTAAAAGTTAATGCACAAAGATAAAGTATATTGAAGTCAGAATGGGAGAAAGTCACATGGCAGCATGTTATGTTTAATTAGATGTTATCAGTGTATGATAGACTTTTAAATGGACATTCATTTCACTTAGTACTCTGAATTTACTGAGTTTCGATGTATTTTCCAGAACCAAGGTGGAGACTCAAAGCATGTACCTAAAGAAGCAACACAGACCGGAACCCAGCCTGTTAGAAAAGCAACATCCCCGCCAGAGTCAACATTTAAAAAGTTAGCGCCCTCTAGAAACCGATACACTATACTCCGAGACGAGCTGTAGACGAGACAGTCAGTCTGATGGGAGATTGATGGAAGCTGATTTTATATGATTGGATGAATGTGGAGTGAACTTGCTGGCTGTAAATATTCTATCTGAATGTGACTGTATGAGTTGTGTAGGCATTCATATTTAACAAAAACATGTAGTTTAAATTATAAGTTCAATATTGTATTATAATATTTCATTTACACACTAGATCTGTCACAAAAGTTATTCTTAATTTTATCCAAAAAATGACTTATCATTCTACTTTCTCCTTCTTTTGAAAAGATTCTTCTTTTCATTTTAAAAGTACTTCTTGTTATAAGTTTCAAGGTTTGATTTTTTTTATTCAGAAAATGTCATTTTGTAGTTTGGTCAATTTATTGGGACTTATATCACTATTATTTTTCCATTCATAATCTGACATCTTTAGGGTTTACTATAGGCACGTATGGGTCCATCAGCCATTGTTCTATTCATGTTGTAGTGCCTAATGATAAATAGCTCACAAATGTTTTGGATTGGTACTTCATTGGATTTGAAATCAAGTATTCATTACTTCGTTGTTTCACACATGGGGTGATTTGAATTGATTTCATGGTTTCTTGAAGAAGTCATATGTATGTATTTGCTTGCTTGTGAATTAGTGATATTATTTATTGTCACCGGTCACTGAACTTCAATTTCACTGAAGATCATATTTAAAATGTGTGGTAATTTTGATAGTGTAAGGGTCTCTTGCATGCAAAGTTTGTAGAAATTAGAGGGAAATATGATAAAGGAAGAGATGCTCTTTTCTTAATTACAGCCTAACGTTATTCATAGTCATGTTATTTACTTTGTGACTTATTGATACATTATATAGAGATTTATGCTTTGAAAAAGATAATTGTTGCAGATTTCTTTTTTGAACTCAGAGATTATTGTTGATAAACCAAGTTTTAGTTGCAGCCATATAGAGTTCTTTCTAAATTGTACAGTCACTGTATAATAGAAAACACCGACTTGGCAAGATATAGTTATATTAAGAGCTATCATGTGATCATGTATTGATTTCAGAACACTTGTTTAGGCTTCAAGACTTAACTGTAACCACTTAGACAAGCCTGTCCTTTATGCCTTAAACTGGTAGCTTTGTTATTCAACTTATCTTGTGGAAATCAAAATCTCTTTTCAATAAAATCTGTTCCCCACCACGTCCTTGGTTTCTACCATAACTACAAGGTATCCAAGGGCTAGAATAGAATAGTTTGAAATGCATTTAAGAAGGGGTGTCTGGTAACATTCATTTCTATGGCCAATAGGATAAGTTAAGCATAGAGTGCTGGGTACAGTAAGAGTTATGAAAGAACAGTCAGAAATTCTAATAGAAAAGAGTTTAGCCCTTCTTCGTTATTTTTATTTATCAAGAAATCTAGTTTGTTGTAGAATGCACTAGACAATGGTTGTTATGACGGGGTGTACATTGTACAAATATTAGTGAATAACCTAGTGACTAACGATACTGTGTGAAAGTGACCAGTGGTTGATGCTTATTTATCCTCATTGTTTGTACTCTCATACACTTAATATCACACAGACAAATCCACTCGCATGACTTGAACATGTTTCATCATTTTAAGGGGTAAGGAAGTCATATGTTGCTGATTTGCTAGCCACTGAGTTCAGATTGTACTGTAAGGGAAACTACACATAGATGACAGTTTGTAGATCTTAACAATGGAAAATATCAGTCCTGAAGTAACCTGTTACAAATCATCCTGGTTATTGTGTACTAGACCAGCACCAAGTATTTGAATTACTCCTTCTCTTATATAAGTTATATATTTGCCTCTTAAGTTGTACGACATTCAATATAACATCAAATGTTGTGTATTTCCATCATCAGGTGTTTCCATGAGTTACCAGTATACACAGTTTTCGTTCAGATCTTTATCAGATTTGGGTTATGCCGTTTTATCTATAACCTTACGAAAATAGGTTTTAAAGAAGTTTGGAATTAATTAAAATAAGTTTTTATTAGCACATAATATTTGTCTGTTGATATTCTTGAAAGCACTTTGAAACTGAAGATTGGAATTTTTTTTTTTGCAATGTCTTCAAGGACCTGAAGTTTACAGCTGTTATGTTTAACAAAGTTTCAGCATGTGTTTAAGTATACAATGGGATCTCAAAAAGCAAAAATACATGAATGAATTGCTAGAAACAACATCATTGAAAGTGAGAGTTTGAAACAAGGTAATATGTCCAATGAAACTATTTGTCTCCCTTTCTCCGTCTCACATGAGCAAAAGATGTTCAGACTTAAATGGCTGCCAGCAGTTTCTGACTCTGTCAAGAATAATCTGGTCAAGTTATGAGAAAGTTAATTCTCTGAAGCTGAGAATTTCGGAAATTACCAATAAAATAATTTGCCTCCTGGCCTTGTGAATAACTGTCAGTGACGGGCCTATGGGCCTGTGCTTATTTCAAACACGGCTCATGCCTCTCCAGCCTGATAGGTGTAACATTAGTCATTAGTTCCTTGGCTTGCCTTAAATAACAACAAGAATCCATACCAGAAGAAGATATCTTTTACTTGTTGATTAAGAGAAGTCGTTATTCACTAGATATATCACAAGAGCTTTTAACTTACTTGTTACCATGGTCTAACTGAGTGATGTGTTCCTTCTTATGTCTCAGCTATTGGAAACAGTTGAAACTTATAGGCTACTTCAATTCTTTGAGAGTTGCATTGTCTATACTCTTTTTTCTTGTATCTTTGTTTTGCAGCATAGTATTTGCAATCAGGTTTTTATGAAATCTATCTGTACAATATTCATTGGTTTGGTTTGCATAAAAAACTCATAAATCATATTAACACTTAATGTTTGAACAACAAATACATCATGATTGTACGAAATGTTCAACATTTTCAAACAAACATCACCATTTTGCTGTACAGTCCATTATATATGTTAACATATACAAACCCTGCTTAATGTGAATTATGCAACAAAATGAGGCTCAATTGGACTATGTTATTTAAACATCTTAACAATTATGTTTGTATGTCTTTCTTAGAATGCAGAAATAGATTGCAAATATTTACATGTTTTCATTTTGTTGTCCAATAAAATATAATCTGTTTATGAGTTTGGTGTCCACGATATGAGATCTTACAAAAGTAATAAAATATCAAACCAACAGACATTTTTTAAGTGTTATTTTTTTTCATCTTAAAAATAGATACAAGTATTTCATCAATACTATTGACAAAATACTAGTATCGGATTAAAATGATTCTACAAACGACTATGTGAAGTATGTTATTTTTAATCTATATGTGACCTTGCGTTTGAACCCATTCAACTTAACACTTACTCTACTTGACTTAAGAAATAAAGTTCGCTCTACCCCAATGTGTTTTGTAATAAAGTATAGTTTTGCCTGAACTATTATAGTTAAAGCACGAGGACGGTAACGTTGTAATAGTTCAGGGCAAAACTATACTTTATTACAAAACTCATTGGGGTAGAGCGAACTTTATTTCTTTTCTAAGATACCAAACTTATTTGCAGGGAAGTATAAACATTCTTATAATTTCAAATTAAAATATTGTTAAGATAACTTAGATTATATATCCATGAACAGGGCTAACTGCTGGCTATTCCATGTTTAGAACTTACCCCCTAATTCAATAATATCATTTATTGGTGAAACAGTTGATTATGTTAATGTAGCAGTTTTAAAGTTTAATTATATATATATATATATTGCTCATGTACACCAAGTGGAGGGCTTTTGACTGGTGCCAACATGATATTGAGTTTTTTCTCCATATTCAACCTAAGTCGAGCAGTTTATGGCATTTTCTTATATCCCATGGATTTCATTCTCTCTCCACAATGGCAACTCGGTCATACCCGAGTAAGCCTCTGTTCTATAAGGCGATATATATACATTTGAGCACATTTCGGTGCATTTCCAAGTCATATAAGATAAGATAAGATAAGATAACACTTTATTACCCAAAAGGGAATTCTTGTTGAATCAAATAGAGCTCATTGCATGAAATACATATATGGAAATTTATATAATAAATTAAAATAAAAAGTCTATTTGCATAAAATACACACACACACACACACACATGAAGTAAATTTCATCATAGCGACAATAATGACAATAACTGCTAAACTTGTACATTATGGTCGCATCTAAAGCCAATTATACAAAAACTAAAAATCTGTGAGAAGATTGGTTGGCACCGGCATATAGCATTTATTTTTGTGTACATTTGAGCTCATTTTGGTGCATATCCAAGCCATATTAAAAAAATTCCATCGTAGGGACAATAATGACAATATCTGCTCAAATGTACATTAAAGTCGCATTTAAAGCAAATTTTACAAAAACTAAAAATCTGTGAGAAGATTGGTTGGCACCAGCATATCGCATCTATTTTTGTGTACATTTGAGCTCATTATGGTGCATATCCAAGCCATATTAAGAAAATTTCATCGTGGGAAAAATTTGGACAATATCTGCTCAACTGTACATTAAGGTCGCATCTAAAGCCAATTATACAAAAACTAAAAATCTGTGAGAAGATTGGTTGGCACCAGCAGATAGCATTTATTTTTGTGTAAATTTGAGCTCATTTTGGTGCAAATCCAAGCCATATTAAGAAATTCCTTTGTGGGAACAATTTTGACAATATCTGCTCAACTGTACATTAAGGTCGCATCTAAAGCCAATTATACAAAAGCTAAAAATATGTGAGAAGATTGGTTGGCACCAGCAGATAGCATTTATTTTTGTGTACATTTGAGCTCATTTTGGTACTTATCCAAGCCATATTAAGAAAATTCCATTGTGGGAACAATTTTGACAATATCTGCTCAACTGTACATTAAGGTCGCATCTAAAGCCAATAATACAAAAACCAAAATTCTGTGAGAAGATTGGTTGGCATCAGCATATAGCATTTGCTTTTGTGTACATTTGAGCACATTTTGGTGCATATCCAAGCCATATTAAGAAAATTCTATCGTGGGAACAATTTTGACAATATCTGCTCAATTGTACATTAAGGTCGCATCTAAAGCCAATTATACAAAAACAAACAAATATGTGAGAAGATTGGTTGGCACCAGCATAAAGCATTTATGTTTGTGTACATATGAGCTTATTTTGGTGCTTATCCAAGCCATATTAAGAAATTCCATTGTGGGAACAATTTTGACAATATCTGCTCAACTGTACATTAAGGTCGCATCTAAAGCCAATTATACAAAAGCTAAAAATCTGTGAGAAGATTGGTTGGCACCAGCAGATAGCATTTCTTTTTGTGTACATTTGAGCTCATTTTGGTACTTATCCAAGCCATATTAAGAAAATTCCATTGTGGGAACAATTTTGACAATATCTGCTCAACTGTACATTAAGGTCGCATCTAAAGCCAATAATACTAAAACTAAAATTCTGTGAGAAGATTGGTTGGCACCAGCATATAGCATTTGTTTTTGTGTACATTTGAGCACATTTTGGTGCATATCCAAGCCATATTAAGAACATTCCATCGTGGGAACAATTTTGAAATATCTGCTCAACTGAACATTAAGGTCGCATCTAAAGCCAGTTATATAAAAACTAAAAATCTGTGAGAAGATTTGTTGGCACCAGCAGAAAGCATTTGTTTTTGTGTACATTTGAGCTCATTTTGGTGCATATCCAAGCCATATTAAGAAAATTCCATCGTGGGAACAATTTGGACAATATCTGCTCAACTGTACATTAAGGTCGCATCTAAAGCCAATTATACAAAAGCTAAAAATCTGTGAGAAGATTGGTTGGCACCAGCAGATAGCAATTATTTTTGTGTACATTTGAACTCATTTTGGTGCATATCCAAGCCATATTAAGAAAATTCCATCGTGGGAAAAATTTGGACAATATCTGCTCAACTGTACATTAAGGTCGCATCTAAAGCCAATTATACAAAAACTAAAAATCTGTGAGAAGATTGGTTGGCACCAGCAGATAGCATTTCTTTTTGTGTAAATTTGAGCTAATTTTGGTGCAAATCCAAGCCATATTAAGAAAAGTCCATCGTGGGAACAATTTTGACAATATCTGCTCAACTGTACATTAAGGTCGCATCTAAGCCACTTATACAAAAAGCAAAAATCTGTGAGAAGATTGGTTGGCACCAACCAATAGCAACTATTAATTTTTACTTTTCAGCTCATTATGGTGCATATCCAAGCCATATTAAGAAAATTCCATGATGGGAACAATTCTGACAATATCTGCTCAACTGTACATTAAGGTCGCATCTAAAGCCAATTATACAAAAACTAAAAATCTGTGAGAAGATTTGTTGGTACCAGCAGGTAGCATTAATTTTTGTGTACATTTGAGCTCATTTTGGTGCATATCCAAGACATATTAAAAAAATTCCATCGTGGGAACAATTTTGACAATATCTATTCAACTGTACATTAAGGTCGCATCTAAAGCCAATTATACAAAAGCTAAAAATCTGTGAGAAGATTGGTTGGCACCAGCAGATAACATATATTTTTGTGTACATTTGAGCTAATTTTGGTGCTTATCCAAGCCATATTAAGAAAATTCCATTGTCGGAGCAATTTTGACAATATCTGCTCAACTGTACTTTAATGTCGCATCTAATGTCAATTATACAAAAACAAAAAAATCTGTGAGAAGATTGGTTGGCACCAGCAGATAGCTTTATTTTTGTGTACATTTGAGCTCATTTTGGTGCATATCCAAGCCATATTAAGAAAATTCCATCGTGGGAACAATTTTGACAATATATGCTCAACTTTCCATAAAGGTCGCATCTAAGCCAATTATACAAAAAGCTAAAAATCTGTGAGAAGATTGGTTGGCACCAACCCATAGCAACTATTAATTTTTACTTTTCAGCTCATTATGGTGCATATCCAAGCCATATTAAGAAAATCCCATGTTGGGAACAATTCTGACAATATCTGCTCAACTGTACATTAAGGTCGCATCTAAAGCCAATAATACAAAAACCAAAATTCTGTGAGAAGATTGGTTGGCATCAGCATATAGCATTTGCTTTTGTGTACATTTGAGCACATTTTGGTGCATATCCAAGCCATATTAAGAAAATTCCATCGTGGGAACAATTTTGACAATATCTGCTCAACTGTACATTAAGGTCGCATCTAAAGCCAATTATACAAAAACAAACAAATATGTGAGAAGATTGGTTGGCACCAGCATAAAGCATTTATGATTGTGTACATTTGAGCTTATTTTGGTGCTTATCCAAGCCATATTAAGAAATTCCATTGTGGGAACAATTTTGACAATATCTGCTCAACTGTACATTAAGGTCGCATCTAAAGCCAATTATACAAAAGCTAAAAATCTGTGAGAAGATTGGTTGGCACCAGCAGATAGCATTTCTTTTTGTGTACATTTGAGCTCATTTTGGTACTTATCCAAGCCATATTAAGAAAATTCCATTGTGGGAACAATTTTGACAATATCTGCTCAACTGTACATTAAGGTCGCATCTAAAGCCAATAATACTAAAACTAAAATTCTGTGAGAAGATTGGTTGGCACCAGCATATAGCATTTGTTTTTGTGTACATTTGAGCACATTTTGGTGCATATCCAAGCCATATTAAGAACATTCCATCGTGGGAACAATTTTGAAATATCTGCTCAACTGAACATTAAGGTCGCATCTAAAGCCAGTTATATAAAAACTAAAAATCTGTGAGAAGATTGGTTGGCACAAGCAGATAGCATTTATTTTTGTGTATATTTGAGCTTATTTTGGTGCATATCCAAGCCACATTAAGAAAATTCCATCGTGGGAACAACTTTGACAATATCTGCTAATCTGTACAATAAGGTCGCATCTAAAGCCAATTATACAAAAACAAAAAATATGTGAGAAGATTGGTTGGCACCAGCATATCGCATTTCTTTTTGTGTACATTTGAGCTCATTTTGGTGCATATCCAAGCCATATTAAGAAAATTCCATCGTGGGAACAATTTTGACCTTATTTGCTCAATTGTACATTAAGGTCGCATCTAAGCCACTTATACAAAAAGCTAAAAATCTGTGAGAAGATTGGTTGGCACCAGCAGATAGCAATTATTAATGTGTACTTTTCAGCTCATTTTGGTGCATATCCAAGCCATATTAAGAAAATTCCATCGTGGGAACAATTTTGACAATATCTGCTCAACTGTACATTAAGTCCGCATCTAAAGCCAATTATACAAAAACTAAAAATCTGTGAGAAGATTGGTTGGCACCAGCAGATAGCATTTATTTTTGTGTATATTTGAGCTTATTTTGGTGCATATCCAAGCCGCATTAAGAAAATTCCATCGTGGGAACAACTTTGACAATATCTGCTAATCTGTGCAATAAGGTCGCATCTAAAGTCAATTATACAAAAACAAAAAATATGTGAGAAGATTGGTTGGCACCAGCATATCGCATTTATTTTTGTTTACATTTGAGCTCATTTTGGTGCATATCCAAGCCATATTAAGTAAATTCCATCGTGGGAACAGTTTTGACAATATCTGCCCAACTGTACATTGAGGTCGCATCTAAAGCCATTTATACAAAAGCTAAAAATCTGTGAGAAGATTGGTTGGCACCAGCAGATAGCATTTATTTTTGTGTACATGTGAGTCCATTTTGGTGCATATCCAAGCCATGTTATGAAAATTCCATTGTGGGAACAATTTTGACAATATCTGCTCAACTGTTCAGTAAAGTCGCATCTAAAGCCAATTATACAAATGCTAAAAATCTGTGAGAAGATTGGTTGGCACCGGCTGATAACATTTGTTTTTGTGTACACTTGAGCTCATTTTGGTGCATATCCAAGCCATATTAAGAAAGTTCCATCGTGGGAACAATTTTGACAATATCTGCTCAACTGTTCATTAAAGCCGCATCTAAAGCCAATTATACAAAAGCTAAAAATCTGTGAGAAGATTGGTTGGCACCAGCAGATAGCAATTATTTTTGTGTACATTTGAGCTCATTTTGGTGCATATCCAAGCCATATTAAGAAAATTCTATCGTTGGAAATTTTTTGACAATATCTGCTCAACTGTACATTAAGGTCGTATCTAAAGCCAATTATACAAAAGTTAAAAATCTGTGAGAAGATTGGTTGGCACAAGCAGATAGCATTTATTTTTGTGTATAT
Organism: Steromphala cineraria; assembly: GCA_916613615.1. Classification (NCBI taxonomy): domain Eukaryota; kingdom Metazoa; phylum Mollusca; class Gastropoda; order Trochida; family Trochidae; genus Steromphala; species Steromphala cineraria. The sequence continues at coordinate 5,155,832 of OU744729.1, forward strand.
TTGAGCTTATTTTGGTGCATATCCAAGCCACATTAAGAAAATTCCATCGTGGGAACAACTTTGACAATATCTGCTAATCTGTACAATAAGGTCGCATCTAAAGCCAATTATACAAAAACAAAAAATATGTGAGAAGATTGGTTGGCACCAGCATATCGCATTTCTTTTTGTGTACATTTGAGCTCATTTTGGTGCATATCCAAGCCATATTAAGAAAATTCCATCGTGGGAACAATTTTGACCTTATTTGCTCAATTGTACATTAAGGTCGCATCTAAGCCAATTATACAAAAAGCTAAAAATCTGTGAGAAGATTGGTTGGCACCAGCAGATAGCAATTATTAATGTGTACTTTTCAGCTCATTTTGGTGCATATCCAAGCCATATTAAGAAAATTCCATCGTGGGAACAATTTTGACAATATCTGCTCAACTGTACATTAAGTCCGCATCTAAAGCCAATTATACAAAAACTAAAAATCTGTGAGAAGATTGGTTGGCACCAGCAGATAGCATTTATTTTTGTGTATATTTGAGCTTATTTTGGTGCATATCCAAGCCGCATTAAGAAAATTCCATCGTGGGAACAACTTTGACAATATCTGCTAATCTGTGCAATAAGGTCGCATCTAAAGTCAATTATACAAAAACAAAAAATATGTGAGAAGATTGGTTGGCACCAGCATATCGCATTTATTTTTGTTTACATTTGAGCTCATTTTGGTGCATATCCAAGCCATATTAAGTAAATTCCATCGTGGGAACAGTTTTGACAATATCTGCCCAACTGTACATTGAGGTCGCATCTAAAGCCATTTATACAAAAGCTAAAAATCTGTGAGAAGATTGGTTGGCACCAGCAGATAGCATTTATTTTTGTGTACATGTGAGTCCATTTTGGTGCATATCCAAGCCATGTTATGAAAATTCCATTGTGGGAACAATTTTGACAATATCTGCTCAACTGTTCAGTAAAGTCGCATCTAAAGCCAATTATACAAATGCTAAAAATCTGTGAGAAGATTGGTTGGCACCGGCTGATAACATTTGTTTTTGTGTACACTTGAGCTCATTTTGGTGCATATCCAAGCCATATTAAGAAAGTTCCATCGTGGGAACAATTTTGACAATATCTGCTCAACTGTTCATTAAAGCCGCATCTAAAGCCAATTATACAAAAGCTAAAAATCTGTGAGAAGATTGGTTGGCACCAGCAGATAGCAATTATTTTTGTGTACATTTGAGCTCATTTTGGTGCATATCCAAGCCATATTAAGAAAATTCCATCGTTGGAAATTTTTTGACAATATCTGCTCAACTGTACATTAAGGTCGTATCTAAAGCCAATTATACAAAATTTAAAAATCTGTGAGAAGATTGGTTGGCACCGGCTGATAGCATTTGTTTTTGTGTACATTTGAGCTCATTTTGGTGCATATCCAAGCCATGTTAAGAAAATTCCATCGTAGGAACAATTTGGACAATATCTGCTCAACTGCACATTAAGGTCGTATCTAAAGCCAATTATACAAAAGCTAAAAATCTGTGAGAACATTGGTTGGCACCAGCAGATAGCATTTATTTTTGTGTACATTTGAGCTCATGTTGGTGCATATCCAAGCCAAATAAAGAAAATTCCATCGTGGGAACAATTTTGACAATATCTGCTCAACTGTACATAAGGGCGCATCTAAAGCCAATTATATAAAAGCTAAAAATCTGTGAGAAGATTGGTTGGCACCAGCAGATAGCATTTATTTTTGTGTACATTTGAGCTCATTTGGTGCATATCCAAGCCATGTTAAGAAAATTCCATCGTGGGAACAATTTGGACAATATCTGCTCAACTGCACATTAAGGCCGCATCTAAAGCCAATTATACAAAAACTAAAAATCTGTGAGAAGATTGGTTGGCACCAGCAGATAGCATTTATTTTTGTGTATATTTGAGCTTATTTTGGTGCATATCCAAGCCGCATTAAGAAAATTCCATCGTGGGAACAACTTTGACAATATCTGCTAATCTGTGCAATAAGGTCGCATCTAAAGTCAATTATACAAAAACAAAAAATATGTGAGAAGATTGGTTGGCACCAGCATATCGCATTTATTTTTGTTTACATTTGAGCTCATTTTGGTGCATATCCAAGCCATATTAAGTAAATTCCATCGTGGGAACAGTTTTGACAATATCTGCCCAACTGTACATTGAGGTCGCATCTAAAGCCATTTATACAAAAGCTAAAAATCTGTGAGAAGATTGGTTGGCACCAGCAGATAGCATTTATTTTTGTGTACATGTGAGTCCATTTTGGTGCATATCCAAGCCATGTTATGAAAATTCCATTGTGGGAACAATTTTGACAATATCTGCTCAACTGTTCAGTAAAGTCGCATCTAAAGCCAATTATACAAATGCTAAAAATCTGTGAGAAGATTGGTTGGCACCGGCTGATAACATTTGTTTTTGTGTACACTTGAGCTCATTTTGGTGCATATCCAAGCCATATTAAGAAAGTTCCATCGTGGGAACAATTTTGACAATATCTGCTCAACTGTTCATTAAAGCCGCATCTAAAGCCAATTATACAAAAGCTAAAAATCTGTGAGAAGATTGGTTGGCACCAGCAGATAGCAATTATGTTTGTGTACATTTGAGCTCATTTTGGTGCATATCCAAGCCATATTAAGAAAATTCCATCGTTGGAAATTTTTTGACAATATCTGCTCAACTGTACATTAAGGTCGTATCTAAAGCCAATTATACAAAAGTTAAAAATCTGTGAGAAGATTGGTTGGCATCGGCTGATAGCATTTGTTTTTGTGTACATTTGAGCTCATTTTGGTGCATATCCAAGCCATGTTAAGAAAATTCCATCGTAGGAACAATTTGGACAATATCTGCTCAACTGCACATTAAGGTCGTATCTAAAGCCAATTATACAAAAGCTAAAAATCTGTGAGAACATTGGTTGGCACCAGCAGATAGCATTTATTTTTGTGTACATTTGAGCTCATGTTGGTGCATATCCAAGCCAAATAAAGAAAATTCCATCGTGGGAACAATTTTGACAATATCTGCTCAACTGTACATAAGGGCGCATCTAAAGCCAATTATATAAAAGCTAAAAATCTGTGAGAAGATTGGTTGGCACCAGCAGATAGCATTTATTTTTGTGTACATTTGAGCTCATTTGGTGCATATCCAAGCCATGTTAAGAAAATTCCATCGTGGGAACAATTTGGACAATATCTGCTCAACTGCACATTAAGGTCCCATCTAAAGCCAATTATACAAAAGCTAAAAATCTGTGAGAAGATTGGTTGGCACCAGCAGATAGCATTTATTTTTGTGTACATTTAAGCTCATTTTGGTGCATATCCAAGCCATATTAAGAAAGTTCCATCGTGGGAACAATTTTGACAATATCTGCTCAACTGTACATTGAGGTCGCATCTAAAGCCAATTATACAAAAGCTAAAAATATGTGAGAAGATTGGAACCAGCAAATCGCATTTATTTTTGTGTACATTTGAGCTCATGTTTTTGCATATCCAAGCCACATTAAGAAAATTCCATCGTGGGAACAATTTGGACAATATCTGCTCAACTGTACATTAAGGTCGCATATAAAGACAATTATACAAAAGCTAAAAATATGTGAGAAGATTGGTTGGCACCAGTAGATAGCATTTATTTGTGTGTACATCTGAGCTCATTTTGGTGCATATCCAAGCCATATTAAGAAAATTCCATCATGGGAACAATTTTGACAATATCTGCTCAATTGTACATTAAGGTCGCATCTAAAGCCAATTATACAAAAGCTAAAAATCTGTGAGAAGATTTGTTGGCACCAGCATATGGCATTTATTTTTGTGTACATTTGAGCTCATTTTGGTGCATAGCCAAGCCACATTAAAAAAAGTTCCATCATGGGAACAATTTTGAAATATCTGCTCAACTGAACATTAAGGTCGCATCTAAAGCCAATTATACAAAAGCTAAAAATCTGTGAGAAGATTTGTTGGCACCAGCATATGGCATTTATTTTTGTGTACATTTGAGCTCATTTTGGTGCATATCCAAGCCACATTAAAAAAAGTTCCATCGTGGGAACACTTTGGACAATATCTGCTCAACTGTACATTAAGGTCGCATCTAAAGCCAATTATACAGAAGCTAAAAATATGTGAGAAGATTGGTTGGCACCAGGAGATAGCATTTATTTTTGTGTACACTTGAGCTCATTTTGGTGCATATCCAAGCCATATTAAGAAAGTTCCATCGTGGGAACAATTTTGACAATATCTGCTCAACTGTTCATTAAAACCGCATCTAAAGCCAATTATACAAAAGCTAAAAATCTGTAAGAAGATTGGTTGGCACCAGCAGATAGCATTTATTTTTGTGTACATTTGAGCTCATTTTGGTGCATATCCAAGCCATATTAAGAAAATTCCATCGTTGGAAATTTTTTGACAATATCTGCTCAACTGTACATTAAGGTCGTATCTAAAGCCAATTATACAAAAGTTAAAAATCTGTGAGAAGATTGGTTGGCACCGGCTGATAGCATTTGTTTTTGTGTACATTTGAGCTCATTTTGGTGCATATCCAAGCCATGTTAAGAAAATTCCATCGTAGGAACAATTTGGACAATATCTGCTCAACTGCACATTAAGGTCGTATCTAAAGCCAATTATACAAAAGCTAAAAATCTGTGAGAACATTGGTTGGCACCAGCAGATAGCATTTATTTTTGTGTACATTTGAGCTCATGTTGGTGCATATCCAAGCCATATTAAGAAAATTCCATCATGGGAACAATTTTGACAATATCTGCTCAATTGTACATTAAGGTCGCATCTAAAGCCAATTATACAAAAGCTAAAAATCTGTGAGAAGATTTGTTGGCACCAGCATATGGCATTTATTTTTGTGTACATTTGAGCTCATTTTGGTGCATATCCAAGCCACATTAAAAAAAGTTCCATCGTGGGAACACTTTGGACAATATCTGCTCAACTGTACATTAAGGTCGCATCTAAAGCCAATTATACAGAAGCTAAAAATATGTGAGAAGATTGGTTGGCACCAGGAGATAGCATTTATTTTTGTGTACACTTGAGCTCATTTTGGTGCATATCCAAGCCATATTAAGAAAGTTCCATCGTGGGAACAATTTTGACAATATCTGCTCAACTGTTCATTAAAGCCGCATCTAAAGCCAATTATACAAAAGCTAAAAATCTGTGAGAAGATTGGTTGGCACCAGCAGATAGCAATTATTTTTGTGTACATTTGAGCTCATTTTGGTGCATATCCAAGCCATATTAAGAAAATTCCATCGTTGGAATTTTTTTGACAATATCTGCTCAACTGTACATTAAGGTCGTATCTAAAGCCAATTATACAAAAGTTAAAAATCTGTGAGAAGATTGGTTGGCACCGGCTGATAGCATTTGTTTTTGTGTACATTTGAGCTCATTTTGGTGCATATCCAAGCCATGTTAAGAAAATTCCATCGTAGGAACAATTTGGACAATATCTGCTCAACTGCACATTAAGGTCGTATCTAAAGCCAATTATACAAAAGCTAAAAATCTGTGAGAACATTGGTTGGCACCAGCAGATAGCATTTATTTTTGTGTACATTTGAGCTCATGTTGGTGCATATCCAAGCCATATTAAGAAAATTCCATCATGGGAACAATTTTGACAATATCTGCTCAATTGTACATTAAGGTCGCATCTAAAGCCAATTATACAAAAGCTAAAAATCTGTGAGAAGATTTGTTGGCACCAGCATATGGCATTTATTTTTGTGTACATTTGAGCTCATTTTGGTGCATATCCAAGCCACATTAAAAAAAGTTCCATCGTGGGAACAATTTTGAAATATCTGCTCAACTGAACATTAAGGTCGCATCTAAAGCCAATTATACAAAAGCTAAAAATCTGTGAGAAGATTTGTTGGCACCAGCATATGGCATTTATTTTTGTGTACATTTGAGCTCATTTTGGTGCATATCCAAGCCACATTAAAAAAAGTTCCATCGTGGGAACACTTTGGACAATATCTGCTCAACTGTACATTAAGGTCGCATCTAAAGCCAATTATACAGAAGCTAAAAATATGTGAGAAGATTGGTTGGCACCAGGAGATAGCATTTATTTTTGTGTACACTTGAGCTCATTTTGGTGCATATCCAAGCCATATTAAGAAAGTTCCATCGTGGGAACAATTTTGACAATATCTGCTCAACTGTTCATTAAAGCCGCATCTAAAGCCAATTATACAAAAGCTAAAAATCTGTGAGAAGATTGGTTGGCACCAGCAGATAGCAATTATTTTTGTGTACATTTGAGCTCATTTTGGTGCATATCCAAGCCATATTACGAAAATTCCATCGTTGGAAATTTTTTGACAATATCTGCTCAACTGTACATTAAGGTCGTATCTAAAGCCAATTATACAAAAGTTAAAAATCTGTGAGAAGATTGGTTGGCACCGGCTGATAGCATTTGTTTTTGTGTACATTTGAGCTCATTTTGTTGCATATCCAAGCCATGTTAAGAAAATTCCATCGTAGGAACAATTTGGACAATATCTGCTCAACTGCACATTAAGGTCGTATCTAAAGCCAATTATACAAAAGCTAAAAATCTGTGAGAACATTGGTTGGCACCAGCAGATAGCATTTATTTTTGTGTACATTTGAGCTCATGTTGGTGCATATCCAAGCCAAATAAAGAAAATTCCATCGTGGGAACAATTTTGACAATATCTGCTCAACTGTACATAAGGCCGCATCTAAAGCCAATTATATAAAAGCTAAAAATCTGTGAGAAGATTGGTTGGCACCAGCAGATAGCATTTATTTTTGTGTACATTTGAGCTCATTTGGTGAATATCCAAGCCATGTTAAGAAAATTCCATCGTGGGAACAATTTGGACAATATCTGCTCAACTGCACATTAAGGTCCCATCTAAAGCCAATTATACAAAAGCTAAAAATCTGTGAGAAGATTGGTTGGCACCAGCAGATAGCATTTAGTTTTGTGTACATTTAAGCTCATTTTGGTGCATATCCAAGCCATATTAAGAAAGTTCCATCGTGGGAACAATTTTGACAATATCTGCTCAACTGTACATTGAGGTCGCATCTAAAGCCAATTATACAAAAGCTAAAAATATGTGAGAAGATTGGAACCAGCAAATCGCATTTATTTTTGTGTACATTTGAGCTCATGTTTTTGCATATCCAAGCCACATTAAGAAAATTCCATCGTGGGAACAATTTGGACAATATCTGCTCAACTGTACATTAAGGTCGCATATAAAGCCAATTATACAAAAGCTAAAAATATGTGAGAAGATTGGTTGGCACCAGTAGATAGCATTTATTTGTGTGTACATCTGAGCTCATTTTGGTGCATATCCAAGCCATATTAAGAAAATTCCATCATGGGAACAATTTTGACAATATCTGCTCAATTGTACATTAAGGTCGCATCTAAAGCCAATTATACAAAAGCTAAAAATCTGTGAGAAGATTTGTTGGCACCAGCATATGGCATTTATTTTTGTGTACATTTGAGCTCATTTTGGTGCATATCCAAGCCACATTAAAAAAAGTTCCATCGTGGGAACACTTTGGACAATATCTGCTCAACTGTACATTAAGGTCGCATCTAAAGCCAATTATACAGAAGCTAAAAATATGTGAGAAGATTGGTTGGCACCAGGAGATAGCATTTATTTTTGTGTACATTTGAGCTCATTTTGGTGCATATCAAAGCCATATTATGAACATTCCATCGTGGGAACAATTTTGACAATATCTGCTAAACTGTACATTAAGGCCGCATCTAAAGCCAATTATACAAAAACTAAAAATCTGTGAGAAGATTGGTTGGCACAAGCAGATAGCATTTATTTTTGTGTATATTTGAGCTTATTTTGGTGCATTTCCAAGCCACATTAAGAAAATTCCATCGTGGGAACAACTTTGACAATATCTGCTAATCTGTACAATAAGGTCGCATCTAAAGCCAATTATACAAAAACAAAAAATATGTGAGAAGATTGGTTGGCACCAGCATATCGCATTTCTTTTTGTGTACATTTGAGTACATTTTGGTGCATATCCAAGCCATATTAAGAAAATTCCATCGTGGGAACAATTTTGACCTTATTTGCTCAATTGTACATTAAGGTCGCATCTAAGCCAATTATACAAAAAGCTAAAAATCTGTGAGAAGATTGGTTGGCACCAGCAGATAGCAATTATTAATGTGTACTTTTCAGCTCATTTTGGTGCATATACAAGCCATATTAAGAAAATTCCATCGTGGGAACAATTTTGACAATATCTGCTCAACTGTACATTAAGGCCGCATCTAAAGCCAATTATACAAAAACTAAAAATCTGTGAGACGATTGGTTGGCACCAGCAGATAGCATTTACTTTTGTGTATATTTGAGCTTATTTTGGTGCATATCCAAGCCGCATTAAGAAAATTCCATCGTGGGAACAACTTTGACAATATCTGCTAATCTGTGCAATAAGGTCGCATCTAAAGCCAATTATACAAAAACAAAAAATATGTGAGAAGATTGGTTGGCACCGGCATATCGCATTTATTTTTGTGTACATTTGAGCTCATTTTGTTGCATATCCAAGCCATATTAAGTAAATTCCATCGTGGGAACAATTTTGACAATATCTGCTCAATTGTACATTAAGGTCGCATCTAAAGCCAAATATACAAAAACTAAAAATCTGTGAGAAGATTGGTTGGCACCAGCAGATAGCATTTCTTTTTGTGTACATTTGAGCTCATTTTGGTACTTATCCAAGCCATATTAAGAAAATTCCATTGTGGGAACAATTTTGACAATATCTGCTCAACTGTACATTAAGGTCGCATCTAAAGCCAATAATACTAAAACTAAAATTCTGTGAGAAGATTGGTTGGCACCAGCATATAGCATTTGTTTTTGTGTACATTTGAGCACATTTTGGTGCATATCCAAACCATATTAAGAACATTCCAACGTGGGAACAATTTTGAAATATCTGCTCAACTGAACATTAAGGTCGCATCTAAAGCCAGTTATATAAAAACTAAAAATCTGTGAGAAGATTGGTTGGCACAAGCAGATAGCATTTATTTTTGTGTATATTTGAGCTTATTTTGGTGCAAATCCAAGCCACATTAAGAAAATTCCATCGTGGGAACAACTTTGACAATATCTGCTAATCTGTACAATAAGGTCGCATCTAAAGCCAATTATACAAAAACAAAAAATATGTGAGAAGATTGGTTGGCACCAGCATATCGCATTTCTTTTTGTGTACATTTGAGCTCATTTTGGTGCATATCCAAGCCATATTAAGAAAATTCCATCGTGGGAACAATTTTGACCTTATTTGCTCAATTGTACATTAAGGTCGCATCTAAGCCAATTATACAAAAAGCTAAACATCTGTGAGAAGATTGGTTGGCACCAGCAGATAGCAATTATTAATGTGTACTTTTCAGCTCATTTTGGTGCATATCCAAGCCATATTAAGAAAATTCCATCGTGGGAACAATTTTGACAATATCTGCTCAACTGTACATTAAGTCCGCATCTAAAGCCAATTATACAAAAACTAAAAATCTGTGAGAAGATTGGTTGGCACCAGCAGATAGCATTTATTTTTGTGTATATTTGAGCTTATTTTGGTGCATATCCAAGCCGCATTAAGAAAATTCCATCGTGGGAACAACTTTGACAATATCTGCTAATCTGTGCAATAAGGTCGCATCTAAAGTCAATTATACAAAAACAAAAATTATGTGAGAAGATTGGTTGGCACCAGCATATCGCATTTATTTTTGTTTACATTTGAGCTCATTTTGGTGCATATCCAAGCCATATTAAGTAAATTCCATCGTGGGAACAGTTTTGACAATATCTGCCCAACTGTACATTGAGGTCGCATCTAAAGCCATTTATACAAAAGCTAAAAATCTGTGAGAAGATTGGTTGGCACCAGCAGATAGCATTTATTTTTGTGTACATGTGAGTCCATTTTGGTGCATATCCAAGCCATGTTATGAAAATTCCATTGTGAGAACAATTTTGACAATATCTGCTCAACTGTTCAGTAAAGTCGCATCTAAAGCAAATTATACAAATGCTAAAAATCTGTGAGAAGATTGGTTGGCACCGGCTGATAACATTTGTTTTTGTGTACACTTGAGCTCATTTTGGTGCATATCCAAGCCATATTAAGAAAGTTCCATCGTGGGAACAATTTTGACAATATCTGCTCAACTGTTCATTAAAGCCGCATCTAAAGCCAATTATACAAAAGCTAAAAATCTGTGAGAAGATTGGTTGGCACCAGCAGATAGCAATTATTTTTGTGTACATTTGAGCTCATTTTGGTGCATATCCAAGCCATATTAAGAAAATTCCATCGTTGGAAATTTTTTGACAATATCTGCTCAACTGTACATTAAGGTCGTATCTAAAGCCAATTATACAAAAGTTAAAAATCTGTGAGAAGATTGGTTGGCTCCAGCAGATAGCAATTATTTTTGTGTACATTTGAGCTCATTTTGGTGCATATCCAAGCCATATTAAGAAAATTCCATCGTTGGAAATTTTTTGACAATATCTGCTCAACTGTACATTAAGGTCGTATCTAAAGCCAATTATACAAAAGTTAAAAATCTGTGAGAAGATTGGTTGGCACCGGCTGATAGCATTTGTTTTTGTGTACATTTGAGCTCATTTTGGTGCATATCCAAGCCATGTTAAGAAAATTCCATCGTAGGAACAATTTGGACAATATCTGCTCAACTGCACATTAAGGTCGTATCTAAAGCCAATTATAGAAAAGCTAAAAATCTGTGAGAACATTGGTTGGCACCAGCAGATAGCATTTATTTTTGTGTACATTTGAGCTCATGTTGGTGCATATCCAAGCCAAATAAAGAAAATTCCATCGTGGGAACAATTTTGACAATATCTGCTCAACTGTACATAAGGGCGCATCTAAAGCCAATTATATAAAAGCTAAAAATCTGTGAGAAGATTGGTTGGCACCAGCAGATAGCATTTATTTTTGTGTACATTTGAGCTCATTTTGGTGCATATCCAAGCCATGTTAAGAAAATTCCATCGTGGGAACAATTTGGACAATATCTGCTCAACTGCACATTAAGGTCCCATCTAAAGCCAATTATACAAAAGCTAAAAATCTGTGAGAAGATTGGTTGGCACCAGCAGATAGCATTTATTTTTGTGTACATTTAAGCTCATTTTGGTGCATATCCAAGCCATATTAAGAAAGTTCCATCGTGGGAACAATTTTGACAATATCTGCTCAACTGTACATTGAGGTCGCATCTAAAGCCAATTATACAAAAGCTAAAAATCTGTGAGAAGATTGGTTGGCACCAGCAAATCGCATTTATTTTTGTGTACATTTGAGCTCATGTTTTTGCATATCCAAGCCACATTAAGAAAATTCCATCGTGGGAACAATTTGGACAATATCTGCTCAACTGTACATTAAGGTCGCATCTAAAGCCAATTATACAAAAGCTAAAAATATGTGAGAAGATTGGTTGGCACCAGTAGATAGCATTTATTTGTGTGTACATCTGAGCTCATTTGGTGCATATCCAAGCCATATTAAGAAAATTCCATCATGGGAACAATTTTGACAATATCTGCTCAATTGTACATTAAGGTCGCATCTAAAGCCAATTATACAAAAGCTAAAAATCTGTGAGAAGATTTGTTGGCACCAGCATATGGCATTTATTTTTGTGTACATTTGAGCTCATTTTGGTGCATATCCAAGCCACATTAAAAAAAGTTCCATCGTGGGAACAATTTGGACAATATCTGCTCAACTGTACATTAAGGTCGCATCTAAAGCCAATTATACAGAAGCTAAAAATATGTGAGAAGATTGGTTGGCACCAGGAGATAGCATTTATTTTTGTGTACATTTGAGCTCATTTTGGTGCATATCCAAGCCACATTAAAAAAAGTTCCATCGTGGGAACAATTTGGACGATATCTGCTCAACTGTACATTAAGGTCGCATCTAAAGCCAATTATACAGAAGCTAAAAATATGTGAGAAGATTGGTTGGCACCAGCAGATAGCAATTATTAATGTGTACTTTTCAGCTCATTTTGGTGCATATACAAGCCATATTAAGAAAATTCCATCGTGGGAACAATTTTGACAATATCTGCTCAACTGTACATTAAGGCCGCATCTAAAGCCAATTATACAAAAACTAAAAATCTGTGAGACGATTGGTTGGCACCAGCAGATAGCATTTACTTTTGTGTATATTTGAGCTTATTTTGGTGCATATCCAAGCCGCATTAAGAAAATTCCATCGTGGGAACAACTTTGACAATATCTGCTAATCTGTGCAATAAGGTCGCATCTAAAGCCAATTATACAAAAACAAAAAATATGTGAGAAGATTGGTTGGCACCGGCATATCGCATTTATTTTTGTGTACATTTGAGCTCATTTTGGTGCATATCCAAGCCATATTAAGTAAATTCCATCGTGGGAACAATTTTGACAATATCTGCTCAATTGTACATTAAGGTCGCATCTAAAGCCAAATATACAAAAACTAAAAATCTGTGAGAAGATTGGTTGGCACCAGCAGATAGCATTTATTTTTGTGTACATTTAAGCTCATTGTGGTGCATATGCAAGCCATATTAAGAAAATTCCATCGTGGGAACAATGAGGACAATATCTGCTCAATTGTACATTAAGGTCGCATCTAAAGCCAATTATACAAAAACTAAAAATCTGTGCGAAGGTTGGTTGGCACCAGCAGATATTAATTATTTTTGTGTACATTTGAGCTCATTTTGGTGCATATCCAAGCCATATTAAGAAAATTCCATCGTGGGAACAATTTTAACAATATCTGCTCAACTGTACATTAAGGTCGCATCTAAGCCAATTATACAAAAACAAAAACAATGTGAGAAGATTGGTTGGCACCAGCAGATAGCAATTATTAATGTGTACATTAAAGCTCATTTTGGTGCATATCCAAGCCATATTAAGAAAATTACCTCGTGGTAACTATTTTGACAATATCTGCTCAACTGTACATTAAAGGGGCAGTAGCACGTTTTTTGATAATTTTATAATTTGAATTTCTCATTGATAATTGTAAGTGAATGCTAAATGTATTATTTTGACAGTGTCAAAAATATCAATACACAAGTCAATCATCCATAGTCAGAGGACAAAGAATGAAGATTCACATAAAATCCATTGGCGGCCATTTTTTTGTGAACACCTTTAATTCATTTTTTGTAAGAAAAGGAATCGCATGGCTAAACTTAACGTTATATATTGGAATTATTACTGCTCCATTTAGTTTAAATACATTGTCTTTCAATTGAAATCATTAATTTTCATTTTCCTTACATCACCCTATATTCCCCCTAAAAACGTGCTACTGCCCCTTTAAGGCCGCATCTAAAGCCAATTATACACAAACTCAAAATCTGTGAGAAGATTGGTTGGCACCAGCAGATAGCATTTATTTTTGTGTATATTTGAGCTTATTTTGGTGCATATCCAAGCCGCATTAAGAAAATTCCATCGTGGGAACAACTTTGACAATATCTGCTAATCTGTACAATAAGGTCGTATCTAAAGCCAATTATACAAAAACAAAAAATATGTGAGAAGATTGGTTGGCACCAGCATATCGCATTTATTTTTGTTTACATTTGAGCTCATTTTGGTGCATATCCAAGCCATATTAAGTAAATTCCATCGTGGGAACAATTTTGACAATATCTGCTCAATTGTACATTAAGGTCGCATCTAAAGCCAAATATACAAAAACTAAAAATCTGTGAGAAGATTGGTTGGCACCAGCAGATAGCATTTATTTTTGTGTACATTTCAGCTAATTTTGGTGCATATGCAAGCCATATTAAGAAAATTCCATCGTTGGAACAATTTTGACAATATCTGCTCTATTGTACATTAAGCTCGCAAATAAAGCCAAGTTTACAAAAACTAAAAATCTGTGAGAAGATTGATTGGCACCGGCAGATAGCATTTGTGTTTGTGTACATTTGAGCTCATTTTGGTGCATATCCAAGCCATATTAAGAAAATGCCATCGTGGGAAAATTTTTGACAATATCTGCTCAATTGTACATTAAGGTCGCATCTAAAGCCAATTATAATAAAACTAAAAATCTGTGCGAAGGTTGGTTGACACCAGCAGATAGCAATTATTTTTGTGTACATTTGAGCTCATTTTGGTGCATATCCAAGCCATATTAAGAAAATTCCATCGTGGGAACAATTTTAACAATATCTGCTCAACTGTACATTAAACAACAAGTAACCCCGAGGGGGTACACAATGCAGAAATGGATACATAAAGATATCTTGAGATAACATCGATATTTTGTTTGTTCAAAAACATGCGCAAAATAGTCATTTAATGACTTTGAAAACAAACATCATATTTTCAGTCTGTAAAACTTCTCTCAGCCAATCATAACCTGCCACATCACATCGCCCTTTCTCGCCAAACTGGTCAGGCTATTGCTATTGTTTACAGTATTGAGTCAAGCGGTCACTTACTTACTTGGCGTATAATTACTATACAAACAAAGAAAACAACTTTCAAGTATGACGGTTAGTTAGTGAGACATATAATGAAGACATTTACTAATTTTGGTTGAATCTTTTTGACTGTTGATAGCTTAATCACGGCTTCTACAGAGGGATCTAAAGTCAATTCATCAATGAGACTACATGGTATGTCGTAGCCCTGTCATAGAACTATGTTTCGCATATCTATTTTTAAAAAAGAAACGGGGTATATGTTTATATTTATGCCGCTCCCTAACAAAATAGTGACGTAACTTAAACATTGACAGATCAGTACACATATCATATACAGTGACAGTATTGAAACAACGATTTTCGAAAACATACAACAAAGCAATTAAATGCTAAGGTTATATCTTCATTAATGGTATAAACATAAGGATATTTCATCAAGGCAAAATCTTAAAGATGGACTGAAATGCTATATGGCAACTTTCAGGATTCGTGAAATAGTGATTACAATTTGACATTGACTCAACTTTAAATTACTGAAATCGACCTAGAAACGGCTTATTTACGACTGTATACATAACACTGCCTAATTAGGCCGGCGAACAGAATAAAACGCACTGAAGCGTGACTGCCTCGTGACGTGTTAGTAGGCGATGTGATACCCCGTTGTGTGCCCTCGTTATGAAAAACAACACAAGCTAACAGTACAGCTCAATGTTTAACCGTTGATTAAACACCCTAAACAACATCCCAACATCTCAAACCTTCAATAAATCGGTAGTTTATTTAATCAACTGGCAATTTGTATTGATGAAAATGTAAGACCCTCATTAAAAACGAAGTTGTGCGCATAGTGCTACAGCATGTAGCTGGTCTCGATTTGCGCAATGTTGTCATAAGACTGCACGTGAGAACCCGGATGTAATTTCGTCATAAACAATTGCTCACGTGTGAACCGTTTTATCTTCGTGCACAGTTGTTTGTTGTTATTGAATATAACTTTAGTAGCACAACAGAAATTATGTTATTATACAATACTATTTTTTATACATTTAAACAATTTTTTTAAAATGCCTTTGACTTCATTTTGTAACAGGATGAAAAAAATATACGTTTTTCTTAGTTATTTCATTTAGTGATGGATAAGTTACAAAAAGGCATGTATTGGATGATGACTGATGTCTTGTTTAAAACATTATTTTAATAGGGCATTTCACTGACAAACTTAATGTTTTCACTCTTGTACATAGAAGAGATATTGTTCACAACAATACCCGATACATGGCCCAACAGAATGAAGATTTATTAAATGAATCTTATTCAAAATAATTATCAGATAGAGCAAAAAAGTATTTCTAATTTCAACAGGTTATAATTTACCAATCGGAGAAAAAAGGGACGCTAAGGAATACAATTGCTATTTGATGTTACCTAATAAGCTGATGTCATAAAATAGCCAGGTGTTGATGATTGTGCATTATATAACCTACCTGCTATAGTCATCATTTGATAGCTTTTAATTTGGAAACAGACAGGACATACGATAGACAATAAAGTAATTGTGTAATAGGTGAGTATCTGATCTAAATAAAGTAAATAACACCTGCAGACCAATGTCATTGTTTATTCAACCTTTTTACACAACGTTCAAATCTAAATGTGAGCATTGTAAATTCGGATTATTACCATAAATCAGCCAAAAACTTAGTGCTATGTTTTAAATTTTACTTATCTCTTTTTTCTCTGCATGCCAAACTATTCATTCAGTGAAAATGCGAGCTCGAAACCGAAAATCGGTGTAGTGATCGGAACACGTGAGTTCGGTGTAGATTGTCACATTGCTCTGTTTGACCTTATACAGCGGGTCAATTTGGCGTGAAACGATCAATGTGATGGGAATGTGTCTACGGAAACTTCATCAGGAGATATTCTAGGACAGTTGACAGCAACACAATGATATGACATACTGTTAATCGCTTGGAAAACGCAGAACTACGGATTTCGCCTACCATTTTCCATATAAGCAGACGAACCCTTCGCCTACTGCCACGTCACTTCCGGTATCCCCTGCCCGTGACCTCTCAGCCTTGTTTTGGTTTGTCGCTGGACGGCGACGAGCAGACGCCTTGTTACGCAATGTTTACTTAGCTGTAGCTTCATTGAGAAACTGTGTATCGTTGCTGTTTTGGCCTAATATTTATGTTATATAGTTATTTGACCAATATCTTATGAAAAATATATTTTAAAAAGGTTATACAGCGGCTCTTTAATATTCAATCATGTTTTGAAAATCTCTTAGATATTACGGTATAGTTATGTTTTGAATTTAGTAGTCCTAAGTTTACATTTTGTGATGAGTGGTCAGATAAAATTGAAGACAAATTAAACAAGTTTGTGAAATGTTTTAAGGAACTTATGAATAATCCTGAAGTAATTTTATATAATCTGAATGAGGTTTTGCTATATACACACTACGAAATATTCGGAAAGAGAGTCATTGAGGCATCATGTCATGAAATTGTATTAAGTTCGCAATACAATGATATTCAGGATATACACCTTTTGACACCATGTTTCATCATGTCTTGAGCGTTTCTCAATCAAATAAAGAAACAATGTTAGTTTACAAAGAGACAACTCATCAGCGGAAAATAAATACCCTTCTATATCTTTGTTTGAGATAATGTGATTTTTAATTTTAAATATTTGTAAACTTCTAACGCAAACAACAGCTTGAAATAACAAATATGTATACATATAAGTTTGAATGCACAAAGTTTAGTTTACATATCATGTGACCAAAGCCTACCTTTTTGAAGTCACTGTAAACGCAAAATTCTCCATATCATGTGTACTGAATGTGTTCATCTCTAGACAGATGCAATGCATATGATAAATTCTAAATGTTTAATTTTTGATTGGATCTAGTTTGTCTTATTGTTGACCAATGGATGAATATCGCTTTGACAACTGGGCGTGTCATAGATGGGCAGACATGCTTGATCTCTAAAACAACATCCCCTAATTCTTGTAACAACATTGTCAAAGGGTGTGAAATATCCCAAGCGCGACACCCTAGGCCTGTAATTACACAATCAGTTACGATGTGCCATAACTGTTTAATTACTACTCTGTTTTATTGCCGGACAGATGAAGCTTCTAAATCGTGCTAAAACATGTTTATTCTGTTTATTTACCACCATTGTCGGTTATATTTACATTGATTAGGCCCATTTCCGTTCTGTATATGATGTAATAATAGTCAAACTGTAAAACTTCTCTCAGCCAATCATAACCGGCCACATCACATCACCCTTTCTCGCATGCGCAGTGAAGGCAATATCGTTCACCCGGTAGAATCCCTTTTCAGACTGTCAAATTGAGAAGCCTAAAATTTGCGTACTTTGAAGGGCGATATCTTTGTTATTAGAGGAACGATGAAAACGTTTTTTGGTGTTTTTTTAAGTTGACAATGTTTTCTGTACATATTTACCAATTAACATGGGAAAAATTATGAGGTTTCTTGTTGTTTAAGGTCGCATCTAAAGCCAATTATACAAAAGCTAAAAATCTGTCAGAAGATTGGTTGGCACCAGCAGATAGAATTTATTTTTGTGTACATTTGAGCTCATGTTGGTGCATATCCAAGCCATATAAAGAAAATTCCATCGTGGGAACAATTTTGACAATATCTGCTCAACTGTACATAAGGGCGCATCTAAAGCCAATTATATAAAAGCTAAAAATCTGTGAGAAGATTGGTTGGCACCAGCAGATAGCATTTATTTTTGTGTACATTTGAGCTCATTTTGGTGCATATCCAAGCCATGTTAAGACAATTCCATCGTGGGAACAATTTGGACAATATCTGCTCAACTGCACATTAAGGTCGCATCTAAAGCCAATTATACAAAAGCTAAAAATCTGTGAGAAGATTGGTTGGCACCAGCAGATAGCATTTATTTTTGTGTATATTTAAGCACATTTTGGTGCATATCCAAGCCATGTAAAGAAAGTTCCATCGTGGGAACAATTTTGACAATATCTGCTCAACTGTACATTAAGGTCGCATCTAAAGCCAATTATACAAAAACTAAAAATCTGTGAGAAGATTGGTTGGCACCAGCAGATAGCATTTATTTTTGTGTACATTTGAGCTCATTTTGGTGCATATCCAAGCCATATTAAGAAAATTCCATCGTGGGAACAATTTTGACAATATCTGCTCAACTGTACAATGAGGTCGCATCTAAAGCCAATTATACAAAAGCTAAAAATCTGTAAGAAGATTGGTTGGCACCAGCAAATCGCATTTATTTTTGTGTACATTTGAGCTCATGTTTTTGCATATCCAAGCCATATTAAGAAAATTCCATCGTGGGAACAATTTTGACAATATCTGCTCAACTGTACATTAAGGTCGCATCTAAAGCCAATTATACAAAAGCTAAAAATATGTGAGAAGATTGGTTGGCACCAGTAGATAGCATTTATTTGTGTGTACATCTGAGCTCATTTTGGTGCATATCCAAGCCATATTAAGAAAATTCCATCGTGGGAACAATTTTGACAATATCTGCTCAACTGTACATTAAGGTCGCATCTAAAGCCAATTATACAAAAACTAAAACTCTGTGAGAAGTTTGGTTGCCACCAGCAGATAGCATTTAATTTTATGTACATTTGAGCTCATTTTGGTGCATATCCAAGCCGCATTAAGAAAATTCCATCGTGGGAACAACTTTGACAATATCTGCTAATCTGTACAATAAGGTCGCATCTAAAGCCAATTATACAAAAACAAAAAATATGTGAGAAGATTGGTTGGCACCAGCATATCGCATTTATTTTTGTTTACATTTGAGCTCATTTTGGTGCATATGCAAGCCATATTAAGTAAATTCCATCGTGGGAACAATTTTGACAATATCTGCTCAATTGTACATTAAGGTCGCATCTAAAGCCAATTATACAAAAGCTAAAAATCTGTGAGAAGATTAGTTGGCACCGGCAGATAGCATTTGTTTTTGTGTACATTTGAGCTCATTTTGGTGCATATCCAAGCCATATTAAGAAAATTCCATCGTGGGAACAATTTTGACAATATCTGCTCAATTGTACATTAAGGTCGCATCTAAAGCCAATTATACAAAAACTAAAAATCTGTGCGAAGGTTGGTTGGCACCAGCAGATAGCAATTATTTTTGTGTACATTTGAGCTCATTTTGGTGCATATCAAAGCCATATTAAGAAAATTCCATCGTGGGAACAATTTTAACAATATCTGCTCAACTGTACATTAAGGTCGCATCTAAGCCAATTATACAAAAATAAAAAATATGTGAGAAGATTGGTTGGCACCAGCACATAGCAATTATTAATGTGTACATTTAAGCTCATTTTGGTGCATATACAAGCCATATTAAGAAAATTACCTCGTGGTAACTACTTTGACAATATCTGCTCAACTGTACATTAAGGCCGCATCTAAAGCCAATTATACAAAAACTAAAAATCTGTGAGAAGATTGGTTGGCACCAGCAGATAGCATTTATTTTTGTGTATATTTGAGCTTATTTTGGTGCATATCCAAGCCGTATTAAGAAAATTCCATCGTGGGAACAACTTTGACAATATCTGCTAATCTGTACAATAAGGTCGCATCTAAAGCCAATTATACAAAAACTAAAACTCTGTGAGAAGATTGGTTGGCACCAGCATATCGCATTTATTTTTGTTTACATTTGAGCTCATTTTGGTGCATATCCAAGCCATATTAAGTAAATTCCATCGTGGGAACAATTTTGACAATATCTGCTCAATTGTACATTAAGGTCGCATCTAAAGCCAAATATACAAAAACTAAAAATCTGTGAGAAGATTGGTTGGCACCGGCAGATAGCATTTGTTTTTGTGTACATTTGAGCTCATTTCGGTGCATATCCAAGCCATATTAAGAAAATGCCATCGTGGGAAAAATTTTGACAATATCTGCTCAATTGTACATTAAGGTCGCATCTAAAGCCAATTATAGTAAAACTAAAAATCTGTGCGAAGGTTGGTTGACACCAGCAGATAGCAATTATTTTTGTGTACATTTGAGCTCATTTTGGTGCATATCCAAGCCATATTAAGAAAATTCCATCGTGGGAACAATTTTTACAATATCTGCTCAACTGTACATTAAGGTCGCATCTAAAGCAAATTATACAAAAGCTAAAAATCTGTCAGAAGATTGGTTGGCACCAGCAGATAGAATTTATTTTTGTGTACATTTGAGCTCATGTTGGTGCATATCCAAGCCATATAAAGAAAATTCCATCGTGGGAACAATTTTCAAATATCTGCTCAACTGTACATTAAGGTCGCATCTAAAGCCAATTATACAAAAACTAAAAATCTGTGAGAAGATTGGTTGGCACCAGCAGATAGCATTTATTTTTGTGTACATTTGAGCTCATTTTGGTGCATATCCAAGCCATATTAAGAAAATTCCATCGTGGGAACAATTTTGACAATATCTGCTCAACTGTACAATGAGGTCGCATCTAAAGCCAATTATACAAAAGCTAAAAATCTGTAAGAAGATTGGTTGGCACCAGCAAATCGCATTTATTTTTTTACATTTGAGCTCATGTTTTTGCATATCCAAGCCATATTAAGAAAATTCCATCGTGGGAACAATTTGGACAATATCTGCTCAACTGTACATTAAGGTCGCATCTAAAGCCAATTATACAAAAGCTAAAAATATGTGAGAAGATTGGTTGGCACCAGTAGATAGCATTTATTTGTGTGTACATCTGAGCTCATTTTGGTGCATATCCAAGCCATATTAAGAAAATTCCATCGTGGGAACAATTTTGAAAATATCTGCTCAATTGTACATTAAGGTCGCATCTAAAGCCAAATATACAAAAACTAAAAATCTGTGAGAAGATTGGTTGGCACCAGCAGATAGCATTTATTTTGTGTACATTTGAGCTCATTTTGGTGCATATCCAAGCCGCATTAAGAAAATTCCATCGTGGGAACAACTTTGACAATATCTGCTAATCTGTACAATAAGGTCGCATCTAAAGCCAATTATACAAAAACAAAAAATATGTGAGAAGATTGGTTGGCACCAGCATATCGCATTTATTTTTGTTTACATTTGAGCTCATTTTTGTGCATATCCAAGCCATATTTAGTAAATTCCATCGTGGGAACAATTTTGACAATATCTGTTCAATTGTACATTAAGGTCGCATCTAAAGCCAAATATACAAAAACTAAAAATCTGTGAGAAGATTGGTTGGCACCAGCAGATAGCATTTATTTTTGTGTACATTTAAGCTAATTTTGGTGCATATGCAAACCATATTAAGAAAATTCCATCGTGGGAACAAGTTTGACAATATCTGCTCAATTGTACATTAAGGTCGCATCTAAAGCCAATTATACAAAAGCTAAAAATCTGTCAGAAGATTGGTTGGCACCGGCAGATAGCATTTGTTTTTGTGTACATTTGAGCTCATTTTGGTGCATATCCAAGCCATATTAAGAAAATGCCATCGTGGGAACAATTTTGACAATATCTGCTCAATTGTACATTAAGGTCGCATCTAAAGCCAATTATAATAAAACTAAAAATCTGTGCGAAGGTTGGTTGGCACCAGCAGATAGCAATTATTTTTGTGTACATTTGAGCTCATTTTGGTGCATATCCAAGCCATATTAAGAAAATTCCATCGTGGGAACAATTTTAACAATATCTGCTCAACTGTACATTAAGGTCGCATCTAAAGCCAATTATACAAAAGCTAAAAATCTGTCAGAAGATTGGTTGGCACATTTATTTTTGTGTACATTTGAGCTCATGTTTTTGCATATCCAAGCCATGTAAAGAAAATTCCATCGTGGGAACAATTTTGACATTATCTGCTCAACTGCACATTAAGGTCGCATCTAAAGCCAATTATACAAAAGCTAAAAATCGGTGAGAAGATTGGTTGGCACCAGCAGATAGCATTTATTTTTGTGTACATTTGAGCTCATTTTGATGCATATCCAAGCCATATTAAGAAAATTCCATCGTGGGAACAATTTTGACAATATCTGCTCAACTGTACATTGAGGTCGAATCTAAAGCCAATTATACAAAAGCTAAAAATCTGTAAGGAGATTGGTTGGCACCAGCAGATAGAATTTATTTTTGTTTACATTTGACCTCATGTTGGTGCATATCCAAGCCATGTAAAGAAAATTCCATCGTGGGAACAATTTTGACAATATCTGCTCAACTGTACATAAGGGCGCATCTAAAGCCAATTATATAAAAGCTAAAAATCTGTGAGAAGATTGGTTGGCACCAGCAGATAGCATTTATTTTTGTGTACATTTGAGCTCATTTTGGTGCATATCCAAGCCATGTTAAGAAAATTCCATCGTGGGAACAATTTGGACATTATCTGCTCAACTGCACATTAAGGTCGCATCTAAAGCCAATTATACAAAAGCTAAAAATCTGTGAGAAGATTGGTTGGCACCAGCAGATAGCATTTATTTTTGTGTACATTAAAGCTCATTTTGGTGCATATCCAAGCCATATTAAGAAAGTTCCATCGTGGGAAAAATTTTGACAATATCTGCTCAACTGTACATTGAGGTCGCATCTAAAGCCAATTATACAAAAGCTAAAAATCTGTAAGAAGATTGGTTGGCACCAGCAAATCGCATTTCTTTTTGTGTACATTTGAGCTCATGTTTTTGCATATCCAAGCCATATTAAGAAAATTCCATCGTGTGAACAATTTGGACAATATCTGCTCAACTGTACATTAAGGTCGCATCTAAAGCCAATTATACAAAAGCTAAAAATATGTGAGAAGATTGGTTGGCACCAGTAGATAGCATTTATTTGTGTGTACATCTGAGCTCATTTTGGTGCATATCCAAGCCATATTAAGAAAATTCCATCGTGGGAACAATTTTGAAAATATCTGCTCAATTGTACATTAAGGTCGCATCTAAAGCCAATTATACAAAAACTAAAAATCTGTGAGAAGATTGGTTGGCACCAGCATATCGCATTTTTTTGTGTGTACATTTGAGCTCATTTTGGTGCATATCCAAGCCATATTAAGAAAGTTCCATCGTGGGAACAATGTTGACAATATCTGCTCAACTGTACATTAAGGTCGCATCTAAAGCCAATTATACAAAAACTAAAACTCTGTGAGAAGATTGGTTGCCACCAGCAGATAGCATTTAATTTTATGTACATTTGAGCTCATTTTGGTGCATATCCAAGCCGCATTAAGAAAATTCCATCGTGGGAACAACTTTGACAATATCTGCTAATCTGTACAATAAGGTCGCATCTAAAGCCAATTATACAAAAACAAAAAATATGTGAGAAGATTGGTTGGCACCAGCATATCGCATTTATTTTTGTTTACATTTGAGCTCATTTTGGTGCATATGCAAGCCATATTGAGTAAATTCCATCATGGGAACAATTTTGACAATATCTGCTCAACTGTACATAAGGGCGCATCTAAAGCCAATTATATAAAAGCTAAAAATCTGTGAGAAGATTAGTTGGCACCGGCAGATAGCATTTATTTTTGTGTACATTTGAGCTCATTTTGGTGCATATCCAAGCCATGTTAAGAAAATTCCATCGTGGGAACAATTTGGACATTATCTGCTCAACTGCACATTAAGGTCGCATCTAAAGCCAATTGTACAAAAGCTAAAAATCTGTGAGAAGATTGGTTGGCACCAGCAGATAGCATTTATTTTTGTGTACATTTAAGCTCATTTTGGTGCATATCCAAGCCATATTAAGAAAGTTCCATCGTGGGAAAATTTTTGACAATATCTGCTCAACTGTACATTGAGGTCGCATCTAAAGCCAATTATACAAAAGCTAAAAATCTGTAAGAAGATTGGTTGGCACCAGCAAATCGCATTTATTTTTGTGTACATTTGAGCTCATGTTTTTGCATATCCAAGCCATATTAAGAAAATTCCATCGTGTGAACAATTTGGACAATATCTGCTCAACTGTACATTAAGGTCGCATCTAAAGCCAATTATACAAAAGCTAAAAATATGTGAGAAGATTGGTTGGCACCAGTAGATAGCATTTATTTGTGTGTACATCTGAGCTCATTTTGGTGCATATCCAAGCCATATTAAGAAAATTCCATCGTGGGAACAATTTTGAAAATATCTGCTCAATTGTACATTAAGGTCGCATCTAAAGCCAATTATACAAAAACTAAAAATCTGTGAGAAGATTGGTTGGCACCAGCATATCGCATTTTTTTGTGTGTACATTTGAGCTCATTTTGGTGCATATCCAAGCCATATTAAGAAAGTTCCATCGTGGGAACAATGTTGACAATATCTGCTCAACTGTACATTAAGGTCGCATCTAAAGCCAATTATACAAAAACTAAAACTCTGTGAGAAGATTGGTTGCCACCAGCAGATAGCATTTAATTTTATGTACATTTGAGCTCATTTTGGTGCATATCCAAGCCGCATTAAGAAAATTCCATCTTGGGAACAACTTTGACAATATCTGCTAATCTGTACAATAAGGTCGCATCTAAAGCCAATTATACAAAAACAAAAAATATGTGAGAAGATTGGTTGGCACCAGCATATCGCATTTATTTTTGTTTACATTTGAGCTCATTTTGGTGCATATGCAAGCCATATTAAGTAAATTCCATCGTGGGAACAATTTTGACAATATCTGCTCAATTGTACATTAAGGTCGCATCTAAAGCCAATTATACAAAAGCTAAAAATCTGTGAGAAGATTAGTTGGCACCGGCAGATAGCATTTGTTTTTGTGTACATTTGAGCTCATTTTGGTGCATATCCAAGCCATGTTAAGTAAATTCCATCGTGGGAACAATTTTGACAATATCTGCTCAATTGTACATTAAGGTCGCATCTAAAGCCAATTATACAAAAGCTAAAAATCTGTGAGAAGATTAGTTGGCACCGGCAGATAGCATTTGTTTTTGTGTACATTTGAGCTCATTTTGGTGCATATCCAAGCCATATTAAGAAAATTCCATCGTGGGAACAATTTTGAGAATATCTGCTCAATTGTACATTAAGGTCGCATCTAAAGCCAATTATACAAAAACTAAAACTCTGTGAGAAGATTGGTTGCCACCAGCAGATAGCATTTAATTTTATGTACATTTGAGCTCATTTTGGTGCATATCCAAGCCGCATTAAGAAAATTCCATCGTGGGAACAACTTTGACAATATCTGCTAATCTGTACAATAAGGTCGCATCTAAAGCCAATTATACAAAAACAAAAAATATGTGAGAAGATTGGTTGGCACCAGCATATCGCATTTATTTTTGTTTACATTTGAGCTCATTTTGGTGCATATGCAAGCCATATTGAGTAAATTCCATCATGGGAACAATTTTGACAATATCTGCTCAACTGTACATAAGGGCGCATCTAAAGCCAATTATATAAAAGCTAAAAATCTGTGAGAAGATTAGTTGGCACCGGCAGATAGCATTTATTTTTGTGTACATTTGAGCTCATTTTGGTGCATATCCAAGCCATGTTAAGAAAATTCCATCGTGGGAACAATTTGGACATTATCTGCTCAACTGCACATTAAGGTCGCATCTAAAGCCAATTGTACAAAAGCTAAAAATCTGTGAGAAGATTGGTTGGCACCAGCAGATAGCATTTATTTTTGTGTACATTTAAGCTCATTTTGGTGCATATCCAAGCCATATTAAGAAAGTTCCATCGTGGGAAAATTTTTGACAATATCTGCTCAACTGTACATTGAGGTCGCATCTAAAGCCAATTATACAAAAGCTAAAAATCTGTAAGAAGATTGGTTGGCACCAGCAAATCGCATTTATTTTTGTGTACATTTGAGCTCATGTTTTTGCATATCCAAGCCATATTAAGAAAATTCCATCGTGTGAACAATTTGGACAATATCTGCTCAACTGTACATTAAGGTCGCATCTAAAGCCAATTATACAAAAGCTAAAAATATGTGAGAAGATTGGTTGGCACCAGTAGATAGCATTTATTTGTGTGTACATCTGAGCTCATTTTGGTGCATATCCAAGCCATATTAAGAAAATTCCATCGTGGGAACAATTTTGAAAATATCTGCTCAATTGTACATTAAGGTCGCATCTAAAGCCAATTATACAAAAACTAAAAATCTGTGAGAAGATTGGTTGGCACCAGCATATCGCATTTTTTTGTGTGTACATTTGAGCTCATTTTGGTGCATATCCAAGCCATATTAAGAAAGTTCCATCGTGGGAACAATGTTGACAATATCTGCTCAACTGTACATTAAGGTCGCATCTAAAGCCAATTATACAAAAACTAAAACTCTGTGAGAAGATTGGTTGCCACCAGCAGATAGCATTTAATTTTATGTACATTTGAGCTCATTTTGGTGCATATCCAAGCCGCATTAAGAAAATTCCATCTTGGGAACAACTTTGACAATATCTGCTAATCTGTACAATAAGGTCGCATCTAAAGCCAATTATACAAAAACAAAAAATATGTGAGAAGATTGGTTGGCACCAGCATATCGCATTTATTTTTGTTTACATTTGAGCTCATTTTGGTGCATATGCAAGCCATATTAAGTAAATTCCATCGTGGGAACAATTTTGACAATATCTGCTCAATTGTACATTAAGGTCGCATCTAAAGCCAATTATACAAAAGCTAAAAATCTGTGAGAAGATTAGTTGGCACCGGCAGATAGCATTTGTTTTTGTGTACATTTGAGCTCATTTTGGTGCATATCCAAGCCATATTAAGAAAATTCCATCGTGGGAACAATTTTGACAATATCTGCTCAATTGTACATTAAGGTCGCATCTAAAGCCAATTATACAAAAACTAAAAATCTGTGCGAAGGTTGGTTGGCACCAGCAGATAGCAATTATTTTTGTGTACATTTGAGCTCATTTTGGTGCATATCAAAGCCATATTAAGAAAATTCCATCGTGGGAACAATTTTAACAATATCTGCTCAACTGTACATTAAGGTCGCATCTAAGCCAATTATACAAAAATAAAAAATATGTGAGAAGATTGGTTGGCACCAGCACATAGCAATTATTAATGTGTACATTTAAGCTCATTTTGGTGCATATACAAGCCATATTAAGAAAATTACCTCGTGGTAACTACTTTGACAATATCTGCTCAACTGTACATTAAGGCCGCATCTAAAGCCAATTATACAAAAACTAAAAATCTGTGAGAAGATTGGTTGGCACCAGCAGATAGCATTTATTTTTGTGTATATTTGAGCTTATTTTGGTGCATATCTAAGCCGTATTAAGAAAATTCCATCGTGGGAACAACTTTGACAATATCTGCTAATCTGTACAATAAGGTCGCATCTAAAGCCAATTATACAAAAACTAAAACTCTGTGAGAAGATTGGTTGGCACCAGCATATCGCATTTATTTTTGTTTACATTTGAGCTCATTTTGGTGCATATCCAAGCCATATTAGGTAAATTCCATCGTGGGAACAATTTTGACAATATCTGCTCAATTGTACATTAAGGTCGCATCTAAAGCCAAATATACAAAAACTAAAAATCTGTGAGAAGATTGGTTGGCACCAGCAGATAGCATTTATTTTTGTGTACATTTGAGCTCATTTTGGTGCATATGCAAGCCATATTAAGAAAATTCCATCGTTGGAACAATTTTGAGAATATCTGCTCAATTGTACATTAAGGTCGCAAATAAAGCCAATTATACAAAAGCTAAAAATCTGTGAGAAGATTGGTTGGCACCGGCAGATAGCATTTGTTTTTGTGTACATTTGAGCTCATTTCGGTGCATATCCAAGCCATATTAAGAAAATGCCATCGTGGGAAAAATTTTGACAATATCTGCTCAACTGTACATTAAGGTCGCATCTAAAGCCAATTATACAAAAGCTAAAAATATGTGAGAAGATTGGTTGGCACCGGTAGATAGCATTTATTTGTGTGTACATCTGAGCTCATTTTGGTGAATATCCAAGCCATATTAAGAAAATTCCATCGTGGGAACAATTTTGAAAATATCTGCTCAACTGTAAATTGAGGTCGCATCTAAAGCCAATTATACAAAAACAAAAAATCTGTGAGAAGATTGGTTGGCACCAGCATATCGCATTTTTGTGTGTGTACATTTGAGCTCATTTTGGTGCATATCCAAGCCATATTAAGAAAGTTCCATCGTGGGAACAATTTTGACAATATCTGCTCAACTGTACAATAAGGTCGCATCTAAAGCCAATTATACAAAAACTAAAACTCTGTGAGAAGATTGGTTGCCACCAGCAGATAGCATTTATTTTGTGTACATTTGAGCTCATTTTGGTGCATATCCAAGCCGCATTAAGAAAATTCCATCGTGGGAACAACTTTGACAATATCTGCTAATCTGTACAATAAGGTCGCATCTAAAGCCAATTATACAAAAACAAAAAATATGTGAGAAGATTGGTTGGCACCAGCATATCGCATTTATTTTTGTTTACATTTGAGCTCATTTTGGTGCATATCCAAGCCATATTTAGTAAATTCCATCGTGGGAACAATTTTGACAATATCTGCTCAATTGTACATTAAGGTCGCATCTAAAGCCAAATATACAAAAACTAAAAATCTGTGAGAAGATTGGTTGGCACCAGCAGATAGCATTTATTTTTGTGTACATTTCAGCTAATTTTGGTGCATATGCAAACCATATTAAGAAAATTCCATCGTGGGAACAAGTTTGACAATATCTGCTCAATTGTACATTAAGGTCGCATCTAAAGCCAATTATACAAAAGCTAAAAATCTGTCAGAAGATTGGTTGGCACCGGCAGATAGCATTTGTTTTTGTGTACATTTGAGCTCATTTTGGTGCATATCCAAGCCATATTAAGAAAATGCCATCGTGGGAACAATTTTGACAATATCTGCTCAATTGTACATTAAGGTCGCATCTAAAGCCAATTATAATAAAACTAAAAATCTGTGCGAAGGTTGGTTGGCACCAGCAGATAGCAATTATTTTTGTGTACATTTGAGCTCATTTTGGTGCATATCCAAGCCATATTAAGAAAATTCCATCGTGGGAACAATTTTAACAATATCTGCTCAACTGTACATTAAGGTCGCATCTAAAGCCAATTTTACAAAAGCTAAAAATCTGTCAGAAGATTCGTTGGCACCAGCAGATAGTATTTATTTTTGTGTACATTTGAGCTCATGTTGGTGCATATCCAAGCCATGTAAAGAAAATTCCATCGTGGGAACAATTTTGACAATATCTGCTCAACTGTACATAAGGGCGCATCTAAAGCCAATTATATAAAAGATAAAAATCTGTGAGAAGATTGGTTGGCACCAGCAGATAGCATTTATTTTTGTGTACATTTGAGCTCATTTTGGTGCATATCCAAGCCATGTTAAGAAAATTCCATCGTGGGAACAATTTGGACATTATCTGCTCAACTGCACATTAAGGTCGCATCTAAAGCCAATTATACAAAAGCTAAAACTCTGTGAGAAGATTGGTTGGCACCAGCAAATCGCATTTATTTTTGTGTACATTTGAGCTCATGTTTTTGCATATCCAAGCCATGTAAAGAAAATTCCATCGTGGGAACAATTTTGACAATATCTGCTCAACTGTACATAAGGGCGCATCTAAAGCCAATTATATAAAAGCTAAAAATCTGTGAGAAGATTGGTTGGCACCAGCAGATAGCATTTATTTTTGTGTACATTTGAGCTCATTTTGGTGCATATCCAAGCCATGTTAAGAAAATTCCATCGTGGGAACAATTTGGACATTATCTGCTCAACTGCAAATTAAGGTCGCATCTAAAGCCAATTATACAAAAGCTAAAAATCTGTGAGAAGATTGGTTGGCACCAGCAGATAGCATTTATTTTTGTGTACATTTAAGCTCATTTTGGTGCATATCCAAGCCATATTAAGAAAATTCCATCGTGGGAACAATTTTGACAATATCTGCTCAACTGTACATTGAGGTCGCATCTAAAGCCAATTATACAAAAGCTAAAAATCTGTAAGAAGATTGGTTGGCACCAGCAAATCGCATTTATTTTTGTGTACATTTGAGCTCATGTTTTTGCATATCCAAGCCATATTAAGAAAATTCCATCGTGTGAACAATTTGGACAATATCTGCTCAACTGTACATTAAGGTCGCATCTAAAGCCAATTATACAAAAGCTAAAAATATGTGAGAAGATTGGTTGGCACCAGTAGATAACATTTATTTGTGTGTACATCTGAGCTCATTTTGGTGCATATCCAAGCCATATTAAGAAAATTCCATCGTGGGAACAATTTTGAAAATATCTGCTCAACTGTACATTGAGGTCGCATCTAAAGCCAATTATACAAAAACTAAAAATCTGTGAGAAGATTGGTTGGCACCAGCATATCGCATTTTTGTGTGTGTACATTTGAGCTCATTTTGGTGCATATCCAAGCCATATTAAGAAAGTTCCATCGTGGGAACAATTTTGACAATATCTGCTCAACTGTACATTAAGGTCGCATCTAAAGCCAATTATACAAAAACTAAAACTCTGTGAGAAGATTGGTTGCCACCAGCAGATAGCATTTAATTTTTTGTACATTTGAGCTCATTTTGGTGCATATACAAGCCATGTTAAGAAAATTCCATCTTGGGAACAATTTGGACAATATCTGCTCAAGTGCACATTATGGTCGCATCTAAAGCCAATTATACAAATGGTAAAAATCTGTGAGAAGATTGGTTGGCACCGGCTGATAGCATTTGTTTTTGTGTACACTTGAGCTCATTTTGGTGCATATGCAAGCCTTATTAAGAAAATTCCGTCGTGGGAACAATTTGGACAATATCTGCTCAACTGTACATTAAGGTTGCATCTAAAGCCAATAATACAAAAGATAAAAATCTGTGAGAACATTGGTTGGCACCAGCAGATAGCATTTATTTTTGTGTACATTTGAGCAAATTTTGGTGCATATCCAAGCCATATTAAGAAAATTTCATCGTAGGGTCAATAATGACAATATCTGCTCAAATGTACAATGAGGTCGCATCTAAAGCCAATTATACAAAAACTAAAAATCTGTGAGAAGATTGGTTGGCACCAGCAGATAGCATTTATTATTGTGTACATTTAAGCTCATTTTGGTGCATATACAAGCCATATTAAGAAAATTCCATCGTGGGAACAATTTGGACAATATCTGCTCAACTGTACATTAGGGTCGCATCTAAAGCCAATTATACAAAAGCTAAAAACCTGTGAGAAGATTGGTTGGCACCAGCAGATAGCATTAATTTTTGTGTACATTTGAGCTCATTTTGGTGCATATCCAAGCCATATTAAGAAAGTTCCATCGTGGGAACAATTTTGACAATGTCTGCTCAACTGTACATTAAGGTCGTATCTAAAGCCAATTATACCAAAGCTAAAAATCTGTGAGAAGATTGGTTGGCACCGCCTGATAGTATTTGTTTTTGTGTACATTTGAGCTCATTTTGTTGCTTATCCAAGCCATATTAAGACAATTCCATGAATTTCCATCGTGGGAACAATTTTGACAATATCTGCTCAATTGTACATTAAGGTCGCATCTAAAGCCAATTATACAAAAGCTAAAAATCTGTCAGAAGTTTGGTTGGCACCAGCAGATAGAATTTATTTTTGTGTATATATGATCTCATGTTGGTGCATATCCAAGCCATATAAAGACAATTCCATCGTGGGAACAATTTGGACATTATCTGCTCAACTGCACATTAAGGTCGCATCTAAAGCCAATTATACAAAAACTAAAAATCTGTGAGAAGATTGGTTGGCACCAGCAGATAGAATTTATTATTGTGTACATTTAAGCTCATTTTGGTGCATATACAAGCCATATTAAGAAAATTCCATCGTGGGAACAATTTGGACAATATCTGCTCAACTGTACATTAGGGTCGCATCTAAAGCCAATTATACAAAAGCTAAAAATCTGTAAAAAGATTGGTTGGCACCAGCAAATCGCATTTATTTTTGTGTACATTTGAGCTCATGTTTTTGCATATCCAAGCCATGTAAAGAAAATTCCATCGTGGGAACAATTTTGACAATATCTGCTCAACTGTACATAAGGTCGTATCTAAAGCCAATTATACAAAAGCTAAAAATTTGTGAGAAGATTGGTTGGCACCGGCTGATAGCATTTGGTTTTGTGTACATTTGAGCTGGTTTTGGTGCATATCCAAGCCATATAAAGAAAATTCCATCGTGGGAACAATTTGGACAATATCTGCTCAACTGTACATTGAGGTCGCATCTAAAGCCAATTATACAAAAGCTAAAAATCTGTGAGAAGATTGGTTGGCACCAGCAGATAGAATTATTTTTGTGTACATTTGAGCTCATGTTGGTGCATATCCCCATATTAAGAAAATTCCATCGTTGGAAAAATGTTGACATTATCTGCTCAACTGTACATTAAGGTCGTATCTAAAGCCAATTATACCAAAGTTAAAAATCTGTGAGAAGCTTGGTTGGCACCGCCTGATAGTATTTGTCTTTGTGTACATTTGAGCTCATTTTGGTGCTTATCCAAGCCATATTAAGAAAATTCCATCGTGGGAACAATTTGGACAATATCTGTTTAACGGTACATTAAGGTCGCATCTAAAGCCGATTATACAAAAATAAAAAATTTGTGAGAAGATTGGTTGGCACCAGCATATAGCATTTATTTGTGTGTACATTTGAGCTCATTTTGGTGCAAATCCAAGCCATATTAAGAAAATTTCATCGTGGGAACAATTTTGACAATGACTGCTTAACTGTACATTAAGGTCGCATCTAAAGCCAATTATACAAAAGCTAAAAATCTGTGAGAAGATTGGTTGGCACCGGTTGATAACATTTGTTTTTGTGTACATTTGAGCTCATTTTGGTGCATATCCAAGCCATAGTAAGAAAATTCCATCGTGGGAAAATTTTTGACAATATCTGCTCAATTGTACATTAAGGTCGCATCTAAAGCCAAATATACAATAACTAAAAATCTGTGAGAAGATTGGTTGGCACCAGCAGATAGCATTTATTTTTGTGTACATTTGAGCTCATTTTGGTGCTTATCCATGCCATATTAAGAAAGTTCCATCGTGGGAACAATTTTGACAATATCTGCTCAACTGTACATTGAGGTCGCATCTAAAGCCAATTATACAAAAACTAAAAATCTGTGAGAAGATTGGTTGGCACCAGCAGATAGCATTTATTTTTGTGTACATTTGAGCTCATTTTGGTGCATATCCAAGCCATATTAAGAAAATTATATTCTCGGAACAATTTTGACAATATCTGCTCAACTGTACATTAAGGTCGCAATTAAAGCCAATTATAGAAAAACTAAAAATCTGTGAGAAGATTGGTTGGCACCAGCAGATAGCATTTATTTTTGTGTACATTTGAGCTCATTTTGGTGCGTATCCAAGCCATATTAAGAAAATTCCATCGTGGGAACAATTTTCACAATATCTGCTCAACTGTACATTGAGGTCGCATCTAAAGCCAATTATACAAAAACTAAAAATCTGTGAGAAGATTGGTTGGCACCAGCAGATAGCATTTATTTTTGTGTACATTTGAGCTCATTTTGGTGCATATCCAAGCCATATTAAGAAAATTCCATTCTCGGAAATTTTTTGACAATAACTGCTCAACTGTACATTAAGGTCGCATCTAAAGCCAATAATACAAAAACTAAAAATCTGTGAGAAAATTGTTTGGCACCAGCAGATAGCCTATATTTTTGTGTACATTTAAGCTTATTTTGGTGCATATACAAGCCATATTAAGAAAATTCCATCGTGGGAACAATTTGGACAATATCTGCTCAACTGTACATTAAGGTCGCATCTAAAGCCAATTATACAAAAGCTAAAAATCTGTGAGAAGATTGGTTGGCACCAGCAGATAGCATTTATTATTGTGTACATTTAAGCTCATTTTGGTGCATATACAAGCCATATTAAGAAAATTCCATCGTGGGAACAATTTTGACAATATATGCTCAACTGTACATTAAGGTCGCATCTAAAGCCAATTATACAAAAGCTAAAAATCTGTGAGAAGATTGGTTGGCACCAGCAGATAGCATTAATTTTTGTGTACATTTGAGATCATTTTGGTGCATATCCAAGCCATATTAAGAAAATTCCATCGTGGGAACAATTTTGACAATATCTGCTCAACTGTACAATAAGGTCGCATCTAAACCAATTATACAAAAAGCTAAAAATCTGTGAGAAGATTGGTTGGCACCAGCAGATAGCATTTATTTTTGTGTACATTTGAGCTCATTTTGGTGCTTATCCAAGCCATATTAAGAAAATTCCATCATGGGAACAATTTGGACAATATCTGCTCAATTGTACAATAAGGTCGCATCTAAAGCAAAATATACACAAACTAAAAATCTGTGAGAAGATTGGTTGGCACCAGCAGATAGCATTTATTTTTGTGTACATTTAAGCTCATTTTGGTGCAAATCCAAGCCATATTAAGAAAATTTCATCGTTGGAACAATTTTGACAATGACTGCTTAACTGTACATTAAGGTCGCATCTAAAGCCAATTATACAAAAGCTAAAAATCTGTGAGAAGATTGGTTGGCACCGACTGATAACATTTGTTTTTGTGTACATTTGAGCTCATTTTGGTGCATATCCAAGCCATATTAAGAAAATTATATTCTCGGAACAATTTTGACAATATCTGCTCAACTGTACATTAAGGTCGCAATTAAAGCCAATTATAGAAAAACTAAAAATCTGTGAAGAGATTGGTTGGCACCAGCAGATAGTATTTATTTTTGTGTACATTTGAGCTCATTTTGGTGCGTATCCAAGACATATTAAGAAAATTCCATCGTGGGAACAATTTTGACAATATCTGCTCAACTGTACATTGAGGTCGCATCTAAAGCCAATTATACAAAAACTAAAAATCTGTGAGAAGATTGGTTGGCACCAGCAGATAGCATTTATTTGTGTGTACATTTGAGCTCATTTTGGTGCATATCCAAGCCATATTAAGAAAATTCCATTCTCGGAAATTTTTTGACAATATCTGCTCAACTGTACATTAGGGTCGCATCTAAAGCCAATTATACAAAAACTAAAAATCTGTGAGAAGATTGGCTGGCACCAGCAGATAGCATTTATTTTTGTGTACATTTAAGCTCATTTTGGTGCATATGCAAGCCATATTAAGAAAATTCCATCGTGGGAACAATTTTGACAATATCTGCTCAATTGTACATTAAGGTCGCATCTAAAGCCAAATATACAATAACTAAAAATCTGTGAGAAGATTGGTTGGCACCAGCACATAGCATTTATTTTTGTGTACATTTGAGCTCATTTTGGTGCTTTTCCAAGCCATATTAAGAAAGTTCCATCGTGGGAACAATTTTGACAATATCTGCTCAACTGTACATTGAGGTCGCATCTAAAGCCAATTATACAAAAACTAAAAATCTGTGAGAAGATTGGTTGGCACCAGCAGATAGCATTTATTTTTGTGTACATTTGAGCTCATTTTGGTGCATATCCAAGCCATATTAAGAAAATTATATTCTCGGAACAATTTTGACAATATCTGCTCAACTATACAATAAAGTCGCATCTAAAGCCAATAATACAAAAACTAAAAATCTGTGAGAAAATTGATTGGCACCAGCAGATAGCATTTATTTTTGTGTACATTTAAGCTTATTTTGGTGCATATACAAGCCATATTAAGAAAATTCCATCGTGAGAACAATTTGGACAATATCTGCTCAACTGTACATTAAGGTCGCATCTAAAGCCAATTATACAAAAACTAAAAATCTATGAGAAGATTGGTTGGCACCAGCAGATAGCATTTATTATTGTGTACATTTAAGCTCATTTTGGTGCATATACAAGCCATATTAAGAAAATTCCATCGTGGGAACAATTTGGACAATATCTGCTCAACTGTACATTAGGGTCGCATCTAAAGCCAATTATACAAAAGCTAAAAACCTGTGAGAAGATTGGTTGGCACCAGCAGATAGCATTAATTTTTGTGTACATTTGAGCTCATTTTGGTGCATATCCAAGCCATATTAAGAAAGTTCCATCGTGGGAACAATTTTGACAATGTCTGCTCAACTGTACAATAAGGTCGCATCTAAACCAATTATACAAAAAGCTAAAAATCTGTGAGAAGATTGGTTGGCACCAGCAGATAGCATTTATTTTTGTGTACATTTGAGCTCATTTTGGTGCTTATCCAAGCCATATTAAGAAAATTCCATCATGGGAACAATTTGGACAATATCTGCTCAATTGTACAATAAGGTCGCATCTAAAGCCAAATATACACAAACTAAAAATCTGTGAGAAGATTGGTTGGCACCAGCAGATAGCATTTATTTTTGTGTACATTTAAGCTCATTTTGGTGCAAATCCAAGCCATATTAAGAAAATTTCATCGTTGGAACAATTTTGACAATGACTGCTTAACTGTACATTAAGGTCGCATCTAAAGCCAATTATACAAAAGCTAAAAATCTGTGAGAAGATTGGTTGGCACCGACTGATAACATTTGTTTTTGTGTACATTTGAGCTCATTTTGGTGCATATCCAAGCCATATTAAGAAAATTATATTCTCGGAACAATTTTGACAATATCTGCTCAACTGTACATTAAGGTCGCAATTAAAGCCAATTATAGAAAAACTAAAAATCTGTGAAGAGATTGGTTGGCACCAGCAGATAGTATTTATTTTTGTGTACATTTGAGCTCATTTTGGTGCGTATCCAAGCCATATTAAGAAAATTCCATCGTGGGAACAATTTTGACAATATCTGCTCAACTGTACATTGAGGTCGCATCTAAAGCCAATTATACAAAAACTAAAAATCTGTGAGAAGATTGGTTGGCACCAGCAGATAGCATTTATTTGTGTGTACATTTGAGCTCATTTTGGTGCATATCCAAGCCATATTAAGAAAATTCCATTCTCGGAAAATTTTTGACAATATCTGCTCAACTGTACATTAGGGTCGCATCTAAAGCCAATTATACAAAAACTAAAAATCTGTGAGAAGATTGGCTGGCACCAGCAGATAGCATTTATTTTTGTGTACATTTAAGCTCATTTTGATGCATATGCAAGCCATATTAAGAAAATTCCATCGTGGGAACAATTTTGACAATATCTGCTCAATTGTACATTAAGGTCGCATCTAAAGCCAAATATACAATAACTAAAAATCTGTGAGAAGATTGGTTGGCACCAGCACATAGCATTTATTTTTGTGTACATTTGAGCTCATTATGGTGCTTATCCAAGCCATATTAAGAAAGTTCCATCGTGGGAACAATTTTGACAATATCTGCTCAACTGTACATTGAGGTCGCATCTAAAGCCAATTATACAAAAACTAAAAATCTGTGAGAAGATTGGTTGGCACCAGCAGATAGCATTTATTTTTGTGTACATTTAAGCTCATTTTGGTGCATATCCAAGCCATATTAAGAAAATTATATTCTCGGAACAATTTTGACAATATCTGCTCAACTATACAATAAAGTCGCATCTAAAGCCAATAATACAAAAACTAAAAATCTGTG
The DNA here is from genome assembly GCA_916613615.1 of Steromphala cineraria. NCBI lineage: Eukaryota > Metazoa > Mollusca > Gastropoda > Trochida > Trochidae > Steromphala > Steromphala cineraria. The sequence continues at coordinate 5,194,222 of OU744729.1, forward strand.
AGAAAATTGATTGGCACCAGCAGATAGCATTTATTTTTGTGTACATTTAAGCTTATTTTGGTGCATATACAAGCCATATTAAGAAAATTCCATCGTGAGAACAATTTGGACAATATCTGCTCAACTGTACATTAAAGTCGCATCTAAAGCCAATTATACAAAAACTAAAAATCTATGAGAAGATTGGTTGGCACCAGCAGATAGCATTTATTATTGTGTACATTTGAGCTCATTTTGGTGCATATACAAGCCATATTAAGAAAATTCCATCGTGGGAACAATTTGGACAATATCTGCTCAACTGTACATTAGGGTCGCATCTAAAGCCAATTATACAAAAGCTAAAAACCTGTGAGAAGATTGGTTGGCACCAGCAGATAGCATTAATTTTTGTGTACATTTGAGCTCATTTTGGTGCATATCCAAGCCATATTAAGAAAGTTCCATCGTGGGAACAATTTTGACAATGTCTGCTCAACTGTACAATAAGGTCGCATCTAAACCAATTATACAAAAAGCTAAAAATCTGTGAGAAGATTGGTTGGCACCAGCAGATAGCATTTATTTTTGTGTACATTTGAGCTCATTTTGGTGCTTATCCAAGCCATATTAAGAAAGTTCCATCGTGGGAACAATTTGGACAATATCTGCTCAATTGTACAATAAGGTCGCATCTAAAGCCAAATATACAAAACTAAAAATCTGTGAGAAGATTGGTTGGCACCAGCAGATAGCATTTATTTTTGTGTACATTTAAGCTCATTTTGGTGCATATGCAAGCCATATTAAGAAAATTCCATCGTGGGAAAAATGTTGACAATATCTGCTCAACTGTACATTAAAGTCGCATCTAAAGCCAATAATACAAAAACTAAAAATCTGTGAGAAGATTGGTTGGCACCAGCAGATAGCATTTAGTATTGTGTACATTTAAGCTTATTTTGGTGCATATGCAAGCCATATTAAGAAAATTCCATAATGGGAACAATTTTGACAATATCTGCTCAGTTGTACATTAAAGTCGCATCTAAAGCCAATTATACAAAAGCTAAAAATCTGTGAGAAGATTAGTTGGCACCGGCAGATAGCATTTGTTTTTGTGTACATTTGAGCTCATTTTGGTGCATATCAAAGCCATATTAAGAAAATTCCAACGTGGGAACAATTTTGACAATATCTGCTCAACTGTGCATTAAGGTCGCATCTAAGCCAATTATACAAAAACTAAAAATCTGTGAAGAGATTGGTTGGCACCAGAAGATAGCATTTATTTTTGTATACATTTGAGCTCATTTTGGTGCATATCCAAGCCATATTAAGAAAATTCCATCGTGGGAACAATTTTGACAATATCTGCTCAACTGTACAATAAGGTCGCATCTAAACCAATTATACAAAAAGCTAAAAATCTGTGAGAAGATTGGTTGGCACCAGCAGATAGCATTTATTTTTGTGTACATTTGAGCTCATTTTGGTGCATATCCAAGCCATATTAAGAAAGTTCCATCGTGGGAACAATTTGGACAATATCTGCTCAATTGTACAATAAGGTCGCATCTAAAGCCAAATATACACAAACTAAAAATCTGTGAGAAGATTGGTTGGCACCAGCAGATAGCATTTATTTTTGTGTACATTTAAGCTTATTTTGGTGCATATGCAAGCCATATTAAGAATATTCCATCGTGGGAAAAATGTTGACAATATCTGCTCAACTGTACATTAAAGTCGCATCTAAAGCCAATAATACAAAACCTAAAAATCTGTGAGAAGAATGGTTGGCACCAGCAGATAGCATTTATTATTGTGTACATTTAAGCTCATTGTGGTGCATATGCAAGCCATATTAAGAAAATTCCATAATGGGAACAATTTTGACAATATCTGCTCAGTTGTACATTAAAGTCGCATCTAAAGCCAATTATACAAAAGCTTACAATCTGTGAGAAGATTAGTTGGCACCGGCAGATAGCATTTGTTTTTGTGTACATTTGAGCTCATTTTGGTGCATATCAAAGCCATATTAAGAAAATTCCATTGTGGGAACAATTTTGACAATATCTGCTCAATTGTACATTAAGGTCGCATCTAAAGCCAAATATACAATAACTAAAAATCTGTGAGAAGATTGGTTGGCACCAGCACATAGCATTTATTTTTGTGTACATTTAAGCTCATTTTGGTGCATATACTAGCCATATTAAGAAAATTCCATCGTGGGAACAATTTTGACAATATCTGCTCAACTGTACATTAAAGTCGCATCTAAAGCCAATAATACAAAAACTAAAAATCTGTGAGAAGATTGGTTGGCACCAGCAGATAGCATTTATTTTTGTGTACATTTGAGTAAATTTTGGTGCATATCCAAGCCATATTAAGAAAATTTCATTGTAGGGAAAATAATGACAATATCTGCTCAAATGTACAATGAGGTCGCATCTAAAGCCAATTATACAAAAGCTAAAAATCTGTGAAAAGATTGGTTGGCACCAGAAGATAGCATTTATTTTTGTGTACATTTGAGCCCATTTTGGTGCATATCCAAGCCATATTAAGAACATTTCATCGTAGGGAAAATAATGACAATATCTGTTCAACTCTACATAAAGGTCGTAACTAAAGCCAATTATACAAAAACTAAAAATCTGTGAGAAGATTGGTTGGCACCAGCAGATAGCATTTATTTTTGTGTACATTTGAGCCCATTTTGGTGCTTTTCCAAGCCATATTAAGAAAATTCCATTGTGGGAACAATTTTGACAATATCTGCTCAACTGTGCATTAAGGTCGCATCTAAGCCAATTATAAAAAAACTAAAAATCTGTGAAGAGATTCGTTGGCACCAGAAGATAGCATTTATTTTTGTGTACATTTGAGCTCATTTTGGTGCATATCCAAGCCATATTAAGAAAATTCCATCGTGGGAACAATTTTGACAATATCTGCTCAACTGTACATTAAGGTTGCATCTAAAGCCAATAATACAAAAGCTAAAAATCTGTGAGAACATTGGTTGGCACAATCACATAGCATTTATTTTTGTGTACATTTGAGCAAATTTTGGTGCATATCCAAGCCATATTAAGAAAATTTCATCGTAGGGTCAATAATGACAATATCTGCTCAAATGTACAATAAGGTCGCATCTAAAGCCAATTATACAAAAAATAAAAATCTGTGAGAAGATTGGTTGGCACCACCAGATAGCATTTATTTTTGTGTACATTTGAGCAAATTTTGGTGCTTTTCCAAGCCATATTAAGAAAATTCAATTGCGGGAACAATTTTGTCAATATCTGCTCAACTGTGCATTAAGGTCGCATCTAAGCCAATTATACAAAAACTAAAAGTCTGTGAAAAGATTGGTTGGCACCAGAAGATAGCATTTATTTTTGTATACATTTAAGCTCTTTTTGGTGCATATCCAAGCCATATTAAGAAAATTCCATCGTGGGAACAATTTTGACAATATCTGCTCAACTGTACATTAAGGTTGCATCTAAAGCCAATAATACAAAAAATAAAAATCTGTGAGAAGATTGGTTGGCACCAGCAGATAGCATTTATTTTTGTGTACATTTGAGTAAATTTTGGTGCATATCCAAGCCATATTAAGAAAATTTCATCGTAGGGAAAATAATGACAATATCTGCTCAACTCTACATAAAGGTCGCATCTAAAGCCAATTATACAAAAACTAAAAATCTGTGAGAAGATTGGTTGGCACCAGCAGATAGCATTTATTTTTGTGTACATATGAGCTCATTTTGGTGCATATCCAAGCCATATTAAGAAAATTTCATTGTAGGGAAAATAATGACAATATCTGCTCAAATGTACAATGAGGTCGCATCTAAAGCCAATTATACAAAAGCTAAAAATCTGTGAAAAGATTGATTGGCACCAGCAGATAGCATTTATTTTTGTGTACATATGAGCCCATTTTGGTGCATATCCAAGCCATATTAAGAACATTTCATCGTAGGGAAAATAATGACAATATCTGCTCAACTCTACATAAAGGTCGTAACTAAAGCCAATTATACAAAAACTAAAAATCTGTGAGAAGATTGGTTGGCACCAGCAGATAGCATTTATTTTTGTGTTCATTTGAGCCCATTTTGGTGCATATCCAAGCCATACTTGTATTAAGAAAATTTCATCGTAGGGAAAATAATGAAAATATCTGCTCAACTCTACATAAAGGTCGCATCTAAAGCCAATTATACAAAAACTAAAAATCTGTTAGAAGATTGGTTGGCACCAGCAGATAGCATTTATTTTTGTGTACATTTGAGCAAATTTTGGTGCATATCCAAGCCATATTAAGAAAATTTCATCGTAGGGACAATAATGACAATATCTGCTCAAATGTACAATAAGGTCGCATCTAAGCCAATTATACAAAAACTAAAAATCTGTGAAGAGATTGGTTGGCACCAGGAGATAGCATTTATTTTTGTGTACATTTGAGCCCATTTTGGTGCATATCCAAGCCATATTAAGAAAATTTCATTGTAGGGTAAATAATGACAATATCTGCTCAACTCTACATAAAGGTCGCATCTAAAGCCAATTATACAAAAACTAAAAATCTGTGAGAAGATTGGTTGGCACCAGCAGATAGCATTTATTTTTGTGTACATTTGAGCAACTTTTGGTGAATATCCAAGCCATATTAAGAAAATTTAATCGTAGGGAAAATAATGACAATATCTGCTCAACTCTACATAAAGGTCGCATCTAAAGCCAATTATACAAAAACTAAAAATCTGTGAGAAGATTGGTTGGCACCAGCAGATAGCATTTATTGTTGTGTACATATGAGCCCATTTTGGTGCATATCCAAGCCATATTAAGAAAATTTCATCGTAGGGAAAATAATGACAATATCTGCTCAACTCTACATAAAGGTCGCATCTAAAGCCAATTTTACAAAAACTTAAAATCTGTGAGAAGATTGGTTGGCACCAGCAGATAGCATTTATTTTTGTGTACATTTGAGCCCATTTTGGTGCATATCCAAGCCATATTAAGAAAATTTCATCGTAGGGAAAATAATGACAATATCTGCTCAACTCTACATAAAGGTCGCATCTAAAGCCAATTTTACAAAAACTTAAAATCTGTGAGAAGATTGGTTGGCACCAGCAGATAGCATTTATTTTTGTGTACATTTGAGCCCATTTTGGTGCATATCCAAGCCATATTAAGAAAATTTCATCGTAGGGAAAATAATGACAATATCTGCTCAACTCTACATAAAGGTCGCATCTAAAGCCAATTATACAAAAACTAAAAATCTGTGAGAAGATTGGTTGGCACCAGCAGATAGCATTTATTTTTGTGTACATTTGAGCAACGTTTGGTGCATATCCAAGCCATATTAAGAAAATTTCATCGTAGGGAAAATAATGACAATATCTGCTCAACTCTACATAAAGGTCGCATCTAAAGCCAATTATACAAAAACTAAAAATCTGTGAGAAGATTGGTTGGCACCAGCAGATAGCATTTATTTTTGTGTACATATGAGCCCATTTTGGTGCATATCCAAGCCATATTAAGAAAATTTCATCGTAGGGAAAATAATGACAATATCTGCTCAAATGTACAATGAAATCGTATCTAAAGCCAATTATACAAAAGCTAAAAATCTGTGAGAACATTGGTTGGCACCAGCAGATAGCATTTATTTTTGTGTACATTTGAGCCCATATTGGTGCATATCCAAGCCATATTAAGAAAATTTAATCGTAGGGAAAATAATGACAATATCTGCTCAACTCTACATAAAGGTCGCACCTAAAGCCAATTATACAAAAACTAAAAATCTGTGAGAAGATTGGTTGGCACCAGCAGATAGCATGAATTTTTGTGTACATTTGAGCAAATGTTGGTGCTTTTCCAAGCCATGTTCAGAAAATTCCATTGTGGGAACAATTTTGACAATATCTGCTCAAATGTGCATTAAGGTCGCATCTAAGCCAATTATACAAAAACTAAAAGTCTGTGAAGAGATTGGTTGGCACCAGAAGATGGCATTTATTTTTGGGTACATTTGAGCTCATTTTGGTGCATATCCAAGCCATATTAAGAAAATTTCATCGTGGGAACAATTTTGACAAGATCTGCTCAACTGTACATTAAGGTTGCATCTAAAGCCAATAATACAAAAACTAAAAATCTGTGAGAAGATTGGTTGGCACCAGCAGATAGCATTTATTTTTGTGTACATTTGAGCAAATTTTGGTGCATATCCAAGCCATATTAAGAAAATTTCATCGTAGGGAAAATAATGACAATATCTGCTCAACTCTACATAAAGGTCGCATCTAAAGCCAATTATGCAAAAACTAAAAATCTGTGAGAAGATTGGTTGGCACCAGCAGATAGCATTTATTTTTGTGTACATTTGAGCCCATTTTGGTGCATATCCAAGCCATATTAAGAAAATTTCATCGTAGGGAAAATAATGACAATATCTGCTCAACTCTACATAAAGGTCGCATCTAAAGCCAATTTTACAAAAACTTAAAATCTGTGAGAAGATTGGTTGGCACCAGCAGATAGCATTTATTTTTGTGTACATTTGAGCCCATTTTGGTGCATATCCAAGCCATATTAAGAAAATTTCATCGTAGGGACAATAATGACAATATCTGCTCAACTCTACATAAAGGTCGCATCTAAAGCCAATTATACAAAAACTAAAAATCTGTGAGAAGATTGGTTGGCACCAGCAGATAGCATTTATTTTTGTGTACATTTGAGCAACGTTTGGTGCATATCCAAGCCATATTAAGAAAATTTCATCGTAGGGAAAATAATGACAATATCTGCTCAACTCTACATAAAGGTCGCATCTAAAGCCAATTATACAAAAACTAAAAATCTGTGAGAAGATTGGTTGGCACCAGCAGATAGCATTTATTTTTGTGTACATTTAAGCTTATTTTGGTGCATATGCAAGCCATATTAAGAAAATTCCATAATGGGAACAATTTTGACAATATCTGCTCAGTTGTACATTAAAGTCGCATCTAAAGCCAATTATACAAAAGCTAAAAATCTGTGAGAAGATTAGTTGGCACCGGCAGATAGCATTTGTTTTTGTGTACATTTGAGCTCATTTTGGTGCATATCAAAGCCATATTAAGAAAATTCCAACGTGGGAACAATTTTGACAATATCTGCTCAACTCTACATAAAGGTCGCACCTAAAGCCAATTATACAAAAACTAAAAATCTGTGAGAAGATTGGTTGGCACCAGCAGATAGCATGAATTTTTGTGTACATTTGAGCAAATGTTGGTGCTTTTCCAAGCCATGTTCAGAAAATTCCATTGTGGGAACAATTTTGACAATATCTGCTCAAATGTGCATTAAGGTCGCATCTAAGCCAATTATACAAAAACTAAAAGTCTGTGAAGAGATTGGTTGGCACCAGAAGATGGCATTTATTTTTGGGTACATTTGAGCTCATTTTGGTGCATATCCAAGCCATATTAAGAAAATTTCATCGTGGGAACAATTTTGACAAGATCTGCTCAACTGTACATTAAGGTTGCATCTAAAGCCAATAATACAAAAACTAAAAATCTGTGAGAAGATTGGTTGGCACCAGCAGATAGCATTTATTTTTGTGTACATTTGAGCAAATTTTGGTGCATATCCAAGCCATATTAAGAAAATTTCATCGTAGGGAAAATAATGACAATATCTGCTCAACTCTACATAAAGGTCGCATCTAAAGCCAATTATGCAAAAACTAAAAATCTGTGAGAAGATTGGTTGGCACCAGCAGATAGCATTTATTTTTGTGTACATATGAGCCCATTTTGGTGCATATCCAAGCCATATTAAGAAAATTTCATCGTAGGGAAAATAATGACAATATCTGCTCAACTCTACAATGAGGTCGCATCTAAAGCCAATTATACAAAAACTAAAAATCTGTGAGAAGATTGGTTGGCACCAGCAGATAGCATTTATTTTTGTGTACATTTGAGCAACTTTTGGTGCATATCCAAGCCATATTAAGAAAACTTCATCGTAGGGAAAATAATGACAATATCTGCTCAACTCTACATAAAGGTCGCATCTAAAGCCAATTATACAAAAACTAAAAATCTGTGAGAAGATTGGTTGGCACCAGCAGATAGCATTTGTTTTTGTGTACATTTGAGCAAATTTTGGTGCTTTTCCAAGCCATATTAAGAAAATTCCATTGTGGGAACAATTTTGACAATATCTGCTCAACTGTGCATTAAGGTCGCATCTAAGCCAATTATACAAAAACTAAAAATCTGTGAAAAGATTGGTTGGCACCAGCAGATAGCATTTATTTTTGTGTACATTTGAGCCCATATTGGTGCATATCCAAGCCATATTAAGAAAATTTAATCGTAGGGAAAATAATGACAATATCTGCTCAACTCTACATAAAGGTCGCACCTAAAGCCAATTATACAAAAACTTAAAATCTGTGAGAAGATTGGTTGGCACCAGCAGATAGCATGAATTTTTGTGTACATTTGAGCAAATGTTGGTGCTTTTCCAAGCCATATTCAGAAAATTCCATTGTGGGAACAATTTTGACAATATCTGCTCAAATGTGCATTAAGGTCGCATCTAAGCCAATTATACAAAAACTAAAAATCTGTGAGAAGATTGGGTGGCACCAGCAGATAGCATTTAATTTTGTGTACATTTGAGCCCATTTTGGTGCATATCCAAGCCATATTAAGAAAATTTCATCGTAGGGAAAATAATGACAATATCTGCTCAACTCTACATAAAGGTCGCATCTAAAGCCAATTATACAAAAACTAAAAATCTGTGAGAAGATTGGTTGGCACCAGCAGATAGCATTTATTTTTGTGTACATTTAAGCAACTTTTGGTGAATATCCAAGCCATATTAAGAAAATTTAATCGTAGGGAAAATAATGACAATATCTGCTCAACTCTACATAAAGGTCGCATCTAAAGCCAATTATACAAAAACTAAAAATCTGTGAGAAGATTGGTTGGCACCAGCAGATAGCATTTATTGTTGTGTACATATGAGCCCATTTTGGTGCATATCCAAGCCATATTAAGAAAATTTCATCGTAGGGAAAATAATGACAATATCTGCTCAAATGTACAATGAGGTCGTATCTAAAGCCAATTATACAAAAACTAAAAGTCTGTGAGAAGATTGGTTGGCACCAGCAGATAGCATTTATTTTTGTGTACATTTGAGCCCATATTGGTGCATATCCAAGCCATATTAAGAAAATTTAATCGTAGGGAAAATAATGACAATATCTGCTCAACTGTACATAAAGGTCGCACCTAAAGCCAATTATACAAAAACTAAAAATCTGTGAGAAGATTGGTTGGCACCAGCAGATAGCATGAATTTTTGTGTACATTTGAGCAAATGTTGGTGCTTTTCCAAGCCATATTCAGAAAATTCCATTGTGGGAACAATTTTGACAATATCTGCTCAAATGTGCATTAAGGTCGCATCTAAGCCAATTATACAAAAACTAAAAATCTGTGAGAAGATTGGTTGGCACCAGCAGATAGCATTTATTTTTGTGTACATTTGAGCCCATTTTGGTGCATATCCAAGCCATATTAAGAAAATTTCATCGTAGGGAAAATAATGACAATATCTGCTCAACTCTACATAAAGGTCGCATCTAAAGCCAATTATACAAAAAACTAAAAATCTGTGAGAAGATTGGTTGGCACCAGCAGATAGCATTTATTTTTGTGTACATTTGAGCAACTTTTGGTGAATATCCAAGCCATATTAAGAAAATTTCATCGTAGGGAAAATAATGACAATATCTGCTCAACTCTACATAAAGGTCGCATCTAAAGCCAATTATACAAAAACTAAAAATCTGTGAGAAGATTGGTTGGCACCAGCAGATAGCATTTATTGTTGTGTACATATGAGCCCATTTTGGTGCATATCCAAGCCATATTAAGAAAATTTCATCGTAGGGAAAATAATGACAATATCTGCTCAAATGTACAATGAGGTCGTATCTAAAGCCAATTATACAAAAACTAAAAATCTGTGAAAAGATTGGTTGGCACCAGCAGATAGCATTTATTTTTGTGTACATTTGAGCCCATTTTGGTGCATATCCAAGCCATATTAAGAAAATTTCATCGTAGGGAAAATAATGACAATATCTGCTCAAATGTACAATGAGGTCGTATCTAAAGCCAATTATACAAAAACTAAAAGTCTGTGAGAAGATTGGTTGGCACCAGCAGATAGCATTTATTTTTGTGTACATTTGAGCCCATGTTGGTGCATATCCAAGCCATATTAAGAAAATTTAATCGTAGGGAAAATAATGACAATATCTGCTCAACTGTACATAAAGGTCGCACCTAAAGCCAATTATACAAAAACTAAAAATCTGTGAGAAGATTGGTTGGCACCAGCAGATAGCATGAAGTTTTGTGTACATTTGAGCAAATGTTGGTGCTTTTCCAAGCCATATTCAGAAAATCCATTGTGGGAACAATTTTGACAATATCTGCTCAAATGTGCATTAAGGTCGCATCTAAGCCAATTATACAAAAACTAAAAATCTGTGAGAAGATTGGTTGGCACCAGCAGATAGCATTTATTTTTGTGTACATTTGAGCCCATTTTGGTGCATATCCAAGCCATATTAAGAAAATTTCATCGTAGGGAAAATAATGACAATATCTGCTCAACTCTACATAAAGGTCGCATCTAAAGCCAATTATACAAAAACTTAAAATCTGTGAGAAGATTGGTTGGCACAAGCAGATAGCATTTATTTTTGTGTACATTTGAGCAACTTTTGGTGAATATCCAAGCCATATTAAGAAAATTTAATCGTAGGGAAAATAATGACAATATCTGCTCAACTCTACATAAAGGTCGCATCTAAAGCCAATTATACAAAAACTAAAAATCTGTGAGAAGATTGGTTGGCACCAGCAGATAGCATTTATTGTTGTGTACATATGAGCCCATTTTGGTGCATATCCAAGCCATATTAAGAAAATTTCATCGTAGGGAAAATAATGACAATATCTGCTCAAATGTACAATGAGGTCGTATCTAAAGCCAATTATACAAAAACTAAAAATCTGTGAAAAGATTGGTTGGCACCAGCAGATAGCATTTATTTTTGTGTACATTTGAGCCCATTTTGGTGCATATCCAAGCCATATTAAGAAAATTTCATCGTAGGGAAAATAATGACAATATCTGCTCAACTCTACATAAAGGTCGCATCTAAAGCCAATTATACAAAAACTAAAAATCTGTGAGAAGATTGGTTGGCACCAGCAGATAGCATTTATTTTTGTGTACATTTGAGCAACGTTTGGTGCATATCCAAGCCATATTAAAAAAATTTCATCGTAGGGAAAATAATGACAATATCTGCTCAACTCTACATAAAGGTCGCATCTAAAGCCAATTATACAAAAACTAAAAATCTGTGAGAAGATTGGTTGGCACCAGCAGATAGCATTTATTTTTGTGTACATATGAGCCCATTTTGGTGCACATCCAAGCCATATTAAGAAAATTTCATCGTAGGGAAAATAATGACAATATCTGCTCAAATGTACAATGAAATCGTATCTAAAGCCAATTATACAAAAACTAAAAATCTGTGAAAAGATTGGTTGGCACCAGCAGATAGCATTTATTTTTGTGTACATTTGAGCCCATATTGGTGCATATCCAAGCCATATTAAGAAAATTTAATCGTAGGGAAAATAATGACAATATCTGCTCAACTCTACATAAAGGTCGCACCTAAAGCCAATTATACAAAAACTAAAAATCTGTGAGAAGATTGGTTGGCACCAGCAGATAGCATGAATTTTTGTGTACATTTGAGCAAATGTTGGTGCTTTTCCAAGCCATATTCAGAAAATTCCATTGTGGGAACAATTTTGACAATATCTGTTCAAATGTGCATTAAGGTCGCATCTAAGCCAATTATACAAAAACTAAAAGTCTGTGAAGAGATTGGTTGGCACCAGAAGATGGCATTTATTTTTGGGTACATTTGAGCTCATTTTGGTGCATATCCAAGCCATATTAAGAAAATTTCATCGTGGGAACAATTTTGACAAGATCTGCTCAACTGTACATTATGGTTGCATCTAAAGCCAATAATACAAAAACTAAAAATCTGTGAGAAGATTGGTTGGCACAAGCAGATAGCATTTATTTTTGTGTACATTTGAGCAAATTTTGGTGCATAACCAAGCCATATTAAGAAAATTTCATCGTAGGGAAAATAATGACAATATCTGCTCAACTCTACATAAAGGTCGCATCTAAAGCCAATTATGCAAAAACTAAAAATCTGTGAGAAGATTGGTTGGCACCATCAGATAGCATTTATTTTTGTGTACATATGAGCCCATTTTGGTGCATATCCAAGCCATATTAAGAAAATTTCATCGTAGGGAAAATAATGACAATATCTGCTCAACTCTACATAAAGGTCGCATCTAAAACCAATTATACAAAAACTAAAAATCTGTGAGAAGATTGGTTGGCACCAGCAGATAGCATTTATTTTTGTGTACATTTGAGCCCATTTTGGTGCATATCCAAGCCATATTAAGGAAATTTCATCGTAGGGAAAATAATGACAATATCTGCTCAACTCTACATAAAGGTCGCATCTAAAGCCAATTATACAAAAACTAAAAATCTGTGAGAAGATTGGTTGGCACCAGCAGATAGCATTTATTTTTGTGTACATTTGAGCAACGTTTGGTGCATATCCAAGCCATATTAAGAAAATTTCATCGTAGGGAAAATAATGACAATATCTGCTCAACTCTACATAAAGGTCGCATCTAAAGCCAATTATACAAAAACTAAAAATCTGTGAGAAGATTGGTTGGCACCAGCAGATAGCATTTATTTTTGTGTACATATGAGCCCATTTTGGTGCATATCCAAGCCATATTAAGAAAATTTCATCGTAGGGAAAAAAATGACAATATCTGCTCAAATGTACAATGAAATCGTATCTAAAGCCAATTATACAAAAACTAAAAGTCTGTGAAAAGATTGGTTGGCACCAGCAGATAGCATTTATTTTTGTGTACATTTGAGCCCATATTGGTGCATATCCAAGCCATATTAAGAAAATTTAATCGTAGGGAAAATAATGACAATATCTGCTCAACTATACATAAAGGTCGCACCTAAAGCCAATTATACAAAAACTAAAAATCTGTGAGAAGATTGGTTGGCACCAGCAGATAGCATGAATTTTTGTGTACATTTGTGCAAATGTTGGTGCTTTTCCAAGCCATATTCAGAAAATTCAATTGTGGGAACAATTTTGACAATATCTGCTCAAATGTGCATTAAGGTCGCATCTAAGCCAATTATACAAAAACTAAAAGTCTGTGAAGAGATTGGTTGGCACCAGAAGATGGCATTTATTTTTGGGTACATTTGAGCTCATTTTGGTGCATATCCAAGCCATATTAAGAAAATTTCATCGTGGGAACAATTTTGACAAGATCTGCTCAACTGTACATTAAGGTTGCATCTAAAGCCAATAATACAAAAACTAAAAATCTGTGAGAAGATTGGTTGGCACCAGCAGATAGCATTTATTTTTGTGTACATTTGAGCAAATTTTGGTGCATATCCAAGCCATATTAAGAAAATTTCATCGTAGGGAAAATAATGACAATATCTGCTCAACTCTACATAAAGGTCGCATCTAAAGCCAATTATGCAAAAACTAAAAATCTGTGAGAAGATTGGTTGGCACCAGCAGATAGCATTTATTTGTGTGTACATATGAGCCCATTTTGGTGCATATCCAAGCCATATTAAGAAAATTTCATCGTAGGGAAAATAATGACAATATCTGCTCAACTCTACATAAAGGTCGCATCTAAAACCAATTATACAAAAACTAAAAATCTGTGAGAAGATTGGTTGGCACCAGCAGATAGCATTTATTTTTGTGTACATTTGAGCAACTTTTGGTGCATATCCAAGCCATATTAAGAAAATTTCATCGTAGGGAAAATAATGACAATATCTGCTCAACTCTACATAAAGGTCGCATCTAAAGCCAATTATACAAAAACTAAAAATATGTGAGAAGATTAGTTGGCACCAGCAGATAGCATTTATTTGTGTGTACATATGAGCCCATTTTGGTGCATATCCAAGCCATATTAAGAAAATTTCATCGTGGGAACAATTTTGACAAGATCTGCTCAACTGTACATTAAGGTTGCATCTAAAGCCAATAATACAAAAACTAAAAATCTGTGAGAAGATTGGTTGGCACCAGCAGATAGCATTTATTTTTGTGTACATTTGAGCAAATTTTGGTGCATATCCAAGCCATATTAAGAAAATTTCATCGTAGGGAAAATAATGACAATATCTGCTCAACTCTACATAAAGGTCGCATCTAAAGCCAATTATGCAAAAACTAAAAATCTGTGAGAAGATTGGTTGGCACCAGCAGATAGCATTTATTTTTGTGTACATATGAGCCCATTTTGGTGCATATCCAAGCCATATTAAGAAAATTTCATCGTAGGGAAAATAATGACAATATCTGCTCAACTCTACATAAAGGTCGCATCTAAAACCAATTATACAAAAACTAAAAATCTGTGAGAAGATTGGTTGGCACCAGCAGATAGCATTTATTTTTGTGTACATATGAGCCCATTTTGGTGCATATCCAAGCCATATTAAGAAAATTTCATCGTAGGGAAAATAATGACAATATCTGCTCAAATGTACAATGAAATCGTATCTAAAGCCAATTATACAAAAACTAAAAATCTGTGAAAAGATTGGTTGGCACCAGCAGATAGCATTTATTTGTGTGTACATTTGAGCCCATATTGGTGCATATCCAAGCCATATTAAGAAAATTTAATCGTAGGGAAAATAATGACAATATCTGCTCAACTCTACATAAAGGTCGCATCTAAAGCCAATAATACAAAAACTAAAAATCTGTGAGAAGATTGGTTGGCACCAGCAGATAGCATTTATTTTTGTGTACATATGAGCAAATTTTGGTGCATATCCAAGCCATATTAAGAAAATTTCATCGTAGGGAAAATAATAACAATATCTGCTCAACTCTACATAAAGGTCGCATCTAAAGCCAATTATACAAAAACTCTGTGAGAAGATTGGTTGGCACCAGCAGATAGCATTTTTTTGTGTGTACATTTGAGCAAATTTTGGTGCATATCCAAGCCATATTAAGAAAATTTCATCGTAGGGAAAATAATTACAATATCTGCTCAAATGTACAATAAGGTCGCATCTAAAGCCAATTATACAAAAACTAAAAATCAGTGAGAAAATTGGTTGGCACCAGCAGATAGCATTTATTTTTTTGTACATGTGAGCAAATTGTGGTGCATATCCAAGCCATATTAAGAAAATTTCATCGTAGGGACAATAATGACAATATCTGCTCAAATGTACAATAAGGTGGCATCTTAAGCCAATTATACAAAAACTAAAAATCTGTGAAAAGATTGGTTGGCACCAGCAGATAGCATTCATTTTTGTGTATATTTGAGCCAACTTTAGTGCATATCCAAGCCATATTAAGAAAATTTAATCGTAGGGAAAATAATGACAATATCTGCTCAAATGTACAATAAGGTCGCATCTAAAGCCAATTATACAAAAACTAAAAATCTGTGAGAAGATTGGTTGGCACCAGCAGATAGCATTTATTTTTGTGTACATATGAGCCCATTTTGGTGCATATCCAAGCCATATTAAGAAAATTTCATCGTAGGGAAAATAATGACAATATCTGCTCAAATGTACAATGAAATCGTATCTAAAGCCAATTATACAAAAACTAAAAATCTGTGAAAAGATTGGTTGGCACCAGCAGATAGCATTTATTTTTGTGTACATTTGAGCCCATATTGGTGCATATCCAAGCCATATTAAGAAAATTTAATCGTAGGGAAAATAATGACAATATCTGCTCAACTCTACATAAAGGTCGCATCTAAAGCCAATTATACAAAAACTAAAAATCTGTGAGAAGATTGGTTGGCACCAGCAGATAGCATGAATTTTTGTGTACATTTGAGCAAATGTTGGTGCTTTTCCAAGCCATATTCAGAAAATTCCATTGTGGGAACAATTTTGACAATATCTGCTCAAATGTGCATTAAGGTCGCATCTAAGCCAATTATACAAAAACTAAAAGTCTGTGAAGAGATTGGTTGGCACCAGAAGATGGCATTTATTTTTGGGTACATTTGAGCTCATTTTGGTGCATATCCAAGCCATATTAAGAAAATTCCATCGTGGGAACAATTTTGACAAGATCTGCTCAACTGTACATTAAGGTTGCATCTAAAGCCAATAATACAAAAACTAAAAATCTGTGAGAAGATTGGTTGGCACCAGCAGATAGCATTTATTTTTGTGTACATATGAGCAAATTTTGGTGCATATCCAAGCCATATTAAGAAAATTTCATCGTAGGGAAAATAATAACAATATCTGCTCAACTCTACATAAAGGTCGCATCTAAAGTCAATTATGCAAAAACTAAAAATCTGTGAGAAGATTGGTTGGCACCAGCAGATAGCATTTATTTTTGTGTACATATGAGCCCATTTTGGTGCATATCCAAGCCATATTAAGAAAATTTCATCGTGACAATATCTGCTCAAATGTACAATGAGGTCGTATCTAAAGCCAATTATACAAAAACTAAAAATCTGTGAAAAGATTGGTTGGCACCAGCAGATAGCATTTATTTTGCCAAGCCATATTAAGAAAATTCCATTGTGGGAACAATTTTGACAATATCTGCTCAAATGTGCATTAAGATCGCATCTAAGCCAATTATACACAAATTAAAAGTCTGTGAAGAGATTGGTTGGCACCAGAAGATAGCATTTATTTTTGTGTACATTTGAGCTCATTGTGGTGCATATCCAAGCAATATTAAGAAAATTCCATCGTGGGAACAATTTTGACAATATCTGCTCAACTGTACATTAAGGTTGCATCTAAAGCCAATAATACAAAAGCTAAAAATCTGTGAGAAGATTGGTTGGCACCAGCAGATAGCATTTATTTTTGTGTACATTTGAGCAAATTTTGGTGCATATCCAAGCCATATTAAGAAAATTTCATTGTAGGGAAAATAATGACAATATCTGCTCAACTCTACATAAAGGTCGCATCTAAAGCCAATTATGCAAAAACTAAAAATCTGTGAGAAGATTGGTTGGCACCAGCAGATAGCATTTATTTTTGTGTACATTTGAGCCCATTTTGGTGCATATCCAAGCCATATTAAGAAAATTTCATCGTAGGGAAAATAATGACAATATCTGCTCAAATGTACAATGAGGTCGTATCTAAAGCCAATTATACAAAAACTAAAAATCTGTGAAAAGATTGGTTGGCACCAGCAGATAGCATTTATTTTTGTGTACATTTGAGCTCATTTTGGTGCATATCCAAGCCATATTAAGAAAATTCCATCGTGGGAACAATTTTGACAATATCTGCTCAACTGTACATTAAGGTTGCATCTAAAGCCAATAATACAAAAACTAAAAATCTGTGAGAAGATTGGTTGGCACCAGCAGATAGCATTTATTTTTGTGTACATTTGAGCAAATGTTGGTGCATATCCAAGCCATAATAAGAAAATTTTATCGTAGGGAAAATAATGACAATATCTGCTCAAATGTACAATGAGGTCGTATCTAAAGCCA
The DNA here is from genome assembly GCA_916613615.1 of Steromphala cineraria. Lineage (NCBI taxonomy): Eukaryota > Metazoa > Mollusca > Gastropoda > Trochida > Trochidae > Steromphala > Steromphala cineraria. The sequence goes on from OU744729.1 coordinate 5,212,017, forward strand.
ATTATACAAAAACTAAAAATCTGTGAGAAGATTGGTTGGCACCAGCAGATAGCATTTATTTTTGTGTACATTTGAGCCAATGTTGGTGCATATCCAAGCCATATTAAGAAAATTTCATCGTAGGGAAAATAATTACAATATCTGCTCAAATGTACAATAAGGTCGCATCTAAAGCCAATTATACAAAAACTAAAAATCTGTGAGAAGATTGGTTGGCACCAGCAGATAGCATTTATTTTTGTGTACATTTGAGCCCATTTTGGTGCATATCCAAGCCATATTAAGAAAATTTCATCGTAGGGAAAATAATGACAATATCTGCTCAAATCTACATAAAGGTCGTATCTAAAGCCAATTATAGAAAAACTAAAAATCTGTGAGAAGATTGGTTGGCACCAGCAGATAGCATTTATTTTTGTGTTCATTTGAGCAAATTTTGGTGCATATCCAAGCCATATTAAGAAAATTTCATCGTAGGGAAAATAATGACAATATCTGCTCAACTCTACATAAAGGTCGCATCTAAAGCCAATTATACAAAAACTAAAAATATGTGAGAAGATTGGTTGGCACCAGCAGATAGCATTTATTTGTGTGTACATATGAGCCCATTTTGGTGCATATCCAAGCCATATTAATAAAATTTCATCGTAGGGAAAATAATGACAATATCTGCTCAAATGTACAATGAGGTCGTATCTAAAGCCAATTATACAAAAACTAAAAATCTGTGAAAAGATTGGTTGGCACCAGCAGATAGCATTCATTTTTGTGTATATTTGAGCCCACTTTAGTGCATATCCAAGCCATATTAAGAAAATTTAATCGTAGGGAAAATAATGACAATATCTGCTTAAATGTACAATAAGGTCGCATCTAAAGCCAATTATACAAAAACTAAAAATCTGTGAAAAGATTGGTTGGCACCAGCAGATAGCATTTATTTTTGTGTACATTTGAGCAAATTTTGGTGCTTTTCCAAGCCATATTAAGAAAATTCCATTGTGGGAACAATTTTGACAATATCTGCTCAACTGTGCATTAAGGTCGCATCTAAGCCAATTATACAAAAACTAAAAATCTGTGAAGAGATTGGTTGGCACCAGAAAATAGCATTTATTTTTGTGTACATTTGAGCTCATTTTGGTGCATATCCAAGCCATATTAAGAAAATTCCATCGTGGGAACAATTTTGACAATATCTGCTCAACTGTACATTAAGGTTGCATCTAAAGCCAATAATACAAAAACTAAAAATCTGTGAGAAGATTGGTTGGCACCAGCAGATAGCAATTATTTTTGTGTACATTTGAGTAAATGTTGGTGCATATCCAAGCCATATTAAGAAAATTTCATCGTAGGGAAAATAATGACAATATCTGCTCAACTCTACATAAAGGTCGCATCTAAAGCCAATTATACAAAAACTAAAAATCTGTGAGAAGATTGGTTGGCACCAGCAGATAGCATTTATTTTTGTGTACATATGAGCCCATTTTGGTGCATATCCAAGCCATATTTAGAAAATTTCATCGTAGGGAAAATAATGACAATATCTGCTCAAATGTACAATGAGGTCGTATCTAAAGCCAATTATACAAAAACTAAAAATCTGTGAAAAGATTGGTTGGCACCAGCAGATAGCATTTATTTTTTTGTACATTTGAGCTCATTTTGGTGCATATCCAAGCCATATTAAGAAAATTCCATCGTGGGAACAATTTTGACAATATCTGCTCAACTGTACATTAAGGTTGCATCTAAAGCCAATAATACAAAAACTAAAAATCTGTGAGAAGATTGGTTGGCACCAGCAGATAGCATTTATTTTTGTGTACATTTGAGCTCATTTTGGTGCATATCCAAGCCATATTAAGAAAATTTCATTGTAGGGAAAATAATGACAATATCTGCTCAACTCTACATAAAGGTCGCATCTAAAGCCAATTATGCAAAAACTAAAAATCTGTGAGAAGATTGGTTGGCACCAGCAGATAGCATTTATTTTTGTGTACATATGAGCCCATTTTGGTGCATATCCAAGCCATATTAAGAAAATTTCATCGTAGGGAAAATAATGACAATATCTGCTCAAATATACAATGAGGTCGTATCTAAAGCCAATTATACAAAAACTAAAAATCTGTGAAAAGATTGGTTGGCACCAGCAGATAGCATTTATTTTTGTGTACATATGAGCTCATGTTGGTGCATATCCAAGCCATATTAAGAAAATTCCATCGTGGGAACAATTTTGACAATATCTGCTCAACTGTACATTAAGGTTGCATCTAAAGCCAATAATAAAAAACTAAAAATCTGTGAGAAGATTGGTTGGCACCAGCAGATAGCATTTATTTTTGTGTACATTTGAGCAAATGTTGGTGCATATCCAAGCCATAATAAGAAAATTTCATCGTAGGGAAAATAATGACAATATCTGCTCAAATGTACAATGAGGTCGTATCTAAAGCCAATTATACAAAAACTAAAAATCTGTGAGAAGATTGGTTGGCATCAGCAGATAGCATTTATTTTTGTGTACATTTGAGCCAATGTTGGTGCATATGCAAGCCATATTAAGAAAATTTCATCGTAGGGAAAATAATTACAATATCTGCTCAACTCTACATAAAGGTCGCATCTAAAGCCAATTATACAAAAACTAAAAATCTGTGAGAAGATTGGTTGGCACCAGCAGATAGCATTTATTTTTGTGTACATTTGAGCCCATTTTGGTGCATATCCAAGCCATATTAAGAAAATTTCATCGTAGGGAAAATAATGACAATATCTGCTCAAATCTACATAAAGGTCGTATCTAAAGCCAATTATAGAAAAACTAAAAATCTGTGAGAAGATTGGTTGGCACCAGCAGATAGCATTTATTTTTGTGTTCATTTGAGCAAATGTTGGTGCATATCCAAGCCATATTAAGAAAATTTCATCGTAGGGAAAATAATGACAATATCTGCTCAAATGTACAATGAGGTCGTATCTAAAGCCAATTATACAAAAACTAAAAATCTGTGAAAAGATTAGTTGGCACCAGCAGATAGCATTCATTTTTGTGTCCATTTGAGCCCATTTTGGTGCATATCCAAGCCATATTAAGAAAATTTCATCGTAGGGAAAATAATGACAACATCTGCTCAACTCTACATAAAGGTCGCATCTAAAACCAATTATACAAAAACTAAAAATCTGTGAGAAGATTGGTTGGCACCAGCAGATAGCATTTATTTGTGTGTACATTTGAGCAAATGTTGGTGCATATCCAAGCCATATTAAGAAAATTTCATCGTAGGGACAATAATGACAATATCTGCTCAAATGTACAATAAGGTCGCATCTAAAGCCAATTATACAAAAACTAAAAATCTGTGAGAAGATTGGTTGGCACCAGCAGATAGCATTTATTTTTGTGTACATTTGAGCAAATTTTGGTGCTTTTCCAAGCCATATTAAGAAAATTCCATTGTGGGAACAATTTTGACAATATCTGCTCAACTGTGCATTAAGGTCGCATCTAAGCCAATTATACAAAAACTAAAAATCTGTGAAGAGATTGGTTGGCACCAGAAAATAGCATTTATTTTTGTGTACATTTGAGCTCATTTTGGTGCATATCCAAGCCATATTAAGAAAATTCCATCGTGGGAACAATTTTGACAATATCTGCTCAACTGTACATTAAGGTTGCATCTAAAGCCAATAATACAAAAACTAAAAATCTGTGAGAAGATTGGTTGGCACCAGCAGATAGCATTTATTTTTGTGTACATTTGAGTAAATGTTGGTGCATATCCAAGCCATATTAAGAAAATTTCATCGTAGGGAAAATAATGACAATATCTGCTCAACTCTACATAAAGGTCGCATCTAAAGCCAATTATACAAAAATTAAAAATCTGTGAGAAGATTGGTTGGCACCAGCAGATAGCATTTATTTTTGTGTACATATGAGCCCATTTTGGTGCATATCCAAGCCATATTTAGAAAATTTCATCGTAGGGAAAATAATGACAATATCTGCTCAAATGTACAATGAGGTCGTATCTAAAGCCAATTATACAAAAACTAAAAATCTGTGAAAAGATTGGTTGGCACCAGCAGATAGCATTTATTTTTTTGTACATTTGAGCTCATTTTGGTGCATATCCAAGCCATATTAAGAAAATTCCATCGTGGGAACAATTTTGACAATATCTGCTCAACTGTACATTTAGGTTGCATCTAAAGCCAATAATACAAAAACTAAAAATCTGTGAGAAGATTGGTTGGCACCAGCAGATAGCATTTATTTTTGTGTACATTTGAGCTCATTTTGGTGCATATCCAAGCCATATTAAGAAAATTTCATTGTAGGGAAAATAATGACAATATCTGCTCAACTCTACATAAAGGTCGCATCTAAAGCCAATTATGCAAAAACTAAAAATCTGTGAGAAGATTGGTTGGCACCAGCAGATAGCATTTATTTTTGTGTACATATGAACCCATTTTGGTGCATATCCAAGCCATATTAAGAAAATTTCATCGTTGGGAAAATAATGACAATATCTGCTCAAATGTACAATGAGGTCGTATCTAAAGCCAATTATACAAAAACTAAAAATCTGTGAAAAGATTGGTTGGCACCAGCAGATAGCATTTATTTTTGTGTACATATGAGCTCATGTTGGTGCATATCCAAGCCATATTAAGAAAATTCCATCGTGGGAACAATTTTGACAATATCTGCTCAACTGTACATTAAGGTTGCATCTAAAGCCAATAATAAAAAACTAAAAATCTGTGAGAAGATTGGTTGGCACCAGCAGATAGCATTTATTTTTGTGTACATTTGAGCAAATGTTGGTGCATATCCAAGCCATAATAAGAAAATTTCATCGTAGGGAAAATAATGACAATATCTGCTCAAATGTACAATGAGGTCGTATCTAAAGCCAATTATACAAAAACTAAAAATCTGTGAGAAGATTGGTTGGCATCAGCAGATAGCATTTATTTTTGTGTACATTTGAGCCAATGTTGGTGCATATGCAAGCCATATTAAGAAAATTTCATCGTAGGGAAAATAATTACAATATCTGCTCAACTCTACATAAAGGTCGCATCTAAAGCCAATTATACAAAAACTAAAAATCTGTGAGAAGATTGGTTGGCACCAGCAGATAGCATTTATTTTTGTGTACATTTGAGCCCATTTTGGTGCATATCCAAGCCATATTAAGAAAATTTCATCGTAGGGAAAATAATGACAATATCTGCTCAAATCTACATAAAGGTCGTATCTAAAGCCAATTATAGAAAAACTAAAAATCTGTGAGAAGATTGGTTGGCACCAGCAGATAGCATTTATTTTTGTGTTCATTTGAGCAAATGTTGGTGCATATCCAAGCCATATTAAGAAAATTTCATCGTAGGGAAAATAATGACAATATCTGCTCAAATGTACAATGAGGTCGTATCTAAAGCCAATTATACAAAAACTAAAAATCTGTGAAAAGATTAGTTGGCACCAGCAGATAGCATTCATTTTTGTGTCCATTTGAGCCCATTTTGGTGCACATCCAAGCCATATTAAGAAAATTCCATTGTGGGAACAATTTTGACAATATCTGCTCAACTGTGCATTAAGGTCGCATCTAAGCCAATTATACAAAAACTAAAAATCTGTGAAGAGATTGGTTGGCACCAGAAGATAGCATTTATTTTTGTGTACATTTGAGTAAATTTTGGTGCATATCCAAGCCATATTAAGAAAATTTCATCGTAGGGAAAATAATGACAATATCTGCTCAAATGTACAATGAGGTCGCATCTAAAGCCAATTATACAAAAACTAAAAATCTGTGAAAAGATTGGTTGGCACCAGCAGATAGCATTTATTTTTGTGTACATTTGAGCCCATGTTGGTGCATATCCAAGCCATACTAAGAAAATTTCATCGTAGGGAAAATAATGACAATATCTGCTCAACTCTACATAAAGGTCGCATCTAAAGCCAATTATACAAAAACTAAAAATCTGTGAGAAGATTGGTTGGCACCAGCAGATAGCATTTATTTTTGTGTACATTTGAGCCAATTTTGGTGCATATCCAAGCCATATTAAGAAATTTCATCGTAGGGAAAATAATGACAATATCTGCTCAACTCTACATAAAGGTCGCATCTAAAGCCAATTATACAAAAACTAAACATCTGTGAGAAGATTGGTTGGCACCAGCAGATAGCATTTATTTTTGTGTACATTTGAGCAAATTTTGGTGCTTTTCCAAGCCATATCAAGAAAATTCCATTGTGGGAACAATTTTGACAATATCTGCTCAACTGTGCATTAAGGTCGCATCTAAGCCAATTATACAAAAACTAAAAGTCTGTGAAGAGATTGGTTGGCACCAGAAGATAGCATTTATTTTTGTGTACATTTGAGCAAATTTTGGTGTTTTTCCAAGCCATATTAAGAAAATTCCATTGTGGGAACAATTTTGACAATATCTGCTTAACTGTGCATTAAGGTCGCATCTAAGCCAATTATACAAAAAGTAAAAGTCTGTGAAGAGATTGGTTGGCACCAGAAGATAGCATTTATTTTTGTGTACATTTGATCTCATTTTGGTGCATATCCAAGCCATATTAAGAAAATTCCATCGTGGGAACAATTTTGACAATATCTGCTCAACTGTACATTAAGGTCGCATCTAAGCCAATTATACAAAAACTAAAAGTCTGTGAAGAGATTGGTTGGCACCAGAAGATAGCATTTATTTTTGTGTACATTTGATCTCATTTTGGTGCATATCCAAGCCATATTAAGAAAATTCCATCGTGGGAACAATTTTGACAATATCTGCTCAACTGTACATTAAGGTTGCATCTAAAGCCAATAATACAAAAACTAAAAATCTGTGAGAAGATTGGTTGGCACCAGCAGATAGCATTTATTTTTGTGTTCATTTGAGCAAATTTTGGTGCATATCCAAGCCATATTAAGAAAATTTCATCGTGGGAACAATTTTGACAATTTCTGCTCAACTCTACATTAAGGTTGCATCTAAAGCCAATAATACAAAAACTAAAAATCTGTGAGAAGATTGGTTGGCACCAGAAGATAGCATTTATTTTTGTGTACATATGAGCCCATTTTGGTGCATATCCAAGCCATATTAAGAAAATTTCATCGTAGGGAAAATAATGACAATATCTGCTCAAATGTACAATGAGGTCGTATCTAAAGCCAATTATACAAAAACTAAAAATCTGTGAGAAGATTGGTTGGCACCACCAGATAGCATTTATTATTGTGTACATTTGAGCCAATGTTGGTGCATATGCAAGCCATATTAAGAAAATTTCATCGTAGGGAAAATAATTACAATATCTGCTCAAATGTACAATAAGGTCGCATCTAAAGCCAATTATACAAAAACTAAAAATCTGTGAGAAGATTGGTTGGCACCAGCAGATAGCATTTATTTTTGTGTACATTTGAGCCCATATTGGTGCATATCCAAGCCATATTAAGAAAATTTCATCGTAGGGAAAATAATGACAACATCTGCTCAACTCTACATAAAGGTCGCATCTAAAACCAATTATACAAAAACTAAAAATCTGTGAGAAGATTGGTTGGCACCAGCAGATAGCATTTATTTGTGTGTACATTTGAGCAAATTTTGGTGCATATCCAAGCCATATTAAGAAAATTTCATCGTAGGGACAATAATGACAATATCTGCTCAAATGTACAATAAGGTCGCATCTAAAGCCAATTATACAAAAACTAAACATCTGTGAGAAGATTGGCTGGCACCAGCAGATAGCATTTATTTTTGTGTACATTTGAGCAAATTTTGGTGCTTTTCCAAGCCATATTAAGAAAATTCCATTGTGGGAACAATTTTGACAATATCTGCTCAACTGTGCATTAAGGTCGCATCTAAGCCAATTATACAAAAACTAAAAGTCTGTGAAGAGATTGGTTGGCACCAGAAGATAGCATTTATTTTTGTGTACATTTGAGTAAATTTTGGTGCATATCCAAGCCATATTAAGAAAATTTCATCGTAGGGAAAATAATGACAATATCTGCTCAAATGTACAATGAGGTCGCATCTAAAGCCAATTATACAAAAACTAAAAATCTGTGAAAAGATTGGTTGGCACCAGCAGATAGCATTTATTTTTGTGTACATTTGAGCCCATGTTGGTGCATATCCAAGCCATACTAAGAAAATTTCATCGTAGGGAAAATAATGACAATATCTGCTCAACTCTACATAAAGGTCGCATCTAAAGCCAATTATACAAAAACTAAAAATCTGTGTGAAGATTGGTTGGCACCAGCAGATAGCATTTATTTTGTGTACATTTGAGCCAATTTTGGTGCATATCCAAGCCATATTAAGAAAATTTCATCGTAGGGAAAATAATGACAATATCTGCTCAAATCTACATAAAGGTCGTATCTAAAGCCAATTATAGAAAAACTAAAAATCTGTGAGAAGATTGGTTGGCACCAGCAGATAGCATTTATTTTTGTGTTCATTTGAGCAAATGTTGGTGCATATCCAAGCCATATTAAGAAAATTTCATCGTAGGGAAAATAATGACAATATCTGCTCAAATGTACAATGAGGTCGTATCTAAAGCCAATTATACAAAAACTAAAAATCTGTGAAAAGATTAGTTGGCACCAGCAGATAGCATTCATTTTTGTGTCCATTTGAGCCCATTTTGGTGCATATCCAAGCCATATTAAGAAAATTTCATCGTAGGGAAAATAATGACAACATCTGCTCAACTCTACATAAAGGTCGCATCTAAAACCAATTATACAAAAACTAAAAATCTGTGAGAAGATTGGTTGGCACCAGCAGATAGCATTTATTTGTGTGTACATTTGAGCAAATTTTGGTGCATATCCAAGCCATATTAAGAAAATTTCATCGTAGGGACAATAATGACAATATCTGCTCAAATGTACAATAAGGTCGCATCTAAAGCCAATTATACAAAAACTAAACATCTGTGAGAAGATTGGCTGGCACCAGCAGATAGCATTTATTTTTGTGTACATTTGAGCAAATTTTGGTGCTTTTCCAAGCCATATTAAGAAAATTCCATTGTGGGAACAATTTTGACAATATCTGCTAAACTGTGCATTAAGGTCGCATCTAAGCCAATTATACAAAAACTAAAAATCTGTGAAGAGATTGGTTGGCACCAGAAGATAGCATTTATTTTTGTGTACATTTGAGTAAATTTTGGTGCATATCCAAGCCATATTAAGAAAATTTCATCGTAGGGAAAATAATGACAATATCTGCTCAAATGTACAATGAGGTCGCATCTAAAGCCAATTATACAAAAACTAAAAATCTGTGAAAAGATTGGTTGGCACCAGCAGATAGCATTTATTTTTGTGTACATTTGAGCCCATGTTGGTGCATATCCAAGCCATACTAAGAAAATTTCATCGTAGGGAAAATAATGACAATATCTGCTCAACTCTACATAAAGGTCGCATCTAAAGCCAATTATACAAAAACTAAAAATCTGTGAGAAGATTGGTTGGCACCAGCAGATAGCATTTATTTTTGTGTACATTTGAGCCAATTTTGGTGCATATCCAAGCCATATTAAGAAAATTTCATCGTAGGGAAAATAATGACAATATCTGCTCAACTCTACATAAAGGTCGCATCTAAAGCCAATTATACAAAAACTAAACATCTGTGAGAAGATTGGTTGGCACCAGCAGATAGCATTTATTTTTGTGTACATTTGAGCAAATTTTGGTGCTTTTCCAAGCCATATCAAGAAAATTCCATTGTGGGAACAATTTTGACAATATCTGCTCAACTGTGCATTAAGGTCGCATCTAAGCCAATTATACAAAAACTAAAAGTCTGTGAAGAGATTGGTTGGCACCAGAAGATAGCATTTATTTTTGTGTACATTTGAGCAAATTTTGGTGTTTTTCCAAGCCATATTAAGAAAATTCCATTGTGGGAACAATTTTGACAATATCTGCTTAACTGTGCATTAAGGTCGCATCTAAGCCAATTATACAAAAAGTAAAAGTCTGTGAAGAGATTGGTTGGCACCAGAAGATAGCATTTATTTTTGTGTACATTTGATCTCATTTTGGTGCATATCCAAGCCATATTAAGAAAATTCCATCGTGGGAACAATTTTGACAATATCTGCTCAACTGTACATTAAGGTCGCATCTAAGCCAATTATACAGAAACTAAAAATCTGAGAAGAGATTGGTTGGCACCAGAAGATAGCATTTATTTTTGTGTACATTTGATCTCATTTTGGTGCATATCCAAGCCATATTAAGAAAATTCCATCGTGGGAACAATTTTGACAATATCTGCTCAACTGTACATTAAGGTTGCATCTAAAGCCAATAATACAAAAACTAAAAATCTGTGAGAAGATTGGTTGGCACCAGCAGATAGCATTTATTTTTGTGTTCATTTGAGCAAATTTTGGTGCATATCCAAGCCATATTAAGAAAATTTCATCGTGGGAACAATTTTGACAATTTCTGCTCAACTCTACATTAAGGTTGCATCTAAAGCCAATAATACAAAAACTAAAAATCTGTGAGAAGATTGGTTGGCACCAGAAGATAGCATTTATTTTTGTGTACATATGAGCCCATTTTGGTGCATATCCAAGCCATATTAAGAAAATTTCATCGTAGGGAAAATAATGACAATATTTGCTCAAATGTACAATGAGGTCGTATCTAAAGCCAATTATACAAAAACTAAAAATCTGTGAGAAGATTGGTTGGCACCACCAGATAGCATTTATTATTGTGTACATTTGAGCCAATGTTGGTGCATATGCAAGCCATATTAAGAAAATTTCATCGTAGGGAAAATAATTACAATATCTGCTCAAATGTACAATAAGGTCGCATCTAAAGCCAATTATACAAAAACTAAAAATCTGTGAGAAGATTGGTTGGCACCAGCAGATAGCATTTATTTTTGTGTACATTTGAGCCCATATTGGTGCATATCCAAGCCATATTAAGAAAATTTCATCGTAGGGAAAATAATGACAACATCTGCTCAACTCTACATAAAGGTCGCATCTAAAGCCAATTATACAAAAACTAAAAATCTGTGAGAAGATTGGTTGGCACCAGCAGATAGCATTTATTTGTGTGTACATTTGAGCAAATTTTGGTGCATATCCAAGCCATATTAAGAAAATTTCATCGTAGGGACAATAATGACAATATCTGCTCAAATGTACAATAAGGTCGCATCTAAAGCCAATTATACAAAAACTAAACATCTGTGAGAAGATTGGCTGGCACCAGCAGATAGCATTTATTTTTGTGTACATTTGAGCAAATTTTGGTGCTTTTCCAAGCCATATTAAGAAAATTCCATTGTGGGAACAATTTTGACAATATCTGCTCAACTGTGCATTAAGGTCGCATCTAAGCCAATTATACAAAAACTAAAAATCTGTGAAGAGATTGGTTGGCACCAGAAGATAGCATTTATTTTTGTGTACATTTGAGTAAATTTTGGTGCATATCCAAGCCATATTAAGAAAATTTCATCGTAGGGAAAATAATGACAATATCTGCTCAAATGTACAATGAGGTCGCATCTAAAGCCAATTATACAAAAACTAAAAATCTGTGAAAAGATTGGTTGGCACCAGCAGATAGCATTTATTTTTGTGTACATTTGAGCCCATGTTGGTGCATATCCAAGCCATACTAAGAAAATTTCATCGTAGGGAAAATAATGACAATATCTGCTCAACTCTACATAAAGGTCGCATCTAAAGCCAATTATACAAAAACTAAAAATCTGTGTGAAGATTGGTTGGCACCAGCAGATAGCATTTATTTTGTGTACATTTGAGCCAATTTTGGTGCATATCCAAGCCATATTAAGAAAATTTCATCGTAGGGAAAATAATGACAATATCTGCTCAACTCTACATAAAGGTCGCATCTAAAGCCAATTATACAAAAACTAAAAATCTGTGAGAAGATTGGTTGGCACCAGCAGATAGCATTTATTTTTGTGTACATTTGAGCAAATTGTGGTGCTTTTCCAAGCCATATCAAGAATATTCCATTGTGGGAACAATTTTGACAATATCTGCTCAACTGTACATTAAGGTCGCATCTAAGCCAATTATACAAAAACTAAAAGTCTGTGAAGAGATTGGTTGGCACCAGAAGATAGCATTTATTTTGGTGTACATTTGAGCAAATTTTGGTGCTTTTCCAAGCCATATTAAGAAAATTCCATTGTGGGAACAATTTTGACAATATCTGCTCAACTGTGCATTAAGGTCGCATCTAAGCCAATTATACAAAAAGTAAAAGTCTGTGAAGAGATTGGTTGGCACCAGAAGATAGCATTTATTTTTGTGTACATTTGAGCTCATTTTGGTGCATATCCAAGCCATATTAAGAAAATTCCATCGTGGGAACAATTTTGACAATATCTGCTCAACTGTACATTAAGGTCGCATCTAAGCCAATTATACAAAAACTAAAAGTCTGTGAAGAGATTGGTTGGCACCAGAAGATAGCATTTATTTTTGTGTACATTTGAGCTCATTTTGGTGCATATCCAAGCCATATTAAGAAAATTCGATCGTGGGAACAATTTTGACAATATCTGCTCAACTGTACATTAAGGTTGCATCTAAAGCCAATAATACAAAAACTAAAAATCTGTGAGAAGATTGGTTGGCACCAGAAGATAGCATTTATTTTTGTGTACATTTGAGCTCATTTTGGTGCATGTCCAAGCCATATTAAGAAAATATCATCGTAGGGAAAATAATGACAATATCTGCTCAACTCTACATAAAGGTCGCATCTAAAGCCAATTATACAAAAACTAAAAATCTGTGAGAAGATTGGTTGGCACCAGCAGATAGCATTTATTTTTGTGTACATATGAGCCCATTTTGGTGCATATCCAAGCCATATTAAGAAAATTTCATTGTAGGGAAAATAATGACAATATCTGCTCAAATGTACAATGAGGTCGCATCTAAAGCCAATTATACAAAAACTAAAAATCTGTGAAAAGATTGGTTGGCACCAGCAGATAGCATTTATTTTTGTGTACATTTGAGCCCATGTTGGTGCATATCCAAGCCATATTAAGAAAATTTCATCGTAGGGAAAATAATGACAATATCTGCTCAAATGTACAATGAGGTCGTATCTAAAGCCAATTATACAAAAACTAAAAATCTGTGAAAAGATTGGTTGGCACCAGCAGATAGCATTCATTTTTGTGTATATTTGAGCCCACTTTGGTGCATATCCAAGCCATATTAAGAAAATTTAATCGTAGGGAAAATAATGACAATATCTGCTCAAATGTACAATAAGGTCGCATCTAAAGCCAATTATACAAAAACTAAAAATCTGTGAGAAGATTGGTTGGCACCAGCAGATAGCATTTATTTTTGTGTACATTTGAGCCCATTTTGGTGCATATCCAAGCCATATTAAGAAAATTTCATCGTAGGGAAAATAATGACAATATCTGCTCAACTCTACAAAAAGGTCGCATCTAAAACCAATTATACAAAAACTAAAAATCTGTGAGAACATTGGTTGGCACCAGCAGATAGCATTTATTTGTGTGTACATTTGAGCAAATGTTGGTGCATATCCAAGCCATATTAAGAAAATTTCATCGTAGGGACAATAATGACAATATCTGCTCAAATGTACAATAAGGTCGCATCTAAAGCCAATTATACAAAAACTAAACATCTGTGAGAAGATTGGCTGGCACCAGCAGATAGCATTTATTTTTGTGTACATTTGAGCTCATTTTGGTGCATATCCAAGCCATATTAAGAAAATTCCAAAGTGGGAACAATTTTGACAATATCTGCTCAACTGTACATTAAGGGTGCATCTAAAGCCAATGATACAAAAACTAAAAATCTGTGAGAAGATTGGTTGGCACCAGCAGATAGCATTTATTTTTGTGTACATTTGAGCTCATTTTGGTGCATATCCAAGCCATATTAAGAAAATTTCATCGTAGGGAAAATAATGACAATATCTGCTCAACTCTACATAAAGGTCGCATCTAAAGCCAATTATACAAAAACTAAAAATCTGTGAGAAGATTGGTTGGCACCAGCAGATAGCATTTATTTTTGTGTACATATGAGCCCATTTTGGTGCATATCCAAGGTATATTAAGAAAATTTCATTGTAGGGAAAATAATGACAATATCTGCTCAAATGTACAATGAGGTCGCATCTAAAGCCAATTATACAAAAACTAAAAATCTGTGAAAAGATTGGTTGGCACCAGCAGATAGCATTTATTTTTGTGTACATTTGAGCCCATGTTGGTGCATATCCAAGCCATATTAAGAAAATTTCATCGTAGGGAAAATAATGACAATATCTGCTCAAATGTACAATGAGGTCGTATCTAAAGCCAATTATACAAAAACTAAAAATCTGTGAAAAGATTGGTTGGCACCAGCAGATAGCATTCATTTTTGTGTATATTTGAGCCCACTTTGGTGCATATCCAAGCCATATTAAGAAAATTTAATCGTAGGGAAAATAATGACAATATCTGCTCAAATGTACAATAAGGTCGCATCTAAAGCCAATTATACAAAAACTAAAAATCTGTGAGAAGATTGGTTGGCACCAGCAGATAGCATTTATTTTTGTGTACATTTGAGCCCATTTTGGTGCATATCCAAGCCATATTAAGAAAATTTCATCGTAGGGAAAATAATGACAATATCTGCTCAACTCTACATAAAGGTCGCATCTAAAACCAATTATACAAAAACTAAAAATCTGTGAGAACATTGGTTGGCACCAGCAGATAGCATTTATTTGTGTGTACATTTGAGCAAATGTTGGTGCATATCCAAGCCATATTAAGAAAATTTCATCGTAGGGAAAATAATGACAATATCTGCTCAACTCTACATAAAGGTCGCATCTAAAGCCAATTATACAAAAACTAAAAATCTGTGAGAAGATTGGTTGGCACCAGCAGATAGCATTTATTTTTGTGTACATTTGAGCAAATTGTGGTGCTTTTCCAAGCCATATCAAGAAAATTCCATTGTGGGAACAATTTTGACAATATCTGCTCAACTGTACATTAAGGTCGCATCTAAGCCAATTATACAAAAACTAAAAGTCTGTGAAGAGATTGGTTGGCACCAGAAGATAGCATTTATTTTGGTGTACATTTGAGCAAATTTTGGTGCTTTTCCAAGCCATATTAAGAAAATTCCATTGTGGGAACAATTTTGACAATATCTGCTCAACTGTGCATTAAGGTCGCATCTAAGCCAATTATACAAAAAGTAAAAGTCTGTGAAGAGATTGGTTGGCACCAGAAGATAGCATTTATTTTTGTGTACATTTGAGCTCATTTTGGTGCATATCCAAGCCATATTAAGAAAATTCCATCGTGGGAACAATTTTGACAATATCTGCTCAACTGTACATTAAGGTCGCATCTAAGCCAATTATACAAAAACTAAAAGTCTGTGAAGAGATTGGTTGGCACCAGAAGATAGCATTTATTTTTGTGTACATTTGAGCTCATTTTGGTGCATATCCAAGCCATATTAAGAAAATTCGATCGTGGGAACAATTTTGACAATATCTGCTCAACTGTACATTAAGGTTGCATCTAAAGCCAATAATACAAAAACTAAAAATCTGTGAGAAGATTGGTTGGCACCAGAAGATAGCATTTATTTTTGTGTACATTTGAGCTCATTTTGGTGCATGTCCAAGCCATATTAAGAAAATATCATCGTAGGGAAAATAATGACAATATCTGCTCAACTCTACATAAAGGTCGCATCTAAAGCCAATTATACAAAAACTAAAAATCTGTGAGAAGATTGGTTGGCACCAGCAGATAGCATTTATTTTTGTGTACATATGAGCCCATTTTGGTGCATATCCAAGCCATATTAAGAAAATTTCATCGTAGGGAAAATAATGACAATATCTGCTCAAATGTACAATGAGGTCGCATCTAAAGCCAATTATACAAAAACTAAAAATCTGTGAAAAGATTGGTTGGCACCAGCAGATAGCATTTATTTTTGTATACATTTGAGCCCATGTTGGTGCATATCCAAGCCATTTTAAGAAAATTTCATCGTAGGGAAAATAATGACAATATCTGCTCAACTCTACATAAAGGTCGCATCTAAAGCCAATTATACAAAAACTAAAAATCTGTGAGAATATTGGTTGGCACCAGCAGATAGCATTTATTTTTGTGTACATTTGAGCCCATGTTGGTGCATATCCAAGCCATATTAAGAAAATTTCATCGTAGGGAAAATAATGACAATATCTGCTCAACTCTACATAAAGGTCGCATCTAAAGCCAATTATACAAAAACTAAAAATCTGTGAGAAGATTGGTTGGCACCAGCATATAGCATTTATTTTTGTGTACATTTGAGCAAATTTTGGTGCTTTTCCAAGCCATATCAAGAAAATTCCATTGTGGGAACAATTTTGACAATATCTGCTCAACTGTGCATTAAGGTCGCATATAAGCCAATTATACAAAAACTAAACATCTGTGAGAAGATTGGCTGGCACCAGCAGATAGCATTTATTTTTGTGTACATTTGAGCAAATTTTGGTGCTTTTCAAAGCCATATTAAGAAAATTCCATTGTGGGAACAATTTTGACAATATCTGCTCAACTGTACATTAAGGTCGCATCTAAGCCAATTATACAAAAACTAAAAGTCTGTGAAGAGATTGGTTGGCACCAGAAGATAGCATTTATTTTTGTGTACATTTGAGCTCATTTTGGTGCATATCCAAGCCATATTAAGAAAATTCCATCGTGGGAACAATTTTGACAATATCTGCTCAACTGTACATTAAGGTTGCATCTAAAGCCAATAATACAAAAACTAAAAATCTGTGAGAAGATTGGTTGGCACCAGCAGATAGCATTTATTTGTGTGTACAATTGAGCAAATTTTGGTGCATATCCAAGCCATATTAAGAAAATTTCATCGTAGGGAAAATAATGACAATATCTGCTCAACTCTACATAAAGTTCGCATCTAAAGCCAATTATACAAAAACTAAAAATCTGTGAGAAGATTGGTTGGCACCAGCAGATAGCATTTATTTTTGTGTACATTTCAGCCCATTTTGGTGCATATCCAAGCCATATTAAGAAAATTCCATCGTGGGAACAATTTTGACAATTTCTGCTCAACTGTACATTAAGGTTGCATCTAAAGCCAATAATACAAAAACTAAAAATCTGTGAGAAGATTGGTTGGCACCAGCAGATAGCATTTATTTTTGTGTACATATGAGCCCATTTTGGTGCATATCCAAGCCATATTAAGAAAATTTCATCGTAGGGAAAATAATGACAATATCTGCTCAAATGTACAATGAGGTCGTATCTAAAGCCAATTATACAAAAACTAAAAATCTGTGAGAAGATTGGTTGGCACCAGCAGATAGCATTTATTTTTGTGTACATTTGAGCCAATGTTGGTGCATATGCAAGCCATATTAAGAAAATTTCATCGTAGGGAAAATAATTACAATATCTGCTCAAATGTACAATAAGGTCGCATCTAAAGCCAATTATACAAAAACTAAAAATCTGTGAGAAGATTGGTTGGCACCAGCAGATAGCATTTATTTTTGTGTACATTTGAGCCCATATTGGTGCATATCCAAGCCATATTAAGAAAATTTCATCGTAGGGAAAATAATGACAATATCTGCTCAACTCTACATAAAGGTCGTATCTAAAGCCAATTATAGAAAAACTAAAAATCTGTGAGAAGATTGGTTGGCACCAGCAGATAGCATTTATTTTTGTGTACATTTGAGCAAATTTTGGTGCATATCCAAGCCATATTAAGAAAATTTCATCGTAGGGAAAATAATGACAATATCTGCTCAACTCTACATAAAGGTCGCATCTAAAGCCAATTATACAAAAACTAAAAATCTGTGAGAAGATTGGTTGGCACCAGCAGATAGCATTTATTTTTGTGTACATATGAGCCCATTTTGGTGCATATCCAAGCCATATTAATAAAATTTCATCGTAGGGAAAATAATGACAATATCTGCTCAAATGTACAATGAGGTCGTATCTAAAGCCAATTATACAAAAATTAAAAATCTGTGAAAAGATTGGTTGGCACCAGCAGATAGCATTCATTTTTGTGTACATTTGAGCCCACTTTGGTGCATATCCAAGCCATATTAAGAAAATTTAATCGTAGGGAAAATAATGACAATATTTGCTCAAATGTACAATAAAGTCGCATCTAAAGCCAATTATACAAAAACTAAAAATCTGTGAAAAGATTGGTTGGCACCAGCAGATAGCATTTATTTTTGTGTACATTTGAGCCCATTTTGGTGCACATCCAAGCCATATTAAGAAAATTTCATTGTAGGGAAAATAATGACAATATCTGCTCAACTCTTCATAAAGGTCGCATCTAAAGCCAATTATACAAAAACTAAAAATCTGTGAGAACATTGGTTGGCACCAGCAGAGAGCATTTATTTGTGTGTACATTTGAGCAAATTTTGGTGCATATCCAAGCCATATTAAGAAAATTTCATCGTAGGGACAATAATGACAATATCTGCTCAAATGTACAATAAGGTCGCATCTAAAGCCAATTATACAAAAACTAAACATCTGTGAGAAGATTGGCTGGCACCAGCAGATAGCATTTATTTTTGTGTACATTTGAGCAAATTTTGGTGCTTTTCCAAGCCATATTAAGAAAATTCCATTGTGGGAACAATTTTGACAATATCTGCTCAACTGTGCATTAAGGTCGCATCTAAGCCAATTATACAAAAACTAAAAATCTGTGAAGAGATTGGTTGGCACCAGAAGATAGCATTTATTTTTGTGTACATTTGAGCTCATTTTGGTGCATATCCAAGCCATATTAAGAAAATTCCATCGTGGGAACAATTTTGACAATATCTGCTCAACTGTACATTAAGGTTGCATCTAAAGCCAATAATACAAAAACTAAAAATCTGTGAGAAGATTGGTTGGCACCAGCAGATAGCATTTATTTTTGTGTACATTTGAGTAAATTTTGGTGCATATCCAAGCCATATTAAGAAAATTTCATCGTAGGGAAAATTATGACAATATCTGCTCAACTCTACATAAAGATCGCATCTAAAGCCAATTATACAAAAACTAAAATCTGTGAGAAGATTGGTTGGCACCAGCAGATAGTATTTATTTTTGTGTACATATGAGCCCATTTTGGTGCATATCCAAGCCATATTAAGAAAATTTCATTGTAGGGAAAATAATGACAATATCTGCTCAACTCTACATAAAGGTCGCATCTAAAGCCAATTATACAAAAACTAAAAATCTGTGAGAAGATTGGTTGGCACCAGCAGATAGCATTTATTTTTGTGTACATATGAGCCCATTTTGGTGCATATCCAAGCCATATTAATAAAATTTCATCGTAGGGAAAATAATGACAATATCTGCTCAAATGTACAATGAGGTCGTATCTAAAGCCAATTATACAAAAATTAAAAATCTGTGAAAAGATTGGTTGGCACCAGCAGATAGCATTCATTTTTGTGTACATTTGAGCCCACTTTGGTGCATATCCAAGCCATATTAAGAAAATTTAATCGTAGGGAAAATAATGACAATATTTGCTCAAATGTACAATAAAGTCGCATCTAAAGCCAATTATACAAAAACTAAAAATCTGTGAAAAGATTGGTTGGCACCAGCAGATAGCATTTATTTTTGTGTACATTTGAGCCCATTTTGGTGCACATCCAAGCCATATTAAGAAAATTTCATCGTAGGGAAAATAATGACAATATCTGCTCAACTCTTCATAAAGGTCGCATCTAAAGCCAATTATACAAAAACTAAAAATCTGTGAGAACATTGGTTGGCACCAGCAGAGAGCATTTATTTGTGTGTACATTTGAGCAAATTTTGGTGCATATCCAAGCCATATTAAGAAAATTTCATCGTAGGGACAATAATGACAATATCTGCTCAAATGTACAATAAGGTCGCATCTAAAGCCAATTATACAAAAACTAAACATCTGTGAGAAGATTGGCTGGCACCAGCAGATAGCATTTATTTTTGTGTACATTTGAGTAAATTTTGGTGCATATCCAAGCCATATTAAGAAAATTTCATCGTAGGGAAAATAATGACAATATCTGCTCAACTCTACATAAAGATCGCATCTAAAGCCAATTATACAAAAACTAAAATCTGTGAGAAGATTGGTTGGCACCAGCAGATAGCATTTATTTTTGTGTACATATGAGCCCATTTTGGTGCATATCCAAGCCATATTAAGAAAATTTCATTGTAGGGAAAATAATGACAATATCTGCTCAAATGTACAATGAGGTCGCATCTAAAGCCAATTATACAAAAACTAAAAATCTGTGAAAAGATTGGTTGGCACCAGCAGATAGCATTTATTTTTGTGTACATTTGAGCCCATGTTGGTGCATATCCAAGCCATATTAAGAAAATTTCATTGTAGGGAAAATAATGACAATATCTGCTCAAATGTACAATGAGGTCGCATCTAAAGCCAATTATACAAAAACTAAAAATCTGTGAAAAGATTGGTTGGCACCAGCAGATAGCATTTATTTTTGTGTACATTTGAGCTCATTTTGGTGCATATCCAAGCCATATTAAGAAAATTCCATCGTGGGAACAATTTTGACACTATCTGCTCAACTGTACATTAAGGTTGCATCTAAAGCCAATGATACAAAAACTAAAATTCTGTGAGAAGATTGGTTGGCACCAGCAGATAGCATTTATTTTTGCGTACATTTGAGTAAATTTTGGTGCATATCCAAGCCATATTAAGAAAATTTCATCGTAGGGAAAATAATGACAATATCTGCTCAACTCTACATAAAGGTCGCATCTAAAGCCAATTATACAAAAACTAAAAATCTGTGAGAAGATTGGTTGGCACCAGCAGATAGCATTTATTTTTGTGTACATATGAGCCCATTTTGGTGCATATCCAAGCCATATTAAGAAAATTTCATTGTAGGGAAAATAATGACAATATCTGCTCAAATGTACAATGAGGTCGCATCTAAAGCCAATTATACAAAAACTAAAAATCTGTGAAAAGATTGGTTGGCACCAGCAGATAGCATTTATTTTTGTGTACATTTGAGCCCATGTTGGTGCATATCCAAGCCATATTAAGAAATTTTAATCGTAGGGAAAATAATGACAATATCTGCTCAACTGTACATTAAGGTCGCATCTAAAGCCAATTATACAAAAACTAAAAATCTGTGTGAAGATTGGTTGGCACCAGCAGATAGCATTTATTTTGTGTACATTTGAGCCAATTTTGGTGCATATCCAAGCCATATTAAGAAAATTTCATCGTAGGGAAAATAATGACAATATCTGCTCAACTCTACATAAAGGTCGCATCTAAAGCCAATTATACAAAAACAAAAAATCTGTGAGAAGATTGGTTGGCACCAGCAGATAGCATTTATTTTTGTGTACATTTGAGCAAATTTTGGTGCTTTTCCAAGCCATATCAAGAAAATTCCATTGTGGGAACAATTTTGACAATATCTGCTCAACTGTGCATTAAGGTCGCATCTAAGCCAATTATGCAAAAACTAAAAGTCTGTGAAGAGATTGGTTGGCACCAGAAGATAGCATATATTTTGGTGTACACTTGAGCAAATTTTGGTGCTTTTCCAAGCCATATTAAGAAAATTCCATTGTGGGAACAATTTTGACAATATCTGCTCAACTGTGCATTAAGGTCGCATCTAAGCCAATTATACAAAAACTTAAAGTCTGTGAAGAGATTTTTTGGCACCAGAAGATAGCATTTATTTTTGTGTACATTTGAGCTCATTTTGGTGCATATCCAAGCCATATTAAGAAAATTCCATCGTGGGAACAATTTTGACAATATCTGCTCAACTCTACATTAAGGTTGCATCTAAAGCCAATAATACAAAAACTAAAAATCTGTGAGAAGATTGGTTGGCACCAGCAGATAGCATTTATTTTTGTGTACATTTGAGCAAATTTTGGTGCATATCCAAGCCATATTAAGAAAATTTCATCGTAGGGAAAATAATGACAATATCTGCTCAACTCTACATAAAGGTCGCATCTAAAGCCAATTATACAAAAACTAAAAATCTGTGAGAAGATTGGTTGGCACCAGCAGATAGCATTTATTTTTGTGTACATATGAGCCCATTTTGGTGCATATCCAAGCCATATTAAGAAAATTTCATTGTAGGGAAAATAATGACAATATCTGCTCAAATGTACAATGAGGTCGCATCTAAAGCCAATTATACAAAAACTAAAAATCTGCGAAAAGATTGGTTGGCACCAGCAGATAGCATTTATTTTTGTGTACATTTGAGCCCATGTTGGTGCATATCCAAGCCATATTAAGAAAATTTCATCGTAGGGAAGATAATGACAATATCTGCTCAACTCTACATAAAGGTCGCATCTAAAGCCAATTATACAAAAACTAAAAATCTGTGAGAAGATTGGTTGGCACCAGCAGATAGCATTTATTTTTGTGTACATTTGAGCAAATTTTGGTGCTTTTCCAAGCCATATTAAGAAAATTCCATTGTGGGAACAATTTTGACAATATCTGCTCAACTGTGCATTAAGGTCGCATCTAAGCCAATTATACAAAAACTAAAAGTCTGTGAAGAGATTGGTTGGCACCAGAAGATAGCATTTATTTTTGTGTACATTTGAGCTCATTTTGGTGCATATCCAAGCCATATTAAGAAAATTCCATTGTGGGAACAATTTTGACAATATCTGCTCAACTGTACATTAAGGTCGCATCTAAGCCCATTATACAAAAACTAAAAGTCTGTGAAGAGATTGGTTGGCACCAGAAGATAGCATTTATTTTTGTGTACATTTGAGCTCATTTTGGTGCATATCCAAGCCATATTAAGAAAATTCCATCGTGGGAACAATTTTGACAATATCTGCTCAACTGTACATTAAGGTTGCATCTAAAGCAAATAATACAAAAACAAAAAATCTGTGAGAAGATTGGTTGGCACCAGCAGATAGCATTTATTTGTGTGTACAATTGAGCAAATTTTGGTGCATATCCAAGCCATATTAAGACAATTTCATCGTAGGGAAAATAATGACAATATCTGCTCAACTCTACATAAAGTTCGCATCTAAAGCCGATTATACAAAAACTAAAAATCTGTGAGAAGATTGGTTGGCACCAGCAGATAGCATTTATTTTTGTGTACATTTGAGCCCATTTTGGTGCATATCCAAGCCATATTAAGAAAATTCCATCGTGGGAACAATTTTGACAATTTCTGCTCAACTGTACATTAAGGTTGCATCTAAAGCCAATAATACAAAAACTAAAAATCTGTGAGAAGATTGGTTGGCACCAGCAGATAGCATTTATTTTTGTGTACATATGAGCCCATTTTGGTGCATATCCAAGCCATATTAAGAAAATTTCATCGTAGGGAAAATAATGACAATATCTGCTCAAATGTACAATGAGGTCGTATCTAAAGCCAATTATACAAAAACTAAAAATCTGTGAGAAGATTGGTTGGCACCAGCAGATAGCATTTATTTTTGTGTACATTTGAGCCAATGTTGGTGCATATGCAAGCCATATTAAGAAAATTTCATCGTAGGGAAAATAATTACAATATCTGCTCAAATGTACAATAAGGTCGCATCTAAAGCCAATTATACAAAAACTAAAAATCTGTGAGAAGATTGGTTGGCACCAGCAGATAGCATTTATTTTTGTGTACATTTGAGCCCATATTGGTGCATATCCAAGCCATATTAAGAAAATTTCATCGTAGGGAAAATAATGACAATATCTGCTCAACTCTACATAAAGGTCGTATCTAAAGCCAATTATAGAAAAACTAAAAATCTGTGAGAAGATTGGTTGGCACCAGCAGATAGCATTTATTTTTGTGTACATTTGAGCCCATTTTGGTGCATATCCAAGCCATATTAAGAAAATTTCATCGTAGGGAAAATAATGACAATATCTGCTCAACTCTACATAAAGGTCGCATCTAAAGCCAATTATACAAAAATTAAAAATCTGTGAGAAGATTGGTTGGCACCAGCAGATAGTATTTATTTTTGTGTACATATGAGCCCATTTTGGTGCATATCCAAGCCATATTAAGAAAATTTAATCGTAGGGAAAATAATGACAATATTTGCTCAAATGTACAATAAAGTCGCATCTAAAGCCAATTATACAAAAACTAAAAATCTGTGAAAAGATTGGTTGGCATCAGCAGATAGTATTTATTTTTGTGTACATTTGAGCCCATTTTGGTGCACATCCAAGCCATATTAAGAAAATTTCATCGTAGGGAAAATAATGACAATATCTGCTCAACTCTACATAAAGGTCGCATCTAAAGCCAATTATACAAAAACTAAAAATCTGTGAGAAGATTGGTTGGCACCAGCAGATAGCATTTATTTTGTGTACATTTGAGCAAATTTTGGTGCTTTTCCAAGCCATATTAAGAAAATTCCATTGTGGGAACAATTTTGACAATATCTGCTCAACTGTGCATTAAGGTCGCATCTAAGCCAATTATACAAAAACTAAAAGTCTGTGAAGAGATTGGTTGGCACCAGAAGATAGCATTTATTTTTGTGTACATTTGAGCTCATTTTGGTGCATATCCAAGCCATATTAAGAAAATTCCATCGTGGGAACAATTTTGACAATATCTGCTCAACTGTACATTAAGGTTGCATCTAAAGCCAATAATACAAAAACTAAAAAACTGTGAGAAGATTGGTTGGCACCAGCAGATAGCATTTATTTTTGTGTACATTTGAGCAAATTTTCGTGCATATCCAAGCCATATTAAGAAAATTTCATCGTAGGGAAAATAATGACAATATCTGCTCAACTCTACATAAAGTTCGCATCTAAAGCCAATTATACAAAAACTAAAAATCTGTGAGAAGATTGGTTGGCACCAGCAGATAGCATTTATTTTTGTGTACATTTGAGCAAATTTTCGTGCATATCCAAGCCATATTAAGAAAATTTCATCGTAGGGACAATAATGACAATATCTGCTCAAATGTACAATAAGGTCGCATCTAAAGCAATTTATACAAAAACTAAACATCTGTGAGAAGATTGGCTGGCACCAGCAGATAGCATTTATTTTTGTGTACATTTGAGCAAATTTTGGTGCTTTTCCAAGCCATATTAAAAAAATTCCATTGTGGGAACAATTTTGACAATATCTGCTCAACTGTGCATTAAGGTCGCATCTAAGCCAATTATACAAAAACTAAAAATCTGTGAAGAGATTGGTTGGCACCAGAAGATAGCATTTATTTTTGTGTACATTTGAGCTCATTTTGGTGCATATCAAAGCCATATTAAGAAAATTCCATCGTGGGAACAATTTTGACAATATCTGCTCAACTGTACATTAAGGTTGCATCTAAAGCCAATAATACAAAAACTAAAACTCTGTGAGAAGATTGGTTGGCACCAGCAGATAGCATTTATTTTTGTGTACATTTGAGCCAATTTTGGTGCATATCCAAGCCATATTAAGAAAATTTCATCGTAGGGACAATAATGACAATATCTGCTCAAATGTACAATAAGGTCGCATCTAAAGCCAATTATACAAAAACTAAACATCTGTGAGAAGATTGGCTGGCACCAGCAGATAGCATTTATTTTTGTGTACATTTGTGCAAATTTTGGTGCTTTTCCAAGCCATATTAAGAAAATTCCATTGTGGGAACAATTTTGACAATATCTGCTCAACTGTGCATTAAGGTCGCATCTAAGCCAATTATACAAAAACTAAAAATCTGTGAAGAGATTGGTTGGCACCAGAAGATAGCATTTATTTCTGTGTACATTTGAGCTCATTTTGGTGCATATCCAAGCCATATTAAGAAAATTCCATCGTGGGAACAATTTTGACAATATCTGCTCAACTGTACATTAAGGTTGCATCTAAAGCAAATAATACAAAAACTAAAAATCTGTGAGAAGATTGGTTGGCACCAGCAGATAGCATTTATTTTTGTGTACATTTGAGTAAATTTTGGTGCATATCCAAGCCATATTAAGAAAATTTCATCGTAGGGAAAATAATGACAATATCTGCTCAACTCTACATAAAGTTCGCATCTAAAGCCAATTATACAAAAACTAAAATCTGTGAGAAGATTGGTTGGCACCAGCAGATAGCATTTATTTTTGTGTACATATGAGCCCATTTTAGTGCATATCCAAGCCATATTAAGAAAATTTCATTGTAGGGAAAATAATGACAATATCTGCTCAAATGTACAATGAGGTCGCATCTAAAGCCAATTATACAAAAACTAAAAATCTGTGAAAAGATTGGTTGGCACCAGCAGATAACATTTATTTTTGTGTACATTTGAGCCCATGTTGGTGCATATCCAAGCCATATTAAGAAAATTTAATCGTAGGGAAAATAATGACAATATCTGCTCAACTCTACATAAAGGTCGCATCTAAAGCCAATTATACAAAAACTAAAAATCTGTGAGAAGATTGGTTGGCACCAGCAGATAGTATTTATTTTTGTGTACATTTGAGCCCATGTTGGTGCATATCCAAGCCGTATTAAGAAAATTTAATCGTAGGGAAAATAATGACAATATCTGCTCAACTCTACATAAAGGTCGCATCTAAAGCCAATTATACAAAAACTAAAAATCTGTGAGAAGATTGGTTGGCACCAGCAGATAGCATTTATTTTTGTGTACATTTGAGCCAATTTTGGTGCATATCCAAGCCATATTAAGAAAATTTCATCGTAGGGAAAATAATGACAATATCTGCTCAACTCTACATAAAGGTCGCATCTAAAGCCAATTATACAAAAACTAAAAATCTGTGAGAAGATTGGTTGGCACCAGCAGATAGCATTTATTTTGTGTACATTTGAGCAAATTTTGGTGCTTTTCCAAGCCATATTAAGAAAATTCCATTGTGGGAACAATTTTGACAATATCTGCTCAACTGTGCATTAAGGTCGCATCTAAGCCAATTATACAAAAACTAAAAGTCTGTGAAGAGATTGGTTGGCACCAGAAGATAGCATTTATTTTTGTGTACATTTGAGCTCATTTTGGTGCATATCCAAGCCATATTAAGAAAATTCCATCGTGGGAACAATTTTGACAATATCTGCTCAACTGTACATTAAGGTTGCATCTAAAGCCAATAATACAAAAACTAAAAAACTGTGAGAAGATTGGTTGGCACCAGCAGATAGCATTTATTTTTGTGTACATTTGAGCAAATTTTCGTGCATATCCAAGCCATATTAAGAAAATTTCATCGTAGGGAAAATAATGACAATATCTGCTCAACTCTACATAAAGTTCGCATCTAAAGCCAATTATACAAAAACTAAAAATCTGTGAGAAGATTGGTTGGCACCAGCAGATAGCATTTATTTTTGTGTACATTTGAGCAAATTTTCGTGCATATCCAAGCCATATTAAGAAAATTTCATCGTAGGGACAATAATGACAATATCTGCTCAAATGTACAATAAGGTCGCATCTAAAGCAATTTATACAAAAACTAAACATCTGTGAGAAGATTGGCTGGCACCAGCAGATAGCATTTATTTTTGTGTACATTTGAGCAAATTTTGGTGCTTTTCCAAGCCATATTAAAAAAATTCCATTGTGGGAACAATTTTGACAATATCTGCTCAACTGTGCATTAAGGTCGCATCTAAGCCAATTATACAAAAACTAAAAATCTGTGAAGAGATTGGTTGGCACCAGAAGATAGCATTTATTTTTGTGTACATTTGAGCTCATTTTGGTGCATATCAAAGAAATATTAAGAAAATTCCATCGTGGGAACAATTTTGACAATATCTGCTCAACTGTACATTAAGGTTGCATCTAAAGCCAATAATACAAAAACTAAAACTCTGTGAGAAGATTGGTTGGCACCAGCAGATAGCATTTATTTTTGTGTACATTTGAGCCAATTTTGGTGCATATCCAAGCCATATTAAGAAAATTTCATCGTAGGGACAATAATGACAATATCTGCTCAAATGTACAATAAGGTCGCATCTAAAGCCAATTATACAAAAACTAAACATCTGTGAGAAGATTGGCTGGCACCCGCAGATAGCATTTATTTTTGTGTACATTTGTGCAAATTTTGGTGCTTTTCCAAGCCATATTAAGAAAATTCCATTGTGGGAACAATTTTGACAATATCTGCTCAACTCTACATAAAGTTCGCATCTAAAGCCAATTATACAAAAACTAAAAATCTGTGAAGAGATTGGTTGGCACCAGAAGATAGCATTTATTTCTGTGTACATTTGAGCTCATTTTCGTGCATATCCAAGCCATATTAAGAAAATTTCATCGTAGGGACAATAATGACAATATCTGCTCAAATGTACAATAAGGTCGCATCTAAAGCAATTTATACAAAAACTAAACATCTGTGAGAAGATTGGCTGGCACCAGCAGATAGCATTTATTTTTGTGTACATTTGAGCAAATTTTGGTGCTTTTCCAAGCCATATTAAAAAAATTCCATTGTGGCAACAATTTTGACAATATCTGCTCAACTGTGCATTAAGGTCGCATCTAAGCCAATTATACAAAAACTAAAAATCTGTGAAGAGATTGGTTGGCACCAGAAGATAGCATTTATTTTTGTGTACATTTGAGCTCATTTTGGTGCATATCAAAGAAATATTAAGAAAATTCCATCGTGGGAACAATTTTGACAATATCTGCTCAACTGTACATTAAGGTTGCATCTAAAGCCAATAATACAAAAACTAAAACTCTGTGAGAAGATTGGTTGGCACCAGCAGATAGCATTTATTTTTGTGTACATTTGAGCCAATTTTGGTGCATATCCAAGCCATATTAAGAAAATTTCATCGTAGGGACAATAATGACAATATCTGCTCAAATGTACAATAAGGTCGCATCTAAAGCCAATTATACAAAAACTAAACATCTGTGAGAAGATTGGCTGGCACCCGCAGATAGCATTTATTTTTGTGTACATTTGTGCAAATTTTGGTGCTTTTCCAAGCCATATTAAGAAAATTCCATTGTGGGAACAATTTTGACAATATCTGCTCAACTGTGCATTAAGGTCGCATCTAAGCCAATTATACAAAAACTAAAAATCTGTGAAGAGATTGGTTGGCACCAGAAGATAGCATTTATTTCTGTGTACATTTGAGCTCATTTTGGTGCATATCCAAGCCATATTAAGAAAATTCCATCGTGGGAACAATTTTGACAATATCTGCTCAACTGTACATTAAGGTTGCATCTAAAGCAAATAATACAAAAACTAAAAATCTGTGAGAAGATTGGTTGGCACCAGCAGATAGCATTTATTTTTGTGTACATTTGAGTAAATTTTGGTGCATATCCAAGCCATATTAAGAAAATTTCATCGTAGGGAAAATAATGAAAATATCTGCTCAACTCTACATAAAGTTCGCATCTAAAGCCAATTATACAAAAACTAAAATCTGTGAGAAGATTGGTTGGCACCAGCAGATAGCATTTATTTTTGTGTACATATGAGCCCATTTTGGTGCATATCCAAGCCATATTAAGAAAATTTCATTGTAGGGAAAATAATGACAATATCTGCTCAAATGTACAATGAGGTCGCATCTAAAGCCAATTATACAAAAACTAAAAATCTGTGAAAAGATTGGTTGGCACCAGCAGATAACATTTATTTTTGTGTACATTTGAGCCCATGTTGGTGCATATCCAAGCCATATTAAGAAAATTTAATCGTAGGGAAAATAATGACAATATCTGCTCAACTCTACATAAAGGTCGCATCTAAAGCCAATTATACAAAAACTAAAAATCTGTGAGAAGATTGGTTGGCACCAGCAGATAGTATTTATTTTTGTGTACATTTGAGCCCATGTTGGTGCATATCCAAGCCGTATTAAGAAAATTTCATCGTAGGAAAAATAATGACAATATCTGCTCAACTCTACATAAAGGTCGCATCTAAAGCCAATTATACAAAAACTAAAAATCTGTGAGAAGATTGGTTGGCACCAGCAGATATCATTTATTTTTGTGTACATTTGAGCCCATTTTGGTGCATATCCAAGCCATATTAAGAAAATTTCATCGTAGGGAAAATAATGACAATATCTGCTCAACTCTACATAAAGGTCGCATCTTAAGCCAATTATACAAAAACTAAAAATCTGTGAGAAGATTGGTTGGCACCAGCAGATAGCATTTATTTTGTGTACATTTGAGCCAATTTTGGTGCTTTTCCAAGCCATATTAAGAAAATTCCATTGTGGGAACAATTTTGACAATATCTGCTCAACTGTGCATTAAGGTCGCATCTAAGCCAATTATACAAAAATTAAAAGTCTGTGAAGAGATTGGTTGGCACCAGAAGATAGCATTTATTTTTGTGTACATTTGAGCTCATTTTGGTGCATATCCAAGCCATATTAAGAAAATTCCATCGTAGGGAACAATTTTGACAATATCTGCTCAACTGTACATTAAGGTTGCATCTAAAGCCAATAATACAAAAACTAAAAAACTGTGAGAAGATTGGTTGGCACCAGCAGATAGCATTTATTTTTGTGTACATTTGAGCAAATTTTCGTGCATATCCAAGCCATATTAAGAAAATTTCATCGTAGGGAAAATAATGACAATATCTGCTCAACTCTACATAAAGTTCGCATCTAAAGCCAATTATACAAAAACTAAAAATCTGTGAGAAGATTGGTTGGCACCAGCAGATAGCATTTATTTTTGTGTACATTTGAGCAAATTTTCGTGCATATCCAAGCCATATTAAGAAAATTTCATCGTAGGGACAATAATGACAATATCTGCTCAAATGTACAATAAGGTCGCATCTAAAGCCAATTATACAAAAACTAAACATCTGTGAGAAGATTGGCTGGCACCAGCAGATAGCATTTATTTTTGTGTACATTTGAGCAAATTTTGGTGCTTTTCCAAGCCATATTAAGAAAATTCCATTGTGGGAACAATTTTGACATTATCTGCTCAACTGTGCATTAAGGTCGCATCTAAGCCAATTATACAAAAACTAAAAATCTGTGAAGAGATTGGTTGGCACCAGAAGATAGCATTTATTTTTGTGTACATTTGAGCTCATTTTGGTGCATATCAAAGCCATATTAAGAAAATTCCATCGTGGGAACAATTTTGACAATATCTGCTCAACTGTACATAAGGCCGCATCTAAAGCCAATTATATAAAAGCTAAAAATCTGTGAGAAGATTGGTTGGCACCAGCAGATAGCATTTATTTTTGTGTACATATGAGCCCATTTTGGTGCATATCCAAGCCATATTAAGAAAATTTCATTGTAGGGAAAATAATGACAATATCTGCTCAAATGTACAATGAGGTCGCATCTAAAGCCAATTATACAAAAACTAAAAATCTGTGAAAAGATTGGTTGGCACCAGCAGATAACATTTATTTTTGTGTACATTTGAGCCCATGTTGGTGCATATCCAAGCCATATTAAGAAAATTTAATCGTAGGGAAAATAATGACAATATCTGCTCAACTCTACATAAAGGTCGCATCTAAAGCCAATTATACAAAAACTAAAAATCTGTGAGAAGATTGGTTGGCACCAGCAGATAGTATTTATTTTTGTGTACATTTGAGCCCATGTTGGTGCATATCCAAGCCGTATTAAGAAAATTTCATCGTAGGAAAAATAATGACAATATCTGCTCAACTCTACATAAAGGTCGCATCTAAAGCCAATTATACAAAAACTAAAAATCTGTGAGAAGATTGGTTGGCACCAGCAGATAGCATTTATTTTTGTGTACATTTGAGCCAATTTTGGTGCATATCCAAGCCATATTAAGAAAATTTCATCGTAGGGAAAATAATGACAATATCTGCTCAACTCTACATAAAGGTCGCATCTTAAGCCAATTATACAAAAACTAAAAATCTGTGAGAAGATTGGTTGGCACCAGCAGATAGCATTTATTTTGTGTACATTTGAGCCAATTTTGGTGCTTTTCCAAGCCATATTAAGAAAATTCCATTGTGGGAACAATTTTGACAATATCTGCTCAACTGTGCATTAAGGTCGCATCTAAGCCAATTATACAAAAATTAAAAGTCTGTGAAGAGATTGGTTGGCACCAGAAGATAGCATTTATTTTTGTGTACATTTGAGCTCATTTTGGTGCATATCCAAGCCATATTAAGAAAATTCCATCGTAGGGAACAATTTTGACAATATCTGCTCAACTGTACATTAAGGTTGCATCTAAAGCCAATAATACAAAAACTAAAAAACTGTGAGAAGATTGGTTGGCACCAGCAGATAGCATTTATTTTTGTGTACATTTGAGCAAATTTTCGTGCATATCCAAGCCATATTAAGAAAATTTCATCGTAGGGAAAATAATGACAATATCTGCTCAACTCTACATAAAGTTCGCATCTAAAGCCAATTATACAAAAACTAAAAATCTGTGAGAAGATTGGTTGGCACCAGCAGATAGCATTTATTTTTGTGTACATTTGAGCAAATTTTCGTGCATATCCAAGCCATATTAAGAAAATTTCATCGTAGGGACAATAATGACAATATCTGCTCAAATGTACAATAAGGTCGCATCTAAAGCCAATTATACAAAAACTAAACATCTGTGAGAAGATTGGCTGGCACCAGCAGATAGCATTTATTTTTGTGTACATTTGAGCAAATTTTGGTGCTTTTCCAAGCCATATTAAGAAAATTCCATTGTGGGAACAATTTTGACATTATCTGCTCAACTGTGCATTAAGGTCGCATCTAAGCCAATTATACAAAAACTAAAAATCTGTGAAGAGATTGGTTGGCACCAGAAGATAGCATTTATTTTTGTGTACATTTGAGCTCATTTTGGTGCATATCAAAGCCATATTAAGAAAATTCCATCGTGGGAACAATTTTGACAATATCTGCTCAACTGTACATTAAGGTTGCATCTAAAGCCAATAATACAAAAACTAAAAATCTGTGAGAAGATTGGTTGGCACCAGCAGATAGCATTTATTTTTGTGTACATTTGAGCCAATTTTGGTGCATATCCAAGCCATATTAAGAAAATTTCATCGTAGGGAAAATAATGACAATATCTGCTCAACTCTACATAAAGGTCGCATCTAAAGCCAATTATACAAAAACTAAAAATCTGTGAGAAGATTGGTTGGCACCAGCAGATAGCATTTATTTTTGTGTACATTTGAGCAAATTTTGGTGCATATCCAAGCCATATTAAGAAAATTTCATTGTAAGGAAAATAATGACAATGTCTGCTCAAATGTACAATGAGGTCGCATCTAAAGCCAATTATACAAAAACTAAAAATCTGTGAGAAGATTGGTTGGCACCAGCAAATAGCATTTATTTTTATGTACATTTGATCCCATGTTGGTGCATATCCAAGCCATATTAAGAAAATTTAATCGTAGGGAAAATAATGACAATATCTGCTCAACTCTACATAAAGGTCGCATCTAAAGCCAATTATACAAAAACTAAAAATCTGTGAGAAGATTGGTTGGCACCAGCAGATAGCATTTATTTTTGTGTACATTTGAGCCCATGTTGGTGCATATCCAAGCCGTATTAAGAAAATTTAATCGTAGGGAAAATAATGACAATATCTGCTCAACTCTACATAAAGGTCGCATCTAAAGCCAATTATACAAAAACTAAAAATCTGTGAGAAGATTGGTTGGCACCAGCAGATAGCATTTATTTGTGTGTACATTTGAGCAAATTTTGGTGCTTTTCCAAGCCATATTAAGAAAATTCCATTGTGGGAACAATTTTGACAATATCTGCTCAACTGTGCATTAAGGTCGCATCTAAGCCAATTATACAAAAACTGAAAGTCTGTGAAGAGATTGGTTGGCACCAGAAGATAGCATTTATTTTTGTGTACATTTGAGCTCATTTTGGTGCATATCCAAGCCATATTAAGAAAATTCCATTGTGGGAACAATTTTGACAATATCTGCTCAACTGTACATTAAGGTTGCATCTAAAGCCAATAATACAAAAACTAAAAATCTGTGAGAAGATTGGTTGGCACCAGCAGATAGCATTTATTTTTGTGTACATTTGAGCAAATTTTGGTGCATATCCAAGCCATATTAAGAAAATTCCATCGTGGGAACAATTTTGACAATATCTGCTCAATTGTACATTAAGGTCGCATCTAAAGCCAATTATACAAAAACTAAAAATCTGTGAGAACATTGGTTGGCACCAGCAGATAGCATTTATTTTTGTGTACATTTGAGCCCATTTTGGTGCATATCCAAGCCATATTAAGAAAATTCCATCGTGGGAACAATTTTGACAATTTCTGCTCAATTGTACATTAAGGTCGCATCTAAAGCCAATTATACAAAAACTAAAAATCTGTGAGAACATTGGTTGGCACCAGCAGATAGCATTTATTTTTGTGTACATTTGAGCCCATTTTGGTGCATATCCAAGCCATATTAAGAAAATTCCATCGTGGGAACAATTTTGACAATTTCTGCTCAACTGTACATTAAGGTTGCATCTAAAGCCAATTATACAAAAACTAAAAATCTGTGAGAAGATTGGTTGGCACCAGCAGATAGCATTTATTTGTGTGTACATTTGAGCAAATTTTGGTGCTTTTCCAAGCCATATTAAGAAAATTCCATTGTGGGAACAATTTTGACAATATCTGCTCAACTGTGCATTAAGGTCGCATCTAAGCCAATTATACAAAAACTGAAAGTCTGTGAAGAGATTGGTTGGCACCAGAAGATAGCATTTATTTTTGTGTACATTTGAGCTCATTTTGGTGCATATCCAAGCCATATTAAGAAAATTCCATTGTGGGAACAATTTTGACAATATCTGCTCAACTGTACATTAAGGTTGCATCTAAAGCCAATAATACAAAAACTAAAAATCTGTGAGAAGATTGGTTGGCACCAGCAGATAGCATTTATTTTTGTGTACATTTGAGCAAATTTTGGTGCATATCCAAGCCATATTAAGAAAATTCCATCGTGGGAACAATTTTGACAATATCTGCTCAATTGTACATTAAGGTCGCATCTAAAGCCAATTATACAAAAACTAAAAATCTGTGAGAACATTGGTTGGCACCAGCAGATAGCATTTATTTTTGTGTACATTTGAGCCCATTTTGGTGCATATCCAAGCCATATTAAGAAAATTCCATCGTGGGAACAATTTTGACAATTTCTGCTCAACTGTACATTAAGGTTGCATCTAAAGCCAATAATACAAAAACTAAAAATCTGTGAGAACATTGGTTGGCACCAGCAGATAGCATTTATTTTTGTGTACATTTGAGCAAATTTTCGTGCATATCCAAGCCATATTAAGAAAATTTCATCGTAGGAAAAATAATGACAATATCTGTTTAACTCTACATAAAGGTCGCATCTAAAGCCAATTATGCAAAAACTAAAAATCTGTGAGAAGATTGGTTGGCAGCAGCAGATAGCATTTATTTTTGTGTACATATGAGCCCATTTTGGTGCATATCCAAGCCATATTAAGAAAATTTCATCGTAGGGAAAATAATGACAATATCTGCTCAAATGTACAATGAGGTCGTAACTAAAGCCAATTATACAAAAACTAAAAATCTGTGAAAAGATTGGTTGGCACCAGCAGATAGCATTTATTTTTGTGTACATTTGAGCAAATTTTGGTGCATATCCAAGCCATATTAAGAAAATTTCATCGTAGGGACAATAATGACAATATCTGCTCAAATGTACAATAAGGTCGCATCTAAAGCCAATTATACAAAAACAAAAAATCTGTGAGAAGATTGGTTGGCACCAGAAGATAGCTTTTATTTTTGTGTACATATGAGCCCATTTTGGTGCATATCCAAGCCATATTAAGAAAATTTAATCGTAAGGGAAAATAATGACAATATCTGCTCAAATGTACAATGAGGTCGTATCTAAAGCCAATTATACAAAAACTAAAAATCTGTGAAAAGATTGGTTGGCACCAGCAGATAGCATTTATTTTTGTGTACATTTGAGCCCATGTTGGTGCATATCCAAGCCATATTAAGAAAATTTAATCGTAGGGAAAATAATGATAATATCTGCTCAACTCTACATAAAGGTCGCATCTAAAGCCAATTATACAAAAACTAAAAATCTGTGAGAATATTGGTTGGCACCAGCAGATAGCATTTATTTTTGTGTACATTTGAGCTCATTTTGGTGCATATCCAAGCCATATTAAGAAAATTCCATCGTGGGAACAATTTTGACAATATCTGCTCAACTGTACACTAAGGTTGCATCTAAAGCCAATAATACAAAAACTAAAAATCTGTGAGAAGATTGGTTGGCACCAGCAGATAGCATTTATTTTTGTGTACATTTGAGCAAATTTTGGTGCATATCCAAGCCATATTAAGAAAATGTCATCGTAGGGAAAATAATGACAATATCTGCTCAACTCTACATAAAGTTCGCATCTAAAGCCAATTATACAAAAACTAAAAATCTGTGAGAAGATTGGTTGGCACCAGCAGATGGCATTTATTTGTGTGTACATTTGAGCCAATTTTGGTGCATATCCAAGCCATATTAAGAAAATTTCATCGTAGGGAAAATAATGACAATATCTGCTCAACTCTACATAAAGGTCGCATCTAAAGCCAATTATACAAAAACTAAAAATCTGTGAGAAGATTGGTTGGCACCAGCAGATAGCATTTATTTTTGTGTACATTTGAGCAAATTTTGGTGCTTTTCCAAGCCATATTAAGAAAATTCCATTGTGGGAACAATTTTGACCATATCTGCTCAACTGTGCATTAAGGTCGCATCTAAGCCAATTATACAAAAACTAAAAGTCTGTGAAGAGATTGGTTGGCACCAGAAGATAGCATTTATTTTTGTGTACATTTGAGCAAATTTTGGTGCTTTTCCAAGCCATATTAAGAAAATTCCATTGTGGGAACAATTTTGACAATATCTGCTCAACTGTGCATTAAGGTCGCATCTAAGCCACTTATACAAAAACTAAAAGTCTGTGAAGAGATTGGTTGGCACCAGAAGATAGCATTTATTTTTGTGTACATTTGAGCTCATTTTGGTGCATATCCAAGCCATATTAAGAAAATTCCATCGTGGGAACAATTTTGACAATATCTGCTCAACTGTACACTAAGGTTGCATCTAAAGCCAATAATACAAAAACTAAAAATCTGTGAGAAGATTGGTTGGCACCAGCAGATAGCATTTATTTTTGTGTACATTTGAGCAAATTTTGGTGCATATCCAAGCCATATTAAGAAAATGTCATCGTAGGGAAAATAATGACAATATCTGCTCAACTCTACATAAAGTTCGCATCTAAAGCCAATTATACAAAAACTAAAAATCTGTGAGAAGATTGGTTGGCACCAGCAGATGGCATTTATTTTTGTGTACATTTGAGCCCATTTTGGTGCATATCCAAGCCATATTAAGAAAATTCCATCGTGGGAAAAATTTTGACAATTTCTGCTCAACTGTACATTAAGGTTGCATCTAAAACCAATAATACAAAAACTAAAAATCTGTGAGAAGATTGGTTGGCACCAGCAGATAGCATTTATTTTTGTGTACATTTGAGCAAATTTTGGTGCATATCCAAGCCATATCAAGAAAATTTCATCGTAGGAAAAATAATGACAATATCTGTTTAACTCTACATAAAGGTCGCATCTAAAGCCAATTATGCAAAAACTAAAAATCTGTGAGAAGATTGGTTGGCACCAGCAGATAGCATTTATTTTTGTGTACATATGAGCCCATTTTGGTGCATATCCAAGCCATATTAAGAAAATTTCATCGTAGGGAAAATAATGACAATATCTGCTCAAATGTACAATGAGGTCGTAACTAAAGCCAATTATACAAAAACTAAAAATATGTGAAAAGATTGGTTGGCACCAGCAGATAGCATTTATTTTTGTGTACATGTGAGCAAATTTTGGTGCATATCCAAGCCATATTAAGAAAATTTCATCGTAGGGACAATAATGACAATATCTGCTCAAATGTACAATAAGGTCGCATCTAAAGACAATTATACAAAAAACAAAAAATCTGTGAGAAGATTGGTTGGCACCAGCAGATAGCATTTTTTTGTGTGTACATATGAGCCCATTTTGGTGCATATCCAAGCCATATTAAGAAAATTTCATCGTAGGGAAAATAATGACAATATCTGCTCAAATGTACAATGAGGTCGTATCTAAAGCCAATTATACAAAAACTAAAAATCTGTGAAAAGATTGGTTGGCACCAGCAGATAGCATTTATTTTTGTGTACATATGAGCCCATTTTGGTGCATATCCAAGCCATATTAAGAAAATTTCATCGTAGGGACAATAATGACAATATCTGCTCAAATGTACAATAAGGTCGCATCTAAAGCCAATTATACAAAAACAAAAAATCTGTGAGAAGATTGGTTGGCACCAGCAGATAGCATTTATTTTTGTGTACATTTGAGCCCATGTTGCTGCATATCCAAGCCATATTAAGAAAATTTCATCGTAGGGACAATAATGACAGTATCTGCCCAACTCTACATAAAGGTCGCATCTAAAGCCAATTATACAAAAACTAAAAATCTGTGAGAAGATTGGTTGGCACTAGCAGATAGCATTTATTTGTGTGTACATATGAGCCCATTTTGGTGCATATCCAAGCCATATTAAGAAAATTTCATCGTAGGGAAAATAATGACAATATCTGCTCAAATGTACAATGAGGTCGTATCTTAAGCCAATTATACAAAAACTAAAAATCTGTGAAAAGATTGGTTGGCACCAGCAGATAGCATTTATTTTTATGTACATTTGAGCCCATTTTGGTGCATATCCAAGCCATATTAAGAAAATTTAATCGTAGGGACATTAATTACAATATCTGCTCAACTCTACATAAAGGTCGCATCTTAAGCCAATTATACAAAAACTAAAAATCTGTGAGAAGATTGGTTGGCACCAGCAGATAGCATTTATTTGTGTGTACATATGAGCCCATTTTGGTTCATATCCAAGCCATATTAAGAAAATTTCATCGTAGGGAAAATAATGACAATATCTGCTCAAATGTACAATGAGGTCGTATCTTAAGCCAATTATACAAAAACTAAAAATCTGTAAAAAGATTGGTTGGCACCAGCAGATAGCATTTATTTTTGTGTACATTTGAGCCCATTTTGGTGCATATCCAAGCCATATCAAGAAAATTCCATTGTGGGAACAATTTTGACAATATGTGCTCAACTGTGCATTAAGGTCACATCTAAGCCAATTATACAAAAACTAAAAATTTGTGAAGAGATTGGTTGGCACCAGAAGATAGCATTTATTTTTGTGTACATTTGAGCTCATTTTGGTGCATATCCAAACCATATTAAGAAAATTCCATCGTGGGAACAATTTTGACAATATCTGCTCAACTGTACATTAAGGTTGCATCTAAAGCCAATAATACAAAAACTAAAAATCTGTGAAAAGATTGGTTGGCACCAGCAGATAGCATTTATTTTTGTGTACATTTGAGCCCATGTTGGTGCATATCCAAGCCATATTAAGAAAATTTAATCGTAGGGAAAGTAATGACAATATCTGCTCAACTCTACATAAAGGTCGCATCTAAAGCCAATTATACAAAAACTAAAAATCTGTGAGAAGATTGGTTGGCACCAGCAGATAGCATTTATTTTTGTGTACATTTGAGACAATTTTGGTGCATATCTAAGCCATATTAAGAAAATGTCATCGTAGGGAAAATAATGACAATATCTGCTCAACTCTACATAAAGGTCGCATCTAAAGCCAATTATACAAAAACTAAAAATCTGTGAGAAGATTGGTTGGCACCAGAAGATAGCATTTATTTTTGTGGACATTTGAGCAAATTTTGGTGCTTTTCCAAGCCATATTAAGAAAATTCCATTGTGGGAACAATTTTGACAATATCTGCTCAACTGTGCATTAAGGTCGCATCTAAGCCAATTATACAAAAACTAAAAGTCTGTGAAGAGATTGGTTGGCACCAGAAGATAGCATTTATTTTTGTGTACATTTGAGCTCATTTTGGTGCATATCCAAGCCATATTAAGAAAATTCCATCGTAGGGACAATAATGACAATATCTGCTCAAATGTACAATAAGGTCGTATCTAAAGCCAATTATACAAAAACTAAAAATCTGTGAGAAGATTGGTTGGCACCAGCAGATAGCATTTATTTTTGTGTACATTTGAGCCCATTTTGGTGCATATCCAAGCCATATTAAGAAAATTCCATCGTGGGAACAATTTTGACAATTTCTGCTCAACTGTACATTAAGGTTGCATCTAAAACCAATAATACAAAAACTAAAAATCTGTGAGAAGATTGGTTGGCACCAGCAGATAGCATTTATTTTTGTGTACATTTGAGCAAATTTTGGTGCTTTTCCAAGCCATATTAAGAAAATTCCATTGTGGGAACAATTTTGACCATATCTGCTCAACTGTGCATTAAGGTCGCATCTAAGCCAATTATACAAAAACTAAAAGTCTGTGAAGAGATTGGTTGGCACCAGAAGATAGCATTTATTTTTGTGTACATTTGAGCAAATTTTGGTGCTTTTCCAAGCCATATTAAGAAAATTCCATTGTGGGAACAATTTTGACAATATCTGCTCAACTGTGCATTAAGGTCGCATCTAAGCCAATTATACAAAAACTAAAAGTCTGTGAGAAGATTGGTTGGCACCAGCAGATAGCATTTATTTTTGTGTACATATGAGCAAATTTTGGTGCATATCCAAGCCATATTAAGAAAATTCCATCGTGGGAACAATTTTGACAGTATCTGCTCAACTCTACATAAAGGTCGCATCTAAAGCCAATAATACAAAAACTAAAAATCTGTGAGAAGATTGGTTGGCACCAGCAGATAGCATTTATTTTTGTGTACATTTGAGCAAATTTTGGTGCATATCCAAGCCATATTAAGAAAATGTCATCGTAGGGAAAATAATGACAATATCTGCTCAACTCTACATAAAGTTCGCATCTAAAGCCAATTATACAAAAACTAAAAATCTGTGAGAAGATTGGTTGGCACCAGCAGATAGCATTTATTTTTGTGTACATTTGAGCCCATTTTGGTGCATATCCAAGCCATATTAAGAAAATTCCATCGTGGGAACAATTTTGACAATTTCTGCTCAACTGTACATTAAGGTTGCATCTAAAACCAATAATACAAAAACTAAAAATCTGTGAGAAGATTGGTTGGCACCAGCAGATAGCATTTATTTTTGTGTACATTTGAGCAAATTTTGGTGCTTTTCCAAGCCATATTAAGAAAATTCCATTGTGGGAACAATTTTGACCATATCTGCTCAACTGTGCATTAAGGTCGCATCTAAGCCAATTATACAAAAACTAAAAGTCTGTGAAGAGATTGGTTGGCACCAGAAGATAGCATTTATTTTTGTGTACATTTGAGCAAATTTTGGTACTTTTCCAAGCCATATTAAGAAAATTCCATTGTGGGAACAATTTTGACAATATCTGCTCAACTGTGCATTAAGGTCGCATCTAAGCCAATTATACAAAAACTAAAAGTCTGTGAGAAGATTGGTTGGCACCAGCAGATAGCATTTATTTTTGTGTACATATGAGCAAATTTTGGTGCATATCCAAGCCATATTAAGAAAATTCCATCGTGGGAACAATTTTGACAGTATCTGCTCAACTCTACATAAAGGTCGCATCTAAAGCCAATAATACAAAAACTAAAAATCTGTGAGAAGATTGGTTGGCACCAGCAGATAGCATTTATTTTTGTGTACATTTGAGCAAATTTTGGTGCATATCCAAGCCATATTAAGAAAATGTCATCGTAGGGAAAATAATGACAATATCTGCTCAACTCTACATAAAGTTCGCATCTAAAGCCAATTATACAAAAACTAAAAATCTGTGAGAAGATTGGTTGGCACCAGTAGATAGCATTTATTTTTGTGTACATTTGAGCCCATTTTGGTGCATATCCAAGCCATATTAAGAAAATTCCATCGTGGGAACAATTTTGACAATTTCTGCTCAACTGTACATTAAGGTTGCATCTAAAACCAATAATACAAAAACTAAAAATCTGTGAGAAGATTGGTTGGCACCAGCAGATAGCATTTATTTTTGTGTACATTTGAGCAAATTTTGGTGCATATCCAAGCCATATTAAGAAAATTTCATCGTAGGGACAATAATGACAATATCTGCTCAAATGTACAATAAGGTCGCATCTAAAGCCAATTATACAAAAACAAAAAATCTGTGAGAAGATTGGTTGGCACCAGCAGATAGCATTTATTTTTGTGTACATTTGAGCCCATTTTGGTGCATATCCAAGCCATATTAAGAAAATTTCATCGTAGGGAAAATAATGACAATATCTGCTCAAATGTACAATGAGGTCGTATCTAAAGCCAATTATACAAAAACTAAAAATCTGTGAAAAGATTGGTTGGCATCAGCAGATAGCATTTCTTTTTGTGTACATTTGAGCCCATTTTGGTGCATATCCAAGCCATATTAAGAAAATTTAATCGTATGGAAAATAATGACAATATCTGCTCAACTCTACATAAAGGTCGCATCTAAAGCCAATTATACAAAAACTAAAAATCTGTGAGAAGATTGGTTGGCACCAGCAGATAGCATTTATTTTTGTGTACATTTGAGCAAATTTTGGTGCATATCCAAGCCATATTAAAAATTTCATCGTAGGGAAAATAATGACAATA
The DNA here is from genome assembly GCA_916613615.1 of Steromphala cineraria. Lineage (NCBI taxonomy): Eukaryota > Metazoa > Mollusca > Gastropoda > Trochida > Trochidae > Steromphala > Steromphala cineraria. The sequence goes on from OU744729.1 coordinate 5,255,109, forward strand.
TCTGCTCTACTCTACATAAAGGTCGCATCTAAAGCCAATTATACAAAAACTAAAAATCTGTGAGAAGATTGGTTGGCACCAGCAGATAGCATTTATTTTTGTGTACATTTGAGCCCATTTTGGTGCATATCCAAGCCATATTAAGAAAATTTCATCGTAGGGAAAATAATGACAATATCTGCTCAAATGTACAATGAGGTCGTATCTAAAGCCAATTATACAAAAACTAAAAATCTGTGAAAAGATTGGTTGGCACCAGCAGATAGCATTTATTTTTGTGTACATTTGAGCAAATTTTGGTGCATATCCAAGCCATATTAAGAAAATTTCATCGTAGGAAAAATAATGACAATATCTGTTTAACTCTACATAAAGGTCGCATCTAAAGCCAATTATGCAAAAACTAAAAATCTGTGAGAAGATTGGTTGGCACCAGCAGATAGCATTTATTTTTGTGTACATATGAGCCCATTTTGGTGCATATCCAAGCCATATTAAGAAAATTTCATCGTAGGGAAAATAATGACAATATCTGCTCAAATGTACAATGAGGTCGTAACTAAAGCCAATTATACAAAAACTAAAAATATGTGAAAAGATTGGTTGGCACCAGCAGATAGCATTTATTTTTGTGTACATGTGAGCAAATTTTGGTGCATATCCAAGCCATATTAAGAAAATTTCATCGTAGGGACAATAATAACAATATCTGCTCAAATGTACAATAAGGTCGCATCTAAAGCCAATTATACAAAAACAAAAAATCTGTGAGAAGATTGGTTGGCACCAGCAGATAGCATTTATTTTTGTGTACATTTGAGCCCATGTTGGTGCATATCCAAGCCATATTAAGAAAATTTCATCGTAGGGACAATAATGACAGTATCTGCTCAACTCTACATAAAGGTCGCATCTAAAGCCAATTATACAAAAACTAAAAATCTGTGAGAAGATTGGTTGGCACTAGCAGATAGCATTTATTTGTGTGTACATATGAGCCCATTTTGGTGCATATCCAAGCCATATTAAGAAACTTTCATCGTAGGGAAAATAATGACAATATCTGCTCAAATGTACAATGAGGTCGTATCTTAAGCCAATTATACAAAAACTAAAAATCTGTGAAAAGATTGGTTGGCACCAGCAGATAGCATTTATTTTTGTGTACATTTGAGCCCATTTTGGTGCATATCCAAGCCATATTAAGAAAATTTAATCGTAGGGACAATAATGACAATATCTGCTCAACTCTACATAAAGGTCGCATCTTAAGCCAATTATACAAAAACTAAAAATCTGTGAGAAGATTGGTTGGCACCAGCAGATAGCATTTATTTGTGTGTACATATGAGCCCATTTTGGTGCATATCCAAGCCATATTAAGAAAATTTCATCGTAGGAAAAATAATGACAATATCTGCTCAAATGTACAATGAGGTCGTATCTTAAGCCAATTATACAAAAACTAAAAATCTGTGAAAAGATTGGTTGGCACCAGCAGATAGCATTTATTTTTGTGTACATTTGAGCCCATTTTGGTGCATATCCAAGCCATATCAAGAAAATTCCATTGTGGGAACAATTTTGACAATATGTGCTCAACTGTGCATTAAGGTCACATCTAAGCCAATTATACAAAAACTAAAAATTTGTGAAGAGATTGGTTGGCACCAGAAGATAGCATTTATTTTTGTGTACATTTGAGCTCATTTTGGTGCATATCCAAACAATATTAAGAAAATTCCATCGTGGGAACAATTTGGACAATATCTGCTCAACTGTACATTAAGGTTGCATCTAAAGCCAATAATACAAAAACTAAAAATCTGTGAGAAGATTGGTTGGCACCAGCAGATAGCATTTATTTTTGTGTACATTTGAGCCCATTTTGGTGCATATCCAAGCCATATTAAGAAAATTTAATCGTAGGGACAATAATGACAATATCTGCTCAACTCTACATAAAGGTCGCATCTTAAGCCAATTATACAAAAACTAAAAATCTGTGAGAAGATTGGTTGGCACCAGCAGATAGCATTTATTTGTGTGTACATATGAGCCCATTTTGGTGCATATCCAAGCCATATTAAGAAAATTTCATCGTAGGAAAAATAATGACAATATCTGCTCAAATGTACAATGAGGTCGTATCTTAAGCCAATTATACAAAAACTAAAAATCTGTGAAAAGATTGGTTGGCACCAGCAGATAGCATTTATTTTTGTGTACATTTGAGCCCATTTTGGTGCATATCCAAGCCATATCAAGAAAATTCCATTGTGGGAACAATTTTGACAATATGTGCTCAACTGTGCATTAAGGTCACATCTAAGCCAATTATACAAAAACTAAAAATTTGTGAAGAGATTGGTTGGCACCAGAAGATAGCATTTATTTTTGTGTACATTTGAGCTCATTTTGGTGCATATCCAAACAATATTAAGAAAATTCCATCGTGGGAACAATTTGGACAATATCTGCTCAACTGTACATTAAGGTTGCATCTAAAGCCAATAATACAAAAACTAAAAATCTGTGAAAAGATTGGTTGGCACCAGCAGATAGCATTTATTTTTGTGTACATTTGAGCCCATGTTGGTGCATATCCGAGCCATATTAAGAAAATTTAATCGTAGGGAAAATAATGACAATATCTGCTCAACTCTACATAAAGGTCGCATCTAAAGCCAATTATGCAAAAACTAAAAATCTGTGAGAAGATTGGTTGGCACCAGCAGATAGCATTTATTTTTGTGTACATTTGAGCCAATTTTGGTGCATATCCAAGCCATATTAAGAAAATTTAATCGTAGGGAAAATAATGACAATATCTGCTCAACTCTACATAAAGGTCGCATCTAAAGCCAATTATACAAAAACTAAAAATCTGTGAGAAGATTGGTTGGCACCAGCAGATAGCATTTATTTTTGTGTACATTTGAGCAAATTTTGGTGCTTTTCCAAGCCATATTAAGAAAATTCCATTGTGGGAACAATTTTGACAATATCTGCTCAACTGTGCATTAAGGTCGCATTTAAGCCAATTATACAAAAACTAAAAGTCTGTGAAGAGATTGGTTGGCACCAGAAGATAGCATTTATTTGTGTGTACATATGAGCCCATTTTGGTGCATATCCAAGCCATATTAAGAAAAATTTCATTGTAGGGAAATCAATGACAATATCTGCTAAATGTACAATGAGGTCGTATCTTAAGCCAATTATACAAAAACTAAAAATCTGTGAAAAGATTGGTTGGCACCAGCAGATAGCATTTATTTTTGTGTACATTTGAGCCCATTTTGGTGCATATCCAAGCCATATCAAGAAAATTCCATTGTGGGAACAATTTTGACAATATGTGCTCAACTGTACATTAAGGTCACATCTACGCCAATTATACAAAAACTAAAAATTTGTGAAGAGATTGGTTGGCACCAGAAGATAGCATTTATTTTTGTGTACATTTGAGCTCATTTTGGTGCATATCCAAGCCATATTAAGAAAATTCCATCGTGGGAACAATTTTGACAATATCTGCTCAACTGTACATTAAGGTTGCATCTAAAGCCAATAATACAAAACTAAAAATCTGTGAGAAGATTGGTTGGCACCAGCAGATAGCATTTATTTTTGTGTACATTTGAGCAAATTTTGGTGCATATCCAAGCCATATTAAGAAAATTTCATCGTAGGGAAAATAATGACAATATCTGCTCAACTCTACATAAAGTTCGCATCTAAAGCCAATTATACAAAAACTAAAAATCTGTGAGAAGATTGGTTGGCACCAGCAGATAGCATTTATTTTTGTGTACATTTAAGCCCATTTTGGTGCATATCCAAGCCATATTAAGAAAATTCCATCGTGGGAACAATTTTGACAATTTCTGCTCAACTGTACATTAAGGTTGCATCTAAAGCCAATAATACAAAAACTAAAAATCTGTGAGAAGATAGGTTGGCACCAGCAGATAGCATTTATTTTTGTGTACATTTGAGCAAATGTTGGTGCATATCCAAGCCATAATAAGAAAATTTCATCGTAGGAAAAATAATGACAATATCTGTTTAACTCTACATAAAGGTCGCATCTAAAGCCAATTATGCAAAAACTAAAAATCTGTGAGAAGATTGGTTGGCACCAGCAGATAGCATTTATTTTTGTGTACATATGAGCAAATTTTGGTGCATATCCAAGCCATATTAAGAAAATTTCATCGTAGGGAAAATAATGACAATATCTGCTCAAATGTACAATGAGGTCGTATCTAAAGCCAATTATACAAAAACTAAAAATCTGTGAAAAGATTGGTTGGCACCAGCAGATAGCATTTATTTTTGTGTACATTTGAGCAAATTTTGGTGCATATCCAAGCCATATTATGAAAATTTCATCGTAGGGACAATAATGACAATATCTGCTCAAATGTACAATAAGGTCGCATCTAAAGCCAATTATACAAAAATAAAAAATCTGTGAGAAGATTGGTTAGCACCAGCAGATAGCATTTATTTTTGTGTACATATGAGCCCATTTTGGTGCATATCCAAGCCATATTAAGAAAATTTCATCGTAGGGAAAATAATGACAATATCTGCTCAAATGTACAATGAGGTCGTATCTAAAGCCAATTATACAAAAACTAAAAATCTGTGAAAAGATTGGTTGGCACCAGCAGATAGCATTTATTTTTGTGTACATTTGAGCCCATTTTGGTGCATATCCAAGCCATATTAAGAAAATTTCATCGTAGGGACAATAATGACAATATCTGCTCAAATGTACAATAAGGTCGCATCTAAAGCCAATTATACAAAATCAAAAAATCTGTGAGAAGATTGGTTGGCACCAGCAGATAGCATTTATTTTTGTGTACATTTGAGCCCATGTTGGTGCATATCCAAGCCATATTAAGAAAATTTCATCGTAGGGACAATAATGACAGTATCTGCTCAACTCTACATAAAGGTCGCATCTAAAGCCAATTATACAAAAACTAAAAATCTGTGAGAAGATTGGTTGGCACCAGCAGATAGCATTTATTTGTGTGTACATATGAGCCCATTTTGGTGCATATCCAAGCCATATTAAGAAAATTTCATCGTAGGGAAAATAATGACAATATCTGCTCAAATGTACAATGAGGTCGTATCTAAAGCCAATTATACAAAAACTAAAAATCTGTGAAAAGATTGGTTGGCACCAGCAGATAGCATTTATTTTTGTGTACATTTGAGCCCATTTTGGTGCATATCCAAGCCATATTAAGAAAATTTCATCGTAGGGACAATAATGACAATATCTGCTCAAATGTACAATAAGGTCGCATCTAAAGCCAATTATACAAAAACAAAAAATCTGTGAGAAGATTGGTTTGCACCAGCAGATAGCATTTATTTTTGTGTACATTTGAGCCCATGTTGGTGCATATCCAAGCCATATTAAGAAAATTTCATCGTAGGGACAATAATGACAGTATCTGCTCAACTCTACATAAAGGTCGCATCTAAAGCCAATTATACAAAAACTAAAAATCTGTGAGAAGATTGGTTGGCACCAGCAGATAGCATTTATTTGTGTGTACATATGAGCCCATTTTGGTGCATATCCAAGCCATATTAAGAAAATTTCATCGTAGGGACAATAATGACAATTTCTGCTCAAATGTACAATAAGGCCGCATCTAAAGCCAATTATACAAAAACTAAAAATCTGTGAGAAGATTGGTTGGCACCAGCAGATAGCTTTTATTTTTGTGTATATATGAGCCCATTTTGGTGCATATCCAAGCCATATTAAGAAAATTTCATCGTAGGGAAAATAATGACAATATCTGCTCAAATGTACAATGAGGTCGTATCTAAAGCCAATTATACAAAAACTAAAAATCTGTGAAAAGATTGGTTGGCACCAGCAGATAGCATTTATTTTTGTGTACATTTGAGCCCATTTTGGTGCATATCCAAGCCATATTAAGAAAATTTCATCGTAGGGAAAATAATGACAATATCTGCTCAAATGTACAATGAGGTCGTATCTAAAGCCAATTATACAAAAACTAAAACTCTGTGAGAAGATTGGTTGGCACCAGCAGATAGCATTTATTTTTGTGTACATTTGAGCCCATTTTGGTGCATATCCAAGCCATATTAAGAAAATTTCATCGTATGGAAAATAATGACAATATCTGCTCAACTCTACATAAAGGTCGCATCTAAAGCCAATTATACAAAAACTAAAAATCTGTGAGAAGATTGGTTGGCACCAGCAGATAGCATTTATTTTTGTGTACATTTGAGCAAATTTTGGTGCATATCCAAGCCATATTAAGAAAATTTCATCGTAGGGAAAATAATGACAATATCTGCTCTACTCTACATAAAGGTCGCATCTAAAGCCAATTATACAAAAACTAAAAATCTGTGAGAAGATTTGTTGGCACCAGAAGATAGCATTTATTTTTGTGTACATTTGAGCAAATTTTGGTGCTTTTCCAAGCCCTATTAAGAAAATTCCATTGTGGGAACAATTTTGACAATATCTGCTCAACTGTGCATTAAGGTCGCATCTAAAGCCAATTATACAAAAGCTAAAAATCTGTGAAAAGATTGGTTGGCACCAGCAGATAGCATTTATTTTTGTGTACATTTGAGCAAATTTTGGTGCATATCCAAGCCATATTAAGAAAATTTCATCGTAGGGACAATAATGACAATATCTGCTCAAATGTACAATAAGGTCGCATCTAAAGCCAATTATACGAAAACTAAAAATCTGTTAAAAGATTGGTTGGCACCAGCAGATAGCATTTATTTTTGTGTACATTTGAGCCCATTTTGGTGCATATCAAAGCCATATTAAGAAAATTTAATCGTAGGGAAAATAATGACAATATCTGCTCAAAAATACAATAAGGTCGCATCTAAAGCCAATTATACAAAAACTCTGTGAGAAGATTGGTTGGCACCAGCAGATAGCATTTCTTTTTGTGTACATATGAGCCCATTTTGGTGCATATCCAAGCCATATTAAGAAAATTTCATCGTAGGGAAAATAATGACAATATCTGCTCAAATGTACAATAAGGTCGCATCTAAAGCCAATTATACAAAAACTAAAAATCTGTGAGAAGATCGGTTGGCACCAGCAGATAGCATTTATTTTTGTGTACATTTGAGCCCATGTTGGTGCATATCCAAGCCATATTAAGAAAATTTCATCGTAGGGACAATAATGACAATTTCTGCTCAAATGTACAATAAGGTCGCATCTAAAGCCAATTATATAAAAACTAAAAATCTGTGAGAAGATTGGTTGGCACCAGCAGATAGCATTTATTTTTGTGTACATTTGAGCCCATGTTGGTGCATATCCAAGCCATATTAAGAAAATTTCATCGTAGGGAAAATAATGACAATATCTGCTCAAATGTACAATAAGGTCGCATCTAAAGCCAATTATACAAAAACTCTGTGAGAAGATTGGTTGGCACCAGCAGATAGCATTTCTTTTTGTGTACATTTGAGCCCATTTTGGTGCATATCCAAGCCATATTAAGAAAATTTAATCGTAGGGACAATAATGACAATATCTGCTCAAATGTACAATAAGGTCGCATCTAAAGCCAATTATACAAAAACTCTGTGAGAAGATTGGTTGGCACTAGCAGATAGCATTTCTTTTTGTGTACATATGAGCCCATTTTGGTGCATATCCAAGCGATATTAAGAAAATTTCATCGTAGGGAAAATAATTACAATATCTGCTCAAATGTACAATAAGGTCGCATTTAAAGCCAATTATACAAAAACTAAAAATCTGTGAGAAGATTGGTTGGCACCAGCAGATAGCATTTATTTTTGTGTACATTTGAGCCCATTTTGGTGCATATCCAAGCCATATTAAGAAAATTTCATCGTAGGGAAAATAATGACAATATCTGCTCAACTCTACATAAAGGTCGCATCTAAAGCCAATTATACAAGAACTAAAAATCTGTGAGAAGATTTGTTGGCACCAGCAGATAGCATTTATTTTTGTGTACATTTGAGCAAATTTTGGTGCATATCCAAGCCATATTAAGAAAATTTCATCGTAGGGACAATAATGACAATATCTGCTCAAATGTACAATAAGGTCGCATCTAAAGCCAATTATACAAAAACAAAAAATCTGTGAGAAGATTGGTTGGCACCAGCAGATAGCATTTATTTTTGTGTACATTTGAGCCCATTTTGGTGCATATCCAAGCCATATTAAGAAAATTTCATCGTAGGGAAAATAATGACAATATCTGCTCAAATGTACAATGAGGTCGTATCTAAAGCCAATTATACAAAAACTAAAAATCTGTGAAAAGATTGGTTGGCACCAGCAGATAGCATTTCTTTTTGTGTACATTTGAGCCCATTTTGGTGCATATCCAAGCCATATTAAGAAAATTTAATCGTATGGAAAATAATGACAATATCTGCTCAACTCTACATAAAGGTCGCATCTAAAGCCAATTATACAAAAACTAAAAATCTGTGAGAAGATTGGTTGGCACCAGCAGATAGCATTTATTTTTGTGTACATTTGAGCAAATTTTGGTGCATATCCAAGCCATATTAAAAATTTCATCGTAGGGAAAATAATGACAATATCTGCTCTACTCTACATAAAGGTCGCATCTAAAGCCAATTATACAAAAACTAAAAATCTGTGAGAAGATTGGTTGGCACCAGCAGATAGCATTTATTTTTGTGTACATTTGAGCCCATTTTGGTGCATATCCAAGCCATATTAAGAAAATTTCATCGTAGGGAAAATAATGACAATATCTGCTCAAATGTACAATGAGGTCGTATCTAAAGCCAATTATACAAAAACTAAAAATCTGTGAAAAGATTGGTTGGCACCAGCAGATAGCATTTCTTTTTGTGTACATTTGAGCCCATTTTGGTGCATATCCAAGCCATATTAAGAAAAATTCATTGTAGGGAAAATAATGACAATATCTGCTCAAATGTACAATGAGGTCGCATCTAAAGCCAATTATACAAAAGCTAAAAATCTGTGAAAAGATTGGTTGGCACCAGCAGATAGCATTTATTTTTGTGTACATTTGAGCAAATTTTGGTGCATATCCAAGCCATATTAAGAAAATTTCATCGTAGGGACAATAATGACAATATCTGCTCAAATGTACAATAAGGTCGCATCTAAAGCCAATTATACAAAAACTCTGTGAGAAGATTGGTTGGCACCAGCAGATAGCATTTCTTTTTGTGTACATATGAGCCCATTTTGGTGCATATCCAAGCCATATTAAGAAAATTTCATCGTAGGGAAAATAATTACAATATCTGCTCAAATGTACAATAAGGTCGCATCTAAAGCCAATTATGCAAAAACTAAAAATCTGTGAGAAGATTGGTTGGCACCAGCAGATAGCATTTATTTTTGTGTACATTTGTGCACATGTTGGTGCATATCCAAGCCATATTAAGAAAATTTCATCGTAGGGAAAATAATGACAATATCTGCTCAAATGTACAATAAGGTCGCATCTAAAGCCAATTATACAAAAACTCTGTGAGAAGATTGGTTGGCACCAGCAGATAGCATTTCTTTTTGTGTACATTTGAGCCCATTTTGGTGCATATCCAAGCCATATTAAGAAAATTTCATCGTAGGGACAATAATGACAATATCTGCTCAAATGTACAATAAGGTCGCATCTAAAGCCAATTATACAAAAACTCTGTGAGAAGATTGGTTGGCACTAGCAGATAGCATTTCTTTTTGTGTACATATGAGCCCATTTTGGTGCATATCCAAGCGATATTAAGAAAATTTCATCGTAGGGAAAATAATTACAATATCTGCTCAAATGTACAATAAGGTCGCATTTAAAGCCAATTATACAAAAACTAAAAATCTGTGAGAAGATTGGTTGGCACCAGCAGATAGCATTTATTTTTGTGTACATTTGAGCCCATTTTGGTGCATATCCAAGCCATATTAAGAAAATTTCATCGTAGGGAAAATAATGACAATATCTGCTCAAATGTACAATGAGGTCGTATCTAAAGCCAATTATACAAAAACTAAAAATCTGTGAAAAGATTGGTTGGCACCAGCAGATAGCATTTCTTTTTGTGTACATTTGAGCCCATTTTGGTGCATATCCAAGCCATATTAAGAAAATTTCATCGTAGGGAAAATAATGACAATATCTGCTCAACTCTACATAAAGGTCGCATCTAAAGCCAATTATACAAAAACTAAAAATCTGTGAGAAGATTGGTTGGCACCAGCAGATAGCATTTATTTTTGTGTACATATGAGCCCATTTTGGTGCATATCCAAGCCATATTAAGAAAATTTCATTGTAGGGAAAATAATGACAATATCTGCTCAAATGTACAATGAGGTCGCATCTGAAGCCAATTATACAAAAGCTGAAAATCTGTGAAAAGATTGGTTGGCACCAGCAGATAGCATTTATTTTTGTGTACATTTGAGCAAATTTTGGTGCATATCCAAGCCATATTAAGAAAATTTCATCGTAGGGACAATAATGACAATATCTGCTCAAATGTACAATAAGGTCGCATCTAAAGCCAATTATACAAAAACTCTGTGAGAAGATTGGTTGGCACCAGCAGATAGCATTTCTTTTTGTGTACATATGAGCCCATTTTGGTGCATATCCAAGCCATATTAAGAAAATTTCATCGTAGGGAAAATAATTACAATATCTGCTCATATGTACAATAAGGTCGCATCTAAAGCCAATTATACAAAAACTAAAAATCTGTGAGAAGATTGGTTGGCACCAGCAGATAGCATTTATTTTTGTGTACATTTGAGCAAATTTTGGTGCATATCCAAGCCATATTAAGAAAATTTCATCGTAGGGACAATAATGACAATATCTGCTCAAATGTACAATAAGGTCGCATCTAAAGCCAATTATACAAAAACTCTGTGAGAAGATTGGTTGGCACCAGCAGATAGCATTTCTTTTTGTGTACATATGAGCCCATTTTGGTGCATATCCAAGCCATATTAAGAAAATTTCATCGTAGGGAAAATAATTACAATATCTGCTCAAATGTACAATAAGGTCGCATCTAAAGCCAATTATGCAAAAACTAAAAATCTGTGAGAAGATTGGTTGGCACCAGCAGATAGCATTTATTTTTGTGTACATTTGTGCACATGTTGGTGCATATCCAAGCCATATTAAGAAAATTTCATCGTAGGGAAAATAATGACAATATCTGCTCAAATGTACAATAAGGTCGCATCTAAAGCCAATTATACAAAAACTCTGTGAGAAGATTGGTTGGCACCAGCAGATAGCATTTCTTTTTGTGTACATATGAGCCCATTTTGGTGCATATCCAAGCCATATTAAGAAAATTTCATCGTAGGGACAATAATGACAATATCTGCTCAAATGTACAATAAGGTCGCATCTAAAGCCAATTATACAAAAACTCTGTGAGAAGATTGGTTGGCACTAGCAGATAGCATTTCTTTTTGTGTACATATGAGCCCATTTTGGTGCATATCCAAGCGATATTAAGAAAATTTCATCGTAGGGAAAATAATTACAATATCTGCTCAAATGTACAATAAGGTCGCATTTAAAGCCAATTATACAAAAACTAAAAATCTGTGAGAAGATTGGTTGGCACCAGCAGATAGCATTTATTTGTGTGTACATTTGAGCCCATTTTGGTGCATATCCAAGCCATATTAAGAAAATTTCATCGTAGGGAAAATAATGACAATATCTGCTCAAATGTACAATGAGGTCGTATCTAAAGCCAATTATACAAAAACTAAACATCTGTGAAAAGATTGGTTGGCACCAGCAGATAGCATTTCTTTTTGTGTACATTTGAGCCCATTTTGATGCATATCCAAGCCATATTAAGAAAATTTCATCGTAGGGAAAATAATGACAATATCTGCTCAACTCTACATAAAGGTCGCATCTAAAGCCAATTATACAAAAACTAAAAATCTGTGAGAAGATTGGTTGGCACCAGCAGATAGCATTTATTTTTGTGTACATTTGAGCCCATTTTGGTGCATATCCAAGCCATATTAAGAAAATTTCATTGTAGGGAAAATAATGACAATATCTGCTCAAATGTACAATGAGGTCGCATCTAAAGCCAATTATACAAAAGCTGAAAATCTGTGAAAAGATTGGTTGGCACCAGCAGATAGCATTTATTTTTGTGTACATTTGAGCAAATTTTGGTGCATATCCAAGCCATATTAAGAAAATTTCATCGTAGGGACAATAATGACAATATCTGCTCAAATGTACAATAAGGTCGCATCTAAAGCCAATTATACAAAAACTCTGTGAGAAGATTGGTTGGCACCAGCAGATAGCATTTCTTTTTGTGTACATATGAGCCCATTTTGGTGCATATCCAAGCCATATTAAGAAAATTTCATCGTAGGGAAAATAATGACAATATCTGCTCATATGTACAATAAGGTCGCATCTAAAGCCAATTATACAAAAACTAAAAATCTGTGAGAAGATTGGTTGGCACCAGCAGATAGCATTTATTTTTGTGTACATTTGAGCCAATTTTGGTGCATATCCAAGCCATATTAAGAAAATTTCATCGTAGGGACAATAATGACAATTTCTGCTCAAATGTACAATAAGGTCGCATCTAAAGCCAATTATACAAAAACTAAAAATCTGTGAGAAGATTGGTTTGCACCAGCAGATAGCATTTATTATTGTGTACATTTGAGCCCATTTTGGTGCATATCCAAGCCATATTAAGAAAATTTCATCGTAGGGAAAATAATGACAATATCTGCTCAACTCTACATAAAGGTCGCATCTAAAGCCAATTATACAAAAACTAAAAATCTGTGAGAAGATTGGTTGGCACCAGCAGATAGCATTTATTTTTGTGTACATTTGAGCAAATTTTGGTGCATATCCAAGCCATATTAAGAAAATTTCATCGTAGGGACAATAATGACAATTTCTGCTCAAATGTACAATAAGGTCGCATCTAAAGCCAATTATAAAAAAACTAAAAATCTGTGAGAAGATTGGTTGGCACCAGCAGATAGCATTTATTATTGTGTATATTTGAGCCCATTTTGGTGCATATCTAAGCCATATTAAGAAAATTTCATCGTAGGGAAAATAATGACAATATCTGCTCAACTCTACATAAAGGTCGCATCTAAAGCCAATTATACAAAAACTTAAAATCTGTGAGAAGATTGGTTGGCACCAGCAGATAGCATTTATTTTTGTGTACATTTGAGCCCATTTTGGTGCATATCAAAGCCATATTAAGAAAATTTCATCGTAGGGAAAATAATGACAATATCTGCTCAACTCTACATAAAGGTCGCATCTAAAGCCAATTATACAAAAACTAAAAATCTGTGAGAAGATTGGTTGGCACCAGCAGATAGCATTTATTTTTGTGTACATTTGAGCAAATTTTGGTGCATATCAAAGCCATATTAAGAAAATTTCATCGTAGGGAAAATAATGACAATATCTGCTCAACTCTACATAAAGGTCGCATCTAAAGCCAATTATACAAAAACTAAAAATCTGTGAGAAGATTGGTTGGCACCAGCAGATAGCATTTATTTTTGTGTACATTTGAGCCCATTTTGGTGCATATCCAAGCCATATTAAGAAAATTTCATCGTAGGGAAAATAATGACAATATCTGCTCAAATGTACAATGAGGTCGTATCTAAAGCCAATTATACAAAAACTAAAAATCTGTGAAAAGATTGGTTGGCACCAGCAGATAGCATTTCTTTTTGTGTACATTTGAGCCCATTTTGGTGCATATCCAAGCCATATTAAGAAAATTTCATCGTAGGGAAAATAATGACAATATCTGCTCAACTCTACATAAAGGTCGCATCTAAAGCCAATTATACAAAAACTAAAAATCTGTGAGAAGATTGGTTGGCACCAGCAGATAGCATTTATTTTTGTGTACATATGAGCCCATTTTGGTGCATATCCAAGCCATATTAAGAAAATTTCATTGTAGGGAAAAAAATGACAATATCTGCTCAAATGTACAATGAGGTCGCATCTAAAGCCAATTATACAAAAGCTGAAAATCTGTGAAAAGATTGGTTGGCACCAGCAGATAGCATTTATTTTTGTGTACATTTGAGCAAATTTTGGTGCATATCCAAGCCATATTAAGAAAATTTCATCGTAGGGACAATAATGACAATATCTGCTCAAATGTACAATAAGGTCGCATCTAAAGCCAATTATACAAAAACTCTGTGAGAAGATTGGTTGGCACCAGCAGATAGCATTTCTTTTTGTGTACATATGAGCCCATTTTGGTGCATATCCAAGCCATATTAAGAAAATTTCATCGTAGGGAAAATAATTACAATATCTGCTCATATGTACAATAAGGTCGCATCTAAAGCCAATTATACAAAAACTAAAAATCTGTGAGAAGATTGGTTGGCACCAGCAGATAGCATTTATTTTTGTGTACATTTGAGCAAATTTTGGTGCATATCCAAGCCATATTAAGAAAATTTCATCGTAGGGACAATAATGACAATTTCTGCTCAAATGTACAATAAGGTCGCATCTAAAGCCAATTATATAAAAACTAAAAATCTGTGAGAAGATTGGTTTGCACCAGCAGATAGCATTTATTATTGTGTACATTTGAGCCCATTTTGGTGCATATCCAAGCCATATTAAGAAAATTTCATCGTAGGGAAAATAATGACAATATCTGCTCAACTCTACATAAAGGTCGCATCTAAAGCCAATTATACAAAAACTAAAAATCTGTGAGAAGATTGGTTGGCACCAGCAGATAGCATTTATTTTTGTGTACATTTGAGCAAATTTTGGTGCATATCCAAGCCATATTAAGAAAATTTCATCGTAGGGACAATAATGACAATATCTGCTCAACTCTACATAAAGGTCGCATCTAAAGCCAATTATACAAAAACTAAAAATCTGTGAGAAGATTGGTTGGCACCAGCAGATAGCATTTATTTTTGTGTACATTTGAGCCCATTTTGGTGCATATCAAAGCCATATTAAGAAAATTTCATCGTAGGGAAAATAATGACAATATCTGCTCAACTCTACATAAAGGTCGCATCTAAAGCCAATTATACAAAAACTAAAAATCTGTGAGAAGATTGGTTGGCACCAGCAGATAGCATTTATTTTTGTGTACATTTGAGCAAATTTTGGTGCATATCAAAGCCATATTAAGAAAATTTCATGGTAGGGAAAATAATGACAATATCTGCTCAACTCTACATAAAGGTCGCATCTAAAGCCAATTATACAAAAACTAAAAATCTGTGAGAAGATTGGTTGGCACCAGCAGATAGCATTTATTTTTGTGTACATATGAGCCCATTTTGGTGCATATCCAAGCCATATTAAGAAAATTTCATCGTAGGGAAAATAATGACAATATCTGCTCAAATGTACAATGAGGTCGTATCTAAAGCCAATTTTACAAAAACAAAAAATCTGTGAAAAGATTGGTTGGCACCAGCAGATAGCATTTATTTTTGTGTACATTTGAGCCCATTTTGGTGCATATCCAAGCCATATTAAGAAAATTTCATCGTAGGGAAAATAATGACAATATCTGCTCAACTCTACATAAAGGTCGCATCTAAAGCCAATAATACAAAAACTAAAAATCTGTGAGAAGATTTGTTGGCACCAGCAGATAGCATTTATTTTTGTGTACATTTGAGCAAATTTTGGTGCTTTTCCAAGCCCTATTAAGAACATTCCATTGTGGGAACAATTTTGACAATATCTGCTCAATATGCATTAAGGTCGCATCTAAAGCCAATTACACAAAAGCTAAAAATCTGTGAAAAGATTGGTTGGCACCAGCAGATAGCATTTATTTTCGTGTACATTTGAGCTCATTTTGGTGCATATCCAAGCCATATTAAGAAAATTTCATCGTAGGGACAATAATGACAATATCTGCTCAAATGTACAATAAGGTCGCATCTAAAGCCAATTATACAAAAACTAAAAATCTGTGAAAAGATTGGTTGGCACCAGCAGATAGCATTTATTTTTGTGTACATTTGAGCCCATTTTGGTGCATATCCAAGCCATATTAAGAAAATTTCATCGTAGGGAAAATAATGACAATATCTGCTCAAATGTACAATAAGGTCGCATCTAAAGCCAATTATACAAAAACTCTGTGAGAAGATTGGTTGGCACCAGCAGATAGCATTTCTTTTTGTGTACATATGAGCCCATTTTGGTGCATATCCAAGCCATATTAAGAAAATTTCATCGTAGGGAAAATAATTACAATATCTGCTCAAATGTACAATAAGGTCGCATCTAAAGCCAATTATGCAAAAACTAAAAATCTGTGAGAAGATTGGTTGGCACCAGCAGATAGCATTTATTTTTGTGTACATTTGTGCACATGTTGGTGCATATCCAAGCCATATTAAGAAAATTTCATCGTAGGGAAAATAATGACAATATCTGCTCAAATGTACAATAAGGTCGCATCTAAAGCCAATTATACAAAAACTCTGTGAGAAGATTGGTTGGCACCAGCAGATAGCATTTCTTTTTGTGTACATATGAGCCCATTTTGGTGCATATCCAAGCCATATTAAGAAAATTTCATCGTAGGGACAATAATGACAATATCTGCTCAAATGTACAATAAGGTCGCATCTAAAGCCAATTATACAAAAACTCTGTGAGAAGATTGGTTGGCACTAGCAGATAGCATTTCTTTTTGTGTACATATGAGCCCATTTTGGTGCATATCCAAGCGATATTAAGAAAATTTCATCGTAGGGAAAATAATTACAATATCTGCTCAAATGTACAATAAGGTCGCATTTAAAGCCAATTATACAAAAACTAAAAATCTGTGAGAAGATTGGTTGGCACCAGCAGATAGCATTTATTTGTGTGTACATTTGAGCCCATTTTGGTGCATATCCAAGCCATATTAAGAAAATTTCATCGTAGGGAAAATAATGACAATATCTGCTCAAATGTACAATGAGGTCGTATCTAAAGCCAATTATACAAAAACTAAACATCTGTGAAAAGATTGGTTGGCACCAGCAGATAGCATTTCTTTTTGTGTACATTTGAGCCCATTTTGATGCATATCCAAGCCATATTAAGAAAATTTCATCGTAGGGAAAATAATGACAATATCTGCTCAACTCTACATAAAGGTCGCATCTAAAGCCAATTATACAAAAACTAAAAATCTGTGAGAAGATTGGTTGGCACCAGCAGATAGCATTTATTTTTGTGTACATATGAGCCCATTTTGGTGCATATCCAAGCCATATTAAGAAAATTTCATTGTAGGGAAAATAATGACAATATCTGCTCAAATGTACAATGAGGTCGCATCTAAAGCCAATTATACAAAAGCTGAAAATCTGTGAAAAGATTGGTTGGCACCAGCAGATAGCATTTATTTTTGTGTACATTTGAGCAAATTTTGGTGCATATCCAAGCCATATTAAGAAAATTTCATCGTAGGGACAATAATGACAATATCTGCTCAAATGTACAATAAGGTCGCATCTAAAGCCAATTATACAAAAACTCTGTGAGAAGATTGGTTGGCACCAGCAGATAGCATTTCTTTTTGTGTACATATGAGCCCATTTTGGTGCATATCCAAGCCATATTAAGAAAATTTCATCGTAGGGAAAATAATGACAATATCTGCTCATATGTACAATAAGGTCGCATCTAAAGCCAATTATACAAAAACTAAAAATCTGTGAGAAGATTGGTTGGCACCAGCAGATAGCATTTATTTTTGTGTACATTTGAGCAAATTTTGGTGCATATCCAAGCCATATTAAGAAAATTTCATCGTAGGGACAATAATGACAATTTCTGCTCAAATGTACAATAAGGTCGCATCTAAAGCCAATTATACAAAAACTAAAAATCTGTGAGAAGATTGGTTTGCACCAGCAGATAGCATTTATTATTGTGTACATTTGAGCCCATTTTGGTGCATATCCAAGCCATATTAAGAAAATTTCATCGTAGGGAAAATAATGACAATATCTGCTCAACTCTACATAAAGGTCGCATCTAAAGCCAATTATACAAAAACTAAAAATCTGTGAGAAGATTGGTTGGCACCAGCAGATAGCATTTATTTTTGTGTACATTTGAGCAAATTTTGGTGCATATCCAAGCCATATTAAGAAAATTTCATCGTAGGGACAATAATGACAATTTCTGCTCAAATGTACAATAAGGTCGCATCTAAAGCCAATTATAAAAAAACTAAAACTCTGTGAGAAGATTGGTTGGCACCAGCAGATAGCATTTATTATTGTGTATATTTGAGCCCATTTTGGTGCATATCTAAGCCATATTAAGAAAATTTCATCGTAGGGAAAATAATGACAATATCTGCTCAACTCTACATAAAGGTCGCATCTAAAGCCAATTATACAAAAACTAAAAATCTGTGAGAAGATTGGTTGGCACCAGCAGATAGCATTTATTTTTGTGTACATATGAGCCCATTTTGGTGCATATCCAAGCCATATTAAGAAAATTTCATTGTAGGGAAAAAAATGACAATATCTGCTCAAATGTACAATGAGGTCGCATCTAAAGCCAATTATACAAAAGCTGAAAATCTGTGAAAAGATTGGTTGGCACCAGCAGATAGCATTTATTTTTGTGTACATTTGAGCAAATTTTGGTGCATATCCAAGCCATATTAAGAAAATTTCATCGTAGGGACAATAATGACAATATCTGCTCAAATGTACAATAAGGTCGCATCTAAAGCCAATTATACAAAAACTCTGTGAGAAGATTGGTTGGCACCAGCAGATAGCATTTCTTTTTGTGTACATATGAGCCCATTTTGGTGCATATCCAAGCCATATTAAGAAAATTTCATCGTAGGGAAAATAATGACAATATCTGCTCATATGTACAATAAGGTCGCATCTAAAGCCAATTATACAAAAACTAAAAATCTGTGAGAAGATTGGTTGGCACCAGCAGATAGCATTTATTTTTGTGTACATTTGAGCAAATTTTGGTGCATATCCAAGCCATATTAAGAAAATTTCATCGTAGGGACAATAATGACAATTTCTGCTCAAATGTACAATAAGGTCGCATCTAAAGCCAATTATATAAAAACTAAAAATCTGTGAGAAGATTGGTTTGCACCAGCAGATAGCATTTATTATTGTGTACATTTGAGCCCATTTTGGTGCATATCCAAGCCATATTAAGAAAATTTCATCGTAGGGAAAATAATGACAATATCTGCTCAACTCTACATAAAGGTCGCATCTAAAGCCAATTATACAAAAACTAAAAATCTGTGAGAAGATTGGTTGGCACCAGCAGATAGCATTTATTTTTGTGTACATTTGAGCAAATTTTGGTGCATATCCAAGCCATATTAAGAAAATTTCATCGTAGGGACAATAATGACAATTTCTGCTCAAATGTACAATAAGGTCGCATCTAAAGCCAATTATAAAAAAACTAAAAATCTGTGAGAAGATTGGTTGGCACCAGCAGATAGCATTTATTTTTGTGTACATTTGAGCCCATTTTGGTGCATATCAAAGCCATATTAAGAAAATTTCATCGTAGGGAAAATAATGACAATATCTGCTCAACTCTACATAAAGGTCGCATCTAAAGCCAATTATACAAAAACTAAAAATCTGTGAGAAGATTGGTTGGCACCAGCAGATAGCATTTATTTGTGTGTACATTTGAGCAAATTTTGGTGCATATCAAAGCCATATTAAGAAAATTTCATCGTAGGGAAAATAATGACAATATCTGCTCAACTCTACATAAAGGTCGCATCTAAAGCCAATTATACAAAAACTAAAAATCTGTGAGAAGATTGGTTGGCACCAGCAGATAGCATTTATTTTTGTGTACATTTGAGCCCATTTTGGTGCATATCCAAGCCATATTAAGAAAATTTCATCGTAGGGACAATAATGACAATATCTGCTCAAATGTACAATGAGGTCGTATCTAAAGCCAATTATACAAAAACTAAAAATCTGTGAAAAGATTGGTTGGCACCAGCAGATAGCATTTCTTTTTGTGTACATTTGAGCCCATTTTGGTGCATATCCAAGCCATATTAAGAAAATTTCATCGTAGGGAAAATAATGACAATATCTGCTCAACTCTACATAAAGGTCGCATCTAAAGCCAATTATACAAAAACTAAAAATCTGTGAGAAGATTGGTTGGCACCAGCAGATAGCATTTATTTTTGTGTACATATGAGCCCATTTTGGTGCATATCCAAGCCATATTAAGAAAATTTCATTGTAGGGAAAAAAATGACAATATCTGCTCAAATGTACAATGAGGTCGCATCTAAAGCCAATTATACAAAAGCTGAAAATCTGTGAAAAGATTGGTTGGCACCAGCAGATAGCATTTATTTTTGTGTACATTTGAGCAAATTTTGGTGCATATCCAAGCCATATTAAGAAAATTTCATCGTAGGGACAATAATGACAATATCTGCTCAAATGTACAATAAGGTCGCATCTAAAGCCAATTATACAAAAACTCTGTGAGAAGATTGGTTGGCACCAGCAGATAGCATTTCTTTTTGTGTACATATGAGCCCATTTTGGTGCATATCCAAGCCATATTAAGAAAATTTCATCGTAGGGAAAATAATTACAATATCTGCTCATATGTACAATAAGGTCGCATCTAAAGCCAATTATACAAAAACTAAAAATCTGTGAGAAGATTGGTTGGCACCAACAGATAGCATTTATTTTTGTGTACATTTGAGCCAATTTTGGTGCATATCCAAGCCATATTAAGAAAATTTCATCGTAGGGAAAATAATGACAATTTCTGCTCAAATGTACAATAAGGTCGCATCTAAAGCCAATTATATAAAAACTAAAAATCTGTGAGAAGATTGGTTTGCACCAGCAGATAGCATTTATTATTGTGTACATTTGAGCCCATTTTGGTGCATATCCAAGCCATATTAAGAAAATTTCATCGTAGGGAAAATAATGACAATATCTGCTCAACTCTACATAAAGGTCGCATCTAAAGCCAATTATACAAAAACTAAAAATCTGTGAGAAGATTGGTTGGCACCAGCAGATAGCATTTATTTGTGTGTACATTTGAGCAAATTTTGGTGCATATCCAAGCCATATTAAGAAAATTTCATCGTAGGGACAATAATGACAATATCTGCTCAACTCTACATAAAGGTCGCATCTAAAGCCAATTATACAAAAACTAAAAATCTGTGAGAAGATTGGTTGGCACCAGCAGATAGCATTTATTTTTGTGTACATTTGAGCCCATTTTGGTGCATATCAAAGCCATATTAAGAAAATTTCATCGTAGGGAAAATAATGACAATATCTGCTCAACTCTACATAAAGGTCGCATCTAAAGCCAATTATACAAAAACTAAAAATCTGTGAGAAGATTGGTTGGCACCAGCAGATAGCATTTATTTTTGTGTACATTTGAGCAAATTTTGGTGCATATCAAAGCCATATTAAGAAAGTTTCATGGTAGGGAAAATAATGACAATATCTGCTCAACTCTACATAAAGGTCGCATCTAAAGCCAATTATACAAAAACTAAAAATCTGTGAGAAGATTGGTTGGCACCAGCAGATAGCATTTATTTTTGTGTACATATGAGCCCATTTTGGTGCATATCCAAGCCATATTAAGAAAATTTCATCGTAGGGAAAATAATGACAATATCTGCTCAAATGTACAATGAGGTCGTATCTAAAGCCAATTTTACAAAAACAAAAAATCTGTGAAAAGATTGGTTGGCACCAGCAGATAGCATTTATTTTTGTGTACATTTGAGCCCATTTTGGTGCATATCCAAGCCATATTAAGAAAATTTCATCGTAGGGAAAATAATGACAATATCTGCTCAACTCTACATAAAGGTCGCATCTAAAGCCAATAATACAAAAACTAAAAATCTGTGAGAAGATTTGTTGGCACCAGCAGATAGCATTTATTTTTGTGTACATTTGAGCAAATTTTGGTGCTTTTCCAAGCCCTATTAAGAACATTCCATTGTGGGAACAATTTTGACAATATCTGCTCAATATGCATTAAGGTCGCATCTAAAGCCAATTATACAAAAGCTAAAAATCTGTGAAAAGATTGGTTGGCACCAGCAGATAGCATTTATTTTCGTGTACATTTGAGCTCATTTTGGTGCATATCCAAGCCATATTAAGAAAATTTCATCGTAGGGACAATAATGACAATATCTGCTCAAATGTACAATAAGGTCGCATCTAAAGCCAATTATACAAAAACTAAAAATCTGTGAAAAGATTGGTTGGCACCAGCAGATAGCATTTATTTTTGTGTACATTTGAGCCCATTTTGGTGCATATCCAAGCCATATTAAGAAAATTTCATCGTAGGGAAAATAATGACAATATCTGCTCAAATGTACAATAAGGTCGCATCTAAAGCCAATTATACAAAAACTCTGTGAGAAGATTGGTTGGCACCAGCAGATAGCATTTCTTTTTGTGTACATATGAGCCCATTTTGGTGCATATCCAAGCCATATTAAGAAAATTTCATCGTAGGGAAAATAATTACAATATCTGCTCAAATGTACAATAAGGTCGCATCTAAAGCCAATTATACAAAAACTAAAAATCTGTGAGAAGATTGGTTGGCACCAGCAGATAGCATTTATTTTTGTGTACATTTGAGCAAATTTTGGTGCATATCCAAGCCATATTAAGAAAATTTCATCGTAGGGACAATAATGACAATTTCTGCTCAAATGTACAATAAGGTCGCATCTAAAGCCAATTATATAAAAACTAAAAATCTGTGAGAAGATTGGTTGGCACCAGCAGATAGCATTTATTTTTGTGTACATTTGAGCCCATTTTGGTGCATATCCAAGCCATATTAAGAAAATTTAATCGTAGGGAAAATAATGACAATATCTGCTCAAATGTACAATGAGGTCGTATCTAAAGCCAATTATACAAAAACTAAAACTCTGTGAAAAGATTGGTTGGCACCAGCAGATAGCATTTATTTTTGTGTACATTTGAGCCCATTTTGGTGCATATCCAAGCCATATTAAGAAAATTTAATCGTATGGAAAATAATGACAGTATCTGCTCAACTCTACATAAAGGTCGCATCTAAAGCCAATTATACAAAAACTAAAAATCTGTGAGAAGATTGGTTGGCACCAGCAGATAGCATTTATTTTTGTGTACATTTGAGCAAATTTTGGTGCATATCCAAGCCATATTAAGAAAATTTCATCGTAGGGACAATAATGACAATATCTGCTCAAATGTACAATAAGGTCGCATCTAAAGCCAATTATACAAAAACTCTGTGAGAAGATTGGTTGGCACTACCAGATAGCATTTCTTTTTGTGTACATATGAACCCATTTTGGTGCATATCCAAGTGATATTAAGAAAATTTCATCGTAGGGAAAATAATTACAATATCTGCTCAAATGTACAATAAGGTCGCATTTAAAGCCAATTATACAAAAACTAAAAATCTGTGAGAAGATTGGTTGGCACCAGCAGATAGCATTTATTTTTGTGTACATTTGAGCCCATTTTGGTGCATATCCAAGCCATATTAAGAAAAGTTCATCGTAGGGAAAATAATGACAATATCTGCTCAACTCTACATAAAGGTCGCATCTAAAGCCAATTATACAAAAACTAAAAATCTGTGAGAAGCTTTGTTGGCACAAGCAGATAGCATTTATTTTTGTGTACATTTGAGCAAATTTTGGTGCATATCCAAGCCATATTAAGAAAATTTCATCGTAGGGACAATAATGACAATATCTGCTCAAATGTACAATAAGGTCGCATCTAAAGCCAATTATACAAAAACAAAAAATCGGTGAGAAGATTGGTTGGCACCAGCAGATAGCATTTATTTTTGTGTACATTTGAGCCCATTTTGGTGCATATCCAAGCCATATTAAGAAAATTTCATCGTAGGGAAAATAATGACAATATCTGCTCAAATGTACAATGAGGTCGTATCTAAAGCCAATTATACAAAAACTAAAAATCTGTGAAAAGATTGGTTGGCACCAGCAGATAGCATTTCTTTTTGTGTACATTTGAGCCCATTTTGGTGCATATCCAAGCCATATTAAGAAAAGTTCATCGTAGGGAAAATAATGACAATATCTGCTCAACTCTACATAAAGGTCGCATCTAAATCCAATTATACAAAAACTAAAAATCTGTGGGAAGATTGGTTGGCACCAGCAGATAGCATTTATTTTTGTGTACATATGAGCCCATTTTGGTGCATATCCAAGCCATATTAAGAAAATTTCATCGTAGGGAAAATAATGACAATATCTGCTCAAATGTACAATGAGGTCGCATCTAAAGCCAATTATACAAAAGCTAAAAATCTGTGAAAAGATTGGTTGGCACCAGCAGATAGCATTTATTTTTGTGTACATTTGAGCAAATTTTGGTGCATATCCAAGCCATATTAAGAAAATTTCATCGTAGGGACAATAATGACAATATCTGCTCAAATGTACAATAAGGTCGCATCTAAAGCCAATTATACAAAAACAAAAAATCTGTGAGAAGATTGGTTGGCACCAGCAGATAGCATTTATTTTTGTGTACATTTGAGCCCATTTTGGTGCATATCCAAGCCATATTAAAGAAATTTCATCGTAGGGACAATAATGACAATATCTGCTCAAATGTACAATAAGGTCGCATCTAAAGCCAATTATACAAAAACAAAAAATCTGTGAGAAGATTGGTTGGCACCAGCAGATAGCATTTCTTTTTGTGTACATTTGAGCCCATTTTGGTGCATATCCAAGCCATATTAAGAAAATTTCATCGTAGGGAAAATAATGACAATATCTGCTCAAATGTACAATGAGGTCGTATCTAAAGCCAATTATACAAAAACTAAAAATCTGTGAAAAGATTGGTTGGCACCAGCAGATAGCATTTCTTTTTGTGTACATTTGAGCCCATTTTGGTGCATATCCAAGCCATATTAAGAAAAGTTCATCGTAGGGAAAATAATGACAATATCTGCTCAACTCTACATAAAGGTCGCATCTAAATCCAATTATACAAAAACTAAAAATCTGTGAGAAGATTGGTTGGCACCAGCAGATAGCATTTATTTTTGTGTACATATGAGCCCATTTTGGTGCATATCCAAGCCATATTAAGAAAATTTCATTGTAGGGAAAATAATGACAATATCTGCTCAAATGTACAATGAGGTCGCATCTAAAGCCAATTATACAAAAGCTAAAAATCTGTGAAAAGATTGGTTGGCACCAGCAGATAGCATTTATTTTTGTGTACATTTGAGCCCATTTTGGTGCATATCCAAGCCATATTAAGAACATTTCATCGTAGGGAAAATAATGACAATATCTGCTCAAATGTACAATAAGGTCGCATCTAAAGCCAATTATACAAAAACTCTGTGAGAAGATTGGTTGGCACCAGCAGATAGCATTTCTTTTTGTGTACATATGAGCCCATTATGGTGCATATCCAAGCCATATTAAGAAAATTTCATCGTAGGGAAAATAATTACAATATCTGCTCAAATGTACAATAAGGTCGCATCTAAAGCCAATTATACAAAAAATCTGTGAGAAGATTGGTTGGCACCAGCAGATAGCATTTATTTTTGTGTACATTTTAGCAAATTTTGGTGCATATCCAAGCCATATTAAGAAAATTTCATCGTAGGGACAATAATGACAATTTCTGCTCAAATGTACAATAAGGTCGCATCTAAAGCCAATTATATAAAAACTAAAAATCTGTGAGAAGATTGGTTTGCACCAGCAGATAGCATTTCTTATTGTGTACATTTGAGCCCATTTTGGTGCATATCCAAGCCATATTAAGAAAATTTCATCGTAGGGAAAATAATGACAATATCTGCTCAACTCTACATAAAGGTCGCATCTAAAGCCAATTATACAAAAACTAAAAATCTGTGAGAAGATTGGTTGGCACCAGCAGATAGCATTTATTTTTGTGTACATTTGAGCCCATTTTGGTGCATATCCAAGCCATATTAAGAAAATTTCATCGTAGGTAAAATAATGACAATATCTGCTCAACTCTACATAAAGGTCGCATCTAAAGCCAATTATACAAAAACTAAAAATCTGTGAGAAGATTGGTTGGCACCAGCAGATAGCATTTATTTTTGTGTACATTTGAGCCCATTTTGGTGCATATCCAAGCCATATTAAGAAAATTTCATCGTAGGGACAATTATGACAATATCTGCTCAAATGTACAATAAGGTCGCATCTAAAGCCAATTATACAAAAACTCTGTGAGAAGATTGGTTGGCACCAGCAGATAGCATTTCTTTTTGTGTACATTTGAGCCCATTTTGGTGCATATCCAAGCCATATTAAGAACATTTCATCGTAGGGAAAATAATGACAATATCTGCTCAACTCTACATAAAGGTCGCATCTAAAGCCAATTATACAAAAACTAAAAATCTGTGAGAAGATTGGTTGGCACCAGCAGATAGCATTTATTTTTGTGTACATTTGAGCCCATTTTGGTGCATATCCAAGCCATATTAAGAAAATTTCATCGTAGGGAAAATAATTACAATATCTGCTCAAATGTACAATAAGGTCGCATCTAAAGCCAATTATACAAAAAATCTGTGAGAAGATTGGTTGGCACCAGCAGATAGCATTTATTTTTGTGTACATTTGAGCAAATTTTGGTGCATATCCAAGCCATATTAAGAAAATTTCATCGTAGGGACAATAATGACAATTTCTGCTCAAATGTACAATAAGGTCGCATCTAAAGCCAATTATATAAAAACTAAAAATCTGTGAGAAGATTGGTTTGCACCAGCAGATAGCATTTATTATTGTGTACATTTGAGCCCATTTTGGTGCATATCCAAGCCATATTAAGAACATTTCATCGTAGGGAAAATAATGACAATATCTGCTCAACTCTACATAAAGGTCGCATCTAAAGCCAATTATACAAAAACTAAAAATCTGTGAGAAGATTGGTTGGCACCAGCAGATAGCATTTATTTTTGTGTACATTTGAGCCCATTTTGGTGCATATCCAAGCCATATTAAGAAAATTTCATCGTAGGGAAAATAATGACAATATCTGCTCAACTCTACATAAAGGTCGCATCTAAAGCCAATTATACAAAAACTAAAAATCTGTGAGAAGATTGGTTGGCACCAGCAGATAGCATTTATTTTTGTGTACATTTGAGCCCATTTTGGTGCATATCCAAGCCATATTAAGAAAATTTCATCGTAGGGACAATTATGACAATATCTGCTCAAATGTACAATAAGGTCGCATCTAAAGCCAATTATACAAAAACTCTGTGAGAAGATTGGTTGGCACCAGCAGATAGCATTTCTTTTTGTGTACATTTGAGCCCATTTTGGTGCATATCCAAGCCATATTAAGAACATTTCATCGTAGGGAAAATAATGACAATATCTGCTCAACTCTACATAAAGGTCGCATCTAAAGCCAATTATACAAAAACTAAAAATCTGTGAGAAGATTGGTTGGCACCAGCAGATAGCATTTATTTTTGTATACATTTGAGCCCATTTTGGTGCATATCCAAGCCATATTAAGAAAATTTAATCGTAGGGAAAATAATGACAATATCTGCTCAAATGTACAATGAGGTCGCATCTAAAGCCAATTATACAAAAACTAAAAATCAGTGAAAAGATTGGTTGGCACCAGCAGATAGCATTTATTTTTGTGTACATTTGAGCAAATTTTGGTGCATATCCAAGCCATATTAAGAAAATTTCATCGTAGGGACAATTATGACAATATCTGCTCAAATGTACAATAAGGTCGCATCTAAAGCCAATTATACAAAAACTCTGTGAGAAGATTGGTTGGCACCAGCAGATAGCATTTCTTTTTGTGTACATTTGAGCCCATTTTGGTGCATATCCAAGCCATATTAAGAACATTTCATCGTAGGGAAAATAATGACAATATCTGCTCAACTCTACATAAAGGTCGCATCTAAAGCCATTTATACAAAAACTAAAAATCTGTGAGAAGATTGGTTGGCACCAGCAGATAGCATTTATTTTTGTATACATTTGAGCCCATTTTGGTGCATATCCAAGCCATATTAAGAAAATTTAATCGTAGGGAAAATAATGACAATATCTGCTCAAATGTACAATGAGGTCGCATCTAAAGCCAATTATACAAAAACTAAAAATCAGTGAAAAGATTGGTTGGCACCAGCAGATAGCATTTATTTTTGTGTACATTTGAGCCCATTTTGGTGCATATCCAAGCCATATTAAAAAAATTTCATCGTAGGGACAATAATGACAATATCTGCTCAAATGTACAATAAGGTGGCATTTAAAGCCAATTATACAAAACTAAAAATCTGTGAGAAAATTGGTTGGCACCAGCAGATAGCATTTATTTGTGTGTACATTTGAGCAAATTTTGCTGCATATCCAAGCCATATTAAGAAAATTTCATCGTAGGGACAATAATGACAATATCTGCTCAAATGTACAATAAGGTCGCATCTAAAGCCAATTATACAAAAACTAAAAATCTGTGAAAAGATTGGTTGGCACCAGCAGATAGCATTTATTTTTGTGTACATTTGAGCAAATTTTGGTGCATATCCAAGCCATATTAAGACAATTTCATCGTAGGGACAATAATGACAATATCTGCTCAAATGTACAATAAGGTGGCATCTGAAGCCAATTATACAAAAACTAAAAATCTGTGAGAAAATTGGTTGGCACCAGCAGATAGCATTTATTTGTGTGTACATTTGAGCAAATTTTGGTGCATATCCAAGCCATATTAAGAAAATTTCATCGTAGGGACAATAATGACAATATCTGCTCAAATGTACAATAAGGTCGCATCTAAAGCCAATAATACAAAAACAAAAAATCTGTGAGAAGATTGGTTGGCACCAGCAGATAGCATTTATTTTTGTATACATTTGAGCCCATTTTGGTGCATATCCAAGCCATATTAAGAAAATTTAATCGTAGGGAAAATAATGACAATATCTGCTCAACTCTACATAAAGGTCGCATCTAAAGCCAATTATACAAAAACTAAAAATCTGTGAGAAGATTGGTTGGCACCAGCAGATAGCATTTATTTTTGTGTACATTTGAGCAAATTTTGGTGCATATCCAAGCCATATTAAGACAATTTCATCGTAGGGACAATAATGACAATATCTGCTCAAATGTACAATAAGGTGGCATCTGAAGCCAATTATACAAAAACTAAAAATCTGTGAGAAAATTGGTTGGCACCAGCAGATAGCATTTATTTGTGTGTACATTTGAGCAAATTTTGGTGCATATCCAAGCCATATTAAGAAAATTTCATCGTAGGGACAATAATGACAATATCTGCTCAAATGTACAATAAGGTCGCATCTAAAGCCAATAATACAAAAACAAAAAATCTGTGAGAAGATTGGTTGGCACCAGCAGATAGCATTTATTTTTGTATACATTTGAGCCCATTTTGGTGCATATCCAAGCCATATTAAGAAAATTTAATCGTAGGGAAAATAATGACAATATCTGCTCAACTCTACATAAAGGTCGCATCTAAAGCCAATTATACAAAAACTAAAAATCTGTGAGAAGATTGGTTGGCACCAGCAGATAGCATTTCTTTTTGTGTACATTTGAGCCCATTTTGGTGCATATCCAAGCCATATTAAGAAATTTTCATCGTAGGGAAAATAATGACAATATCTGCTCAACTCTACATAAAGGTCGCATCTAAAGCCAATTATACAAAAACTAAAAATCTGTGAGAAGATTGGTTGGCACCAGCAGATAGCATTTATTTTTGTGTACATTTGAGCAAATTTTGGTGCATATCCAATCCATATTAAGAAAATTTCATCGTAGGGAACCAAATTACAATATCTGCTCAAATGTACACTAAGGTCGCATCTAAAGCCAATTATACAAAAACTAAAAATCTGTGAAAAGATTGGTTGGCACCAGCAGATAGCATTTATTTTTGTGTACATTTGAGCCCATTTTGGTGCATATCCAAGCCATATTAAGAAAATTTCATCGTAGGGAAAATAATGACAATATCTGCTCAACTCTACATAAAGGTCGCATCTAAAGCCAATTATACAAAAACTAAAAATCTGTGAAAAGATGGTTGGCACCAGCAAAAAACATTTATTTTTGTGCACATTTGAGCAAATTTTGGTGCATATACAAGCCATATTAAGAAAATTTCATCGTAGGGACAATAATGACAATATCTGCTCAAATGTACAATAAGGTCGCATTTAAAGCCAATTATACAAAAACTCTGTGAGAAGATTGGTTGGCACCAGCAGATAGCATTTATTTTTGTGTACATTTGAGCCCATTTTGGTGCATATCCAAGCCATATTAAGAAAATTTCATGGTAGGGACAATAATGACAATGTCTGCTCAAATGTACAATAAGGTCGCATCTAAAGCCAATTATACAAAAACTCTGTGAGAAGATTGGTTGGCACCAGCAGATAGCATTTCTTTTTGTGTACATTTGAGCCCATTTTGGTGCATATCCAAGCCATATTAAGAAATTTTCATCGTAGGGAACCAAATTACAATATCTGCTCAAATGTACACTAAGGTCGCATCTAAAGCCAATTATACAAAAACTAAAAATCTGTGAAAAGATTGGTTGGCACCAGCAGATAGCATTTATTTTTGTGTACATTTGAGCCCATTTTGGTGCATATCCAAGCCATATTAAGAAAATTTCATCGTAGGGAAAATAATGACAATATCTGCTCAACTCTACATAAAGGTCGCATCTAAAGCCAATTATACAAAAACTAAAAATCTGTGAAAAGATGGTTGGCACCAGCAAAAAACATTTATTTTTGTGCACATTTGAGCAAATTTTGGTGCATATACAAGCCATATTAAGAAAATTTCATCGTAGGGACAATAATGACAATATCTGCTCAAATGTACAATAAGGTCGCATCTAAAGCCAATTATACAAAAACTCTGTGAGAAGATTGGTTGGCACCAGCAGATAGCATTTCTTTTTGTGTACATTTGAGCCCATTTTGGTGCATATCCAAGCCATATTAAGAAAATTTCATCGTAGGGACAATAATGACAATGTCTGCTCAAATGTACAATAAGGTCGCATCTAAAGCCAATTATACAAAAACTCTGTGAGAAGATTGGTTGGCACCAGCAGATAGCATTTCTTTTTGTGTACATTTGAGCCCATTTTGGTGCATATCCAAGCCATATTAAGAAATTTTCAACGTAGGTAACCAAATTACAATATCTGCTCAAATGTACAATAAGGTCGCATCTAAAGCCAAATATACAAAAACAAAAAATCTGTGAAAAGATTGGTTGGCACCAGCAGATAGCATTTCTTTTTGTGTACATTTGAGCCCATTTTGGTGCATATCCAAGCCTTATTAAGAAAATTTCATCGTAGGGAACCAAATTACAATATCTGCTCAAATGTACAATAAGGTCGCATCTAAAGCCAATTATACAAAAACTAAAAATCTGTGAAAAGATTGGTTGGCACCAGCAGATAGCATTTATTTTTGTGTACATTTGAGCAAATTTTGGTGCATATCCAAGCCATATTAAGAAAATTTCATCGTAGGGACAATAATGACAATATCTGCTCAAATGTACAATAAGGTCGCATCTAAAGCCAATTATACAAAAACTAAAAATCTGTTAAAAGATTGGTTGGCACCAGCAGATAGCATTTATTTTGTGTACATTTGAGCAAATTTTGGTGCATATCCAAGCCATATTAAGAAAATTTCATCGTAGGGACAATAATGACAATATCTGCTTAAATATACAATAAGGTCGCATCTAAAGCCAATTATACAAAAACTAAAAATCTGTGAGAAGATTGGTTGGCACCAGCAGATAGCATTTCTTTTTGTGTACATATGAGCCCATTTTGGTGCATATCCAAGCCATATTAAGAAAATTTCATCGTAGGGACAATAATGACAATATCTGCTGAAATGTACAATGAGGTCGTATCTAAAGCCAATTATACAAAAACTAAAAATCTGTGAGAAGATTGGTTAGCACCAGCAGATAGCATTTATTTTTGTGTACATTTGAGCAAATGTTTGTGCATATCCAAGCCATATTAAGAAAATTTCATCGTAGGGAAAATAATGACAATATCTGCTCAACTCTACATAAAAGTCGCATCTAAAGCCAATTATACAAAAACTAAAAATCTGTGAGAAGATTGGTTGGCACCAGCAGATAGCATTTATCTTTGTATACATTTGAGCCCATTTTGGTGCATATCCAAGCCATATTAAGAAAATTTAATCGTAGGGAAAATAATGACAATATCTGCTCAACTCTACATAAAGGTCTCATCTAAAGCCAATTATACAAAAACTAAAAATATGTGAGAAGATTGGTTGGCACCAGCAGATAGCATTTATTTTTGTGTACATTTGAGCAAATTTTGGTGCATATCCAAGCCATATTAAGAAAATTTCATCGTAGGGACAATAATGACAATGTCTGCTCAAATGTACAATAAGGTCGCATCTAAAGCCAATTATACAAAAACAAAAAATCTGTGAAAAGATTGGTTGGCACCAGCAGATAGCATTTCTTTTTGTGTACATTTGAGCAAATTGTGGTGCATATCCAAGCCATATTAAGAAAATTTCATCGTAGGGAACCAAATTACAATATCTGCTCAAATGTACAATAAGGTCGCATCTAAAGCCAATTATACAAAAACTAAAAATCTGTGAAAAGATTGGTTGGCACCAGCAGATAGCATTTATTTTTGTGTACATATGAGCCCATTTTGGTGCATATCCAAGCCATATTAAGAAAATTTCATCGTAGGGACAATAATGACAATATCTGCTAAAATGTACAATGAGGTCGTATCTAAAGCCAATTATACAAAAACTAAAAATCTGTGAGAAGACTGGTTAGCACCAGCAGATAGCATTTATTTTTGTGTACATTTGAGCAAATGTTTGTGCATATCCAAGCCATATTAAGAAAATTTAATCGTAGGGAAAATAGTGACAATATCTGCTCAACTCTACATAAAGGTCTCATCTAAAGCCAATTATACAAAAACTAAAAATATGTGAGAAGATTGGTTTGCACCAGCAGATAGCATTTATTTTTGTGTACATTTGAGCAAATTTTGGTGCATATCCAAGCCATATTAAGAAATTTCATCGTAGGGAAAATAATGACAATATCTGCTCAACTATACATAAAGGTCGCATCTAAAGCCAATTATACAAAAACTAAAAATCTGTGAGAAGATTGGTTGGCACAAGCAGAAAGCATTTTTTAGTGTGCACATTTGAGCAAATGTTGGTGCATATCCAAGCCATATTAAGAAAATTTCATCGTAGGGACAATAATGACAATATCTGCTCAAATGTACAATAAGGTCGCATCTAAAGCCAATTATACAAAAACTCTGTGAGAAGATTGGTTGGCACCAGCAGATAGCATTTCTTTTTGTGTACATTTGAGCCCATTTTGGTGCATATCCAAGCCATATTAAGAAATGTTCATCGTAGGGAAAATAATGACAATATCTGCTCAACTCTACATAAAGGTCGCATCTAAAGCCAATTATACAAAAACTAAAAATATGTGAGAAGATTGGTTGGCACCAGCAGATAGCATTTATTTTTGTGTACATTTGAGCCCATTTTGGTGCATATCCAAGCCATATTAAGAAAATTCCATCGTAGGGAAAATAATGACAATATCTGCTCAACTCTAAATAAAGGTCGCATCTAAAGCCAATTATACAAAAACTAAAAATCTGTGAGAAGATTGGTTGGCACCAGCAGATAGCATTTATTTTTGTGTACATTTGAGCAAATTTTGGTGCATATCCAAGCCATATTAAGAAAATTTCATCGTAGGGACAATAATGACAATATCTGCTCAAATGTACAATAAGGTCGCATCTAAAGCCAATTATACAAAAACTAAAAATCTGTGAGAAGATTGGTTGGCACCAGCAGATAGCACTTATTTTTGTGTACATTTGAGCAAATTTTGGTGCATATCCAAGCCATATTAAGAAAATTTCATCGTAGGGACAATAATGACAATATCTGCTGAAATGTACAATAAGGTCGCATCTAAAGCCAATTATACAAAAACTAAAAATCTGTGAGAAGATTGGTTGGCACCAGCAGATAGCATTTATTTTTGTGTACATTTGAGCAAATTTTGGTGCATATCCAAGCCATATTAAGAAAATTTCATCGTAGGGACAATAATGACAATATCTGCTGAAATGTACAATAAGGTGTCATCTAAAGCCAATTATACAAAAACTAAAAATCTGTGAGAAAATTGGTTGGCACCAGCAGATAGCATTTATTTTTGTGTACATTTGAGCAAATTTTGGTGCATATCCAAGCCATATTAAGAAAATTTCATCGTAGGGACAATAATGACAATATCTGCTCAACTCTACATAAAGGTCGCATCTAAAGCCAATTATACAAAAACTAAAAATCTGTGAGAAGATTGGTTGGCACCAGCAGATACCCAGCTAACACAGGACGTAGATACGACGTTGTAGGAAGGTCGTGTTTTGGTAACGTAGTTTTTGGACGTAGCTGGTACGTACTTCGGACGTAAAACATAACGTAATTTCTCAACGTTGTTCCGACGTTGTGTTCTACGTACTTATTACGTAACTATTATGTAGTATTGCGACGTCTAGTCTAACGTCCTCACAACGTCCTGATTACGAAGTTTTTACAGCACATAAATCAAGGAAAGTTATTGAGAAATATGAAAAATAAATCCACATTAACCCTTAAAATACTAAAACGAGAGAGGATTTACAGTTATATTTGCCCAACGGTCTAGTGAAACCCTTTATTTTGGTTACGTTATTTTGATACGTATCTGAGACGTACTAAGTACGTGAAATATAACGTCATTCCCCAACGTTGTTACAACGACAGATTGTACGTACTTTTTACGTAACTTTAACGTTGTTATGTCACGTAAAGTCTAACGTCCTCACAACGTCCTGATAACGTTTACAGAAGGAAAACTATGCCAAAGTTTATGTAATCACAAAAGAAAGATGAATATATAATTAATTAATAACTAATTGATCAGTATCAACTCCTTAATGCCATTCTGATTGTTTTCGATAAGTTTTAAAAATATTAAGTTTGACTAATTGACTCGTGTCATTGTCCGGTTTTCGATCACAATAGCAAATCAAACCTTCTTATTGTTAGGCCTACTATAAAAAGTCGCTTAGCTTTAAAATGTGAGTTTCTTTCGACACTCGATACTTCCTGATCAAATTACACTGTTTATAAAGTTGGGCATAAGAATGGGACCCAACACAACTCACGGAGTTGCTCTCATGGTCTCAGTTTTGCAAGGCAACCACCAATCGCAATATATTTATAAACGCCGGGCAAATAGTCAATAAATATCAATCTTTCCTATTTCAGTTGCAACATTTTTAGTTTATCGGGTACTTACTTGTCTCGAATAGTTAGTTAGCCCACAACCATGCATTCTCACTTCAAGTCTTAAAATGTTTTCTTTAAACCCAGAAATCCGATAAAACTTTGATTAATGAAATACAAAATATTTCAGTCGTAAGAACAGTAATGATTTATTCTCATTCAATTATAGAGTCCGAACTGATAGTTACATCACTTATGTTTTGTAAGCTTAGCTTGCTTGATCTCTCCATTCGATTATGAATACAATGAAATATTGTCTATCAAGGAAAACACGCACAAAGATAAAGAATATTCAACATATCGCTACGGTTACGTTGTCACGACGTCCTCAGAACGTAATTCATATGTCAAGACGTCCTCACAACGTCCTAGCGACGTGAGCTAGGCCTATCTTTTCTCTGTGTAGGCCTAATATTGAATTTTTTCTTATTAATCATTGTTATATTTTACTAGTTCATGCGTTCCGACATAAAAGATTAAATAGCCCTGGCCTTTAAAACACTATAGG
Source organism: Steromphala cineraria (assembly GCA_916613615.1). NCBI lineage: Eukaryota > Metazoa > Mollusca > Gastropoda > Trochida > Trochidae > Steromphala > Steromphala cineraria. Next base: position 5,291,325 of record OU744729.1, read on the forward strand.
CCTAAGGCCCCAAATAAATTAAAATTTTACAATAGATTGATGACAATTGAATGTGATTAATAAATAAGATTTAAGGATAAATGTGGGGGTAATATCTTAGACTTGATTAGGTAAAGTTAAGATTTTTAATTCTTATGATGCATTACTTTTTATAATGTTTGAACACAATACTCTTCTTGAAAACATAAAATAATATAAAGCTTGCTGACTTGTGGACTTGAAAATCTATTTTTGTCTTTACGCGCCAACACAAAATCCTCTGACGTCATCATTTTTAGTTATGACGTCATTATCGTCGCCATGTTTGATGTCGCGTAAACTTGAAGAGTCGCTACACGCACGACAGTGTTTTTCTAATTTACCGGCAAAGGATTTACTTTACCTATCGAAGGTAAGTACCCAATTTCGTTAAAACATTATGTCAGTAAAGAAAGTTTAAATGAAGCTTTGAATACCTGAGTGTTATTTCAACAAAAGCATTCGAAACAGATAAGAGTAGCCGATGTAACTTGAATTTTAAAAATTGCAGTCACCGTACAGGATACAGTTCAGGCTGAAAGTACGTGTACTGTACATTTCGTTTCTATTGTATTGCAAATTTTTATCATCTACATTCACTGTAATTTATGTTTTAGTTCGAAACGACAATAACCGATTTACGGTATCAGGGGTCGAAATTAGTCCTTTTGGGGTACTAGCCATTCGGACTAGTGAATTCCTGAGAAAACTAGCCCAAGGACATTCTGACTAGCCAAATACACAGATATAACCATATTTTCTGTAAATTCAACTAGTCCTTCGGACTGCCAGTCATTGCACTTTACTAGCCCAACATCTTTTGCACTAGCCATGGGCTACCGGGCTAGTGCTAATTTCGAACCCTGCGGTATTCATGCATTTATTATGTAAAATCCTGTGACAAAGGCACTAGAAAGAAAACACGGACAAACTCCTCACCGCGAACCGCATTGCTCAACTGACTTGTATGACGTTGTTTCGTCACATGAGTAGTGAGGAGTTCGGAAACTATTTGATCATTGACGATCAGCTGTTTCAAAGTTCACTCGGTACAAGCTTGTTTGTTTTGATAATTGCAAGCCTCGTTTTGCTAGCAATGCTCAAAACACTACAGTTTATTCACACAAGTATTCTTGTATCATCGTAAAATTTCTAAAACGTACGTTGATACAGTCACTTGAGGCTTCTTTGTGGTGTTTTCACAGACTTTCAGACAGTTTAGCGACAGACCGTGCCAGTTATATTCGGACGTAGACCGAAACTTCTTCTTCTTCCAAGTATAGTAGTATCCTTCATATGTGAAGATTTTTACCACTTCTGTGTGTGCGCTGCGGTGCAGATATTTACAGTGAGGTTAAAAAAGTTTTGGTGATTAAATAACAGATTGTGACACTAGCCCTGGCCTAAATGTTGGCAAGGAGCTATCTGTCACAACGTGTTCTGTCGCAGAATGCTGTAGCCTCGCACATATATCCAGTGGGGTTGCAGGTAGAGTTTCTCGATCTAATTCGTACGTTGACGTTGTTTCCATTGACTTGCTTATATTAGTGTAGCATAAATGAAATGCAGTTATTTTCCGTCGGATCCTGATAAATTTTTGCATATTTGTAATGAATCATTCCAGCTACATCCTAATTAGTTCTATTTAATCTTTCATCTTTTATTTTAGAAATTAAATCAAATTAATTGAAATTATGAGTGTGCATATTTGTAAATAAGTTTATTATGGTGCTTTATGGGTCACGTTTCCACTTTATGTACCGTATATATGTTATTAAACAGCAATTATGAACACCACTCATGCTTGTTCTCATCGGTTTGAATTATTGGCCTTAATTTTGCCCAAAAAAGCCTTGAAATTGGCCTTACAATTTGTTTTTGGAGAAATTGTGCGAAGCCTGTACCAAGTCATTGAAAATTATTCATCTGTACGACATAAACGTGATAGAGTACAGAAATTATGTAATTTTTCAGTTATGGAATATCTGAGTATTTTTTTAGATAGCTTAATTCGTATGGGTAACAAAGATTTTAATTTCGCTGCGGGATGTTTCCTTTTGAAGAACCGAATTTCCACGGCGATACATGCATAAAATATCATACTACGATAGGAGCATTCATAGGAGCATCGGGTGACGGGACAGTGGCGGGGTCACAGCTAATTTAAAATAAACAATTTTCTAAACGTTTACAATTCAACGAAGATGTGTAATAAATCCCATGATTTCGATAAAAAAGTTGATATTTAATTTTATGAATTTTAATTAATTTCAACTGCATTATATTAACAGTAAACTAGCAGGTAAAAATCATTACAATTCTAAGTTTTTCGTTTATTTTACAAAATGGATAAGAAATGTGCTAGAAGAGTGTGAATATTTGACAATCTCAATGAAATTCTTCTAGAAAGCTGTTTACTGCATTTGTGCTTCACGGTATTAATCTAATTTATTACTGAATGTTACGGCTTGCCTTAAGTCACTTGTATGCTTTTCGAAATAACATTTTGTGAGTGGTGTATATAATACTAGTATAAGCTACATAACAAATCAGTAATAATAACAACTCTCTGCAAGTATTACAGCTATCAATTCTTAACTCATAGCACTGTTATTGTGTAAATCAGTTTGTGACATACCGGGATTAGGAAAGACATCTTTTAAAACGGGCCATTTTCATGCTTTTCGGTGCTTTTCTTATTTTCTAGTGGGCAATTTCCTTTTCATCATTCAATAGTAAATTTCAAATTTTTAATGGGACATTTTTTTATCCAATGTGCAACATGGCCCATTGCCCCTGCTTGGCTGCTTTTGTCTTAACAAAAAATCGAGATTGTTTAATTTTGGTTATTTCCATTTTACAGTTGGCTGACTGACAGATTGTCTGAGAAATGAGAGATCAAGGGACGCCGCATAATAACTGAACAGGGATGGAACAATCGAGGTTTTTATCAGGTAATACCATACAAACTTATCATCCAGATATTAATTTTGGAGTGAAAATGGTTCACAGTGATAAATCTACAAAATACTGAGTCAAGGGACTTGTTGTAAAAGTTCTTTAAAAAATACCACGATCAAAATATTCATTTCGCCAAACACAGCTTAATCTTTATATGCCCTGTCAGAAATTCTCGAATATTTGATGCAGGACAGTCAGTGGTAAACTATAAATGGTTATTGATATTTACTATTAATTAGTTAAACTTAAGCACTAATTCGGAGTATTTGATTTTGATGCAGGACTTGAGTAACTCACGGGTATATTGATATAAGCAGTGTATCAGTTTGAGATGATTTTACAAATAATAACCTATTATCTACTTTATGAATTTTAAAGCAATTGAAACGAAGACTATTTTAAGTGTTATCAATTTTATATGCATGAGTGGTATTGTTATGGAAATGATAATCTGTCTTTAATAACTGGCATTTTTAATTTATTTCACAGGAGGAAGCTTTATTACCAAATGGCGCCAAAGGTTGGTCTTGATGACATTCATATCGAACGTTTGACAGATGAAGAGTATTGAAGACACTCACTCACCTTTTTCTTGTAGTAATGTTAAATAAACAACATTGAACAAACATCTTATTTGTTATCTATTATCTGTTTATTCTGATTAATTGTTTCAGTTCAATGATCTCCCGTGGACTTGTATTCAATACAATTTATGCCAGGCAGGTTTTAACAAATAATACACCTTTTTGGTATAATTACCCATATGAATGATTGTATAATTTGTTTGTTTTTGATAATATTGTAAGAACATTTCAATTAGATTGTTGGTATTTAAATATACATCTTGTTTTTTTCCTTTCACGTCGAACAAAGTGCCTGGTATTATTTCTTTTGAATACTGCTTATACGAAACGAATTTGGAAATGTACTTATGTACCATATTAACGCAGAAAATCAAGTTGTAGCAACGTGTTTGGGTGTCTACAAAATGACATGGTGACAACATTTTAAATCTACGTAAGGAAAACGTAAAATATGACGTCTTTGTGACGTCTCCAGAATGTCGCATTTAGGTAGAAAAACCACGTTGTAGCAACCTGTTTGGGAGTCTACAAAATTACGTTGTGGCAACGTCAGAAATCTACGTAATAAAAACGTAAAACATGACGTTGTTTCAACGTCCCCACAACGTCGTATTCAGGTAGAAAAACCACGTTGTAGCAATCTGTTTGGGAGTCTACACAATTACGTTGTCACAACGTCAGAAAGTACGTAATGACAACGAAAAGTGGACGTTGTGACAACGTTATTACAACGTAGATTTGTTAGCTGGGTAGCATTTATTTTTGTGTACATTTGAGCCCATTCTGGTGCATATCCAAGCCATATTAAGAAAATTTCATCGTAGGGACAATAATGACAATATCTGCTGAAATGTACAATAAGGTGGCATCTAAAGCCAATTATACAAAAACTCTGTGAGAAGATTGGTTGGCACCAGCAGATAGCATTTCTTTTTGTGTACATTTGAGCCCATTTTGGTGCATATCCAAGCCATATTAAGAAATGTTCATCGTAGGGAAAATAATGACAATATCTGCTCAACTCTACATAAAGGTCGCATCTAAAGCCAATTATACAAAAACTAAAAATCTGTGAGAAAATTGGTTGGCACCAGCAGATAGCATTTATATTTGTGTACATTTGCGCAAATTTTGGTGCATATCCAAGCCATATTAAGAAAATTTAATCGTAGGGAAAATAATGACAATATCTGCTCAACTCTACATAAAGGTCTCATCTAAAGCCAATTATACAAAAACTAAAAATATGTGAGAAGATTGGTTGGCACCAGCAGATAGCATTTATTTTTGTGTACATTTGAGCAAATTTTGGTGCATATCCAAGCCATATTAAGAAAATTTCATCGTAGGGACAATAATGACAATGTCTGCTCAAATGTACAATAAGGTCGCATCTAAAGCCAATTATACAAAAACAAAAAATCTGTGAAAAGATTGGTTGGCACCAGCAGATAGCATTTATTTTTGTGTACATTTGAGCAAATTTTGGTGCATATCCAAGCCATATTAAGAAAATTTCATCGTAGGGAACCAAATTACAATATCTGCTCAAATGTACAATAAGGTCGCATCTAAAGCCAATTATACAAAAACTAAAAATCTGTGAAAAGATTGGTTGGCACCAGCAGATAGCATTTATTTTTGTGTACATATGAGCCCATTTTGGTGCATATCCAAGCCATATTAAGAAAATTTCATCGTAGGGACAATAATGACAATATCTGCTCAAATGTACAATGAGGTCGTATCTAAAGCCAATTATACAAAAACTAAAAATCTGTGAGAAGACTGGTTAGCACCAGCAGATAGCATTTATTTTTGTGTACATTTGAGCAAATGTTTGTGCATATCCAAGCCATATTAAGAAAATTTAATCGTAGGGAAAATAATGACAATATCTGCTCAACTCTACATAAAGGTCTCATCTAAAGCCAATTATACAAAAACTAAAAATATGTGAGAAGATTGGTTTGCACCAGCAGAGAGCATTTATTTTTGTGTACATTTGAGCAAATTTTGGTGCATATCCAAGCCATATTAAGAAATTTTATCGTAGGGAAAATAATGACAATATCTGCTCAACTATACATAAAGGTCGCATCTAAAGCCAATTATACAAAAACTAAAAATCTGTGAGAAGATTGGTTGGCACAAGCAGAAAGCATTTTTTAGTGTGCACATTTGAGCAAATGTTGGTGCATATCCAAGCCATATTAAGAAAATTTCATCGTAGGGACAATAATGACAATATCTGCTCAAATGTACAATAAGGTCGCATCTAAAGCCAATTATACAAAAACTCTGTGAGAAGATTGGTTGGCACCAGCAGATAGCATTTCTTTTAGTGTACATTTGAGCCCATTTTGGTGCATATCCAAGCCATATTAAGAAATGTTCATCGTAGGGAAAATAATGACAATATCTGCTCAACTCTACATAAAGGTCGCATCTAAAGCCAATTATACAAAAACTAAAAATATGTGAGAAGATTGGTTGGCACCAGCAGATAGCATTTATTTTTGTGTACATTTGAGCCCATTTTGGTGCATATCCAAGCCATATTAAGAAAATTTCATCGTAGGGAAAATAATGACAATATCTGCTCAACTCTAAATAAAGGTCGCATCTAAAGCCAATTATACAAAAACTAAAAATCTGTGAGAAGATTGGTTGGCACCAGCAGATAGCATTTATTTTTGTGTACATTTGAGCAAATTTTAGTGCATATCCAAGCCATATTAAGAAAATTTCATCGTAGGGACAATAATGACAATATCTGCTCAAATGTACAATAAGGTCGCATCTAAAGCCAATTATACAAAAACTAAAAATCTGTGAGAAGATTGGTTGGCACCAGCAGATAGCATTTATTTTTGTGTACATTTGAGCAAATTTTGGTGCATATCCAAGCCATATTAAGAAAATTTCATCGTAGGGACAATAATGACAATATCTGCTCAAATGTACAATAAGGTCGCATCTAAAGCCAATTATACAAAAACTAAAAATCTGTGAGAAGATTGGTTGGCACCAGCAGATAGCATTTATTTTTGTGTACATTTGAGCAAATTTTGGTGCATATCCAAGCCATATTAAGAAAATTTCATCGTAGGGACAATAATGACAATATCTGCTGAAATGTACAATAAGGTGGCATCTAAAGCCAATTATACAAAAACTAAAAATCTGTGAGAAAATTGGTTGGCACCAGCAGATAGCATTTATTTTTGTGTACATTTGAGCAAATTTTGGTGCATATCCAAGCCATATTAAGAAAATTTCATCGTAGGGACAATAATGACAATATCTGCTCAACTCTACATAAAGGTCGCATCTAAAGCCAATTATACAAAAACTAAAAATCTGTGAGAAGATTGGTTGGCACCAGCAGATAGCATTTATTTTTGTGTACATTTGAGCCCATTTTGGTGCATATCCAAGCCATATTAAGAAAATTTCATCGTAGGGACAATAATGACAATATCTGCTGAAATGTACAATAAGGTGGCATCTAAAGCCAATTATACAAAAACTCTGTGAGAAGATTGGTTGGCACCAGCAGATAGCATTTCTTTTTGTGTACATTTGAGCCCATTTTGGTGCATATCCAAGCCATATTAAGAAATGTTCATCGTAGGGAAAATAATGACAATATCTGCTCAACTCTACATAAAGGTCGCATCTAAAGCCAATTATACAAAAACTAAAAATCTGTGAGAAAATTGGTTGGCACCAGCAGATAGCATTTATTTTTGTGTACATTTGAGCAAATTTTGGTGCATATCCAAGCCATATTAAGAAAATTTCATCGTAGGGACAATAATGACAATGTCTGCTCAAATGTACAATAAGGTCGCATCTAAAGCCAATTATACAAAAACAAAAAATCTGTGAAAAGATTGGTTGGCACCAGCAGATAGCATTTATTTTTGTGTACATTTGAGCAAATTTTGTTGCATATCCAAGCCATATTAAGAAAATTTCATCGTAGGGAACCAAATTACAATATCTGCTCAAATGTACAATAAGGTCGCATCTAAAGCCAATTATACAAAAACTAAAAATCTGTGAAAAGATTGGTTGGCACCAGCAGATAGCATTTATTTTTGTGTACATTTGAGCCCATTTTGGTGCATATCCAAGCCATATTAAGAAAATTTCATCTTTGGGACAATAATGACAATATCTGCTCAAATGTACAATGAGGTCGTATCTAAAGCCAATTATACAAAAACTAAAAATCTGTGAGAAGACTGGTTAGCACCAGCAGATAGCATTTATTTTTGTGTACATTTGAGCAAATGTTTGTGCATATCCAAGCCATATTAAGAAAATTTCATCGTAGGGAAAATAATGACAATATCTGCTCAACTCTACATAAAGGTCGCATCTAAAGCCAATTATACAAAAACTAAAAATATGTGAGAAGATTGGTTGGCACCAGCAGATAGCATTTATTTTTGTGTACATTTGAGCCCATTTTGGTGCATATCCAAGCCATATTAAGAAAATTTAATCGTAGGGAAAATAATGACAATATCTGCTCAACTCTACATAAAGGTCGCATCTAAAGCCAATTATACAAAAACAAAAAATCTGTGAGAAGATTGGTTGGCACCAGCAGAAAGCATTTATTTTTGTGTACATTTGAGCCCATTTTGGTGCATATCCAAGCCATATTAAGAAAATTTCATCGTAGGGACAATAATGACAATATCTGCTCAAATGTACAATAAGGTCGCATCTAAAGCCAATTATACAAAAACAAAAAATATGTGAGAAGATTGGTTGGCACCAGCAGATAGCATTTATTTTTGTGTACATTTGAGCAAATTTTGGTGCATATCCAAGCCATATTAAGAAAATTTCATCGTAGGGAAAATAATTACAATATCTGCTCAAATGTGCAATAAGGTCGCATCTAAAGCCAATTATACAAAAACTAAAAATCAGTGAGAAAATTGGTTGGCACCAGCAGATAGCATTTATTTTTGTGTACATTTGAGCAAATTTTGGTGCATATCCAAGCCATATTAAGAAAATTTCATCGTAGGGACAATAATGACAATATCTGCTCAAATGTACAATAAGGTCGCATCTAAAGCCAATTATACAAAAACTAAAAATCTGTGAGAAGATTGGTTGGCACCAGCAGATAGCATTTATTTTTGTGTACATTTGAGCAAATTTTGGTGCATATCCAAGCCATATTAAGAAAATTTCATCGTAGGGACAATAATGACAATATCTGCTGAAATGTACAATAAGGTGGCATCTAAAGCCAATTATACAAAAACTAAAAATCTGTGAGAAAATTGGTTGGCACCAGCAGATAGCATTTATTTTTGTGTACATTTGAGCAAATTTTGGTGCATATCCAAGCCATATTAAGAAAATTTCATCGTAGGGACAATAATGACAATATCTGCTCAACTCTACATAAAGGTCGCATCTAAAGCCAATTATACAAAAACTAAAAATCTGTGAGAAGATTGGTTGGCACCAGCAGATAGCATTTATTTTTGTGTACATTTGAGCCCATTTTGGTGCATATCCAAGCCATATTAAGAAAATTTCATCGTAGGGACAATAATGACAATATCTGCTGAAATGTACAATAAGGTGGCATCTAAAGCCAATTATACAAAAACTCTGTGAGAAGATTGGTTGGCACCAGCAGATAGCATTTCTTTTTGTGTACATTTGAGCCCATTTTGGTGCATATCCAAGCCATATTAAGAAATGTTCATCGTAGGGAAAATAATGACAATATCTGCTCAACTCTACATAAAGGTCGCATCTAAAGCCAATTATACAAAAACTAAAAATCTGTGAGAAAATTGGTTGGCACCAGCAGATAGCATTTATTTTTGTGTACATTTGAGCAAATTTTGGTGCATATCCAAGCCATATTAAGAAAATTTCATCGTAGGGACAATAATGACAATGTCTGCTCAAATGTACAATAAGGTCGCATCTAAAGCCAATTATACAAAAACAAAAAATCTGTGAAAAGATTGGTTGGCACCAGCAGATAGCATTTATTTTTGTGTACATTTGAGCAAATTTTGTTGCATATCCAAGCCATATTAAGAAAATTTCATCGTAGGGAACCAAATTACAATATCTGCTCAAATGTACAATAAGGTCGCATCTAAAGCCAATTATACAAAAACTAAAAATCTGTGAAAAGATTGGTTGGCACCAGCAGATAGCATTTATTTTTGTGTACATTTGAGCCCATTTTGGTGCATATCCAAGCCATATTAAGAAAATTTCATCTTTGGGACAATAATGACAATATCTGCTCAAATGTACAATGAGGTCGTATCTAAAGCCAATTATACAAAAACTAAAAATCTGTGAGAAGACTGGTTAGCACCAGCAGATAGCATTTATTTTTGTGTACATTTGAGCAAATGTTTGTGCATATCCAAGCCATATTAAGAAAATTTCATCGTAGGGAAAATAATGACAATATCTGCTCAACTCTACATAAAGGTCGCATCTAAAGCCAATTATACAAAAACTAAAAATATGTGAGAAGATTGGTTGGCACCAGCAGATAGCATTTATTTTTGTGTACATTTGAGCCCATTTTGGTGCATATCCAAGCCATATTAAGAAAATTTAATCGTAGGGAAAATAATGACAATATCTGCTCAACTCTACATAAAGGTCGCATCTAAAGCCAATTATACAAAAACAAAAAATCTGTGAGAAGATTGGTTGGCACCAGCAGAAAGCATTTATTTTTGTGTACATTTGAGCCCATTTTGGTGCATATCCAAGCCATATTAAGAAAATTTCATCGTAGGGACAATAATGACAATATCTGCTCAAATGTACAATAAGGTCGCATCTAAAGCCAATTATACAAAAACAAAAAATATGTGAGAAGATTGGTTGGCACCAGCAGATAGCATTTATTTTTGTGTACATTTGAGCAAATTTTGGTGCATATCCAAGCCATATTAAGAAAATTTCATCGTAGGGAAAATAATTACAATATCTGCTCAAATGTACAATAAGGTCGCATCTAAAGCCAATTATACAAAAACTAAAAATCAGTGAGAAAATTGGTTGGCACCAGCAGATAGCATTTATTTTTGTGTACATTTGAGCAAATTTTGGTGCATATCCAAGCCATATTAAGAAAATTTCATCGTAGGGACAATAATGACAATATTTGCTGAAATGTACAATAAGGTGGCATCTAAAGCCAATTATACAAAAACTAAAAATCTGTGAGAAAATTGGTTGGCACCAGCAGATAGCATTTATTTTTGTGTACATTTGAGCAAATTTTGGTGCATATCCAAGCCATATTAAGAAAATTTCATCGTAGGGACAATAATGACAATATCTGCTCAACTCTACATAAAGGTCGCATCTAAAGCCAATTATACAAAAACTAAAAATCTGTGAGAAGATTGGTTGGCACCAGCAGATAGCATTTATTTTTGTGTACATTTGAGCCCATTTTGGTGCATATCCAAGCCATATTAAGAAAATTTCATCGTAGGGACAATAATGACAATATCTGCTGAAATGTACAATAAGGTGGCATCTAAAGCCAATTATACAAAAACTAAAAATCTGTGAGAAAATTGGTTGGCACCAGCAGATAGCATTTATTTTTGTGTACATTTGAGCAAATTTTGGTGCATATCCAAGCCATATTAAGAAAATTTCATCGTAGGGACAATAATGACAATGTCTGCTCAAATGTACAATAAGGTCGCATCTAAAGCCAATTATACAAAAATAAAAAATCTGTGAAAAGATTAGTTGGCACCAGCAGATAGCATTTATTTTTGTGTACATTTGAGCAAATTCTGGTGCATATCCAAGCCATATTAAGAAAATTTCATCGTAGGGAACCAAATTACAATATCTGCTCAAATGTACAATAAGGTCGCATCTAAAGCCAATTATACAAAAACTAAAAATCTGTGAAAAGATTGGTTGGCACCAGCAGATAGCATTTATTTTTGTGTACATTTGAGCCCATTTTGGTGCATATCCAAGCCATATTAAGAAAATTTCTTCGTAGGGACATTAATGACAATATCTGCTCAAATGTACAATAAGGTCGCATCTAAAGCCAATTATACAAAAACTAAAAATCTGTGAGAAGATTGGTTGGCACCAGCAGATAGCATTTATTTTTGTGTACATATGAGCCCATTTTGGTGCATATCCAAGCCATATTAAGAAAATTTCATCGTAGGGACAATAATGACAATATCTGCTCAAATGTACAATGAGGTCGTATCTAAAGCCAATTATACAAAAACTAAAAATCTGTGAGAAGACTGGTTAGCACCAGCAGATAGCATTTATTTTTGTGTACATTTGAGCAAATGTTTGTGCATATCCAAGCCATATTAAGAAAATTTCATCGTAGGGAAAATAATGACAATATCTGCTCAACTCTACATAAAGGTCGCATCTAAAGCCAATTATACAAATTAAAAATATGTGAGAAGATTGGTTGGCACCAGCAGATAGCATTTATTTTTGTATACATTTGAGCCCATTTTGGTGCATATCCAAGCCATATTAAGAAAATTTAATCGTAGGGAAAATAATGACAATATCTGCTCAACTCTACATAAAGGTCGCATCTAAAGCCAATTATACAAAAACAAAAAATCTGTGAGAAGATTGGTTGGCACCAGCAGATAGCATTTATTTTTGTGTACATTTGAGCCCATTTTGGTGCATATCCAAGCCATATTAAGAAAATTTCATCGTAGGGAAAATAATGACAATATCTGCTCAACTCTACATAAAGGTCGCATCTAAAGCCAATTATACAAAAACTAAAAATCTGTGAGAAGATTGGTTGGTACCAGCAGATAGCATTTTTTTTTGGTGTACATTTGAGCCCATTCTGGTGCATATCCAAGCCATATTAAGAAAATGTCATCGTAGGGACAATAATGACAATATCTGCTCAAATGTACAATAAGGTCGCATCTAAAGCCAATTATACAAAAACAAAAAATATGTGAGAAGATTGGTTGGCACCAGCAGATAGCATTTATTTTTGTGTACATTTGAGCAAATGTTGGTGCATATCCAAGCCATATTAAGAAAATTTCATCGTAGGGACAATAATGACAATATCTGCTCAAATGTACAATAAGGTCGCATCTAAAGCCAATTATAAAAAAACTAAAAATCTGTGAGAAGATTGGTTGGCACCAGCAGATAGCATTTATTTTTGTGTACATTTGAGCAAATTTTGGTGCATATCCAAGCCATATTAAGAAAATTTCATCGTAGGGACAATAATGACAATATCTGCTCAAATGTACAATAAGGTCGCATCTAAAGCCAATTATACAAAAACTAAAAATCTGTGAGAAGATTGGTTGGCACCAGCAGATAGCATTTATTTTTGTGTACATTTGAGCCCATTTTGGTGCATATCCAAGCCATATTAAGAAAATTTCATCGTAGGGAAAATAATGACAATATCTGCTCAAATCTACATAAAGGTCACATCTAAAGCCAATTATACAAAATTTAAAAATCTGTGAGAAGAGTGGTTGGCACCAGCAGATAGCATTTATTTTTGTGTACATTTGAGCCCATTTTGGTGCATATCCAAGCCATATTAAGAAAATTTCATCGTAAGGAAAATAATGACAATATCTGCTCAACTCTACATAAAGGTCGCATCTAAAGCCAATTATACAAAAACTAAAAATATGTGAGAAGATTGGTTGGCACTAGCAGATAGCATTTATTTTTGTGCACATTTGAGCAAATTTTGGTGCATATCCAAGCCATATTAAGAAAATTTCATCGTAGGGACAATAATGACAATATCTGCTCAAATGTACAATAAGGTCGCATCTAAAGCCAATTATACAAAAACTAAAAATCTGTGAGAAGATTGGTTGGCACCAGCAGATAGCATTTATTTTTGTGTACATTTGAGCCCATTTTGGTGCATATCCAAGCCATATTAAGAAAATTTCATCGTAGGGAAAATAATGACAATATCTGCTCAAATCTACATAAAGGTCACATCTAAAGCCAATTATACAAAATTTAAAAATCTGTGAGAAGAGTGGTTGGCACCAGCAGATAGCATTTATTTTTGTGTACATTTGAGCCCATTTTGGTGCATATCCAAGCCATATTAAGAAAATTTCATCGTAGGGACAATAATGACAATATCTGCTGAAATGTACAATAAGGTGGCATCTAAAGCCAATTATACAAAAACTAAAAATCTGTGAGAAAATTGGTTGGCACCAGCAGATAGCATTTATTTTTGTGTACATTTGAGCAAATTTTGGTGCATATCCAAGCCATATTAAGAAAATTTCATCGTAGGGACAATAATGACAATGTCTGCTCAAATGTACAATAAGGTCGCATCTAAAGCCAATTATACAAAAATAAAAAATCTGTGAAAAGATTAGTTGGCACCAGCAGATAGCATTTATTTTTGTGTACATTTGAGCAAATTCTGGTGCATATCCAAGCCATATTAAGAAAATTTCATCGTAGGGAACCAAATTACAATATCTGCTCAAATGTACAATAAGGTCGCATCTAAAGCCAATTATACAAAAACTAAAAATCTGTGAAAAGATTGGTTGGCACCAGCAGATAGCATTTATTTTTGTGTACATTTGAGCCCATTTTGGTGCATATCCAAGCCATATTAAGAAAATTTCTTCGTAGGGACATTAATGACAATATCTGCTCAAATGTACAATAAGGTCGCATCTAAAGCCAATTATACAAAAACTAAAAATCTGTGAGAAGATTGGTTGGCACCAGCAGATAGCATTTATTTTTGTGTACATATGAGCCCATTTTGGTGCATATCCAAGCCATATTAAGAAAATTTCATCGTAGGGACAATAATGACAATATCTGCTCAAATGTACAATGAGGTCGTATCTAAAGCCAATTATACAAAAACTAAAAATCTGTGAGAAGACTGGTTAGCACCAGCAGATAGCATTTATTTTTGTGTACATTTGAGCAAATGTTTGTGCATATCCAAGCCATATTAAGAAAATTTCATCGTAGGGAAAATAATGACAATATCTGCTCAACTCTACATAAAGGTCGCATCTAAAGCCAATTATACAAATTAAAAATATGTGAGAAGATTGGTTGGCACCAGCAGATAGCATTTATTTTTGTATACATTTGAGCCCATTTTGGTGCATATCCAAGCCATATTAAGAAAATTTAATCGTAGGGAAAATAATGACAATATCTGCTCAACTCTACATAAAGGTCGCATCTAAAGCCAATTATACAAAAACAAAAAATCTGTGAGAAGATTGGTTGGCACCAGCAGATAGCATTTATTTTTGTGTACATTTGAGCCCATTTTGGTGCATATCCAAGCCATATTAAGAAAATTTCATCGTAGGGAAAATAATGACAATATCTGCTCAACTCTACATAAAGGTCGCATCTAAAGCCAATTATACAAAAACTAAAAATCTGTGAGAAGATTGGTTGGTACCAGCAGATAGCATTTTTTTTTTGGTGTACATTTGAGCCCATTCTGGTGCATATCCAAGCCATATTAAGAAAATGTCATCGTAGGGACAATAATGACAATATCTGCTCAAATGTACAATAAGGTCGCATCTAAAGCCAATTATACAAAAACAAAAAATATGTGAGAAGATTGGTTGGCACCAGCAGATAGCATTTATTTTTGTGTACATTTGAGCAAATGTTGGTGCATATCCAAGCCATATTAAGAAAATTTCATCGTAGGGACAATAATGACAATATCTGCTCAAATGTACAATAAGGTCGCATCTAAAGCCAATTATAAAAAAACTAAAAATCTGTGAGAAGATTGGTTGGCACCAGCAGATAGCATTTATTTTTGTGTACATTTGAGCAAATTTTGGTGCATATCCAAGCCATATTAAGAAAATTTCATCGTAGGGACAATAATGACAATATCTGCTCAAATGTACAATAAGGTCGCATCTAAAGCCAATTATACAAAAACTAAAAATCTGTGAGAAGATTGGTTGGCACCAGCAGATAGCATTTATTTTTGTGTACATTTGAGCCCATTTTGGTGCATATCCAAGCCATATTAAGAAAATTTCATCGTAGGGAAAATAATGACAATATCTGCTCAAATCTACATAAAGGTCACATCTAAAGCCAATTATACAAAATTTAAAAATCTGTGAGAAGAGTGGTTGGCACCAGCAGATAGCATTTATTTTTGTGTACATTTGAGCCCATTTTGGTGCATATCCAAGCCATATTAAGAAAATTTCATCGTAAGGAAAATAATGACAATATCTGCTCAACTCTACATAAAGGTCGCATCTAAAGCCAATTATACAAAAACTAAAAATATGTGAGAAGATTGGTTGGCACTAGCAGATAGCATTTATTTTTGTGCACATTTGAGCAAATTTTGGTGCATATCCAAGCCATATTAAGAAAATTTCATCGTAGGGACAATAATGACAATATCTGCTCAAATGTACAATAAGGTCGCATCTAAAGCCAATTATACAAAAACTAAAAATCTGTGAGAAGATTGGTTGGCACCAGCAGATAGCATTTATTTTTGTGTACATTTGAGCCCATTTTGGTGCATATCCAAGCCATATTAAGAAAATTTCATCGTAGGGAAAATAATGACAATATCTGCTCAAATCTACATAAAGGTCACATCTAAAGCCAATTATACAAAATTTAAAAATCTGTGAGAAGAGTGGTTGGCACCAGCAGATAGCATTTATTTTTGTGTACATTTGAGCCCATTTTGGTGCATATCCAAGCCATATTAAGAAAATTTCATCGTAGGGAAAATAATGACAATATCTGCTCAACTCTACATAAAGGTCGCATCTAAAGCCAATTATACAAAAACTAAAAATATGTGAGAAGATTGGTTGGCACCAGCAGATAGCATTTATTTTTGTGTACATTTGAGCAAATTTTGGTGCATATCCAAGCCATATTAAGAAAATTTCATCGTAGGGAAAATAATTACAATATCTGCTCAAATGTACAATAAGGTCGCATCTAAAGCCAATTATACAAAAACTAAAAATCAGTGAGAAAATTGGTTGGCACCAGCAGATAGCATTTATTTTTGTGTACATTTGAGCAAATTTTGGTGCATATCCAAGCCATATTAAGAAAATTTCATCGTAGGGACAATAATGACAATATTTGCTGAAATGTACAATAAGGTGGCCTCTAAAGCCAATTATACAAAAACTAAAAATCTGTGAGAAAATTGGTTGGCACCAGCAGATAGCATTTATTTTTGTGTACATTTGAGCCCATTTTGGTGCATATCCAAGCCATATTAAGAAAATTTCATCGTAGGGACAATAATGACAATATCTGCTCAACTCTACATAAAGGTCGCATCTAAAGCCAATTATACAAAAACTAAAAATCTGTGAGAAGATTGGTTGGCACCAGCAGATAGCATTTATTTTTGTGTACATTTGAGCCCATTTTGGTGCATATCCAAGCCATATTAAGACAATTTCATCGTAGGGACAATAATGACAATGTCTGCTCAAATGTACAATAAGGTCGCATCTAAAGCCAATTATACAAAAATAAAAAATCTGTGAAAAGATTGGTTGGCACCAGCAGATAGCATTTATTTTTGTGTACATTTGAGCAAATTCTGGTGCATATCCAAGCCATATTAAGAAAATTTCATCGTAGGGAACCAAATTACAATATCTGCTCAAATGTACAATAAGGTCGCATCTAAAGCCAATTATACAAAAACTAAAAATCTGTGAAAAGATTGGTTGGCACCAGCAGATAGCATTTATTTTTGTGTACATTTGAGCCCATTTTGGTGCATATCCAAGCCATATTAAGAAAATTTCTTCGTAGGGACATTAATGACAATATCTGCTCAAATGTACAATAAGGTCGCATCTAAAGCCAATTATACAAAAACTAAAAATCTGTGAGAAGATTGGTTGGCACCAGCAGATAGCATTTATTTTTGTGTACATATGAGCCCATTTTGGTGCATATCCAAGCCATATTAAGAAAATTTCATCGTAGGGACAATAATGACAATATCTGCTCAAATGTACATAAAGGTCGTATCTAAAGCCAATTATACAAAAACTAAAAATCTGTGAGAAGACTGGTTAGCACCAGCAGATAGCATTTATTTTTGTGTACATTTGAGCAAATGTTTGTGCATATCCAAGCCATATTAAGAAAATTTCATCGTAGGGAAAATAATGACAATATCTGCTCAACTCTACATAAAGGTCGCATCTAAAGCCAATTATACAAATTAAAAATATGTGAGAAGATTGGTTGGCACCAGCAGATAGCATTTATTTTTGTATACATTTGAGCCCATTTTGGTGCATATCCAAGCCATATTAAGAAAATTTAATCGTAGGGAAAATAATGACAATATCTGCTCAACTCTACATAAAGGTCGCATCTAAAGCCAATTATACAAAAACAAAAAATCTGTGAGAAGATTGGTTGGCACCAGCAGATAGCATTTATTTTTGTATACATTTGAGCCCATTTTGGTGCATATCCAAGCCATATTAAGAAAATTTCATCATAGGGAAAATAATGACAATATCTGCTCAACTCTACATAAAGGTCGCATCTAAAGCCAATTATACAAAAACTAAAAATCTGTGAGAAGATTGGTTGGTACCAGCAGATAGCATTTTTTTGGGGTGTACATTTGAGCCCATTCTGGTGCATATCCAAGCCATATTAAGAAAATTTCATCGTAGGGACAATAATGACAATATCTGCTCAAATGTACAATAAGGTCGCATCTAAAGCCAATTATACAAAAACAAAAAATATGTGAGAAGATTGGTTGGCACCAGCAGATAGCATTTATTTTTGTGTACATTTGAGCAAATTTTGGTGCATATCCAAGCCATATTAAGAAAATTTCATCGTAGGGACAATAATGACAATATCTGCTCAAATGTACAATAAGGTCGCATCTAAAGCCAATTATACAAAAACTAAAAATCTGTGAGAAGATTGGTTGGCACCAGCAGATAGCATTTATTTTTGTGTACATTTGAGCAAATTTTGGTGCATATCCAAGCCATATTAAGAAAATTTCATCGTAGGGACAATAATGACAATATCTGCTCAAATGTACAATAAGGTCGCATCTAAAGCCAATTATACAAAAACTAAAAATATGTGATAAGATTGGTTGGCACCAGCAGATAGCATTTATTTTTGTGTACATTTGAGCCCATTTTGGTGCATATCCAAGCCATATTCAGAAAATTTCATCGTAGGGAAAATAATGACAATATCTGCTCAAATCTACATAAAGGTCACATCTAAAGCCAATTATACAAAATTTAAAATCTGTGAGAAGAGTGGTTGGCACCAGCAGATAGCATTTATTTTTGTGTACATTTGAGCCCATTTTGGTGCATATCCAAGCCATATTAAGAAAATTTCATCGTAGGGAAAATAATGACAATATCTGCTCAACTCTACATAAAGGTCGCATCTAAAGCCAATTATACAAAAACTAAAAATATGTGAGAAGATTGGTTGGCACCAGCAGATAGCATTTATTTTTGTGTACATTTGAGCAAATTTTGGTGCATATCCAAGCCATATTAAGAAAATTTCATCGTAGGGACAATAATGACAATATCTGCTCAACTCTACATAAAGGTCTCATCTAAAGCCAATTATACAAAAACTAAAAATATGTGAGAAGATTGGTTGGCACCAGCAGATAGCATTTATTTTTGTATACATTTGAGCCCATTTTGGTGCATATCCAAGCCATATTAAGAAAATTTAATCGTAGGGAAAATAATGACAATATCTGCTCAACTCTACATAAAGGTCGCATCTAAAGCCAATTATACAAAAACAAAAAATCTGTGAGAAGATTGGTTGGCACCAGCAGAAAGCATTTATTTTTGTGTACATTTGAGCCCATTTTGGTGCATATCCAAGCCATATTAAGAAAATTTCATCGTAGGGAAAATAATGACAATATCTGCTCAACTCTACATAAAGGTCGCATCTAAAGCCAATTATACAAAAACTAAAAATCTGTGAGAAGATTGGTTGGTACCAGCAGATAGCATTTTTTTTGGGTGTACATTTGAGCCCATTCTGGTGCATATCCAAGCCATATTAAGAAAATTTCATCGTAGGGACAATAATGACAATATCTGCTCAAATGTACAATAAGGTCGCATCTAAAGCCAATTATACAAAAACAAAAAATATGTGAGAAGATTGGTTGGCACCAGCAGATAGCATTTATTTTTGTGTACATTTGAGCAAATTTTGGTGCATATCCAAGCCATATTAAGAAAATTTCATCGTAGGGACAATAATGACAATATCTGCTCAAATGTACAATAAGGTCGCATCTAAAGCCAATTATACAAAAACTAAAAATCTGTGAGAAGATTGGTTGGCACCAGCAGATAGCATTTATTTTTGTGTACATTTGAGCAAATTTTGGTGCATATCCAAGCCATATTAAGAACATTTCATCGTAGGGACAATAATGACAATATCTGCTCAAATGTACAATAAGGTCGCATCTAAAGCCAATTATACAAAAACTAAAAATCTGTGAGAAGATTGGTTGGCACCAGCAGATAGCATTTATTTGTGTGTACATTTGAGCCCATTTTGGTGCATATCCAAGCCATATTAAGAAAATTTCATCGCAGGGAAAATAATGACAATATCTGCTCAAATCTACATAAAGGTCACATCTAAAGCCAATTATACAAAATTTAAAATCTGTGAGAAGAGTGGTTGGCACCAGCAGATAGCATTTATTTTTGTGTACATTTGAGCCCATTTTGGTGCATATCCAAGCCATATTAAGAAAATTTCATCGTAGGGAAAATAATGACAATATCTGCTCAACTCTACATAAAGGTCGCATCTAAAGCCAATTATACAAAAACTAAAAATATGTGAGAAGATTGGTTGGCACCAGCAGATAGCATTTATTTTTGTGTACATTTGAGCAAATTTTGGTGCATATCCAAGCCATATTAAGAAAATTTCATCGTAGGGACAATAATGACAATATCTGCTCAACTCTACATAAAGGTCTCATCTAAAGCCAATTATACAAAAACTAAAAATATGTGAGAAGATTGGTTGGCACCAGCAGATAACATTATTTTTGTGTACATTTGAGCAAATTTTGGTGCATATCCAAGCCATATTAAGAAATTTCATCGTAGGGAAAATAATGACAATATCTGCTCAACTCTACATAAAGGTCGCATCTAAAGCCAATTATACAAAAACTAAAAATCTGTGAGAAGATTGGTTGGCACAAGCAGAAAGCATTTTTTAGTGTGCACATTTGAGCAAATTTTGGTGCATATCCAAGCCATATTAAGAAAATTTCATCGTAGGGACAATAATGACAATATCTGCTCAAATGTACAATAAGGTCGCATCTAAAGCCAATTATACAAAAACTCTGTGAGAAGATTGGTTGGCACCAGCAGATAGCATTTCTTTTTGTGTACATTTGAGCCCAATTTGGTGCATATCCAAGCCATATTAAGAAATTTTCATCGTAGGGAAAATAATGACAATATCTGCTCAACTCTACATAAAGGTCGCATCTAAAGCCAATTATACAAAAACTAAAAATATGTGAGAAGATTGGTTGGCACCAGCAGATAGCATTTATTTTTGTGTACATTTGAGCCCATTTTGGTGCATATCCAAGCCATATTAAGAAAATTTCATCGTAGGGAAAATAATGACAATATCTGCTCAACGCTACATAAAGGTCGCATCTAAAGCCAATAATACAAAAACTAAAAATCTGTGAGAAGATTGGTTGGCACCAGCAGATAGCATTTATTTTTGTGTACATTTGAGCAAATTTTGGTGCATATCCAAGCCATATTAAGAAAATTTCATTGTAGGGAAAATAATGACAATATCTGCTCAACTCTACATAAAGGTCGCATCTAAAGCCAATTATACAAAAACTAAAAATCTGTGAGAAGATTGGTTGGCACCAGCAGATAGCATTTATTTTTGTGTACATTTGAGCCCATTTTGGTGCATATCCAAGCCATATTAAGAAAATTTCATCGTAGGGAAAATAATGACAATATCTGCTCAACTCTACATAAAGGTCGCATCTAAAGCCAATTATACAAAAACTAAAAATCTGTGAGAAGATTGGTTGGCACCAGCAGATAGCATTTATTTTTGTGTACATTTGAGCAAATTTTGGTGCATATCCAAGCCATATTAAGAAAATTTCATCGTAGGGACAATAATGACAATATCTGCTCAAATGTACAATAAGGTCGCATCTAAAGCCAATTATACAAAAACTAAAAATCTGTGAGAAGATTGGTTGGCACAAGCAGAAAGCATTTTTTAGTGTGCACATTTGAGCAAATTTTGGTGCATATCCAAGCCATATTAAGAAAATTTCATCGTAGGGACAATAATGACAATATCTGCTCAAATGTACAATAAGGTCGCATCTAAAGCCAATTATACAAAAACTCTGTGAGAAGATTGGTTGGCATTAGCAGATAGCATTTCTTTTTGTGTACATTTGAGCCCATTTTGGTGCATATCCAAGCCATATTAAGAAATTTTCATCGTAGGGAAAATAATGACAATATCTGCTCAACTCTACATAAAGGTCGCATCTAAAGCCAATTATACAAAAACTAAAAATATGTGAGAAGATTGGTTGGCACCAGCAGATAGCATTTATTTTTGTGTACATTTGAGCCCATTTTGGTGCATATCCAAGCCATATTAAGAAAATTTCATCGTAGGGAAAATAATGACAATATCTGCTCAACTCTACATAAAGGTCGCATCTAAAGCCAATTATACAAAAACTAAAAATCTGTGAGAAGATTGGTTGGCACCAGCAGATAGCATTTATTTTTGTGTACATTTGAGCAAATTTTGGTGCATATCCAAGCCATATTAAGAAAATTTCATTGTAGGGAAAATAATGACAATATCTGCTCAACTCTACATAAAGGTCGCATCTAAAGCCAATTATACAAAAACTAAAAATCTGTGAGAAGATTGGTTGGCACCAGCAGATAGCATTTATTTTTGTGTAAATTTGAGCCCATTTTGGTGCATATCCAAGCCATATTAAGAAAATTTCATCGTAGGGAAAATAATGACAATATCTGCTCAACTCTAGATAAAGGTCGCATCTAAAGCCAATTATACAAAAACTAAAAATCTGTGAGAAGATTGGTAGGCACCAGCAGATAGCATTTATTTTTGTGTACATTTGAGCAAATTTTGGACCATATCCAAGCCATATTAAGAAAATTTCATCGTAGGGACAATAATGACAATATCTGCTCAAATGTACAATAAGGTCGCATCTAAAGCCAATTATACAAAAACTAAAAATCTGTGAGAAGATTGGTTGACACCAGCAGATAGCATTTATTTTTGTGTACATTTGAGAAAATTTTGGTTCATATCCAAGCCATATTAAGAAAATTTCATCGTAGGGACAATAATGACAATATCTGCTCAAATGTACAATAAGGTCGCATCTTAAGCCAATTATACAAAAACTAAAAATCTGTGAGAAGATTGGTTGGCACCAGCAGATAGCATTTATTTTTGTGTACATATGAGCCCATTTTGGTGCATATCCAAGCCATATTAAGAAAATTTCATCGTAGGGACAATAATGACAATATCTGCTCAAATGTACAATGAGGTCGTATCTAAAGCCAATTATACAAAAACTAAAAATCTGTGAGAAGACTGGTTAGCACCAGCAGATAGCATTTATTTTTGTGTACATTTGAGCAAATGTTTGTGCATATCCAAGCCATATTAAGAAAATTTCATCGTAGGGAAAATAATGACAATATCTGCTCAACTCTACATAAAGGTCTCATCTAAAGCCAATTATACAAAAACTAAAAATATGTGAGAAGATTGGTTTGCACCAGCAGATAGCATTTATTTTTGTGTACATTTGAGCAAATTTTGGTGCATATCCAAGCCATATTAAGAAATTTCATCGTAGGGAAAATAATGACAATATCTGCTCAACTCTACATAAAGGTCGCATCTAAAGCCAATTATACAAAAACTAAAAATCTGTGAGAAGATTGGTTGGCACCAGCAGAAAGCATTTTTTAGTGTGCACATTTGAGCAAATGTTGGTGCATATCCAAGCCATATTACGAAAATTTCATCGTAGGGACAATAATGACAATATCTGCTCAAATGTACAATAAGGTCGCATCTAAAGCCAATTATACAAAAACTCTGTGAGAAGATTGGTTGGCACCAGCAGATAGCATTTCTTTTTGTGTACATTTGAGCCCATTTTGGTGCATATCCAAGCCATATTAAGAAATGTTCATCGTAGGGAAAATAATGACAATATCTGCTCAACTCTACATAAAGGTCGCATCTAAAGCCAATTATACAAAAACTAAAAATCTGTGAGAAGATTGGTTGGCACCAGCAGATAGCATTTATTTTTGTGTACATTTCAGCAAATTTTGGTGCATATCCAAGCCATATTAAGAAAATTTCATCGTAGGGACAATAATGACAATATCTGCTCAAATGTACAATAAGGTCGCATCTAAAGCCAATTATGCAAAAACTAAAAATCTGTGAGAAGATTGGTTGGCACCAGCAGATAGCATTTATTTTTGTGTACATTTGAGCAAATTTTGGTTCATATCCAAGCCATATTAAGAAAATTTCATCGTAGGGACAATAATGACAATATCTGCTCAAATGTACAATAAGGTCGCATCTAAAGCCAATTATACAAAAACTAAAAATCTGTGAGAAGATTGGTTGGCACCAGCAGATAGCATTTATTTTTGTGTACATTTGAGCAAATTTTGGTGCATATCCAAGCCATATTAAGAAAATTTCATCGTAGGGAAAATAATTACAATATCTGCTCAAATGTACAATAAGGTCGCATCTAAAGCCAATTATACAAAAACTAAAAATCTGTGAGAAGATTGGTTGGCACCAGCAGATAGCATTTATTTTTGTGTACATATGAGCCCATTTTGGTGCATATCCAAGCCATATTAAGAAAATTTCATCGTAGGGACAATAATGACAATATCTGCTCAAATGTACAATGAGGTCGTATCTAAAGCCAATTATACAAAAACTAAAAATCTGTGAGAAGACTGGTTAGCACCAGCAGATAGCATTTATTTTTGTGTACATTTGAGCAAATGTTTGTGCATATCCAAGCCATATTAAGAAAATTTCATCGTAGGGAAAATAATGACAATATCTGCTCAACTCTACATAAAGGTCTCATCTAAAGCCAATTATACAAAAACTAAAAATATGTGAGAAGATTGGTTTGCACCAGCAGATAGCATTTATTTTTGTGTACATTTGAGCAAATTTTGGTGCATATCCAAGCCATATTAAGAAATTTCATCGTAGGGAAAATAATGACAATATCTGCTCAACTCTACATAAAGGTCGCATCTAAAGCCAATTATACAAAAACTAAAAATCTGTGAGAAGATTGGTTGGCACCAGCAGAAAGCATTTTTTAGTGTGCACATTTGAGCAAATGTTGGTGCATATCCAAGCCATATTACGAAAATTTCATCGTAGGGACAATAATGACAATATCTGCTCAAATGTACAATAAGGTCGCATCTAAAGCCAATTATACAAAAACTCTGTGAGAAGATTGGTTGGCACCAGCAGATAGCATTTCTTTTTGTGTACATTTGAGCCCATTTTGGTGCATATCCAAGCCATATTAAGAAATGTTCATCGTAGGGAAAATAATGACAATATCTGCTCAACTCTACATAAAGGTCGCATCTAAAGCCAATTATACAAAAACTAAAAATCTGTGAGAAGATTGGTTGGCACCAGCAGATAGCATTTATTTTTGTGTACATTTCAGCAAATTTTGGTGCATATCCAAGCCATATTAAGAAAATTTCATCGTAGGGACAATAATGACAATATCTGCTCAAATGTACAATAAGGTCGCATCTAAAGCCAATTATACAAAAACTAAAAATCTGTGAGAAGATTGGTTGGCACCAGCAGATAGCATTTATTTTTGTGTACATTTGAGCAAATTTTGGTTCATATCCAAGCCATATTAAGAAAATTTCATCGTAGGGACAATAATGACAATATCTGCTCAAATGTACAATAAGGTCGCATCTAAAGCCAATTATACAAAAACTAAAAATCTGTGAGAAGATTGGTTGGCACCAGCAGATAGCATTTATTTTTGTGTACATTTGAGCAAATTTTGGTGCATATCCAAGCCATATTAAGAAAATTTCATCGTAGGGAAAATAATTACAATATCTGCTCAAATGTACAATAAGGTCGCATCTAAAGCCAATTATACAAAAACTAAAAATCAGTGAGAAAATTGGTTGGCACCAGCAGATAGCATTTATTTTTGTGTACATTTGAGCAAATTTTGGTGCATATCCAAGCAATATTAAGAAAATTTCATCGTAGGGACAATAATGACAATATCTGCTGAAATGTACAATAAGGTGGCATCTAAGCCAATTATACAAAAACTAAAAATCTGTGAGAAAATTGGTTGGCACCAGCAGATAGCATTTATTTTTGTGTACATTTGAGCAAATGTTGGTGCATATCCAAGCCATATTAAGAAAATTTCATCGTAGGGACAATAATGACAATATCTGCTCAACTCTACATAAAGGTCGCATCTAAAGCCAATTATACAAAAACTAAAATCTGTGAGAAGATTGGTTGGTACCAGCAGATAGCATTTTTTTTTGGTGTACATTTGAGCCCATTCTGGTGCATATCCAAGCCATATTAAGAAAATTTCATCGTAGGGACAATAATGACAATATCTGCTCAAATGTACAATAAGGTCGCATCTAAAGCCAATTATACAAAAACAAAAAATATGTGAGAAGATTGGTTGGCACCAGCAGATAGCATTTATTTTTGTGTACATTTGAGCCCATTTTGGTGCATATCCAAGCCATATTAAGAAAATTTCATCGTAGGGACAATAATGACAATGTCTGCTCAAATGTACAATAAGGTCGCATCTAAAGCCAATTATACAAAAACAAAAAATCTGTGAAAAGATTGGTTGGCACCAGCAGATAGCATTTATTTTTGTGTACATTTGAGCAAATTTTGGTGCATATCCAAGCCATATTAAGAAAATTTCATCGTAGGGAACCAAATTACAATATCTGCTCAAATGTACAATAAGGTCGCATCTAAAGCCAATTATACAAAAACTAAAAATCTGTGAGAAGATTGGTTGGTACCAGCAGATAGCATTTGTTTTTGTGTACATTTGAGCCCATTTTGGTGCATATCCAAGCCATATTAAGAAAATTTCATCGTAGGGACAATAATGTCAATATCTGCTCAAATGTACAATAAGGTCGCATCTAAAGCCAATTATACAAAAACTAAAAATCTGTGAGAAGATTGGTTGGCCCCAGCAGATAGCATTTATTTTTGTGTACATATGAGCCCATTTTGGTGCATATCCAAGCCATATTAAGAAAATTTCATCGTAGGGACAATAATGACAATATCTGCTCAAATGTACAATGAGGTCGTATCTAAAGCCAATTATACAAAAACTAAAAATCTGTGAGAAGACTGGTTAGCACCAGCAGATAGCATTTATTTTTGTGTACATTTGAGCAAATGTTTGTGCATATCCAAGCCATATTAAGAAAATTTCATCGTAGGGAAAATAATGACAATATCTGCTCAACTCTACATAAAGGTCGCATCTAAAGCCAATTATACAAAAACTAAAAATCTGTGAGAAGATTGGTTGGCACCAGCAGATAGCATTTATTTTTGTATACATTTGAGCCCATTTTGGTGCATATCCAAGCCATATTAAGAAAATTTAATCGTAGGGAAAATAATGACAATATCTGCTCAACTCTACATAAAGGTCGCATCTAAAGCCAATTATACAAAAACAAAAAATCTGTGAGAAGATTGGTTGGCACCAGCAGAAAGCATTTATTTTTGTGTACATTTGAGCCCATTTTGGTGCATATCCAAGCCATATTAAGAAAATTTCATCGTAGGGAAAATAATGACAATATCTGCTCAACTCTACATAAAGGTCGCATCTAAAGCCAATTATACAAAAACTAAAAATCTGTGAGAAGATTGGTTGGTACCAGCAGATAGCATTTTTTTTTGGTGTACATTTGAGCCCATTCTGGTGCATATCCAAGCCATATTAAGAAAATTTCATCGTAGGGACAATAATGACAATATCTGCTCAAATGTACAATAAGGTCGCATCTAAAGCCAATTATACAAAAACAAAAAATATGTGAGAAGATTGGTTGGCACCAGCAGATAGCATTTATTTTTGTGTACATTTGAGCCCATTTTGGTGCATATCCAAGCCATATTAAGAAAATTTCATCGTAGGGAAAATAATGACAATATCTGCTCAAATCTACATAAAGGTCGCATCTAAAGCCAATTATACAAAATTTAAAAATCTGTGAGAAGAGTGGTTGGCACCAGCAGATAGCATTTATTTTTGTGTACATTTGAGCCCATTTTGGTGCATATCCAAGCCATATTAAGAAAATTTCATCGTAAGGAAAATAATGACAATATCTGCTCAACTCTACATAAAGGTCGCATCTAAAGCCAATTATACAAAAACTAAAAATCTGTGAGAAGATTGGTTGGCCCCAGCAGATAGCATTTGTTTTTGTGTACATTTGAGCAAATTTTGGTGCATATCCAAGCCATATTAAGAAAATTTCATCGTAGGGACAATAATGACAATATCTGCTCAAATGTACAATGAGGTCGTATCTAAAGCCAATTATACAAAAACTAAAAATCTGTGAGAAGACTGGTTAGCACCAGCAGATAGCATTTATTTTTGTGTACATTTGAGCAAATGTTTGTGCATATCCAAGCCATATTAAGAAAATTTCATCGTAGGGAAAATAATGACAATATCTGCTCAACTCTACATAAAGGTCGCATCTAAAGCCAATTATACAAAAACTAAAAATCTGTGAGAAGATTGGTTGGCACCAGCAGATAGCATTTATTTTTGTATACATTTGAGCCCATTTTGGTGCATATCCAAGCCATATTAAGAAAATTTAATCGTAGGGAAAATAATGACAATATCTGCTCAACTCTACATAAAGGTCGCATCTAAAGCCAATTATACAAAAACAAAAAATCTGTGAGAAGATTGGTTGGCACCAGCAGAAAGCATTTATTTTTGTGTACATTTGAGCCCATTTTGGTGCATATCCAAGCCATATTAAGAAAATTTCATCGTAGGGAAAATAATGACAATATCTGCTCAACTCTACATAAAGGTCGCATCTAAAGCCAATTATACAAAAACTAAAAATCTGTGAGAAGATTGGTTGGTACCAGCAGATAGCATTTTTTTTGGTGTACATTTGAGCCCATTCTGGTGCATATCCAAGCCATATTAAGAAAATTTCATCGTAGGGACAATAATGACAATATCTGCTCAAATGTACAATAAGGTCGCATCTAAAGCCAATTATACAAAAACAAAAAATATGTGAGAAGATTGGTTGGCACCAGCAGATAGCATTTATTTTTGTGTACATTTGAGCCCATTTTGGTGCATATCCAAGCCATATTAAGAAAATTTCATCGTAGGGACAATAATGACAATGTCTGCTCAAATGTACAATAAGGTCGCATCTAAAGCCAATTATACAAAAACAAAAAATCTGTGAAAAGATTGGTTGGCACCAGCAGATAGCATTTATTTTTGTGTACATTTGAGCAAATTTTGGTGCATATCCAAGCCATATTAAGAAAATTTCATCGTAGGGACAATAATGACAATATCTGCTCAAATGTACAATGAGGTCGTATCTAAAGCCAATTATACAAAAACTAAAAATCTGTGAGAAGACTGGTTAGCACCAGCAGATAGCATTTATTTTTGTGTACATTTGAGCAAATGTTTGTGCATATCCAAGCCATATTAAGAAAATTTCATCGTAGGGAAAATAATGACAATATCTGCTCAACTCTACATAAAGGTCGCATCTAAAGCCAATTATACAAAAACTAAAAATCTGTGAGAAGATTGGTTGGCACCAGCAGATAGCATTTATTTTTGTATACATTTGAGCCCATTTTGGTGCATATCCAAGCCATATTAAGAAAATTTAATCGTAGGGAAAATAATGACAATATCTGCTCAACTCTACATAAAGGTCGCATCTAAAGCCAATTATACAAAAACAAAAAATCTGTGAGAAGATTGGTTGGCACCAGCAGAAAGCATTTATTTTTGTGTACATTTGAGCCCATTTTGGTGCATATCCAAGCCATATTAAGAAAATTTCATCGTAGGGAAAATAATGACAATATCTGCTCAACTCTACATAAAGGTCGCATCTAAAGCCAATTATACAAAAACTAAAAATCTGTGAGAAGATTGGTTGGTACCAGCAGATAGCATTTTTTTTGGTGTACATTTGAGCCCATTCTGGTGCATATCCAAGCCATATTAAGAAAATTTCATCGTAGGGACAATAATGACAATATCTGCTCAAATGTACAATAAGGTCGCATCTAAAGCCAATTATACAAAAACAAAAAATATGTGAGAAGATTGGTTGGCACCAGCAGATAGCATTTATTTTTGTGTACATTTGAGCCCATTTTGGTGCATATCCAAGCCATATTAAGAAAATTTCATCGTA
The DNA here is from genome assembly GCA_916613615.1 of Steromphala cineraria. NCBI lineage: Eukaryota > Metazoa > Mollusca > Gastropoda > Trochida > Trochidae > Steromphala > Steromphala cineraria. The sequence goes on from OU744729.1 coordinate 5,321,674, forward strand.
GGGACAATAATGACAATGTCTGCTCAAATGTACAATAAGGTCGCATCTAAAGCCAATTATACAAAAACAAAAAATCTGTGAAAAGATTGGTTGGCACCAGCAGATAGCATTTATTTTTGTGTACATTTGAGCAAATTTTGGTGCATATCCAAGCCATATTAAGAAAATTTCATCGTAGGGAACCAAATTACAATATCTGCTCAAATGTACAATAAGGTCGCATCTAAAGCCAATTATAAAAAAACTAAAAATCTGTGAGAAGATTGGTTGGCACCAGCAGATAGCATTTATTATTGTGTATATTTGAGCCCATTTTGGTGCATATCTAAGCCATATTAAGAAAATTTCATCGTAGGGAAAATAATGACAATATCTGCTCAACTCTACATAAAGGTCGCATCTAAAGCCAATTATACAAAAACTAAAAATCTGTGAGAAGATTGGTTGGCACCAGCAGATAGCATTTATTTTTGTGTACATTTGAGCCCATTTTGGTGCATATCAAAGCCATATTAAGAAAATTTCATCGTAGGGAAAATAATGACAATATCTGCTCAACTGTGCATTAAGGTCGCATCTAAAGCCAATTATACAAAAACTAAAAATCTGTGAAAAGATTGGTTGGCACCAGCAGATAGCATTTGTTTTTGTGTACATTTGAGCCCATTTTGGTGCATATCCAAGCCATATTAAGAAAATTTCATCGTAGGGACAATAATGACAATATCTGCTCAAATGTACAATAAGGTCGCATCTAAAGCCAATTATACAAAAACTAAAAATCTGTGAGAAGATTGGTTGGCCCCAGCAGATAGCATTTATTTTTGTGTACATATGAGCCCATTTTGGTGCATATCCAAGCCATATTAAGAAAATTTCATCGTAGGGACAATAATGACAATATCTGCTCAAATGTACAATGAGGTCGTATCTAAAGTCAATTATACAAAAACTAAAAATCTGTGAGAAGACTGGTTAGCACCAGCAGATAGCATTTATTTTTGTGTACATTTGAGCAAATGTTTGTGCATATCCAAGCCATATTAAGAAAATTTCATCGTAGGGAAAATAATGACAATATCTGCTCAACTCTACATAAAGGTCGCATCTAAAGCCAATTATACAAAAACTAAAAATCTGTGAGAAGATTGGTTGGCACCAGCAGATAGCATTTATTTTTGTATACATTTGAGCCCATTTTGGTGCATATCCAAGCCATATTAAGAAAATTTAATCGTAGGGAAAATAATGACAATATCTGCTCAACTCTACATAAAGGTCGCATCTAAAGCCAATTATACAAAAACAAAAAATCTGTGAGAAGATTGGTTGGCACCAGCAGAAAGCATTTATTTTTGTGTACATTTGAGCCCATTTTGGTGCATATCCAAGCCATATTAAGAAAATTTCATCGTAGGGAAAATAATGACAATATCTGCTCAACTCTACATAAAGGTCGCATCTAAAGCCAATTATACAAAAACTAAAAATCTGTGAGAAGATTGGTTGGTACCAGCAGATAGCATTTTTTTTTGGTGTACATTTGAGCCCATTCTGGTGCATATCCAAGCCATATTAAGAAAATTTCATCGTAAGGACAATAATGACAATATCTGCTCAAATGTACAATAAGGTCGCATCTAAAGCCAATTATACAAAAACAAAAAATATGTGAGAAGATTGGTTGGCACCAGCAGATAGCATTTATTTTTGTGTACATTTGAGCCCATTTTGGTGCATATCCAAGCCATATTAAGAAAATTTCATCGTAGGGAAAATAATGACAATATCTGCTCAAATCTACATAAAGGTCGCATCTAAAGCCAATTATACAAAATTTAAAAATCTTTGAGAAGAGTGGTTGGCACCAGCAGATAGCATTTATTTTTGTGTACATTTGAGCCCATTCTGGTGCATATCCAAGCCATATTAAGAAAATTTCATCGTAAGGACAATAATGACAATATCTGCTCAAATGTACAATAAGGTCGCATCTAAAGCCAATTATACAAAAACAAAAAATATGTGAGAAGATTGGTTGGCACCAGCAGATAGCATTTATTTTTGTGTACATTTGAGCCCATTTTGGTGCATATCCAAGCCATATTAAGAAAATTTCATCGTAGGGAAAATAATGACAATATCTGCTCAAATCTACATAAAGGTCGCATCTAAAGCCAATTATACAAAATTTAAAAATCTTTGAGAAGAGTGGTTGGCACCAGCAGATAGCATTTATTTTTGTGTACATTTGAGCCCATTTTGGTGCATATCCAAGCCATATTAAGAAAATTTAATCGTAAGGAAAATAATGACAATATCTGCTCAACTCTACATAAAGGTCGCATCTAAAGCCAATTATACAAAAACTAAAAATATGTGAGAAGATTGGTTGGCACCAGCAGATAGCATTTATTTTTGTGTACATTTGAGCAAATTTTGGTGCATTTCCAAGCCATATTAAGAAAATTTCATCGTAGGGACAATAATGACAATATTTGCTCAACTCTACATAAAGGTCTCATCTAAAGCCAATTATACAAAAACTAAAAATATGTGAGAAGATTGGTTGGCACCAGCAGATAGCATATATTGTTTTGTACATTTGAGCAAATTTTGGTGCATATCCAAGCCATATTAAGAAAATTTCATCGTAGGGACAATAATGACAATATTTGCTCAACTCTACATAAAGGTCTCATCTAAAGCCAATTAAAAATATGTGAGAAGATTGGTTGGCACCAGCAGATAGCATATATTGTTTTGTACATTTGAGCAAATTTTGGTGCATTTCCAAGCCATATTAAGAAAATTTCATCGTAGGGACAATAATGACAATATTTGCTCAACTCTACATAAAGGTCTCATCTAAAGCCAATTATACAAAAACTAAAAATATGTGAGAAGATTGGTTGGCACCAGCAGATAGCATTTATTTTTGTGTACATTTGAGCAAATTTTGGTGCATATCCAAGCCATATTAAGAAATTTCATCGTAGGGAAAATAATGACAATATCTGCTCAACTCTACATAAAGGTCGCATCTAAAGCCAATTATACAAAAACTAAAAATCTGTCAGAAGATTGGTTGGCACAAGCAGAAAGCATTTTTTAGTGTGCACATTTGAGCAAATTTTGGTGCATATCCAAGCCATATTAAGAAAATTTCATCGTAGGGACAATAATGACAATATCTGCTCAAATGTACAATAAGGTCGCATCTAAAGCCAATTATACAAAAACTCTGTGAGAAGATTGGTATGCACCAGCAGATAGCATTTTTTTGTGTGTACATTTGAGCAAATTTTGGTGCATATCCAAGCCATATTAAGAAAATTTCATCGTAGGGAAAATAATGACAATATCTGCTCAAATGTACAATAAGGTCGCATCTAAAGCCAATTATACAAAAACTAAAAATCAGTGAGAAAATTGGTTGGCACCAGCAGATAGCATTTATTTTTTTGTACATGTGAGCAAATTGTGGTGCATATCCAAGCCATATTAAGAAAATTTCATCGTAGGGACAATAATGACAATATCTGCTGAAATGTACAATAAGGTGGCATCTTAAGCCAATTATACAAAAACTAAAAATCTGTGAGAAAATTGGTTGGCACCAGCAGATAGCATTTATTTTTGTGTACATTTGAGCAAATTTTGGTGCATATCCAAGCCATATTAAGAAAATTTCATCGTAGGGAAAATAATGACAATATCTGCTCAACTCTACATAAAGGTCGCATCTAAAGCCAATTATACAAAAACTAAAAATCTGTGAGAAGATTGGTTGGCACCAGCAGATAGCATTTATTTTTGTGTACATTTGAGCCTATTTTGGTGCATATCCAAGCCATATTAAGAAAATTTCATCGTAGGGAAAATAATGACAATATCTGCTCAACTCTTCCTTAAGGTCGCATCTAAAGCCAATTATACAAAAACTAAAAATCTGTGAGAAGATTGGTTGGCACAAGCAGAAAGCATTTTTTAGTGTGCACATTTGAGCAAATTTTGGTGCATATCCAAGCCATATTATGAAAATTTCATCGTAGGGAAAATAATTACAATATCTGCTCAAATGTACAATAAGGTCGCATCTAAAGCCAATTATACAAAAACTAAAAATCAGTGAGAAAATTGGTTTGCACCAGCAGATAGCATTTATTTTTTTTGTACATGTGAGCAAATTTTGGTGCATATCCAAGCCATATTAAGAAAATTTCATCGTAGGGACAATAATGACAATATCTGCTGAAATGTACAATAAGGTGGCATCTTAAGCCAATTATACAAAAACTAAAAATCTGTGAGAAAATTGGTTGGCACCAGCAGATAGCATTTATTTTTGTGTACATTTGAGCAAATTTTGGTGCATATCCAAGCCATATTAAGAAAATTTCATCGTAGGGGACAATAATGACAATATCTGCTCAACTCTACATAAAGGTCGCATCTAAAGCCAATTATACAAAAACTAAAAATCTGTGAGAAGATTGGTTGGCACCAGCAGATAGCATTTATTTTTGTGTACATTTGAGCCTATTTTGGTGCATATCCAAGCCATATTAAGAAAATTTCATCGTAGGGAAAATAATGACAATATCTGCTCAACTCTTCCTTAAGGTCGCATCTAAAGCCAATTATACAAAAACTAAAAATCTGTGAGAAGATTGGTTGGCACCAGCAGATAGCATTTATTTTTGTGTACATATGAGCAAATTTTGGTGCATATCCAAGCCATATTAAGAAAATTTCATCGTAGGGAAAATAATGACAATATCTGCTCAAATGTACAATGAGGTCGTATCTAAAGCCAATTATACAAAAACTAAAAATCTGTGAAAAGATTGGTTGGCACCAGCAGATAGCATTTATTTTTGTGTACATTTGAGCAAATTTTGGTGCATATCCAAGCCATATTATGAAAATTTCATCGTAGGGAAAATAATTACAATATCTGCTCAAATGTACAATAAGGTCGCATCTAAAGCCAATTATACAAAAAACTAAAAATCAGTGAGAAAATTGGTTGGCACCAGCAGATAGCATTTATTTTTTGTGTACATTTGAGCAGATTTTGGTGCATATCCAAGCCATATTAAGAAAAATTTCATCGTAGGGACAATAATGACAATATCTGCTCAACTCTACATAAAGGTCGCATCTAAAGCCAATTATACAAAAACTAAAAATCTGTGAGAAGATTGGTTGGCACCAGCAGATAGCATTTATTTTTGTGTACATATGAGCAAATTTTGGTGCATATCCAAGCCATATTAAGAAAATTTCATCGTAGGGAAAATAATGACAATATCTGCTCAAATGTACAATGAGGTCGTATCTAAAGCCAATTATACAAAAAACTAAAAATCTGTGAAAAGATTGGTTGGCACCCAGCAGATAGCATTTATTTTTGTGTACATTTGAGCAAATTTTGGTGCATATCCAAGCCATATTATGAAAATTTCATCGTAGGGAAAATAATTACAATATCTGCTCAAATGTACAATAAGGTCGCATCTAAAGCCAATTATACAAAAACTAAAAATCAGTGAGAAAATTGGTTGGCACCAGCAGATAGCATTTATTTTTTTGTACATGTGAGCAAATTTTGGTGCATATCCAAGCCATATTAAGAAAATTTCATCGTAGGGACAATAATGACAATATCTGCTGAAATGTACAATAAGGTGGCATCTTAAGCCAATTATACAAAAACTAAAAATCTGTGAGAAAATTGGTTGGCACCAGCAGATAGCATTTATTTTTGTGTACATTTGAGCAAATTTTGGTGCATATCCAAGCCATATTAAGAAAATTTCATCGTAGGGACAATAATGAAAATATCTGCTCAACTCTACATAAAGGTCGCATCTAAAGCCAATTATACAAAAACTAAAAATCTGTGAGAAGATTGGTTGGCACCAGCAGATAGCATTTATTTTTGTGTACATTTGAGCCTATTTTGGTGCATATCCAAGCCATATTAAGAAAATTTCATCGTAGGGAAAATAATGACAATATCTGCTCAACTCTTCCTTAAGGTCGCATCTAAAGCCAATTATACAAAAACTAAAAATCTGTGAGAAGATTGGTTGGCACCAGCAGATAGCTTTTATTTGTGTATACATTTGAGCAAATTTTGGTGCATATCCAAGCCATATTAAGAAAATTTAATCGTAGGGAAAATAATGACAATATCTGCTCAACTCTACATAAAGGTCGCATCTAAAGCCAATTATACAAAAACAAAAAATCTGTGAGAAGATTGGTTGGCAACCAGCAGAAAGCATTGATTTTTTTTTACATTTGAGCCCATTTTTGGTGCATATCCAAGCCATATTAAGAAAATTTCATCGTAGGGAAAATAATGACAATATCTGCTCAACTCTACATAAAGGTCGCATCTAAAGCCAATTATACAAAAACTAAAAATCTGTGAGAAGATTGGTTGGCACCAGCAGATAGCATTTATTTTTTGTGTATATTTGAGCAAATTTTGGTGCATATCCAAGCCATATTAAGAAAATTTCATCGTAGGGACAATAATGACAATATCTGCTCAAATGTACAATAAGGTCGCATCTAAAGCCAATTATACAAAAACTGAAAATCTGTGAGAAGATTGGTTGGCACCAGCAGATAGCATTTATTTTTGTGTACATATGAGCCCATTTTGGTGCATATCCAAGCCATATTAAGAAAATTTCATCGTAGGGACAATAATGACAATATCTGCTCAAAGGTACAATGAGGTCGTATCTAAAGCCAATTATACAAAAACTAAAAATCTGTGAGAAGATTGGTTGGCACCAGCAGAAAGCATTTATTTTTGTGTACATTTGAGCAAATTTTGGTGCATATCCAAGCCATATTAAGAAAATTTCATCGTAGGGAAAATAATGACAATATCTGCTCAACTCTACATAAAGGTCGCATCTAAAGCCAATTATACAATAACTAAAAATCTGTGAGAAGATTGGTTGGTACCAGCAGATAGCATTTTTTTTGTGTGTACATTTGAGCCCATTCTGGTGCATATCCAAGCCATATTAAGAAAATTTCATCGTAGGGACAATAATGACAATATCTGCTCAAATGTACAATAAGGTCGCATCTAAAGCCAATTATACAAAAACAAAAAATATGTGAGAAGATTGGTTGGCACCAGCAGATAGCATTTATTTTTGTGTACATTTGAGCCCATTCTGGTGCATATCCAAGCCATATTAAGAAAATTTCATCGTAGGGAAAATAATGACAATATCTGCTCAACTCTACATAAAGGTCGCATCTAAAGCCAATTATACAAAAACAAAAAATCTGTGAGAAGATTGGTTGGCAACCAGCAGAAAGCATTTATTTTTTTGTACATTTGAGCCCATTTTGGTGCATATCCAAGCCATATTAAGAAAATTTCATCGTAGGGAAAATAATGACAATATCTGCTCAACTCTACATAAAGGTCTCATCTAAAGCCAATTATACAAAAACTAAAAATCTGTGAGAAGATTGGTTGGCACCAGCAGATAGCATTTATTTTTGTGTACATTTGAGCAAATTTTGGTGCATATCCAAGCCATATTAAGAAAATTTCATCGTAGGGACAATAATGACAATATCTGCTCAAATGTACAATAAGGTCGCATCTAAAGCCAATTATACAAAAACTAAAAATCTGTGAGAAGATTGGTTGGCACCAGCAGATAGCATTTATTTTTGTGTACATATGAGCCCATTTTGGTGCATATCCAAGCCATATTAAGAAAATTTCATCGTAGGGAAAATAATGACAATATCTGCTCAACTCTACATAAAGGTCGCATCTAAAGCCAATTATACAAAAACTAAAAATCTGTGAGAAGATTGGTTGGTACCAGCAGATAGCATTTTTTTTTGGTGTACATTTGAGCCCATTCTGGTGCATATCCAAGCCATATTAAGAAAATTTCATCGTAGGGACAATAATGACAATATCTGCTCAAATGTACAATAAGGTCGCATCTAAAGCCAATTATACAAAAACAAAAAATATGTGAGAAGATTGGTTGGCACCAGCAGATAGCATTTATTTTTGTGTACAGTTGAGCCCATTTTGGTGCATATCAAAGCCATATTAAGAAAATTTCATCGTAGGGAAAATAATGACAATATCTGCTCAAATCTACATAAAGGTCGCATCTAAAGCCAATTATACAAAATTTAAAAATCTGTGAGAAGAGTGGTTGGCACCAGCAGATAGCATTTATTTTTGTGTACATTTGAGCCCATTTTGGTGCATATCCAAGCCATATTAAGAAAATTTAATCGTAAGGAAAATAATGACAATATCTGCTCAACTCTACATAAAGGTCGCATCTAAAGCCAATTATACAAAAACTAAAAATCTGTGAGAAGATTGGTTGGCACCAGCAGATAGCATTTATTTTTGTGTACATTTGAGCAAATTTTGGTGCATATCCAAGCCATATTAAGAAAATTTCATCGTAGGGACAATAATGACAATATCTGCTCAAATGTACAATAAGGTCGCATCTAAAGCCAATTATACAAAAACTAAAAATCTGTGAGAAGATTGGTTGGCACCAGCAGATAGCATTTATTTTTGTGTACATATGAGCCCATTTTGGTGCATATCCAAGCCATATTAAGAAAATTTCATCGTAGGGACAATAATGACAATATCTGCTCAAATGTACAATGAGGTCGTATCTAAAGCCAATTATACAAAAACTAAAAATCTGTGAGAAGATTGGTTGGCACCAGCAGAAAGCATTTATTTTTGTGTACATTTGAGCCCATTTTGGTGCATATCCAAGCCATATTTAGAAAATTTCATCGTAGGGAAAATAATGACAATATCTGCTCAACTCTACATAAAGGTCGCATCTAAAGCCAATTATACAAAAACTAAAAATCTGTGAGAAGATTGGTTGGTACCAGCAGATAGCATTTTTTTTGGTGTACATTTGAGCCCATTCTGGTGCATATCCAAGCCATATTAAGAAAATTTCATCGTAGGGACAATAATGACAATATCTGCTCAAATGTACAATAAGGTCGCATCTAAAGCCAATTATACAAAAACAAAAAATATGTGAGAAGATTGGTTGGCACCAGCAGATAGCATTTATTTTTGTGTACAGTTGAGCCCATTTTGGTGCATATCCAAGCCATATTAAGAAAATTTCATCGTAGGGAAAATAATGACAATATCTGCTCAAATCTACATAAAGGTCGCATCTAAAGCCAATTATACAAAATTTAAAAATCTGTGAGAAGAGTGGTTGGCACCAGCAGATAGCATTTATTTTTGTGTACATTTGAGCCCATTTTGGTGCATATCCAAGCCATATTAAGAAAATTTAATCGTAAGGAAAATAATGACAATATCTGCTCAACTCTACATAAAGGTCGCATCTAAAGCCAATTATACAAAAACTAAAAATATGTGAGAAGATTGGTTGGCACCAGCAGATAGCATTTATTTTTGTGTACATTTGAGCAAATGTTGGTGCATATCCAAGCCATATTAAGAAATTTCATCGTAGGGAAAATAATGACAATATCTGCTCAACTCTACATAAAGGTCGCATCTAAAGCCAATTATACAAAAACTAAAAATCTGTGAGAAGATTGGTTGGCACAAGCAGAAAGCATTTTTTAGTGTGCACATTTGAGCAAATTTTGGTGCATTTCCAAGCCATATTAAGAAAATTTCATCGTAGGGACAATAATGACAATCTCTGCTCAAATGTACAATAAGGTCGCATCTAAAGCCAATTATACAAAAACTCTGTGAGAAGATTGGTTGGCACCAGCAGATAGCATTTCTTTTTGTGTACATTTGAGCCCATTTTGGTGCATATCCAAGCCATATTAAGAAATTTTAATCGTAGGGAAAATAATGACAATATCTGCTCAACTCTACATAAAGGTCGCATCTAAAGCCAATTATACAAAAACTAAAAATATGTGAGAAGATTGGTTGGCACCAGCAGATAGCATTTATTTTTGTGTACATTTGAGCCCATTTTGGTGCATATCCAAGCCATATTAAGAAAATTTCATCGTAGGGAAAATAATGACAATATCTGCTCAACTCTACATAAAGGTCGCATCTAAAGCCAATTATACAAAAACTAAAAATCTGTGAGAAGATTGGTTGGCACCAGCAGATAGCATTTATTTGTGTGTACATTTGAGCAAATTTTGGTGCATATCCAAGCCATATTAAGAAAATTTCATCGTAGGGACAATAATGACAATATCTGCTCAAATGTACAATAAGGTCGCATCTAAAGCCAATTATACAAAAACTAAAAATCTGTGAGAAGATTGGTTTGCACCAGCAGATAGCATTTATTTTTGTGTACATTTGAGCAAATTTTGGTGCATATCCAAGCCATATTAAGAAAATTTCATCGTAGGGACAATAATGACAATATCTGCTCAAATGTACAATAAGGTCGCATCTAAAGCCAATTATACAAAAACTAAAAATCTGTGAGAAGATTGGTTGGCACCAGCAGATAGCATTTTTGTGTGTGTACATTTGAGCAAATTTTGGTGCATATCCAAGCCATATTAAGAAAATTTCATCGTAGGGAAAATAATTACAATATCTGCTCAAATGTACAATAAGGTCGCATCTAAAGCCAATTATACAAAAACTAAAAATCAGTGAGAAAATTGGTTGGCACCAGCAGATAGCATTTATTGTTTTGTACATGTGAGCAAAGTTTGGTGCATATCCAAGCCATATTAAGAAAATGTCATCGTAGGGACAATAATGACAATATCTGCTGAAATGTACAATAAGGTGGCATCTAAAGCCAATTATACAAAAACTAAAAATCTGTGAGAAAATTGGTTGGCACCAGCAGATAGCATTTATTTTTGTGTACATTTGAGCAAATTTTGGTGCATATCCAAGCCATATTAAGAAAATTTCATCGTAGGGACAATAATGACAATATCTGCTCAACTCTACATAAAGGTCGCATCTAAAGCCAATTATACAAAAACTAAAAATCTGTGAGAAGATTGGTTGGCACCAGCAGATAGCATTTATTTTTGTGTACATTTGAGCCTATTTTGGTGCATATCCAAGCCATATTAAGAAAATTTCATCGTAGGGAATATAATGACAATATCTGCTCAACTCTTCCTTAAGGTCGCATCTAAAGCCAATTATACAAAAACTAAAAATCTGTGAGAAGATTGGTTGGCACCAGCAGATAGCATTTATTTGTGTATACATTTGAGCCCATTTTGGTGCATATCCAAGCCATATTAAGAAAATTTAATCGTAGGGAAAATAATGACAATATCTGCTCAACTCTACATAAAGGTCGCATCTAAAGCCAATTATACAAAAACAAAAAATCTGTGAGAAGATTGGTTGGCAACCAGCAGAAAGCATTTATTTTTTTGTACATTTGAGCCCATTTTGGTGCATATCCAAGCCATATTAAGAAAATTTCATCGTAGGGAAAATAATGACAATATCTGCTCAAATCTACATAAAGGTCGCATCTAAAGCCAATTATACAAAATTTAAAAATCTGTGAGAAGAGTGGTTGGCACCAGCAGATAGCATTTATTTTTGTGTACATTTGAGCCCATTTTGGTGCATATCCAAGCCATATTAAGAAAATTTAATCGTAAGGAAAATAATGACAATATCTGCTCAACTCTACATAAAGGTCGCATCTAAAGCCAATTATACAAAAACTAAAAATATGTGAGAAGATTGGTTGGCACCAGCAGATAGCATTTATTTTTGTGTACATTTGAGCAAATGTTGGTGCATATCCAAGCCATATTAAGAAATTTCATCGTAGGGAAAATAATGACAATATCTGCTCAACTCTACATAAAGGTCGCATCTAAAGCCAATTATACAAAAACTAAAAATCTGTGAGAAGATTGGTTGGCACAAGCAGAAAGCATTTTTTAGTGTGCACATTTGAGCAAATTTTGGTGCATTTCCAAGCCATATTAAGAAAATTTCATCGTAGGGACAATAATGACAATCTCTGCTCAAATGTACAATAAGGTCGCATCTAAAGCCAATTATACAAAAACTCTGTGAGAAGATTGGTTGGCACCAGCAGATAGCATTTCTTTTTGTGTACATTTGAGCCCATTTTGGTGCATATCCAAGCCATATTAAGAAATTTTCATCGTAGGGAAAATAATGACAATATCTGCTCAACTCTACATAAAGGTCGCATCTAAAGCCAATTATACAAAAACTAAAAATATGTGAGAAGATTGGTTGGCACCAGCAGATAGCATTTATTTTTGTGTACATTTGAGCCCATTTTGGTGCATATCCAAGCCATATTAAGAAAATTTCATCGTAGGGAAAATAATGACAATATCTGCTCAACTCTACATAAAGGTCGCATCTAAAGCCAATTATACAAAAACTAAAAATCTGTGAGAAGATTGGTTGGCACCAGCAGATAGCATTTATTTGTGTGTACATTTGAGCAAATTTTGGTGCATATCCAAGCCAAATTAAGAAAATTTCATCGTAGGGACAATAATGACAATATCTGCTCAAATGTACAATAAGGTCGCATCTAAAGCCAATTATACAAAAACTAAAAATCTGTGAGAAGATTGGTTTGCACCAGCAGATAGCATTTATTTTTGTGTACATTTGAGCAAATTTTGGTGCATATCCAAGCCATATTAAGAAAATTTCATCGTAGGGACAATAATGACAATATCTGCTCAAATGTACAATAAGGTCGCATCTAAAGCCAATTATACAAAAACTAAAAATCTGTGAGAAGATTGGTTGGCACCAGCAGATAGCATTTTTGTGTGTGTACATTTGAGCAAATTTTGGTGCATATCCAAGCCATATTAAGAAAATTTCATCGTAGGGAAAATAATTACAATATCTGCTCAAATGTACAATAAGGTCGCATCTAAAGCCAATTATACAAAAACTAAAAATCAGTGAGAAAATTGGTTGGCACCAGCAGATAGCATTTATTGTTTTGTACATGTGAGCAAAGTTTGGTGCATATCCAAGCCATATTAAGAAAATGTCATCGTAGGGACAATAATGACAATATCTGCTGAAATGTACAATAAGGTGGCATCTAAAGCCAATTATACAAAAACTAAAAATCTGTGAGAAAATTGGTTGGCACCAGCAGATAGCATTTATTTTTGTGTACATTTGAGCAAATTTTGGTGCATATCCAAGCCATATTAAGAAAATTTCATCGTAGGGACAATAATGACAATATCTGCTCAACTCTACATAAAGGTCGCATCTAAAGCCAATTATACAAAAACTAAAAATCTGTGAGAAGATTGGTTGGCACCAGCAGATAGCATTTATTTTTGTGTACATTTGAGCCTATTTTGGTGCATATCCAAGCCATATTAAGAAAATTTCATCGTAGGGAATATAATGACAATATCTGCTCAACTCTTCCTTAAGGTCGCATCTAAAGCCAATTATACAAAAACTAAAAATCTGTGAGAAGATTGGTTGGCACCAGCAGATAGCATTTATTTGTGTATACATTTGAGCCCATTTTGGTGCATATCCAAGCCATATTAAGAAAATTTAATCGTAGGGAAAATAATGACAATATCTGCTCAACTCTACATAAAGGTCGCATCTAAAGCCAATTATACAAAAACAAAAAATCTGTGAGAAGATTGGTTGGCAACCAGCAGAAAGCATTTATTTTTTTGTACATTTGAGCCCATTTTGGTGCATATCCAAGCCATATTAAGAAAATTTCATCGTAGGGAAAATAATGACAATATCTGCTCAACTCTACATAAAGGTCGCATCTAAAGCCAATTATACAAAAACTAAAAATCTGTGAGAAGATTGGTTGGCACCAGCAGATAGCATTTATTTTTGTGTACATTTGAGCAAATTTTGGTGCATATCCAAGCCATATTAAGAAAATTTCATCGTAGGGACAATAATGACAATATCTGCTCAAATGTACAATAAGGTCGCATCTAAAGCCAATTATACAAAAACTAAAAATCTGTGAGAAGATTGGTTGGCACCAGCAGATAGCATTTTTTTTTGTGTACATATGAGCCCATTTTGGTGCATATCCAAGCCATATTAAGAAAATTTCATCGTAGGGACAATAATGACAATATCTGCTCAAATGTACAATGAGGTCGTATCTAAAGCCAATTATACAAAAACTAAAAATCTGTGAGAAGATTGGTTGGCACCAGCAGATAGCATTTATTTTTGTATACATTTGAGCCCATTCTGGTTCATATCCAAGCCATATTAAGAAAATTTCATCGTAGGGAAAATAATGACAATATCTGCTCAACTCTACATAAAGGTCGCATCTAAAGCCAATTATACAAAAACTAAAAATCTGTGAGAAGATTGGTTGGCACCAGCAGAAAGCATTTTTTTTGGTGTACATTTGAGCCCATTCTGGTGCATATCCAAGCCATATTCAGAAAATTCCATCGTAGGGACAATAATGACAATATCTGCTCAAATGTACAATAAGGTCGCATCTAAAGCCAATTATACAAAAACAAAAAATATGTGAGAAGATTGGTTGGCACCAGCAGATAGCATTTATTTTTGTGTACATTTGAGCCCATTTTGGTGCGTATCCAAGCCATATTAAGAAAATTTCATCGTAGGGAAAATAATGACAATATCTGCTCAACTCTACATAAAGGTCGCATCTAAAGCCAATTATACAAAAACTAAAAATATGTGAGAAGATTGGTTGGCACCAGCAGATAGCATTTATTTTTGTGTACATTTGAGCAAATTTTGGTGCATATCCAAGCCATATTAAGAAAATTTCATCGTAGGGACAATAATGACAATATCTGCTCAACTCTACATAAAGGTCTCATCTAAAGCCAATTATACAAAAACTAAAAATATGTGAGAAGATTGGTTGGCACCAGCAGATAGCATTTATTTTTGTGTACATTTGAGCAAATTTTGGTGCATATCCAAGCCATATTAAGAAATTTCATCGTAGGGAAAATAATGACAATATCTGCTCAACTCTACATAAAGGTCGCATCTAAAGCCAATTATACAAAAACTAAAAATCTGTGAGAAGATTGGTTGGCACAAGCAGAAAAAATTTTTTAGTGTGCACATTTGAGCAAATTTTGGTGCATATCCAAGCCATATTAAGAAAATTTCATCGTAGGGACAATAATGACAATATCTGCTCAAATGTACAATAAGGTCGCATCTAAAGCCAATTATACAAAAACTCTGTGAGAAGATTGGTTGGCACCAGCAGATAGCATTTCTTTTTGTGTACATTTGAGCCCATTTTGGTGCATATCCAAGCCATATTAAGAAATGTTCATCGTAGGGAAAATAATGACAATATCTGCTCAACTCTACATAAAGGTGGCATCTAAAGCCAATTATACAAAAACTAAAAATATGTGAGAAGATTGGTTGGCACCAGCAGATAGCATTTATTTTTGTGTACATTTGAGCCCATTTTGGTGCATATCCAAGCCATATTAAGAAAATTTTATCGTAGGGAAAATAATGACAATATCTGCTCAACTCTACATAAAGGTCGCATCTAAAGCCAATTATACAAAAACTAAAAATCTGTGAGAAGATTGGTTGGCACCAGCAGATAGCATTTATTTTAGTGTACATTTGAGCAAATTTTGGTGCATATCCAAGCCATATTAAGAAAATTTCATCGTAGGGACAATAATGACAATATCTGCTCAAATGTACAATAAGGTCGCATCTAAAGCCAATTATACAAAAACTAAAAATCTGTGAGAAGATTGGTTGGCACCAGCAGATAGCATTTATTTTTGTGTACATTTGAGCAAATTTTGGTTCATATCCAAGCCATATTAAGAAAATTTCATCGTAGGGACAATAATGACAATATCTGCTCAAATGTACAATAAGGCCGCATCTTAAGCCAATTATACAAAAACTAAAAATCTGTGAGAAGATTGGTTGGCACCAGCAGATAGCATTTATTTTTGTATACATTTGAGCAAATGTTGGT